>CM066033.1:920735841-923693020 GCA_033557465.1 Ichthyophis bannanicus
ATCCCCACTTATTTTTCATCTTTTTTTTAGTGCTATTTTGTGGTTTATACCTTCTACTATACTATCCAATGCTATGGCCACACCACCCTGAGTGTGCCTGATCTTTTCTGAACATAGAAGTTAAATAGGGTTGGGCTTGGTTATTACTTGGATGGGAAACCACTAGTACTATCAGGTGCTGTGGGCTTATCGGTGGAAAAGACAGGCCTGGTAATTTACTTCTGGTCTCACCTTTGCAAGAAAACCCAGAGGATAGTGAAACATGGACAACTATTTGCAGGCTTACTAGGGAGTCGACATTGACTCAACGGCACTTAACAACAACCATCACCATATTATCCAGGCAGGACATATGCTGCTTTATGTGCACTTCAGAAGAGATGAAGCTGGTTAGCATCAGTGTCAGTTTAAGAATAGTTTTCTGCTGCTTTAGGGACTGGAAGGGTAGCATGCCCATTTTTCAGGAGGATCTCAGTCCAGGTAGAGATTATTAGGACAATCCCAGAATCCCTGCTAACCTCCACTCCTCAAAAGATTAATCAAGGTTTTGCCCAAAAGCAAAAAAAAAATGCTGACATTAACAAGGAAAATTAAAATATCACAGTGCGCTCCGTGGGAAAATGCATGTGCAAAACTCATGCAATTTTAGCACTGGAGTTGTATTTGTGTGAGGGAAGAGGAGGGAGCTGAACAGACTTTTCAACCTCCATGAGGTGGTTACCCAATTTCAGGAGGGAGATGTCAGCTCTGCATAAAGGCTTGTAAAGAACATTCCAAAGTACCAATATTTTTGTTATTTATTATGAAGACCTTACAAATATAAAATTTGTAGCTGCTCCAAAAATAAATTAACAGGTTTTGTACTGATGTGTTTTACTATTTATTTATTTAACAGGTTTTATAGACCGCATCATCCTTAAATCGAAGCGGTATATATGAAACTCATTTTAAAGTATAACAGTGTTATAATTTACAGAATAACAGTATAACATTCTAATCGGCTAAATAGGGGTACTTAACAGTTGGGGTAATTAACATGCTAGAACTATTTACAAGAGGGTTGTTTATGTGTTAGGGGTGACAGGATCTTGAGCAAGTTGCAGTGGGTACTATGTGACATTGCCAAAGTGTTCCTTAAAAAGGTGAGTTTTAGTTTTTTCCTGAAGTCTTTTGTGTCCTGTGTGGATTTTAAATCCTCTGACAGTGTGTTCCATAGTGAAGGGGCTGTGAGTGAGAGCACTCTCCTGGTTGTGATGTCCTTGGACTTGGTGTAGGTGCTGGTAGTTAGTGTTCTGTTCCTGTTGATGTTCCTTTTCGGTAGGGTATTAAGGTCTTTAGTGATGAGTTCCTGTAGCACATCCGCAGAGTTGTTATTTATTATTTTAAATATGTTGTTTATTGTCTTGAATCTTATGCGAGAGTGTATAGGCAGCCAGTGAAATTGTTTCAAAGTTGGTGTGATGTGATCGTACCTTGTTGCATCAGTGATAATCTGAGCAACAGTGTTCTGTGCCATCTGAAGTGGGTGAATGGAGTGTTTTGGTAGGCCCTGATATATTGAGTTACAATAGTCCAGTATTGGTGTGATTACTGCTCGGAAGTTTTACTGGTTGAGCAGTGGTTTTAATCTCCACATGATCTTCATTTTATGGTATGTATTTTGTGTGGTCTTATCTATGTGGGACTGCATGTTTATGTTTTGGTCCAGTATTACTCCAAGGTGTCAGACTTCATTTTTTACGGCTATGCTTTTATCTGACAGGTCTATTGAACATGGAGGATTGAATGTCTGGTTTCTTGTTATGTATAGGGCTTCTGTTTTTTTATAATTCAAGTTGAGGTTGTGGCTTTTTAGCCAGTTTATCATGTCTTCTAGGCAATTTATTATTTTTGTTGCATCAGATTTGTTAGTGTTGATTGGAGCAAATATCATCCACGTGGAGTCGGATGTATATTGTGCTTATTGATGATTTTACATACAGGTTGTATGTAGAGGTTAAAGAGCAGTGAGGACAACGCTGAGCCTTGTGGAATTGCTTGGTGTACTTGGAATGGTCTTGATTTGTCCACACTGTTCTTGACTTGCTGTTGTCTGTTGGAAAGATATGATTGGAACCATTTAATTGTGAGATTGTGAAGTCCAATGTCCTCTAGTCTCCTGAGGAGTAGGGTAATGTGATACATTGTCAAAGGCTGCTGTTATGTCCAAGAAAATGAGCAGAACGCCCCTGTTTATGTTGTCTATTTCTTTGTGGATGCTGTCAAGTAGGGATGTTAGTAGCATTCCTACACCGTGGTTGGGCCTGAACCCATGCTGATGTGCGTCCAGAGGGGCATATAGGTCAACATGATCTTGCAGCTGTAGCTGTACAGTCTTTTCTATAACTTTGGCTAGCAGTGGAAAGCTTGAAATTGGTTAGTATGAACTTGGTTCTTATTTACTAAGCGTGTTATTCTTGATTATTGGTCTTATGGTGGCCTTCTTGAGTGCTTTTGGCATGTAGCCTTGTGTACGTGAAGCTTGTGTGATTTTGAGTATGAATGGAGTGAGTTCTTCTTTAGCCAACTTGATCCATGAGACCGGGCAAGGATCTGAGGGGGATGTGGTTGTGTTCAGCTTGAATATTATTTGTTTGATTTGGTCAGGGGATGGTATGTAGAATTTGCCCCATGGTCCAGTGTCTGGTTCTTGTACATCTGTGTCTCCCTGTATTGGCATGTAATTGTGGAGAGTCCTGCAGAGGTGGTCAGCTATCTGTTGTGGATGTATTTCAATTACATTTTCTGATCTGGGGATCACAGTTAGTGTTCTAACTATATTGAACAATTCTCTTGGTTTATTTGCTGATTTCATTATAAGGTTGGTGTAATATTCTTGTTTTCGTGTGTTAATAATGTTATTGTATTCTTGTTGTTTGTTTCTGTATAGTTGCAGTGTATCAGGGTCTTTGTTCCGTCTCCAAATCTCAGTTTCCCTTAGGCTCCTTTTTATTTGTCTTATGCAGACTATATTCATTGTATTATTCGCGGTTTAGTTGTTCTTTTGCTCTTTTCTGGTACTTCTGCCGCTGCTGTAATGCAACAATTTCAGTTGTCGATATTTAAGCCCATCACAACTTGTCATGTCCCTAGCTGCAGGCGATGACACAGTGTTAAACCATGAAACATGCAGATGACAGGGTCCACTATTGTATGCAAGAGGGGGAAGCCCTGGAGAGGAGTGGGGAGACAGCTCACAGATCTAGCCAGTTTAGACTTCTTCTCCACTCCCAGAATATTTCAACCCTGCAGTTGTTGTGTAAGCAGTTGCACAGATAATCTGACTGGCAGGCAGCGTTGCTAAAAATAGACTGATCTGGAAGTCCCAGCATCCAGGGACGGTTGCTAAGGAAACTCACTTGGGGGGGGGGGGGGAGAAGTAGTAAAGGAGAGGAAGAGACAGAATCTGATGGAGAGTGTGTGGTGACTGAATCAAGGATTTACATTAAGAGCCTAATAAAAAACAGAAACCCGCCACAATAATAATCAATAGATTAATCACTTTTTTAGCAAGTTGAGGAGGGGAGAGGAGGAAGCATCCATCTGCTTACAGTTACTGGCTTACTAAATGATCAGATTTTCATTGGTGATCCAGTTTAAGCACCAGACTACAGTGTTTACAGAACTATTCCAGCTGTTCTGCCCCAGAAAACTGCACAAGCCACATACAGCACACGGTGGTATCAGCAGGAAACACCTCTTAACTTTCTTGCATGAGCTTTAAGCCAGTTTAAAATGCTTTCAAAGAGGGTCAAACATAATTCATTGAGCAAAACTGGTTGCTGGTGTAAAGGTGATTGCTGCACTCACTGGTTAGGAGTTCAATGAGGCCCATACTTCAGCTACGACAGTATATTATTTATACATGCAAGTCCCAATGTATATGCATGCTTCACTTGCTACTGACATTAAAACTGCCAAATACCCAACTGAATTAAAGAATGGTCACAAAATTCATGAACTACAGTCCAGAATATAAAAAAATACTCACTCTTGTCTTCACAGTGCACTGTCATTTCAAGTTGTATGGTTTCTTTGTGTAAAGGTTATAGGTTTTAGCTTTTTTGCACAGGATTCTTTTGTTTCTGACTTTAGCCCTGCCTGCCGACTCTTAACCCGGATATTCAATGCCAGGGTCATATGCAGCCCCAGCATTGAATATATGGGGATCGCTGCACACACCAGAGGTCACATTCGGTAACTGGGCAGCAGTGATATTGCATGCTGCCTGGTTAGCTCCTGTACTGAAAGATAGGCAAGGGTTTTCCTCGCCTATCTTTTCAGCACAGATCGTTAACAGGGCAGCATGCAATATCGCTGCTGCTTGGTTATCACTGTCACCGCCTCTGCTCCACCCCGGAATGCCGACACACTCCATTGTTAACCAGATAGTATCAGGGCTCGTAGGGGAGTTAGAAAGGGATATTCAACAGCACTAACTGTTTAAGTGCCGTTGAATATTCCGATTTAAGGCATTTACACGGTTTACAGCCCAGTAAACCGTGTAAATACCTTTCAAATATCGAGCCCTACATGTATATTTTAGAAGTCCACACCATACCCCCTTCAAATCCGTACATGTTGCAGATATACACATGTAAGTAGCAGCTTTTATATCATTGCTGCTTACATGTGTATGTCCACTTACATGGGTAAACTGTCTTTGCTCACCTATAACAGATATTTTCCATAGACAGGAGGATCGATCAGGCACTCAAGTGGATGGCATCATTGCACATCACTAGACTGGTCTGGAACAGCTCTCCCATTCAGAATTTATGCCCATTATTTAAAAAGCATTTACACGGTTTACAGCCCTGTAAACCATATAAATACTGCTCAGCAGGATATTCAACTGAATATCCCCAATTTTCTTCCCTACATGCCCCGATGCTAATCGCTTAGCATTAGAGGCGTGTCGTGAGAGTTCCATGGAGGAGCTGAGGTAGCAAATGTCACCTGTGGCTAACAGATAGACATAGCAAAAGCTCACCTATCTTTTAGCCGCAGGGGCTAACCGTGCAGCATGCAATATTACCATTGCCTGGTCAGCTACTGCGGCTGGGAGGTTGTGCTGCAAATCCAAATATTCAATGCCAGGGCCACATATGACCCTAGCACTGAATAACTGGGGTTAAGGGTTGGCGTATGGCGCATAGCTGTCATAATTTAATAGCGGGCCCTTAGTGTAGAGCTTTGAGCATGCATAACCCTTCCCACATGCAGTCGTCTCCTCAGCTCCTCAGTTAGTTCCATGGCTCAAATAGTAATATCAGTTCTTGGGGAGGTGAGAGGGATTGTGTGCCTGATCAATTCTGCTGTCTATGAAACACACCTCGTACAGGTGAGCCACAATGCTTTTTCCATCATGAATCAGGATTAAGTCAGACTGACTCCAAAGCTCAGGGCTATTTATCTCATTATGTGTTTTCCATTTTTCAGGTGCAACCTCACATATAAAAACTGCATGAGAGTTGCAACATCACATGTAGAGATTGGCCAACACAGCTTGACCAAAGGCACAGTTTTTTGTATTGTGGACTGGTTCAAACAGTAGTACAAGGTAAAGGTACAAAGCAAGGGCCAGGTTGCTGCTTTACAAATAGTATCCAGAGAAGCAGACTTCAGGATAGCCACAGTAGCTGCAGTGGTCATGATCTGATGAGATTTTGCTTTAGAGGAGCAACTGTTCATCCATATCAGAACTGGATGCAAGATGCTGACCAATCTGCTAGAGTTTGTTTGGCGATAAACATTCTGATGGATTAAGTTCTTTTGAGATAGTAAGCGAGAGCCTCTTTATAGTCCACAATGTGGAGGGTTTTTTCCTTGGATTCTTCTGAAATTTTTGGAAAAACCTAGGAAGAACTATTTCCTCACTTACTACTATTACTACTACTGATCATTACTTGAAAAGGTGTAATCACTGTGGGTAAAAACTTGAGATGGGTTTGAAGAACTACCTTGTTATGCTGAAACTGACAGTATGGTTCAGAGGTAACTAAGGTTTGAAGTTCACGTATTCTTCTAGCTGCAGTATCTGCTACTAGGAAGAACTTCATAAGTGATGTTAGAATGATGTTGAGGTCCCATGGCACAGGAGGCTTCTGTAATGATGTTCTGACATGGAGAAGCCTTTCCATAAATGGAGAAATAACAGGATATTGGGAAGCTGGAAGCCTATCTACTGGAGTATGATATGCAGAGATATACTCTGATGAAGGATACTGTAAATGGGCATACACTTGTAAAAATGTAGACTGTCATGATGTGGGTATTGATAAAGTTGAAAACTTGAAAAGAAATCCTGTTTCTTTTAAGAATCTAGATGTGCAATTACCTCCAGGCACAGCTAGAGGGAGCAGGAAGGAACATTCAGGAGCTAATGAGCTTGAGAAGCCTAATGAATTGCAACTGGAAATGAACCCGGAAGTCAGGCAGGAAAGATTTCCTTATAAGCCAGAGCTGAATGCTTGCAAGAGGTGCACGGCTACGCAGGGGTGTCCAGCTGCAGTAAGGAAGGTGTGCCCAGCTCCAGTAAGGAAGAGGTGCACGGCTACACAGGGGTGTCCGGCTGCCTTAAGGAAGAGGTGCATGGCTGCATCAGAGAAGAGAAGCACGGCTACACAGGGGAGCACGGCTTCACCAAAGAAAGAGAAAGAGGAGAAAGGAAAGGACCTGAGAAGGAACAGAGACAGAGGGACGTCTTCCCAAGGAGGAACAGCTATATTCAGAGGATCATCTCCAAGAGAAGGAGTAACTGAAGAATTCCTAGAGGAGCAAGCCCACAGGTACAGGGTTCACAAGGGTGAAATCCAGAAGGGCCAGGCTGACTGTGCAGCTGTCCCAAGAAAGTTTGTTAGAGCCAGCTCTGAAGTTAGAGGCTGTGCCACGCCTTGTTCTCACAGCGTTCCTGACTCAAGAACAGAGAGACCTAAGCAAGGAGCCAAAGGGAATGGTTTGGAGAGAAGCTTAGAGTCTCTGAGAAATAATTATCCAGTTTTACCAAGCAAGAAAGGAAAGGCATTTTATAATAAACCTGAGTTCTTACCAAGGGAGAGAAGAGAATTCATACCAGGTTTCACCAAACGGCCAAGAAGCACAGCCCTGCCTAATGCTGACAGGCAGAGAAATTGCTACAGCAGGAAAATTGCTAAAAGGGAAAACACTGTGGATTCAAGCCAGCAAAGCTCCAGGTATGAAACCTTTATTGATGATATTGAATGTTTGAATCCTAAAGTCCCTGATAAAACAAGTCCCCACTCTACAAAGAAGGAGAAACCATATTGGTTTAATAAAATCCCTAAAGCCCTGAGAACAGACTTATTGGAGACAAGGCCCTAGAGGCATAGCACACCGACCCGAGTCAGACAGGGACAGTGTTTATTCCCCTGATGATTCTAGTGAAGAAGAATGCATGGAAACAGAATGCATAAATACAGTTTCCCTATCTCCACCAGAACAGATGGAGTGTGACCTGTGCACAGCCTCATGTCAAGAGTCTGTAGTCTCTGAGTAACATAGAAGAGTTTATAGAATGTTTATGCTTTTGGAATGAACTGAATTCCTGTTACCCAAGCTCTGCATTAATTGTGAAGTGTAACAATTAAGCCCATGTTTTTGAATACTGGTACCTTTTGCAACAAAGGACTTTCTGTTTCATTATCCATCTCTTATTTTTGAACCCTTGCATTGACGGGGAATAAAAGCCTTAATTCCCTCCACTTGGTCTTGTTACTGAGTTCTTTTAGGCAGCTGGAATTGGTAAGGTCATTTTACTACGTCGATGAACCTTACGTTCCCTGTGGCTCTCTAAAAATAATCTTTGCCGTGGATTGCCCATAGGCGTAGGGGGCGCTCCCCACGACAAGACTCATGCATTTTGGAAGCGGTACAGTGTAGGGAGTGAAGTACTTCTGTCCACAAAAGAAGAACGGGACCTGGAGGTGATTGTTTCTGATGATCTTAAAATGGCCCTGTGAAAGCCAGAAGGATGTTTGGGTGCATACAGAGAAAAATGGCTAGCAGGAATTGTTTCTGATGATCTTAAAATGGCCCTGTGAAAGCCAGAAGGATGTTTGGGTGCATACAGAGAAAAATGGCTAGCAGGAAGAAAAAGCTGATAGTGCCTCTGTATTTGTTTTTGGTGAGACCTCATTTGGAGTATTGCAGGGGTGTTGGAATGGGGTGGGCCACACATGCCTTGGCCCCACCAAAACTTCGCCTGCAGAAAACAGCTGCGATCGTGGCAGATTCCTTCTGTCTGCCCACGGAAGACAGGCAGGGTGGAAGGCCACTGTGATCGCAGCAAAGACTCCTTCTTTCTGCCTGCCGAAGATCCCTGAGGACAGATAAAAGGAGTTTTTGCCGTGATAGCGCAGCCCTCTCCTCCTGCCTGCAGGATCTGATGTCCCATAGGCAGACAGGAGTCCATCATGATTGCAGCCATTCCTGTCTCTTCTGCCCACGGGAGATGGGATACCTGTGGGCAGAACAGGAAGGGAAAGCCGCAGGGCTAGGAGGCAGAGTTGGGGTGGTGCTGAAGGTGGAAGCAAGGCAGAGCTTGGCTCCTCCAATCTGAAAGTCATCTCGTGGCCCCTGAAGTACTGTGTCCAATTCTGGAGACCACACCTCTAAAAGGATATAAACAGTATGGAGTCTGCATAAGGCAGCTACTAAAATGGTTAATGGGCAGAAGGCAGCTACTAAAATGGTTAATGGTCTTCATCAGAGGACAGACAAATATCCGTATGTATATGAAGGAAGAAAGATAGGAGAGGGGAGACATGATAGAGATATTTAAATACCTCTGTGGCATAAATGCACAGGAAGAGAACCTCTTTCAATTGAAAGAAAGCTCTGTAACAAGGGGTCATAAGATGAAGGTGAAAGTGTATAGAGTATAGAGTAGGAGTAATTTGAGGAAATATTTCTTTATAGAAAAAATGGTAGATGTGTGAAATAGTCTCTCAGTGGAGGTAGTAGAATGAGGACTGTATCTGAATTCAAGAAAATAGGGGGCAAACAGAGGATCTCTAAGAGAAAAAGGGACTGTAAAAATTAGTAGTTGGTATGAAAGGGCAGACTAGATAGGTCGTACAGTCTTTATCTGCCATCATTTTTCTATGATTCTTAAAAGCATAGGCAAGTCTGGTACATTGTTATCTTGCAGAAGCTAATATCTCCTGAATAAACTCTGGTACCACTGGTCAACATTGAAATTGTTACTGACTTTAAAAGGCCCTAATCTGTAGTATCTTGGTGAGCTGAACATGAATATAACATTAAAAAATTTTTATTGCCTCTCGTTTTGAAGATATTGCATGTAGTTCATTTTTGACGTTTCACCGTGTAAATTCATCCAGTAGGACATCAACAACATCCCAAATAAGCCTTGAATGATGTAATATTGCATCACATTGTATAATACCAGCATGCACACATCATCCAGAGTTGATTGCATCAATTTCTGATGCAATGCAATACTACTGCAAGATGGCTGCTGAAGCCATCTGACGTCAGCAGTGTACTATACGCAGTTGGAAAGGTTGAGCATTTAAAATATTTCAGACTGTGTGCGAGACAGTTTAAGCTACTGTTACATGTAACTTTTATTAATCATATAATTTTAGCCATTTAGGTACAATACAGAACAGTAATGCCAGGAAAGTGCTTTAATACCGTTGACAATTTCTGCTACATTTGTGGGGAAGTGACATTTGCCAACCAAAAGAGAAGTATCATTTCTCAACTGAAGAAGGCATATCATCTTTACTTCGGATGCAAGATTGGTGACCAAGACAACCTTTGGGCCCCGCATATATGCTGCACTACATGTACAACACAGCTTTCACAGTAGTTGAATTGCAAAAGACCATCAATGATGTTTGAAGTCCCCATGGTGTGGAGAGAGCCAAGCAACCACATAAATGACTGTTACTTCTGCTTGGTTCCTCCTCTTTCCAGCGGAATAACGAAGCAAAAGAAGTCAAACATAGTCTACCCAAACATTCCGTCTGCATTGAGACCAGTTCCACATGGTGAGGGACTTCCTATTCCAGAATCTCCATCAGAATATTCTCTTGATTCATCTGATGAGGACAAGGGTGAGCCGACCTGTTCTTCTCCTGGTCCGTCAGCATGCAGTGACCCAGATTTTCACTGGGATGCATTATCAACTCCACACTGAATAACACAGGAAGAACTAAATGACCTGGTTTGTGATTTGGACTTATCCAAGAACAAGGCAGAATTGCTAGGATCAAGACTCCAACAATGGAATCTTCTAGAAGAAAATGTCAACATTACTTCATATCGAAAGCGCCACCAGCAGTTGAAGCCTTTCTTCAGAAAGGAAAGTAATCTGGTATTCTGTTCCGATATTGAAAGCCTCATGAATGCCTTAAAAATCACTCATGACCCACAAGACTGGAGACTATTTATAGACTCTTCGAAACTGAGTCTGAAGGCTGTGCTTTCGAACAATGGAAACAGTCTTCCATCTATTCCAGTAGCGCATGCCTTCCACATGAAAGAGACATACGATAAGTTAAAGCATCTACTGACTTCCATTAACTATAACAAGTACAGCTGGCACCTCTGTGGTGACTTGAAGGTAGTTGCCCTATTAATGAGACTGTAGCAGGGATATATAAAATACATGTGTTTCTTATGTGAGTGGGATAGCCGAGCAAGGGATTGGCACTACTTGCGGAAGGAATGGAATCGCAGACAAAATGTAACAGTTGGAGAGAAGAATATCCAGCACCCAGCTCTGGTTGAGGCTCACAAAATCCTGCTACCACCCCTTCACATCAAACTAGGTTTGATGAAAATCTTTGTGAAAGCCATGGACCGCACTTCGCCAGCTTTCCGATACCTGCATGAAAAATTCCCTCAATTCAGTGAAGCAAAGATTAAAGAGGGAGTTTTTGTGGGTCCTCAGATTCAGAGCTCTTCAAAGATGACCGGTTCAACAACTTGCTGCAGGGTGATGCGAAACAAGCATGGAATGCTTTTCGCCTAGTGTCAACAAACTTTCTCGGGAATGTTAGGGCAAAAACTACAAGGAACTAGTAGAAGACATGCTGATGCAGTATCAGAAACTTGGCTGCAATATGTCTCTAAAGATCCATTTCCTTGATTCCCATCTCGATTTCTTTCCTGACAACTGTGGTATGGTTACTGATGAACAGGGCGAACGTTTTCACCAGGATATCGCAATGATAGAGCAAAAATACCAGGGAAAATGATCCACTACAATGCTGGCTGACTACTGCTGGACACTCCCCAGAGAAGCTCCTGAGCAACTGTACAAGAGACAGGCGAAAAAATCTAAGAAGTAGTCTATGACTTGGTTTTTTACAGGTATTAACCGAAGGCCTATTATATTTACTATTGACATGCATTTCATGATGTAAACATTAATTCTTGTAGATTACAAAAAAAATAGAGCCATCTTTGCAATGTCACTGTCATATTCATGTTCAGCATATAAAAATTGATAAGAAATGACTATTTTTATTTCAGTTACAACACGTATTAAAGGGTATCTTATCCTAGAGTGTGTAATATGAAAGTCCAAAAAATTACACTCCAAATATATCACTAATCTTGTAGCGGAAATGACTAATCCATCACTTTAAGTGGGTACTGTTTGACCAGACATGCACTCTTATTGCAACACAACAGGTCTCAGAAAATGGGAAAATGTGGCCATGAATGACCTACTTTTAATCCCAATATTATATCAACGACCTCTTTAATAAATTTAAAGTGACACAGTGCATTTTCCAAACTCCACCAGCCCACCTAAAGGAACTTGTAATATACAAATTAGAACAAATTTGTATATTACAAGTTCCTTTAGGTGGGCTGGTGGAGTTTGGAAAATGCACTGTGTCACTTTAAATTTATTAAAGAGGTCGTTGATGTAATATTGGGATTAAAAGTAGGTCATTCATGGCCACATTTTCCCATTTTCTGAGACCTGTTGTGTTGCAATAAGTGCATGTCTGGTCAAACAGTACCCACTTAAAGTGATGGATTAGTAATTTCCGCTACAAGATTAGTGATATATTTGGAGTGTAATTTTTTGGACTTTGATATTTTTATTTCAGTAACATGACTTTTGTAAAAAATTTGTTGACCAGTGTAATCATAGAGTGGAGACTAAGTACTGCTCAGTTTCCACACTGTGAGGGCTAATGATCTGAGATTGGCATGGAGAAGGCAGTCCTCATTTTCAGTGATTAATGAGGGAAATAAAGGTAGCTTGCACAGGGGTACAACTATGAGCCTTTATGGCACAGGGAACCAGTTCTGACAAGGCTAGTATGGTGCTATGATAATCATATTTCTGGGTCTCTGATATGAGTGCAATGGGGGAGCAAGTGTAAAGTAGAGGCCAAGTAGATGGGAGTACTAGGGCATCCTACACTCAGATTCTCCAGGAGGTCATCTCCATCCACTCTTCCCCTTCTTCACTTGTAACTCTTCCCCTCAATCACTGCCATCCTTTCTTCCTTTTCTAAGATCTCGGAGGAGGAAACCACACTTCTTCTTCCTCCTCCAAATTCACTACCTGCTCCTCTGTTCCTATTCCCACCCATCTCCTAAGATCCATCTTTACTGTCATCCCGTCCATTTGTTATATCCTCAACCTATCGTTTTCCACTGCAACTGTTCCTGCAGCCTTCAAACATGTAATAGTTACACCTCTCCTCAATAAATCTTCCCTAGACCCTTCCTATCTTTCTAATTATTGGCTCATCTCTCTCATTCCCTTTATTTCTAAAATACTTGAATGTGTGGTTCACCACAGTTGTCTTGATTTTCTTTCCTCTCGAGCTTTTCTGGATCAATTGTAATCTGGCTTTTGCCCTCTATAGTCTACTGAAGCAGCCCTTGCCAAAGTCTCCAGTGACTTGTTCCTGGCCAAATCCAAGAGCCTTTACTTGATCCTCATTCTTCTTGACCTTTCTGCTGCTTTTGACACTGTTGACCACCTTCTCCTCCACAATACTTTTGTCCTTGCTTGGTTTTAAGGGCTCTGTTCTATCCTGTTCTCTTCTCGTCTCTCCCACCTCACTTTTAGTGTATGTTCTAGTGGATCCTCCTCTACTGCTATCCTGCTCTCAGTTGGTGTACCCCAAGGGTCTGTCTTGAGACCTCTTCTTTTCTTTTTCTATACCCAGTCCCTTGGTGCACTCATCTCCTCCCATGGTTTTCAGTACTATCTTTACACTAATGACTCTCTATACCAGAAATCTCTCTGGGAATCCAAGCCCGTATCTCTGCCTGCCTATTTTACATTGCTGCCTGGATGTCTCACATGGCCAAAACCGAGCTTCTTATCTTCCCCCTAAACCCATCTACCCCTTCCTCCTTTCTATATTTCTGTAGATAATGCTCTACTCCTCCATGTTTCCTTGGCTCACAACCTTGGGGTCATCTTTGACTCCTCCCTCTCCATCTCCACACACATCCAACTGATAACTAAAACCTGTCATTCTTTCTCTGTAACATCAACAAAATTCGACCCTTCCTTTTTGAACACACTACTAAAACACTTATCCACTCTTTAGTCACCTCCTGTCTAGACTATTGGAACCTCTTCCTTGTCTCCCTCTGAATCATCTCTCTCCCCTTCAATCTGTTCAAAATTCAGCTGCATGGCTAATCTTCCACCAGTCTCACTATGCTCATATAACCCCTATTAACAAGTCACTTCAGTGGCTCCCTACCCATTTCTGAATCCAGTTTAAACTTCTCCTACTGACCTACAGTATAAGTGTATTCATTCTGCCACTCCTCTTTATCTTTTCTCTCTTATCTTTACACCCCTCCTTGGGAACTCTGCTCTTCTGGTAGATTGCTTCTATCTGTGCCTTTCACTTCCACTGTCAACTCCAGACTTCGATCTTTCTACCTCGCTGCTCCTGAGTCAGTACATCAGGTATCATCTCTGGCCCTTTTCAAATCCAGGCTAAAAATTCACCTCATTGAGGCTGCTTTTAGATCCTGATCCATGTAGTCTCCTGCTCTCCAACCATGTGTTTCCATTCCATTCCCCTAGATATATCCTAGTCCCCAGCTGTTGTGTTATCGGTCTTGACTAGATTGTAAGCTCTGATGATCAGGGACTGCCCCTTACGTGTCTCTGTACAGTGCTGTGTATGCCTTGTAGAGCTATACAGATGATCAGTAGTATCCTTCGTCAGCTGAAAGGAGGATGGGAGTATTGAACAGAATGGCAGGTCTACTTTAGGGATCCCCAGACCTGAAAAATGTTCTGAAAATGTCTCTGACGCAGGGACCATTTGTGTGGTTGAAAAGCTCTGCTGAGCCTGTTGGCTATCTGATTTGAATGCTGGGAGTAAGCAGGTGTATTTGGATATGATTGGCTATTACACAGTCTCAAATCTTTGCTGCTTTCCAGCATAGGCGGAAGGATCCCATGCATCTTTATTTGTTTTGACATAAAATATGGTAATTTGATTGTCCATTTGAATTAACACCGATATGGAGAAGGACAAAGACTCAAAAACTATACTATATGGCTTGAAGCTCTAACTGATCAATTTGAAGATGTCTTTTGGACTTAGACTCTCACCTCATCCAGGGCATATGGTCTAAGTGAGCTCCCAACCCAGTGCTAGAAGCATCTGTTGTTAAAACATAATATATGCCAACAAAACAAAAGGTTGTGTGGGAGGCGACAAAGAGTACAGGTAAATGGGGCTCACTCTGAGGAGAAGGATGTTACCAGTGGTGTGCCCCAGGGATCTGTCCTTGGTCCGATTTTTTTTAACATCTTTGTTAGTGATATAGCGGAAGGGCTTTCGGGTAAGGTTTGCCTCTTTGCAGATGATACCAAAATCTGCAATAGAGTAGACACCCAGGAAGGTGTAGATAACATGAGGAGGGTCGTAGTTAAGCTTGAAGAATGGTCTAGAATCTGGCAGCTGGGATTTAATGTTAAAAAATGCACGCATTTGGGCTGCAGCAATCCAAGGGAGCAATATAGTATAGGGGGTGAAGTACTTTTGTCCACTAAAGAAGAGCGGGACCTAGGCGTGATTGTGTCTGATGATCTTAAAGTAGCTAAACAGGTAGAAAAAGCGACGGCAAAAGCTAGAAGGATGCTTGGGCGCATACAGAGAGGAATGGCTAGCATAAAAAAGGAGGTGATAGTTGCATCTGTATAAGTCTTTGGCGCGACCTCATTTGGAGTATAGTGTGCAATTCTGGAGACCACACCATCAAAAGGATGTGAACAGGATGGAGTTGGTGCAGAGGGTGGCTACTAAAATGGTTAGTGGTCTTCATTATAAAGCATATGAGGACAGACTTAAGGATCTTAATATGTACACCTTAGAGGAAAGGCGGGATAGAGGTGATATGATTGAGATGTTTAAATACCTCCATGGCATAAATGTTCAGGGGGAGAGCCTCTTTCAATTAAAAGCAAGTTCTGCTACGAGGGGACATCGGATGAGGGTGAAGGGGGATAGATTCAGGAGTGATTTGCGGAAATATTTCTTTACGGAAAGAGTGGTGGATCCGAGGAATAGTCTCCCAGTGGAGGTGGTAGAGATGAGGACAGTAACTGAATTCAAAAAAGTATTGGACAAACACAGAGGATCTCTAAAGGAAAAAGGGGACTGTTGTAGTTGTTGATATGGAAGGATAGACTAGATAGGCCATGTGGTCTTTTTCTGTCATCATATTTCTATGTTTCTATGATATCTGCATCAGTTGGGTATAGTGTCCACATTGCAGCATGGTTCAGAGCTCAGCTGGGGGATGAAGAATGATGGAAAGAGATTGGGTACACTGGCACTAATAGAAATTGAGATCCCAATGAAACCTTCTCATTTTCAATTGAGCAAGAAAAATTATATTGAGCTTCGTGGAAGTTTGAATGTTATGGGTATGAAGCATAGAGATTACAATCTGTCCATCAGAAAAAATTGGCTTGTACTGTGCCCAAAACTGCTCCTATAAATACAATCCTGTTTAGGCTTATTTCTGGAAGTTGATGAAGATGTTTAAACTTTTGAGGAGGTGAATGTTTTCATATCTAAGACCTGGAGCTAGGCTTTCCAATGAAACTTCCAGAATCAATAATCAAGGTACAAAAATATTAGATGACCTTGCTTGTGTAAAGGGGAAACTACTACCACTAAGCATTTGGTAGAGCCCCTGGAGGCAGAAAAGAGGCTGAAAGGGAGGATCCTGTATTGATAGTGGTCTGTGTGAAGGAGGAAGCATACATAATTTCTAGAAGAAGGATGAGTTAGGGATGTGTGTAAGTATCTTTGAGACCCAGTGTACACAATCATCCTCTTCTTTTTAGGAATGGCAGAATAGAGGTACATCTATTCATCCTTAATTTCTCTTTGCAAAAGAGTGAGGTTTCTGAGGTATGGGATTGGATGCAAGCCTTCCATATTTTAGGGAATCAGGAAGTTCCTGTAGTGGAACCTTGGTTTCTTTTCTGTGGTGGGACTGGCTCTATTGCATTGGACTGGAGGAAGCGACTGACTTCTTCCTAATGTAAATGTAGGTGGGTCTGGGGCAGGTAACCCAACTACAGGAGTCTGTCTGGTAGTCAGGTGAGGGACCTCAGCTAGTAGCCTATTTTTACTATACTGAGAACCACAGAATCCATGGTGATCTGTCCTCAGCATTGAAGAAAGAAGTGAACCCAATCCTCCACAGATAGGGCAGATTGGTTGTTCTAAGGAGACATTGGATATGACAGTGGGCAACAATAATGTTCCCTGTAAAATAGTTATCTCCAAGTTATAATGCCCTGTTCAATGTAATTTCAGTTTGTTCAATGTAAACCGCACTGATGCAGAATAACGCGGTATATAAGAGAATGTAAATAAAATAAATAAATAATAAATAATAAAGGAAGGTAGCTGTTTCAGTTGAGTGGGCATAGTTTGCTTTGCATGTTCTCTGTCTCATTCTCAGAATTTATGAATACAGGATATTGAATCTGCTTAATTTGCCTCTGGTAGTGCAAGAAGCATTTTATATGATAGAAATACTGTAAATTCAGTAGTATTGAGATGAACTTGAAGAATGAGTTAGTTGTTGGTGAGAGAGATGCTGTAGGGAAGAGCAGTAATTGTTTATGATGTCTACTGCAGGCACTGACAAACTGTCTTATAATCTAGGAAACAGATTAAAAATGTAGGTTCAGACTGCTGAGACCTCAGTCACAGTATCCACCCTGACCCCCATAAAAGGTGTATTTAAAAGGTTTATCACAGCTCCTTTTTTAAGGGCCTGATTTATTGTTTTCCCATTTTCTGTGGGAAAAAAGCATAATAAATTAGGCCCTTAATATGCTACAACAGAAGGCAGTGACCCATTCCCTCTTCATCCTTTCGCTATCCCCAGTGAGTACACTGTCAGCAGCATATTGGTGACCCTTCATAGCTGCTCCTGACTCAGCTTTTTCCCTTCACATATTGTTATGGCCTGGTAATTTGTGAAGCAAAAAAAGTCTCTCTCATAGCCCCTGCATTCTACCTTCACCCAGTCTCTCTCTATCCATAGATCCCTTAGCCTTCACCCATGCTCTCTCTCTCCATAGCCCCTCACAGCCTTCATCCAGTCTCTCTCCCATAGACCCCCTCCAGCCATCACCAGTCTCTTTCTGTCATAGCCCATACCCTACCTTCACCCTGTTTCTCTCTCTCAAACAATAGCCTCCCCCAAGCCATCACCCAGTCTCTCTCTCTCATAGCACCCGCACCCAACTTTTACCCATTCTCTCTCTTATAGCCCCCCTCAGCCATGATCCAGTCTGTCTGTCTTTCTCAGGCCTCCCCTCCCCAACCTTTCCCCAATCTCTCTTTTGTAGCACCTCCAGTTCCATCTAGTCTCTCTCTCTCACCATTTTTCTTGTTTTACTGTTTGTAGCTGCACTAAAAAGGCTGTGTTTCCTTACAACCACGATTGGCTCTCTGTAACTAGCTTGAGCCACGTGGTGGAGGAAGTTCAGCTGATCTTGCAGTGTTAAGGGGAGCTCTCTGTGATTTTCTAAGCTATTTGTTATGAATCTATTTTTATTTGGAATATGCTCCTCGCTTGTCTTCCAAAGAAGAGATCTTAGATATGATAAATCTTGTATTTCTAGATGTGAGACCTATGGCATGGAATTCAGGGCTAGATGGATTTTAGTTGACCACACTATCTTCACAATGGAGGAGGATTCTGGCAGTAGTATGCCACAAAGGTGGGACTCTCAGATCTTGAAGAAAGCATAGTTACTCACCTGTAACAGGTGTTCTCAAGGGACAGCAGGAATCAGTCCTCACATATGGGAGACATCGGCGCCGACGGAGCCCCCATGTGGAGCAAATCCCCAGCTTTCTAAGAAAGTCTTTGGGATTGCATCACGCATGTGCGGTCCCCTTCCCGCCCAAGGGTGCCATCTTGCTCAGTCAAATGGCATAGCTAAAAAGACGGCAAAATGAATAAAATATAATAATAGGACTGCAACTTCAGGGGAGGAGGGAGGGTTGTGAGGACTGATTCCTGCTGTCCCTGGAGAACACCTCTTACAGGTGAGTAACTACGCTTTCTCCAGGAACAAGCAGGAAGTCAGTCCTCACATATGGGACTCCCTAGCTATAGGCTACCAAGAACCCATAAATGAAAATAGGCTCCCTCTAGAAGAGCCACAGCAGCCATGATAGGAGTTCAACTGAGAAAGCAACACTCCGGTAGCCTGACACCAAAGGGTTGGAGGGTAGGAGTTGCCTAAACCTCGAACAGGTTACGGAGTACAGTCTGGCCTAAAGCACTGTCCTGTTGGGACTCCCTATCCAGGCAGTAATGGGCAGCAAAAGTCTGGCTTGAAGACCAGGTGGTGGCCCGGCAGATGTCTGCCAGCGGAACAGAGCGGAGGGGAGCCACTGATACTGCCTTAGCCCTGACCCAGTGGGCCGTGACTCGACCCTGCAACGGGAGATCGCCACCCTGTATGCCCAGGCGATTCAATCCGCCACCCAAGTGGACAACATACACTTGGAGACAGGCATCCCCAGTTTACTGGGGTCATAAGAGACAGAGTTGAGAAGCCCTTCTATGTCCCCGGGTACGCTCCAGGCAGAAGGCCAAAGCCCTCTTACAGTCCAGGGTGTGCAGGACTGCTTCTGCCCGACTGGCATGCGGCCTGGGAAAGAAGGTCAGAAGTACCACCTCCTGGTTGAGGTGGAATGACGAGACTACTTTCGGAAGGAACTTGGGGTAAGTGCGAAGCACCATCCTATTCCTATAGAACCGTGTGTACGGTCTATCGGAAACCAGAGCCTGCAGCTCACTCACTCGTCTGGCCGATGTGAGTGCCACCAAGAAAAGCACTTTCCAGGAGAGGAAGCGGAGATGGCAGGTAGCCATCGGCTCAAAAGGTGGGTGAGTAAGCTGCTCTAAGACCACATTCAAATCCCATTCGGTCACCGGAGGACGAACCGGGGGCTTCAACAGAAGTAAACCTCTCAGGAACCTGGACACCAAAAGGTATACAGAAAGAGGTTGTCCTTCCACTGGAGAGTGGTATGCTGATAAGGCACTAAGGTGGACTCGGACAGAGTTAGACTTGAGGCCTAAATCTGAAAGGTGAAGCAGGTACTGCAACACCACTGACACTTGCCAGGAGAAAGGGTTTTCTCCCTGCTTTTCACACCACACCTCAAACCAATGCCACTTGAACGCATAGGTTTTTCTAGTCGATTGCCTTCTTGAGGCTAGCAGTACATCCTCTACATTTTTAGGGAGCAGAAGTGGTGTGAGAACTACCCTTTCAGCAGCCATGCCATCAGGTTGAGAGACCTGAGTTTGGGATGCAGAAGAGTGCCCCTCTCCTGTGACAGGAGGTTGGGGTGTAATCCCAGAGGAATTGGAGCCTCTGCCGCCAGTTGAAGCAGCAGCAGTAACCATGGCTGTCTCGGCCACCTGGGTGTTACCAGGATGACCGAGTCCTGAAAGATCTTGAATAGAGTCCGGGCCACCAGGGGCGTAGGAGGAAACACATACAGGAGGCCCACAGACCATGATATTAGGAAAGCATCTGCAGCCAACCTGCATGGGTGTGGCTGTCTTGAGCAGAAGCGGGGCAACTGGTGATTCTGTGGGCTCGCAAACAGATCTATGGATGGCCGCCCCCAGCACTGGAACAGCTGCTGGGCTATGTTGGGATCCAGTTGCCACTCGTGCGGCTGCAGAATTCTGCTTAGCTTGTCGGCTAAGAAGTTCTTTTGACTTGGCAAGTAAACTGCTTTGAGGTGCATACCCTGGTTGACTGCAAAAGAGCATAGGTCCAGGGTCTCTTGACAGAGGATGCGAGACCCTGTGCCCCCCTGCTTGTTCACACAGAACATTGCCACTTAGTTGTCTGCCTGACTTAAGACAGGCTGATGACCCAGGGTTTGACAGAAGGTCCGTAGAGCTAGGCGGATAGCTCGAAGCTCTAGGAGATTGATCTGTTGTATGCTCTCCTGTGGAGACCACACACCCTGAGTGCACAATTCCTGGCAATGGGCTCCCCAGTCCAGCAAGGAGGCATCTGTAGTCAGCACTCTCGTGTGCGAGGGAGGCTGGAAAGGCACTCCCTCCAGCAGGTTGTATAGTTGAAGCCACCATGTCAACGACTGCACCATTCATTTGGACACCTTGATGCTGTCTCTGAGTCTGCCTGTGTCCTGTGTCTACTGGTCCCTGAGGCACCATTGAGCTGTTCTCATGTGGAGGAGGGCATTGGGTGTCACATGTACCGTGGAGGCCATGTGACCAAGGAGGCGCAGAAAGTGTCTTGCTGAGATCTGGGATCTGCGGCTCACTTGCTGCACTAGGGCCACAAGTCCCTGTGCCCTATCTTTCGGTAGATAAGCCCTTGCTTGGAGGGTGTCTAACCTTGCTCCTATGAACTCCAGTCCCTGAGAGGGAACCAGAGTGGACTTTGTGTAATTTATCACGAACCCTAGCTGCTGTAGCAACTGGATAGTGCGAGACATGGCCTGTTGGGCTTCCAGAGCTGACTGGGCTCTGACGAGCCAGTCGTCCAAGTAGGGGAAGAAAAATACCCCCTGGTTTCTTAGGAAGGTCGCTACCACTGCTAGGCACTTTGTGAACACCCTGGGTGCTGAGGCTAGGCCAAATGGAAGCACCTTGTACTGAAAGTGGTTTCCTCCCACCATAAATCATAGATATTGTCTGTGGTCTGGATGAATGAGGATGTGTGTATAAGCATCTTTAGGTTTAAGGAGCATAGCCAGTCTCCCTGGCGGAGGTAAGGCAGCAATATTCCAAGGGAAAGCATCTTGAACTTTTCCCTCACCAAGAACTTGTTTAAGTTGCGCAGGTCGAGGATGGGTCTTAGGCCTCCAGTTCTCTTTGGTATCAGAAAATACCTGGAGTAGAAGCCTTTTCCCTGTAGGTGGTGGGGCACTGGTTCTACCGCCTGATCCTCGAGAAGACCTGCTAACTCCTTTAAGAGGAGGTCCCTGTGAAGAGGGGGTCTGAGAGGCTCCCCTGGAAAGTAAGAGGGAGGTGCCTGGGTGAGATGTAGCCGATAGCCCATTTGGACTATCTGGAGAACCCAGGTATCTATTGTGATGGCTGGCCACCTGTGGGCATACAGGGTCAGCCTTCCTCCTGTGCACGGCCTTGCGGTCTTGGAGAGAGGGACTATGCTCTGGGAGTCAAAAAAACCTCCAGGATGGGCCAGAGCCGGTGCCTGGGGGCTTTTTGCTTACGCAGGCCATTGCCCTGTCCCTTGGCCTGCTGCCCCTGTTGGGGAGCTGGAGAGGCCTGATATGTGGGGTAGTTGTGTTAAGCAGTACCTTTTCTCGGGAAAAAGGGCTTCTTACCCAAGCCCTTCTTCTTAGAAGGGGCAGAAGTCTTCTTTGAGAGCCTTGTCCGGATAAGGTACTTGGACTCGATCACGACAGCCTTTTCTGTCATGAGCTTGCCAAAGAGGTTTTCACCTCAGCAAGGGACATCGACCAACTTGTCCTGTACCCATTGCTCCAGGTCTGATGACTGCAGCCATGCCTGGCGGCGTGCACTGATGCCAGCCACAGCTACCAGGCCTACGCCTCGAAGCGGTCATAGGCTGCTCGAGTCATAAACTTTGAGCACTCCCGGATCCCAGTGGACAAAGCTTTGAAGTGCTGCAAAGGTCCCTCAGAGAAACTAGCTGAGAACCTGGCAATCTCCTTTGCCAGGTCTCGAAGGTACATGCCCATGTATAGCTGGTATGTCTGGATTCGGCATGACAGCATTGAGCCCTGGTAGCACTTCCTGCCAAGGGCATCCATGTTGCGGGCCTCCTGGCCAGAAGGCACCGAGGAGTGCATCTTCTGGCTCTTGAGCCGGCGCATGGCTGATTCCACAACCATGGAGTTGTGCGGCAGTTGTGCTTTTTGGAACCCAGAGCTCTTGCGAACTCGGTAAATGGAATCGATTCGCCTGGTGAGTACTGGCATTGAGGCCGGGGTCTCCCACATGCGGAACATCAGCCGTTCCAGAATGGAAGGCACCGGTACAGTAAGGGCTTCCCGAGGAGGAAAGTCATAATGGAGGATCTCGAGCTCTTCGGCTCCTCCTCGGCCTCCGCCGGGAATGACAATGCCTTAGTCATGTCCCAGACGAAGTCCAAGAACCGAGTGTCCTCCGGAGGGGACCTTCTCTGAGGTTCGGATCCCGGGGAATTCGAGGAGATGTATTTGGCCCGATGGGTATCCGCTGACTCCTCCTCTTCTTCCATTTCCCAACCGGACCCCTCAGAGGAGGAATTGAGCGGCTCCGGCCTCGAGGGCTTCGGCCTTGACCACCCCGATGCCGGTGGAATCGGCGTCTACGACCTCGGTCCCAAACGGGAGGTGTCTAGGGGCACCTTGGCCGAGGATTGACTCGAGTTCTTAGTGTCTCGAGGATCGGCTCGGCCTCCAGGATCAACTTCGACGTCGAGGTCCTGGTGGTTGGGGCGGATGGACCGGCGAGACCAGCAATCACCCCCCGCTGCTGGTCCATGAAGGCAGACATGCTGCATTCTAAGGCCGCCATCCTGAGACTGAGCTTAGGAGGCTCCGCAGCCCCCGGGTCAGCTCTCCCGGAGGAGAGTCCACAACGAGGACAGTGCTTACCTGCCTCGTTGTCTCAGGTTCCTTACGAGGGAGTTTTGCTGGCCTCTCCGACTCTGAGGATCTGGGGCGGCGGGCTGGGCTCCGCGATCTGACCTGTGAAGGATCAGGCCGCTCGGAGCCATCTAACGATATCGCCCTCACGGATTTTTTCTTCCTCCGGTGTTCCCGTGAGGGAGACCCCCTTTCAGAGGACACCCGACACTGCTCAGGATCAGAAAGCTCCCGAGAGCTCGAGGCCTCTGATGAGGTCCAGGCCCTGGCGGGTGCGGACTCAGGAAAAATCCTGTCATGTTGCTGTTGCCTGCTCCTCAAGGCCTTGGAAGACATTTTCTTACATGGGCCACAGACCTTTGGGTCGTGGTCGGGCTCGAGGCAACAGAGGCAGCAGTCGTGTGTGTCGTTGAGGGACATTAATCTCGTGCACCAATCACACTTTTTAAACCCGCTGGCAGCCATCGGGGGAAAAAGGTCCCTGCGAGGTCAAAAGACTAGCTAAAAAGAAAAAAAAAGAGTGCGAACGCTAGTCTCTAAGGACAAAAACCGAAAATTTGGACCGGACTCGATACCGGTGTACCGAGCTGAGGCGGGAAGAGGAACCAGCATCAAACCAGCTAGACAGAAAAGTGATTTTCTGACTTTTTAAAACACTTTTCGCGAGGGAACTTGGACGACGTCCATTGGGCTCCGCGGAAAAAAGGAGACTGAGCGAGATGGCACCCTTGGTCGGGAAGGGGACCGCGCATGTGTGATTCAATCCCAAAGGCTTTCTTAGAAAGCAGGGAGATTTGCTCTGCATGGGGGCTCTGTCGGCGCAGACGTCACCCATATGAGAGGACTGACTTCCTGCTTGTTCCTGGAGAAATAGTTGTTTAATACGTGCAGAATTTATGCCTGCAGACAAAGAAATAAAGCATTATTCTGTGTCATTAATAATGAAATTTTGGACCATCTTTGCAATAACTCTTTCCAGACTCATTTAACTACACACTGGAAGAACAAGCTAAGGTAATTAGGAATGTTCTGTAAAGTCTCTGATGGTGGATCATCTGGTTTTGATGATGGAACTGAAGTTAGAGGTCTGGCAGTTTGGTTCTCTGGTGTATTTTCAAAGGCTGTCTCAGTCTGTGCTTGCATTGATGAGGACCAAAGTTGTATTAATGCTGTTGTAGTTGGCAGTAAAGAAAGCATTCTATAGCAAAGGAATATGCAGCTGATTTGTGCTGACCATGCACAGGGAAAAGTGCACTAGCAGAGACTGCCAGTCTGATAACTAAGAGGGATGACAGAGCTGGCAAGTTGTTGCGCTGCTGTGAGGATGGACTTGAATGCATAAGACAGTGTGTAGAAGACATACCAGCCAGAAGCTTTAGTGCCAACAAGATTATCATGATTCTATGCTGCTGAGGAGGACAGACAGGATACCCCAGGCTTAGGCATATGTGAGCATCATTGAGACAAATATATTTTGACTTGGTAACTTCCAAGAAGCTCTTCTGCCCTGTGACTAGTAGACAGTATTGCTCTTCTGTGACTGGACCTCTTGGGCTACGGTGCGGGGGGGGGGGGGATGCACTTTCCAAGAAAAAGGAATGGATGCGATGGGCAGAGTCAGCTGATCTCTGTGCAGAGGCAGTTTTTACTGCACCCTGGCAGGCTAACAGCAGAGTGTTCATGTCTTGCTGACACTTCCGAGGCATGGATGGCTGGGGAGACATGGAAGTATACTGCTCACAATATACTGTATTGTGGTCAATGCATAGGTAGTAAGGCAAATAGAGTTGCGTTTCCATTGCTTTGTGGGCAGGGGCAAACCCCTGGATCTGTCTGGGACATATTAGGAAGAATAACATTTAGCAGGTCAATAATCAAAAGCATTTATCCATCAATTTTCAACAGCACTATCTGCTGAAATTATTAGCGACTGCCTTAATACTATCCTGATAATGTGGAGCGAGGGTGGAGTGTGAGTGTTCCACTTAACTATGGAGAGTGTCGATATTCAGTCTGCTATCCATATAGCTATTTAAATAAATTTAAACCAGCAAAAGAACTGCCCTAAATTTGCAAGGATAGTTATATAGATAGAGGACTAAATATTGTCTCTCTCCATATAGCAGTGACACTCATCACACTATGAGGGAAATTTTATGAAGTCGCACATAGTTAATGCATGCTTTCAGGCACCTATGTAATGCCTAGTTTATAAAGTCATGTACGCATATACTTCACTTTATAAAATACTAGTGTAAGTGGCAAAGAATGTGCCTTAAGGCATGATCTCTTATACCAGCCCTACCGCTAGTATAAATGACCGGGCCTACTTTTTGAAAGTATATGGGTATTTTCTAATCAACCCACATACCTATTCACACCTCCCATGCTCTGCCCAAACTCCACCCCTATGCAAGCCCACAATGAAAGTATGTGCCATAAAATTAACATGTGAAGGCAAGAGCAGAAGTGGCTGCTGAACTCCTTGTCTCTTCGCTGCTATTTCTCCCTTTTGCTTCATGCCGTGGGCGAAAGGGCAAGAACCTACTCATCCATTAGGGCTGGGATCGGGAGGATGAAAACAGCTTACCTTGAAGCAATGCACAGCCTGGCTGTCCTCGTTGTTATTGCCTATCCGAGACCGTTCTGGAGTATCGACGCTGGAGCGGAGCACTGAAGGGGGGGGGGGGTCTTTGAGCTCCGAAGAGCAGCTGCTTCCCCAACAACCCCAAAGCACTCCTCCGGGGAGGGGGGGGGGGGGGCAAGTTCTCTGGCCTGAGATCCTTATGGCAGCATCGGTGTCCAGAGATGCGTTGGGCTCCCCCCCTCGCTCGGTCTTCCCCCGGTGTTCCAGAAAGCCTGGGGATCATCTATCCGGGGGGAGTGGAGTGCTGTCCGGCAGGTGTGGATCGCCTGTAACCCTTGCGGTGCTATGTGACTCTACCAGGGCCTTGGAGGCATCCTTCAACAAGTCTATGGATCAACTTAGTCTGAAGGTGGATTCCCTTGCAGGACTTGCCTCGGCTCAGAGGGAGGAACTAAATCAACATGCTGCTAAGTTGGGGCAATTAGAATCTCAAGTGGAAGAGCTGGGGCCAATTAAAGATGCCAGTGTGAAGGAGAGTATAGGACTTTGAAGAAAACTGGAATACCTGGAAAACCAATCCCGGAGGAACAATCTCAGGTTTCTTGGTTTTCCTCTGTCCTCTCTGCTAGGCCCAGTTGAGCTGGTGTGGAAGTATATGGTGGAGATTCTGGGTCTGGCTTTGGACAATCTACCTCCTATAGCCAGGGCATATTATCTGCCCTCCTATGGGGGACTCCCGGAATCCCTGTTAATCCTCCGGGTCAGTTAGACCTGACTGGTTTTCTGGAAGGGTCCCTGGAGATGGTGACTGCCCAAAGCACATTGCTGGTGATGTTTACCTTTGAGTACTTCGTTTGTACTTCAAACATGCAGGAGCAGTTTATTGGCTCCATTATTTGTGTATTTCCTGACATTTCTAGACAAACCCAAGCACACTGTAAAGAGTTCTTGGCTTTATGGCCTAGAGCTCTTGCTTTGGGGGTACCTAGCTTTGTTAGGTAAGTTTTGAGGCTAAGAATTATTTCTTTACAGAGCCAAAACAGTTCCTTGATCTAATTTCTGTTCATGAGAGAAAGTCAGAAGGTACTACAGGGAGACCATAGCATGCGTTTCCTTGGATGGTGCATACTCCACAGCCTTTACATTGTTGGAAATTGTTTCTGTGGTTTTCTTTCTTTTCTTGCCTCCACAAGTTTGAGGATGAATGGGCAATTGTAAATGTTTTCCTCTTATCTTTGTTTTTTGTCTTTGGATATGTTTTCTGAATATTTCCTTGTACTTTCAAGTGAGCTGGTATTCTATAAGAGGTAATTTACATAAGTAATTTGCTTCTTATCTACGTAAATGGCTAAAATGCCAATATTTAGAAACATACGTGCCATCTAGACAGTTCCTTATAAAATTATCCTCTCTATGTATATTCAACGCCACTGCTTGTGTGGATAATGGCAATGAATATAGAATTTAGACTGATATTCAGCACACGGTGGTCAGAATAATTTTAAAAATAGTGAAAGCCATGGGTAAAAAACCCTGGATATTCAGTGTCGTATCCAGATTCAGCACTAGCTACTTGGTACTATCTAGTTCAAACTTCTCCTACTGACCTATAAGTGCACTCATGCTGCTGCTCCTCACTACCTTTCCTCTCTTATCTTTCCCTACACCCCCACTTGTGAACTCTACTCCTCTGGCGGAGCACTTCTATCTCTGCCCTTCTCTTCTACTGCTAACTCCAGACTTCGATCCTTAAACCCTGCTGCTCCTTATGCCTGGAACAAACTACATGAGTCTGTCCATCAGGCTTTATCTCTGGCCCTTTTCAAATCCAGGCTGAAAACTCACCTCTTTGAGGCTACTTTTGGATCCTGAGCCACTTAGTCTCCAATGTGTTTCCTTATCATCCCCTAAATGTACCCTTGTCCTCATCTGTTGTGCTGTCTTGACTAGCTTGTAAGCTCTGATGAGCAGGGGCCGTCTTTTACATGTGTCTGTACAGTGCTGCATATGCCTTGTAGCACTGTATTATCATTAGTAGTAGTAGATAGTGGCAATTTTCGGCCCACTATCTGGAAAGCCATCTGCATTGTAGTTTTGCTTTCCTAAGTTATGTAGATAGCTATCTAGATAGCAGTGCTGAAAACTGCATTTATCCGGATAAGTTTCTGCTCTGCCCAGACTCCGCACCCAGACTGCCCTGGCACAATCCGAGGTAGCCTATGGTGATATTCAGTGGCACTATCCAGATTGTACCATCGAGCATCACAGTCAGCAGGGCTTAAGCGGTTAGCAGGCCCGTTATATTTAATCACCACAGCCAGTGTTTTAAAAATCTCTGACTGCTGTGTTCAAATATTGACCCCAAATTGCTATTTTTGGAGAGAAAAAGAAAACAAAATGATGATGAAAAACATACTATGTAGAGGCAGAAACCTCTCAAAAGCCACCAGGAGAACTTTGTTTCATGTTTGCTCAGCAAAGTGACCCCCCCCCCCCCACCGAGTACCAAAGGAGGCTGCTGCATGTGAGAAGGACTGCGCATACTCAGAACTTTGCACTATTACTACCACTACTATTGAACATTTATATAGCACTACGAGGCGTACGCAGCACTGTGCAGAAAGCGTAGTGACTCTCCTCTAACGGGTGTTCTCCAGAGACAGCAGGAATCAGTCCTCACATATGGGTGACGTTGGCGCCGACGGAGCCTGCGTGGAGCATTTCCCCAGCTTCAAAGAAAGCCTTTGGGAATGTCACCACACATGCGTGGTCCCCTTCCCACCCAAAAGTGCCATCTTACTCAGTCAGGTGCTATAGCTATAGCCCCGTCAAGAAGATTGCAAAAATATACAGCAATTCCAAGGGGAGCAGGAAGGGTTGTGAGGACTGATTCCTGCTGTCCCTGGAGAACACCTGTTACAGGTGAGTTAATACACTTTCTCCAGGAACAAGCAGGAAGTCAGTCCTCACATATGGGACTCCCTAGCTACAGGCTACCGAGGATCTGTAAGAAATAGCACGGCAGTGCCATGAGCAGTCAACAGTAAAAGCCGAAGGCAGCCCGAGGACGCCGGGTCCATGGAAGGCCACGCTTCCGGTAGCCGGAACAAGAAGGGTCAGAGGGCAGGAGTTGCTTAAACTCCAAACAGGTTACGGAGTACAGCCTAGCCGAAGGTGGCGTCCCGATGGGACTCCCTCTCCAGGCAGTAATGCACTGCGAAGGTGTGAGTGGAGGACCAAGTAGTGGTCCGGCAGATGTCTGCCAGTGGCACCGAGCATAGGCTAGTGACTGACGTTGCCATCACTCGAACAATGTGAGCCGTGACTTGGCGGTCCTGGGAAACCCGGCCTGGGCAAAGGCAATGCAGTCCGCCACCCAGATGGACAAGGTACGCTTGGTAACCGCCAGCCGCAGACAGCTCTGAACGAAGGCGATGAAGAGCTTTCTGGATCTGCGGTGGTCCCAAGTCTGCTGCAGGTAGAAAGAGAGAGCCCTCTTACAATCCAGGGTGTGGAGAATCGCTGACACCCAGTTGGCGTGGGACTTCGGGAAGAAGGTGGACAGCACTATGTCTTGACTGAGATGAAAATCCGAGACAACCTTTGGGAGGAACCTGAGGTGAGTCCACAGGACCACCCTGTTCCTATAAAACCTTGTGTACGGTGCCTCGGCCATCAGCGCCTGGAGTTCACTGGCCCTCCAGGCAGAGGTGAGAGCCACCATGAAGGCCACCTTCCACGACAGATGACGCAGTGGGCAGGAAGCCATGGGCTCAAAGGGTGGCTTGGTCAGCTGCGTGAGGACCACATTGAGGTCCCATTCCACCGGAGGAGGGTGGGTAGGGGGTCTGGAAAGGAGCAGGCCTCGCATGAAATGAGAGACAAGTGGTTGCCCCAAAAGAGGCTTGCCCTCGATGGGGTGGTGGTTTGCTGAGATGGCACTCAGGTGAACCCTGACCGAGTTAGACTTCAGCCCAGACTGTTTGAGGTGGAGCAGGTACTGCAAGATCAAACTGGGAGGGCATGAAAATGGGTTCGCTCGGAGCTCTGAGCACCACACTGAGAACCGACGCCACTTGAAGGTGTAAGTCTGTCTGGTCGAATCCTTTTGTGAGGTCAAAAGAATGTCCTCGATCTCCACTGGAAGATGGTAGGAAGCTAGAGTGACCCTCTCAGCGGCCAAGCTTTGAGGGATAGGGCCCTCAGATTGGGGTGGAGAAGCAGACCCTCCTCCTGCGTCAGCAGCTCTGGTGAGAACCCCAGGGGGACCGGGGGGGCTCTGTCGAAAGACAGAGTATCAGGGGAAACCAAGGCTGCCTGAGCCACCTCAGGGCTATGAGAATCACTGAGGCCCTGTCCCTCTGGACCTTGAGGAAGGGTCCGGGCAATGAGGGGTGTGGGGGGAAGGCATATAGCAGGCCCATTTCCCACACGATAAGGAAGGCATCTGGGACCACCATGGCCGGGTGCGGGAGGGGACCGCAGAACCGGAGGAGCTGTGAATTTGCAGGACTGGCAAAGAGGTCTAGGACTGGAGTCCCCCAATGCTTGAAGAGCCGCTGCACTGTTCAGCGACACAGGCGCCACTCATGCGGCTGGAGGACTCTGCTGAGCCAGTCTGCCAACATATTGTCCTGATCCGGGAGGTAAGTGGCCCGGATGGTCATGCCCTGGCTCACCACAAAGGAGCATAGGGCTGTCGCTGTAGGAGCCAGTACCAAACAGAGGCTGTAGGAGCCAGTACCTCCCTGTTTGTTCACATAGAACAATGTGATCTGGTAGTCTGTCTGGACCAAGCACCGCTCGGTGCTGCAGGTGGTTCCTAAAAACCTTGAGAGCAAGGCAAATGGCCCGGAGCTCCAGCAGGTTGATCTGCTGCCGGGACTCCTTGAGGGACCAGGTCCCTTGAGTGCGCTGCTCCTTGCAGTGGACTCCCCAGCCCCGAGGGAGGCATCCGTCGTTAGGACAACCTGATGCGCCGAAGTTTGGAAGGGCATATCTTGAAGCAGGTTCCAAGACTTCTGCCACCAAGCAAGAGACTCCGCCGTGCTGGAAGAGACCGAGATGGGGGTCTTGGAGACGGCCGGTCGACTGCATCCATTGTGCTCAGAGGCACCATTGCATCACCTGCATGTTGAGACGGGCAACAGGCACGACTTGGACCGTGAAGGCCATGTGGCCGAGAAGGCGAAGCATCGTCCGGGCCAAGACAGCGCTGCGGCACCGCACTCCGGAAGCCAGGGACACGAGGCGGTCTGCCCTGTCCTGAGGAAGAAAATCCATGGCCTGAAGGGTGTCCAAGCGAGCTCCAATGAACTCCAGGGACTGAACTGGAGTGAGGTGGGACTTTGAGTAATTGATCACAAATCCAAGATGCTCCAGGAGGCAAATGGTGCAGTCCGTGGCCTGCCTGACTTCGGAGGCCATGCCCCCTGTTATGAGATGGTCATCTAGATATGGATAGATGAAGGTGCCCTGCAGCCGTAGGTGGGCCGCGGTCATGGCCAGGCACTTTGTGAAGACCTGCAGGGCGGACGCGAGGACAAAGGGAAGTACCCTGTACTGGTAATGGTTTCCCTGAACCATGAAGTGGAGGTACCTTCTGTTTTTGGAATGGACGAGGATGTGAGCGTAAGCATCCTTTAAGTCCAAGGAGCGTAGGCAATCATCCACTGAAAATAGGGCAGTAATGTTCCAAGGAAGAGCATCTTGAACTTCTTCCGCACCAAGAACTTGTTGAAGTTCCGCAGGTCCAGGATGGGCCAAAGGCCCCCTGTCCGCTTCGGGACGAGGAAGTATCGTGAGTAAAACCCCCTTCCTCGGAAGTGTGGTGGGACTGGTTCTACCGCGCCGTCCTCGAGGAGGACTCCGAGCTCCTGATTCAGGAGGGTCTGGTGCTGGGGAAGCCGACGTGGCTCCCCGGGGAAGTACGGAGGAGGGACCTGATCTAGATGGAGAAGACAGCCCCCCCAAACGACCTGGAGGACTCAGGCAAAAAAATGGAGATGGACTCCCACCTGTAGGATAAATGGACCAGATGCCCCCGGACGGACTGCTGCCCTGCCAGAGGACAAGAGGCTATGCCAATGGCGTCAAAAACCTGAGGATGGCTGAGCTGGCGCCGGGGGTTGGGTCTTGCAACCCTTCGGCTTACAAGGGCCATGGACCGTGGTTGATGCTGGCGGATAGACTGGGTAGCCCCTATACGGGAGCCCCTTCCGATGGAAGAAAGGCTTCTTGCTCTGCTGCTTCTTCCTGGGGAGGGAGGAAGTTTTCCGGGAGAGACGAGTATGAGTCACGTACTCCATCTCAATCTCTGCTGCCTTATCCTCCATGGGCTTGCTGAATAGTTGCTCCAAGACAAGGGATGTCCAGCAGCTTCTCCTGGACCCACTGTTCCAGGTCCAAGGACTGGAGCCAAGCTTGTCGGAGGGCTCTGATGCCAGCTGCCGCCACCCGGGCAGAAGACTCAAAGCCGTCGTACACGGTCGTGAGAGGTACTTCGAGCAATCTGTGACGGACTTTGAAAGGGCCTGAAAACGCCAGAGATGGTCTCCGTCAAGGCCCGCCGCAAAGCCTCTGAGCTCTCTAGCGAGATCACAGAGGAACATCCCAATGTATAATTAGTAAACTTGGATGTGGCATGACAGCATGGAGCCCTGATAAGCCTTGCTTCTGAGGGCATCAAGGGTACGAGACTCTCTGCCCGGCGGGACTGAAGAATGAGTCTTCGGGCTCTTTAGCTTCCGCATGGTTAATTTGACCACCATCGAGGTGTGGGGAAGCTGGGTTTTCCGAAACCCCAGGCCTTGCTGAATCCTATACATAGCGTCCAGCCATTTGCTCATGATCGGGACAGAGGCCGGGGTCTCCCACATGCGGAGGAGTCGTCAATTCAGAATGGGAGGAACTGGCACCGAGAGAGCCTCTTTCGGAGGGGCTTCATATTGCAGAATATCAAGCTCCTCAGCGCGGGGGCTCCTCCTCCGACAGTGGCGAGTGCCAGGGCCTGCACCATGTCTCGGACAAACTCCAGAAAGGAGGTGACTGCCGCCTTTGGGTCGGCGGGGAGGGGTCGGAGGGAGGTCTCGCTGGGACCGAGTCTCCGGGGAGGTCTTCCCGTTGGACTTCCAGTCTGAGTAGTCCATGGAGGACTCAAGGTCAGGTGGCTTGAGATGGTTCAGTGATCCACGCCGGGTCTCTGAGGCCAAAACTTGCTCGGAGCTGGAGGCGCTCGCCCAAGAAGATCTCGTGCCTGTGGAACGGGACGGAGATCAAGATCCCCACTGAGGATCCTCACGAGGCTACTGGCTCTCGGGGGTCACAGCGTCGGCCTAGGGAGTCCTCGAGGTCGAGGTCCCTGCAATCTCAAGGTGCATGCTAGTGGGAGCTGGCACTAGCGCCTGCTGAGTGGGGAGGAATGCAAAAATGCTGCATTCCAAGGCCAGCATTCAGACCTCCCGCTCAGGAGTGGGGCCCTGGGACACTGATACCAGGGTGACCAGGTCGGGTGTGGAGTTGGAGAGGGGGTCCTCACTGGGACGACCCTCAGGAGACCGGGCGCCTTCGCTGAAGGCTTCCATATCGGTTTGAGTTACCTTACTGGGCCTCTCCCTCTCTGACTCCAGAAACTGCCGAGGGGGACTGAGAGACTGGGCGTGTGACCTCTCACGCTTGTTTGGAGCCCCCAACAGAATCCTCGCGTCCTTCTTCTTTTTCTGCTCACGTTTTGGACGACCCCTGGTCAGAATACTGCTGGACCCGGGGAGGAGCCTTGGGAGACTCCAGAGGTTGCAGAGCGAAGAGCGGGAGGCTACCAGCGATACTGGGGATGCCTTACGGAAGATATCATCCAGCTTCTGCTTACAACTCTGGATGGCCTTGGAGGACATCTTCTTACACAGGGAGCATAGCGCTGGGTCATGGTCGGCTCCTAGACACCTGAGATAACAGTCAGGTGTTCAAAAAACACGTCTCTCACGGACACCCATATCACATTTCTTAAAACCGGAGGCCATTGGGGAATAAAGGACCCCTGTGAGGTCAAAAATCCTTGATGCGGCCAGTGGTTAAGAAAGGCGCAAAAGGGCAGTAAAAACAAAAAAGCAAAAAGGAAAGAATCCCGAGACAAGGGCCGAAGCAGAGGTGCTCGAGAGGCAGGAAGAGGACCAGCGAAGGTCGGACAGCAAAAAAACAGTTGGAAACAGAGAACAATTTTTCCTGGGACGAGACGCATGTCCGAAGGGCTCCGCAGAAAAATGGAGACTGAGTAAGATGGCACCTTTGGGCGAGAAGGGACCACGTATGCATGGTGGCATTCCCAAAGGCTTTCTTTGAAAGCTGGGGAAATGCTCTGCACAGGCTCCGTCGGTGCCGACATCACCCATATGTGAGGACTGACTTCCTGCTTGTTCCTGGAGAAACATATATAAAAGACAGTCCCTTCTGGGAGAGCTGTTCTATTCTGGGCACGTGCAATGATGTCACCCACTTGTGTGCCTGACTTAGTCTTGCTATTTGACAGAAAAGTGCTGCTGCTTGCTTGTGAAAATGCCTCGAGTAATGCTGCTCTTTTTCTTGCCCATTTTGATTTTGTAAAGTGCCTGTTCCCGCTGTACATGCCATTAAATATGTGTGTACTCTTTCACATCCTTATATGTATTTTACAAAAGTTTTGGCATTCAGCAAGCCCTTGGTAAAATACCCAGGAACTTGTGAATGTCTTGACTTGGATGTCCCTTTTTCTGACTTAGACATCCTATACATAATAGAACTTCACATTTCTAGGCGACTGTGAATAAATCACATGGGCTAAATTTAACAATGTTGTATCATGTTGTATTTATAGAAAAAATGCTTGCTATATCTGCCCTCTCTCTCCCTCTATACAAAGCCAACAGCCCCAATCGCCATCGGTAGCAAGGAGCAGAAGGAGAGCCCTTCCTGCTCCCCACCACCAAGAACCAATCAGGGCTGCACCGGCTCATGCACACTGCTTCCACCAGCACACAGCCCCGATTGCCATCAGCAGCAGGGAGCAGAAGGAGAGCCCCTCCTGCTCCCCACCACCAAGGACCAATCAGGGCTGGATTGACGGTTTAAACTCCTGAACGCCGCAGGCGGGCCCATGTCTGAGGACCTCGCCAGAGGGCTCTTTGGCATGGCCCTTAGGCAAGGACCACAGGCGAAGACAGCAACATATAAGTAAGTAAGTGTGATAATAAAGCACAACAATACTGCTGCTACAACACTAACAAGGACATTCACTCAGGAAAAAGACAAATCCTTCTAAAGACCCTACGTGCCCTCACGCTGCTACACAATTCCACCATGCTCTCATTCTATTTAGCACTGTACACAGTGCTTGATCTCATACTCTTGACAACAGCACACAATACCCTCCTCATCCCCCAATACCCCCCCTCACACCCTTCACAAGTACCATACAACACTCACTCTCCCCAACCGATCAGAGCAACATTTATCCAAACGCCTCATAACCATACAAACCTCTTCCCACATTACTCCCATCTCCACCACCCTTAATACAACAACAAGTTACTCTGATGCGCACTGATCAAGGTCAGGTCAGTGAGAAATAAAATCCAGACCATTACCGACCTGCTCACAGAATACCAATTAGATATTCTATCCATAACTGAGACATGGCTCTCAGACACCTATAATGTCCTCCTCAACCAGCTAAAAGCAGAAGGCTATTCGCTGTTCCATTGTTCAAGAAACAACAGGAGAGGAGGAGGGGTATTGCTGTGCACCAAAACACATCTGCACTTCCATCTCCTATCATCGAGGAGCACCAATGAAATGGACTCAGTCACCATCATGGATAACTATATGACCACCATCCTCATCTACCGAACTCCCACCCTCACCTCCAACGACCTATCCAGTATAATAGAAAATATCATAGAAAACTTCAAAACTAAGAAGGACCTTCTCATCCAGGGAGACTTCAATCTCCCTTTCCTACCTATCAATGTAGCAGACACCTTCCTCTCAGCCATGGTATCGATGGACCTCACCCAACATGTAACATCACCCACGCACAACAAAGGCAGTACCCTTGACCTAATCTTTACCCCCACCCTCCCAATCCATACCAGCTCCCCTCACAAACTACAAACTTACCCAATGCCATGGACTGACCACAACCTCATCATCTTCTCTCTACCCCTAAAATAACCAATAACTCGACAAAAACAACAGGCAGCGAGACATTTCAAACCATTCAAAAAGGACGCCTTCCTGGAGTACATCATATCAAGCATAAAGATGGACACATCAGACACAACAATACTAACAGACAACTGGAACAAAGTACTTGGAGATGCAGCTAGACTACCATCACTCAACACGACCTACCCAAAAAGCAACACATCCATAAAGCTCCCTGGTACTCCCATACTCTATGCCAACTAAAAACCAAACTAAGACAGCTAAAAAGGAAATGGCGAAAGACCACCCAGATCAAAGACCAAAACAATTGTCTAGCACTACTTCAGAATTACCATGCAATCACAGATAAAGCCAAGAAAGACTATCATACAAAGATCATCAATACTACTATCAATTGCCTGCAAGCAGGGCCGGCCCGTCCACTGAGCAAGAATGTTTTTTGCACAGGGCCCCGCGTTTCAGGGGGCCCCGCGCAAAGAACATTCTGCTTTTTTAAAAATGAAATTAAATTTAAAAAAAAAAAGCTGGCTGCTGCGGGCTTAACAGAGACATGAAGGAGACACTCTCCCTTCGCGAATCTGAAAGCCGTCGCAGAGGGGCTCAGCCGGGCAGAGGGGGGCCCCGCGGGACACTCCATTCTGCCGCTGCCGCAGCAGCCAGCTTTTTTTTTTTTTAAATTTTCCCTGAGCCGATGTGGGGGGGGTTAGGACTGGTAATGGGCTGTGGGTTGTTGGGGGGGGGGGGTTAGGACTGGTAATGGGCTATGGGGGGGTTAAGACTGGTAATGGGCTGTGGGCTGATGGGGGCTGTCTGGAAATGGGGTGATGGGGGGTTAGGACTGGTAATGGGCTATGGGGGGGTTAGGACTGATAATGGGCTATGGGGGGGCTAGGACAGGAAATGGGCTGATGGGGAGGGGTTAGGACTTGAGGTGGGCTGATGGGGTTAGGACTGGTAATGGGCTGTGGGCTGTTGGGGGGGTTAGGACTGGTAATGGGCTATGGGGGGCTAGGACAGGTAATGGGCTGATGGGGCGGGGTTAGGACTTGAGGTGGGCTGTTGGGGGGGTTAGGACTGGTAATGGGCTATGGGGGGTTAGGACTGATAATGGGCTATGGGGGGGCTAGGAAAGGAAATGGGCTGATGGGGAGGGGTTAGGACTTGAGGTGGGCTGATGGGGTTAGGACTGGTAATGGGCTGTGGGGGGGGTTAGGACTGGTAATGGGCTATGGGGGGTGGCTAAGACTGGTAATGGGCTGTGGGCTGATGGGGCCTGTCTGGAAATGGGGTGATGGGGGGTTAAGACTGGTAATGGGCTATGGGGGGGGGGGTTAGGACTGGTAATGGGCTATGGGGGGGCTAGGACAGGAAATGGGCTGATGAGGAGGGGTTAGGACTTGAGGTGGGCTGTTGGGGGGGTTAGGACTGGTAATGGGCTATGGGCTGTGTGCTGATGGGGGGTTAGGACTGGTAATGTGCTATGGGGGGTTAGGATTGGTAATGGGCTATGGGGGGTTAGGACTGATAATGGGCTATGGGGGGGCTAGGACAGGAAATGGGCTGATGGGGAGGGGTTAGGACTTGAGGTGGGCTGATGGGGTTAGGAATGGTAATGGGCTGTGGGCTAGGACTGGTAATGGGCTATGGGGTGGGGTAAAGACTTGTAATGGACTGTGGGTTGTTGGGGGGTTAGGACTGGTAATTGGCTATGGGAGGTTAAGACTGGTAATGGGCTGTGGGCTGATGGGGGCTGTCTGGAAATGGGGTGATGGGGGGTTAGGACTGGGACTGGGCTATGGGGGGCTAGGACAGGAAATGGGCTGATGGGGCGGGGTTAGGACTTGAGGTGGGCTGATGGGGTTAGGACTGGTAATGGGCTGTGGGCTGATGGGGGGGTTAGGCCTGGCATAATGGGCTATGGGAGTCTTACTGGAAATGGGCTGATGGGGTTAGGACTGGTAATGGGTTATAGGGGGGGCTTAAACTGAAAATGGGGTGATGGGGGGTTAGGACTGGTAATGGGTTATAGGGGGGGCTTAAACTGAAAATGGGGTGATGGGGGGTTAGGACTGGAAGTGGGTTGATGGGGGCTAGGACTGGTAATGGGTTGGGGGGTTGCTAGGACTGAAAATGGGCTGAGTGGAGGGGGAGGCTTGAACTGCAAATAGCTGATGGGGAGGGGGCTTGGAATGGAAATGGGCTGTGAGGGAAGGGAGCTAGGACTGGAAATGGGCTGATGGAGCAGCTAGGATAGGACTGGAAATGGGCTGTTGGGAGTAGCAAAGATTGGAAATGGGCTGTGGTGGGGGCTTGGATTGAAATGGACTCATGGAGGGGCTAGAACTGGAAGTAGGCTCATGGGGCGCTCGGACTGGAATTGCGCTGCGTGGAGGGGAGCTCTGCATTGCCATGGGCTGATGGTGGGGCTAGGAAATGACTAGAAATGGGCTGATGGGGGGCTAGGATTGGAAATGAGCTGATGAAGGGACTCGGACTGGAAATGGATGGGGGAGCTAGGACTGGAAATGGGCTGATAGGGGGCTAGGACTGGAAATGGGCTGATGCAGGGACTAGAAGGGAATGGATGCTGGGTGAGGCTGGAACTAGAAGGAAGCTGATGTTGGGGGAGGATTAGAATGGGATGGGGCTGGGAGAGTAAAATGGAGAGGGGAAAATATTTTGTGTGGGAGGGATGAAAAATCTACAATTGGCCGGGTATTGGGAGAGTAAGTGGGGATTGAGGATGGAGGGATAAAATTTGAGTGGATGAAATAGGAATGAGGAAAGAGCAAAAGGAGAAAGATTAGTATGTTAAAGCAGATGTAGAGAGAGAGAATGGAAAAAAAACTAAAAGAGAGAAGAAAGGACAAATGGACAGCAGATGATGGAGAGTTAGCAGAAAACATGAAGAAACCAGAAGAAAGTGGCTGGAGCAATTGCAACTGAAAAAAATGCACAAAAGGTAGAAAGATATCTCTTTATTTTGAATTTATTAACTGGAATATGAAAGCTCTGGGAAATGTGCATCATTAACGTCTGCGCTTTGTTTGGTACCAGGGAAAATTAATTTATAGTTTTATTTCTACAGTGTTGTTGTACATTCCAAGTTTGGCTTTTGGGGTTCCCAGTTTAATTATTGCCTTCCTGTTTCTAAATTGTGATTCCTTATTTGGTGATGGTCTATGTTCTGCATGAGTAACTGAGCTGAGGTATTCTGTGTATGTAATTCCTATTTGACATTGCCACTTGTTCTCTTTCCCCAGTATTCTCTGAAATGTATTGGTTTAATATTTACAGTGTTGCCTTTTGATAGGTAGGGTATGGTGCTTTGTGAGTCCTGGTAATGCTGTCAGGATACGGCGGGTTTGCTATGGGTTATATATATATATATATATTGGTTTCAAAAAAATGCATTTACACAATACAATCAAAGGAAAATCTGAATAAAACACCAAATCGGATGCAACAACATCATACAGGAAAACACAAATTTGATATAGCCCACATCAAGGAACTTAGCTGGGTATTGGAATAAAGGCCATATTCAAGAAAATAAGACACAAGGCCCACAAAAGGAGGCAACAACTTATTCCTGGACACTCTGCACTTCACCTAGTGCTTTCCGCTTCTCAATCAAAAAACTTTCCAATTGGGTGACATCAGTAAAAATATAAGAAACATCCTTCCAAGTAATTACACACTTACAAGGGAAACGAAGAAAGAAAGAAGCTTCACCTAAGGACAATACCTGTGGTTTTAAAGCCAGAAACGGTCTACGCCTAAGCTGGGTGCTATGGGCAACGTCAGGAAAAACATTTACGAGATGGCCACAAAACTTGACTGTCTTGTGTTTAAAAAAATCTCGGAGCACACTCTACTTAACCTCCTTAGTCAAAAATGTCACCAACAAAGTGGAACGAGAATCAATTGTATCCAGGGAGTCCTCTAGAAAGGCTGTGAGGTTGGTAATGGTAGGTTCAATTACATCAAACTCCCCCTCAGTCGGTTATGGTTCTTGCTTTTTCTTTTTCAACATATATTTTGCATCCATAGTGGGTGCAGAGCAGAACCAGGACTCAATATCTTAAAAAAAAAATCTGATTCTGATCATCTCACTAACAACAAACATTCTCCAGTACCAGGCATATTGTGAACTAATAGAAAACCCTACAACAAAGAGCACATCTACCATACCATACCATACCATACCAGCACCAACTTCCAAAACTCACACAAGGAGCCCATTAAAAAAGGTCACTGTAAATACTTCAGTGGGACCTAGAACATCCATACACCTATTTGAAAAGGTGAACAAGTTAGAGTAGTTACTCACCTGTAACAGGTGTTCTCCAGGAGCAGTAGGAATCAGTCCTCACATATGGGTGACGTTGGTGCCGACGGAGCCCTCATGCGGAGCATTTCCCCAGCTTTCAAAGAAAGCCTTTGGGAATTGCAGCGCGCATGCGCGGTCCCCTTCCCGCCCAAGGGTGCCATCTTGCTCAGTCTGATGACATAGCTAAAAGACAGCAAAAAATTAGCAAAAACAAATCATATGACTGCAACTCCAAGGGGAGGAGGGAGGGTTGTGAGGACTGATTCCTGCTGCTCCTGGAGAACACCTGTTACAGGTGAGTAACTACTCTTTCTCCAGGACAAAGCAGGAAGTCAGTCCTCACATATAGGACTCCCCAGCTTAAGCTACCGGAGACCTCAAGCGGAAAAAATGAGCTCCCTCTAGCTCGTCAGCACGTAAAGAAGGAATCTTCTCTGAGAACGCCCCCGACCGGTAGCCCAACAGCAGGGCTGGAGGGTAGGAGTTGCCTAAACCCCAAAGAGATTATGGAGTACTGCCTGTCCAAAAGCACTGTCCCTGCGGGACTCCCTCTCAAGGCAGTAATGGGCCACAAACGTCTGGCTTGAAGACCAAGTAGCAGCCCGGCAGATGTCTGCCAACGGAACAGAGCAGAGATGAGCCACTGACGCAGCCTTCGCCCTGACACGATGAGCCGTAACTCGACCCTCCAACGAGAGGCCAGCTGCCCCATAAGCCCAGGCGATACAGTCAGCAACCCAGATGGACAAAGTACGCTTGGAGACAGGAAGCCCCAACTTATTGGGGTCAAAAGAAACGAAGAGCTGAACAGCCCTCCGGTGCTCCCGCGTACGGTCAAGGTAGAAGGACAACGCCCTCCTACAGTCCAGGGTATGCAGGACCATCTCAGCCCGGCTTGCATGCGGCCTGGGAAAGAAGGTCGGAAGAACCACCTCCTGATTGAGGTGAAAAGGGGAGACAACCTTAGGAAGAAACTTAGGGTGAGTCCGTAAGACTACCCTATTCCTGTAGAACCTAGTGTAAGGGGGATCAGACACTAGTGCCTGAAGTTCACTTACTCGTCTAGCAGAGGTAAGAGCTACCAGAAATAAGGTTTTCCAGGAGAGAAAACGGAGAGGGCAGGTAGCCATAGGTTCAAAGGGCGGACAAGTAATCCGCTGTAAGACCACATTCAGATGCCACTCAGGGGCCAGTGGACGCAAAGGAGGCTTAAGCAGAAGGAGGCCTCTGAGAAAATGAGCCACCAAAGGGTGGTTGGAAAGAGGCCTACCGTCCACCGGCGAGTGGTGCGCTGAGAGAGCACTGAGGTGAACTCTGACAGAGTTAGACTTAAGGCCTAGATTGGAGAGGTAAAGCAAATATTGCAATACTACCGCTACCAAGCACGAGAAGGGATTCTCGTTGTGCTGAGCACACCATACGGAGAATCGACGCCACTTAAGAGCATAGGATTTCCTGGTGGATTGTCGCCTAGAGGCCAAGACCACATCTTCCACCTCTCGAGGCAGTAGTAGGGGAGCCAGGACTACCCTTTCAGCAGCCAGGCCATCAGATGAAGGGACTGGAAGTTGGGGTGCAAGAGAGTCCCCTGATCCTGAGACAGGAGATCGTGTTGAAACCCCAGAGGAAGAGGGGTGTCCACCGCTAGCTGCAGCAGAAGCGGGAACCACGGCTGCCTCGGCCACCTGGGGGCTATCAGGATCAATGAAGCCCCGTCCTTGAGGACTTTGAACAGCGTTCTGGACACTAGTGGCGTGGGAGGAAACGCATACAGTAGGCCTGTGGACCACGAGACCAGAAACGCATCCGCTGCTACTCTGAGAGGATGCGGTTGCCTGGAGCAAAATCTCGGGAGTTGCCGGTTCAGAGGACTGGCGAAAAGATCCATGGTGGGGAGGCCCCACCTGAGAAAGACCTGCTGAACCACCAACGGGTTCAACTTCCATTCGTGTGGTTGCAGGATCCTGCTCAGTCTGTCCGCCAGGTAATTTTCTTGACCTGGGAGGTAGACAGCCTTGAGGAGGATTCCATGATTGACAGCCCAAGAGCACAGTCGTTGTGCCTCCTGACACAGAAGGAAGGAGCCTGTGCCTCCTTGTTTGTTCACGTAGAACATGGCAACTTGATTGTCCGTCTGGACCAGTACAGACTGGTGAGAGGCGAGGTGGGAAAAGGCTCTCAGAGCTAGGCGTATCGTCCGTAGCTCCAGGAAGTTTATCTGTTGAGCAGCCTCCCAAGGGGTCCAGAGACCCTGAGTACATGTCCCTTGGCAATGTGCTCCCCAACCTAGAAGTGAAGTATCTGTCGTCAGCACTTGAGAATGCGGAGGGGATTGAAAAACCACTCCGAGTACCAGATTCGGAAGATGAAGCCACCATTGCAGAGAGGAGACTAGCAGGTCTGATATTTTTACTGAGTCCGCTAGGCTCCCCGTGGCCTGATGCCACTGAGTGCGAAGGCTCCACTGAGCAGGCCGCATGTGCAGGCGGGCATTGGGGGTGACATGAACCGTGGAAGCCATATGGCCGAGTAGTCTCAGGAATTGCCTGGCAGAGACCAGGGAATTGCTGCGAAACCGCCTGGCCAGATCCATCAGCCTGTGGGCTCTGTCCATAGGCAGAAAAGCCTTCGCTTGAAGGGTGTCCAGTCTTTCTCCTATGAATTCTAAGTTCTGGGACGGGAGCAAAGTGGACTTTGCGAAGTTTATGACAAACCCCAAGTGCTGAAGCAGAGCCACAGTGCGAAGGGTGGCTTGATTGGCCTCCTGGGAAGATTGGCCCCTTATGAGCCAGTCGTCCAGGTACGGAAACACAAAAAGACCTTGAAGCCTCAGGTAGGCCGCCACCACTGCCAGGCTCTTGGTGAACACCCTGGGAGCGGAGGACAGGCCAAAGGGTAGTACTCTGTACTGATAGTGGTTTCCCCCCACAACAAATCTGAGATATTGTCTGTGGTCTGGATGAATAAGGATGTGAGTATAAGCATCGTTTAGATCTAAGGAGCATAGCCAATCTCCCTGCTGGAGGTAGGGCAGCAGGATTCCAAGGGTAAGCATCTTGAACTTTTCCCTCTCCAGGAACTTGTTGAGGTTGCGCAAGTCTAGGATGGGTCTGAGGCCTCCTGTTCTTTTTGGTACCAGAAAGTACCTGGAATAAAAGCCGTGACCTCTCAGGTGGTGGGGCACCGGTTCCACAGCCTGTTCTTTTAGCAGACTTGTTAACTCCTGAAGGAGTAGGTCCCTGTGCAGAGGGAGTCTTGGAGGCTCCCCTGGAAAATAGGAGGGAGGTACCTGGTGAAAATGGAGAAGATAGCCCTTTTGGACTATATGGAGCACCCAGGTATCTGATGTGATGGCTGACCATCTGTGGGCAAAGTGGGCCAGCCGGCCTCCTGTGCTGAGAGAATCCAGCTGAGGAGAAGAGGCTATGCTTTCTGAGTCAAAAGGCCCCACCCTGCTGAGCAGGGGCTGGTGTTGGTGGCTTGGGGGCCTTCTGCCTACGGGGCCCATGACCCTGCCCCTTGGCTTGCTGACCCTGTTGGGGAGCTGCAGAGGCCTGATAATGTGGGTATTGTTTATAGGCAGATGACTTCCTCGGGTAAAAGGTCTTTTTTCCCGAGCCCTTCTTTTTCTGAGAAGGGGCAGAGGTTTTTCTGGACAGCCTAGTCCTGGTGAGAGTCTCTGTCTCGAGCTCAGCAGCCTTTTCAGCCATGGGTTTGCCGAAAAGGTTTTCACCCCGGCAGGGGACATCGACCAACTTGTCCTGTACCCATGGCTCGAGGTCGGATGACTGTAGCCAAGCCTGTCGGCGGGCACCGATGCCGGCCACGGCTACTCGGGCCGAAGCCTCGAAGCCATCGTAGGCTGCTCGAGAGATAAACTTCGAGCACTCCAGAATACCAGTGGACAAGGCCTGGAACCTCTGCAAAGGTTCCTCGGAGAGACCAGCAGAGAACCCGGCAATCTCCTTTGCCAGGTCTCGGAGGTACATGCCCATATAGAGCTGGTAAGTCTGGACACGGCAAGCAAGCATAGAGCCCTGGAAGCACTTCTTACCGAGGGCATCCAGGTTCCGGGCCTCCCGGCCGGGAGGCACCAAGGAGTGCATCTTCTGACTTTTCAGTCGATGCATGGCCGATTCCACAACCATGGAGTGGTGCGGTAATTGTGCCTTTTGGAACCCGGGGCTCTTGCGGACTCGATAGATGGAATCGACCCGCTTGCTTAACACCGGCGTCGAGGCCGGGGTCTCCCACATGCAGAAGAGCAGCCGCTCCAGCATCGGAGGAACCGGAACAGTAAAGGCCTCCTTCAGGGGAGAGTCATACTGGAGGGCCTCGAGCTCCTCGGCTCGAGGTTCCTCCTCGGGATCCGCGGGGAAGGCCAAGGCCTTGGCCATATCCCGCATGAAGTCCGAGAACTGGGTATCCTCCGGTGGGGATCGTCTCCAAGGCTCGGACTCCGGCGAGTCCGATGGGACACACCGAGTCCGAAAAGTATCGGGTGACTCTTCGTCCTCCGTCTCTCAGCCCGACTCCTCGGAGGAGGAATCGAGTGGCTCCGGTCGGGCGGGCACCGATGCCCTCCGCCCCGATGCCGAGGGTACCGGCGTCGACGACCTCGGTCCTGAACGGGAGGCCGAGGGAGACCGTGGCTGAGGATCGACTCGAGCCCGCATGGACTCGAGGATCAGCTCGGCCTCCGGGGTCGACTTGGATGTCGAGGTCCCGGTGGTCGGGGCAGATGCACCGGTGAGACCGGCGATCAATGCCCGCTGCTGTTCCATGAAGGCAGCGAAGCTGCTCTCCAAGGCCGTCAACCTGAGTCCGAGCTCAGGAGACTCAGCAGCCCCCGACTCGGGCCCTGATGGTGTCGGGCCCGATGTCGGCTCGCTTGGAGGAGAGTCCACGAGGACAACAGCACTTACGTGTCCAGGATACTCCATCTCGACACGAGGATGCTTGGCAGGCCTCTCCGACTCCGAAGACCCGGGACGGCTATCGGGACTATGCGACCTGGCCCTCGAGGAACCAGGAGCGTCCAACGACGCCGCCCTCGTGGGTTTCTTCTTCCTGCGATGTTCCCGCGAAGGAGACCCCCGCTCAGAGGAACCCTGACGCTGCTCGGGGCCGTAGTCCCGAGACGTCGAGGCCTCTGACGAGGTCCGGACGCGGAGTCAGAAAAGATCCTATCCTTTTGGTGCTGCCGACTCCTCAACGCCTTCGCGGACATTTTTGCCACACGGACCACAGATCATCGGGTCATGATCGGGTCCGAGGCAGCGGAGGCAGCAGTCATGTGTGTCGGTAAGAGACATAAGTTTCTTACACCGATCACACTTCTTAAACCCGCTGGTAGCCATCGGGGGAAAAAAGGGCCCCTGCGAGGTCAAAAGACCGGGCTGCCAGGGAAAAAAGAAAAAAGGCACGAACGCTAGTCACAAAGGACAAAAACTGAAAAAGAGAGAAAGGACTCGATACCGGTGTATCGGTCCAAGCGGGAAAAGGATCCTGCGTCGAACCGGAGAAAAAATAGAAAAAATAGGGAAAATCAACTTTTTCCTCGGGGAAAAACGAACTACGTCCGTCGGGCTCCGCGGAAAAAAGAAGACTGAGCAAGATGGTACCCTTGGGCGGGAAGGGGACCGCGCATGCGCGCTGCAATTCCCAAAGGCTTTCTTTGAAAGCTGGGGAAATGCTCCGCACGAGGGCTCCGTCGGCGCCGATGTCACCCATATGTGAGGACTGACTTCCTACTTGGTCCTGGAGAAAAATTAATACAGTACAGTATAGATCTTTATGTACAGACTCCATGTTAACAGAACACCTGGCCTCAGTCACACACTCAGAACACAGACACTCACAAAGTACAGAATAAGTAACCACAATCTAAAGTAAAAATAAAAATATGTATACAAATTGTAAACTGAAACCCCAAGAAGCCAGACTCTGCATGCAGTGCAACATCAGATAAATAAGAGATGCAGTTACTCCATATTGTGTAAAATATAAAGATAGCACAAAGTCCAATCACTAAAATTAAATAAAATTATTTTTCTACATTTGATGTCTGACCATTTTATTCTCTGATCATGCTGATCCTGATCTGAGGCTTCTGCTTTCCTGTCTTCTCTTATCTCTCTTTCTGTGGTCTATGGTCCATCTGCCATTTATCTCTTCTTTTGTTTTCTTTACTTCCTTCCATCAGCCCATTTCCAGTTCCAGTAACCCTCCCGAGTATCGACCTCCTTTACAGTCCTCCCCTCCCAGTACCCTCTAATGTCAACTGCCTTGCATTCCCACGACTGCCACTGGTGTCCATTCCCTTCCAGTCCCCTTCTTCCCCACTGTCCAGCCCCTTCTAGTCCAAATACCATCCCAGGTATCAGCTCACGTCCACTCTCAGTGCCACCCCCCCCCCCCAGTCAGCTCCCTTCCAGTTGCCCTACCCTCTGTCCATCCCCCTTCCAGTGCCATTTGCACATGTCAGCTCCCTTCCAGCCTCCTCCCCATTATCCAGCCACCTACCACTCCCATCCCCAAGTGTCAGCTCCCTTCCAATCCCCCTTCAGTACATCCCCGGTGTCAGCTCCATTCCAGCCCCCTCCTTCCCCCACCATATCAGCTCTTTTCTAGCCCCCTTCTTCCCTCGTGTCAGCTCCCTTCCTGCCCCCTCCTTCCTCTGGCAGACCCTCTCAGTATCCACTCTCTTCCAGTCCTATTCTCCCATCTCCCCACATCAGCCCATTTGTAGCCCTAGCCCCTAGTCTTCTTCCAGGGCCAGCATCACTCTCCTCCCCACCCCCATTAGCCCATTTCCAGTCCTATCCCCCTTATCAGCCCACTCCAGTCCTAGCCCCCATCAGCCCATTACCAGTCCTAACCCCTCCAATAAGTCCATTTCCAGTCCTAGCCCCCCTAATCAGCCCATTTCCAGGCCTAACCCCACCAATCAGCCCATTACCAGTCCTAGCCCCCCCTCTCGATCAGCCTATTTCCATTCTTAGTCCCTCATCTGCCCATTTCCAGTTCTAACCCTCCCGCTAGCCCATTCCCAGTCCTAGCCCCCTCCCGATCAGCCCATTTCCAGTTGTAACCCCCCAGCAGCCCATGTCCAGGCCTAGCCCCATCCCGATCAGCCCATTTCCAGTCCTAGCCCCCCATCAGCCCATTTCCAGTCCTAACCCTCCCCCCATCAACCCATTACAGTGCTACCCCCTCCCCCCCCCCAGCACAGCACAGCCCAGCCCGACCTTCAAAGGGAAATTTAAAAAAAACAACAAAAAAAAAAGATTGGAGCTGCTGCCACCGCCACCGCAGCAGCGGCAGAATAAAGTGCCCCGCGGTCCCCCCCCCCCAGCGGCAGAGCTCTCCTTTCAGCGCCGCGAAGGGAGTTTCCCTTTCTCATGGCTCTGTTATTTGAGCCCGCCGGCGCTGATGGGAAACAGGAGCAGCCAGAACAATCTATTTCAAAATGAAGACCCTGCAACGACTCCATCCCCTCCTCGAACCAGCAGATCAGCACTTCAAGCCCCCATTCTCCCTCATGCAGACTACTGCAACAGCATCTACCAGGGCCTCCCACACTGTCCTCCTCCCCCTTCAAACTGCTCTACACACTGCTGCACATACAATTCAAGGAGCTGCTAAAAATGACCACATCACCCCCATCCTAAAACAGCTTCACTGGCTAGCCCTCCCAAGCAAAATCAAATATAAATCCTTACTCCTTACACACAAAGCACTACACTCCCACCCGGCCACACACCTCCAATCCCACCTCCAGAAATTCAATACAAACAGATCACAAAGAGCTACCATAATCAACAAACTTACCATACCGCAATCCAAAACAAAATTCAACCAACAAATCTGCCGCAGAGCTTTTGAACTCTATGCGCCGTCCCTTTGGAACTCTCCGCCAGACACAATAAGGAATATCACCAACCTTCCCTCCTTCCGCAAACACCTGAAAACTCCACAGTACTCAGCACAAATTCAATGACAGCAACAGTGGGATTTCAACCTTGGTTGCCCTATTCTTAGCTCGCTACTCTAACCATTAGGCTATCCTAGATGTCTAGGTTCTGATATAGCGTTCTGGGGATGTCTATGTAGCTGTCCCTGCAGACATCTATATCGGGCACGTCCACGTTTGTGAAATCTTGCCTGCACCTGCACCTGGAACATTCAGATATATTCTGGCTCAGACATCCCAGATTGCATTTGGATGTCCCTTCTAAAATTCCCTTCCACATGTCATTATAAAATAGGCTAAAAATAGATGCCGGCATTCTGTACCACCTCAAAAAAGCTCTGGTTATACATGGCATCAATTAATTAGGGAAACCACAAAAAGGTGGTAGTATTTCTTTTTTCTTGAGGCAAAATAAGAAATGAGGGATTAAGGAAAATTACTCTTTAATCCTTTTTTTACAGCCTTGGACAAAAGGTTAAATTAGACTTACCTGCTAATTGTAGTTCCTGTAGAACCTCCAGTCTAGTCCCGGAATCCTAGGGGTTGTCAACCTAATCCAGCAGCTTTGGAGACTGAGAAACTTCATGGCTCTGATGTCACTGGTATATAAGCACCAGTAGCTCTTCTTCTCACCAGTTACCTATTGACAAAGCAGACTCACCAGAGCAACAAGTAAGTAGAAATAGGTCAATAAGAATAAAAATAATAAGGCAAATCTGCCACCCGAACTAAGACGGATCCAGGATCCAACTATTTACACAAAGAACACCAACTAACCTTGCAATGAGGTCCCCCGCTCCCACCTTGAAACTGTCGGGACCCCTCCCATCTACTGCAACCGCCCCAGGCGTCAGTAAGCCGCCAGCGGAAAGCCCAAATCTGCTTACCTGTAACCACCGCTCCGCTTCAGGCCCTCTAGCAGCCTTCACTCAGGGCGGGACCCGGGACTAGACTGGAGGTTCTACAGGAACTACAATTAGCAGGTAAGTCTAATTTAACCTTCCTGAGCGTCCCTCCAGTCTAGTCCCGGAATCCTAGGGGATGTAACAGAGCAGTGAAAACAATCAACGGGAGGGCCCTGCTAGCCCCGCCTGAAGCACTGCCGCCCCAAATCGGGTATCTCTTTCCGCCTGCACATCCAGTCGGTAATGCTTGACAAAGGAGAGAGAGGAAGACCACGTCGCTGCTCTGCAGAGGTCCTCCACCGGAACGAGGCTACATTCCGCCCAAGAAGCAGCCTGCGCCCGCGTGGAATGAGCTCTCAAATTGTCCGGCACCGGACGACCGCGCAACAAATATGCTGACGCCATCGCTTCCTTTAACCATCGAGCAATCGAACCCTTCGACGCCGCTTCTCTGCGCCAAGCTCCCGCAAACAGGACGAACAACCGGTCTGACTTCCGAAAACTAGCTGTCCTAGTGATATACTTCTTCAAAGCCCGTTTAACATCCAAACAATGCCGTTGAGCTGCAACTCGACCGTTCCGCTTAGCCGAGAAAACCGGCAGCGAGACCATCTGATTCACATGAAAAGCCGTAACCACCTTGGGCAAAAAGGACGGCACTGTCCGCAACACTACCTTAGAATCCGAGAAGGAGAGGAAAGGCGCCCTACAAGACAATGCCTGCAACTCCGAGACACGTCTCACCGATGCAATAGCTACCAGAAACACCACCTTCAGCGTCAGATCTTTCAGCGTTGCCGTCGCCAAGGGCTCAAAAGGCGCTTTCCCCAGCGCTTCCAAAACCAAGGGCAAATCCCAGGAGGGGACGACCTGCCTACGCGGCGGCCGCAGCAACACCGCCGCCCGCAAGAACCGCTGCACATCCGCATGAGTTGTCAGGGAATGACCACGAACTTTACCTCTGTAACATGCCAGAGCCGCCAACTGGACTCGCAAGGAAGCCGCAGCTAAGCCCTTTTGAAAACCATCCTGCAAAAACTCCAACACCTGGGGAATGTCCGCTTTTAACGGAATCACCGCTCTTTCCTGACACCAAGCCTCAAAAATACGCCACACCCTAACATACGCTAGAGACGTGGACCTTCGTCTTGCCCTTAGAAGGCTAGTGATGAAGGCCCCCGAATAGCCCCTGGACCTTAACCGTGCCCGCTCAAGAGCCAGGCCGTAAGCGAGAATCGATCTACCTGAGGCATGAACAGAGGCCCCTGCGACAACAGTCTGTCCGCACCGGCAGCCTCCAGGGAGTCGCAATCAAGAGACGAACCAAGTCCGCGTACCACGGCCGACGAGGCCAATCCGGAGCAATGAGGATCACGTGGCTTTTGTGACGCTCGATCCGCTGAAGTACTCTCCCGACTAAGACCCACAGGGGAAACACGTACAGAAGATGTGCTTGCGGCCACTCCTGAACCAGGGCATCCAAACCTTCCGACATTCTTTCCCTTCACCTGCTGAAAAACCGACTGACCTGTGCCGACTGAAAGGTCGCCATGAGATCCATGACCGGCGTCCCCCAGCGCTGTACCAGCATCGCGAAAACATCCGGATGGAGAACCCATTCCCCCGGGTCCACCCGAACGCAACTTAGGAAATCCGCTTGCACATTGTCCACCCCCACGACGTGCGCAGCCGACACCGCTACCAGATTGCTCTCTGCCCATTCGAACAACCGGTCCGCCTCGGACTCCAGCTCTACACTGCTGGTGCCCCCTTGCCGATTTATGTAAGCCACTGCTGTCGCGTTGTCCGAAAAGACGCGTACTGCCTGACCCTGAAGAAATGGGCGAAACTCCCTCAGCCCTAAAGTCACCGCTCTCAATTCTAACCGGTTGATCGACCAAGCCTTTTCGAGAACTGACCACTCCCCTTGGGCAAAGCGACCTTGACAATGGGCGCCCCAGCCCTGGAGACTGGCATCGGTTGTCAGCGGTATCCAGGTCGGAACTTCCAACGACATACCTTGCTCCAAGTTTTCTGGAAGCAACCACCAACCCAGAGCTTGACGAGTCTGCAGCGGACAGACCAACCTGCGAGCCAGAGGATCTCGCTGATGCGACCACCTTCTCAACAACGCCCGCTGCAACGGTCTCATGTGGGCCCTCGCCCATGGTACCAACTCCAGTGTCGCCGCCATGGTCCCTAATACCTGAAGATACTCCCAGGCAGTGGGACAGCGTTTGCTGAGGAAGCAAGTGATCAACTGGCGAAGCGCGACCCCGCACTGTTGCGGGAGAAAGACTCGGCCCATCCTCGTGTCGAAACGGGCCCCGAGATACTCCAGGTTCTGAGACGGCTCCAACTTGCTTTTCACCACGTTGACCACCCAACCGAGGCTCTGAAGCAACGACACCACCTTGTTTGTAGCCGCCACACTCTCCTCCCGGGACTTGGCTCGAATCAGCCAGTCGTCCAGATACGGATGTACTAGGACCCCGTCCTTTCGCAGAGCCGCTGCCACGACAACCATGACCTTGGTAAACGCGTGAGGCGCCGTAGCCAGACTGAAAGGGAGAGCTTGAAACTGATAATGTCCCATAGGTACTGCAAACCTGAGGAACCTCTGATGTTCCCGCCTTATAGGAATGTGCAGGTAGGCCTCGGAGAGGTCTAAGGAAGTCAAAAACTCTCCCTTTTGGACCGCCACTATAACCGATCTGAGAGTTTCCATCCGAAAATGCGACGCCCGTAGACAACGATTCACCTTCTTGAGGTCCAGAATGGGGCGCCAAGAGCCTTCTTTCTTTGGCACCACAAAATAAATTGAGTATCGACCGCTGCCTAACTGGTCTGCCGGAACCGGTACCACTGCCCGGAGATCCAAAAGCCGCAGTACCGTTTCCTGCACTGCCCGGCGCTTCGCAGGTGCCTTGCACGGGGACAGGATGAAAGAATCGCGCACCGGACGCTGCAACTCCAATGCGTAACCCTCTCGAATCACCTCTAACACCCACCGGTCGGAAGTGAGTTGGGTCCAGGCAGGGTAAAACTCCCGCAACCGTCCTCCTACGGGAACCAGCCCTACCTGGACCCCCCTGACTTCATTGTATCTTTCTGAAAGTGGAGGAAGAGGCAGCGGGTGAACCCTCGGCTCGCTCCTCGAAACCCTCGAAAACCTTGTCCACGAGAAGGAACACGCCCTCTCTGTCCCTGACCAAATCTCGGGTTACGAAAGCGGCGAAAATCCCGCTGTTGCCCGCGCAAACTGGGACCCGACCGTCCCTGCTTTTGCTTATCCTCCGGCAACCGACCACCTTTGGAATCCCCTAAGTCCTTTACCAATTTCTCCAAATCTTCACCAAATAGCAACTTACCGCGGAAAGGGAGTTTACTCAACCGAGCCTTTGACGAACTATCCGCTGCCCAAATTCGCAGCCACAGGCAGCGTCTGCCTGCCACCACCGAAGCCATACTCTTCGCTAAACCACGGATGAGATCATAATGAATATCAGCGAGATACGCTGCGCCTGACTCCAACCTGGACGCCTCTTCGGACTCCTCCACCGAACCGCCCGCCTGAATGCGCTGAGCCCACCGCAAACAGGCACGAGCTACCCAAGCTCCGCATATCGAAGCTTGTAAGGACAACGCATTCGCCTCAAAAACCTGCTTCAGCAACGCTTCTAACTTACGATCCTGTGCGTCCCTGAGCGCCGCAGCGCCTTCCACCGGGATGGTAGTCTTCTTGGTCACTGCCGAAACGGCAGCGTCCACCTTCGGCGCCTTAAAGAGTTCCTTATCCTGATCCAGCAAGGGGTAAAGACGGGACATCACCCTAGAGCCCTTTAGAGCGGCCTCGGGCATATCCCATTCTTCCTGAATCATCTCTCGAAATACTCTGTGCACCGGAAACGTCCTCTGTGTCTTACGCACAGCCTGCAATAAGGGATCCTCCAAGGCCGCTTCCTCAGTCGGACCCCCCACTGGCATGTTCAGCGTCTTAAGAGATTCCGCTATAAGAGCCAGAAACTCTTCTCGCCGAAAAACTTGGACTACTCTAGCCTGCTCCTCCTGATCCTTAATTTCGCCTTCCTCCAGGTCCTCTTCCAGACCTTCATCCAACAGAGGGTCATCCTCATGAACATCCTCTGACAGAACAGACGGTTCCGAGCGATCCCTATCCATCCTAGCTCTCTTAAGGAGTCCCCTCGCAACCTCGGGTGCCACAGGGGAACCGGACCACTTAGCACCAATCCCCTCCCCGAAAGGGTTTTGGATTTGTTAGGAACTGGGGAACATTCTGGGGAAAGGGGGGGCTCTTCCGAAGGGATGGGCTTCACCTTAATCAGGATGGGACCAGACTGCTGGCATTAACATTTAAAAAAGAGATAGAGAAGCTTTTAAACTAGAAAATAGGGGAAAGCTGACAGTCACCCAGGAGTGCATGGTTCGGACGAAGGTATCCTTGAAGGATACTACCAAAAGCAGTGAGGTTCCAAAAGGGAGTATAGTAGCCCAAATGACCTTGAGTAAGGAGCAGACAGAGCATAAAGATTCCAAATTACCCATGCCTACCAATAGCCAGATTAATATGAATAAAATACAGTCTCTAAAATGCTTGTATGCCAATGCTAGAAGTCTAAACAATAAGATGGGAGAGTTAGAATATATAGCACTAAATGAGAGGTTAGATATGATTGCACTCTCAGAGACATGGTGGAAGGAGGATAACCAGTGGGACACCTGGATACAAACTATATCGTAATGATAGAGCTGATCAAATTGGTGGAGGGGTTGCGCTCTATGTTAGAGAGGGCATTGAGTCAGAAAGGATTAAAGTTTTGCAGGGAACAAAATTTGCTGTAGAATCTCTATGGATTGAAATTCCATTTATGAAGGGGAAGGTGATGGCAATGGGAGTATACTATCGACCACCTGGCCAGAATGAACAAATGGATGATGAAATGCTCAAAGAAATCAAGGAAGCTAACAAAAGTCACAACAGAGTAGTAATAATGGGTGATTTCAATTACCCCGGTATCGACTGGGTCAGTGTCACAGCAGGACAAGATAAAGAGATAAAGTTTCTAGATGGAATAAATGACTGCTTCTTGGAGCAGCTGGTTCATGAACCGACCAGAGGGGAAGCCATACTGGACCTAGTCCTTAGTGGAACGCCAGATCTGGTGCAAGAAATAAGGGTGTTGGGACCACTTGGCAATAGTGATCATAGCATGATCATGTTTGATTTAATTAGTGGAGGACAGATAGTAAAGGCATCCACAGTACTACCTTTTAACTTTCAAAAGGGAGACTATGATAGAATGAGGAATATAGTTAGGAAAAAACTAAAAGGAGCAGTTCCAAAGGTTAAAGACTTACAGCAAGCTTGGGTGTTATTTAAAAATACTATCCTCGAAGCCCAGACCAGCTGTATTCCACGCATTAAGAAAAGTGGAAGAAAGTCCAAAAAACTGCCAGCATGGTTTAAAGGTGAGGTCAGAGAGGCTGTTGCTGCCAAAAAAGCAACCTTCAGGAAATGGAAAAAAGAGCCAAATGATGAAAACTGGAAACAGCACAAGCACTGGCAAGTTAAATGCAAAGCATTGATAAGGCAGGCAAAACGGGAATTTGAGAAGAAACTTGCTACGGAAGCAAAAACACGAAATAAAGGCTTTTTCAAGTACATTCGTAGCAAAAGGCCTGTGAGAGAGTCAATTGGACCATTAGATGATAGAGGGGTAAAAGGGGCAGTAAGAGGAAACAAGGCTATAGCAGAGAGACTGAATGAATTCTTTGCTTCGATCTTTACTGAGGAAGATGTAGGGATGTTACCCAAGACTGAAGTGGTATTTAAAGGTGATACTGCAGAGGAATTGAGAGAAATATCGCTACACCGGGAAGATATATTACAACTATTTGATAAACTGAATAGTAGCAAATCACCTGGACAGGATGGTATACATCCCAGAGTGTTGAAAGAACTGAAATATGAGATTGCTGACCTGCTATTGGTAATCTGTGAACTTTCATTAAAATCATCTGTAATACCTGAAGATTGGAGGGTCGCCAACGTAACACCAATTTTTAAAAAGGGTTCCAGGGGTGACGCAGGAAATTACAGACCGGTGAGCCTGACGTCAGTACCAGGGAAAATGGTAGAAACCATCATAAAGAACAAAATTACGCAGCATGTAGATAGTCATGGCCTAATGGGAGACAGCCAACATGGCTTTAGACAAGGAAGATCTTGTCTTACTAATCTGATATGTTTTTTTGAAGGTGTGCATAAACAGGTAGACAAAGGTGAGTCGGTTGATATAGTGTATCTGGACTTTCAGAAAGCTTTTGACAAAGTCCCCCATCAGAGACTTTTGGCGAAGCTAAAAAGTCATGGGATAGGAGACAGTGTACTATTGTGGATCGGGAACTGGTTAAAAGATAGAAAGCAGAGAGTAGGGCTAAATGGCCAATATTCCCAATGGAAAAAGGTGAATAGTGGAGTACCCCAGGGATCTGTACTGGGTCCGCTGCTTTTTGACATATTCATAAATGACCTGGAAAAGGGAATAACGAGTGAGATTATCAAATTTGCAGATGACACAAAACTGTTTAAAGTTGTTAAAACCCAAGAGGATTGTGGAAAACTGCAGGAGGATCTGGATAAATTGGAAGACTGGGCATCCAAATGGCAGATGAAATTTAATGTGGACAAGTGCAAAGTTATGCACCTAGGAAAGAACAACCCACACTATAGTTACACAATGCAAGGCTCCACATTAGAAACCACCATGCAGGAAAAAGATTTAGGAGTCATTGTGGATAACATGTTAAAACCCTCCGCCCAGTGTGCAGCGGCGGCCAAGAAAGCAAATAGAATGCTAGGCATCATAAGGAAAGGGATGGAGAACAAAACAAAGGATATTATAATGCCTCTGTATCGCTCCATGGTACGACCGCACCTTGAATATTGTGTGCAACTCTGGTCACCGTATTTTAAAAAGGACATAGCGTTATTAGAAAAAGTACAGAGAAGAGCCACCAAATTGGTGAAGGGGATGGAAGGCTACTCCTATGAAGAGAGGCTAAGAAGGTTAGGGCTCTTTAGCCTGGAGAAGAGACGGCTGAGGGGAGATATGATAGAGGTCTATAAATTAATGAATGGAGTGGAAACGGATAAACGTGGATCAATTGTTTACGCTATCAGAGTATAGAAAGACTAGGGGACATGTAATGAAGCTACAGGGTAAACTATTTAAGACAAATAAGAGAAAATATTTTTTCACTCAACGTGTAATCAAACTCTGGAATCTGTTACCGGAGGATGTAGTAAGGGCTGTTAGTATAGCTGGGTTTAAAAAAGGTTTGGACAAGTTCCTGGAGGAAAGGTCCATAAACCACTATTAAAAAGGGACCCAGGATATCAATGCTTGACCCAGTACAAGCATTGTGGAACCTGTCTTTTGGGGATATTGCTAGGTACGTATAACCTAGATTGGCCACTGTTGGAAACAGGATACTGGGCTTGATGGACCTCGGTCTGACCCAGTATGGCATGTCTTATGTTCTTAAGGCCCCTCCATTGGGCCCCCTGGAGGACTACTCAAAGTCTTCTGCAGCAAGGACAAAAAATCAGCTGAAAATATAGCCGCCAAAGCCCCCGAAGAAGGTAAATGCGACAGCGGAGGCTCCTGTGCCCCTGAAGTACTGGGCAACGCCTCAGGTGTTGGCAGGGGGGGCAAGAGGGGCTCCAGCAACTCCTGGGCACTCCCTGACTCAGTCGCTACCCGCTCTGGTGGTAGATCCGCCGCGCTAGCCTCCTGAGCACAGCCCCTACATACTCCTTCAGTAGAAACAGAAGACTTCCTGGCACCACATAACAAACAAAGCTGTTTGGCAGGCATACTGAGTCCAAAAAACAAAAAATATAAATGTGTCAGCAAGGCCCGGTTTTTTTTTTTTTTTTTTTTTTAATTTTAGAAATCCCACAGGCTAAACAGTCTCCCCCGACCCAGAGCTGAGGGAAACTGAGAAAAAACGCCGCTACTGAAGGCAGCTATGGGCCACTGAAAATCGCAACTGAAAGAATTGGATTTCCCGCTTAAAGTACATGCGGTGCGGCCTGCCCCAGAAGAAAATGAAAAGACGCTGATAAATCAGCTGCTTACCTCCCGCTGAAGGACAAGATGCAGCTCACGGCTATGTTATCTTTCGTGCCTTCGGGAGCCCCTCCGACTGCCGAAATCGCTGCAGGGGAGCTACTCCCGACACAGAACTACTCGGGCAGGCCGGCTCCAAGCGCAAGCAGGCAGGCCATCTGCGCGCTGAGATCAACAGCCGACTGCTTTCTGGCTCCCGTCCAATCGGGTAAGCAGTAGCGGGTCCTCTCCCTTAGCGCCTCGCTAAGGAAACCGCGGCTCCTAGCATGCCTCCGGAGGCAGAGGGCTGAAAATAAGAAAAGGAGGGAATCGAGGACCTCAGAGCAACTGTCGGCTAGAAAGTGAATACTGAGCAAGACTTTCAGGTAATGTAAAAGAAAGTCCAACAAGGCAAAGAAGCCCCTTTTTACTTTAATATTTTTAAATAATTCCTCTAAGAAACCCTAACCAATTTAAGAAATAAAATCCTCTTAATTGTTCCTCAGTTGAGCTCTGGAATCCCTGGGCTCACTACCTCACCAGCTGCTTTGGAGACTGATAACTGGTGAGAAGAAGAGCTACTGGTGCTTATATACCAGTGACATCACAGCCAGGAAGTTTCTCAGTCTCCAAAGCTGCTGGATTAGGTTGACAACCCCTAGGATTCCGGGACTAGACTGGAGGGACGCTCAGGAACTAGCACTTTTATAAAATGTATGCATGTCTCAGAGTTGGGAAATACACATATAATTTATTGGTCTATCCAAAACACCCACCATTGAAATCTCTGTGTCTAAGTAGTCATTCACACGTGCAGCCAATCTACAAGCATACATGCTGCTATTTACACATGTAGATGCTTCTAAAATAACCTCCCTAGTATCATGACTCTAATATTAAAAGCACTGCATTGTTTCCCCTATTTAGAAGTACAATATTAACTGTTTAGTGTCCAGCTGGGACTATGCACAGAACATAAGTATGGGAGAGGAAATGCTCTGGTGGCATCAGTAGATGGCAGCACCATAAAGCCTATAAGAAAGGAATGAAACCATGCAGAAGGGTCTTTTTATTTCTCTGCTGCAGAGTGAAGGGGGAGGTAAGTGGCTGCCAGAGGTACATTCCTATGCTTCTAGGAGACAGAAGAAGGGCAAGACAGAGATTACCCGATGTTCAAAGGTATTTTACACGGTTTGCAGACCTGCAAATCGTGTAAATGCCACAAAGCGGGATATCCAACAGCATTAACATGGTTAGTGCTGCTGAATATCAGCGGGTGCCGCCTCTACATGCCCTGGTGCTAACTGCTTAGCGAAAGCTAGACACAGGAAACCCTGGACTAACTTTCGCTGTGTATCACCAACAGGGCAGTGGCTCAATATGAGGAAGGGCTGATATGTCTCCAGCCTTGTAATGAAACAGAAAGCTACGGGCACACTTCAGTTCCGAATCATCTCTCTGCAGTTTCGTTTTATACAAAACTGCAGAAAGATCATTTGGAAAACTGCAGAGAGATCATTCGGACCTTCGGAACTGAAGTGTGCCCTAAGCTTTCTGTTTTGTTACAAGGCCAAAGACTTAACAGCCCCCCCCTCCTCATATCATCCCTGCTAAGTTAGTGAGCGGCAAATGTGGTTAACCCGGATATTCAATGCCAGAGCTAGATATGAGCCTGGCATTGAATATCCGGATATAGATTTCAGTGTCACCAGTGCTGAATATTGGGCCCAGAGGTCTCAAAGGCATGTTCCTTAAGAGAATATAGAGACCTGAGATATAACATGGGATCCCTAGTGTCTCCAATTAGTAGCTGGTGTGGAGATCCTCTGTGGTGTGCCCAGCTATTCTTTTGTTTCACTAAGATGACTGAGCCTAAGAGTGGGAATTAACCACACAAAACAAGAACCTGGAAGGCCTGGAGAATAAAAGAAACCGCCAACTGCCTTCTGAAGTTGTGAATGAAAAAGTATTTACTCACTTGTAGCAGGTGCTCTTAGTGGACAGCAGGAATAAGTTCTCAGGTATGGGAGATATCAACCGATGAAGCCTGCGTAGGAACGCCCCCCCCCCCCCCACCATCTACTAGTGGAAGCTTTTGGGAGGTTCCATTGCACAAGCACATCATCTTCTCACCTGCCATTGCGGTGTCATTTTAGGACAGTCTGCTATAGCTATAGTAGAATACAACTCCCAGGGGAGGTGGGAGGGTTGTGAGGATTTCTTCCAGTTGTCTACGAAGAACACCTGCTACAGGTGAGTAACAACCTTTTCTTTGTGGACAAACAGGACTGAAGTCTTAACGTATGGTACTCCCTAGCTACAGGCTACTGAAAACCCATGAGAATGCAGACAAACCCAACAGAGGCAATAAGTCTGTCTGCTTACTGGCAACAAGCCTTAGTATTCGAGATACATCACTATGTACTATAGGTTGTCATTTTCGTTTCCTTTTCTTTTTTTTTTTTAAGGTAGCCTGAACAGAACAAGTCACTTAACCCTCCATTGCCTCGGAAGAAAGGCCTGGCAATCTACTTCCGGTGACACTGCTAAGAAAACCCAGGAGCTTCTGGGTCGCCAGGAGTCAGGACTGACTCGAAGGCACACATTGCATTTTTGAACAGAAAAGAATGGGCCTAGGGGGGATGGAGTTGGATTCTAATCTCCAAACAGATTCCAAAGTACAGATTGACTGAAGTTGCTGTCACATTGGGAATCCCCTTCTACACAATAGTGAGATGTGAATGTGTGGACAGAAGACCATGTTGCAGCCCTGCAGATCTCTTTCATGGAGACCAAACGCAAGTTGGCCAATCACGCAGCCATTGCTCTGACATTGTGAGCTGTGATATGACCATCAGGGCTCAGGCCTGCCTGGGCATAAGCGGAAGAGATGCAGTCTGCTAGCCAAATTGAAAGAGAATGTTTGGAGATAGCAGCCCCAGCCCCTATGGTCAAAAGAAACTAAAAGCTGGATGGGCTTTCTATGGGCTTTAGTCCGCTCAAAGTAGAAGGCTAAAGCTTGTTTGCAGTCTAACATGTGTAACACAGTTGCCCCTTTGTGGGCATGAGGTTTTGGGAAAAATGTTGGAAGAACAACTGACTGATTAAAATGGAAATCTGATACCACTTTTGGAAGGAATTTTGGATGAGTATGGAGAACTACTCTATTACAATGGAATTTGGTGTAAGGCAGATGAACTATGAGAGTCTGAAGCTTGCTCACTCTGCGTGCTGAAGTGACCGCCACCAAAAACAAAAACTTCCAGGTCAAAAATTTCAGAGGGCAAGAGCTGAGTGGCTCCAAAGGAGCTTTCATCAGCTGCGCAAGAACCACATTGAGGTCCCATGACACTGCAGGAGGCTTCAAGAGAAGTAAACATTGCATAAAACAAACAACTAAAGGCTGTATGGAGATGAACCTCCCTTCTACACCTCAATGATAAGCTCCAATTGCACTGAGGTGGATCCTGACGGAGATGGACTTACAGTGTGTCCAGACTCGGAGAGGTGTAAAAGATAACACAGGTCTGTGACTAAAAAGCTGTTTGATTATTTTCATCTAATTTCCATGTATTTTGGTGTGCTGAAAACAAATAAAATATTGAAACAACTCCTAGACGTCATGATTTGCCACAACATGCAAAATTGTCTTCAAATTTATCAATTTTTTTCAAATTACTATTAATTAATTCAAATTACTATTAATTATTTTATTTATTTATTTATTTATTTAGACAGTTTTTGTATACCGCCTTATCCTTCAATCAAAGCGGTCACAACACAATTGGGGGATACATTTAACACACGGGGATATGAGACACATACACTAATACTTACAGGAAACATGGGCTATGGAGGGTTAAGTGGCTTGCCCAAGACCACAAGGAGCATCTGTGGGACTAGAAACCCCAGTCCTTCCGGCCCAAGGTTGCTGTCCTCTAGTGGGATTTGAACCCCCGACCTTCCGGCCTGAAGTACCTTGCCCCAACCACTAGGCTACTCCTCCCTCCCAAAAAAAACTTAAAAGGGGTTGTCCGAGTTATGTAAAAAAAATATAGCACTGTAAATCTGATGGTCAGCAATATATACATAAGCTAAGCAAGTTTTAAGTCCGTGCTTCTAATGGTAGAAGGGGTTAATCTTTTCTGAAGAATCCAGTGGGAGGGAGACACAGGGCAGATAGCAGCAGCTCCAGTCAGTACAGGGGGGCGTGGCCAGCACTGTGACGTCTCGTGTACAGACACAGAGCTGCTCTCTCCTGCATGCCACACTTGTGCACAAATCGTCATCAGGTTTTTGGTTCTAGGCTGTTCACACTTTTTCATCGCAATTCGTGTTAGCTCGTCATTCTTCAACCGTTATGTTATGGCTCCGCGAAAGTGTATTAATTTGCCAGACAGTTTCTGTTTCATCTGTGGTGAATATACAGTGTTGAAGCAACAGGAGAATATTACAGACTTTGTGAAAAAAGTATACTTTGCATACTTTGGACTAAAAATTGTAGATCAGGATAAAGTCTGGGCGCCTCATAAAGTGTGCAAATGGTGTGTTGAGGACCTCCGAAACTGGTTCAAGGGTAAGAAAAAATCTTTCCGTTATGGGATTCCTATGGTATGGCAAGAGCAAAAGAACCATAGTGACGACTGTTACTTTTGTTCATGTGATATGAAAGGGTTTAATTCCAAATGGAAGCATTCCATTTCATACCCCAGTCTTCACTCGGCAATTCGTCCCATCCCCCATGGCACAGATATACCAGTACCCAAGCCCCCTGCTACCTTGGAAGAGATACCTAGCTCCGATAAAGGTGAAGTCATACCTGAACCAGATGACGAATCAAGTTCTAACTTTGAAGATGATACAAGACCAAAATTGTTTTCTCAGGAGGAGATGAATGATTTGGTAAGAGACTTGAATCTTCCCAGAGATGCCGCTGAGTTACTCGGATCAAGGCTGAAAAACAGGAATTTATTGTTGCCAGGAGTGTCATCTTCATGGTTCAGATATCGTGAAAAGGAGTTCGTTCCTTACTTCACCCAGGAAGACAAGTTGGTTTATTGCATCGATGTCGAAGGTCTGATGGGTCAATTTAAAATCCAATATGATTCAGAGCAATGGCGTCTTTTTATAGATTCTTCAAAAAGAAGTCTCAAAGCAGTTTTACTCCACAACGGTTTTACGCTTCCAAACCTGTAGGTCATTCCGTACACTTGAAGGAAACCTACGAGAACTTGGAATTGGTTCTTCGTAAACTTAAATATGAAGACCATGGTTGGCAAGTGTGTGGGGACTTGAAGGTCTTGTGCATGCTGCTCGTGCAACAAGCTGGGTATACCAAATATCCTTGTTTTCTGTGTCTATGGGACAGTCGAGATCGACAAAATCACTGGACCAAGAAGAGTTGGCAGCCGAGGGTGCTAACAGTCGGTGAAAAAAAATGTCCTCCGAGAAACTTTGGTACCTTCCCATAAAGTTCTTCTACCACCTCTCCACATAAAATTGGGATTGATGAAGCAATTCGTAAAATCACTTCCAAGAGATGGAGAATGCTTCAAATACTTAGTCACCAAGTTTCCAGGCCTGTCGGAGGCAAAATTGAAGGAAGGTGTGTTCGTCGGACCAGACATTAGAAGGCTTATAGTTGATCAAGAGTTTGTCAATACCATGACGGATCCTCAAAAAGAAGGGTGGATTGCATTTAAAGAAGTCGTACAGAACTTTTTAGGCAATAACAAAGATCCTCACTACAAAAAGATCGTCGGACGAATGCTGAAAGCATTTCAAGCTTTAGGTTGCCTGATGAGTTTGAAAGTGCATTTCCTCCAGTCCCACCTTGACTACTTTCCTGAAAATTTGGGAGCTGTGAGTGAGGAACAAGGTGAACGATTCCACCAAGACATTAAAGAGATGGAAAGGAAATACCAGGCAAAATGGAGCATTACAATGATGGCAGACTACTGTTGGATGCTTCAGAGAGACATTCCAGATGCTACTCACAAGCGTAAATGCACCAAGAGGAGCCTCACAAGGAAGAAGAATCGAGTTTAGTGTGTGTAGGTGAGCTCATTTCAGTTCAAAAAAGGATTTTCATGAAAATATTGTAATAAAACTTTAATTTTATAAGTCTATTTCCATTTATTTTGAGGTATTGCCTTATTTAACATAGTTACCTAAATTGTCAGGAAACGTGATGTCCTATGACAAAATGGAGGTCATTTTCGGATTCAGTGCACCAAAAAACATAAAGATTACGTGGAATAACCAAAACAGCTCTCGAAAAAATTTTTTTTGCAGACCTATGTAATCAAGCAGTTTTTTTATGGGACAGGTGAAAGGATCTAGCGCATAGCTTTCACACCAGACAGCAAACCTCCTCCACTTGCATGAATAAGATTCCCTCATTGAGGCCCTCTTGGAGGCTAAAACGACATCGGTCACACTGGCCGGCTAGTTGAGCTCTGATAAATTTAGCCTCTCAGCATCCACTCCATGAGGGCCAAGGACTGGATGTTGGGATGCAACAATTATTTTGTTCTGAGAAATCAGATCTGGTGCTTGGCCCAGTTGAGTAGCTCCTGACTGGACAGCTGTAGCAGAAGAGGAATCCAAGGCTGTCTGGGAAAGTAAGGAGTGATAAGAATCATCGTGCCTCCGTCTGTTTTGAGCTTCAGAAGGGTCTTTCCAATGAGAGGTATTAGAGGATATGCATACAGAAGACCCTCCCCCCAGTGTAAGAGGAAAGAATCCGAGGCTAGTTTGCTGTGTGATCTTGCCCTGGAACAGAACTGATCCATCTGGGCATTCTGCAGAGTGGTGAACATATCTATCGAGGGGGTGCCCCACTTCCAAAAGATGTGGGTGCAACTTCCCTGTCCAGTGTCCATTTGTGTGGTTGGAGGACGCGACTCAGTCTGTCAGCCAGAATGTTGTGTTTGCCTGGTAAGTATGTAACTCTCAATTCCATCCCATGTGCGATGGCAAACTTCCACAACCTGATTGCTTCTCAACACAGGAGGTACGAGCCTGTTCCTCCCTGCTTGTTGATGTTGAACATCGTTACTTGATGGTCAGTCTGAATTAGAACAATTTGATTGGCAAGTTGATCTCTGAAAGCCTTTAGAGCATTTGCTATGGCTTTTAACTCAAAGAAATTTGATCTGGTGGAGACTTTCTTAGAAGGACCAAGTACCCTGAGCGTGAAACCCATCGAGATGAGCTCCCCAGCCGAGTTTGGATGCGTTTGTCATCAAAACATTTTGCAGTGGAGCATTTTGCAAGGGAAGACCTTTGAGCAGATTTTGATGACTTGTCCACCATTGCAAAGGCTGAATGAGTGGATTGGTGACACACAGACAATTCCTGAGACAACCTGGGTCCACTGAGCCCTGAGGGTCCACTGGGCCTACCTCATATGGAGATGTGCCAAGGGTGTAACGTGTACTATAGAGGCCATAAAGCCTAGTACAGCCAACATCTTATGAGCCGTGACCTGCTGACTCAATTGAGCCTCCCGTACCAGTGCTATCAATCTGAGGAGTTTGTAGGGCAGGAGGAAGGCTCTCGCCTGATTTGTGTCAAGCAGGGCTCCTATGAATTCCAATTGTTAGGTGGGTTATAGTGGGATTTGGGGTAATTTATGACGAACCCTAGTAGTTCTAGCACCCGTACGGTCAACCATGTTGATTCCTGAACTCCTTCCAGAGTGGTATTCTTGATCAACCAATTGTCTAGGTAGGGGAAGACAAACATGCCCAGTGTCCAGAGGTAAGCTGCCACTACCACAAGGCATTTTGTGAAAACGCATGGTACTGAAGCTAGGCCAGTACTGGAAGTGTTGTCCCTCCAGGATGAATCATGTATTAAGCCTCCGGGAGTCTTTCCGGTTTGCAAGGTTTTATGTTCACTCCTTATTGTCTTCAACGCTCGGCTTCCAAGCATCAGACAGACTGGAGTCTTTTTAAAGACTATTTACTCACAAGGTGCCTTTATGCGTACCCCCTGAAGAAGGCGTATTGCCGAAATGCATAGGGGATTTTTCAGTAAACAAGCACCTGTGACCTCATACATACCTCGCTTGCTGTATGTTCCTGTTCTCCTTTGCGAGGGTCTAGCTCCCTCTGTGTTCCTTTCCCCGCCTTCTGAACTCTATACATGTAGACAAGCCTTCTACTAAATGGAGGTACAGTGAGGGGGTTCTCCCACATTCTCATCTGTACTCTGAAGGATGCAGAGACAAACATAAGCAAGGTGAGAAAAGAAACACCTTTATTAATACTACCCAACATGGCCATGTTTCAGCTGCTAAGTTGAAGGATGTGGTGCATAGGCACTGTCACCACTTCCTTAGGGGCTGAAGAGTACTGAATGATCTCCAATTCTTCTGCCCTGGGCTCATCTTCAGTTTCCAAAGAAAATGGTTTGGCCTTGGCCATATCCGTGACAAAATCATCGAAGGTCATGTCCTCAGGAGGGGACTTGCGCCATTCATGAGGAGGAGAAGGGTCCAAAGGAAGCTCAGGAGATCTGTCCTCCAACAAGTATTCAGACTAAACATTGGTGATCCAGCCTTCTGGGTCAGACTCAGAGGAAGTTGAAGAACTTCTGCCTTCACCTCTCTCCTGACCCATGGGGATCGGGCGCTCCTTCGGAAGCGATGATGCACCGATGCTTGTCTAGTCTTTAAGGTGCATCAGACCCCAAAACGCTAAAGAGTGATATCAGCCAGGCAGGCACTGGTGTCAGGGTCCTTCGATGCCACAATGTTGATGCCTCTTCCACAGGCAAGATGTGTGTCTTGAGGATTGCTTGGATGATTGCCAATATCGATGCAGCTGATGTCGAGGCCTCGGCCTGCTGCATGGCCAAAAGCACTGCAATCCATTCCTCGAGAGCCTGCAGAAGGCATTTCTCCATGGCTGCCGACTCCGAAGGCTGCGGGGCCTCAGCATTTTGACAGATGTACCCGGAATCTGTCTAGAGGTATTGGCGGCTTGGGCTCATTTCTCAGTAGGCCGTCACTGCCCCTCTGATGTCCTGGAGGATGAGCTCTCCTCTCTTCGGGGAAGCTTGGAGGGGTGCTTCCGTGGACCCTCATCGCTCTTGATGCCCTGCCTCGAGGGGCTTCGACACTGGTGCACCACAGTTTTCACTTGGTGCTTGGCATGATCTCTCTTCGGTATCAATGAAGATGAAGCCGAATCTTTCCTCATATTCGAGTGGAGATCGATCAATGGCCGATGCTCTGGAACACTATGGGTGTTCAGCTCCAAGTGGGCACGAGAACTCCTCTATGCTGATGCACTGCCAGCGTCCAAAGCAGCCTTTGAAGCCACAGAGACCGGTGCTATAGATGCTGATGTCAATGGATCAGTCTTGTGAGTGCAAAAAAGTGATTCATGCTGTTATTCTCAACCTTTGAGTCCTCTTTTTGTCATCTGCAAACATAAATTACAAGAAGAGGGCTCATAATTGGGTCCCAGGCACTGAGGGCACCAACTATGGGTATCCATGGTGGATATGGTCCTTGAGCACTAGGAACACGTTTTAAACCTGATGGTCACTTTTTGGGACATATCATCTGGAAAAATAGCCGTGGCAAAATCACATGGCTTGATCTTGAAAAAGATCAGGATCACGACCTTAACACCAGTGCCGAAGGGGGCAGAGGTGCCACAGAAAAGAAAGAAAACTTAAAACAAACGAAAACTAACTAAAAGGATAAAAGAAGACAGACTGCAATGGGTAGGCAGAAAAGGAAATGGAAAACCTGGTAAAGGCAGCAGGTTCCCCAAACAGGGGAAAAATGAGCAGAATGGCAAAGATGACATTAAACATGTCCATTGGGCTTGCAGAAAAAGCCCTGTAACAGGCATTCTCCAGGGACAGCAGGAATCAGTCCTCAAATTTGTGGCATGCTACTATGCCATGTGTGGTCCCCTTCCTGCCCAAGGGTGCCATCTTGCTCAGTCAGATGACATAACTAGGATGGCAGTAAAAACTAAAACAATGTAGAGAGGCAACTCCCTGGGAAGGAGGGAAGGTTGTGAGGACTGATTCCTGCTGTCCCTGGAGAACACCTGTTACTGGTGAATAACTCTGCTTTCTCCAGGAATAAGCAGAAAGAGAGTCTCACATATGGGACTACCTAGCTCCAGGCTGCCGCGGACAGAACCACGACAGCACTAATGGCGACCAGTCAGGTAGCTGTGAGTTGCAGAAGGTGAGTCCCCACTGAGAGACTCTGCAAGACCCTAGCATACAGCGACACTATCACTCCGGTAGGCTGAACACAGGTACTGTTCCTGCGGGACGTGCTCTCCAGGCAGTAGTGAGCTGTGAACGCATTAATTGAAGACCTTGTGTTGGACTTGCAGATCTTCGTCACCGGCACTGAGCAGAGGTTGGCCGCGATGTGGCCATCGCCCTTATGCAATGTGCTGTGATCTGGTGCTCAAGGGAGAGGCCAGCTCGCTCATAAGCGAGGGCAATACAGTCCACCAGCCAAGTGGACAGAGTTCACTTAGTCATGGGGGCCCCAGTCTGCTGGGGTCAAAAGACATGAAAAGCTGAGAAGCTTTGCGATGGGCCTGGGTCCGCTGCAAGAAGGACAGGGCCCATTTGCAATTTAGTATATGAAGTGCTAGTTCCTCCCTGCCAGCAGTTGGCCGTGGAAAGAAGGTGGGGAGGACTACCTCTTGGTTGAGGTGGAAAGGAGATACCACCTTTGGGAGGAATTTGGGGTGTGTATGGAGCACTATCCTGTTCTTATAGAACCTTGCATATGGTGGATCTGCCATCAGGGCCTGGAGTTCGCTCACTCTTCGAGCGGATGTAAGGGCCAACAGAAAGGCCACTTTCCAAGACAGGTACCGCAGGTGGCAAGTGGGCAGGGGCTCAAACGGCAGTTTGGTGGGCTGGGAAAGCACCACATTGAGGTCCCACTCTGCCACTGGAGGGCGGAGAGGGTGCTTGGATAAAAGAAGGCCCCGGAGGAACCTGGAGACCAGGGACTGGCTTGAAAGGGGATTTCCCTTCGATAGGGTGATGGTGAATGGCTATGGCGCTTAAATGCATCCTCACTGAGTTAGATTTTAGCCCGGTGTGTGACAGGTGCAGTAAGTACTGAAGGACTAGTTGCACATGGCTGGAGAAGGGATTTTCCTTCCTTTCTGCACACCAGGCGGAACCTTCTCCACTTAAAAAAGGCCTGTCTGGTGGAGGGTTTTCGGAACGCCAGTAGGATCTCCTTGAACTCTCCTGGAAGACTGAAAGGGGCCAACACTACCCTTTCAGCAGCCATGATGTTAGCATTGGTGACCTCAAATTGAGGTGCAGGAGGGAGCTCTCCTCCGGGGACAGGAGGTCTGGTGCTCAGCCCAGAGGGTCTGGGAGTGCCACTGACAGGGAAAGCAGCAGAGGGAATCAAGGTTGCCTGGCCCACCTGGGGGCAATCAGTATAACTGATGCCCTTTTGCTCTGGACTTTGAAGAGGGTCCTGGCGACCGGGGGGGGGGGGGGGGGTCGGGGGGAATGCATAGAGTAGGCCCTTGGACCACGAGATCAGGAAGGCATCTGCCACCACTCTCTCCGGGTGCGGCTGACGGAAGCAGAAGCGGGGTAGCTGCATGTTGTCTAGAGAGGCGAATAGGTACATCATGGGCCTGCCTCAGAGATGAAAAAGCTACTTTGTTACTCTGGAGTTTAAGAACCACTTGTGTGGATGAAGGACTCTGCTCAGCCTGTCCATTATGCAGCTGTCCTGGCCCAGGAGGTACACCGCTCACAGAAGCATGCTGTTGCATGCTGCGAAGGAGAGGAGGGCCACCGCCTCCTGGCAGAGGGAGTATGAGCCCGTGCCTCCCTGCTTGTTGATATAAAACATGGCGACCTGGTTGTCTGTCTGGATCAGCCCAGGTCAGTGTCGCAGGCAGTGGCGGAACGCTCACAGGGCCAAGAAAATTGCCCTGAGCTCCAGGAGATTGATCTGTAGGAGTAACTCCTCCTGAGACCAGCTGCCCTGTGTGCAGTGGTCTCCGCAATGTGCCCCCCAACCCAGAAGGGAGGCATCTGTGGTCAGGGTCCTCTGAAGTGCGGGTGCCTGGAAGGGCATTCCCGCCTGGACATAGCACAAGTTTTGCCACCAGTTGAGGGACTCTGCCAGCTAGCGGGTAACCCTGACCCTGTCCCGTAGCCTGCCCGTGGCCTGAGTCCACTGTGAGCGTAGGCACCTCAGGGCTGTTTGCATGTGTAAGCGGGCTGAGGGCGTGACGTGGACTGTTGAGGCCATATGGCCCAGTAGGCGGAGGAAGAGATGAGCTGGTACTGTCCGGCGGCGCTGTACCTCTCCTGTCAGTTGCCTGAGGCATTCTGCCCTTTCTCTTGGGAGGACCTGTAATGTGTCCAACTGAGCACCTATGAACTTTAGGCTTTGGGATGGAGAGAGATGGGATTTGGAGTAGTTGATGACGAACGCCAGGTGCTGCAAGAGGGTTGCACGCTGTGCAGCCTGACTGACCTCTGAGGCTGTACTGCCCCTGATGAGCCAGTCGTCCTGGTAGGGGAAGACAAAATCCCCTTGTAGGCACAGGTAGGCGGCTACCACTGCCAGGCATTTGGCAAAGACTCTTGTCGAGGAAGTCAGGCCGAAGGGTAGCACCCTATACTGGTAGTGCCCTCCTCCCACCACGAACCGTAGGTACTGCCTGTGGGAGGGTTGGATCAGGATATGAGTATATGCATCCTTTAGGTCTAAGGAGCACAGCCAATCTCCCTGGTGGAGGTAAGGCAGCAGTGTTCCAAGGGAGAACATCTTGAACTTCTCCCTCACCAGAAACTCATTTAAGTTTCTTAGGTCTAGAATGGACCTGAGGCCACCAGTTCTCTTTGGGACAAGGAAGTATCTGGAGTAGAAGCCTTTTCCCCATAGCTGTTTGGGTACAGGCTCTACTGTGTTGTCCCTGAGCAGACCTGCAAGTTCTCCTCCAGCAGAAGGGTCTGGTGGAGGAGAGGTCGCACTGGCTCTCCTGGAAAGAACCTGGGTGGTATCTGCTGTAGGTGGAGAAAGTATCCTTCCCTTACCACCTGCAGTACCCACTGGTCCGAGGTGACACTGGCCCACTTGTGGGCGAAGAGTGCCAGGTGGCCCCCTGTGGGCTGATGAAGGTCTCCTGGAGGAGGGGAGGCCATGCCCTGGGAGTAAAAAGCTCCCCCCGGGCTCGGCGGGAGCTGGGGCCTGGGGCTTCTGTGCCTTCTGCTTCTTAGCCCCATTGCTTTGCCTTTTAGGGTGAGAACCCTGTTCCTGGCCCGAGAAGGGCTGGTAGTAGTGACTCTGCTGAAAGGGCCCATTTTTCCTTGGAAACAGGGGTCTTTTCCCCGATTTATTTATTTATTTATTTATTTAATAGGATTTATATACCGCTTTGTCCTGAAATCAAAGCGGTTTACACTTCAAACAATCAAAAATCAGTGTCAGTGGGGTAGGCGTGCAGTGTTAACACGGAGTGGAGGTGATGATTTCTTGGTGTGCTATTTACAGGATGAGCTATGTACAAGTGGTTATATACAGGGAGGGTAGGGGGGTTTCTTACGGGGAAAGGGTGAGGTCTTCTTGGAGAGCCTCGATCTCAGTCACCTTGTAGACAATAGGTTTGCCAAATAGGTTCTCCCCAGTGTATTGTCACAGCCCCTCCCGGTGGCAGTGTGCTGAAGGGTCAGGGCGGACATTTATTATTTGTTGAAGTAGGAAATTCTACTTCAGAACAGGTGCATTATGGTCCTTGTAGCTCCCTTCTTCATAAAGAATAGTTGTGTGAGCCTTGTGCAGGGTTAAATATAAGGTTTTATTCCCTTGATGCGCTAAGGTTCTCCAAGAAGACAACAGAATTCACCTTCATTCAGGGTTTCTACCAAAGTATTTACAAAGTCCAAAACTGTTATAAGAGCTTCACAGTCTTTTCCATTCAAGCAGGGTTTTTCAACACAAACAGGTTAAATAAACACAAAAAGCTTCTTCTTTCCAGCTCAACAAAACAGTAGCATTCTAGAGTATGTCTTATGCTATAACTCTGTGAGAGCTTCTATACTCTCAGCTACACAGAGTTTACAGTCCATGGGGTATTCAGGCAGCACTGGCTCTGGCTCTACCAGCTCTATTTGCATATCCTCTGGTTCAGATATGGTTTCTGCTAAGCCTGAGCTTTCCCTAGGCAAAAGTGGTTGTACTTCAGTAGTTCTCTCCAGGGCTTTCCAGCGTGGCTGGACCTGGTTTGGTAAGTAATTAATATGGCTTTTATCTAGGACCTTCTGCACAGGTTTGCAAAGCTTTTCCCAGCTTTGTTTCTTATAGCTATGGCTCTTGGGTTTACAAGCCTTTCTAGGACCTGGCTCACATTTAGGAAAGGAAGTGTGAATGTACCTTTGTTCTCTGAGACGTGCGTTGCTGGTATTCCCTCTACCAGGCACTCTCCTGCTTACTCTGTCTTCGCTGAAGACTTCTTTCTGGAGCTTTTTAGCATGGGCTTGTCCTTCCTGGAAGTTGTCCCTTCCCTGTAAGCATTCCAAGCTTAACTGCCTTTCCTTTCATAGTGGAAGCTTTCCCCTTTCTCTCTCCTTAGTAGCAGGGGCTTCTGTACCTCTCTGTATTTGTGGTCCTCCTTGTATTCGTGGTCCTCTCTCCTCCTGTGGTCGTCTCTCTCTTTGTGGTCCTCTCTGTATTCTCCTAACTGAGCACTGCTTATAAAGCTGTTTCTCTAGCGAGCTTTTTGGCCCACTACTCAGGTGCGTTTGATTAACTATTGCATCATTGCAATCTGGGTGTGTCAGCCTACCTTCTGCAGCCTCATGCCTGCTCCCTCTAGCTGCACTTCTTGGTAACTGCATTCTCTGTAAATCAGTTTCTTTTAAAGAAACAGAGTTTTCTCCTAACTCCATAGCTGCAGTAGTGTCAGCTCCATCACAGTATAGTGAGGCTTGGGGATGGGCACCGATGCCAGCCGCTGCTACCCAAGTCGCTGACTCAAAGCCATCATAGGCCTCCCGGGAAAGGAACTCAGAACAGTCCTTGATCCCAGAGGTCGGGGATTAGAACCACTGGAGGGGTTCCCCGGCAAGCCCCACTGAAAAACCTAACAACTCTTGGGTTAGAGCCTCTAGGTACATTTATTTATTTATTGCTTTGTTGTCAACACTTCTCCCCACAATCCTTGTCCACAATCACAAGTAATTCTGCCCTAATCTACCCATTGCACAATCACACAGTGCCCTACCACAATGGGTTCCCCCTTTACCACCATAATCGGATGTTACATCATCCTTGCTAGTTGGTTCTCCTGCTCTCTTACCTTGACACCTCTTTCCAACCAGATACCAATATTACAAAGCCATGGAAGAAGATGGTCTGGTGCATCCCGTAACAATGTAAATTGGGACTCCCGTGCACATCACCCACATCTGCTACACATTGCGCTTCAACACTCTGTGCAATCCAAGAAGGTTGAAAACTCCTACCCTCATAACCTAAATTGTGCCCTCATTAATGCCCGTTCTATCCGGAAGAAGTGGCCAGCTGTCATCGACATGATTTCCCTCCACGACCTTGATATACTCTTGGTCACTGAGACATGGCTATCCGACGAGGACAACGTCATACTCAACCAACTCCTCCCCCCGAACTTCACAGCTCACACAAGTCATAGACGAGACAAAAGAGGAGGAGGGGTGCTCATCATCACCAGGACAGATCTCCATTTCCAGACGGTTGACACCACCAACACTAATCACCTTGAAACCGTCACCATATCCAACAAACGCTGCTCAATCAACCTGCTTTACAGAGCACCTTCAGCTTCTCCGGATGATCTTGCTGCAATAATTGATCTCGCCTCCAACACGCATAACCCAAACATCCCAAATTGGATCCTAGGTGATTTCAACCTGCCAACACTGCAGGACAATCAAGTGTTATCCTTCCTTGATGCCCTTACAAATCTCGGCTTCAAACAATTAGTGAAGGAACCTACCCATACTAAAGGAAATATTCTGGACCTAGTATTCGCCCCTCAGATATCTCTTAACACATCGCATGACCCTATAACGTCCATAACTCCTGTTCCATGGTCAGATCACAAACTGATCATCTTCCAGATCCCTTTGCACAAAACCGATTCAAAGTTCAATAAGATACCAAGCACCGCTACGAGACTTCACTCCAGATGTTTCAAGCCTTTCAACAGAGACCTTATCCTCACGGAAACGCAACAACTCATTAGCGAAACCACCTTGAACCTTGACGACCTGATTACTCACTGGAACAATTGCCTTAGTGCAATCGCCCTACGCACACCAACCAACAAGCCCTCAAGGAAAAGAATGAGCGCTCCATGGTACACAGCCGATCTTAGAGTTTCTCTTACCCAATTACGGAAACTCGAGAAGCGCTGGCGCCGATCCCACTCATCAATTGACCAGACAGCATACAACTGTCATCTGGCTGTACACCGCAAGGCAACCACTGATGCAATGAAACAATACTACTCAGAGACCTTAAAGAGATCACTTAATAAACCCCACGATCTTTTTGAACTAGTCAAGACTCTATCAAAGGAACCAACCCCCGGACCTCCAATTGAGATTCACCCACAAGATTTTGCTAACTACGCACAATCCAAGATATGCCGGACTATCAACATCTCGACTACAACCACCACCACTCCGGAACGAGATGGCCCCACAGCTCTAACCATATTCTCTACCCCTACCAAAAAAGGAATTGAAGACACTATTATGGCCCTTAACACCACCACATCTCAGTCCGACCCATGCCCAGCCTTCTGGATTAAGGAGCTCCGCAGCTACTTCAGCCCAATACTTTCCAATATAATGAACCTCTCCTTCACAACAGGTTCCTTCCCCTCCGCTCTTAAGCACACCTCTATCAGACCTCTTCTGAAAAACTGCAAACTCGACCCCCATAAAGTAGATTCATATAGACCTATATCCAGTATACCTTTACTTGCGAAGATCATCGAAAAAGAGGTACAACGACAACTACAAGATCACGTTGACACTACCTCACCACTAGACCCCTGCCAACATGGCTTTAGGGAATCCCACGGAGTGGAAACCCTTCTTACCACCCTCTTCTGCAAGATAATCACTGGCATTGATGACATCCGTCAAGGATTTGCTCTCATCTTTCTGGACATCGCTGCAGCTTTTGACTCAGTAAGTCATGAGCTTCTCTTAGGTCGACTAATTGAGAAAGGAATTACTGGTAGAGCGCTTGAATGGTGCAGATCTTACTTGTCTGGAAGATGGCAGCATGTGCGTTCTGGAGGGATGACATCAGAACCTTTCCACCAAAGCCAGGGAGTCCCACAAGGGTCCTCCCTTTCAGCCCTCCTGTTTAACATTTACATGCAGCCAATTTGCAAGATCATCCGATCCTTCAATGTCGACTGCATGTTATACGCTGACGATGTCCTGCTGTACATACCCTTCTCTACGGAACATCTGGACCTCTCTCCACTGACGAGCTGCTTCAATGCAATATCTGACTGGCTTCTCTCCCAAAACCTCCGAATACAACATAAGAAAACGGAAGTACTCTTCATTACGAGGAACCCTAACTTCTCCCCACCACAATTCCTTAAAGTAAAAGAAGCAGAACTACAAACTAAACCATCAATACGCTACCTGGGAGTCACCTTGGATCAACGCCTAGACATGAAAGCCCACATAGGGAACACAGTCAGATCTGTATATTACAAGATCCGCTCACTTAGGCATTTACGATCCATGCTGGAACCAAATGACTTCAGAACTATATACCAGGCATTGATCATACCTCATTTTGACTATGCCAATGCCATCCTTCAAGGCCTGCCCCTATCCACCTTACACCCCCTGCAGCTCGCCATGAACGCTGCAGCAAGGGTCATCCATGGAGCCCCCAGATGCGACCACGTGACACCTTTGCTGATACAATTACATTGGCTACCTATCCAGGCTAGAATCATTTTCAAGACTCTGCTACTCACTTTTAAGGCTATTAACAAGCTCTCCCCTGAATCAATAATGGCCCTCATCCATACCATATCTCCTAATAGAGCAAGGAGATCCACAGCTACAAACACCCTAAAAGTCCCGAAAGCATTAACAGTTTGCACTGCATCTACAGCCAATAGGGCGTTTAGTATCAGCGCACCAAGATGCTGGAACGCATTACCTCCAGATATCCGGGCTATTAAGGGCCTTACACAGTTTAGGAAAGCCCTCAAATACCATCTTTTCAATAAGTACCTCATTGAACCCAACCTCACCCACCGAGACAGAGATGCAACCCACTAAGCAAATATGTGGTTTCCCAACAAAATGCCAAGAAAGATTCCCTAACCCTTAGTGGTGCAGTTGTTTCTATGGAATTCTTGATCATACGACTTTATGTAGCAATATTTGTAAATAGTTTACCACCGGTATCCAAGTTTATGTAGCAAGTTCTGTAAATAGTTTACCCCTGTTATCCAAGTTACTTGCCCTGTTATCTGTAAACTCATACATGTTAACTGTACTGAGCATTTCTGTTCCATGTAAACCGCGCTGATGCTGAATAGTGCGGTATATAAGAGACTGTAAATAAATAAAATAAATAAATAAATAAATTTAACAAGCATTTCTATACCGCTCTTTCCCATGGTTCAAATGCGGTTTACAGAGAACAATAGTTTATAAGGTATGGAGAGGTTCATACCTAGTCATTTTACATATATTGTAACTTTTGCAGATAACAGTATAACTAAATGCATACAATACAATTAACAATATTACAGTTCTTACAATACGGGTTACATTCCAAGGGGTATGTTTGGGATGTAAACCAACTTTTTACATTATTACATTATCAGGGTGTATAAAGGTCAACATGTGTAAGATATAATAATTGTTAGAGATAGTTTTAAACTACATATGTAGTATAACACTGTGTAGTATAGAATGTTAGCAGGTCTTGTTTATTTTGTGTAGTATAGTGTACAAGCCTATGAATTGTACATGCCTATGTACAATTCATAGGCTTGAATCCGACAATCCAGCTTGGATCCCTGGTAACACTTGCACCCGAGGGCATCGAGGGCTCTAGCGTCCCTCCCAGGAGGGACTGAAGGGTGGATCTTTTGGCTCTTAGGTTTCTGCATGGTCGACTCAACAACCATGCAGTTATGTGGGAATTGGGGCTTGTGGAACTCGGGGCCCTTCCAGATGCGGTAGATGGCATCGAGGCACAGGCTCACCACCAGCACCAAGGCCAGCATCTCCCACATTCTGAGTAGCAGCCACTTGAGGATCAGTTGCACAGGCACCATGAGACTCTCCTTGGGTGGAGACTCATACTGGAAAATCTCCAGTTCCTCGGTGAGTGGATCTTCCTCTGCCTCAGTTTGCACAGAGAGGGCCCTGGCCATATCCTTGACAAAGTTGTGGAAGGCCACATCTTCCGGAGTCGAGCAGTGATGACGAGTCCGAGACCCTGCGACTCATAAAGTCGAGGACGGGGCTGGGTGGCCAGGGCCGGGTGACCGGCAGCCTCCAGAGGACCTGGGGTCCGAGTCACGGAAACTGGCTGGGGAGGACCGGATGCCCGAGGAACGGGACCGAGACCTCGACCGGTGCCGAGGACTTATCCGAGACTGATGGCGCTTGGAGCTCGGCTCAACGACCGGGGACTACCCTGCAGTCAGGGGCCCGGTCATCAGGGCAGATGATGCAGATGAACCAGCCATCACTGTCTGCTGCAAGGCCAGGATAGCATTGATGCTCTGCTCCAAGGCCGCCATTCTGATTTTCAAGCCAGAAGGTTCTGTAACTGTCACCGCGGGGGCCAAGGACCTTGGGCCCGGTGCTGGCACTCTCGCAAGTGCGTCCTCGATGAGGACCACGGTTTTGAGGAACCTCGCTTGGTCTCCGCCAGCCAAGGAATCCTTCTTGAGGACCTAGATAGGGTGCTTCTCGGAGCCACATGAATCCCTCTGAGCGGTTTTACTGGGTTTCTCCAGTGCAACCTTGATGGACTTTGAGAATTTTTTCTTCTTTCTCTCGGGGTCCGATGTTTTCTTGGAGGAGCCACTGCCGTGGGACTCCGAGGATGCTCGGGCCTCACAGGAAGTGCTGGGCTTGGAGCTTGGTGTCAGGGAGGCCGGTGCCGAGTCAGACCTGGGAAACAGTTTTTCTTGCAACTCCAACCTCTTTTTATTGGTTTTAGGCATCATGGTCTGGCACAGGTCGCAGGTGGTGTTGTCATGGTCCGAGCTCATGTAACATTGGCAGCAGTCGTGGGTGTTGGTCACTGACATCGTTTGACTGCAGCAGTCATATTTTTTGAACCCACTGGGGGACATGTTGGGGAACACCCGGACGGGGTCGACTACCCCCAGTTGAAGAAAGGCATGTAAGCCGGTTGAAGTGAGCCTCAATCAAAAAAGGACAAAAGGAGCTGAGAACAGCGCTAGGGATGGAGCCAGCTCGAGGAGGGAAGAGGAGCCGGTACACAAACTGGGAAACTATTTTGAGGATAATTAGCAAGGATTTTTCCGGAGAAACAAGACAAATGTCCATTGGGCTCCGCAAAAAAAAGGAGACTGAACAAGATGGCTTCCTTGGGCGGGAAGGGGACCACGCATGCATGCAGGGGTGTTCACACAGTGCCCCGGTGGCAGCAGCAGCAGGGTTGGTTTTAGAGGGCTTCTGGCAGGCCCCGGCTCACCTCTGACAGCACTGAAGTGAAGAGGGCTGTTTTTCTTCACTTCGGCTGCTGTGTTGTACTATAGGCTGCTGGTGCGCCAGGTCAAAGGGAACTTCCTGTTTCCTGATACTCAGCGTACCAGTGGCCTATAGTAAAACACAGCTGCTGAAGGGAAGAAAAACGGTGCTCTTCACTTCGGTGCTGTCAGAGGTGAGCCAGGGCCTGCTGGGGGGGGGGGGAGGGTGGCTAGGACTGGAAATAGCTGATGGGAGGGCTAGAGCTGGAAATGGGCTGAGGGGGGGGGGGGGCTTGGACTGGAACTGAGCTGATGGAGGGCCAAGAATTGGAAATGGGTTGATGGGGGGCTAGGATAGGACTGGAAATAGCTGATGGGGGAGCTAGGACTGGAAATGAGCTGAAGGGAGGCTTGGACTGGGGCTGATGGGAGGGCTAGGGTAGGACTGAAAATATCTGTTGGGGGGCTAGGATTGGAAATGGGCTGATGGGGGATTAGGACTGGAAATGGGCTGATGTGTGGGAATGGGAGAATGAGACTAGAAGGGAGCGGATGCTGGGTGGGGCTGGAACTAGAAGGGAGCTGATGTTGGGAGAGGACTAGAAGGGGATGAGGCTGGGGGAGTGAGGATGGAGAGGGGAAAAGATATTTTGTGTGGGAGGGAAGAAAAATCTACGATTGGCCGGGTATTGGGAGAGTAAGTGGGGATTAAGGATGGAGCGGTGAAATTTGAGTGGATGAAAAAGAAATAAAGAAAGAAATGGAGGAAAGAGCAAAAGGGGAAAGAGCAGTATGTTAAAGCAGATGTAGAGAGAGAATGGGAAAAAAACTAGAAGAGAGAAGAAAGGACAGCAGACAATGGAGAGTTAGCAGAAGACACAAAGAAACTAGAAGAAAGAGACTAGCAATTGCAACTGAAAAATAAAATGCACCAACAACAAAAGGTAGAAAAATACTTTATTATTTTGAATTTATTAACTGTAATATGTCAGCTCTGGGAAATGTGCATCGTTAACGTCAATGCATTTTGTTTAGTACAAGAGGAAATTAATTTATAGTTTTATTTCTCCAGTGTTGTTGTACATTCCAAGTTTGGCTTTTTGGGTTCCCAGTTTAATTATTGTCTTCCTATTTCTAAATTGTATCCCTTGTTCTTTGTTTGGTGATGGTCTATGTTCTGCATGTGTAACTGAGCTGAGGTATTCTGTTTATGTAGTTTCTATTTGACAGTGACACTTGTTCTCTTTCCCCAGTAGGAGAAAGCGTAGTTACTCACCTGTAACTGGTGTTCTCCAGGGACAGCAGGAATCAGTCCTCACATATGGGTGACGTCGGCGCCCTCATGCAGAGCAATCCCCAGCTTTCAGAGAAAGCCTTTGGGATTGCATCACGCATGCGCGATCCCCTTCCAGCCCAAGGGTGCCATCTTGCTCAGTCAAATGACATAGCGAAAAAGACGGCAAAATGAACACAATTAACAATAATAGGACTGCAACTCCAGGGGAGGAGGGAGGGTTGTGAGGACCGATTCCTGCTGTCCCTGGAGAACACCTCTTACAGGTGAGTAACTACGCTTTCTCCAGGACAAGCAGGAAGTCAATCCTCACATATGGGACTCCCTAGCTATAGGCTACTGAGAACCCATAACTGAAAAATAGGCTCCTTCTAGAAGAGCCGCAGCAGCCATGATAGGAGTTCAACCGAGAACGTAACACCCCAGTAGCCTGACACCAAAGGGTCGGAGGGTAGGAGTTGCCTAAACCTCAAACAGGTTATGGAGTACAGCCTGGCCGAAAGCACTGTCCCATTGGGACTCCCTATCCAGGCAGTAATGGGCTGCGAAAGTCTGGCTTGAAGACCAGGTGGCGGCCTGGCAGATGTCTGCCAGTGGAACAGAGCGGAAGTGAGCCACTGATGCCGCCTTAGCCCTGACCCGGTGGGCTGTGACTCGACCCTGCAATGGGAGATTGGCCACCCTGTATGCCCAGGCGATACAATCTGCCACCCAAGTGGACAAGGTACGCTTGGAGACAGGCATCCCCAGCTTACTGGTGTCATAAGAGCTGAAGAGCTGAGAAGCCCTTCTATGTCCCCGCGTACACTCCATGTATAAGGCCAAAGCCCTCTTACAGTCCAGGGTGTGCAGGACTGCTTCTGCCCGACTGGCATGTGGCCTGGGAAAGAAGGTTGGAAGTACAACCTCCTGGTTGAGGTGGAACGAGGAGACTACTTTCGGAAGGAACTTGGGGTGAGTGCGAATCACCACCCTATTCCTATAGAACCGTGTGTATGGTCTATTGGAAACCAGAGCCTGTAGCTCACTCACTCGTCTGGCCGACGTGAGAGCCACCAAGAAAAGCGCTTTCCAAGAGAGGAAGCGGAGATGGCAAGTAGCCATCGGCTCAAAAGGTGGGTGAGTAAGCTGCTCTAAGACCACATTTAAATCCCATTCAGTCACCGGAGGGCGAACCGGGGGCTTCAGCAGAAGTAAACCTCTCAGGAACCTGGACACCAAAGGGTGCACAGAAAAAAGGTTGCCCTTCCTCTGGAGAGTGGTGTGCTGATAAGGCACTAAGGTGGACTTGGACAGAGTTTGACTTGAGGCCTAAATCTGAGAGGTGAAGCAGATACTGCAATACTACCGACACTTGGCAGGAGAAAGGGTTTTCTGCCTGTTTATTACACCACACCTCAAACCTATGCCACTTGAACGCATAGGATTTTCTAGTCGATTCCCTTCTTGAGGCTAGTAGTACATCCTCTACATTCTTCGGAATGAGAAGTTGTGCGAGAACTACCCTTTCAGCAGCCGTCACAGGCTGCTCGAGCCATAAACTTCGAGTACTCCCGGATCCCAGTGGACAAGACCTTGAAGCACTGCAAAGGTCCCTCGGAGAGACCAGCTGAGAACCCGGCAATCTCATTTGCCAGGTCTCGTAGGTACATTTATTTATTTATTTATTTATTTAGACAGTTTTATATACCGCCTTATCCTATGTACAGCTGGTATGTCTGGATTTGGCATGACAGCATTGAATCCTGGTAGCACATTCTGCGGAGGGCATCCATGTTTATTTATTTATTTATTTAGACAGTTTTTGTATACCGCCTTATCCTTCAATCAAAGCGGTCACAGCACAATTGGGGGATACATTTAACACGCAGGGATATGAGACACACACACTAATACTTACAGGGAACATGGGCAATGGAGGGTTAAGTGGCTTGCCCAAGACCACAAGGAGCATCTGTGGGACTAGAAACCCCAGTCCTTCCGGCCCAAGGTTGCTGTCCTCTAGTGGGATTTGAACCTCCGACCTTCCGGCCTGAAGTACCCTTCCCCAACCACTAGGCTACTCCTTCAGCCGGGAGGCACCAAGGAGTGCATCTTCTGGCTCTTGAGCCGGCGCATGGCCGATTCCACAACCATGGAGTTGTGCGGCAGTTGTGCTTTGTGGAACCCAGGACTCTTGCAAACTCGATAGATGGAATCAATTTGCCTGCTGAGCACCAGCATCGAGGTCGGGGTCTCCCACATGCGGAGCATCAGCCGTTCCAGAATGGGAGGCACCGGTACAGTAAGGGCTTCGAGAGGGGGAAAGTCATACTGGAGGATCTCGAGCTCTTCGGCTCGAGGCTCCTCCTCGGCCTCCGCCGGGAATGACAAAGCCTTTGTCATGTCCTGGACGAAGTCCAGGAACCAGGTTTCCTCCAGAGGGGACCTTCTCCAAGGTTCAGAACCCAGGGAATCCAAGGGAATGTACTTGGTCCGGTGGGTGTCTGGTGACTCCTCGTCCTCCGTCTCCCAGCCGGACCCCTCCAAGGAGGAATCGAGCGGCTCCAGCACACCAATTATTTATTGTTTGTCTTATTGGTGTGCTGCTTCAGCTTTCTCAGCTGTATAACTTACCTTGCCTCTCTCAACTAACTGGGCTTTGTGGTAGCCCGGTTAACTGTTCATTTTAAATTAAATCTTTCTCCCTGCTCTCCCCCCTGAACCTGCTGTGTTTTTAAATTATGTTTTCCTGCCCTAATCTACCTGAGTGAACCCCCCTCCCCTCCCCCCTGCTGAGGTATTGTGTAGCCTTTTTCCTGTCTCCACCACGTGTGCATAGTCTGTTTTGTTTGCTTCTCTCTGCTCTGGGAAGAGCAGTGCTCTAACAGTGCTCTGCTAGAGAGGTGGATATTACCTCCTGTGACAACTTGCAGTGAGTTCTGTTTATTTAATTATTTATTGTTTGTCTTATTGGTGTGCTGCTTCAGCTTTCTCAGCTGTATAACTTACCTTGCCTCTCTCAACTAACTGGGCTTTGTGTGGTAGCCAGGTTAACTGTACATTTTAAATTAAATCTTTCTCCCTGCTCTCCCCCCTGAACCTGCTGTGTTTTTAAATTATGTTTTCCTGCCCTAACCTACCTGAGTGAACCCCCCCTCCCCTCCCCCCTGCTGAGGTATTGTGTAGCCTTCTTCCTGTCTCCACCACGTGTGCATAGTCTGTTTTGTTTGCTTCTCTCTGCTCTGGGAAGAGCAGTGCTCTAACAGTGCTCTGCTAGAGAGGTGGATATTACCTCCTGTGACAACTTGCAGTGAGTTCTAGCTGTTTATTTAATTATTTATTGTTTGTCTTATTGGTGTGCTGCTTCAGCTTTCTCAGCTGTATAACTTACCTTGCCTCTCTCAACTAACTGGGTTTTGTGTGGTACCCCCCTCCCCCCCCTGCTGAGGGTTCAGGACAGGTTACCTTGTAACTGCCCTCTTTACTAGGACTTATTTCCCTCCCTCCCTCCCAAGCACCCACCCACCCCTGGGGTAATTGTAGCGTTATAGGTACCTACACATCTTGGAGGAAAGGGGCTGCTCTCAGGTGCAGCTCTTTATCCAAATCAGTCATACACTGAGAACCTGAGATTAATTAAGCTTCAGGTGAACAAGGTGTATTGGGGGTGTTAGATACACTTTTATTAGTATAAGCATCTACACCAGTCCTTATTATATACAGAATTTAAAAGACCTAAACACAAACTTTAAACTAAGATGCAGACAAAAGTCCAGCAGCGAGATGGGGGCTTTCCAGTCTTTTGCATTGAGTGTCACATGTATGATTTTCTCCCAGTTGGTGAGAGGTCTTACGTATGCACTAAGTGCAAGGAGCTCTTTGCTCTCAGGGAACAAGTCCGTTCTCTAGAGGCTAGAGTAGCAGACCTGGAAGACATAAGAAAGACAGAGAAGTACATGGACGAGACCTACAGGGATATAGACCTGAAGTCCCACCTCCAGTCTGGCAGCATCCCTGTTGCCATGGAGGAGAGAGGTCACGTGACAGGAGAGCATCACCCTGGTGTGGCAGGAAGTGATCCTGTAACTAGGACCTGTCCTCCAGGTGATGTAAAACCCTCTCGCACCGAGGACGTTTCTCCAGGGCCATGTCCCCATGAGAGGAGATTCAGGACAGCTGTCATAGTTGGTGATTCAATCATTAGGAATGTAGATAGCTGGGTGGCTGGTGGACGTGAGGATCGCCTGGTAACATGCCTGCCTGGTGCGAAGGTAGCAGACCTCACGCACCGCCTAGATAGGATCATAGATAGTGCTGGGGAGGAGTCTGCTGTCTTGGTACATGTTGGTACCAATGACATAGGAAAATGTGGTAGGGAAGTTCTGGAGGCTAAATTTAAGCTTTTAGGTAGGAAGTTGAAATCCAGAACTTCCAGGATAGCGTTCTCCGAAATGCTTCCTGTTCCACGTGCAGGACCCAAAAGACAGGCAGAGCTCCGGAGTCTCAATGCGTGGATGAGACAATGGTGCAAGGATGAGGGTTTTGGATTTGTTAGGAACTGGGGAACATTCTGGGGAAAGGAGGGGCTCTTCCAAAGGGATGGGCTTCACCTTAATCAGGATGGAACCAGACTGCTGGCATTAACCTTTAAAAAGGAGATAGAGAAGCTTTTAAAATAGAAAATAGGGGAAAGCCGACAGTCGCCCAGGAGCGCATGGTTCAGACGAAGGTATCCTTGAAGGATACTAACAAAAGCAGTGAGGTTCCAAAAAAGAGTATAGTAGCCCAAATGCCCATGAGTAAGGTGCAGACAGAGCGTAAAGATTCCAAATTACCCATGCCTACCAATAGCCAGATTAATATTAATAAAATACAGTCTCTAAAATGCTTGTATGCAAATGCTAGAAGTCTAAACAATAAGATTGGAGAGTTAGAATATATAGCACTAAATGAGAGGTTAGATATGATTGCAATCTCAGAGACATGGTGGAAGGAGGATAACCAGTGGGACACTCTGCTACCTGGATACAAACTATATCGTAATGATAGAACTGATCAAATTGGTGGAGGGATTGCGGTCTATGTTAGAGAGGGCATTGAGTCAGAAAGGATTGAAGTTTTGCAGGGAACAAAATTTGTTGTAGAATCTCTATGGATTGAAATTCCATGTATGAAGGGGAAGGTGATGGCAGTGGGAGTGTACTATCGACCGCCTGGCCAGAATGAACAAATGGATGATGAAATGCTCAAAGAAATCAAGGAAGCTAACAAAAGTCACAGCAGAGTAGTAATAATGGGTGATTTCAATTACCCTGGTATTGACTGGGTCAGTGTTACGGCAGGACAAGCTAGGGAGATAAAGTTTCTAGATGAAATAAATGACTGCTTCTTGGAGCAGCTGGTTCATGAACCGACCAGAGGGGAAGCCATACTGGACCTAGTCCTTACTGGAATGCCAGATCTGGTGCAAGAAATAAGGGTGTTGGGACCACTTGGCAATAGTGATCATAGCATGATCATGTTTGATTTAATTAGTGGAGGAGGGATAGTAAAGAAATCCACAGTACTACCTTTTAACTTTCAAAAGGGACACTATGATAAAATGAGGAATATAGTTAAGAAAAAACTAAAAGGAGCGGTTGCAAAGGTTAAAGACTTACAACAAGCTTGGGTGTTATTTAAAAATACTATCCTCGAAGCCCAGACCAGCTGTATTCCACGCATTAAGAAAAGTGGAAGAAAGTCCAAAAAACTGCCAGCATGGTTTAAAGGTGAGGTCAGAGAGGCTGTTGCTGCCAAAAAAGCATCCTTCAGGAAATGGAAAAAAGAGTCAAACGAAGAAAACTGGAAACAGCACAAGCACTGGCAAGTTAAATGCAAAGCATTGATAAGGCACGCAAAGCGAGAATTTGAGAAGGAACTTGCTACGGAAGTAAAAACACGAAATAAAGACTTTTTCAAGTACATTCGTAGCAAAAGGCCTGTCAGAGAGTCAGTTGGGCCATTAGATGATAGAGGGGTAAAAGGGGCAGTAAGAGGAGACAAGGTTATAGCAGAGAGACTGAATGAATTCTTTGCTTCGGTCTTTACTGAGGAAGATGTAGGGATGTTACCCAAGACTGAAGTGGTATTTAAAGGTGATACTGCAGAGGAATTGAGAGAAATATCGCTACACCGGGAAGATATATTACAACTATTTGATAAACTGAATAGTAGCAAATCACTTGGACCGGATGGTATACATCCAAGAGTGTTGAAAGAACTGAAATATGAGATTGTGGACCTGCTGTTGATAATCTGTGAACTTTCATTAAAATCATCTGTAATACCTGAAGATTGGAGGGTCGCCAACGTAACACCAATCTTTAAAAAGGGTTCCAGGGGTGACCCGGGAAATTACAGACCGGTGAGTCTGACGTCAGTACCGGGGAAAATGGTAGAAACCATCATAAAGAACAAAATTACACAGCATGTAGATAGTCATGGCCTAATGGGAGACAGCCAACATAGCTTTAGACAAGGAAGATCTTGTCTTACTAATCTGATATTTTTTTGAAGGTGTGCATAAACAGGTAGACAAAGGTGAGTCGGTTGATATAGTGTATCTGGACTTTCAGAAAGCTTTTGATAAGGTCCCTCATCAGAGACTTTTGGCGAAACTAAAAAGTCATGGGATAGGAGGCAGTGTACTATTGAGGATCAGGAACTGGTTAAAAGTTAGAAAGCAGAGGGTAGGGCTAAATGGCCAATATTCCCAATGGAAAAAGGTGAATAGTGGAGTACCCCAGGGATCTGTACTGGGTCCGCTACTTTTTGACATATTCATAAATGACCTGGAAAAGGGAATAACGAGTGAGGTTATCAAATTTGCAGATGATACAAAACTGTTTAAAGTTGTTAAATCCCAAGAGGATTGTGGAAAACTGCAGGAGGGTCTGGATAAATTGGAAGACTGGGCATCCAAATGGCAGATGAAATTTAATGTGGACAAGTGCAAAGTTATGCACCTAGGAAAGAACAACCCACACTATAGTTACAAAATGCAAGGTTCCACATTGGGAACCACCACCCAGGAAAAAGATTTAGGAGTCATCGTGGATAACATGTTAAAACCCTCTGCCCAGTGTGCAGCGGCAGCCAAGAAAGCAAATAGAATGCTAGGTATCATAAAGAAAGGGATGGAAAATAAAACAAAGGATATTATAATGCCTCTATATCGTTCCATGGTACGACCGCACCTTGAATATTGTGTGCAGTTCTGGTCACCGTATCTTAAAAAGGACATAGCATTATTAGAAAAAGTACAGAGAAGAGCCACCAAAATGGTGAAGGGGATGGAAGGCTACTCCTATGAAGAGAGGCTACAAAGGCTGGGGCTCTTCAACCTGGAAAAGAGACGGCTGAGGGGAGATATGATAGAGGTCTATAAATTAATTAATGGAGTGGAGCAGGTAAACGTGGATCAATTGTTTACGCTATCAGAATATAGAAAGACTAGGGGACATGCAATGAAGCTACAGGGTAAACTATTTAAGACAAATAAGAGAAAATATTTTTTCACTCAACGTGTAATCAAACTCTGGAATTTGTTACCGGAGGATGTAGTAAGGGCTGTTAGTGTAGCTGGGTTTAAAAAAGGTTTGGACAAGTTCCTGGAGGAAAGGTCCATAAACCACTATTAAAAAGGGACCCAGGATAATCAATGCTTGACCCAGTACAAGCATTGTGGAACCTGTGTCTTTTGGGGATACTGCTAGGTACGTATGACCTAGATTGGCCACTGTTGGAAACAGGATACTGGGCTTGATGGACCTCGGTCTGACCCAGTATGGCATATCTTATGTTCTTATGGTCTCGACCGCCTAGACACCAGTATAATTGGGGTCGACGACCTCGGTCCTGAACGGGAGGTCGATGGGGACCTCGGCTGAGGATCGGCTCGGCCTCCGGGGTTGACTTTGACGTCGACGTCCCGGTGGTCGGGACAGATGGACCGGTGAGACCGGCTATCAGTGCTTGCTGCTGGTCCATGAAGGCAGCCATGCTGCGCTCCAAGGCCGCCATCCTGAGACCGAGCTCAGGAGGCTCCGCAGCCCCTGATTCGGGACCCGATGCCGGCTCTCCCGGAGGACAGTCCACAACGAAGACAGTGCTTACCTGCCTCAGTGTCTCCAGTTCCTTATGAGGGAGTTTTGTAGGCCTCTCCGACTCCGAGGATCCGGGGCGGCGGGCCGGGCTCCACGACCTATCCCGCTAGGGACCAGGCCGTTTGGAGCCATCTGAGGACACCGCCCTTACGGATTTTTTCTTCCTCCGGTGTTCCCCCAAGTGAGACCCCCTTTCAGAGAACACTCAACGCTGCTCAGGGTCAGACAGCTCCCGAGATGTCGAGGCCTCCGATGAGGTCTGGGCCCAGGCTGGTGCGGACTCGGGAAAAATCCTATCAAGTTTCTGCTGCCTGCTCCTCAAGGCCTTTTAAGACATTTTGTTACATGGCCCACAGACCTTCGGGTCGTGGTCGGGCCCGAGGCAACGGAGGCAGCAGTCATGTGTGTCGGTGAGAGACATTAACCTCGTGCACCGATCACACTTTCAAACCCACTGTCAGCCATCGGGGGAAAAAGGGCCCCTGCGAGGTCAAAGGACCGGACTGCCAGCTAAAAAGAGCGCGAACGCTAGTCTCTAAGGACAAAACCCGAACATTTGGACTGGACTCGATACCAGTTACTGAGCTGAGGCAGGAAGGGGAACCGGCGTCGAACCGGCTAGGCAGAAAAGTAATTTTCTGGCTTTTTTTAAATACTTTTTTTGTGAGGGAACTTGGACGACGTCCGTTGGGCTCCGCGGAAAAAAGGAGACTGAGCAAGATGGCACCCTTGGGCGGGAAGGGGACCACGCATGCGTGATGCGATCCCAAATGCTTTCTCTGAAAGCTGGGGATTGCTACGCATGAGGGCTCCGTCGGCGCCGACATCACCCATATGTGAGGACTGACTTCCTGCTTGTGCTGGAGAAGTATTGGTATTCTCTGAGATGTATTGGTTTAATATTTGCAGTGTTGCCTTTTGATAGGTAGGGTATGGTGCTTTGTGAGTCCCTGTAGTGCTGTTTTGATACGGCGGGTTTGCTATGGGTTCTAAATAGGTGGCGTTTGTAGTACTTCCTAATGTGCCTGGCAGTTGGCACTTTAGTACAGTAATGTAGAAATCTGGTAGTCTTTCTTTATCCATATGCTAATTATGAGATATGTTTATTTATTTATTTATTTACATTCTCTTATATACCGCGCTATTCTGCATCAGTGCGGTTTACATTGAACAAACTGAAATTACATTGAACAGGGCATTATAACTTGGAGATAACTATGTTACAGGGAACATGGGCTGTGGAGGGTTAAGTGGCTTGCCCAAGACCACAAGGAGCACCTGTGGGACTAGAAACCCCAGTCCTTCCGGCCCAAGGTTGCTGTCCTCTAGTGGGGTTTGAACCCCCGACCTTCCGGCCTGAAGTACCTTGCCCCAACCACTAGGCCACTCCTCCACTCCACTAAAAGTTAGTACACATAAATATTATGCAAATAAGGCCCCGCAATGAGTCTCCGCATATGGCCCCGCACCCCCCTTGGGCAGCCCCTGCATGTGTGGTAGCATGTCCCATAGGCTTTCTTTGAAAGCTGGGGAAATGCTGCATGCGTTTTCTGTTGGTGCCGACGTCACCCATATGTGAGCACTGACTTCCTGCTTGTTCCTGGAAAAATGAAGACTCTTCTAAAATGCTGCCACAGTGACAGGCAGGAAGATGGCATGCATGTGCAGTAGAACCTCCCAAAAGTTTCCACTTGTAACTGGGGAGCTCCATCAGATGACATCACCCATATGTGAGGACTTCATTCCTGCTTGTCCATGGAAAACAAAGAAATATATTGCTCATTCAGAAAGGAAACCCTGGGAGGATGAGGAGCCTTGTTTATATTTCCATGCATATTTCCTAATAAAGACTAAAGATTGAGATGTGGATATGACTGTTTAAGATTAGAAAATAATTTCTTATGGACATATATGGAATAAATTGCCATGAAAATTTGAAAATTGTTTAGCCCTCCAGAAATGTTAAGGTTACCAGATTTTTGCAGGCAAATCTGGGACACTTACCGGAAGTGTCGGGGGGGGGGGAGGGGGGGGGACTTATCTTAGTTCCAGGTTTGAGCAGGCTGGAATCGCGGATAGTTGGCTGTCAAACAGCTGGGAGTCAGGGACACAGCTCTAAAATCAGGGACAATCCTGAAAAATCAGGGACACCTGGTAATCTTAAGTAAAACTTTCAATTTTTTTAGGAAAACAAATGATATGCCATCTGATTACTGATTTGAGGGGATCAAACCAACTCTAGGAAGTCCAATAGAGAAATCCAACCTCTCGGGAAGGACCCTGTGTAAAACGTATTTGCATGGCGTGGATAGTGGAGGAAGGGGATGCAGGACTGCAAAATGTTTCTTTTATATTCATAATGAGGGCAATTCTGGAGTCTCTGCTCTATTTTGACCTTTGCCTAAAATAATATAAAGTGGGATGGGCCTAAATAAGGGTTGCCAAATTTTCTATCTGGTATAGGTGAGAGATCCTTTCTGAACCTGATGACTCAGGCGAGAGAGGGGGGATTCTGCTGTAAAGATACAGACTGGATTTTAGTTTGTAGTTTGTCGTGCTGTGAGGGCTTGTGTGCATCAGTGATGCTGAGGGCTAAGCTATTGGTAGCTTAACTACTCCCAAGATGGACAGGTCTCAGCTGAAGTGCCAGACCAAGACAAACCGCCCTTCTGGGCAGCAGCAGAATGGGATGGTGTTGGCGGTGGAGGATCACATTTCTGTGACAACGGCAACAACCCTAGAATTAAACTACGCGGAAGAAAGGCCTGGCAATCTACTTTCGTATCTTGCCACAAAAACCCAATAGATAGTCACAACAAAACAAATTGCACTAATAGTGCTGGAAGATGAAACCCCCAGGTCGGGAGGCACTCAACTGGCTACTGGGGAGGAGCTGAAGACCTTTCAGAGTAAAGCCAGCATTTATGATGTGGTTGGATCAAAGCCTTCGGGACATCTGATTGCTGATGTAGCTGTGCATAAAATGAGAGTCAGAAGCTGCAAAGATGTCTTACATATCGGGACATGGAACGTACGAAGTATGAACCAAGGGAAGTTGGAGGTGGTCAAGAATGAAATGGAACGTGTACAACTCGAACTACTGGGTGTCTGCGAACTGAAATGGACTGGCATCGGGCACTTTGCATCTGATAATCACATGGTCTACTATGCTGGAAATGAAAGACAAAGAAGAAATAGTGTTGCGTTTATAATTAAGAAGAAACTTGCAAGAAATGTAATGAAATACAATGTAATCAGTGAACACTTAATTTCTATTCATCTACGAGGAATACCCATCAACATGACTATAATTCAAGTATATGTCCCAACAACAACTGCAGAAGAGGACGATGTTGATGAGTTCTATGAGCAAGTAGAAGCTGAAATTGGCAGAACATGCAAACAGGATATCCTATTAGTCATGAGTGACTGGAACACAAAAGTTGGCAACAAAGAAGGCAAAGTGATTGGAAAATATGGACTTGGCAACAGAAATGAAGCTGGAGTAAGATTGATAGAATTCTGCAAGACCAATGATCTATTCAATTCAAACACCTTCTTCCAGAAACACAAACGGCTTCTGTACACATGTACTCCACCCAATGGATTGTACAAAAATCAAATTGACTACATCTGTGGAAGTCAAGAATGGAAAAGCTCTATAACTGTTGCCAAGGATTTCAGAAAGAAACTCAAGACACATCTATTCCAGTGTCAATACAATCTGATATAGTCCCGGGGGTAAAAAGATACCTCCCAATGAAACTTGGGTGCAGTTATGTAAATATGTGCATATGTAAATTCTGTTTTCTCTCCGTAAGTCCTTTCACCGTGTGCTGTGCTTCTCCCTTCAAATCAGTGTGTGTATACCGCAAAAATTCCTGTCACGATTGACAAATTCATATCTGTAATCAAACCGCTACTGATCGCTGGAAGCAGCGGTATACAAATGTGTGCTAAATAAATAAATAAATAACATCAACAAAGACAAAACCTGGAGCTGACTGTGGTACAAATCACCAACTACTAGTATGCAAACTCAAGCTAAAGTTGAAAAAGAGCAAACCACTCATGAATTTAGCAAAATATGACCTTGAAAATATACCACCGGAATTTAAAGACTGCCTGCAAAATTAATTTGATGCTTTAGATACAAAAGACAGAGCTCCAGAAGAATTATGGGATGATATCAAGAAGGCTGTGTTGGAAGAAAGTGAGAAGTCTCTACAAAAGTTAAAAAAGCAAAAATGGCCAAAATGGATGACCGAAGAAACTCTGAAAATTGCCCAGAAACACAGAGAAGTTAAAGCCACAGAGGAAAGAGAGGCAATTGCAGAACTCAACAGAAATTTCCAATATGCAGCAAGACAAGACAAGGAGAAGTACTACAATGATGCATGCAAGGAAATAGAAGCAGGAACTATTAGAGGAAGAACAAGATCGGCTTTCCTAAAGCTACAAGAGTTAAAGAAAAAATTCCAGTTTTGAATTGGAATGTTACAAGATGCTTAAGGATCCATGTTGAATGATGCTGAGAAGATCAAGGAAAGGTGGAAAGAAAATACAGAGTCATTATACGATAAAGATCAAGTGGACCAACAGCTGTTTCAACCTGTACCTTATGATAAGGAACCATTGGAAATGAAAGAAGTCATCGAAGCAGCAATGAAAGCCTTATCAAAGAACAAATCACCTGGCATTGATGGCATTCCCATTGAAGTATTATAGCAACCTGATACAGCTGTTACCATATTTACAAGGCTCTGCCAGGAACTTTTGAAGACAACATCATGGCCAACTCACTGGAAAAGATCTGTGTTTTTACCAATACTAAAGAAAGGTGATACAAGTGACTGTGGAAATTATCACACAATTGCTCTGATTCCACATGTCAGCAAGATTCTACTCAAGATTATTCAGCAGACACTACAACCCCCACCTGGAATGAGAACTACCTGAAGTGCAAGCAGGGCTCAGGAAAGGGTGAGGAACGAGAGACATCATCGCGGATGTGAAATGGACTCTTGAAAAGACTAAAGAATCCCAAAAGGATATCTATATGTGTTTTATTGACTACAGCAAGGCTTTTGACTGTGTAAGCCATGAAAAACTGTGGGCCACATTAAGAAGCATGGTTATACCAGAACACCTGATAGTTCTCTTGCATAACCTTTACATTGATCAAAAAGCAACAGTTCGAACGAAACAAGGAGAAACAGAATGGTTCAAAATCAGCAAATGTGTACGACAAGGCTGCATACTTTCCCCCTGCCTGTTTAATTTATATGCAGAACAAATCATTAGAGAAGCAGGACTGTATGAAGACAACCAAGGTGTGAAGATTGGTGGATGACTCATCAACAACCTTTGGTATGCTGATGATACCACTTTACTGGCTGAAAGTGAAGACCATCTACAACATTTGCTTCTCAAGATCAAGGAACATACTTAAAATGGGCCTGCACCTTAATGTAAAGAAGACAAAGATCCTGACAACTGGCAAAATCAGTAAGTTCATTGTTTATGGAGAAGAAATCAAAATAGTGAACAACTTTAACCTACTTGGATCAACTATCATTAAAGAAACAACAAGCAGTCAAGAAAACCGATGACGCATTGCTCTTGGCAGAATGGCTATGAAGAACCTAGACAAGATTCTCAAGAGCAGAGATGTCTCTCTCCATACAAAGATTTGACTCATTCAAGCCATGGTATTTTCAATAACGTCATATGGATGCGAAAGTTGGACAGTGAAAAAGATAGACAAGAAGAAAATTGATGCCTTTGCTGGCGATGAATACTGTGTATACCATGGACTGCCCAAAGAACAAACTAGTCAGTACTAGAAGAGATCAAACCTAAGCTTTCTTTAGTAGCTCAGATGACAAGACTTTGACTTTCATACTGTGGACACTTCATGCGAAGAGAGAGATCATTAGAGAAAGACATCATGATTGGCAAGGTAGAAGGTCAACGCAACTGAGGAAGGCCAGCAATGAGATGGATCAATACAATAACAGCAGCTATGGGTGCCACTCTGTCAACAATGAGCCGCCTGACTGAAAACCGAACACAGCTATCCAGAGGCTCGCTATGAGTTGACACGGACTTGACGGCACTTAACAACAAAGAGAGTGGTAACTCAGGTACTTTATTTTTTTAAGGGTCGTCAAGTCAATGCTGATTTCTGGTGACCCAAAAGCTCCTGGGTTTCTTGGCAAAGTATGAACAGATGTAGATTGCCAGGCCTTTTTTTCTGAGGCAATGGAGAGTAAAGTGACCTGCTAACTGCGTTAATCGCACTGACCGGGATATTCCGCAGCACTAACATGGTTAGCGTCGCTGAATATCTATGGGTGCCACTGCTAGGCACCCCAATGCTAGCAGGCTATCATCCAGGTGGAGCAGGGTGGAGCAGAGCTGGTGCCCGGGGACACCAGGCAGCAGCAATATTCAACCGCTGCCTGGTTATCTTTTTGGCAGTGAAAGGCACAGTAAAGGCTGTTCTAACTTTCTCTGCTGAAGCTAACCAGGCAACACCTGAATATTGCTCAGTTAGCTTCAATGCTATCTGGCTGACCCAGATATTCAATGCTGGCATTGAATAGCCAGGTCTTAGGTTCAGCAGCGATAACTAGTTGCTCTAGAACAGCTAGCCGCTGCTGCTTAATATTGGGCCCAACATGCTTAATCTGGGACAAACAATCTTAATCTACTTTTAATTATGTACAAATTGGAACTGGTCCAGCAGGATCAGAGGGAGGACTTCTCCTTTGCAGTGCCACCTTGCTCCAAACCAACTTATCCAGTTTTGCTTTTGTCCCAATGGATATGTATTTCCCATCGGATATGTAGTTCTGCTTTTCTTAGGTGAGAACCACAAATCCATGTATATCATGGAGACATGCCAGGGGACAGGACACAGACTTGAGTGGTCTGAGGCGGGGTTATCATATAGCTTTATGTATATAAAACGAGACTGAGTTAGATATGCATGTTTCCCTCATTGCATTCGGGAAAGAGTAGAGTGGAGGAGTGGCCTAGTGGTTGGGGCAAGGTACTTCAGGCCGGAAGGTCGGGGGTTCAAATCCCACTAGAGGACAGCAACCTTGGGCCGGAAGGACTGGGGTTTCTAGTCCCACAGGTGCTCCTTGTGGTCTTGGGCAAGCCACTTAACCCTCCATAGCCCATGTTCCCTGTAAAATAGTTATCTCCAAGTTATAATGCCCTGTTCAATGTAATTTCAGTTTGTTCAATGTAAACCGCACTGATGCAGAATAGCGCGGTATATAAGAGAATGTAAATAAATAAATAAAATAAATAAATAAATAAATACTCACCTGTAACAGGTGTTCTCCAGAAGCAGCAGGAATCAGTCCTCACATATGGGTGACATTGACGTCGATGGAGCCCTTACGGAGAATTTCCCCAGCTTTCTATGAAAGCCTTTGGGAATGCAGGCACGCATGCACGGTTCCCTTCCCGCCTAAAGGTGCCATCTTGCTCAGTCAAATGACATAGCTAAAAACAGCACACAAAAATGTAAAAATAAACTATGTACAACTGCAACTCCCAGGGGAGGAGGGAGGGTTGTGAGGACTGATTCCTGCTGCTCCTGGAGAACACCTGTTACAGGTGAGTAACTACTCTTTCTCCAGGACCAAGCAGGAAGTCAGTCCTCACATATGGGTGACTCCCTAGCTCTGGGCTATGTGACATAGCGAGTCCTTTTAGTCAGGGAGAAACTCCCAAAGATCAGCAAAAAAGTGCAGGGCTGCAACGTAAACAACAGTACATGGCTGGTTGTCAGGGAAACCAAGCCCCAGAGAGAGAAACAGGCCCCTGCTATCAGTTCAGCAGAGAGTCACAAGGTAATTCTGAACACCTGATAGGGGATGGAGCCAAGCTTTACCCGAGGAAGCTGACTCATAAAGAGGGCCCAGTTAATGGAGAAGGGGGCAGAGCTGAGAGCAGAACAGAGAAGGAAGAGAGAGATGGAGACGAGGAAAGGTCAGAGGCTCGGTGTGAGAGATACAGCAGGAGCAGACCTGGTCAGTGGAAGTCCTCTCCTGATTATGAACGAGAGAAAAGGCCGGGAGGGCAATTGAATTATACTCTGCACAAGTCAGGTTGGGAACCTACAACAATTTGCAAACCTCAGAGAAAACCTTATACAGCCAGAGTAAAAGGTAAGCCCAAGGGCTTGAAGTACAATAACCACTGTGGGTTTATTGACCAGGAAAGTTGGGGCTACGGTACCGGGGACTATAATGAGAATGGTTATTTAGAGCTGTACCAAACCCCAGAGTTTATCCCAAGGCCTAGCGTGGGAACGGGCGTGGCTCCAGGGAGAACGGAGCAAACAATTTCTGCCTCAGAGGAGGAGGGCATGGAAATTGAACCATCTTTTGTAAATAATTCGTCGGAAGCAATGGACTGTACGATTTCTATGGCAGAGGGAATAATATCTCTGTGTTAATGTCTGATGCTGAAGGAAGCTGCTTTATTTTGTCCTTTTGTCTGCCAGAAGTGCAAGAATTTGTTACCTTTTATCCTGGTGAAATCCACCCCGGGAGGGGAATAAATCCCTTTTTGCTTTACCAACTTGAGTCACACTACTCTTCATTGAGCTATCAAAGGAAATATATTTCCCTACATGCAGTTCTACAGGAAATAGTAAACCTCAGTTCAAGAAGAAAACTTAACCTCCTTAAGCCCTACCTACCTATGGGTACTGGCAAGGGGGAACATCACAGCTACCAGGAACCCAGGCTGAACAAGAGAACTCCCTCTATTCCTAGCATCAAAGAAAGGCTTTTCACTGACAGAACCTCCACCGGTAGCCCAACAGAGGGCAGGAGGGAAGGAGTTGCCTAAACCTCAAAGAGATTCCGGAGTACTGCTTGGCCAAAAGCACTGTCCCTACGGGACTCCCTCTCCAGACAGTAATGGGCCGCAAAAGTCTGGATGAAGACCAAGTTGCAGCCCTGCAGATGTCTACCAATGGTACAGAGCGGAGATGAGCCACTGAGGCAGCCATTGCCCTGACATGATGGGCCGTGACCCGACCCTGCAAAGGAAGGTCAGCCGCCCTGTAAGCCCAGGTGATACAGTCCGCCACCCAGATGGACAAGGTACGCTTGGACACAGCTAACCCCAAATTATTAGGGTCAAAAGATATGAAGAGCTGAGTAGCCCTTCTGTGCCCCTGCGTACGGTCAAGGTAGAAGGATAAGGCCCTCCTACAGTCCAGGGTATGCAGAACTGCTTCAGCCTGGCTTGCATGAGGCCTAGGGAAGAATGTTGGAAGAACCACCTCCTGGTTGAGGTGAAAGAGGAGACAACCTTTGGGAGGAACTTTGGATGAGTCCTGAGGAGTACCCTGTTCCTATAGAATCTGGTGTAAGGCCTGTCACAGACCAGGGCCTGAAGCTCACTCACTCGCCTAGCCGAGGTTAGGGCCACCAAGAAGAGTGTCTTCCAGGACAGGAAGCGTAGAGGGCAAGTAGCCATCGGCTCAAAAGGTGGGCGAGTCAGTTGCTGCAAGACCACATTCAACTCCCACTCAGGAGCAGGAGGGCAGATTGGAGGCTTGAGCAAAAGTAAGCCTCTGAGAAACCGGGACACCAATGGGTGAACCGACAGAGAATGTCCTTCTACCACTGAGTGGTGAGCTGCTAGAGCTGAGAGGTGGACCCAAACAGAATTGGACTTAAGTCCCTGATTTGATAAGTGCAGTAAGTACTGAAGCACTACTGGCACAGTACAGGAGAAGGGGTCCTCTGTACGCAGGTGACACCACGCGGAAAACCTTTTCCATTTAAGAGCATAGGTCTTCCTAGTGGACTGTTTCCTACAGGCTAGGATAACCTCCTCAACTTCCTGAGGTAGGCCCCAGGAAGCCAAAACTACCCTTGCAGCCTCCATGCCATCAAATTGAGAGCTTTGAGATTGGAGTGCAGAAGGGAACCCTGATCCTGAGAGAGAAGGTCGGGTTGCAATCCCAGGGGCAGTGGGGGATCCACAGCCAGCTGGAGCAGAAGTGGAAACCAAGGCTGTCTCAGCCACCTGGGAACCACCAGTAGGACCGAGGCTTTGTCCTGAAGAATCTTGAACAGAGTTCGGGCCACCAAGGGCGTGGGAGGAAACGCATACAGGAGGCCCTGAGACCAGGAAATCAGAAAAGCATCTGCTGCTATCCGCAGAGGATGCAGTTGCCTGGAGCAGAACTTTGGCAGCTGTTTGTTTAGAGGACTGGCAAACAGATCTATGGATGGAAGTCCCCATTTCAGGAAAATTTTCTGAACCACGAAAGGATGGAGCTGCCACTCGTGGGGCTGCAGAATCCTGCTCAACCTGTCGGCCAGGTAGTTCTCCTGGCCAGGGAGATACACTGCTTTGAGGAGCATGATGTGTCTGACAGCAAACAAGCAAAGGTCTTGTGCTTCCTGAAAAAGGAGCCTGGACCCAGTTCTGCCCTGCTTGTTCACATAGAACATGGCTACCTGATTGTCTGTTTGAACCAGGACAGACTGATGAGCCAGGATGGGAGAGAAAGTCTTGAGGGCTAACCGAATAGCCCTGAGTTCCAAGAGATTGATCTGCTGTGCGGCTTTCCATGGAGACCACAGGCCCTGGGGTGCACCTGCCTAGACAATGGGCTCCCCAGCCCTGTAGGGAGGCGTCCGTGGTCAATACCACTGTGAACCCAGGAATCTGAAAAGGCACCCCTTGAAGTAGATTGGGTGTGTGCAGTCGAGGGAGTTCAGAAATTGTCTGGACATCCTTATCCTGTCTCTGATGCTGCCTGAGGCCTGTGACCACTGAGTCCAAAGGCACCACTGTGCAGGCCTCATATGGAGCTGGACATTGGGGGTCACATGTACTGTCGAAGCCATGTGGCCAAGAAGCCTCAGGCAGAGTCTGGCGGAGACCAGTGACCTGCTGAGAAACTGGCTTGCCAATCTTATCAGTCTTTGGGCCCTGTCTTCTGGCAAGAATGCCCTTGCCAGTAGAGTGTCCAACCTTGCCCCTATGAACTCCAAGTTCTGGGAGGGAAGCAAAGTGGACTTTGCGAAGTTTATGACGAACCCCAGGCTTTGAAGAAGAGCAATAGTTCTGAGGGTGGCCTGTTTGGCCTCCTGGCATGTCTGACCCCTGATGAGCCAGTCGTCCAGGTAGGGGAAGACAAAGATTCCCTGATTCCTCAGGTAGGCCGCCACCACTGCCAGGCATTTGGTAAAGACCCTGGGAGTGGAGGTGAGGCCAAAAGGCAGTACTCTGTACTGATAATGATTTCCTCCCACAATGAACCTGAGGTACTTTCTGTGGTCTGGATGAATGAGCATGTGAGTATACGCATCCTTTAGATCTAAGGAGCACAGCCAATCTCCCTGCTGGAGGTAGGGCAGAAGGGTTCCAAGAGTAAGCATCTTGAACTTTTCCTTCTCCAGGAACTTGTTGAGGTTTCGGAGATCTAGAATAGGTCGAAGACCACCGGTTCTTTTGGGTACCAGGAAATACCTGGAGTAGAACCCTCGACTGTGAAAGTGGGGAGGCACAGGCTCCACTGCCCTGTCCACCAACAGACCTTGTAGCTCCTGAAGGAGAAGATCTGTGTGCAGGGGAGGCCTTGGAGGCTCCCCTGGAAAGTACGGAGGAGGCAGTTGTTGGAAGTGTAGTGCATAGCCCCTGCGGACTATGCTTAACACCCAACTGTCTCCAGTGATGAGTGGCCACTGGTGGGCAAACAGAGCGAGGCGACCTCCTGTGCAGGGTTGGGAGAGCAGGGACGGAGAGGCTATGCCTAAGGAGTCAAAAACCCCCACCCTGCTGAGTGGGAGCAGGGGCCGGAGGCTTGGGGGTCCTCTGCCTACGGGGCCCATTACCCTCCCCCTTGGCTTGCTGACCCGGAGGGGCAGCTTGGGCAGCCTGATATTGTGGGTACTGTTTGTAGGTAGTGCCCTTCCTCGGGTAAAAGGGCTTTTTACCCGAGCCCTTCTTTTTGTGAGAAGGGGCAGAAGTTTTTCTAGACAGCCTTCTCCTTGTGAGGTGCTCGGTCTCGAGCTGTGCGGCCTTCTCGGTCATGGGCTTGCCAAAAAGGTTCTCACCTTGGCAAGGGACATCCACCAACTTTTCCTGAACCCATGGCTCGAGGTCCAATGACTGCAGCCATGCCTGGCGTCGAACCGTGATGCCGGCTGCCGCAACACGGGCCGAAGCCTTGAAGCCATCGTAGGCAGGGCGGGACATAAACTTGGAGCATTCCCGGATCCCCGAGGACAAGGACTTGAACCTCTGCAAGGGTTCCCCGGAGAGACCAGCAGAGAACCCGGCCAGCTCCTTGGCCAAGTCTCGCAAGTACATGCCCATGTACAGCTGGTAAGACTGGACACGGCAAGCAAGCATCGAGCCCTGGAAGCACTTTCTACCAAAACCATCGAGGTTTCGGGCCTCCCTGCCAGGGGGCACCACGGAGTGCATCTTCTGACTTTTCAGGCGATGCATGGCCGATTCCACAACCATGGAATGGTGTGGTGGCTGCGCCTTCTGAAAGCCAGGACTTTTCCGGAGTCAATAGATCGAATCGACCCGCTTGCTTAAAACCGGCGCCAAGGCCGGTGCCTCCCACAACCGGAAGAGGAGCCATTCCAGCATCGGAGGAACTGGGACAGTAAAGGCCTCCTTTGGAGGAGAGTCGTACTGCAGGGCCTCGAGCTCTTCGGCTCGAGGCTCCTCCTCGGGGTCCGCAGGGATAGCCAACGCAGCGGCCATATCCCGGACGAACTCCGAGAACCGGGTATCCTCCGGAGGGGATCTACTCCGGGGTTCAGACTGCGGTGAGTCCGACGGGACGCACCGAGTCTTAAAGGTGTCGGGGGACTCCTCGTCCTCCGTCTCCCATGCGGACTTGTCCGATGAGGAATCAGGGTCCGACCTTGCGGGGCCTGCGAGCACCCGCCCCGACGCCGAAGGAACCGGCGTCGACGCCCTCGGTCCCAAACGGGAGGTCAAGGGAGACCGCGACCAAGGTCAACTTCGAGCCTTCATGGCTTCGAGTATCGGCTCGGTCTCCGGGGTCGACTTCGATGTCGATGTCCCGGTGGTCGGGGCAGATGCGCCAGACAGGCTGGCCATCAATGCCCGCTGCTGTTCCATGAAGGCAGACAGTCTGCTCTCCAAGGCTGTCAACCTGAGACCCAGTTCAGGAGACTCAGCAGCTCCCAACTCTGGCACCGGAGAGTCCACGAGGACGACAGGGCTTACGTGTCCAGCAGACTCCGGCTCCAGTCGAGGGACTTTGGAAGGCTTCTCCTGTTCCACGGGCCTGGGGCGCCGGTCGGGGGTCTGAGACCTAGCTCTCGAGGAGCCAGGGACCTCTTCCGACGACGCCCTCATGAGCCGCTTCTTCCTCTTGCGTTCCCAGTCGGGGGACTCCCTGTCCGAGGAGCCACGACGGTGCTCGGGATCCGATTCCTGAGATGTCGAGGCCTCAGATGAGGTCTGGGCCCGGCCGGAGGCCGAGTCAGAAAAGAGCCTTTCCTTTTGATGCTGTCGACTACACAGTGCCTTGGAAGACATTTTTCCACATGGTCCACACGTCTTAGGGTCGTGATCAGGACCGAGGCACCGGAGGCAGCAGTCGTGTGTGTCGGTGAGAGACATCAACTTCTTACACCGATCACACTTCTTAAAACCGCTGGAAGCCATCGGGGAGAAAAGAGTCCCCGTGAGGTCAAAGGACCAGCCTTCCATGGAAAAAGAAAAAAGGATGCGAACGCCAGCCACTAAGGACAAAAACCGAAAAAGAAAGATCGGGCTCGATACCGGTGTATCGAACCCGGCGGGAGGGGAACCGGCATCGAACCGGGAAGAAAAATAGTGAAGAATCGCAAAAAATCTAACAATTTTCCGGGATGACTAGGACTCACGTCCGGTGGGCTTCACGGAAAACGAGAGACTGAGCAAGATGGCACCTTTAGGCGGGAAGGGAACCGCGCATGCGTGCCTGCATTCCCAAAGGCTTTCATGGAAAGCTGGGGAAATGCTCTGCAAGGGCTCCATCAACGTCGATGTCACCCATATGTGAGGACTGACTTCCTGCTTGGTCCTGGAGAACTTGTAGTTCCAACTTCTTAAGAAGCAAACTTTAAAAGTTTAAATGTAGAATGGGTGTAATTTAAAACCAGGACTGGCTGAAACCTTCGCCTAGGGTCAGGAACAAGAAAGAATATAGGTAAGGGTGCTGAGAATCAATTGAAGAGAGGGGATTGGACCCAGGACTGATGAGGGTAAGCTGGGAGGGGTGACCCCGAAATGCGTGGGTCTCTGAAGGGGTCCGGCATCGGCTCTTCCACTGGCTTGCTTTTCTCTATGCCCTTTTCTTCCACTGCCAATTCCAGACTTTGATCCTTTCACTTTGCTGCTCCTTATGCCTGGAACAAACTACCCATGTCTGTATGTCAGGCTTCATCTCTCCCCATTTTCAAATCTATGCTGAAGGCTCACCTCTTTGAGGCTGCTATTGGATCCTGATCCCTTGTTTTCCTTGCATCTCCTTACCTTTTTCTATTTGTAACCCTTGTTCTCAGTTATTGTATTGTCTGACTTGATTAGATTGTAAGCTCTGACAAGCAGGGACCGTCTTTTATATATGTCTGTACAACTCTGCGTATGCCATGTAGCACGATATAAATGATTAATAATAATAGTAGTATATCGCAGCACTCACGTGCAATGTTCCCGCTAAACTGCGCTGGGTCCTTCGCCAACATTCCTGCCGGGGTGGGGGGAGGTGCAGAGCGATCGACACTCTGCCCCTCCCCCCACCAGAAGGAATGCTGGCAGAGGACACGGTACAGATTAAAGAGAACATTGCGAGGGTGCTGCGGCGTGTTAGGGTCGATCGCTCTGTACCTCCCCCCCCCCCGGCAGGAATGTTGGCGGAGGACCCAGCGCAGTTTAGCGGGAACATTGCTCATATGCATTCTAGGACAACTGTGTCTCGCTCCTTCTGACAGGAAGTGTCAGAGGGAGCAAGACACAGCTGACCTAGAGCATCTAGAGTATGGCCTGCCACCATGCTGCTTTGTTTTTTGGAGCCTGGGCTCAGCAGAAGGCTGGTGGTGAAGGGGCCTGTAAAGGATGTCTTCTCTGGGGCCTGTACTGGCTCTCAGTGACCCTGAATGGATATCTGGATTTACTGCCACTTACCACCCCTTTGGTAGATGCACTTCCCAGGGCAGCTGAACCATTAGGCAGACTACTAGGGCGGCAGGCTCTTGAAGGGGGGGGGGGGGAGAAGCAGCAAACGGCAGATACTGTCAAAGCAAAATAATAGATCCTGACATTTAGACAAACTCAATGAACCATCAGCACATACTTTTACCTGTAGGGAGAGTGGGTAATTAATTTTTGAATAATCCATTTGCCTGGATAGCTATGTTTTTATTTATTTATTTATTATTTATGTTCTGAGGTAGCTAACTTTTAGAAATTTTCCTCATTACATATGTACATACAAAACAAAGTTTAATATTTAAAAGTGTGATTTCCATCAATGCATTTTTACAAAATTGTTCTGGGATGAGTGATTTTGGAAAAATCATGGTTGTTGACTTCAATTACGAAAATCTCAGGAGGGTCTAGGGGCATGAAAAGTAAATGAGATGGGGGATGTAAGGCTTAAAGTTTGCTTAGGGTGTCTAATGTGCTTGCACCAGCCCCGCCCCACCCCGTCCATCTGAAGCGCTGCTAGTGGCACATCCCCCTACAGTATATCTGCTGCTCTTCTAGTCCTGTCCCTTGACTCCAATGAGAGTCTACCAGTTTCCCCTCACTAAAAAAGGTATATAAGAGATGGAGAACACTCTGATTCTAGTCTTTGCCAACAGGGCAAAGTAGTAGCACTGGTGGTGTGTGCATGAACTACATTAGTAGGCAGCAGCAATGGGACTGAGCAGCACAAGCAGCAGGTAGACAGCTAAAGGCAGCAGGGATGCATACATTTAATGGATTGCTAGGCATGTGCAACCATGTTCATTCTCACAATTGCAACTTTGAAAATGCTCATCAATAATAACTTAACACAGGTAAAATGAACACTTTAAGCTATAAGTTGATCTATACTGTGCTCAGCAGAAATAATTACATAAAAAACACTGTTAATGATATTGTTTTTGTTTTCCCTATTTTAGAAATCATCTAACACATTTTTAAAAGTACCTCATTCTACCCACCTCTACTATTTATAATTCCTCACACACACCCCTCCCTCCACAGTCCAGCATACAACTCAAAACTAAAACAGTTACAACAAATCCACATAGCCTTGTACCATATTCAAAATCCCTCCCTCATAGTTCCAACTATTTACTCACATTCCTCCCACCCCCAACATTTTCACTTTCTCCTTGATGAGAGACTGAAAAATCCTACTGCCTCACAATACCTCCCATTCCTATGCAAAGTTGAGGTAGGTCTTCTGATCTTGCAATCAGCTGCTTGGTAAGCTGCTAGTGTCAGTTGCCAGGTTAGATCCTGTTATTAACTGAAGCATCATCATGTATACTGGAGCTGGGGAGCAGCTTGCAGTTATCAGAAGCAAAGCTAAGTAACTGTAAAAAGGCTGTAAAATGTAGCAAGAAAAACTGAGGAGTGGGAGAGGTACCCTACTGTGAAAAGGATCGGTATGGGCCACCTGATGGGGGGCAAACTGGTGCGAGCCTCAGGAGAGGAAAAAGGAGACAGTGATAAGGCAGGATCTGTGGGCGGGAGGCAGAAAGAAACAGAGTGCATGGTGGCAGCAGCAAGTCCAATTCCATGCAGGAAGCAGGCTGCTGGCATGGCACACCTCTTACATACATTTCCCGCTTCTTCTTTTACAGCTGTACTGATCGACAGAGAACCTCAGAAAGACAAGCTCCCATTGGCTGTGCAGTCGCTTCATTGCTGGATCGGACATTAATGTGTCGTGTTACAGATGTAAATGGACATTGTAAATCAATTTGAAAACGTGACTGTCTGGACGGCCACCCTAGCTTGAAAATCCATTACTGTGATTGGCGGTTCTGATTCTGTATTTGGGAACGAAATATATCATGCCCCAGAGCACAGAGAAAGAAACAAAATATCTGCCAGCATGGGGGGAGTGATGAGGGAGCCAAGGAGGGCTCAAAGGCTGCCGTAGGAGCAGCTAAGACAGCTGTCTGGATGGTCAGCTAGGTCAGTGGAGAAGGTAAGGTGATTCCCTTAGCTAGATAGACCTAATCAAGAAAAGGAATTTGAGAGGCTTTAAGACTGAGTGAAGGGAGGTCTGGAGGAAGACCCGGTAGAAAAATCTGAAGCAGTGGAGAACTAAAGAGACTTGAATAAGCATTCCTGAAGGAGTCTAGCTGCTGGAGTGAGTTTATTATAATTTTCTTCTTCCTCTTGTTACAGTATATCCCTAAGGAGGTGAGTACATCTGACACAATATATCCCACCCTACCTATTGGGAAGGTGCAGAAACCTAGGGCATCCCAATCTCACAGAAAGGAGGATTTTTGGAAGACAGTTTGCTTGAGATTTTTTTTGGAATTTTATATAAGTGGCATATCTAGAAATTAATTTTTTTTTTGTGGGGGGGTCCATGGTTAACACAGAGGGGCAGAGCCAGCACTACCATTAGGTGAACTAGGCAGTCGCCTAGAACACTGGCCCTCCAGGGGTGCCATTGCCACCCTTCTTCAGGGCCTGCAGCCGCGGCAATGGCTCACTAAACATGGGGCAGCTCTTAGCTCAGGTTGTGGCGCTGCCCCTGCGTTCCGGTGCCGTATAATGTCTCTTCCTCCCCACTCCAACGTGGACTTCAAAACCAGACGTAGCATCAGAGGGGGCGGAAGAGGAATTGTAAAGCACAGGAACTGTGGAAGTAGCATTGGCGACCTGAGGTAAGCGTTTACTGAGTCACTGCTGCCGTTGCAGGCCCCCGGAGAGAGGTAACAATGGCGGCACGGGGGCAGCAGGATGGAGGAGCCTGCCTAGGATACCTCCAATCCTTGTACCATCCCTGTGGATGAGCAATAGGCATACTGGTCTAAGCCACGCTAATTACACTTATAGACAAATAATGCCTTGGCGTGCACCTGACAACACATTTCTAAGTAGTCTGTGACAGCTGTTACGTAAGATAGGTGACATGTTAAATATTTTTAACTCAATTATTTCAAGCACCTACCTATGCTAAACCACATACATGCTTATGTAAAATGTTCAATTATATTAAATGATGTCTCAATAGGCAGCATCACTTACAGTAATTTAAACTTAAGCAGACACACTCCTACTATAAAGGTGAAACATCAACACACACTGCAATATGTCCTGCAAGGTGTTCCAAAATCCCACCTGATATTATGGCAAAATAAATTAGGTACCCTAATTTAGCACATATCTTTTGTCTTTTGTGACAAATGCCTTATTAATCTGCATTAACAAAATGGCAAATATCTCTGATGTCTTCTTTTTATATCTATTACAGTTTATAATACACAAGAAAGATATTGTACAGAAACACATTTTTGAAACGAGATCTAATCACATCATATAAAATAATATATTAATATTTGTTTTAAATCTCTTTCCAGAATGCTTAAGGCAGAGAATGAAATAACAATAAAACAGCAATCACCATAATTGTGAGAACGCAAAAAGTGCAATGGGTGCACAGCAGAACTAAGATACTTCACTTTATAACCCAACATATGAAAATATTCTATTCAAGTTCTGGTGTCACGTTAGTAACAGCAATACAAGCTAGATCCACTGTTAGATACTCTGTAAAGCATAGTTACTCACCTGTAACAGTTGATCTCCGGGAACAGCAGGAATTTAGTTCTCACATATGGGTATCGTCGGTACCGACGAAGCCTGCGTGGGAATGCTCCCCAGCATTCAGTAGGAATGCTTTTGGGAGCATCCCTCAGCACATGCGCGCTGCCTTCCCACCTTTCCGACTGTCCCTCTTCAGTTAAGTTTGTAGCTGAGTGAAAGGACAGAGGGAGAAAGGAAAGAGAGAAAGAGAGAGAGAGAGACAACTCCTAGGGGAGGTGGGTGGGTTGTGAGGACTAAATTCCTGCTGTTCCCGGAGATCACCTGTTACAGGTGAGTAACTACGCTATCTCCAGGAACAAGCAGGAATATAGTCCTCACATATGGGGACTCCCTAGCTGAAGATGCCAGGGAGATATCCCCAGGAAGGTGCCACCGTAGAAGGTGAGAATCCTTCCTCCTATGGATCTCTGGCATCCCACCAGGGTTGGTGGGTAGGAGTTGGTTTAGGTTTGAAAGAGATTTTGAAGAACAGCTTGGCCAAAGACGGCATCCCGATGGGAGGCTTTATCTAGGCAGTAGTGGGCTGTGAAGGTGTGTACTGAAGCCCAGGTGGCTGCTCGACAAATCTCATCGATAGACACAGAGTGGAGATTAGCCATAGAAGCTGCCATGGCTCTCACATTGTGAGCTGTGACATGGTCCTGAAGAGGAAGACCCTTACTCTCATAAGTAAAGGAAATGCATTGGGCAATCCATTTAGATAAAGTTCTTTTGGAGACTGGAAGTCCCAAATGACTAGGGTCAAAAGCTACAAAAATTTGCAAGGACTTTCTATGTTGCTGTGTTCTTAGAATGTAAAAGGCTAAGGCCCTCTTACAATCCAAAGTATGAAGGTTTCTTTCTGCATTAGAGGCGTGAGGCTTCGGAAAAAATACAGGAAGATAAATTGATTGGTTTAAATGAAAAGGTGAAACCACCTTTGGCCTAAAGTGTGGGTGAGTTTGAAGAACAACCTTATCATGATGAAATCTAGTATAAGGAGGATCAGCCACTAAAGCTTGCAATTCACTAATGCGACGGGCAGAGGTGATTGCAATCAGGAAGATGACCTTGATAGGAGTGGATGAGAGGAAATTGGTTGTCCATTTAGAGGCTTATAAGAAGCTGCAATTGCACTAAGATGGACTCTTACCGAATTGGTCTTTAACCCAGAGTTCGATAAGTGAAGGAGATACTCTAGTATCGATTCTAAGGGTATGACCAGGGGGTTTAATCCCTTCTTGGAACACCATATAGTAAAACGTTTCCACTTGAAGGCATAAGATCTTCTTGTGGAAAGTTTCCTAGAAGCCTGAAGGATATCTTTTACCTGCTGGGACAGGTTGAAATCCTGGAGGTCTAAGCCTTCAACAACCAGGCCGTGAGGTGCAGGGACTGGGAATTTGGGTGCCATAGCGTCCCGTTGTCCTGGGAAAGGAGATCTGGAGCATGCACTAACTCCAGAGGTGCCGCTTGAGAGAGATGCAGAAGCAGGGAATATCACGTTTGGCGTGGCCATCGTGGTGCTATGAGAATCATGCGACCCCTGTCTATCTGAAGCTTGAAGAGTGTCTTGGTGATGAGGGGAATGGGTGGGAAGGCATAAAGGAAGTCCTGACCCCAGTGAAGGAGGAAGGCATCCTTTGCTTGACAGTTGTGCGCCGGAATTCTGGAACAGAACCGGGGAAGTCTGGCATTCAGTGGACTTGCAAAGAGGTCTATGTCTGGAGTGCCCCAAAGATGAAATATCTTTGCCACGTGGTCTAGGTGGAGTGACCACTCGTGAGGTAGCAGTACTCGACTGAGTTTGTCTGCCCAAAGGTTTTGAATGCCTGGAAGATATACCACTAGAAGGTGAATTTGATGCTCTCTGGAGAGGGCCCATAGTCGTAAAGCTTCGTTGCATAACGACAGAGAGCCTGTCCCGCTCTGCTTGTTCACACAGAACATGGCTACCTGATTGTTCATTTAGACTAGGACTGTCTTGTAGCTGAGCTGGGCGTGGAACACTCAAAGAGCTAAATAAATTGCTCTTAACTCCAGGAGGTTTATGTGTAAACCAACCTCCTGTGGAGTCCAGGTGTGCTCCCCAACCCACCTGTGATGCATCTGTTCTTAGGGTGGCCTGAAAGAGGGGTTGATGGAAAGGAGACGCTACTGTCAGATTTTCTAATGATTGCCACCATTGGAGGGACAAAATTAGTCATTGAGAGATTGTTATTTTGTCCGAAAAATGACCCGTGGCCTGTGTCCACTGTGTGGAGAGGGTCCACTGAGTTGCTCGCATGTGGAGGCGAGCATATGGGACTACATGAACTGTGGATGCCATGTGTCCCAGTAACTGCAGTAGCTCCCGAGCAGTGAGGGAGGATTTGCCTGCTGCTTGGGAAGCTAACTGCATTATGCGAAGACACCAGGCTTGTGGAAGGAAAGCCCTTGCCTGTCTGGTATCCAGACAGGCTCCTATGAATTCTAGGCATTGGGAAGAACTAGTTGAGATTTCGGGAAGTTTATTACCAATCCCAAGTATTGGAGGATTCGCATTGTACGAGACAGTGCAGTGCTGGCCTCTGTCACTGTGGAGGCTCGGATGAGCCAGTCATCTAAGTAAGGGAAGACAAAAATCCCCAGGGTTCGTAGAAATGCAGCTACTACTGCCATGCATTTCGTGAATACCCTTGGTGCTGAAGCCAGACCAAAAGGAAGAGCCCTGTACTGGAAATGTCTTCCCCTGAAAAGGAAACATAAAAATTTCCTGTGATCTGGATGGATAAGAATGTGAGTGTATGCATCCTTTAAGTCTAGAGAGCAAAGCCAGTCCTGGCTTTGAAGGTATGGCAGAAGAGTTCCCAGAGAAATCATTTTGAATTTCTCTTGAAATGGGTCTGTGTCCGCCTGTTTTCTTTGGAATAAGAAAATAGAGGGAGTAGAACCCTGCACCCTGTTGAAGAATGGGTACTTCCTCTATTGCCCCTTGGGCAAGAAGTGTGGAGATCTTGTGATCTAGAAGCAACAGTTTGAACGCAACAAGGAGAAACAGAATGGTTTAAAATAAGCAAAGGTGTAAGACAAGGCTGCATACTTTCCCCCTACCTGTTTAATTTATATGCAGAACAAATCATCAGAGAAGCAGGATTGTATGAAGACAACAGAGGTGTGAAGACTGGTGGAAGACTCATCAACAACCTTCGCTATGCTGATGATACCACATTACTGGCTGAAAGTGAAGATGATCTGAAACATTTGCTTCTCACAATCAAAGAACATAGTCTCAAAATGGGCCTGCACCTTAATGTAAGGAAGACAAAGATCATGACAACTGGCATAATCAACAGGTTCATCGTTGAAGGAGAAGAAATTGAAATTGTGAACAACTTTAACCTACTTGGATCAACTATCAATAAAGAAGCAACAAGCAGTCAAGAAATCAAACGACGCATTGCTCTTGGCAGAATGGCTATGAAAGACCTAGATAAGATTCTCAAGAGCAGAGATGTCTCTCTCCATACAAAGATTTGACTTGTTCAAGCCATGGTATTTTCAATAACATCATATGGATGTGAAAGCTGGACAGTGAAAAAGACAGACAGGAAGAAAATTGATGCCTTTGAATTATGGTGCTGGCGGCGAATACTGTGTATACCATGGACTGCCCGAAGAACAAACCAGTCGGTACTAGAGGAGATCAAACCTAAGCTTTCTTTAGAAGCTCAGATGACAAGACTTCGACTTTCATACTTTGGACACATCATGCGAAGAGAGAGATCATTAGAGAAAGACATCATGCTTGGCAAGATAGAAGGTCAACGCAAAAGAGGAAGGCCAGCAATGAGATGGATCGATACAATAACAGCAGCTACGGGTACCAGTCTGTCAACAATGAGCCGCCTGACTGAAGACTGAACACAATTTAGGATAGCTATCCAGAGGGTTGCCATGAGTCGACTCCGACTCGACGGCACTTAACAACAGAATTGTAGGAGGGGGTAAGCTGTGAAAATGAAGCTTGTACCCCTCCCCTACAATGGACAAAGTCCAATCTTCTGCTGTTATCTGATGCCATCTGTTGACAAAGTGGCATAACCTGCCGGGAATATTGGGGGGCTGAGGACCCTTCAGAGGCAGGAAGACAAAGCTCTCTAGGAAGGAGTCAAAGCCCTTGAGGGGGCTGAACCTGGAGAGCTGGTTGGGCTCTCGGGCCTTTTGGTTTCTTTTGTTGTCTAGTTTGTCCCTTTTAGGCAACCTGACCTGGAGTCTGAGTCTGGTGGGTATAGGAAGGATAAAACTTCCTCTTTTTGCTAAAAGAGGGGTTTTTATAAGACTTCCTTTTGGCTGGAGTGGCTGTAGACTTTGACAATCTATCTAGGGTAGAAATCTCAGCATCTAGCTCGTTAGCCTTCTCCTGCCAGTTCTTGCCAAAGAGATTCTCTCCCATGCAAGGAATGTTGCCTAACCTGTCCTGTACCCAAGTCTCCCAGTCTGATGCCTGTAGCCAGGCAATCCGTCATGCGCCAATGGCAATAGCAGAAGTTCTGCTGATGCATTCGAAGCAGTCAAAGGATGCACGATTGACAAACTTGGAGACATCCTGAGCATGCTTAACCAGAGTAAGAAAGTCTTGTCTCTTATCATCTGGGAGAAATGGACTCATAAGCTCCAAGTCTCCTGTGATTTCTTTGAGGAACATTCCCATATAGGATATATGAGCTGATCCTAGCTGAAAGCATGGAAGCTTGAAAAGTTTTGCGTCCAAAAGCATCCAGAGTCCTGCATTCACGACCTGGAGGATTGGATGCATGTTTTTTTGCACTTTTCATCCTATGCATGGCTGACTCCACTACCATTGAATGGTGTGGCAGCTGAGTTTTCTGAGATCCAGGACATGGTGGGACTCGATACATAGTATCAAGTATCCTAGAGTGAGGAGAAGTAGTCAGAGGTGTCTGCCACATTCTGAGCATCAAGCTATGCAGAATTTCATGGATAAGCAGAGTAGCTGCCTCCTTAGGAGCTTTAGGATATTGGAGGATTTCCAATTCCTTTGCTCTGGGTTCCTCTTCAGGAGCTACTGTGATTGAAAAACCTTTAGCCATATCACGGATGAAATCCTGTAATGACATGTCCTCTGGAGGTGACATTCTGCATTGGGGAGAAGAGGGATCTTCTAAGGGAAACCCTCTAGTGCCAGCAGAATTGTCAGAGTCTTCGGAATCGCAGAAATCGAAGTATTCCTGACCCCGATGCTCCTGCAAAGCACGATCCCGGTACCGATCGAAGTCGGTACCGAGATGACCCGGTACCACTTTATCCACTCCAGCCAGAGGTGGAATGGGAAGAGTTACCATCAGGGCCGTTACCGTCGGTACCGGCATCGTCGGTGTCAGTACCGGTGTCGGTACCGGCATCGGTGTCGATGTCAGCACCGGTGCCCTTGGGACCACCGGTACCGCAGCTGAGAGAAGAGCTGCGATACTGCATTCGATAGCAAGAAATCTCTGGTCTATCGACGCTGCCGATGCCTGGGTGTCGGTACCAGTAAGAACGGCCAGAACCCCTGAGCATGGCACAGGTAGTTTTTGCAAAGTTGAGGCCTCGAGAATATCCTGAAGCCCCATTGATGCTTTGGAAGCCGAAGCCTCCCGCCAGGGCTGTTTTGCCGGTGTGGTTCCCTCAAGGGCAATGCCAATGGCCTCTCGATGCTTAGCAGGAGAGCTACCCTTTGAGGACCAGCTTTTGTGTTTAGTTACTTGAGATCCATGGGAGGAAGAAGAGGCCCTTGACGATGTCGATGCAATGGATCTGGCATCTGAAGAAAAGAGGGTACTGAGCTTTGCGGCCCGGTTCTGTCTTCCTCTTTTGGTAATTCCCATGCAGGAGAGACATTCAGTTGGAGAATGATCAGGTCCTAAACATTTCAGACACCACTCATGGGTGTCAGTGACAGAAATGGTACTGCCACACTTAGTACATTTTTTAAAACCACTAGTTGGCTTTTCCATGATTTTGGAAAAATGGGGCCTAATGCCCAAAATTGCGCCTAGCACCAAAACAGGAAAGTTTCTGAAAAGAAACAGTCTAAGTCTAGGGGTTTTTTGTTTTGTTTTTTTTAGGAAAAGAAAAGAAAAGAACCGGCAGTACCGGTAGGCGTCGTGTGGTAGGCAAACGCGACCACAAGAAAGAATTTTAAAGACAGAATTTTCTACGGTGACAGGGAATAGGTCCTGTTGGCTCTGCAGAAAATGAAGAACTGAAGAGGGACAGTTGGAAAGGCGGGAAGGCAGCACGCATGTGCTGAGGGATGCTCCCAAAAGTGTTCCTATTGGACGCTGGGGAGCGTTCCCGCACAGGCTCCGTCGGTACCGACGATACCCATATGTGAAGACTACATTCCTGCTTGTTCCTGGAGATAGACTCAAACAGCAACAATCCTGCCTATGAAAGGCAGCATTTTAAAATTACAATAGGTCCTAGAACACTAACACCTCCTCCTAAGGGAAAAATAGAACAAGCCAAACTGCTACAGATCCCCACACAGAAATTACCTGCTAGCAGAATACAAAAGGGGGAGATTGGGAGACCTTTTACAGCAGCAGCATGGTCCCGACCTGTGAGTGCCTTCCAGTGAAGAGTGCTGTCACTTGGGGACCTTTAAAACCATGGCCCTTACTGTGTTCGGTGGGAGACCAGGAGACCTTCAACAGCAGCAGCGTTGTCCCGACCTGCGAGTGCCTTCCAGCACAAAGTGCTGATGTCGCTTGAGGGTCTTTAAAACTATGGCCCTTACCACGGGAGATGGTTGTAGTGCATCCTGTCATACCTATGGTAGCCCTGCCATGACCACCACATTATCTACCCTCCCCAGCAGGCTCCCTTCCCTGTGGCACTTGCCTTTGGATTACCCCTTTGACTCCCCCACTTCCCCCTGTGACAGAATCTTTTTGACCCATCTTCAAGATCTAGCATTTTCACAACATGTTCTTCTTCCAATCAACTCAGCTGGCCACACTCCAAACCTGCTCCTTACCCCCTTCGGCTCCCCTCTAGTGCCTCTTGCTATTTCAATCTCTCTGCTGCACTGGACTGACCACTCCTGCGTCTCTTTTTCATTGCAACTCCAATCCACCCTTCACTGCTCACTCTTCCTCTGCTGCTCCTGCCCGATTTTCTTAACACATCACTTCATCTACCCTTGAACATTTCCCCCCCTCCAATTCCCTACTTCCTGCTGACTTTACCTCCCTCCCCTCTGACGCACAGGTTGAGATCTGGAATTCTACTTTGTCCAATGCTCTCGATCAGCTCGCCCCTTCACTCCCCACACGTCTAATCTCCATCCCCTGTATCACCCTGGCCTCCGTCTCCACCGTTCCTATCTGCATTGCCAGAGTGCATCTGGAGAAAGCAGCGTTCTCCTGAATCTTTACAACTCTTTCACCAAAATCATCATCATCATTACCGTAATCTGGTAAATAAGGCCAAAAAAAATCGTACTACTCTAATCTTATTTCCTCGTCCTCTAACTCCTCCCAGCAGCTGTATTCTGTTTTACGATCCCTCTCTACCCCTTGTTCTTTTCCCTCCTCCTCTTCTCCCTCTTTTTCCTCTTCTTCCCCTACCCCCACTCAGCTTGCTCATTATTTCTACGGCAAGGTTCAGTCCCTCTGCTCATCTTTTTCTACCTGTCCACTTCTCCTGTCACCCTCCTCCTCCTCCTCCTCCTTCCCCTCTCTCACCCATCTGTAGTTCTCCTTCTGTCCCATTATCTCTACCAAATTACATAAGACTCTTTCTTCCACGCATAAGACCACTTACCACTCTGACCCTATCCTCTCTTCTTGGCTCCTTGAACCCTCACTAGTTCTCCTTCCCTCCATTCTCACCATCCTCAATTCCAGTCTCTCTTCCTGCAGTTTTCCATCACCCTGGAAACATGCTCTTGTTCAACTCCTGCTCAAGAAGGCCTCGCTGGATCCAACTGCCCCCACACACTACAGTCCCATTTCTAATCTTCCGTTCCTTTCTAAGATTCCGGAAAAGCTTGTGTTCACACAACTGTCCTCACACCTTGACTCCGTGCATTTCCTTCATGCTTGTCAATCTAGCTTTCGCCCCGGGCATAGCACAGAAACTGTCTTGCTCTCTTTCCTCAATGAACTGCACGTCTCACATGACCGTGGTGATATTTCCTTGGCTATTTCTCTCGATCTCTCTTCTGCCTTTGATCTTGTTGATCACTCCACTCTTCTCTCTTGTTTTTGCGACTCTGATATCCACAGGCTAGACCTCCATGATTTCACTCCTCTTTTAGGTAGCCTTTGACCTTTCCTCTCCCAATGCTTAGCCCTCCCTAGCTCTCCTCTCTCCTTCTGCCCGTCTGTATGATTGTGCTATTCTTTCTTGTTTTAAATGAAGTTCTTTTTCCTTTTCTTTCTATACCTGCAGTCCTTTGTTATACTTTGTAAACCATCCTGCTACTCTGGTTAGGGAATGGTATATTAAATTCCAAATAAAGATACTCTAATTCTGCTTGTTTGAAGCCATGGCTACAGTAAGACAAAAAAAAGAAGCGCGCCATGGGGACTTTTTAAATCTTACTGCAGCCGTGGGATGATCCAAAGGCAAGGGCCACAGGGAAGGGAGCTGTTGGGTGCGGAGATGGTGTGGTGGACATGGCAGGGCCACCATGGTGGGGTTAAATGAGGATCCCTTTTGCAGCTTAGGAGGTTGGAGGATGGGAGGGTGTGGAAGATCATGCTAGAGGTGCCCCTGACTCTGGTAGTCAGTGAAAACTAGCCAATTGGGAACCTTACTTGGCTCCAGATTCCTGCAGCTGGCAGAGCTTGGATCTCCACCAGCTATGAAAATAGTGTGTCTGGCCACTGAGGTGGAGCATAAGCAGCGCCGTAACTAGCTTAGGGGTGCATTTTGGGCTGCCGGCCACTGGCAGCAGCAAAAAGTACCTCACACGGGTTCTTTATTGCCGCGCTTGTATGCAGTTGTGGTCCCTTCCTTCCTTCTCTGATGTAGGTTGCATCAGAGGAGGGAGGGACCAGGCTAGCCATTCAAACGCGGGTTTTTGCAACTCCGCGTTTGAATGACTGGCCTGGTCCCTCCCTCCTCTGACATGACCTACATCAGAGAAGGGAGGGAGGGTCCATAACTGCATACAAGCATGGAGGATCCATTTTTTTTTTTTTTACTAGAAGTCCCATCTGTTTCACTGCTGCCGCCTCCAAGAAGACAAAAAGTGGTGGCAGCAGGGCAAGGGCAGGCAGCTGGCTGGACATGAAGGCAGTGAGATGATGGGGATGGGGAGGACGTGCACCAGATGTGCAAGTCGCACAGGGTGCAAGTATGGCTCGGTATGGCTCTGGGCATAAGGCAAAAGTAGAGGGGCCCAGGCCCCCTCATAGCTATGCCCCTGTTTTATATAGACGTCCAGTGGCACAGGCGCTGAAGGTGCTTGGTTTAAGTAGTGAGAAGGATTTTGTGAGATTTTGGGATTTTTATCCTGTAATAGTATCTTGAAGAAAAAGAAAAAGATTGCGGAATCTGGGGTAGAGGGAGTGTCCACCTAAAGACAGCTTAGGTATAGTTTACCTGTGTACTTTGGGGAGTGGGATGGGGAGAAGGCAAAGAGTAAGGAAGTCATATTGGAAGTAGGAGGAAGGGATCACATGCAGCATTAGCAGCCTCAACATTTGGGGAGAGGCATCACCCTCCCATGCTACTACTACTACTGAGCATTTGTATAGTGCTACAAGATGTACGCAGTGCTGCACAAGACACCCCCCCCCCCCCCAATTTATGCCTATGCAAAAGAGATCTGTTGGATAGATGAGGAGAAGGGGGACCTGATGGGTGCCAATTTAGAGAGAAGAAAAAGGAATTACCAGAGGATTAACAGAGAAGTCTGCCATTCTGATAAGTTCTATTTGTGAGCTGTATCTTTGATTTCTGCCACTTTGTATTTTTGCTTTTGACTTTGCAAATACCTTATTTTGGGGAATTTCATATAATAAAGATGTTTTTAAGAAAAATATTCCTTGAATTGGACTGAGTATTTTAAGGGTGGAGTTTTTAATCCAGGTAAAATCAATCAGGACCCTGGGGCATCTTCTCCCCTGCTCACCAGAATCCCTTTACTGAGTTTTAAAAAATTCTTTGTATCCCCTCTGTGCTTGGCAAATCCATAAACCTCAGTCCACCAAAAGACAGGCTACTTGGGTGTTTAAGGAATTGTTCAGAGATGATTGATATTGGGCAATCATGCTTATGGTTTATTAGAAACTTTAAATATTGCATTTCTAAATTAAGCAATATTTACAATTAAAAAAAAGATTAAAATAAAGCATTAAAAATAAAAAGAAAGGAAATCCATTGTTTGATACAAAAGATAGTGGAAAAGAGAAAAAGGAGGAGTCTGGATGGTAAGAAAGTGTTACCCCCCTGGCTTCTGATTAGCATGAGCCTTCAAAAGCTTGCTCAAACAGATGAGTCTTAGGCTTATTTTAAACATTTTGTAGGACAATTCCAGTTGGAGATGCAGAGGCATTGTGTTCCAGAGAATTGGGACTTCAGTTTAGCTTTGGAAAGAGGGGGGAGGGGGGATATTTATTTATTTAATATCATTTTTATACCGTCTTTCTACAAGTCAAGATTGTTTACAGAGAGCTATGTGATTATAACATTAAAAGACAGAAATAGTTGTGCACAGTACATTTAACAATTAAACCTTAAACTAGATGCAGGGTTCTGGGAATATGAAGCCTGGTATATGAAGCCTGTTATCATGCAATGAGTGAACTGCCTGAGCATAAGTAGAAAAGTGAGAGAAAAAGAAAGATAAGATGGCATACCAGTATAGAGAACCTTAAGAGCAAGTGTCAGAAGTCTGAATTGGATCCGGAAGGAAACAGGCAGCCAACAGTGAAGCATCAGTAAAGGCGTAATATGGTCAAATTTTCAGGCATGAGAAAAGATACGAATATCAGTGTTTTGTACAGGCTGAAGGCATTTTAATTCAGAAGCAAAGAGACCAGCATAGATGGCACTGCAATAGTCTAAGTAAGAAATAGTGAAATGAAGAAGTAGTGAGGGAGTATCGAGAAAAGGACTCATGCATGGCATTAATGAAGTTTAATTATCAAAATCTCAGGGGAAGGGCCCAGGGATCTGAAAGATAACATAGGTACACTACCAAAAAACTGCCTCCAGTTTTGCAACTGATTCCTATAGAATTTGGGGTGCTGAATCCAGGAAAAATAGCCAAAATGTTCCACCACGTCACGTTTTCTTGCAAAATTAGATTTCTTACCCATATAAGGAATGTTCACATAATTTCTTTTTAGCCGACTGCAGTTTATTTTCTTGGCCCAAAATAGAGGTTGTAATGGTTAACTAACTAGAAACACTCCCTCATGATATTTTAGAGTGTTTTTGTATTCATTTTATACATTAACAGAACAATTGGGAGGCGGGGGGCTAAATCCAGTACTCGCGCTGGCGCATGTTCTTTCCTGTTCGCCTCGCCTCGTTCGCTCGCTCAAACACGGTGGTTGCGACATGAACGTTCCTGTCAAATTTCAGTTTCTTGCAAGTTCATTATTACCTTTTGTTTGCTCAGTCGTAATCCAGCTTTATTCCGAAGTGGTTCACTACAGTTGTAGTTTGCAGTGCTGTGTATTTGTGATGGCTCACAGAGCCAGAGGTTGCGTCAACTCTCCGGACAGTTTTTGTTTTATTTGTGGGGAATATACCGTGAAAAAGCGGCAGAGGAACATTTCTGCATTTATTAAAAAAGTATATTTCGCCTATTTCGGTTTGAAGTTAGGCGATCAAGACAAACCGTGGGCTCCTCACAAAGTGTGCAAGACATGTGAGGAAGATCTACGCTTATGGATGAAAGGTAAAAAACAAGCATTTCTTTTCGGAATACCTATGATGTGGCGTGAACAAAGAGACCACAGCAGTGACTGCTATTTTTGCTCTTGCATTGTGAAGGGATACAACTTAAAAAATAAGAACGTAATAAGTTACCCCAACCTTCCCTCAGCAATTAGGCCTATGCCTCATAGCAACGAAGTACCTGTGCCTGAACCACCAAAATCTTTGGATCATATTTGTGTGGACGGTTCTGATCATGATAAGACTCATCAGATGGCTTTTCCCGATGAGTCCAGTACTTCCGAGTTTGAAACGGAACCAGATCCGAAACCTGAACTTTTCTCTGAAGCTGAATTGAATGATTTAGTCCGGGATTTAGGACTCCCAAAAGATGCTGCCCAACTGCTAGGTTCTCGGCTTAAACAGAAAAATCTATTGTCACCAGGAACAACTTTTTATTGGTACCGCAACCGCGAGACACAATTTTTGAAGTATTTCAGCAAAGAGGAAGATTTGGTATTTTGCAACGATATATACGGAGTGATGGAAAAGTTTAAACTCAAGTATGATCCTGCTGAATGGCGGCTGTTCATTGATTCGTCAAAAGACAGCATAAAAGGTGTTCTTCTTCATAATGGCAACACATTCGCTTCAGTTCCTATTGCTCACTCTGTTATTCTCCAAATACGAGAATTTGGCCCTGATTCTTCAGAAGATTCGTTATGATGAGCATAAGTGGATGATTTGTGGAGACTTTAAAATTCTATCCATGCTATTAGGGCAGCAATCCGGTTTCACCAAATATCCCTGCTTCCTTTGCTTGTGGGATAGCCAGGCCCGCGACCTACACTGGGGGAAAAAAGACTGGCCAATTCGGGAGTATTTGAGACCCGGTGAGAAAAATGTTCTTCATGAGAGCTTGGTACCTCGTGATAAAATTCTATTACCACCTCTCCACATTAAGTTGGGTCTCATTAAGCAATTCATCAAGTCCCTTCCAAAAGATGGTGAGTGCTTTCGGTACCTTTGCTCAAAGTTCCCCCGACTTTCTGAAGCAAAGCTAAAGGAAGGAGTGTTTGTTGGCCCTGATATAAGGAAACTCATTTCAGATGGAGCATTCGCTGAAACGATGTCTGAGAAGGAAAAAGAAGCCTGGGATTCCTTCAAGGATGATGTTCTCAAATTCTTGGGGAACAGGCGGGATGAGAACTATAAGGATATTGTTGCCAGGATGCTCAATGCCTTCAAAGAACAAGGCTGTAACATGAGCCTGAAAGTCCATTTCTTGCACTCCCATGTGAACTACTTTCCCGAAAACTTGGGGGCGTACAGTGAAGAACAAGGTGAAAGGTTTCACCAGGACATCAAGGACGCAGAGAGAAGGTACCAAGGAAGATGGAACACCACTATGATGGCTGATTTCTGCTGGTTGCTGCTGCGGGAAACCCCAGATGAAAAATACGCCAAGCAGCGCACCAAGAGAAGCATTCGGGGGAAGAAGAAACGGGCCCACCAGGAGATTGATTGACCCAAGAATGACTTTAAAATCTAAACTGTGTTGACAAATATCGTGTTTTTACTAAACTTTGAAATAAAAATTTGCTAGTTATTACCACAGTGTCGGATCTCATTTATTAGAATTTTATTTTCACACCATCGGGTGTTTGTCTTCATGTATTGCAATGGTGCGGTTTGCGTTTTCTATTCTTACATACATACCTGAACAACATTTTTTGCACATTTCTTTGCTTTGCTTTGTGTCTAACCTCGCTCTTATATGCTCAATGTTTGTGCACATGTATGTGGCTGTTTTAAGTGCAGACAATTTTGCTACCATCACAGTGTGTTTTGTTGACATTACTCTATTCTTATGTGCTGCCTTGTTACAATTTTCTTTATTCTTATTTGAATAACTACTAAACAATTAGTATAAAGAATTCATCCAAGAAACTTTGATCTCGATCGCACTCAATCTGAAACGTTCACCTCAAACTGCTAACCCAATGTAGCAAAAAATCTGTACGTGATGGAGCAAATTGGTTACCAGATTTGGATTCAGCGCACCAAAAAACGTAAAAATCAATCGAAACAGAGGCAGTTTAAAAAAATTTTTTTTAGTGTACCTGTGTAATTGAGTGGGAAGCCAGAGATGTCAAGACTGAACCATCCCTGTGAAAAAGATTTACAACCCTAAAGAGTAAGACTGAAGGTCAAAGCATGAGATTTACTGTATAAGACAATGTGTCCGGTATAGAAACATGGTGGCAGAAAAAGACCATATGGCCTATCTACTCTGCCCTTCCATATCAACTACAATAGTCCCCTTTTTATCTTTAGAGATCCTCTGTGTTTGTCCTATGCTTTTTTGAATTCAGATACTGTCCTCGTGTCCGCCATCTTCACTAGGAGAGTATTCCACGCATCTACCACTCTTTCCATAAAGAAATATTTCCACATATTATTTCTGAGTCTATCCCCTTTCACTCTCATCCTATGTCCCCTCGTAGCAGAGGTTGCCTTCAATTGAAAGGGACCCTCCTGTGCATTTACTGCACAGAAGTATTTAAATGTCTCTATCATATCATCCCTATTCCACCTGTCCTCTAAAGTATACACATTAAGATCTTTAAGTCTGTCCTCATATGCTTCATTACGAAGACCACTAACCATTTTAGTAGCCAACCTCTGCACCGACTCCAACCTGCCTATATCCTTCTGAAGGTGTGGTCTCCAGAATTGCACACAATATTCCAAATGAGGTAGCATCAGAGACTTATACAGAGGCATTATCACCTCCATTTTTCTGCTGGCCATTCCTCTCCCTATACACCCAAGCATCATTCTGGCTTTCGCAGTCGCCTTTTCTACCTGTTTAGCTACTTTAAGATCATCAGACACAATTACGCCCAGGTCCTGCTCTTCTTTTGTGGATAGAAGTACCTCACCCCCTACACTGTACAGCTCCTCTGGATTTTTGCAGCCTAAATGCATGACCCTGCATTTTTTAGCATAAAATTTCAGCTTCCATATTATAGACCATTCTTCTAACAAAAATGTTAAACAGAATCAGACCAAGGATAGATCTGTAGCACACCACTGGTAACCACCTCCTCTTCAGAGTAAGCTCCATTTACCTGTACCCTTTGTCACCTCCCACTCAACCAATTTCTAACCCAATCAGTAACTTTAGGGCCCATCCCTAGGGTGCTCAGTTTGTTTATAAGGGTGCAGAAGGGTGTCAAAGGCTTTTATGAAATCTAAATACACCACATCTAGAGCTCTCTCTCGGTCCAACTCCCTGGCCACCCAATCAAAGAAATCTATCAGATTTGTCTGACAAGACCTGTCTCTGGTGAATTCATGCTGCCTCGAATCCTGCAATCCATTGGACTCCAGAAACCTCACTATTCTCTCCTTTAGTAGCCTTTCCAATAATTTACTAACCACAGAGGTTAGACTAACCGGTCTCTAATTCTCAATGTCATCTTTACGCCCGCTTTTGTGTAAAGGGACCACATGTGCCTTTCTCTAGTCCTTTGACACCACTCCAGACTCCAAAGAGGCACTGAAAAGATCAGTCAGTAGAGCTGCTAGAATGTCCCCAAGTTCCTTCAATATTCTTGGATGTATCCCATCTGGACCCATGGCTTTGTCACTTTTAGTTTAGCTAGTTCCTCTTGAACACAGTCTTCTTGAAATCATTCAAGATTCCCATCACCTCTGTTGCTATTTATGGGTGTTTTCTGAGGTCCAGGCCCTTCATTTGTGAACACAGAACAGAAATACTTGGGAGGAGTGGCCTAGTGGTTAGGCAAGTTACCTCAAGCCTGAGGACCAGGGGTTTGAATCCTGCTAGAGAACTGCAACCTTGGGCCAGAAGGACTGGGATTTCTAGTCCCACAGGTGCTCCTTGTGGCCTTAGGCAAGCCACTTAACCCTCCATTACTTCAGGTACAAAAACTGATTGTGAGCCCCTCAGGGACAAGAGAAAAATATATGTACAGAACCTGAATGTACACTGCTTTGACTGGTAAAAAAGTGGTATATAAGCTCAATTAAATAAATAAAATTTGTTAAGCAATTCTGCTTTAACCTAATCAGTTTCTGCATATTCCTCCCCTGTGCCTTTGAGTCTGACAATGCCACTTTTTGCCCTTCCTCCTCTCACTAACATATCTGAAAAATGTTTTATCCCTGCATTTTATTGTATTGGCTATTTCTTCTTCTTTTTGTACCTTTGCTTTCCTGACTACTTTGCTAGCTTCTCTAAGTTTCTCCAAATATAGATGCCTGTCTTCCTCTCTCTGTGATTTCTTGTATTTCATAAAGGCCTCCCTATTTTTCTTCACATTCTCAGCTACTTCTTTTGAGAACCTTAGCAGTCTCCTTTTCCTTTTACATTTATTACCTTTCTAACAAAAACGTTTGTTGCCTTTAAAATATTCCTTCAGTTTTGCCCACTGTTTTTCTATATCCCCCATCTGTTCCCATCCCACTAACAACTCTCTGAGGTATTGTCCCATCTTTGCAAAGTTAGTTTTCCTAAAGTCTAAGATACTCGCTTCCATCTGGTGATCACTGGATGCTAGTTGATCTCCCACTGTAACATCAGAAACACTTTCCCCATTGGTAAGCACTAAGTCCAGTATGGCCCCATCACATGTGGGTTCTGTTGCCGTCATATACAGTCAAACCTCGGTTTTCGTTTGCCCCGGTTTTCATACGCTTCAGTTTTCGACGTCTTTTTTGACTGAGATTTTGTCCCGGTTCTCGTACATCGCCTCGGTTTTCGTAAAGTATGTAGAATTAGGTGAGCCAGTGCATAAAATGAGACTGAAAACCTATATACAACTCCTGAAGAAGTGTCATGAGATAGAAGGCAATACATACACCCTCGCGCTGCACACCGGTCTGTATACACTGACGGAACGCCCGCCCGGTCCCGGCAGCACTGCCCCCCGGACTCACCGATCGCCAGCGTGATGAGAAGCGAAAGCCGGCTGAGCACGTAAATGAAACACATCCTCGAGCCTGGTCAGAGTCAGAGAGGCAAGGATTGCGCAGAGAGGAAGGCCCCGATCTCATCCACCGCCTGCCCCTTCTCTGGAGCGCCCCCTCAGGCTCGGAGGTAGCAGGGAAGAAAAGCTGTCAATGTAAGCAGGAGATGTTGCATGAATGTGGGAGGCAGTTCTGTCTCTTGCAGGGTACTGTACGTCTGAAGCTATATCATTAAGATTTTCTGCCATTCTGAAGCATTGAGCAGATAATGTAAAGGTATTTTAATGGGCTGAATCCAATGTGATTCCGAAGAGAGCTGGGCACAGCAGCTTGTCAGGGGTGGCTAAGGCCAGATGTTAACATACTGTACTGTATAGTACTGTACTTAGCTTGCTTTCAGTGATGTTAAATGTTCATTTATCCATTTCATTAGTCATTTATATTTATTTCTCATTGTTTTCTGTATGTAAAAATATAGTTATTCTCTATAAAATGTATTTTTTGTGAATATTTTTGGGTGTTTGGAATGGATTAATTGGATTTACATTATTTCTTATGGGAAATATTGCTTCAGTTTTCATACGTTTCGGTTTTAGTCAGACTTTTTTGAACGGATTAATCATGAAAACCGAGGTTTGACTGTACTATGTTACTATGTATATGTTACCAATTGCCTGAATAGTTCTCCCTGTAGAGAATCCAGGATCTCCTTACTTCTAGATGACACTGCAGGAGGGATGTGAAAATCCACATCCAGCATATTGAAATCACCTATCAGTAGCACTTCTCCTTTCATAGCAATACTGTGTATGTCTTGTATTAAATCTTTGTCCACTTCTACCCCCTGTGATGGGGATTTGTATATAACTCCAATGCAAATGGATTTCTCTATGCCTCTTTCAAGTTTAACCCACAGTGCCTCCTCTCTTCTTTTTAAGCCCTGCAATTCTATAGCTTTAATATTATTTTTAACATATAGTGCCACACCACCTCCCCTTCTTCCTACCCTGTCCTTCCTGAATAAAGTATAGCCCAGTATAACTACATCCCAGTCATGGTTTTCTGTGAACCATGTCTCTGTAACCGCCACTAAATCCAAGTCAGCCTCAACATCTGGGATATTATTTCCCATGCTATGGGCATTTATACACTCTGCTTTCCACCTGTTGCCTCAATTACCCATTTTTACAGAAGTATTTAATATTTCACTTACCTGGTGGCACGCTTCACCCATCCCCATGTAAGTGGTTCATAGAAAACCATGATTGGGATATAAGTATACCGGGCTATACTTTATTCAGGAAGGACAGGGTAGGAGGAAGGGGAGGTGGTGTGGAACTATATGTTAAAAATAAAATTAAAGCTATAGAATTGCATATTGTATATATATCTTAGTATATTTAAGTATTGTATTGCTTTAAAAATCAGAGACACAACATAAAATGATATTTGCTTTTCTTTGTTAGTGATATAGCGGAAGGGCTGTCAGGTAAGGTTTGCCTCTTTGCGGATGATACCAAAATCTGCAATAGAGTAGACACCCAGGAAGGGGTAGATAACATGAGGAGGGATCTAGCTAAGCTTGAAGAATGGTCTAGAATTTGGCAGCTGGGATTTAATGTTAAAAAATGTAAGGTCATGCATTTGGGCTGCAGCAATCCAAGGGAGCAATACAGTATAGGAGGTGAAGTACTTTTGTCCACTAAAGAAGAGCGGGACCTAGGCGTGGTTGTGTCTGATGATCTTAAAGTAGCTAAACAGGTGGAAAAGGCGACAGCAAAAGCTAGAAGGATGCTTGGGTGCATACGGAGAGGAATGGCTAGCAGAAAAAAGGAGGTGATAATGCCTCTGTATAAGTCTTTGGTGCGACCTCATTTGGAGTATGGTGTGCAATTCTGGAGACCGCACCTTCAAAAGGATGTGAACAGGATGGAGTCGGTGCAGAGGGTTGCTACCAAAATGATTAATGGGCTTCATTATAAAGCATATGAGGACAGACTTAAGGATCTTAATATGTACACCTTAGAGGAAAGGCGGGATAGAGGTGATATGATTGAGATGTTTAAATACCTCCGTGGCATAAATGTTCAGGGAGAGAGCCTCTTTCAATTGAAAGCAAGTTCTGCTACGAGGGGACATGGGATGAGGGTGAAGGGAGATAGATTCAGGAGTGATATGCGGAAATATTTCTTTACGGAAAGAGTAGTGGATCCGTGGAATAGTCTCCCAGTGGAGGTGGTAGAGATGAGGACAGTAACTGAATTCAAGAAAGCATGGGACCAACACAGAGGATCTCTAAAGGCAAAAAGTGGACTGTTGTAGTTGTTATGGAAGGACAGACTAGATAGGCCATGTGGTCTTTTTCTGTCGTCATATTTCTATGTTTCTATGTTTCGTGCATTTGAAAAAATATACAGAGTGGAGGCAATTTGAGGACAGTTTTCAAAGGAATGTTCCCAAGTAACTAAACAGTTACCCAGGTAAATTCTCCAGGCTGAAAATTGCCCTCCTCATAGGAGATAATTAAAGGATTTTTTTTGCGTAAAGGCCCCAGACCAAACCCTTGATCTCATTTTCTTCCCTTGGACTGCCCATAACACTTGATTCCTTCCCAGACCCCCCCCCCCCCCATCCAAATCCTCCCAACTTAAAGACTGCTCATCTGACTCCCCCAACACGATGCATCCCTAAGAACTGCCTGACAGAACCTCCCACCTCCCGATCCCCTTCCCTGGCTTCACTGGGGTCGTTAGTATCTAGTGGGAGTGGGAGCAGCAGCAGCAGCAGCAGCAGCAGCAGCGATGCCCACGTCCTTCTGCTCTTTCAGCTCTGAGTTTCAAAATGGAACACATGACCCTAGCAACAACCATTGCACTGCAGTAAGACTGAGGAAGGAAATATGGGGTGGGCTCTGCCTGAGGACACCTTGGGAGGGAGGTGCATTGCTGTTGAGGGGGTGTTCAAATGCGGGGGTGGCCCAAGGGGGATGCGGAGACTCGGTGCAGGGCCTCATTTGCATAACTATTTGCATAATGTTAACATTCACTAACTTTTAGTAAACATGCCTCTTAATGAGTGTATGGATAATGAAAGAGGTCCAGATTTCTAAATTACTATACTCTAGTGCCAACCGCCAGACACATTAGGAAGTACTACAAACAATGTCCAAAACACTCACTCTAAATCTGATCAAGCCCCCTGGTACAATAACACACTAAACATAATGAAAAGAAATCTAAGAAAAGCTGAATGCAAATGGAGAAAAAATAAAAACCCCATTAACAAAGATTCATATATCACTCTCCTTAACTCATATAAGGATGCAATTAACAATGCCAAGAAAAATTACCATGCCTCAATACTAAACAATGCAATAAATAGACCCAGAGAACTATTCGCAATAGCTCATAAGCTAACGAATAATACCCACAACTCCATCAATGAAATTACAGAAATCTCCCCACAGGACCTGGCAAACTACTACATGAACAAAATCACGTCCCACCCCCACTTACCAAAATCTAATTACCTCTCTCAAACCCATTATGCAGATGAATGGACTGACTTCCAACCTCTATCTAACATTGCACTCAAGAACATCATAACAAACATTAATACAACAACCTCACTCCTTGACCCTTGTCCAGTAACATGGATAAAGAATTCTCTACCTATCCTCTCACAATTCATACTCCCCATAATAAATCTTTCGCTAAAAACTGGGTACTTACCCCCAGCACTAAAACATGCACAGATTCGCCCAATCTTAAAAAACTCCACCCTTGACAAAACATCTCCTAAATCCTACAGACCCATATCAAGCATCCCGTTTTTGGCTAAATTAATCGAAAAAGCAGTACAAATCCAGACCCAAGAATACATTGATAGCTCAGCCCCCCTGGATGACCAACAGTATGGGTTTCGCCCTCACCACGGGGTGGAGTCACTACTAACAGTTCTTATTGATACCCTTGTAAGAGGTATCGATAATTCAAAACAGGCATTCCTACTCATATTCATTGATATCTCTGCCGCCTTTGACAGTGTTCACCACTCAACAATGATTAATAAACTAAGGCAAATAGGTATAAAATCCACGGTTCTTAACTGGTTTTCATCATACCTAAGTGACCGAACTCAAACGGTACGAATTGGCAACCTCACCTCAAAAACTTACAATCAGGAACTAGGCCTCCCCCAGGGCTCTGCACTGTCAGCGCTACTATTTAATATTTACTTAAAACACATCTGTCAAATATTTAAAAAATTCAATGTGCACTATCACCTTTACGCGGACGACATAATGATGTATGTCCCATTCACAATACCTAATATTCCTACACTACTTATTAATACCTGCCTCAATGAAATAAACAATTGGCTAAATGAAAACAACTTATTCATTAACCATGCAAAAACCGAAGCCCTAATAGTAACTAAAAACACAACATTCATTCCCCCATCACACATCACTCTGCAAAATAATGATATCAATATAAAAACTGAAATACGCTACCTAGGAGTAATACTAGACAAACACCTCAGTATGGACACACATATAAGAAATATAACAAAAAAAGTTTATTTTAAACTAAAAGTCTTAAAACAACTCCGCCCCCTAATGCATCTACAGGATTTTCAACGTATAATACAAGCTATAATAACTCCCCATTTCGATTTTGCGAACTTAACCCTACTAGGCATAACAAAACAAAATCTAAAAAAACTCCAACTAGCACAAAATGCAGCAGCAAGGACTATCATGAATGCCCCACCATTCCAACATATAACACCTATTTGGCTCCCGATTCAATGCTGGATACATTATAAAACTCTTTTAACTACTTACAAAGTCTTGAAGAACACAGCACCTCTTACTCTAAACAACCTTATTAACAAAGAACCCAATCATAATCTCCAAAGGCGAGACCAACTAAACAAACTTATAACACCAAAGGAATTTATAAAGGCCAAAAAATCAACAAACAAGAAAGCATTCTCTCATGCTGCCCCTATAATTTGGAACAACACTTCATCGGAATTAAGATCCTTACCTCAAATCATGAAGTTCAGGAAAAAACTCAAAACTCACTTATTCTCAACATACTACGGATCCTTGTCGAACTCACCTATTCAACAGGAAAAAGGATAGCTTCACCAGCTGACATATCCCAGCTTTGAACTGGAATAAATGAGAAAACCCCAAACTGACGATCTCAAAAACATACATACCTGTACATAGTTAATATTTGGTTCTTTGTATATAGTAAACAAACTGTTAATTGTAAAATTGAATTTCTTTGTAGTTTCACAATGTTATCTGTAAAAGCAGCTTTGCCTGTTTACTGTTGTTCCATGTAAACCGCAACTGATCAATGGAAGGTGCGGTATATAAAAACTCGCTAATTAAATTAAATTAAATGCCCATTTATTTATTTATTTTACATTTCTTATATACCGCACTATTTGCGATCAGCGCGGTTTACATAAAACAAACAGTATCCGACAATAAACAAGAGTCAGGTCATTACAATGAACAGGAGCAATCAACTTGGATAACGGGGGAAACTATATACATATTTGAAACATTGAAATAAAACATTGAAGCATTTAGAACCCATAGCAAACCCACCATATCGTAACTACTACCAGGACTCACAAAGCACCATACACTACCTATCAAAAAGCAACATTGCAAATATTAAACCAATACATCTCAGAGAATACCAATACTTCTCCTACTGGGGAAAGAGAACAAGTGGCACTGTCAAACAGAAACTACATAAACAGAATATCTCAGCTCAGTTACACATGCAGAACATAGACCATCACCAAACAAAGAACAAGGGATCACAATTTAGAAATAGGAAGACAATAATTAAACTGGGAAAACCAAAAGCCAAACTTGGAATGTACAACACTGCAGAAATAAAACTATAAATTAATTTCCTCTTGTACTAAACAAAATGCAGACTTTAAAGATGCACATTTCCCACAGCTAACACATTCCAGTTAATAAATTCAAAATAAAAAAGTATTTTTCTACCTTTTGTTGTTTGTGCATTTTATTTTTCAGTTGCAATTACTCTTCTTCTGGTTTCTTTGTGTCTTCTGCTAACTCACCATTGTCTGATGTTCATTCTCTCTTCTATTTTTTTTCCATTCTCTCTCTACATCTGCGTTAACATACTAATCTTTCTCCTTTTGCTCTTTCCTCCATCTCTTTCTTTATTCCAGGAGTGGAGGCGTGGCCTAGTGGTTGGGGCAAGGTACTTCAGGCCAGAAGTTCAGGGGTTCAAATCCCACTAGAGGACAGCAACCTTGGGCCAGAAGGATTGGGGATTCTAGTCCCACAGGTGCTCCTTGTGGTCTTAGGCAAGCCACTTAACCCTCCATAGCCCATGTTCCCTGTAAAATAGTTATCTCCAAGTTATAATGCCCTGTTCAATGTAATTTCAGTTTGTTCAATGTAAACTGCACTGATGCAGAATAGCATGGTATATAAGAGAATGTAAATAAATAAAATTCCTTTTTCATCCACTGAAATTTTACACCTCCGTTCTCAGTCCCCACTTACTCCCCCAATATCCGGCCAATTGTAGATTTTTCTTCCCTCCCACACAAATATTTTTCCCCTCTCCATTTCACTCTCCCAGCCCCATCCCATTCTATTCCTCCCCAACATCAGCTCCCTTCTATTTCCAGCCCCACCTAGCATCCGCTCCCTTCTAGTCCCCGCATCAGCCAATTTCTAGTCCTAGCCGCCCATCAGCCCATTTGCAGTCCTAGCTCCCCCATCCATTTCCAATCCTATCCTAGTCCCTCCATCAGTCCATTTTCAATCCAAGCCCCTCCCAACAGTCCATTTCCAGTCCTATCCTAGCCCCTCCATCAACCCATTTCCAATCCAAGCCCCATCCCATTTCCAGTCCTATCCTAGCCCCTCCATCAACCCATTTCCAGTGCTAGCTCCCACCCCACTCAGCCCATTTCCAGTCCACGCCCCCCTCCCCATCAGCTATTTCCAGTCCAAGCCCCCCAACTCAGCCCATTTCCAATCCAAGCCCCCCTATGAGCCCATTTCCAGTCCTATCCTAGCCCCTCCATCAGCCAATTTCCAGTCCAAGCCCCCTCCCCATCAGCCAATTTCCAGTCTTAGCTCCTCCCCACTCAGCCTGTTTGCAGTCCAAGCCCCACCCACACTCAGCCCATTTCCAGTCCAAGCCCCCCCACTCAACCCATTTCCAGTCCAAGCCCCCCTCCCCATCAGCTATTTCCAGTCCTAGCCCCAGGTGTTTTGAGATCCTTTTTTCCTTCTTTTTAAACGAATAAGTTTGAGTCTGAGGAATTTTTTGGAGTGAAATTTTGATTTTGATGTTGCATTTTTTTCAGACATTCTGGCTTAGAAGTCCCAGATTGCACGTGGATGGCTCTCTAAAATTCCCCTTTGAATGGGATATCCAATCTGCCCAACCATACCAACCATTAAGCTCTACCATTTCTTCTTTTCTCTTAGAGATTATATGTGCTTGTCCCATGCTTACTTGAATTCAGATTCAGTTCTTGCCTCCAACACCTCTGCTGGGAGGTCGTTCCACTCATCTACCACCCTTTCCATAAAGAGATATTTCCTCAGATTACTCCTGAGTCTATCCCCTTTCAACTTCATCCTATGCCATGTTCCAGAGCTTCCTTTCAATTGGAACTTGGCACCCTCCTCTGCTTCTATGCTATAGAGGTATATGAGTATATAAATAACCAAGGCTTGAGGTTCATTTATTTTTGCAGCCAAAGTAGCCACTACAAGAAAGAGTACTTTCCAGTTAAAATGCTTGTGTGAAGCATGCTCTATTGACTAAAAGGCAATTTCATGAGAGGGATAATGACAACATTAAGGTCCCATGGCACAGAAGATTTCTGTAATGATGGCTTGATATGAAAAAGCCCTTTCATGAATTGAGAAATGACTGGGCATTGTGAAGCTGGGAGCTTATCAACTGGGACATGATAGGCTGAGAGTTCACTGAGCTGTAGTCTGATGGAGGACTCTGAAGACCCAGTCAATAGAGATAGCATCTGGAGAACATCAAATGGTGTCATGGCCATTTGTGAAATACCAAATGTAGAATCTCTTTCACTTAAAGGTGCAGGCATGCCTAGTAGAAGTTTTCTTTCTGCAATCAAAATATTCTGTGTAGGCATTAGCAGACATAAAGTGGAAATGAAACACTACTCAATTTCCATATTGTCATGGTTAGCGATTAGAGATTTGGATGTGGAAGAGAGCCCTTACTCAGTTATTATTGCTGAAAATATTTGAAGCCTGCATGCATAAGCAACCTGAATTTGTATGTGATAGCAGATCACAATTTCTTGCTCCTGGCATACATGAAGGGAATTTTATTTAACATTTCTTATATATTGCCTTTCATGATATCAAGGCAGCTTACATTGAACAAACTGAAATTACATTGAACAGGGCATTATAACTTGGAGATAACTATTTTACAGGGAACATGGGCAATGGAGGGTTAAGTGGCTTGCCCAAGACCACAAGGAGCACCTGTGAGACTAGAAACCCCAGTCCTTCTGGCCCAAGGTTGCTGTTCTCTAGTGGGATTTGAACCCCCAACCTTCTGGCTTGAGGTACCTTGCCCCAACCACTAGGCCACTCCTCCCTTTCTTTCCTGTTCTGTTGACATAAAAGATGGAAATGTGACTGTCTGTCCGAATTAATACTGAACAATCTTGAAGAAGATGTGCAAAAACCCAGAGAGAGTGAAATAGCACTTGGTGTTCCAGATGATTGATATGGAACAGTCTTTTGGCTTGCGACCAGGTTCCCTGAGTAATCTGAGATACAAGATTGGCTCTCCAACCGGTGTTAGAAGCAACTATTTTAAGGACAGCAACATAGTCCGAAGTGAAGTTGACAGGCGAAGCTGGATACAGTGATTTTATTGTATGTTTGTTTATTTATTTATACATATTTATAATCCACAAATCATAATTTCTAAGCGGCTTACAAAGCAAAATCAGAAATAATAAAATGCACATAAACAATACACAAACACATGACACATAATCTTCATGAGACATACAAACAAGTATGGACTCCACTGTATACAGTTAGCGAAGGCCAAAGAAAACAGCCATGTCTTCACAGATTTTCTAAATTTTAAGTAGGTGGTCTCAAGGTAAATCTTCATCAGTAAGAAGATCCAAACCAATACCACAGGATAGACAAAGGCCCACATGAGCGTCTCCACCTTATAAAAAACACAAATAGAAAGAACCACCAATACGTTAGTACCCGCGGAGCACAAAGCACATGCTGGCTCAAATTAACAGAACCAAGAGCACACAAAGCCTTGAACACAAGAGAAACAATTTTAAACTAACGTCTCATCCGCACGCTCATTGTACATAGCAGTGTATAAAGCTCATGCTGTAAATAGCGCACGCTAATCAACCTACCCACACGCATACACATCCACTGTACAATATAAGAATAACTTGAACACAAATGCCAACTCCTTGATTGTTTGCTGTGTACACAGCCTTGATTGAAGGATAAGGCGGGATAGAAATACCCTTTAAATAAATAAATAAAAAATAAAATGTCCGACCCACTAAAAACTATTCAAATCACCACAAGACGGTGCCTCCTATACCTAAGGAGGCCAAATGAATCTCATGAAAAATTGTATCAAAGGCTGCAAAGATATCTATAAACATCATCAAAAAAGCAGTGTTTGCATCCAGACCACACAATAATATATATTAAAGACAATAATATATATTAAAGAGAGACACAAGCAGGGCTTCAGTTCCATAACCATGACGAAACCCATATTGATGATCATCCAAAACATCATTCTCAGTCACAAAACCGTTACTATTGTGAGCATAGGGCATGACATGTACTGTAGCTACCATATGGCTGAACATCTTCAAGTAAGCCTTGGCAGTGACAAGGATAGAGCATTCAATGATCTGTACATGAAGCATTAGGCTTTTGCCTGAGCTGTGTCTACGTAGAATAGTTCCTATAAATTAAATACTAAGAACATAAGAAATGCCAAACTGGGTCAGACCAAGGTCCATCAAGCCCAGTATCCTATTTCCAACAGTGGCCAAACCAGGTCACAAGTATCTGGCAGTTTCCCAAAAAGACACACAGGTTCCACAATGCTTGTAGTGGCGCAAGCAGTGGATTTTTATTTGTTGGCCGGAGGATTTACTTCTCAAAGTTAATGATGAATCCCAATTTCTGAGGCTCAGAGCCAGGTTTTCAGAGGAAGCTGCCAGGAGCCAGTTGTTGAGATGTGTAAAGACCAGCTGATTCGACCTGTGAGGAGGAGCGGTCACCGCAACAAGGCATTTAGTGAAAACACTGGGGGCCAATAAAGGATTGAAGGGAAGGGCTTTTGACAGTTGGTATGCAGGAAGAACCAGATGTATTTGCTGCAATTTGGACCAATCATGGATGAATATATAAGCATCTTTGAGATTTATTTATTTATTTGAGGTTTTTTATACCGCGCTCTTTAAAATCAGCTCGGTTTACAGTTAAAACAGATTTGTACAGTGCGGTGCAGCGGCGTCTGCACTGTACTTACAAAGAACAGGGATTACAACTTGGCTAACTGGGGGAAACTATGTACAGGCTACTCAGTAACAGGTTACTCAGTTAAGTAACTATATACAGGCGCGACAGTCGGGCCAGTGGGGGGGGGGGGGGCGGTGACATGGCTGCTTGGTGGTTATTTACAACAAATTTGTGCTATATACAAGATTGTGAATTATTTACAAATTGTGTGCCATATACAGTTGTATAACAGGTGTCTGGAAGCGTTAATGGGCGGGGCTGGGACTGCTTGTTGCTGTTGGGTCAAGGGTGCTGTAATAGTGGGAGTGTGAGGATGCATGTTGTGTGTCTTCATTGTGGGAGTAGTGCTGGCGAAAGAGGTGGTGTTTCAGAGCCTTTCTGAACTGGGCGAGGTCGGTTATGGAGCGGATGTTGGGCGGGAGGGCATTCCAGCATGTGGGTGCATAGAACATGAAGGCCCTGTTTCGTGTTGCTTGCAAGCACTTTGTAATCTTGCTCGGGATGTTCAGAGTGTTGACAGCGGCTGACCGTCTGGCTCTGTTTGGGGGGGGGGGGGGTAGTGAGGATGAGGTCCATGATAGCGGTGGAGGTGAGCCCGTTGATGGCCTTGAACATCGTTAATAAGATTTTGAATGTGAGCCTGCAATGGACTGGCAGTCAATGTAGGTGTTTCAGGATAGGGGTTATATGGTCCCTCCTGGCAGCTCCGTGTAATATTCTGGCAGCTGCATTCATTGCGAGCTGCAATGGATTCAGTGTACCTTTTGGGAGTTACTGTAGAATCGAGTTGGCATAATCGAAGTGGGGGATTACTAAAGCTCGATAGACTGTTTGGAAATCCTCCGGCTCGAGCAGGGGTCTAAGATGCCGGATCGTCCTTATTTTGTGGTATATTGCTTTGACGGTATTGTTTATGTGGGCTTTCATGTCCAACTGTTGGTCTAAGATGACTCCGAGGTAGCGGATCGTAGGTTTGCTTTGGAGCTCCGTGCTTCTTACCTTTAGTGACACGGGGGGGGGGGGGGTGTAAAAGCTGGGTTCCTGGAGATGGATAGTGCCTCAGTTTTCTTGAAGTTTACTCTGAGGTTTTGCGTGTGGAGCCACTCATTAACGGCGTCGAAGCAGGTGGTTAGGGCTGAGAAGTCCGGATGGTCGGTTGAAAATGGCATGTAGAGTAGTACGTCATCCGCGTATACGAGGCATGAGACATTGAAGACGCAGGTGAGTGCACAGATGGGCTGCATATATACGTTGAAGAACAGTGACAAGAGCGAAGATCCCTTGGTACACCCTGTTCTTGCCGGAACGGATTGGAGGTCTTGGCGCCAGCGCGTACGTGTTGCCATCTGTCGGTGAGGTATGATCTGCACCAGCTTAATGCCGTGTCTTGAATCCCCTTCGCTGCGAGCCGCTTTAGAAGCAGTTTGTGGTCCACGGAGTCGAAAGCTGCAGCGATGTCCAGGAAAATCAAGGCGTAACCCCGTCTTATGTTGTCCAGTCCTGAGATTAATGTGTTGAAGAGACTGGTCAGGAGGGCGTGCTGTTCCCTGAATCCATGTTGGCTTGGGTCGAGGGGGGCGGTCATCTCAATATAGTGTTGGATTTGACGTTGGACAAGTTTTTTGATTATTTTGGCCATTAGAGGGATGCTCGAAATTGGTCTATAAGAATCCGCCTTCTGGGAGTCGAGTTTGCTGTTTTTTAGAAGCGGTCTAATGGAAGTTTGTTTCAAGCTTCGTGGGAAAGTGCCTGTCGAGAAGGATCGCTCTATGAGTCTGGCCAGGAAGGGGCTGAACTCCTTGTGTAGTGATTTTATCCAGAACGCTGGACAAGGATTGCTCAGGGCTGTGGTGGTGTTGATAGCAGTAATGGTGTCCTCGACGTCCCTCACTGATGGTGTTGAGAAGGTGGCTAGAGGTGCTGGGTGGCGTAGTCTGCACAATGGTGTAGGTGGTACAGTCTTGTCGGTCTGGATTGTTTTCGACTGAAGGTAGTTTGCAGACTCTTGTGGTTGCGGCATGCTCAGTTGTGTGGGGAAAGGTTCTTTTGTGAGGTTAAATAATTCCTGGGGTTTGTTCAGGGAGCGTTGTAGGACTTCAGCGTGGTACTGCTTCATTCTCTCCGAAATTGCCAGACAGTGTTTTTCCAGGTGTAGGGTGTATGTTTCCCGGTCAGCGGTGGAGCGTGAGCGTCGCCATCATCTTTCGAGTGACCTGACATAGTGGAGTGATGCTCGTAGCTCAGGGGAGTACCATGGTGCAGCTTTCCTTTTCCTTGGCGAAGTGTCGGCTACTGGCAGGCGGGCGATGGAGCTGAGGCTTTCGTTCCAGGCGGTGAGCATTTCCTCAAGGTCAGGGTCTGTGAGGTCGAATAGCGGCTGGGTTTTGCTCTTCCTTGTCGAAGGGCTGGAAGTGTGTTCTTGGTGTTGCGCCTGCGTCGACTGTAAAGTGGCTGTTGGTGTGACCCAGCTGTATGGGCATTTGGAAAGTCAGCAGGCTGAGGTCAGACCATGGCCCTGGTATGATGGATAGGTCAAGCGATGGGTTTGGGCTTGTGGCCGTCCGTGGTGCAAAAATGAGGTCCAGTTTGTTGCCCTTGGAGTGGGTGGACGCGTTGACTACTTGATCATAGCCAAGATCCTGGAGTGCATCGAGGAAAGCGCTGGAGTGGGTCTCAGGGAGGGCAGGAAGATTGAAATCTCCCATGATCCAGTTTGGTGTGTGTTGCTTCGTGGTGTTGCAGGCTAGGTCTATTATAGTTGAGAGGTCATCTGGGGAGATGGTTGGAGATCTGTAGATTAGGTTGATGATGTTGTGCCTATTGGCTATGGAGATGGTGTCAAGGTGTGTGGTGCTGCTGGAGGAGGTCTGCTGGAATTGAAGCTCCGATCTTGTAAGGGCGAATGCACCTCCCCCCACTTCAGTCAGGTCTGTGGCAAGTGTGGATCGAGAAGTTGGGCAGGATAAGTTGGTTCATGACGACCGTATCGGCATTGGTCAGCCATGTCTCAGTGACCAGTAGGATGTCTAGGTTGTGGCAGGTTAGCAGATCAGTAATGACAGGCCATTTCTTCCACACTGAACGGGCGTTTATAAGGGCGCATTTCAGGATGCTATTCTGAGGGCCTTCCCCTGTTGGAGTCTTTTGGTGTGCTGGAATGAAACATATAGTGAGGGTGCAGGGGGACTTTGGCTTCTCCTGCTCAGCGGCGGCCAAGAAAGCAAATAGAATGCTAGGTATCATAAGGAAAGGAATGGAGAATAAAACAAAGGATATTATAATGCCTCTGTATCGCTCCATGGTACGACCGCACCTTGAATATTGTGTGCAATTCTGGTCACCGTATCTTAAAAAGGACATAGCGTTATTAGAAAAAGTACAGAGAAGAGCCACCAAATTGGTGAAGGGGATGGAAGGCTACTCCTATGAAGAGAGGCTAAAAAGGTTAGGGCTCTTTAACCTGGAAAAGAGACGGCTGAGGGGAGATATGATAGAGGTCTATAAATTAATGAATGGAGTGGAACGGATAAACGTGGATCAATTGTTTACGCTATCAGAATATAGAAAGACTAGGGGACATGTAATGAAGCTACAGGGTAAACTATTTAAGACAAATAAGAGAAAATATTTTTTCACTCAACGTGTAATCAAACTCTGGAATCTGTTACCGGAGGAGGTAGTAAGGGCTGTTAGTATAGCTGGGTTTAAAAAAGGTTTGGACAAGTTCCTGGAGGAAAGGTCCATAAACCACTATTAAAAAGGGACCCAGGATATCAATGCTTGACCCAGTACAAGCATTGTGGAACCTGTGTCTTTTGGGGATATTGCTAGGTACGTATGACCTAGATTGGCCACTGTTGGAAACAGGATACTGGGCTTGATGGACCTCGGTCTGACCCAGTATGGCATGTCTTATGTTCTTATGCTGTCTGATGGGATGTGCCTGCCCATCTCCTCCCGGAGCTCCGTAAGACTGGTATGTGGCTGTGGGTGGTGGTGAGGGAGAGGGCGCAGGGGAGTAGGCTGGCAAGTAGGTAACAGCTGGCTAGGGCTACGGGGGAGGGTGCCATGTTGGAAGAGTGGGTTACCTTTGTGCTCTGAGTGAGTCATGACCGCAAATCGCCTGAGTGAGACCGTGCGTCCACTTCTAGATCCTACACGTGTAGCACTTTAAGGCGAACTTCTATGGCATGCACAAGAATCACATCAAAATCATCTGGATGACAGATCAACACAGCAAGATGTCAGAATCACAACTTTTAGCTGGCAATCTAGGCAGAAACAAGGTAATATTCCTGGCAGTCTAGACAGAAACAAGGTAACATTCCTGGCAATCTAGGCAGAAACAAAGTAACATTCCTGGCAGTCTAGGCAGAAACAGGGTAACATTCCTAGCAGTCTAGGCAGAAACAGGGTAACATTCCTAGCAAGTCAGTCTACAAGTGGTTCAACGGGGAGCTATCCTAGCTGTTGATTCTAGGTATGTTGGCCAATCGTTACACTGCAGCAGCAGAGTCACGTTTCCAGTTACTGGTTTTGCAGGCGGTCTCTGGTGGTTGCTGGATGGGGCTGCTATTCCCTTTGGATATGGTCCTGCATCCGGTCGTTGGTCGACTTGCTGTCTGGACGATGGAGCACATTGGGGGGTTGGCCTCGAGGATCGGGCTCCCGCCTAAGGGCCACGCCAAAGGGCCCTCTGGCAAGGCCCTCAGGTGCGGACCCGCCAGGTGCAGGTGCGCCCAATAGCACTTCTTTTTGTAAGGCTGGCCGACTGCCCCGATTGGGCAGCTCGGCTCAGCGTGGAGGAGGCAGAGCGTTGGTCCTGGCAGCTCGATCCCTCCTGGGAGAGCTGCACGCGGGACAGTGACGGGAGCGGAGAGGGTCTTGCGCCCGATGGCGCTTTTTTTTGTAAGGCCGGCCGACTGCTCCGATTGGACAGCTCGGCTCAGCGTTGAGGAGGCGGAGCGTTGGTCCCGGCGGCTCGATCCCTCCTGGGAGAGCTGCACGCGGGACAGTGACGGGAGCAGAGAGGGTCTTGCGCCCGATGGCGCTTTTTTATGTAAGGCCGGCCGACTGCTCCGATTGGACAGCTTGGCTTAGCGTGGAGGAGGCAGAGCGTTGGTCCCAGCAGCTCAATTCCTCCTGGGAGAGCTGCACACGGGACGGCGACGGGAGCGGAGAGGAGTAAGCATAGCCAGTCTTCTTTCTTCATTTAGGCCAGTGCTTCTTAACCTATTCCTCAGGTTGAGAAGCCTTCATTGTAAGTTTTCTTGGCAGTGTGACCAGAAGTAGATTGCCAGGCCTTTCATCTAAGGCAATGGAGGGTTAAGTGACTTGCCCAAGACCAAAAGGAGAGCTAGTGGGAATCAAACCCTTATTTTTGGTTACCAAACAAGTGCTCTAACCACTAGGCTACTCCTCCACTCCCTCATTCATTCTGGGAATCCTGAAAACACGATGGGCCTAGATGTGTCCCAGGGATTGAGTTGAGAAACACTGATTTAGGCATATAGAAGAGAATGAAGTGAAGAGTGTTCAGCTTTAACTTCTCCTTGCAGAGGAATAGATTGAGATCGCTGAGATATAATATGGGACAAAGTTCTCCTGTCTTTTTGGGGATCAGGAAGTACTTGGAGTAAAAATCTTGATTCTTTTCCTGAGCTGGAACTGGTTCTACTGCTTTTGACTGCAGAAACTGACTTCTTCCTGGAGCAAGATGGTATGGAGACGTGGAATACACAGAAGGGTAAAACAAATTTTATTAAGAAAAACAATGCCACCGGCCTGACACAGGCCGTGTTTCGCTGCCTTCCTCAGGGGCTTAAAGTGGACTTAAAAGCTAAAAACACATAAATATACGTATTAGTAACACCATTAAAACAATAATAATATAACATTAAAAATGCATAGGCCATAGGATGATAATAAATATATAAATAACATACACATTAACATATAAAAAATGAAATATAAAAAAATCAATCAATCAGCTTTTAAAGGAGTTGTATATGCAGAAAATTATATAAAACCATAAAAATTTTATACATAACATATAAAATTATTATAAATAATTTTAAAAATGTATATTTAAGGAATCTTTTATTAATAACTCAAAACATTGAAATTAAAAGTGACACATACCTGTTTTTTCAAAACCTATATCTATACTACACCTTTTTCTGGGAGAGGAAGAGAACATGTATAGATCAGAAACATTTAAATAATCGTCCATTGAAATAACAAAAAAATCGTCCATTAAAATAACAAAAAGCGCACGTATAACGGACCAATTGTACTATTAAAAACAAAAACAAAAGGGGGGGAAGTGTATCAGTGGAGTACACACCAGAAAACAATGTCTTTTATATTCCCAGGTGCAACAAGGATAAAGGAAATGTAATCATAAATCCTTTACCTTTTGATCTGTTACTTTCCAATGCGTGTGAAATAGGAGCAAACTCCTATAAACCATACAGCAGTTTGGAAATTTCACTAAGAAAACAGCGTCTGCACTAAAAGACATAGGGGAATTGCTGAATCATATATATACCTAACCACACACAGCATACCAAAACATATATTTGAGACTGCTCAACTTGATTTACCTATTACTATTTTACCATTAGTTTCCCAATAAATACCCTCAAATAAATAATTAAAAGAATACAATAATAAATACCCTACTACCATTAGTCCTCAAATAAATATAATAAAACAATTTAATCATAAAAGCATTAAAATAATTCCAAATAAATACAGATGCAAAAGGTCATTTTTAAATTAAAAACATCAGCATCAAACTTCTGACTTTATATGGATCATAATGAGAATATCTTTAAAAGTATCAGTAAAAATATCTTTAAAAGTCAATGAGCCTTACTACAAAACCGTCAAAGTAGTTTGTGTGAAGGATATTCACACCTGTAAAACTTCAAAAGACGCCAGCACATGCGCATTTACTTAGGAGTATGCGTATAGCATCGGTATCCTATTATATCTAAAGGACGTAAAAAATGCTACATTCTACCATTGCATATCACGTTTAGAAATTTCTTTAAATGAACAACGATTGGGTTCCTCCAGAGAATACTAGCGTCCAAAAACATCTTAAAATTACTGCCATCAGTTTAGACCACGATCTAAACTTTCATTATTTGAATCAATATAAAAAACAAAAAACAAAATAAAGAGCATTTAAAACTTTTGTGCCACTAGTAAGATGTTAACTTGTTATGTTATACACATCAGGATCACGATACTAATACACCTCCATGTGAGTGCGCATGTGTTGGCGTCTTTTTGCAGTCTTCATTTTATGGCTGCCACGTTATTTAGAGGGTAAATAAATAGTAAGTGTGTTCGGACTGTAATGCATTACTTTTGATTCGCTTTAAAAGAATTCAATTGGTTTTCTATTTAAAGTAATTTTTTAAATATGATATGCATATGGCTAATAGGTTTGACGACACTACATGAAGCTATAAAAATAGACTCCTGAGCGTAAGCAGATCGGTTGACGTTTTTTTATAAATCTGGTTGGGTAGTAAGGAGTCCTCTTTCAGATGGCACAAAAGTTTTAAATGCTCTTTATTTTGTTTTTTGTTTTTGTTTTTTATATTGATTCAAATAATGAAAGTTTAGATCGTGGTCTAAACTGATGGCAGTAATTTTAAGATGTTTTTGGACGCTAGTATTCTCTGGAGGAATCCAATCGTTGTTCATTTAAAGAAATTTCTAAACGTGATATGCAAGGGTAGAATGTAGCATTTTTTACGTCCTTTAGATATATTAGGATATCAATGCTATACGCATACTCCTAAGTAAATGCGCATGTGCTGGCGTCTTTTGAAGTTTTAAAGGTGTGAATATCCTTCACACAAACTACTTTGACGGTTTTGTAGTAAGGCTCGTTGACTTTTAAAGATATTCTCATTATGATCCATATAAAGTCAGAAGTTTGCTGATGTTTTTAATTTAAAAATGACCTTTTGCATCTGTATTTATTTGGAATTATTTTAATGCTTTTATGATTAAATTGTTTTATTATATTTATTTGAGGACTAATGGTAGTAGGGTATTTATTATTGTATTCTTTTAATTATTTATTTGAGGATATTTATTGGGAAACTAATGGTAAAATAGTAATAGGTAAATCAAGATGAGGAGTCTCAAATATATTTTTTGGTATGCTGTGTGTGGTTAGGTATATATATGATTCAGCAATTGCCCCTATGTCTTTTAGTGCAGACGCTGTTTTCTTAGTGAAATTTCCAAACTGCTGTATGGTTTATAGGAGTTTGCTCCTATTTCACACGCATTGGAAAGTAACAGATCAAAAGGTAAAGAATTTATGATTACATTTCCTTTATCCTTGTTGCACCTGGGAATATAAAAGACATTGTTTTCTGGTGTGTACTCCACTGATACACTTCCCCCCTTTTGTTTTTGTTTTTAATAGTACAATTGGTCCGTTATACGTGCGCTTTTTGTTATTTTAATGGACGATTTTTTTGTTATTTCAATGGACGATTATTTAAATGTTTCTGATCTATACATGTTCTCTTCCTCTCCCAGAAAAAGGTGTAGTATAGATATAGGTTTTGAAAAAACAGGTATGTGTCACTTTTAATTTCAATGTTTTGAGTTATTAATAAAAGATTCCTTAAATATACTTTTTTAAAATTATTTATAATAATTTTATATGTTATGTATAAAAAATTTTATGGTTTTATATAATTTTCTGCATATACAACTCCTTTAAAAGCTGATAGTTTGATTGATTTTTTTATATTTCGTTTTTTATATGTTAATGTGTATGTTATTTATATATTTATTATCATCCTATGGCCTATGCATTTTTAATGTTATATTATTATTGTTTTAATGGTGTTACTAATACGTATATTTATGTGTTTTTAGCTTTTAAGTCCACTTTAAGCCCCTGAGGAAGGCAGCGAAACACGGCCTGTGTCGGGCCGGTGGCATTGTTTTTCTTAATAAAATTTGTTTTACCCTTCTGTGTATTCCACGTTTTTGTACTGGTCTTGTTCCCTTTGACGTGGGATCGTGCCTGAGTGTTGGCAAGATGGTATGGGCCAGACGTTGATGTGACAGAAAAGACTGAAATTTGAGTTTATTGCCCATTTTTGTAATGTTGAGAACCCTGGTATCTGATGTGATCTGTTCCTACTGCTGAAGAAAGAACTGCATCCAACACCCTAAAGTTGGGGCAGAATATGCACTCTGGAAGGCACTGTCTGTGACTGCAGACAATCATAAAGTAGAAGGTTGCTATGTTTGTGAAGGCCTGGCCTACTTCATTTGTTCCTTTTCTTATTGAAGAGGCTTAGCAATAGTGGAATGCTGAGTTTGTGGTGGTTGTCTGGAGAAGGGAACAAAAGTTCTTTTTTGATAGTGGAAACTTCAGCAGTATTGGAATGTGCTCATTTCTCTAGATGATGATGTAGATAACAGCACACAGTCAAGAGGTTCTGTGAAGTACAAGGGCAGAAGAACACTTTTTTGGTTGAAGGGGCAAACTAATCTATGGCCCTGCCCCAAAGCTCTCTAATTGCTGATGCTATATTGGGTAAAATATTGTTTGGGCCATGGCCCCAGTGGCTCATCCCATTCCTCTGTTTATGAAGTAGCACAGTGTTCCTTGATGGTATCCATGGTGTCTTTTACTTTACTGCTGAACAGGAAGTCTCCAGTACAGGAAGCATCTGGTAGCTTCGTATAAACATCCTTACAGAAGCTGGACACATGGAGCCAAGCAAGATATCTAGTGCCAATGGCAGAAACTAAGATTCTAGGAGATTTATCTACTACATCATACACTGAGTGTATAAGATGGATTTCACACTTGTCTGTCTTGACCAGGACAGCTGCCAGTTGAGACTACAACCAGGAAGACAGGCTGGATGAGAAACTTTGCACTTTTTGAAAAACGGTATGCATATACTGAACAATGTAAAGATGACCTAATTAACAATTATAACTACTCAAGGGAGATGATATAAAGCTTTAAAGGCATCCAAAAAATATCCCTGTATGCCATAAGCCATATTGCCAATTCTCTTTATCAAAAGTCTTTTCGGCATCACAGCTCACCATCAACGCAGGTTGATGATTACTGTATTCCATGACCATTACAATTTTTTGGACATTTTGTATGATATAGTGGCAGGACCGGCGCTACCATTAGGCGAACAAGGCATTCACCTAGAGCGCCGGCCCTTTGAGAACGCCCATTGCTTCCACTGTCACCCCTCTCTGGAACCAACAGTGGCGGCAATAATTGTAAACAACCCCGCGGAGCTTACCTTCAAGCTCTGGTGCCATGGGACTGTTTGTTTTCACTCCTGTTTGCACGGGAAGTTGGTATCGGGCATTGAAGAGCAGCAGAAGCAAACAGCCCCGTGGTGCCAGAACTTGAAGGTAAGCTCCAGGAGGCTGTTTGTGGCTATTGATCCTGGAGAGGGGTGGCAGCAGTAGCAATAGGCGCCGTTGGGGGGGGGGGGGAGAATGCCATGGAGGGCGCCAGGGATGAGGTTCACCTAGAGCACCTCATCTCCTTGCGCTGGCCCTGCATAGTGGGTCTTATGAACCCAATCTTCTCAGCCTTTACTAATAGGGAAACCTGACTAGTCAGTCTATCAGCTAATACTTTAAGATTTTAAGGTCCACATTTAAAAGGGAGATGGGCAGGTTTGGCACTACCATTAGGTGAACTAGCGGTCACCTAGAGTGCTGGCCCTCCGGGGGCGCCCATTTTATTTATTTATTTAGACAGTTTTGTATACCGCCTTATTCATTGCCACCGCTGTCGTCCTTCTTGGAACAGGCAGCAGTAGCAATGGGCACAAACAGCCGCGCAGTACCTACCTTTAAACTTCGGTGCCATGGGGCTGTCTGCTTCCGCCCCTCTCCGATAACTGATGCCGACTTCCTGTTTGCAGCAGATTTTGGTGTTCAGTATAATTCAACCATGTTTCCTGCAAACATGCTACATGAACTCCATGGTTCTTTAACTCACGGAAGATCTTACGTCATTTGACTGGTGACCCAATACCTGATACATTCCAAGAGGGAATTCTCGAATCCATGCTGCACATTTGTCAGCCGACATCCATACACTTCACCCAATACATTGTATCAACTATCTGTAGGTTCCTGGGTGTCCAGCCTTCACAGAGTCCTGCCACATTCACTCGCACCGTTCCATACACTGACCGTACAAACTGCCCTTGCAACTGCCCCTACTGTGCTCTCTGCAGACCCACAAGCCCAACTTCCCCATATCCCTTCTCCTCTCCCTGCTCTCCCTACCATCTACCGCCCTAGTCATCTGAACGCAAGAACACATGGTATATAGGTGCTGCCCTAGAAATCCCGCCCCCCCCCCCCCCCATAAAAAAGTCAAATAACCAGGTATTCCAAAATTCAAAACACAATAAATGGTGTCTCTCTGATCAAAACCCCAAATTGGCATGGGTCACTGTTAGACACTGAGGGAATTTCAATGCTGCTAAACATAACCACATGGAAAATATAAACATAGTCAACACCACATTAGCAGTCCCGGATTACACTGGGGTTCTCAATGTCCTACTACTGAAATGTTTCAATTTTCTCCCAATTCAGGCTGAGTTAAACTAGTGAAGGCTCTTCTTGTGTCCATTAATTTCCAACGATACAGACAACATTGAACAGATTAAAATGAATGATAAATAAAACCATGGCTATTTCTCCCACGGCAGAGGTAAATATCCAGAACCACTCTTGTCAAAGATTGGGGCAAGTTTCAAACCAGCAATATGCCTCATCCAAAAAATTGCCAATTAAGCAAGTCACCAGTTAAGAACAACAATTAAAAGCAAGGAATCTTACAACAGTGATCTCTGCATCAATTTGATGTAGACAGGCATCTACAACTTGGGGCATATTGAATAGAGCTGGTATTCTGCTATGCTCAATTTTTAATTTAGCAGAATAGAGTATCATAAAGCAAATTTTCTGAGCAACCAATTTTCTACAAACATTCAGGTGGGCTTTGTGTTCAGCTGCAACTCATGCCGAGTAGTCTTGTAGGATTTAAACTTTTTTATCCTTATAGCATAGGACTTTGGCTTTCTGGTAAGCACGTAAAATTGCTGTTTTGTTAACATAATTGAGAATTTTGGCTATCACAGTCCATGGTTGGGGATTTCTGTTGTTTCTCTATCCTAATCTGTATGAATGCATGTAGCTGACCCAGCCTATGATCCCAGGGCAAAGCAATGGTCAACTATGTTTCTAAAAGGCTGATTAATTCATCATCTGATAAAGTTTCTGGGAGGCCCAGAAAGTGCAGGTTAGTCCTGCAGGACTTATCCTCAAGGTCATCTAGCTTGGCTTCATATTGGGCTGCTTTATACTGGAGCACTTTGACATTGGCCTACATGGTAATAATTGTGTCTTCTGCCTCTGCGATCTGGCATTCTGTGTCAGTAACTCTCCCCGTATATTTGGTAAGGGTATGAGAGAGAAACTATCTGGCCAGATTAAAATTATCAGTTTTAATGTCTAGCACCTGCACAACTGTTGAAATGTGGAATCTGAGTCTCATTGAAGGTCAGTACATCATTGGGGAGCTCCACCATTTCAAAGTCTCTGTGCATACCCCGCTCTTTATCTTTTTATATAGTTTTGTAGTCATTTCAGGGTTTTGTCTCTGAAGAAAAATTTCTATGCATCAAATAGAGTACTTCTAGACAAGAATGATGGGAAGCATGACCAATTTATGGGGGACAGAGGCAAATTAACAGGACAGCCACATATAAGGGAACTGGGGAATTCCAATATGAAGTTGTTGTTGTTTTTATATGAGAGCATGGTATAGCTGTGGCAGTCAGCTTGGCTTTCTGTATTGTACTGCATGTTGAGGGTAGTTTTATAACAGGACCCTATGGGGGTCATTCTGTCTCGCTATTCGTCCCCCTTCCGTAGTACAATGGGTATGTATGGGGAGGCCTAGAAGGGAGGCGGAGTGAGAGCGGAGCATGGGCGAGCCATGACCCCGGACGTACAGGGAACTATGGGATCAGAATCGGGTCTAACTTTGCACGACCCATTCTGCCCAGCTGTACAGGGGGTTGGTTCATGCATGAATGGATTTGGCCTTTATGCCAACATAAGTGCTATTTTAAAATCAAGTATGCATCTGCTTGTCTTTATAAAATGCTAGTGTATGAGCAGAGAATGTGCCTTGAATATAGGACTGATTAGTTGTATCTGCTAGTATGCAGGTGCAAATGTTCAAATACACTTCATGCACAAACACACATAGATTAAGGTATTTCATAATCTACTTATGCATGTGTGAGCTCCACTTACACTCTGCCTAGACTGTGCCCTTGGTTATGCCTACTGTAAAAGTGCATGCCTTCATGCCAAAGCATGTTCTTTTACACCAACCAGTCTTTTATAAGGGGTCATTTAGGGGCATATGTTGCTAGATATGCACAGAAATTATTTATAAAATTACCTCCATAATGCTCAATACTACTTAGGCTCCAGGTGCATTCAGACCAGACTCATGCTAACTTCTGTCTTACAAAGATAGAAGCTAAGATAAGTTGCTGAATATGCAGACACTTTAAAGACAGAGTGAATGTAAGCAACACTTCTAAAAGCTGCTATTCTGAACAAAGATGCAAGGCCATATTGTTTTCCTTTCTGGTGTTCCACAACACCCAGAGATGAAGCTGCTGGTAAAGACAAAATAATTCCTTGTGGAAAATTTCATAGGAAAAGTCCAGCAAGGGCCCACCTTTTCTATGTCACCTATGATGGAGTAGCATGCTATCTGTAAAAGATATAATTACTACTCAGGACAAGTGAACTAAGGAGACATCCTGGGTGAAGATCTGCCTGACTCCCCCTGCCTGCCTCATCATGATCCATCATCACCACAAAACCTGCACATTAGAACTATTATTTGTAGGACAAACTGTAAATTCTTGCTTTCAGTATATATATAAACTCTGGAGATCCTCAGCACAATAAAGAGCAATTGTATAAATATATTCATTTCATATACCAAATAATTGTTATTGTAGCATGTAGTAACATAATAAAGATTAGTGTGAAGTCACTCTTTTGGCTTCCAGATGGGTGTTATTTATATAATCGCTCTTTTCCAAAAATAATAGTGTTTATAATAATCTAAAAGCTTATTTAAGTAACATTTTGGCTTCTAAGAATTATTTGGTTTTACTTGAAAGTCTTATTGCATATTTTAGCATATATAACTATTTCCCTCACAAATCTGATAACATAGATACAGTTACCTTTTGTGCCCCTATGAACTTAATGATCCCAAAAACATCTGAATGGAGTTTTGCTAAGACATCTGAATGGAATTTTGTTTCTTGCTATAGTGGAAAGGGAGCCTCTTTTCATATGTGCTGAAAGAGGTTTGGGTAACATGTGCCTTCAGCGGGAGAGTCATTGCATGCAGGAGGAGGAGGAAGGGATCAGATGGAATTCCTGTAGAGTAGCCCTCTTCTTCTATGTAGGATTCCAGAGAAAGAAAGCCTGATAGTTTTCTAGGACATTTTGAGAGAACTCCGAGCATGGTAAGGGGGTATAGAATTGTTCTGCTGTGATTTGGAGTCTGAAGTAATAGTGAGACTATGCAATCTTGAGCTGCCTGCAGATCTCTTTGTGGACTGAGATGGCATTACCCTTGGCTATTGATATTGAACAGATGGCAGATCTTTACAGTAGCTCTTGACACATTTTCTGAACATCTTTTGCAGGAACGAATGAGGCTGTTTCAGTAAAGCAGAAAGTAGACAGAGAAGACTCATCAGTTACTGGAGCTGATGTCATTGGAGGCTGTACAGCTGACCACTATGCAGGGGCAATCTGTACCTCAACTGGAGAGCAAAGAGGATGTTTGCACAGGAGCTGTGATATTGGTGTGAAATGAACCCTGTATGGGGACAGTTTGTTTGCTGTCTGTGATTTTCTGGTATGCTGGTTCATCTATGCTAAGGGACTGTCGTGGAGTCTGTGCTGATGCAACAAAAAGATGGGCCATGCTACTGTCTGGCCAGAGTCTCTTTGATGGTGCCAATAGTGCAGAAGATGGCTGCACAGGTCTGTGCTTAGGGAAAGCACTCTGAGCTACATCTATACTGAGGTATCTGCACTTCTCTGGCACTTTGAAAGGAACTTTTGTAATTGCCTTCATTTCAGGTCTGTGCAATCATGCAGAAGATGGCTACGCTTTGGTTTTAGACAATTTGTAGTATTCTTGGCATTGCTCCTTTATTGCTAGAGTGACTCTTGAAGTCACTGTGCAGGGAGATAGAGGCGACTTTCGCCAAGGAAGATCTACTAAAGTGCACATAGTCAGTTGATCTCTACCATGACAATATTCTCTTTTCATCCTTCTGGGCAAGCAGTAGCCCTTCTTCCACTTCAAAGTGATTGCAAAGTCAAATCTAGGAGGTCTGTCTTGGCAAATGGAGACATCTTTCCGCAATGCTTGTAGTAAGCCTCATTATGGTGTGAGCTCAGACATATTTGTATTATCCTCTTCCTATCGTCCCTCTTCTGCTATCTGCTAAGTTCTTGTGCTTTCTTGTGGATAATGGCGTTCTTTTCCTTTTCTCTCATGTAGCTGTTTTATTTTATGTACACCGCTCTGATGCTCCGCCTGAGCGGTATATCAAAAACTCAAAGATAAAGATGGGCCCAGAACCCCAGTTTTGTCTGGGAAATCTTCACAGTTGAAAATAATAACTCTTCTAACAAAATTAATTAACTTTTCGATTTTAGGAAAAGAAAGAAAAACATCCAACACAAGAGGAGGTGTAATAAAATTTCTTGACAAGGAGAGAGCTTTGTTTCTGTATCTGTTCAACAGAGAAAAAAACGGAAAAACTGTGGAGACTGCTTTGCATGGTAGGGGGCACATAAGCTCAGAATTTACACTAGTTCTGAAATTTGGGAGACGTGTTCCATCCCTGTACCATCAGATGATGTCACCCACTTGCCTGACTCAATTCTTCCCGTTGATGAAAAACATATTCATATTCACAGAGATGGAGGAACAAAAACATACAGATAAGCACAGACCAAAGCAAAGAGACACATAAAATAGAAAGTGAAGGAACAAGATCCCAATTCTTTGTGAAGGATTGAGGCACTGGCGGCAGATTAAAGGGGGATGACGCTTGGGCTAGAGCTCAGAGAAAGGTCTGATGGTGGGACTAAGAGAAGGAGGCTAATGCTGAGGCTGGAGGAGGAGGTGACACTGGCAGATGCTGGAGGTGGGGTGGAAGGAGGGGTTGATTTTGGGATAGGGGGCTGATGCTGGAACTGCAGATAGGGCTGACACTGGAAGATGGTATGGGTGGGAGTGGGAGAAAGGAGCTAATGATGAGAGAAGTGTCTGACACTGGGGCTGGGATACACTGGTAGCTGACACTGGCAGATGGTGGGGATGGGAGAAGGGGGCTGTTGCTGGTAGATGTGGGGGTGGGAGAAGAGAGTTGACTCTGGTGGAATGAGATAGAAAAGGAAGACAGATATTGTGGGGCAGATGGGGGAAGCTAGGGCATATACATGGGAAAAAGGATGCAGGAGAAAGAGGAGATGGAGGGACAGAGGGATGAATACTGGAGTAAGGAGGAGTTTAGGCAAGCTAAATTAATATTGGAGAAGAAGGTAGGTGGACAGATGCTGGGGAAGGAGAGAAGGTAGTATGGGAGAAGAAGCAGGGAAGAGTGATGATGGAGAAGGGGAAGAAAAAGACAGAGAGAGGGTGAGAGACAAAGAAAGTGGATAGGTCTTTGAAGGAGGTGAGAGAAGGTAGACATTGGGAAAGTAAAAGGTTGAAGGTGAGCCTGGATAGGGGGGCAAGACATAAGAAAGGAACTGGTGGTGGAGAGGGGATGAGTAACAGAGAAGGAGCTGGGGTACAGGAAAGAATGAGAGGGGCTGCATACAGAGGGTGGAAATGGGGGCCTAAAAAGTGGGTAAACTGTGGGGGTGGGAGAATAGGAGGCTTGCGCAGGGATGAGAAACATAGGTGGGAATGGGAGGGCTAGGGAGATAACTGAAATAAGTGGAAAGCTGGTAATTTGGTTAAAGGTGAAATGAGGGAGACAGGACTGGGGGAGAAGGGAGAGGGAAGAAGGAGGAATAAAATCTAGGGGGCCATTAGAGCACCGGATATTTAAACACCATGATAGTCAGCTGCAGTGTTTAAATATCCTCCAGATAGTCAGCAGCAACGTCCGGATAGTGGCTGCCACTTAATATTCGGATTGTATGGCCACTATCTAGATCACTGCCATTATTTAGATAGTGGTGTTTTTCAGTCACTATCCATATAGCAACTTAGAACAGCTTTTTCGACAGCCCAGTATATCCGGATGGCAGTGATTATCCAGATATTGGCCTCCATATGACGTTATTGAAAATACCATAGCTTCAACAAATCAAATCTTTGTATGGAGAGAGACATTTCTGCTCTTAAGAATTTTGTCTAGGTCCTTCATAGCCCTTCTGCCAAGAGCAATGCGTCATCGGATTTCTTGACTGTTTGTCATTTCTTTATTAATTATTGATCCAAGCAGGTTAAAGTTGTCCATTATTTCTTCTCCATCAATTATGAACATTGATTTTCCCAGTTGTCAGGATCTTTGTCTTTTTTAAGTTAAGGTTCAAGCCCATTTTGAGACTATGTTCCTTGATCTTGAGAAGCAAATGTTTCAGATCATTGTGTGTACGTAAATTGAAACTCTGACTGCTCTCTACCAACATGCTTAGTAGAAAATTGAATGCAAATATGTAAATTCTTGATAATGTATATACTTATATGCATGGGGTAAGTGTATAACAAGCATTGTGTAGGAATATACCAGCGTATATGCACAAAAAGCTTTTATAAAATTACCCTCTATATGATTTACATAAGAAATGTATAACAAATGGCATTATAAGAGTAACTTTATAACAGGTCACCTAGGCCAAGTAGGTACCTATTTTATAAAGATACATACGTGCCTATTTGTCTTTATAAAATACAGTTGTGGCCAGCATTATTGTCACTCTTGCATTTTAGGTATGTTGTTTACAATATCTTGAGAAATAACTGGAAATATTCCAACCGAATGTCATCATATTTTAATAGTATGTTCAAAGGTATACAACAAAAAAATGATGTAAGATGTAGTAATTTCTGAGAAAAAAACCAATATGACCTGGACAGGATTAATGGCACCCTTCACAAATATTTAGTTGTACAACCTTTGGCAGTAATGACAGCCTCCAAACGTTTTATGTAGCCACTTATAAGTTTCGTACATTTGTCTGTTGGTAGATTTTCCTACTCTTCACCTGTGATTTGTTCCAGCTCATGAATGTTTCCAGGATTCCTTTTACCAATGGCAAATTTCAGCTCTTTCCAAAGGTTCTCGATTGGATTGAGATCAGGACTCATTGATGGCCAGTTTAAAACAGTCCATTTGTTCCTTTTTAACCATTCCTTTGTACATTTGGATGTATATTTTGGGTCACTGTACTGCTGGAGGACCCATGACCTTCAACCCAGACCTAGCTTTCTGACATTAGCACATTTTGCTCCAAAATACCTTTGTAGTCCTTTAACTTCATGATTCCTTTAATATGTTCCAGGCTTCCAGTTTCTGAGGCAGCAAAACAGCTCCACAACATTATGGAACCTCTACCATATTTAACTGTAGGAAGGGTGCTTTTTTCCTTATAAGCTTCATGTCTTCGCCTGTAAATGTAACTCTGGTCTGCATAGCCAAAGAGCTCAAGTTTGATTTCATCTGTCCATGGAACATTTTCCCAGAAGGATTGTGGTTTCTCAAGGTGAGTTTGGGCAAAGATCAGGTGTGCCTTTTTATGTCTGTCTTTAAACAGTGGGGTCCTCCTTGGCCTTCACCAATGAAGTCCTTATTTGTTTAGTGCGCGGTGTATGGTGCGGGTTAAAACCACCACTCCAGATTGCTCCAGGTCAGGTCAGGTTGGATGTTGTGCATGGTGTTTTTCCAACAGTTTGCACTAACCTTGAAAGACTTCTTAGATTAATTTTCCTCTTTCCATCACATCTTGGGAGGTTCTTGACAGTTCCATGAGCAGAAAACGTCTTAATAACATTGCGAACTGTAGACACAGGAATCCCAAGGTCTTTAGAGATGATCTTGCACCCCTTTGAAGTTTGGTGATACTGGCTTTTCTGAGAATCTCAGGCAGCACTCTTATCTTCACCATTGTGAAAATGGAACAGGGAGTGAATGTGGCCATTTTAAACATTAGAGCCATCATTCATTGGCTGATTCAAGTCATGTGACTACTGACAATTGATTACAGGCGTGTCTAATTTTACTGCAATGTGAATGTGGTTCTTCTGTTCATACTGATTTGAATTGTTTTATAAGGGTGCCCATAATCATGTCCTGGAAATGTCCCAGTTTTTACTATTTCCTACTGTTTCCTTTTTTAATTGGTCTTGCTTTATTTGTTTTTTGTGTGTCAAATATGTGCGCACATATAGTCCAAAGCCATTTCACCAGCTACTTTTTTTTTAGGAGATATTGGACATTAATGGGTTGAACTGCAAGGGTACCAATGATGTTGACAACTGTACTAGCATGAAAGTCGCCAAAATCAGAGGTGTAAATGTATGTGGCTAAAGTTTATTTGAGATTTCACCTGCATTTTGCCCACGGTCTTTCCCTAAAGACGCCTCTACCCAGGTTGTGTACTTTCTTGTCATAATATGTACTGTATGCGCAGGGAGGTTGGTAATTTTATGAAGTCCCGACTAGTTTAATGTGCGTTTTTGCACATGTCTATTTGCACCTATTCTATAAAGTCAATTATATATGTATTTAACTTTCTAAAATAAGTGGTGGGATATGCATGGCAAATATATGTGTGATCAGTTACACCAACCCTAGGGCTGATTAAATACTTGTGCTTAGATTATGAAAGAGCACATGTAAGGTTACTGTTCATTATAACTTATGCACTGAAAATAGGTGATTTACATGCATTGATGGCATTATCTTTATGCTGTTCCTTACCTCCTTTATGTGCATATATTGGGATATATCCTTTTTTTTAATAAAATCCTTTATAAAATTACCCACCAACAGCCTCATTCCATCCTGGACGTATACCCCTCTGTACATCCAGTTTGACTGGACGTACAGAGGGGGTCACAATTCTGATCCCACAGGGCATGTCAAATCCAGGGGGACTACAAGATAAGGATGGCATGAGACTCAATTTAACCTTTTTAATAATTCCAAGGAATCTACCACATCATTATTATGTTCTCTCCCAGCACAGTAAGAACCACTTTGTTTTTGACTAGCAACTAGGAAAGAGAGTATACTATTGCTGCCTCACAATGGGTGGAGAGGACAAATGAGTCTGCAAGGACAGGCAGTAGGAAATGTCTACACACATAATTGTGCCAATGTAAATGTCTGCTTAAAGGTTGGGAAAATGCAGCGATAAAAACCTCTCAAATAGATGGGAAATCTTTGCTTTTGTGTCTGTTCGGCAGAGCAAAAAATAAAACAAAACTGAGGAGCCGAGGAGACTGCTGCACCTGGGAAGGGCCATGTATACTCAGAACTTTACACTAAGTTCAGAGCTCTCGAAGATCTGTTCCATCCTAGAGATCTGCGATGTTGTCACGCACTTGTGTGCCTCACACAATCCTACTTACTGATGAAAAGAAAAGGCTATTTGAAAACTGCCCACCTTAGATGTGGGTAAAAATATTAGTATTGTTCTGAAATACCAATATATTTACCCACTTTTTCATGGAGGGGAAAGATTAGGACAAGGGAAAGCGTAGTTACTCACCTGTAACAGGTGTTCTCCAGGAGCAGCAGGAATCAGTCCTCACATATGGGTGACGTCGGCGCCGACGGAGCCCTCGCGGAGCAATTTTCCCCAGCTTTCAAAGAAAGCCTTTGGGAATTGCAGCGCGCATGCGCGGTCCCCTTCCCGCCCAAAGGTGCCATCTTGGCCAGTCTGATGACATAGCAAAAAGACAGCAAAAAAATTGCAAAAACTAAATCATATGATTGCAACTCCAAGGGGAGGAGGGAGGGTTGTGAGGACTGATTCCTGCTGCTCCTGGAGAACACCTGTTACAGGTGAGTAACTACGCTTTCTCCAGGACCAAGCAGGAAGTCAGTCCTCACATATGGGACTCCCCAGCTTAAGGCTACCGGAGACCCTAAGCACAAAAATGAGCTCCCTCTAGCTCAGCAGCACAGAAGGAAGGAATCTTCTCTGATTAATCTCCCGGTAGCCCAACAGCCGGGATGGAGGGTAGGAGTTGCCTAAACCTCAAAGAGATTACGGAGGACTGCCTGTCTGAAAGCACTGTCCCTGCGGGACTCCCTCTCGAGGCAGTAATGGGCCGCAAACGTCTGGCTCGAAGACCAAGTAGCGGCCCGGCAGATGTCTGCCAATGGAACAGAGTGGAGGTAAGCCACTGACGCAGCCTTCGCCCGAACCCGATGAGCGGTGACTCGACTCTCCAACGAGAGGCCTGCCGCCGCATAAGTCCAAGCGATACAGTCAGCTACCCAGATGGACAGAGTGCGCTTGGAGGCAGGGAGCCCTAATTTATTAGGGTCGTAAGACAGGAAGAGCTGAGCCGTCTTACGGTGCTCCCGCGTACGATCGAGGTAGAAGTTCAGCGCCCTCCTACAGTCCAGGGTATGCAGGACCATTTCAGCTCGGTTGGAGTGTGGCCTGGGAAAGAAGGTCGGAATCACCACCTCCTGATTGATGTGAAAAGGGGAGACCACTTTTGGAAGAAACTTAGGGTGAGTCCGCAGGACTACCCTATTCTTGTAGAACCGAGTGTAGGGAGGATCAGACACCAGGGCCTGCAGTTCACTAACGCGTCTAGCGGAAGTGAGGGCTACCAGGAATAAGGTTTTCCAAGAGAGAAAACGAAGAGGACAAGTAGCCATGGGTTCAAAAGGCGGGCAGGTGATCCGCTGTAAAACCACGTTCAGGTCCCAGTCAGGGGCTGGGGGGCGCAATGGTGGTTTGAGGAGAAGAAGGCCCCGGGAGAACCGAGCCACGAGGGGGTGGCCGGAAAGAGGCCTGCCTTCCACTGGCACATGATGTGCTGAAATAGCACTGAGGTGAACCTTGACCGAGTTGGACTTGAGCCCAAGATTGGAGAGGGAAAGCAAGTACTGCAAGACCACCGACACCGAGCAGGAGAAGGGATCTTGAGACTGCTGAGTACACCAGTTGGAAAAGCGACGCCATTTAAAGGCGTAGGATTTCCGGGTAGAGGGTCGCCTGGAAGCCAGCACGACTTCCTCCACCTCCGGAGGCAACAGGAGGGGAGCAAGGACTACCCTTTCAGCAGCCAGGCCATCAGATGAAGAGATCTGAGGTTGGGGTGTAGGAGATCAGGTTGAAACCCCAGAGGCAACGGGGTATCCACCGCCAGCTGCATCAGAAGCGGGAACCACGGTTGCCGGGGCCACCGGGGAGCGATCAGGATCACGGAGGCCTTGTCCTGGAGAACCTTGAAAAGAGTTCGAGACACCAGCGGCATGGGAGGAAAGGCATACAGAAGGCCCGTGGACCATGAGAGCAGAAAAGCATCCGCCGCTACTCGGAGGGGATGCGGTTCCCGAGAGCAGAATCGAGGAAGTTGCCTGTTCAGAGGACTGGCAAAGAGATCCAGTGTGGGGAGGCCCCACCGTAGGAAGATCCGTTGAACCACCAACGGGTCCAATCTCCACTCGTGCGGTTGGAGGATTCTGCTCAGTTTGTCTGCCAGGTGATTTTCTTGACCTGGGAGATAGACAGCTTTGAGGAGGATTCCCCGGCTGACGGCCCAAGCGCAGAGCTTTTGTGCTTCCCGGCAGAGAAGGAAGGAGCCCGTGCCCCCCTGCTTGTTCACGTAGAACATAGCAACTTGATTGTCCGTCTGGACCAGCACAGACTGGTGAGACGTGAGGTGGGAGAAGGCTCTTAGAGCCAGGCGAATGGCCCTGAGCTCCAGGAAGTTGATCTGCTGGGCAGATTCCCACGGGGTCCAGAGACCCTGAGTACATGACCCCTGGCAATGTGCTCCACAACCCAGGAGAGAAGCGTCGGTCGTCAGAACCTGAACCGGCGGAGGAGACTGGAAAAGCATTCCGAGCACTAGGTTGGGTAGGTGAAGCCACCATCGTAGAGAAGAGACTAGCGGGCTGGAGATGCGTACCGAGTCCGCCAGTCTCCCTGAGGCCTGACGCCATTGAGAGTGAAGGCACCACTGAGCTGGCCGCATGTTCAGGCGGGCATTGGGGGTCACATGGACCATGGACGCCATATGGCCGAGCAGTTTCAGGAAGAGCCGGGCCGAGACACGGGGATGGCTGCGAAAACGGCTGGCGAGAGCCATGAGCCGGTGAGCCCTGTCGAGCGGCAGAAAAGCCCGCGCCTGAAGCGTGTCCAATCTGGCGCCGATGAACTCGAGGTCCTGAGAGGGGAGCAAAGTGGACTTTTCGAAGTTTATGACAAAGCCCAAGTACTGGAGCAGAGTCACAGTACGTTGCGTGGCGTGAGTGGCCTCCGTGGCGGACGGAGCCCTGATAAGCCAGTCGTCCAGGTAAGGAAAGATGAAGAGGCCTTGAAGCCGGAGATAAGCCGCTACCACTACGAGACATTTTGTGAAGACTCGTGGGGCGGAGGATAGGCCAAAGGGCAGTACTCTGTATTGGTAATGATTGCCCGCCACCACAAACCTTAGGTATTGTCGGTGGCTGGGGTGGATGAGGATGTGAGTGTAGGCATCCTTTAGATCCAAGGAGCATAGCCAATCTCCCTGCCGGAGGTAGGGCAGCAGGATTCCAAGGGTAAGCATCTTGAACTTTTCCCTCTCCAGGAACTTGTTGAAGTTCCGCAAGTCCAGGATGGGTCTGAGGCCTCCAGTTCGCTTTGGTACCAGGAAGTACCTGGAATAAAAGCCGTGACCCCTCAGGTGGTGGGGCACCGGTTCCACTGCCTGTTCCCGAATAAGACTTGCCAACTCCTGAAGGAGTAAGTCCCGGTGAAGAGGGGGTCACAGAGGCTCCCCTGGAAAGTAGGGGGGAGGTACCTGGTGGAAGTGTAGAAGATAGCCCTCTCGGACTATGTGGAGCACCCAGGTATCTGACGTGATGTTGGACCACCTGTGGGCAAAGTGGACCAGCCGGCCTCCCGTGCTGAGAGAAACCAGCGGAGGGGGAGAGGCTATGCTGAAAGAGTCAAAAACCCCCACCCTGCGGAGCAGGGGCCGGTGGCGCAGGCTTGGGGGCTTGCTGCCTACGGGATCCGTTACCCCGTCCCTTGGCCTGCTGACCCTGATGGGGAGCTGCGGAGGCCTGATAATGAGGGTAGTGTTTATAGGCAGCCGCCTTCCTCGGGTAAAAGGGCTTTTTTCCCCGAGCCCTTCTTCTTCTGGGAAGGGGCAGAGGTTTTCCTGGAAAGCCGAGTCCTGGTGAGAGTCTCTGTCTCGAGCTGAGCAGCCTTCTCGTCCATAGGTTTACCAAAGAGGTTTTCACCTCTGCAGGGGACATCGACCAACTTGTCCTGCACCCAGGGCTCGAGGTCGGATGACTGGAGCCAAGCCTGGCGGCGGGCTCCGATGCCGGCTGCGGCCACTCGAGCCGATGCCTCGAAGCCATCATAGGCTGCTCGAGAAATGAACTTGGAGCACTCACGAATACCAGTGGACAAGGCCAGGAACCTCCGCAAAGGTTCCTCGGAGAGACCAGCAGAGAATCCGGCTAGTTCTTTAGCCAGGTCCCGGAGATACATGCCCATGTAGAGCTGGTAAGTCTGGACCCGACAAGCAAGCATAGAGCCCTGAAAACACTTCTTACCGATGCCATCCAGGCTGCGGGCTTCCCTGCCGGGAGGCACCGAGGAGTGCATCTTCTGGCTCTTGAGCCGATGCATGGCCGATTCCACCACCATGGAATGGTGCGGCAGCTGTGCTTTCTGGAAGCCAGGGCTCTTGCGGACTCGATATATGGCATCAACCCGCTTGCTTAAGACCGGCGACGACGCCGGACTCTCCCACATGCGGAAGAGAAGTCGTTCCAGCATCGGAGGAACCGGTACAGTAAAGTGCTCCTTCGCAGGAGAGTCATACTGGAGGGCATCGAGCTCCTCGGCTCGAGGCTCCTCCTCGGGATCCGCAGGGAAGGCCAAGGCCTTGGTCATATCCCTTACGAAGTCCGAGAACCAGGCATCCTCCGGGGGGGACTGTCTCCGAGGCTCGGACTCGGGGGAGTCAGAAGGGACACACCGAGTCCGGAAAGAACCAGGCGACTCATCCACCTCGGATTCCCAGGCGGACTCCTCGGAGGAGGAGTCGAGCGGCTACGGTCGGGCGGGCACAGACGCCGTCCGCCCCGACGCCGAGGGGGTCGGCATCGACGACCTCGGCCCCGAACGGGAGGCCGAAGGCGACCTCGACCGAGGATCGACTCGAGCCCGCATGGACTCGAGGATCGGCTCGGTCTCCGGGGTCGACTTAGATGTCGACGTCCCGGCGGTCAGGGCAGACGCGCCAGCGAGGCCAGCGATCAATGCCTGCTGCTGGTCCATAAAGGCAGTCAAGCTGCGCTCCAAGGCCGTCAACCTGAGTCCGAACTCAGGAGACCCAGCAGCCCCCGACTTGGGCCCCGACGGTGGACCACTCGGAGGCGAGTCTACGAAGACAACAGCACTTACGTGAGCAGAGGAGTCCATCTCCAGACGAGGCTGTTTGGACGGCCGCTCCAGCTCCAAAGACCCGGGACGGCTGTCGGGGCTATGCGACCTGGCCCTCGAGGAGCCAGGAGCGTCCACCGACGCCGCCCTCGCGGGTTTCTTCTTCCGCTGATGTTCCCGGTTAGGGGACCCCCTCTCAGAAGAGCTCCGGCGGTGTTCAGAGCCAGATTCTCTGGACACCGAAGCTTCTGACGAGGTCCGGGTACGGCTGGGGTCAGAGAAGATTTTCTCCCGCTGATGCTGCCGACTCCGCAAAGACTTCGCAGACATCTTGCTACAGGGCCCACAGATCATTTCTTCATGATCGGGGCCCAGGCAACGGAGGCAGCAATCATGTGTGTCGGTAAGAGACATCAGTTTCTTACACTTAACACACTTTTTAAAACCACTGGCGGCCATCGGGGGAAAAAGGGCCCCTGCGAGGTCGAACGAGCGGGCCGCCAGGGAAAAATGAAAAAAGGCGCGAAGTTGTCGCGAAGGACAGAAAAAACCGAAAAAGAAGGGGAGGCCTCGCAACCGGCGTCACGAGGCCGGACGGAAAAAGGACCGGCGCAAAGAAATACTGAAAATAATAAGGAAAAAAATCAACTTTTCGGCGGTGACTAGTAGACAACGTCTGTAGGGCTCCGCGGAAAAAAGAAGACTGGCCAAGATGGCACCTTTGGGCGGGAAGGGGACCGCGCATGCGCGCTGCAATTCCCAAAGGCTTTCTTTGAAAGCTGGGGAAAATTGCTCCGCGAGGGCTCCGTCGGCGCCGACGTCACCCATATGTGAGGACTGACTTCCTGCTTGGTCCTGGAGAATCTATAAATCAGGTAGTTTTGCATTTTCACAGAAAAAGTATAGTTATGGTCAATGCTATTGGCACTCCTACAGGTCAACCCTTTAATGTCAAATATCTCCTAAAAAAAAAGTGGTCAGTGAAATGGCTTTGGATTATAAATGCACACATATTTGACACATAAAAGAATAAAATAAAACTAGACCAATTAAAAAAGAAAACAGGAAATAGTATAAAAACTGCGATATTGCCAGGTCATGATTATTTATAATCTATAAACTGCTGCAGTTACCCCACAAAATCTATATCTGTATAAGAGATAACTCTATTCATTAGTAGCCCGATGTCCTTATGTATTTTATAGTTTTTTTGTCAGATCATTTGCCCTGGGAGTAGGAAACCATGTCCTCTCTCGTGAAGCAAACCCTCCGTTTTGCTTCACAAGAGAGGACATGGTTTCCTTCTCCCAGGGCAAATGATCCGACAAAAAAACTATAAAATACATTAGTTGAAGGACATCGGGCTACTAACGAATAGAGTTATCTCGTATACAGATATAGGTCATGATTATTGGCACCCTTATAAACAATTCATATCAGTTTGAACAGAAGAACCACATTCCCATTGCTGTAAAATTAGATGCACCTGTTATCAGTTGTCAGTACTCACGTGACTTGAATCAACCACTGAATGATGGCTCTAATGCTTAAAATGGCCACATTCACTCCCTGTTCCATTTTCACAATAGTGAAGACAAGAGAACTGCCCGAGACAGTCAGAAAAAACATTATCACCAAACATCAAACTTCAAAGGGGTAAAAGGCCATCTCCAAAGACCTTGAGATTCCTGTGTTTATAGTTCACAATGCTATTAAGACGTTTTCTGCTCATGGAACTGTCAAAACCTCATAGGATGTGGTGGGAAGAAAAAAATTAATCCAATAAGGTTAGTGTGAACTGTTGGAAAAACACCATGCACAACAGCCAAAGAGCTTAAGGCTGACCTGGAGCAATCTGGAGTAGTGGTTTCAACCCGCACCATATACTGCACATTACACACAATGGACTTCATGGGTGAAGGCCAAGGAGGTCCCACTGCGCAAAGACGGACATTAAAAGGCACACCTGATCTTTGCCCAAACCTACCTGGAGAAACCACAATCCTTCTGGGAAAATGTTCTGTAGACAGATGAAACCAAACTTGAGCTCTTTGGCAATGCAGACCAGCAATACATTTACAGGTGAAGAAATGAAGCTTAAAAGAAAAAAAACACTTCCTATTAACTATGGTGGAAGTTACATAATGTTGTGGGGCTATTTTGCTACCTTAGGAACTGGAGGCCTGGAATGTATTAAATGAATCATGAAGTCAGAGGACTACCAAGGTATTTTGGAGTGAAATGTGCTACCTAATGTCAGAAAGCTAGATCTGGGTCGAAGATCATGGGTCCTCCAGTAGGACAATGACACAAAACATATATCCAAAAGTACGAAAGAATAGTTAAAAAGAAACAAATGGACTGTTTTAAACTGGTCAGCAATGAGTCCTAATCCCAACTGAGAACCTTTGGAAAGAGCTGAAATCTGCCATTGGTAAAAGGAATCTTGGGATGCATATTGAGGAGCATATTTACTAGGAAGTTCAACCTCAACCAAAAGGGGCAGAACCCACCCTTGGTCCTAATACAAGCTGAATAGTTAAGCTTGGCAAAATAAATTGTATTTTTTTCCTTCTTCTTTTCTTCTGATTCCTGGCTTTTTGACTGAGAAGAGGAAGGGTTTCTCTAAATTGGGCATCCTGAACTACAGGCCATGGGTTCAGCTGGAATCTTGAGTGCTGGCATCACAATAAACTGGAGCCAGAAAATGCTAGAACCTTTGTCCTAATAGAAAGGCAACATATAGTGGAGAAAACCTCTCCCAGCCTGAATGATAACTGCTGAGACAATGGATAATCCCAGGCAGCAGAGCAGCAACCTCTCTAGGCAGAGGGAGGCTCAGCAGCGTAAATGTTCCCAGAGAAAAAGCAGAGCAGCGACCCTCCCAGGCAGAGGGAGGATCAGCAGCAGAGATGGTAGCAGAGCAGTGACCCCTCCAGACAGAGGAGATGCAACAGCAGGGATGGCATCAAAGAAGTGACCTAGTGGAGGTCCAGTTCTTGGAGGGGTGGAGCTAACCACTAAGGTGGAACTCTGGAACCAGTCAGCAGAGCAGTGCAGAAAGGCCAGGCACAACAGAACTTCCCAGGACTTACAGAGGCCACCAGTCAAGTTGCACTCGAGCATATGGGTGAGACTTGTGGGAAGGAAAGCAGGAAGGATATTTGGTAATGGAACATGGGAGATGGAAAAAGGTTCTCCTATCCTATTGGTATTATTCTGTGAGAGTTAGTTCTCTCATATATCCAAATAGCTATCTGATCATCTGTAGAAAAGTATCAGGGATTCTTTCTGTTCTTCAATTGCTAATGTTTCAAGGAGATTAGTACCTGAACTGCTTGAATGCACACCTTATAGTTGTAGAAGTTAATAAAGCTTGCAAATTTTGTCCACCAATCTTGCTGACAATCATACTTATTTTTGGTTTTCCTGGGGGGAAGGGAGAGAAATCCCACCTGCTAACACCCTTCTTCCTCAGGTGGAGGTACCAGGCACAAAGCATACAGGGACCAATGGAGCTTACCCGAGGGGGACTCCCACCATGTCAGCCCCGAACCTAGGGACAACTGCAAAGAGACACCACACTCTTTGACAATTACCCTTCTATTGAGCAGACTATGAAATGAACAGAATTTTAGATTGAAAGGGTCTCTCTGTATAAAATACTGAATAAGCTGTTCAAGACTGGGGAAATAATCTAAAAATTTTAACTTTAATGAGGATATTCAGTCGACTCAACCAGTTAAGTCAAGCCACTGAAAATACTGGCAACAAGTACTGTAAGCTGATAAAGAGTTTGACTAACTTTAAGACAGTGATTTTTTTCAACCAGAATGAGCTGGATAACACTGGATATTGGCACTATTGTTTAAGTTTAACAGCTACCCTACAACTCCTCTATCCCCATCATAGGACATCAAATTGTTCAGACAGAATTTAATCAGTCTGTGGGACAGGAAATTCAAAAAGATAAGATTTGTCTGGATAACTCCCAAAGTTAACTGGACAAATCTTTTGAATATTGGCCTGACAGTTATAAAGACTGTGGGCCTCATATTTAAAAGAATTTATCTGGTTAGCAGCACCTGCTAATCGGATAAACACCACTATCATTAGACCATTGTGGCACTATCTGGATAGTTCCAGTATAGTTCAGGGATGGAGACAAGATTTGGCAAAGATCCTCATGAGAGACTCTTGAGGAAATTAAAAAGTCATAGGATAGGAGGCAGTGTACCACTGTGGATCGGGAATTGGTTAAAAAAAACAGAGAGTAGGTCAAAATGGCCAATTTTCTCAAAGGAGAAAGGTGAAAAGTGGGGTGCCCTAGGGATCTGCTACTATTAATAATTTATTAAGTGTGACAAAGCATACGCAGCACTGCTTTTTAACATATTTATAAATGACCTGAAAATGAGAGTAACAAGTGCAGTGATCAAATTTGCAAACGACACAAAATTATTCAAGGTTGTTAATTTCCAAAAGGATTGAGAGAAACTGTAAGAGGACCTTGAGAAACTAGAAGACTGGGCATTCAGATGGCATATGAAATTTAACGTGGATGAATACAATCAATCCAAACTACAGCTACACAACGAAAGATTCCACATTAGGAGTCACAAGCCAGGAAAAGGATCTAGGCATCATCATGGATAATATATTGAAGTTAGAACATAAGAACATAAGATATGCCATACTGGGGGAGACCAAGGTCCATCAAGCCCAGTATCCTGTTTCCAACAATGGCCAATCTAGGTCATACATACCTAGCAGTTTCCCCAAAAGACACAGGTTCCACAATGCTTGTACTGGGTCAAGCATTGATATCCTGGGTCCCTTCTTAATAATGGTTTATGGACCTTTCCTCCAGGAACTTGTCCAGACCTTTTTTAAACCCAGCAACACTAACAGTCTTTACTACATCCTCCAGTAACAAATTCCAGAGTTTGATTACACGTTGAGTGAAAAATTTTTTTCTTTTATTAGTCTTAAATAATTTATCCTGTAGCTTCATTGCATGTCCCCTAGTCTTTCTATATATCGATAATGTAAACAATCGATCTACGTTTACCCGTTCCACTCCATTCATTAAATTATAGACTTCTATCATATCTCCCCTCAGCCGTCTCTTTTCCAGGTTCCCTAACCTTTTTAGCCTTTCTTCATAGCAGTATCCTTCCATCCCCTTTACCATTTTGGTGGCTCTTCTCTGAACCTTTTCTAATAATGCTATATCCTTTTTAAGATACGGCAATTGGAATTGCACACAATATTCAAGGTGCATTCTCACCATGGAACGATATAGAGGCATTATAATATCTTTTGTTTTATTTTCCATTCCTTTCCTTATGATACCTAGCATTCTATTTGCTCTCTTGGCCACCGCTGCACACTGGGCCGAGGGTTTTAACATGTTATCCACAATGACACCTAAATCTTTTTCCTGGGTGGTGGTTCCTAATGTGGAAGTTCTCTGCTCAGTGTACCGCAGCGGTCAAGAAAGCTAATAGAATACTAGGAATAATAAGGAAAAGAAAAGGGAATACAACAGAGAACATCATAATGCCCTCTGTATGCACCTTGCATACTGGGTGCATTTCTGGTCTCCGCATCTAAAAATGATATAGTAGAATGAAAAAAGGTACAAAGAAGAATGACCAAAATAATAAAGGGGATGGAATGATACCCCTCTGAGGAAAGGCTTAAAAGGTTAGGTGTCTTCAGCTTGGAGAAAGGGTGGCTGAGGAGAGATATGATAGAGCTCTATAAAATAATGAGGGGAAAGGGTAAACGTGAATTGGTTCCTTACTGTTTTAAAAAGTACAAAGACTAGCAGACATCAAAGAAAATATTTTTCCACTCAAAGCATAATTAAGCTTTGAGATTTGTTGCTGGAGGATATTGTAAGAGCTGTTAAAGTAGCTGGGTTTAAAAGAGGATTGGACAAGTTCCTGAAGGAAAAGTCCATAAACCATTAAAGCAGACTGGGGAAAATCCACTGCTTATCCCTGGGATAAGCTGCATGGAATCTGTACCTTTTGGGATCCTGCCAAGTATTTGTGACCTGGACTGGCCACTGTTAGAAACAGGATACTGGGATTAATGGACCATTGGTCTGACCTAGTATGGCATAACTTATGTGCTTATCTATACAGATAGCGGTGATTTTCAGTGCTACTATCCGGATAAGTTAAGACAGATGAAAAGCCGACCTATGTACTATCCAGCTTATCTGGATAGAGGCTGAAAATTTCCACTGTCTGGATAATAGTGGCACTTTTCCAGATAGTATCTGCACAATCTGGATATTTGATGGCACCAATTATCTAGATACTGTGTGGTCAACAATATTGGCACCCTTGCATTTTAGGTATGTTGTGTACAATATCATGAGACATAATTGGAAATATTCCAACTGTATGTCATCATAATATTTTAATAGTATGTTCAAAGGTATACAACAAAAAAAGATGTCTGTACAGCTTAGACATAGTAATTTCTGAGAAAAAAAACAAAATATGACCTGGACTGGATTAATGGCACCCGTCACTAATATTTGTTTGCACAATCCTTGGCAGTGATGACAGCCTCCAAACATTTCTTGTAGCCATCTATAAGTTTTGTACATTTGTCTGTTGGAAGTTTCTCCCACTTTTCAAATGTGATTTTCTCCAGTTCATGAATATTTCCAGGATTCCTTTTACCAGTGGCAGATTTCAGCTCTTTCCAAAGGTTCTCGATTGGACTGAGATCAGGACTCATTGCTGGCTAGTTTAAAACAGTCCAGTTGTTCCTTTTTAACCATTCTTTCGTACTTTTGGATGTATGTTTTGGGTCATTGTCCTACCGGAGGACCCCTGACCTTTGATCCAGACCTAGCTTTCTGACATTAGGTAGCACATTTTAATCCAAAATACCTTGGTAGTCCTTTGACTTCATGATTCATTTAAAACATTCCAGGCCTCCAGTTCCTGAGGCAGCAAAATAGCCTCACAATATTATGGCACCTCCACCATATTTAACTGTAGGAAGGGTTGATTTTTTCCTTTTAAGCTTAATGTCTTCACCTATAAATGTATTGCTGGTCTGCATTGCCAAAAAGCACATTTGGTTTCATCTGTCCACAGAACATTTTCCCAGAAGGATTTGGTTTCTCAAGGTAGGTTTGGGTAAAGATCAGGTGTGCCTTTTTATGTCTGTCTTTGAGCAGTGGGGTCCTCCTTGGCCTTCGCTCATGAAGTACTTCTTTGTTTAGTGTATGGTGCGAGTTGAAACCACCACTCCATATTGTTCCAGATCAGTCTTAAGCTCTTTGTATCTTGTACGTGGTGTTTTTTCAACAGTTCGCACTAACCTTTGAAGACTTCTTAAATTCATTTTCCTCTTCCCACCACATCCTGGGAGGTTCTTGAAAGTTCCTCGAGCAGAAAATGTCTTAATAACATTGCGAACGGTAGACACAAGAATCCCAAGGTCTTTGGAGATGGCCTCATACCCCTTTGAAGATTGATGTTGGGTGATACTGGCTTTTCTGACAATCTTAGGTAGCATTCTTATTTTTACCTTTGTGAAAATGGAACAGGAAGTGAATGTGGCCATTTTAAATATTAGATCCATCATTCATTGGTTGATTCAAGTCATGTGAGTACTGACAATTGATCACAGGTGCATCTAATTTTACTGCAATAGGAATGTAGTTCTTCTGTTCAATCTGATTTGAATTGTTTATAAGACTTCCCATAATCATGTCCTGGCAAGGTCCCAGTTTTTATACTATTTCCTTTTTAATTTGTCTTATTTTATTATTTTATGTTTCAAATATGTGTGCATATATAGTCCAAGGCCATTTCACAAGCCACTTTGTTTTAGGAGATATTGAACATTAAGGAGTTCAACTGCAAAGGTGCTAATAATATTGGCCACATCTGTAGTGCTGCTCAGTATCTGGATAGTTTTGTCCACGTCAGCTGGTGTTTAAAAACCGCTGACTGCTATGGCTGAATATTGCCCCATATATTGTTTAACCTAGAAGACAATCAGTTTCATAAATCTGTTGTAAAAAAGTGCAGTTGCATGTATTTATTTAACTAGACTTATTTACTGCTTTTCTACTAGTCAAAACAGTGTACATTCAGGTACTGTATATATATTTTTCCCTTCTCCCCAAAGGGCTCGCAGTCTATGTTTTTGTACCTGAGGCAACGGACAGTTAAGTGGCTTGCCCAAGGCCACAAGGAGCACTTGTGGGACTAGAAACCCCAGTCCTTCTGGCCCAAGGTTGCTATCCTCTAGTGGGATTTGAACCCCTGGCCTGAGGTAACTTTCCCCAACCACTAAGCCACTCCTCCCTCAATAGAGGGTCAATTACATTTTTTTATTTAGTTCACAACTTTTCAGTGGTAGCTCATGATAAAAGATGGCAAACTTTGTTTGAGAAGACTAATAGAGAGTTGGAGAGCTAGGAGGGGTGAGGGAAAGATAGACCTGCAGGGCTGAGAGGGATAAAAAGGGATAAGAATTGAGAGATAGCAGAATAGCCAGGAGAAGGTAAAGATGACAGAGCTGGAGGGCTGAGAGACTGAGGAGATGATAGAGGAAGAATGAGGGGAGTGAGAGAAGGCATTGGAGAGCTATGAGGGATAAAAGATGGAGAGTAAATTAGAAAAGTAGGGGATAAGAGAAGGATTATGATGAGTAATTGAAAAGGGAGAGATGGAGGACTAGGAGTTGGCATGGAAGTGAGAGACATAGAAAAGTGAAATGATGTGAAATTCCTTCTTTGAAGCAGTTTAGAAACTGCAAAAGAAAATACCAAGTACCATATTTACATTAAATTAATTTAATGTAATATACAAATGAACAATGCAGGAAAAGATTTTTGCGGGATATAGCAGGAGAAATTTAAAAGGTGAGAGAAGAGAGAAAGGAAGAGATATACAGAAGGAAAGGTGAAATGGAAAGTAGGAAAATGAAGCAGAATAAAGGCAACAGAAAAAGAGAGGCAAAATCAAGAAGTGTATGAAGAAGAAAATTACCTCAGACAACTTTTGTATAAAAAAATGTGCTGTATTTATTATATTAGCAATAGGAGTAGCAGCAATTGTGACCCTGTTTCTAGGGGTATTTTCCATGTGTGTCGCTAAATAATGGATGTGGTGTAATGATTAGGAGGCAGGGGTACCACTTGCATGTGGCTAAAGATATAAGGGTCTGAGGAGTTTTCTAGCTGGCTTCCCAGGAAGGAGTTATAAGGTCACAGAGTGAATAAAAAAGAGAATTTTGGGAGGAAACTTGCCTTTTACCTCTTTTCTACCAAGCTTAGTGTGTGGGGTGCAGAGTTCCCTAGTTAAAGGGGCTCTGGGTGTTGACTTAGGCCAAGTGCAAAGTAAAGAGAGGATTGGAAAGGTTTATCCATCCTTTCATCTGTAAAAGAGAAGTAGCAAGAGGCTGTGTAGAGCATATGACCAATTAGAGGAGAGCTGGGGGAGAGAACCTGCAAACAGAGACAAATTGCTGATGGGCCAATGACCAGTGGAGGTTCTGAGGGCGAGAAGCTTAGCAAGATCTGTGTGTTAAAAGAGTTCTTTCATTGCTTCTCGGCCTTTTGGCTAAGATCAAGTGTAGTAAAAGAGTTCTTGGCACCTAGAAAATATTTGTTGCAAGACTGCCAATTGTGCATTCCTCTATGTTAAGGAAATCTACCAGTCATGAGAGTGTTTAAGTGTCTTTCACATCCTTGTTTTTACCTATATTTGTATACCTTGTCTTGCAACCACTTTGATTGAAGGATAAGGTGGTATATAAAACTAGTTAAATAAATAAATAAAGAGGAGCATTGAGGTCCTCCCTCATCCGGTTCAAATCTCTCCTCAAAACGTACCTATTCCTCTTTGCTTTTGACCTTCCCTCCTCTAACTCCTCCCTGGTTGTTATGAATGCCTTTCTTCCATCCTATCACCAATTGTAGTTCCTTTTCTTTCCAGGCTTTGGCCTCCCTTCTTGATTTTTTTATATTGTAAACCGCTTTGGTGTTATTAAGAGCAATATATAATATGTGTGAATAAAGATAAAGAATTTTAAGAAGATTGAGGAAGAGTAATTGGAGGAATACAGTCTGGATCTACAAAGGAGAGAACTAAAGGGAAGACTTCAAGCAAGATCCCCCTCTCCCATGTTTGTTTTTGTATTTTAGTTTCCACCTTCCTGTTTTTCATCTTGCCTGCCTGTGAAGTAACAAGTGAAATGTTTGCTATTTTATTTACTCAATAACTTATCATTTTAACTATAGTTCTGGGAATGGTCAGCAGTTTTTTTTTTTTGAACATCAAGTGTCAGGTGAAAAATATGTGGAGCACGATTCCATTAGGGGCATGTCCGCGCCATATCGATGCCCCTGAGCAGAACGAGCACATTAGGACCCGATTCTACACCGTGGGAGCCAGACGTTCCCGTGGGTGCTGGATTGGGCCCTGAGACGGCCCGGCATGCCCTTGCATACACGCAGGGACATCCTCCCTGCATGCCCTTCCAACTCCCGCACGCGCTGATCCCCTGCTACCCCGCCGCCCGACCCTAGGCTGGGCAGCCGGGGCCTGGATTGGGAAACAGGGACCTACCTACCACCTGTCATGACCTTGGGAGGGTTCTGGCCCTGATCGTTGCAGTCCCAGCTGCTTATTCCACATCCGAGGTGGAATAAGCAGCATGTCCACCCCTGACCTTCAGAATATACAGGGCCATGACCTGAATCGGCCCTGTATTGCCGGCTGCCTCGGCCCACCCCCACTCTGCCTTCACTCTGCTCCCTCCCACTCCCTGCTGGCTCTCCCCGTACTGCTGCTCTGGCCGTGCGGGGAGTGTCTGTGTGGGAATACGGGCAGGACAGCTTGCGGCGCGGCACGTCCTGCTGGGATGTGCAGCCCCACAAGTTGTCTTGCTGAATTAGGCCCAAAGTGAAAGACTGTCTCTGCAATAGGTACTTGAAGATGTCTTTCCACCATACCTCAGGACCCAAACCAAAACAAAATCTCATCTGTAAATTATAGTCATTAAAAAATGGTCCACCAGGGTGTCCACCGCAGAATAAGTGCTTCTCCTCTCGCTGTTAGCCCAGAACCAATGCCTATCAACAAGCTCTAACCCAATCCCCATCATTCGTGGCACTGGCTTCATTACCCCAAGAGTTCCACTGGTTAGAATTAGAGGTAAAACTCACTCTTCTCTTATTCACATCCCTCTGATCCATACAACATCACTGGAGCACCTCACTCAGCACTCTAACCAGACTGCCCCACTCAAGTGTCTAGTTATTAATACACGTTGTAACCACCTTTGCGCCCCCAGCCGAAGCGTGTAGGGCTTAAGCGACCTGTTATCCTTCTTTGAACAGCTATCTGACCTTTTCCTGAGGCAAAGCCTTTTGGGAAATGTAGTTTCTTTCAGTGTCCAATGAAGAGTAGTGTGAACTCAAAGTGGTTTTAAGCAAACAGGATTTATTTCCCCTCCGGGCGGATTTCAGCATGGAACAAAGGTAACACAAACCATATACTTCTGGTAAAGGACAAAATGAAAAGTTTCCAACAGAAATAGCTTAACTTCAGCAGTAATAAACATTTGCTTCCCAGCAATTAAAACAAACAGTTCTGTTTCCCACAGCTTTGTACTTTTTCTCTTAACACCTCTGCAGTTCTCTGCACTGCTTAAACTCAACGCAGGGAAAATATCTCATTCGATATTGTAATCGTACAGTCCATCAATTCTTCAGATGTGTTGCCTAGCCCTGGCTCTGTTTCCATTAACTCTTCATTGTTTCAGGGGCCACGCCCTTCCTCTCTGGCTTAGGCTTTATATCATACTCTTGGCACATGTATTGCTGTAAACAATCATCCTCATTACAGGTATTAAAACCACAGTCCCAACCCTTTGGGTAAGTAAAATCACACTGATTATCAACAGCCTTATTTGAAACCCAGTCTCTGGGCTTACCTCTTGGTCTGCCTGCAAACGGCTTTCTCTGGGCTTTGGAAACAGCTGTTGGTTCAAAACCTGATTTGTGAGCTGTGGGTTGCAACTGACTTCCTGGCTTTTTCCTATCCTTGTAATTCCCAGAATACTGCAAACAGCCTGGCCTGCTTTTGCTGTATTCTTCTCTTGAAAAACACTTTATAAATGGTTCTTCTTCTACCTTTAAACTTGGCTCTGGCTCTGGGCTTTCTCTCCGTTTTAGTGAGTGTTCCTCTAGGCTTGCCACGGTCTCTCTCCCACGGTTCTGGGCTGGAACTCTACCGGTAGCTCTGCCTAGGCCTGGAACTCTGACTCCTCCCTGGTCCTCCTCTTGGTCTGTTAGCTGCCCTCTTTGCTGGCTTCTCACCGGAACCCTCGGTTGGCCTTGTAGGTAACCTCCCAGCTGAGCTTGTGTTGGAGCTTCCTGTATGGCTCCTAGTCGAGACCCTTTTCTTTCTACTGAGGCCTCTTTATGTGTCTGCCCTCTAGGGCAGTGCCTGACTCCTCCTCCTAGCAGGTGCTCTCATTCAACTCGTGACTCCTGAGCTAACTGGCAGCAAGGGCGTGTTTCTTTCCCCTGTGTCTGGTTTCCCTGGTAACTACTAGCCATGTGCTTTTGTTTACCATCCAGCACTGCTTCTGATTCCTGCTTTTTGGCTCTTTCTAAAGGGCTGGAGGAATCCACCATGTCACAACGTTCATTGAGAAACAAGATGCAGCCACTTCATGAATACCTTACGGATTATGACTTGGATGTTATGTGCATCACGGAGACATGGCTTACAGAAACAGACACAATCCTTATTAATCAACTAAAACATCCAGAATATGACCTATTCAATTGTCCTAGACTTGGACGAAGGAGAGAAGGTTTGTGTATTATCGCCAAAAAGAAACTACTATTCACTCTAGTATCCACAACCATCACCAATGGAATGGATATTATCATAATCGCCAATAGTCAGAACTCTATATGCCTTGTCTACCGATCCCCCACGGCAAGCAGCGAAGAACTAGTTTCTCTCCTGGAAATCGTCAGCACTCACATAAATCCAAATTGCTCTCTAATACTCTAGGGTGACTTAAACCTGTCCTCCATCCCAGTGAAGCAGGCCAAGGCCTTCACTAATGCAAAGACCTATTTAAAATACACTCAGATTGTACTGGATCCAACACACATCAAAGGCAATACCCTTGATCTAATCTTCATACCAGATCAGCTCCTGGAAAAGCCTACTATTCCCTCCCCTTGCATTACAAAGGTCCCCTGTTCAGGCCACTACACCATCTCTTTCACCTTCCTCATCAGGCTCATACATTCACCAACCCTCAAAGTGACAGGAACTACTGGAGATTTAAACAATTCAAGAAGAGCTACTTCCTGGATAATGTCATCCCTAGCCTGGACATTGATACCCAAGATCTGGACCATTTTGTCTCTAACTGGGATGAGACAATCAATGTCATATCAGCTGCACCCCCCTCAAAATCAACTGGTCGCAGACTTCGCCAATACTCGCTATGGTATACTACAGAGCTAAAGAAAATTAAACAAGAGCTCAGAAAAGCGGAATACATATGCAGGCATGCTTCAGATGAACAATCAAGGAAAATCTACCTACAAATTTTTCATTCATATCAAACTCAAATCAACAAGGCAAAGAGAGATTATCACACCAGAACTATCCTAAAATCTATAAACAAACCCGGAGAGATGTTTGATATCGTTAAGTCCCTTCTAAGGGAGAACAGACCACCAGCTGCTCAAACTGCTTCTAGTCCCCAAAATCTTGCTCTCCACTTCCAATCAAAACTCCAACTTACCTCCTGCCACAATGGTAAACTACAAGCACACCGGTACCACCAGAACACTTCATTCATTCAGTCTAATCACACCTGACCAGCTGGATAACATCATTAACAAACTCAACACCACCACATCCCCGTTGGATCCCTGTCCTGTAAGCTGGTTACAAATAACTAGATTTGAGCTTGCCCTGACAATAAGTAATATGATACACCTCTCATACACCCAAGAATATATGCCAACCAAACTAAAGATTGCTTCTATATGACCATTGCTAAAAACTCTCAGCTAGACCCCACAGAACTCAACTCATACTGACCTAACTCAAGCTTGCCCTCCCTTGCAAAAATAATAGAGAAAGTGGTCCAGTTTCAATTACATGACTACCTAAATGCTCCACTTGACCCACATCAGCATGGCTTCTGCCCTGGCCACGGAGTGGAAACTCTGCTAATATCACTCATCAACCAATTCACAAAGGGAATAGAGAAACCTAAGTAAGGATTCATCCTCATATTTCTTGATATCATTGCAGTTTTTGACACAATATGTCATGAGATTCTTCTGAAGAGGTTACAATACATCGAGATCATTGACTCAGCACTGAGCTGGATTCGATCCTACTCGTAGGGTCGTCATCAAATAGTGCAGGTCAATGCCAATAGCTCTGACTCTTATCCACAGAAGCAAAGAGTATCCCAGGGCCATCACTTTCAGCCTTATTATTTAACATCTACATCTAGCCAATCTGTGAGCTCATCCGGTCACATGATGTATTCTTTCACTTATATGCTGATGACATCATGTTTTATGCTCTCTTTTCCACCACATCTCCGGACTTCACTCCAATTGTAAAGTGTTTCAATGCAATTGCCCTCTGGATCTCCTAGCATGGCCTCTCATTAATTACAACAAAACCGAGGTGCTCTTCATATTCAAGGCTCAATCTTTCTCCCCACCAACATCACTGAAAGCCAAACATGCTGAGCTTATAGTCAAGCTCGAGGTACACTACCTCGGAGTAATTATTGATCAACATCTTATACTACAGTTGTACATAAATAACGTAACAAAGAACATCTACTGCAAAATGAGGACACTTCAGTGACTGCAACCACTTCTTGAACCTCAGGACTACAAGACTGTTTTCTAGGCTGTGACACTTTCTGACATGGATTACTGTAGTGCAATTCTCCAAGAACTACCAAAAAGTCATTTACTCCCGCTACAGCTTGCCCAACATACAGCAGCTAGGATACTCACTGGGGCACTCAGAGGTACCCATATCACCCCCATCTTGGCTACCTCTATTAGGCAGAATAAAGTATAAGAACATCATGACAATATTTAAAATCTATCATTGCACTACCTTCAGACTATTATAAGGGAACTCCCTAACAACGGCAAAGAAGAAGTACCGCAGGGTACCTCCTCACCTCTCCTCCTGACTTCGTTAAATTTAACCAATCAGCTTGTTTGTGCTCATGCTCCTTATATGCTCCTGCATTATGGAACACCATACCCTTACAGATCAGAACACACACAGACATTATGGACTTCTGAAAGCTTTTAAAAATACACCTGTTCAAAAAGTTCTTTGAGGGAGTCACATAAATGCAGACACATCAGCTATGCTCTATGAGATCTTCCCAACACCTGTTATAATTACATGTCCATCATATGAGATGATACCTGTCCCCTTCCCCTACCATAAGTTACATATGTTTTACTTTAATGTTCCCTTATTAACTGGTTCTTTGTAATGTTAACTGGTTCTATGTAATGTTATGTTACGTTATTTGTAAACCGCCTTAATCATTGGAATCAGGCCAGAAGGTCGGGGGTTCATTGGATCAGGCCAGAAGGTTGGGGATTCAAATCCCACTAGAGGACAGCAAGCTTGGGCCGGAAGGACTGGGGTTTCTAGCCCCACAGGTGCTCCTTGTGATCTTGGGCAAGCCACTTAACCCTCCATTGCCCATGTTCCATGTAAAATAGTTATCTCCAAGTTACAGTAGTGGCCAAAAAATTAAGGCAGAGTCCAAAATATCAGAATTTTATTAGAAAAGTACGTGTTATTGTCACTTTCATGGTCAAAAGCTTTAAGAACCAAAGATATATATGTCATTGTCAAAGTTTTATTCAGGAAACAATATGTGTGTCAATATTTCATAGGGTGTCCGTAATTTTTCAGCACTGCCTGGATTCTTGTAGGCATACTGTTAACTAGCATTTTACAGTATGCTGGAGTGATTTCATTGACCCATACATGTCCTTTAAATCTGCTTCTGAAGTTGGACGGTGTGCTGCCACCTTAAGAACATAAGAACATAAGATATGCCATACTGGGTCAGACCAAGGTCCATCAAGCCCAGTATTCTGTTTCCAACAGTGGCCAATCTAGGTCATATGTACCTAGCAGTTTCCCCAAGGGACACAGGTTCCACAATGCTTGTATTGGTTCAAGCATTGATATCCTGGGTCCCTTCTTAATAATGGCTTATGGACCTTTCCTCCAGGAACTTGTCCAAACCTTTTTTAAACCCAGCTAAACTAACAGCCTTTACTACATCCTCCGGTAACAAATTCCAGAGTTTGATTACACGTTGAGTGAAAAACTATTTTCTTTTATTAGTCTTAAATAGTTTACCCTGTAGCTTCATTGCATGTCCCCTAGTCTTTCTATATTCTGATAAGGTAAACAATCGATCTACGTTTACCCGTTCCACTCCGCTCATTAATTTATAGACTTCTATCATATCTCCCCTCAGCCGTCTCTTTTCCAGGTTAAAGAGCCCTAACCTTTTTAGCCTTTCTTCATAGGAGTATCCTTCCATCCCCTTTACCATTTTGGTGGCTCTTCTCTGAACCTTTTCTAATAACTCTATATCCTTTTTAAGATACGGTGACCAGAATTGCACAAAATATTCAAGGTGCGGTCTCACCATGGAACGATATAGAGGCATTATAATATCCTTTGTTTTATTTTCCATTCCTTTCCTTATCATACCTAGCATTCTATTTGCTCTCTTGGCCGCCGCTGCACACTGGGCCGAGGGTTTTAACATGGTATCTACAATGACGCCTAAATCTTTTTCCTGGGTGGTGGTTCCTAATGTGGAACCTTGCATCGTGTAACCATAGTTTGGGTTGTTCTTCCCTAGGTGCATAACCTTGCACTTGTCCACATTAAATTTCATCTGCCATTTTGATGCCCAGTCTTCCAATTTATCAAGATCCTCTTGCAATTTTCCACAATCCTCTTGGGTTTTAACAACTTTAGTTTTGTGTCATCTGCAAATTTGATAACCTCACTCGTTATTCCACTTTCCAGGTCATTTATGAATATGTCAAAAAGCAGCGGACCCAGCACAGATCCCTGGGGTACACCACTATTCACCTTTCTCCATTGGGAAAATTGGCCATTTAGCCCTACCCTCTGCTTTCTATCTTTTAACCAGTTCCTGATCCACAATAGTACACTGCCTCCTATCCCATGACTCTTTAGTTTTGCCAAAAGTCTCTCATGAGGGACCTTGTCAAAGGCTTTCTGAAAGTCCAGATACACAATATCAACCGACTCACCTTTGTCCACCTGATTATTCACTCCTTCAAAAAAACATAACAGATTAGTAAGACAAGATCTTCCTTGTCTAAAGCCATGTTGACTGTCTCTCATTAGTTCATGACTATCTACATGCTGAGTAATTTTATTCTTTATGATGGTTTCTATCATTTTTCCCGGTATTGACGTCAGGATCACCCCTGGAACCCTTTTTTTTTTTTCTTCAATATTTTATTTTGAACCATCAAACAAAACAACAAATACAGAGCATAAAACAATCGCTCCCTGGGGTAGGCTCTTATCCCCAGGGTGCCAGATACATAGATGGTTACATAGTTTCGAGGTAGTACCTCTATTACCCCCCCATCCCCCCCCTACCCTCCCCCCCCCATTAACCCCCTCCCCCCCCTCCCCCCCGGCCCAATATCCACCCGGACCAGCATATATAACAGTGTCACACCTCTGTGGTCTCCAGATACAGCCATGGCTGTCAACAGCCGAATTGCAGGGTTACATTACGTGTCCGAGGGCTTAACTTTTGAATATAGGGCTCCCACAGTAACCAGAAAGCAGACCACCGCTTCACATGACCTCGCGCAGCCCGACATTCCAGGAGCATAAGTTGATGGAAGGAGTTCCGCCACTCCCAAAAGGAGGGAGGGTGGCTGTCCCTCCACCCCCGGAGAATGGGACCCTTACCCACCAGACATGCCTTCCGCACCAGCCAACGACTCCATTTCCCCTTTGGAGAGGTGAGACCTAGAAGATCCAAGACGATCAAGGCTGCATCCCAGTATACAGGTTGTCCAAGGAGGTCGGCCATATAGAGGGCAATTCTGTGCCAGTAGGGGCGTATGCGCCGGCAGCCCCACCACATATGGTACAAGGTCGCCAGGGGCTCCGCACAGCGTGGACAGCTACCATCCACGGTCAGACGGCAGCGGAGGGCTCGCCGCGGGGAGAAGTGAACCCTAGTTAAACACTTAATTTGAATTTCTCGCCAACGAGCACCGTCTACCAGGCTCGCCACCCTCCGAAGGGCCACCAGAATAGTACCCTGGGGAATGTCTCGACCCAGTTCCACCCCCCAGGCTCGTTCCACTCCACTGTAGTCCGGCCGCGGCTGAAACCGCTCCAATCGAAGATGAAAGGTCCGAATAGACGGCCTCTCAGCCCCGCCAAACCCGAAAAACGCGATTAGCTGGGCCGAGCGGTCGCCACAGAGTTCCGACCGTGGAAGAGAAGTCACGTAATGGGCCATTTGCATGTACGCAAAGAAATGTAGGGGCCCCAATTGATATTCTCGGGACAACAACGAAAAGGGCTTGGGTTTACCCGCCAGGTCCACCACATGGCCCAGCGCCCGCACTCCTCTCTCCCCCCACTGACGAAACGCTGCCGTATCCGTCCCCGGGGTAAAATTGGTGTTGCCCCAAATAGGTAGCCAGCTCGACACCTGCCACCGTCGGCCCCAGTAGACATTCAATTTCCGCCAGGTTTTATATACCGGGGCCAATAACACGCTATCCGCTAAATGCGTAGGCCACCTACTCACCTCCAAATGCAAAAGGGCCCGTAGAGAATGGGGGGCCGCGTACGCCTCCTCAAACGCTCTAGGGGTATAAAGATCATTATCCCCGAGCCAGTCCCCCAAATGGCGGGCTTGACAAGCCAGTACATATGCACCAAGATCTGGGAGTCCCCATCCCCCCCCACGGATCCTCCCCATGAGTCTACGGTACGAGACCCGAGCTCTCGCCCCCCGCCACAGAAAGCTCCGAAATTCCACCTCAAAGCACCTAATATCCCGACGAAGGAGCCACACAGGGAGGGTTTGTAGCCAGTATAAAATCCTCGGCAGAAGGACCAATTTGATCGCCGCAATCCTCCCCATAAGGGATAGGGGAAGGGACTGCCACGCCTGTAGCTGGGTCCTCACCTTAGCCAGCATCCGTCGCAGGTTAGCCCTATATAGGCGACCCGGTTGACAGGACAGTACGATCCCCAAGTACATGAACTGGCGCTCAGCCCATCGGAGGGGGAATGCGCCCACCCAGCTACCCCGAAGTCGGCCCGAAACATCAAGGGCTTCGGACTTTTCCCTGTTAATACGGAACCCCGCAATCTGCCCAAAAACGCGGAACTCCTGCAACAGAGGGGGTAAGGAATCCCCAGGAGAAAGCAGGTGGACCAGCAAGTCATCGGCAAAGGCCGAAACCTTAAATACCTGAGGGCCGATACTTACGCCCCGGATTGTCCGCATATCCTCCACACGGCGTAGGAGAGGATCCAACGAAAGGACAAAAAGGAGAGGGGAGAGGGGGCAGCCCTGACGGGTCCCCCTCTGCAATGAAAAAGGCTCTGATATAACTCCATTACAAAGTATCGCTGCGGTAGGATTAGCATATAAACTGTCAACCATGTTACAAAACGACGGCCCCAGCCCATACTGAGGGAGGATGAATCTCAGGTATTGCCAATCCACCCTGTCAAAGGCTTTTTCTGCATCAAAGCTAATCAAGAGAGAGGACAAGTGTCTATGCTGAACCCATTCTAGGGATGCGATGATCTTACGTAAGTTGCGGACCGCGTAACGCCCTTTAACAAAACCGACCTGGGACTCATGAACTAACTGCCCCAAAAACTCCGCCAGGCGGTCTGCCAAGATCTTAGCCATTAGTTTAAGGTCGAAGTTGAGTAAGGAAATCGGACGATATGAGGCTGCAGAAAGAGGGTCTTTGGCCGGCTTGGGAATAAGGACTATATGAGCATGATTGATTGACCCCCCACCGAAAAGTGCCCTGCTGCGCTCTCCGATTATGCACTGCAGTCAGCGTTGGGGAAATCTGTTCCTTGAGAATTTTGTAAAATTCAGCACCTAGACCATCGGATCCTGGGGATTTGTAGCAGCTGGCCTTGGAAATGGCCCCCTGCAGCTCGGCCACCGTAAGGGGCTGATCTAATTGAGCTCTTTGCTCAGTAGAAAGGCGGGGCAAGTCTAGCCCCTTCACATAATCTGCCATCGCCGTAGGAGAAGTCGCCTCCGCAGTATACAGTTTCTGAAAGAAAGAGCGAAAGACACGCGCTATCGCTGGGCTTTCCCTGTGCAATACCCCAAGATCATCTCGCAATGCGGGCACCAATTTTGATCCCCTGGGTCCACGCAGACACCGAGCCAATAACTTTCCCGGCTTGTCCCCATAGCGGTACAATTGATAGCGATAATACAAGACTGACTTCTTCGCTCTTTGGTGTAATAGTTCGTTTAGTTCCATTTGAGAGTCCCATAGCTGCTTTTTTAAGCTCGCAGTGGGAGTATGAGCCCAGCGACGTCGCAAGGTCATCACCAAGCGTTCTAAAACCATAATACGTTCGGCCCGTAGTCGACGTTTTCTGGCAAGAAACCCAATGATATCTCCCCTCAGTACGACCTTCGCCGTTTCCCAGAGCAATTCGGGGTCATCCTGGTGACCCCTGTGATCAGCCTCAAATTCCTGCCACCGCCGCTGTATAAATGCACGAAATTGGGCGTCGCGGTATAGCTCCAATGGGAAACGCCATTGAAAGGCCCGTGACGTACTCCCACCCCAAAAAACTTCCATCCAGACAAATGCATGGTCAGATATCTCTACAGGCCCTATCTGGGCGTCCCCCACCTTGGCAAACAGTTCAGCGGATATCAATAAATAGTCTATTCGTGCACTTGTGCCGTGGGCCCGGGATTGGTGGGTGTAATCCCGCTCGCCCGGGTGTAGTAAGCGCCATAAATCCACTAGCCCCAACCTGGAACAGAAACGTCGCAATGCCTGAGCCGTCGCCCGTCTTTCGCTTTGCTCCCCCACTCTAGAGGTATCGAGGTCAATGTCCATGACCCCGTTGAAGTCTCCCCCCAAAATAACGGGGAGCTCTGGCAACGTCTCAAGTGTGGAGGCAATGCGCGCATACAGGGGCAAATCGAGTACATTAGGACAATACACGCTACCAAGAACTACTGGCCTCCCCTCAAGGACTCCCTGCACCAGTACATATCGGCCCGTCGGATCAACAAGTTCCTTCACCACATCCATCCTTACCCGTTTGTGAATCAAAAGCACTACCCCACCCTTCTTACCAAGCGCTGGGGCCCCCCAGACCTGTCCCACCCACTCCCGGCAGAGTTTGCGGTGTTCGTCGGCAGTCTGGTGGGTTTCCTGTAGCATAGCGATGTCTGCTCCCTGCCTAGCCAGGGCCTGCAGTATTTTCGCCCTTTTGATCGGACTACCCAGACCACAAACATTCCAAGAGATTATCTTAAGTGGCATACAGTATTAAACTAGGCATGCAAACATCTATTATGTACCATACAAAATATAGGGAAGACACCCCCCCAGCCCGGGGTCCCCCCCTATGGCCCGTCAAAGACCATCCTCGGCCCGTTACTACCTCCACTGGTCTCCTAAAATACAGTAAGCCACTACCTCCCCTCCCCCTACTTCTCTTCCCCCCTTCCCCCCCTTCCCCCCCCTTAACTTCTACCTCTCCCTTTGTACCCCTCCCCCTCCCTCCCCCCCCCCTTCGACTCCTTAATTCTACTACCATCCTCCTCTCCTCTTCAGTGAGTTCCTAGATGCGTGTGGTACCCCCCCACTCCTCCCACGCCCCAACTTTGCCACAGGCCACCCCCCCCCCCGGCCCCTCCAAAGGCACAACTACCCCGTACCTCTCCCCGCCCCTCCCCAGCACCCAGCAAAAAATAAAACAACCTAGAGCTCTACTTAATGGCAATCAAGAGAAACCTGGCAACCCCCCACCCCCACTCCAATTACCATCACCATCACTTTACAGTCCAAAACAGGATACTCTGAGCTTGTTCATCACGGCAATAGTCTTCTCCGCCAATCTTCAGGACTCGGCCGCCACTGCGGCCCTCCGCCGTATCTCCTCCACATAGGGCGTTGCTGCTGTCGCAGAGTCAAAAGTCCGACGGATCCCGTCATGGGTGAAGACCAATCGGGCAGGATATTGCACCATGAATTTAATATTATTGTCTATCAGGGTCTGGCACAAAGGTCCGTATTCTCGTCGCCGTTGTCCCAGGGCTGCTGAGTAATCCTGAACAATACGTATCCGGGCATTGTCCTTCTGAATGGTCCCTTTCCGTCGCGCTGTACGCAGGACCGCTTCTTTCTGTGGGAATCTCAGGAACCGTGCTATGGCCACCCTAGGTCTGGTGTCGTGGGTCCTCCGAGGTCCAACCCGGTGTGCCCGCTCAATTTGCACTGAGGCGGCTTCAGGTTCAGTCGCCAGGAGTTGTTTCACCAGATCTTCTAGGTAGGATTGCAGGTCCCGGTCTTCGACGGTATCTGGGATCCCAAGAAATCTCAGATTATTACGGCGGGACCTGTTTTCTAGGTCATCCAGTTTGGCTTCCTGCTCATGAAGCAATTTTTTCACCCGAGCCATCTCCCGCTGTAGCTCCAGCACGTGCTCCTCCGACTTCTCAATCCGGTTCTCCGCCTCTTGTAGTCGGCCGCCCAAGGCCTCCACTGAGGTCTGGACAAGGTCCATACGGCCCCGCAGGTCCTCGAACTGAGCAGACAGCGCCCCTGCCACGGCTATGGAAATTTCATCCACCATCCCTGCTGCGGTCCTGGCCTCCCCCTTCAACGGTGAGGATTGCTCCCCCCCCCTGGGCGGCAGGGGGGTCTTCTCCTTGTCCACCCGGCGGCCTCCCTTTGCCGCCATCGCTGAGGCCCCTGCTGTAGTCCACTCAGGAGGAGGGGGGGGTCTCTCCCCTATCCCCGCTCTACACCGCCGGGCGACGAGGGCCTCGGTTGTCGACCTCCTCTATTTCGTGGTACACTCCCAGTTTTGAGCCCCAGGGGTCGCCCGGGCCGCCCAAGCCTCTGTACACAGAAGATAGGGTGTGGGTTCTGGGCTCCGAGGCCTTAGATGAAGGGCAGGAAGCTCGGTCGGCGGAGTGCTGGGGGGAGCCCAGGTCTCGGGCACTGATGCGCCGGGGGCAAGTATAGATCCTGGGCCCCTAAGTGCCAAAGGTGGAGCAGGAAGCCAAAGAGGGGACGCAAGGGGGGGGGGGCAAGGCTTCAGCCACGGGCTCCCAAGCACTGGAGGCCGGGCGTAGGGCACAGGAAATAAGCTCTTCAATGGCGAAAGCAAGGCACTGATCAGGGACTCATCGGTAGTGGAGGCAGGGCGCCGGTCAGAGACTCTTCGAAGATGGAAACAGGGCGCCGGTCAGAGACTCCAGGGTGCCAGGGGAAGGGGGGCCAGGCTCAGTCCCGCATGCCCCCATGCAAAAAGACAAGTCACAGGCTCCCAATGGGCAAAGGGCGGCACGGGTCTCTGTCTCCCATGGAGGGGTGAGGAGGGCATCAGCCAAAACCGCGCAATCCTATGCGGGTCCCCTTGGATGGGAGGGGGGGCAGGTTTAACCGGCGGCAGCTCACAGCCGGGCCCGAGCAAAGATCTCAGCCTCCCCTGGTCATTCTCGCAGCAGACATCCGTTCAGGGCACAGGCTGGATGCAGATGGAAGTGATGGACGCCAGCCAGGGGGCCGCGGCCGCCTCAGGGATCCCCCTGCTAGCCCGCACAAACTGTCTCGTCGCGCTGACTGGGCCACTCACCCCGCCACGTGTCTCTCTACTCCAACGCGGCGCCTGCAGAGCGAGCCGCGCACATCTAGGCCGCCTCCTCGGATCCTCCGATGCAGGTGAGCAGAAGGCTCTGGGTCATCGCTCCGGGCTACAGTCTGGGCGAGGAAGCTCGGGGGGTGTGCAGGATCCCCGAAATTAGCCCCGGTCGGTCCGTCGGCGGCGTCGGGGGAGCAGGGGGGCCCAGAGCTCGAGCGGCGTGCGACCGCTCGGGCTCACCGCATCACCGGAACCCCCTGGAACCCTTTTTAAAAATTGGTGTTACATTGGCGATCCTCCAATCTTCAGGTATTAGAGATGATTTTAATGATAGTTCACAGATTACTAATAGCAGGTCTGCAATCTCATATTTCAGTTCTTTCAATACCCTTGGATGTATACCATCCGGCCCAGGTGATTTGCTACTCTTCAGCTTATCTAATAGTTGTAATACATCTTCTCGATGTATCGATATTTCCTTCAATTCTTCTGCACCTTTAAATACCACTTCAGTCATGGGTAACATCCCTACATCTTCCTCAGTAAAGACTGAAGCAAAGAATTCGTTCAGTCTCTCCGCTATCACCTTGTCGCCTCTTAGTGCTCCTTTAACCCCTTTATCATCTAATGGACCAACTGACTCTCTCACAGGTTTTTTGCTACGAATGTACTTGAAAAGGTCTTTACTTTGCGTTTTTGCTTCTGCAGCAAGCTTCTTCTCAAATTCTCCCTTTGCCTGCCTTATCAATGCCTTGCATTTGACTTGCCAGTGCTTGTGCTGTTTCCAGGTTTCGTCGTTTGGCTCTTTTTTCCATTTCCTGAAAGATGCTTTTTTGGCAACAACAGCCTCTCTGACCTCAACTTTAAACCATGCTGGCAGTTTTTGGACTTCTTTCCACTTTTCTTAAAGCATGGAATACAGCTGGTCTGGGCTTCCAAGATAGTATTTTTCAACAACAGCCAAGCCTGATGTACGTCTTTAACCTTTGCAACTGCTCCTTTTAGTTTTTTCTTGACTGTTTTCCTCATTTTATCATAGTCTCCCTTTCGAAAGTTAAAAGGTAGTACTGTGGATTTCCTTACTATCCCTCCTCCACTAATTAAATCAAAGGCGATCATGCTATGATCACTATTGCCAAGTGTCCCCAACAACCTTATCTCTTGCACTAGATCTGGTGTTCCACTAAGGATTAGGTCTAATATGGCTTCCCCTCTGGTCGGTTCATGAACCAGCTGCTCCAAGAAGCAGTCATTTATTTCATCTAGGAACTTTATCTCCCTAGCATGTCCTGACGTGACACTGACCCAGTCGATACCGGGAGTAGTTGAAATCACCCATTATTATTACTGTGCTGTAACTTTTGTTAGCTTCCTTGATTTCTTTGAGAATTTCATCATCCATTTGGTCATTCTGGCCAGGCGCTCGATAGTACACCCCCCACTGCCATTGCCTTCCCCCTTTTACATGGAATTTCAATCCATATAGATTCTACAGCAGATTTTGTTTCCTGCAAAACTTTAATCCTTTCTGACTCAATGCCCTCTCTAACATAGAGAGCAACCCCTCCACTAATTTGATCAGCTCTATCATTACGATATAGTTTGTACCCAGGTATCACAGTGTCCCACTGGTTGTCGTCCTTCCACCATGTCTCTGATATTCCAATCATATCTAACCTTTCATTTAGTGCTATATATTCTAACTCTCCCATCTTATTTTTTAGACTTCTAGCATTTGCATACAAGCATTTTAGAGAATGTATTTTATCCATATGAATTTGTCTGTTAGACATGAGTAATTTGGGATCTTTAAGCTCTGTCTGCTCCGTACTTGAGGGCATTTGGGCTACTTTACTCTTTTGTGGAACCTCTCTGCTTTTGGTAGTATCCTTCAAAGATACATTCTTCCGAACCATCTGCTCCTGGGCGACTGTCGGCTTTCCCCTAATATCTAGTTTAAAAGCTGCTCTATCTCCTTTTTAAAGGTTAATGCCAGCAGCCTGGTTCCATCCCGGTTAAGGTGAAGCCCATCCCTTCGGAAGAGCCCCTCCTTTCCCCAGAATGTTCCCCAGTTCCTAACAAATCCAAACCCCTCATCTCTGCACCATTGTCTCATCCACGCATTGAGACTCCGGAGCTCTGTCTGCCTTTTGGGTCCTGCGTGTGGAACAGGAAGCATTTCGGAGAATGCTACCCTAGAAGTTCTGGATTTCAACTTCCTACCTAAAAGCCTAAATTTAGCCTCCAGAACCTCCCTACCACATTTTCCTATGTCATTGGTACCAACATGTACCAAGACAGCAGACTCCTCCCCAGCACTATCTAAGACCTTATCTAGGTGGCTGACCCTTTTCTTCATAAGACCTTTTTCTTCATAAGATTCCAACAGTTTTCAATGACATTGAGATACGCAGAGTTTGATGGCCAACTTGGTAGCAGTTCGATCTGGTTGTCCACGAACCATTTTTTGACTGTTTTTGCAGTGTGGCACGGTGCCGAGTCCTGCTGAAATATAGTTGTGCCAGAAACATTCATGTGTATTTTAACTTTACTATTCAGCACGGATATGTATTTTGCAGTATTTACTCTTTCACCTTTCTCAAAAATGTGCAGGCCACATTGTCCATTCACCGAGATACCACTCCATACCATGACCGATGGTGGGTGTTTAACAGTCTTGATCGTGTACTTCAGATTTAATCTCTCGCCTGTTGGTCGACGGACGTAGCTGTAACCACTCCCACGTACTTGTTGAAATGTACTTTCATCTGTGAATATTACCCTCTCCCACCATTCAGCAGATTTGTCTTTCATCTTGCTACAAAACTGTATGCGGGCAGCAATTTGTTTCCTGGTCATCATAAGCTTCTTGGCAGGTCTTCTGGCCACGAGTTTGAATTCATCCACAAGCCGTCGTCGGATAGATCTGGCACTTATCTTTATTCCTCGATCATTAGCTAATTGAGCCACACGTTGAGTTGAAGTATGTGGACTAAATGTAATAATGCTTTTGAGGAATCGGTCATCTCGTCCAGTAGTTATCCGTCTGCGCCCACATTTCGAACGATGTGTACGGTCACCTGATTTCAGAACATTCTGAACTGCACACCTTGATATATGCAAATGTTTTGCAATAGCACATTGCGAATATCCTTCAGCATGGACAACTTGTCCTTTTGCAAAGTCATTAATATCGCACTTTCTACCCATCTTGATTATATATTTTACATGTAACTTTTAATCTTTTCCTAGTTGTAAAAATTCAAAACTTCATCCAAGAAACCTACTACAGAGTGTAAGTAAACTAAAATGGATGCCAGACACATGGTGTGACTAATCGCCATGCTGATTAAATAAGTAAGCACGTGTGACATCTCCACAGTACATTATTTAACAATAAATTGTAGAAAAAGATACCTGCCTTAATTTTTTGGCCACTACTGTATACATAGTAACAGTAACATAGTAAGTGACGGCAGATAAAGACCAGCATGGTCCATCTAGTCTGCCCAGCAAGATGGCAAGAGTAGGTGCACTTGTTGCTCTGTGCAGGCCACCCCTCCCCATGTCTTTGTTTAGGGGTGAACCCACCACTCCATGTAGGACACCCCTGTTTGTTGAGACTTTAGATGGTTCAGAAGTTAGATGGTACCATTTATTTTGCCCTGTTCAATGTAATTTCAGTTTGTTCAATGTAAACCACCTTGATATCATGAAAGGCGGTATATAAGAAATGTTAAATAAAATTGGAAATGCAGTATATAAGCTTTATTGTCATAAAGTAATATCTGCATATGTGGACATATACTTGTGTAAATGGCCTCTTATAAAAAATTACAACCTGCATAAAAGTACGAGTTTCAATATAATAGTGTGTACTTTGCCAGTAGGTGTGCACATGGGTGGTCAGAGGGCAAGCAGAGTATGCAAGTACTTGCGTAGATTATAAAATACTATAAATTATGCATTTATCTAAAAATTATAGGCATGACTATTTACACTAGTTCCAAGGCTGGTGTAACTGTTTGTGCCTGCAATGTAGAAACATAACGGCAGAAAAAGACCACATGGCCTATCTAGTCTGCCCTTCCGTATCACCCACTACAAGAGTCCCCTTTTTTTTTCCTTTAGAGAGCCTCTGTGTTTGCCCCATGCTTTTTTGAATTTAGATACTGTCCTCATCTCTATTACCTCCACTGGGAGACTATTCCATGTATCTACCACTCTTTCTGTAAAGAAATATTTCTTTATAGTACTCCTGAGTCTATCCCCTTTCACCCTCATCCTATGTCACCTCGTAGCAGAGCTTGCTTTCAATCAAAAGAGGCTGTGAGGTAGGTGTGAGATCTGCCTCTTGAGCAAGTATTTTATAATGACATGTAGGCACCTACATGTCTATAAAATTGCTTTACTGTAGGTGACTGAAAACGCGCTTAAACTAAGTGACCCTTTATACAATTACCCTCTAATTGTCTATTATTTAGCTATTTTATTAGATGACATTTTACAAAGGAGGTAATTTTAGAAGCCCTATTTGTTCTATGGATGTCTGAAAACAGGCATAGAGACATCCAAAGCATATCCAAGTCTGAACAGGGGCATTGTGGAGTGGTATGTGTGTTGCCAGGATCCTGGAAGTCCCGCCTGATCTCAGAAATGTTATGAATGTCCAGTGTCCTGTCTAACATTAGACATGCTCCAGCCAAAGCCAGAAAAGATTTTCCAAAGAAGAGAAAACTAGTTACTGCTGGTCTTGCAGACTTTACTAAACTTTGCCCTATAGACCGACAACTTACTCCAGTTTTTAGGATAACTAGGACCTGCCGATTAACCTGGATCTTAGATCAGACATATGCAAATATTGGGCCTGAATATTCATTGTGAATGTCCTGAAAACCAGACCCAGATGAGTGTCCAAAGTATCAAGTGTGGCAACTCTGCAGATATAAACTGCAAAATCCTCACATGTTCCCAATGTTAACTGCAAATTAAATACATTTGGCTACCATTAGATGAAGAGTATACTTGTGGCCAAAATAATATATCGGGTGGAAAAAATAAATATCATTTAATTTAGGAATAATATTGTGACGGGGTCCACAGAGAGACTGTGATGAAATAGATGAAAATATTTATTGAAGGCATTTAAGTGAAATTACAGGGAAAATGAAAATGAAGACTATTACATAAAACAATATATTTGTTGTTTTCCTCTTTGTTATGAATAAAAACCTACAACTGATCCTTAAAAGGCCCTGGATTGCTCAAAATATAAATTTGACTCTGCTTTTGGCTCTACTGCTTTCTCTCTGGATCTGCTTCCAAGATCTCCCAACTTTTTTGTTATACTATATTTTACTACTTATATTTTTACAGTTATTTTAACTAATAAGTGTCCCAAGTTTTTAAAGTCCTTCCCTGAGTTGACTCTTCAATTGCTCATAATAGATACACGAACACACATACACACACAAAAACTCACTATTTACATGTGTCTGCATGGGGTTCCAATAAGACTCTGTGTAGTGGCACCCAAAACAAATATCTCATCAGTATGAAAATTAACTTATTACAATAAAGGAAGGCCTTAATGATTTGGTTTAACTGCAAACTAACGGGCCAGTATTCAAAAGCACCTGCTAATCGGAGAAGAGCTGGCCAGCATAAGTTTCAGTGGCACTCTCCAGATTCTTCCTTCTCTTGACGTGAAGGAGGCTAGCTCTGCCTATTTTCTGGCTCTAGTTCTCCCACAATTGCCCTATCCTTTTCAATACTCCTATCACTCTGTCTCCCACTATTACCTACCTAAGTGTCATCCTTGATCCATCCCTGACTTTTCTGATCATATTAGTAATATGATCAAGTGATTTTACTTTTCTCTTTGTCAGATCTGATCTATTCTCTCTTTCCTGTCGCCGCTTCTCTTGCCACACTCCTCCTTACTCTTGTCATCAGTCGTCTTGACTACTGCAATACTATCTTTGCTGGTCTTCCCGATTATTAAGAGATTACAACTTGTACAGAATTCTGCAATTTGTATCCTCACACATGCTTCAAGGTATGATCGCATGGCTCCTCTGAAAATGAGTCAGCACTGGCTTTCTATATGCTTCAGAATCCAATACAAAATCCAGATCGTGATCCATAAAGCTTTACACACCGATCTCCTTTTTTATCTCTCCTCTTTTGTTCTATTTCATGTCCCGCATGGGGTTCTCTGGTCACTTCATGCATTCGCCTGCACCTCCTCCCTGCTACTCCAGCTAGGTACGAGTCCACATGACACTCCGCTTTTTATTTTCTTGCACCAATGCTCTGGAATACTCTCCTCCCTAACCTTCACCTGGAGTCCTCTTACCTGAGGTTCAAAGCTTCTCTCAAGACACATCTCTTTCAGTAAGCCTTCCTCACTTCTTAAAAACTTACTGGCCTGTCTCTCCTCTAATTCTCTCCTATCTGTACCGTTTTGTCTGGTGTGTATGCTTTTTTTCTATTTGATAATAGTGTTCTTTTCACTTTTCCATCTATGTTGGTTTTATTTTAAAATGCCTTGCTGCTTTGATATGGCGGTATATCAAATTTTAAACAAACTAAACTAAACTAGACTGGAACAAGTGGGAAACCTTTCTGCTTTACAGCTGAACTCTCCTTCTACACTGCAATGAGATAGGGCATTTTTAAGGAATTTGACTTGTGAAACGCCACATCAACCTTGTGGATGCTAAGGAACATTTACAGTCTCATCTAAGCAAGGGTAATCATGGAAGCCAAAACCAACCTATTGGAAGCCACCATCGCCATAGTGTGCAGAACGTCTCTTCTGAGAGATTACATAGATGATCACTACTCATGTGGGCATTCATGCATATAAAGGGGTTCAGTGAGAGGTTGTAGGAAAAAAAGACACCCTTTACCTGTTCTGGTAGTACCTATTTCCACCAGTGTTACAGGAGGGAATAGACATGAAATTCAAAGTCAGCATCCTGTGGGGATACATCATCCACCAATTGATATTCTATGGACTTTTCTCAAAGATGCACATCTTGTAAGCCATGCAAGATGTTTGGAGGCTCCTCTGCTGCATTAAAGATGCCCTCATTTTCACCAGAAACCATCTTTTGCTCCACAAGAGAGCAGTATCCATCCAGGGCAGCTGAATGCTAAGGGACTATACCATCATTGAAGATCTTGAGGACTAAGGACTTTTGCAAGTTAGGGACACTGCAAGCCACAGAATAGTCAAGTTGGTGCCACAGGCTTAAACATCCAAAACAAACTGTGTTTCTCTGGCAGGCTTATACAACCTAAAGTCTAACTTGGTTACTCTGGTAAGTCGTTGGTGGGCTTGCCATACATAGACTGTATAGAATATAATGTAGTTTAAACACCAAGGGATCAATATACAAAAGCCTGCACCTAGCTATCTGAATAGTGCCGATGAATATTTCCACAGATAGCACTCTATGGATATTACTGGGGTGGTCTATGGGCAGGGGTGGGGTAGAGTCAACCACTATGCGAATAATCACTGCTATTATCCAAATAGCAGTGATGTTCAGAAGCTATCTGGATAAGTTATCCAGATAACTTAGGACAACAGAAAAGCTGCCCCAAGTGCTATAAGAACATAAGATATGCCATACTGGGTCAGACCAAGGTCCATTAAGCCCAGTATCCTGTTTCCAACAGTGGCAAATCTAGGTCATACATACCTAGCAGTTTCCCCAAAAGACACAGGTTCCACAATGCTTGTACTGGGTCAAGCATTGATATCCTGGGTCCCTTCTTAATAATGGTTTATGGACCTTTCCTCCAGGAACTTGTCCAAACCTTTTTTAAACCCAGCTACACTAACAGTCTTTACTACATCCTCCGGTAACAAATTCCAGAGTTTGATTACACATTGAGTGAAAAAATATTTTCTTTTATTAGTCTTAAATAGTTTACCCTGTAGCTTCATTGCATGTCCCCTAGTCTTTCTATATTCTGATAAGGTAAACAATCGATCTACATTTACCAGTTCCACTCCGTTCATTAATTTATAGACTTCTATCATATCTCCCCTCAGCCGTCTCTTTTCGAGGTTAAAGAGCCCTAAACCTTTTAGCCTTTCTTCATAGGAGTATCCTTCCATCCCCTTTACCATTTTGGTGGCTCTTCTCTGAACCTTTTCTAATAACTCTATATCCTTTTTAAGATACGGCGACCAGAATTGCACATAATATTCAAGGTGCGGTCTCACCATGGAACGATATAGAGGCATTATAATATCTTTTGTTTTATTTTCCATTCCTTTCCTTATGATACCTAGCATTCTATTTGCTCTCTTGGCTGCCGCTGCACACTGGGCCGAGGGTTTTAACATGTTATCCACAATGACGCCTAAATCTTTTTCCTGGGTGGTGGTTCCTAATGTGAAACCTTGCATCTTGTAACCATAGTTTGGGTTGTTCTTCCCTAGGTGCATAACTTTGCACTTGTCCACATTAAATTTCATCTGCCATTTTGATGCCCAGTCTTCCAATTCCTCTTGCAATTTTCCACAATCCTCTTGGGTTTTAACAACTTTAAATAGTTTTGTGTCATCTGCAAATTTGATAACCTCACTCGTTATTCCCTTTTCCAGGTCATTTATGAATATGTCAAAAAGCAGCGGACCCAGCACAGATCCCTGGGGTACACCACTATTCACCTTTCTCCATTGGGAAAATTGGCCATTTATCCCTACCCTCTGCTTTCTATCTTTTAACCAGTTTCTGATCCACAATAGTACACTGCCTCCTACCCCATGACTCTTTAGTTTTGCCAAAGGTCTCTGATGAGGGACCTTGTCAAAGGCTTTACGAAAGTCCAGATACATTACATCAATCGACTCACCTTTGTCCACCTGTTTATTCACACCTTCAAAAAAACATAACAGATTAGTAAGACAAGATCTTCCTTGTCTAAAGCCATGTTGGCTGTTTCCCATTAAGCCATGACTATCTACATGCTGAGTAATTTTATTCTTTATGATGGTTTCTACCATTTTTCCCAGTACTGACGTCAGGCTCACCAGTCTGTAGTTTCCCGGATCACACCTGGAACCCTTTTTAAAAATTGGCGTTACATTGGCGATCCTCCAATCTTCAGGTATTACAGATGATTTTAATGAAAATTCACAGATTACTAATAGCAGGTCTGCTATCTCATATTTCAGTTCTTTCAACACCCTCGGATGTATACCATCCAGCCCAGGTGATTTGCTACTCTTCAGTTTATCTAATAGTTGTAATACATCTTCCCGATGTATCGATATTTCCTTCAATTCTTCCGCACCTTTAAATACCACTTCAGTCATGGGTAACATCCCTACATCTTCCTCAGTAAAGACCGAAGCAAAGAATTCATTCAGTCTCTCCGCTATCGCCTTGTCGCCTCTTAGTGCCCCTTTAACCCCTCTGTCATCTAATGGACCAACTGACTTTCTCACAGGTTTTTTGCTACAAATGTACTTGGAAAAAGTCTTTATTTCGTCTTTTTGCTTCCGCAGCAAGCTTCTTCTCAAATTCTCCCTTTGCCTGCCTTATCAATGCCTTGCATTTAACTTGCCAGTGCTTGTGCTGTTTCCAGGTTTCATCATTTGGCTCTTTTTTCCATTTCCTGAAAGATGCTTTTTTGGCAACAACAGCCTCTCTGACCTCACCTTTAAACCATGCTGGCAGTTTTTTGGACTTCCTTCCACTTTTCTTAAAGCGTGGAATACAGCTGGTCTGGGCTTCCAAGATAGTAGTTTTCAACAACACTCAAGCTTGATGTAAGTCTTTAACCTTTGCTCCTTTTAGTTTTTTCTTAACTATTTTCCTCATTTTATCATAGTCTCCCTTTCGAAAGTTAAAAGGTAGTACTGTGGATTTCCTTACTATCCCTCCTCCACTAATTAAATCAAACGCGATCATGCTATGATCACTATTGCCAAGTGGCCCCAACACCCTTATCTCTTGCACCAGATCTGGTGTTCCACTACTAAGGACTAGGTCTAATATGGCTTCCCCTCTGGTCGGTTCATGAACCAGCTGCTCCAAGAAGCAGTCATTTATTTCATCTAGGAACTTTATCTCCCTAGCATGTCCTGCCGTGACACTGGCCCAGTCGATGCCGGGGTAATTGAAATCACCCATTATTATTACTGCGCTGTAACTTTTGTTAGCTTCCTTGATTTCTTTGAGCATTTCATCATCCATTTGTTCATTCTGGCCAGGCAGTCGATAGTACACCCCCACTGCCATCGCCTTCCCCTTTTTACAGATAGCTTATCTGAATAGTGGCTGAAAATCATTGCTATCCTGATAATTTAATTTAATACAAACTCTTATATTCCGTATATAACCCAAGAGACCTCTAGGCAAATTACAAAGTAAAAGTAACATACAGCATAGTATATTGCAAATAGATTGACACCATTTCCATTATACAGTATATCACAAGTACGTTGAAAGCATTTCCATTACATAGTTAACTGAAGGGAACAATATCAAATACAATTTCTGAAATAGCCATGTTTTTAAGGCCTTTCTAAATTGCACATGATTGGCTAGCATTTGAATCATTAAAGGTAACATATCATAAAACTGGAGGGTGTCCACAATGGGTTTGTTAAATGTGTCCCTCAATTGGAACTGTTTGCTCAATGGTACAGCTAGCCGAAAGACATCAATAGATCTTAAATGCTGAGAGGATATCTAGTATTGAATCAACTTAATTATGGGGGTTATTCTGAACCACGAATAACTTCCCTGCCAGTTGTGCGGGGAACTTAGATGGGGGCGGAGAGTGGGCGGTCGCCCGCCCTGGACGTACAGGGCCGATTCTAATGTCGGCTCTGTATGTCCAGGGCCGGCGAAATGTACGGGGAAGTTATTCCACCTCCAATGTGGAATAACTTCCCTGGATGTTTTTTTTTAAGCTGCTGGGATGCGGATGAGGCAGGGGGGGGCCAGGGTTTATTCCCCGCAGCCCGACCCTGGCCTTAGAGGCCGGACTGGGGGTCGAGCTGCGGGGAATAAACATTTTAATAGGGAGGCTGGCATCACTGCTTTTAAATGGAGCTGCGGTGCCATGGCAACATGACACCATAGCTTCATTTAAAAGCCCTGAATGAGTTAGCCGGGCTAAGAATGTACGTGCAGGCTGGGACTGAATCGCAGTCCCAGCCTTCACGTATATGCTTTTTCGCAATTCTGATCCCACAGGGCTAGATGTGCCCTGCGGGATCAGAATCACGATCTCTTCTGTGCATCCGGGACAGAATTGGGCTGCGGAGCTGCATTTCCCGGCGGGACATGCAGCCCCGCAAGCCATCGGGACCCTATTCCCCCTCCTGCTCTCCCCGGACATCCTGAGCAGCAGGACGGGGAGAGCAGGATCTGGGCGGAGCGGGTGCGGACCAGCATGGCAGGACATACGGGGCCGATTCAGGTCACGGCCCTGTACATCCTGCTGGGTCAAAGGGGATGTACTGCTTATTCCACATCAAAGTAATTGGACCCAGGGAACCCCTCGGGACCGGGTGCGGGGGATCCCCGCCACCCTATCCAGGTCCCGGCTGACCAGCCGTGGGTTGGGCAGCAGGGAAGTGGGGGGCCTAAGCCACAGGAGCCAAGGGCGCCTGTAAGGAGGACATTCCCGCAGGCAGCAGGGCACGCCAGGCCATCCACGGGCCCAATTCTGTGTACCATACCCACAGTCCAGAATTGGGTCCTAACAGGCCTATCTTCATCGGGGATGTCCGGACGGCCCGGATGTTCTCCTTCGTGAATCAGACTCTATATGTTGGTTGGTACCTGAACACATCTTAAAAGCAAACAGTAGCAGTTTAAATTGTATCCTTGCCAGCACTGGTGAAAATAGTGATGATTATTTGGATAATACTACCAGTACCTATCTAGGGTGCTGAGGAGATTTGTAGATTTTTGAGAACTGTCCTGTGTCCTGACAGTATAGTTGGGAAGAGTTGCGGTGTCCAACCTGGGACTCTGAAGAAAAGAGGATGAGGGGGAGTCCTACCTGTGCCCTAGAAAAGGAATGATTTATAGGAGCCTTCTCAGGCCCTGAATATTGAAATAAGGCGTTTCTTTTGATTTTTGCTTATTGCATTGAATTTGAGTTTTTTCATGTCCTGTTTGGATTAAAAAGGATATGAAACAACAAAAAGAAATGTCATTGGTATTTCCCATGTTGTTTCAAATGAATGCACATTCCTATTAATTACTGTTGTTGTGTTCTAATATGTGCACACTAGAGATTATTTTAATGTCGCTTGTCAACCTGGGATTCCCTGCTGTGGCAACTCAGGACTGACACAGCTTACTAGATAGCTAGAGAAACTCCAAAGAAAGGGTAAGAACAAACCACAACATGTGCAAAGCTACTCTTATTTTCTATCCTCCTCCTCCCTATGATTAGCAGTAAGCCAAAGAGAAGTGGACTTGGCACACAGACAAGAGAGAAGTCATCACCTAAAGCACAGACTTTTCCTCACTGCAAGGAGAAGGACAGCTACAGAGAGAGAAATTAAACTCTTGGCTGCTTTTTTCCAGCTAAGCCTTGAGAACGAACAACAGCGAGAAGGAACAGTGGGAAGCCACAGACTGGACTTTATTGCATGGATACCCGAAGACCTCCTTCTGAGTAACAGGATGCATCATCTATCACTGTTGAGATAAATAACATATCCAGACCAAAACTGAGGGGGGGGAGGGGGCAATAGGCATACAGCAAGCCCTCCCCTGCTGCTGTGGTGGGAGCTGGACTTTCCTTCCCTAATTGACAGTGGATGCACACATGTTAAAATCTTGCGGGTGAGACATCCAATTGGGGAAAGCCACAGAAGAGGTCTGAGGCTAAAGTGGAGGGCCTTGGAACCCTCCAGGCCCACCTGTGGTTAAGCCTCTGGTTCAGATGACATTCATTTGATTACTACTTTTCCATCTGTAAAGGCTGTTTTTTGTTTTGCTAAAAAGCAACCAGCCCTTTCTCTCCTCCTTGGGTACAACAGAAACTAAGAGAAAAAAAGAGGGTCTTGAGATGGAAGACATGTTGCTAGAAATCACTGTACTCTTCAGTTACTTTTGACCCCCCTCTGATAGGAAGTTGTCAGAGGTGGAAGACCATGTGGCGAAATACATGGCCTACCACCCACAGATGTCTGCCACCCTAGGCAGACACCTAACCCTCCTAATGGACAGCTGGGCCCTGCTTGTGGCACATAACTGCGCAATTGTTCTTCAAGACCTGAATCTGGTATATTTATTTTTGCTTGAGTGTGCTAATATGCCCTAACCTCTTTTATCTTTCTGTGATACCACCACTGTTCCAATGTTCTTGTGTGGAGTTAAGTGGTACCTGCAGTAAAGTTTTGCTGCTTTTCTTTTAAAGCTTGTCACTTGACATTTTTCAAAGATATTGGATTATAACCCAGGTTACTTCTCACATACAGCACCCTGGAAAAAAAGCTAGGGCCTAGATTGGGGAAATTTATGGACACTGTCTGACCCCCCTTATAAATGAGAACACCCGTTTTATGGTGTCTCCAACTGGGCTAGTGAGCTAGGAGTCAAATATGATATTTCTTCTGCCACCTATGCTCCTCCCTTGATGATGAATATTTCCCTTTACTTGAGGGAGGTGCTACAGAGGTAAGGAAAAATGGAACTAACTTTAGAGGAAGGGTAAGAGAAAATAAAGAAGTAATCAAAGATACTGAAAGGGGTTGAAGAGAAGAGACTGAGGAGGGACGGACAGAGAAAAAGGCTGTGTGCTGCTGCTGGGAAAGATAGAGGCCTATAATATTATCCTATGCAGGGTCTACCACTCAAGTTCTGTCACTGCTCCGAAGGAAGATTCTGAACTCCATACTATGGTGGTGCCTTTTCTTTTCTGCAAGTTGACTTAGCTATGAACAACACATCAGTGAGTGAAGCAGTGGATCCAAGGGGCAGTGCACAAACACACAACAGCTGGAAGCAGCAATCAATACACCTAGTTGGCCAGAAGAGCAGTTTTCTTAGTCTCCAGCCTCTCGCAGTTATCCAACTGCCTCTGGTCTTAAGTTTCTGCCTTGACCCTGCTTTTGCCTGTTGAGTGAATTTTGCATAGAAGCAGTAGACTCAGAGCAGAAGGGACCCCCAGAAGGCATAGCTGTTTTTCTTCCTTTGTACATTATAAGAGTATGATCTGACCAAATGAGTTCTAGATTAGAATAGCAACTGGCAAGAATGCTCCACACACCAAAGTAGGAAGATCATAGTCTTCTGAACTGCCTGCCATCATACTTGCGCTAACCCCGTGAATCATCAGGCCCTGACCAGAAAACTAGAGCATAACTTTTCATCTTACTGCACAGACTCTCAAGTCATTGCCTCCATTTGCTTTCTGACTGGAGACCTTAAGCAAAATCTCCAATGACGACCACTGTCCTCCTACCCTAGCCAAAATTAAGAGTTTACTGCTGCTTCTAATATACCCAACTCTTACCAAACAAACTTTGAAAACAGAGGGTGAGAAAAATATCCTGTCTAATGGTAAATTGCTACAGCACATCAAGATCTTTCATATCTAATTGTAATGCTGTGCAAAGGTCTTCACAGTGACATTTTTTACATTCTGCTGTTCGAAAAATACATGCATTAAAATAGGAATTTGTTACATTATCTACACAACATATTTTATTTACACTTTCAACATGAAAGAATAATTACAGAAATATTCAAATAGTAATTAAGAAAGAGAAACAAAAAGGTCTTGCATAAATCTTTACACCCCTTGACTCAATACTTGGTAGAAGCCCCTTCTACAGCAGTAACAGCCATGAGTCATTTAGGATGTCTACCTGCTTTGCTCATTCTTCTTTGTAGAACAGTTAAAGCTCTTTCATCATATTTTATTTATTTTTTATACTGTGCTATTTAGAATCAGTGTGGTTTACATGTATACTAACAGGTACTTTTTATTCCCTTGTCCCCAAAGGGCTCACAATCTAAGTGTACCTGAGGCAATGGAGGGTTAAGTGGCTTGCCCAAGGCCACAAGGAGTGGCCATGGGACTAGAGACCCCAGTCCCTCTGGCCTGAAGTTGCTTGTCCCCATGCAGGAATTGAACCCCCAGCCTTCTGGCCTGAGGTAACCTGTCCCAACCACTGAGCCACTTCTCCCTGTGAATTGTCAGTGGACTTCAGTTTTTAAGTTTTGCCACAGATTTTCCATGGGATTCAGGTGTGGGCTGTGACTGGGCCACCTTGGACATTCACTTTTTTTTTACTGAGCTATTCCACTGTTGCTTTTGTTTAGTGCTTAGGATCGTTGGTTTTATAAGCAGAATATAAACATTTTAAATTAAATGATTGTCTTCCTGCAAGGTGAATCTTCTGCTCAGTGCAGGTCTTAAGCAGACTTGGTTTTCTTATAGGTTCTAAGTGTACTTTGCACCATCCTCTTTCCCTCGATCTTCACAAACTTCACTGTCCCTGCAGCTGCAAAGCATCCTCACAACATAATGCTGCCACTGCCACTGTAAGGATGGTGATAGCAGGGTGATATGCTGTGTTTGTTTTATGTCACACAAACCGCTTAGCATTGAGATCAAAAAGTGCCACTTTAGTTTCATCAGACCACAAAATCTTTTCCCACATGTGCAATGTTTCTTTGTAAATATTATAAGGCACATATGGCTTTTCTTTACAGTGATTTTCTTCTTGCCTCCCACCCATACAGGCCATGTTTGTAGAGTAATCTTGAAATTGCTGAACATTATCCCAATGTCAACCAGATAGCTCAATAATGTTTTTTAAGAAATTGTAGGCCTCAAAGTAACCTTTCGCAGAGTAATCTTAAGCCGCGGCTACTGACTTTGAAGGAATAGCCTGATCAAAACAGCAGAGTTTTGATCAGGCTATTCCAGCAGCAGTTCTAGGAGTGACATTTTTTCGCCAGTTCTGGTTTTAAATTTGCATTGCAATGCAGTACGATGTCTGTAGTCCCTGACTTTGCCCACTGGAATCAGTGCTGCAGGTCCCATAATGCATAAGAATGAGGTTGCCAGAAATCCAGGACTTGCTTAAAATTTCACTCCTGGAACTGGGCAACTCTAAAACAGTATCTTGGTGCTGCCAAATTGCTTCATTTTACAAAGATAGATCTGACAGTATCCCACAGGGTATTCACGCACACTGAGTTTTCCTTATACCCTTCTTCCAATCTGCACCTTTGAATACTTTTATTCTGAAGTATTATTCTGAAGAATTTTATTCTGAAGTTCCATATTTGCATGTTTAGACCTTTGCTTCAAATTCACTTCATAAAATACAAACGGTTTGATTCTTAATCCAGGAGTGATTGGCTACAGATGAGCTCTATTTAACTTATTATGGGTTTTGCTAAGGCAATTTTAGGAAATAAGAGCTAATTTGGGCTTGCTATGACAAAGGGTGTGAAGACTATGTTATTAAAACTGTTGATTTTTTATTCTTATTAACATTTTGAATATTCCTACATTGCAAGTGTAGAGTATGTTATGTAGATCAGTGAAACAACCTCTTATTCTAATGGACTTTGAATTGTGTGGTTTTAGACAGCAGAATGTGAAAAATGAAATCTTTTGCAAATATCTCACCAGCTGTCACTACTCAGAATACAAATAGTACAGTATTTTAGTTATCATGCTTTTGGAAATGGCAGGACATATTTTTCTTGAAGCCTCCTGCTCCTTCACCTCTTTGCATAGATAAAGCAGACTTAGCTATATATTTAAAAAAAGAAATGAAGAAACCCTCAGCAAAGGAAACCTATAGAACCGGGTGACCTCTTGTTGCGAGCCTGTGTGCAAGTCAGAATCTGTGTCCTTACCTCCCTCTTCCATCTGGCCAGCCACTCATCTCTCTTCCTCTTGCTGACGTAATAAGGGTCCCCAGCCTGGAAGGTCAATCTTTGCAGGGGCCTCTGACGCAGGCTGGTTTCCCAGCCCAACCCTCCGCGCAGCCGGCCTCGACATCCCTGCTCAAAGGCAGTTAGAAAGACAATCAATACACCATGGAACTGCACTGAATCTCTCTTTTTGTCTTTCTTCTAATTGTTTATGAGTCATTTTTTGTTCTGTAGGGGGCACTGCAGAGGCAGGTAGGTAGGCAGGACTCTGCAGGACTATAACAATTTACCAACTTATTTCATCTTCAGAGAGATTTAGGATCTGATTCACTAAGGCTTTTGTCCCATTCTGTCTCTGTGGGAAAAAAGATGAATGAATCAAGCCCGTCGAGGGGAATTTTATAAGGGGGCATTTAGTTTAAGCATATTTTAAGGTGCCTATGTTAAGCCTATTTTATAAAGACAAGTGCCTTAAGGTGCCTACTTATCTTTATAAAATACTAGTGCAAGTGGCAGAGATTGTGCCTGATGTAAATGTCGGCACCTATAATTTTCAAGTATGCACATAAAATAAAGCATTTTATAATCTATGCACATTAAATGCACACTCTGCTTATGCTCTGCCCAAACTCTGCCCATATGCATGCCCACCAGCAAAATATGTGCCATCCAATGAAAGTGTGTACTTTTAAGTTGCTCACTATTTTATATGAGGCCATTTACATGCATATGTGGCCACATATGCAAGCACGTCACTAAAATAGCATGACTGCAGGCGAGTATTTTATTGCTTAAAGTACATGCCCTTTTATAAAATGACCCCCATGAAGTCTACTTCTGCCTGAATGTTAACTCATTTCACATGGCATTCTGAAACTTGTCTGTTGTGACCCAAAGCTCCAGCCATTAGACACAAGTTAAAATTTCTGAGATTGTAGGCCTTATAGGACCGATATTCAGAACCCTTGGCTGGTCAGATATTCAGCAGTACTATCTGGTTAGTGCAGGGGGGGGGGGAGTCCATGGGTACAGTGAGGGAGGTGTCAGCACTATCCGGACATTTGCCAACTTATCCAGATAGTGGTAATTTTCAGCAGCATTTATCCGGATAACTTAGGCTGCATGAAAAGCAGGCCTAAGTTGCCATCCTGATAAATGCCGACTGAAAATCATCACTTATCCGGATAGCGGTGCTCAGTCTGGATATTCAGCAGCAGCTCCTATCCGGAAACTGCTTCTGAATATCCTGCCAATATTTAGGCATCACAGCTGACCATCGTGGTGTTTGAATATTGGTCTTTTTGAATATCGGCCCCTATTGTTTTTGTAGGAATATAAGGCTAAAAGTCTCTGACTTCTTTGGAAGGGAGTTCTGAAAGCTAGACTGGCAAGAGAACTATATGACCAAATTCCATTTTCTGGAAATTGGTGAACACATGATTAAAAATCATCAGATTTAGGCCAAATAAGTCCTAATGGGTTCCTTTTAAGTTCCCTGCATCTAGAATTTGTTGTCTCAATATACACCAGATTTTGCATGGGAGAAGAATGGAAATAAACATAAGAAAAACAATGTTGCTTACCTGTAACAGTGTTTTCCATAGACAGCAGGATTAATAATGAACACAAGTGGGTGATGTCATTTAACAGTGCCAGGACAGAACTGTTCTTCCACAGCTTAGAACTCAGTGAAAGGTTCTGAGCAGCCCTAATTGTGCACAGCAGTCTCTTCAGTTCTTCAGTTTATTCACAAAGCTCAAGAATGTGGGCAAGTCTCAGGGAGTTGGGAAGGACTGTGTGCCTTATCAATCCTTCTAACTATGGAAAACAGCTGTTACAGGTAAGCAACATTTATTTTTCCAACAAGTAGGACTGAGTCAGGCACACAAGAGGGTGATTCCCTAGCTTAGGGCTGCTATTGTTGACGTCTTTTTTTTTTTTTTTTTTAGGAATAGCCTGCAAATAGAGATTGTGAGAGTCACTCTAGTTATTAAAACAAATAGAGTTTAAGTTTAAAGATATACTATTGATTTCAGGTCTAGGGAAACTTACACCTTGAATGAGTTCTCTATTTAGCCTTGAAGGAGTGATATGAAATATTTAGAACTTCTGATCAGGGCATATGGTGCTCTCCATACACAGTCAGGGGACATACGTCCAAAGATTGAGAACCTTGCAGTTTATGGTAATTGCTATATTTCTATATATTTTTTTACTGATGACTATAGCATACTCCAAGGTCGTTCTGACCAATTAGGATTAATCTAATAGTATGGATCGGTGTATTTCCAGTAAGGATTTTTCTAGATGGATAATCTTGAAAATGTAGGGGTAAACTTCAATTAAACAATCCAAACAAAGTTCATATTGGGTGCCAGAATGAGCTCAGACGTTAAATGGCAATATTGCTGGCACAGTATAGAGAAAAATGGCAGCCAAAGGAGTATTTGCCGAGAAATTAGTAAGAGAACAAGTGATGGAGAAAAACACTGAGAAACAATCTACTAAAGAAAGAAGAAGCACTTCCAATATTGAGAAGCAGAGTTTGGAAACCAGGGTGATCAATAGGGCTTAGCCTAACAGTGGGGGTTCACCAGGTAGGAACCTGGGAACAAGGAACAATGAAGAGTAAACATGTAAAAAGAGCCAAGCGCTTCCCGAAACAAGTTGCAGGCCCACAGAAGCATCCTGAGGATAGGCATATGATTTATAGTAGGAGAAAGAAAAATGGAAGACTTCTCAAGGTCCCAAGAAACAGCTGAATTGGGAGGCTGTATCCTCCGAGGAAGATCATTTAATATTAAGAAGGGAGCCTTGAATCTATAATACAAGCGAATATCCAGATTGACTGAATTTTAAGGTCAATGGTTCATCCATGAAGATTATGGACGAGTGCAAGTAGAAGCCCTGGCCTGCAACACAGAAAAGTATTTGCAGTAGGCTTTGTAGTGTAGATAGTTTCCAACTTGGATATGACCTGAAAGGCCATCAAGAGGATGCCCTCTTGTTCATGGAGAACACCAAGTATAGAAGGTCAAGTCACAAAGATCCACAGTCGCTAGGCTAATCATTAGGAGGGACTAAGCTTGTAAGAGAGAATTTGGCTCTTGCAAAAAGTTTAGTATAAGGAGGAAGATGAAGACAGTTGAGCCAGTAGAAGGCTGAAACTCGATCTCTCCTTTTTATTTATTTTAAAGAAAGCTCAGAAGTAGAACAGATCTCTCAGAATGAAGGCTACCATATAAGTTCCTGAAAAGTATGAACAACTGTTAAATTGGAATCACAGAGTATGGAATGGATATACATGAACATTCGGTATTATAACTACTGAACAATCTTGAGCGCAGGATGAGCTGTGTGCTGAGAAGAAATGGAATTTATAGAGAATGAAAGTAAATAGGGCAGCTCTTATCAAACAGCCTTTTGCTAAGCCCTTAGAGCAACCTATATGGTCAATTTCAAGAGTGAAACACTGTTTTTTCCTTAGAATTATGGAAGCCTGTGGAGTGTGAGGGAATATATGCTTCGACTTATAAGGTGTCTGGTGGACCTCCTGAGCAATTGGAATTTCAAAGCATTTGTTTTTGAAGATTGAAGAAAAAAAGCATCTAAACAAATCAATCATATGTGCAAAAGGTGATGCAACATTCAGACCTCTGGCTTAGGAGTGAAGTTCATTACTGTATGCACAAAACTAATCCATTTGGAGAAATTGCCCCAAGGGATTATTTCAAATGATTGTTCTGTAAATCATGGGGCGATAGAGAAAATACTTAAGTACCCAGGAAATGCTGCCAGAGACCTAGAAAATGTGGCAGAATGATATTGAAATATTTCCCGTTGTGCTGGATGCCACAGACTTGATTAAGAGGAATTTCTAAATGCATCTTGACAAGTTGCCTATACATGTGACAACTTATGAACTCCAGAAAGACGCTCTCATTGGCATGGTACAAATACTATGCCGAGCATTAGCAGTAGACTGAGAGACTGAGATCATGCTCCTCATACCCTGGCTTAGGAGTGAGGTTCATAACTGTCATAATATGTGCAAAACTAACTCATTTGGAGACATTGATCCTGGGAAGGAAATGGTCTAGGAAGATTAATTACTACTATAGTGAAAAGAAAGGATACTCCAAGTGGTTTAAAATGTGTTTTTAGAGCATATATGACTTTAAATTTTGAAAAAGACTCACTAGTTCAGAATGTGATTTCATTAATAGCATAGGTGGTCATTTTAGAAGCTCTATTCATGATTTTGATGTCCAAAAATGGGTACATGGACATCCAAATCATGAAGACGTCCCCAGAGCCATTTCACCAATGGTGTTTAAAGATGTCCCCAGCATGGGGACGTCCAATTAGGCAAGTGGTGTGGTGAAGGCATATTTAGGGCAGTGTGACAAACTTAGACATCCCCTCTCGATTTCAGAAACGTCAGGGACATTTGCAACCTCGTCCAAGTTTAGACCTGCTTCAGACACAAACAGGATTCAGAAAAGTGCTAGTTTGGGCTGCAAACATCCAGAGGGTAAAGAGAAGATGGCATTCTGCCATCCCCAGTACTATCCACAATTACACCAATATTTGTTGGGTAATGTTAAACTTGTTTTGTGTTTGACCCACCAGTGAACTGAGATGCCCCTGGTCTGGAATACTTTTCTGGGGAATTCTATGTAGATGGTCCTGCAGATATCCATATCAGGCACATCCACGTTTATGAAATCTGTGATAAGGAAGCTTATCATAGCTCAGGTAGGAGCTATAGAAAAGATGATGTGACTCTGAACAAGCAACCTGTCAGTTCTGGTAGAAGCAAGAAAACAGAGTTTTCACATAAAAGACTACCAGTCCCAGAATGCACCAGGTTTCCAGCAGCCATGAGAGGGGCTGAAGTGAGAGAATGTGTGTGCAATCAAGAGAGCTATGAGGTAATCCCTAAGCACTCATCTCAAAGGGCAGGGCCTGATTCAACACAGCTGCGCTGTGTTAGGGAGCAGCACACATTAGAACAGGATAAGAATAGAGCTTATTCTTCAGATAACAGCTACAGAGGGAGGAAGAGATACAGAGACAGCAACGGCTACAAGCACCAGTATCACCTGGAGAAACAGAAGCCAAGCCAAGCAGATAGAGAGAGAAGGAAACTCTCTGGAAGGAAGAGAAGAAAGGCCATTGGAAGGTCTGGGAGATTCCAAGGCAGTACTCATACTGGGAGGTATTCCAAAAGCCAGCAGAGTCCTTTGGACTGGATTCAGCCAGAGGAATGGAGTGGCAGAGATAGGAATCACCAGTGGCTACCTGGAAGAGAGAAGACTGCATGTGGAAGGGACTTTCAGACCAAGGCCAGAAGGTATGTGAGAGAAGATCCAGCGTCCAGGGATCAAGATTGGAAGGCTGGACATCAGAATTGGATTACATATTGGCCAGGCTATACAGAGAGGAATAATGATAGCAGGAGAGGCTCAGGTATGAACACTGATCCAGACCCTATCTATAATAGAGAATGGCAGCAAGGGAATAAGCATTCTCATGATAGTGCCTTAATGAAAGACTCATCTGTGCCAATGTATGATATTGACCCTATGATTGTTGATGCAGGGGGAAATACAGCAGATGAAACTATTTACATGGACTGTTCTTTATCTAAATGCTATTGCTAGTTTTCTATGAGCAAACACATCAGCCATCACAAAGAAACCTAACTTTGTTCTTTATTTCCACTGCAAACAGCTCTTAAAGCAGGAGTTGGGCTCACACAGTAGCAGCCAGCCAGCTAAAGGCTTTCAGCTGGTCCATTGATAGTAATTAGGGCTGCACCTGATTGTGTGTGTGAGCAAAAGGAGAATCACTGCTGAGATCGGCGTGGAAAATAAGCAGAAGTTAACCTAACCAGCAAAGTTTATTCTTTACTTTGTGCCTTTGTATTTGGTAATTATTTGCTAAGAAAACATTAGCTAATTGCCTGACAAGCTGAAGGTTGTTTTCTGGTTTACTTTGTGACTTTTTGTTATCCATTTTAAACACTGCAAGCAAGTAACCTCATTTATAGTGTTATCAAGCATACATGTGCTGGGTGAATTAAACCCCATCAATAAAAGAAGTATTTTATTGATCTTACCACTTGGTTTCACAACTCAAATTATTGTCATCAGCTGTGTTTGGGAGTGAATGAACTACAATACCCACAATACCTTGCAAGAATCATATGAATATATGCATCGTCAAGATTGTGTAAGTTCTCACCCTAGGCAGCCGTCTGACAAATCATACCAAAACTTGGATGCACCTTCCTTTTTTTGCGATGTTTTGGAGTACATATCCCATGATTGCACTTGGTCGTCATTTTGAAAAATTGCCTTAGAGTGTCCTACTCATCCCTTTGAAGTTAATATTTTCAGAATGCTTATAATGGCATGTCTTCTTAGTTTTTCTTTCTTTTTTAAAAATAATTTTGTTATGCAAGACACTTTTGACGTGCTATGAGATTGTCAGACTATTTAAACAGAATTCAGTATAGGAAAGAGATCGGTTTAGCAAAAATGCTATAAATCACATGCGTACACAAATAGGTAGCGCATACAGCACATTAGGGGAGAGAAAATCTGAAGAGATTAATTCCTTCAGATTCCTGTTGTGCACTATAACAAATATTTGGATTATTGAATATTTATTACCAAAACCTCTCCTGTATAAAAATGAAGAAACTAGGAAATCTGAAATAAAAAATGTGAGCTTATACTGTGGACACCATGTAACTTATATGAAAGGGTTAAAAGCATGATTTCATTTTAGTCTTTCATAGAAAAGCATCATTGGAGCTTCGAGTCTTAGTGCATAAGCAACAGTTTATTCATAACTTGATATATCACCCTATCACACAGTATCAGGGCGGTTTACAATTATAAAATTATGATGAATGAAGAACGAGAAAATAAAGGCAAAAAAGAATAGAGATGTTTAGAATTACAATGGGAGATAATAATAAACTGAGATAATGAAAAAGCGTAGTTACTCACCTGTAACAGGTGTTCTCCAGGGATAGCAGGAATCAGTACTCACTTATAGGTGACATTGGCACCGACGGAGCCCGCGTGGAGCAATTGCCCAGCTTTCAAAGAAAGCCTTTGGGATTGCTGCCACGCATGTGTGGTCCTCTTCCTGCCCAAGGGTGCCATCTTGCTCAGTCAGGTCCCATAGCTAGAGCCCTACTAAGCAGATGGAAAGGGAAGGACAAAAATAACAACTTTTCAGGGGAGGTGGGAGGGTAGTGAGGTCTGATTCCTGCTGTCCCTGTAGAACACCTGTTACAGGTGAGTAACTACACTTTCTCCAGGAACAAGCAGGAAGTCAGTCCTCACGTATGGGACTCCCCAGCTACAAGTTACCGAGCTTATAACCCAAAAACGCCTCTGCGAGGCCATGAGCAGAAGTCGATGCCCGAAGGAGCCCATCTTTGGGTCCCCAGGGCGAAGCTCTCGGTAAGCTGTTAAAGAAGAGTCGGAGGGCAGGAGTTGCTTATACCCTGAACAGATTATGGAGTACTGCCTGGCCGAAGGCGCTGTCCCAGAGGGATTCCCTGTCCAGGCAGTAGTACGAAGCGAACGTGTTCGCTGAACGCTGGGTCGCAGCCCAACAGATGTCTGTTAGAGGCACTGAGCGCAGTGAGGTACAACACAACAGAAGCAAATATCACGTCGATTACAGAAACCATTCCAAAATGTGATATTGTGGAAAGACAGAGCCTTTATTGACCAATTGTTGCCATCGGCTCGAAGGGTGATCGCGTAAGCTGCATCAGCATAATGTTCAGGTCCCACTCCGCCGGTGGTGGCCGGATGGGGAGCCTGGAAAATAAGAGGCCCCGCATGAAGCGGGAAACTAGGGGTTGCCCCGAGAGGGGTTTACCCTTGATGCGGAGGTGGTGCTCCGAGATGGCGCTCAGGTGGACCCTGACCGAGTTGGACTTCAGCCCCTCTTTTGAGAAGTGGAGTAGGTAATGGAGGACCTACCTGGTAGAACAAGAAAACGGGTCTATCTGGAGCTCGGAGCACCAGACCGAGAAGCGTTGCCACTTAAAGGTATGGGCCCGTCTTGTCGAGTCCTTCCTCAATGCGAGGAGGACCCCTTTGACCTCCCCCGGGAGGTACAGCGGGGCTAAGGAGATCCGTTCAGCCGCCAGGTCATAAAAGGACAGTGAGGCCAGGTTTGGGTAAAGCACCTGTCCCTCTTCCTGTGTTAGCAGGTCTGGGGCACAGCCCAGGGGGACTGGAGGTTCTGATAAGAAATGGAGCAGGAGCGGGAACCAAAGCTTTCGAGGCCACGAGGAGGCTACGAGAATCATTGAAGCACGTTCCCACTGAACCTTGTGGAGGGTCCTCGCAATGAGAGGAGTGGGTGGGAAAGCGTAAAGAAGCCCAGAGGTCCAGTTCAAGAGGAACGCATCCGGGGCTACCCTGCCTGGGTGTGGAACTGGTCCGCAGAAGCAGGGAAGCTGCGCGTTTACCGGGCTGGTGAACAGGTCCATGGACGGAGTCCCCCACTGATGGAACAAGAGGCTGGCGACCTCCAGATCCAGGCGCCACTCGTGTGGGTGGAGGATTCTGCTGAGTTTGTCCACGAGGACATTCTCTTGGCCGGGGAGATAGACCGCTCAGAGGGACATCCCCCGCTGAAAAGCAAATGAGCAAAGGAGGATCGCCTCCAGGCAGAGGAGGCAGGAGCCTGTTCCCCCTTCCTTGTTTATGTAGAACATAGCTATCCTGTTGTCGGTCTGCACAAGCACCGACTTCCCTCTCAGGTGGCCCTCGAAGGTCCTCAGGGCCAACCGGATTGCCTGAAGCTCGAGTAGGTTGATCTGCTGCTGAGATTCTCAGGGCGACCACTGCTCCTGGGTGCACTAATCGCCGCAGTAGGCTCCCCAACCCAGCAGGGAAGCATCCGTCGTCAGGACAAGCTTGTGCTGCGGGGCCTGGAAGGGCATTCCCTGATGGAGGCTTCGGGGATCCCGCCACCAATCTACGGAGCTATGGAGACTTTGGAAGACCCTGATGGGGTCCCTGAGGTGACCGGAGGCCTTGGTCCATTGCGTCCTGAGGCACCACTGAGCCGTTCACATGTGCACTCGGGCATGGGGGACAACATGGACGGTGAAGGCCATGTGTCCCTGGAGGTGCAGCATGGCCCTTGCCGAGACTCGAGGTCTGCTCTGGATCTGGGCTACCAGGGCACGTAGGCGGTCTGCACGGTCCGTAGGTAGGAAGGCGGTTGCCCGCTCCATGTCGAGGAGTGCGCCGATGAACTTCTAGGTCTGCACTGGTTCGAGGTGGGACTTGCAGTAGTTGACCAGGAAGCCAAGGTGTTCATGGAGGAGGATCGTGCGTGACGCCGTCAGGCGTGCTTCTTTGGCCGAAGTCCCCATGACGAGCCAGTCATCTAGGTAAGGGAACACGGATATGCCCCGTTGCCGGAGGAAGATGGTGGCTGCGGAGAGACACTTTGTGAAGACTTGCGGAGCGGACGCAAGCCTGAAGGGGAGCACCCTGTATTGGTAATGCTCTCTCTGCACCCTGAAGCGCAGGAACTGCCTGTGCTGGAGATGGACCAGAATGTGGGTGTAAGCATCCCTTAGGTCTAAGAGCATAGCCAATCGCCCTGCTGGAGGAAGGGCAGCAGGACGCCAAGCGATAACATTTTGAACTTCTCCCGTACCAGAAACTTGTTTAAGTTCCTGAGATTGAGAATGGGGCATAGGCATGGTCTTCTTTGGAACAAGGAAGTAACGGGAGTAGAACCTTAGAGGTGCAGTCGTACTTTCTTGACCGCCTGTTGGGCGAAGAGGTTGGTCAGCTCCTGTTGCAAGCAAGTCTGGTGCGAGGGGAGCCGCGAAGGCTCCGCTGGGGAGAAGGGAGGAAGAAGTCTGTCCAGGTGAAGACGATACCCATCCCGGACCACCCAGAGGACCCAGATGTCCGACGTGATCGATGCCCATTGGGAGGCGAAACGTACTGCTGGGGGGCGAGAGGCTATGCCATCAGCGTCAAAAATCTTGAGTGGGTTGGGGTGGTGCCGGGGATCGGGCCTTGGGCCCTTTAGGCTTGAGGTGGACATGCGCTCCACCCTTCCCCTGTGTGCTGGGGGCTGGCGCGGGGGTGGGCAGGTGGGGTGGGTATCCCCAGTAAGGGAGCCCCTTCCTCTGGAAGAACGTTTCTTAGTTTGCTGTTTCTTCCGAGGGAGAGAAGAGGTCTTACCTGAGAGGCGGGTCCAAGTCATGAACTCCGTCTCTATTTCGGCGGCCTTCTCCTCCATGGGTTTGCCAAACAGTTGTTTGCCTAGGCAGGGGATGTCCAGGAGTTTCTCCTGGACCCACTGCTCCAAGTCCGAGGACTGGAGCCACGCATGGTGCCAGGCCCCGATGCCAGCTGCCACCACTTGGGTGGAGGACTCAAATCCATCATACGCAGCGCAGGAGAGGTACTTTGAGCACTCCGCAATGGACCTCAGGAGGGTTTGGAACCTGAGGACAGGCTTACCTCCAAAACCTACAGAGAAGCCGTTGAGCTCCTTGGCAAGGTCATGCAGGAACATGCCCATATACAATTGGTAAGCCTGGATACAGCATGCAAGCATGGACCATTGATAGGCTTTGTGCCCAAGGGCGTTGAGGGCTCTAGACTCCCTGCCCGGCGGGACTGAAGAGTGTGACTTTGGGATCTTTTTCTCCTGCATCGCTGATTCCACAACCAAGGAGGTGTGCGGAAGTTGGGTCTTTCAGAACCCCGGGCCGCGCTGGACCCTATACATGGCGTCAAGGCATTTGCTCACAATGGGAACCGAAGCAGGAGCCTCCCAACATGTGGATGAACAGCCTGGGCAGGATGGGAGGAACCAAGACTGTAAGAGACTCCTGAGGCGGGGACTCGTACTGTAAGATGTCGAGCTTCTCAGCCCGTGGCTAATCCTCAGCCTGCGTTGCAAGGTTGAGGGCTCCCACCATGTCCCGTAGGAACACCAGAAAGGATGTGTCCTCGGGCGGTGAACGCCTCTGAGAGGTGGGTGGAGAAGTATCCACCAAAGGTTCTTGAGCCACTTGAGTACCTCCAAAGAGCATGAGGGACTGGGAATTGCATCACCTTCCTGCTCTTCAGCATCTGAACCTCTTGAACCACTGTGCATAAGGAAGGTGTCAGCGCCATACTGTGAAGGAATAAAATATGGTTCTTGCAATAGTCTCAGCACCAGCTGGGTTTTAAGTTGAACTATGGTATTATCTAGAAATGCCCTCATCCTATCTCGATGGCGATAGAGTTTGGCGACTTCTTCACAGCGGGAAGTTATGATCTGACCATACAGAAATGTAGGATTAAGAATCAAGGACAGGTCCCCAACAAGTGAGACATACTGTATGATGGTCTTCTCTGAGGAAGGTTCAGGAACATCATGGACAAGGACTAAACTCAGACATAATACAGATTAAAATTTTCTTCATGAAACTGGAGAAAAAACACGGAAATGAATAGAAATAGTAAAATTTACAGAATGGCAAATAGCTTTGTCAGAAACTAAAAGAAACAAAATTTGTACTTAGAAGAGCTTTTTTGCACATCCATTTGGCTGGATGGAAAAAACAAAACTGTTGAACTGAGGAGACTGCTGTGTGTGGGAAGGGTTGCACATTTTCAGAACTTTTCACTAAGTTCTGAGCTGTGGGAGGGTAGTTCCATCCCAGCTCTGTCGGATGATGTCACTCACTTGTGCGCCTATCTCCATCCTGCTTGTCAACAGAAAACAGCTTATTCTGGCCTTGATGAAAATGCCAAAAAAATAAATAAAGGTCAATAAAAACAAGCAAAAAATATAAGGTGATACCTTTTTATTGGATTAAATACATTTCTTGACTAGCTTTTGGAAGATAACATACCCTTCCTCAGATTAGAACAAATAAGTAAAAGAAGACCATACTAGAAAATGTAAATGAATCATAGAAAGCATACCAATAATATTCTAAAGGGGAACACTAGCGGGAGGAGAGGGTAGGGATGCAGACTGATGGATGATCAAAAATTTATAAGTAGTAGAATTTTATGGTTCATAATGCATTAGAGAGCCCAGATCTTTGTTAGGTCCTTTCTTGTTAGCTCCAAAGCATCTGATCATTCTAATTTAAAATGTTTTCCATTCCTGGATTGTTTTAAAATTTCCTTTGAGTATCCGGATCATAAGGTCACTTATATTTTCTAGCAATGTTAGCTTTTGCATATTCTGTTCGGACCTGAGGAATGGGGTGTTATCTCTCAAAGGTTAACCAAGAAATGAATTAATTTAGTAAGCTGAAAAGTACACATTTACCATGTGACACAATGGCACGTTTCCCTTTGCTGTATTTACAGACTCAAATATATCTGGTGTGGGGGACCTCATGGGGAGAAAAAGTAGGATGGTAGGATTATGTAGGTGGGTGGGGAGAATTATATGAGGTCTGTGTGGTCTGGTTTAAATGTGAATTACATATGCATGTGAGTGATACAGTGTGTATATATGTGTGTCTGAGGACAGTATAGATATGTCTGTGAGGATGTGTGGTGGAGTTGGAGGAGTTAAAGGATTGCATGGGTGAATGGGGAGGTGTGTATATGAGGGATGTCAGGTTGTTTGAGGGTTACAGGTACTTGGAGTGGCAGATGTGGTAGGGTATGTGTTTTGAGATGTTCTCACTCTTCTCCCCCTCCTTTTCCTTCTCATGTTATTTTCATCTTTCCCTACTCTTGCATGCCCCTGCACATCTCCCTTCCTTCTTCCACTGTCCTCCACTTCCCTCCTTTCCTTTCCCTTACTCCCCCTCCACTTGCACTTAGTCCCCCCTCCTTCTCTTCCAAGCATTCTTTCATGCACTCCAGTCTTGTGCTGATGGGAGTTAGATCCCTACTGACACATTGCACACAGCTTTCTCATGGCTAACAGCATCATTTCACATGGTTTTGCAGGCGCCACAGCAGGTCTCCCTTTCTTGTGCTATGCAGTGTGGGATCCCTGTGGCACACTCCATACCTCTTTGCAGCCACCACCGCAGGGCTTCCTCTTCTTTTGCCAGGGGATTTGGCACACATTTGGGTGGTGTTGCCTGACCTCCCCACCACCCCTTTGCTTTCTCCTTCCAGCTGCTATTCTATTTTATACATAGGTTGGTTTGTGCAAGTGCAAACAAACCTAGATGGACAGACAACAGACAGACAGATCTTCCCCAACAGGTGGCATTGCTAAAAGAGGTATCACCTTATACACTGTTTCTTTATTTTTGTTAACCTTCATTTTTGCGCACACAAATAGACTAATACAGCAACCATCTTACTTTATCCTTGATAAAAGCAACATTTATCATGTTACTAGATGGCTCCAGGTTAGCAGGACAGAGCCGCTATATCTCTGGACCTATAGTTCCAGTTCTTCTAAGAAAAGCAAAACTAGACGTTCCTAGGTTTAATGGAGGAAAACCAGGTTTAGTTCAATCTGTTCCTGCTGACCTGTAGTCACCTCATAAATATCTTCCTGAATATGTTAAAACAACAGTGCTGCATATTGGTTGTAAAATTCAAAAACGGCATGCAATTATCATAAATATTAGTGAATCATCAGTACATTTCCATTTTATTTTAAAGTTTCACTATCAAATTATCCAAATGAAACAACTGGCTGCTCAGAAGTTGTCATCATTCTTTGATTCAGCCATTGGTTTCATGCACTCTGACATCATCAACACTTAGCTGTTTATTCCCTTCTAGAGACCATGGTCTGCTGTTTAGTGGTCCAAATTCCTTTATATTTTCAACTTTAAGATGCAATTTGGTGACTGTTAAAGATAACATTTCAGAGTTATATTTACAGAATAAGATATGTTTGATTTCTATAAGGACGCCTGAATCTAATAGTGAGGACCGCAGGACAGGACACCTGGGTGAGAATCATTCAGAATGGCAAGGCTTCATTGGATCATGGAAGATGATCCATTTACATCCTCAGAGGAAGAATGAGAATAAGCTAGGTGCTGAAGAGGAAAGGACCTTGAAAGAACTGGTGTCGAGGGAGGCTTCTGTTCTAGTTCGTGATTAGGAGGGGGACTTCATGCCAACACTGGTGCAAGCTTCAGAACACAATTAGACAAAAATCCAGAGAAGACAATGAGTCTGACAATTAAATACAATTATTTGTGACAGCAACATTGATGAGCCAGATCTTCCAAATACTGACTCAGGATTAACCAGAACTAACAGACAACTACCTCTAATCCCTTGGGAACAATTTGAGCCAGTCCTGTATTTTTTGTCTTATACTGTACCTCTTAGCTATATGGAGCTTGAAGACCTGCACATTTTGTTGTGGAATGTAAAACTTTAGGCCCCATACTAGGTTAGGGCTGGCAATTTAAAAATCAGGATTGGCTGAAAGTGTTCCCGACATCTTAAAGTGAGCTGGTAGCACTGGAACACCTATACAACTTATATCATTCCTAGTTTTGCTTTTTATAACTCCCAGCCCAAAGCAGTTTGGGACTTGGAGACCTGCATTCATAAAGCAAAACTACAAGTCCCACAATACCAAGTCATAAATTTAAAAACATACCTTCTTCCTCCAAGCATAGAAAAATAGACAAGAGACACACAAAAGGAATAACCTAGAATAAACTGACTGACATAAAAATATCGCTTTGGAGCTTTTTAGCTGGCTGTGAATATGATATAAGAAGCCAGGGATGGACACAAAATCTCACTTAGGACTGGCTGTGTTCGAAACTCTGCCAGGAACTGCTTAAGGGGAAGGCCGCAAAATCTGTAGCTGGGTTTTCCCCTGTGACTGACCCAGACAAAATCTGAAGTAGTGCTTAATTTGAAGAATTTACATTTTTATCGTAAGTTTAGTTGTTTACATTTATTAGGTTTTCAACAGATTTTTTAAACCTGCTTGGGCATGTTCTGAAAGCTTCCTAACACATACATATTGCTGCAGCTGTTAGGAAAAACCAGAAAGAAGCAAAATGCTGGTGTGCCTAAAAATTCAATGAATTCTGATATCGCACGGAAGATGCTACTGTTGTTTAGTAAACATATCCTTTAATGCTGAATGTGGCTGAAACCCAGGGTGTGTATTTTCAGAGATAATCTCAACAGGCAATAGTAGCATATTTTCTGAAGAGGAAAGAACATTTTTAGCAGACTATGCCACATATGGAAATGCATTTATTAGTGTGCCTAAAAATTTTTAGTGCATGCTAAATCCATTTAATGTGTATTAACATGACAGCCTGTGCTAAAAATGTTTAACATAAATGTGTGAAATGAACAAAAAAATGTCCAAAAATCAGGACTAATGTCTGAAAATAATTAAAAAACAAACGGAAATTTTATTCCATGCACATCCTTAATGACAAATAAGATTGGATGTCATAGAGCAGGCATGCTTCAAGCAACCTAAGTCTCCTTTTCACAAAATAGCATGATTTGGTCTCTCTGTTAGTGCATTCTATATACTTCTCCAGGACCACATGTACTAGAATGCAATGGGATGCATATGAGACAGGCATACCTCTCTCTCTTTTTCCACACAAAGGTAGCTGGTCTTCCTCAAGTTGGAGAGTGACAGGTAGCACCCAGCTATTGAATTCTGTGCCCTCCCTCTTTCCATAAATGGATTCTAGTAATGTGAATGGGAAGATGAGGAGGACAAATACTGTAGATAAGAAGATGCTGCACTGTAGAAGGAACGACCGACTAGCACGAAAGAACTTGGACAGCCCCTGGGCTAAAGGATCGGATCGTAAAAATAGGTCAGCCACTGGGTCAGAAACTGTACTGAATTGAGATCCAAAGGGGGCCAGGCAGCAGTGGAGTAGGCGGTATAGCATTATATAAAAGGGACCACCAAATGAAGACATGGTAGAACGATAAACACTTGCATTTGCATTTCTGTATTGGGCCCTCGCATTGTATTTTATGATGTGTTATTGGTCTTAATAAAAAATACTTACAAAAAAAAGAAGATGCTGCAATAAAGATAAGCCCATTGCTGATACACAGAGGACAGTTCATACATAATGAATAGAGCAACAGGCCGAGAACTAATTTGGAATTCAATCCCATTGCCACGCCTTGTGATCTTGGGCAAGTCACTTAACCCTCCATTGCCCACAAACTCAGCTTGTAACCCCTCCAAGAGATAGGAAACTACCTACTGGACCTAAATGTAATTTACAATGAGCTACTCTCAAATCTGGCTACTTCACTGGACAGACTAGATGGACCATGCTGGTCTTTATCTGTCATCATTTACTACGTTACTATGCAAATCCAGAATCCCTTCTCTTCTATCCTTCCCTAACACTTGCCCCAGTGAACCAAGGAAGCTTATTCTACATTGCCCTGACTGCATCAAGAATATGGCTATGAGGATCTGCCATACAGGTGGGTAAAGTTCATGAGAACTAATTCCTAAATTATACTTTCTCTTGAAAATAAACTAGTCTAGTAGACCACTGAAGAATGACATTATCATAGATAACTTTGCAATATCCAGCAGCAACTTATTATAGATGTGTTTATTGCTAAGATATGCAACTTACATTATTCCTAGTTTTGCTGTTTATAACTCCCAGCCCAAGGCAGTTTGGGATTTGGAGACCTGTATTCAGGGCCGGCCCGTCCATTGTGCGAGAATGTTGTTCGCACAAGGCCTTGCACTTCAAGGGGCCCCCGCGCAAACCTCATTTGCGCAAAATGGACGACTTCAGAGGTGAGCAGGGGAAGCCACGCAAGGCCCCGGCTCACCTCTGCACAGCCGCCAGCGTGAAAAGCGACGTTTTCCCTCAAGCTGGTGGCTGTGTTACTGTGAAGCACACGAATGCCGGGAAATGCCCTTTAACCTTTCACGGCATTCAGCATGCTTCACAGTAACACAACCGCGTGAGGGAAAACAGCATTTTTCATGCTGGCGGCTTTGCAGAGTTGAGCTGGGGCCTCAAGCATGCTTTCCCGGCTCACTCTGAAGCAGTTTAGATAGGCGTGGGACTCTTTGGGGGGGGGGAGGGAAGGGAGGGGGTCTAGGATAGGACAGGAAATGGCCGATGGGGGCTAGGATTGGAAATGGGCTGATGGGGAGGGCTTGGACTGGAAATGGGCCGATGGGGTGGGGAGCTTGGACAGAAAATGGGCTGATGAGGGCTGGAATAGGAGTGGAAATGGCTGATGGGGGCCTAGGATTGGAAATGGGTTAGGGGGGGTTAGGATGGGACTGGAAATGGGCTGATGTGGTGGGGAGCCTGAACTGGAAATGAGCTGATGGGAGTCTAGGATTGGAATGGGTTTAGGGGGCTAGGATGAGACTGGAAATGGCTGATGGGGGCTAGGACTGGAAATGGGCTGATGTGGTGGGGAGCCTGAACTGGAAATGGGCTGATGGGGGTCTGGAATAGGACTGGAAATGGCTGATGAGGGGCTAGGACTGGAAATGGGCTGACAGAGGGAGCTAAGGTTGAAAATGGGCTGGGGAGAGCTTGGACTGGAAATGGACTAATGGGGGCTGGAATAGGACTGGAAATGGCTTTTGGGGGGCTAGGATTGGAAATGGGCTGATGGGGGAGCTTGGACTGGAACTGTGCTGATGGGGGGTGCTAGGACTGGAAATCGGCTGATGTGGGGGATAGGAGAATGGGACTAGAAGGGGGCAGATGCTGGGTGGGGCTGGAACTAGAAGGGAGCTGATGTTGGGGGAGGACTAAAAGGGGATAGGGCTGGGGAGTGAGGATAAAGAGGGGAAAAGATATTTTGTGTGAGTGGGAAGAAAAATCTACGGTTGGCTGGGTATTGGGAGAGTAAGTGGGGATTGAAGATGGAAGGGTGAAATTTGAGTGGATGAAAAAGAAAGAAAGAAAGAAATGGAGGAAAGACCAAAAGGAGAAAGATCAGTATGTTAAAGCAGATGTAGAGAGAGAATGGGCAAAAACTAGAAGAGAGAAGAAAGGACAGCAGACAATGGAGAGTAAGTCGAAGATAGGAAGAAACCAGAAGAAAGTGACTGGAGTAATTGCAATTGAAAAATAAAATGCCCAAAACAACAAAAGGTAGAAAAATGCTTTTTTATTTTGAATTTATTAACTGGAATATGTCAGCTCTGGGAAATGTGCATTACTAATGTCTTTGCGTTTTTGTTTAGTACAAGAGGAAATTAATTTTTAGTTTTATTTCTCCAGTGTTGTTGTATGTTCCAACTTAGGCCTTTGGGGTTCCCAGTTTAATTATTGTCTTTCTATTTCTAAATAGTGATCCCTTGTTCTTTGTTTGGTGACAGTATTTTCTGCATGTGTAACTGAGCTAAGGTATTTTGTTTATGTAGCTTCTATTTGACAGTGCCACTTATTCTCTTTCCCCAGTAGAAGATGTAATGGTATTGTGACTCTTCTGCACATATTCTACATGGTGACAACTTGGTGAGTCTTTCTTGTGAAAGAGAGGCTTTTGCTTAAGTCATGTCTAGCAGAGGCTTCTATGAATTCCAATTGAGGCGATAGACTTAGATAGGATTTCGGACTATTTATGATGAATCCTAGTAACTCTAGCACTCTGATGGTTGTGCATACAGATTCTTGAACTCCTTCGGGAGAGGTGCTTTTGATCAGACAATCGTCCAAATAGGGAAACGTGGGCACACCCAGTCTGCGTAGATACACTCCAACTATTGAAACACACTAACACACTTCATAAAAATGTGAAGAGCACACATGAGGCCAAAAGACAATGCGCGATACTAGTAGTAGTGTTTTCCTATAATGAATTGTGGATACTTCCTGCAACTGAGATGTATTTATATGTGGGTATAGGCATCCTTTAAATCCAGTGTACATATTAGGGGCTACTGGTCTGCAAAGAACCAGAGCCTCCCACCTCACTGGAAGGGTGTCCAGAACAGCACTGGAGTGCTGACTATGTTCTCAAGGAGCCAGTCAAAACCTCGTCCCAGGTTTTGGCTAGGAAGCAGCCTTGGAATTTTGGGCCCTCTGCTAATGAGGACGAGGTCCCTGTTTAATTTTGATTGAGCAGGAGACTGCAGGATACCTATGCCTATGAGAGTAAACTGAACTTCCTTTGCCCTCCACTGGAAAATCTCCTAGATATTGAAGAGGTTAGGCTGGATGGGCGGAAAGGTTCTTAAGTGTGCCACTGTGCTGCTTGATAAGTGTTGCAGCCTCCTGCACCCTATCTCCAAAGAGATTCCCTCCACAGCAAGTCACATCACATCAAGTCACATCATATCAAGTCAAGTCTCTCCTGGACATCGTATTAAAGGTCTGAAGCCTGAAGCCATGAGAGTCTTCAGGTAACAATACCCATAGATGAGGCTCTCAATGCCATATCAAAAGTATCATAAGTCACTTGGACTATGTATTTTCCACACTTCTTGCCTTTATTCCCTAGATAATTGAGTTGCTCGGCCGTCTCTGGAGGGAGAGTGTCAGCAAACTCTTGCATGCTGATGTTCTGCAAGAGCATGCCCATGAATTACTGATAAAACGCTTTGTAGGAAAGTAAGCATATCGTTCTAAAACACTTTTCTAGCAAAAGTTTCAAAGTCCAACCCTCTCTCCTCAGGGGCACCAAAGAGTGTGACTTGGAGCTCTTGGCCCTTGTGAGTGTGGATTTGGTGACCATGAAGTGGTGCAGCAGCTGGAGCTTCTCAAATACAGGAGCCTTCCAGACTCAATACATCGAGCTGACTTTCATGTTCACAGCATATATAGAGAGGGAGGTCTCCTATATTTTCATCTATACATCTCTCAGAATTCTGTGAATGGGTACTGACACCGCATCAACAGGAGGATCGAGGAACTGGAAGATTTCCACTGCTTTGGTCCTGGGACCCTCCTCTGTCTCTAAATTAAATGGGATGGACATAGCCATCTATGAAGGACAACTCCTCAGAGGTGGCAAGGGATCCGAGGGAAATTCAGGAGACCTCTCCTCCAAGAAGTACTCTGAGTCCTACTCAAGTGTTCCAGGAGCACTCTAAACCAGATTCAGAAAAGTACTCTAAAGACATCTGAGTCTCTGCATGGACTGACCCCTTCTCAACTCGGGATGTGGGTCTGTGTTCAGAGCGTCAGTGTACCTATGTCCTTCAATGCCTCAGGGAGTGATTACCCCATGCTGTGCTGGAAATTAATACCAGCTGTAGGAATGGACAGGTAGAAGAATAACAAAAATCTCCAGGATATAATTGAAGAGGTCTATGAATTTCTTGATAGAGGCCTCTAATACATGCTGACCAGATGAACTGTGGAGCCAGTCAGTCATGTGTTTAGCTTTTTACTGATTGCTTCAAAAATAAAGATAGGTACATATGCATAAGAACTGTGATCACTCTAAGAGAATTATAGGGCATTGCACAACTGTAACTATAGGTCATTGCTGGCTTAGCATAATTCTGGAACTTTTCAGTCTAAGTACATTTCATGATAGTCAAGAAAATCATTTATTTCAGATGTAAGCAATTCCTTTGCTCTATGGAAGCAAAGATTCAAAAAGAGGAGGAAATAGCCAATGCAATAAAATGGGGGGATAAGACATTTTTCAGATATGTTAGTGAGAAGAGGAAGGGCAAAAGTGGTATTGTCAGACTCAAGGGTGGAGGGGAGGAATATGTAGAAGCTGATGAGGATAAAGAGGAATTGCTTAACAAATATTTCTGTTCTGTGTTCACAGATGAAGAACGAGGAACAGGACCTCAGAAAACACCCACAAACAGGAACAGAAGCGAGGGGCATCTTGAAGAATTTTCAATAGACTGTGTTTGTGAGAAACTAGTTAACTTAAAGTAGACAAAGTGATGAGACCGGATGGAATACACCCTAGAATACTGAGGGAACTTGGGGATGTTCTAGCAGCTCCACTGACTGACCTTTTCAAAGCCTCGTTGGAGTTGGGAGTGGTGCCAAAGGACTGGAGAAAAGCTCATGTGGTCCCTTTACATAAAAGCAGAAGTAAGGATGTGGTTGAAAACTACAGGCCGCTTAGTTTAACTTTGGTGGTGAGTAAATTATTGGAAACGCTGCTGATAGAGAAAATAGTGAGGTTTCTGGAGTCCAGAGGATTACAGGATTAGAGGCAGCATGGATTCACCAGAGGCAGTTCTTGTCAGACAAATCTGATTGATTTCTTTGACTGGGTGACCAGGGAGTTGGACCGAGGGAGAACACTAGATGTGGTGTATTTAGATTTCAGTAAAACATAGTTGCTCACCTGTAACAGGTGATCTCCGGGAACAGCAGGAATTTAGTCTTCACATATGGGTATCGTCGGTACTGACAGAGCCTGCGCGGGAACGCTCCCCAGCGTCCAATTAGGAAGCTTTTGGGAGCATCCCACAGCGCCTGCGTGCTGCCTTCCCGCCTTTTCCAACTGCCTCTCTCCAGTTGAGTTTAAAGCTTGAGACAAAGAGAGAGAGAGGGAAAGGTAAAGAGATAGAGAGATACAACTCCCAGGGGAGGTGGGTGGGTTGTGAAGACTAAATTCCTGCTGTTCCCGGAGATCACCTGTTACAGGTAAGTAACTATGCTATCTCCAGGAACAAGCAGGAATGTAGTCTTCACAACCCACCCACCTCCCCTGGGAGTTGTATCTCTCTATCTCTTTACCTTTCCCTCTCTCTCTCTTTGTCTCAAGCTTTAAACTCAACTGGAGAGAGGCAGTTGGAAAAGGCGGGAAGGCAGCACGCAGGCGCTGTGGGATGCTCCCAAAAGCTTCCTAATTGGACGCTGGGGAGCGTTCCCACGCAGGCTCTGTCAGTACCGACGATACCCATATGTGAAGACTAAATTCCTGCTGTTCCCGGAGATCACCTGTTACAGGTGAGCAACTATGTTTTACTGAAATCTAAATACACCACATCTAGTGTTCTCCCTCGGTCCAACTCCCTGGTCACCCAGTCAAAGAAATCAATCAGATTTGTCTGACAAGAACTGCCTCTGGTGAATCCATGCTGCCTCTAATCCTGTAATCCTCTGGACTCCAGAAACCTCACTATTTTCTCTATCAGCAGCGTTTCCAATAATTTAGATGCCAGGGAGAGACCCCAGAAGTTGTGTGTCCCTGTGAAGGGCTCCACTTCCCCCCATGGATCTCTGGCATCCAACCAGGGATGGCGGGTAGGAGTTGATTAGGTATGGAACAGGTGTTGGAGAACAGCCTGACCAAACAAGGCATCCCGGCGGAAGTCCTTGTCCAAGCAATAATGGGCTGTGAAGGTATGAACCGAGGACCAAGTGGCTGCTCGACAGATGTCGTCGATAGACACAGAGTGTAGATGAGCCATTGAAGCTGCCATGGCTCTCACATTGTGAGCTGTGACATGGCCCTCCAGAGGAAGGTTCTTACTCTGATAGGCAAAAGAAATACACTGTGCAATCCAGTTGGACAGTGTTCTCTTGGAGACTGGAAGTCCAAATGAGAAGGATCAAAAGCAACAAAGAGTTGAGAGGACTTTCTATGTTGCTGTGTTCTTTGCAAGTAAAAAGCTAAAGCTCTTTTACAGTCCAAAGTATGAAGATTCCTTTCTGCATTTGATGCATGAGGTCTTGGAAAGAACACAGGCAGGTAGACTGCTTGATTTAGATGAAAAAGCGAGACAACCTTTGGCATAAAGTGTGGATGAGTCCTAAGGACTACCTTATCATGATGAAACCTTGTATAAGGTGGATCAGCTACTAGTGCCTGCAACTCACTGATGCGGCATGCTGATGTGATTGCAATGAGAAAGATAACTTTCCAAGAAAGGAATTTCAATGAGGTAGTAGCTAAAGGTTCAAAAGGTGGCTTCATGAGCTGACCAAGAACCAGGTTTAAGTCCCATGCCACTGGTGGTGGCCTAATGGGAGGCTTAGTTAGAAGAAGGCCTCTCATAAATCTTGCTATAAGAGGATGGGAGGAGATAGGTTGTCCATTTAGAGGCTTGAGAGAAGCTGCAATAGCACTCAAATGGACTCTTACTGAGTTAGTTTTAGTCCTGCATTGGATAAATGAAGGAGATGCTCCAGTAATGATTCCAGGGGTATCGCAAAGGGGTTAAGACCCTTCTGCGAACACTATATGGTAAACCTTTTCCACTTGAAAGCATAAGAGCGTCTTGTGGAAGGCTTCCTGGAAGCATAAAAGACATCCTTTACTTGCTGATGGAGGTTAAGATCTTGAAGATCTAGGCCTTCAGCAACCAAGCTCTGAGGTGCAGAGATTGGGGATTGGGATGCCATACGTAGGGAGGAGTAGCCTAGTGGTTGGGGCAAGGTACTTCAGGCCGGAGGTTCAAATCCCACCAGAGGACAGCAACCTTGGGCCGGAAGGACTGGGGTTTCTAGTCCCACAAATGCTCCTTGTGGTCTTGGGCAAGCCACTTAACCCTCCATAGCCCATGTTCCCTGTAAGTATTAGTGTATGTGTCTCATATCCCCGCGTGTTAAATGTATCCCCCAATTGTGTTGTGACCGCTTTGATTGAAGGATAAGGCGGTATACAAAACTGTCTAAATAAATAAATAAATAAAATAACATTCCGTCCTCCTGAGACAGGAGATCTGGAGCAGATCCTAACTCCAGGGAGGGAGCTTCAGAGAGATGTAGAAGCAGAGGGTACCACACTTGCCGTGGCCAATGTGGGGCTATGAGAATCATACACCCTCTGTCTCTCTGAAGCTTGAAAAGGGTTTTGGGAGTTAGGGGAATGGGTGGAAAGGCATAAAGGAAATCTTGACCCCAGTGAAGGAGGAAAGCATTCCCGGCCTGAGAGCCCTGAGCCAGAATTCTGGAACAGAACCGGGGAAGTTTGGCATTCAATGGACTTGCAAAGAGGTCTATATCCGGGGTTCCCCAAATTTGAACGATCTTGGCCACCTTGTCTGCATGTAGAGAACATTCGTGTGGAAGCAGAATTCGACTGAGTCTGTCTGCCCAAGAGTTTTGTATGCCTGGGAGGTACACTGCCAGGAGATGAATCTGATGCTCTCTGGCGAGGGCCCATAGTCGCAAAGCTTCGTTGCAAAGCGACAGAGAGCCTGTTCTCCCCTGCATGTTTACATAGAACATGGCTACCTGATTGTCCGTATGAATGAGGACTGTCTTGTAGCTGAGCAGGGTATGGAACACTCGAAGAGCAAGGAAGATTGCTCTGAGCTCTAAGAGATGAGTCTCCTGTGGAGTCCAGGTGCCTTGGGTGGAGAGGTCTTGTAGATGAGCTCCCCAACCCACTGGTGAAGCATCTGTTGTGAGAGTTGCCTGGGGTAAGGGTTGTTGAAAAGGGGACCCCAGCAACAGGTTCTGAGTGGACTGCCATCATTGGAGGGACAAAATAAGATGACTAGTGTTTGCTATTTTGTCTGACAGGCACCCTGATGCCTGGGTCCATTGGGTGGATAAAGCACAGTTACTTACCTGTAACAGGTGATCTCTGGGAACAGCAGGAATTAGTCCTCACATATGGGTACGTCGGTACCGATGGAGCCCGAGCGGGAAAGCTCCCCAGCTTCCCAGAAGGAAAGCTTTTGGGGCCTCCCACTGCGCATGCGCGCTGCCTTCCCGCCTTCCTGACCAACTCTCCTCAGTTCGAGTTTATAGCTGAGATAATAGAGAGAGGAAAGGAAGAGAGAGAGATACAACTCCTAGGGGAGGTGGGTGGGTTGTGAGGACTAATTCCTGCTGTTCCCAGAGATCACCTGTTACAGGTAAGTAACTGTGCTATCTCCAGGAACAAGCAGGAATAAGTCCTCACATATCGGGACTCCCTAGCTAAGATGCCCGGGAGATCCCCTAAAGGGTATGAGACCCTGAAAGGTTCTTCATCTTCCTATGGATCTCAGGCATCCATTCAGGGAAGGTGGGCTGGAGTTGTTCAAGAATGGAACAGGTGTCTGAGGACAGCCTGACCAAACAAGGCATCCCGGCGGGAGTCCTTGTCCAAACAGTAATGGGCTGTAAAGGTATGAACCGAGGCCCAGGTGGCTGCTCGACAGATCTGGTCAATGGACACAGAGTTTGGATGAGCCATAGAGGTGGCCATGGCCCTCACGTTGTGAGCGGTGACATGGCCCTCCAGAGAAAGGTTCTTACTCTGGTAAGCAAAATAGATACACTGAGCAATCCAATTGGAGAGTGTTCTTTTGGAGACTGGAAGTCCTAAATGAGAAGGATCAAAAGCAACAAAAAGCTGAGAAGACGTCCGATGTTGCTGTGTCCTGTGGAGGTAAAAGGCAAGAGCTCTTTTACAGTCTAGAGTACGGAGGTTCCTCTCTGCATTGGATGCATGAGGAGCTGGAAAAAAGACAGGTAAATAAACCTCTTGATTAACATGAAAAGGTGAGACCACTTTAGGCATAAAGTGAGGATTTGTCCTAAGGACTACCTTATCATGATGGAACCTTGTGTAAGGTAGATTAGCCACTAAGGCCTGCAGTTCACTGATGCGGCGAGCTGAAGTGACTGCAATGAGGAAAATAACCTTCCAGGAAAGAAATTTCAAGGAGGTAGTGGCTAAGGGTTCAAAAGGTGGCTTCATAAGCTGACCAAGAACCAAGTTTAAGTCCCATGCCACCGGAGGAGGTCGAATGGGAGGTTTAGTTAAAGTTAAGCCTCTCATGAATCTTGCAATAAGAGGATGAGAGGAAACAGGTTGTCCATTGATGGGCTTAAGTGATGCCGCAATAGCACTCAAATGGACTCTTACTGAATTTGTTTTGAGTCCTGCATTGGAAAGATGCAGGAGATATTCCAAAAGAGAATTCAATGGGAGTGCCAGAGGGTTAAGACCCTTTTGAGCACACCAAATGGAAAATCTTTTCCATTTAAAAGCGTAAGAACGCCTAGTGGAAGGTTTCCTAGAGGCATGTAGGATATCCTTCACTTGCTGCGAAAGATTGAAGTGTTGAAGGTCTAGGCCTTCTGTAACCAAGCTCTGAGGTGAAGGGACTTGGGGTTTGGGTGCCACAAAGTCCCCTCCTCTTGAGACAGAAGGTCTGGAGCCGCTCCCAAGTCCAGGGAGGGGGCTTGGGAGAGATGCAGAAGTAGAGGGTACCACAATTGGCGTGGCCAGCGTGGAGCTATGAGGATCATGGACCCTTGATCCCTTTGAAGTTTGAACAGAGTCTTGGGAATCAAAGGAATGGGTGGAAAGGCATAAAGGAAACCCTGACCCCAATGCAGGAGGAAGGCATCCTTGGTCTGAATTCCCTGACACGGAATTCTGGAACAGAACCGGGGAAGTTTGGCATTCCACGGACTTGCAAAGAGGTCTATGTCCGGGGTTCCCCATTTCTGGAAGATTCTGAGTACCTGATCCATGTGCAGGGACCATTCGTGTTGGAAGCAGAACTCGACTGAGTCTGTCTGCCCAAGAGTTTTGGATTCCTGGAAGATATACTGCCAGGAGATGGATTTGATGCTCTCTGGCGAAGGCCCATAATCTTAGAGCTTCGTTGCAAAGCGACAGAGAGCCAGTCCCTCCTTGTTTGTTTATGTAAAACATGGCTACTTGATTGTCCGTGTGAATAAGGACTGTCATGTTGCTGAGGAGGGTATGAAAAACTTTGAGAGCTAGAAAGATTGCTCGAAGTTCCAAGTGGTTGATATGAAGGGTGGTCTCCTGTGGAGACCAAGTGCCCTGAGTGGAGAGATCTTGGAGATGAGCCCCCCAACCTGTTTGGGAGGCATCTGTTGTGAGGGTTGCTTGGGGCAACAATGGTTGAAAGGGGGCCCCCAACAACAGATTTTGATTGGTATCCACCATTGGAGAGACCAAAAGAGATGATTGGAGTTTGCTATTTGGTCTGAGAGAGCTCCTGATGCTTGAGTCCACCGGGTGGATAAAGTCCATTGAGCTGCTCTCATATGTAGGCGAGCATAAGGCACCACATGCACTGTGGAGGCCATGTGGCCTAATAGTTGTAGCATCTCTCTGGCAGTCAAGTGGCTTCTGGACTGAGTCTGAGAGGCTAAGTGCACTAGACGTTGGCAACGGGCCTGAGGTAGATAGGCCCTTGCGGTGGTGGTATCCAACCAGGCTCCTATGAATTCTAGGGATTGAGTAGGGGTGAGTTGGGACTTTGGCAGATTGATCACAAGTCCCAGATACTGTAGAATTCGCCTGGTGCGATCCAGGGAAGTCTGAGCCTCGGACTGAGACGGAGCTCGGATGAGCCAGTCGTCCAGGTATGGGAAGACAAAAATTCCCAGGGTGCGTAGGAATGCAGCTACTATTGCCATGCATTTGGTAAATACCCTTTGAGCAGAGGCTATACCGAAGGGAAGTACTCTGTATTGGAAGTGTTTTCCCTGGAACAGAAACCGTAGGAATTTTCTGTGGGATGGATGGATGAGTATATGTGTGTACGCATCCTTGAGATCTAGAGAACAAAGCCAGTCCTGACTCTGTAGGTATGGAAGGAGAGTGCCTAGAGAAAGCATCTTGAATTTCTCCCTGTATAGAAATTTGTTCAATTCTCTGAGATCCAAAATGGGTCTGTACCCCCCTGTTTTCTTGGGAATGAGAAAATAAGGGGAGTAAAAACCTGACCCTTGTTGAGGAAGAGGAACCTCTTCTATTGCTTTTTGGGCGAGAAGAGTGGTCACCTCCTGACCCAACAGGTCTAGGAGAGATGGGGGAGAATTGAAACTTCTCACCATGGTATGGGGAGGAAGGTTGGAGAAATGTAGTTTGTAGCCCTCTCTGATGATAGAGAGGGTCCATTGCTCTGATGTGATTTGCTCCCATCTTGGAGCAAAATGAGTTACCCTTCCTGGAATGGTGAGAGGTTCTGGATGTTTTAGAGCCAGAAAGGTTAAGTTCTCTAGTTTTAAGTCAAAAACCCTGAGGGGGTTGGGACTGTTGGGCTGTAGCAGCCCCTGCAGGTTTTGCCCTGGCCTGTTTAGGCTGCTGACGCTTAGGAGCAAAGCGAGCTGCAGAAGATTGTTGGCCAGTATTTGTGGCAAATCTGGCCTTCTTGTAGAAAGGCTTTTTGAAAGATTTCTTCTTGACAGGGGTAGAGGTAGACTTAGAAAGTCTATCTAAAGCAGCATTTTCTGCATCCATTTGAGTGGCTTTGATTTGCCACTCCTTACCAAACAGATTCTCACCCGTACAGGGCAAATTTCCCAACCCATCCTGGACCCAGGGTTCAAGGTTAGAGGCCTGAAGCCAAGCAATTCTGCGAGCCGCTATGGCAATACCTGAGGCTCTGCTAGCACCTTCAAAGGAGTCAAAGGCTGCTCTGTTGGAGAACTTTGAAATATCTTGGGTATGCTTAAGCAGAAGAAGGAACTCCTCCTTTCTATCCTCTGGGATAAAGGGGAGAAAATGGCGTATTTTTAATGCAATTTCCTTCAGAAACATGCCCATATAGAGGCTGTATGAGTTGATTCTGGCAATAAGCATACTTGCTTGGAAGATTTTTCTTCCAAAAGCATCCAGAGTCCTACATTCTCTTCCTGGGGGAGTAGAAGAGTGTCTTTTAGTACTCTTGATCCTTTTCATAGCTGGCTGCACCACAATGGAGTGGTGCGGGAGCTGAGTTTTTTGAAACCCAGGAGAAGGGGGAACATGATACATGGTGTCCAGACGACGAGAATGTGGAGATAGGGTGAGAGGAGTCTCCCATAAGTCCATCATGTGATCTTGAAGAATTTCATGGATGGGCAGGGTGACTGCCTCTTTGGGAACCTTAGAGTATCCTAAAATGTCTAACTTTTTTGCTCTAGGTTCTTTTTCAGAGGATACAGAAATAGAAAGACCTTTAGCTACTTCAATGATGAAGTCTTGAAAGGATAAATCCTCTGGAGGAGACATTCTCCTCTTTGGAGAAGAGGGCTCCTCAGGTAGAGTAAGGGATACTTCAGCAGAGTCATCTGATGAATCAGGATCATCAGAAGACTCAAAGTATCGTCTGTTTGCTTCCAGGGATCGATAAGCGTATCGACCGGTATCGACATCGGGGGAACCCGGAACCGGATTGGTATCGGGAAAAACCCCGGAACCAGGAACCGGAATCGGTATCCTGGTCGATGTGGAAGGCATGGGTACCGGTATCGGTTGTGGTACCGGAACCGGAGTCGGTACCACAGGGTGCAGTACCGAGGGCGTCGCAGCCTTAATAAAAGCCAGAATGGCCTGCTGCATGGATTGAACTGTATGATCCATGGACGCCACGACTGTCTGGATGTCGGTACCGGATGATTGAGCCGGTATCCCAGAACAGTCTAACAGGTGATCGGTCGAGGCCAAGGCATCGATGTCAACCTGTAACCCCATAGGAGGAGCTTTGGAAGCTGGAGCTTCCCGCTGGGGTTGTTTGGCTGGGGCAGGGTCCTCAGGGTCAAGCCCAGGGGTATCTCGATACTTAGAGGGAGATTTGCCCTTTGAGGACCTGCCAGAGGAATGTTTGGTTACCTGAGATCCATCAGGAGTGGAAGACCTGGAAGATGTAGAAAACAGCATGTGAAACTTGGCTGCCCGGTTCTGTAAGCCACGTTTAGACATCAAAGAACAGGATGGGCAATCCGGAATGGAATGGTCAGGCCCCAAACATTTAAGACACCATTCATGGGTGTCTGTGACTGAAATAGTACCGCTGCACTTGGTGCATTTTTTAAACCCAGAGGCTTGTTTCTCCATGAGGGAGAATTAGTGAAGGCCTAAAGGCCTCACAGAACTAACACACCAAGTGAGGGGAAAAAAAAAAAAGACAATTTTTTATTTATTTTTTTTAAATAAAGGAAAAAAGACCAACGGTACCGGTCTGGAATCAGGGAAGGCAGACACGCGGCCAAAGAAATAAATTAAAATAACAACTTCTTCAGCGGTGGCAGGAACACGACCTGCTGGCTCCGCGGAAAAAGAAGAACTGAGGAGAGTTGGTCAGGAAGGCGGGAAGGCAGCGCGCATGCGGAGTGGGAGGCCCCAAAAGCTTTCCTTCTGGGAAGCTGGGGAGCTTCCCGCTCGGGCTCCGTCGGTACCGACGTACCCATATGTGAGGACTTATTCCTGCTTGTTCCTGGAGATAGTCCACTGGGCTGCTCTCATATGGAGGCGAGCATAAGGAACCACATGCACTGTGGATGCCATGTGGCCTAATAGTTGTAGCATTTCTCTGGCAGTGAGATGAGGTTTTAGCACTGCTTGAGAAGCTAACTGCACCATGCGAAGGCAACGGGCCTGGGGGAGATAGGCCCTTGCCTTTTTGGTATCCAGCAAAGCTCCTATGAATTCTAGAGACTGAGTGGGAGTTAGACTGGATTTTGGGATGTTTATGACCAGACCCAAATACTGAAGGATACGCATTGTGCAAGATAGAGAAGCTCTGGTCTCTGGCTCTGATGGGGCTCGAATGAGCCAGTCGTCTAAGTAGGGGAAGACGAATATGCCTAGAGTGCGAAGAAATGCCGCTACCACAGCCATGCATTTCGTGAACACTCTTGGAGCTGAGGCCAGGCCAAAGGGAAGCACCCTGTATTGGTAGTGCTTTCCTTGAAACAGGAACCGAAGGAACTTTCTGTGAGTTGGATGGAAGAGAACATGGGTGTACGCATCCTTGAGATCTAGAGAACAAAGCCATTCCTGACTCTGAAGGTATGGCAGCAGAGTTCCTAGAGAAATCATCTTGAATTTCTCTTTGAACAGGAATTTGTTCAATTCTCTGAGGTCCAAAATAGGTCTGTATCCCCCTGTTTTCTTTGGGATAAGGAAATAGGGGGAGTAAAACCCTGTACCCTGTTGATGAGTGGGTACTTCTTCTATTGCCCCTTGGGTAAGAAGTATGGTGACCTCTTGATCTAACAGGTTGATGAGAGAGGTCTGAGAATTGAACTGTCTTACCATTGTGTGAGGGGGCATGCACAGTAAGCGCAGTTTGTACCCCTCTCTTATAATGGAGAGTGTCCAATGCTCTGCTGTTATCTGCTCCCACCTGGGGGCAAAGTGACATAACCTTCCTGGAATGGTGGAAGGCTCTGGTCCATTGAGGGCCAGGAAGGCTAAGTTCTCTAGATGAAAGTCAAAGGCCTTGTGGCAGCTGAGATTGCTGAGATGGTTGAGGCTTAGCAGTCTTCGCTTTCCTTTGTTTAGGTGGTTGCTGACCTTTTTGGGCAGGCTGACCTGCAGAACATCCCTGCTGGGAATAAGAGGGATAAAACCTCTTCTTTTTTGAGAAGAAAGGCTTTTTAAAATATTTCTTTCTCGCAGGATCAGCTGTGGCTTTGGATAACCTATCCAAAGTGGAGTTGTCAGCATCTGATTCATTGGCTTTTTCTTGCCAATTTTTTCCAAATAGATTCTCACCTGTACAAGGAATATTGCCCAGTTTGTCTTGTACCCAGAGCTCCAAATCGGATGCCTGGAGCCAGGCAATTCTACGTGCACCTATGGCAATGGCAGAGGTTCTGCTTATGCACTCAAAACAGTCAAAAGCTGCACGGTTGACAAACTTAGACACATCCTGGGCATGTTGGACCAGTGTGAGAAAATCCTGCCTTCTGTCCTCAGGAAGAAGAGGGCTCAAAACCTCTAAATCACCTGTGACTTCTTTAAGGAACATTCCCATATATAAAATATAGGAACTGATCCTGGCAGAAAGCATGGAAGCCTGGAAAGTACGACGTCCAAAGGCATCCAAAGTTCTACACTCATATCCTTGAGGATTAGAGGCATGCCTCTTTGCACTCCTGATCCTTCTCATAGCTGATTCCACTACAATAGAGTGGTGAGGCAGCTGAGTTTTCTGGAACCCAGGACAAGGAAGGACTCAATACATAGTATCCAGTCTGCGAGAGTGAGGAGAGGTGGTGAGAGGTGTCTCCCACATTCTCAACATGAGATCATGTAAGATCTCATGAATAGGCAAGGTGGCTGCTTCCTTAGGAGCTTTGGGATATTGTAAAATCTCCAACTTCTTAGCTCTGGGCTCTGTCTCAGGAGCCACAGTAATGGACAATCCATGAGACACCTCCCTGATGAAATCTTGGAAGGAGATATCATCTGGAGGAGACATCCTTCATTTAGGAGAGGAAGGCTCCTCCGGGAGAAGTATCCCGGTACCGGCAGAGCTATCAGAATCCTCGGAGTCCTCCGAGGATTCGAAGTATCGTCTGTCCGGATGCTCTTGAAGAGCCCAATACCCGTACCGACCAAAGTCGGTACCGGGGGTAATCGGTACCGGTGTATCGGCACCAGAAGGCATCACATGACTGGGTGCCGGCAAAGCCGATATCGATGTCGATGCTATCAGTACCGGCATCAGTGCCGGTACCGGTTGAACCGTCTGACGTGGTTCCGAGGGCATCGATGCCGCAAGGATAGCCGCCAGACTGCGTTCAATAGCCAGAAACCTCTGGTCTATCGACGCTGCCGATACCTGGGTGTCGGTACCGGAGACAGCCGGTACCCCAGAGCATGGCACCAGTAGTTCTGCCGAGGTCGAGGCCTCGAGAACATCCTGGATCCCCATTAATGCTTTGGAAGTTGAAGCCTCCCACCGGGGCAATTTTGCCGGTAGGGAACCCTCAAGGGCAACGCCAGAGGCATCTCGATGCTTGAAAGGAGATCTACCCTTTGAAGACCGGCTGGACTTATGTTTAGTTACCTGAGATCCATGGGAGGAAGACGAAGCTCTGGAAGACGTCGATGCCACAGAAGCTGCATCGGAAGGAAAAAGGGCACTGAGCTTGGCAACTTGGTTCTGTCGATCCCTTTTGGACATCATGGCACAAGCCATGCACTCGGAGATGGAGTGGTCAGGACCTAAACATTTAAGACACCACTCATGGGTGTCGGTGACAGAGATGGTACCGCCACACTTGGTGCATTTTTTAAAACCCAAGGCAGGTTTCTCCATAGTGGAGGAAATTTTGGGCCTAAGGCCCAAAATGGTGCGCGCACCTGGAAAAGTTTGGAAAAAAAGTATTATTATTATTATTTTTTTTTTAGAGAAAGAAAGAAAGAAGAACCGGCGGTACCGGTATAGTGTCGAGGAAGGCAGACGCGACCACAAAAAAGTAGAATAAGGAAAATAATTTTCTTCGGTGACAGGAACACGAGCTGCTGGCTCCATGGAAAATGAAAGAACTGGAGAGAGGCAGTTGGGAAAGGCGGGAAGGCAGCACGCAGGCACTTTGGGATGCTCCCAAAAGAGTAGTTACTCACCTGTAACAGGTGTTCTCCAGGAGCAGCAGGAATCAGTCCTCAAATATGGGTGACGTCGGCGCCGACGGAGCCCTCGCGGAGCAATTTCCCCAGCTTTCAAAGAAAGCCTTTGGGAATACTTCACGCATGCGCGGTCCCCTTCCCTCCTAAAGGTGCCATCTTGCTCAGTCAAATGACATAGCTAAAAAACAGCACACAAAAATGTAAAATAAACTATGTACAACTGCAACTCCCAGGGGAGGAGGGAGGGTTGTGAGGACTGATTCCTGCTGCTCCTGGAGAACACCTGTTACAGGTGAGTAACTACTCTTTCTCCAGGACCAAGCAGGAAGTCAGTCCTCACATATGGGTGACTCCCTAGCTCTGGGTTACCAAGGAACCCAGGCTGAACAAGAGAACTCACTCTAGTCCCAGCATCAAAGAAAGGCTTTTCACTGAAAGAACCCCAACCGGTAGCCCAACGGAGGGCTAGAGGGCATGAGTTGCCTAAACCTCAAAGAGATTCTGGAGTACTTGCCAAAAGCACTGTCCCTACGGGACTCCCTCTCCAGGCAGTAATGAGCTGCAAAAGTCTGGCTTGAGGACCAAGTTGCAGCCCTGCAGATGTCTGCCAACGGTACAGAGCGGAGATGAGCTACTGAGGCAGCCATTGCCCTGACACGATGGGCCGTGACCCGACCCTGCAAGGAAAGGTCAGCCGCCCTGTAAGCCCAGGTGATACAGTCAGCCACCCATATGGACAAGGTACGCTTGGACACAGCTAACCCCAAATTATTAGAGTCAAAAGAGATGAAGAGCTGAGTAGCCCTTCTATGTCCTTGCGTACGGTCAAGGTAGAAGGATAAGGCCCTCCTACAGTCCAGGGTATGCAGGACCGCTTCAGCCTGGCTTGCATGAGGCCTAGGGAAGAATGTTGGAAGAACCACCTCCTGGTTGAGGTGGAAAGAGGAGACAACTTTTGGGAGGAACTTTGGATGAGTCCTAAGGACTACCCTGTTCCTATAGATGCAGGTGTAAGGCCTGTCACAGGCTAGGGCCTGAAGCTCACTCACCCGTCTGGCCGAGGTTAAGGCTACTAGGAAGAGTGTCTTCCAGGAAAGGAAGCGTAGAGGACAAGTAGCCGTCTGCTCAAAAGGTGGGCGAGTCAGTTGCTGCAAGACCACATTCAACTCCCACTCAGGGGCTGGAGGACAGACAGGAGGTTTGAGCAAGAGCAAACCTCTGAGAAACCGGGACACCAAGGGGTGAACCGATAGAGAGTGTCCTTCCACCAGTGAGTGGTGAGCTGCCAGAGCTAAGAGGTGGACCCGAACAGAATTGGACTTAAGGCCCTGATTGGATAAGTGCAGCAGGTACTGAAGCACCACTGGTACAGCACAGGAGAAAGGATCCTCTGTACGCAGCTGACACCACACAGAAAACCTCTTCCACTTCAGGGCATAGTTCTTTCTAGTGGACTGCTTCCTAGAGGCCAGGACGACCTCTTCAACTTCAGGAGGTAGGCCCCAAGGAGCCAAAACTACCCTTGCAGCTTCCAGGCCATCAAATTGAGAGATTTGAGATTGGGGTGCAGAAGAGACCCCTGGTCTTGAGAAAGAAGGTCGGGCTGCAACCCTAGAAGTAGTGGAGTGTCCTGCTGCTAGCTGAAGCAGAAGGGGGAACCAAGGTTGTCTCGGCCACCTGGGGGCTACCAGAAGGACCGAGGCCTGGTCCTTTAGAATCTTGAACAGGGTTCGGGCCACCAGAGGCGTGGGAGGAAACGCATATAGGAGGCCTTGGGACCAGGAAATCAGAAAAGCATCTACTGCTAGTCTCAGAGGATGCAGTTGCCTGGAGCAGAACTTGGGCAGCTGTCTGTTCAGGGGACTGGCAAAGAGATCTATGGATGGAAGTCCCCATCTCAGGAAGATCTTCTGAACTACCAAGGGATGGAAATTTTGAATTTATTAAACAAGCAACAAAAGACATACCAAAAAGCAAAAACAAAAACAATAACAATCACCCCAACCAAATCCCACACCCCCCCAAAACCCCCACCCCCCGACATAGCACAAAACAAGTATCTCAATCCCCCCGTGACCCACCTCCCCACCACCAAACCCAAAAACCAGCACACGTGCCCCTTCCCCCCGACATCATCAACCCGCAATAGTTCAGCATGTCCAATGTCTGTCCCAACCCCCCAACAGCAACCCGCAGCAGTCCAACAGAAATGCAATGTCCATCCCAACCCCCCCCTCAACCACCCACAACAATCCCAGCACGGTCCAATGTCCCAAATGTCCATCAGGGCTGCCAAGCCCTCACTCACACCCACAAAAACAAAACGCATTCCCCCTTTCCCACCCCCGTCCCCACAAAGGAGCAACATCTCCTCCGCCCCCACCCCAATCCCTACCCCACCCCCACCCTCCCCATAAATAAAGAAAACCCCACCCCCCTAAACAGAAACATACAGGCATGTGCCGTCCCCAACGAAAACCCACCAGAAACAAAACCATAATACAAATCAATAAATGAACACAAAAACCCAACCCTATCGGCCGAAACAGCGGAGCGGGATGCGCAGAAACACAAAAACAAAAACAAAACAAACACACACCTGCTCCAGGGAGAAAACGAAAACAAACATCCCCCAGGGAGAGAGAGGGAGAGCGGACAAGTGGCCAACCACCCCCCCCGCCCTAGCCCAAACCCCCCCCCCCCCCACCGGAAGGAAAGCAACCCCAGATCCCTAAACCTAGGAAGAAACCCCAGGGACTAAACCCCCCCCCCTCCTGTCTCACCTCCCTCCTCCACCCGGGAGACAAAAACAAAACCCCTAACCTCTAACAGGGAAGAAAAACCCCAGGGAACCCCTCCCCCTCATGGGGGGCGGAGGGTGAGGTGACGCCACAGACGCTCCCAACGATGGACCTCCACCACCCGCCTTTCGCGTTGCGCCATGCTGGACACTTCCTCCAGAATGTCCCGCACCACCTCGTCGAGGGGCAGGACCAACCCCCGGGTCGAGACATGACAGCGCGCTTGCCACAGGTGGTAGCGCACTACAGCCGTGACTAGGTAGAGGGTCCCGGAGTCCTGCCTTAGAGGAAAGGACCAGGCCCCGTACACCCACTCCGCATACGTGAGGAGGGAAAGGTCGCGCAGGTGAAGAGCAGCGGACACCAACCGGCAGGCCTCCACGTTGAAGGGGCACTGCCGGAGGAAATGGTCCATGGTCTCCGCCTGCCCCTCACACCCGGCCCTCGGACAGACCCGCTCGGCCTGTAACCTGTACTTGAGGTTGTCCCTCACGTACAAACGCCCGTGGAAAGACAACCAGGCTACATCCCGAACCTTCTTCGGTAGCCGAGGGGAGTTCAACAGCCGAAGGCCCCGCTGCATCACATCCGCCGGACAGTCCCGCAGGGCCCACCGTGGTTGATAGTGAGAGGTGAGTACCATCCGGTATAATCCTTTCCGCCCCAAGGACTGGGCGAGCGGGTCGGTCACCCCCCACCGCCGAATGAGCCCCACCATCACAAATACGTACGATGGGGCCTGTTCCCCTCTCCGGCGCACACGTGGGACCGAGGACGCCCCCTCCCACTGCTCCCAGAAGCGGGAGAACCATTCCCGATAGGAGGCCACCCACCAAACCCCACCCCCTTCCCTCATCCTACCTAAGTGAAACGCCATGGACAAGACTGACAGGAAGACAAGGGGGTGCAACATACCCAAACCACCCTCTGCCCGATCCAGGCAGACGATGTTGCGCTGGACAGGGTTCAAGCGGTTACCCCACAGAAAACAGAAAAAGACGGCACAAACAGACGCCTGACGGGACAACGGAAGAACGAAGACCGTGGCCACGTGCAGAAAGAGAGGAAGCAGAAACGTCCCGAGGAGTTTGATCTTCTCCTCGTACGTACACCTCCACCCCCTCCACCGCAGCACCCGACACCGTGCAGTCTCGAGACAACGGTCCCAATTGGACTCCGCACAGTCCTCCGACCCGAAGACGAGGCCCAAAACGCGGACCTCCCCCACGGGAGGAGGAAAGGGGGCGCAGGAAGGCGGGGAGGCCTCCGAGGAGCCCAACCACAGCGTCTGGCACTTGCTGTGGTTTACAACAAAATGGGCTACCTCCGAGTACTCCTCCACGGCCTCTCGCAGGGCCTCTACCCCATCAGTGCCGTCCACGTAAACTGAGATGTCGTCAGCGTAAGCAACGACGGACACCGGGGGCGCACCGGGCGCCTCCAGGCCCCGCAACCCACCTGAGGACAATCTCCGGAGGAAGGGGTCGAGGGAGAAAACATACAGCAGGGGGCTCAAAGGGCACCCCTGCCGCACCCCCGAGGCGACACCAAATGGCCGTCCGAGCCACCCGTTAATAAACGGGAAGCTCACCCCCCCTCGGTACAGCGCCTGCACGACGAAGAGGAAACCTGCGGGGAGGCCGAAGTGCTGGAGCACCACCCACAGGTACCGGTGACTGACTCGATCAAAGGCTTTGGACTGATCCAAGGAGACCAACCAGTGGTCCCGTTGGAGCGACCGGCCTCTTTCCACCATCTCCCGGACTGTGGCGACAGCGTCCAGAACCCCTCTCCCCCGAACGGAACAATACTGGGAAGGGGACAGCAAATCGCCCGACACCTCCACCAGTCGGTTGGCCAAACACTTGGCCAGGATCTTCCGGTCCGCGTTCAGAAGAGAGAGCGGCCGCCAGAAGTCCAAGGAGCTATCGTCCTTCCCCTTGGAGAGCAGCAGCAGGACAGACTCGTGAAATGACCGCGGGAGATACCCCGTGTCCATGATCTCCTGAAACAGGGAGGTCAGGAAGGGGGCCAGCTGGGCAATGAAAGTGCGATAGAACTCCACAGGGAGCCCATCGCGCCCAGGCACCTTCCCCAACGGCATGGCACGAATCGCCCTCTCCACCTCCACCTGCTGAATCGGAGCAGCGAGTGCATCAACCTGTGCCTGGACCACAGCCGAATACACCGGGGGAAGGCCCAGGTACGTTCGGATATGGGTGAGGTCCACGGGGCGATCCCCAAACAGGTCCGAGAAGTATTCCCCCACTATCCGCAAAAGGTCCTCCTGGGAGGTATGAATGGTACCGTCCTCGCCCCGCAGGGCCATGACCTCCCGACGCTGAACCCTCTCCCTGCAAGTCCGGAAAGGGTCTGGAGTGGCGCCCCCACCGGCCGCCCCCTCGAAGCATAGGGAGGCATGGCGATCGTAAAGCAGGCCACGGAGCTGGACACGCACCTCTTCAACCTCCTCCCGCGCTGCCCCTCGGGATACCAAACGATCCAGCGACCTCCGGAGGACAGTGTAGGTGAGGTAGCGGGATCGAGCCATGGAGGTACCCCGGGAACGGAAGAGTTGTCGGGCACGCGTCTTCACCTCATCCCACCAGGCGCCACGGGAAGGAAAAACACTCAGCAGGGTCTCCTGGTCTGCGAGAAAGGCCAAGAACTCCTGGACCACCTCTGATGTTGCCAACAACTGCACATTCAGTCGCCACAGGCCAGGACCCCTGCTAAGCTCCTCGTGGTTGGCCAGGAAGGACACAGAGAGGACGCGGTGGTCCGAAAAGTCAACCGCCTGCAAATGCGGAGGGGAACACTCCACCCGGGCACTCACATATATCCGATCGATACGACTCCTGCAGGTCCCATGGTAGTAGGTGAACCCCGGCGACCTAGGAAAGGCCCGGTGGAAAACATCCACGAGGTCAGCCGTCCGGGTCATCTCGGCCAAAAAGAGGCCCTCGTAACTGGGTGGGCAACGCTCCCCCCCTCGGTCCTGCAAAAAGGTGGTGGTGTTAAAATCCCCGGCAAGGACCACCAAACGGAAGGTGTGTAAGTAGGGGCGGATAACCCCGAACAGGGTCTTCCGCGCCAACTTAGACTGGGGGCCGTAGACCACCACGAAACGAAACCGATGGGGCCCGCAGTAGCCATCTAAAAGCAGACACTGGCCCTGCTCCAGTTCCCACACGTACTGCACCTGAAATCGGTTAGACGTGAACAAAAACCGCCACTCCTGCGTAGGGCTGTGCCGCAAGGGACCAGTACGAAGGGCCCCACCTCCACTCCCGCTTCGCCCGATGAAGGCTAGCGAGCGAGGTGAGCCTGGTCTCCTGCAAGAAGATGACATCCAGCCCACTCGTAGAAAGAAAATCATAGACCGTAGCCCGCGCCTGGTCTGAGAAAATGCTGGCCACGTTGATGGTGGCGCACGAGAACGCAGGAGTGCACGCCATGCCTATTTCGAGTGCAGTGACCCTTTCCTCCTCTTCTCACCAACCCCGGGATCCCCAGAATCCCGCTTGCAGGACAAGCCCGCGAGCTGGAGCGACTCCTCCTGGTCCACGTCGACCACCTCGAGGACCTCCTCCTCCTCCCGCTCAACCCTATCACCCCAGGAGGTGCTGGCGCCCCCGGGACCACCAGGCAAAGCTGTCGCGAGGGCAAACCCAGCCCCCATGGGATGAGGAGGCACAAACGGGTCAGGGGTCGGAGGAATGACCTCCTCCGTGGGGTCCACCACCTGTGCAGCCCCCCCCTCCCCGGACAAAGACTGAGACAATACGACAGTGCCCACCCCCGCGGGGGAGGCCAGGGCGGCCGGGTCAGCAGGGGGCTCCTGCGAAGGCCCCGAACCCAACTGCGGGGGTACAAGGCCATCCTCCCTCACCCGTCGGGCGCCAGTATCCCCCTTGATTGGAGGACCCTGACTGCGGCGCGCCTTCTGCACCTTTGAAGGTCGCCGCTGAGGAAGAGGGGCCGCCCCCGCCGCTAACCGCTCCGAGCGCCGCACAGCCCTCATCCGCCTCAGCCGCATCAGCGGCCAAAAAGACGAAACGGTTAATGTCCAACACGGGCTCTGCATCCAGCAACGGGGATGTCTCCCGTTTCTTCCTTTTGGACTTGCCACCCTTGGAAGGGACCGTAGTCCATTCCTCAGGTGGCACCACCCTCAACCCACTATCCTGTCGTGCTACATTAACCTCCACCACATCAACCCTCTCCTCCTTCCTACCCGAATCCCCTCCCCCTGGTGGCTCCCTCGGCTCGATGGACTCCTCTGCACTAGGGCCCCCGGTCTCCTCCTGAGGGAGAGGGGCCTCCATAGCCTCCTCCCGCACAGGAGCCCGAGGTGGAGTGACGGCAATCCCCCCCGGTCCATTGTGTGACGCGGAGGGGCAGCGGGCAAAGGGGTGGCCCAACTCCCCGCAAAGGTTACACCGAATTAGCAGACACCCGGCCGAAGCGTGACCCCGTCCACCACAACGGGTGCAGACCTGCTCGGGACAGTTCATGCTCAAATGGCGGAATGAGCCACAGCGGTGACACTCGCGGGGTTGCCCGGGGTAATAGCACAAGATGCGATCCCGACCGAGGAAACCGGCCGAGGGCACGTGCTGCACCACGTTTCCCACCTCACGCAAACGGATCCTGCCCTTCCACGACCCGTCCCACACCCCTAGGGGCCCAGCGCCCTTAACCAGGGGTGCGAGAAGCACCGCATGGCGCGACAACCAAAACTGGATGTCCTGCCCTGGGAGCGACTCATTCCTGGATAGGATGGTCACAGGTACCGTCCCCTGGCGAGAGATAGGCACAACACGAAAGTCAGCCCACCCTCCCTGCCCCCTCTGCTGCTGGTATCGGTCCCAGAAAATCTCCAGCCCCCGTCTCAGCATGAAACTAACATCATATTCAATGGTGTTGTTCATGTGGATAAAGGCGTAGAGATCTCCTGGGAGAAACCCCAGCCCAAGGACCATCCTCAAGACCTGTTCCCTGGCTGGAGGGGGCCCCTCCCCAGCCCATCGGATCTGCGCCACGTTGCGCCGTCGGACCTCACCCCCTACTCCTCTTTGAAACCCTCCCCCTCCTCCTCCTCCTTCCCCTCCTGTGGGACCATTCCCCTGAAAACCTCCCCTCCCCCTACCCTCACCCGACGTCCCTGGAGTGGTGCCCGACCCCTTCAGAGCCTCCGCAAAGGTACGGAGGGGGGGAGCCGGCCCCCCAGCCCCCATCTCCTGCCCTCCTTGATCTGTTCCTGCATCCATCTGCGGGGGATCCTGCTGCTGGACCGCAGGATCCGTAACCTCCTCACTTAGATCAACCGGAGGACTGGGGAAGGTCAACTCCGCAAAGACAGAGTCCGGGATGCTACCTCCTCCGGATCCCTGAGTGCCACCGAGAACCCCTGGACCACCACTTATCTCTACCTCCGGCTGCCGAAAGGCAGTAAAAGCCCCGGGAGGGCCCAACGGGGCCTCCAAAGTCAATCGTAGGGCATCACAGACCTGGTTCTCGGTAACACCCAGGGAACCGGAAGGCTCCCCCAAACCTCCTTCCCGCATTCCCGACCCAGCGCAAGGCTCCTGGGTTTCGGCCACCACTACCGGGGACGGACCCCGCTCCCCTTCATTCCCGGGTTCCAAGGGGACCACCGCCCCCCCTGACCCTACGGAGAACAAGTCCTTCCCTCGTCCTGAAGCAGCCACTACCTCCTTCCCCACTATATGACCAGTCGTCCGCTCCCCCCCTTCCTCCATCAGCCCGTCCTGTAGCCCATCATCCGCCACCCCCTGTATGGCTATCGACAACAAGGCAGGACCCGCCCGAGACAACAGGGCAGATCCCCCACCCAGCACCTCCCCCACACCCCCACCCCCTGCCCCTTGTCCCTCCCAGGTCCTACCCGGTTGTCGGTGCCAGACGTGGCACAAGGATCCAGAAAAGTTTGGCCGGTAGTCAGGGCTCCAACAGAAAGGGCGGACACCCCCCTGCGAGCCAGGTCTCCGTCGGCCGCAATAACAGACAACAAAGGCAGCTGCGCATCCCGCTCCTCTACCCCCGGCCGCAGTGACAGCTGACTAGCACTTTTCTTCCCCCTCTCCCCCCCGGGGACTGCAGAAAAGAAAGAGCAGCCCCCATCCTGCCCCTTTCTCCTCCTTCCAGCACCCCTCCGGCCCCAGTCAGCCACCTCAGAACATACTGGGCGAGTGCCCTGTAGCTTTCTAGGGGCCGGGAGGGCAGCCACAATAGGGGAGTCCTGCCCACCAGCCATCCCCCTACCAAACCCCTTCCCAGTAATCTGGACAGGCATCGTAGCTGAAGGAGCAGGATTCCTATTACAGGTGGAGAAATCCGCCACCCGTGGATCCTCAAGTGGCACAGCAGAATCAAACGGCTGAGGCCAACCAGTCTTCCGCCGCCGGGGATCCCGTGCAGAAAACCCCTCAGAGCCGGAAACATCCAAAGACAGTGGATCAGCAGTATGCTGAAAAGGAACCGCCGAATACTGCTGCCTCTCTACAACACCCCCTCCAATCGAGGGGCATGAAAAAGAAGCTCCCTCTGTGCTTAAAGAGTGCCGTCGAAAATCCCGCAGCAAATCAGAAGATGGGGAAGGTCGTTCTGCAGACTTCCTGGGTTTCCCGGAAGCGTCAGTACCCATTACTCGGCGGCCATCTTGTGATTGTAATCTGGCTGGGGGAAGTCCTACAGGCAGCTCCTGCAACGACCTCACTTCCGTAATGACGTCATCAGAAAGACCCCGGCGGCCATCTTGCGATTGTAAGCTGGCTGGGGGAAGTCCTCCAGGCAGCTCCTGCAACGACCTCACTTCCTTAGTGACGTCATCAGAAAGACCCCGGCGGCCATCTTGGATGGTCCCTTCAGTGTTACACGACTGTTGGTGAGCCACCAGGATCAACGGAGCACCCTGGGGACGTGCAGGAACAATCTGGGCAGACAGCATTTCGGAGGGAGGAACCAGCGCATTCACAACATCACAACCATCACCCTGCTGCAGGTAAGACACAGGACATCCAGGAAATGCTTTAGAAGAGGAAGGCAGGGAACGGGTGGTAGACTTCCCAGGAACTAGAATGGGAGAGGGCATACTTCTAGAGGAGGATGGACCCCCCTGCTGACCCACCCCCGGGGGCCTCCCCTGGACTGCAGGTATCTTCCAACGATTATAATTCTGGTAAACTTCGGCAAAGGACCCACAACCCTGGTTCTGATAGTACTCAATCTCCAAGTACTTGGCCTTCAGGGCCCGCTTTACCCCCTTCCGATAGGTAGCATAGGCCACCCATTCCTCCCCTGGAATGGTGGCCTGCAGGCTCTCCAGGTGGGAGAGCTGGGCTTGCAGCTGGGCCGCCTCCTCCTGGAGACCCCGAAGCCGCCGCACTGCCGCCACGATTTCATCTGGGGCCCTAGCTGACTGCTGGTAGGACGGCAGGCCCGACCCCCCGTCCTCATCCTCACTGGAGGAGGTAGAGGCCTCCTCCAGGACCCGAGGTGGAGGGGGGAACCTGCCTCCTCCAGTTCTATACTCCACGGTCCTCCAGGGTCTCCCCAGGGCCTCTCCCTGCTGCCACCCAGCCTCCACACCCTGCCTGGGGAGGAGACAGGAGCCTCCTCCCTGGGGTAGCGGGCCCAAACCTCCATACCTGTGGGTCCCTCCTTCCTGACCAGGTGCAGTCCTACCTGGGGAGTCCCCCTCCTGGGGCTCCAGCTGTTCCAGGTTGCCAGTTTCTCCATCCACTGTCCGAGTAGGAGGCCCACCAGGCTTGGCAGGCCTCTGGGCCTGGGCCTCCCTTGCTGGAGGTGGCCCAGGGCCCGACATCCAGGCACAGGCAGAAAAAGGAACTGCTCCCTAGCAGGAGCTCTGCACAACTGATCCTCTCAGTACGACAGCCAAACAGGAAGTGGGTGGAGCTGCCACTCGTGGGGCTGCAGAATCCTGCTCAACCTGTCTGCTAGGTAATTTTCCTGGCCAGGGACTAAACCGCCTTGAGCAACATGTTGTGCCTGAGCGCAAACAAGCAAAGGTCCTGCGCCTCCTGACAAAGGAGCCTGGACCCAGTGCTTCCCTGTTTGTTCACATAAAACATGGCTACCTGATTGTCTGTTTGCACTAAAACAGACTGGTGAGCCAGGGTTTGAGAGAAAGTCTTGAGGGCTAAGCGAATAGTCCGAAGTTCCAGTAGATTGATCTGCTGCTGGACCTCCCAGGGAGACCACAGGCCCTGGGTGCACATGCCCAGACAGTGTGCACCCCAGCCCTGTAGGGAGGCATCAGTGGTCAATACCACTGTGGAACCAGGTGGCTGAAAAGGCATCCCTTTCAGTAAGTTGGGGGGATGCAGCCACCAACGTAGGGAGTGCAGGAGTGGTCTGGACACCCTTACTCTGTCGCTGAGGCTCCCTGTGGCCTGCGACCACTGACTCCTGAGACACCATTGCGCAGGCCTCATATGAAGCCTGGCATTGGGAGTCACATATACTGTCGAAGCCATGTGGCCGAGAAGCCTCAGGCAGAGCCTGGCGGAGACCAGTGACCTGCTGAGAAACTGGTTTTCCAAGGTCATCAGTCTTTAGGCTCTGTCCTCTGGCAAGAAAGCTTTTGCCTGCAGAGAGTCTAGCCTTGCCCCTATGAACTCTAAGTTTTGGGAGGGGAGCAAAGTGGACTTTCCGAAGTTTATGACAAACCCCAGATGCTGGAGTAGAGAAATCGTTCGGAGGGTGGCTTGCCTGGCCTCCTGGCACGTCTGACCCCTGATGAGCCAGTCGTCCAGATAGGGGAAGACAAAGATACCCTGATTCCTCAAGTAGGCCGCCACCACTGCCAGGCATTTGGTAAAGACCCTGGGGGCAGAGGTGAGGCCAAATGGCAGCACTCTGTACTGATAATGGTTTCCTCCCACAATGAATCTGAGGTACTTTCTGTGGTCTGGATGAATGAGGATGTGAGTGTACGCATCCTTTAGATCTAAAGAGCATAGCCAATCTCCCCTCTGGAGGTAGGGCAGAAGTGTTCCAAGAGTAAGCATCTTGAACTTTTCCTTCTGTAAGAACTTGTTGAGATTTCTGAGGTCGAGAATAGGCCTGAGATCCCCTGTTCTCTTTGGTACTAGGAAGTACCTGGAGTAGAAACCGTGACTTTGTAGGTGGGGAGGCACAGGCTCCACCGCCTGGTCTCGTAACAGACCCTGGAGCTCCTGCAGGAGGAGGGCTGTATGGAGAGGAGGCCTTGGAGGCTCTCCTGGAAAATAGGGAGGAGGCAACTGATGAAAATGAAGCAGGTAGCCCTTGTGGACTATGCGTAAGACCCAGTTGTCCCCTGTAATGGGTGGCCACCGGTGGGCAAACAGGGCCAGGCAACCTCCTGTGCAGGGATGGGACAGCAGAGACAGAGAGGCTATGCCTTGGGAGTCAAAAAACCCCACCCTGCTGAGTGGGAGCAGGAGCCGGAGGCTTGGGGGCCTTCTGCCTAAGGGGCCCATGTCCCTGCCCCTTGGCCTGCTGACCCTGTGGGGGAGCTGGGGAGGCCTGGTAAGGTGGGAACTGTTTGTAGGCAGTCGCCTTCCTCGGGTAAAAGGATTTTTTACCGAGCCCTTCTTCTTGTGTGAAGGGGCAGAAGTCTTTCGAGACAGCCTTGTCCTCGTGAGGTGCTCGGTCTCAAGCTCAGCAGCCTTCTTGGCCATGGGCTTGCCAAAAAGGTTCTCACCTCGGCAAGGGACATCGACCAACTTGTCCTGAACCCATGGCTCGAGGTCCGATGACTGCAGCCATGCCTGGCGTCGAGCCGCGATGCCGGCAGCCGCAACACGGGCCGAGGCCTCGAAGCCATCGTAGGCCGCTCAGGACATAAACTTAGAGCATTCCCGGATCTCCGAAGACAAGGACTTGAACCTCTGCAAAGGTTCCCCGGAGAGACCAGCAGAGAACCCGGCAAGCTCCTTTGCCAGGTCTCGTAAGTACCTGCCCATGTACAGCTGGTAAGACTGGACACGGCAAGCAAGCATCGAGCCCTGGAAGCACTTTCTGCCAAACGCATCCAGGTTCTGGGCCTCCCTGCCAGGGGGCACCGCGGAGTGCATCTTCTGACTTTTCAGGCGATGCATGGCCGATTCCACCACCATGGAATGGTGCGGCAGCTGCGCCTTTTGAAACCCATGGCTCTTACGGAGTCGATAAAAGGAATCGACCTGCTTGCTCAGAACCAGCGCCAAGGCCGGTGCCTCCCACATCCAGAAGAGAAGCCGTTCCAGCATCGGAGGAACTGGCACAGTAAAGGCCTCCTTCGGAGGAGAATCATACTGGAGGGCCTCGAGCTCTGCGGCTCGAGGCTCCTCCTCGGGATCCGCCGGGATCGCCAAAGCAGTGGCCATATCCCACATGAACTCCGATAACCGGGTATCCTCCGGAGGGGACCTACTCCGGGGCTCAGACTGCGGTGAGTCCAACGGGACACACCGAGTCTTGAAGGTATCGGGGGACTCCTCATCCTCTGTCTCCCAGGCGGACTCGTCCGAAGACGAGTCGGGCTCCGACCGTGTGGGGCCCGGCAGCACCCGCCCTGACGCCCTCGGTCCCGACCAGGAGGTCGAGGGAGACCCCCGAGGATGACCTCGAGCCTTCATGGTCTCGAGTATCGGCTCAGTCTCCGGGGTCGACTTCGACGTCAATGTCCCGGTGGTCGGGGCAGATGCGTCAGCGAGGCTGGCCATCAGCACCCGCTGCTGATCCATGAAGGCAGAAAGTCTGCACTCCAAGGTTGTCAGCCTGAGACCCAGCTCAGGAGACTCAGCAGCTACCGACTTGGACCCCGGTGGTGCCGGGCCCGACGTTGGCTCCCTGGGAGGAGAGTCCTCGAGGACAACAGGACTTACGTGTCCAGCAGACTCCGGCTCCACTCGAGGTACTTTTGGTGGCTTCTCCTGTTCCACGGGCCCGGGACGGCAGTCGGGGGTCCGAGACCTAGCCCTTGAGGAGCCAGGAACCTCCTCCGACGCCGCCCTCGCGAGCCGCTTCTTCCTCTTTTGCTCCTGCTTGGGGGACCCCCTCTCCGAGGAACCCTGATGATGCTCGGGGTCAGACTCCTGAGACGTCGAGGCCTCAGACAAGGTCCGGGCCCGGCCGGAGGCCGAATCGGAGAAAAGCCTTTCCTTTTGGTGCTGACGACTTCGAAGTGCCTTAGTGGACATTTTTCCACACGGTCCACAGATCTTAGGATCATGATCAGGACCGAGGCACCGAAGGCAGCAGTCGTGTGTGTCGGTGAAAGACATTAGTTTCTTACACTGATCACACTTCTTAAAACCACTGGAAGCCATCGGGGAAAAAAGAGTCCCCGCGAGGTCAAGGGACCGGCCTTCCAGGGAAAAGGAAAAAAAAGGGCAAAGGGCAAAAACTGAAAAAATAAGATCGGGCTCGATACCGGTGTACCGAACCCGGCGAGAAGGGGAACCGGCGTCGAACCGGAGAAAAAACCGCGAAGAAATCGCAAGAAATTGACAAAAAAATCTAACTATTTTCCGGGTGAACAAGGACACATGTCCGACGGGCTCCACGGAAAAAGAGAGACTGAGCAAGATGGCACCTTTAGGCGGGAAGGGGACCGCGCATGCGTGCAGTATTCCCAAAGGCTTTCATAGAAAGCTGGGGAAATGCTCCGCAGGGGCTCCATCGACGTCAATGTCACCCATATGTGAGGACTGACTTCCTGCTTGGTCCTGGAGAAAATCCAGATACACCTTGTCTACCTGTTTATTCACACCTTCAAAAAACATAACAGATTAGTAAGACAAGACCTTCCTTAGAAAAGCCATGTGGGCTGTCTCCCATTAAGCCATGACTATCTACATGTTCAGTAATTTTGTTCTTTATAATGGTTTCTACCATTTTTCCTGGTTCTGACATCAGGCTCACCGGTCTGTAGTTTCCTGGATCACCCCTGGAACCTTTTTTAAAAACTGGTGTTACATTGGCCATCCTCCAGTCTTCAGATATTACAGATGATTTTAATAATAGTTCACAGATTACTAATAATAAATCTGCAATTTCATATTTCAGTTCTTTCAACACCCTTAGATATATACCATCCAGTCCAGTATAACTACTGTATGGCTGTGGCAAGTGGGAAGTGGCATGCATGAGCACAGGGCCAGCTCCAAAAGCTTCTAGAAGAATTAAATTTCACTAAAAAAGAAGAAACCATCAGCAGTCTGGGCAAAGGTTCTGTATCTATCTGTCACAAAGAAGGATCAGAGACATACTTTCTTTTTAGTAAGCAGGGAAAACATGCAGAGTCAAGGCTTCAAGAAAGCTTGAGATTTGTAGAAGGAGTAAGTATGTGTCAGTGGGAAGGCTATGGCAAAGACATGTTTGAGGGGGAATAAGGATTTACAAAGGATGTAAGTAGGGTGCCAGAGATGTGGGTATGGGTATGTATAGAAGATACCTTTGTGCATGATTGGGTGGGTGGAGGATGAGTGTACTTTATGTATATGTGTTGATTTGGGTGAGATGGATGGATAAGAATGTCAGTTGTGGGTTTATGTGTGGTATGTGCAGGGTATAGAAATGTGTGGGTATGAATATGATGAGTATAGAGATGTATGGATTTTGAGTCTGTGTGAGTGTGTGTATGAGGCAAGTGGGTTAAAGCATGCAGGAGTGTTGTGTGTACTTTTTATGTGTTGGTGTGGGTGTGAACTGGAATATGGAGAGTTGGGATTTAGTTTAATTTATTAACTTGCTGCTAGACCACTCCTCTTTAACATATCAAAGTCATTTAGGTACAAGTAGTCTTAGTTTAAATGTGTATGTACAAGGATGTGAGCAGGTTGTGATAATGGGTGTGTGGGCATGTATGGAGGCATCAAAGTATGTAGCTGTATGGTGAGTGTATGGGTTTGTGGGTATGAGGTGTATGTGGGTGTGCATGTGGTGGGGATAAAAGCGTATATGGCGAGGTGGGGGCGCTGCCTGGGGTAATTGTATTACTTTGGAAGTATGAAGGAAGGTGACTTTGAAAGTGCCTTTATAAGTCATCCATCACCAGTTACCTCAATTATTGTTCCCTGTTGCTCTGTGCCAAACTGTAAGGGGGCAGAAGGGTGGGGCTTTAGAAACGGAGTGGTGGTAAACATTCTGCAGTTTTGCATATAAAGCAATGGAGATTTTTATGTATGTTCTCTGACAGTATTGGCCAGATGTTGCTGGTTTTTGAAATCATCTGAGATATTCCCATTCTCTATCTGCCATATTTGGTGAATTTGTGTGCTTTCTCAGCAGTTCTTGTGTTTAAGATGGTTGGCAGTGATCACTTATATATGATTCTTTGTATCACTTTAGTTGGAATACATAAGAAAGCATTAGTTATCACACCTTGGTGAAAATTCTAGTGTGGAGCTCATGTAAGTTCACATTTATTTATTTATTTAACAGTTTTTTTATACTGCTTTATCATTTCAGTCAAATTGGTTTACATTGTAACTTAAACTTGGCAAATGTACATTAAACAGGGACATTGATAACTTGGATTTTTCTGAGCAATGGAGGGTTAAGTGACTTGCCCAAGGCCACAAGGAGTGCTAGTGGGACTTGAACCCTGGCTCCCAGGCCAGAGCTCTAACCACTAGGCTACTCCTCCACTCCATTACCTTATAGTTTAGTATTTACAACTATCTGGATAGTTGATTTGGAATTTCCTTTTAACTGGTTTCATAAACCTGAATACAGGAGAAATTATGAATTAATAGCACAGGATAGAAAGAAGACCAAGGGGACTTGTGTTTTTAGGGGGGGCGGTGCTTGTGTGAAGATGGCGGCAGCCAACTAACCGTAGCGGCACGTTTTTCTTCTGTTCCATGGGAAGAAAGCGTAAGGGGAGAGGTGGGTTGTTACCCTCTCTGCCCCCCTCAGCCTCTACGCCGGTTACTTCTGGTCCTTTGGATTCCTTTCTTGTTCGTGCTGCACAGGACCTGATTGTTGGGGAAGAACGCCGAGTAGCAACCGTGTCGGAGTTTGGTGACTCAGCGGGAGCGTCGGCAACATCTATCTCCCCTTTGAGCCTGGCACCAAAAGTCTCCCGACAGTTCTTGCCTGAGGGTTTCCTGGAGCTTGAGCTTCCTCTGTCTGAGGGAGAAGCTGTTGGCTCGAGGGTCAGGTTTGGCAGAACTCCAGCAGCGGGAGAGTGCAGCCTTGGGGTTGCACAGTCCAGATTTGGTTTCTGCGCCATTGAGTGAGGTTGGTTCAGGTCCTGTACGACCTGTGCTGAGTGGAGGAGATACGCCAGCAGATATGGAAGCACTATTTATTACCATCTGGAGCTCCGGGTACAGTTTTCTCTTTGCAGCGTCCTGTGAATTTTACTTTAGAATCCATATGGCAAGCAATTGTATCATTGGGAGAAGCTTTGGTGCCACAGGTCTCCGTGTTGGATAGGAAAGTGGCAAATTCTGCAGCAGCAGTGGAGGAGTTGGAGCAGCGAGTTGTAGAATTACAGTCTGATGTGGCAGAGAACCAGAGGAAAATCTTGGTTGGTGAAGATCAAACTGATGCATTTAAAAGGAACTTTTCCTCTGTACAAGTAAAATTGGAACATTTGGAGAATTTATCTAGAGCTAACAATTTAAGAGTAATTAATTTTCCCAGGCTTCTTACAGTATCCCCTAGAGAAATGTTTCGTCAATATTTGGTAGAAATGTTGGGTTTTTCCCCTGAGTTGATACCACCTTTAGTGAAAGTTTATTTTCTACCTAAAGCAAAGTTAACAACTGGTTTGACATAGGTGGGAGGGGTGCAGGAACATGGGAATGTATTAAATGTTTCTGAATTATTGGAGCAATCGGATTCTGAGACTCCAGTCCCCTCCAGACTATTAATTATAATTACCTTTGTATTATATTCTGATAGGGAATGGTTACTAAAGCTTTTCTTTAGGAAGCGTAGTTTGTTGTTTAGGGGATTTATGATTCGTATCTATCCAGATGTGGCTAGAGAAACTCAGAAGCGTCAAAGGGAATTTCTCCTTCTGCACCCTGGAGTTTTGTAGTTGGTGGGGATTTTCTTCTTGAAACACCCCTGTAAATGCTTGGTTAAATACCAAGCTGTTTCCTACATATTTTATGATCCCCCCAGCTAATTGCTTTCATTAATACTAGACGTCTTGAAACCTCCATAGGTGCCTCACCTGTGCTCTATTGATTTGTCGAATTGGGTTAATTGGTATGTTACCTTAATGCTTTTTCTTTGTTTAAACTTATAACCATCCCCTTGGTTGTGGGCTAGTGTAAGTAGATACTATGTTTAATTAGGAAAGTGCTTTTTGTTTATTTTACTGATACTATTTTTCTAAATGTATCTGATTTATTTCTGCAAGATTGTATTGTACTTTCTTGGTATATGTGAAAAATTCCATAAATATAAAATAAAAAAAGAAAGAAGACCAAGAACACTGGGAAGATGGCAGCCCCCATAGGTGCTCAGCAGAATAGCTACCAAACTACCTTTCATTCCTCAAAGATTTTTTATTATTGTATTTATTCATTTATATTTGCCTCATGTCTTTCCAATAGTAGTTCAAGGCAAGTTACATTCTGGTGCAAGAGCTAGAAAGGGTCTTGTCTGTGATTAGGAAAGCTTCCTGAAGAAAGGAATCTCTAAATGGATCTCAGAGAAATTACATAGAAACAGAGAAAAGATGGAAGATATAGACCTTAGAATCTATCCAGTCTGCCCATCCATAAGAACTATTAAGTTCTACAATCCCGCCCTCTCCCCTCAGAGATCCTTTGTATTTATCCCATGTTTTTTTAAATTCATATACAGTTCTCATTTCCACCATCTCTATTTATTATTTAGAAATGAACAAATTTAAGTCACAGAGCCTAGCATCTGGCATGCCCCATGTAGGGTGGAAATTTAAACTATTGGACCAATACAGCCCGCAGTGGTCAGCATTTTTTGAAAATGCCTGCCACTATAAGTAAAAAAAATCTGGATATTCAGCACCAATATCCAGATAGTGACTGGATAACTGGAAGTGCTAAATAACTGGATTCAGTGCCGGCCACCTGGCACTATCCAGATAAATGGTGATTTTCGGCATGCTCTCAGGATTGTTATCTGCATAACATTTAGGACAGCTTTATTGCTGTCCTAAGTTATTTACACAGTTATCTGGCTAATGTTGCTGAAAATCACCGCTATTCAGATAAGTTCCTGCTCCACCCTGATCTGCCCCCAAACTGTCCCAGCACAATCCAGGCGATCTGTGGTGATATTCTGTGGAACTACCTAGATTGTGCTGCTGAATATCACAACAGCAGGGCTTATTCAGTTAGCAGGTGGTGCTAACCACACAGCCCCCTCTGAATATTGGACACTATGAGAGTCATTCACGAATGCAGGTTGCGGGTCTGCACGTTCCGGCGGGACATGTAGCTCTGTAAGGCATCTGGGGTCGATTCTCCCACTGGCTCTTCCCATACGTCCTGTGCATCAGGATGGGGAGAGCCTGCGGGGGCGGGAGGGGCGAAGCCGGGAAGGGCCACCCAGCAGCACTTACAGGGCCAATTCAAGACACAGTCCTGTACGTGCTGCCGGGCTCATGGGGATGCGCTGCTTATACCATCTCGAAGGTGGTATAAGCAGCAATATTCGTGTGATTGGGGCCGGGTGCAGGGGGGTCACTGCCGCCCGATCCAAGCCCCAGCTGGCCAGCCGTGGGTCAGGCAGTGGGGAATTGGGGGTCCAGAAATGCCAGAGTCAGGGGTGCCTGCAGAGATGATGTCCCTGCAAGCGTCAGGGGCTTACCGAGCAGTCCACGGGCACGCCAGGCCGTCCTTGGGCCTGATTCTGGCTACCGTAGGAATGTTTTGTTCCCGTGGATCAGAAATGGGTCCAAATGGGCCCATGTTGCCTGATGCCATTCAAACACCCCGGACGTGCCCCTCTATGTATTCTCCTGAATAAGAAAAGAATGCAGGTTCTTAAAAATGAAATAAAAAGATGAATTTTTTAGACTACAACACCTCAAAGATATAATTTGATGAAGACAACTCATGTCCAAAGAACTTTATAGCTAAGCGCAAATACATATAATGCAGACAGCTAGGGCCCGATATTCAAGGAGAAATTTCACTTACTGTTAATTTCCTTTCCTGGAATACTGCTAGACCAGTCCAGAGAAGCGGGTTATGCTTCCCTGCCAGCAGATGTTGGAGACAGAGAAAAAATTCCAGAGCTCTGATTGGTTAGGCTCTGGATGGCATAGGTATACCCCTAGGGGTCCTACTCAGTATCTTTTGACAAGCAATAACTATGAGTATTAAACTGACTAACAAGGTCAACTATGTACAGGTGAGACGACTGGCTCAACTATATACATGAACCGGAGAGGATTATGAAGCATCCTTAGGATATCAAGCCTGTATAAAATGCTTGTAGGCCATCCAAGGGATATATATATTGGTAATGCCTGAAGAATGAACATCGGCTCCACTGCACGTGCACCACTGCAACTGACAACCGGGTGGGTTCTGGACTGGTCTAGCAGTACTCCAGGAAAAGAAATTAACGGTAAGTGAAATTTCTTCTTCCAGTTCATACTGCTAGACCAGTCCAGACAAGCAGGAAGTACCCAAGCTAACGAACCTTAGGATGGGCAGAGAGAGCCGCTGACAGCTGTCATAGAGCAGGAGCTAATAAAAGTGAGGATATAGGAAAAGAAGCTGTCTGTCCCAAAACAAATGAGGTGCAGAGAATGCAATTGTCTAGCAAAACAGCTAGAGGGAGCAGGCATGCACTTACAGAGGCTGAGTGGACACACCTAGCTAATCAGCAGCACCTGAGAACTAGCCCGGGAAGCTCAAAGGCAGAAGACCTTTATAAGCAAGAGAGCAGCACCGGCGAGCAGAGCACTGCTGAGAAACGGAGCAGTGGAACCAGGACTAGTGGCACGGCTGCAGGAACTGGAAGAGAACCAGAAGGTCCCAGGGAGAAAGACAGACGGAGTCAGTCCGGTGGAAGTCGTGGTAGCCAGAAACTCCAGAGGTAAAGAGCTAAGAAGCAGGAAGCCAGGCTTGGAGAGAGGCCTATGCTTGCCAGAAAGCCCGGAGACCAGATTGAAAGGTACCAGAAGCTTTCAAGGGAAAGATTGCCAGAGAGACTGGGTCCTAAGGGAAATATCTGAGGAGGACACTTCCAGCTATGCCTATTACAGGAAACCAAGGTATGATGATTCTTTATTCATGAAGAAAGGCTCAGCTGCTAGAAGCCCTTATAAAACAGATGCCCAGTTTAAAGGAAGAGAAAGCAGGCAAAAGTTTCACCAGCCAAGATATAGAGGCAATAAAACAGGCCATGCTTATTTAAGAACCTTAGAACACTTGTATGGAAAACAAGGGAACAGTAATAGGGACTGGCCAGTGATAACAGCCAGAGAAAGCCCCAGCTCAGAAGAGGATAACAGTGATTTAGAACCGATGCAAGTGGAGCTTATAGACCCTATTCCCTCATCCCAGGAGGAATTGATGGATTGTTCCATGTGTGTTGTGGGTAGTTTGGAATTACTGCCGGAACTGTGAGCCTTACAGATATTACCTTAAGAAGTTTTCATATTTGTGCTGATTGAAAGAAGAATGTTCAGATATGTAATTTACTCCAAGGTTGAAAGAATCCTTGGTTAAATTCCTTTCCACAACTGTGAAGATTATAACAGTTTACTTTGTACCTTGAGTTTGGTTTATGCCTGAAAAGAAGGACTTTCTTTAATTTTTGTAGCCCAACGAATCTTTTTGCGAAAAGGGAAATAAAAGCCTTATTCTCCCTCCATTTGGCTTACATGACTTATTTGCACCAGGAGCAGGACTACATAGACCAGGCTGCACCTGGCCTTAAAGAACCCTCCTCTCCTAAAATTAACTATATGCCCAACCTCCCCGTTCAGCCACCGGCCACCAGAGGAAGGTTGGCGACACAGCACACCAACCCCAAACCTACTGTCCTCTCGTGCTTGAATGTCCAGACGATAATGCTGAACAAACGTGGACAAAGAAGACCAAGTCGCCGCTCGACAGATATCAAGAGGGGCCACTTGAGAACGTTTGGCCCAAGAAGTAGCTTGGGCTCGAGTAGAATGAGCCCAAAGACCCACAGGTACCGGTCTACCTTGACCAATATAGGCCGCTTCAATGGCCTGACATAGCCACCTGGCAATAGTGGACTTAGAAGCCGCGAGACCTCGGTGAGGTCCCTCAAAAAGAACAAAGAGATGGTTCGTCTTACGAAACAAATTGGTCACCGTCAGATAGCGGAGGAGAATTCTCTTGAGGTCCACCGCTCAAAGATTCTTATGCCGCCCTGAACATTGCTCCTTTGAGAAGGCAGGCAACAGGAGGGGCTGACTGAGATGAAAAGGAGTAAGGACCTTAGGCAAGAAGGAGGGAACTGTTCAGAGAGACACGCCTTCTGCAGAGAACAAAAGATAGGGATCCCGACAAGAAAGAGCTCCTATATTCTATGAGCCGAGGTTATTGCCACTAAGAACACTGTCTTAAGTATTAAATCCCGAAGCGAAACCTCCTTGAGAGGTTCAAAGGGCCGGGCCATAAGAGCTTTCAGAACCAGGACGAGGTCCCAGGGAGGGACCACTGAACGAACCGGTGGGCGCAAGAGTCTGACCCCCTTGAGAAAATGGGACACATTGGAGTGTGATGCAAGGGAGCGGCCGCAAACCAGCCCATGGTAGCATGTTAAGGCCGAAACCTGTACTCAAAGGGTTCCAAGTGCTAATCCTTTATCAAGACCATCCTGTAGAAAGACGAGAACCTCTGGGATCTAGAAGTGCCATGGAGAAAGCTGATGTCGCGAACACCATGACTCAAAGGCTCACCACACCCTAGCATACGCTACAGACGTTGATGATCATCGGGCGTTGAGGAGCGTAGCCACAACTTTGGAAGAGTAACCCTTATGGGTAAACCTGCGACATTCAAGAGCCAAGCCGTAAGCGAGTAAGGAGCAGGGTTGTCCATGGAGATCGGCCCTTGCCTGAGGAGGCCCAAGGGAGCTTCTAGTCGCAGAGGAGCTACTCAAGATAACCTTACGAGATCGGCATACCAGGGTCTTCTGGGCCAGTCTGGAGCCACTAGGATCACTGGGCTATGGTGCTCTCTGATCCGATGGAAAACTCTCCTGATCATCGCCCAAGGTGAAAACACATAAAGCAGGAAGTGCTTCGGCCATGGTTGTGAAGAGCATCTATACCGTGATATCCGTGTTCCCTCCAGCGACTGAAGAAAACCAGTACCTTGGCATTTGTTGCCGAGGCCATGAGATCTATCGCCAGCCGACCCCATCTCTGAACTATTTTCTGAAAGGCTTCCTGAGCAAGCTCCCACTCCCCGGGATCGAGAGTATGTTGGCTTATAAAATCTGACTTGACATTGCTGGTCCCCGTGATATGCTGCGCCGAGATGGCTTGTAAATGTCTCTCTGCCCAGGGGAAAAGGAGGGTCATTTCCTTTGACACTCCAGGGTACTTCATGCCCCCTTGGCGGTTGAGATAGGACACTGTAGTTGTGTTGTCGGACAACACATGAACTGCTTGATTTTGTAGGAGATTTAGAAAACCGTGTAAGGCGAGTCGGACTGCCCGTGCTTCTAGACGGTTGATAGTCCATTGCGACTTGCGTGTAGACCATGCCCCCTGCGCTGTGTGAGTTCGACAGTGAGCCCCCATCCGGACAGACTAGCGTCTGTTGTCACTAATATCCAGAGTGGAGTTTCTAAAGGTACTCCTCTGAGGAGATTGCGCGGAGAGAGCCACCATTGTAGGCTGTGTATGATTGCCGGCCGTAGCGGAAGACGGAGATGGTAGTCTTCCGACACTGGCGACCACCGAGAGAGGAGCATGTTCTGTAGACAACGCATGTGCGCCCTGGCCCAAGGAACAAGCTCGATGGTGGCCGCCATGGTTCCCAGAACGTGGAGGTAATCCCAAGCCCGAGGTGAGTCCTGAAGCAGAAACAGACGAATTTCTGAAGAAAGTTTGAGGAAACGCTCTTGAGTCAGGAATATGCGACCCTGACGGGTGTCGAAATGTGCCCCGAGAAAGTCGATCTACTGAGACGGCTGAAGGCAGCTTTTGGCATGACTGATCACCCAACCCAGCTCCTCAATGAATGAAACTACCACCGAAATGGTGCTGCAAGCTTCCGGAAGGGAGTGCGCTCGAATGAGCCAATCGTCCAAGTAGGGGTGTACCCTGTTTGGTAAGGCCACTGCTACCACCACCATTACTTTGGAGAAGGTTCGAGATGCCGAAGCGAGGCCAAATGGCATTGCCCGAAATTGAAAATATTGTCCGAGAACTGCGAATCGCAGGAAGCGCTGGTGTTCGGCCCAAATGGGAATGTGAAAATAGGCTTCTGCCAGATCGAGAGAAGTGAGTAACTCTCCCCTGCGCACTGCTTGGATTACGGACTGGAGCGTTTCCATTCGGAAGTGAGGTACTCGAAGGCTGTGATTGACTCCTTTGAGATCCAGAATTGGACGAAAGGAACCGTCCTTCTTGGGCACCACGAAATAGATAGAGTACCGGCCTAGCCCTCTTTCCCATGATGGGACAGGACAAATGGCTTTGAGGAAAAGGAGTCTTCGAATCGTAGTTTGAATGGCCAAATTTTCCCCGAAGATCATCCTGGAGAGACCAGGAAGGCATCGCGAATGGGCCGCCAACATTCGAGGGAGTAACCGTGAGAAACTATGTCAAGGACCCACTGATCAGAAGTTATGAGCGCCCACTGTCAAGAAAAAAGTGCCAACCGGCCTCCCACTGGAGGCAGAGTCTCAAGTGGGCCACCCGTCCCATCAGCAGGAAGGGCATGATGTTCCAGAAAACTTTCCTGGGCCTGAATAGGGATCTGTGCCTTTGCGGGCTCTGACCAAAGCGACTGGTAGGAGCCGAAGAGGTGCCCGGTAGGACTGCGCTCTCTGACCAAAGCGACTGGTAGGAGCCAAAGAGGTGCCCGGTTTAAAAGAATGGTATCTCCGGGAATCGCGAGATCTAGGAAATCGCCGAAAGGTCTGAGAACAAGAAGACCAGCGTGATGAAACTTTTGGCTTATCCTCTGGAAAATGTTGGGGTTAGACCTCACCCAGATCCTTTACCAACTTATCCAGATCTTCACCAAAGAGGAGCCTTCCTTTAAAGGGAAGTTTTGACAGTCGTGTCTTGGAGGAGACATCCGCTGCCCACTGACGCAGCCAAAGCCATCTCCTAGCTATCGTTACCACTGCTAATGAGTGAGCTGAGAGACGTAACAGATCATAAAAGGCATCAGCCAAGAATGCCGTTACGGATTCCAGACGACCCACGGCTGGATCTTCCGGCAGCCGCTGAATCCAACGCAGCGAGACACGGGCCGCTAGACCCCCGCAGACAGTCACCTGGAGTGAAAGAGCAGAAGACGAGAAAGTTGTTTTCAGTAGACTTTCAACCTTAGGGTCTTTTTGGTCTCGGAGCGCTGCTCCGCCCGCGACCGGAATGGTGGTATGTTTGGTAACCCCGGTCACCAATGCATCCACCTTCGGGTATGCCAGCCAGCATTCAAGTTCGGATGGAGACCAAAGGTATAACTGACCAAGACGGCATGCCGTACGCAGAGTATCTGGAGACTCCCATTCCCAAGATACCATCTGTTGAAGTTCCGCTGGAAAAGGAAAAGCTTTGGAAGGCTTACGTATGCCCTGCAAGATGGGATCCAGCTGCGACAGAGACTGGGAACTCTGTGGCTCAGGTGTGTCAGTGAGGCACAGTGTTTCTACCACCTGCGCTATTAAGGCCGGCAACTCCTCTTTTCGAAAGAGTCGGATATCCTGTGAGTCCTCTTGAGCTGCCACCGAAGAGTCTGAAGGAGAATACTCCCCATCCTCCCGATCTGAAGAGTCTAAACTTGCTTCTGCCGAAGACCTGCCGTTTTCAGGGACCACCAGACTGTCCTGCAAAATCCATGAAACTTCTTTGGGAGGACGTCCACCCTTGAGGTCTGCTATCCTATGAGTCCGCTTGCTAGGCACAGACCCAGGCATGCCCTTGTCCGGAGCAGGGAAGGGCACTGAGGGTACTTCTGAGGGGTCTGAACGCCACAAGGCCCATGCCTGGCGAAACAGAGCCAGGAACTGGTTATCAGCAGGATGCACGGGCGCCTCAAGCTACGAAGAGATGGATGGAGGCTATGGAAGCAAAACTGGAGCAGTCTGTGATCCTTCTGCGGTCGTAGAAATCTGCGGCACATCCAAAGAAGGGGGTGCTGACGAACTGATGTCCAAGGCAGGTAGTGCACCTGACAGAGAGGAAGAAGATTCCCCTGGATGCGCATAACATGCTGGGTACAGTCAGTTGGTTAGGTCTTTCTGCTTTTTGTTCCACACTAAACACCTGTGCAGTGAGGAAGACATATTTTCCAGCGTTTTTGTTTTTTTTTAAAACAAATATCGAGTCTGGTAGCAGGCTGAAAACTATACTGTTAGCCCAGATCAGCGCACCAGAATGGCCCAGGGCTTTCTGGGACCGCAAAAGAAAAGCAAATGCCGACAGAAAACTCTTTCCGCCATAAGAAGCTGAGAGGAACGCAATCGCGTGTTCACGAAATGGCCGCCGGCAAAGAAAACCCGAAGAGAAGAAGCCCTCGTCAAAAAACACACCCGACTGCGGCGATTCTGTACGGAGGGCAACTGGGAGGACAGGAGTGCTGCCGGCTGCTTCAGAGGCAGAAAACCTCGTTTAAACCTCCCCACGGAGCAGAAGGAGGAAGTAGGAGGGTAATAAAGGTTGTCAATCACAGTGCCGGTTCCAGTGTCGCTGAGGCTCAACGGAGAAGTGAGACTGCTTCTAGCAATTTAATTTAATTTAAACTAATTTAAATTAATTAAATTTGATCCCCATCCAGCCGCATAGGCCCTCGTGGCATGAGGCTGGGAATCCCTCGATGGAGGGAGTTCTACTGATCCATGCGATCAGGAGCTCACCTCAGGAAGTACTGCGCCTATTTACAATACGTTAAGATACTTTAAAATCTGGAAATGGGGGCCTGGGAAACCCAGAGAAACACCTTGTTTGTGCTCTGGGTGCATCCAGGAGTCAAGAAAAAAAGAAAAGAAATTAAAAGAAATTAAAACTTAGAGAGACAATTTTTTGTAACACCTTCATCTGTTGGAGACGGAGAAAATACTGAGTAGGACCCCTAGGGGTATACCTATGCCATCCAGAGCCTAATCAATCAGAGCTCTGGAGTTTTTTCTCTGTCTCCAACATCTGTTGACAGGGGAGCATAACCCACTTGTCTGGACTGGTCTAGCAGTATGAACTGGAAAGGGCAGTTACACTGTTTACGGCCCTGTAAACCCATGTAACTGCCGCTGAGAGGGATATTCAACGGCACTAACATGGTTAGGGCTGCTGAATATCCCCTCTCTTCTTCCTTACGTGCCCGATGCTAACCGTTAGCATAAGGGCATGTCAGGGGCATTCTGGGGAGGAGCACAGGCGGTGACTGTCCTTAGCCGGGCAGCAACAATATTGCATACTGCTCAGTTAGCGATCTGAATCTAAAAAATAGGCAAGGAAAATCCTTGCCTATCTTTTAGCTGCAGGAGCTAACTGGGCAACATGCAATATCGCTGCTGCCCAGGTTAGCTACAGTGGCTGGAAGTCATGTGCGGCAACCCTGGATATTCATTGCAGGGGCCGCATATGACCCCGGCGCTGAATATCCGGAGTTACTTTCAGCACCGATGGCTAAACGCTATACTCGTGTCTAGCCACCAGCTCTGAATATTGGGCCCCAAGTGTTGGACAGTAAAGGATGCTAATCTTAGGGAGGCCAGTTTTCTAAGCTGTTCTGCTAGGTCAGAGGTTCTCAACCCAGTCCTTGGGATGCACCTAGCCAGTCAGGTTTTTAGGATAACAACAATGAATATGCATGAGAGGCATTTACATGCACTGCCTTCATTGTATGCAAATGTAGATATATATCATGTATATTCATTGTGGTTATCCTGATAACCTGACTGGCTAAGTTTGTCCTGAGGACTGGGCTAACAATACCTGTACTTTGTAAATAGTGATTAATGTGCATCAACTAACAGTCCGTGTTCCTGGGGCATGTTTAGGTCAGGGAGAGAATTACATTTTCAAGTCTATGCCTGTTATTTTTGATGAAAAAAATGCCTGCACAAAAAGGAGATAGAAAATTCCACAGATTCTTTTATACCGGTGGTGTCAATGTGAAAGTATATGCACACTTTTTCTTTGAAAACTGGTGCAGTGTAAAGTCCACAAGTAAAAATTACTCTCAGATTTCGTCCCAAAGTAGTTTAAAAATTGACCCTATGAGGCACGCTTTCATTCCATGAAGGAGTACTAACACAGAATTTTTTAAAGCCAAATCCAGATATTTTACATGTAGAAATGAGGTCCATGAAAACTGCTCAACCCCACCTGCGTAAGTTTACCCGCACATTGGAAAGCATTCCTGAAGACATGATTCGGTAAGCAGACTTATGCGCATTTTTTGGTATTTCCAAGACTATGTGCATAAATTTACATGAAAAAGTCCCTAGAAAAAAATAGCACGGTAGACTACTAGATTCATATGTATACTTCTCCTGCCTTTTCTATTTGAAAAATGATGTAAAGTCTGTGGGTAAAAAATATGTGCAGTGCTTGAAAGCTGCCTCCGCAGGAGGAAATCTTATAAGACAACATCTATTTCCAAGTAAAGGGGAAGAAGATATAATATAATGTAGCAGCTCATCATCTCTATTTTTCAACTTGTATGTTGTGCCGCACCTATACCTCTAGTGCCTCACTGCCTCCATTTCAAATACTGCAGCTGGTAAGAAAAACAATTCTTCTGCTCGCTTTCAACTTGTATTTATGACTCTGCTCATGCTTCTTTCATCATCCTTCATTTCACCCTAGGTCCCAAATACACTCTCCTTACTTTAGCATACTCTATCCTAATTCTGGGTCTTCTTTGTGTCATTCCTCAGTGATCATCTCCCTGCTGATATTCAGAATATTTTTCCTTTATCTCCCTCCACATGAAAACTAAACAAATGTTCTTTTTCATCTTGTTTTCAATTAGACCACAATAGTACATTTTTTTAAATGATTACTTTTGAACCATCTAACATAAATATGATGGTTTTCTTTCATGAGATATCCAGGATAAGGAAACAATATAAATACAAAAATATAATATATATATAAAAATACTGTAGTCTGGCAAATTAAGTCATATTGAGTAAATGAGATGCAGTGAATGCCTCAAGGTCTCTTAGATAGTCAGTGATAGAGTTGTTTTTAAAGGTCATGAATCCACCCACTCATCTGGCCTTTGCATTTAAACGTGAAATTGGATATTCAGCGCCAGAATCTGGATATCTTCTGGTGCTGAAAATCCAATTTCAGCACTGACCAGATAAAGGCAATATTTAGCTACTATTCAGATACAGCATAAAGGGACATGTTTACTAAAATGATGTAGTTTACCATGTGTTAAGTCCCAAATCTTAGCATGGTAGGTGGTGTAGATCTGTACTAACTGTTGGCGGCATGCCTGGCATGTATCCCTGCAGTTAGCGAGGGGAAACACCTCATCACTTTAACCAGTCTGCACATCTAGTGCAGGTGCACTAACCACCACCCACTGAGGAGGCAGGAAATGTACCCATTCAAATGGCAGCAATCATAGTTGGAATGACCAATAACAAATATGCTAACCGCGATGTGTCATCAACACCCACATTCCTCCCCTAAACCACCCAGCCACTGCTCCATCCCCTGCTAAGCAGTTAGCGAGGGACTTTTACTGCACTGCCCCACTCTAACAGACATTGTGGTATTATTATCATGCAGTAAATCCAAAGCTAACAGCAAATGTTAGTAAACATGCCCTAAAATTAGGTCTGCCTTTTTGTAGCCTACCTTTATGCGGTTTGTTATCTGGTTAACGGATTGAAAATCAGCGATTACTGGATAACACTGGAGTCTGCTCTCACCTCTGCCATGGACTACCCTTGTACTATCCAAACAGTGCTGCAGCTATCAGCAGAAATATTTAGCAGCACTGTCCGGACAATGCTGCAGCTATCAGAAGAAATATTTAGCGGAACTGTCCGACAGTGCTGCGGTTATCAGAGGAAATATTTAGCAGCACTATCCGGACAGTGCTGTGGTTATCATAGGAAATATTTAACGGCACTGTCCGGACAGTGCTGCGGCTATCACAGGAAATATTTAGCAGCACTATCCGGACAGTGCTGTGGTTATCACAGGAAATATTTAACGGCACTGTCCGGACAGTGCTGCGGCTATCACAGGATATATTTAGCAGCACTATCCGGACAGTGCTGTGGTTATCACAGGAAATATTTAATGGCACTGTCCGGACAGTGCTGCGGCTATCACAGGAAATATTTAGCAGCACTATCCGGACAGTGCTGTGGTTATCACAGGAAATATTTAACGGCACTGTCCGGACAGTGCTGCGGCTATCACAGGAAATATTTAGCGGCACTGTTTAGACAGTGCTGCGACTATCACAGGAAATATTTAGCAGCACTGTCCGGACAGTGTTGTGGTGCTGCAGCTATCAGAGGATATATTTAGCAGCACTGTCTTGACAGTGATGCGGCTATCAGAGGAAATATTTAGCGACGCTGTCTGGACAGTACTGCAGCTCTCAGAGGAAATATTCAGCAGCACTGTCTGGATGGTGCTGCTGACTATCCCTTTCACCAGCACTTATTTGGTTAGCAGTTGCTGCTAACCACATAAGTGGCCTTTGAATATCAGTCCCTAAATTACTACTACCGCAAAAATAATTAGGAAAAATAATGTTAATCCTATTTAATGCAACATTTAACGAGGAGACAGAAAGCACTTGGTCCCTAGTGATATAGTAAAATAGTAAATGACAGCTGAAAAAGCCCAAAATGGCCCATCCGGTCTGCTCAGTTGAGAGGCATACATAAATTCCCATTTTCGAATCAGTATCAACTCCCTTTTTCCCCATGTCTTTTATCTGACATCTCATCTCTTTTCCCAACACTGACTTCCATACGGCACAAGCCTGTCCAAAATCTTCCACAGTAATGGCCTCCACAACCTCTGCTAGTAGGTAATTTCAGATCTTGCCATCATCACATTTGGCTCTTACAAAATCAGTACTTAAGCCAAAATCCAGCTCGTCTTCTCTGTCTTTTTATTTGCTTTTTCAATACTCACCACAGCCACCGAAGTTAATTATGCTGTGGTAAAAAAAGATCTAGCTACTCATCCTTAATGAAATTGGGGTATTAATCATGGTCCCCCCAGCTTTCTTGGAAGCCCGATGCTTGGTACCACTGCTCTTTATGGCTGTAACTCCCTCTGCATGCCCCCCCCCAATCCTTTCTTGGAGGTGTGATGCAGTTGTATTGATACTTTAGGTTTCTTAGCATCACACCATGCAGACTTCCCACAATTGCATTCATAGAGGCCTGATGAAATCAATATGTGATTAAGAGTTGTAACTATGGCTCTGTGCAAGTACCCTAGTGCCTTGATGGAAGCATAAAACAATTACAGCACTGCTCTTATGGGCCATGCAGGTTACCCAGAGTTTCATTAACCTCCTTTGGCGACTAAGAAACCTCTGCATTTGTCTCATTGTTCTGTTCTTTTAATTCTGTTACTGCTTTTGGTTCCGCTATTTATTCCAGCAGGGCTTTGCAGGTATCCACCACCCTTTCTGTGAAAAACTATTTTCTGGCATTGTTCCTCAGTTTACACCTTGGAGCATCATATCATAAACCCCAACTTCCACATCCATCCCTTTCCATCCCTTGTACTGAATGGTGTCATTTACTTTAATAAAATGCTGAAGATATTGGGGGTTATTCTGAGACGTCAATCCCCGCTATTCGTTCCAGCGACAGCCCCCGACTAACTTTCCCGCCGGTTATGCAGGGAAGTTAGTCGGGGGCAGGGAAGAGGCGGCCTGGGGGCAGGGAAGAGGCGGCCTGGGGGCGGAGAGTGGGCGGGCAGTGGGTGGTCGTCGGCCCTGGACATACAGGGCCGATTCTAATGTTGGCCTTGTACGTCCAGGGCTGGGGAAGTTATTCCACCTCTAAGGTGGAATAAATTCCCTGGACATGCTTTTTTAAAAAGTTGGGCTGCAGAAGAGGCTGGCGGGGCCAGGGCTTCTTCCCTACAGCCCGACCCTAGCCTTAGGAGGCCAGATCGAGAGTCAAACTGCGGGGAAAGCACAGCTACATACCTGTAACAGGTGATCTCTGGGAACAACAGGAATAAGTCTTCACATATGGGTACGTCGGTACCGATGGAGCCTGCGCGGGAACGCTCCCCAGCTTCCCAAAAAGGAAAGCTTTTGGGAGCATCCCACAGCGCCTGCGCGCTGCCTTCCCGCCTTTCCTAACCAACTCTCCTCAGTTCGAGTTTAAAGCTGAGACAATAGAGAGAGAGAGGAAAGGAAAGATAGAAAAGAGATACAACTCCTAGGGGAGGTGGGTGGGTTGTGAAGACTTATTCCTGCTGTTCCCAGAGATCACCTGTTACAGATAAGTAACTGTGCTATCTCCAGGAACAAGCAGGAATGAGTCTTCACATATGGGGACTCCCTAGCTGAGATGCCTGGGAGATCCCCAAGGATATGAGTCCCTGAAAGGGGTCTGCGTCCTCCTATGGATCTCAGGCATCCATCCAGGGAAGGAGGGCAGGAGTTGTTTAAGAATGGAACAGGTGTCTGAGGACAGCCTGACCAAACAAGGCATCCCGGTGGGAATCCTTGTCCAAGAAGTAATGGGCTGTGAAGGTATGAATAGAGGCCCAGGTGGCTGCTCGACAGATCTGGTCGATGGACACAGAATTTAGATGAGCCATAGAGGTGGCCATGGCCCTCACATTATGAGCTGTGACATGGCTCTCCAGAGAAATGTTCTTACTCTGGTAGGCGAAAGAAATACACTGAGCAATCCAATTGGACAGTGTTCTCTTAGAGACTGAAAGTCCCAAGTGAGAAGGATCAAAAGCAACAAAATGCTGGGAAGACTTTCTGTGTTGCTGTGTCCTATGTAAGTAAAAAGCAAGAGCTCTTTTACAATCCAGAGTATGAAGATTCCTCTCTGCACTGGATGCATGAGGAGCTGGAAAAAAGACAGGTAAATATACCTCTTGATTAAGATGAAAAGGTGAGACCACTTTAGGCATAAAGTGTGGATTTGTCCTAAGGACTACCTTGTCATGATGGAACCTTGTATAAGGTGGATTAGCCACTAAGGCCTGCAGTTCACTGATGCGGCGAGCAGAAGTGACTGCAATGAGGAAAATAACCTTTCAGGAAAGAAATTTCAAGGAGATAGTGGCTAAGGGTTCAAAAGGTGGCTTCATAAGCTGACCAAGAACCAAACTTAAGTCCCATGCCACCCGAGGAGGCCTAATGGGAGGTTTAGTTAAAGTTAGGCCTCTCATGAATCTTGAAATAAGAGGATGAGAGGAGATAGGTTGTCCATTGATGGGCTTAAGGGATGCTGCAATAGCACTCAAATGGATTCTTACTGAATTTGTCTTAAGTCCTGCATTGGAGAGATGCAGGAGATAGTCTAACAAAGAAGTTAAAGGTAGTGCTAGAGGGTCAAGACCCTTTTCAGCACACCAAATGGAAAACCTTTTCCACTTAAAAGCATAGGAATGCCTGGTGGAAGGTTTCCTGGAAGCATGGAGGATATCCTTCACCTGCTGAGAAAGATTCAAGTCTTGAAGGTCTAGGCCTTCAGTAACCAAGCTCTGAGGTGAAGGGACTTGGGGTTTGGGTGCCACAAAGTCCCTTCCTCCTGAGACAGAAGGTCTGGAGCAGCTCCCTAGTCCAGGGAGGGGGCTTGGGAGAGATGCAGAAGCAGAGGGTACCACACTTGGCGTGGCCAGCGTGGAGCTATGAGGATCATAGATCCTTGATCCCTCTGGAGTTTGAACAGAGTCTTGGGAATCAAGGGAATGGGTGGAAAGGCATACAGGAAGCCCTGACCCCAATGAAGGAGGAAGGCATCCTTGGCCTGAACTCCCTGACACGGAATTCTGGAACAGAACCGGGGAAGTTTGGCATTCCACGGACTTGCAAAAAGGTCTATATCCGGGGTTCCCCATTCTTGAAAGATTCTGAGTACCTGATCCATGTGCAGGGACCATTCGTGTGGAAGCAGAACTTGACTGAGTCTGTCTGCCCAAGAATTTTGGATTCCTGGGAGATATACTGCCAGGAGATGGATTTGATGCTCTCTGGCGAAGGCCCACAATCTTAGAGCTTCGTTGCAAAGCGACAGAGAGCCAGTTCCTCCTTGTTTGTTTATATAAAACATGGCTACTTGATTGTCCGTATGGATGAGGACTGTCTTGTAGCTGAGGAGGGTATGGAAGACCTTGAGAGCTAGAAAAACTGCTCGAAGCTCCAAGTGGTTGATATGAAGAGAGGTCTCCTGAGGGGACCAAGTGCCTTGAGTGGAGAGGTCCTGTAAATGAGCTCCCCAACCTGTCTGGGAGGCATCTCTTGTGAGGGTTGCTTGGGGCAACAACTGTTGGAACGGGGACCCCAGTAACAGATTTTGAGTGGACATCCACCATTGGAGAGACCAAAAGAGACGTTTGGAGTTTGCTATTTGGTCTGAGAGAGCTCCTGAAGCTTGAGTCCACTGGGTGGACAAAGTCCATTGAGCTGCTCTCATGTGTAGGCGAGCATAGGGTACCACATGTACTGTGGAAGCCATGTGGCCCAGCAGTTGTAGCATCTCCCTGGCAGTTAAGTGGCTCTTTGACTGAATCTGGGAGGCTAGCTGCACTAGACGTTGGCAACAGGCCTGAGGAAGGTAGGCCCTTGCAGTGGTGGTATCCAACCAGGCCCCTATGAATTCCAGGGACTGAGTAGGGATGAGCTGGGACTTTGGGAGGTTTACCACTAGTCCCAGATACTGCAGAATGCGCCTTGTGCGGTCCAGGGAAATCTGGGCCTCTGACTGAGATGGAGCTCGAATGAGCCAGTCGTCCAGGTATGGGAAGACAAATATTCCCAGAGTGCGTAGAAATGCAGCAACTACTGCCATGCATTTGGTGAACACTCTTGGGGCAGAGGCCAGACCGAAAGGAAGCACTCTGTATTGGTAATGTTTTCCTTGGAAAAGAAAACGCAGGAATCTTCTGTGAGATGGATGGATGAGAACATGTGTGTACGCATCCTTGAGATCTAGAGAACAAAGCCAATCCTGACTTTGAAGGTATGGAAGGAGAGTGTCCAGAGAAAGCATCTTGAACTTCTCCCTGCATAGAAATTTGTTCAATTCTCTGAGATCTAGAATGGGTCTGAATCCCCCTGTCTTCTTTGGAATGAGAAAATAGGGGGAATAGAACCCTGACCCTTGTTGAAGAAGAGGAACTTCTTCTATTGCCCCTTGGGCAAGAAGGGTAGTTATCTCCTGACCTAGAAGGTCGAGAAGAGATGTGAGAGAATTGAAGTGTCTCACCATGGTGTGGGGAGGAAGGTCTGAGAAATGAAGTTTGTAGCCCTCTCTTATGATGGAGAGGGTCCACTGCTCTGATGTGATTTGCTCCCATCTGGGAGCAAAATGAGTTAATCTTCCTGGAATAGTGAGAGGTTCTGGCTGTGTTAAAGCCAGAAAGGCTAAGTTCTCTAGCATCAAGTCAAAAACCCTGAGGGGGTTGGGACTGCTGGGTTACAGCAGCCCCTGTAGACTTAGGCCTGGCCTGCTTAGGTTGCTGACGCTTAGCGGTAAAGCGACCTGTAGAAGATTGTTGGCCAGAAGTGGAAGGAAACCTGACCTTTTTGAAAAAAGACTTTTTAAAAGTATTTTTCTTGGCAGGAATGGAGGTAGACCTTGAAAGTCTATCCAGAGCAGAATTTTCTGCATCCATTTGAGTGGCTTTAATTTGCCACTCTCTGCCAAACAGATTTTCACCTGTACAGGGCAGATTTCCTAAGCCATCTTGAACCCAGGGTTCTAAATCAGAAGCCTGGAGCCAAGCAATTCTGCGAGCAGCTATGGCAATGCCTGAGGCTCTACTGGCCCCTTCAAAGGAGTCAAAGGCTGCCCTGTTTGAAAACTTGGAGATGTCTTGAGTATGCTTAAGCCACATACGGAATTCTTCCCTTTTATCTTCTGGAATAAAAAGGAGGAAAGTGTGCAGCTTTTCTGCCACTTCTTTCAGAAACATACCCATATAAAGACTATATGAGTTGATTCTGGCAATAAGCATACTGGCCTGGAAGATTTTCCTACCAAAAGCATCCAAGGTCCTGCATTCTCTTCCTGGAGGAGCAGAATAGTGTCTCTTTGTACTCTTTATCCTCTTCATAGCTGACTGCACCACAATGGAATGGTGAGGAAGCTGAGTTTTTTGGAACCCAGGACAAGGAGGGACACGATACATAGTGTCCAACCTGCGAGAATGAGGAGAGAGAGTGAGAGGAGTCTCCCATAAATTAATCATGTGTTCATGAAGAATCTCATGAATTGGTAAGGTGACTGCCTCTTTAGGAGCCTTAGAGTATCCTAAAATATCAAATTTTTTTGCTCTAGGCTCTGATTCAGAGGTTACTGAAATAGAGAGTCCTTTAGCTACTTCTCTTATGAAGTCTTGAAAGGACAAGTCCTCTGGAGGAGACATTCTTCTTTTTGGAGAAGGCGGCTCCTCAGGAAGGGCTATGGATACTTCAGGAGACTCATCTGATGTATCAGAATCATCAGAGGAATCGAAGTATCGCCTGTCAGGGTGCTCTTCTAACGCTCGATACGCATATCGAGCGGTATCGACATCGGGCGTCCCGGGTACCGGATCGGTACCGAGAAGTAGCCCTCGACAAGGAACCGCAGCAGTCGGTATCCTGGTCGATGTCGATGCAGTCGGTACCGGCATCGGTGCTGGTGCCGGTACCGGAGCCGATACCGACAACGGAGCTCGTTGCGGTATCATCGGCGTCACAGCTTGAATGAAAGACTGTATAGCCTGCTGCATGGACAGAACATTCTGATCCATCGACGCCATGAAAGCCTGGAAGTCGGTACCGGGAGAAGGTGCCGGTACCCCAGAGCAATCTAACAGGTGATCGGTCGAGGCCGTGCCATCGATGTCAACCTGTAACCCCATAGGAGGAGCTTTGGAAGCCGGAGCTTCCCGCCGGGGTTGTTTGGCTGGTGCAGGATCCTCGAGGGCAAGCCCGGAGGCATCTCGATGCTTGGAGGGAGATCTACCCTTCGAGGACCTGCTAGGTTTATGTTTGGTTACCTGAGATCCTTCAGGAGAAGAAGACCTGGAAGATGTCGATGCTACTGCCGGTGCCTCAGCGGGAAACAGCACATGGAGCTTAGCTGCTCGGTTCTGTAACCCCCGTTTAGACATTAGGGAGCAGGACGGACAATCCGGAATGGAGTGTTCAGGACCCAAACATTTCAGACACCATTCATGGGTATCTGTAACAGAAATAGTACCGCTACACTTAGTGCATTTTTTGAACCTGGAGGTTGGTTTTTCCATGAGGGAAATTTTCTTGTGGGCCCTGAGGCCTTAAGAAGAAAAATACACCAAGTGAGGAAAAATATCGATATTTTTTTTTTTTTAAAAGAAAGAAAAGACCGGCGGTACCGGTCCGGAGTCGGGGAAGGCAGACACGCGACCAAAGAAATAAAATAAAATAAAGAACTTCTTCAGCGGTGACAGGGCTCGACCTGCTGGCTCCGCGGCAAAGAAGAACTGAGGAGAGTTGGTTAGGAAAGGTGGGAAGGCAGCGCGCAGGCGCTGCGGGATGCTCCCAAAATCTTTCCTTTTTGGGAAGCTGGGGAGCGTTCCCGCGCAGGCTCCGTCGGTACCGACGTACCCATATGTGAAGACTCATTCCTGCTTGTTCTTGGAGATAAAACCTTAATTGCATGGCGCCACGGCTCCATTTTAATGCCTGATTGAGCTATCCGGGCAGTGCCTGTACGTGCAGTCCGGGACTGAAGTCCTGGCCTGCACCTACAGGTTTGATCGTGATTCTGTATCCTGCAGGGCTAATGTGCCCCGTGGGATCAGAATCACGATCCCCTTTGTACGTCCAGATTAGACCGGACGTACAAAGGGGATAGCCATGAGGACAGAATCAGGCCCATTGTGTTCAAAATAATATTTACATTCTTATCTAGTGCTCTGCAAAAGTATTGGCCAAATTCTACATTGTTTCAGTAGTTAAGTCTGTTTAAATCCCATTTTTAATAAAGCAGAATTATAGGGGGGAGTTATTCAGTGGTGGTAGTTAGTATTGATAAAGCAGCTAGCTGCCACCAATGAACTCTTAACCCTGATATTCAATGCCAGGGCCATATATGGCCATCGGCATTGAATATACAGGTCGGTTGGATAGCACTAAATCTAACCGGGCAGTGCTGATATTCAGCTGCTGCCCAGTTAACTTCAGCGGTGAAAGTTAGACCAGCCTTTCAGGTGCTTAACTTTCACCGCTGAGGGACAACCGGTGAGTGGCTGAATATTGTCGGTCCAAGAACACCCTGACTAGATTTGGGGCATTCAGTGGCAGGATCCAGGGATATTGTTAATTGCTTTGAAAATGTCCCCTGTACTGTATTATGGCAGACTCAGCCTAATGGTTAGAGCACTGGCTTAGGAACCAAGCGACTGGTATTCAATTCTCACTAGCCCTCCTTGTGGCCTTAGGCAAGTCACTTCATCCTCCATTGCCTCAGAAAAATCCAAGTTATCAATATCCCTGTTTAATGTACATTACCAAGTTTAAGTTACAATGTAAACCGCTTTGACTAAATGATAAAGAGGTATAAAAAACCTAATAAATATAATGCTATAAAATCAGCTTTCTTTCCAATCTGAAATATAGTAGCCTTTCAAATGCATTTACTTCTTTGGTTACTAGGACTAAAACTATATGGCATGTCTCTTGAATGTGTGGTCAGATCTGGCTAGGATATATTACATAATTACATAGTTGGTTAGGTTGAAGGGAGAGCAGAGATCCATCAAGAACAAGTTTCTAATAGCCTAACTATGTGGTAATCCAGAGGAAGCATCCATAGTACACTAAAAAAACAAATATCCCACAACCACAAATATGACAGTCATCTTAGGTCTCTGAGTCAGCACTTTTCCCTAAAGTCTAACTACACCATCACGCCTGCCAATTTTCTTTTGAAGTCAAATTAGCTTGATACATTTTGGCAGTCTTTTCAAGCTAGCGAGTGTTGCTGCTATGGCTGCATTCAATGTCAAAGTAATTCACAGTTTAACCGTTGGTGAGTCCTCTCCAGTGAAGATAATGACATCTGGGTTTCCCTAAACTTTAGATGATGCCTCCTCGATTTGTATGTGCCTATTGGGGGTTGCAATATTTCTGTTGACATATTGATATACCCGTTTACTTAAGTCGGCCCTAAATCACTCTTCATTTTGATGAAAATAAATCTATCTTGTACAATCTTTCAGCAAATATAAAATTCCTAGAGGCCATTTTAGAAGGCTTATGTGGCTTTAAGACATGTAATAGCATTTAAGCCTATATATGGCCAATGCATATAAACAGTGATTTTAAAAACCACTGTTTACGTATGTAAAAGTTGTGGGATGTGTAGCTTGGAAGGGGACAGGTTGTGGGTGGGTCATGGGTAGGAAAGTGTAGTTACTCACCTGTGACAGGTAATCTCCGGGAACAGCAGGAATTTAGTCCTCACATATGGGTATCGTCGGTACCAACGGAGCCTGCACGGGAACGCTCCCCAGCATCCAATAGGAACGCTTTTGGGAGCATCCCTCAGCACATGCACGCTGCCTTCCCACATTTCCAACTGTCCCTCTTCAGTTAAGTTTGTAGCTGAGTGAAAGGATAGAGGGAGAGAGGAAAGAGACAAAGAGAGAGAGAGAGACAACTCCTAGGGGAGGAGGGTGGGCTGTGAGGACTAAATTCCTGCTGTTCCCGGAGATCACCTGTTACAGGTGAGTAACTACGTTATCTCCAGGAACAAGCAGGAATGTAGTCCTCACATATGGGGACTCCCTAGCTGAAGATGCCAGGGAGATATCCCCAGGAAGGTGCCACCGTCGAAGGTGAGAATCCTTCCTCCCATGGATCTTTGGCATCCCACCAGGGTTGGTGGGTAGGAGTTGGTTTAGGTTTGAAAGAGATTTTGAAGAACAGCTTGGCCAAAGAAGGCATCCCGACGGGAGGCTTTATCTAGGCAGTAGTGGGCTGTGAAGGTGTATACCGAAGCCGAGGTGGCTGCTCGACAAATGTCATCGATAGACACAGAGTGAAGATTAGCCATAGAAGCTGCCATGGCTCTCACACTGTGAGCTGTGACAAGGTCCTGAAGAGGAAGACCCTTACTCTCATAAGTAAAGGATATGCATTGGGCAATCCATTTAGATAAAGTTCTTTTGGAGACTGGAAGTCCCAAATGACTAGGGTCAAAAGCTACAAAAGGATGCGAGGACTTTCTATGTTGCTGTGTTCTTTGAATGTAAAAGGCTAAGGCCCTTTTACAATCCAAAGTATGAATGTTTCTTTCTGCATTAGAGGCGTGAGGCCTCGGAAAAAATACAGGAAGATAAATTGATTGGTTTAAATGAAAAGGCAAAACCACCTTTGGCATAAAGTGTGGATGAGTTCGAAGAACAACCTTATCATGATGAAATCTAGTATAAGGAGGATCAGCCACTAAAGCTTGCAATTCACTAATGCGACGGGCAGAGGTGATTGCAATCAGGAAGATGACTTTCCAAGTCAAAACCTTAAGGGCTACTGTGGCTAAAGGCTCAAAAGGTGGCTTCATGAGCTGCCCGAGAACTAGATTTAGATCCCATGCTACCGGTGGTGGCTTGATGGGAGGTTTAGTTAATAAAAGGCCTCTCATAAATCTCGATAGGAGTGGATGAGAGGAAATTGGTTGTCCATTTAGAGGCTTATAAGCAGCTGCAATTGCAATAAGATGGCCTCTTACCAAATTGGTCTTTAACCCAGAATTCGATAAGTGAAGGAGATACTCTAGTATCGATTCTAAAGGTATGACCAGGGTGTTTAATCCCTTTTTGGAGCACCATATACTAAAAGTTTCCACTTGAAGGCATAAGATCTTCTTGTGGAAAGTTTCCTAGAAGCCTGAAGGATATCTTTTACCTGCTGGGACAGGTTGAAATCCTGGAGGTCTAAGCCTTCAACAACCAGGCCGTGAGGTGCAGGGACTGGGGATTCGGGTGCCATAGCGTCCCATTGTCCTGGGAAAGGAGATCTGGAGCATGCCCTAACTCCAGACGTGTCGCTTGAGAGAGATGCAGAAGCAGGGAATACCACATTTGGTGTGGCCATCGTGGTGCTATGAGAATCATGCGACCCTTGTCTCTCTGAAGTTTGAAGAGTGTCTTGGGGATGAGGGGAATGGGTGGGAAGGCATAAAAAAAGTCCTGACCCCAGTGAAGGAGGAAGGCATCCCTTGCCTGACTGTTGTGCGTCGGAATCCTGGAACAGAACCGGGGAAGTCTGGCATTCAGTGGACTTGCAAAGAGGTCTATGCCTGGAGTGCCCCAGAGATGAAATATCTCTGCCACCTGGTCTAGGTGGAGTGACCACTCGTGAGGTAGCAGCACTCGACTGAGTTTGTCTGCCCAAAGGTTTTGAATGCCTGGAGGATATACCACTAGAAGGTGAATTTGATGCTCTCTGGCGAGGGCCCATAGTCATAAAGCTTCATTGCATAACGACAGAGAGCCTGTCCCGCCCTGCTTGTTCACATAGAACATGGCTACCTGATTGTCCATTTCGACTAGGACTTTCTTGTAGCTGAGCTGGGCGTGGAACACTCAAAGAGCTAAATAAATTGCTCTTAACTCCAGGAGGTTTATGTGTAAACCAACCTCCTGTGGAGTCCAGGTGCCCTGGGTAGAAAGATGATTCAGGTGTACTCCCCAACCCACCTGTGATGCATCTGTTGTTAGGGTGGCCTGAAAGAGGGGTTGATGGAAAGGAGACCCTACTGTCAGATTTTCTAATGATTGCCACCATTGGAGGGACAAAATTAGTCGTTGAGAGATTGTTATTTTGTCCGACAAATGACCCGTGGCCTGTGTGCACTGTGTGGAGAGGGTCCACTGAGCTGCTCGCATGTGGAGGCGAGCATATGGGACTACATGAACTGTGGATGCCATGTGTCCCAGTAACTGCAGTAGCTCCCGAGCAGTGAGGGAGGATTTGTCTGCTGCATGGGAAGCTAACTGCATTATGCGAAGACACCGGGCTTCTGGAAGGAAAGCCCTTGTCTGTCTGGTATCCAGACAGGCTCCTATAAATTCTAGGCATTGGGAAGGAACTAGTTGAGATTTCGGGAAGTTTATTACCAATCCCAAGTATTGGAGGATTCGCATTGTACGAGACAGTGCAGTGCTGGCCTCTGTCACTGTGGAGGCTCGGATGAGCCAGTCGTCTAAGTAGGGGAAGACAAAAATCCCCAGGGTTCGTAGAAATGCAGCTACTACTGCCATGCATTTCGTGAATACCCTTGGTGCTGAAGCCAGACCAAAAGGAAGAACCCTGTACTGGAAATGTCTTCCCCTGAAAAGGAAACGTAAACATTTTTTCTGTGATCTGGATGGATAAGAATGTGAGTGTATGCATCCTTTAAGTCTAGAGAGCAAAGCCAGTCCTGGCTTTGAAGGTATGGCAGAAGAGTTCCCAGAGAAATCATCTTGAATTTTTCTCGAAACAGATATTTGTTCAATTCTCTGAGGTCTAGAATGGGTCTGTGTCCCCCTCTTTTCTTTGGGATAAGAAAATAGGGGGAGTAGAACCCTGCACCCTGTTGAAGAACGGGTACTTCCTCTATTGCCCCTTGGGCAAGAAGTGTGGAGACCTCGTGATCTAGCAGATTGTCTGCAGAGGTTTGTGAATTGAACTGCTTTAGAATTGTAGGAGGGGGTAAGCTGTGAAAATGAAGTTTGTACCCCTCCCCTACAATGGACAAAGTCCAATCTTCTGCTGTTATCTGATGCCATCTGTTGACCAAGTGGCATAACCTGCTGGGAATATTGGGGGGTAGAGGACCCCTCAGAGGCAGGAAGGCAAAGCTCTCTAGGAAGGAGTCAAAGCCCTTGAGGGGGCTGAACCTGGAGAGCTGGTTGGGCTCTCGGGCATTTTGGTTTCTTTTGTTGTCTAGTTTGTCCCTTTTGGGCAACCTGACCTGGAGCTTGAGTCTGATGGCTATAGGAAGGATAAAGCTTCCTCTTTTTGCTAAAAGAGGGGTTTTTATAAGGCTTTCCTTTGGCTGGAGTGGCTGTAGACTTTGACAATCTATCTAAGGTAGAATTGTCAGCATCTAACTCGTTAGCCTTCTTTTGCCAGTTCTTGCCGAAGAGATTTTCTCCCGTGCAAGGAATGTTGCCTAACTTGTCCTGTACCCAAGTCTCCAAGTCTGAGGCCTGTAGCCAGGCAATCCGTCATGCGCCAATGGCAATAGCAGAAGTTCTGCTGATGCATTCGAAGCAGTCAAAGGCTGCACGATTGACAAACTTGGAGACATCCTGAGCATGCTTAACCAGAGTAAGAAAGTCCTGTCTCTTATCATCTGGGAGAAATGGGCTCATAAGTTCCAAGTCTCCTGTGATTTCTTTGAGGAACATTCCCATATATAGGATATATGAGCTGATCCTAGCTGAAAGCATGGAAGCTTGAAAAGTTCTGCGTCCAAAAGCATCCAGAGTCCTGCATTCACGACCTGGAGGATTGGATGCATGTCTTTTAGCACTTTTCATCCTACGCATGGCTGACTCCACTACCATTGAATGGTGTGGCAGCTGAGTTTTCTGAAATCCAGGACATGGTGGGACTCGATACATAGTATCAAGTCTCCTAGAGTGAGAAGTAGTCAGAGGTGTCTCCCACATTCTGAGCATCAAGTTATGCAGAATTTCATGGATAGGCAGAGTAGCTTAGGAGCTTTAGGATATTGGAGGATTTCCAATTCCTTTGCTCTGGGTTCCTCTTCAGGAGCTACTGTGATTGAAAGACCTTTAGCCATATCACGGATGAAATCCTGAAATGACATGTCCTCTGGAGGTGACATTCTGTGTTGGGGAGAAGAGGGATCTTCTAAGATAAACCCTCTAGTGCCAGCAGAATTGTCAGAGTCTTCGGAATCGGAGGACTCAAAGTATTCCTGACTCCGATGCTCCTGCAAAGCACGATCCCGGTACCGATCGAAGTCGGTACCGAGGTGACCCGGTACCATCTTATCCACTCCAGCCGGAGGTGGAATAGGAAGAGGTACCATCGGGGCCGGTACCATTGGTACCGGCATCAGTACCGATGTCTGTACCGGCATCAGTGTCAATGTCAGCACCAGTGCCCTTGGGACCACCGGTACCGCAGCTGAGAGAAGCGCTGTGATACTGCGTTCGATAGCAAGAAATCGCTGGTCTATCGACGCTGCCGATGCCTGGGTGTCGGTACCGGTAAGAATGGCTAGAACCCCTGAGCATGGCACAGGTAGTTCTTGCGAGGTTGAAGCCTCGAGAACATCCTGAAGCCCCATTGATGCTTTGGAAGCTGAAGCCTCCCGCCGGGGCTGTTTTGCCTGTGTGGTTCCCTCAAGGGCATTGCCAATGGCCTCTCGATGCTTAGCAGAAGAGCTACCCTTTGAGGACCGGCTTTTGTGTTTAGTTACTTGAGATCCATGGGAGGAAGAAGAGGCCCTTGACGATGTCGATGCAATGGATCTGGCATCTGAAGAGAAGAGGGTGCTGAGCTTTGCGGCCCGGTTCTGTCTTCCTCTTTTAGTCATCCCCATGCAGGAGAGACATTCAGTTGGAGAATGATCAGGTCCTAAACATTTTAGACACCAATCATGGGTGTCAGTGATGGAAATGGTACCGCCACACTTAGTACATTTTTTAAAACCACTAGTTGGCTTTTCCATGATTTTGGACAAATGGGGCCTAATGCCCAAAATGGCGCCTAGCACCAAAAGAGGAAAGTTTCTGAAAAGAAACAGTGAAAGTTTTGGTTATTTTTAGGAAAGAAAAGAAAAGAATCGGCGGTACCGGTAGGCGTCGTGCGGTAGGCAAGTGCGACCACAAAAAATAATTTTAAAGACGGAATTTTCTGCGGTGACAGGGAATAGGTCCTGTTGGCTCCGCGGAAAATGAAGAACTGAAGAGGGACAGTTGGAAAGGCGGGAAGGCAGCGCGCATGTGTTGAGGGATGCTCCCAAAAGCGTTCCTATTGGATGCTGGGGAGCATTCCCATGCAGGCTCCGTCGGTACCGACGATACCCATATGTGAGGACTACATTCCTGCTTGTTCCTGGAGATCATAAATTATCCAGGTATTCCTGATTTTATGACAGAAATATACATATATTTTAAAAAAGGCCGGATGTCGGCATTTACACCTGCTTTGGGGCAGGCAAAAGTGGGTTCTCGCCCTTCACTTGAGGGGCCAATTGTGCTTACCTCTCTGGTGTGAATGTCCGAATATCTTTTCGGCACAGTTTTCTAAGGCTATTCTTGGACGTGCAGCTTTGTAAAATACAGCACTTGCATGTGTAAATGCCTGAGCAAGCTTATTCCAAGAGACTCTACAAAAACTAAGCTTTCAAACTTTATTAGTTGGCTGGTGTTTGATAAAAATTTTCATAACTTTTCCTTGCCTATCTCTTACCTGTTTTCTTCTCTTATAAGACTACTTAGGCACTGCGGTGTGTTATGGGAACTGCACCAAGGAAGGGGGAGAAACACAGAAAAACCCCCCAAATAAAAATAAACAAAACCCTTGCTCTTCCTATCTTTCTCTCTGTATCCCTTTTCTGTCTGTTCACAACTGCCTTGATCTACAGTCTAGTGGCAAACAACCTAACTTTAGATTATAAATTTAGGAATATTTTAGCTTGCCTACGTTCCTTGCATAGCCTTTTTAACTCAGTCATAAAAGGTCTACTGGCCATGGGCACTTAAATTCCCGACCAGCCTACCCCTCACCCCGTTGTTGCATTGCCTATATAGTCATCATATAGATTGACATCTGCCCTCCATTTAGGTGTAACACCCACCTTTTCCCTTTTTTGCCTTGTCCTAGTACTGCTTTATCACAGTCTTAATCAGCATGTCGTGTATTCAATGCAATATCTGTGGTGCCTTCATTCTAAGAAGAATCATTTGGAGTCAAAGAGCTTGCCCTATATGTCTCAAGTAATCTGCTATGCACAAAGAATTGATTCTATTAAGGGAACAATTAGCTACAATTAAACACACCACTTCTAGAGTACAAACGGAAAAAAATCCACCACCACTCCCACAAAGAATCAAACAGCTGAGGAACAAATGGAGCACAGTGGGCTCTGGTAGGTTGCGACGTGAAACATGGAGAGACCCTCTCCATCAAGAGACATTCCTGCATAATGCTTTCTCTGCCCTGGAAAATGAGAGTGCCCAATTAGTGGGACAGAAGTGCCTTAATTGAGAAAATGAATGCCCAATCTACTGATAATGCACCATATATGAAGAACAAAACCAGAAAACAGGAAACTACTACTACTTGGAGATTCCATATCAGAAGCACCACATTGGAAACATAGTTCAAAGGAGAGAAGATGGTCAAATGCCTCCCAGGCTCTTCAGCCAGCAGGAAAATGAACCAAATTGTTGGCATAGTTAATGCAGAAAGTGAGCACTCCAAAATTGATGTTATCCACTTGGGTACAAATGACCTGGCTAGAAACAGTGCCTCTACAGTTCAAAGGAACCTTCAGATTCTGGGAGAGAAACTCAAACCCATTGTTGACACTATAGCATTCTCAGAAGTTCTATCTCTTATTGGTAAAGGGGCAGAAAGGCTGCATAGCATAATCAACTTTGATACATGGCTCTAAACCTGGTGCAAACAAGAAGGAATTAGATATATAGGTGACTGGGAAAATAGAGGCTGTACTGTATTGATGGAATGCATCTCTCAATCGCAGGGAAAAGGATCCTAAGTGAAAAATTCAGGCATTAAGTGGACAGGCATTTAAACTAGGGAAAGGGGGTGACGGATGGAGAAGAACAAGTCCAGGTCATCACTCCCAGCAAAAACATAATAACATTGGAAACAGCCATATTATTAACCCACACATCAATGGCAAGTGGGAAGAGGCATGTAGAACAAAATCCATGCAAAATGGAGGCAAGCCAGTCAACAAATGCTGGAAGGCAATAAGTACAAATGCTCGAAGCCCAGCCAACAAAGTTCCTGACCTGGAAGCCCTAAATGTTGAAACGGACTTGGACATTATGGCCATTACAGAAACATGGTTTAACGAGTCACATGAATGGGATATAGCCATAACTGGCTATAATTTATTTAGGAGAGATAGAGAAGGCAGAAAAGGAGGAGGAGTAGCCCTATATGTCAAAAACAATATTAAAGCTGCTGAAATGCAGGGGACATGGGGAAAAGAAGAAGCGCTGTGGATTGTGTTGGAAAGAGGAGATGACACTATCCATACTGGTGTAGTCTACAGGTCTCCAACTCAAACCAAAGAAATTGATAGAGACTTGATTATTGATAATACAAAGGTAGCCATGAAGGGGGAAGTGATCATATTGGGTGACTTTAATTTACCCAATGTGGATTGGAGTATTACTTCTGCAAATCTGGAAAGAAGTAAAAAAATTGTGGATGCCTTCCAAGATGCATTGCTTAAACAAATGGTGATGGAACCGACCAGGGAAAGTTCCCTGCTGGATTTAGTACTCACCAATGGAGATAGCGTGTCTAATGTCCGGATGGGTGACCATGTGAGCAGCAGCGATCATCACCCGGTGTGGTTTGAGATAAAAGCCAAGGTAGAATCCAATCACAGCAAGCTCAAAGTCCTAGACTTCAAAAATGCTAAAATGGCCAAATGCCTGAGGGAGGAGATAAATGAAGTGGAATTGCAGTAGGCTAAACTAAAGGAGGCAATAAAAGGAGCAACAGATAGAAATGTAAGGAAAGGAAATAAAAACAAGAAGAAAAGGAAATCTATTTGGTTCTCCAAAGAAGTGACTGCACAAATAAAGGCCAAAAAACACAGCTTTCACAAAATTCATAAGTTCGCAGAGGAACACACAAAAGAATACAGGATCAAACTAAAAGAGACAAAAAGAGAAATAAGGATAGCAAAATCTATGGCAGAGGAAAAGATGACTAAAGATCTAAAGCATGATGACAAAACCTTTTTCAGGTATATTCAGGAGAAGAGGAAGATCAGAGGTAGAAACTGCAAGACTCAAAAGTGGCAAGAACAGATTCGTGGAAAATGACATTGAAAAACTGAAAGTGCTAAACAAATACTTCTGTTCTATTTTTACTAAAGAAAATCCTGGTGAAAGACCACCGCTGATTGACAAATATACAAATGGGAATGGTGTACATACCACACCATTCACAGAAGATGATGTGTTTGAACAGCTTGCAAAACTGAAAGTGAACAAGGCCATGGGACCGGATGGGATATATCCCAGGATACTGAAAGAGCTCAGAGAGCTTCTGTCAGGGCCTTTAAAGGATGTTTATATAGATCCTTGGAGACGTTCCACAGGACTGAAGAAGGACTGATGCGGTACCTCTTCACAAAAGTGGTAATACAGAAGAAGTGGCAAACTACAGGTGAGTAAGCCTTACCTCTGTGGCGGGAAAATTAAAGGAGGCGCTCCTGAAAGAGAGACTAGCGGGCTCTCTCTAAATCAATAGGTTGCATGATCTGAGGGAACATGGTTTTACCAAAGGACGATCATGCCAAACAAATCTGATTGAGTTCTTTGACTGTGTGACCAGGGAACTAGATCAAGGGCATGCGATGGATGTGATCTACCTAGATTTCAGCAAAGCCTTTGATACTTTTCCTCATAGAAGGCTTATCAATAAACTGAACAGACTGGGGAGGGGTCCTAAGGTGGTGAACTGTATCAGAAATTGGTTGACTAACAGACAACAGAAGGTGATGGTAAACGGAATTCACTCAGATGAAAGGAAGGTGATTAGTGGCGTGCCCCAGGGATCGGTCCTAGGACCGATACTGTTCAATGTTTTTGTGAGTGATATTGCTGAAGGACTGAAAAGTCTGTCTTTTTGCAGATGACACGAAAATTTGCAACAGAGTGGACTCCCCTGAGGGAGCAAATAACATGAGGAAAGATCTACAAAATCTGGAAGAATCATCTAATGCTTGGCAGTTAAGATTTAATGTAAAGAACTGAAGTGTCATGCACTTGGGATACAAAAATCCAAGGAAATTGTATGCAATAGGGGGCGAGAGGTTGGTGTGCACAGACCAGGAGAAGGACCTCGGAGTGATTGTTTTTGAGGATCTCAAGGTGGCGAAACAGTGTGACAAAGTGGTGGCCAATGCCAGAAGGATGCTGGGTTGCATACAGAGAGGAATTACAGGCTGCAAGGAGGAGGTACTAATGCAATTGCACGAGTCACTGGTGAGGCCTCATTTGGAATATTGTGTTAAGTTTTGGAGATCGTAACTCGCAAAGGATATAAAAAGACTGGAAATAGTTCAGAGGAAGGCAACCAAAATGATTTGGTGCTTGCACCAGAAGACATATGTTTATGTTTATGCAATTTCTTGATATACCGCTCAGGCTGAAGAGCATTAGAGAAGAGACTTGAACACCTAAATATGCATACTCTAGAGGAAAGGTCAGATAGGGGAAATATGATACAGACCTTTAAATACTTAAAGTTTATTAATGAACAAACAAACCTTTTTCAAAGACAGGGAAGCTGCAAAACTAGAGGACATAATATGAAGTTTCAAGGGGGTAAACGGAAAGGCAACTTCAGGAAATACTTTTACACTGAAAGGGTGGTAGATGCTTGGAATGCCCTCCCGATGGAAGTGGTGGGGGAAATACAGTGGCAGAATTCAAAATGGCATGGGACAGACAAAGTGGATCTCTTTATAGCAATAACTTTAACTGTCTCAGCTATCTCAACAAATGGGGTACACCCCTAAACAAAGGTATGATGAGGGGTGACCTGCATGGAGCGGTGAGTACATCCCTAATCAAAGGCATGGAGAGAGGTGACCTGCACAGAGTGGCAGGTGCACCTACTCTTGCCACCTTGTTGGGCAGACTAGATGGACCATGATGGTCTTTATCTGCTGTCATATACTATGTTACTATGTTACACGTGTAAGTAGCAAAACTGGCACTTGCATGTGTGTCACCACTTGCATGTGCAAATCCCAAAATGATGCTACCTTTTTGCATTTCTAAACTTGCTGTGGGATGAGCCGGGACTTACATGTGTAGTCCTGCACATCCTTATATGTATTTCACTAAAGGCTGACTATTTAGACTATTATGGATCTTTGAGGTTAGTCATAGGAAAGATGAGAAACATAAAAAAGACTGTCCTTGATAAGGAGAGATATCTTGCAGACAGTCAAATTGTAAAGCCGACAGCTGGGATGTTCCTTTGAAATGTAGACAGAATAGCCGGGTAAATGGGTCAAAGGGTATTTTTCTGCTCTCATCTACTATATTTTTTCTGCTTTTGAAATAATTTTTCAGAATGGAAGACCCAAACTGAACCCAATATTCTAAATGAGACCTGATAAATCCCTTTTACAATAAAAGAATGAAATTTTTCCTTTGATTCCATTCAATATTTTTCACTGTTCTCCTCTAACCAGTCTCTGCTTTTGCTATCTTGGCAGCCTGGTGGTGGCATTATCAAATGGCAACCAAACCATTCTCAACCATTGCCTGCTGAGAGACTTGGGGATTATTTGATGTCTGATAGTCAGCTTGTGACGGTCAAAGTGTGTAAAGTGCCTGGCCGCCGCAGTCAGACGTGAAACTGGATATTCAGTGCTGGACACCAAATATCTGGTTTCAGTGCCACCTCCGTTGCTATCTGTTTGCCAGTAATATTCAGCCACTACCTGGATAGCAAAACCACATAAACTCAGGACAGCTATTGACATGACCTAACTTTATGCAGTTACCTACCAGTTAGCAGGCTGAAAATTGCCACTAGCTCCTCACAAACACAGTCTTCTGAAAACAGTACAAGTTGTATCTTACTTCCCTTCCTATTTGTGTTTGTTTTCTGAAGTCCTATTCCTAGCTCTTCATCTGTGAACACAGAACAGAAATATTTATTAAGCAATTTCACTTTATCCTTATCAGCTTCTACATATTCCTCCCTTTCACCTATGGACATTAGTATATGTAGCTCTCTAGATGTTGCCCTTTTTTCCTTTTTCTATACCGTTTTTTAATCTTTTACCTACCTGAGGGCTTTTACTTAACTGAAGGCTTGGTTCACCCATCTCCGATGATGCTTGTTTAAAGCCCTCCTCAGTAGATTAGCCAGTTTGTTGCAAAAGACATTTCCCTTCTTCGATAGGGGGAAGAGATCTCTACTCAGAAACTTCTAGAAAAACATGCCAGGGTCCAGGAAGCCATTCACTCTCAATGACACCATCCATGCATCCAGGCATTCAACACCAGGATGCAAGCCTCTTAGCCTCGACCCTTACCCTTGACAGGGATAATTGAGGAGAACACCTAACTGCTTCGCCTTCTCTCCCAGAACCACAAAGTCACTTCTGATAAACTCAGGTGGGAACCCAGTGGTTTCATTTGTGCCAACATGGATGAGTAGCACTGGATAATATCATATAGGCTTGAGGAATATTGGCAAATTCTCCATAACCTCTTGGATCTTGGCACCAGGAAACAGCACATCTCTAGGGACATCATGTCTGGATAGCAGATGGTCTCTATATTCCTTGGAAAGGAGTCACCAATCACCACTACCCTTCACTTCCTAGTGGTTGCTGATCCTACAACTTTAGGTTTTTTGAGCTCTGGCACCTCCTGTTCCTGGAATGTTGTTACCTCTTCGAGTTCCAGGACTGCATGCTGGTTCTTCAGTTCTAGGGAAGGTGAGCCTTCAGGCTCTGATGATCTGTGTCCAGCTGTCTTCTTTTCATACAATGTCATCTTTCCTTCTGCTGGAGATCTGAGATGTCTCTAGAAGCATTTCATCAAAGTATTTCTTATTGTCATGGATGCTTCATGGCCTCTCTTATCTCTACCGACACCCCTCCTTGGAAACTCCTCTCTTCTGGCAGATCGCTTCTATCTGTTTCCTTCTTTTTCACTGCCAACTTGCTGCTCCTTATGGCTGGAACAAAATACCTGAGTCAATATGTCAGGCTCCATCTGTGGCCCTGTTCAAATCCAGGTTAAAACTCATTTCGTTGCTTTTAGATCCCAATCCCCTCAGCCTCCTGTTTACTACCTATATGTTTCCTTACCATTCCCCTAGATATATCCTAGTCTCCACTTGTTGTGCTGTTTGTCTTGACTGTTGTGTTGTCTGTCTTGACTAAACCATAAGCTCTTATGAGCAGAGGCTGTCTCTTACTTGTCTCTGTACAGTGCTGTGTATACCTTGTAGCACTATACAAATGATAAATAGTAGCAGTAGTAGTAGTAGTAGACTCGCCACCTCCTCTCTCAGTTTCTCAACCTGTTTTCTGAGGGACAAAACCTGCAGGCACTGAATCAGTCTAAGTCCTGTATCTGTCTCTCTGGCTGGATGGATGTAAAAGTGGTAATGGCTTTGGCACCATGATGTTTCCCAGCCATGTTTCTGTGGTGGAAGCTTTGGTACCAATTTGAAAAAAATGAAAAAAAAAAAAAACCACCCTACCAAAGTTCCTACTCTGTTCTCAGCTGTCCTGTAGTAAAAATTAGCCTTTTTATGTGAAAACCAATACCTTGTTCAGTTTCTCTGTGTATAGCCCAACCTGTTTGTTCACTTATTATTGGTGTCTGGAGTACTTTACCTTATCTCTTCAGATTGCAAAATGTGTTTATTTATCTGGGATATGTAGTATAAGGTTAAATTAGACTTACCTGCTAATTGTTGTTCCTGGAGTAGAAACAGTCTAGTCCCGGACCTCTGTGTTGTCCACCTTAATCAGCAGCTTGGAGACTGAGGAACCTCCTTCTTTTGTGATGTCACCGATATATCTCCTCGGTAGCCACCTCCATTTGCCAGTTTCCTATTGGCAAAGCAGACTCACCGGAGCAACAAGCAAACATGAAACATAAAGAACAACTGTATATCGCCACTTACTGAACTAACTTAAAACCATGGCGCTAAACATTTCCCCCCCAAAGCAAACTTTACGTACAATCTTGAAACCTGCTGAAGGCCCTCCCCTCACCTGCTTGGAGGACCTAACTCCAGATTGTACCCCTCCCCGCTCAGAGCCTGCTACCCCTACAAAAAACAAACTTCTTACCTGCAAAGGTCCCAGACCTTCCTCTGTCAAACCTTCAGGCTGTAAACCGAAGGAAAATTGTACATGGGGAGGGCTATGGGACTAGACTGTATCTACTCCAGGAACAACAATTAGCAGGTAAGTCTAATTTAACCTTCCTGATCGTATCTCCAGTCTAGTCCCGGACCTCTGGGTCTGTACCAGAGCAGTACTAACGGGAGGGATCGCCCTTTCCAGCCTGAAGGACTGCCACCCCAAAACAAGCATCCTGCATTGCTTGAATGTCCAGTCTATAATGCTTGACAAAGGAATGCAACGTTGACCAGGTCGCCGCCTTGCAAATTTCCAGCGGCGGCACCAATCTAGATTCCGCCCAGGACGTAGCCTGCGCTCTAGTAGAGTGAGCCCGAAGCCCCTCGGGCACCGGTCTACCCTTTAACACATACGCGGATGCTATCGCCTCTTTGATCCAACGGGCAATGGAAGCCTTTGAAGCCGACTCACCCTTCCTTGGCCCAGCAAAGAGAACAAAAAGTCTATCCGACTTGCGAAACTCTGACGTCCGACGCAGGTACTTCTTCAACGCTCTCCGGACATCTAAGGGATTCAGCCTCTTCGGGTTCGGTCCCCCAGCGTCGCTTCGAAACACCGGCAAAGAAATTTCCTGATTCAGATGAAACGCCGACACCACCTTGGGCAAAAACGCTGGAACTGGGCGTAGCACTACTCTGGAGTCAAAGAACAAAAGATAGGGCTCCTTACAGGATAACGCCTGCAATTCCGAGACCCTTCTTGCTGAACAGATCGCCACCAAGAACACCACCTTTAACGTAAGATCCTTCAATGACGCCTGAGACAGGGGCTCAAACGGCTTCCATTCCAACGCTTCTAGAACAAACAGAAGGTGCCACTTAGGAACTGTATACTGTAACCGGAGGATGTAGTAAAGGCTGTTAGTGTAGCTGGGTTTAAAAAAGGTTTGGACAAGTTCCTGGAGGAAAGGTCCATAAACCATTATTAAGAAGGGACCCAGGATATCAATGCTTGAACCAGTACAAGCATTGTGGAACCTGTGTCCCTTGGGGAAACTGCTAGGTACGTATGACCTAGATTGGCCACTGTTGGAAACAGAATGCTGGGCTTGATGGACCTTGGTCTGACCCAGTATGGCATATCTTATGTTATGTTCTTATGTTATGTTCTTATGTAATGCAGCGAGGGCTGATGAAAGCCCAGAGGAGAAAAAAGAAGCTGTTGTTCAGAGGAAAAAAGATGTGCACAAGTTGCAATATTCGCAGGAACCAGCTAGAGGGAGCAGGAGTGCATTCAGAGAGACTGAAGGGCCACGCCCAGCTGGTCACGAGGAACTGACAACCAGCTTCCAATCCTCAAAGGCAGGAGTGCTTTATAAGAGGAGAGTGGAAGACTGGAAGGGGGAGAGGTTGAAGTGGAAGCCTGATTCCTCCGGAGCTAGAGGATCACTAGGAGTGAGAGGTGACTCACCAGGAGCTGAGGAAGGACCTAAGGAGGGACCAGCTCAAGCTAGAGAGAGAGCTGTTTGCCCGAAGAGGCAAAAGCACTGCACTAATTGCAAGCAGAAGCCAAAGGAGAATCAGCTGGGAAAGCTAAGCCACGCTGAGCAGGAAAGCCAGGAGCTGGGCTTATGCAGAAGCAGGCGCTTACCAGGAGAATGGGTTCAAAGGCTGCAAGGTAAACCAAACTTTCAAAGAAAAGGATTTCATCAAGCTGCTGACTGTGAGAGGCAAGCAATTGAAGAAAGTCATTTACCTGCTTGTTGCTGCAATACAAGGTATGATAAATATATGCCTATGAAGAGAGCTATAAATGTTAAAGACTATGGTAAAGCTGCTATAAAACCTCTGAGAAGAGAGAACACATTTAATCCTAATACAGCACATGGCCGACGCCCTAGGCTAGGCCAAGGACATTGGCAAGTACTGCAAGAGATATACAAAACCCCTGGAGGTGTTTCCCAAGAAACTAGGGATACAGAGTCAGACATATCTGATTATGAGCCAATGCAAGTGGAACTGGCAGGAGAATTATCAGACCAGGAAATGGATTGTACTCTCTGTGTCTCTAGTAGCATAGAGTCTTTGCCAGACTTGTGAGTTGCTTGAACTGCCAAACAAGCATTCTTTAATTGACTAAGCACTGCTATTCCTGTGAAGTTCAACAGTTTTGCTTTAAACCTGACTTTTCTTTCTTACCTGAATTAAGGACATTTACTTTGAGTTGTAACCCAACAATTGGAACCACTGTGTAAAAGGAATAAAAGCCTTCTTTTTCCCACCACTCTGCTTTAATGGTTTCTTTAAAGATTGGAGCTAAAAACTACAAGGACCAAGTGCCTTTTGGCCCTTAAAAGACTCTCCTATCTTAATATTAAAATTTTTATGTCCCACCTGCCCTGGCGTCCACTGGCCACCAGGGAGGCGTGCCGACAATACCTAGCTGGAGGCCTTAACAGAGAGACCGCTCGCAAGAAGTGCTTGATGTCCATGTGCTCCCCGCTCGATCGGCCCCCTATCTTACCCCTGTAACACGCCAGGGCTGCGACTTGCACCCTAAGCGATGCGGCCGCCAACCCCTTGATGAAACCATCCTGCAGAAACTCCAATATCTGCGGAATGGTTGCTCTCAACGCCTCAGATGCCCTGTCACTACACCATCCTTCGAACACTCTCCAGACCTGAACATACGCCAAGGACGTCGACTTTCTTCTAGCCTTCAGCAAGGTGGAAATTACCATCGTGGAATAAACTCTAGCCGCTAACCTAGCCCTTTCAATAGCCAGGCCGTAAGCGAGAAGCGATCCACGTGCGGCATGAACAGAGGTCCCTGGGACAACAGATCCGCCCTGGCCGGAAGACGCCATGGCTTTGCCACTAGGAACCTTATCATGTCTGCGTACCAAGGCCGATGCGGCCAATCCGGAGCTACTAGTATGACCCATCCTCTGTAGCTTTCTATCCACTGCACCACCCTGCCTATCAGGACCCAAGGCAGAAAAATGTACAGGAGCTGTTCCTCTGGCCAGTTCTGAATCAGAGCATCCAGACCCTCCGACATTGTTTCTCTTCTTCTGCTGTAAAACCGGCTGACCTTTGCCGACTGGAACATCGCCATGAGGTCCATAACCGGCATGCCCCACCGACGCACTATCATGTGGAATACCTCTGGATGAAGGACCCACTCTCCGGGATCCACCTTCACTCAACTGAGAAAATCGGCTTCCACGTTGTCCATCCCTGCAACATGCGCTGCCGACAGGGCGAAAAGATTCTCCTCGGCCCATCTGCATAATTCCTCGGCCTCGGACTCCAGCGCTACACTGCTGGTTCCCCCTTGTCGGTTGACATAAGCCACCGCGGTCGCGTTGTCAGAGAACACCCGGACCGCCTGTCCTCCGAGATAGGCTTGAAACTTCTGTAGTGCCAACAACACCGCTCGCAACTCTAACCTGTTGATCGACCAAGATTTCTCTAGAGAACTCCATTGCCCCTGGGCGAACTTGCCCTGGCAGTGCGCTCCCCAGCCCCATAGACTGGCGTCCGTCATCACAGGTACTCAGACTGGAGCTTCCAATGGCTTTCCCCTCCACAGAGACTCGGGAAACAACCACCAATGCAGGGCCACCCGAGCCTCCACCGGACAAGGGAGCCTCCGCGACAATGGGTCCCACTGGTGCGACCAGCGCCTGAGCAACGCCCTCTGCAACGGCCTCATGTGCGCTCTCGCCCAGGGCACCACCTCTATCGTCGATGCCATTGTGCCCAACAATTGAAGGTACTGCCAAGCTGTGGGAGCCACACTGCTCAAGAACCTTCGGACAAACTTCTGCAAGCCCTGCGCTCTTATCTGAGGCAGAAACACTTGCCCTTTCTGCGTGTCGAACCGAGCTCCTAAGTATTCCAGGCATTGGGAGGGAACCAAGTGACTCTTGGACCTGTTGACTACCCAACCTAGGCTCTCTAGGAAGGAGACTACCCTGGCCGTCGCCTCTTCGCTTTCTGCTCTCGACTTTGCTCGAATCAACCAATCGTCCAGGTAAGGGTGCACCAGAACCCCATCCCTCCGCAAAGCCGCTGCGACCACTGCCATGATCTTGGTGAATGCGCGAGGAGCCGTCGCCAGGCCAAACGGCAAAGCCCAGAACTGAAACTGCCCAAAGGGAACCGCAAACCTGAGGTAGTTTTGATGGTCTGGCCGAATGGGAATGTGAAGATACGCTTCTGACAGGTCCAGGGAGGTAAGGAACTCCCCCGTCCGAACCGCTACTATGACCAAGCGTAGAGTCTCCATGTGAAAATGCGAAACGCGCAGACAACGATTCACTCCCTTGAGATCCAAAATTGGCCGAACCCCTCCGTCCTTCTTGGGAACCACAAAGTAAATGGAGAACCGACTGCAGCCGTACTGGTCTGTAGGTACCGGAACTATTGCTCTGAGATCCAGGAGCCTCTGAATGGTCCCCCGCACTGCCACGCACTTGCTTGGGGACTTGCAGGGGGACCGCACAAAGGCGTCCTGCACCGGACGTCGCAGCTCCAGTGCGTACCCTTCTCGAATGACCTCCAGCACCCACTGATCTGATGTGACATGGACCCAGGCGTCGTAGAATTCTTGTAACCGACCCCCTACGGGGACTAGGGGCGCCTGGGTCCCCCGGACTTCATTGCGCTTTTCTAACATTGGGGACAGAGGAGGAGGCGGAAGCCCCAAAACCTCTTCCTGCCCCTCGAAATCCCTGAGTTCTGTTGGTAAACCTGCCTCTCTGGCTGGGATTAAACCTTTGGAAACGCAAACGATGAAAATCCCGCTGCTGTCCTTTGCCCACGGGTGCCGTTCTCCCAGGCTTGGCCTTGTCCTCAGGCAGTCTACCCCCTTTAAATTCCCCGAGATCTTGGACCAGTTTCTCCAAATCCTCACCAAACAAGAGCTTCCCCTTAAAGGGAAGCTTGCCAAGCCTTGACTTAGATGAGTTATCTGCCGCCTAATTACGAAGCCACAAATAACGCCTCGCCGCTACCGCGGATGCCATGCTCTTCGACAGCGCTCGCATCAAAATCATAATGAATATCCGCCAGGTAGGCCGCTCCAGACTCCAGCCTGGAGGCTTCCGCGGTGCTGTCGATCTCCTGCCCTCTTTGGATCCTCTGTGTCCACCGCAGGCAGGCCCTGGCCACCCAGGCGCTGCAGATAGCCGCCTGGAGCGATACGGCATTCACATCAAAAATCTGCCTTAACAAAACATCCAACTTTCGGTCCTGAGAATTCCTAAGAGCCACACTGCCCTCAACCAGGATCGTGGCCTTCTTTGTCACTGCTGCAACCGCCACATCCACTTTGGGAGCCCTAAACACCTCCCTATCTTGTTCTACGAGAGGGTAGAGACGACTCATCATTCTAGCACCCTTAAGGGGTGCCTCTGGTATATTCCACTCTTCCTGAATCAACTCCTGAAAAACCCTATGCACCAGAAACGCCCTTTGATTTTTCCTAAAAACCTGCAACAACGGATCCTCTAGGGTCTCATCTTCCCCCAACCCCAGAACCGGCATGTTTAGTGCCTTTAGCGTTTCCCCAATGAGTGCCGGCAGCTCCTCTCTACGGAAGACCCGTACTACTCTCGCTTGGTCCTCCTTTTCAGCAAGCTCACCTTCCTCTAGATCCTCTTCCATGTCGATACTTCGGCCTTCCTCATCTGACACTTGTCCCTCCGAAGCAACAGAGGAGGCCTTAAAGTCCACATCTAAACGTGCCCTCTTAGCACCAACCTGGAAATCGTCAGGAATCGGAGAGGTCGTAGGCCTCTTCCCTTCGCGTCCCTGGGCTTTCTCCTTAGCCGGCCCTAGCGAGAAGTTACCAACTGCCTGCTGTAGAAGCACTACAAAGTCCCTAGAAAAAATTGACTCCAGACCCTTGGGCCAGGATGCCAGGGAGGGGGAAACATCCGGTGCGGAGGAGGGACCCGCCACCGGTTCCCCAAGAGGCAAGCTGGCCGCTTGATCGGTTGAAAGGTCTGCTTCTGCTTCCAGGCGCTCCTCTGAGCCCCGTGTAATGCTGTCCATGACAGAGGCTTCCTTTGAACAACTTCTGCACACCCCCAAATCTGCTGCCAAGCTCCTTCTAGCCCCGCAGACAAAACATTGGGGCCTAGCAGGCATCTCAGCAAAAAAACTAGCAGCGACGAATCAAGCCGGACCCGGGGGACCCAAATTCGGCGAGCCAAATGAACCGCACAAATTGCACATAAAAATAATAAGTCCCGACACGGCTCAAAAGCCAAAGCTCTCCAAATTAAAAATTAATGATTACCGCGGAACCGAGGCTCTCCCCGTGCACACTGAGCTAGGCCCAACACCGCTGCGATCCTTCCCGCGCCACCACCACGCGGCTGGGCCTGCTTTCCGTTTTGCGCTTAAAGCGCTGACAAGAAATGAAGGTAAACAGGCCCTCTTACCTCTCGCTGGTCTGCCTGCCCCGACACAGCTGCGAGTGTAAATTTCAAACCCTACCCCGTTGCCGAACACGATCTCTTGATTGGAACTGCACCGGGGAAGGGCGGGGGGGGGGGGGGAGAGAGAGAGAAAGAAGGGGAACGCTCAGCCACGGCGTACTAACAGGCAGTACTTCTGTGTTACGCCGGCTGGGCCCCTCTGTAGCTGCCCTGCTATCAACGGGCCTCCCTGCTACATGTACCGTAGGCCACTTCTGCTCGGGTAAGTGAGAACCTCCAACCCCCAGTATGCAGGAAAACACCTCCAGAAGGAGGGAGAGCCTTCTAACACAGCTTAAAGCTATAGCTCCTGTTTCTACCTTATCTTTCTCTTTTTTTTTTTTTTTAATATCCAAACCTTTCCAACTACAACTAAGGCTGTCTCAATTGTTCCTCCTGTGAGCCCGGACCTCCCAGGCTCACTGTCCCTTTAGCTGCTTGGAGACTGAGGTAACTGGCAAATGGAGGTGGCTACCGAGGAGATATATCGGTGACATCACAAAAGAAGGAGGTTCCTCAGTCTCCAAGCTGCTGATTAAGGTGGACAACCCAAAGGTCCGGGACTAGACTGGAGATACGATCAGGAATGTAGAACTATATCAAGAATTTATTAAGATATTACTAATGAAAAAACTGAATTATTGAATTATTTCCACAGACAGCCTAAATTCAGCCTATATTATTAACATCTTTATCTACCTACCTAACAATAAAATTATCTAATTTAGCATTTTAACTGGGAGATCTAGTCTATATAACAAGATTCAACACTGGGATGGGTGGGAGCTGGGGTGGGAAGGGAAGGCGCTAACACCTCAGCAGTACAGTGGCTTTAAAAAATATTTGCTACCTTCCCTCACCTTTGAACTTCAAGCCTAGAGGAAAGGAAAAAACAGCAGCAAAACATAAATAAGGTTCATATAACACCCTGGTTCAACAGATCTATAATGGAAGAAAAGCCATTATTTAGGATATATGAGCATCAGTGGAGAAAGACTAAAGAGACAAGAAAGAAGTATTTAAAACAGTCTAGCATTTTATAAACAGAAAATGTTGGAATGTAAGCAGAGTTATTATCAGAAAAGGATTAATAATGCTCTAAATAAATCTAAAGAATTGTTTCATGTAGTTAAAATTTTTGTTAGTGGTTTGAGGGGCAGGTAATTTACAAATGGAACCGTCATTGCATCATTCTTAACTTGCATGAAGGTAAAAGCTGGTATATTGATAGATCAGTCTGTAGAAGAAGAATTAATGGGGTATGATGTAGAGAATGTTACAAAATGGTCTACATTTACATTGTTGATGTGAAGGCACATTTTACAATGGGATGTCCAAGTGCAATCTGGGACGTCAAAGCCAAAACGCCTGAAAAAAATGCAGACACGTGTAAGTTGGGCATGATTTCAGAAATGTGGGCATGCCCGATATGAATGTCTAGAGAGATGTCTACATAGATGTACCCGAAATAGCATCTTAGAATGTGGACATCTAACAGCATAATGGTAAAACTAGTGGGTTGGGAGTGCGTAGCCAGGGTTCAATTCCCAGTGTGGGTCTTTGTGATCTAAGACTATTTCTCTACACTCTATGGATGTTTTAAGGCCAAAACAAGCACTTTCCTGCAGCAGCTATAAAAGTGGTTGTGCCCGCAAACATCCCCATTGTTCCTGAAATTGAACAGAGACGGGTAAGTCCATAGTGCCTCCACCATACCCCCTTGCCTACTTAGAAGTTCCTGTACCAGAGGCATTTGTAAAATGACTGTGGAGACATCTTCATGATTTCAACATCCATGTGCATGTCTTCAGACGTTCTACATCACGACTAAACCTTTTAAAATGACGTCCTGTATCTCAGTTAGAGAAGGCTTTGACAACTTTATCCAACTCTATTAGTAGGGAGGATCCTTGTCAGTTTGGCCAGTGAAGTTGTACATAGTGCATTTGTAGATTTATTAGTATTTATGATTAACCAATCATTTCAAGAAGGTTTTTTATCTGCCTCTATAAAGCGATCTAATATTTGACCAGTTTAAACGCCAAGAAATAATATAGAGGACATCAGTGGTTACTGACCTATCTCTAGCTTATCATTTCTCGCTAAGGTGATCAAGTTATTGTTTATCAACAGTTGAGAGAGTATTTGTAACATGAAAAGATTCTACATGATCAACAATATGAATTTAGACCCGGTTTTAGTACCATGACATTGTAAATTTCTACACTGGCTCTAAAGTCTAATTGCGGTAGTAGCCTTGTTTATAGACATTTCTGCTGCCTTGGATAGTGTTATTCATAATACCCTTCTACAGCATCTGGGTTTAATCAGCATTAAAGGGATGATTTTAAAGTGGTTTGTTTCATATTTACCTGTCAGACAATTTTCCATATGATGTGGCATGCATCAATCTGAGTAGCATTCACTGTTGCAAGGAGTTCTACAAATATCAATAATATCTGATATCCTATTCAATATACACGTTCACCCACTCTGTGATGTCCTTATGGCATTGGGCTTGAAATTCCCCCGATATGCAGATGACATTATGATATATATACCCTACAAGTCAGGTCTCTCTGCTACTCTTCAAATGTTAACAACTGTTATGAAGATATCCACTTGGATTAGAAAGAATGGGTAGAAAATTGAAGGACTGATATTCATAGGTTTTATGCTCCTAATTTTTTTTAAATTTCATTTTTATTGATACTTTCAAAAACTATATCCAAACATAATACATGAATGACAGAAAACCAGCAATACAACCAAATCAGGCAAAATACATTAAAAAGAAAAGAATAATGACAAATCAGTCCCCAAAATTATTAGAGAGGTGGGTTCTTGGAAACAACGTTAACTGGTAACTGCCTATGCTCCTAATTTTGAGATTTGTGCTCCTATAATGGCCTCTCAGAAAATTTACTAGGGCTGAGTCCCTAAGTTTATACTCAAAATTTCACTGAATTACCTAGGAGAATAAAAAGGGACAGATTTAGGGCAGGAAATGCTCATAAATTAGGCTCCTATATCTAGGCAAATGATTGGCAGGCCTAAATTTAGGAGCATGGGAGGGATATTCAGCGGTGGTGGCTAGCACTTATAAAGCACCTAGCCATTGCTGCTGAATACCAACCCCAGATATTCAATGCTGGGGCCATATCCAGCCACCAGCATTGAATATCAGGGTCGCCACAGAAGCCAGAAGCTCACTGGGCAGCAGCGATACTGAGCCATTGTCCAGTTAGCTTCCGCGGGTAAAGTTAGGCTAGCCTTCTTTACCCGTGTATCGCTAACCAGGCAGTAGATCAATATTGCCGCTGCCTGGTTAGTGACAGGTGCCGTCTCCACTCTACCCTGGAATGCCCATGACAGATCCCAATGCTAATCGCATAGCAGCAGGGCGTGTAGCAGTGGCACTCCTGATATCCGTGTTAGTGAAACTGAATATCCCATTCAGTGGCATTTACACAGTCTGCAGGTCTGTAAACCAGGTAAATGCCTTTGAATATCCTCCCTATAACTTTTATGCTCCTAAATTAAGGTGAATGGAGTGGAGGAGTGGCCTAGTGGTTGGGGCAAGGTACTTCAGGCCAGAAGGTCGGGGGTTCAAATCCCACTAGAGGACAGCAACCTTGGGCCGGAAGGATTGGGGTTTCTAGTCCCACAGGTGCTCCTTGTGGTCTTGGGCAAGCCACTTAACCCTCCATAGCCCATGTTCCCTGTAAAATAGTTATCTCCAAGTTATAATGCCCTGTTCAATGTAATTTCAGTTTGTTCAATGTAAACCGCACTGATGCAGAATAGCACAGTATATAAGAGAATATAAATAAATGAATTTTTGGTTGAAAAATTAGACTCAAATTTGGTTGAAAATAGGGCATAAATTTAGAAGCCTAACTTAGGAGCATAAATTTAGGAGTGCATTTTTTTATCATCATCCCCTAATTATCAAAAGACACGGATCTTAGTGTTGACATGATCTCTGATCATAAATATTCCTTATTCCATAAATATTGAAAATAGTGTTATTGCAGTAAAAGAGGAAGTTTGCTGTTTAGGGCAGTTTTGAATGTTAAACTAGCTCTAAAATGTCGTGTGAAACATTTAGTTAAGAATTATTTTTTATAAGTTGACGTTATTATGACAACTGTGCCCCTTCATGGCTACTGTATCAATTAATTTTTCCATCTGTGAATTATTGTAATGGTCAGGTCCATGATCTTCCCAATTGCATGCTTTATGCCATGCAACTGGTACAAACATCAGCAGCCTCTTTTATTTGTGGTTTTCCATTCAGGGAATATATTACATCTACATTAATTTCTTTACATTGGTTGCTGATGGCTGCATGTGCTAAATTTAAGATCTTAAGGGCATGTTTACTAAGCCCTGTGCTGGTAATGCGGGTATGGGCAGTGTTACTTGTGCAGAGTTTCACACTAACTGCAGGGGGGTGGGTATATATAGTCCTTGGCTGAAGACTGTCACTGCAGTGCTTGGGCTAAGTAAGTTGGGAGGCAATATAAAATATAAGAAAATAAATCCCTGGGTACTTGAAAATAAAGGTTCCTGGTACTAGATTCTAGCCCTGGCCCCTATAAAGATTCAGTGGAACTTTGGTGTTCTTTCACTCTACTCATTAATCAAACACTTAATTTAACTTCTGAGTTCATGCATCAGACAATGAAAAGTTGAATTTGATCCTTAAGACCAGCACACAAAGGCATAAGACCTAAGTTAACCTGTTCCACCAAGGCATGCTACTACATGCATGCAATGTCTTGCTTTAGGCTGCAGAACTAGTTACGCTATATGCTATTCTGCTAAAGCAATTTGTCTTACCTGAAGCAGAATGTATACTGTGTTTTTCTATTTCTTCCATGGCTGGACTATTCCATGAACTCACCACAGTTTATGAAAGTGAATTTTCTGGCCCTCTCCCTAAAACAGGACACTTAAATTCATACTTCGATCCATGGAATCCTGGATCCACTTTGATACAAATATTTTTTTATTTATTTGTGTACTTTTCTATACCGCCCTTTCCAGTGATCAAGGGCGGTTTACAAGTAACAAGAACAAAAAATATTACATTGAACTAGTGGTAAGAACTAAATTACAATGAACTATGTCATAACATATGTACAGTTGATTATACTTATTTACAGAAACAATAGTACATTAACATATTTACATATGAGCATTTACAAAGTGAGACGTGAAGCTTATTAAGTGTGCTGTGTATGTGAAGTTATATTGATAATATTCTGTCTGTGTGTTCTGACTGACCAAAATATTCTGTGAATAAGTATGTTTTTATTGCCCTCTGGAAATCTTTAAGGTCATTGATGGCTCTAATTTTGTCTGGAAGGGCATTCTAAAGGATTGGAGCCATGTATGTAAATACTCTATTGCTGGTAGAGTGGTTTGTTTTACGATAATTGGCTAGTACTATTAAGGTGTTTTTGTGACAGTCTCTCCTGGATCTTCCGATAGTTGAGATGATAATGGAGGATAGGTATGAGGGGGCTATTTCTTTAATGAGTTTGAATGCCATTGTAATAATTTTATGCTTAATTCAGCTTGTTATGGTTAACCAGTGTAATTCGTATAATAGTGGCGTAGTTGTAGTGTGTTCTGTGCTATTTCTCCTGTCGATAGAGGGTATGGTAGGCTTAAGGCCTAAGATGGCATCAAAGCATTTGGAAATGCAGAATGCCTTGATCTACAATCATTTCTCACAATTCCCTGACACTTTAAAGTGGTCTTCATTGCAACAGTGTCCTCTGTCCAAGAGAGGAGATGACTAGTGGCCATGTTACATGCTGGTATATGGGCGGCCTGGTCACATCTTCCCTTACTCAGATCGGCTGAAGCTGGAGTTGCTGCACAGGCAGCGTTTATAGTCTCTGGTGAGAAAGTCACAGTTATCACTCAACAACAACACATAGAGGCCACACTTAGGCTCCTGGTTGGCTGGATTCTGGAGGGAAATAACTATAAAAAACAGAACTGATAGGAAGCTGCTATATCAAATGGCAAAGATTTTTACAGCACTGTGGAAGTCTCTCTAAATGGAATCCCCACTCAGAATGACATAAATTAGCAAGAGGACTGTTCTTTTGGAAGTTTAATGGGTAAGGAATTTCTGGTATTGATGTGGGGGGTGAGAGGAAGAACTCAAGGATGGGGAGAAAAGAGGACAAATGTGGTATAGAATATCATCTATAGAGAGTGAAGGAGGGAGGACTGGAGATGAAGAGAAGAGAAGAGAAGAGAAGAGAAGAGAAGAGAAGAGAAGAGAAGAGGGGATCACAGATGCTTACCCCAGGACAAACATTTGGATTTGTACTTGTGACCTGGATTGGCCATGGTTGGAAACAGGATACTGGGCATGATAGACCTTGGTCTGACCCAGTCTGACATTTCTTATATCAAGGCAGAAAGAGGGTGAAGGAGGGGAAAGATCATGATGAGGGAAGAAAGGAGAAGGGAGGTTCTAGGGTCTGGCAGGATCCTGAGGGCAAAAGGTGGTGTCCATCTCCTAGCTCCAGCCCTGCTCCCACTCATAGACCCTCTCCCCATTCTGTTCCTACTCCACCTCTATTCCCCTTCCCACCCCAATTCTCAGTTCTTGTTCTGTTCTTTCCTATGTGATGACACATACAACCCATCAACCACCCCCACTCCTCTTGCATACACACCTTGAACCCCCAGCCCATTTTTCACAAAATTCCTCTTCACAAACCACCACCCCCCAGTTTTACAGAACTCCTTCCACATCCTTCTCTTCCTGCTCCCGATCACATTGATCCTGTGACAGAAGTAATGCATTGGGCTGAAACTTTCTCCTCCGCCACCTAGAGCTTAATAGCCGTTATGAGCCCAGGGCCGGCGATACCTGTTAGGCAAATTAGGAGGTCACCTAGAGTGCAAACGTTTCAAGGGTGACCCACTGCCGCCCCTCTCCGAGACCTGCAGTGGCGGCCATGACATTAAAACAGAAATATAGGACTTACCCAAAGCCTATGATGCTTTGTTGCTGTTGTTGCTAGCTTTGACCAGCCGCTTCTGCCTCCTCTAACACATATTCCCTGTTTGCCTGAGTGCGAAAGCAGCAGCAGTGGGGGCGGGATGGGAGCAGGGGGGGCAGCAGGAATGAGGGTTCGCCTAGAGCGCCTTATATTCTTGCATTGGCCCTGTATAAACCACATGGAACACCAGCTGTGCTTTCAGTACAGCAGTTAGTTCCAGGCAGCAGAGGAGAAAGATGCATCTGGCATGATGCAGTTCCTGTTTTTTTCCTGCCATCAGTTAGCCCAGGAGAGTGGAATCTGCCAGGGCCTTGAACACCTATACTCCTCCTACTGGGTCAACAGAACAAATAGGACTGCTACAGATCCTTAGGCTAGCAGAATCCTTCACCTCGGTTATACAAGCAGCACATGGACAGGGCCTCGTTAAATGCAGAATAAGGAACCACAAATCAGAAACAAAAATATGCAAACAAAACTGAAATAGAAACACCTAAAGTTAAACTCTATGAACAGTGCAATACTGGAAAAACAGAAACAGAAATGTATTTCTTTCCATGTTTTGCAAAATACAAAAAGGGGGAAAGATGCTCATTTTCCAAAGCTAACATGTTGCAGTCCTTGAAAACTGTAAATTATTTTTTTCTTTTCTACTTTTGTTGTTTGGGCATTTTATTTTTCCAGTTGGATTAGTTATGTGAATCTCTCCTCCACTTTTTGTGTCAGTCTTCTCCTAAGTTCTTTTCCAGATTTGCCTTTCCATTTCTTCTCTCTCCTATCATTGTCTTTCCTTTCTTCTTTACAGCTCTCTGAAACTGATCTATCTCTTGGAACAAGCAGGAATGCAGTCTCACATATGGGTGACATTGGTGCCAATGGATCCCGCACCGGAATGCTCCGAAGCATCCAATTGGAAAGCTTATGGGAGCACTCCACTGCACCTGCACGACAGCCTTCCCGCCTTCCTCTCCTCAGTTCTTCGTTTTCTGCAGAGTCAGCAGGAAGTAAATTCTGTTACTGCAGAAAAACTGTCTTTTTTGTGGATGGCATCTGCCTTCCCATTGACGCCGACACTGTCAAAGACATCGCCGGTTCCCCTTTCTTTTTTTCTTTCTTCTTTTCACTTAATTTCCAAAAAAAAAAAAAGATTTCCTGGTGCTTCAATGCCATCTAAGGCCTTAAGCCTATCATACCCTCTATTGACGATATGGGGAAACCAACTAATGGATTCAAAAAGTGTGCTAAATGTGGCAGCACTATCTCAGCGACTGACACCCATGACTGGTACTTAAGATGCTTTGGCCCAGAACACCAGCCAAAAGATTGTCCCCTTTGTCAAAAGATGCAATGAAGAAGTCTACAGAACCGGGCCTCTAAACTTGGGATACTCTTCCCCTCGGACGCAGTATCCTTGGCTTCCACATCATCAAGGGCCTCATCCTCCTCCCCATGGATCGCAGGTATTGGCAAAGTCCAAGCACAAGTCTTCATCGAAGAGGGAGAAACCCTCCAGAGGTAGATCTCCTTCCAAGCATCGAGAACCCTTGGGCATTGCCCTGGAGGAGAATCAGCCTGCCAAACAGCCCCAGTGGGAGGCTGTGTCCTCCAAAGCCATCGAGGGGTCCCAGGATGCTCCCAAGGCTTCATCCTCTGGAGAGCTACTGGTGTCATGCTCCAGGACGGTGGCACAAGTACCCACCACCGATAACCAAGCATCGGCAACATTGATGGACCAGCACATACCAGCCATCGGGCAGAGCTTGGCTGCTCTCCTGGCAGCCTTGGTGCCTATAAAACTGTTGGCGCCAGGCTTCGCCCCATCAGTACTGGTACTGACATCGACACCAATGGCGAGTACACCCATGCAGATGGCATCGACATGGCTGCCACCCATGCCCTCTCTTGAGTCCATCAATGATACCAGTACCCAGACCAGGTGGCTTAATGAGGCCGATACCTCAGAGCATTGGTACCGGCATTGAGCTTCAGACGAGCACCATGCCCATCAATACTTCGAGTCCTCCGATTCCGATGTTTTGAATGCAGAGTCACTCGATTCCCAGGGGCCCCAAGACCTTCCCTTGGAGCCTTTCCCACCACAACAGTGACGCATGTCGCTTCTGGAAGACATGTCCTTCCAGGAATTCATTCATGACCTAACTTATGGTCTTTTCATCACCGTAACATCGGAGAAGTCGCCAAGGGCAGAGGAATTGGCGATCCTCCAATACCCACAAGGACCAAAGGAGGCAGCCACTCTTGCATGATCTTATGCTCCGTATGTGGGAGACTCCTCTTATAGTCTCATCTTACGGTTATCGACTTCATACCATGTATCGGGTACCGGAATGTCCAGGCTTCCAAAAACCACAGCTTCCACACCACTCCATGGTGGTTGAATTGGTGATGCACTGAATCAAAAGCTCAAAGACTCACTCCTCAAATCCTCCAGATAGGGAATCGAGGACTCTTGATGCCTTTGGGTGGCGATGCTTCCAGGCATCCATGCTCTCAGCCAGGATTAACTCCTATATTCTCTACATGGGAATGTTCCTCAAGGAGGTATCCAGGGATCTCAAGGCCTTTTCTCCTCTCCTCCCAGATGACAAGAGGACAGACTATCTTGCTCTAGTAAAACATAGCCAAAATGTATCCAAATTTGTCAATAGGGCCACCTTTGATGCCTTTGAATGTACAAGTAGGGGCACAGTCATATGCATCGGGGCCCGTAGAAGTGCATGGCTTCAGGCCTCGCATCTTGAACAGTGGGTTCAAGAAAAGCTGAGCAACATACCCTGCACAGGGGAGAACCTCTTTGGCAAAGACTGGCAAGATAAAGCCTCTCAATTAGAGTCAGAGATCACTACTCTAAAGAGACTTCCAGAATCACAGCTGACCCTACTGGAAGAAGACATCTGCAAAGAAGTCTTTCTACAATAATAAGAAGTTCTTCTCTTCTTATCCACCTGCTTCTCAGTACCAGGGTCAGGCCCCACAAGAGGCAGCAGCCTCCTAAGCAACTGAAGAAGCCACAGGTGCTAAATCTCAACCAGCTCCGCAGCCACAATCTGCACCTGTTTTTTGACTCTTTCCTAGAGAACATTGACACCCTGCCTCTGGAGGAACCCCACCCCCTCCACATAGCAGGCAGACTGTGTCACTATGCCCACAGATGGCACCTCATCACCTCAGAGTAGTGGACACTAACCATAGTCCAGGAAGGGTACAGACTATATCTACAGACTCTGCTCCCCTCCACTTTCACGGGGGAATATCAAAGCAATCCCCACTCACTGCTCTCTTACAGGATAAGATGTCCTCTCTTCTGTCTCTCTCCACCTCCGTTTTTCAATCCCTCATTTCGCTACACACCTCCTCATCTGATCCCTCTTCCCATCCTGCTCCCTCCCCGACACAGTTAGCTTCTTTCTTCAGTAACAAAGTAGCTTCTTTGAGAGCATCCCTGCCCTCCTGCCCCGCTCCGATCCCTTCCCCTCCTCCCATTCCGTCCCCCCCTCCTATCTCACAGCTCTCTCATTTTTGGGCTTCTTTTGATCCAATCACTGCTCCTGAACTCCATCGCCTTATCACCTCTTCTAAGAAGACTTCTTGTGCCCTCGATCCTGTTCCCTCTACGTGGCTTCTCACCCCTTCCCTTGGACTCTTACCCTGTATTCTCACCATGTTTAACTCTAGCTTGTTCACTGGAATTTTTCCTTCACCATGGAAACACGCTCTCGTTCGCCCTATTCTGAAAAACCCCTCCTTGGATCCTTTACTTCCCACGCACTACCGTCCTGTTTCCAATCTGTCTTTTCTTTCTAAGCTTTTGGAGAAATATGTCTTTGCACAACTCTCTCACCACCTTGCATCCATCAATTTTCTTCACCCACGCCAATCTGGGTTTCGTCAGGGTCACAGCGTCGAAACGGTTTCTCTTAGCTTTCACAAATGCCTTACATGTTGCACACGATCGTGGTGACATCTCGGTGGCGGTAGCTCTGGATCTATCCGCAGCCTTTGACTTGGTTGATCACTCTCTCCTCTTACAACGTTTACGGGATGCGGGTCTCTGCAGTACAGTCCACCACTGGTTCCATTCCTTTCTTTCTTCCCGGTCCTGCTCGGTGCTTTCTTCTTCCACTTCTATTTCCCCCTCCGAACCTCAACGTCTTCTTTGTGGGGTCCCTCAAGGTTCCGTCCTCGCTCCCCTTCTTTTTAACCTTTTTTTAGCCCCTCTTGCTTCCTTAATCCAACAGTTCGGTATTTCCTTTTTCTTCTATGCTGATGATATCTTGTTACTCCATCACACATCCCCCTCTAGTCCTGATCTCACTGCACTAGATTCCTGCCTTTCAGCCGTCGCAAACTGGCTAACTCTCAACTGCCTCCATCTCAACCTGACCAAGACCATCGCTATTTGGTTCACTCACGGTGCCTCTTCCCCTTCCACGGCCCCCTCTTTTTCTGGCTCCCCTATACCTCTGGTCTCCACTTTTCGTTACCTTGGCGTACACTTTGATTCTGATCTATCCTTTCACACACACATATCACATATCACCAAATCATCTTTTTCTTCCTGCGTCAACTTCGCTCTATTCGTCCCTTCTTCTCCTCTTCTGCTCTTACCACTCTAGTGCTTTCCCTTGTCACGTCCCGCGTTGATTTTTCAAACTCACTCTTCATTGGTCTCCCCAAATCCCAATTAAACCGCTTGCAACGTGTTCAAAATACTGCAGCACGCCTCCTTACACACACTTCCCTCCGTGATCATATCACACCCCAGTTATTTCATCTTCACTGGCTTCCTATCCCCTTCCGTTCCACCTTTAAATTATTAACCTTGGTCCATAAAGCTATTCATGACAGCACCCCCCAGTACTTATCTGATCTCCTCTTCTTCCATTCTCCCAGATATACCCCTCGTTCTTTTCACCTCAATCGTCTCACACTCCCGTCCCCCTCCCGTGCTCACTTACAATCCACCCGCTCCTCTGCTTTCTTCTTTGCTGGTCCCGCCCTCTGGAATTCTCTCCCTCCTACCCTCCGTTTAGAGCCCCAACACAAAGTCTTCAAGCAAAACCTCAAGACCCACCTGTTTTCCCTGGCATTTAATCTCCCCTCTCCTTTTGTGTGACTCTACTATTTCCTTAACCCCCTCCCTGATGTTCCCTCATGTTGCCATGTCTCGTCCTGCCTTCTTGGTCCTTCTCTACTATCCCTTTTTTTTAATATTGTACATTTCTTTTCCTTTCGTTGGCCTCGGCCTTCTTTTATTACTTAGCTTTTAATTGTACACCGCCTTGGTTATTGAGAAAGGCGGTTTTTATCAAATAAATAAACATAAACATAAACATAAACCTTATCTCTCCATCTCACAGCTTGGTTGCTGAGAGCATAGCTTTCCAAGACCATAGAAGAAGTCCCCACATCCCAACAGGGAATGGGCTTCTATTCTCCGTACTTTCTCATCCCAAAGAAAATGAGAGGGTACAGGCCCATTCTGCATCTCAGAAACCTCAACAAATTTCTAGTCCACGAAAAGTTTAAGATGATCTCCCTCGGGACTCTTCACCCCTACCTCCAGAGTCAGAACTAGCTCTGTTCTTTAGATCTAAAAAACACGTATACACATATCCTCTTCCACCCGGGACACAGGAAATTTTTACGCTTAAATTTTCAAGGAAAACACTACCAATGCAGAGTCCTCCCCTTTCAACTTAACTCTGCCCCAAGAGTCTTCACAAAGTGCATGGCGGTCGTCGCCACATACCTAAGAACTCTGGGGATATTTGTCTTCCCTTACTTAGACGACTGGCTAATAAAAGCAGACACCTCCTAAGAGAGGAAGAACTCAAGGATGGGGAGAAAAGAGGACAAATGTGGTATAGAGTATCATCTATAGAGAGTGAAGGAGGGAAGACTGGAGATGAGGAGAAGAGAAGAGAAGAGAAGAGAAGAGGAGATCACGGATGCTTACCCCAGGACAAGCATTTGGATTTGTACTTGTGACCTGGATTGGCCATGGTTGGAAACAGGATACTGGGCATGATAGACCTTGGTCTGACCCAGTCTGACATTTCTTATATCAAGGCAGAAAGAGGGTGAAGGAGCGGAAAGATCATGATGAAGGAAGAAAGGAGAAGGGAGGTTCTAGGGTCTTGCAGGATCCTGAGGGCAAAATGCATTTGGCATGATGCAGTTCCTGTTTTTTTCCTGCCATCAGTTAGCTCAGGAGAGTGGAATCTGCCAGGGCCTTGAACACCTATACTCCACCTACTGGGTCAACAGAACAAATAGGACTGCTACAGATCCTTAGGCTAGCAGAATCCTTCACCTCGGTTATACAAGCAGCACATGGACAGGGCCTCGTTAAATGCAGAATAAGGAACCACAAATCAGAAACAAAAATATGCAAACAAAACTGAAATAGAAACACCTAAAGTTAAACTCTATGAACAGTGCAATACTGGAAAAACAGAAACAGAAATGTATTTCTTCCCATGTTTTGCAAAATACAAAAAGGGGGAAAGATGCTCATTTTCCAAAGCTAACATGTTGCAGTCCTTGAAAACTGTAAATTATTTTTTTCTTTTCTACTTTTGTTGTTTGGGCATTTTATTTTTCCAGTTGGATTAGTTATGTGAATCTCTCCTCCACTTTTTTGTGTCAGTCTTCTCCTAAGTTCTTTTCCAGATTTGCCTTTCCATTTCTTCTCTCTCCTATCATTGTCTTTCCTTTCTTCTTTACAGCTCTCTGAAACTGATCTATCTCTTGGAACAAGCAGGAATGCAGTCTCACATATGGGTGACATTGGTGCCAATGGATCCCGCACCGGAATGCTCCGAAGCATCCAATTGGAAAGCTTATGGGAGCACTCCACTGCACCTGCACGACAGCCTTCCCGCCTTCCTCTCCTCAGTTCTTCGTTTTCTGCAGAGTCAGCAGGAAGTAAATCCTGTTACTGCAGAAAAACTGTCTTTTTTGTGGATGGCATCTGCCTTCCCATTGACGCCGACGCTGTCAAAGACATCGCCGGTTCCCCTTTCTTTTTTTCTTTCTTCTTTTCACTTAATTTCCAAAAAAAAAAAAAGATTTCCTGGTGCTTCAATGCCATCTAAGGCCTTAAGCCTATCATACCCTCTATTGACGATATGGGGAAACCAACTAATGGATTCAAAAAGTGTGCTAAATGTGGCAGCACTATCTCAGCGACTGACACCCATGACTGGTACTTAAGATGCTTTGGCCCAGAACACCAGCCAAAAGATTGTCCCCTTTGTCAAAAGATGCAACAGAGAAGTCTACAGAACCTGGCCTCTAAACTTGGGATACTCTTCCCCTCGGACGCGGTATCCTTGGCTTCCACATCATCAAGGGCCTCATCCTCCTCCCCATGGATCACAGGTATCGGCAAAGTCCAAGCACAAGTCTTCATCGAAGAGGGAGAAACCCTCCAGAGGTAGATCTCCTTCCAAGCATCGAGAACCCTTGGGCATTGCCCTGGAGGAGAATCAGCCTGCCAAACAGCCCCGGTGGGAGGCTGTGTCCTCCAAAGCCATCGAGGGGTCCAAGGATGCTCCCAAGGCTTCATCCTCTGGAGAGCTACTGGTGTCATGCTCTGGGATGGTGGCACAAGTACCCACCACCGATAACCAAGCATCGGCAACATTGATGGACCAGCACATACCGGCCATCGGGCAGAGCTTGGCAGCTCTCCTGGCAGCCTTGGTGCCTATAAAACTGTTGGCGCCAGGCTTCGCCCCATCAGTACTGGTACTGACATTGACACCGATGGCGGGTACACCCATGCAGATGGCATCGACATGGCTGCCACCCATGCCCTCTCTTGAGTCCATCAATGATACCAGTACCCAGCCCAGGTGACTTAATGAGGCCGATACCTCGGAGCATTGGTACCGGCATTGAGCTTCAGATGAGCACCATGCCCATCAATACTTCGAGTCCTCCGATTCCGATGTTTTGGATGCAGAGTCACTCGATTCCCAGGGGCCCCAGGACCTTCCCTTGGAGCCTTTCCCACCACAACAGTGACGCATGTCGCTTCTGGAAGACATGTCCTTCCAGGAATTCATTCATGACCTAACTTATGGTCTTTTCATCACCGTAACATCGGAGAAGTCGCCAAGGGCAGAGGAATTGGCGATCCTCCAATACCCACAAGGACCAAAGGAGGCAGCCACTCTTGCATGATCTTATGCTCCGTATGTGGGAGACTCCTCTTATAGTCTCATCTTACGGTCATCGACTTCATACCATGTATCGGGTACCGGAATGTCCAGGCTTCCAAAAACCACAGCTTCCACACCACTCCATGGTGGCTGAATTGGTGATGCACTGAATCAAAAGCTCAAAGACTCACTCCTCAAATCCTCCAGCCGGGATTAACTCCTATATTCTCTACATGGGAATGTTCCTCAAGGAGGTATCCAGGGATCTCGAGGCCTTTGCTCCTCTCCTCCCAGATGACAAGAGGACGGACTATCTTGCTCTAGTAAAACATAGCCAAAATGTATCCAAATTTGTCAATAGGGCCACCTTTGATGCCTTTGAATGTACAAGTAGGGGCACAGTCATATGCATCGGGGCCCGTAGAACTGCATGACTTCAGGCCTCACATCTTGAACAGTGGGTTCAAGAAAAGCTGGGCAACATACCCTGCACAGGGGAGAACCTCTTTGGCAAAGACTGGCAAGATAAAGCCTCTCAATTAGAGTCAGAGATCACTACTCTAAAGAGACTTCCAGAATCACAGCTGACCCTACTGGAAGAAGACATCTGCAAAGAAGTCTTTCTACAATAATAATAAGAAGTTCTTCTCTTCTTATCCACCTGCTTCTCAGTACCAGGGTCAGGCCCCACAAGAGGCAGCAGCCTCCTAAGCAACTGAAGAAGCCACAGGTGCTAAATCTCAACCAGTTCCGCAGCCACAATCTGCACCTGTTTTGACTCTTTCCTAGAGAACATTGCCACCCTGCCTCTGGAGGAACCCCACCCCCTCCACATAGCAGGCAGACTGTGTCACTATGCCCACAGATGGCACCTCATCACCTCAGAGTAGTGGACACTAACCATAGTCCAGGAAGGGTACAGACTACATCTACAGACTCTGCTCCCCTCCACTTTCACGGGGGAATATCAAAGCAATCCCCACTCACTGCTCTCTTACAGAATAAGGTGTCCTCTCTTCTGTCTCTCTCCACCTTATCTCTCCATCTCACAGCTTGGTTGCTGAGAGCATAGCTTTCCAAGACCATAGAAGAAGTCCCCACATCCCAACAGGGAATGGGCTTCTATTCTCCGTACTTTCTCATCCCAAAGAAAATGAGAGGGTACAGGCCTATGCTGCATCTCAGAAACCTCAACAAATTTCTAGTCCACGAAAAGTTTAAGATGATCTCCTTTGGGACTCTTCACCCTTACCTCCAGAGTCAGAACTGGCTCTGTTCTTTAGATCTAAAAAACACGTATACACATGTCCTCTTCCACCCGTGACACAGGAAATTTTTACGCTTAAATTTTCAAGGAAAACACTACCAATGCAGAGTCCTCCCCTTTCAACTTAACTCTGCCCCAAGAGTCTTCACAAAGTGCATGGCGGTCGTCGCCACATACCTAAGAACTCTGGGGATATTTGTCTTCCCTTACTTAGACGACTGGCTCTCCTTGCATCATACCATCACAGTGCTACAATGCTTGGGCTTTGTGATAAACTTCCCAAAGTCCCACCTTGCTCCAACCTAAAAACAAGAGTTCATTGTAGCTCTACTAAACACCCAACAGTCCAGGGCATTCCTGCCCCAGCTCTGCTGTAGCTGTCTAGTCAAACTAGCATCCCAGACACTCCTATGAGACCATCTGACAGCCAGAGAGATGCTGCTGCTCCTTGGGCACATTGCCTCTACAGTACATGTCGTTCCATATGCCCAACTACATATGCGGATAGCTGGGTGGACTCTGGCCTCTCAGTGGAAGCAGGCCTCAGGCCGTCTCTGGGACAGGATCCAAGTCACTGCCCATCTAACCACATCCCTTCAGTGGTAGTGTTCTCCAGAAAATCTGCTCGTAAGGTCACCTTTTCAGATGTCTCCACTGCAATGCATTCTGCCTACAGATGCCTCCAAACTGGGTTGGAGAGCTCACCTGGGCAACCTGACTACACAAGGGCTCTGGACAACGCAAGAGTGGCAACTCCAGATCAATCTCCTGGAACTTTGAGCTATCTCGAATGCCTTCAGAGTGTTTCAAGACCACTTCATAGAAACATGATGGCAGAAAAAGGCCACATGGCCTATCTAGTCTGCCCTTCCATATCAACCACTACAACCATCCTCTTTTTTCCTTAAGAGATCCTCTGTGTTTCTCCCATGCTTTTTTGAATTCAGATAAAAAAAGCAGGGCACAACAGGTCCAAGTCAGAATGGACAATCAGGTTGCCATGTTCTATGTGAACAAACAGAGAGGAACAGGCTCCAGGGCCCTCTGCGAGGAAGCGCTACACCTGTGGTGCTTTGCCCACTGCTCATCAAATACACCTCCAAGCAGTGCACCTACTGGGGGAGTCCAATGTCTTGGCAGACAGAGTCGCATTCTTCTTCCCCACGAATGGTCTTTGCATCTGAACACAACGTCCTACATCTTCCAGACCTGGGGAACCCCAGACATAGATCTATTCTCGACTCCCCCAAATGCCAAGCTTCCTTGCTTCTGCACCAGAACTTTGACATCCACCAATCAACCAATGGATGCCTTCCACCTACACTGGGGTCGGGGTCTACTTTATGCTTTCCCTCCTATACCCCTCATTCCCAAGATGCTTTTCAAGCTTCAGTTGGACAAGTGCTCCATGATACTCATAGCCCCCCACTAGCCAAGGCAACCGTGGCTTCCTCTGCTACTATGTCTGACTCAACCTCTGCAATTGGTGTCTGCACCCAATCTCTTCTCCCAGGACGATGGCTCACTACTTTATCCCAATCCACAGTCTCTCCATCTCACAGCTTGGTTGCTGAGAGCATAGCTTTCCAAGGCCTTGACCTTACCCAAGAGGTTAAGGAGATCCTTTTGGCTTTTACGAAGCCCTGCACCAGATGTTCATATGCTTTCAAGAAGTGGAGATTGTCTGTCTGGTGCTCTCAAATGGATCTCAATCCCTTTTTGGCTCCAGTGGAGTCACTCCTCCAGTATCTCCTCTGTCATTGAGGAACCAAGAATTCACTCCTCCATCCTCACTAAAAGTCAAGAATGCAGAGCTGATAACCAAACCCACAATCCTCTACCTTGGTATCACCTTGGACCAACGGCTCAACATGAAAACACACATAAGAAACACAGTGAAAACAATATACCACAAAATACGGACATTACGGCATCTACGACCACTACTTGACCTCAGCGACTTTCGAACAATCTACCAAGTCCTAGTAATCCCACACTTCGATTACGCTAACGCAATCTTACATGGACTTCCGCAGGCAACTCTAAGCCCGCTCCAGCTTGCAATGAACACAGCCGCAAGAGTTCTAATCGGGGTATCAAGGACGGACCACATCACTCCAATACTGAAGAAACTCCACTGGTTACCTATACAGGCCAGACTTCATTACAAGATCTTAGTCCTTACCTTCAAAGCCTTAAACAATCAGCCCCCTCATCCATCAGCAAGATGATTCACCTCACTCCCCCTAACAGAACCAGAAGATCCACAATGGCGAACACCCTGGTGATCCCAAAAGTAATGACAAAATGCTCAAAGGCAACGTCCAACAGGACCTTCATGATCTACGCACCCAGAGCTTGGAATGCCCTCCCCACAGACATGCGAGTCATCAATAACCTGACCCAATTCAGGAAGGCACTGAAGCATCATCTGTTCATAAGATACTACCCTGAAACCAGCTGTGGAAACCAGGCAGCGAGCAATCATACCAGTCACCTAGAGCACCCTAATAGACCCAGCAAGAAAAAGGATAGCTAGCCCAATCGGTCCAACCCGAATAGACTAGAGCCAGACAATATAGGCATCAGTGCATAAACTGTACATAGTTACCCTAGTTATATCCAAGTTCTAGTCCCTGTTTCACTGTAAATACAGTGCGGTCCGACTGCATGGTATAAGGTTATGTTGAATGTACACCGCACTGTTAAGAATAGCGCAGTATAGAAGAGAAGTTAAATAAATAAATAAGAATAAATAGACAGGTCTGAAGGCCAACTTGGTGAGAGTCTACCTCAGTGCAATTGGAGTCTCTCACCACCTACTAGATGGACAGTCAATCTCTTCTCAACCACTAGTGGCCTGTTTCATGAGAGGTTTTCTCCTGTCCAAACTGCCCATTAAGACACCTCTGGTAGCTTGGGACCTTAACGTCATTCTAGCGCAGCTTCTTAAGCTGCCCTTTGAACGATTGGCCATGATCTCACTAAAGTTCCTGTCTTGGAAGGTACTCTTCCTAATTGCTCTCACTTCAGCTAGACACATTAGTGAGCTTCAGGCTTTAGTGGCAGACCCACCCTATGCCTGGTTCCACCACAACAAAGTCATTCTTAGGACTCACCCACACTTTATGCCAAAGGTAGCATCTCCTTTTCATTTAAACCAGTCAATTTTCCTTCCAGTCTTCTTTCCCAAACTGCAAGCGTCTCGGAGCAGAAGCAAACCTGCACACTCTTGATTGCAAGCATGTGTTGGCTTTCTATCTCCAAAGGACTTGAGAGCACCGCAAAGCCTCGCAGCTATTTATCTCCTTTGACCCTAGTCACCATGGTCTTCCTATATCTAAACACACACTTTCCAGATGGATAGCAGACTGCATCTCATTTGCCTATGACAAAGCAGGACTCTCCCTGGAAGGGCATGTCACAGCATACAACATTCGTGCCATATAATAGCAAGCCTATGCTTGGTTGCCATATGAGATATGCAAAGCAGCAAGTTGGTCTTCGGTCCATACCTTTGTTGCCCATTATTGTCTGGACAAGAACTCCCATCAAGGTGCCATGTTTGGGCAGGCTGTACTCCAGCACCTCTTTCAGACTTAGAAACAACTCCTACCCTCTGTCCCAGACTTTGACGATACCAGAAATCCATGTGGGATCCATGACCTCATCAGGCCTACTCCGAGGCGAACCTCCACCAGTTCTGAGGTCATTTCATCTGGCATCTGGGAGCTAGGGAGTCCCATCTGTAAAGACTAAATTCTTGCTTGTTCCAGGAGATAGTGTAGTTACTCACCTGTAACAGGTGATCTCCGGGAACAGCAGGAATTTAGTCTTCACAACCCGCCCTCCTCTCCTAGGAGTTGTAGGGTTTCTTTTTCTCTCCTTTCTCAGCTACAAACTCAACTGAGGAGAGGAAGTTGGGAAGGCAGTCACGCAGGCGCAGTGAAGTGCTCCCAAAAGCTTTCCAATTGGATGCTGGGAAGCATTCCTGCATGGGCTCCGTCGGTACCAACATCACCTATATGTGAAGACTAAATTCCTGCTGTTCCTGGAGATCACCTGTTACAGGTGAGTAACTATGTTTTTTTCAATTTTTCTCTTCTCTGCCTCTATATTAATCCACACCTGATTTTACCCCTCATTCTCCCTTTCTCTCACTCTCCAGGACTTAGTCTCCTATTTTCAGGACCGAGCCAACCACCAGGCAAACTAGGTGGTCGCCTAAGGCATGGCAGCAAAGAGAAGGCAATTCAAAGCTAAGCAATAGATTCTCACAGCCAGTGGGTATAAGGCTTAAGGTCTGTCTGGTGCACCAACATCTTGAACCAACTCTGGAGCTGGCCCTGCCTATTTTAAACTCTCATCTCCACTGGCTCTCTCAATTTCATTCTCTCTCTCCAGCACTCCTATTACCTCCTTCCTGTCATTCCTTCCCCAGTCTCCAATAAGCCTATACTTGTATCGTGGGGGTCATAGAAGGTATGGAAAGCTTGTACTTGTGCTGGTGGGTTTAGGGGTCTGTATATGTGTCTGAAGGAAGTCTTTGTGTTGGGAAAGGTAGAGGTGGGACTTGATCCCCCCAAACCTTTAACAGCATCCCAGAGCATATGTATTCTTCATAAATGTCCCACCACACTCAACTATCTCACCACAGACACTACAAGTGCAAAGTAGACACAGAACATACAGACACACACACACACACATGTAGACACAAATACAGACACACACACACAAACACAGAAACACATGAACACCACACGCACACAGATAAAGAGATTACAAATAATTCCCAAGTGGTGATGTGCTGCATTTTCAATTATTCACATATATATTTCATTTACAACTGCTACCCACCCAACAGTCCCACGAGCAAATTCAAACCCCTCCTGCAACTGCTGCACTACCCCATCAACTACTTCATCCACAAAAACTACCCCACCACAATTATCCCACTGTCCTGCAAACTGCCCCACCCCAAACAACAACCTCCTGCAACTGCCTAACCACTCTGAAAATTGCTTCCCTACAACTGCCTCACCAGGAAAAACTAATCTCTTCTGCAACTGCCCCCACACCCAAATACTACCCTCCCCTTGCAACTGTCTCACCATCCTATCAAATTCCCCACCCCCAAACACTATCCTGCCTCAACTGCCCTATTGCCCTGCAAACAATTCCCTATAAAACTACCTAGCCACAGCTTTCCCACCACCCTGTAAACTACCATCACCCCCCAAAAATGCACTGTCCCCAACTGCCCCTTTGCCCCATAAAATACCCGACCCAAAAAGCCTCACTACCCTGCCAACTACTCTACCCTCCAAAATTACCTCGCTGCAACTGCCCCACAAACTACCTCAACCACAAAAAACTACCCTGCCCCAATCTCCCCTCCTAGGGATACTCATAAACACTGCAATAAACTGCCCAAGAGAACTATTTGACATAGTAAAACGTCTCACTGAAACACCCACAAACCCCAACCAATCAACGTCACTCACCAACAACTAGCTGCACACTACAAACAACTACACCCTGACCCCATCCACAACATCCCCCCCTACTAACGGAATCTGCTGGCTCACATTCCAAACAATCGATAGCAAACATATCAAGAACATCCTAACAAAGCTAAACACTATCACCTCACCACTAGACCCATGTCCCCCCCAATTGGATCAAATCAACAAGCACTGAAATCAGCCCATTCCTAGCCAAGATAGTGAACGAAGCATTCCAACAAGGAATAATGCCTTCCAATCTTAAGATCTCCTCCATCCGCCCTACACTGAAGAAACCAAACCTGAATCCAACAGACCCAGTATCATATTGACATATTCCCATTCCTAGCTAAAATCATAGAGAAAACCGTACAGCTCCAACTACAAAGCCATATTGACGAAAACCATCTACTTGATCCTCAACAACATTGATTCCACCCACTATATGGTGTAGAAACCCCATGACCTGCCTCATTAACACCATAACCAAGGGAATCCAAGATCATACATGAATCTACCTGTTATTATTCCTTGACATCTCCTCAGCATTCGACACAATCAACCACAACATCTTACTACAGAGACTACAACTATTTGGAATCCATCGTACAGTACTCAAATGTTTCAAATCATAAAAAACAGCAAATAAAAATTGACACAAACATTTCCACACCCTACCAGCAAACCAAGGAGTACCTCAAGGTTCCACCCTATCCGCACCCCTCTTTAACCTATACCTTCAACCCTTATGCACAATTATCAAAAAACACAACATCCACTATCACATATATTATGCTTTATTGCCCACTCCTCTCCAATCAACCTGATTACAAACAAATTCAAGACTGTTTCACAGAATTCATGCATTAGCTCTCAACCAACAACCTATCCATCAACTTAAAGAAGACAGAAGCTATGTTCTTTACAAGAGATACCCCCTTCACACCCCCACCTACCATAAAATTAAACATACCAATAACTGTAAAAACTGAGCTGAAATACCTCGGCATCACAGTGGACCAACTATCCTTCAAAACCCAAATAACGACGACAGCAAGGACAATCTACTTCAAAATAAAGACCCTACAGAGACTTCAGCCACTCCTCGAGCCAACTGATTTCAGATCCACACTGCAAGCCCTCACCCTCCTTCATGCAGACTTCTGTAACAATATCTACCAAGGACTACCTCAATCAACACTCCTCACTCTATAAACTGTTCTACACACTGCTGCATGTATCATACAAGGTGCAAATAAATACGATCACATCACCCCCATCCTAAAACAATTACACTGGCTACTACTTACCAGCTGAATAAATTATAAATGCATCCTCCTCACACACAAAGCACTTTACTCCCAACAAGAAACTTGCTTCAAACCCCTACTACAGAAAACAAAAACATCCAGGCCACGAACACAGACTACAATCAACAATCTCAACATACCATAAACCAAGAACATAAATACAATCAACAAACATGCTGCAGAGCATTTGAGCTTTACGCCCCCTCCCTATGAAACTCCCTCCCTTACATACTAAGAAACATCACCAACCTCCCTACATTCCACAAACACCTGAAAACCCACCTATTCACTGAATACTTTGCCCCCCCACCTAACCCCCTCAACTACATACTCAACCACAACAAACTCGCAAATGTAAATACAGTCAAACCTCGGTTTTCATGATTAATCCGTTCGAAAAAGTCTGACTAAAACCGAAACGTATGAAAACTGAAGCAATATTTCCCATAAGAAATAATGTAAATCCAATTAATCCGTTCCAGACACCCAAAAATATTCACAAAAAATACATTTTATAGAGAATAACTATATTTTTACATACAGAAAACAATGAGAAATAAATATAAATGACTAATGAAATGGATAAATGAACATTTAACATCACTGAAAGCAAGCTAAGTACAGTACTGTACAGTACAGTATGTTAACATCTGGCCTTAGCCACCCCTGACAAGCTGCTGTGCCCAGCTCTCTTCGGAATCACATTGAATTCAGTCCATTAAAATACCTTTATATTATCTGCTCAATGCTTCAGAATGGCAGAAAATCTTAATGATATAGCTTCAGACGTACCCTGCAAGAGAAAGAACTGCCTCCCACATTCATGCAACATCTCCTGCTTACGTTGACAGCTTTTCTTCCCTGCTACCGGGACAAAATCTCAGTCAAAAGACGTTGAAAACTGAAGCAATGCATGAAAACCGGGACAAAATCTCAGTCAGAAAAGACGTTGAAAACCGAAGCGTATGAAAACCGGGGCAAATGAAAACCGAGGTTTGACTGTAGTTGTTTGTATCAGTTAAAATGTTATATTTTAAAAAATGTTTGAATATTAAATGTCACCATGTTACTTGTATAACATACATTCAATGTAAAATGTTCTGTTCTCTGGAAACTGCTTTGACCTGGTGAAAAGCGGTATATAAACATAGCTAACTAAAATAAATAAATAAATATTTTGAAAAAGAAAAACCCATCACCTGTTAGAGCTTTGCTCCACCCATGCCTGCCCCTGCCCCACCCATAAAAAATAACTGCATAGGGCAAAGATACAGGCTAACTTTTTGAAAGAGAAAAACCTGACACCTTTGCTCCATGCCTCTCCTTTGCCATGCCCTTCCCCTCCCCTCCCCTGCCACACCACCTCTACATTCACTGTGTTAATCTTGAATTTGGCTACACCACCCAATATATGTCAAATATTAATTTCAAACACATACAACAGCAGAAACACACTGCCATGCTTTGACAGGGAAAGTACAATGCATTTAGTATTCTAAGTCTGTGAATCACATATTTCATGCCAGTGAATTCAGAATATCCTGAATACCCACCAAACAGTGTAGTTACTCATCTGTAACAGGTGTTCTCCAGGGACAGCAGGAATCAGTCCTCACATATGGGTGACATCGGCGCCGACGGAGCCCGCGTGGAGCATTTCCCTAGCTTTCAAAGAAAGCCTTTGGGAATGCTACCATGCATGTGTTGTCCCTTTCCTGCCCAAGGGTGCCATCTTGCTCAGTAAAATGTCATAGCTTAGGCAAAAGGTGAAAAAAGGTAAAATAAGGTAAAGGAGGGAGGGTTGTGAGGACTGATTCCTGCTGTCCCTGGAGAACACCTGTTAGAGGTGAGTAACTACGCTTTCTCCATGAACATGCAGGAAGTCAGTCCTCACATATGGCACTCCCTAGCTCCAGGCTGCTGGGGATGGAACCACGATATCACCAATGGCTACCAATAGGGAGGCCGTGAGTTGCAGAGGGTGAGTCTCTACCAAGAGACTCTGCTGACCCCAGCGTCCCGCATTACCATCACTCCGGTAGCCTGAACACAGAAGGGTCCGGAGGGCAGGAGTTGCCTATACACCGAGAATACTTCGGATTACTGCCTGGCTTTATTTTTAATTTATTGATTCCTTTATAATTTTACTTGGTCATAATATATCCTCCTCATCTCTGTCTTTTATAAGTTATTACCATTATTACGTTTCCATGCATACAATTTTTATTCACATTAGCAATTGACAGTATATATTAAGTGTTTTCACATTTTTATTATGATTTTTATTATGGATGATTTTTATTATTTTAGTAATAATATGATTGCTATGATTTTATATGTAGTCACTTGATATATTCTATGTGTTTAATTTTATTTATTTATTGATCTTAAATGTTATTATTTACAATATTTATATGTTTTAATTGATATGTTTGTATCCCAATGTTATTGATCATTGCTTTAATTTTATCTTTTGAGGTTTGTCCTCTTATATGTTACCCCCCTGAAGAAGGCCGTCGGCCGAAATGCATAGGGGACATCAATAAAAGGGGTTTTTCAACCTGAATTACTGCAAGGCCACCAGGAAGGCCACCTTCCAGGAGAGATACCTCAGGTGGCAAGTTGCCAAGGGCTCAAATGGCGGTCTGGTGCGCTGTGAGAGCACCAAATTGAGATCGCACTCTGGTGAAGGGGGGAAGAGAGGGGGCTTTGATAGCAGAAGACCTCTGAGGAACCTGGAGACCAGGGGTTGGCTTGAGAGGGGTCTCCCCTCCACAGGGTGATGGTTAGCTGCTATGGCACTGAGGTGCACCCTGACTGAATTAGATTTCAACCCTGAGCGGGAGAGATGCAGCAGGTACTGCAGTATGAGCTGCAGCTGGCAGAAGGGGGGATTCTAATTCCGCTTTGCACACTATAGAGAGAATCTCCTCCACTTGAAAGCATATGCCCTTTTGGTGGAGGGTTTCCAGGCGGCCAGGATGATCTCTTGCACTTCGTCTGTGAGACTGAAGGGGGTCAGTACTGCCCTTTCAGCATCCATGCAGTTAATGTCAGGGATCCCAGATTGTGGTGGAGAAGGGAGTCCCCCTCCTGTGAAAGAAGATCTGGCTGACGGCCCAGTGCCACCGGGGGTGCCAATGACAGGGAGAGTAGCAGGAGGACCCAGGGCTGTCTGGGCCACCTGGGAGCAACCAGGATTACTGCAGCATGGTCGCTCTGAATCTTGAAAAGGCACCAAGCAATTAGAGAGTCGGTGGGAATGCATAAAGCAGGCCCCTCGACCATGAGACGAGGAAGGCATCCGCTGCCATCCTTCTGTGGTATGGCTGAGGTGAGCAGAATCTGGGTAGCTGTGCATTGTCCAGGGAAGCGAACAGGTCCAGCTAACGTCTGCCACAGAGGCGGAAGAGCCTCTGTGCCACTCTGGGATCCAGGCGCCACTCGTGAGGGTGAAGGATTCTGCTGAGCTTGTCCGCAAGAGGTTGTCCTGGCCCGGCACGCACACCATTCTCAGAAGCATGCTGTTACGCACTGCGAATTGGTAGAGGGCTACTACCTCCTGACAGAGGGAGTAGGAGCCCGTGCCTCCCTGCTTGTTCACATAGAACATGGCAACCTGATTGTCCGTCTGTATGAGGACTGAGAGGTTGCTCAGGAGGTAGTGGAAGGCCTGTAGGGCCAGGAAGATGGCTCTGAGCTCGAGGAGGTTGGTTTGTAACTGAGATTTGTCTGGGGACCAGTTGCTCTGAGTGTAATGGCCTTGCAATGTGCGCCCCAGCCCGCCAAGGAGGCGCCTATTGTCAGGACCTTTTGTGGTGCTGGTGCTTGGAAAGGCATATCTGTCCTGAGATGCTGTGGGGACTGTCACCAGTTGAGGGAGGCCACCAGTCGGTGGATGACCTTTACCCTGTCCCTCAGCCAGTTTGTGGCCTGTGTCCATTGGATCTGAGGCACCACTGGGCTGCTCGCATGTGCAGGCGAGCCAAGGGCATGACATGAACCGTTGAGGCCATGTGGCCTAACAAGCGGAGGAGCAGGCGGGCTGGCACCAACCTGCAGTCTTGAACCTCCTTTGTTAACTGCATCAGGCGGAGGGCCCTTCCTATCGGGAGGAAGGCCTTGACCTGCAGAGTGTCCAGCTGGGCTCCTATGAATTCTAAGTCTTGAACTGGGGAGAGGCTGGACTTGTGGTAGTTGATGATGGATCCCAATCGCTGCAGGGTGTGGATTGTAAGCCTTGTGGTTTGGCTGGCCTCGAGGGCCATGCTGCCTCTGATGAGCCAGTCATCCAGATACGGGAAGACATGGGCCCCCTGGAGGCGCACATGGGTGGTCACGACTGCCAGGCACTTCATGAAGATCCTTGGAGAGGAGACGAGGCCAAATGGTAGCACCATGTACTGGTAGTGCTGCACCCCCCCCAACCACGAATCTGAGGTACTGTCCGTGGGAGGGATGGACCAGGATGTGGGTGTATGTATCCTTGAGGTCCAAGGAGCAGAGCAAGTCTCCCTGGCAGAGTTAGGGCAGCAGTGTCCCAAGGGAGAGCATCTTGAACTTCTCCCTCACCAGGAACTTGTTCAAATTGCGCAGGTCCAGGATGAGTTGGAGGCCTCCTGTTCTTTTTGGGACAAGGAAATACCTTGAGTAGAACCTCTTTTCCCGCCCTGTCCCTGAGTAAGCCTGCAAATTCTGTGATAAGCAAGGTCTGGTGGAGGAGAGGCCGTGGTGGTTCTCCTGGGAAGTAGTCTGGAGGGTTCTGTTGTAGATGGAGGTGATAACCCTCCCTCACCACCTGCAGGACCCACCTGTCCGTGGTGATGGGGGATCATTTGTGGGCAAATGAGGCCAGCCGACCCCCTGTGGGCTGAGGTAGGACTCATGGGGGAGGGGAGGGGAGGCGCTGCCCAGGGAGTCAAAAGCTTCCCTCCGGTTGGGTAGGAGCTAGTGTCTGAGGCTTGGGGGCCTTGGGCCTCTGGGGTCCATGCCCCTGGCTTTTAGGCTGTGAAGCCTGCTGCTACTGCCCCAAGTAAGGCTGGTAGGGCCCAGCCTGGTGATAACTCTTTTTCATCAGGAAAAAGGGCTTTTTCCCCAAGGAATTTTCTTGGAGAGGGTCGAGGTCTTCCTGTCAGCCTTTGTCGGGTCACTACCTCGGCCTCGATTTCAGCCGCCTTGTCAGACATCGGCTTCCTGAACAAGTTCTCGCCATTGCGGCAGCTTTTCTTGCACCCACTTCTCAAGGTCCGAGGTTTGTAGATATGCCTGGCACCCTGCCGGAGGAAACCGAAGAGTAGGTTTTTTGACTCTTCAGTTTCTGCATCAAGGACTCCACCACCATGGAGTTGTGGGGGAGTTGTGACTTATGGAACCCGGGGCTCTTCCGGATGCAGTAAATAGCGTCCAGGTGCCGACTGACCACCGGCACCGAGGCCAGTGTCTCCCACATCCTGAGGAGCAGCCTTTTGAGGTTGGGTGGAACTGGCACTGTGAGAGTCTCTTTGGGAGGAGGCTCATATTGCAGAATCTCGAGTTCCTTGGTGCACGGATCCTTCTCCGACTCCGTCTGGAAAAAAAGAGCCCAGGCCATATCGTGGAAGAAGTCATGAAAGGCTACGTCCTCAGGCAGGGAATGGCACCGAGGCTCCGGGGGAGATGGCTTGGAGGGTACAACCCTGTGCCGGGATGTCTCCGGAAAGGTCTCATCCTCGGTTTCCCATTTGGATCCCGAGGGCATCGAGGAATCGGCCTCAGGGGTAGCCCTGAGGAACCGGGGCTCCCCGGAGGATCTGGGGTCGGACTCCCGAAAACTCGCCGGAGAGGATCGGATTCCCGCGGAGCATGATTTGAGACCTCGATTGATGTTGAGGACTTACCCGAGGCCAATGGCAATTGGTGCCCAGCTCGACGCCTGGAGGGCCAGGTGTCGGGGTTCATGATTCTGGAAGACCACGCATCAATGCCTGCTGCAAGGCCAGGATGGAGAAGATGTTCTGCTCCATGGCTGCCATAAGGGACTCAAGACCCGATGGCTCTGCAGCTCTTGGCGGGAACACCGAGGGCCTCGGGTCTGATGCTGGCACTCTGGAGAGTGCGTCCTCGAGGAGGACTATGGGATCACGGATCTTATCGTGGTCTCTGCTGCCCAAGGACTCCTGTCTCGAGACTTTTGGAGGGAGCTGCTCGGAGTCTCCTTGTCCCGCCTCAGGACTTTGCCAGGTTTCATCAGAGGTACCTCAGCAGGCTTTGGTACCTTTTTCTTTTTCTTGGGAGGGTCAGGGCCGTGCCAGAGCAGCTGCTGCCGTGGGACTCCAAGGATGCCTGGACCTCACAGGAAGTGCCGGCTTTGGGGCAAAAAGGGGACTGCTATTTCTGGAGAGAGATCTACAATTGTTAGTATTTATTTCTGGGAATTTTTCTAAATCTTGGGGAAAAAGGAATTCTTTAGATTAAAGCTCATTAATCTGTGAACCAAGTGTAATTGTTAAATCAGTCAGGGCTTAGTAGCAGCAAAGAGCTGTCAGTTTAAATTTAAAACACAGCAGAGAGCTTTCTGGTTAAATTTAGACTCCAAGACTCCCTCTATCCAAGCAAGGGCTGTGGGACTCTCCCCAGGAGATTGGTCATAGATTACCTTAGAAGCACAGGACAGGGTACTGTGTAGCAACCAGCTTTTGATAAGTCTTCTTTCTCTCCCTTCCTCCCCGACACCAACCCACTCCTGGGATAATCGTAGCTTTATAGGGGCTTAAACCTCTAAAAAGAAAGGAGATGCCATATTCACTCTCAGGTGCAGCTGTTTATTCTCATCAGCATACATTAAGGACCTGAGATTAATTAAGCATCAGGTGAACAAAGCACATTAAACGTATTAGGTATAGTTTTATTAGTATAAACTGGTTTAGCTCTTACTTGGAAGGTCGTATGCAGCAAGTCAAATGTGACCAAATAAAATCTTTGCAATTCCCAATCATTCAAGGAGTGACACAAGGTTCAGCTTTATCTTCTATTCTGTTCAATATTTATATCCAACCTTTATGTAATATTATTAAACTTCACAAATTCCATTATCACCTTTATGCTGATGACATCATGGTATATACTCCAATTGTATTACTGTCACCTGACTTTTCAGCAATATCTAGATGTCTCCAAGACATGAATACCTGGCTTTTAAATAATAATTTTACACTTAATTATGATAAAACTGAGGCAATGTTTGTTACTAGGAACCCTAATTTCATTCCTCCAAATACTATTGATTTACTAGGTAGACACATCATAGTTAAGAACGAAATCAAATACCTTGGAATAATACTGGATAAGGCTTTGAACCTTAAATCTCACATTGCTAGAACTGCTAACAAGGCCTATCATCGTCTGAAGATTGTGAGAAAACTAAAACCATTACTCCATCAAGACCATTTCCGTACCGTTTGTCAGGCTCTCATCACCCCCTCCTAGATTACAGAAATCTGCTTTATCAAGGCCTCCCTCAGCTAACTCTACACCCTCTCCAGATGGTTCAGAATACTGCTGCATGCATTATTACTGGTTCAGCAATAACAGATCATATCTCCCCTGTCCTACAACAGTTGCACTGGCTTCCAGTAAGTGTCAGGTCTAAATTCAAGACACTTTTAATTATCTTTAGGATTTACAATCACCTGTCAGCAGATGCATTACAAAGTATTATAACTAGAGATGTTATCAATAGGCCAAGAAGAAGCAGCACCAATAATGACAACAGAATTGGTACCCCTGCTGGTTACTATGAGACTAAACAAGCAACTTCAAAAAGAGCTCCTTCTTTACTAGCTTCCAAACTTTGGAACTCTCTCCCAATGGACCTCAGGATTATGACTGATATTAAAGATTTTCGCAAGGTCTTGAAGACCCTGCTATTTGCTGAAACTTATGATTTGATATATAATCAATAGTTTTTACCAATAGGTCCATTTTATTACATTAATTCATCATAGTTTGTTTTACGTATAATGTCTTATTTACCCTATGTTATTTGTAACCTTCCATTTGTAATGTGACCACTTTGATTGAAAGATAAGGTGGGATAGAAATCTGTCTAAATAAATAAATAAGTATCCCCAGCAACCCTTAGTAAGTAAAGAACTTAAATATCTAAACATAACCTTAAAACTAAGATGCAGACAGCAGTTCAGCAGTAAGATGGGGGCTTTCCAGTCTTTTGCACTGAGTGTCACAAGTATGATTTTCTCCCAGTTGGAGAGGGGTCCTTACATGTGCACTAGGTGCAAGGAGCTCAGGGAACAAGTCCAATCTCTGGAGGCTTAAGTAGCAGACTTGGAAGACAGAGAGGTACATAGACGATATAGTCCTGAAGCCCCACCTCCAGTCTGGCAGCATCCCTGTTGCCATGGAGGAGAGAGGCCACGTGACAGGAGAGGCCACGTGACAGGACAGCATCACCATGGTGTGGCAGGAAGTGATCCTGTAGCTAGGACCTGTCCTCCAGGTGATGTAAAACCCTCTCGCACTGAGGAGGTTTCTCCAGGGTCATGTGCCCATGAGGGAAGGGTTAGGATAGCCGTTAAAGTTGGTGATTCGATCATTAGGCATGTAGATAGCTGGGTGGCTGGTGGACATGAGGATCGTCTGGTAACATGCCTGCCTGGTGCGAAGGTAGCGGACCTCACGCGCCACCTAGACAAGGTCTTAGAGAGTGCTGGGGAGGAGTCTACTGTCTTGGTGCATGTCACTACCAATGATATAGGAAAATGTGGTAGGGAGGTTCTGGAGGCTAAATTTAGGCTTTTAGGTAGGAAGCTGAAATCCAGAACTTCCAGGGTAGCATTCTCCGAAATGCTTCCCATTCCACGCGCAGGACCCAAAAGGCAGGCAGAATTCGTGGATGAGACAATGGTGCAAGGATGAGGGTTTTGGATTTGTTAGGAACTGGGGAACATTCTGGGGAAAGGAGAGGCTCTTCCGAAGGGATGGGCTTCTCCTTAACCGGGATGGAACCAGGCTGCTGGCATTAACCTTTAAAAAGGAGATAGAGCAGCTTTTAAACTAGATAATAGGGAAGAGCCGACAGTCACCCAAGAGCGCATAGTTCAGAACAATGCATCCTTGAAGGATACTACCAAAAGAATGAAGTAAGGGCACATCAGCAGAGAGGTTCCAATAAAGACAAAAGTAGCCCAAATGCCCTTGAATACATAGCAGACAGAGCTTAAAGATTCCAAATTACCCCTGCCTACCAATAGCCAGATTAATATGAATAAACTACAGTTTCTAAAATGCTTGTATGCAAATGCTAGAAGTCTAAAAAACAAGATGGGAGAGTTAGAATATATAGCACTAAATGAGAAGTTAGATAGGATTGGTATCTCAGAGACATGGTGGAAGGAGGACAACCAGTGGGACACTGTGATACCGGGGTACAAACTATATCGTAATGATAGAGCTGATCAAATTGGTGGAGGGGTTGTGCTCTATGTTAGAGAGGGTATTGAGTCACAAAAGATTAAAGTTTTGCAGGAAACAAAATTTGCTGTAGATTTTCTATTGATTGAAATTCCATGTAAAAAGGGGAAGGCGATGGCAGTGGGTGTTTACTATCGACCGCCTGGACAGAATGAACAAATGGATCATGAAATGCTCAAAGAAATCAGGGAAGTTAACAAAAGTTACAGCACAGTAATAATAAAGGGTGATTTCACGCTTTAAGAAAAGTGGAAGGAAGTCCAAAAAACTGCCAGCATGGTTTAAAGGTGAAGTCAAAGAGGCCGTTGTTGCCAAAAAAACATCTTTCAGGAAATGGAAAAAAGAGCCAAATGACGAAAACTGGAAACTGCACAAGCACTGGCAAGTTAGATGCAAGCTTCCTCTGGAAGCAAAAGGCCTTGGCCATATCCCGCACGAAGTCCGAGAACCAGGTATCCTCCGGTGGGGATCGTCTCCGAGGTTCGGACTCCGGTGAGTCCGATGGGACACACCGAGTCCGATAGGTGTCGGGTGACTCTTCGTCCTCCGTCTCCCAGCCCGACTACTCGGAGGAGGAATTGAGCGGCTCTGGTCGGGTGGGCACCGATGCCCTCCGCCCCGATGCCGAGGGTACCAGCATCGACGACCTCGGTCCTGAACGGGAGACTGAGGGAGACAGCGGCCGAGGATCGACTCGAGCCCACATGGACTCGAGGATCGGCTCGGCCTCCGGGGTCGACTTGGACGTCGATGTCCCGGTAGTCGGGGCAGATGCACCGGTGAGACCGGCGATCAATGCCCGCTGCTATTCCATGAAGGCAGCGAAGCTGCTCTCCAAGGCCGTCAACCTGAGTCTGAGCTCAGGAGACCCAGCAGCCCCCGACTCAGGCCCCGACGGCGTCGGGCCCGATGTCGGCTCCCCTGGAGGAGAGTCCACGAGGACTACAGTACTCACGTGCCCAGGAGACTCCATCTCGAGACGAGGTTGTTTGGCAGGCCTCTCCGACTCCGAAGACCCGGGACGGCGATCGGGGCTATGCGACCTGGCCCTCAAGGAACCAGGAGCGTCCACTGACGCCGCCCTCGCGGTTTTTTTCTTCCTGTGCTGTTCCCGCGAAGGAGACCCCCGCTCAGAGGAACCCCGACGCTGCTCGGGGCCGGAGTCCCGAGACGTCGAGGCCTCTGACAAGGTCCGGGCCCGTCCGGACGTGGAGTCAGAGAAGATTCTATCCTTTTGGTGCTGCCGACTCCTCAACGCCTTCGAGGACATTTTGCCACACGGACCACAGATCATCGGGTCATGATCAGGTCCGAGGCAGCGGAGGCAGCAGTCACGTGTGTCGGTAAGAGACATAAGTTTCTTACACCGATCACACTTCTTAAACCCGCTGGCAGCCATCAGGGGAAAAAGGGCCCCTGCGAGGTCAAAAGACAGGGCTGCCAGTGAAAAGAGAAAAATGGCGCGAACGCTAGTCACGAAGGACAAAAAACGAAAAACAGAGAGTGGGCTCGATACCGGCGTATCGGGCCCAGGCGGGAAAAGGATCCGGCGTCGAACCGAAGAAGAAGAACAAAAAACAGGGAAATCAACTTTTTCCTCGGCAAAAAACGAACTACGTCCATTGGGCTCTGCGGATAAAAGAAGACTGAGCAAGATGGCACCCTTGGGCGGGAAGGGGACCTCGCATGCACGCTGCAATTCCCAAAGGCTTTCTTTGAAAGCTGGGGAAATGCTCCGCACGGGGGCTCCATCGATGCCGACGTCACCCATATGTGAGGACTGACTTCCTGCTTGGTCCTGGAGAACTCCAGGCTTCTTCCAGCCTCTATTTCTTGCTCTCTCGTGCAAAACTCTTCAGTCTTCTTTCAGCCTCTATTTCTGTCTCTCTCTCTCTCATTCCCCCTTCCCCCCTCATCTTCTTATCCATTGTGCAATTTGTGCTCCTCCAGACCTTTGATCGGATCTCTGAATGGTAGAGTTGTGCAGGACAGGAAGTTCAGACTGATCCCTCAAACCATGAGATCAGCACGAAATTCATGCCCCGTGCAGCTCTACCATTCAGAGAGCCAATTGTCATCACGGTGCAGGAAGTGCTACTGACCATTTAAATAAGGGGCGGCTCAAGACAATCTGCTGCCTGAGGCGAGAGAAGAGCTGACACCACCTCCCCTGTTTGACAGCCAACATCTTTCGGACACAAAATATTACAGTATATTGCCAGGGGATCCCACGGTGGAGTTACAACAGCATCTTAAATCTTTGACTTTGGAGGCCTTGGATCGTAAGTGGATCACTGTGAAGGAATATGATTTTTTTGAATCCAGCTTTTCCTGTGGTTCCAGTAATGTACATGGTGCCCAAGGTTCATAAATCGCTAGAGGATCCACCGGGACGGCCCATCGTATCTTGCAAGAATTCAGTTTTAGAACCAGCATCAAAAGTTTGTGACCGATTTTATCAGCCATTAACTACCATGGTTCGGTCCTTCATTAAGGATTCTTTTCATTTGTTGTCGTTGGTATCTCAGTTACAGCTTCCATCAGGTTCTTTTTTAGTAACCCTTGATGTGGTTTACCTTTATACCAACATTCCTCAAGTGGAAGCTTATAACATATTGTCTGACTTAAATATAAATGTACCAGCTAGATTACCAAAAGGTTTTGTATTCAGCCTATTGAAGATGGTTGTGTATCACAATTATTTTGCATATGAGTCGACTTTTTACCACCAGCAATTTGGGGTGGCCATGGTGGCTACAGTGGCACCCTCTGTGGCCACACTATATATGGCGCATTTTGAAGAGCGATTTATTTATGGCTCTTGGGGTTTTCAACATATATTGTTATGAAAGAGGTTTTTAGATGATATTTTTTTCATTTGGGTGGCTTCGGAAACTTTATTACAGCAATTCCTCCAGTGGATAAATTCTCTTAATAGTAATCTGCAGTTTACCCCTAAATACCATGATAAAGAAATTGAATTTCTGGATCTTTTGTTGGTTATTCGGGGTTCTTCATTGGGGAGCACTTTATACAGAAAGCCGGTCGAGCGAAATGTATTACTGCGCTACTCCAGTTACAATCCTCCAGCACTACGAAGAGGATTACCTTTTGGGCAATTTTTACATATTCGGAGATTGTATTCTACGATAGAAGACTACCGTAAGCATGCTGGAGATTTGCGCCTTCGACTTTGTGAACATGGTTATCCTTATTCGGTGATTCATCGGGCCTATAAACGAGCCTTATATAATCACCCAAGTTGGTGGTTGGAGGATCGTGCTCAATCCAAAGAGGGGGGTGATAAAGTTATAGGAGTTATTCCTTATTTACCTAATGCGTCAAAAATAGTGGCGATTTTGAAGCAGCACTGGTCATTGTTGTCTTTACATCAGTGCTTTCAAAAACCTCTAATGATTGCGTATAAACGATCATGCACTGTTGGAAATTGGGTGGTATGCACTAAGAGAGATGATTTGCACTAAGAGAGATGAGCCTCAGGAAGGTTTACAACTTCGGAAGGGCCATTTTGCGTGCGGTCAATGTGATTTTTGTGAGACAACATTGCAAGGTGAAAACTGGACAGATCCTAAGACTGGTTGGGTTTATTCCTCTTATCATTAGTCAAATTGTCTGACCTCGTTTGCAGTATACGTTTTAATTTGTTCCTGTAATTTAACATATGTTGGTAAAACCACTCGTCCACTGAAGAAACGTCTGCTTGAACATCGTTCACGTATCAATTCAGGTTTATCATCCGCTCCTTTGGTTCGGCACTGCCAAGCAATGATCTTAATTGGAGGATTCTGGATGTCATTCCCCCGTTGGGCATGGGAGGAGATCGTAATGCACGATTACATTTGAAAGAGCAACAATGGATTTTTCGCTTACGTTCATTGGCCCCGGAGGGCATGAATATGGAGATTAACTGGTGGGGTTTGCGGCTCTGAGTGGTTGCGAGTTTAGTGATGGGAGGGGCAATGACGTTTTCTGACGTTACTTTCTCGGTATAAAATTGGAACCCATTGGGGATAAGGTTCATTCGCTTGAAGAAGAGCCAGGAAGCCACATGGCTTGAAACACTGATTGGTGTAGCGTGAACCTTATGGGGTGATCATTTCCATTTGATCTAGTACGACGGGAATAGCTCTCCTCTTTATTACCGGAAGAAGTGTATGACAGCTGAGGAGGAAGCTTCTTCTTCTTGAGGAGTAAAAAGATTATGGACATTCCGTTTAGAAGAACAAGTTTGACAAGTTCAACTCAAGCTAAGTGGGAAATGTCTCATATCTAGTGTCGACTATGGTCAATGGACAATTAAGTGTTTTAACGGATCAGACAGCTGATTAGTGCTGTTGTTTCTGTTTTTTAAGAAGACCCTCGGGTTGGTTAAAATTGATTAAAAAGGAGGGCTCACTTCGAGAGCAGGAAGGTTCCTGTTCATGGTGAGTGATCCAACAAAAATTGAGGGACTTAAAGGTGTAGATTTCATTCACCTTGTGGTGATTTATGGGAGTTAGGAGGGGTTCCTTTACAAAGCAGAAATCAAAGTATTTTTTGGATGAATTAGGATTGATTTTTGGAGGGTGTAATTACTGTTACTCTGAGGAGTTTTTGGTGACCCATGATGAGTGAGGCGTCAGAAGAAATGGCTCTCCCTTCCAACACGGCCACCTTCGAATTCTCTGAGGCGGCAATCTCAAAATTACTTAAACATCCCTCTTTATTGGATGATTCGGGGGTAGCAACGATTCAGTCTATTGCAACTACGTCTTGGTTGGACTTTAAGAATTTGCACAAGAAAGCTGTCAGGGTTCAGCTTCATGCGGCTACTATGACACAATATTTAAAATAACATATGATCCCTAGGGGGTTGCGGGTGTTAAAACCGCCTCACATGTTTGGAGATGACAAATTGTTTTTGGCTACATGGAATAGTATATTAAATAAGTGTGGTTTAGATCTACTAGCCCTATTGATTGAACGTTTGTCTAAAGAGGAGGTTTTGCTGCATGATCAATTACTGCAATTAGAAGAACAATTAAAGGAAGACATGGTAGAGGAGAGTTTTAAAAATAGTAAAAAGGAGCTTGAGGATTATATTCAACATTTTCGGGATCAGCTGCGAATAGTGAAGATACAAAACTTTTCACGGGATACAGAGGACTATGCTAAAGATCAGGTGTATACCTGGAGACGGAATAAGCCAGAGTCAGGTAGTGAAAGTAAAAAAGTCACCTTTGAAGATTCTGCAGAGGATCATTCCTCTGATTCTTCTGAAGGGACTGTGGGTTCTGCTAAAAGTGGAGGTGCATTTAAAGCTCAGCGGGGTTTTTACAGGGGCCGCCCTCAATATTGACGGCCGTCAAGCCAATTTCAACAGGAGGGTTGGAGGGGCCCATCCACGCGATCACAGACGCATCAACAATCATCAATTTGTTAGGGCGATCGTTGACATTGGAACAGCAGACAGTTTTGGAGTATGGATTAGGATTTGTTCCATCTCCGGTTTATGACCCTTTTCGGATGAGGATTGCTCTTCATCAATTTTTTCAGAAATTATATATCATGTATTATTTCAGGTCAAGTAAGGGGTCTCATGCTGATGATTCAATATAAAGAAATGCCTCCAGGTGGAATCCCCCTGTTAGTACCGATGAGGCGTTTCTGACCTTTCAGAATTTAGTTTTGAGGGACCTAACCAAGCTAGAGTCTGCTGGTATGCAGCAAAGTTCTAATATCTCGCGGCAGCAATTTCAAGCGTTGCGATCCTTACGTGAGGACAAGCAATTGGTTATTCGGAAGGCTGACAAGGGTGGAGCTACGGTGATTTTGACTGCAGCTGATTATCATCGTAAAATGATGGAACATCTTTCGGACACAAAATATTACAGTATATTGCCAGGGGATCCCATGGTGGAGTTACAACAGCATCTTAAATCTTTGACTTTGGAGGCCTTGGATCGTAAGTGGATCACTGTGAAGGAATATGATTTTTTGAATCCAGCTTTTCCTGTGGTTCCAGTAATGTACATGGTGCCCAAGGTTCATAAATCGCTAGAGGATCCACCAGGACGGCCCATCGTATCTTGCAAGAATTCAGTTTTAGAACCAGCACCAAAATTTTGTGATCGATTTTTTCAGCCTTTAACTACCATGGTTCGGTCCTTCATTAAGGATTCTTTTCATTTGTTGTCGTTGGTATCTCAGTTACAGCTTCCATCAGGTTCTTTTTTAGTAACCCTTGATGTGGTTTCCCTTTATACCAACATTCCTCAAGTGGAAGCTTATAACATATTGTCTGACTTAAATATAAATGTACCAGCTAGATTACCAAAAGTTTTTGTATTCAGCCTATTGAAGATGGTTTTGTATCACAATTATTTTGCATATGAGTCGACTTTTTACCACCAGCAATTTGTGGTGGCCATGGGGGCTACAGTGGCACCCTCTGTGGCCACACTATATATGGCGCATTTTGAAGAGCGATTTATTTATGGCTCTTGGGGGCATGTTTACTAAAAACCGCTAATTTGCGCGCCGCAAAATAGCGCACTAAAAGCGGTACTTAAGAGCGCTTAAACGCACCGCAATCGTACGTGTCACCCCCGCACAGGTGCGCGGCACAATAACGGGCCCCGCACAAGTACGGGCCCGCAAATGTCCGATAGAGGCGTGGAACGGCTAACGGAGGGCGGAGGAAGGTTCCTGAGGGGCGGAGAGACGGGTTTAATGGGCGGGGAAGGGGAGGGGAGAGGCTCCCCGCACATTATCGGGGCCGAATCCCAAAGCAAAACTACCGCGAGTGAAACACTCGCGGTAGAGGGCATTTAAAGGGAAGAGAAACCATTTCCGTCAGCAATGTACAGCAAAATCGGGGAAACCTGCAAAACGTGAGCAGTGTGATACATGTGCACAGCACAAAAGTGAAAATAAAAATAGAAAGTGACCACAACAAAAATATCACAAATAGTAATGCAGCTGGGGAACAGTTATAGTAATGGGCAAATATAGAAAACACACCCAGGAAAGCTCCAGAAAGAAGAAATGAATATTGGAAGGGTCTACGGAGCGGAGACTCATCCAAAACAAATGTCCGTTTTGGAGCTTTCCTGGGAGTGTTTGCTATGGTTGCCCATTAATATCACTTTTGCCCAGCGTGGTGATATATTGTCCCCCAGTGTCTGTGGTCATTTCCGGGGTTTATGTGCACGTTTGTCACCAGACAGAGTGCATGTGCCCACAGTAAAAATGCGTAGAGCAGGGTTTGTGACTCCATCCTGCCAGGTATACTACCTCCAGGGGCTGCATTGTCTCTGTGGCCATAGTGTGGTGCAGCGGACAGAGCCAGTACCTCTAGGACCAGAGGGTCAGAGGTTCAAATCCCAGCTGGGGCACATGCCAGCCCAGCCCCTATATTTTACCCACCACTAAACAAAGATAGCGCAGACACCCCTGTATTGCAGGGAACATAAGCATGGGGAAAACACCCATATTTTACACAACACTGCAAAAACACAACAACAATGGGCATTACCTACAGCCAAATCCCCCAAATGCAGTCCCGTACTGCCACATTGCAATCTGGTCATCTGCTGTTTCTGAGAGAAGCTCATGCCAGCATGTTGGCGGACGAGTACATGTGGTGCAGGGGGCAGTGGCTGCTAGCCACAGAAGACAGAGGCCTAGCCATGTGCAGGCTGGCACAGTCCACTGCAACAGACAGGCCCTGCCAGATCCACAGTCATGGACGTTCCAGGGAAACCAGCCAATCTGTGGCTACACGGTGGTGCAGTGCACACAGACCGTGCATGCAAGAACAGAAGATCACAGGTTCAAAGCCCAGCTGGGGCTTCCGCCAATCCTAGCCACATATTTTTCCCACACCTACACAGTGATAGTAAGGACACACCTTTCGTATCGAGGACATATGCAATGGTAATACGTCTATCTTTTACCCCACTGAGCACAGACACCATGAACAGGGGCAGTACCTAGAGCAGACTCTCCCAAATGCATTCCTGGTATGCCACACACCAGTCAGGTTCCATGCTGCCACTCATACAAATGCCTGTGCTGTATATCTATGCACCACCCCCATGGCATGTAGATGTTGCTCATGCATATTCATGAGGGACAGCAGGAAAACACGAACAGTGTGATGCAGACCTGGACTGGGGTTGGGAATCTCTGCCGTAAAGCAGCAGCCAACAGGGGCAGACACACCCACACCCACACCCACAGGCCCCATTGGCCAATGTCTCCTGGAGAGGCAGAACAGTGGACCCTGCGTGCATCTCCCAATACTAGCACCTGCATACCTTAGCAATGTCACCCTACACCTGAGGTATACGGTACACAGCTCTGAGACGTTTGCTAGGAGTACTGGCAGATAGATATCCATACGTTACGCACATACTGCTAGTTGACCCCATCAGAACAATCTGTTAGGTGTTTGCGGGGCGTGCTCCAGGACTGGCCTCTGACGGTGTTTACCACCCTGGGGAGTGACCCCCAGCAGTACTGCGTACCATGTCCATGCCTTGCCGTGCCTAGGACAGGTTTGGTGGCCAAGGCTAATTACCTCCTCAATAGTAGCACCATGCTGGCATAGGTGTGGAAGTGTGTGTCTGTCTATACAGTGGGTGCTGGCTGCAAGCCCCTTCCACAGCCCACACTGCCAGCACTGTTGCCAGTATTGGCCTGCTAATGTGCATAATGAGTAGCAAGGGACCATGGGTATATCTCAGACAGGGTGGGCTGACCAGGATGCAGCTGCACAGGGCATAGGGCACTGGCAGGGACATGGTAGTGCCCGGCCACCACCTACACAGACAGGGGGACCTCTGTATGTGCTGCTGGGGGATCACTCTCACCCTGAGTGTGCAGTGATGGCAGCATGGCTAGGCACACCCATAGTGCTGTATTGTGTTTCTCTCATGTGATATATATGGGTTTCCTGTTGGGGCCTTTTCACTGACTTATCTGCTTGTGTGTGCTGCCACCCCAGTTGTGGGTGCATGCATTTCCATCAGGACCAACCAGCAGACTGAGCACAGATGGTATGGGTCTTGATGGAGTGCCTTGCAGGGTGCAGTGGCCGATGGCTTGCTGCAGGAGAATATCAGATAGTGGTGGGGTGCATCTGTGAATATCCAGGCCTAATGTCTGTGTGATATTGTGTTTTGGATGTGTGTGGAGCTGCTTGGACTGCCCTGTGGGGGGGGGGGGGGGAGGTCTACTTCCCCAGCAGGACTGGGGTTGATGGTCGACTCTACTGCCATCAGTGCAGGAGGGGGGGGGGGGAAAGATATTATGGGGATCTGTTGGTGGGAGACCCTGTTTTATCCACCTGGGGGTCCGGGGGGGGGGGGGGTGTGTTCCACTAACTGTGGCAGACAGCAATCTCCAAGATGTTTATGCAGCACCTACCTATTTCACAGGTTATTGCTGCTTTGGAGCTCTGGCATGACCGCATTCAGCCATGCAAGGTGTTGTGCACCTGGTCCTGGGCGCATCATCACACACTCAGGATGGGCATAGTAACCGCACAATGTGATGGTGTTTAGCTACTCTTTGCCGTTTGTCCACCCACTCAGGACACCCTACCAGGCCGAGGTGCTGTGTGGGTGCACAAGGACACCTCCCCCTACCAGGCCGGGTAGCTTTAGGGGTGCAGTTCCCATCTTGTGTGCATCTGTCGACAGCTGATTTGCATGTGCAGTGCATCATGGGTACGGGTGGCCTAACCCTATCCTGTTTACACCAGCAGACTGTCTGTGATGTGACGTGCAGGCTATCTGCAGCCAGGCAGGAGCTTGCTTACAGCTATAGAGGTGTAGCCCAATGGTTACACCACTGCCTGTGCAGCCAGAGGTCATGGGTTCATACCCACAGTGGGGTTCTGTGATAGGGTTTTCCAAAGCATTTTTTACATTTACTGTACATATGTTGATGCCTGCAATAACACCCTCAGCGTACTGTACCCATAAGGTGCCTCTGAGGGTGCTTTATTGGGCGCCCTATAGGGCACTTTATGGTTGGCATCCATATAGGGTGCACTATACATTATCCTGTGTCGCAACATACATGCTGCCCTATAGGGGACATTCTAGGGTGCCTTGGCGGACGGTGCACTGTAACATGTGCCTTATGGTCCGCCTTATGTTAACATGCTGTGAGAGTGCGTTTGCTAGTAGTTATCACAAAATAGAATTAAAAAGCCTCCTAAAGCACTCCACAACATAAAATATACTGCCTCAGCTAGCCTTTTTCAATGGGCATTGTGAGGGATTGAACCCCTGGTCCCTGCACCATTGGTCAGTGTCTTAACCATTGTGCTGTGGCTGTGTTCCTTTGCTTTAGCATCAGCGCGCCACCTTGTGGCCATCAGCGCGCCGCATCCTGCTGCCCACAATTAACAGTGCGCCGCATCCTGCTGCCCACAATGAACAGTGCGCCGCCTTATGCCGCCCCACAATGAACAGTGCGCCGCCTTATGCCGCCCAAAAATGAACAGTGCGCCGCCTTATGCCGCCCCAAAATTATTTTGCCTCCTGACACACATTTCCACATTCAAGGTGGTGCCTCAGCCAGCCTTTTTGGGCTGCACACACTGGGGGATTGAACCCGTGGCCCCTGCACCATTGGTTATTGTCTTCACCATTGTGCTATGGCTCTGTTCCTATATGTGCCCAGCTGCGCCCCGCTTAGCCTTCCCACGCGCTAATGTGGACCCCGCACATTAACGTGACGCGCACACATGCGGTCTTTTTTTTTCCTTTTTCGGCCTGAACCGCCCACTCCTTATATGGCACAGGCACACTACCGCGGCCCCGCACGTTAGGAATGTTTAGTAAACATGCCCCTTGGGGTTTTCAACATATATTGTTATGGAAGAGGTTTTTAGACGATATTTTTTTCATTTGGGTGGCTTTGGAAGCTTTATTACAGCAATTCCTCCAGTGGATAAATTCTCTTAATAGTAATGTGCAGTTTACCCCTAAATACCATGATAAAGAAATTGAATTTCTGGATCTTTTGTTGGTTATTCGGGGTTCTTCATTGGGGAGCACTTTATATAGGAACCGGTCGAGCGAAATGTATTACTGCGCTACTCCAGTTATCATCCTCCAGCACTACGAAGAGGATTACCTTTTGGGCAATTTTTACATATTCGGAGATTGTGTTCTACGATAGAAGACTACCGTAAGCATGCTGGAGATTTGTGCCTTCGACTTCGTGAACGTGGTTATCCTTATTTAGTGATTCATCGGGCCTATAAACGAGCCTTATATAATCACCCAAGTTGGTGGTTGGAGGATCGTGCTCAATCCAATGAGGGGGGTGATAAAGTTATAGGAGTTATTCCTTATTTACCTAATGCGTCAAAAATAGTGGCGATTTCGAAGCAGCACTGGTCATTGTTGTCTTTATATCAGTGCTTTCAAAAACCTCTAATGATTGCGTATAAACGAACACGCACTGTTGGAAATTGGGTGGTTTGCACTAAGAGAGATGAGCCTCAGGAAGGCTTACAACTTCGGAAGGGCCATTTTGCGTTCGGTCAATGTGATTTTTGTGAGACAACATTGCAAGGTGAAAACTGGACAGATCCTAAGACTGGTTGAGTTTATTCCTCTTATCATTGGTCAAATTGTTTGACCTCGTTTGCAGTATACGTTTTAATTTGTTCCTGTAATTTAACATATTTTGCTAAAACCACTCGTCCACTGAAGAAACGTCTGCTTGAACATCGTTCACGTATCAATTCAGGTTTATCATCCGCTCCTTTGGTTTCGCACTGCCAAGCAATGCGTCATACATTTCAAGATCTTAATTGGAGTATTCTGTATGTCATTCCCCCGTTGGGCATGGGAGGAGATCGTAATGCACGATTACATTTGAAAGAGCAACAGTGGATTTTTCGCTTACGTTCATTGGCCCTGGAAGGCATGAATATGAAGATTGACTGGTGGGGTTTGCGGCTCTGAGTGGTTGCGAGTTTAGTGATGGGAGGGGCAATGACGTTTTCTGACGTTACTTTCTCGGTATAAAATTGGAACCCATTGGGGATAAGGTTCATTCGTCTGAAGAAGAGCCAGGAAGCCACATGGCTTGAAACACTGATTGGTGTAGCGTGAACCTTATGGGGTGATCATTTCCATTTGATCTAGTACGACGGGAATAGCTCTCCTCTGTATTACCGGAAGAAGTGTATGACAGCTGAGGAGGAAGCTTCTTCTTCTTGAGGAGTAAAAAGATTATGGACATTCTGTTTAGAAGAACAAGTTTGACAAGTTCAACTCAAGCTAAGTGGGAAATGTCTCATATCTAGTGTCGACTATGGTCAATGGACAATTAAGTGTTTTAACGGATCAGACAGCTGATTAGTGCTGTTGTTTCTGTTTTTTAAGAAGACCCTCAGGTTGGTTAAAATTGATTAAAAAGGAGGGCTCACTTCGAGAGCAGGAAGGTTCCTGTTCATGGTGAGTGATCCAACAAAAATTGAGGGACTTAAATGTGTAGATTTCATTCACCTTGTGGTGATTTATGGGAGTTAGGAGGGGTTCCTTTACAAAGCAGAAATCAAAGTATTTTTTGGGTCAAGAATAAAGAAAGCAATATGTTCCCAGGATATATAATACTTGTTTAACTTTGCAGAAAAAAATGTAGCAGTTAAATTATGTAGCCTGGAAATCTAATATAAAACATTGACTCCTGACACTACACACTGGATCATCATGGGCATTAATGTAAGTATATATTCTGCAACGGTGATCACATGCCTAGGAGCAAAAAGAAAAAGTGAGAACCACGGTGTGGTTTATAACACCAAAATAAAATTATTATAACTTTATTTTATTGTTTTAAACTCTGATAGGGTTCTTGCTTTTTTCTTTTTGAACATATATTTTCCAACTAGAGAAACTCCTCTCCCAACAGTGGGTACAGAGCAGAAATAGGACATTTCCCACAGAACTCAACATACCAAAATATAATTTTTGATTCTGATTTCAGCTCAGTAAAGAGTAGTTACTCACCTGTAACAGGTGTTCTCCAGGAGTAGCAGGAATCAGTCCTCACATATGGGTGACGTCGGCGCCGACAGAGCCCCCGTGCGGAGCATTTCCCCAGCTTTCATAGAAAGCCTTTGGGAATGCAGCGCGCATGCGCAGTCCCCTTCCCGCCCAAGGGTGCCATCTTGCTCAGTCTGATGACATAGCTAAAAAGACAACAAAAAGAACAAAATATAATAATAGGACTGCAACTCCAAGGGGAGGAGGGAGGGTTGTGAGGACTGATTCCTGCTGCTCCTGGAGAACACCTGTTACAGGTGAGTAACTACTCTTTCTCCAGGACCAAGCAGGAAGTCAGTCTTCACATATGGGACTCCCTAGCTTAGGGCTACCAGAGGCCCCAAACTGAAAAATGAGCTCCCTCTAGAGCCTCAGCATGCAAGAACAGAATCTTCTCTGATAACGCCCCCGACAGGTAGCCCAACACCAGGGCCGTAGGGTAGGAGTTGCCTAGACCCCAAAGAGATTATGGAGTACTGCTTGCCCGAAAGCACTGTCCCTGTGGGACTCCCTCTCAAGGCAGTAGTGGGCCGCAAAAGTCTGGATTGAAGACCAAGTAGCGGCCCGGCAGATGTCTGCCAACGGAACAGAGTGGAGATGAGCCACTGATGCAGCCTTCACCCTGACACGGTGAGCCGTAGCTCGACCATGCAACGAGAGGCCGGCCGCCCTGTAAGCCCAGGCGATGCAGTCAGCTACCCATATGGACAAAGTACGCTTGGAGACAGCCAACCCCAACTTATTGGGGTCACAAGAGACGAAGAGCTGAACTGCCCTCCGGTGCTCCTGCGTACGGTCAAGGTAGAAGGACAACGCCCTCCTACAGTCCAGGGTATGCAAGACCATCTCAGCCCGGCTAGCATGAGGCCTGGGAAAGAAAGTCGGAAGAACCACCTCCTGATTGAGGTGGAAGGAGGAGACAACCTTTGGAAGGAACTTCGGGTGAGTCCGTAAGACTACCCTGTTCTTAGAGAACCTAGTATAAGGCGCTTCTGAGACTAGGGCCTGAAGCTCACTCACTCGCCTAGCTGAGGTAAGGGCTACCAGAAATAGCGTTTTCCAGAACAGAAAACGCAGAGGGCAAGTAGCCATAGGTTTAAATGGTGGGCAAGTAAGCCATTGCAAGACTACATTTAAATCCCATTCAGGGGCAGGTGGACGCACTGGAGGCTTAAGCAAAAGCAGGCCTCTGAGGAAGCGAGCCACCAAAGGATGACTGGAGAGAGACTGACCCTCCACCTGTGAGTGGTGCGCTGAAAGAGCACTAAGATGAACTCTAACAGAATTGGACTTAAGGCCTAGGTTGGACAGGTGAAGCAAATACTGCAGCACCACCAGTACCAGGCATGAGAAGGGATTCTCGTTGTGCTGAGTACACCAGGAAGAGAATCTACGCCACTTAAGGGCATAAGACTTTCTGGTGGACTGCCTCCTAGAGGCCAAGGCTACGTCCTCCACTTCCCTAGGCAGTAGTAGAGGCGCTAGGACTACCCTTTCAGCAGCCAGGCCATCAAATTGAGGGACTGGAGATTGGGGTGCAAGAGAGATCCCTGCTCCTGAGACAGGAGATCGGGTTGCATCCCCAGAGGAAGAGGAGTGTCCACCGCTAGTTGCAACAGTAGTGGGAACCAGGGTTGCCTTGGCCACCTGGGGGCCACCAGAATCACTGAGGCCTTGTCCCAGATCACCTTGAATAGTGTCTTGGACACTAGAGGCGTGGGAGGAAAAGCATATAGGAGGCCTGTAGACCATGGAATGAGAAATGCATCCACTGCTACTCGGAGAGGATGCGGTTGTCTGGAACAGAACCTGAGAAGTTGACGGTTCAGAGGACTGGCAAAGAGATCTATGGTAGGAAGACCCCATCTCAGGAAGATCTGTTGAACCACTAAAGGGTTCAACTGCCATTCGTGCGGCTGCAGAATCCTGCTCAATCTGTCTGCCAGGTAATTCTCCTGACCTGGGAGGTAGACTGCTTTGAGAAGAATGCCATGATCGACTGCCCAGGAGCACAGTTTCTGCGCTTCCTGACAGAGAAGGTGGGAACATGTGCCCCCTGGTTTGTTCACATAGAACATAGCCACTTAACATAAGAACATAAGATATGCCATACTGGGTCAGACCAAGGTCCATCAACCCCAGTATCCTGTTTCCAACAGTGGCCAATCTAGGTCATATGTACCTAGCAGTTTCCCCAAGAGACACAAGTTCCACAATGCTTGTACTGGGTCAAGCATTGATATCTTCGGTCACTTCTTAATAACTCCAGGAACTTGTCCAAACCTTTTTTAAACCCAGCTACACTAACAGCCTTTACTACATCCTCCGGTAACAAATTCCAGAGTTTGATTACACGTTGAGTGAAAAAATATTTTCTTTTATTAGTCTTAAATAGTTTACCCTGTAGCTTTATTGCATGTCCCCTAGTCTTTCTATATTCTGATAACGTAAACAATCGATCTACGTTTACCCGTTCCACTCCGTTCATTAATTTATAGACTTCTATCATATCTCCCCTCAGCCGTCTCTTTTCCAGGTTAAAGAGTCCTAACCTTTTTAGCCTTTCTTACATCCCCTTTACCATTTTGGTGGCTCTTCTCTGAACCTTTTCTAAAATCGCTATATCCTTTTTAAGATACGGCGACCAGAATTGCACACAATATTCAAGGTGCAGTCTCACCATGGAACGATATAGAGGCATTATAATATCTTTTGTTTTATTTTCCATTACTTTCCTTATCATACCTAGCATTCTATTTGCTCTCTTGGCCGCCACTGCACACTGGGCCGAGGGTTTTAACATGGTATCCACAATGACGCCTAAATCTTTTTCCTGGGTGGTGGTTCCTAATGTGGAACCTTCCATCGTGTAACCATAGCTGTCCACCTGTTTATTCACTCCTTCAAAAAAACATAACAGATTAGTAAGACAAGATCTTCCTTGTCTAAAGCCATGTTGGCTGTCTCCCATTAGGTCATGACTATCTACATGCTGAGTAATTTTATTCTTTATGATGGTTTCTACCATTTTTCCTGGTACTGACGTCAGGCTCACCGGTCTGTAGTTTCCCGGATCACCCCTGGAACCCTTTTTAAAAATTGGTGTTACATTGGCGATCCTCCAATCTTCAGGTATTAGAGATGATTTTAATGATAGTTCACAGATTACTGATAGCAGGTCTGCAATCTCATATTTCAGTTCTTTCAACACCCTTGGATGTATACCATCTGGCCCAGGTGATTTGCTACTCTTCAGTTTATCTAATAGTTGTAAGACATCTTCCCAATGTATCGATATTTCCTTCAATTCTTCCGCACCTTTAAATACCACTTCAGTCATGGGTAACATCCCTACATCTTCCTCAGTAAAGACCGAAGCAAAGAATTCATTCAGTCTCTCCGCTATCGCCTTGTCGCCTCTTAGTGCTCCTTTAACCCCTTTATCATCTAATGGACCAACTGACTCTCTCACAGGTTTTTTACTACGAATGTACTTGAAAAGGTCTTTATTTCGCGCTTTTGCTTCCGCAGCAAGCTTCTTCTCAAATTCTCTCTTTGCCTGCCTTATCAATGCCTTGCATTTGACTTGCCAGTGCTTGTGCTGTTTCTAGGTTTCGTCGTTTGGCTCTTTTTTCCATTTCCTGAAAGATGCTTTTTTGGCACCAACAGCCTCTCTGACCTCACCTTTAAACCATGCTGGCAGTTTTTTGGACTTCCTTCCACTTTTCTTAAAGCGTGGAATACAGCTGGTCTGGGCTTCCAAGATAGTATTTTTCAACAACACCCAAGCTTGATGTACGTCTTTAACCTTTGCAACTGCTCCTTTTAGTTTTTTCTTAACTGTTTTCCTCATTTTATCATAGTCTCCCTTTCGAAAGTTAAAAGGTAGTACTGTGGATTTCCTTACTATCCCTCCTCCACTAATTAAATCAAAGGCGATCATGCTATGATCATTATTGCCAAGTGGCCCCAACACCCTTATCTCTTGCACTAGATCTGGTGTTCCACTAAGGACTAGGTCTAATATGGCTTCCCCTCTGGTTGGTTCATGAACCAGCTGCTCCAAGAATCAGTCATTTATTTCATCTAGGAACTTTACCTCCCTAGCATGTCCTGACGTGACACTGACCCAGTCGATACCGGGCTAATTGAAATCACCCATTATTATTACTGCGCTGTAACTTTTGTTAGCTTCCTTGATTTCTTTGAGCATTTCATCATCCATTTGGTCATTCTGGTCAGGTGCTCGATAGTACACCCCCACTGCCATTGCCTTCCCCCTTTTATATGGAATTTCAATCCATATAGATTCTACAGCAGATTTTGTTTCCTGCAAAACTTTAATCCTTTCTGAGTCAATGCCCTCTCTAACATAGAGTGCAACCCCTCCACCAATTTGATCAGCTCTATCATTACGATATAGTTTGTACCCAGGTATCACAGTGTCCCACTGGTTGTCCTCCTTCCACCATGTCTCTGATATTCCAATCATATCTAACCTTTCATTTAGTGCTATATATTCTAACTCTCCCATCTTATTCTTTAGACTTCTAGCATTTGCATACAAGCATTTTAGAGAATGTATTTTATTCATGTTAATTTGGCTATTGTTAGACATGGGTAAATTGGGATCTTTAAGCTCTGTCTGCTCCATACTTGAGGGCATTTGGGCTACTTTACTCTTTTGTGGAACCTCTCTGCTTTTGGTAGTATCCTTCAAGGATACATTCTTCCGAACCATCTGCTCTTGGGCGACTGTCGGCTTTCCCCTAATATCTAGTTTAAAAGCTGCTCTATCTCCTTTTTAAAGGTTAATGCCAGCAGCCTGGTTCCATCCCGGTTAAGGTGAAGCCCATCCCTTCGGAAGAGCCCCTCCTTTCCCCAGAATGTTCCCCACTTCCTAACAAATCCAAAACCCTCATCTCTGCACCATTGTCTCATCCACGCATTGAGACTCCGGAGCTCTGCCTGCCTTTTGGGTCCTGCGCGTGGAACAGGAAGCATTTCGGAGAATGCTATCATGGAAGTTCTGGATTTCAACTTCCTACCTAAAAGCCTAAATTTAGCCTCCAGAACCTCCCTACCACATTTTCCTATGTCATTGGTACTGACATGTACCAAGACAGCAGACTCCTCCCCAGCACTATCTAAGACCTTATCTAGGTGGCGCGTGAGGTCCGCTACCTTCGCACCAGGCAGGCAAGTTACCAGGCGATCCTCACGTCCACCAGCCACCCAGCTATCTACATGCCTAATGATCGAATCACCAACTATAACGGCTGTCCTAACCCTTCCCTCATGGGCACATGGCCCTGGAGAAACTTCCTCGGTGCGAGAGGGTTTTACATCACCTGGAGGACAGGTCCTAGTTACAGGATCACTTCCTGCCACACAAGGGGGATGCTCTCCTGTCACGTGACCTCTCTCCTCCATGGCAACAGGGGTGCTGCCAGACTGGAGGTGGGACTTCAGGACTATATCCCTGTAGGTCTCGTCTATGTACCTCTCTGTCTGTCTTATGTTTTCCAAGTCTGCTAATTTAGCCTCTAGAGAACGGACTTGTTCCCTGAGAGCAAAGAGCTCCTTGCACCTAGTGCACACGTAAGACCTCTCACCAACTGGGAGAAAATCATACATGTGACACTCAATGCAAAAGACTGGAAAGCCCCCATCCCGCTGCTGGACTGCTGTCTGCATCTTAGTTTTAAGTTTGTGTCTATATCTTTAAGTTCTTACTTACTAGGGGTTGCTATGGGTATTTATACCAATAAAACTGTACCTAATACGTTTACTATACCTTGTTCACCTGAAGCTTAATTAATCTCAGTTCCTTAGTGTATGACTGATTTGGGTAATGAGCTTCACCTGAAAGCACCTCCTGTCTTTTAAGATGTGTAAGTACCTACAAAGCTATGATTATCCCAGCACTAAGAGGCGACAAGGCGATAGCGGAGAGACTGAATGAATTCTTTGCTTCGGTCTTTACTGAGGAAGATGTAGGGATGTTACCCACGACTGAAGTGGTATTTAAAGGTGTGGAAGAATTGAAGGAAATATCGATACATCGGGAAGATGTCTTACAACTATCAGATAAACTGAAGAGTAGCAAATCACCTGGGCCGGATGGTATACATCCAAGGGTGTTGAAAGAACTGAAATTTGAGATTGCAGACCTGCTATCAGTAATCTGTGAACTATCATTAAAATCATCTCTAATACCTGAGGATTGGAGGATCGCCAATGTAACACCAATTTTTAAAAAGGGTTCGAGGGGTGATCCGGGAAACTACAGACCGGTGAGCCTGACATCAGTACCGGGGAAAAATGGTAGAAACCATCATAAAGAATAAAATTACTCAGCATATAGATAGTCATGACCTAATGGGAGACAGCCAACATGGCTTTAGACAAGGAAGATCTTGTCTTACTAATCTGTTATGTTTTTTTGAAGGAGTGAATAAACAGGTGGACAAAGGTGAGTCGGTTGATATTGTGTATCTGGACTTTCAGAAAGCCTTTGACAAGGTCCCTCATCAGAGACTTTTGACAAAACTAAAGAGTCATGGGATAGGAGGCAGTGTACTACTGTGGATCAGGAACTGGTTAAAAGATAGAAAGCAGAGGGTAGGGCTAAATGGCCAATTTTCCCAATGGAGAAAGGTGAATAGTGGTGTACCCCAGGGATCTGTGCTGGGTCCGCTGCTTTTTGACATATTCATAAATGACCTGGAAAGAGGAATAACGAGTGAGGTTATCAAATTTGCTGATGACACAAAACTATTTAAAGTTGTTAAAACCCAGGAGGATTGTGGAAAATTGCAAGAGGATCTTGATAAATTGGAAGACTGGGCATCAAAATGGCAGATGAAATTTAATGTGGAGAAGTGCAAGGTTATGCACCTAGGGAAGAACAACCCAAACTATGGTTACACGATGCAAGGTTCCACATTAGGAACCACCACCCAAGAAAAAGATTTAGGCGTCCTTGTGGATACCATGTTAAAACCCTCGGCCCAGTGTGCAGCGGCGGCCAAGAGAGCAAATAGAATGCTAGGTATGATAAGGAAAGGAATGGAAAATAAAACAAAAGATATTATAATGCCTCTATATCGTTCCATGGTGAGACCGCACCTTGAATATTGTGTGCAATTCTGGTCGCCGTATCTTAAAAAGGATATAGCGATTTTAGAAAAGGTTCAGAGAAGAGCCACCAAAATGGTAAAGGGGATGGAAGGCTACTCCTATGAAGAAAGGCTAAAAAGGTTGGGGCTCTTTAACCTGGAAAAGAGACGGCTGAGGGGAGATATGATAGAAGTCTATAAATTAATGAACGGAGTGGAACGGGTAAACGTAGATCGATTGTTTACCTTATCAGAATATAGAAAGACTAGGGGACATGCAATGAAGCTACAGGGTAAACTATTTAAGACTAATAAAAGAAAATATTTTTTCACTCAACGTGTAATCAAACTCTGGAATTTGTTACCGGAGGATGTAGTAAAGGCTGTTAGTGTAGCTGGGTTTAAAAAAGGTTTGGACAAGTTCCTGGAGGAAAGGTCCATAAACCATTATTAAGAAGGGACCCAGGATATCAATGCTTGAACAAATACAAGCATTGTGGAACCTGTGTCCCTTGGGGAAACTGCTAGGTACGTATGACCTAGATTGGCCACTGTTGGAAACAGAATACTGGGCTTGATGGACCTTGGTCTGACCCAGTATGGCATATCTTATGTTCTTATGTTATGGGGAGGGAGGGAGGGAAATAACACTTATTAAAAGAGGGCTGCTACACAGTACCCTGTCTTGTGCTGCTGAGGTAAGCTAAATTCTGATTTGATTTAAATTATAGCTCTTAGCTGCTGCTAGGCTCTAACTTCTTATGAAATTTAAACTACAAGCTCTCTGCTGGTTTCTAAATTTAACCAGAAAGCTCTCTTCTGTGTTTTAAAACTAAAAGTACTTTTCTAATGCTAGGCCCTGAGTGACTATTAAATGTACACTACAAGCTCTCTATTGGGTTCCAAATGTAACCAGAAAGCTCTCTTCTGTGTGTTAAATTTAAACTAAAAGTACTTTGCTGTTACTTGGCCCTGAGTGACTATTAAATTTAAACTACATGCTCTCTGCTGGGTATGAAATGTAACCAGAAAGTTCTCCTCTGTGTTTTAAATTCAAACTTTAATTGCTGCTACTAGGCCCTAACTGATCCAACAAAAAACAGTGGGTTCACAGATTAAGTAGCTTTAATACAAAGAATTCTTTTTAGAAAATTACCAGAAGTATATACTCACAGTTGCAGATTTCTCTCCAGAAGTAACAGTCCCCCTTTCTAGTCCTTATCTGTCTGATCTAAGATGGACTGGTGAGAGATGAGATGAGAGAAAGTTCTCAGAGCTAAGCGGATAGCTCTCAGTTCTAAGAGATTGATCTGCTGTGCGGCCTCCCAAGGAATCCACAGGCCTTGAGTACATGCCCCTTGGCAATGTGCACCCCAACCTTGAAGAGAAGCATCGGTTGTCAGCACCTGAGAGTGTGGAGGTGCCTGAAAAGGCACCCCTTGTACTAGATTCGGAAGATGAAGCCACCATTGCAGAGAAGACTGTACTAGGCTGGACACCCTCACTGTGTCCATGAGGCTTCCTGTGGCCTGGTGCCACTGAGTCCGGAGGCCCCACTGAGCTGGTCTCATGTGTAGACGGGCATTTGGAGTCACATGGACCGTGGATGCCATGTGGCCTAAGAGCCTCAGGAATTGTCTGGCGGAGACCAGAGAATTGCTGTGGAATAGCCTGGCTAGAGCCATCAATCTGTGGGCCCTGTTCACTGGTAGAAAGGCCTTTGCCTGAAAGGTGTCCAGTCGAGCTCCTATGAATTCCATGTTCTGGGAGGGATGCAAACTGGACTTTGCGAAGTTTATGACAAACCCCAGGTGCTGAAGCAGAGTGATAGTGCAAAGGGTGGCTTGATTGGCTTCTTGCGTGGACTGACCCCTGATGAGCCAATCATCCAGATATGGAAAGACAAAGAGGCCTTGAACCCTGAGGTAGGCCGCCACCACCGCCAGGCACTTGGTGAAGACCCCGGGTCGAATGTAAGGCCAAAAGGCAGTACTCTGTACTGATAATGGTTTCCTCCCACTACAAATCTGAGATATTGTCTGTGGTCTGGATGAATAAGGATGTGAGTATAAGCATCCTTTAGATCTAAGGAGCATAGCCAATCTCCCTGCTGGAGGTAGGGCAGCAGGATTCCAAAGGTAAGCATCTTGAACTTTTCCCTCTCCAGGAACTTGTTCAGGTTTCACAAGTCTAGGATGGGTCTGAGGCCTCCTGTTCTCTTTGGTAGCAGGAAGTACCTGGAATAGAAGCCGTGACCTCTCAGGTGGTGGGGCACCGGTTCCACTGCCTGTTCCTTCAGAAGACCTGCCAACTCCTGCAGGAGTAAGTCCCTGTGCAGAGGGAGTCTGGGAGGCTGCCCTGGAAAGTAGGAGCGGGGTACCTGGTGGAAGTGGAGGAGATAGCCCTTCTGGACTATACTTAGAACCCAGGTATCCCTTATGACGGCTGACCACCTGTGGGCGAACAGGGCCAGCCTGCCTCCAGTGCTGATGGGGGCCAGCTGAGGAGGAGAGGCTATGCCAATGCAGTCAAAATCCCCCTCCCTGCTGAGCAGGAGCCGGAGTAGGAGGCTTGGGGGCCTTCTGCCTACGGGGCCCATGAACCTGCCCCTTGGCCTGCTGACCCTTTTGGGGAGCTACAGAAGCCTGATAATGAGGGTACTGTTTAAAGGCAGATGACTTCCTCGGGTAAAAGGTCTTTTTTCCCGAGCCCTTCTTCTTCTGAGAAGGGGCAGAGGTTTTCCTGGACAGCCTTGTCCGGGTAAGAGTCTCGGTCTCAAGTTCGGCAGCCTTGTCAGCCATGGGCTTGCCAAAGAGGTTTTCACCTCAGCAGGGGACATTGACCAACTTGTCCTGCACCCATGGCTCGGGGTCCGATGACTGTAGCCAAGCCTGATGGCGTGCACCAATGCCGGCCGCGGCTACTCGAGCCGAAGCCTCGAAGCCATCATAGGCTGCTCGAGATATAAACTTCGAGCACTCACGAATACCCGAGGACAGAGCATTGAACCTCTGCAAAGGTTCCTCAGAGAGACCAGCCGAGAACCCGGCAATCTCCTTCGCCAGGTCTCGAAGGTACATGCCCATGTACAGCTGGTAGGTCTGGACACGGCAAGCAAGCAAGCATAGAGCCCTGGAAGCACTTCTTACCGAGGGCATCCAGGTTCCGGACCCCCCAGCTGGGAGGCACCGAGGAGTGCATCTTCTAACTCTTCAGTCGATGCATGGCCAATTCCACAACCATGGAGTGGTGCGGTAATTGTGCCTTTTGGAACCCGGGGCTCTTGCGGACTCGATAGATGGAATCGACCCGCTTGCTCAAAACCGGCGTCGAGGCCGGCGCCTCCCACATGCGGAAGAGCAACCGTTCCAGCATCGGAGGAACCAGAACAGTAAAGGCCTCCTTCGGAGGAGAGTCATACTGTAGGGCCTCGAGCTCCTCGGCTCGAGGCTCCTCCTCGGGATCCGCGGGGAATGCCAAAGCCTTGGCCATGTCCCGCACAAAATCCGAGAACTGGGTATCCTCCGGGGGGGACCTTCTCCAAGGCTCGGACTCGGGCGAGTCCGAAGGAACGCACCGAGTCCGAAAGGTGTCGGGCGACTCCTCATCCTACGTCTCCCAGCCGGATTCCTTGGAGGAGGAATCAAACGGCTCCGGTCGGGCAGGCATCGATGCCATCCGCCCCGACGCCGAGGGTACCGGTGTCGACGACCTCGATCCCGAACGGGAGGCTGAGGGGGACCTTGGCCGAGGATCGACTTGAGCTCGCATGGACTCGAGGATCGGCTTGGCCTCCGGGGTTGACTTGGACGTCGATGTCCCGGTGGTCGGGGCAGATGCATCGGTGAGACCGGCGATCAGTGCCCGCTGCTGTTCCATGAAGGCAGCCAAGCTGCTCTCCAAGGCCGTCAACCTGAGTCCGAGCTCAGGAGACTCAGCAGCCCCCGACTCGGGCCCCGGTGGCGCCAGGCCCGACGTCGGCTCCCCTGGAGGTGAGTCCACAAGGACTACAGTACTCACGTGACCCGGGGACTCCATCTCCCCACGAGGTTGTTTTGCAGGCCTCTCCGACTCCGAAGACCTGGAACGGCGCTCTGGGCTATGCGACTTGGCCCACCAACGCCGCCCTCGTGGGTTTTTTCTTCTTACGATGCTCCCGCGAGGGAGACCCCCTTTCAGAGAAGCCTCTACGCTGCTCGGGGCCGGAGTCCCGAGATGTCGAGGCCTCTGACGAAGTCTGGGCCCTACCAGACACGGAGTCAGAGAAGATTCTTTCCTTTTGGTGCTGCTGACTCCGTAACGCCTTAGAGGACATTTTCCCACACGGACCACAGATCATCGGGTCATGATGGGGTCCGAGGCACCGGAGGCAGCAGTCATGTGTGTCAGTGAGAGACATAAGTTTCTTACACCGATCACACTTTTTAAACCCGCTGGCAGCCATCGGGGGAAAAAGGGCCCCTGCAAGGTCAAAAGACAGGGCTGCCAATGAAAAAAGAAAAAATGGCGCAAACGCTAGTCACTAAGGACAAAAACCGAAAAAGAGATCCGGGCTCGATACCGATGTATCGGGCCCAGGTGGGAAAGGGAAACCGGTGTCGAACCGAAGAAAAACAGGTCAACGCAGAGAAAATCAACTTCTTCCTCGGGTGAAACGAATATACATCCGTCGGGCTCTGCGGAAAAAAGAAGACTGAGCAAGATGGCACCCTTGGGCGGGAAGGGGACCGCGCATGCGCGCTGCATTCCCAAAGGCTTTCTATGAAAGCTGGGGAAATGCTCCGCACGGGGGCTCCGTCGGCGCCGACGTCAGCCATATGTGAGGACTGACTTCCTGCTTGGTCCTGGAGAATAGCAATATAAACCCTCAAGCGTATTGGGCATATTGTGAAGTAATACAAATCCTTTCAAAAATTACTCAGGACCAATACATAAAATCTACCATACCATAATAGCATCAACTTCCAAAACTCATTCAAAAGGCCTGTTCAGAAAAGAGCAGCACAGTAAATACTACAGTGGGCCTAGAACATCTGTCCAGGAAACCAAATAAGCCAGATGAATACCAATTTGTACATAGATAATCCATGCTAACAGAACATGTAGCCTCGATCAGACATGCAGAACACAGATAGATCCTCACCAAGTAAGGAATATATTACTACAAACTAAACATAGACCGGGAGGAGGGGGAGATTCAAATCCATTTAGGAAGATGCAGTTAGTGCCGCCACTAAATGCCCCAATGCTAGCCAGCTAGCACCAGGGCGTTCCGGGGGCGGAGCAGAAGCAGCACCTGGGGATAACAGACTAGCAGCAATATTCAGCCTCTAGCTGGTTATACCAAAGCAGCAAAAGTTAGGCCCCTGAAAGGCTCGCTTAACTTTCGCTGCTTTAGCTCACTGGCCAGCAGCTGAATATTGCTGCTAACCAGTTAATTAATGCACTATCCATCCGACCTGGATATTCAATGCATATAAGCAGATATGGCCTTGGCAATGAATATCTGGGTTTGAAGTTCACTGGCAATGGCTAGCCGCTTTATCAGAACTAGCCATCACTGCTGAATATCCCTCCCAACATATAAAGACAAAAATTAAACTGAAATCCCAAGAAGCCTGATCCTGCATCAGTGGCATAGCCAGGACTGATATTTTGGCGAGGCTTGGAAATAACATGGGTGGGTAGAAAGCAATGCAAATGCTGACTCAGCTTCCAGTTATCCTCTCATTCGACTATTCTACTGGGTGATTGGTGGGCCTGATGCCAAAATGGCGGGGCCATGGTCCACTCAAGCCCACCCTTGTCTACACCCCTGCATGCAGTACAGCACCAGGGAAATAGAAAGAGATGCATATGCCCTGTACTGTGCAAAACATAAAGTCAGAACATGTAAATTCCAGACTGACATATTTCAATCACTAACTTGAAAATAAAATTCATTTTTCTATCTTTGTTGACATTTTATTCTCTAATCATGCTGATCTCAGTCTCTGGTTTCTGCTTTCTTGTGTCATCTTTTAACTTGCTTTCTAAAATTGCCAGCCCATCTGCCATTTCTATTCCCTTCTGTCTTTTTCATTTCCTTACATTGCTCTTTTCCTTTCAGCTTTCTTCCACTTATTTTTTTCTCTCTCTCTATGACCTCAGATTTTATTCCTCCTTCTTACCATCCAGTTCTCAATCCCCTCTCATTACTGTAGCTACCACTTTTCAACTCTTAACACAACCTTCTCCTACCTCATCTCTCTCTCCTCCCCCAGCCTCTTATTCCCCAGTTTTTAACTCTCTCCTAGCATCCAGCATATCTCTCCTTCTCTCCTCTCCTCCCCTCTCCAGTCCCTGTCTCCTTCATCCACCACCTCATCCCCCTTTTCTCACTCCACCATTCTTCTTCTCTCCCTATGCCTCTCCCCATAACCAATATATCCTTCTTTCTCACTTCCCATGTCCAGCATCTCCCTTCTGCTTCTCCCCATACCCCACATACAGCATATTACATTTTCCTCTACTTTTCCACCCCCCTCCTTCTAGCATTTCAACATATCTCTCCAACCCATGCCCAACAATCCCCCTCCCCATGTCCACCATCGACCCTTTCTCTTCATGGTTACCCCTCTCCCCATGTCCAGCATTGGCCCTTCTCATCTTCTCCCCGCCCCCTATGTTCAGCATCTGCCCTTTCTCCTCAATTTCTCCCTCCCCATGTCCAGCATTGGCCCTTTCTCCTCATCTCCCCCCCTCCCCACCATATCCAGCATCAGCCCTTTCTCCTCATCTTCCCTCTCCCCACATGTCTAGCATCAGCATTTCTCCTCCTCTCCTCTCCTACCACTTCTAGCATCGGCACTTCCTCCACATGTCCCCCCCCCCCCCCCCATTTCCAGCATCAGTCCTCTACCTCTCCTTCCCGCCCTCCCGATGTCCAACATCTGCCCTTCACCTTTCTGTCTCTCTCAGCAGTGATGGTGGCAAATGCAAAAAAAAAGCACAGAGTCTTCTTGCTCCATTGCTCTCTAAAGGCCCTGCCAGTCCTGCCCCTCTATGATGCATTTTGTGTCAGAGGGGAGTGAAATCGGCAAGGACTTCCGAGTACGCTGGAGTTGCAAAGACCTCACATTTTATTTTTAAAATTGACAGCCTGCCACCATGCCACTGCTTTTCACTGGGTGTGGATTGGCAATGGCGGCAGCAGGAGAGGGAGTGATGTTGCCACAGACCCAGGAGAAACGGTGGCATTGATAGGCACTTCCCTTAACAATTTTACTGGAGTGTTTGGGGGCATTTTTTTGCCTTTCCCAAAACTTTGCCGCCTGTGGAGGTTGCCTTACTCTGCCTAATGGTTAAGCTACCCCTGACTTAAATGCTTCTAAAAATCTGCATTGGGTTTTGCTCATGCACATGCTGCATGTCAGATGTGCAGCGCACACATGGGCTTCAAAGTCCCACCCTGATTTTTTTACTGCTCAAAAAACTCGGATTTTCAAATGCCGGTTTTCACTCTTTGCTGGCAACCAGCCTGGCCATATAAAAACAGGCCAGGCCGGCTAAAAACTGGCCAGTTGGCAACCCTAGTTACTCCACCCCAAAAATATCCCACTCCAACAACCCCACCACTCCCAAACTGCCTCATCCAAAAAAACTACCCCACCCCAAAAATATCCCATTCCAACAACCCAACCGCTCCCAAACTGCCCCATCCAAAAAACTACCCCATAACTGCCCCAATGCCCTGCCTACCCTACCACAAAAACTATGTATGACACATCTGCCCCACAAATTACCCCACCTCCAAAACTACGTCCCTGAAACTGCTGCATTGCCCCACAAACTACCCTACTCACCCAAACTACCTCTTCACATTTGACACATCCCCCAAAACTATGTAAATTAGAAATGCCCTATCAGCTTGGGAGACCAAGGACGAGGAGTCCCCGGACACTCGGCATCATTGGGATGATCCCTCTGATTCCCTGGTATCTGAACCTCGGAGAAGGTCCCCGCTAGAGGATATAGGTTTTCTGGACTTCGTGCGGGATATGTCCAAGGCTTTGGCATTCCCGACAGAGTCTGAGGAGGATCCTCGAGCCGACGAGCTTGAGATCCTCCAGTATGAGGCTCCCCCTCGAGAAGCCCTCACAGTGCCCATTCCTCCTATCCTGGAACGACTTATGCTCCACATGTGGGAGACACCGGCAATGACGCCAGTAATCAGCAAGCAGCTCGACTCGATGTATCAAGTCCGCCGGAGCCCTGGCTTCCAAAAATCACAACTGCCGCACAACTCTGTGGTTGTGGAGTCGGCTATGTGTCGACTGAAGAGTCAGAAGACGCACTCCCCGGTGCCCCCCGGTAGGGAGGTCCGTATTTTGGATACCCTCGGCAGGAAGTACTTTTAAATTTCATAGTCACTCAGGGCCTAGCATCAGCTAAGTACTTTTAGTTTCAAATTAAAACACAGAAGAGAGCTTTCTGGTTAAATTTAGAATCCAGCAGAGAGCTTGTAGTTTAAATTTCATAATAGGTTAGAGCCTAGCAGCAGCAAAGAGCTATAATTTAAATCAAATCAGAATATAGCTTACCTCAGCAGCACAGGACAGGGTACTGTGTAGCAGCCCTCTTTTAATAAGTGTTATATCCCTCCCTCCCTCCCCACACCCACCCTCCCCTGGGATAATCACAGCTTTATAGGTACTTGCACAACTTAAAAGACAGGAGGTGCTCTCAGGTGAAGCTCATTACCCAAATCAGTCATACACTAAGGACCTGAGATTAATTAAGCTTCAGGTGAACAAGGTATATTAAACTTATTAGGTACAGTTTTAGTGGTATAAATATCCATAGCACCCTTTAGTACGTAAAGAACTTAAAGATCTAAACACAAACTTAAAACTAAGATGCAGACAGCAGTCCAGCAGCGGGATGTGGGCTTTCCAGTCTTTTGCATTGAGTATCACATGTATGATTTTCTCCCAGCTGGTGAGAGGTCTTACGTGTGCACTAGGTGCAAGGAGCTCTTTGCTCTCAGGGAACAAGTCCGTTCTCTAGAGGCTAAAGTAGCAGACTTGGAAAGCATAAGACAGACAGAGAGGTACATAGACGAGACCTACAGGGATATAGTCCTGAAGTCCCACCTCCAGTCTGGCAGCATCCCTGTTGCCATGGAGGAGAGAGGTCACGTGACAGGAGAGCATCACCCTGGTGTGGCAGGAAGTGATCCTGTAACTAGGCCCTGTCCTCCAGGTGATGTAAAACCCTCTCGCACTGAGGAGGTTTCTCCAGGGCCAAGTGCCCATGAGGGAAGGGTTAGGACAGCAGTTATAGTTGGTGATTCGATCATTAGGCATGTAGATAGCTGGGTGGCTGGTGGACGTGAGGATCGCCTGGTAACATGCCTGCCTGGTGCGAAGGTAGTGGACCTCACACGCCACCTAGATAAGGTCTTAGATAGTGCTGGGGAGGAGTCTGCTGTCTTGGTACATGTCGGTACCAATGACATAGGAAAATGTGGTAGGGAGGTTCTGGAAGCTAAATTTAGGCTTTTAGGTAGGAAGTTAAAATCCAGAACTTCCAGGGTAGCATTCTCCGAAATGCTTCCCGTTCCACGCGCAGGACCCAAAAGGCAGGCAGAGCTCCGGAGTCTCAATGCGTGGATGAGACAATGGTGCAGAGATGAGGGGTTTGGATTTGTTAGGAACTGGGGAACATTCTGGGGAAAGGAGGGGCTCTTCCGAAGGGACGGGCTTCACCTTAACCGGGATGGAACCAGGCTGCTGGCATTAACCTTTAAAAAGGAGATAGAGCAGCTTTTAAACTAGATAATAGGGGAAAGCCGACAGTCGCCCAAGAGCGCATGGTTCGGAAGAATGTATCCTTGAAGGATACTACAAAAAGCAGAGAGGTTCCAAAAAAGAGTAAAGTAGCCCAAATGCCCTCGAGTATGGAGCTGACAGAGCTTAAAGATCCCAAATTACCCATGTCTACCAATAGCCAAATTAATATAAATAAAATACAGTCTCTAAAATGCTTGTATGCAAATTCTAGAAGTCTAAAAAACAAGATGGGAGAGTTAGAATATATAGCACTAAACGAGAGGTTAGATATGATTGGAATATCAGAGACATGGTGGAAGGAGGACAACCAGTGGGACACTGTGATACCTGGGTACAAACTATATCGTAATGATAGAGCTGATCAAATTGGTGGAGGGGTTGCGCTCTATGTTAGAGAGGGCATTGAGTCAGAAAGGATTAAAGTTTTGCAAGAAACAAAATTTGCTGTAGAATCTCTATGGATTGAAATTCCATGTAAAAAGGGGAAGGCGATGGCAGTGGGGGTGTACTGTCGTCCGCCTGGCCAGAATGAACAAATGGATGATGAAATGCTCAAAGAAATCAAGGAAGCTAGCAAAAGTTACAGTGCAGTAATAATAATGGGTGATTTCAATTACCCCGGCATCGACTGGGTCAGTGTCACAGCAGGACATGCTAGGGAGATAAAGTTCCTAGAAGAAAGAAATGACTGCTTCTTGGAGCAGCTGGTTCATGAACCGACCAGAGGGGAAGCCATATTAGACCTAGTCCTTAGTGGAACACCAGATCTAGTGCAAGAGATAAGGATGTTGGGGCCACTTGGCAATAGTGATCATAGCATGATCGCCTTTGATTTAATTAGTGGAGGAGGGATAGTAAGGAAATCCACAGTACTACCCTTTAACTTTCGAAAGGGAGACTATGATAAAATGAGGAAAACAGTTAAGAAAAAACTAAAAGGAGCAGTTGCAAAGGTTAAAGACGTACATCAAGCTTGGATGTTGTTGAAAAATACTATCTTGGAAGCCCACACCAGCTGTATTCCACGCTTTAAGAAAGGTGGAAGGAAGTCCAAAAAACTGCCAGCATGGTTTAAAGGTGAGGTCAGAGAGGCTGTTGTTGCCAAAAAAGCATCTTTCAGGAAATGGAAAAAAGAGCCAAATGACGAAACCTGGAAACAGCACAAGCACTGGCAAGTCAAATGCAAGGCATTGATAAGGCTGGCAAAGAGAGAATTTGAGAAGAAGCTTGCTGCGGAAGCAAAAACACGAAATAAAGACCTTTTCAAGTACATTCATAGCAAAAATCCTGTGAGAGAGTCAGTTGGTCCATTAGATGATAAAGGGGTTAAAGGAGCACTAAGAGGCGACAAGGCGATAGCGGAGAGACTGAATGAATTCTTTGCTTCAGTCTTTACTGAGGAAGATGTAGGGATGTTACCCATGACTGAAGTGGTATTTAAAGGTGCGGAAGAATTGAAGGAAATATTGATACATCGGGAAGATGTCTTACAACTATTAGATAAACTGAAGAGTAGCAAATCACCTGGGCTGGATGGTATACATCCAAGGGTGTTGAAAGAACTGAAATAAGAGATTGCAGAACTGCTATTAGTAATCTGTGAACTATCATTAAAATCATCTCTAATACCTGAAGATTGGAGGATCGCCAATGTAACACCAATTTTTAAAAAGGGTTCCAGGGGTGATCCGGGAAACTACAGACCGGTAAGCCTGACGTCAGCACCGGGAAAAATGGTAGAAACCATCATAAAGAATAAAATTACTCAGCATGTAGATAGTCACGACCTAATGGGAGACAGCCAACATGGCTTTAGACTAATCTGTTATGTTTTTTTGAAGGAGTGAATAAACAGGTGGACAAAGGTGAGTCGGTTGATATTGTGTATCTGGACTTTCAGAAAGCCTTTGACAAGGTCCCTCATCAGAGACTTTTGGCAAAACTAAAGAGTCATGGGATAGGAGGCAGTGTACTATTGTGGATCAGGAACTGGTTAAAAGATAGAAAGCAGAGGGTAGGGCTAAATGGCCAATTTTCCCAATGGAGAAAGGTGAATAGTGGTGTACCCCAGGGATCTGTGCTGGGTCCGCTGCTTTTTGACATATTCATAAATGACCTGGAAAGTGGAATAACGAGTGAGGTGATCAAATTTGCAGATGACACAAAACTATTTAGAGTTGTTAAAACCCAAGAGGATTGTGAAAAATTGCAAGAGGATCTTGATAAATTGGAAGACTGGGCATCAAAATGGCAGATGAAATTTAATGTAGACAAGTGCAAGGTTATGCACCTAGGGAAGAACAACCCAAACTATGGTTACACGATGCAAGGTTCCACATTAGGAACCACCACCCAGGAAAAAGATTTAGGCGTCATTGTGGATACCATGTTAAAACCCTCGGCCCAGTGTGCAGCGGCGGCCAAGAGAGCAAATAGAATGCTAGGTATGATAAGGAAAGGAATGGAAAATAAAACAAAAGATATTATAATGCCTCTATATCGTTCCATAGTGTGACCGCACCTTGAATATTGTGTGCAATTCTGGTCGCCATATCTTAAAAAGGATATAGCGATTTTAGAAAAGGTTCAGAGAAGAGCCACCAAAATGGTAAAGGGGATGGAAGGATACTCCTATGAGGAAAGGCTAAAAAGGTTAGGGCTCTTTAACCTGGAAAAGAGACGGCTGAGGGGAGATATGATAGAAGTCTATAAATTAATGAACGGAGTGGAACGGGTAAACGTAGATCGATTGTTTACCTTATCAGAATATAGAAAGACTAGGGGACATGCAATGAAGCTACAGGGTAAACTATTTAAGACTAATAAAAGAAAATATTTTTTCACTCAACGTATAATCAAACTCTGGAATTTGTTACCGGAGGATGTAGTAAAGGCTGTTAGTGTAGCTGGGTTTAAAAAAGGTTTGGACAAGTTCCTGGAGGAAAGGTCCATAAAGCACAGTTACTTACCTGTAACAGGTGATCTCTGGGAACAGCAGGAATTAGTCATCACATATAGGAATAAGTCATCACATATGGGTACGTCGGTACCGACGGAGCCTGCGCGGGAAAGCTCCCCAGCTTTTCAAATGAAAAGCTTTTGGGGCCTCCCACTGCACATGCGCGCTGCCTTCCCGCCTTCCTGACCAGCTCTCCTCAGTTCGAGTTTAAAGCTGAGACAATAGAGAGAGAGGACAGGAAGATAGAGGAATAGAGAGACAACTCCTAGGGGAGGTGGGTGGGTTGTGATGACTAATTCCTGCTGTTCCCAGAGATCACCTGTTACAGGTAAGTAACTGTGCTATCTCTAGGAACAAGCAGGAATAAGTCATCACATATGGGGACTCCCTAGCTGAGATGCCTGGGAGATCCCCTCCACGGGTAACCATCTTCGGATGGATCTCAGGCATCCATTCTGGGAAGGTGGGCAGGAGTTGTTTAAGTATGGAACAGGTGTTTGAGGACAGCCTGACCAAACAAGGCATCCCGGCGGGAGTCCTTGTCTAAGCAGTAATGGGCTGTGAAGGTATGCACCGAGGCCCAAGTGGCTGCTCGACAGATCTGATCTATGGATACAGAGTGGAGATGAGCCATAGAAGTGGCCATGGCTCTCACATTGTGAGCTGTGACATGGCCTTCCAGAGATATGTTCTTACTCTGGTAAGCAAAGGAAATACACTGAGCAATCCAGTTGGAAAGTGTGCGTTTGGTGACTGGAAGTCCCAAATGAGAAGGATCAAAAGCCACGAAAAGCTGAGAAGACTTTCGATGTGGCTGAGTTCTATTGAGGTAAAAGGCGAGAGCTCTTTTACAGTCAAGAGTATGAAGGTTCCTCTCTGCACTGGATGCATGAGGAGCCGGAAAAAAGACAGGTAGATATACCTCTTGATTAAGATGAAAAGGCGAGACCACTTTAGGCATAAAGTGGGGATTCGTCCTAAGGACCACCTTATCATGATGAAATCTGGTATAAGGTGGATTTGCCACCAAAGCCTGCAGTTCACTGATGCGGCGAGCCGAAGTGACTGCAATAAGGAAAAGGACCTTCCAAGAAAGAAATTTCAGGGAGGTAGATACCAATGGTTCAAAAGGTGGCTTCATAAGTTGACCCAGAACTAAATTCAAGTCCCATGCTACCGGAGGAGGCCGGATGGGAGGCTTAGTGAGGGTTAGGCCTCTCATGAATCTTGCAATAAGAGGATGAGAGGAAACAGATTGTCCATTTATAGGTTTTAAGGATGCTGTAATAGCACTTAAATGGACTCGTACTGAATTCGTCTTGAGGCCTGCATTGGAGAGATGCAGGAGATAGTCTAGTAGAGAATTCAATGGAAGTGCCAGAGGGTCAAGACCCTGTTGGGCACACCAAATGGAAAAACGTTTCCATTTGAAAGCATAGGAACGCCTGGTAGAGGGTTTCCTAGAGGCATAAAGGATATCTTTCACTGGTTGAGAAAGATTAAACTCTTGAAGGTTTAAGCCTTCAGTAACCAAGCTCGGAGATGTAGGGACTTGGGGTTTGGATGCCACAAAGTCCCCTGCTCCTGAGACAGAAGGTCTGGTGCAGCTCCCAGGTCCAGGGAGGAGCCCTGGGAGAGCTGTAGAAGGAGAGGGAACCACACTTGGCGTGGCCAGCGTGGAGCAATGAGGATCATGGATCCGTGATCCCTCTGAAGTTTGAACAGAGTCTTGGGAATCAAAGGAATGGGTGGAAAAGCGTACAGGAATTCCTGACCCCAATGCAGGAGAAAGGCATCGTTGGCCTGAGCTCCCTGACACGGAGTCCTGGAACAGAACCGGGGAAGTTTGGCATTCCACGGACTTGCAAAGAGGTCTATGTCCGGGGTCCCCCATTCCTGAAAGATTCTGCGTATCTGGTCCATATGTAGGGACCATTCGTGTGGGAGCAGAACTCGACTGAGTCTGTCTGCCCGAGAGTTTTGAACTCCTGGAAGATATACTGCCAGAAGATGAATTTGGTGCTCTCTGGCGAAGGCCCATAATCTGAGAGCTTCGTTGCAAAGCGACAGAGAGCCCGTCCCTCCTTGTTTGTTGATATAAAACATGGCCACCTGATTGTCTGTCTGAACTAGGACAGTCAGGTTGGCAAGGAGGGTATGGAAGACTGTGAGGGCAAGGAAGATTGCTCGCAGTTCCAGAAGATTGATATGAAGGGTGGTCTCTTGAGGAGACCAGATTCCCTGAGTGGAGAGATGTTGAAGATGAGCTCCCCACCCTGTTTGGGAGGCATCTGTTGTGAGGGTTGCTTGGGGCAACGAAGGTTGGAAGGGGGTCCCCAACAACAGATTTTTGGAGGATGTCCACCACTGGAGAGACCAAAACAGACGTTTTGAGGTGAGCACCTGGTCTGACAGCAGTCCCGATGCTTGAGACCACTGGGTGGCCAATGTCCATTGAGCTGCTCTCATATGGAGACGAGCATAGGGTACCACATGAACCGTGGAGGCCATGTGGCCCAGAAGTTGCAGCATTTCTCTGGCTGACAAGTGACTTCTGGACTGAGCTTGGGAGGCCAAGCTTATTAGCCTTTGGCCTCGGACCAGAGGGAGGTAGGCCCTTGCAGTGGTGGAGTCCAATTGGGCCCCTATGAATTCCAGAGACTGAGTAGGGATGAGTTGGGATTTGGGAATGTTTACCACAAGTCCCAGATATTGAAGAATACGCCTTGTGCGGTCCAGAGAAATCTGGGCTTCTGACTGAGATGGAGCTCGGATGAGCCAGTCGTCCAGATATGGGAAGACAAAGATTCCCATGCCTCTGAGAAATGCGGCTACGACTGCCATGCATTTTGTGAAGACTCTTGGAGCAGAGGCCAGACCGAAGGGTAGTACTCTGTACTGGAAATGTTTTCCCTGGAACAGAAATCTTAGATACTTTCTGTGGGATGGATGGATGAGTATATGAGTGTACGCATCCTTGAGATCTAGAGAACAAAGCCAATCTTGACTCTGAAGGTATGGAAGGAGAAGGCCCAGAGAGAGCATTTTGAATTTCTCCTTGAATAGAAACCTGTTCAATTCTCTCAGATCTAGGATAGGTCTGAAGCCCCCTGTCTTCTTTGTTATGAGAAAGTAAGGGGAGTAGAAACCTAACCCCTGTTGTGGAGGAGGAACCTCCTCTATTGCCCCTTGGGCAAGAAGAGAAGAGACTTCCTGACCCAACAGGGTCAGAAGAGATAGGGGAGAACTGAATTGCCTCACCATGGTATGGGGAGGAAGGCTGGAGAAATGAAGTTTGTAGCCCTCTCTGATGATAGAGAGGGTCCATTGCTCTGATGTTATTTGCTCCCATCTGGGAGCAAAGTGAGCTAGCCTTCCAGGAATGGTGAGGGGCTCTGGCTGTGCTAGAGCCAGAAACGGCAAGTTCTCTAGAGGGAAGTCAAAACCCCTGAGGGGGTTGAGCCTGCTGGGATGTAGCAGACACTGCAGGCTTTGACTTTACCTGCTTAGATTGTTGACGCTTAGCCGCAAGGCGAGGCTGAGCAGATTGTTGGCCAGTATTTGTGGGAAATCTGGTCTTTTTATAGTAAGGCCTTTTAAAAGGCTTCTTTTTGGTAGGGGTAGAAGTAGACTTGGAAAGTCTATCTAGAGTGGCATTTTCTGCATCCATTTGAGCAGCTTTAATCTGCCAGTCTTCCCCAAATAAGTTCTCACCGGTACAGGGCAGATTCCTGAGGCCTTCTACAACCCAGGGTTCTAGGTTAGAAGCCTGGAGCCAAGCGAGACTTCGGGCTGCAATAGCAATTCCCGAAGCTCTGCCTGCAACCTCGAAAGAATCAAAGGCTGCCCTGTTGGAGAACTTGGAGACCTCTGAAAGTTGTGTCACCATAGAAAAGAAGTCCGCCCTTTGATCATCAGGGATAAAGGGGGCAAAATTCTGTATTTTTAGGGCAAGTTGCCCAAGATACATGCCCATATAAAGGCTATAAGAGTTGATCCTGGCTATAAGCATACTAGCCTGGAACATCTTTCTTCCAAAAGAGTCTAGGTTCTTACATTCACGCCCTGGGGGGGTAGAAGAATGCCTCTTAGGACTCTTTATTTTCTTCATAGCAGACTTCACCACAATGGAGTGGTGAGGCAGCTGAGTTTTTTGGAACCCAGGCGAGGGAGGGACCCGATACATGGTGTCCAACCTGCGGGAATGGGGAGACAGTGTTAAAGGAGTCTCCCACAAATCCATCAAGTGTTCTTGAAGGATTTCATGGACAGGCAGAGTGACTGCCTCTTTAGGAGCTTTTGAGTATCCTAAAATGTCCAATTTTTTTGATCTGGGTTCTCTTTCAGAAGATGTAGTAATAGAAAGTGCTTTAGCTACATCAAGAATGAAATCCTGAAAGGATAAATCCTCTGGAGGAGACATCCTCCTCTTGGGAGAAGAGGGCTCCTCAGGAAGAGTAAGCTCAGCAGAGTCATCAGAGGAATTAAATTCATCAGAAGAATCTGAGTACTCTTTCTGTGCTTCCAATGTACGATACGCGTACCGATCGGTATCGACATCGGGCGTATCGGGCATGGGATCGGTACCGGGCGAAAGCCGGAATCCGCCATGCGAAACCGATCGACGTTTAGAAGTCGATGGTCTGGGTTCCGGTGTAGATACCAGAACCGGGGTCGGTACCGATGAAATCGGTACCGAGGGCGTCGCAGCCTTAATGAAGGCCAGTACGGCCTGCTGCATGGTCTGGACAGTACTGCCCATAGACGCCACTACTGCCTGGATGTCGGTACCGGTATGGGCCGGTACCCCAGAGCAGTCCAACAGGTGATCTGTCGAGGCCGTGCCATCGATGTCAACCTGTGACCCCATGATTGCTTTGGAGGCCGGAACCTCCCGCCGGGGTTTTTTGGCCTGGGCAGAATCCTCGAACTCAGAACTGAGAGCCTCTCGATCTTTAGAAAGAGATTTGCTTTTAGAGGATTTGCCCACAGAAGATTTGGTTACCTGAGATCCATCCGGAGAGGAAGACCTGGACGACTGTGATGCTTCTGAAGGAAACAGCACATGGAGCTTGTTAGCCCGGTTCTGCAAACCGCGTTTAGACATCTGGGTGCAGGATGGGCAGTCCGGTATGGAGTGCTCAGGTCCCAAACATTTGAGACACCATTCATGGGTGTCTGTGACAGAAATGACAGCACTGCATTTGGTACATTTTTTGAAACCAGGGACTGGCTTCTCCATGAGGAGAAATTGTGTAGGCCCTAAGGCCTAACACCGGGTACCAAGCAGTGCTGAAGTAAAAATAAAAAAGTCTTTTTTTTTTTTTTTATATATAGAAAGAAAGAAAGACCGGCGATACCGGTATCGGTATGGGGAAGGCAGGTACGCGGTCTAAAGAAATAAACAAAAGTAACAAATTCTTCAGCGGTGACAGGAACACGACCTGCTGGCTCCGCGGAAAAAGAAGAACTGAGGAGAGCTGGTCAGGAAGGCGGGAAGGCAGCGTGCATGTGCAGTGGGAGGCCCCAAAAGCTTTTCATTTGAAAAGCTGGGGAGCTTTCCCGCGCAGGCTCCGTCGGTACCGACGTACCCATATGTGATGACTTATTCCTATATGTGATGACTTATTCCTGCTTGTTCCTAGAGATACCATTATTAAGAAGTGACCGAAGATATCAATGCTTGACCCAGTACAAGCATTGTGGAACTTGTGTCTCTTGGGGAAACTGCTAGGTACATATGACCTAGATTGGCCACTGTTGGAAACAGAATACTGGGCTTGATGGACCTTGGTCTGACCCAGTATGGCATATCTTCTGTTCTTCTGTTCTTATGTAAGTGTTTCCAGGGAGCAATGCTGAATTGTCGGATCCAGGCATACCAGCTGTACATGGGCATGTACCTGAGAGACCTGGCGAAGGAAATCGCTGGGTTCTCGGCTGGTCTCTTCGAGAAGCCTTTGCAGCACTTCAAGGGCCTGTCCAAAGCTGTCCGTGAATGATCCAAGTCCATGTCTCGGGCGGCCTATGATGGGTTCGAGTCAGCGGCATGGGTAGCCGCGGCTGGCATCGTGCACGCCGCCAAGCTTGGCTGCAGTCATCTGACTTCGAGCAATGGGTTCAGGACAAGTTGGTCGATGTCCCATGATCGCCCTCAGCTACCCGGATCACAGGCAAAACACATGCACAGCACACATAGAACACACAACAGGGATGTAAGGATTACTACTAGTCAAAATCACGGACAGCAAAAGGAAGGATTTCCTTTATTAGTAAAAAAGCCTAAAGCCCGACACAGGCCGTGTTTCGTTGCCTTCTTCAGGGGCAGGCTATGTAAAATACACAATAAAAACATTATAACACATCATAATAGCATTGTACGTCACTAAATAAATCACATCAATAGTCTGAGGACGAATAAATAATAATCAATAAAACAAATCATAATGACTATAAATAATCACATCTAAAACTATAAATAATTAAATAAACACTGTATCCACTAAAATCAGCACAGACCATTAAAAGACATATATACTAAAAATATAATAATCATAAAGAGACATAAAAATATATAATGATAAAAATTGTTAAAACATAATAAATAACAGACATACCTCTTGAGCTAAAAGTGCATCCCATGCACTCTATATGCTACCAAGGACAGAGAAAGACAAAAACAATGGATAAGTGTATCCAAAACTAAAAGGTCATATATGCGTTAATATACACTAATAGACATAATAGTGAGATGACATCCCTAAAAGGAATCAGTGGAACCAGAGGTGCACACCAGCACCCCTATCTAGAGGCCAGTTATTATAAAATAATTTATTACCTGCAAATATTATACTTATGCTCCAAACGTTGCCATACCAGGACACTCGGCAGCTTATGCAGGTAATTTGCAGGATTAACCACTAAGATATAATGCACAATAATAAAATAATAAACAAATATATTTAACAGAACTGAAAAAATGTCACCATAAAACATAAAAAACTGTATATGCTGTCACTACCTTGATTATAGACCCCATGTGCAAAAAAAAATAAGTAAACGTGGAGAGCCTGCGATTGCAAATTACATCCATTCCGAACTTTTAAACACCAAAAGGAACCCCCCTCAGTAATCGTATATTCGAATAAATTATCTCCATGTCACAGTTATAATGTCAACTAAATAAAAAGAATATCAAAATTGAAACTTACAACCATAAAAAACTCTCGTAAACGTGAGATAGCGGAGAACTTCCAACTGTGAAACCGCTCAATGTAAAAACGCCCGCAGCTGCGCATTCCTTTAAAACGTTCCCGCCATATGTAAATGATTGTATTGAAGGGTTACCCTCTATCTCCATATTCCAACAGGGAAAATTTCAAAAATAAAAATAAAAATGACAATTGACAACAGGGTAAATTAACTTGTAGAACAGAAACTAAAAACAACATTTCTGGTAACTAATGTTATACTGAATCGTCCCTCGGAAATATCAAGCCATATATCTCAAAGAGGTGAAAAGCTTTGGAACCTCAATGTTCTAAAACACTGACTGATCAAAAATGTAACAACTAAAAACCAAAAAAGCAAAGTTTAATTCCCTAATTATGGGGCTACTGTGCTACATCGGGAGGCAACAATTTCTATTAAAAACATGACAACATTTGAGAACCGGGACAAGGACCATCAAACCTCCTAAAATCTCCATATTTGAGTTATTCAACAAAAAGAGAGAAGGGGGGGAAAGAACCAAGCTTACAATCGTAAAAACCGCACTTGTGGTGTAGCGGAATCATACCCACTACGACATAAAAACATATCGAATGGAATCTTTGCAGCGCTTATGGGTGGTTGGAATATGACACGAATAATTTGATGTGATGGTTCATTTAGGTAATGTCCTGCTAAAAAGTTTTTTTGTTGATTACTAGTATATGGAAATAGAGAAAAGTACCCTCCCCTTTGATATGCGTCTTTCACCAGCGTGTAACCGTGGTTTTTTATGTCGTAGTGGGTATGATTCCGCCACACCACAAGTGGATCCTCTAGAGGTTCCTGAGCGACCGCAGGCATAATAAGATTTAGAGAAATAAGCGCCCCAAGCTCCTCCTTACGGAAGACCCTAAAAACATTAGGATCTTTGCCTGGCGCAATCTCACCATCTTCAAGCTCCCCTGAGCAAAAATCCAAGCCTGCATCGGAGAGCACCTCCCCTTCCTCCACTAACTGAGAGTCTGATATCAGGGCCCCCAGGGGGTCCAATCCGGGCTGTGCTTTCAATTCCCCTTGGGAAGTACCCTCCCCAGGGTCTAAGGTAGGCTGCGCAGGTGGCACCATGTCTACCGGAGGAGATTTAGAAGAATCTGACTGAGAAGATCTCAATAAAAACATCTTATACATTGCCAAGATAAATTCGGGGGGAAAAAAGGCAGAAATGCTCTCCTGAGCCTCAGGAAACCTCTACGGGGACTTAGGAACAGTCGGAGCTTCTTTAGAAGACGTAGACTTTCTTTTTCCCAGTTTGTGAGGGCCTGCGGGAGAGACGGACGGCTCACTCAAAATAGAAAGTTTGCTCTCCATCTGAAACTGCTCATGGAGCACAAGGCTAAGCCAGGAAGAGAACCAAATCTGGAGCTGCTTGAAGCAACTGAGCCGCACAGAACGCACAGCACGCGAGCACTACCAACAGCCGAGAACGGCTCGCCGACGTGAGCCCGGCTGAAAAAAATGCCTTTGCCTGCTTACACAAAAAGGCTCACCTGCACTGCTCGGAGCAGCGTGGGACCGGCAACAAATTAATATCTCTAAGAGGGAGACAGTCAGCTTCAATCCTATTCAGCTGACTGAAAGACTGGTACGCTGTCATCAGGGGGAGTGGCTTGAGCTGTCAGCAAAGCTTGAAGTTTTTCAGTCCTCAGCTGCTGAAGGGGATTGACAACCCTAACGTTCCCTGGACTGGCCCGGAGAAGCATAAGGAAATACACCCACCCACGCACATAACGAATATATACATGCATGAACAAACACAGACACACATACAAGTACACATACGAGCCCACAAATACACAGACTCAAAACAGAGATACAAACACACAAAATAGATAGACATACAAAATGAAAATATGCACGCACACACAGAGGCAATGCAGATACAAACAGACGGGTGTGTATATGCACATACACACACAGAGAAGTTGGAAAGAATTCTATAAGCCATGTTCTGCATGCTTTCCTCTTTTTAATTAATGCATGCTATTCTTAAATAACACATGCTATTTGATTAGGATGTAAGAGCAGTGTGTACTAAATAAGATTAGAATGCACTAAGTAGAGATGAGGATAGAATTTGAATTCAAAAAAGCATGGGACAAACACAGAGGAACTCTAAAGGAATAAAGGGGACTATTGTAGTTGTTGATATGGAAGGACAGACTAGAAAGGCCATGTGGTATTTTTCTATGTTTCTATGTAAGATTAGTGTATGCCAGGCATCTAATGGGGAATCAGCACTGCACCTAGATTCATTTTCCTGATCCAACCTGCAGAGTTGCCATGCTATCCAGTTCCAGGAGTTGGATCTTGAACCAATCCTGGATTTCTGACAATCTTATCCTGATGCATTATGGGGCCTACAACACTGATTCTAGCGGGTACAATCACAGACTACAAATACCATACTGAATTGTAATGCAAATTTAAAATCAGAACTGCAAATTAACCTCACGCCTGGACCTGGTTAATTTGGCAACTCAGGATCTGCCCAATTTTTGATATAGATGCCTAAATTTAAGTAATCTGCAGGGGGAGAATTTATTTTTTTTGCCAAATTCAGATCTCTAAAAAAGGGTAGGCACCAAGACCTTTTGAATATAGGCCTATGTACGTGTTCATTTTATGACCTCCACAATTGTGGAATACAAACTCAGTAGAAGTTAGTAAAGACATGAATTAATTGTTTTTTTGCCACAATATTAAAACTTGGCTTTTTCAGGGAGTGTTTAATGCTTGATTAAGACATAAATGAATGTAAAATAAGGCTGTTGTTATGCAAGTTTTTATTCATTTATTTATTTTTCTGTTGTTTTTTTTTAATACCACCTTAACCGGGAATCTAAGCGGTTTACAGGAAAGAAAATATTAACTTAAGAACCTAAGAACATAAGATATGCCATACTGGGTCAGACCAAGGTCCATCAAGCCCAGTATCCTGTTTCCAACAGTGGCCAATCTAGGTCATACGTACCTAGCAGTTTCCCCAAAAGACACAGGTTCCACACTGCTTGTACTGGGTCAAGCATTGATATCCTGGGTCCCTTCTTAATAAAGGTTTATGGACCTTTCCTCCAGGAACTTGTCCAAACCTTTTTTAAACACAGCTACACTAACAGCCTTTACTACATCCTCCGGTAACAAATTCCAGAGTTTGATTACACGTTGAGTGAAAAAATATTTTCTTTTATTAGTCTTAAATAGTTTACCCTGTATGCTGTAACTGTTTTACATAGAACCTTAGAACTTTAGTAACATCAAACAGAACGATTACATTTGGTAACTATGGCCAATAGACCGTAACATATTTAACTATTTATATATTTAACATTTTTTATATACTGCCTTTTATGATATCAAGGTGGTTTACATTGAACAAACTGAAATTACATTGAACAGGGCATTATAACTTGGAGATAACTATTTTTTTACAGGGAAAGCACAGTTACTTACCTGTAACAGGTGATCTCTGGGAACAGCAGGAATTAGTCCTCACATATGGGTACATCGGTACCGACGGAGCCTGCGCGGGAATGCTCCCCAGCTTCCCAGAATGAAAGCTTTTGGGGCATCCCACAGCGCATGCACGCTGCCTTCCTGCCTTTCCTACCAACTCTCCTCAGTTCAAGTTTAAAGCTGAGACAATAGAGAGAGAGAGTAAAGGAAAGACAAGAGAGAGAGATACAACTCCTAGGTGAGGTGGGTGGGTTGTGAGGACTAATTCCTGCTGTTCCCAGAGATCACCTGTTACAGGTAAGTAACTGTGCTATCTCCAGGAACAAGCAGGAATAAGTCCTCACATATGGGGACTCCCTAGCTAAGATGCCTGGGAGATCCCCAAGGGAATGAGACCCTGAAGGGTTCCTCGTCTTCCTATGGATCTCAGGCATCCATCCAGGGAAGGAGGGCAGGAGTTGTTTAAGAATGCAACAGGTGTCTGAGGACAGCCTGACCAAACAAGGCATCCCGGCGGGAGTCCTTGTCCAAACAGTAATGGGCTGTGAAGGTATGAACTGAGGCCCAGGTGGCTGCTCGACAGATCTGGTCGATGGACACAGAATGAAGATGAGCCATAGAGGCGGCCATGGCCCTCACATTGTGAGCTGTGACATGGCCCTCCAGAGGAAGGTTCTTACTCTGGTAAGCAAAAGAAATACACTGAGCAATCCAATTGGACAGTGTTCTCTTAGAGACTGGAAGTCCTAAATGAGAAGGATAAAAAGCAACAAAAAGCTGTGTCCTGTGCAAGTAAAAAGCAAGAGCTCTTTTACAATCTAGAGTATGAAGGTTCCTCTCTGCACTGGATGCATGAGGAGCTGGAAAAAAGACAGGTAAATATACCTCTTGATTAAGATGAAAAGGTGAGACCACTTTAGGCATAAAGTGAGGATTTGTCCTAAGGACTACCTTATCATGATGGAACCTTGTATAAGGTGGATTAGCCACTAAGGCCTGCAGTTCACTGATGCGGCGAGCAGAAGTGACTGCAATAAGGAAAATAACCTTCCATGAAAGAAATTTCAAGGAGGTAGTGGCTAAGGGTTCAAAAGGTGGCTTCATAAGCTGACCAAAAACCAAGTTTAAGTCCCATGCCACCGGAGGAGGTCGAATGGGAGGTTTTGTTAAAGTTAGGCCTCTCATAAATCTTGCAATAAGAGGATGAGAGGAGATAGGTTGTCCATTGAGAGGCTTAAGGGATGCTGCAATAGCACTCAAATGGACCCTTACTGAATTCGTTTTAAGGCCTGCATTGGAGAGATGCAGGAGATATTCCAATAGAGAATTCACAGGAAGTGCCAGAGGGTCAAGACCCTGCTGAGCACACCAAATGGAAAATCTTTTCCATTTAAAAGCATAGGAACGGCTAGTGGAAGGTTTCCTGGAAGCATGGAGGATATCCTTCACTTGCTGAGAAAGATTGAAGTCTTGAAGGTCTAGGCCTTCAGTAACCAAGCTCTGAGGTGAAGGGACTTGGGGTTTGGATGCCACAAAGTCCCCTCCTCCTGAGACAGAAGGTCTGGAGCAGCTCCCAAGTCCAGGGAGGGGGCTTGGGAGAGATGCAGAAGTAGAGGGTAACACACTTGGCGTGGCCAGCGTGGAGCTATGAGGATCATAGATCCTTGATCCCTCTGAAGTTTGAACAGAGTCTTGGGAATCAAAGGAATGGGTGGAAAGGCATACAGGAAGTCCTGACCCCAATGGAGGAAGGCATACTTGGCCTGAACTCCCTGACACGGAATTCTGGAACAGAACCGGGGACGTTTGGCATTCCACGGACTTGCAAATAGGTCTATGTCCGGGGTTCCCCATTCCTGAAAGATTCTGAGTACCTGATCCATGTGCAGGGACCATTCGTGTGGAAGCAGAACTCGACTGAGTCTGCCTGCCCAAGAGTTTTGAATTCCTGGGAGGTATACTGCCAGGAGATGGATTTGATGCTCTCTGGCGAAGGCCCATAATCTGAGAGCTTCGTTGCAAAGCGACAGAGAGCCAGTTCCTCCTTGCTTGTTTATGTAAAACAAGGCTACCTGATTGTCCGTTTGAATGAGGACTGTCTGGTAGCTGAGGAGGGTATGAAAGACCTTGAGAGCTAGGAACACTGCTCGAAGTTCCAAGAGGTTGATATGAAGAGAGGTCTCCTGTGGGGACCAAGTTCCCTGGGTGGAGAGGTCCTGTAGATGAGCTCCCCAACCTGTTTGGGAGGCATCTGTTGTGAGGATTGCTTGGGGCAACAACGGTTGGAAGGGGGACCCCAGCAACAGATTTTGAATGGACATCCACCATTGGAGAGACCAAAAGAGACGTTTGGAGTTTGCTATTTGGTCTGAGAGAGCTCCTGAAGCTTGAGTCCACTGGGTGGACAAAGTCCATTGAGCTGCTCTCATGTGTAGGCGAGCATAGGGTACCACATGTACTGTGGAAGCCATATGGCCTAGCAGCTGTAGCATCTCCCTGGCAGTTAAATGGCTCTTTGACTGAATCTGGGAGGCTAACTGCACTAGACGTTGACAACGGGCCTGAGGAAGGTAGGCCCTTGCAGAAGTGGTGTCCAACCAGGCACCTATGAATTCCAGGGACTGAGTAGGGGTGAGCTGGGACTTTGGGAGGTTTACCACAAGTCCCAGGTATTGCAGAATGCACTTGGTGCGGTTCAGGGAGATCTGAGCCTCTGACTGGGTTGGAGCTCGGATGAGCCAGTTGTCCAGGTATGGGAAGACAAATATTCCCAGAGTGCGTAGAAATGCAGCAACTATTGCCATGCATTTGGTGAACACTCTTGGAGCAGAGGCTAGACCGAAAGGAAGCACTCTGTATTGGTAATGTTTTCCCTGGAAAAGAAAATGTAGGAATCTTCTGTGAGATGGATGGATGAGGACATGAGTGTACGCATCCTTGAGATCTAGAGAACAAAGCCAATCCTGACTATGCAGGTATGGAAGGAAAGTGCCTAGAAAAGCATCTTGAACTTCTCCATGCATAGGAATTTGTTCAATTCTCTGAGATCTAGAATGGGTCTGTATCCCCCTGTTTTCTTTGGAATGAGAAAATAGGGGGAGTAAAACCCTGACCCCTGTTGAAGAAGAGGAACTTCTTCTATGGCCCCCTGGGCCAGAAGGGTAGTCACCTCCTGATCCAGAAGGTCGAGGAGAGATGTGGGAGAATTGAAATGTCTCACCATGGTGTAGGGAGGAAGGTCTAAGAAATGAAGTTTGTAGCCCTCTCTGATGATGGAGAGGGTCCACTGCTCTGATGTGATTTGCTCCCATCTGGGAGCAAAATGAGCTAACCTTCCTGGAATGGTGAGAGGTTCTGGCTGTTGTAGAGCCAGAAAGGTTAAGTTCTCTAGTGTCAAGTCAAAAACCCTGAGGGGCTTGGGACTGCTGGGTTGCAGCAGCCCCTGCAGGTTTAGGCCTGGTCTGTTTAGGTTGCTGACGCTTAGTAGCAAAACGACCTGTAGAAGACTGTTGACCAGAAGTGGAAGGAAATCTGCCCTTCTTGTAAAAAGACTTTTTAAAAGATTTTTTCTTGGCCGGAGTGGAGGTAGACTTAGAAAGTCTATCCAGAGCAGCATTTTCTGCATCCATTTGAGTGGCTTTAATTTGCCACTCCTTGCCAAATAGGTTTTCACCTGTACAGGGCAGATTTCCTAAACCATCTTGAACCCAGTGTTCTAGATCAGAAGCCTGGAGCCAAGCAATTCTACAAGCAGCTATAGCAATGCCTGAGGCTCTGCTGGCACCCTCAAAAGAATCAAAGGCTGCCCTGTTGGAAAACTTTGAAATGTCTTGAGTATGCTTAAGCCAAAGAAGGAATTCATCCCTTTTATCTTCTGGAATAAAAGGGAGAAAGTTGTGCAGCTTTTCTGCAACCTCCTTCAGAAACATACCCATATAAAGGCTGTATGAATTGATTCTGGCAATAAGCATGCTAGCTTGGAAGATTTTCCTACCAAAAGCATCCAAGGTCCTGCATTCTCTTCCTGGAGGAGTAGAAGAATGTCTTTTGGTACTCTTTATCCTCTTCATAGCTGACTGCACCACAATGGAGTGGTGAGGAAGCTGAGTTTTTTGAAATCCAGGAGAAGGAGGGACACGGTACATAGTGTCCAATCTACGAGAATGAGGAGAAAGGATGAGAGGAGTCTCCCACAATTCAATCAAATGTTCTTGAAGAATTTCATGAATTGGCAAGGTGACTGCCTCTCTGGGAACCTTAGAGTATCCCAAAATATCTAATTTTTTTGCTCTAGGTTCTTTTTCAGAGGTTACTGAAATAGAGAGTCCTTTAGCTACTTCTATTATGAAGTCTTGAAAGGACAAATCCTCTGGAGGAGACATTCTCCTTTTTGGAGAAGAAGGCTCCTCAGGAAGGGTGACAGATACTTCAGGGGACTCATCCGATGACTCAGAATCATCAGAAGAATCGAAGTATCGTCTGCCCGATTCCAAAGATCGATAAGCGTATCGATCGGTACCGACATCGGGTGTCCCCGGTACCGGGTCGGTACCGAGAAAAAGCCCAGGACAGGGAGCCGGAAGCGGCATCCTGGCCGATGTCGATGCAGCCGGTACCGGTATCAAGGTTGGTACCGGTACCGGTACCGGTACCGACAACAGGGCTTGTTGCGGTACCAACGGTGTCGCAGCCTTGATGAAAGCCAGTATGGCCTGCTGCATGGATTGCACAGTGTGATCCATGGACGCCACGACTGCCTGGATGTCGGTACCGGGAGATTGTGCCGGTACACCAAAGCAGTCTAACAGGTGATCAGTCGAGGCCGTGCCATCGATGTCAACCTGTAACCCCATAGGAGGAGCTTTGGAAGCCGGAGCTTCCCGCCGGGGTTGTTTGGCAGGGGCAGGATCCTCAAGGGCAAGCCCGGAGGCTTCTCGATACTTGGAGGGAGATTTGCCCTTCGAGGACCTGCTAAATGTATGTTTGGTTACCTGAGACCCATCAGGAGAGGAAAACCTGGAAGATGTCGATGCCACCGCCGGTGCATCCGTGGGAAACAGCACATGGAGCTTGGCTGCTCGGTTCTGTAACCCCCGTTTAGACATTAGGGAACAGGACTGGCAATCCGGGACGGAGTGCTTAGGCCCCAAACATTTAAGACACCATTCATGGGTGTCTGTAACAGAAATTGTACCGCTACACTTAGTGCATTTTTTAAAACCAGAGGCTGGTTTTTCCATGAAGGAAAGTTTCTTGTGGGCCTGGAGACCTAAGAAGAAAAATACACCAAGTGAGGAGAAAAATTATTATTATTTTTTTTTTTAGAAGAAAAGAAAAGAAAAAGACCGGCGGTACCGGTCCGGCGTCGGGGAAGGCAGACACGCGACCAAAGAAATAAATTAAAATAAAGAACTTCTTCAGTAGTGACAGGAACACAACCTGCTGGCTCCGCGGAAAAAGAAGAACTGAGGAGAGTTGGTAGGAAAGGTGGGAAGGCAGCGCGCATGCGCTGTGGGATGCCCCAAAAGCTTTCATTCTGGGAAGCTGGGGAGCATTCCCGCGCAGGCTCCGTCGATACCGACGTACCCATATGTGAGGACTTATTCCTGCTTGTTCCTGGAGATCAGGGGCTATGGAGGGTTAAGTGGCTTGCCCAAGACCACAAGGAGCACCTGTGGGACTAGAAACCCCAGTCCTTCCAGCCCAAGGTTGCTGTCCTCTAGTGGGATTTGAACCCCTGACCCTATGGCCTGAAGTACCTTGCCCCAACCACTAGGCCACTCCTCCACTAATCACAATTATGTACAACAAAGGTTGTGTGTTGTTGAGGGAAGTGGATGGGAGGAGTAAAGTGGGAGGGTGGTACTTTTTGAAAGGGGGATAAGTATCTGTAAGTTTGTTGTTCCATGGGGACACACCATTTAGTCCTTGAAGTGTTCTTTGAATAGGAATGGCTTGAGTTCTTTGCGGAACTTTGTTGGGTCATGTGTTTCTCTGAGGTTGTTGGGGAGTGCATTCCATATATCAGTTGCATAAGTGGAGAAAGCTCTGTTGTGAGTATTTTGGTTTGCCCGTGTTATTTTTGCTGGCAAGTCCAGTAAGTTCTGGTTACAGCTGCTCCTTTTTCTGGTGGTTGTTGGTGTTCGGATGAGGGACCTTAGGTATGGTGACAACTGGTCATGTAGGGTTTTGAATATGTTCATTATTGATTTGTATTTAATTCAGCTGTATACAGATAGCCAGTGTAGATCTTTTAAAATGTTGCTTTTAGTATGATACATGCTGCAGTATATTGGGCCATCTGTAGCTGATGAAGAGCCTAAAGGGATGATATTTAAGACTAATCGGAGAAAATATTTTTTCACTCAACATGTAATCCAACTCTGGAAGTTGTTGCCAGAAGATGTAGTAAAAACTGTTAGTGTAGCTGGGTTTAAAAAACATTTGGACAAGTTCCTAGAGGAAAAGTCCACAAACTATCATTAAAGTGGATTGGGGAAATCCACTGCTTAGCCCTGGAATGAGCGGTATGGAATCTGTCTGTCTTTGGGAACCTGACAGGTACTTGTGACCTGAACTGCACATTGTTGGAAACATGAAACCATGCTTGATGGATCCAGTATGTCATATCTTATCTCATATAATACTTCCTGATTCCCCATTTCCATCCTGTACTTTCTTTCTGAGTCGCAATCTACCCTCCATTGCTTCAAACCCTCTGTCACTGATTTCTTCCTTTGTATTCATGTCATTCTTCTATCTGCTACCCTCTACCTAGCCTCCTATTGCCCCTCTTCACCATATTTTCATTCCCATTTCCACCCTCCCTTACCCTCTTCAGAGACCCATCCTTTTCCTCTCTCCTATCCCTCCAAGTATCCACAGTCCATTCACTACCTCTCATCCTCTCTCCAGTCCACCAGGTCATTCACACCATGTTTCAGCCTCTCCTAACCTTTTATCCCTTTTTCCTTACCCCCCATTTCACACCCTCACTCAGCATCCCAACCCATCTAACACATCCCCACTCAAACATACCAATTACCAGCCTACCAACTGTCCCCTCCAAATTCCCATTCAATCTCTCTCATACCAATTCCCTGCTCTTCCCCCTGCCACTCTCCCACTCAATCACCATATTCCTTTTCTTTCATGAATCCCATCCTTATGCTCTGTCTCCACTGCTCCTGAGTCCCATCATTCTACTGTTTTCCCTGCTTCCTCAAGTCCCATCCTTCTGCTTATCAAAGTTGCTGCTATAGTTTATGCCTCTGTCCAGACGGACAGCCTGATCCCAGGCAAGGGACTGGTTCCAAATACAAGTTGTCTGCAAGTTGAATCTCTCATGAAACAACTGGAGGAACTGAGAAAGGAGGTGGCAAGATTGAGAAGCATCTGTGATAGTGAGAGCTACCCTGATGAAATGCTTCTTGAGGCATCCAAGATTTTCAACAGAGGTGAAGATGGTATGATGCAAAAAGAAGAGAGCTGAACATGGATCACCAGAACTTGCAGAATCGGCATTCTTACTCTATTGTCCCTTGAACTGAAGAACCAGTATGTAGTCCTGGAAGTGGAGGAGGCAAGAACATCCCTGGAACAGGAAGAGCTCAAAACCCCCAAAGTTGCTGAATCAGTGACCACATGGAAAGAAAGGTTAGTGGTGATTGTTGACTGTCCTCTGAGGTGTACAGGGGTATCCATCTTCTGACCAGACTTGATGACCTGGGAGGTATGCTGTCTACCAGTTTCTAAAATCCGAGATATTACAGAGACTCATCAAGCTTACTGACTATTATCCAATGCTGCTCATCCATGTTGGCACAAATGATACTGCTAGGCATCCCTTCAAGCATATCAAGAGTGTCTTTGTGGCTGTGGGAGAGGGTGAAGTAGATAGGTGCACAGGTGGTGTTATCTTCAATCTTACCTTTTGAGGGTAAAAGCTGAGTTAGAGAAATTTGCATCCTGGAGATGAATGCATGCTTACCTGGATGGTATTATCAAGAGTGATTTGGTTTGCTGATACATGGGATGATTTTCCAAGGGCTGCTAAGCAGAGATGGCATCTACCTATCCAAGAAGGGGTGAATGTCTTCCGCAGCAGATTGGCTAAAATACTGAAAAGGGCTTTAAACTAGATTCATTGAGGATGGGTGAAAAAAGTCTCCAGGTAAATAAAAACCCTCAGGTATGTAAACATTAATTACATCTGTAGAAATGAGAAAAAGGGGCAACATCTGGAAAGCAGTATGTATTAATGCCCATAGTATGGGAAATAAGATTATGGATCTAGAGGCTTTAATGGAAGAGGTTGATTTAGATTTAATGGTGGTCATGAAAACATGGTTCATGGAGAACCATGATTAGGATATAATTATGCCGGGCTATAAGTTATTCAGGAAGGACAGAGTAGGAAGAAGGAGCAGTACTATATGTAAAAATAATATTAAAGCAACAGAATCGCAGGGCTTATGAGGGTAGGGGGAGGCACTGTGGATTAAACTAGAAAGAGGGAATGGAGCATCCATTTACATTGGTGAGATATATAGACCTTCACAAGCAGAAGTGATGGAGATTTAATTAAAGACATTCACAGTGATGCTATGAAAAGAGAAGTACTGCTGATAGGTAATTTCAATATGCCAGATGTTGACTGGGACACCCCTGTTGCAAGGTCATTTAGAAGTAAGGAGATCCTACATTGTCTACAGAGAGAACTATTCTGGCAACTGGTAATAGAACCCACATAAACCATAAACCATGGGAAGGGGTCATACTGGGCCTGTTGCTTACGACTGGGGAGAGTGCTTTTGATGTTATAGTGGGTGATCATCTCGCATCCAGTGATCACTGGATAGTGTGCTTTAATATTAAGGCAAGGGCTGAGAAAGTTCATTTGAAAGTGAGAGTGCTAGATTTTAGGAAAACTAAGGTTGTAAAGATGGGACAACGCCTCAAGGAGTTGTTAGCTGGATGGGAATATCTGGGGGATGTAGAAAATCAGTGTGAAAAACTGAAAGGGACTATTGCACACAATATTCAATGTGTGATCTCACCATGGAATGATACAGAGCATTATAATATCCTTGGTTTTATTCTCCATTCCTTTCCTTATGATTCCTAGCATTCTATTTGCTTTCTTGGCTGCCGCTGCACATTGGGCAGAGGGTTTCAACGTATTATCCACAATGACACCTAAATCTTTTTCCTAGGTGGTAGTTCCTAATGTGGAAATTTGCATCATGTAACTGTAGTTTGGATTCTTACAATTTATCAAGGTCCTCTTGCAATTGTTCACAATCCTCTTGTGTTGTAACAACTTTAAATAATTTTGTGTAATTTGCATATTTGATCACCTCACTCGTTATTCCCATTTCCAGGTCATTTATGAATATGTTAAAAAGCAGCAGGCCCAGCACAGATCCCTGGGGTACTCCACGATTTCTCCATTTTCTGATGCACAATAGTACACTGCCTCCTATCCCATGACTTTTTAATTTTGCCAAGAGTCTCTCAAAGGGACCTTTTCAAAGACTTTCTGAAAGTCCAGATACACTACATTAAACAGTTCACCTTTATCTAGCTGTTTATTCACACATTAAAAAAAGATTAGTAAGACAAAACTTTCCTTGGCTAAATCCATGTTGGCTTTCTCCTATTAAACCATGACTATCTACATGTTCAGTAATTTTATTCTTTATAATGGTTTCTACCATTTTGCCAAGTCCGTAGTTTCCCGGATCACCCCTGGAACCCTTTCTGAAAACTGGTGTTACTATACAGATGATTTTAATGAAAGTTCACAGATTACTAATAGTAGGTCAGCAATCTTATATTTCAGTTCTTTAAGAACCTTGTGATGTATACTATCTGGTCCAGATAATTTGCTACTTTTTAGTTTATCAAATAGCTTTAGTACATCTTCCCGGTTTATGGAGATTTGTTTCAGTTCTTCCAACACCTTTAAATACCATTTGAAGCATAGGTAACTTTCCTATATCTTCTTCAGTAAAGACCGAAGCAAAGAATTCATTCAGTCTCTCCACTATGGCCTTGCCCTCACTTAGTGTCCCTTTTACCCTTTTATCATCTAATGGTCCAAATGGCTCTCTCACAGGTTTTTTGCTACGAATGTACTTGAAAAAGTTTTTATTATGCACTTTTTGCTTCTATGACAAACATCTTTTCAAAGTCTCTCCTTGCTTGCCTTATCAAGAATATAAGAACATAAGATATGCCATACTGGGTCAGACCAAGGTCCATCAAGCCCAGTATTCTGTTTCCAACAGTGGCCAATCTAGGTCATATGTACCTAGCAGTTTCCCCAAGAGACACAAGTTCCACAATGCTTGTACTGGGCCAAGCATTGATATCTTTGCTCACTTCTTAATAATGGTTTATGGACCTTTCCTCCAGGAACTTGTCCAAACCTTTTTTAAACCCAGCTACACTAACAGCCTTTACTACATCCTCCTGTAACAAATTCCAGAGTTTGATTACACGTTGAGTGAAAACATATTTTCTTTTATTAGTCTTAAATAGTTTACCCTGTAGCTTCATTGCATGTCCCCTAGTCTTTCTATATTCTGATAACATAAACAATCGATCTACGTTTACCCGTTCCACTCCGTTCATTAATTTATAGACTTCTATCATATCTCCCCTCAGCCGTCTCTTTTCCAGGTTAAAGAGCCCTAACCTTTTTAGCCTTTCTTCATAGGAGTATCTTTCCATCCCCTTTACCATTTTGGTGGCTCTTCTCTGAACCTTTTCTAAAATCACTATATCCTTTTTAAGAAAAGGCGACCAGAATTGCACACAATATTCAAGGTGCGGTCTCACCATGGAACGATATAGAGGCATTATAATATCTTTTGTTTTATTTTCCATTCCTTTCCTTATCATACCTAGCATTCTATTTGCTCTCTTAGCCGCCGCTGCACACTGGGCCGAGGGTTTTAACATGGTATCCACAATGACGCCTAAATCTTTTTCCTGGGTGGTGGTTCCTAATGTGGAACCTTGCATCGTGTAACCATAGTTTGGGTTGTTCTTCCCTAGGTGCATAACCTTGCACTTGTCCACATTAAATTTCATCTGCCATTTTGATGCCCAGTCTTCCAATTTATCAAGATCATCTTGCAATTTTTCACAATCCTCTTGGGTTTTAACAACTTTAAATAGTTTTGTGTCATCTGCAAATTTGATAACCTCACTCGTTATTCCACTTTCCAGGTCATTTATGAATATGTCAAAAAGCAGCGGACCCAGCACAGATCCCTGGGGTACACCACTATTCACCTTTCTCCATTGGGAAAATTGGCCATTTAGCCCTACCCTCTGCTTTCTATCTTTTAACCAGTTCCTGATCCACAATAGTACACTGTCTCCTATCCCATGACTCTAGTTTTGCCAAAAGTCTCTTATGAGGGACCTTGTCAAAGGCTTTCTGAAAGTCCAGATACACAATATCAACTGACTCACCTTTGTCCACCTGTTTATTCACTCCTTCAAAAAAAAAAAACAGATTAGTAAGACAAGATTTTCCTTGTCTAAAGCCATGTTGGCTGTCTCCCATTAGGTTGTGACTATCTACATGCTGAGTAATTTTATTCTTTATGATGGTTTCTACCATCTTTCCTAGTACTGACGTCAGGCTCACCGGTCTGTAGTTTCCCGGATCACCCCTGGAACCCTTTTTAAAAATTGGTGTTACATTGGCGATCCTCCAATCTTCAGGTATTAGAGATGATTTTAATGATAGTTCACAGATTACTGATAGCAGGTCTGCAATCTCATATTTCAGTTCTTTCAACACCCTTGGATGTATACCATCCGGCCCAGGTGATTTGCTACTCTTCAGTTTATCTAATAGTTGTAAGACATCTTCCCGATGTATCGATATTTCCTTCAATTCTTCCGCACCTTTAAATACCATTTCAGTCATGGGTAACATCCCTACATCTTCCTCAGTAAAGACCGAAGCAAAGAATTCATTCAGTCTCTCCGCTATCGCCTTGTCGCCTCTTAGTGCTCCTTTAACACCTTTATCATCTAATGGACCAACTGACTCTCTCACAGTTTTTTTGCTACGAATGTACTTGAAAAGGTCTTTATTTCGCGTTTTTGCTTCCGCAGCAAGCTTCTTCTCAAATTCTCTCTTTGCCTGCCTTATCAATGCCTTGCATTTGACTTGCCAGTGCTTGTGCTGTTTCCAGGTTTCGTCGTTTGGCTCTTTTTTCCATTTCCTGAAAGATGCTTTTTTGGCAACAACAGCCTCTCTGACCTCACCTTTAAACCATGCTGGCAGTTTTTTGGACTTCCTTCCACTTTTCTTAAAGCGTGGAATACAGCTGGTCTGGGCTTCCAAGATAGTATTTTTCAACAACACCCAAGCTTGATGTACGTCTTTAACCTTTGCAACTGCTCCTTTTAGTTTTTTCTTAACTGTTTTCCTCATTTTATCATAGTCTCCCTTTCGAAAGTTAAAAGGTAGTACTGTGGATTTTCTTACTATCCCTCCTCCACTAATTAAATCAAAGGCGATCATGCTATGATCACTATTGCCAAGTGGCCCCAACACCCTTATCTCTTGCACTAGATCTGGTGTTCCACTAAGGACTGGGTCTAATATGGCTTCCCCTCTGGTCGGTTCATGAACCAGCTGCTCCAAGAAGCAGTCATTTATTTCATCTAGGAACTATATCTCCCTAGCATGTCCTGACGTGACACTGACCCAGTCGATACCGGGGTAATTGAAATCACCCATTATTATTACTGCGCTGTAACATTTGTTAGCTTCCTTTATTTCTTTGAGCATTTCATCATCCATTTGGTCATTCTGGCCAGGTGCTCGATAGTACACCCCAACTGCCATTGCCTTCCCCCTTTTATATGGAATTTCAATCCATATAGATTCTACAGCAGATTTTGTTTCCTGCAAAACTTTAATCCTTTCTGAGTCAATGCCCTCTCTAACATAGAGCGCAACCCCTCCACCAATTTGATCAGCTCTATCATTATGATATAGTTTGTACCCAGGTATCACAGTGTCCCACTGGTTGTCCTCCTTCCACCATGTCTCTGATATTCCAATCATATCTAACCTTTCATTTAGTGCTATATATTCTAACTCTCCCATCTTATTCTTTAGACTTCTAGCATTTGCATACAAGCATTTTAGAGAATGTATTTTATTCATGTTAATTTGGCTATTGTTAGACATGGGTAAATTGGGATCTTTAAGCTCTGTCTGCTCCATACTTGAGGGCATTTGGGCTACTTTACTCTTTTGTGGAACCTCTCTGCTTTTGGTAGTATCCTTCAAGGATACATTCTTCCGAACCATCCGCTCTTGGGCGACTGTCGGCTTTCCCCTAATATCTAGTTTAAAAGCTGCTCTATCTCCTTTTTAAAGGTTAATGCCAGCAGCCTGGTTCCATCCCAGTTAAGGTGAAGCCCATCCCTTCGGAAGAGCCCCTCCTTTCCCCAGAATGTTCCCCAGTTCCTAACAAATCCAAAGCCCTCATCTCTGCACCATTGTCTCATCCACGCATTGAGACTCCGGAGCTCTGCCTGCCTTTTGGGTCCTGCGCGTGGAATAGGAAGCATTTCGGAGAATGCTACCATGGAAGTTCTGGATTTCAACTTCCTACCTAAAAGCCTAAATTTTGACTCCAGAACCTCCCTACCACATTTTCCTATGTCATTGGTACCGACATGTACCAAGACAGCAGACTCCTCCCCAGCACTATCTAAGACCTTATCTAGGTGGCGCGTGAGGTCCGCTACCTTCGCACCAGGCAGGCATGTTACCAGGCGATCCTCACGTCCACCAGCCACCCAGCTATCTACATGCCTAATGATCGAATCACCAACTATAACGGCTGTCCTAACCCTTCCCTCATGGGCACATGGCCCTGGAGAAACTTCCTCTGTGTGAGAGGGTTTTACATCACCTGGAGGACAAGTCCTAGTTACAGGATCACTTCCTGCCACACCAGGGTGATGCTCTCCTGTCACGTGACCTCTCTGCTCCATGGCAACAAGGGTGCTGCCAGACTGGAGGTGGGACTTCAGGACTATATCCCTGTAGGTCTCGTCTATGTACCTCTCTGTCTGTCTTATGTTTTCCAAGTCTGCTACTTTAGCCTCTAGAGAACGGACTTGTTCCCTGAGAGCAAAGAGCTCCTTGCACCTAGTGCACACGTAAGACCTCTCACCAACTGGGAGAAAATCATACATGTGACACTCAATGCAAAAGACTGGAAAGCCCCCATCCCGCTGCTGGACTGCTGTCTGCATCTTAGTTTTAACTTTGTGTCTAGATCTTTATGTTCTTACTTACTAGGGGTTGCTATGGGTATTTATACCAATAAAACTGTACCTAATACGTTTAATATACCTTGTTCTCCTGAAGCTTAATTAATCTCAGGTCCTTAGTGTATGACTGATTTGGGTAATGAGCTTCACCTGAAAGCACCTCCTGTCTTTTAAGATGTGTAAGTACCTAAAAGCTATGATTATCCCAGGGGTGGGAGGGAAATAACACTTATTAAAAGAGGGCTACTACACAGTACCCTGTCTTGTGCTGCTGAGGTAAGCTAAATTCTGATTTGATTTAAATTATAGCTCTTAGCTGCTGCTAGGCTCTAACTTCTTATGAGATGTAAACTACAAGCTCTCTGCTGGGTTCTAAATTTAACCAGAAAGCTCTCTTCTGTGTTTTAAAACTAAAAGTACTTTTCTGATGCTAGGCCCTGAGTGACTATTAAATGTAAACTACAAGCTCTCTGCTGGGTTCCAACTGTAACTTGCCAGTGCTTATGTTGTTTCCTGTTTTTGTCATTTGGCTCCTTTTTCCATTTCCTGAAAGATGCTGTTTTTGCTACAACAGCATTTCTGACCTCGCTTGTAAACCATGCTGGCAGTTCTTTGGCCTTCCTTCCACTTTTATTAAAGCATGGAAGACATCTGGTCTGAGCTTCCAAGATGGCATTTTTGATGTACACCTTTAACCTTTGCAGCTGCTCCCTTTAGATTTTTCCTGTTTTCCTCATTTTATCAGTCTCCCTTTTGAAAGTTAAAAGGTAGTACTGTGGATTTGCTTGCTTTCCTCCCTCCATTTATTAAATCAAGTTATATCATGTTATGATCACTACTGCTAAGTGGCCCCATCACTGTTATCTCTTGCACTCAATCCTGTGTTCCACTAAGGACTAGGTCTAAAATAGCTTCCCCTCGTATTGGTTCATGAACCAGCTGCTCCATGAAGCAGTCATTTATTTCATCTTGAAACGTTATCTCCCTAGCATGTCCTGCTGTGACATTGACTCAGTCAATACTGGGGTAATTGAAATCACCCATTATTACTGTTTTGTAACTTTTGTTAGCTTCTCTTATTTCTTTTAGCATTTCATCATCCATCTGTTCATTCTAGCCAGGCAGACTGTAGTATACTTCCATTGTCATTTCCTTCCACTTTTCACATGGAGACAAGTATCAATATTTGGGAGAGCTAAGAAAAGCTGGGAAAGTAATTAGGAAAGCAAAGATGCAAATGGAACAAAAAATAGCCAATGCAATAAAATGGGGGGAAAGATTGTTAGTGACAAAAAGAAGTACAAAAGTGGTATTATTAGACTCAAGGGTGAAGAGAAAGAATATGTAGAAGCTGAGAAGGATAAAGCACAGTTACTTACCTGTAACAGGTGATCTCTGGGAACAGCAGGAATAAGTCTTCACATATGGGTACATCGGTACCGACGGAGCCTGCGCGGGAACGCTCCCCAGCGTCCAATGAGAAAGCTTTTGGGAGCACCCCTCAGCGCCTGCGTGCTGCCTTCCCGCCTTTCCAACTGTCTCTCCTCAGTTGAGTTTTATAGCTGAGACAAAGAGAGAGAGAAAGAGGAAAGGAAGATAGATAAAGAGATACAACTCCTAGGGGAGGTGGGTGGGTTGTGAAGACTTATTCCTGCTGTTCCCAGAGATCACCTGTTACAGGTAAGTAATTGTGCTATCTCCAGGAACAAGCAGGAATGAATCTTCACATATGGGGACTCCCAAGCTAAGATGCCTGGAGCCCTAGCATGGTGGGGATTGGAACATGCTACACCTCATATGGCCAGGCATCCTGAGGATGGAGGGTAGGAGTTGAAAGAGAGGAGCTGTAGAAAAAACAGCTAACCTAAAATAGGACTACAGGTAAGGAGTCCTTGTATGTATGATAATTATCATGAAAATATTGAAATGAACAATCAAAATATGTACCTCACCTACTGGATTGCAGGAAGTAGAGAGGCTGATGGAGTCTACTGGGGATCCAGTAGAGGAATATTCAAGGTGACCTCACTGAAGTGAAGGTGAAGGTCCAAATCTGGAAGTGACAGGTGACCCAGGTGTCAACTGGGGTAGTACAAAAACGGTAGGTCTTTAGTGGAAAGCTTTATGGAAAAAGCTGGGAACTCTTTTGGCTACAGAGTTACTCACAGTTAGGAGCAAAAGAGGAAGACTGACCGATTTGGACAAATTAGCCCAGTCCTGGAGGGAAGAAGGGGTATGGGAAAAAAGCCCGTATTCCCAAGAAGGACAGATGTCTGAAGGGTTGAAATCTGTGATAAGGAAGCTTATCATAGCTCAGGAAGGAGCTATAGGAAAGGTGAAGTGACTCTGAACAAGCAACCTGTCAGTTCTGGTAGAAATAAGAAAACAGAATTTTGCCATAAAAGACTACCAGTCCCAGAATGCACCAGGTTTCCAACAGCCATTAGAGGAGCTGAAGTAGGGAAACGTGTGTTCAATCAGGAGGGCTATGAGGTAATCCCTAAGCACTCATCTCAAAGGGCAGGGCCTGATTCAGCACAGCTGCGCTGTGTTAGGGAGGAGCACTCATCTAAGCAGAATAAGAGTAGAGTTTATTCTACAGATGACCATCTTCATGATCACCTTGGATATCCAGAGAATTGTCCTCAGTATCCTGAGAATCAGCTTGAGTATGATCATCAGTTTCATCTGAAGGATCATCAAAAGCAGAAGCCAAACCGAACGGACAGAGAGGGAAAGAGACCCTTTGGAAGAAGGAAGAGAAAAGCCTTTGAGAGGTCTAGAAGAGTCCAAAGCAGTACGTATACTGGGAGGTATTCCCAGGGCCAGCATACACCATTGGACTGGGGAAAGCCAGAGGAATGGTGCTGCAGAGCTAGGAATCACCAGAGGCTACCTGTGAGGGAGACGGCTGCACGTGGAAGGGACCCTAAGACCTGTGCCAGAAGGTATGTGAAGAGAGATCCAGTGTCCAGGGATCTGGATTGGAAGGCTGGACATAAGAACTGGACTACATACTGGCCAGGCTATATAGAGAGGAACTCTAGCAGCAATGGAAGCTCAGGTATGAACACTGATCTATGCCCTAGCTATAACCTTGAAAGACAGCAGGGAAACAAGTATTCTCCTGAAAATGCTCCATTGAGAGATTCATCTGTGCCAATCCATGATATTGAACCCATGCTTGTTGAACAAGGGGGAATAATAGCAGATGAGGATCCTGTTTATATGGACTGCTCTCTATCTAAACTCCGTTGGTAACTTTCTGTTATAAAGTACAGCAACCATCACAAAGAAATACAAATTTGTTCTTTAATCTACTCAGAAAAGCTCCTGAAGCAGGATTTGACCCACACAGTGGAAGGCAAGCCAGCTAAGGGGTTTCAGCTGGTGACTGCTAGCAATTAAGCCTTACCTAATTGCTTGTGAGCTAGGAGAGAATCACTTCTGTATCTATGTGGGAAGTAATCAGAAGTTAACCTGAAAAGAACAGTTTGTTTCTTGCTTTGTGGCTTTTCATTTGTTGTTTTCCTGATTTTGACTTTGTTTTTTCCAAGTTAACACTGAAAGCAAGTAACCTAATTTATGTGCTACCAAGCATATCTGTGTTGGGAGAAATAACCCCATAAATAAATATCTTATTGGCTTTACCCAAGAGCACAACTAAATTATTGTCAGCAGCTGTGTCTGGTATGAATGAACTACATTGCCCACAATACCTTGCAAAATCATATAGATATATGCACTTGCCAAGACTGTGAAAATTCTTACCCAGGCAGCCGTCTGACAAACCTCAGATCTATTGAAGATCCACCCTGTCTTTCCTAACTGGTGAGAGATAGGAAAGATATTGGAGTATGGAGCTTCAGGGATACCTAAACCTAGGGTTAAGGTAAGAACTGGCAGTACCACAGTAGTGGTTGTGTGCATAATATCCCAGACATACTGTGGGACAGTATGAACATATGCAAGCCCACTGTCTGGAACCCATAGGAAGGTAAAAACCTTTATAAGCATAGACAGTTAGAGAGATAAGTATGTAAATACATATCTACCTATAAGGAAGCATCTCGACAGATACACACATATATATATAGGTATATATATATGTCTATAGTGAGATCTGGAGGGCATAACATATGCACACACAGCTTACAGACATATGTATCTATAGAGAAGTATATAGAGATATATACATACATGAATATATATGTCTAAAGATAAATGTCTGCAATTAAGCAGATAGAGATATGTCCATAAGAACATTCACATGGGAGATGTGAAGAGGAAAGATTCATCTAATAACAAGAAGGTGGAACCTACTTGAGAAGATATATAGAGAATCTATTCCCCCTGGCTAAGATGGTGCAGGAATGCTATCCAGTGAAATAACTAGGAAGGTTGCGTGAAAAAACAGAGGATAATATCAGTCTGTAAACAGCAAGTCCTGAGTCATATAGAACTCTCGCATGGTAAATGGACAGAAAACGCATAGGATGAGATATCAGGTTGACCACTGGAGGGATACAAAGTGGTATCATGCGTTATGAGTTAAATATGTGCTGTCCATGAAGGAGTAGGATACCATGAGGACAAGCTGCAAGGAAAAAAGAGCATATTCCTTGTAGGAATTGGAGAACTCTTTAGACGTTCACGCAGAAAAGGCTTATGTCCTGTATTATAAAAGGAGATAGTAGGGTGTGGAGAGCCCTTATAGTCATGGAAAATGACTGAGGAAGCCTTTTCCAACCATATAGGATAGTCATTAGAGACAAAACCCCATGCTCTCTAGCAAGGGCCCATAGTAGAAAGCTTCTCTGTAAGACTGCAGAGAGCATTATGCAGGAGAATTGGGAAATAAAACTGTCTGTTGGAAGAAAACCAGCTGCCACGTTAACTATGCTGCCAAATCCAAAGGAATTGGGGATGGCAAGAAAAGAAGATAGTGTGATAAGCCTGACGTGATAAGGATTATCCAAGACAGATGAAGCACTATCTTGGAATCACTACTAAGGCCAGACTGGAAGTAGTGGAAGACAGAACTGGAAACTTGTGGAAAAGTACCAGTAGTCCAATCACTGGAACTCCTGCATGGGCAGCTGCTGAATAAGAGAGCAGAGAGAATCTTTCTGTGTAAAACAGAGAGAACAGACAGAATAAGAGGAGACATTCCTGTTCCTGTCCCTGTCTGATGAGCTGCCCAGACAAAAGAAGGGAGTTTATTCAAGAGAAAAAACTCCACACTGGAATGATGACCAGAAAGGGTAAAGAAGCCTTGCAGTGGTATGGTACCACCCTTTCAGGGGAAACCCTGGATAAAAGGGTAGAGACAGGAGCTGAAGGGTGACTTACCATATGGTAAGTCTGTGGAAGGAAAATATTCATGTTGGAACAGAAACTATCATGGGATAGTTGTTAAACCTCTCTTCTTGGTAGGAAGAAGAGGAGAAACCTGTGACCCATAGACATGAATATCCTGACAGCTCAGCATACCTAGGAGCAACTGGATGTCCTGAGAAAAGGAATCCATGTGTAGAGTTTTAAATGAAAAAACAGTGAAAAACCTTCTACTGGAAAGAAGTCAACTGTAGGTTGTAAACTTCAGGACCCTATGGTTGCTGGGTTTGTTCAGCCTGGCTAGAGTTTGGATTCTTCAGACCAGGGCGAGGTTTCCCCTGCTTGGGAACATCTGTATGATGGGCAGGAGAAGAGTGAAACCTTCTTCTCCTAGGGAAAGAAGGTTTGGTAGGGCATTTCCTACCTACTGGGGAAGGAGAAGGCTTAGAATAGCCTCCAGAAACAGGGAAGTCAGTGGACCACTGAGCAACCTGACGTAAAGACTCCTTATTGAAGAGATTTTCCCCAGTGCAAGGAGTATTACCCAGTCTTTGTTGTGCCCATCTGCTTAAGTCTGAAGCTTGGAGTCAGGCTCTACGTCGTGCCCCTATGGCTATAGCAGAAGTTCTGCTAACAGACTCAAAGGAGTCCAGGGAAGCACGAGTAAGAAACCAAGAGATGCTTTGAATATGACTAAGTAGTAAGGAATAGTCTGCAGTCTTGGGCTCTGAAAGAAAAGGAGTCAAAAGATATAATTTCTTTGTGACCTCCTGAAGTGATAGACTCATATAAAAAAATATATGAGAGAATCCTTGTTGACAGCATAGATGTCTGGAAGGTTTGACGTCCAAAGGCATCTAGTGTCCTAGACTCACGACCTGGTGGGTAAGAAGAGTGCTTCTTCTTACTTTTCACCTTCCTCATTGCTGATTCCACCACAATGGAATGATGGGGAAGTTGAGTCTTTTGAAATCCTGGAGAGGGGGGTACCTGATACAGAAGATCAGTTGCTCTAGAAGGTGAGGGAACCCTTAAAGGTGTTTCCCACATTCATAGAAGAAGATCCTGCAAGGAATGATGTAAAGGAAGCATTATATTTTCCTTTTCTCTAGTAGAAAGAGAGCCTTGTGTAGGATCATAGCCAGGGATAGGAATAGCAAGAAATGTTGCCATATTCAGGAGAAAATTCTGAAAAGAAGGATCTCCAAAGGGAACCGTCCCTGGACAGGCTAGACCTGAAGAACTAGCCTGGGCACCGGAGGATCTACTTGAGAATATAGGAATATAAGATCCTGCACGGTGCAAGAAAGGATCCTTAAGGGATGGATGCTGGTACTGGAGGTCATGCCCTGAGACAGTCAGCACTGCATCGTCCATGCCAGGTATCGACTCCAAACTTGGTATAGAAAGGAGCGAACCTGGTGAAAGAAGCATGGAAGGAGCTGGCCCCAATGTTACTGTGGGTACCGGCACCGATACCGATACCGGTAGCTGTGTCGGAATCGGAAGCGACACTGACATCGAAGCAGTCATTGGTGGCTGCTCAATCGGTACCGAGGTAACCGAAGGCTTTTGGTAATCACCCTCGGTACCGAGCATCCGGAACCGGTAAGCGTCGGTACCGAGACGTGTCGGTGCCCAGTCTTCTAGACTAGAGATCGATTCTAGACTCGGCATCGAAGGAAGCGAGTCTATCGATGCATGTCTAGAGGGTACCGATGTCGGTGGTAGTATCGGCGTAGATGCCGATACTGGAAAGTCAATCTGGGGCGTATCGTGCGGTCCCGAAGGTACCGAGAAAGCCAGATGACGATCCCTGGTGAGGAGTGGATCGCTCAACACCAGTGCTGATGCCGGGGTATCGGTACCGCTCAAAGCGGATGCCACCACCGAGCATGGCTCAGGTATGTTCTGTGAGGGGTGAGCCCCAGGAACAACCTGAAACCCCTGATAGGCTTTGGAGGCCGAAGACTCCCGCCGGGGTTTTGAAGCCAATGGACCCTTGAAGGCAAGGCCGGAGCCGTCATCATGCTGTGCATGAGACTTACCACTCAAGGGTTGGCTAGTCTTAACAGACTGTTTGTGGGTTACCTGATCCTGTGGAGAAGAAGAAATGGTCGGTGCCCTGACACTGGAAGGCAACGCGGTATCGAGGGAAACTCGAAATGGAAAATCTCTTCTCACAATATTGTAGCCTAATGGCTCCGGAGGAAAATGGTCAGGACCCAAACAGGTTAGACACCAGTTCTTGGAGTCTAAAAACAAAACTGTACAGCCACAGCTTAGGCACTTCTTAGGAAAAGAAGGTGGCGGCTCCATGATGGAGAGGCCTAGAAGGCCCAAAAAGTTTAAGACAGAAACTGAGGGAAAAAAATTCCCTGAATTTAAGAAAAAGAAAAAGAAAAAACACCGGCGGTACCGGTGGAGTTGGGGAGACAGCCGCGACCACAAGAAAACAAAGAATTAAAGAAAAAATTTTCTGCTGTGACAGGAGGACGTCCTGCCGGCTCCGCGGAAAAACGAAAACTGAGGAGAGACAGTTGGAAAGGCGGGAAGGCAGCACGCAGGCGCTGATGGATGCTCCCAAAAGCTTTCTGATTGGACGTTGGGGAGCGTTCCCGCGCAGGCTCCGTCGGTACCGACGTACCCATATGTGAAGACTCATTCCTGCTTGTTCCTGGAGATAGCAGAATTGCTTAAAAAATATTTCTGTTCTGTGCTCACAGAACAGAGGCTGGGAGTAGGACCTCAGAAAACACACATAAATAGGAACAGACCATGAAGCAGATATTGAATAATTTTCAGAAGACTGTGTTTGTAAGAAGTTGCAGTAGCCAAACTAAAAGAAGACAAAGTGATGGGGCTGGATGAGATACATCCAAGAGTACTGAAGGAAAGCTCTGCTGTCTGACCTTTACAATGTTTCTTTAGAATCAGAAGTGGTCCCGGAGGACTGGAGGAGGATGCATGTGGTCCCTCTACACAAAAGTGGCAGTAAGGATGACATTGGGAATTACAAGTTGCTTAATTTGAACTTTGAGGTCAGGAAATTAATGGAAATGTTGCTAAAACAAAAGATAGTGAGGTTTCGGAAATCCAGTGGACTGCAGGATCTGAGACAGCACGGCTTTACTAGAGTCAGGTTTTGTCAGACAAACCGATTAATTTCTTTGGCCGACCAGAGAGTTTGACTGAGGGACAGCGCTAAATATAGTGTACTTAGATTTCACCAAAGCCTTTGACTGCTCCATACAGGGGACTTATAAATAAATTGAGCACCCTAGGGATAGTCCCTAAAGTAACAAACTGAGTTAGAAACTGACTGAGTGGGAGGTGGCAAAGGGTACAGGTAAATGTAGCTCACTCTGAGGAGAAGGGTGTTACCAGTGGTGTGCCACAGGAATCTGTCCTTGGTCCAATACTTTTTTAAATTTTTGTAAGTGATATTCCGAAAGGGTTTTTGGCTAAGGTTTGCCTCTTTGCAGATGATACTAAAATCTGCAAGAGGGCAGACACCCAGGACAGTATAGATAATATGAGGAAGGATCTAGCAAAGCTTGAAGAATGGTAGAAATTTGGAAGCTGAGATTTAATGCTACAAATGCAAGGCCATGCATTTGGGCTGAAAAAATCCAAATAGAGCTGGCCCCAGGACTTGAGCAAGGTAGTGGCTACCCTATGTAAACCTTTAGCCTGTTCTTCCTGCAGGTAATAAATATGCTGGTGGCTCTTTGAGTTTGTGTGGCTGTCAGAATCTATTGTTTTGCTTTGAATATTGTTGCTCTTTGCTGTCTCCCAGAAGCTGCTGACCCACAAGACTGCCTAGTCTTGCCTGGTGGCTGGGTCGGCCCAGAATCCAAGAAAGCAGTACGACATAGGGGGTAAAGTATTTCTGTCCACCAAAGAATAATAGGAACCAAGGGTAATTGTTTCTGATGACCTTAAGGTAATTAAACAGGCAGAAAAGGCAATGGCGAAAGCCAGAAGGATGTTTGGGGTCATAGGGAGAGGAATGGCCAGCAGGAAGGTGGCGGCGATATTTGGAGCATTCTGTGCAATTCTGGAGACCACACCTTCAAAAGGATATAGACAGGATGTAGTTAGTGTAGAGGACGGCTACTAAAATAGTCAGTGGTCTTCGTCATAAAGCACATGGGGACAGACTTCAAGATCTCTATGGAAGAAAAATGGGAGAGGGGAGATTTGAAAGAAGCATTTACAAAGCTTTGTGGCATAAATGCACAGGAGAGCATCTTTCAATTGAAAGAAATCTCTGGAACAAGGGGGCATAGGATGAAAGTGAAAGAGGAGAGATTCGGGTGTAATCTGAGGAAATATTTTTTTATGGAATAGTATGAAATAGCATCCCAGTGGAAGTGGTAGAGATGAGGATTGTATATGAATTCAAGAAAGCATGGGAAAAAATACTACTATTACTGAACATTTGCATAGAGCTACAAGGCGTATGCAGCGCTGCACAAACACATGAAAAAGACAGTCCCTACTCATCGGAGCTTACAATCTAATAGAGACAGACAACACAGTAACTGTTGACATGGGATACAGCTAGGGAGAATGGTAAGGAAACACAAAGGACATTAAGTGGATCAAGATTCAAAAGCAGTAGCGAAGAGGTGAGTTTTCAGCCTGGATTTGAAAAGGGTCAGAGAAGGCGCCTGATGTACAGACTCAGGTGGCCAAGACTCTATTCAAGATCCTGAATAAGAGTCTTGGCCACAAGAGGCGTCGGAGGAAACACATACAGGAGGCCTACGGATCATCATATCAGAAATGCATCAGCAGCCACCCTGTGTGGGTGCGGGTGCGGCTGCCTGGAGCAGAACCGAAGCAACTGGTGATTGACCGGACTCGCAAACAAATCCATCACTGGCCGTCCCCAGGCCTGAAAAAGCCAATGGACTACTCCCGGTCCAGCTGCCACTTGTGGGGCTGGAGAATTCTGCTTAGCCAGTCGGTCAAGCAGTTGTCCTGGCCCAGCAGGTAGGCGGCCCCAGATGACTGCCATGCCGGGCTGCAAACAAGCACAGATCCAGGGTCTCCTGACATAGTAGACGGGACCCCGTGCCACCCTGCTTGTTCACATTGAACATGGCCACCTGGTTGTCTGTCTGTACCAAGACAGGTTCGTAAGCCAGGATCCGCCAGAATACTCCTAGGGCCAGGTGAATGGCACGGAGCTCCAATAAATTGATTTGTTGTGCTCTCTCATTTGGGGACCACACTCCTTGAGTACAAAACTCCTGGCAATGGCCTCCCCAGCCCAGCAGGGATGCACCCGTGGTCTGGATCCTCATGTGCAGAGGAGTGGAAAGGCATTCCCGCCTCCAAGTGGAGTGGCTGAAGCCACCAGTCCAGGAACCGTACTAGTCGCCTGGACACTGTGACTCTGTCTCTGAGGCAGCCTGTGGCCTGTGACCACTGGTCTCTGAGGCACGATATGGAGGCGGGCATCTGGTGTCACAAGGACCGTGGACGCCATGTGCCCGAGAAGGCACAGAAACTGTCTTGCTGACACTACGGATCTGCGACTCACCTGCCGTGCTGGAGCCAGAAGCCTGTTTGCCCTGTCTGCAGGCAGGTAGGCCCTTGCCTGAATGGTGTCGAGCCTGGCTCCAATGAACTCTAGTTGTTGAGTGGGAACAAGGCTGGACTTGGGGTAATTGATTACAAACCCCAGATGCTAGAGCACCTGGATACTGCAAGATGTGGCCTGATGGATCTCGCTGGCTGAAGTGCCTCTGATGAGCCAGTCGTCTAGGTAAGGGAAGACAAAAACCCCTTGAAGTCTGAGAAAGGCGGCCAGCACCGCCAGCCACTTTGTGAACACCCTGGGGGCTGAGGCCAGGCCAAAGGGGAACACCCTGTACTGGTAGTGATTGCCTCCCACCACAAAGTGTAGAAATTGACTGTGGTCTGGGTGTATTAGGATGTGTGTGTATGCACCCTTTAGGTTTAAGGAGCATAGCCAGTCTCCCTGACGGAGGTAAGGCAGCAATATTCAAAGGGAGAGCATCTTGAACTTTTCCCTCACCAGGAATTTGTTTAAGTTGCGCAGGTCAAGGATGGGCCTGAGGCCTCCTGTTCTCTTTGGTACCAGGAAGTACCTGGAATAGAAGCCCTTGCCCTGTAGGTGGTGGGGCACCGGTTCTACCGCCTGATCCTTGAGAAGCCCCTCCAACTCCTTCCGAAGAAGGTCCCTGTGAAGGGGGGACCAGAGGGGCTCTCCTGGGAAGTAAGGAGGGGGCACCTGGGCCAGATGAAGAAGATAGCCCTGTTGGACTATCTGCAAGACCCAGTCATCGGTGGTAATGGCTGTCCACCTGTGGGCATACAGAGTAAGCCTGCCTCCTGTGCACTGCCTGTCCCCTGCGGGGAGAGGGGCCATGCTGTGAGAGTCAAAAGCCACTGCCAGGCTTGGCCAGAGCCCGTGCCTGTGGTTTGGGGGCTTCCTGCTTGGGGGTAGCTTCGGTAAGCAGCACCCTTCCTCGGGTAAAAGGGCTTTTTACCCGAGCCCTTCTTGTGAGAAGGGGCAGAGGTCTTCTTGGAGAGCCGTGTCCTCGTCATGTACTCAGACTCCAGTTCCACGGCCTTGTCGGTCATGGGTTTGCCAAAGAGGTTCTCCCCTTGGCAAGGGACTTTGACCAACTTGTCCTGAACCCATTGCTTGGATCCAACGACTGTAGCCATGCCTGGCGGGGTGCACTGATGCCCACCGAAGCTACCCGGGCCATCGCTCGAACCCGTCATAGGCAGCTAGAGTCATAAACTTCGAGCACTCACGGACGGTGGTAGACAGGCTCTTGAAGCGCTACAAAGGCCCCTCAGAGAGACCATCTGAGAACCCAGCGAGTTCCTTCACCAGGTCCCTCAGGTACATGCCCATGTACAGCTGGTAGGCCTGGATTCGACAAATCAGCATTAAACCCTGGAAGCACTTTCTGCTGAGGGCATCCATGTTGCGGGCCTCCCTGTCAGGATGCATCTAGGAGTGCGTCTTCTGGCTCTTCAGCCTGCACATGGTCGATTCCACAACCAGGGAATTGCGCGGTAGCTGTGACTTTTGAAAGCCAGGGCTCCGGCGGACTCGATACATCGAGTTGATCCATTTGCTGATAACCGGCGAGAACGCCAGTGTCTTCCACATGCGGAGCATCAGTCGTTCCAGGATCGGAGGCTCAGGTACAGTAAGGGCCTTCCGAGGGGGGGCCTCATACTGCAGCATCTCGAGCTCGTCGGCTCAAGGATCCTCCTCGGACTCCGTGGGGAACGCCAAAGCCTTGGACATATCCCTCACGAAGTCCAAGAACTTTGTGTCCTCCGGAGGGGACCTTCTCCGTGGTTCGGATACCGGGGAATCGGATAGAACGTCCCTGTGCCGACAGGTGTCCCGGGACTCTTCCTCCTCTGTTTCCCATCCCGATGCCCCTGATGAGGAATCGATGGGCTCCAGCATCGAGGGCCCCGGCACCGACCGCCCCAACACCGGGAGGCTCAGCGGCGATGACCTCGGTCCCGAACGGGAGGCCGAGAGGGACCTCGGCCGAGGATCGACTTGAGCCCGAATGGCCTTGAGGATTGGCTCGGCCTCGGGGGTTGACTTCGACGTCGGTGGCCCGGTGGTCGGGTTGGAATTGGAAAGACCGGCAATCAGCGCCCACTGCTGCTCCATGAAGGCAGGCACACTGCGCTCCAAGGCCACCATTCTGAACTCGAGTTCAGAAGGCTCCGCAGCCACCGGTTGTTACCTGCCTCAGCTGATCCGTCTCCCGGCGAGGAACCTTCGCTGGACTCTCCGTCTCCGAGGATCCCAGCCAGTGCTCAGGGCTCTGTGACAGCCCCAGGAGGGGCCGGGTCACTCGGAGCCATCCAACGACGCTGCCTTTGAGGATTTCTTCTTCCTTCAGTGTTCCTGCAAGGGAGACCCCCTCTCTGAGGAACCCCGACGATGCTCAGGCTCGGAAGGCTCCCCCTGAGACGTAGAGGCCTCAGACGAGGTCCGGGCTCATGAAGGCACCTACTCAGGGAAAGTCCTATCATGCTGCTGCTATCGGCTCTTCAGGGCCTTAGTGGACATCTTCCTACACGGACTGCAGACCGTCGGGTCGTGGTCGGGCCTGAGGCACTGGAGACAGCAGTCATGCGTATCGGGTGAGGGACATGAGTTTTGCACACCGATCGCATTTTTTAAACCCACTGGCAGCCATCGGGGGAAAAAGGGCCCCTGCAAGGTCAAAGACCCGGGCTGCCAATGAAACAGAAAAAGGGCGCGAATGCCAGTCACAAAGGAAAAAAAAAAAATCAAGCTGGACTCGATACCAGTCTACCGAGCCGAAGGCAGGAAGAGGACCTGGTGTCGATCCGGTAAAAGAAAGAAAGAATTCTTAACTTTTTAAACTATTTTCACGGGGACACTGGGAGAACGTCTGTAGGGCTCCGTGGAAAAAAGGAGACTGAGCAAGATGGCACCCTTGGGCGGGAAGGGGAACACGCATTCGTGATGCAATTCCCAAAGGCTTTCTCTGAAAGCTGGGGATTTTCTCCGCGTGATGGCTCCGTTGGAGCCAACATCACCCATATGTGAGGACTGACTTCCTGCTTGTTCCCGGAGAAAGCACAGAGCCCTTAAAACCTAGCAAGGACAAGGTATCAAGGAGAAGGTTGTGGTCAACAGTGTCAAAAGCAGCAAAAAGGTCAAGAAGGATGAGGATCAAGAAAAGGCCCTTGGATTTTGCCAGGAACAGGTCACTGGAGACTTTGGCAAGAGGTGTTTCGGTAGAATGTAAAGGACGAAAGACAGATTGTAGAGGATCCAGAAGGGCTTGAGAGGAGAGAAAGTCAAGGCAAGGTGATTTATTTATTTATTTAACGTCTCTTCCATACCGCGCTATTCACATCAGTGCGGTGTACATTTAACAGAACATTATACAATGCAGTCAGGCTGCATTGTATTTACAATAAACAGGGAACTATAACTTGGACATAACTGGGATAACTTTCTAAATTATTTATTCTAATAACTATACTGTACACCTGATATCTACTCGGAGTTGCGTTGGTGGGGCTAGCAGCCCTCTCGTGTGCTGGGTGTGCTATTGGGTGAAGCGAGGTGGTTGGTGAAAGTGCAATTTGATCTTTGAGGCTGGTCTCTGGGTAGTGTTATATGAACAGGTGGTGTTTCAGTGCCTTCTTGAATTGAGCCAGGTCGGTGATTGCCTGAATGGGTGTGGGGAGGGCGTTCCAACATCTAGGGGCATGGATCATGAAAGCCCTATTAGATGCTGCCTGGGTGCATTTCGTTGTTTCCTTTGGGATCATCAGTGTATTGACAGCTGTAGATCTTCTGAGTCTGTTCGGGGGTGTGAAGTGGATTAACTCAGTGATGGCGGTGGAGGGTTGATTGTTTATGGCCTTGAAGGTCATTACTAGGATCTTGTAAGGTAGTCTGCCATGTATTGGTAACCAGTGGAGTTTCTTCAGGATTGGTGTAATGTGGTCCATTCTTGAGACTCTGTATAGAACTCTCGCGGCTGCATTCATTGCAAGCTGGAGTGGGTTTAGCGATGCTTGCGGGAGCCCATATAGGATTGTGTTGGCATAATCGAAGTGTGGGATTATTAGGGCTTGATAAATTGTTCGAAAGTCGACGGGGTCTAGTAGAGGTCGTAGATGCCGTAGTGTCCGTATTTTATTGTATATTGTCTTAACTGTGTTTCTTATGTGGGTTTTCATGTCTAGCTGTTGGTCCAAGGTGACACCTAGGTATCAGATTGTGGGTTTGGCTATCAACTCGGCATTCTTCACCTTTAATGAAGGTGGGGGAGTGAATCCTTGGTTCCTCGTGATGAAGAGGACATCTGTCTTGTTATGGTTGATTCAGAGATTTTGCGTATGGAGCCAGTCAGCAACTGCGTCTAAGCAGCTTGTTAGTGGGGAGAAGTCTGGCTGGTCCGTTGCAAATGGCATGTATAGTAGAACATCATCTGCGTATACCAGGCAGGCGACATTGAATGAGCGGATCAGGGCGCAGATGGGCTGCATGAATATGTTAAACATCAATGCCGATAGCGAGGACCCCTGTGGCACACCCTGTTTTTGTAGGAACGGTTCCGAGGTTGTGTTGCCGGTTCTCACATGTTGCCATCCTTTGGACAGGTAGGATTTGCACCAACTTAAAGCTGTGTCCTGTATTCCCTTTTCCTCGAGACGTCCCAGGAGTATCTCATGGCTTATGGAGTCAAAAGCCGCTGCGATATCCATGAAGATAAGGGCAAATCCTTGTCGAATGTTGTCAATTCCTGAGACTATGGTATGATGAACTGGACATTCAAGTAGTTTAGAAATAAAGGGAAGGAGGGAGATGGGTCGATAGTGAGAAGGACAAGTAGGGTCTAGTAGGGGTTTCTTGAGGAGAGGAGTGACCACAGCATGCTTGAAGGCTGCAGGGAAAGTTGTAGTGGAGAGCGATAGGTTGAGAATATGAGAGATGGAACGCACTACAGTGGAGAAGATGGAGCTAAGGAGATGGGTGGGAATAGGATCAGAGGAGCAGGTAATTAATTTGGATGAGGAAAGAAGGTGAATGGTTTCCCCCTCAGAAATCATAGAAAAGGAAGAAAGGGTAACTGATGAAGTGGGCGAAGGTTGGAAGTGAAGAGGGGGAGGAATGGTAGTAGCTGACTTCGTGGGGAATTGGAGATTTTGGCATAGAAGGGACTGTAGAGCTTAGTAGTTGGTACAGATGGACATACTGAATAGGCCGTATTATCTCTATCTGCCATCATTTATCTATATTTCTGTTTCCTCAGTCCCCCCCCCCCCAGTTCAATCCTTCTGTTCTGTCTCCCTTGCTCCTGCCAGAGTCCCATCATTCTGTTGGCTCACCTGCCCTTGGAGTCCCCTTTCTGCTCTTTCTCTTCTCGTTCTGAGTCCTAGCCATCCTCTGCTCTCCCAAATCCCTCTTCTTCCTTTTCCCACAATCTCTCTTCCTTGGCCCAACAGTGTATCTATAACATAGTGGATGATGGCAGATACATCTGATCTGGTCCATCTAGTCTGCACAGTAGGGTTGCTAGGGCAGAACCTGCAGGACAATGTAGGCTGCTTTTTCCAAGGGTTTTTTTTTTTTTGGGGGGGGGGGTTGTATCTTCCATGTGGTACAGGTTACTTTCCCCACACTTTTGTTTTGCAATGATCTCAAATATATTGCACTTGAATAAGTCCCCAGCCCACCATGGGACCAGCCAGGTGAGGGACCAGGTCATTCTACTACTACTACTACTGAACATTCATATAGCGCTACAAGGCATACACAATGCTGTACAGAAACATACAAAAGACGGACCCTACTCATCAGAGCTTACAAACTAGTTAAGAAAGACAATACAGCAGTTGAGGACAAAGATACAACTAGGGAAGGGTAAGAAGACACATAGGAGATTAAGTGGAATAGGATCCAAAAGCAACCTCAAAGAGGTGAGCCTTCAGCATAGCCTTGAAAAGGGCCAAAGATGAAGCCTGATGCACAGATTCAGGTAGTTTGTTTCAGACAAAAGGAGCAGCAAGGTGAAAGGATCGGAGTCTGGAGTTGGCAGTGGAAGAAAAGGGGACAGAGAGAAGCAATCTACCAGAAGAACAGTCCAGGGCCCCCCACCATACAGCCAGGGAACAAGGATTGCTATTATTATTACATTCTCTCACCTATAGGGCTTGACCTGAAATTTCCATTAGTTTGCTTTGGTGTGGAAAAAGGGGAAGTACTTATTCCCTTTAATAATTTTATAAGACACTCAAGGTCTTGATACTCTACACTGGTTTTAACCAGATAGCTGGCTATATATATGATAAAACTGCTTAGCTACAATCCTATGTGCAAAATTTGGTTTAAAAGGAGAGAAGTAATGCTGAAAACTATGAATCAATCAGAATTAACTAATGAAATAAAATCCAAGGGTGGCACTACTTGGTCTCCCACCATAACCAAATTAATGTGGCTTAAGTAATTAGTTTGATAAGTGCCCATCACAGTCGCATTACCACCTATTCTACTAGCTTAGACCAGGACAGTGTCCTATGTCTCTCCACAGACTGGCAATTGACCTAGCTCAGCCACCTTTGCTTTTCTTAGGACCTAGAGTAAGAACGAAAATGACCACCCTAGGTTGGCAGAGCAGGTTGTGGACAGAGGCAGCTCCCACTGGTGTCTGGCCTTCTGTTTACTCCCATTCAGTATCCCACCCACCACCAAACACCATTTCATTGTTCACTCTGGCACAAAAACAAAACCAGCTCTTCCTCTGTTGAGAAGCTGTAACTTGTGATGCCCCTCTCCCACCCAGCACACCAAAGAGCGGGGCCAGGCCACATGCCAAACCGTGGCTCTGGGCTTGGGTTCACAAGGCAGGTCCCGGCCTCACAGCCACCTCAGCCCAGCCTCTTGTCCCTCCAGCAGTGACTGAAAAGGTAAATGTCGAAAGGATCACTGAGTGGATGGGCCTGGAGACTGCGCTCATTTGAGAAGCTGTAAGATTGCTGGAGTTCTTGCTTATCATGTATAAGCTGGTGAGGCCAAGGCTGCAGTTCCATCCAGGCAGGGGCATCTTTTGCCTCCCCCCATAGTTGTAGTTAGGGAGCCCTGCTCAGTTCAAACACCTTCAGTTTGAACTACACAGGCCCTGTGGTTGAAACGCATGATGTTTGAATCATGCAGGGCTCTACAAGTTCAGCCTGAGCCCCAGAAGCATACAGAGTAGCTCATTTGGGGGGACAGTGCCCCACCTCACACCCCCAAACTATGCCTATCTACAGTAGCATAGATAAGAATAACTTACTTGATGAACAGATGAACTGATGAACAGGGTACGTGTAGGCAGAGATAAGAGAGGAGAAGTAAAGAGCTGCTGCCAAATGAATGCACTTTAGGTCAGTAAGAGAAGTTTGAACTGTAGGCAGAAATGAATAGGGAGCCAATGAAGTGCCTTGAGAAGAGAGGTTATGTGAGTGTAGCAACACTGGTGGAATATTAGTCATGCAGCTGAATTTTGAATATATTGAAGGGGAGAGAGATGATTCATTGCAGCCTGTAAAGAGGTTACAGTTTAAGTTGGAGATTATGAGAGATTGGATCAGGGTTTTGGTAATGTATTCAGAAAGGACGGAACACATTTTGTTGATGTATTGGGAAAGAAACAACAGGTTTTAGCTGTCTGTTGGATATGTGCAGAGAAACAGAGAGAGAGGTCAAAGATGACTCCGATGTGATAAACAGAGGAGACAGAGAGGATGGATGACAGTGTTATTCACAGACACAGAAAAGGGGGGAAGGGGAAAACTGGGTTTAGGGGGAAAGATAAGAAGCTCTGTCTTGGCCATATTCAGTTTCAGATGGCAGTGGGATATCTGAACAGCAATGTCAGACAAACAGTCTGAGATTTGGGCCTGGATTCCTGATGAAATTTCTGATGCAGAGAGGTATAGCTGGGACTCAGCACTCTTCAAAATTCAGCTCTACAATTAATCTTCCACCAATGTAGCCAGTGCTGTACCTAGCCCTGTGCAAGCGGTGGTGCAGCCACACAGGACACAAAAGGATTAGGGGTGCATTTCGGGCTGCCGGCCCCTCCCCATGCTGCCTGCTGCTGCCGCCACTTTTTGTTTTCTCAGTGGTGGTAGTACCAGCAGTAGCGGAGCAGACCTGAATTCAAATTAAAAAAAGAAAGAAAACAAAACACGTGGGGTCTTTCTGATTCCATGCCTGTAGTCAGGTCAGGTCCCTCTTTCTCTTCTCTGATGTAAGTTGCATCAGAGGAGGGAGGGACCAGGCCAGCCATTCAAACGCAGGTCTTTGCAACTCCATGTTTGAATGGCTGGCCTGGTCCCTCCCTCCTCTGACGCGACCTACATCAGAGAAGGGAAGAAGGGACCTGACCTGCCTACAAGCGCGGAGTTGGAAAGACCCACACTTTATTTTTTAAACTTGAAGTTGGGTCTGCCTCACTGCTGCCGCCTCCACCTCCGAGAAAACAAAAAGTGGCAGCAGCAGGGCAAGGGCAGGCAGGCGGCTGGACATGGAGGAACACTGTGGTATGGGGGAGGGGGCGCGCTAGATGTGCAAGTAGCACAGGGCGCAAATATGACTTGATATGGCCCTGAATGTACCTATACTCAACACCCCTTTTCAAGTCACTATCTGTTTCCGCATACAGTTCAAACTTCTCTTACTAACCTACAAGTGCATTCATTCTGCAGCTCCTCACTACCTCTCCTTTCTTATCTCTCTCTGTACTTGTCTTTGGGAACTCCGCTCATCAGGTAAATCACTCTTATCTGTGCCCTTCTCATCCACTGCCAGCTCCAGACTTTCACCTTGCCATGCCATATACCTGAAACAGACTTACTGAGTTGGTACATCATGCTCTGTCTCTGGTCCTATTCAAAGCCAGACTAAAACCTCACCTTTTTGAGGATGCTTTTAAATCCCCATCCATTATTCTCCTGTTTATACCCATGCTGTTTTTAATCACTTATCATAATAAATTAAACTTTCTAATCTCTTACTTGTCCTGTTTGTATGTTTTGAATAGATAGCAAACTCTGTCAAGCAGTGACTTTCTCTTACATGTATGTGTATAGTGTTACATGTCTAGTAGGGCTATAGAAGTGATAAGCAGTAGTAGTAGTAATATAGATGGTACTGAAAATCATGGGAGGAGATCAGAGCACCAAGGGTCTGAACTTAGAGTGAGAAAAGAAGAGGTCCCAAAATAGAGTCTTTAGGTATAGCGACTGATAGCAGAAGAGCAATGGAGGAGGATCCACCCAAGCACACATGGAAAATGAGATGGGGGAAATAAGAAGAAAACCAAGACAGAACAGAGTACCGAAATCCAAGAGAGAACAGCGTGTCAAGGAGGTGTTGGTGATCAACGGTGTCAAATATGGGAGACAGGTCAAGACCTTTGTTGTAAGGACCTAGCAGGACTTAATGTCTACACATCATCCCTACCTACCATATAGCAACACAGTTACTCCACAAGTTTCTGAGAGTCCCTCACTGTGCCTTAACCCAATAGGGTGACTATCTGACAGACAGCACTGAAATTAAAGCAACACATAACTTCAGCAATCTGTCCATGAATCTGCTACAGGCCTCACTCTGATTTACTTTGTGACTAGACAGAAATATTTCAAAATTAAAAAAAAAAGAAGTCAAACTGGGCTAACTCCATGGACAAAATCTTTAAACTGAAACCTGCTGCAACATGGACTTTTTCGCCTCTTCTCATTCCCATTGTTGGATGAGTTGTCTGGCTGACTTACTTGGACCCTACAAGGCTTTATGCCCATCACCTTTAGTGAACGGTATAGCCAGAAACAAAAAAAGAAGTGTTTGGACCTAAATAAAAAACAAAGGAATATGAAATTCTAAAAGAATGCAACAAACTCATAGAATAAGGAATAGGTGACCAACCTACGACTACAACATCCTCTTTACACAACACATACAAGTCAGATGGACCAATAAAGATGTGAAAGTCAAGACCACAGCCTCCTTCTTTATTTCTTCCCCATCCTTGTACGCCTCAGTTCCCAACAGTCAAGACAGACTTCCACAAGAAGGGACCTCACCTCATCCCCTTCTCCTCTTACCTGGCTCTTATGCTTTACTTTGGAAAGCCTGAACTTGTCTGCATTATCACATAGAAACAAAAAAATAATAATAATACATGTACAGAAATAGAAGTAAAACGAGGAGTCCGCCAGGGATACTTGCCTCTGTTTTCAGGGACTGACAATCGGATTCTTCTTTATCTTCTTTACCTAACAAATCAGAAAACAAGAGGTATGTCAGATGGCAGCAAGAGTTTGGAACAGCAGCAGACAGCATCACAATATAATGGGTAGAATCAAAGTCTATTGTTGGGTAAAGGCGATGAGCAATATTTATGACTTGATTTATTCTACTTTATATCAGCCTTTAAGCAATCCAAACTGTGACAAAGCTGCTTACAATAAACATTGATAAAACAATAAAATGACAGTGGGGTACCAATAGGGGAGGGAGGTCAGGAGTGAGTCATGGCCCCCTGGGGCCAACCTGAGGAGAGCACTGCAGAAGGAGCTGGAAGGTCAAAAAACAAAAGCATGCGGCCTTTACAATGTGGTGTATAGTGGGAAAGGACACAATGAAACATTGGTCCCTGGGTGCTGCAAACCCATGGGTGTGCCATGGTAAAATGGTCACAACATAACAAAGTACAATAGAAGTATCTAACCTTCCTCAGCCTCACACACTCGCATGAACAGAAATGTCTTTAACTGCTTTCAGAAACAAAGCTAACTGGATTCCTCTTTCAAAAACAAAGAAAGATAAGACCAGTAGGCTCACCTAGCAAAATGCTTGTTATTTAGCAGATGTGAATTTGACAGCAGACAATGGTAGAAGACACAAAGGAGGTAGTTTTAAAAAAGGCTTTTTTTGCACATATATTCCAATAATGCAATGTGTGCCTTTGAGTCAATGCCAACTCCTCAGTGACCCAGTAGCTGAGTTTTCTTGGCAATGTGATTGGAAGTAGATTGTCTGGCTTTTATTCCAAGGCAATGGAGAGTTAAGTGTCTTGTCCAAGGTTACATGGAATGCTAGTGAGAATTGAACCCTGGTCTTTTAGTTACCAAGTCAGTGCTCTAACCACTAGGCTACACCATACATGAATAAAATGCCTCTTATAAAATTACCCCACACATAACAATACACATGATGACAAAGAACATGAACTCTTATGCGACTCAGGTGTAGACATGTTTGGAGCATGCTCTGTACAGATCATGGGTAGAGAAGCAATTTAAGCACTTTCTTTACAAAATACACAAGTACTCGCATACTATACACACATTTTTACATGTACTTTCAAGCATCTGTGTTATTTTTAAGCGCTGTTGAATCAATGTTGACTCATGGTGACCCTATGGATAGTTGCCCTAAACCGTGTTTGTTCTTAGTCAGATAGCTAATTGTTGATAGAGTGGTGTCCATAGCTGCTGTTATTGTACTGATGTATCGGGCTTGATTTGACCCATGATTTCTACAAGAAAGACACAGGCATCTATGCATATTTATAAAATAGGCCCAAAATAGACACCCTCTCCTCTTCACACATAGGCAATTTGTTATAAAATACCCTTGAAAAGCTCATAAGAACATAAGATATGCCATACTGGGTCAGACCAAGGTCCATCAAGCCCAGTATCCTGTTTCCAACAGTGGCCAATCTAGGTCATACGTACCTAGCAGTTTCCCCAAAAGACACAGGTTCCACAATGCTTGTACTGGGTCAAGCATTGATATCCTGGGTCCCTTCTTAATAATGGTTTATGGACCTTTCCTCCAGGAACTTGTCCAAACCTTTTTTAAACCCAGCTACACTAACAGCCTTTACTACATCCTCCAGTAACAAATTCCAGAGTTTGATTACACGTTGAGTGAAAAAATATTTTCTTTTATTAGTCTTAAATAGTTTACCCTGTAGCTTCATTGCATGTCCCCTAGTCTTTCTATATTCTGCGTAAAACACCTGCGTAACACCTGCGTAAAACAAACAAAGCCATCTTCTATAAACTTAGGGTGATACAACCTCTAAGGAAAATAATAGCACCAGGCGATTTCAGGTCAGTGGCTCAAGCACTAGTCATGCCGCACCTCGACTACTGTAATGCCATCCTCCAAGGTCTACCCAAAAAATCACTGGGTATCCTTCAAATGGCCCAGAATGTCGCAGCTAGAATAATAATGGGAACAAGAGTAACTGACCACATCACCCCAATATTGATCGACCTTCATTGGCTTCCAGTTGCTGCTAGGGCACAGTACAAGATGATAGTAACAACGTTCAAGCTGATCAACGACATAGCCCCCTCGTTCCTGTCCTCTCTTATCAACACACAACCAGCAAATAGGAATAGAAGAACTAACAACTTGGGCCCCCTGCAGGTCCCTAACGCAATACGAACTGTGAAAACAAGTACAAGTCGCAGAGCCTTCTCTTTCGCTGCACCCACTATATGGAATCAGCTCCCTGTTGACCTGCGGCTAACCCAGGACATGAAAAGTTTCAGGAAAGAGTTAAAAACCCACCTATTTAAATGCTATTACAACAAGCCATAAGTCACAAAATCCAGGAAAACGCAACAAAGTAAACTGATAAATACGTACATTGTAAATCCGCCTTGTGTAACCATGTATAGACAAGTATAATGTGATTTCCTCAATCTGTAAATATGTATTATATAAATGTAAATATGTTTACCCCCAAAACTTTAACCATGTGTGCCGTGACCCCCCAAGTCCTCTATGTATATACTCCCCCACCCTGTCCTGATCGACTTCCCCAAAAGAAGAATCAAACCGCTACTGATCGCTGGAAGCAGCGGTATATAAATGTGTTCTAAATAAATAAAAATAAATAAAATAAATAAAAATTCTGATAACGTAAACAATCGATCTATGTTTACCCGTTCCACTCCGTTCATTAATTTATAGACTTCTATCATATCTCCCCTCAGCTGTCTCTTTTCCAGGTTAAAGAGCCCTAACCTTTTAGCCTTTCTTCATAGGAGTATCCTTCCATCCCCTTTACCATTTTGGTGGCTTTTCTCTGAACCTTTTCTAATAATGCTATATCCTTAAGATATGGTGACCAGAACTGCACACAATATTCAAGGTGCGGTCTCACCATGGAATGATATAGAGGCATTATAATATCTTTTGTTTTCCATTCCTTTCCTTATGATACCTAGCATTCTATTTGCTCTCTTGGCCACTGCTGCACACTGGGCCGAGGGTTTTAACAAGTTATCCACAATGACGCCTAAATCTTTTTCCTGGGTGGTGGTTCCTAATGTGGAACCCTGCATCGTCTAACCATAGTTTGGGTTGTTCTTCCCTAGGTGCATAACTTTGCACTTGTCCACATTAAATTTCATCTGCCATTTTGATGCCCAGTCTTCCAATTTATCAAGATCCTCTTGCAATTTTCCACAATCCTCTTGGGTTTTAACAACTTTAAATAGTTTTGTGTCATCTGCAAATTTGATAACCTCACTCGTTATTCCCTTTTCCAGGTCATTTATGAATATGTCAAAAAGCAGCGGACCTAGCACAGATCCCAGGGGTACACCACTATTCACCTTTCTCCATTGGGAAAATTGGCCATTTAGCCTTACCCTCTGCTTTCTATCTTTTAACCAGTTCCTGATCCACAAAAGTACACTGCCCCCTATCCCATGACTCTTTAGTTTTGCCAAAGGTCTCTGATGAGGGACCTTGTCAAAGGCTTTCTGAAAGTCCAGAAACAATATATATCAACCAACTCACCTTTGTCCACCTGTTTATTCACACCTTCAAAAAAACATAACAGATTAGTAAGACAAGATCTTCCTTGTCTAAAGCCATGTTGGCTGTCTCCCATTAGGCCATGATTACCTACATGCTGAGTAATTTTATTCTTTATGATGGTTTCTACCATTTTTCCTGGTACTGATGTCAGGCTCACCGGTCTGTAGTTTCCCGGATCACCCCTGGAACCCTTTTTAAAAATTGGCGTTACATTGGCAATCCTCCAATCCTCATGTATTACAGATGATTTTAATGAAAATTCACAGATTACTAATAGCAGGTCTGCAATCTCATATTTCAGTTCTTTCAACACCCTCGGATGTATATCATCCAGCCCAGGTGATTTGCTACTCTTCAGTTTATCTAATAGTTGTAATACATCTTCCCGATGTATCGATATTTCCTTCAATTCTTCGGTACCTTTAAATACCACTTCAGTCATGGGTAACATCCCTACATCTTCCTCAGTAAAGACCGAAGCAAAGAATTCATTCAGTTTCTCCGCTATCTCCTTGTTGCCTCTTAGTGCCCCTTTAATCCCTCTATCATCTAATGGATCAACTGACTCTCTCATAGGTTTTTTGCTACAAATGTACTTGAAAAAGTCTTTATATCACGTTTTTGCTTCCACAGCAAGCTTCTTCTCAAATTCTCCCTTTGCCTGCCTTATCAATGCCTTGCATTTGACTTGCCAGTGCTTGTGCTGTTTCCAGGTTTCGTCATTTGGCTCTTTTTTCCATTTCCTGAAAGATGCTTTTTTGGCAACAGCCTCTCTGACCTCACCTTTAAACCATGCTGGCAGTTTTTTGGACTTCCTTCCACTTTTATTAATGCGTGGAATACAGCTGGTCTGGGCTTCCAAGATAGTATTTTTCAACAACACCCAAGCTTGATGTAAGTCTTTAACCTTTGCAACTGCTCCTTTTAGTTTTTTCTTAACTATTTTCCTCATTTTATCATAGTCTCCCTTTCGAAAGTTAAAGGGTAGTACTGTGGATTTCCTTACTATCCCTCCTCCACTAATTAAATCAAATGCGATCATGCTATGATCACTATTGCTAAGTGGCCCCACCACCCTTATCTCTTGCACTAGATCTGGTGTTCCACTAAGGACTAGGTCTAATATGGCTTCCCCTCTGGTCAGTTCATGAACCAGCTGCTCCAAGAAGCAGTCATTTATTTCATCTAGGAACTTTATCTCCCAAGCATGTCCTGCTGTGACACTGACCCAGTCGATACCGCGGTAATTGAAATCACCCATTATTATTAGTGCGCTGTAACTTTTGTTAGCTTCCTTGATTTCTTTAAGCATTTCATCATCCATTTCTTCATTCTGGCCAGGCGGTCGATAGTACACCCCCCACTGCCATCACCTTCCCCCTTTTACATGGAATTTCAATCCATAGAGATTCTACAGCAAATTTTGTTTCCTGCAAAGCTTTAATCCTTTCTGACTCAATGCCCTCTCTAACATAGAGCACAACCCCTCCACCAATTTGATCAGCTCTATCATTACGATATAGTTTGTACCCAGGTATCACAGTGTCTCACTGGTTGTCCTCCTTCCACCATGTCTCTGATATTCCATTCATATCTAACCTCTCATTTAGTGCTATATATTCTAACTCTCCCATCTTATTTTTTAGACTTCTAGCATTTGCATACAAGCATTTTAGAGACTGTATTTTATTCATATTAATCTGGCTATTGGTAGGCATGGGTAATTTGGGATCTTTAAGCTCTGTCTGCTCCATACTCAAGGGTATTTGGGCTACTTTACTCTTTTTTTGGAACCTCTCTGCTTTTGGTAGTATCCTTCAAGGATACATTCTTCCAAACCATGCGCTCTTGGGCGACTGTCGGCTTTCCCCTATTATCTAGTTTAAAAGATGCTCTATCTCCTTTTTAAAGGTTAATGCCAGCAGCCTGGTTCCATCCCGGTTAAGGTGAAGCCCATCCCTTCGGAAGAGCCCCTCCTTTCCCCAGAATGTTCCCCAGTTCCTAACAAATCTAAACCCCTCATCTCTGCACCATTGTCTCATCCACGCATTGAGACTCTGGAGCTCTGCCTGCCTTTTGGGTCCTGCACATGGAACGAGAAGCATTTCGGAGAACGCTACCCTGGAAGTTCCGGATATTAACTTCCTACCTAAAAGCCTAAATTTAGCCTCCAGAACATCCATCCCTACCACATTTTCCTATGTCATTGGTACCGACGTGTACCAAGACAGCAGACTCCTCCCCAGCACTATCTAAGACATTATCTAGGTGGTGCGTGAGGTCCGCTACCTTCGCACCAGACAGGCATGTTACCAGGCGATACTCACGTCCACCAGCCACCCAGCTATCTACATGCTTAATGATCGAATCACCAACTATAACGGATGTCCTAACCCTTCCCTCATGGGCACATGGCCTTGGAGAAACTTCCCCAGTGCGAGAGGGTTTTACATCACCTGGAGGACAGGTCCTTGTTACAGAATCACTTTCTGCCACACCAGGGTGATGCTCTCCTGTCACCTGACCTCTCTCCTCCATGGCAATAAGGATGTTGCCAGACTGGAGGTGGGACTTCAGGACTATATCCCTGTAGGTCTCGTCTATGTACCTCTCTGTCTTTCTTATGTCTTCCAAGTCTGCTACTCTAGCCTCTAGAGAACGAACTCGGCACCCTTGAGGGTTTTTAAAGAGTAATAGATGTTTGGCCAGATACTGAGGAAGGCTCCTGTAAAGATATTTATGTACTAAAAACTTCAGTTTATAACTAACAGTGGCAAGTTCAGTTTACAAATAACAGTGACATATTTTATTTATCTATTGTCACACCTCCTCTGGCCAAGCGGTAGCCTCCTGTATTGCAAGGCCCCTGGAGGGTGGTAGTTTTGCCTTTATGAATATAAACGCAAACACTTCTTTCTTCAAATCAAAGGGTTTTTATTCCCCGTCCCATTGAGGGTATTCTATCTTCAAGGAACATAAATTATATGCTTTGCTTGGACATCTTATATACAATAACAAAGGGAAACATAACTTGCTTTCTTCAGCTTTTAAAGGATAAATCAGCAAAAGAACAAAAGCTTAAATATTGCTGTAAGGTTCTCTCCCTGGTAGCTGAGAGTAGAGCATACCTCTGTTCTGCCTCGAGAGAGAGAGTTACAGGTTTGTTGCTGTATTACTGAAGTTAAGACACCAAGTTACTTTCCTTATCTCAGGGAGAATTCAGGTTCAATTAATGATAAAGAACAATCCATTAATTCCTTTGTATCATTTTCCTCAGCATTCTGGTATTCCATCATCTCTGGTTGACTGGTATATTCATTCTGTACTTTAGGAGTACTATGAGAGACTTGCTGCCTAAGCACGTCAACCAGGAAGTTCTTCTCTTTCACCGGGCTAGAGCCTCCCTGGGTATTACCATATAGTCTGGAATAGAGACTTCCCAGGCACTGCCCCTGCTGGTACTTCTGAGTAGAGCTTAGCCCCTTACTTGCTCTGCTCGTGGGATAATTAAGGGAACTTTCCAACCTATCCAGGTTTCCCTTTTGTAACCCAGCTGAGCTGAATCGGAGTGCTCGTGACGGAGTTTCACACGGAGCTGTGGGCTTACAATTACAAAACTCTTCAGCTTTATCTGGTAAGTAAAACCTTTTATCTTTGGGGTTTTTAAAACCAGAAAGAGGGATATTTTCAGCCTCTAGATAATGAGACCTTGTATGCTTATTCCCATACGTCCAGGGTTGTCTTTTTCCACACGGCAAATCTCTCTTGCACTCACTCTTTTCCCTGTAACCTGCAACTGCAGTCTTCTGGCGTTTCTCTTGCTCATACACACTATTTGGCTGTGGATATCTCTCTGATTTATTCAGGTCCTCGGGTTCCCTCTGACCTTCATATGGGCCCTCTAGTTGCTGCAGAGTTTCCTTATCACTCTCTCTTGCATTCTCATACCTGTGCCATGCTTCCCAGGGCTTTAGCTGCCCTCTCTGTATTTTCTCCAAGTGTGTCCTTGGCTGCCACGGCTTCTCTCTCTCTCTCTCTCTCAGCTCCGGCACCAGCTCCTGGCTTTGCCTTAATCCTGATCCCAATCCGAATCCTAAACTGTCTCTGAATGTCTGAGAGCTTGTTTTAAACCCACGTTCGCTTGCTCCACCCTTAGTTAGCTGAACCCTGTCAGGTGAGGTGAATTCCCTTCCTGTGCTAGCTGGGTGTGTCCTGATTGAGCTTTTGCACGTGTTCCTGCGTTGCTCAGGGTAACTATCTGACACTTTCTTGTTTACCCTGTCACTTTTTCTGTTTTCACTTGTGCTGGCCTGCATTTCCTCTGTCTGTACAGGGTCTACCCTGTTACACTATATATAACTATTAATTTGCTTTCATTGATATTAATATTTGTAACATTATTAACTATTAACATTTTCTTCATATAATCAAGCGGGAGGGGTTTTTTGCCTGGTTAAGATACTAGCTTATTAGCTTGGTGTGAATGGATTTACTACTCTTCTAATGGAGTATCATTGTGGAGTTGGTCCATTAGATTGTATTTTGACTCCATAGTGTTCAATGAATAATTGAGTCTTTAGTTCTTTGTGGAAAGTTGTGAGTTCAGTGATGTTTCTTATCTTTCTGGCATTCCACAGACAGGGGCACAGAGTGAGAAGGAGTGGGTGCAAGCCTATCGGTTGCTTTTTGTTCTTTCAAATGGTACTGTTAACATGTTTTATGTGCTTTGTCTTCTGGTTCTGTTACTCTGTGTCTTGTGTATCGATGATTGTAGGTGGGTGGATGATACATTGTGAATGATTTTGAATATACGTAGCATTATTTTATATTCTTTATTTTTATTTATTTGTTACACTTTTCTATACCGGCTCTTCCAGAGATCAGGGGCGGTTTACATAAAACAAATGGCTTACATATAACAGTATCAAGGTAAACACAACAGAAAACTATTTACATATTAACTATGTACATGATTTACATCATGGCAAAATCGCTTTCTGAACTTGGGTGTAAGAGGAGTTGTGGTTTTGAAGTTATGACCTATGTGTATATGATGAGGTCAGTGTGTGTCAGGAGTGGAGGGGTGTGCGCTGTAGCTGTTTATAATGCTACAGTAGTATTCCTTAAAAAGGAGTGTCTTGATCTCTTTTCTAAATATTTGGAGATCTTTAATTGAATGGATTGAGTCTGGGAGGGAGTTCAATAGACTGGGAGCAGTGTAAGTGAATGCTCTGCTGCTTGTGTTCTGTTTGGTCTTTCAAATGAGGGATTGTGAGGATGTGCTGGGAGATTGTCCTTTTAAATCTATTTTCTGTGGGGATATGTAGTAGTGTTTTGAGGAAGGATGGGGCGATATTGTTGATCAACTTGAAAGTGGTCATTAAGGTTGTATATTTTATTTGGCTCACAATTGGAAGCCAATGGAGATCATATAGTATGGGTATGATATGATCTTTTAAGTAGGCCTTGCAGATAATTCTTGCTGTGACATTCTGGGTCCTCTGGAGAATAAATAGATTCTTTCTGGTTGTACCCTGTAACAAGCTGTTACAGTAGTCAAAGTGAGGGGTGATAAGAGCTTGTACTATGGATCTAAAGTCATGGGTGTCAAGTAGGGGTCTGAAATGTTGAATGATCTTGAGTTTGAAAAAGATTGTTCTGGCCATTTGCTTGGTGCATGACAGCATGTTAAGGGAGGTATCAAGTATTATTCCCAGGTATTTAACCTCCTGTTTCACTGGGAGCACAGTGTTGTGAATGGAGAGTGATTGGGAGGGGGAGCGGGTGTGTGTGTGTGTGTGTAAAGTTTTGATTTCTTAAAGTGTATAATACTTCAGTTTTCTTGAAATTAATGCTGAGGTTGTTGGAGTTAAGCCAGGATTCCGCTTCTTTAATGCAGTCAGCCACATTGTGGTAGATGGGGTTTGATATATCAATGGGGTGATATAACATGATGTCATCTGCGTATATGAAATATCCAATGCTGAATTTTCTGAATATGTTTGTGATTGGTTGAAGGTAAAGTTTGAATAATAGGGCAGAGAGGGCGGATCCTTGGGGTAGTCCTTATTTTTATGTTTATATTATATATTTATATTATAATTATATTATATTTAATTGGACTTCTTAGGGGAAGCTGGTATAATTGTTTCAGGGTGTGATATGTTCAGATCTTGATGTTCCTTGTATGATATGGACTGCTGTGTGCTGTGCCATTTGTAAAGGATGCAGGGCATATTTCCATAATCTGTGGTATATGATATTGCAGTAGTCAAAATGTGGGAAGATTACTGCCTGGAATATTGAATGGAAATTATGTGGCTCAAGTAGTAGGTGCTGTAGTGTCCTTATCTTGTAGTATATCATCTTGCGCCTTTAGGTTTAATCACTGATCCAGAGTTATGCCTGGGTATTTGTCTTCAGATTGTACTTTCAGATCCATGCCATTTATTTTCAAAGTTCAATTGGTAACCAATGTGCTGCTCTAAGCAGAGGGGTCAGATGATTGCATTTTTTTTTTATCTAAAATCAACTTGATAGCAATATTTTGCACTTACTGGAAATGTTCTGTACTAGCCATGGGCCCAATTTTGTCCCGGACGTAGATCCCCTCTGTACATCTGGTCTGAACCGAATGTACAGAGGGGATCGCGATTCTGAACCCGTGGGGCACGTCTAGCCCCGCAGGATCAGAATCGCAAACAGTCCTGCATGTGCAGGCTGGGACTGCGATTCAGTCCGGCCTGCATGTGCAGGACTGCCCCCGGCTAATTCAGTCAAGGCTCTTCAATGGAGCTGCGATGGCATGGCGTCATGTTGCCATGACACCGCAGCTCCATTGAAGAGACGTGATGCCGGCCGCCACAAAATAAAGAGTATTTCCCACAGCCTGACTCCTGATCTGGCGTCCTAAAGCCAGGGTTGGGCTGCAGGGAATGTCCTCCGGCCTCCCCTGCTCCATTCACACCCCGGCATTCAAAAAATGACACGTCCAGGGAAGTTATTCCACCTCGAAGGTGAAGTAACTTCCCTGCACACGTCGCCGGCCCTGGACGTACAGGGCTGACATTTGAATCGGCTCTGTACGTCCAGGGCCAGCGACCGCCTGCCCAGACTCCGCCCCCATGCCGCCCCTTCCCCGCCTCCATATAACTTCCCCGCACAATCGGCAGGGAAGTTAGTCGCGGCTGGATGAAGGCCCGAATAGTGGGAATGGATATCCCGTCGGGCAGTCCATCCCTGTTATTCATGGCACAGAATAACCCCCTATATCACAAATTAAAGTCATCTAGTTTAGCTGCCATCAATGAATGGGTCAACAAGACTAAATTTTGATGTTCCAAAAAGGGGCACAGGTGATTCAGTTTCTTAAATTGGTCGAAACAAGACTGCACTACTGAAGAACTCTGTGCTAATAAAGATAAATCTACATCTGTTTTAGTGCATAAAATGACCAGCTACTCAGACAAACAGACCAAATGACCTGCTTTAACTAGAGTCAATGGACCCCTGAGAATATAGATGTCAATTTCCAATAAAATATAAAAAATCCTCTATACTGGTGTGGTTTTCAACAAACAACTATCATATCAGATTCAAACAACATCCATCAGATTCAAACAACTAGACAAAGAGAAATTTATAACTCACGCACTTCCTAAGCTATCTCAGTCAACAACAAACCTTAATGAAATGGTAAACATCTGGAATGAAACCCTTTCTTCATATGCGTTGAACCCAGTCCCTGTCAAGAAGTTGTCTCCTGACAACCTAACCTCTAAAAAACAATCTGCGCCATGGTTCTCCCCTGAACTGCGTTCTTCACTTATCCACCTCAGAAAACTGGATAGAAAATGGACCCCTTTCTGCAGACAATGGGTGTACAAGGTTCCTCCCTGTCAGCACTTCTATTCAATATCTACTTACAGCCAATCTGTGACATCACACGTTCCTTTGGCATATCCTGCCTTATGTATGCAGACGATGTGCTCCTATTCTCTCCCATATCTATTGCATGTCCAGACTACACAGTATTAATCAATTGTTTTAATTCAATAATGGATTGGCTTCTTACTCAGAACCTCCGTATTAATTTCAAAAAGACAGTAGTCCTAATAATTACAAGAAATACAAATTTCTCTCCCCCACCCAATTTAAAAGTCAGAGATGCTGATCTCCCAATTAAAACCAATATACGCTACCTCGGAGTTATATTGGATCAGCACCTTGACTTCAAGGAACATATAGAGCACACCGTTAAATCCATATATTTTAAGATAAAAACCCTGAGACAATTGAAACCAATGTTGGAACCTGATGACTTTAGAACCATCTTCCAAACCTTAGTCACAACGCATTTCGATTATGCTAAATATTATACTACATGGCCTACCGAAAAACACCATCAACCCACTTCAGTTGGCCATGAATGCAGCAGCTAGGATCCTCCACGGAGTCTCAAAGAATGACCACATCTCCCCTATTCTAAAAGATCTTCATTGGCTTCCAATAAGCTCTAGGATTCTTTTTAAAGCCCTCCTCACCACCTTCAAGGCCTTCAACAAACTATCTCCTTCAACCATCTCAGACCTCATCACACACACCGAGAGCTGCAGGCCTAAAAGAGCTTCTGCCATTGATATGCTAATTACACCAAAAATGCTGTAAAGTCTAATCAATCAACTATCAACAGAGCTTTTGTTAATTTTGCCCCCAGATGCTGGAATAAACTCCCCCCTCGCATTAGAGCAATTAAGGACCTTAAACAATTCAGAAAGGCCCTCAAACAACATCTCTTTATCACTCACTTTAAGCTTCCAGACTTACCTCCCACTCTCCCATACTTACCCTCTTAACCCCATACCTATCCATATGAATATACAAAGCTAACATAAATCCTATCAGGTATTCTAATGATTGTAATTAGTTCCCCTGTTTACCACCATTTTATCTCCCTGTTATCTGTAAACGAAGGCCAGTCATCTGACCTATGTGTTTTATTGTTACACTGTGAACCGCGCGGTATATAAGAAATATTAAATAAATAAATAAATAAATATAACAATTAATTATAGAGATGGGAAAAAGACCTCAGTATATAAAGAAGACCATTGTTATTATGGCCTCAGACATTTTTACAATCGTCAGTCAGCAAAACCTTTCACCGTTCTATTTATTTGTTTTAAATATATATATTTTAATTCAAATAACCATCATTTATCTTGGATATGTCATCTTTCATCCATCTATTTCCACTACGATACTGACAGCATTTCGACGAGTTGCAGCAGGGAGTGTTCAACCAAAATATCAGTCCTAACACTCTACCAATCATCTAGCTGCTTAGCCGCCTCTCGATCTAGATCTCCCCTGCTAGATCAGGAGGTGGCTAAGCATCTGGGCAACTGGCAGAGTGTTAGGACTGGAGACATCCATTGCTTACCCTTGGGATAAGCAGCATGGAATCTGTATACCTTTTAGGAACCTGAAAGGTACTTGTAACCTGGACTAGTCACTGTTGGAAACAGGATACTAGGCTCGATGGACCTTTGGTCTGATCCAGTATTGGCATATCTTATGTTTTTAAGATGTTTTGGTAGAACACTCCCTGATACAGCTCTTGTGAAATGTTGTCAGCTTCAGAGTGGGAGCAGGTGGATGAAAAATTACATATCTAAGATAACTGAATGTTATTTGATATAATTTTATTAAGAAGTTGATATAATAATTGAATTTAAAAATATATAAAATGAATAAATAAGATGGGGCAAGATATTTCTGACCTTTGATGGTAAAAATTTCTGAGGCCACAACAATGGTCTTTATATACCAAGGTCTTTTTCCCTTCCCTATAAGGTGACATTTTACTTACCAGATAATGTCTTTCCTTGAGTCCTGCTAGACGTATCCAGACAAGTGGGCTGTGTTCCCCTATCAGCAGACTGGTGGAGATAGATAGTCAATGAAATGACAGGTTCCAATTATATCACTCCCATGCCTCTATCAGCCTGAACCACTAGCCTCGGTATTCATCCTAAAGCATATGGGAAAGCATAGCAAACCTCACACAACCTCACTGTGGGCAAGAATGATGCATCAAACAGCAGAGGAACTACAGTAAAATGTCACTTTTCATATTGTCCAGCTAGACCAGTTCAGACAAGTGGGGCATTCCAAAGCTACGCCTCCACTGAGTGGGAAGAAGATACAGCAGCCCATAAACCTTGAGCCAAAGGCCATTTCTGCCTGAGCGTGGCCATCCAAGCAGTAATGCTTGACAAAAGATAGAAAGTGATGCCCATGTTGTTACCCAACAATGTCCAAAGGGGCTACTGAGCTATGCTCCGCCCACGAGGATGTTTGAGCCCAAGTAGAATTGGCATGCAAGTCCTCCGGAACTGGCTGGTTCCATCACAGATACACCAAGGCAACTGCCTCTTTAATCCAGCACCCCTATGTAAACTTGGTTGCCGCGACAGCCTTGTGCGGGCCAACAAACAGCACAAAAAGATGAATGGACGTACCAAAGGAATTCGTAACCTCCAAGTCCCGGAGAAGCACCTTATCTTTCCCTCTACACTGTTCCTTAGAAAAGGAGGACAAGTGGAGGGAAGTGACGTCAGCAGGCAGGATGGCTGCTTGCTAGGGGAGCTCTGCGGCATCCTACCTCCGTTAAGCTAAAAAGAGTGGATAAGTTAACTCTCTCTCCGTGCCAATAGGGACCGGATCAAAAGTAGAGCAGGGAAAAGCGATGTCCACAAAAAAACGACAGGTGGAGTACCTCTCGTCATACGTGCAGGCTGAAAAAGGGCGAGTGTTGGAGATTGCACCTAAGATAGTTGACATAGCGAGGAGCGGAAAGGAGGCAGAGATGGAGAAGCCCTGGGGAGCTGGGACAGTGGAAGAGCTTAAAGGCTGGCTCTTGGACTTTAAAGAAGAGCTAAAAATTGAGCTCAGTGAATTTGAAACTGAGTTAAAGGCAACATTGAGTGAGCTGAGACAGGACCTCCGGGACCTCGAAGCACGTGTGAAAGAAGCAGAAAGGCGCTTAGAACAACATGAAGAAATGCTGGGGGACCTACAGAGCGACTGGGAGGAACTAAAAAGGGCTCATTAAAGTTTGCAGGTGAAAACGGAGGACCTGGAGGACCAGTCATGCTGGTGCAATATACAAGTGAGGGGGATCCCGGAGGAGCCCAACTACAGAGATTGTGAGAAGGTGTTGAAAAACGTATTCACAGCACTACTGAAGGCCGCCGATATGGAGATATGGAGCGCACCAGGGTCTTGGTCCAGGGACTGCAAATAGGCCTGTGATATGATAGCCTGCATGAGGACAAATAAATTCAGCATCCCGGAAGATGGGGCCTTTCGCATAGGAGGGCTACGAGGTGGAGTTTTATCAAGATTTATCAGCAGGCACTCTACAGTGATGCAGAGACATGCGGGAGGTAATGGCCCTATTGAGAAGGGAGGGATGGAAATACAGGTGGCTCTTCCCCTTTCGACTGATGATGATGGTGAAAGGGGCAACATGGAAGGTGGACTCCTGGAGTCAGTGTGGCAAGCGCTGAAAGAGTTGGGGCTACAAAACATTCCCAAATTAACGCTAGAGGGAGCAGCAATACCAAAGGCATCCCCCTCAAAAAATAGTAGTTCAAAGTGGCGGAGAGGGAGAACAAAGACAAAAGATTGATGTGGCTCTCCAAGGGCAAAAGCCCATCGGAGGAACATATCAGGAAGGCCCCATGAGGGATGAGGTGAAGCCTGCCAAGGGAGATGGACAATGTTTGAAAAGACTGATGTCATAAGAGATGAGAACTTTGGGGAAAGATAATTCAAGATATGGGAATTTAAGAGAGGAAGAAGTTACTACTATTGGGTGGGGAGGAAGAGGAACATATAGGGTGGGGGTAAGAAATGTGGAAAGGAATTTGGGGGGATGAAAAGCTAAGTTTACAAAAGGGTTGGGGGACTAGGGGAAGACCTCAAAGGGAAGCTAAAAGTTATGGGACCTGGGCTAATGAAGCAGAGGATGGGTAAGGGGTGGGGGAGGCAAGGGAGAGGGCTAATCATGGGAGGGGAGAGGGTTATGGGAGGAAAGTGTTTGAGAGCTATGGGCTGGAGGGGCTGAAGGTAAAGGGGGGAATGGTGCGAGGGAGACCACGGGAGTACGCCACTTATTCCAAAATCTCTCACTCCAAGAGGAGTGGCAATTATCAGGGGGAGGGTTGGGAGGGTTGGGGAGAGGAGAGGAGGAGGGGATGGGTGGGGCAGGGTGAGGATAGGAAAAGGGGAAGGGAAAAGGGGATGTGGCAAAGACAGCAGGAGGTCAGCAAACTCCACACAGTAACATGGCGCAGGTAGGCATTATCAATGCAAAGGGCCTGAATACCCTTCAGAAGAGGCAGCAAATGTTTTGAGAAGTGGGGCATCTGGGATGGGATATTATCTTCTTACAGGAAACACACTTGAGATGTACAGCGAAGGGCTGTTGCGGAGACACTTGTACCCAGATCAGTATTTTGGGTGCTCAAGGGGGACAGCGGAGTCCAGAAAAGGGGGCATAGCAATTTTGTTAAAAAGAGGTTGCCCATTTCAAATGAGGGAAGTTATTCAGGAAAAAGAAGGGCAGGTATTGGTACTACAAGGAGACATACTGGGGGAACAGGTCACATTACTGAACATATATGCTCCAAATGACCAACACATCCATTTCTGGAAGGGGGTTAAAGACATGCTGGGGAAAACGGTGCAGGGGAAATTGATTTTGGTGTAAGATTTTAATTTAGCATGCCACCCTGGGTGGGATTGTCAAAAAACAGGAGGTAATGGCCATAAAATACCTAGGCAATTAGTAAGGGGATTTATGAGGAAATATCACTTGCTGAATATCTGGAGGCAGGTACAAAGACAAGCAGGGAATACACTTTCTACTCAGCCCCACATGAGAGCTACAGTAGCATAGATTATATCCTGCTTGATAGGTTATGGGCACGGAGAGTTAAGGAATCTGAAGTGGGTAATATTACATGGTCGGACAATGCCCCAACATGGGTAACACTGGGAGGGGTTAGAGGAGAAGGAGGCATAAGATTTTGGTGGCTAAATGATGGTCTCCTCAAAAGAGAGGAAGTGGTTCAAGATATAAGGCAATGTATAAAAATATACTGGCAGGATAATGATATTGTGAGGTGAATGATGCAGGCCTCTGGGAGGACATGAAGGCTGTAGTTCGGGAGAGGTTGATTATGTGGGCTTCTAGGTATAAGACACAGCGCTTGGAGAAAGAGAATCAATTGCAAAGAGAAATTACGCAGGCGGCAGAGCAGTATAGGGAAAAGGATACAGCACAGCAGCTCAAGCACCTGAATCAATTCCACATAGAACTAAATAAGCTGCAGCTGGAGGCAATCGGGTTTCAATCAGATCGAGTTAAACAGCGGTACTATGAGTGGGGGGATAGAGTTGGGTGCCTGTTAGCCCAGAAACTCAAGAACCGGGAGATGGCAGCAACCATCACAGGTAGTAAAGGAAGGGAGGGAGGGAGAACTGAGAATGGAGAAACCTATTGGGGAGCATTTCTGCCAATTCTATGAAGAACTCTATAAAACTCAGGGAGGGGAGTTGGGAAGGAAGGGAACATAATATCTGGAGGGGATAATATTGCCTAGGATAGGCATGGAAGAGAAGTCTGTAATGGAAGGAGAGATATGGCAGGAGGAGTTAGAGAGAGTCATTCATGAAATGTCAAATGGGAAGACTCCAGGGCTGGATGGGTTCCCAGCTATATTCCAGGAATAGCTGGTAGAGGTATTAAGAAGAACATTGAATGGTTTGGGGGAAGGGAGAAGAGACCTGTACACAGAGATGCTAACAGCAAGGATAACACTCATATCGAAAGAAGGGAAGAACCCACTGCAATGCAACTCTTATCATCCGATATCCCTGCTCAATGTAGATAAAAGATATTCACCAAAGTACTAGCCAATAGGCTGCAGGGTGTGGCCAGACCAAATGGGTTTTATTGAGGGACAGCAAGCCTCGGATAATATAAAATGGGTCCTTGAGGCAATTTGGGTCGTACACCAACAGGGAGAGAGCGCTATGGTGCTCTCTGTAGATGCAGAAAAAGCATTTGATAGAGTAGAGTGGGAGTTTTTGTTTCAGGTGATGGAGCAGATGGGAAATGGCCCACGGTACTTGTAGTGGGTGCAGGCACTATACCGGGACCCAAGGGCAAGGGTAAAATTTAATGGGAGGTACACTGAGGCATTCAGATTGGGGAGAGGGACAAGACAGGGCTGCCCCATGTCTCCACTGCTTTATGCACTATTTATTTATTTACTCTTATATACTGCATCAGTGTGGTTTACATTGAACAAACTGAAATTACATTGAATAGGGCATTATAACTTGGAGATAACTATTTTACAGGGAACATGGGCTATGGAAGGTTAAGTGGCTTGCCTAAGACCACAAGGAGCACCTATGGGACTAGAAACCCCAGTCCTTCTGGTCCAAGGTTGCTGTCCTCTAGTGAGATTTGAACCCCCGACCTTCTGGTCTGAAGTACCTTGCCCCAACCACTAGGCCACTCCTCCATTCCACTAGTTGAACCCCTGGCACAAGCTATAAGAACGTATATAGGGATACGAGGTGTGGATAGGGGGGGGGGGGACAATCACATAAAATATTCCTATTTGCCGATGATATCCTCTTGTTGGTAACACAGCCAGAAAAGACATTGAAGAGAACAATAGCACAGCTACAGAAATATGGGGAGAAGTCAGGCTTACGAATGAATGAAGAAAAGATGGAGACCCTAAATATCGACCTTAATAGGGGGGTAATAGAGAGATTGAAGCATGATTTCCCTTTCCAGTGGGCCCGCAAAACTATCAAATACCTAAGAATAAATCTCACAGTGCATCCAAAAAGTTTATACGAAGCAAATTACCCTCCATTGTGGGTTAAGATTGGGGAAGACCTAGAGAGGTGGATAAATGGGGAATTATCCTGATTGGGCTGAATAGCGGCAGTAAAAATGAACATTTTTCCTAGGGTGCTTTATTACTTTCAAGCTCTGAGGGCACAACGAGCAGAAGTGAATGATGACCACAAAGGCTTAAAAACTTTCCTTTATTGAAGATACCCTTGAAGATCCCCGACGCGTTTCAGCTTACGCCTTCCTCAGGGGGATGGAATGTGCACGGTAGTGCTGTATAGGGTTTGGAGACGTTATGGCCTTCAGTATTGTATTAATTGAAAGGAACACATCAAGTTACAGTCTTGCCGTCCACATTACCTGGTTTGGGTGTTTCTTTAAGCTTCCTAAAAAAAAGCGTCAGCTTGGTTTTGCAATCACGACAGTGGCAAAATTAATACAATACTGAAGACCATACTGAAGCAGAAAAAGAAGGGCTGAGTTTCTCACTTATGCAAGCGCTCTGTCATACATGGGACTTTTTGCCAGGGCAGGAAAGTGGGCCATATAAAAGATGGGCGCAATTAGGATTAAAATGATTCCATGAATTTGTAGATGGGGAGGATTGGGTTACATTTGAGGAGCTACAGGAGCTGTATGGATTGGGAGTAGGAGATAGCTTCCATTTTAGACAAGTGCAGCATTACCTGGGGCAGAAACTAGGTAGGGAACAGTCGGGTAGGGACTTCACCAGATTAGAAACCATATGGTTTGGAAAGAAGGGATCTAGAGGCCTCATTTCAGCCCTCTACAAGGCAATAAACGGAAACTGGGAGGGTAAACATCGTTATATGTTGGAGTGGGAGGCGGACCTGAAGCTGGAAATTGATGGTCAGCAGTGGAAAACAATTTTGGATCAGGGATGCTGACTTCCTATATCGGTGGCGGTAAAAGAAAACTGATATAAAGTTTTGATGAGGTGGTATTATATGCCGGATAGACTAAATTGGATGTTTCCTTCAGTCCCCAATTAATGCTGGAGAAACTGTGGAGGGGAAGGTTCCTTTTTCCACATTTGGTGGACATGCCCCCAGATACAACCCTTCCGGGTAAAGGTGAAATAGTGGATACACCTAGTGGGGGTGGAGGTGGTGGTAGATCCCTGAATATTTCTGTTGGGATGGTGGAGGGCGTGAGGCCCACGAAAAGTGAGAATGCAAATCATGGCATGCCTTAGTGCAGATCGATGTGAGCTGGCTTATAGGTGGAAACAGATAGTGCCGCCTACTATAGAGCACTGTGTGGAGAGAATCCGTCAGATTTTTCTGATGGAGAAATTAACTGATTTACACAGACAAAGAAGTGACAGATTTGAGAAAGAATGGGATAAATGCTGGTCTATCTACACAGGAATGGGAAGGGGGGGTGGGGGATGAAGGAGGGAAAGTGATGGGGGTTGGAAGGGGTGTTAAGATATCAAGGTTGTGGGGGAAAACTGTATAGATTGTATAACTGTTTGAAAACTGTGACTTTGTTGAGTTGTTGTTATAGCTGGTTGTGACAGGTGCGAAAGTAACATTAATAAAAATGTTAAATTAAAAAAATAAATAAAAGGAGGACAAGTGAACCACTTGGTTCACCTGAAAAGGAGAGATCACCTTGGGCAAAAGGAAGGCACAGGCCAAATGAAAACAGCCTCCTCTGAAAAGGAAAAATATGGATCCCGGCAAGACAGAGCCTGCAGCTCGGAAATTTGCCTTGCTGAACAAATCCCAACAAAGAAAACATTCTTGAGAGTCAAGCCCTTCAGAGTAGCATGCTTCAGAGGCTCAAGGTGCTCAAACACCAGGGCCATGAGCACCAGACAGGGATCCCAGGGAGAGAAAACTGACCAGAGGGGAGGACACAGATGCCTAACTCCTTGAAGAAAATGTGAAACATCTGAGCAACAAGGCTGAAGACTTTCCAGCCACCACACCTCTGAAACAGTACAAGGCTGCCACCTGGATTTTCAGGCAGGTAAGGGACAAAACCCTTTTCCAGATTGTCCTGAAGAAGACCAAACCAGCACCTTGGCAGACTTAGGAACAAGCTGTCGTGCACTGTGCATCCATGCTCAAAGAGGAACCAGACTTGCACGAATGCCAGCCTGGTAGAATCCCTCCGAGCTCTGAGTAGAGAGGAAACTATTGCAGGAGAATAGCACTTGCACGTCAGTCGATTCCCTTTAACAGCCAAGCCATAAGTGAGAAGGGTTCTGGGTCATCCAAGACAAAGGCCCCTGATGCAACTGGGGCAGATGAAGAGAAGGAATCTGCAGGAACTGCGTCAGGTCCCTAAACCACACTCTCCTCATCCAATCCAGCACCATCAGAACAATCCAGCCTAGATGGTGTTCCATGCGCTGAAGCACGTGCCCCAACTGCAGCCATGGAGGAATCACTACAGCAGGCATTGCTGTGGCCAGGCCTGAACCAGGGCAACAATACCTTGGACCCGGTTTCCATGTGGTAAGTGAAGCAACGGCACACTTTGTCACCCCAATGGCGATCCCAATGGCGAAGAAGCATCTGAAACGTCTCCTGATTCAACTCCCACTCTACAGGATCGAGAGAGTGATAATGGAAGAAGACTGCTTCCACACTGACCACCCCAGCAAAGTTCCAAGCCAACAGAGCTAGAAAGCTCATTTCCATCCAAGCGAACCAGAGATCCATCTCCAGGGTCACTCCTGCACACCTCGGCGATTGACATATGCCACTGCCATGGCATTGCCTAAGAATACTCACACCACCCAGCCCTTGACCAAGAGGGCCAGCCAGATAGCCCTTGCTTCAAGATAACTGATGGACCACACCATCTGCCTGCGGCTCCAACAGCTGTGGGCCATGCAGTCTTGACAAGGGCTTCCCTGCCTGTAACACTGGGGTCTGTTGTCAGAAGAATCCACAAGTGATTATTCAACAGCATGCCCCTCCTCTTCAGATAACATGGGCGTAGCCGCCACCTCAAGCTAGCTCTCACTCCCAGCTGTAATGGAAACCCGAGCTTGAACTCCAATCAGGAAGGGCCGCCGAAGCAGCCTCATATGTGCATACTCATGGCACCATCTTGAATGCCGCCACCATCAAGCTGAGAAGCTGGAGATAATCCCAAACCCTGGGAGCCTGTTGAGAACAGAATACTTCAAGTTATTCCAACAATCTGCACTCTCTCCTCCGGCAGGAAAGCTCGGCCCACCGAGCATCGAACTGTGCTCCTAGGAATTCCAAGGATTGAGAAGACTCCAACAGACATGTTCCCCGATTGACCACCCAGCTGAGGACTTCCAAAAGGACACCACTCAGTCTGAAACCCGAGAGCCTTCCAAGAGAGAATGGACTCAGATGAGCCAGTCATCCAGAAATGGGTGTACACATGGAGCCCGAATCCTGAAGTGGGCCATCCGGGCCATCCAGACATCCCCGCTGAAGACGGGGCCACTAGGACCTGATTCTGGTCCGTGGTAACAAGACATTCCCACAGGAGCCAGAATCAGGCCTGAAGACGGTTCGGCCTGCTCCCTCTGCCCACAGAGACGTCCACCCCGCAAACGCCCCAGAAAACTGCGTCTCCGGCCTCCAAGAACAGCCCTGGCCCTATGGGTGGCTGCCGTGCCCCAATCCTGTGCAAAATACTGCTTATACCATCTAGCAGCACAGCCCCACAGCTTGAACAGGACCGTGAGCTGAATCGGCCATGTATATGCTGCCAGGTGGCCTGCTCCTGCTCCGCCTCCACTCTGCCCCGATCCCGCCCCCTCCCAACTCTCCCCATCCTGAAGCACAGGACATATAGGGAGAGCCGGTACTGGAATAGAGATTAGGCGAATTGTGGGGCTGCACATTCCGGAGGAACATACAGCCCCACAACCCGCAATCTTGAATGAAGGCCATAGTTTTTAGCACCATAGCACAGTAGCCACCACCACCATGACCCTCGAGAACATTCTCGGGGCAGTGGAGAGGCAGAAGGGATGGTGACGAACTGAAGGTGTGAGCCAAACATGGCAAAATGCAGACATCTCTGCTGATCCTCCCAGATCGCAATATGAAAACAAGCTTCGGCCAAAACCAGACACACTATGAACTCCCTTCAGAGTATCCCCAAAATTAGCGATGTCAGAGTTTCCATTTGGACGTGCAACTCACACAAAGAAGCACTTACCACCTTGAGGCCATTTGTCGGATGGAGCCATCCTTCTTTGGCATCCTGAGAGAAAGGGAATACCTGCCCATGCCCTGCTCAGCCAAGGACACTGGCACCACTGCCTTTAGGCATAGTAAATTGTTCATTGTGACCCATGCGGTGGCTCTCATGTCTGCTAAACCACACGGAGAGATGACAAATGCCTTCAGGATCAGCTGCTTGAAATCCAGGACATATCCACTTTGAATGGTATCTAGCAGCCTTCTATCTTTGGTGACATTTGGAAATGGGCCCGAAAACCTAAATAGAGATAAATGGGAGGAATCCTCTCTGGTGGGGACCAAATTTCTGGGCCCATGAGCCCATCAAAAGAACTAATTATGGGTCTGAACTTCAGAAGCAGAGAAGAAGGGCTTTTCAGGATGAAACGCCAGGAGTCCGGAGAGCCCCAGAAGTCAGACCATGTGGCCGTAATGAGGGAAAGGAGGGAAAAGACCCTACTTGCTTCCCTGACTCTTTCAGTCCATCCTCTAGAAGGCAATAATGTTCGGCCTCAGCCAAGTCCTTCACCAACTTCTTCAATCAGCCCCACAAGGAAGATTTCCCTTAAGGCCAATTGAGTTAGCTATGCTTTGGAGGATGTATCTGCTATTCAGTGGCGAAGCCATAACCAATGCTGTGTCACCACTGACAGGACAATATCCCTAGTCTCCAAGTAGGCTAGAACAAACAGGGCATCAGAAGGAAGGCAGTAACCGACTCCATAGGAGGGGTAGCATCATCCAGCAGGAGAGAGTGCATACACCACCAATGGGAGAATAACAGCTGCTGCTGCGAACTAGCTCTTCAGCAGAGAGTCCATCTTTCTATCCATAGTGCCCTTCAAAGCCAATCTGACTTCCACGGGAGTGGAGGTCCACTTCATGACTGCTGTGACTTCTGCCTCCACCTTGGGCGGGTCAGACCATGCGATGCATTCCTCTCAGGGAGAACTCACATCCCTTTAGATGCCTTTATCCCCCTAGGTGGGAAATCGGTAAGGACCTATTCGGAATGGAACATGTCCTGGATTATTTCCGGAAATGGGAAGACTGCTGTGAATATCTGCACCACCTGTAGAAGCAGGGAACCTGCAGCCCCTGCTCCATCTCTGGAGCATCAGCCACATACTAGGTAGAGGAAGCTCGACCAATCAATGCCACCAGATCTCCCTTCTGGGACAGGCAGAAAATACCAGCCTCCACATGAAACTCTGACAGAGAAAACACTTTTTTTTTTTGCATCAAACTCCTCAATCGAGACGTCAGAGCCAGCCCTCAAGTCCAAATCTCGGATAGACCTCAGCCAACCCACATCTCTAGAAGGCAACCTCCATCTGGGTTGCTTAAGCCAGGCTTCTACTCTCTGCCCATCTCTCACGTGATTGAGCTCAAGGAAATCCAAAGGCTGCAAGGTCTGAGCTTCCACACCAAAGACCAGGCTTGCTGGAGAAGGAAAAAAATTCTAGGGAGGGTAACCCTGATTCTGTGAGATCATCTCCCTGAGAATGACCGGGAACTCAAGGCCGGGCTATTATTCTTACCCATAGTAACATCAGTCGCCTCCTACCTTGAGGTGGAAAATGTCAGGCCAACTGAATCCAGTCATTGGAAGAAGGGAGACGGACCCACTAGTCTGCAAATCCAACTATAATCATAATGCATTAAAGCCCCGATCAGCATGTACCCAGATATCATTCAGCATGGTATACATCACCTTTTCAGTATTATGGTCGGGATAGAAACCTGGCTGAGCAGTTTGAAATGCTTGAATAACTTCCAAGAAGCCCTCCAGCTCGACTAAAACCAGTTTCTAAAGGACTTTTGCCACAAACAGCAAGTTGGAAATTGGATAATAGGACAATATGGACTCAGGGCCCTCTGCATTCTATTTCAAGATAAAAGAAATATTAGCTTCTTTCCCAAGCTGACTCCATCACTAGGCAGACTAGATGTCTGCCTAGGACAGCACACTTTGGGGAGCGGCAGCACAGTGATGGTGGCAGGTCAAGTAGAGCAGCTCTTTAAAGCTATGGCAAATAGCCTTTGAGCATTCCTGTTAGAGGGGACAGGATGCATAGATCTTAAGTGCTTGTGGGTGCTCAAAAGCCCACCACCATGTTATGCTGCCTTTTGGCAGGGCTGGGTTGGAGTAGGATGGGCAGCAATAGCGGTGGCATGGGAAGGTAAGATAGGGGAGATGTGGGACACCTTGGGAGGGAAGGGATAGGTAAGGAAAGAGACACTGGACAGCTGGGGGGGTAGGGTAGAAGGGAAATACTGGACATTGTGGGGGGGGGGGGAAGTAGGGAAGGGGAAAGGGAAAGGGAGATGTTTATGTTAAAAAGGGGGGTAAGGAAGGGGAGATGTCTGACTCACTGAATGGGGGTGGAGAAGGAGGGAGATGCTGGACATGGAGGGGGCAGTAAGGAAGGAATGGGGAGATGTTTATGTTTATGAAGGGGCAGAGATGTATGAACCATGTAAGGGGGTAGGGAAAGAGGGAAATGCTGGACACCTGTGCAGTAGGAAGATGCTGAGCACCTTGGAGGGTAGAGGAAGAAGGCGATGCTGGACACTGTGGGTGGGGGGTGCCTTGTTAAAGGTTCACTTAGAGTGTCAGATACTCCTGGGCCAGCCCTGAGCACAGGGAACCATGCTCTCCTGTAATTATTTGTTAATTAGAATTGCAATGACTGCTGCAATTTCTGGAGCCAACTGTTGACTACGCTTGCAGGAACATTTTCTTGACAACTAGAAGAGAAATGCACACTCTCACACATTAACAGACCTACAAAATCTGCCCATACCCGATGGCTATCTAATACTACCCCTCTTTCCTGTCCTAGACTCTCACTCAGAGATGTTCCCAGCCGCCGGTCACCCAGAGCAGGCGCCCCCTTGCACTGCTGGTGCTTCCCAGTAGTCCCCCTGTAGGTAGTGCGACAAACTTACGATTAAACTGGCTTGCCACAGGGCACTGCTCTTCTCTCCCAGCTGAAGTCAAAGAGCATGAAGCACCATGGCCAGTCAGTTTAATTGTAAGTTTGCCAAGCTGTCTTCATGGGCCTGGCAGAGGTGCACCCTCTCCCAGCTGGCACCCGGGTGGGCTGCACCCACTGCTCCGCCCTTCATATACCACTGCCTTCATTTACTAACTGGGCCAAAAAACAAGATTCAAATCCCCCTCCTAACATTCAGGATCAGGATCAATCTAGGCTACTCCTCCATGCCTTCATATTGTAACTAGATATAATATTGTTGTGCTATTACATTACCCTGCCCTGCTACTACTACTACTGAACATTTGTATAGCACTACAGGATGTACGCGGTGCTGCACAGACATGTGTAAAAGATGGTCCCTGCTCATCAGAGCTTATAATCTAGTCAAGACAGACAACACAGTAGCTGTAGACACGGGATACATCTAGGAGGAATGGTAAGGAAACACAAAGGAAATCAGGTGAGTCGAGATCCAAAAAGCGGCAGCAAAGAGGTGAGTTTTCAGCCTAGATTTGAAAAGGGTCAGAGAAGGCGCCTGATGTACAGACTCGGGTAGTCTCTTCCAGGTATAAGGAGCAGCAAGGTGAAAGGAGTGAAGTCTGGAGTTAGCAATAGAAGAGAAGGGCAGAGATAGAAACGATTTGCCAGAAGAGTGGAGTTCCCGAGGAGGGGTGTAGGATGAGATAAGAGATAAAAGGTAGTGAGAAGCTGCAGAGTGAATGCACTTATAGGTCAGCAGGAGAAGATTGAATTGGATGCAGAAACAGATAGGGAGCCAATGAAGTGACTTGAGAAGAGGGGTAATATGAACATGACGAGGCTGGCGGAAGATTAGCCGCGCAGCAGAGTATTGAACAGATTGAAGAGGAGAGAAATGATTCAGAGGGAGACCAGCAAAGAGAAGTTTACAATAGTCTAGATGGGAGGTGACTAAGGAGTGGATAAGTGTCTTAGTAGTGTGTTCAGAAAGGAATGGGTGAATTTTCTTGATGTTACAGAAAAAGAGACAGCAGGTTTTAGCTATCAGTTGGATGTGTGTGGAGAAGGAGAGAGAGGAATCAAAGACGACCCTAAGGTTGCACGCTGAGGAGACAGGAAGGAGTAGAGAATTTTCCACAGAGATTGAGAAAGGAGGAAGGGGAGAGGAGGTTTTGGGGAGAAAATAAGAAGCTCAGTTTTGGTCATGTTCAATTTCAAGCGGTGGTGAGACATCCAAGCAGCAATGTCAGAAAGGCAGGTAGAGATCCTGGCCTGAATTGCCGGAGAGATTTCAGGTGTAGAGATGTAGAACTGGGAGTCATCAGTGTAAATATGGTTCTGAAAGCCATGGGAAGAGATGAGTGCATCAAGGGACTGGGTATAGAGAGAAAAAATGAGTGGGTCCTTGGGGTACACCAACTGAGAGTGGGATAGCAATAGAGGAGGATCCACCAGAACAAACACTGAAAGAGTGATGGGAGAGATAACAAAAGAACCAGGATAGCACAGAGCCCTTAAAACTAAGCGAGAACAAGATATCAAGGAGATATCAGTTTGTTCAATGTAAACCACACTGATGCAGAATAGCGCGGTATATAAGAGAATGTAAATAAATAAAAATAAAAATAAGGTTGTGGTCAACACTGTCAAAAGCAGCAGAAAAGTCAAGAAGGATGAGGATTGAATAAAGGCCCTTGGATTTTGCCAGGAACAGGTCACTGGAGACTTTGGCAAGAGCCATTTTGGTAGAATGTAAAGGATGAAAGCCAGATTGTAGAGGTTCTAGAAGGGCTTGAGAGGAGAGGAAGTCGAGGCAATGGCAGTGAACCGCACGTTCAAGTAATAGAAACGAAGGGGAGGAGGGAGATGGGTCGATAGTGAGAAGAACACCTAGGGTTTAGTGAGTGTTTCTTGAGGAGAGGAGTGAACACAGCATGCTTGAAAGCTGCAGGGACAGTTGCAGTGGAGAGTGAAAAGTTGAGAATATGAGAGATGGAAGGGACTACAGTGGAGGAGATGGAGTTAAGGAGACAGGTGGGAATAGGATCAGATGAGCAGGTAGTGAGTTTGGATGAAGAAAGAAGGTGAGTAGTTTCCTCCTCAGAGATCATAGAAAAGAAAGAAAGGATAGCAGAGGTACGGGGGAAAGTTGGGAGTGAAGAGGAGCAGAAGTAGCTGACCTTATAGGGAATTGTAGTGTGATCTTGTGAATTTTCTCATGGAGTAATCAGCCAGGGTTTGGGTAGAAAGGGAGGGAGGGGTCAGAGGCAGAGGAGAGAGTTGAGAGTTGCAAAGAGATGGCGAGGGTCAGAGGCAAGAGAGTTAGTCAGATAGACATAATAGTCTTGTTTGGCGAGTGCTATGGCTGACTGGAAAGAGACAAGCAGGAATTTGAAGTGTAGAAAGTCCGCAAGGGTGCGGAATTTCAGCCAAGTTTTCTCAGCTGAGTGGGCACAGCAACGTAGATAGCAGGTAGTGGAAGACAGCCAGGGTTGAGATACAGTATGCTTCACAAAATGTGGAATGGGTGGAGCAAGAGCAGCCACAGCAGAGTGCAGTGTTATAGGAAGCTACTGCCTCATCAACAGACTCAGATGACATAGTGGAGGAAAGAGCTAACGGGTCAAAAGAATGAAGATTTCTAAAGAGATTGGAGGAGACAGGGTGAGGTTGAGGTGGCGTGTGATGAAGAGTGAAGCTTAGCAGGTGATGGTCCAAAAAGGGAAGAAGTGAGGTACAGAAGTTTGAGGTTAAGCAATTAGAGAAGAATACAAGGTCGAGGCAGTGGCCTTGTTGGTGAGTTGGGGCAGTAGAGCAAAGCTGGATGTTGAATGAAGAGGTATGGGAGAGGAGCTTTAAAGCATAAAGGTCAGAGGGGTTATCGACATGAATGTTAAAATCCCCGAAAGTAAGGGAGGGGGAAGATGAATCCAGAAAGAAGGAAAGCCATGAGTCAAAGTGAAAGGTAGAGGTGGACTTGTCAGGGGGTCAATAAATAACAGCTAATCGGAGAGGTAGGGCAGTAAAAAGCCGGATGGAGTGGACTTCAAAAGAGGGAAAGGAGTGCGACTGAGGCAGAAGAAGGGGTTGAAATTTACAGGAAGGAGAGAGTAGGAGCAGGAGCGGCTCAAGGCAATCTGCTGCCTGAGGTGAAGGATGAGATGGCACTCCCCCCTACTCTGGAGGGGGGGGGGGTCTTTCTCAAAACTCCATTCAGGGACTGAACCAAACCAAAAAGCTGATTGGATAATGTGGAAGAAATGCAAGATGTTTGCACATCAAAGAACTAAAAGAAAGAGTGAGAACCACAGCACAGTATATAAAATCAAATTATCACTCATTTTTATTTTATTGTTATAAACTGCATTATGGTTCTTGCTTTTTCTTTTTGAACATATATTTTGCATTCACACAATCCCCTCCCTCAACAATGGGTGCGGAGCACAACTAGGACATTCACCCACAGAACTCAATATCTAAAAAAAGAAAAAATCTGATTCTGATCAACTCACTAACAATAACAAACATACTCCATTACTAGGCATAATGTGAACAAATACAAAACTCTACAAAAAAGTCACTGAGGATCTGTAGAGCAAATTTACCATTCCATACCATACCAGCACCAACTTTCAAAACTCACATAAGAAGCCTACCCAAAAAATGCATCACTGTAAATACTGCAATTGGGCTCTGCAACATCCAATGCCTGTTTTAAAAGCTGAACAATTCAGATTACTACAGTACAGATCCCTATGCACAAACTCCATGTTAATAGAACACCTGGCCTTGGCCACACACTCAGTAAGCATAGTTACTCACCTGTAACAGGTGATCTCCGGAAACAGCAGGAATTTAGTCTTCACATATGGGTATCGTCGGTACCAACGGAGCCTGCGCAGGAACGCTCCCCAGCGTCCAATTAGAAAGCTTTTGGCAGCATCCCACAGCGCCTGCGTGCTGCCTTCCCACCTTTCCCAACTGCCTCTCTCCAGTTGAGTTTTAAAGCTGAGACAAAGAGAGAGAGAGAGGTAAAGAAAAGAAAATAGAGATACAACTCATAGGGGAGGCGGGTGGGTTGTGAAGACTAAATTCCTGCTGTTCCCGGAGATCACCTGTTACAGCTGAGTAACTATGCTATCTCCAGGAACAAGCAGGAATGTAGTCTTCACATATGGGGACTCCCTAGCTACAGATGCCAGGGAGAGACCCCAGAAGTTGTGTGCCCCTGTGAAAGGGCTCCACTTCCCCCCATGGATCTCTGGCATCCTACCGGGAAAGGTGGGTAGGAGTTAATTAAGTATGGAACAGGTGCTGTAGAACAGCCTAACCAAACAAGGCATCCCAGCGGGAGTCCTTGTCCAAGCAGTAATGGGCTGTGAAGGTATGAACCGAGGCCCAAGTAGCTGCTCGACAGATGTCGTCAATAGACACAGAGTGTAGATGTGCCATTGAGGCTGTCATGGCTCTCACATTGTGAGCTGTGACATGGCCTTCCAGAGAAAGGTTCTTACTCTGATAGGCAAAAGAAATACACTGTGCAATCCAGTTGGATAATGTTCTCTTGGAGACTGGAAGTCCCAAATGAGAAGGATCGAAAGCAACAAAGAGTTGAGAGGACTTTCTATGTTGCTGTGTCCTCTGCAAGTAAAAGGCAAGAGCTCTTTTACAGTCCAAAGTATGAAGATTCCTTTCTGCATTAGAAGCATGAGGCCTTGGAAAAAATACAGGCAGGTAAACCGCCTGGTTTAAATGAAAAGGTGAGACCACCTTTGGCATAAAGTGTGGATGAGTCCTAAGGACTACCTTATCATGATGGAACCTCGTGTAAGGAGGATCAGCAACTAATGCTTGCAATTCACTGATGCAACATGCTGATGTGATTGCAATGAGAAAGATAACTTTCCAGGAAAGGAATTTCAAGGAGGTGATAGCTAAAGGTTCAAAAGGCGGCCTCATGAGCTGCCCAAGAACCAGATTCAGGTCCCACGCCACTGGAGGTGGCTTAATGGGAGGCTTAGTCAGAAGAAGGCCTCTCATAAATCTCGCTATGAGAGGATGAGAGGAAATAGGTTGTCCATTTAAAGGCTTTAAAGAAGCTGAAATAGCACTTAAATGGACTCTTACTGAGTTGGTCTTAAGTCCTGCATTAAATAGTCGTCTAATGCATTAAATAAATGCAGGAGATACTCCAATAATGATTCCAGAGGTATTGCAGAGGGGTGAAGACCCTTCTGCGAACACCATATGGAAAACCTTTTCCACTTGAAAGCATAAGAGCGTCTTGTGGAAGGTTTCCTGGAAGCACAAAGGACATCCCTTACTTGTTGAGAAAGGTTAAGACCATGAAGGTCTAGGCTCTCAGCAACCAGGCCCTGAGATGCAGAGAGTGGGGACTGGGATGCCACAACATCCCGTGCTCCTGAGACAGGAGATCTGGAGCAGATCCTAACTCCAGAGATGGAGCTTGAGAGAGATGCAGGAGTAGAGGGTACCACACCTGCCATGGCCAATGTGGAGCTATGAGAATCATGTGGCCTTTGTCTCTCTGAAGCTTTAAAAGGGGTTTGGGAATTAGGGGAATGGGTGGAAAGGCATATAGGAAGTCCTGACCCCAATGGAGGAGGAAAGCATCCCTGGCCTGAGAACCCTGAGCCGGTATTCTGGAACAGAACCGGGGAAGTTTGGCATTCAACGGACTTGCAAAGAGGTCTATGTCCGGAGTTCCCCAAATTTGAAAAATGTTTGCTACATGGTCTGCATGGAGAGACCATTTGTGCGGAAGTGCGGAAGCAGAACTCAACTGAGTCTGTCTGCCCAAGAGTTTTGAATGCCTAGCAGATACACCGCCAGGATATTAATTTGATGCTCTGTGGCGAGGGCCCATAGTCGCAAAGCTTTGTTGCAAAGTGACAGAGAGCCTGTTCCTCCCTGCTTGTTCAGATAGAACATAACTACTTGATTGTCCGTCTGAATCAGGACTGTCTTGTAGCTGAGCTGGGTATGGAACACTCGAAGAGCAAGGAAGATTGCTCTGAGTTCTAGGAGATTGATATGTAAGTGGGTCTCCTGTGAAGTCCAGGTGTCTTGGGTAGAGAGATCTTTCAGATGAGCTCCCCAACCCACTTGTGAGGTGTCTGTTGTTAGAGTGACCTGGGGTAGGGGTTGTTGGAAAGGGGACCCCACCAACAGGTTTTGGGTTGACTGCCACCATTGTAGAGACAAAATAAGGCGACTTGTGTTTGCTATTTTGTCTGATAGGCAGCCTGATGCTTGAGTCCACTGAGTGGATAGAGTCCACTGGGCTGCCCTCATATGGAGGCAGGCATAGGGAACCACGTGCACGGTAGATGCCATGTGGCCTAGAAGCTGTAACATTTCCCGAGCAGTGAGATGAGTTTTTAACACTGCTTGGGAGGCTAACTGCACAATGCGAAGGCAGCGGGCCTGTGCGAGATAGGCCCTTGTTTTTCTGGTGTCCAGCAAAGCCCCTATGAACTCTAGAGATTGAGTGGGAGTTAGGCTGGATTTTGGGATATTTATGACCAGGCCCAAATACTGAAGGATACGCATTGTGCAAGATAGGGAAATCCTGGCCTCTGACTCTGATGGGGCTCGAATGAGCCAGTCGTCTAAGTAGGGGAAGACGAATATTCCTAGAGTGCGAAGAAATGCTGCCACTACAGCCATGCATTTTATAAACACCCTTGGAGCTGAGGCCAGGTCAAAAGGAAGCACCCTGTATTGGTAGTGCTTTCCTTGGAACAGGAAGCGAAGGAACCTTCGATGAGTTGGATGGATGAGAACATGAGTGTATGCATCCTTGAGATCTAGAGAACAAAGCCAATCCTGACTCTGAAGGTATGGCAGCAAAGTTCCCAGAGAAATTATCTTGAATTTCTCTTTGAACAGGAATTTGTTCAGTTCTCTGAGGTCTAAAATGGGTCTGTGCCCCCCTGTTTTCTTTGGAATAAGGAAATAAGGGGAGTAAAACCCTGTACCCTGTTGGGAAATGGGTGCGTCTTCTATTGCCCCCTGGGCAAGAAGTAAACTGACCTTTGACTCAACTGAGTGTTGAGAGAAGCCTGAGAAGTGAACTGTCTTACCACAGTAGGAGGGGGCATGTTGAAGAAATGAAGCTTGTACCCCTCTCTTACAATGGAAAGAGCCCATTGTTTTGCTGTTATCTGCCCCCATCTGGGGGCAAAATGACACAACCTTCCTGGGATGGTGGAAGGCTCTGGCCCGTTCAGGGCCAGGAAGGCCAAGTTCTCTAGATGGGAGTCAAAGCCCCTGTGGAGGCTGAGACTGCTGGGCCGGTTGAGGCTTAGCAGCCTTTGATTTCCTTTGCTTTGGGGGCTGCTGTCCCTTTCGGGCGGACTGACCTGCAGAATGTACCTGCTGGGTATAGGAGGGATAAAACCTCTTCTTTTTAGAGAAGAATGGTTTCTTGTAGGATTTTCTCCTTGCAGGATCAGCTGTAGCCTTGGATAGTCTATCCAAAGTGGTGTTATCAGCATCCAGCTCATTAGCTTCTCTTGCCAATTCTTGCCAAAGAGGTTTTCGCCTATACAAGGAATATTCCCCAGTTTATCCTGTACCCAGAGTTCTAAGTCAGATGTCTGGAGCCAGGCAATCCTACGAGCACCTATGGCAATGGCAGAGGTTCTGCTTATGAACTCAAAGCAGTCAAAACTGCACGATTAACAAACTTGGAAACATCCTGCGCATGTTTGACAAGTGTAAGATAATCCTGCCTTTTATCATCAGGAAGGAGAGGGCTCATAAGCTCGAGATCTTCTGTAACCTCCTTAAGGAACATCCCCATGTATAAAATGTAGGAACTAATCCTGGCAGAAAGCACAGAGGTCTGGAATGTTCGACGCCCAAAGGCATCCAGAGTCCTACATTCACGTCCTGGAGGATTAGATGCATGTCTCTTTGTGCTCTTGATCCTTCTCATAGCTGACTCCACCACTATGGAGTGGTGTGGCAACTGAGTTTTTTGAAATCCAGGACAAGGAGGTACTCGATACATGGTATCCAGTCTACGGGAATGGGGAGAGGTGGTAAGAGGTGTTTCCCACATTCTTAACATGAGATCATGTAAAATCTCATGAATAGGCAAAGTAGCCGCTTCCTTGGGAGCTTTAGGATATTGTAAAATCTCCAACTCTTTTGCTCTGGGCTCTGTTTCAGGAGCCATTGTGATGGAAAGACCCCTAGCCACCTCTCTGATGAAATCCTGAAAGGATATATCCTCTGGAGGAGACATCCTACGCTTAGGAGAAGAAGGCTCCTCAGAGAGAAGTACTCCGGCATCGACAGAGCTATCAGAGTCCTCAGAGCTATCAGAGTCCTCAGAGTCATCGGAGGATTCAAAATATCTTCTGTCTGGGTGCTCTTGCAAAGCACGATACCAGTACCGATCGAAGTCGGTACCGGAGGGGTCCGGTACCGGCCTGTCGATACCGGAGGAAATAGCATGACTCGGTGTTGGTAGCATACTCGCCGATGCTGATGTCGATGCTGTCGGTACCGGTACCGGTACCGGTACCGATATCGGTGCCGGAGCCGGTGTCGATACCTGTTGAACTGTCTGAAGCGGTCCCGAAGGCACCGATGCCGCAAGGAGAGCCGCCAGACTGCGCTCAATAGCCAGGAATCTCTGGTCAATTGAAATTGATGCTGTTGATGCCTGGGTGTCAGTACCAGACGAAGCGGCCGGTACACCAGATCATGGCATCAGTAGTTCTGCCGAGGTTGAGGCCTCGAGAACATCCTGGAGCCCCGATAATGCTTTGGAAGCCGAAGCCTCCCGCCGGGGCAGTTTTGCCAGTACAAGTTCCTCAAGGGCAACGCCAGAGGCATCTCGATGCTTGGAAGGAGATCTACCCTTTGAGGACCGGCCAGATTTATGTTTGGCTACCTGAGATCCATGGGAGGAAGACGAAGCCCTGGAAGACGTTGATGCCACAGATGCTGCATCGGAGGGAAAAAGGGTGATAAGCTTAGCAGCTCGGTTCTGCTGACCCCTCTTCGACGTCATCCCACAGGCAACACACTCCGAGATGGAGTGGTCAGGACCTAAACATTTGAGGCACCACTCATGAGTGTCGGTGACGGAGATGGTACCGCCACACTTGGAACATTTTTTAAAACCCAAAGCGGATTTTTCCATGTTGAGGAAAAAATTTGGCCTAGTGCCCAAAATGGCGCGTGGCAGCCAAGAGAAAAAAGCTGGAAAATCCAGATAAAGATAGAATTTTTTTTTTTTTTTAGAAAGAAAGAAAGAACGAACCGGCGGTACTGGTATAGCGTCGAGGAAGGCAGACGCTACCACAAAAAAAAAAAGAAAAAAACACGGGATAATTTCTGCGGTGACAGGAAAACGACCTGCTGGCTCCGCGGAAAACGAAGAACTGGAGAGAGGCAGTTCGGAAAGGCAGGAAGGCAGCATGCAGACGCTGTGGGATGCTCCCAAAAGCTTTCTAATTGGAAGCTGGGGAGTGTTCCCGCGCAGGCTCCATCGGTACTGACGATACCCATATGTGAAGACTACATTCCTGCTTGTTCCTGGAGATTACAGACCCTCACCAAGAACAAAATAAGTGATCATAACCTAAAAATAAACATATGTAGATAAAAATTAAACTGCAACCCCAAGGAGTCAGATTCTGCATACAATGCAACACCAGAGAAAAAGAAAGAGATGCATTTCCCTGTACTTCATAAAATATAAAGATAGCACCAAGTCCGATCATTAAATAGAAATAACATTTTCTTCTACCTTTGTTGTCTGACCGTTTTATTCTCTGGTCCCAATCTGAGGTTCCTGCTTCCCTCTACCTCCCAGTGCCCCCCCTGTCTACTTCCCCTCAGGGGCGGAACAAGCGTGAGCAAGGCCATGTGCAGAGATTCATTGTGGCATCATTTGCATAAATTTAGTATACTTTACTTTAAAATGTATATGCCACCCATCTAAAATCCTAGGTGGCTTCCAAACTTACACATGCAATTTAGTAAAACAGATGTTACAATAAAACAAAACATAATAATAAACATTCAATTTCATTAATGAAAAGCCACTTAAACAGCCCTCCCCCACTCAAACCATTGTAAGTATCTTCAAATCAGATTTATTTTGCTACGGCTGGATTGGACTGTGCTAGAGCTGGAAAAGTCCGGAACTCAGTAGTGATGAGGTTACTAAAGCGTAGTTACTCACCTGTAACAGGTGTTCTCCGGGGACAGCAGGAATCAGTCCTCACATATGGGTGATGTCGGCGCCGATGGAGAAAGCCTTTGGGACTTACATCACGCATGTGCAGTCCCCTTCCCACCAAAGGGTGCCATCTTGCTCAGTCGAATGACATAGCTAAAAAGACGACAAAAAGAACAAAATATAATAATAGGACTGCAACTCCAAGGGGAGGAGGGAGGGTTGTGAGGACTGATTCCTGCTGTCCCTGGAGAACACCTCTTACAGGTGAATAACTACGCTTTCTCCAAGAACAAGCACGAAGTCAGTCCTCACATATGGGACTCCCCAACTATAGGCTACCGAGAACCCACAGCTGAAAAATAGGCTCCCTCTACGAGAGCCGCAAGCAGCCACAATAGGAATCTAACTGAGAGAGTAGCACTCCGGTAGCCTGACACAGAAGGGTCGGAGGGCAGGAGTTGCCTAGACCTCGAAAAGGTTACGGAGTACAGCCTGGCCGAAAGTACTGTCCCGTCGGGACTCCCTATCCAGGCAGTAATGGGTTGCGAAAGTCTGACCCGAAGACCAGGTGGCGGCCTGGCAGATGTCTGCCAGCTGAACAGAGCGGAAATGAGCCACTGATGCCGCCATGGCCCTGACCCAATGGGCCGTGACATGACCCTTCAACAGATGCTCGGCTGCCCTGTATGCCCAGGCAATACAGTCCGCCACCCAGGTGGACAGCGTATGCTTGGAAACAGCTATCCCCAGCTTACTGGGGTCATAGGATACGAACAGCTGAGAAGCCCTTCTATGGCCCTGCGTACGCTGAATGTAGAAGACCAACGCCTTCTTACAGTCCAGGGTATGCAGTACTGTCTCTGCCCGACTGGCATGCGGCCTGGGAAAAAAGATAGGCAGCACCACCTCGTGGCTGAGGTGGAACGAGGAGACCACTTTCGGAAGGAAATTGGGGTGCATGCGAAGCACCACCCGGTTCCTATAGAACCTGGTGTAAGGCCTGTCTGACACAAGGGCCTGAAGCTCACTCACCAGCCTTGCCAACGTGAGTGCCACCAAGAAAACCACCTTCCAAGAAAGGTAGCAGAGATGGCAGGCCGCCATCGGCACAAAGGACGGCCGAGTAAGCTGCCCTAAAACCACATTCAAATCCCACTCGGTCACTAGAGGGCGAACCAGAGTTGTCAGCAAAAGCAGGCCTCTCAAGAACCAAGAGACCAAGGGATAGGCAGAGAGAGGTTTCTCCTCCACCGGGAAGTGGTTTGCTGCAAGGGCACTGAGGTGCACTCTGACGGAGTTGGACTTGAGGCTTAAATCCGAAAGGTGGAGGAGGTACTGTAAAACCATCCCAACCTGGCAGGAGAAAGGGTCCACACCCTGCTTCTCGCACCAACTTACAAACCTAAGCCACTTCAAGGCATAGGTCCGTCTAGTCGACGGCCTTCTTGAGGCCAGCAAGACCTCTTCAACTTTTTTTTAGGAGGAGGAGAGGAGCGAGTATTACCCTTTCAGCAGCCATGCCATTAGATTGAGTGAGCTGGGGTTGGGGAGCAGGAGAGTGCCCCCCTCCTGGGACAGGAGGCTTGGAGAGGACCTTAGGGGAATGGGGGCCTCCACCGCTAGCTGAAATAGAAGTGGAAACAAGGGTTGCCTCAGTCACATCAGGGCTACCAGGATGACTGAGGCCTTGTCCTGGAGGATCTTGAATAGAGTCTTGACCACCAGAGGAGTTGAAGGAAACGCATACAGGAGGCCTACAGACCATGATATCAGAAATGCATCGGCAGCCACCCTGTGCTGGTGCAGCTGCCTGGAGTAGAACCGGGGCAACTGGTGATTGACCGGACTCGCAAACAAATCCATCACTGGCCATCTCCAGGCCTGAAAAAGCCAATGGACTACGCCCCGGTCCAAGCTGCCACTCGTGGGGCTGGAGAATCCTGCTTAGCCTGTCATCCAAGCAGCTGTCCTGGCCCGGCAGATAGACGGCCTGCAGATGAATGCCATGCCGGGCTGCAAACGAGCACAGATCCAGGATTTTCTGACATAGTAGACGGGACCCCGTGCCACCCTGCTTGTTCACATAGAACATGGCCACCTGGTTGTCTGTCTGTACCAAGACAGGTTTGTGAGCCAGGATCCGCCAGAATACTCCTAGGGCCAGGCAGATGGCACGGAGCTCCAAGAAATTGATTTGTTGTGCTCTCTCGTTTGGGGACCACACTCCTTGAGTACAAAACCCCTGGCAATCGGCTCCCCGGCCCAGCAGGGATGCATCCGTGGTTAGGATCCTCGTGTGCAGAGGAGTCTGGAAAGGCATTCCTGCCTCCAAGTGGAGTGGCTGAAGCCACCAGTCCAGGGACCATATTAGTCGCCTGGACACTGTGACTCTGTCTCTGAGGCAGCCTGTGGCCTGTGACCACTGGTCTCTGAGGCACCACTGAGCAGTTCACATATGGAGGCGGGCATCTGGTGTCACATGGACCGTGGACGCCATGTGCCCGAGAAGGCGCAGAAACTATCTTGCTGACATTACGGATATGTGACTCACCTGCTGTGCCAGAGCCAGAAGCCTGTTTACCCTGTCTGCAGGCAGGTAGGCCCTTGCCTGAAGGGTGTTGAGCCTGGCCCCAATGAACTCTAGTTGTTGAGTAGGAACAAGGCTGGACTTGGGGTAATTGATTACAAACCCCAGATGCTGGAGCATCTGGATGGTGCGAGATGTGGCCTGATGGACCTCACTGGCTGAAGTGCCTCTGATGAGCCAGTCGTCTAAGTAGGGGAAGACAAAGACCCCTTAAAGTCTGAGAAAGGCAGTCAGCACCGCCAGGCACTTTGTGAACACCCTGGGGGCTGAGGCCAGGCCAAAGGGGAGCACCCTGTACTGGTAGTGATTGCCTCCCACCACAAAGTGTAGAAATTGACTGTGGTCTGGGTGTATTAGGATGTGTGTATAGGCATCCTTTAGGTCTAAGGAGCAAAGCCAGTCTCCCTGGCGGAGGTAAGGCAACAATATTCCAAGGGAGAGAATCTTGAACTTCTCCCTCACCTTTAAGTTGCGCAGTCGAGGATGGGCCTGAGGCCTCCTGTTCTCTTTGGTACCAGGAAGTACCTGGAATAAAAGCCCTTGCCCTATAGGCAGTGGGGCACCGGTTCTACCGCCTGATCCTCGGGAAGACCCACCAACTCCTTTTGAAGAAGGTCCCGGTGAAGGGGAGACCTGAGGGGCTCTCCCGAGAAGTAAGGAGGGGGCACCTGGGCCAGATGAAGAAGATAGCCCTGTTGGACTATCTGCAAGACCCAGGCATCGGTGTTAATGGCTGTCCACCTGTGGGCATACAAGGTAAGCCTACCTTCTGTGCACTGCCTGTCCCCTGCAGGGAGAGGGGCCATGTTGTAAGAGTCAAAAGCCACTGCCAGGCTGGCCGGAGCCGGTGCCCGGGGTTTGGGAGCTTTCTGCTTATGCGAGCCATGCCCCTGGTCCCTTAGCCTGCTGCCCCTGTTGGGGAGCTGGGGAGGCCTGAAAATGGGGGTAGCTTCGGTAAGCAGCACCCTTCCTTGGGTAAAGGGGCTTTTTACCCGAGTCCTTCTTGCGAGAAGGGGCAGAGGTCTTCTTGGAGAGCCGTGTCCTCATCATGTACTCGGACTCCAGTTCTGCGGTCTTGCAGTCATAGGTTTGCCAAAGAGACTTTCCCCTTGGCAAGGGACATCGAACAACTTGTCCTGAACCCATTGCTCGAGGTCCGACGACTGTAGCTATGCCTGGCGGCATGCCCTGATGCCCGCCGCAGCTACCCGGGCTGCCGGCTCGAACCCGTCATAGGCAGCTCGAGTCATAAACTTCGAGGACTCACGGATGGCGGTGGACAGGCACTTGAAGCGCTACAAAGGCCCCTCGAAGAGACCAGCTGAGAACCCGGCGAGTTCCTTCGCCAGGTCCTTCAGTTACATGCCCATGCACAGTTGGTAGGCCTGGATTTGACAAGTCAGCATTGAACCCTGGAAGAACTTTCTGCCGAGGGCATCCACATTGCGGGCCTCCCTGCCAGGAGGCACCGAGGAGTGCGTCTTCTGGCTCTTCAGCCTGCGCATGGCCGATTCCACAACCATGGAATTGTGCAGCAGCTGTGACTTTTGAAAGCTAGGGCTCCGGTGGACTCGATACATCGAGTCAATCCATTTGCTGATAACCGGCGCCGCCGCCAATATCTCCCACATGTGGAGCATCAGTCATTCCAGGATCAGAGGCACGGGTACATTAAGGGCCTCTTGAGGGAGGGGGGGCCTCATATTGTAGGATCTTGAGCTCGTCGGCTCGAGGATCCTCCTCGGACTCCGTGGGGAATGCCAAAGCCTTGGACATATCCCTCACGAAGTCCAAGAACCTCGTGTCATCTGGAGGGGACCTTCTCAGAGGTTCGGACACCGGGGAAACGGACAGAACGTCCCTGGGCCAACAGGTGTCCGGGGACTCCTCCTCCTCCGTTTCCCATCGTAATGCCTCTGAGGAGGAATCGATGGGCTCCGGCATCGAGGGCCCTGGCACCGACTGCCCCAACACCGAGAGGCTCGGCAGCGACGACCTTGGTCCCGAACGAGAGCCGAGAGGGACCTCGGCTGAGGATTGACTCGAGCCCGAATAACCTCGAGGATCGGCTCGGCCTCCGGGGTCGACTTCAATGTCGGTGGCTCGTGGTCAGGGATGAAGAACCAGACAGACTGGCAATCAGCGCCCGCTGTTGCTCCATGAAGGCAGACACACTGCGCTCCAAGGCCACCATTAAGAACTCATCCAGAAGGCTCCGCAGCCACCGGGTCGGGTCCCGACACAGTCAGGCTGACGCCGGCTCCCCCGGGATGGGGAGTCCTCGATGAGGACAGTTGTTACCTGCCTTGGCTGATCCATCTCCCGGCGAGGAACCTTCACTGGACGCTCCGTCTCCGAGGATCCCGGCCAGCGCTCGGAGCTCTGCGACAGGCCCCGGGAGAGGGCAGGTCGCTCGGAGCCATCCAACGCTGCCGCCTTCGAGAATTTCTTCTTCCTTCGGTGTTCCCGCGAGGGAGACCCCCCTCTCCGAGGAACCCCAACGATACTCGGACTCAGAATGCTCCCCCCAAGACTTAGAGGCCTTAGACGAGGTCCTGGCTCATGAAGGCACGGACTCAGGGAAAATCCTATCATGCTGCTGCTGGCAGCTCTTTAGGGCCTTAGAGGACATCTTCCTACACGGACTGCAAACCGTCGGGTCGTGGTCAGGTCCGAGGCTCCGGAGACAGCAGTCATGCGTATCGGTGAGGGACATGAGTTTTGCACACCGATCGCATTTTTTAAACCCGCTGGCAGTCATCGGGGGAAAAAGGGCGCCTGCAATGTCAAAGACCCAGGCTGCCAGTGAAAAAGAAAAAGGCCGCGAACGCCAGTCACGAAGGAGGAAAAACTGAAAAATCAAGCCGGACTCGATACCAGTGTACCTAGCCGAAGGTGGGAAGAGGAACCGGTGTCAATCCGGTAAAAGAAAGAAAGAATTCTTAACTTTTTAAACTTTTTTCACGGGGACACTGGGACAACGTCCGGAGGGCTCCGCGGAAAAAAGGAGACTGAGCAAGATGGCACCCTTGGGCGGGAAGGGGACCGCGCATGCGTGATGCAATTCCCAAAGGCTTTTTCTGAAAGCTGGTGATTTGCTCCGCACGAGGGCTCTGTTGGTGCTGACATCACCCATATGTGAGGACTGACTTCCTGCTTGTTCCCGGTGAAAAGAGAGAGATAGCGAGGAGCACAGAAGTCAGAAGAAATAAAAGGATAGGTGGTAAAAATTGCAGAGGAAAAGATGCACCTATGAGGGATCGTGGTAATGAGCATAGTGCAGCTAGAAGAGACTAAAAGCCAGGGGGTGGGTGCACTGTGGGGAGGGAGGGTGGGATAATAAGGAAGAGGAGAGAGAGACACACACAGCTGAAAACAGAGGGGGAGAGCTGAACAAGATCACAAACAAAAATACTGAAAAGTGAGGCTCTCTAACAATGATAAGATAAATAATTACTATATACAGGCAGACAGACCTTAAAAGCAATTGGTTAAAAAAGTTAGACACTAGCCAGAAGCTAGCAGCACAGCCTGTAGTAGACTTGTATGTTCCAAAGCAAGAAGGCTGTTTTCCTTTTGTGAACTTTATATTTGCATTTGTTTAGTTTCTTTTGGTTACATGGAATTTTTATTTTAGATGGTTTTATTGTCTGTTGGCCTCTTGGCCTTTTATACTCCTTTTGTGAACTGCCATGCTGTCCACAACTGTGCTCAAAAGGCAGTTTATCAAATGCCCATAAAAAAAGAAGTAAAAAATCTCCTCAGGAAAGAAGGAGCTAATTTCTAAGATCTTTCTATCAAAGAAAGTTCAAAAGAACACAGTGGACCAAACCTCTCCTCAGTTGGCCTATCTTCCTTCCCATCCAACTGGCCCACTAATTTCCAGAAAGCGTAGTTACTCACCTGTAACAGGTGTTCTCCAGGAGCAGCAGGAATCAGTCCTCACATATGGGTGACGTCGGCGCCGACGGAGCCCTCGCGGAGCAATTTTCCCCAGCTTTCAAAGAAAGCCTTTGGGAATTGCAGCGCGCATGCGCGGTCCTCTTCCCGCCCAAGGGTGCCATCTTGCTCAGTCAGATGACATAGCTAAAAGACAGCAAAAAATTAGCAAAAAACGAAAGCATAGAACTGCAACTCCAAGGGGAGGAGGGAGGGTTGTGAGGACTGATTCCTGCTGCTCCTGGAGAACACCTGTTACAGGTGAGTAACTACGCTTTCTCCAGGACCAAGCAGGAAGTCAGTCCTCACATATGGGACTCCCAAGCTTAAGGCTACCGGAGACCCTAAGCACAAAAATGAGCTCCCTCAAGCTCAGTAGCACAGAAGGAAGGAATCTTCTCTGAATATGTCTCCAACCGGTAGCCCAACATCCGGGATGGAGGGTAGGAGTTGCCTATACCTCAAAGAGGTTACGGAGGACTGCCTGTCCGAAAGCACTGTCCCTGCGGGACTCCCTCTCCAGGCAGTAATGGGCTGCAAAAGTCTGACTTGAAGACCAAGTAGCGGCCCGGCAGATGTCTGCCAATGGAACAGAGCGGAGGTAAGCCACCGACGTAGCCTTCGCCCAAACACGATGAGCTGTGACTCTACCTTCCAACACGAGGCCGGCTGCCTCATACGCCCAAGCGATACAGTCAGCAATCCAGATGGACAGAGTACGCTTGGAGACAGGGAGCCCCAACTTGTTGGGGTCATAAGACACGAAGAGCTGAACAGTCCTTCGGTGCTCCCGCGTACGGTCAAGGTAGAAGGTCAACGCCCTTCTACAGTCCAGGGTATGCAGGACCATTTCAGCTCGGCTGGAGTGTGGCCTGGGAAAGTAGGTCGGACGTACCACCTCCTGGTTGATGTGAAAAGGGGATACCACTTTGGGCAGAAACTTAGGGTGAGTCCGTAGGACTACCCGGTTCTTGTAGAACCTAGTGTAAGGAGGATCAGACACTAGGGCCTGCAACTCACTAACGCATCTAGCAGAAGTGAGGGCTACCAAGAACAAGGTTTTCCACGAAAGAAAACGAAGAGGACAGGTAGCCATAGGCTCAAAAGGCGGACAGGTAATCCGCTGCAAAACCACATTGAGATCCCAGTCCGGGGCTGGCGGGCGCAAAGGTGGCTTAAGGAGAAGGAGGCCTCTGAGAAAACGAGCCACCAGAGGGTGGCTGGAAAGAGGTCTACCATCCACCGGCATGTGATGCGCAGAAAGAGCACTGAGGTGGACCTTGACCGAGTTGGATTTAAGTCCAAGGTTAGAGAGAGAGAGCAAGTACTGCAAGACCACCGATGCTGAACAGGAGAAGGGATCTTGAGACTGCTGAGTACACCAGACGGAGAACCGACGCCACTTCAGAGCGTAGGACTTCCGGGTGGAGGGCCTCCTGGAGGCCAAGATGACCTCCTCCACATTTGGAGGTAGCTGCAGAGGAGCAAGGACTACCCTTTCAGCAGCCAGGCCATCAGATGAAGGGACCGGAGGTTGGGGTGTAGGAGAGTCCCCTGATCCTGCGACAGGAGGTCGGGCTGAAACCCCAGTGGAAGAGGAGTGTCCACCGCCAGCTGCATCAGAAGCGGGAACCAAGGTTGTCTTGGCCACCGGGGAGCCACTAGGATCATCGATGCTTTGTCTCTGAGAACCTTGAAGAGCGTCCAAGACACCAGTGGCATGGGAGGAAAGGCCGGTGGACCATGGAATCAGAAAAGCGTCCGCCGCTACTCTGAGAGGATGCGGCTGTCGAGAGCAGAATCTGGGCAGCTGCCGGTTCAGAGGACTGGCAAACAGATCCATGGTGGGGAGACCCCACTTGAGAAAGATTTCCTGAACCACCATCGGATCCAGCCTCCACTCGTGTGGCTGGAGGATCCTGCTGAGCTTGTCGGCCAGGTAATTTTCTTGACCTGGGAGATAGACAGCCCTGAGGAGGATGCCGTGGCGGACTGCCCAAGAGCATAGCTGTTGCGCCTCCTGACAGAGGAGGAAGGAGCCTGTTCCGCCTTGTTTGTTTACGTAGAACATGGCAACCTGGTTGTCCGTCTGTATCAGCAGCGACTGGTGGGACACCAGGTGAGAGAAGGCTCCAAGCGCTAGGCGGATGGCTCTGAGCTCCAGGAAGTTTATCTGTTGAGCAGACTCCCAAGAAGTCCAGAGGCCTTGAGTACATGACCCTTGGCAATGTGCTCCCCAACCCAGGAGGGAAGCATCGGTCGTCAGGACCTGAGAATGCGGAGGGGGCTGAAAAGCCACCCCTAGCACTAGGTTGGGTAGATGAAGCCACCATCGCAGAGATGAGACCAGCTGGTCGGAGATCTGTACGGAGTCCGCTAGGCTCCCCGTGGCCTGATGCCATTGATTGCGAAGGCACCACTGAGCAGGACGCATGTTCAGTTGGGCATTGGGGGTCACATGGACCGTAGAAGCCATATGGCCGAGCAGTCGCAGAAAGTGCCTGGCGGGGACCAGCGCATTGCTGTGAAAGTGGCTGGCGAGATCCATGAGCCGCCTGGCCCTGTCCAGAGGGAGGAAGGCCCGCGCCTGAAGTGTGTCCAACCTGGCGCCGATGAACTCAAGATTTTGAGAGGGGAGCAAAGTGGACTTTGCGAAGTTTATGACAAAACCCAAGTGCTGGAGCAGAGCCACAGTGCGATGAGTGGCCTGAGCGGCCTCTGTTGAAGATGGGGCTCTGATGAGCCAGTCGTCCAGGTATGGGAACACAAACAGACCTTGAAGTCTTAGATAGGCCGCCACCACTGCGAGGCATTTGGTGAACACCCTGGGGGCGGAGGATAGGCCAAAGGGCAGTACTCTGTACTGGTAATGATGTCCTCCCACAACAAATCTGAGATATTGTCTGTGGTCTGGATGAATGAGGATATGAGTATACGCATCCTTCAGATTCAAGGAGCACAGCCAGTCTCCCTGCTGGAGATAGGGCAGCAGGATTCCAAGGGTAAGCATCTTGAACTTTTCCTTTGCAAGGAACTTGTTGAGGTTTCGCAAGTCCAGGATGGGTCTGAGGCCTCCTGTTCGATTTGGAATCAGGAAGTACCTGGAGTAAAATCCTTGGCCCTTCAGGTGGTGGGGCACCGGTTCCACGGCTTGTTCCTGAACGAGACTTGCTAACTCCTGAAGGAGTAAGTCCCTGTGCAAAGGGAGTCTGGGAGGCTCCCCTAGAAAGTAGGAGGGAGGTACCTGGTGAAAGTGAAGAAGATAGCCCTTTTGAACTATGTGAAGTACCCAGGTATCTGTGGTGATGTTGGACCACCTGTGGGCAGAGTGGACCAGCTGGCCTCCTGTGCTGAGAGAAACCAGCTGAGAGGGAGAGGCTATGCTGAGGAAGTCAAAAGCCCCCACCCTGCTGAGCAAGGGCCGGTGGTGCAGGCTTGGGGGCTTGCTGCCTACGGGACCCATTACCCCGTCCCTTGGCCTGCTTTCCCTGTGGGGGAGCTGCTGAGGCCTGATACTGAGGGTAGTATTTATAGGCAGCACCTTTCCTCGGGTAAAAGGGCTTTTTCCCCGAGCCCTTCTTCTTTTGAGAAGGGGCAGAGGTCTTCCTTGAGAGACGAGTCCTGGTGAGAGTCTCCGTCTCGATTTGTGCAGCCTTCTCATCCATGGGCTTGCCAAAGAGGTTATCACCTCGGCAGGGGACATCGACCAACTTGTCCTGCACCCAGGGCTCGAGGTCGGACATCTGAAGCCAAGCCTGGCGGCGTCCACCGATGCCGGCCGCAGCTACTCGAGCCGAAGCCTCAAAACCATCATAGGCTGCTCGAGATATAAACTTGGAGCACTCTCGAATACCAGTAGACAAGGTTTGGAACCTCTGCAAAGGTTCGTCGGAGAGACCAGCAGAGAACCCGGCTATTTCTTTAGCCAGGTCTCGGAGATACATGCCCATGTAGAGCTGGTAAGTCTGGACTCGACAAGCAAGCATAGAGCCCTGGAAGCACTTCCTACCGAGGGCATCCAGGCTTCGGGCTTCCCTACCAGGGGGCACCGAGGAGTGCATTTTTTGACTCTTAAGTCTATGCATGGCCGATTCCACCACCATGGAATGGTGCGGTAGTTGTGCCTTTTGGAAGCCGGGGCTCCTGCGGACTCAATAAATGGAATCAACCCGCTTGCTTAACACCGGCGACAACGCCGGGCTCTCCCACATGCGGAAGAGAAGTCGTTCCAGCATCGGAGGAACCGGTACAATAAAGGCCTCCTTCGGGGGAGAGTCATATTGGAGGGCATCGAGTTCTTCGACTCGAGGTTCCTCCTCGGAATCCGGGGAAGGCCAAAGCCTTGGCCATATCCCTCACGAAGTCCGAGAACCGGGTATCCTCCGGGGGGGACCGTCTCCGAGGTTCGGACTCAGGGGAGTCCGAAGGGACACACCGAGTCCGAAAGGAACCAGGTGACTCTTCGTCCTCGGATTCCCAGGCCGACTCCTCCGAGGAGGAGTCGAGCGGCTCCGGTCGGGCGGGCACTGATGCTATCCGCTCCGATGCCGAGGGAGTCGGCGTCGACGACCTCGGTCCCGAACGGGAGGCCGAAGGAGACCTCGACCGAGGATCGACTCGAGCCCTCATGGACTCGAGGATCGGCTCGGTCTCCGGGGTCGACTTGGAGGTTGACGTCCCGGTGGTCAGGGCAGAAACACCGGCGAGGCCAGCGATCAATACCCGCTGCTGGTCCATGAAGGCAGTCAGACTGCTCTCCAAGGCCGTCAACCTGAGTCCGAGCTCAGGAGACCCAGCAGCCCCCGACTCGGGCCCCGACGGCGTCAGGCCCGACGTCGGGTCCTTCGGAGGCGAGTCAACGAGGACAACAGTACTCACGTGAGCGGGCAAGTCCACCTCGAGTCGAGGATGTTTTGACGGCCTCTCCACCTCCGAGGACCTGGGACGGGAATCGGGGCTATGCGACCTGGCCCTCGAGGGACCAGGAGCGTCCACCGATCCCTCCCTCGCGGGTTTCTTCTTCCGATGATGTTCCCGGGCAGAAGACCCCCTTTCAGAGGAACTTCGACGATGCTCAGGACCAGAGTCCTGAGACGTCGAAGCCTCTGACGAGGTCCGAGCCCGGCCGGAGTCAGAGAAGATACGCTCCCGCTGATGCTGCCGACTCCTCAACGCTTTTGAGGACATTTTGCCACACGGACCACAGATCATGGAGTCATGATCGGGTCCGAGGCAGCGGAGGCAGAAGTCATGAGTGTCTGTAAGAGACATGAGTTTCTTACAGAGGTCACACTTTTTAAAGCCGCTGGCAGCCATCGGGGGAAAAAGGGCCCCTGCAAGGTCGAAAGACCGGGCTGCCAGGGAAAAAGGAAAAAGGCGCGAAATCTGTCACGAAGGACAAAAAAACGAAAAATAAGGAACGGACTCGCAACCGGCGTCACGAGTCCGGGTGGGAAAAGAACCGGCGTCGAACCGAAGAAAAAAGAGAAAAATAGAGAAAAAAATCAACTTTTCGGCGGGGATTCACAGACAACGTCTGTAGGGCTCCGCGGAAAAAAGAAGACTGAGCAAGATGGCACCCTTGGGCGGGAAGAGGACCGCGCATGCGCGCTGCAATTCCCAAAGGCTTTCTTTGAAAGCTGGGGAAAATTGCTCCGCGAGGGCTCCGTCGGCGCCGACGTCACCCATATGTGAGGACTGACTTCCTGCTTGGTCCTGGAGAATCCACAGCTAGTCTCTATGACCTTATTATTAAATTTGTGCTTAACACAATATAGCTGATGGCAAGAAAATCTAGCATGTTTCCTGTATCTTTTCCTTCAGCCTTTCAGCTCCTCCTCCAAACTCTCTCAAAACATATAACCCGACATTTTAACAGTCAGAACCCCGAATCATATTAGAAGGCAAGAGAGACCCTTCTTTTTATTTCTGTAATTTAAAAGATAACCTTAGAAAAGTTTTTCAGATGCCTCATTCCATGCCACTATCTCTTCCTACAAAGGTAAATCTTCAATCTTCAGAGCCACCCTAGTATACTCTGAGCAAATATCCTTACTCAAACCTATCTTAACAAGCCCAGCATCCTCCTGTCTCTGATTCCAATCCCCGGCCACTTTCTGTATTCCCCAGAATGGAGAAACTAGAAGAGCATTTGAGTGAAGGGATGTGGGTAATGAAAATATTTACATATATATATTTCCCGTTCAGTATTTTACACAAATGTAAACAATGCCTTTAGGATGTTAAACAGCTAGAGCAATTGCAATGGTTGCTGACATTCACCTGCTCACATGAATTCACTGAAACTTCTAACAAAGATTTAGGAGCTGAATGTTACCCGGGGGTCACGAAGTGCTCAGATGTTCCAATGATATTCTGTGAGATATCCTTTCTGAAACAGATTGGGTCAGTGGGTGTAAATTAGAATAAGCGGCCCCCAAGCAAAATTTTCCTGAGGGCCCCACATTGTCACAGTGGTGGCTTGGCCCCCCCATTTGGTGGCAGCAGCAGCAGCAGTAGTACAGCAAACTTACTTTATCATGTTTCTCTCACTGCTCCGCTCTTGTAAGTTTGCCATGGGCCCGGCAGCTGTGCCCCACAGAGCCGAAGTCTTGCGACTGTTATCACAGGAACAGCTGCCAGGCCCACGGCAGACTTATAAAAGTGGAGCAGCATGGGAAACATGATAAAGTAAGTTTTCTGCACTGCTGCTGCCACCGCTGCATGGGCCTCCTTTCTGCCCGGGTCCGGAGCAGTGAGAGAAACATGATAAATTAAGTTTGCTGTACTACCGCTGCTGCTGCCACCACATGGGGGGCCAAGCCACCACTGTGACAATGCAGGGCTCTCGGGAAAATTTTGCTTGGGGGCCCCTTATTCTAATTTACACCCACTGACCCAATCTGTTTCAGGGAGGTGACCTCTTGTAGTAGCAGAGCAGTAAGAGGGGGCTGAGAAAGATACTCTCTTACTGAGGTAGAGGGGGGCAGGCTTTGCAGATGAAGCCTATACCCCTCTCTCACTATCTTTAATGGCCACTGTTCTGAGGTGATCAGATGTCATCTGTGGTCATAATGATACAGTCTGCCAGCAATATGAAGAAGCTGGGGGTTCTCCGGAGGCAGAGCAGCTATGTTCTCTAGGAAGGAGTCAAAAACCAGGAGCAGCTTGAGTCTGCTGAGCTGGCTGCATCTTAGGAGTCTGTGACTTCCTATGCTGTTTTGGAGACTGCTGTCCCTTTTGAGTAGCATGTTGCTGACATTGAGAAGCAGTGGTGTAAGGAGGATAATAATTACTTTTATTAAAGAAGGCTTTCTTTGCCACTGCCTTCTTTTTAGCTGGGTTGGCAGTGGATCTAGAAAGTCTATTGAAGGTAGTGTTCTCAAATTCTAACGGAGATGCTTTGTCTTGCCAATCCTTGCCAAAAGGATTTTCACCAGTGCAAGGAATATTACCCAACTTATCTTGAACCCATTGTTCAAGATCTGATGCTTGCAGCCATGCAATTCTACATGCACTGATGCAGATTGATGTAGCTCTACTGGTGCACCCAAAGCAATCAAAAGTTGCCCTATTGACAAACTTTGAGACGTTCTGAGTATGCTTGATTAGGGTAAGGTAGTCTGCTCTCTTGTCATCAGGGAGAAAAGGAGCCATTGATTCTAAATCCCTAGTTACCTCTTGAGAAACATATCCATATAGAGTATGTAGGAACTAATTCTGGCTGATAGCATGGAAGCATGAAAACAATGTCAGCCAAAAGCATCAAGGGTTCTCAATCCCCTAACTGGAGGGTAGAGGAATGTGTCTTAGCGCATTTGATTCGATACATTGCCGATTCTACTACCATTGAATGGTGTGGCAATTGTGTTTTTTGAAAACCGGGACATTCCCGTACCCACTACATGGTATTGGAATTACAGAACTTAAAAGGGAGAGAGGAGGCATTGTGGGTTAAACTAGAAAGAGGGAAAGAGAAATCTATTTGCATTAGCGTAATATACAGACCTTCCTCACAAGAGGAAGAGATGGACAGAGAGTTAATTGAAGACATACGCAGCATTGCTAGGAAAGGGGAAGTGCTACCGATAGGGGATTTCAATATGCCAGATGTTGATTGGCACATTCCTGCTGCAGTATCATCTAGAAGTAAAGAGATCCTGGATTCTCTACAGGGAGAACTATTCAAGCAATTGGTAACAGACCCCACACGTGAAGGGGCCATACTGGACTTGGTGCTTACCAATGGTGAAAGTGTTTCTGATGTTGTAGTGGGAGATCATTTTGCATCCAGTGATCACCAGATGCTGTGGTTCAGTATTAGGACTAGGGCTGTTAGAATCCATTCAAAAGTGAGGGTCTTAGACTTTAGGAAGACTAACTTTGCCAAGATGGGCCAATACCTCAGGGAGTCGTTAGCGGGACGGGAACAGCTGGGGGATGTAGAAAAACAGTGGGCAAAACTGAATGGGGATATTTTAAGGGCAACCAACCTTTTTGTTAATATGGTAAATAAAGGTAAAAGGAAAAGGAGACCGCTACGGCTTTCAAAAGAAGTAGCTGAAAAAGTGAAGAAAAAGAGGGAAGCCTTCATGAAATACAAGAGATCACAGAAAGAAGAAGACAGGCATCTATATTTGGAAAAACTTAGAGAAGCTAGCAAAGTAGTCTGGAAAGCAAATATTAAAAAAGAGGAGGAAATAGCCAATGCAAAAAAATGGGGGGGGGGGGGGAGGGGATAAGACATTTTTCAGATATGTTAGTGAGAAGAGGAAGGGCAAAAGTGGTATTGTCAGACTCAAGGGTGAAGGGGAGGAATATGTAGAAGCTGATGAGGATAAAGCGGAATTGCTTAACAAATATTTCTGTTCTGTGTTTACAGATGAAGAACCAGGAGCAGGACCTCAGAAAACACCCACAAACAGGAACAGAAGCAAGGGACATCGTGAACAATTTTCAGAAGACTGTGTTCGTGAGAAACTAGCTCAACTTAAAATAGACAAAGTGATGGGACCGGATGGGATACACGCTAGAATACTGAGGGAACTTGGAGACGTTCTAGCAGCAACACTGACTGACCTTTTCATGCCTCGCTGAAGTCGGGAGTGGTGCCAAAGAACTGGAGAGAGGCTCATCTGGCGCCTTTACACAAAAACGGAAGTAAGGATGTGGTTGAAAACTACAGGCCAGGTAGTTTAACTTTGGTGGTGAGTAAATTATTGGAAATGCTGCTGAAAGAGAAAATAGTGAGATTTCTGGAGTCCAGCGGATTACAGGATCCAAGGCAGCATGGATTCACCAGAGGCAGGTCTTGTCAGACAAATCTGATTGATTTTTTTGACTGGGTGACCAGGGAGTTGGACAGAGGGAGAGCCCTAGATGTGGTGTATTTAGATTTCAGTAAAGCCTTTGACACTGTTCCTCACAAGCGACTTATAAACAAACTGAGCACCCTAGGGATGGACCCTAAAGTTACTGCTTGGGTTAGAAATTGGTTGGGTGGGAGGCGACAAAGAGTACAGGTAAATGGAGCTCATTCTGAGAAGAAGGATGTTAGCAGTGGTGTGCCCCAGGGATCTGTCCTTGGTCCGATTATTTTTAACATCTTTGTTAGTGATATAGAGGAAGGGCTGTCGGGTAAGGTTTGCCTTTTTGCAGATGATACCAAAATCTGCAATAGAGTAGACACCAGGAAGGTGTAGATAACATGAGGAAGGATCTAGCTAAGCTTGAAGAATGGTCTAGAATTTGGAAGCTGGGATTTAATGTTAAAAAATGTAAGGTCATGCATTTGGGCTGCAGCAATCCAAGGGAGCAATATAGTATAGGGGGTGAAGTACTTTTGTCCACTAAAGAAGAGCGGGACCTAGGCGTGGTTGTGTCTGATGATCTTAAAGTAGCTAAACAGGTAGAAAAGGTGACAGCAAAAGCTAGAAGAATGCTTGGGTGCATATGGAGAGAAATGGCTAGCAGAAAAAAGGAGGTGATAGCGCCTCTGTTTAAGTCTTTGGTGCGACTTCATTTGGAGTATAGTGTGCAATTCTGGAGACCGCACCTTCAAAAGGATGTGAACAGGATGGAGTCGGTGCAGAGAGTGGCTACTAAAATGGTTAGTGGTCTTCATTATAAAGCATATGAGGACAGACTTAGGGATCTTAATATGTACACCTTAGAGGAAAGGCGGGATAGAGGTGATATGATTGAGATGTTTAAATACCTCCGTGGCATAAATGTTCATAGGGAGAGCCTCTTTCAATTGAAAGCAAGTTCTGCTACGAGGGGACATGGGATGAGGGTGAAGGGGGATAGATTCAGGAGTGATATGCAGAAATATTTCTTTACGGAAAGAGTGGTGGATCCGTGGAATAGTCTCCCAGTGGAAGTGGTAGAGATGAGGACAGTAACTGAATTCAAAAAAGCATGGGACAAACACAGAGGATCTCTAAAGGAAATAAGGGGACTGTTGTAGTTGTTATGGAAGGACAGACTAGATATTCCATGTGGTATTTTTCTGTCATCATGTTTCTATGTTTCGATACCTGAGATCCATGGGAAGAGGACAATACCCTCAATGATGTCGATGCTATAGAGACGGCATCAGAGACAAAGAGGGTGCCTACCTTGCAGCCAGATTCTGTAGGGTTCTCTTCATCATCTTCCTGCAGAGGGGACATTCTGATGGTTAGTGGTCAGGACCTAGGCATTTTAGACACCAGTTATGGGTGCTGGTGGCTGAGATTTTATTTTATTTATTTTATTTTTATTTTTTATATACCGCGCTATTGAAATCAGCGCGGTTTACAGTAAAACTGAACAGAGCAACAATGCATTAAATATTACAATGTGCTTACATAGAACAAGGCATAATCAAACTGGGATAACAGGGAAAACTATTCACATGGTATATATATGGAACTATTCACATGGTATATACAATTATTTACATAGAGTTAAGTATTCCAGTAAACCGTGGGCAATTATAGGTCAGGTGGGGGAGTGTGTAGATCTAGGAGAGAGGAGTACCTAGCCATTTTCATGTTGTGTGATAGGGCAGTAAATGTGCGGTGTGAGTGTACAAGACTTATGTTTTTCGGGCCTGGTTTCAGGATAGTGCATTAGAAACAGGTGGTGTTTTATTGCCTTTCTGAAGGCGGTGAGGCTGGTTATGGAACGAATACTAGCCGGAAGTTCATTCCAGGCTGTCGGGGCATAAATTGAAAAAGCTCTATTGGTAGTTGTCTTTGTACATCTTGTAGTGAGCTTAGGTACAGTTAGCATGTTCAGTAGTGTAGTTCTTCTGTCTCTGAAGTTGGGTGTGTTATTGAGCAGTCTACTGATTGGTGTGGGAGATTGATTCTTCAGTGCCTTGAAGGTCATGACCAGTACTTTGTATTGAATTCGGGCTTGTAATGGCAGCCAGTGTAGGTTTTTCATTACTGGGGTTATATGTTCCAGTCTTGATGTCCCTGTAAGAACCCTAGCAGCAGAGTTCATGGCCAGCCGGAGTGGGTTGAGGGTTGCTTGTGGAAGACCATGGAGGATGGTGTTTGCAAAATCTAGATGTGGGATCACTAGGGCTTGAAATATGGTTCGATAGTCTGGAAATTCCAGTAGTGGACGGAGGTGGCGGAGGGTTCGTATTTTGTGGTATATTGCTTTGGTGACGGTCTTTACGTGGGTTATCATATCCAATCGCTGATCTAGGGTGATGCCTAGGTAGCGAATTGTGTCTCTTGTCTTGAGTTCCGCGTTTTTAACTTGCAGGTTGGGTGGTGGGTTGAATTTCTGATTCCTTGTGACAAATAGGACATCAGTCTTGCTGTGATTAATCCTCAGGTTTTGTGTGAGAAGCCATTCAGCCACTGCATCAAAGCATCTGATGATAGGGGAAAAATCAGGTTGTTCTATGGTAAATGGAATGTATAGTAGTATGTCATCAGCATATACGAGACATTCTACATTTAGTGAGCGTATCAGGGAGCAGATAGGCTGCATATAAATGTTAAATAGTAGGGCTGACAGGGATGATCCCTGTGGCACTCCCTGCTTCTGTAAGAATGGTTCAGAGGACGTGTTACCTGTTTTTACTTGCTGCCATCTGTTGGTTAGGTATGATTCGCACCATTGTAATGCGGTTCCCAGTAATCCTTTTTCTTGGAGGCGTTGTAAGAGTATCTTATGATTTACAGAATCAAATGCGGCGGCAATATCGAGAAAGATGAGGACGAAACCTTGGTGTATGTTGTCTGTTCCCGTGGTTAGCTTGTCGAATAGGGTAGTTAAGATGGTATCTACTCCATGCGATTCCCTGAAGCCATGTTGGGCTGGATCGAGGGGTGCCTCGTCATCGATGTGCTGATGGATCTGACGCTGGACTATTTTCTCGATGATCTTAGCAAGCAGTGGAATGCTTGATATAGGTCTATATGATTCAACTTTGGATGTATCAAGGCGATTATTCTTTAGCAGGGGTCTGATCGATGTATGTTTTAAACTCTGAGGGAAGATGCCCCTTGATAGTGATTGGTTGGTTATTTTACATAATACATGGCTTAGTTCATGTCGAAGTTCCTTTATCCAACTTGCTGGGCAGGGGTCATTGGGAGCTGTGGTGAGATTGATGGAGGCAATGGTATCTTCAATTTCTCTAGTAGATACTGCAGTGAAGTTGAGTAGTGTTGTAGGTTTTGGTGTACTAAGTACGTTGGACGAGCTGCAGTTAGATGAGGTCATGTTGGATTGGATCATTTTGGATTGCAAGTAGTCCGAATAATCCTGTGGTTGAGGCAAATGTGTGCTTGCTGGTGATGGGTCACCTGTTAGTGATTTTACTATATTAAATAGGTCATGTGTTTTATTCAATGATCTGTTTAGAATCATTGAGTGATATTGTTTCCTTTTTTCACTTATTTTCTCTCTGTGTAATGCTAGATATGATTTGTAGTTTTGGTGGGCTATGGTAGTTTGCTTTTTTCGCCATCGTCTTTCTAGTTTACGTAGTTGTAAGAGGGAAGATCGAAGATCAGATGAGTACCAGGGTGCATGTTTGCGTTTTGTGGGTAGCTTGTTGGCGGATGGGATACAAGCTAATGTTCTGATGCTATTATTCCAATTTGCTACAAGTTCGTCAGGGTCAAGGGTTGATACATCCAGATGTGGAAGAAGCTTGACAAGTACATCCTCTTTGTTGAGTGTGCAGAATCGTGTCGTTGGTGTTTCGTGGTCTGGGATATTGGTCCTGGCCTTGCTGTTGGGTAAGCAGGTGCTAGGTATTTGGAACTTTAGGAGTTTGTGATCAGACCACGGTACTGGAGATATGGAGGTCAGCAGTGGAGGAGAGGTGTTGACTATGGACTGGGGCGCAAAAATAAGGTCGAGGGTACCGCCTTTTTCATGTGTTGGGGAGTTCACTAGTTGCTTATAGTCGAGGTCATACAGCGCTTCGAGGAAGGTTCGTGCTTGTGCTTCAGGCAGTGCGGGGAGATTGAAGTCACCCATTAGCCAGTTTGTTGATCGTGTGTTCTTTGCGCTGCATGCGAGATTGATGATTGTTGGTAGGTCATCAGAGGAAGGTGTTGGGGCTCTATATAGTGCATTGATTGTACATTGGTTGTTTGATACTGTAATAATGTCAAGATGGTCTGAGGTGGATGCATCAACTAATTTAAAGTGGAGGTCTGTTTTTGCAAGGATGAGGACCCCTCCTCCTTTTTGTTTAGCTCTGTGGCAAGAGTATGGCGAACATTTCTTAAAACCACTAGTTAGTTTTTCCATTGTGTCAGTGAAAAAATGGAAGGCCTGGGCCTAAAATGGCATCGATAAGCCTGAAGAAAGTAAAACTTTCTCCCCCCTTTTTTTTTGAGAAGAAGAAAGAAAGAAAGAAAGAAAGAACGGACAGGGTGTCAGTACCAGCGTCGATGGGAAGGCAGACGCGAACCACAAAAAATATGAACAACAAGAATTTTCTGTGGAGACAGGATTTTGCTTCCTGCTGGCTCCACGGAAAACGAAGAACCGAGGAGGGAGAGTGGGAAAGGCGGCATTATCACCTCCTTCTTCCTGCTGGCCATTCCTCTCCATATGTACCCAAGCATTCTTCTGGCCTTTGTCATCATCTTTTCTACCATTTTGGCTATCTTTAGATCATCAAAAAAAATCACCCCCAGGTCCCACTCTTCTTTTGTGAACAGAAATAATTCACCCTCTATACCATACTTGGGGTGGAGGAGTAGCTTAGTGGTTAGAGCAACAGCCTAACACCCAGGAGATCTGGGTTCAATTCCCAATGGAACTCCTCATGACCTTGGGCAAGTCACCTTACCCTCCATTACCTTGGAAGAAAAGGCCTGGCAATCTACTTCCAGTCAAACCTTGCTAAGAAAACCCAGGGGCTGCTGGGTCACCAGCAGTCAGCATTGACTATACTGCTCTCTTAGATTTTTGCAGCCCAAATGCAAGACCCTGCATTTTTTAGCATTAAATCTCAGCTGCCAAATTCTCAACCATTCTTCAGGCTTCACTAGATCCCTCCTTTTATCTACACCTTCCTGGAAGATGCACTGGGGTGAGGAGTTGTCTGTAAACATAGGGACTTGATGCAGTTTCTTCCCACTGTTTCTCGAGACTTACAGCCAAATCCATCCCCTCCTGTAGCCCTCAGAGCTGCAAAGCAATGGTCTGGGGGGTGGGGCTCTACCGAAAATGGTGCCTGAACAGAGACTTTATTAACAAAATGGGACTAAGGGACTGGAACCTCAAGAGATTCCTGTGCACCTGCTTGTTCACAGCATGAATATAGCAGTGCTATGTACAAGATAATCCTGAGAAAATCAACTTGTTCAATTCTTGGTTTTACTGCTTCCTCTCTGAATCTTATACTTAGGTCTTCCTTCATTTTGGTCAAACATCTGATTGAATCTTTTGTACACCTTTTTTGATTTACAAGGTATGTATCTAACATGATGCCCGATCAACATAATTTTTTAAAAGGTCTTCCCTCTCATCTCCAAGGCTGCTACCCAGTTATTTGTACTGCATTCACGTTTTATGTGCATTTATGTGATGTTCCCATAAGGTTTTGAGGAGGATAAGTCAGGATGACCCTGACTTACGTATATAGATTAATAATGAAAGAAGCAAGAAGAACTTTCAAAAATATAAAATATTTCCTCAAGAATGAAAAACAAATTCAAATAAAATGGAACACTGGTACTGTCAGAATGGGACCGATCAACATTCATCTAATCCTGTCTCTGAGGCATCCCTCACTATTATGATAAATAGTCTGTGACTTATCTAGACCAATTTGTTTAATCCCTTTTTGAACCCAGTTTGCCTCCAGAACATCCCTGCAGCAATAAGCTTCACAGATAAACTTTCTGAACTATATAAAGAAATATTTCCTTTTGTTTGGTTAAAAGCTGCTACCTGCTAATTCTAGTGCTTGTATTATGAGACATTAGCTTGAGGCATGCAGATTATTTTGGCATCGAGGCTGAAAACCAGGATTTTGCTGAACAACAACTTTCATAGAAAGAACGCAAAAAAGGGTTTTGAAGCCTGCATCCACAGATATGCCCACAAATGTCAATCCACCTATATCTGCCCTTTGGACTCAAATATATGTATTCCTGTTACAGACAATTCTAAATCCATGCTAGAGTGCTCCTACAAGAGTATAGTTCATATTATTTGCTTTTCTTCATTTGAGTATAAACAGAAAAGCCAGCTGCAACAAGCCCTCTGTTTTTTATCAGACATCTCCAAAATATTTTAACTACCTTTCTATTGTTTTAAACACTGGTTAAAGTTGTAAAAAACATTACTAAAGGGCCACTTTTCTCACAAGGGATTGTGGCATCTGCCATTAAAAAGTACTATGGACAGCCTAGTGTCTCGGGGCAGTGTTGCATTGAGCCATGTGGAAGATCTGGGTTCAATTCCTGAGCCATGGCTAGGGTTAGAGATGATGATGGAGGAAGTCCTAGCCATCATTCAGTGGCAACAACTACTGGTTAGACTTAGGGTAAATTAACAATGGTCTGTTGAGTAAGCTGTAGTCTGTGTTCCCTGACCATGGACTGTCATTGTAGTGACTGAGCTAGATGGGAGTTTGGGTGGAGTAAACCCTAGGTAGTTTCAAATGAAGGCTCATGACACCACAATTCAATAGAGGCCAGTTTCAATTTAGCTGGAAACCAAAAGAAGCAGGAGGAAACTGATGATCCAAAATAATAATAATAAACAACTCACTTTGGCCTACCTTAATACCTACACTAGCTTATATAGTATGCAAACCGGAAGTCTCTGTTGGAGGGGGGTGGAAGTGGCAGATAACAGCAGGCAAGAACCATATCGGAGAGCTTAAGTAAAGTGCTGTGTCATGGTTTCCATGCCACTCTGCCGCTGCAGGCCCAGAGAGGGATGGCAGCTGGTGCCCCCAGAAGGCTGGCACTCTAGGTGATGACCTGGTTTGTCTAATGGTAGAGCTGACCCTGTTTACCATTACCCTCTGTCTTCTATTACTCAACTAATTTCTAATCCAGTCATCATCTTGGGACCAATTTCCAGCCTACTCAGTTTACTCATTAGCCTCCTATATGGGACAGCATCAAACACTTTGCTGAAATCCAAGTAAACCACATCCAGCACATAGCCTTGATCTAATTCTCTAGTTACCAAACTGAAAACAACAATCAGATTTATCTGGTATGATGGGGTTCTTATAAAACCATGCTACCTCGGATCTTGCAATCTCCTAGATTGTAGATTTTTCACTATTCTTTCCTTCAGAAGTCTCCATTAATTTTTCATCATGGAGGTAAGTCTTACTGGCCTATATTTTCCAACTTTCCCTGTTTCCACTTTTGTGAAAAGGGACAACAACTACTGTTCTCCAGGCCCATATAATAACTCCTCTCTCCAAAAACCTATTTTACATAGGTGGAAGATGTAGGGATGTTACCCATGACTTAAATGGTATTTAAAAGTGATGCTACAGAAGAACTGAAGGGAAATATCAATAAACCGGGAAGATGTATTACAACTATTTGATAAACTGAAGAGTAGCAAATCACCTGGACCAGATGGTGTTGAAAGAACTGAAATATGAGATTACAGACCTACTATTAGTACTCTGTGAACTCTCATTAAAATCATCTGAAGATTGGAGGTTGGGCAATGTAACGCCAATCTTTAAAAGGGTTCCAGGAGTGATCCAGGAAAGCACAGTTACTTACCTGTAACAGGTGATCTCTGGGAACAGCAGGAATAAGTCTTCACATATGGGTACGTCGGTACCGACGGAGCCTGCGCGGGAATGCTCCCCAGCGTCCAATCAGAAAGCCTTTGGGAGCATCCCACAGCGCCTGCGTGCTGCCTTCCCGCCTTTCCCAACTGTCTCTCCTCAGTTGAGTTTTAAGCTGAGACAAAGAGAGAGAGAGAGAGAGGGTAAGGAAAGATAGACAGAGAGATACAACTCCTAGGGGAGGTGGGTGGGTTGTGAAGACTTATTCCTGCTGTTCCCAGAGATCACCTGTTACAGGTAAGTAACTGTGCTATCTCCAGGAACAAGCAGGAATGAGTCTTCACATATGGGGACTCCCTAGCTTTAGATGCCAGGGAGAGATCCCAGAAGTTGTGTGTCCCTGGAACAGGGCTGCACTTCCCCACATGGATCTCAGGCATCCCATGAGGGATGGTGGGTAGGAGTTGATTAAGTATGGAACAGGTGTTTAAGAACAGCCTGACCAAACAAGGCATCCTGGCGGGAGTCCTTGTCCAAGCAGTAATGGGCTGTGAAGGTATGAACCGAGGCCCAAGTGGCTGCTCGACAGATGTCGTTGATAGACACAGAGTTGATATGAGCCATTGAGGCTGCCATGGCTCTCACATTGTGAGCTGTGACATGGCCCTCCAGAGAAAGGTTCTTGCTCTCATAGGCGAAAGAAATGCATTGGGCAATCCAGTTAGAAAGTGTTCTCTTGGAGACTGGTTGTCCGAGATGAGAAGGATCAAAGGCAACAAAGAGTTGGGAAGACTTTCTATGTTGCTGAGTCCTTTGTAAGTAAAAAGCCAGAGCTCTTTTACAGTCCAGGGTATGGAGATTCCTCTCTGCACTTGATGCATGAGGCCCTGGAAAAAAAACAGGTAGGTAGACCTCCTGGTTGAGGTGAAAAGGCGAGACCACCTTAGGCATAAAGTGTGGATTAGTCCTAAGGACCACCTTTAAGCCAAATAATAAACAATTACTCTAATTATAACACGAGAATGTCTAAAAGACGAGTTCTAACTTCCTTTCTCAGATATTAAAGTGGTTTGCACCGGGTCTCAGACTTAAATGAGCTATGGTATTGTATTTCTTAACCAAATGCTCAAATTTGCATCAATGACCCGTCATTTTTATTATATTGTTGTGCTAATTTTCAGGCATTTAAAATACACGTAGTTCTAAAGGCAAATAAGTCAGGCTTAGCTTTTGTTGTAGGCTCCCTACAACAAAAGCTAAGCCTGACTTATTTGCCTTTAGAACTACGTGTATTTTAAATGCCTGAAAATTAGCACAACAATATAATAAAAATGACGGGTCACTGATGCAAATTTGAGCATTTGGTTAAGAAATACAATACCATAGCTCATTTAAGTCTGAGACCCGGTGCAAACCACTTTAATATCTGAGAAAGGAAGTTAGAACTCGTCTTTTAGACATTCTCGTGTTATAATTAGAGTAATTGTTTATTATTTGGCTTAACGGTGTATTACTCTGAAAGTATCAGACCATTTTTTGATTGCTAAGGACCACCTTGTCATCATGGAACCTTGTATAAGGCAGATTAGCTACGAGTGCTTGCAATTCACTAATGCGGCCTGCTGATGTGATTGCAATGAGAAAGATAACCTTCCAAGAAAGGTATTTCAAGGAGGTGGTAGCTAAAGGTTCAAAAGGCGGCTTCATAAGCTGACCAAGAACCAAGTTTAAGTCCCATGCCACCGGGGGTGGTTTAATGGGAGGCTTTGTTAAAAGGAGGCCTCTCATGAATCTTGCTACAAGAGGATGAGAGGAAATAGGTTGTCCATTTAGAGGCTTAAGGGAAGCTGCAATAGCACTCAAATGGACCCTTACTGAATTTGTCTTAAGGCCTGCATTAGACAGATGAAGGAGATACTTCAGCAAGGATTCCCGAGGTATGGCACGGGGGTTAAGACCCTTCTCAGAACACCAGATGGTAATCCTCTTCCACTTGAAAGTGTAAGAACGTCTAGTGGAAGGATTTCTGGAAGCAGAAAGAACATCTTTCACTTGTTGAGAAAGATGAAGATCCTGGAGATCTAGGCCTTCAGCAACCAAGCCCTGAGATGCAGAGAGTGGGGATTGGGATGCCATAACCTTCCGTCCTCTTGAGAGAGGAGGTCTGGAGCAGACCCTAACTCTAGAGAGGGAGCTTGAGAGAGATGTAGAAGCAGAGGGTACCACACTTGCCGTGGCCAATGTGGAGCTATGAGAATCATGTGGCCTCTGTCTCTCTGAAGCTTGAACAGGGTTTTGGGAATTAGGGGACTGGGTGGAAAGGTATACAGGAAGTCTTGACCCCAGTGAAGGAGGAAAGCATCCCTTGCCTGAGCCCCCTGAGCCGGAGTTCTGGGAAGTTTGGCATTCCACGGACTTGCAAAGAGGTCTATGTCCGGGGTTCCCCAAATTCGAAAAATCTTGGATACCTGGTCCATATGTAGGGACCACTTGTGTGGAAGCAGAACTCGACTGAGTCTGTCCGCCCAAGAGTTTTGAACACCTGGAAGATAAACTGCCAGAAGATGAATGTGATGCTCTCTGGCGAGGGCCCACAGTCGCAGAGCTTCATTGCAAAGCGACAGAGAGCCAGTTCCTCCCTGCTTGTTAACATAGAACATGGCTACCTGATTGTCCGTGTGGATAAGGACTGTCTTGTGGCTGATCAGGGTGTGGAAAACTCACAGAGCAAGGAAGATTGCTCTGAGTTCCAAGAGATTGATATGTAGACAAGTCTCCTGTGGGGACAAGATGCCCTGGGTGGAGAGGTCATGAAGATGAGCTCCCCAGCCCATTGGAGAAGCATCTGTTGTAAGAGTTGCTTGGGGTAGAGGCTGTTGAAAGGGGGACCCCAGCAACAGGTTTTGAGGGGACTTCCACCACTGGAGGGACAAAATGAGGCGACTTGTGTTTGCTATTTTGTCTGACAGGCAGCCTAATGCCTGGGTCCATTGGGTGGATAAAGTCCACTGAGCTGCTCACATGTGAAGGCGAGCATATGGTACCACATGTACGGTGGATGCCATGTGGCCTAGCAACTGTAACATCTCTCGAGCAGTTAGTAGGGGCTTCAACTCTGCTTGAGAAGCTAATTGCACCAAGCGAAGGCAACGGGCCTGGGGAAGATAGGCCCTTGCCCTTGTGGTATCCAGCAACGCCCCTATAAACTCCAGGGACTGAGTAGGGATCAAATTGGATTTTGGGATGTTTATTACCAGCCCTAAATACTGAAGGATACGCATTGTGCAGGTTAGAGAAGTCTTGGCCTCTGATTGAGTGGGAGCTCGAATGAGCCAGTCGTCCAGGTAAGGGAAGACGAATATTCCCAGGGTGCGCAGAAAAGCAGCAACCACTGCCATGCATTTCGTGAACACCCTTGGTGCAGAGGCCAGACCAAAAGGGAGCACTCTGTATTGATAGTGCTTTTCCTGAAAAAGGAACCTTCTGTGAGTTGGATGGATGAGAACATGAGTGTACGCATCCTTGAGATCTAGAGAACAAAGCCAATCCTGACTCTGAAGGTATGGCAGCAGAGTTTCTAGAGAAACCATCTTGAATTTTTCTTTGACTAGGAATCTGTTCAACTCTCTGAGATCTAAGATGGGTCTGAAGCCCCCTGTTTTCTTTGGAATAAGAAAATAGGGGGAGTAGAACCCTGTGCCCTGTTGTTGAAAAGGCACTTCTTCTATTGCCCCCTGGGTGAGAAAAGTGGCAACCTCCTGCTCCAACAGGCTGAGGAGGGAGGTTGGAGAATTGAACTGGTGCACTCTTATGAGAGGGGGCAAGCTTGAAAAATGAAGTTTGTACCCCTGTCTTATGATGTAGAGTGTCCAATGCTCTGCTGTAATTTGCCCCCACCTAGGAGCAAAGTGACATAACCTTCCTGGAATGGTGGAGGGCTCTGGTCCTTCTAGAGCCAGGAAGGCTAAGTTCTCTAGCAGAAAGTCAAAGGCCTTGAGGGGGCTGAGGTTGCTGGGCTGGAGCAGGCCTCACAGCCTTTGCTTTGGTCTGTTTGGAGGATTGCTGACGTTTGGAAGGGAACTGAGCTGCAAAAGATGCCCGCTGACCATAAGCAGGATAGAATCTTCCCTTTTTAGAAAAAGGTGTTTTCTTGAACAACCTTTTCTTGGCAGGAGCAGCTGTGGATTTGGATAGTCTATCCAAAGCAGAATTTTCAGCATCCAACTGATTGGCTTTTGCTTGCCAATCCTTACCAAACAGGTTCTCACCTGTACAAGGGATATTTCCCAATTCATCTTGAACCCAGATCTCCAAATCAGATGCTTGAAGCCAAGCAATCCTACGTGCACCTATGGCAATAGCTGAGGCTCTGCTTACGCATTCAAAGCTGCACGGTTGGAGAATTTGGAGATATCCTGGGCATGTTTGAGCCCAGTGAGAAATTCTTGCCTTTTATCTTCAGACATAAAAGGACTTAAAGTCTGCAAATGGTCAGTGACTTCTTTTAAGAACATTCCCATGTAGAGACTATAAGAATTAATTCTCGCAGCAAGCATGGAAGCTTGGAAGACTCTTCTTCCAAAAGCATCCAGGGTTCTACATTCACGTCCTGGAGGATTAGAGGCATGTCTTTTGGCACTTCTAATCTTTCTCATTGCAGACTCAACCACAATAGAGTGGTGAAGAAGTTGAGTTTTATGGAAACCAGGACAAGGAGGGACACGATACATGGTATCCAACCTGCGAGAATGAGGAGAGGTGGTGAGAGGTGCTTCCCACATCCTCAACATGAGATCGTACAGAATCTCATGAATAGGTAAGGTAGCTGCCTCCTTAGGAGTCTTAGGATATTGTAAAATATCTAACTCCTTAGCTCTGGGCTCTGTCTCAGGTGCCACTGTAATAGAGAGACCCCGAGCCACCTCTCTGATAAAGTCTTGAAAAGACAAATCCTCTGGAGGAGACATCCTACGTTTAGGAGAGGACTCCTCCTGTGGAAGAAGCATCACTGCATCGACCGACTCTTCAGAATCCTCAGAGTCCTCAGAGGAATCGAAGTATCATCTGTCCGGATGCTCTTGCAAAGCCCGATACCCGTACCGACCAGGATCGGTATCGGGAATAACCTGTACCGAGGGTATCGGTACCGGAGGGCTTCAGAGGACAGAGTACCGGCATAGCGGACACCGATGCCGATGTCGATGCCACCGGTACCGGGATCGGTACCGATGGCGATGCTAGAGCCGGTACCAGCAGAGTAGTCTGTTGCGGTACCACGGGCGTCGATGCCACAAGGAAAGCCGCCAGACTGCGTTCTATGGACAGAATCCTCTGATCCATCGATGCCGCCAATGCATGGAAATCGGTACTGGTGGAAGCCACTGGTACCCCAGAGCATGGCACCAGGAGATCTGTCGAGGCCACGCCATCGAGATCATCTTGGAACCCCGATGATGATGCTTTAGAGGCCAAAGCCTCCCGCCGGGGTAATTTTGCCGGTGCAGAATCCTCGAGGGCAAGGCCAGAGGCATCTCGATGCTTAGAAGGAGATCTACCCTTTGAGGACCGGATGGATTTATGTTTAGTTACCTGAGATCCATGTGAGGAAGAAGCAGCCCTGGAAGACGTCGATGCCACCGAAGCCGCATCAGAGGGAAACAGGGTACTGAGCTTGGCAGCTTGGTTCTGCCAACTTCTTTTAGACATCATGGAACAGGACACACAATCTGTTAAGGAATGGTCAGGACCTAAACATTTTAGACACCAGTCATGGGTGTCGGTGACGGAAATAGTACCGCCACATTTTGTGCACTTTTTAAATCCTGAGGCAGGCTTTTCCATATTTAAGGAAAAAATGTTTTGGGCCTAAGGCCCAAAACTCAAGTGCACCTGAAGAAAAAGAACGGAAAAAAGGTTGTTGTTTTTTTTTTTTTTACAAGAAGAAAAGAACAAAGACCGGTGGTACCGGTACAGCGTTGAAGAAGGCAGACGTGACACAAAAGAAATAAAGAAAAAATAAGGAAATTCTTCTGCGGTGACAGGAACACGACCTGCTGGCTCCGTGGAAAAAGAAGAACTGAGGAGAGACAGTTGGGAAAGGCGGGAAGGCAGCACGCAGGCGCTGTGGGATGCTCCCAAAGGCTTTCTGAATGGACGCTGGGGAGCGTTCCCGCGCAGGCTCCGTCGGTACCGACGTACCCATATGTGAAGACTCATTCCTGCTTGTTCCTGGAGATACTACAGACTGGTGAGCCTGATGTCAGTACCGGGAAAATTGGTAGAAACCATCATAAAGAACAAAATTACTGAACATGTGGATAGTCATGGCTTAATGGGAGACAGCCAACATGATTTTAGCCAAGGAAGGTCGGTCTTACTAATCTGTTATGTTTTTTTGAAGGTGTGAATAAACAGGTAGACAAAGGTGAGTCGGTTGATATAGTGTATCTGGACTTTCAGAAAGCCTTTGACAAGGTCCCTCATGAGACACTCTTAGCAAAATTAAAAAGCCATGGGATAGGAGGCAGTGTACTACTGTGGATCTAAAACTAGTTAAAAGATAGAAAGCAGAGGGTAGGGCTAAATGGCCAGTTTTCCCAATGGAGAAAGGTGAATAGTGGAGTACCCCAGGGATCTGTGCTAGGCCCGCTGATTTTTAACATTTTCATAAATGACCTGAAATGGGAATAACGAGTGAGGTAATCAAAATTGCAGATGACACAAAATTATTCAAAGTTGTTAAAACCCAAGAGGATTGTGAAAAATTACAAGAGGACCTTGATAAATTGGAAGACTGGATGTTCAAATGGCAGATGAAATTTAATGTCCGTAAGTGCAAAGTTATGCATCTTGGAAAGAACAACCCAAACTATGGTTACACAATACAAGGTTCTACATTAAGAACCACCACCCAGGAAAAAAGATTTAGCTGTCATCGTGGATAACACGTTGAAACCCTCCGCCCAGTGTGCAGCGGTAGCCAAGAAAGCAAATAGAATGCTACGAATCATAAGGAAAGGAATGGAGAATAAAACAAAGGATATTATAATGCCTCTGTATCGTTCCATGGTGCGACCGCACCTTGAATATTGTTTGCAATTCTGGTCGCCGTATCTTAAAAAGGATATAGCGGTATTAGAAAAGGTACAGAGAAGAGCCAGCAAAATGGTAAAGGGGATGGAAGGATACACCTATGAAGACAGGCTAAAAAGATTACGGCTCTTCAACCTGGAAAAGAGACAGCTGAGGGGAGATATGATAGAGGTCTATAAATTAATGAATGGAGTGGAATGGTTAAATGTAGATCGATTTACGCCATCAAAATATAGAAAGACTAAGGGACACACAGTGAAGCTACAGTGTAACCCGTTTAAGACCAATAAAGAGAAATTAGACTTACCTGCTAATTGTTGTTCCTTGAGGAACTCCAGACCAGTCCCGCAACTTTGGGTAGTGTACCTCTTCGACAATATGAGAAAAGATCTACAAAAATTTTAAGAATGGTCTAATGCGTGGCAATTAAAATTTAATACGAAGAAGTGCAGAATGATGCACTTGGGATGCAGAAACCAAAGGAGCTGTACACAACAGGTGGATGAGAGGCTGGTGTATACGGACCAAGAGAGGAACTACGTAATGATAGTGTCTGGGGATCTCGAGGAGATGAAAACATTTAACAAGACGGTGGCCAAAGCTAGAAGGATGCTAGGCTGCATACAGAGAGGCATAACCAGTGGAAAGAAAGGAGGTATTTATTTAACATTTTTTATATACCACTTTTCAGTATTATCAAAGTGGTTTAAAATGAAACATAATGGTTTACATGGAACGGTAGAAACAGAACTATTTACGGTAGATTCAGCAATTGGTAATTCTTTATAACATTGTATATCTATTTACAGTGGGTTGGTGCCTTGCTTAGTGAAGCAATTTGTGTTGAGGTGGGATTTATTGGTGGGTTTGCGTGATTTCTATAGTCAACGCATTCTGTGAATAGTTTTTAAGTATTTTCTTAAGTTGGTGATATCTGTGGTTGCTCTCAGGCAGTGCGGGAGAGAGTTCCATATTGATGGGTATAGAATTCAAAAACTGTGTAGTGTAGATTGTGAGGTGTACATAGTGATATTAGCTGTTCAGAGAGTGTTCAAGTGTTGCATCCTCCTTGAACGGGTGTCTGGAACTCGTTTGATTAATCCAGTCAGACATCCGGCTGACTGGTTGTGTTGGATCTTGAATGACAGCATTATGGTCTTGTATTTTATTCGTGATCGGATGGGGAGCCAGTGGAGGGATTTTAGGACTGGGGTGATGTGGTTGTGTTTGTTCGTACCTGTAATTAGTCTGGCTGCCGTATTTTGTGCCAGTTGAAGGGCTTGGATTTCACATTTAGGTAGGCCTTGAAGGATGTGGTTGTGGTAATCTAGCTGCGGGATGATTAGTGCCTGGCAGGTAGAGCAGAAATGGTTTTGATCAAGTAAGGGCCGTAGGTTTTGCAGGATCTTAATTTTGTAATAGGCTTTGCAGACAGTCTTGTTGATGTGGGACTGGAAATTGAGCCTTTGGTCTAGGTGTATTCTGAGGTATTTTACTTCAGTCTTGATCGGGATTGATCGGTTTCCTATTAACAGATTGTGAAGGGGGTGCAAAATCTGTGTTTCTTATAATTATTAGGGCTTCAGATTTGCTGTAATTGATTATTAGGTTGTGTTGTGCAAGCCATTCCGTGACAGCTGTCATACAGGATGAAATATTTGAGTAGTCAGGGTTCTTGATGTCGAGATTGGAGTATATCATTAGGTCATCTGAATTAATGCCCCTGTATAAATTGTTGGTGAGGCCTTACTTGGAGTACTGTGTTCAATTTTGGAGAGATATCTCACAAATAATATAAAAAGACTTGAAATGGTTCCGAGGAAGCGACTAAAATGATATGGAGCCTGCACTAAAAGGTGTATGAGAAGAGACTTGAAGATCTAAATATGTATACCTTAGAGGAGAGGAGGGACAGGGGGGATGTGATAAAGACGTTTAAATATTAAAAGGTATTAATGAATGAACAAAATGCTTTCAAAGACAGGGAAGCTGTAGAACTAGAGGACATCAAATAAAGATGCAAGGAGGTAAACTTAAAAGCAGTAAATACTTTTTCACAGAAAGGGTGGTGGATGTCTGGAATGCCCTTCTGATGGAGGTGGTGGGGCAAAAACTGTGATGGAATTCAAAAAAGCATGGGACAGACACAAAAGATCCCTTTATAGCCAGAGGATAGAATCAAAGTAATCTTAAATAACTTTTATACTTCAAAAAAAGAGGGAGCAGCGGGTACAGGGCCGGTACTAAACATGCAGGGGCTCAGGGCAGAAACTGGTGAGGGGGCCCCAAAACCCACCTGGCAGCCTATGCCTTCTTCAGCTTCAGGCAAGCTTGGAGCCCCCATTTGACATGGGGGCCACGGCAGTTGCCCTCTTTGCCACCCTTTAAAGCCAGCCCTTGGTACAACACTTAAGAAAGGCACAGAGGGGTAACATGCAAAGAATGTCAGGTAGAACTCTAGTCACCTCACTGGGTAGACTAGAAGGCTCATGCTAGTCTTTATCTGTCATCACTTACTGTGTTACTATGTAAATGTATCATGAGAATAATATTTACCTCCTAATAGTAATCAAAGAATTGCTTATGATCAACTAACCTTAGAATTACTAGCTTTTGTTGAGGGACAACTGATTCTAGGTTGAGATTTTAACCTTATGGTGGGCCCCTAAATAGATAATTAAATTATGACAAGAATAAAATGAAGAAAGGCAGGGCTAGGTTAATTCACCTAATAAAAATCCTGAAAGTAATAGATAAAAGGACTATACATTTTACTCAAATTCACACCAGATGTGTATAAGAATCTGTCTTTTTGCTAGTTGATAGACTTATGGTTTATAGTTTACTATTTGATAGACCACCCTTCAGGAGGTCTCAGCAGAGCAGTGTACAACAATGTCTAAAATAAACATAATAAAATAGAAAAGAACGCCAGTAAAAACAGGAAAGAGCAGAGTCATTCAAACCACACGAAAGATAAGAACAAAAGAGGAATATACAAGATAAACAACTCAACCAAATTAAGTAGGCAAGTCATAAGCAGTATTAAACAAATGTGTTTTCAGAAGGGACCTGAAGGAGGGAAATGAAGATGCCAACTGAATTTTAGGGGGTGAGTGAATTCCATAATGCAGGTGCCAGAAAATAAAATGCAGATGAACGAGTGGAGGTTAATTTGACCCAAGTAAGTGATGGTAGGTGTAATTGGTAAGTATGAGTATCCCGGAGAAGATAATACGTGGAATATGGAATTAATAAATCAGCAAGATACAGAAGAATCCCAGAATGAAGTGTATGATATATAATTAAAAGAAGTTTAAACTATGCACGAACTCTGACAGAAAGCCAGTGATTTTACTGCAGGAGTGGAGTGATATGCTCATATCTAGACACATGAGAAAGACTGCATACTGCTGTATTTTGTATAAATTGCAATCTACATACCTGAGACTGAGGGAAACCAAGATAAATAACATTACAATAATTCAATCTAGCAGTCACCAAAGAGAGTAACAAAGTGGTTAACAAAGAGGGAGAAAGGAAAGGATGAACAGCACATATACTACGAAGAAAAAAGAAGGAACGGCAGACTACTGCAGTAATGTGAAGGTGAAAAAACAGAGACAAATCAAGAATAACCCCTAAGTAGCGCATTGATGAAACTAAAGGAATTGGACCACTAGGAAGAGATGGAGCTAAAGAAGGTGCTGGATGACTTAAAAACACCCAGAGGTCAGAAGATTTGGTAGGGTTAAGACAGAGAAAATTGTCAGAAAGCCATTGTGAAATACTTATTAAACAGTCATTGAGGAGAGTAAGATCCAGAGAGAAAGGATTGGTATGGTGAACCAGAAGAATATCATCTACATAGCAATGAAAAGAAATACCATGTTGTTGAATAATGAGCAGTAAGGGAGTGAAGAAAATATTAAACAGCAGGGGAGCCAAAACAGAACCCTGAGGAACCCCACATGGGAAAGAAAGAACAGGAGAAACTACAGACAAAGTAGATGAAGTCCTAGTGACCACTGAGAATGATCGGTGAGAGAGATAAGAATGAAACCATCGAAGAACAACTCCACCAAGACCCAAATCACGAAGATGAAAAAGGAGAGTAGAGTGATCCACAAGATCAAAAGCAGCCAAATGATCAAGAGAAACCAACACCAAGACACTCCCATGATCGTGAGAATGATGAAGCTAACTAGTGAGTGAAAGAAGGATAGTTTCAGTGCTGTGACCTAGGCAGAATCCCGACTGTCTAGGATGAAAAGCATAAATACAGTAGATATTAAATGTGATGAAAGTTGAGCAAAGACAAACCTTTCCAAGAGTTTAGAAACAAAAGACAGAGTGGAGACCGAAAGGTATTGAGAGGGGTCAGAGGGATCAGCAGAAGGATTCTTCAAGATAGGCCTAACCGTAGCATGTTTCCAGGGGTGAGGAAAAACCCCACTAGACAGACTGTTGTTTATCATCGATAATATGAGTGGTTGGAGAGCCAGGGATGGGGCAGAGAGCCAGGTAAAAGGAATAGGATCTATAGATGAAGTAGTTTTATGAGATGAGTTAAGAGTTTTAAAAAGTTTTGCGGCAGAGACTGAAGAAAAAGATGACCAGGAAAGAGACAGAGATAGAGAAGAGTCCAAAAAGGAAGCTATAGAAGCAGAAGGAGGTGAATTAGGGGAGGAAAGGGGTAATGGACAGTTGGGAAAATGAGCTCAAATCGTTTGCACTTTATTAACAAAGAAATTAGCCAAAACCAAAGGAGATGGTAAGGAACCCTGACATAAATCCTGAAAGGTTGTAGGAGGTCTGGTTAAGGAATCCAAAATAGTATACTGTGCAGTTTGTGAGTGGAATTAACAGCAGTTGCTATTTGCTGGGAGTAATAATCCTTCTTGGCCAGATGCACTTGAGAACGATAACATTTGTGCAGTTTCTTGTAGCAACAAAGGCATGAGGAGGTCTGATGCTTCCTCCAAAACCGTTCAGCACGGTGAAGTTGATGACAGGTGATGAAAAGTCCTTGGTGATACCGAGGATGTTTGTGACATGACGAGCGATGGCCAGGACAAGGAGGTGCAATATGATCTAAAGAAGAAAACAAAACAGAATACCAGCTTAATCGTCTACAGGGAGGACAGAAAAGTTAGAAGGGAAAATAGTGTCTGCTGATGGAAAATGAGCTAGAGTAGAAGAGGTATTACAACGAAAGTGAGCAGAACTTAGTGTGTAGCTGGAAGTAGCAGAGATAGTGGGAAAATAGCTAACCTGAAAGAAAATGGTCAAGTGATCTGACCAAGGAACTGGGCAAGAGGAAAAGGCAGATAAAGCGGTAGATAAACCAGGTGAAGTCAAAAGAAGGTTTAGTGTGCCCAGCGGAATGAGTAGGGAAAGAGAATTGTTGGAGGAGGGACAGATCAGAGAGGAAATGAATAAAGGCAGTATCTCTAGACGTGCTACAGGATGTCAAAGAAGCAGCAATAACTACCATAACCTGGTCCAATTATGCACTAATATGACCAAACTTGCAGGGTTTTAAGTATCAGTGGGGCAGGGAGAATATTTTGGTGATTAAATGACATTCTAGTAAGAGACATGGCAATCTGCAAATCTATTCAGCAAGAGGCTGAAGATTACCTGGTTAGGGTGGGACTGCCTAAGGAAAACCTGTCATGTAGGCAGTCAAAAAAAGGCCTGTGTTAAGGAACAAAGACTAGCTTACAAGTTACAACTGTTCAGGACTGGAAGAAAAACATAAATGGGAAAAAACCCCAACTGTCAAAAAAGAATTAGAGTTAGCAAGAGTGAAATCAAAGGAGTGCTACATAAAGGAAATAAACTTTAAATTGCAAAGGGTTAAACAACGATTCAAATCAGTTTTGTAACAAGCCCATCAGTCTGCCAGCTGCAAAGCAGAAAATAACAAGTTAATCAGAGTGCAGCATTAAAGATACAAAAAAAAGTTCTTTATGGTGACATGACTATACCTGCTTGATTTGCTGAATTCAATAAAAAATTATACCAAACAGATACTAAAATAAAGGAAGATGAAATAATTGAATATCTTCATGCAATACATATCCTTAGGGTGCCTCAAATGAAGCACAAGTTAGATAGCAAGACAATGGAATTATAGTTTTAAACAGCAATTAAGTCCCTGGCTTAGAATAAATCAACAGGGTTAGATGGAATGATTGCTACATTTTATAAACAAATTCATAGACATTCTTATTGACTCTGTTCTTAAAATTTTTAATGCTTTGGTACAGGACTGTTCCCTATCTTCTCTATGGGAATAGCAAGAATTACTGTACTTCTCAAGGACATGGTAGCACAGATTGCGGATCATATCTTAATATGAAGTGAAAATGTTAGCAAAAGTGCTAGCAGCAAGACTATTGTAGGCCTTACCAGATTGGGTCAACTGGACCAGACAGGATTTATACCAAGAAGGCAGCTGCAAATAATATAAAATTAACGGTAAATTTGATATGAGTGCCTTAGGAAGAGAAAATTCCTGTTATGTTCTTGGCCACTGATGCTGAGAAGGTGGTTGACAAGGTCCATTAGTGTTTCTTAGTTCAAGTCCTAAAGGAGTATGGAATGAAGGAAATCTTTCTTAAATGGATGACTGGGAAGCCTGTGTTAAAGTTAATAGCAGATACACATACACATTTGAGTTCAGAAGAGGTATGAGACAAGACTCGCCTTTTTACCTCTACTGTTTTTGTTGTCCCTCGAAACGCAGAAACATGACAGCAGAAAAAGACCATATAACTTATCCAGTCTGCTCTTCCATACTAGCTACTATAGTCTATCTAGTCTGGCGTTCCATACCAGCTACTATAGTCCCTTGTTTTCCTCTAGAGATTTGTGTTTGTTCCATGCTTTCTTGAATTCAAATACAGTCCTCGTCTCTACTACCTCCACTGGGAGACTGTTCCATGCATCTACCACTCTTTGCACAAAGAAATATTTCTGCATATTGCTCCTGAACCTATCTGTTTTCACCTTCATCCTATGCCCCCTCGTTGCAGATCTTTCTTTCAATTAAAAGAGGCTCTCCTCCTGTGCATTTATGCCATGGAGGTATTTCAATACCTCTGTCATATCTCCTCTCTCCCGCCTTTCTTCCAAAGTTTACATATTGAGATATCCAAGTCTGTCCCCATATGCCTCACGACAAAGCCCACTGACAATTCTGGTAGCCACCCTCTGCACTGACTCCATCCTGTTTATATCCTTTTAAAAATGTGGTCTTCAGAATTTCACACAATACTCCAATTGAAGTCTAATTAAACTTATAAAAAGTTCCTATCACCTACTTCCTGCTGGCCGTTCCTCTTCCTTTGTATCCCACCATCCTTCTGGTTTTTACCATCTCCTTTTCTACCTCTTTAGCCACCTTAAGATCATCAGAAACAAACACGCCCAGGTCCCGACACTTCACCCACTATACTCCCTTAGATTTTTGCAGCCCAAATACATGACCCTGCATTTTTTAGCATTAAATCTCAACTGCCAAATTCTCAACCATTCTTCAAGCTTTGCTAGATGCCTCCTTATGTAATGTACTCCTTCCTGGGTGTATTGCAGATTATGACTTCATCTGCGAAGAGACAAACCTTACCTGACAGTCCTTCTGCAATATCACTAACAAAAATGTTAAAAAGAATTGGAACAAAGACAGATTGCTGCAGCACACCGCTGGTAACATCCTTCTCCTCAGAGTGAGCCTCCCATTCAACCAATTTGTAACTGAATCAGTCACTTTAGGGTCCATCCCTAGCGTGCTCAATTTATTTATAAGTCACCTGTGCGGAACAGTGTCAAAGGTTTTACTGAAATCTATGTTTACCACATCTAGGGCTCTCCCTTAGTCGAATTCGCTGGTTGCCCAGTCAAAGAAATTAATTAGATTTGTCTGACAAGACCTGCCTCTAGTAAAACCATGCCACCTCACATCCTTCAATCCATTAGACTCCAATGGATTGCAGGATGTGAAAGAGAATTAGATCAAACCAGACATTATTGGTAAAAATATAGACCCTCAGGCTTATAAAATATCATTATCTACTGTCAATATGCTACTAATGTTGACCAAGACCAGACTAACATTGCCTCTTTCAGTAAAATAACTTAAAAGATATGGCAACTAGCAGGTTTCTTAACAACATGGATAAACGCAAGGCCATGAAAGCATAGTTACTCACCTGTAATAGGTGTTCTCCAGGGACAGCAGGAATCAGTCCTCACATATGGGTGATGTTGGCACTGACAGAGTACAGCGGATGCATCTTCCCAGCTTTCAAAGAAAGTCTTTGGGAGATGCCACCACACATGTGTGGTCCCCTTCCCACCCAAGGGTGCCATCTTACTCAGTCAGATGACATAAGAACATAAGGACGTAAGATATGCCATACTGGGTCAGACCAAGGTCCATCAAGCCCAGTATCCTGTTTCCAAAAGTGGCCAATCTAGGTCATACGTACCTAGCAGTTTCCCCAAAAGACACAGGTTCCCCAATGCTTGTACTGGGTCAAGCATTGATATCCTGGGTCCCTTCTTAATAATGGTTTATGGACCTTTCCTCCAGGAACTTGTCCAACCCTTTTTTAAACCCAGCTACACTAACAGCCTTTGCTACATCCTCCGGTAACAAATTCCAGAGTTTGATTAAACATTGAGTGAAAAAATATTTTCTTTTATTAGTCTTAAATAGTTTACCTTGCAGCTTCATTGCATGTCCCCTAGTCTTTCTATATTCTGATAATGTAAAAAATCGATCTACGTTTACCCGTTCCACTCCGTTCATTAATTTATAGACTTCTATCATATCTCCCCTCAGCTGTTTCTTTTCCAGGTTAAAGAGCCCCAACCTTTTTAGCCTTTCTTCATAGGAGTATCCTTCCATCCCCTTTACCATTTTGGTGGCTCTTCTCTGAACCCTTTCTAATAACGCTATATCCTTTTTAAGATACAGTGACCAGAATTGCACACAATATTCAAGGTGCGGTCTCACCATGGAACGATATAGAGGCATTATAATATCTTTTATTTTATTTTCCATTCCTTTCCTTATGATACCTAGCATTCTATTTGCTCTCTTGGCCGCCACTGCACACCGCCTGCAACTCTCTCTCTTCTAGGTGGATACGGTGCTTCTGGAGTGCCAGCGATCTCCTTATCAGCTCCAGCTTCTCCACTCACTGCTTTTGGAGCTGTGCATTCTGCTGCAGAAGATGTTCACTACAGGGCAAAAGCTGATGACTCCATCAACTGGCTTTAGGGATGTCATCATCTATAGCTTCTCCTGTGCCCTTTCCAAGTGCTTGACTATCATTAAAGGGAGATGGAAGTGGATGCTGAAGATCACCCTCCATGATGACATATTTTCCTTCCACTTGTGCAGTACAAGATCATCACTCTTAGTGTCCTGATATCCCTCAACTCTGGAATCCTACTACTCCAGGCTTGGAAGGCACTGTTGTCCCTGGTTGTGAAGGCCTATGATGTGTGATCCTCTCTAGGGGTTTGGATGCTGAGGTCCACATTGCTGCCTCCTGCAGATCTTGAACCTCTTCCTTCCTGTAAGGATATGAAAAGCACTAACTCACCATGTCCAAGCTATCTATCCACCCCATGTCACATCAGTGATGCACACCCTTTCCACATATATATTCCTTCTGGTGCAGTGTGTGACTGAAGATGGCATTCTGCCCATGGCTACTTGCACCATACAATTGAGAAGGCCAGGGCCTTGCATAGACCCACTATGGAAAGGTTTTGGAAATCTGTGCACTCCAATGCCACACTCTCTGCATGTCCACAGCAAACCACATGATCCCCAGTGCACAGTGAGAGTGGGTGTTGGCAAGGTGCAAGCTCAGGAGGTTTTTCTGTACACACCCCATCTCCACACACACAGCAATGCATATGCAGCAAAAGCTGAACTGCTCATATACACGCTGGCCCCACATCTAAGCAGATAATGCATTCTGTAGAGGGAAAAGCAAGTGGGGGTACAACTGTGGGCCAAGAAGGTGGTGATGAGCCTCCTGCAGGGCATAGGAACAGGGCCCAAACAGTTAGAACAGAGATGAATACTGTTATCATAGCAGAAGGGCTGGGGAGTGGCCTATGTGTCCCTTGGAATCCCCTTCCAAATCAATAGTTACACTTTCAGCAGTAGGAGAGTGCAGTTCTGAGAATGGAATGACCACTGCAGCAATGATTTGTGGATCACGATTTCTGCACACACAATAGGGAATAGAGGGGCAGTTTCCAAAGCAGCAGCCTGTCCATTACAGCATTTCAACTTCAGGGAGTGGGAACAATATTACAACATGCCAGTAATACTCCACTAGTATCTGTGTCCCAGGTGTCCTCCACTGCATGCACCCCTGGCAAGGCATGAGGCACACATTCTCACAATAAATGATGCCTCTGAGATGAGAGTGATAGGTGTTTGCATGCCCACAAATGGATCCAGGTGGAGGGGATGTAGCTACACGAAGTATGCAGAGAAGAGTAGGAAGGTGTAGGAATGTGTGCTACAGATACCTACTATGTTCTTGTGAAGCTCTTGAAGAAAACAGGTCACCAATTCCCCTTCCTGTCTCCTTTGGAGCACCTGTTGCTTGGTTTTCTTTTTCATCTCCCTCCACTTGGTTTTCTTTTTCATCTCCCTCCACTTGCATTTCATGTCCTCCGCATCATGATTATGGTGGTAAATGGCATTCACATAGTGACAAGATGCCCAGCCAGAGTGTTTGTTTCTGTTAGGCATTAAAATGGTCACCAGCATGGCCCAGGAGCACTCTATGGTACTCGAGGGCCTCCTGCAATATGAGTTCTACCTCACTGTGGCAGAAGTTGTCCTTTCTGGTGAGCTCCTTGCACTTGGGTGCCATGACTTGGTCAGATAAATTTTTCAAAAAACTGTGATTTATCTCGCACGATCAATAGCCTATCAAAGAGATAAATATCCTACTTTATATGCCCTAAAGATAGAAAGAAAAAAACTATTTTTTGTCGGATCGTTTGCCATGAGAAGGAACTATCCCTCTCTCAAAGCAAACCCTACTTTTTTTATTTATTTATTTTTATTTTATTTACAATTCTTATATACCACACTATTTGACATCAGCGTGGTTTGCATCGAACACAAAATTCAGCACAAAAACAAGCGTCTGAGTTACATTAAACAGGGTCAAGAAACGTGGATAACAAGGTAATTATGAATCACAGGACAGTAAACTTGGATTGCAAGGTAAACTATTGACATCTTTAAATTATAGCACAAATGAGACGTAATGGTCAGTGGAATCTTATACTTAATGGTCAGTGGACCTTACTATGTGGGGAATTCTGGCTCACTAGGTGATTCGGAGTTCCTATAACTAACGGAGAGGGGACGTGCTTCTGCACTCACCGGGAAGTATTTAAGGAATAAGTAATGTTTGAGGGCCTTTCTAAATTGAAGTAGGTTGGTGGTTGCTCTAATATCTGGTGGCAATGTATTCCAGAGTTTTGGGGCACGAAGACTGAAAGCCCTGTTTGCTGTTGATGAGGTGCTTCTTGTAAGTTCACGAGGAACCATTAGCATATTTAATGCAATTGATCTTCTTGATCTATTCGGGGTTATGGGTTTGATGAGATCAAATACGTCTTTATAAGAAGAGCTGCTGATCAGCTTTATAAGATAACGCCCATTGGGGCGTAGAGGAGATAAGCCATAGCTTGTGGGTTTTGGCTTACAGATTGGTATCCAGCAGTGTCCACGCTCCCCATACCGGTCTCGGCTTTTATATCGCTGAGCAGAGTTGAATGGTTGAATCGAATGGAGTTATAGATTGGAGACTGGGTACTTACAGGATTTTAAGCTAAGTATTACCTACTTGATGCATTCGTATAAACTGAGTACAAGCTTTTAATGTTGTCTCGGTAAAAAAGAAAAAAGTGAAAGTAGTCGCTTATTTAAAGAGAAAAAGGAGGGTTTGCTTCGAGAGAGGGATAGTTCCTTCTCATGGCAAACGATCCGACAAAAAATAGATAGTTTTTTTCTTTCTATCTTTAGGGCATATAAAGTAGGATATTTATCTCTTTGATAGGCTATGACATGGTCAGAGGCAGCACAACTCACTGCATTTCTAAAATGGGCCAACACGTGCATATTCTGGTGTTATAAATGTATATAGAAGCATTACCTGAATGTCCCAATTTTACACATGGTTCTTTCTGAAAAGCTAACCCATATGTTCCTGACTGCAAAATAGCCAGCTCATGGATGGCAATAGGGATGATACCTCTACTGCCTTTGCTACTTCCAATCTAACTGTGGGATTTAGGTGGGGAGCACTGGCCCTGGCCAGCGCTCACATGAAAGAGAGATGTTATGGGCTGGCTTGTCACCTTTATTTGCCTCACCTGCATGTATCCACAAGAGGCTGTCTCCTTCGCAAAGGGTAGCTGTGTATTAAGGAGAGGTAGTAGGTAAAACAGCTCCATGTGTTGCAGTGTTAGAAGCTACATGAAAATTATGAATTCTCTGTTGCCCCTCAGGTGGCAAGATGCAACAAGGGAGAGTGAGCCTTTAGGGAGTGGTGGGAAAGGGCCTCCACAGCCCATTTTAACATGTACATGGGGAGGGGGCCAGAGTCTCATCATAGTTGCATGAACATTACCATGGATGCTGTGCATTCATATCAACCATGGTCATGTACATATGACTGCTCTGTGGTGTGGTTCCATCATGTGCACACCTGTAATAAACACGTTTCCTACACTGGAAACTGGGATCCAGCCTGTAATGTTGCTATTACTCCACAGCCTGAGCTTGTGGATATAAGCAGCCTGATTCCTTATTCAGTTAGTAAAATGGTGCTTGGGGAAAGCACTGCCTTCTTGGAGTTGAAGTTTTTTCACTATTTGAAATAAGGCGAGTTGTGGAGCTCAAGTGTTCAGGCAAATAACAGGATTTTAATTCCCCATCCCAAACGGTTTTACAAATGGAAAATAAAGAACAAAGCCATACAACTTCTGGCATGAAATAATATAAGAAATGTAACTCCAACAGCTTCTTATATCAGCATCACTATAATCCAACATAAAGAGCACTTCTGTTCCAAAACCTTTGGTGCTGTTTCCTTTGGCTGCTACCGGCAGCTCTCTCTCTCTGCACAGCTGAAACTTATTATACAGGTTTTATCTTCTCAGACACAGACATTGTACAGTCCATTGACTCAATAGGTAGATATTCTACAGATGGCTCAGTTTCCATCGGTTCATACTGACTCTCAGTTGGAAATGTCTGCAATTGCTTACAAGGTGTTTCCAGGCACCCACCTGTTCCTACAGCAATAGACTTTTCCCTGTAGCTTTCTGCTACACACGGCTTGTAACTGCCACAGTGTTCACCACATGGAAAGCCCCACCCTTCTGGGCTAATAGTAGAGCACTTCTTTAAAACAGCTTTACTTTTATACCAGTCACTCAGCCTACCTCTTGGCTTCCTTATTAGAGATTCCTTCTGCTTTCCAGGATCAGCTACAGCTGTAAGCCTTGGAGTCTCTACGTGCACACAAGTCTGCCTTCTTGGTACATTCCCCTTATGGCTGCCTTTTACCCACTGCAACAAACCTGGGCTGTTTGTACCTTGCTCCTTTGCACGGACTCTCTGCTCGTCTCCTGTGCTGACTTCCCCTTCTGAATTAAAGGTTAGAGAATCCTCTGTTAGCATGAATTCCTCTGTGTCTTCACTCTCAAGCAAATCCTCTGTTTCTCGTGACTGCTTTCCTCGTGGCTGTGCTCTCAGCTGGCCTTCCAACTCTGCTTCCCCATGTGCTTCCAGATCTGCCTCCCCATGTGCTTGCTCCCTTCCTAATGAGCTTCTCTTAAATTTCTGGTTTTCTGGGTTTAACCTAACCACTCCTTTCAACAGGTGTCCAGCCTTAGCTCGTGATTGCTGAGCTGAACTGCAGCAGGGGCGTGTTTTCCTCTCCTCTAATCTGCTCTGTCTGTGGTTTCCCTGGAAACCAGGAACCATGTGCACTTGTTTACTTTCCTTAACTGAAGCTGAATCCTGCACTTTATCACTCTCTAAGGGATCTGAGGGACCTTCTACACCATAAGCCTCACATGTGTGCATGTTAGTTTCGGTGTAGGTATCCCTCCACCTGATCCATATTTGCCTATCTGTTTCAGTGCCTATGGGCCAACACATCCCAGACCATCCATAGGATGCTAGCAGTCACTCTATGCATTAGGGAATGTGTGCCTTGGGTGATAGGGGGTATGCATGAATTTGCCTCTTGCCCAGCGCTTCAGAGCCAATTAGCTGAGTATGTACACCAGCTGCTATGGCAGGCAACTGCACACCTTGTACTGTACATGTGCTTGGCTTTGTATCCCCATCATGCCGTAGAGTGGATGGTGACCTTGCCACACACTGGGCCCTCATCATAGGTATACAGGTGCTCCCATGTCACAGAGCAGGCCCTATGGTACATGATATCATGGAAGGCGATATATAAGAAAAGTTAAATAAATAAATGTGTGTGGTTTTGGGCAGTCGAGAGCTATATAGCTAGAGTGCTGAGGGTGTGCACATCATCGCACAGTACCAGACACATACAGTCAGAAAAAGGGTATTTATACATGGGCCACATCCATTTGATCCCTAGATATTTACAGCAAGAGCACAGTAACACAAAAGTAGTAGCCTAATCCCTGCCCTTCTCCCCTCTTGACTGAAGTGGCAGGAGCATACATGCCATAAGCTGGTGTAGGGTGTCGACCACGGCATTTATCTCTGTTTGCAGGCCTTCCAGGTGCATCACCATGAAGTCTTGTGAACTGGTGACTGCAGCAAAGCCCTGAGTACAACTCCTGTTAAAGGGAAGAGAGGTATAGCAGGATCTATATAGATCCTGTAGACCTCATGGGAACATATATATATATATATTTTTTTATACCACGTTCTTTAGAATCAGTGTGGTTTACATGTATAGTAACAGGTACTTTTTATTCCCTTGTCCCCAAAGGGCTCACAATCTAAGTGTACCTGAGGCAATGGAGGGTTAAGTGGCTTGCCCAAGGCCACAAAGAGTGGCCATGGGACTAGAGACCCCAGTCCCTCCGGCCTGAGGTTGCTTGTCCCCATGCGGGAATTGAACCCCCAGCCTTCCGGCCCAAGGTAACCTGTCCCAACCACTGAGCCACTCCTCCCACTGGAGGGACAGGCTGGACAGCCTGAGTGTCCATTGACCACAGTGGTTCTCCACCCTGTCCGTCTTGCTCCTCCTCCCCATCCTCCCCCTCCTTGTCCTGAAGTTCCCACTCCTGCACAGCATGGGGGTCCCTGGTGCTATTCCCCTGCTTCTCCAGGCCCTGGTGATAGCCAGGGCCAATAATGGCTGGCAGAGGTGCTCTTGTATCAGTCACTGTTGCCTCACTGACCTGTGCTACCCTGCTGCCTACCATCCTCCCACTGCTCCTCATACAGGGTGAGGATCACCTCAGGAGGTTCTTACTCCTCTGCTCTCTCCCCCCTCATATGTGACCTGTTCTACTGCAGAGAAATGACTGCTGCTGCTTCCAGCTGCTTTGGTAATGGTGGTAGTGTACAGCTCCTCCACATCCTCTCGCCGGGTGCTGCTGCAGGCAGTGGTGGTGGCGGCAGCACAGGTGACAATGGTGCATCAGCTGATGCTACTGCTGCTGCTGCAAAACATATGGGTCCTGCTTAGAGTTATGATGTGAGCAGGTATGTCACAGGACTACACACATTACAGTTGTGTGCTCGCTGTCCCCCTGTACAAACTGCCATGTGTCTGTCCTGACCCTGTTCTATACAGGTATGACCTGTCATTGTACAGGTCTGTTACATGAGTGCTGTTCCTCTGCTAATCAGCACAATGTGTGGTGATGGGGGGATGTCACAGAAGTGCAATACTGATGTTCACTGATTGGGTCTCTTCGAGGGTATATCTGCATGTTGATATATGTTTCCCATAACTGCTACAGCACTACCTATGTGGTATTTTACTTTGCAGCAGTACCTGAACCATTCTGGAATTACTGCTACACTCAGCTATGTCATTATTCAATATTTGGCTGTTGTACATCATCAGGACCCATCGCATGGGGTGCCCTTGGTACAGGATCCATTGCAGTGCTGCCTGGTACATGTGTGTATGGGGAGGAGGTATATGTCACATTCATGTTGCCTTTTAGCATCTGCCATCAGTTTCCCACCCAAGTCTGTACACTACACATGTGCCTAGTTGCTGACAGTGGTACATGCACAGTGCTCATGTGCTCTACCTTCTCGTGCCATCACTAGCACATATGTGCACACTGACCTGGCTAGTCTCCCTATACTGCTCTTCTGTCCCCATGGCCCATCCTGGGGGTCCAGGATCCTTGCTTATGGCCCTCACCTGCTGCCCTTCCATGTTTTGTGACACACTGTCCTGTTGAGCACACTTATAACTCTCTCTTCCACATCTGCCAATAGCTATGCATTGTTCTTTGCTGCATGCTGTCATTCCAGCCTATGCCTTGGCTGCTGTGTTATTGTATATAGTGCTCTAGTGTGTCACTCCACATCATGGTTACATGGTTTTGGCATGTATCTCCTACCTTTGCACATTGCCATTGGCCATCCTTTGTACCCTATGTGTTACATATATGCCATGTGTATCATTCCTTACCTTCCTGCTGCTGCAACTCAAGACGGAGTCACTCCAGCAAGCAGTACATGCCCTGAACCTCATCTTCAGGACTCCAGATCTCAGAGTGGGCAAAATCTCCTGTAAGTAAAAGGAGGAATATACATGCTTTGAGACCCACTCATTTTACTAACTCTTCCCTTGCCATCTTCCCAATGTGGCTCCCTCTGGGGGTCCTGGGGTGACAGACCTTTGTCTCAGGGGTTCTAGCCTGTCCTGATATGTGAGAGCTGTCTCATGTGGACATCGAGGGTACTTTGCTAATGGTCCCTATGCATATCTGCTGCCCATCATTTGTGACATCCTGGTGTCTCACACAACCTGTGTGCCTAGTTTGTGGCAGTCATCTTTGGTTGTGGGCTATGCAGACATGGTATGGATGGGTTCATTCTGGTGTGGCTCTGTGTTCTTGCACTACCTGCACCTATGTGATCATTGTGATCTGCATGTGTCCTGACTAGGTGGAGTTGGGTTTTGCAAGGCACGTTGCATGCCTGCAGGCGTGGCCTTGACCCTCTGTGGTCATGGCTTGTGGCATTTGCACACATCTCCATGTGTCATACCCTGCGCAACTTTGCAGCCTTGCCATCTGTCAACCTTCTCCAGCTGGTCCTCCTCACTGACGGGCTAATCCTGCTAGACCATGGGCCGCACAGTGGTGTAGGGGGGGGGGGATGAAGAGGAGGTTCCTCTTTAGCAGGTTGCACATGTGTTCATGACAGTGCTTTCATATCTGGAGCAGCAGGGTTGGGTGCTCTAGGCACACCAGCTGCCTTGTGTACCTTCCCCTGTGAAAACTTTGGTATACTCAATGGTTGTAGGCATCCAGTCAGCACCTCTGCAACTACCATTCTCTCTGTGGGCTTTATGGCACATAATATTTGGTCATTGATATAAAAACATAAAAAACAACAGCAGATAAAGACCATATGGCCTATTCAGTCTGCCAATCCAGAGGAACTATTAAGTTCCACAATCCCTTCATCTCACTCAGAGATCCTCTATATTTGTCCCATGCTTTTTTGAATTCAGATACAGTTCTTGTCTCCATCAACTCCATTGGAAAGCTGTTCAATGTATCCACTACCCATTCCTTAAAGAAATATTTTTTCAGATTATTCCTGAATCTATCCCCTTTCACCTTCATCTTATGACCCTTCAATTCAGAGCTTCCTTTCAACTGGAGGAGGGCCACCTCCTGTAATTTATACCACATAGGTACTTAGATGTTTGCTTTGTTTATATGTGCGTACCCACTTTTCCTGCTGGGTACTGCTACTGCTTCTGGATGTCTGAGAATACATAGCTGCTCATATCTATTGCATTACTTTGACTGTTGCTGCTTTTTACAAACCCTTAGAGGATGATGGCCTAGGTGTCTTCCCCATCTTGACTGAAGTTTGGGCCAGCCCTACCTACTATACTTCCTTGCCTGTACACTGGGTGTCCGCTTGCATCTAGATGTCCTTCTGTGAGATGTGCCTTTTGATATGCAATGGTTGACTCACCAGGCTAGGGACATGTGGATGTTCTCCCAGTCCCTCCTTGCTGCAGCGTGTGGTGGCCTGAGCCACCCTGGTGAGCACCAGAACTCCTTGTTTGCTAAAACCAGCCTGCACAACATGAGGGTCTCTGCCCTCGGAAAGTCGGAAAGTTTAGCTGGCATGTGGCCAGCATCCTGCTTTCCTGTGCTGTTCTACACAAGCCAGCAAGCATGAGAACACGCGCCATGCAGGCACATATGGATCACACAGGCACATGTATGCTGGCATCGGAGACTGCGCATGTCAAGATTGCAAAAAAATCCCCTAGACACGTATCTTTATTTTACTGCACAGATGCAAGTTGAGGTGGCTGCTGCTCTCTATGGGGACTATGCACTTGTGCAGCAACCCATTTTCCATCTTAGGCACATGCAAGTCTCTGACGCACTTTCTTTTTTTCAAAGTGTATATTCAGGAACAGGGATGTGCATGGGGCCTTTACTAAAATCGCCACTGATTTTCACAAGTTTTTCTGTGAACATCCCCGCTACTACCTAAACAGTCTTTCTAAAATTTGCCTTTACATACTTAGAAAAGAAATTTGACTCAAATTACCCAACACTCTTGATTAAGATTTTTGAAGACCTTACTACCTGGCAAGACTACAGTTTGTCCTGGCTTGGTAGGATAGTAAGTATACAATTGAATATTTTGCCTAAACTTACCTACCTCTTCCAAGCACTTGTAGATATTCTGAAAAAAGCCTTTCATAATTGGAAGGGAAAGTATTTCAGTTTATCTGGAGGAAACGACTGCCCAAAATAGTGTAAAGACTTTTTCTAATGTGAAACAGTTAGGAGGCTTAGGCATACCTAATTTTAAACAATATTATCAGATAAATGATTTTCAGAAGATTGTGTTTGTGAGGAACTAAACAAACTAAAAGTAGACAAAGCGATGGGGTCGGATGGAATACATCCAAGAGTATTAAAGGAACTTGGGAAAGTTCTAGGAGCTCCACTATCTGACATTTTCAATGCTTCTTTAGAGTTGGGAGTGGTCCCAGAGGACTGGAAAAAGGCACATGTGGTCCCTTTACACAAAAGCGGAAGTAAGGATGAGGTTGAGAACTACAAGCCAGTTAGTCTGACCTCTGTGGTGAGTAAATTAATGGAAACACTGCTAAAACAGAGGATAGTGAGGTTTCTGGAGTCCAATGGATTGCAGGATCTGAGGTAGCATGGGTTTACTAGAGGTAGGTCTTGTCAAAAAAGCTGTGGTGACCACAGATTTGGACTGAGAGAGAGCCCTAGATGTGGTGTATTTAGATTTCAGTAAAGCTTTTGAAAATGTTCCGCATAGGCGACTCATAAATTGAGCACCCTAGGGATGGACCCTAAAGTGACTGACTGGATTAGAAATTGGTTGAGTGGGAGGTGACAAAGGGTACAGGTAAATGGAGCTCATTCTGAGGAGCAGGATGTTACCAGTGGTGTGCTACATGGATCTGTCCTTCGTCCGATTCTTTTTAACATTTTTGTTAGTGTGGAAGAGCTGTTGGGTAAGATTTGCATCTTTGCGGATGATAACAAAATCTGCAATAGAGTAAACACCCAGGAAGGAGTAGATAACATGAAGAGGGATCTAGCTAAGCTTGAAGAATGGTTGAGAATTTAGCAGCTGATATTGTACGCTAAAAAATGCAAAGTCATGCATTTGGGCTGCAAATATCCAAGGGAGCAGTATAATATAGGGGGTGAAATACTTCTGTCCATGAAAGAAGAACGGGACCCGGGCATGATTGTTTCTGATGATCTTAAAGTGGCTAAACAGGTAGAAAAGGTGACGGTGAAAGCCAGAAGGATGCTTGGGTGGATAGGGATAGGAATGGCAAGCAGGAAAAAGGAGGTGATAATGCCTTTGTATAAGTCTTTGGTGAGAACTCATTTGGAGTACTGTGTGCAATTCTGGAGACCACACCTTCAAAAGGCTAAAAACAAGATGGAATCGGTGTAGAGGGTGGCTACCAAAATGGCCAGTGGTCTTTGTTATAAACCATATGGGGACAGACTTACAGATCTTAATATGTATACTTTAGAGGAAAGGCGGGATAGAGGAGATATGAAAGAGATGTTTAAATACCTCTGAGGCATAAATGCACAGGAGAAGAGTCTCTTTCATTTGAAAGAAAGCTCTGCAATTAGGGGACGTAGGGTGAGGGTGAAAAGGGATAGACTCAGGAGTAATATGCAGAAATATTTCTTTACGGAAAATGTGGCAGATGTGTGGAATGGACTCTCAGTGGAGGCTGTAGAGACAAGAACAGTATCTGACTTCAAGAAAGCATGGGACAAACACAGAAGGTCTCTAAAGGGAAAAAGGGACTATAGTAGTTGATATGGAACGATAGACTAGATAGGCCATATGGTCTTTTTCTGCCGTCATGTTTCTATGTTTCTAGGTTGGCCAATTGAAGTCAATGATGGAATGGCAATGGGGCCTACAGGAAAAATGATGATTAGAATTGGAAACATTACTTTGTAGGACCTGTCCCCCTTTTATATGTTGCCCAAACAAGTAGGTTTAAGAGAACTGGAAAAAATCCTTAACAAAGCAAGTTATGTGAATAAGGGAGGCACTTAATAGAAAGATAGAAAATGAAGGCAGATAAAGATCATATGGCCTATCCAGTCTGCCCTTCCATATCAATTATTAAGCTCTACAAGTGACCAAGAAGCCTATTAAGGGGAGCTTTGATATTCTAAACTCTAAGGCCACAATATGGAGTTCAAAGTAGGAATGGAGGAGGAGATATTTAGAAGATGGGAACAAAGGATTCATAAAAATATAACAGTTTTTCAGTAAGGAGAGAACTAGTACTTTCAACAACTACAGGAAAAATATGAACTCCCTTCCTCCATTTCCTATCAGTAGCTACAAATGAAACACTTACGAGAATGCTGAGGGCACCTGTACTTATAAAAGCAGAACTCACACATTTTGAAAATCTCTACTTGACAGAGGAACGATCAAAAGGAATCATGTCTAATTTATATAGTCTTCTAAGAGGGAAGAAGATACTTAAATTTAACAATATGAGTGATTTAATGGGTGATTTAGAGGAAGAACAATGGAACAAGATATTTTGACAGATGGGACGCATGTCTATTTTGAGTATAGTCAAAGAAAATGATTATAAAGTGCTGTATAGATGGCTCTTAATTCCAGATGAGATAAAAAGAATGGAGAAATTTCACTTACCGTTAATTTCCTTTCCTGGAATACTGCTAGACCAGTCCAGACAAACGGGTTGTGTCCCCCTGCCAGCAGATCTTGGAGACAGAGAATTCTACCAGAGCTCTGATAGGCTGGACTCTGGTGATATGGTCCTACCCCTAGGGGTCTCCCTCAGTATTGTCTGTAAAGCGAACCCAAACATGTAACGCAACTAAACCATAAGACCACACATAGAGGACGTTTAATTCAACTATGTACAAGGGAGCTGAAAGTATCCCCAGAACTGAAGGCTGCTAAGACCGATAACGCAGCCATCGGGCCCCCATGGTGAGGCATACTGACAAGGAAGGAACAGAGGCCAGCGGCTTCACCGCACTAGCAGCACCGTAACTGACAGCAGGGTGGGCCCTGGACTGGTCTAGCAGTATTCCAGGAAAGGAAATTAACGGTAAGTGAAATTTCTCCTTCCAGTTCATACTGCTAGACCAGTCCAGACAAACGGGCAGTACCCAAGCTACCTGCTTTCAAGGGGGGGTCAATGCCAATGACAGCACTGCAGCTCCAAACTGACCCTCCTGCCGAACGTGAACGTCCAATCTATACTGACGGACAAACGTGGACAACGATGACCAAGTCACCGCCCGGCAAATGTCGAGAGGGGCTACTTGAGACCGCTCGGCCCAAGACGAAGCCTGAGCCCGAGTGGAGTGAGCTCGGAGCCCTGCTGGAACCTGCTTGCCTTGCAGTATATAAGCTGCCTCAATACTTCCTCGCAACCATCTAGAAATGGTGGATTTGGAGGCTGCGGACCCCCGTCGAGGGTCCACAAACAGGACAAAAAGATGATCGGTCTTACGGAAGGCGTTCGTGATCTTAAGATACCGATAAAGCACTCTCTTCAGGTCCACAGCACGCGATTGACGAAGGTGACCGGAACACTGCTCTCTTTCAAAGGTAGGCAAGAAAAGAGGCTGGTTGACATGAAACGGGGTAAGCACCTTAGGTAAAAAGGATGGAACAGTTCGAAAACATGAAACGGGGTAAGCACCTTAGGTAAAAAGGATGGAACAGTTCGAAGAGAAACTCCCGCCGAAGAAAACGAGAGATAGGGGTCTCGACAAGAGAGAGCCTGAAGTTCAGAAATCCGACGTGCCGAGGTTATGGCCACTAGGAAAACTGTCTTTAGTGTTAAATCCTTAAGGGAACATGCCTTCAGGGGCTCAAAGGGAGGAGCAACAAGGGCACGGAGAATGAGAGCGAGATCCCAAGAAGGAACTAAAGGACGTATCGGGGGCCGTAATGTCTGAACCCCTTTAAGAAAACGCGAAACGTCCACATGCGAGGCGAGAGAACGCCCCGCTATCGGCCCTCGAAAACAAGTTAGCGCGGCAACCTGCACGTGCAAGGCTCTGAGCACCAGACACTTATCTAGACCGGCCTGCAGAAAGGAAAGAATATCCGGGATGTTGCAACACCAGGGCAAGATGTAACGTAGCGAACACCAAGTGTCAAGGAGACGCCACACACGAGCGTAAGCCAGCGACGTCTAAGACCGCCGTGCCTTAAGCATTGTCCCCACCACACTCGACGAATATCCCTTCTGAACTAACCTGCGGCGTTCAAGAGCCCGGCCGTAAGCGAGTAAGGAGCCGGGTTTCCCATTTCCACCGGCCCTTGGAGCAGGAGCCCTGGGAACGCCCCCAGGCGAAGAGGAGATGGCCGAGACAGCCGGACGAGATGCGCATACCACGGTCTGCGAGGCCAATCCGGTGCCACCAGAATCACCGGGCCGCGATGCTCCCTGACTCTTTGGAGAATCTTGCTGATCATGGACCAGGGAGGAAAGACATACAGAAGGAGATGGGTTGGCCACGCTTGAGACAGAGCATCTGTCCCGTGCGACCCGTTGTCTCTCCAACGGCTGAAGTAGATCGGTGCCTTGGTATTCTGCACCGTAGCCATGAGATCCATTGCCGGTAGACCCCATCGCCGAACAATGGACTGAAAGGATTCTGATGCCAGAGCCCACTCCCCCGGATCCAGAGCATGTCGGCTGAGGAAATCGGCTTTTACATTGTCTACCCCCACGATGTGTTGCGCCAAGATCGCCTGCAGATGCCTCTCCACCCACATAAGAAGAAGACACATTTCCTTTGATACACCAGGACATTTTGTGCCCCCTTGGCGGTTGAGGTATGCCACTGTCGTAGCGTTGTCGGACAGAATTCGAACCGCCTGACGCCGCAGAAGAGGCTGAAACTTTCGCAAGGCTAAGCGCACCGCTCGCGTCTCAAGGCAATTGATGGACCACCGGGACTCCCGAGGAGACCAAATACCCTACGTTGAGTGCGAGCCGCAATGCACTCCCCAACCGGAGAGACTGGCGTCTGTCGTTACCAACACCCAGCGCGGAGTCTCCAAGGGACCCCTCGAAGGAGACGAGACTGCGGGGCCGGAGCCACCAACGGAGGCAAAGTCTCACCACCGGTAGTAGAGGCAACCGAACTTGATAATCCTCTGGACACCATGCTCGAGGCGAGACCTGTGCTAGGAGACTGCGAACTTGAGAAGTTAACTTGAGGAATCGAGGCATTGACAAAAAGACCCGACCTAAGGCTGTATCAAATCAGGCCCCCAAAAAAATTCGATCTCCTGGGACGGCTGAAGACAACTCTTGTTGTGGTTGATTACTCAGCTGAGGCTTTCGAGAAAGGCAACAACCACCGAGACTGTGCTGTAAGCCTCGGGGAGAGAGTCTGCGCGAATGAGCTAGACGTCCAGATAAGGATGAACTCTGATGCTGCGGCTGCGTAAGGCCGCAGCTACTACCACCATTACCTTGGAGAAGGTTCGAGGCGCCGAAGCTAGACTGAAGGGCATCACACGAAATTGGAAATGTTGACCGAGTATCGCGAATCGAACGAGTCGCTGATGCCCCTCTCGAATGGGAATGTGACAAATGCTTCTGCGAGATTGAGGGAAGCTAGAATTCCTCCTTGCGTACCGCTTGAATAACGGATCGCAGAGTATCCATTCGAAAGTGTGGTACTCGCAGACTGCGATTGACACCTTTGAGATCCAAGATAGGACGAAAGGAGCCGTTTTTTGTTTTTTTTTGGCACCACGAAATAGACAGAGTAATGAACTAGTCCTCTTTCCAATGGTGGAACTGGACGAATGGCAGTTAAATGCTGGAGTCTTTGAACGAATGAACATCCGCTGCCCATTGACGCAGCCAGAGCCATCTCCGAGCTACTGTCACCGGTGCTACGGAGTGAGCTGACAGCCGCAAGAGATCAGAGAAGGCCTCTGCCAGGAATGCAGCGATGGATTCTAAACGAGCCAACTCGTGATCACCTGGAAGCTGCTGAATCCATCGAAGGGAGGCCCGTGCTGCTAGACCTGCGCACACCCCTGCTTGAAGGGAAAAAGCGGACAACGAAAAACTCGTCTTTAGCAAAGAAACATAGAAACATGATGACAGAAAAAGACCACATGGCCTATCTAGTCTGTCCTTCCATAACAACTACAACAGTCCACTTTTTACTTTTAGAGATCCTCTGTGTTGGTCCCATGCTTTTTTGAATTCAGTTACTGTCCTCATCTCTACCACCTCCACTGGGAGACTATTCCATGGATCCACTACTCTTTCCGTAAAGAAATATTTCCGCATATCACTCCTGAATCTATCTCCCTTCACCCTCATCCCATGTCCCCTCATAGCAGAACTTGCTTTCAATTGAAAGAGGCTCTCTCCCTGAACATTTATGCCATGGAGGTATTTAAACATCTCAATCATATCACCTCTATCCCGCCTTTCCTCTAAGGTGTACATATTAAGATCCTTAAGTCTGTCCTCATATGCTTTATAATGAAGCCCATTAATCATTTTAGTAGCAACCCTCTGCACCGACTCCATCCTGTTCACATCCTTTTGAAGGTGCGGTCTCCAGAATTGCACACCATACTCCAAATGAGGTCGCACCAAAGACTTATACAGAGGCATTATCACCTCCTTTTTTCTGCTAGCCATTCCTCTCCGTATGCACCCAAGCATCCTTCTAGCTTTTGCCGTCGCCTTTTCTACCTGTTTAGCTACTTTAAGATCATCAGACACAACCACGCCTAGGTCCCGCTCTTCTTTAGTGGACAAAAGTACTTCACCTCCTATACAGTATTGCTCCCTTGGATTGCTGCAGCCCAAATGCATGACCTTACATTTTTTAACATTAAATCCCAGCTGCCAAATTCCAGACCATTCTTCAAGCTTAGCTAGATCCCTCCTCATGTTATCTGCACCTTCCTGGGTGTCTACTCTATTGCAGATTTTGGTATCATCTGCAAAGAGGCAAACCTTACCTGACAGCCCTTCCGCTATATCACTAACAAAGATGTTAAAAAGAATCGGACCAAGGACAGATCCCTGGGGCACACCACTGGTAACATCCTTCTCCTCAGAGTGAGCTCCATTTACTTGTACTCTTTGTCGCCTCCCACCCAACCAATTTCTAACCCAAGCAGTAACTTTAGGGTCCATCCCTAGGGTGCTCAGTTTGTTTATAAGTCGCCTGTGAGGAACAGTATCAAAGGCTTTACTGAAATCTAAATACACCCCATCTAGAGCTCTCCCTCGGTCCAACTCCCTGGTCACCCAGTCAAAGAAATCAATCAGATTTGTCTGATAAGACCTGCCTCTGGTGAATCCATGCTGCCTCGGATCCTGTAATCCGCTGTACTCCAGAGACCTCACTATTTTCTCTTTCAGCAGCATTTCCAATAATTTACTCACCACCGAAGTTAAACTAACCGGCCTGTAGTTTTCAACCACATCCTTACTTCCGCTTTTGTGCAAAGGCACCACATGAGCCTCTCTCCAGTCCTTTGGCACCATTCCCGACTCCAACGAGGCATTGAAAAGGTCAGTCAGTGGAGTTGCTAGAACGTCCCCAAGTTCCCTCAGTATTCTAGGGTGTATCCCATCCGGTCCGATCGCTTTGTCTACTTTAAGTTGAGCTAGTTTCTCACGAACACAGTCTTCTGAAAATTGTTCAAGATGTCCCTCGCTTCTGTTCTTATTTGTGGGTGTTTTCTGAGGTCCTGCTCCTGGTTCTTCATCTGTGAACACAGAACAAAGATATTTGTTAAGCAATTCCGCTTTATCCTTACCAGCTTCTACATATTCCCCCCCTGCACCCTTGAGTCTGACAATACCACTTTTGCCCTTCCTCTTCTCACTAATATATCTGAAAAATGTCTTATCCCCCCATTTTATTGCATTGGCTATTTCCTCCTCCTTTTGAATCTTTGCCTTCTTGACTACTTTGCTAGCTTCTCTAAGTTTTTCCAAATACAGATGCCTGTCTTCCTCTCTCTGTGATCTCTTGTATTTCATGAAGGCCTCCCTCTTTTTCTTCACTTTTTCAGCTACTTCCTTCGAAAACCATAGCGGTCTCCTGTTCCTTTTGCCTTTATTTACCATTTTAACAAAAAGGTTGGTTGCCCTTAAAATACCCCCTTTCATTTTTGCCCACTGTTTTTCTACATCCCCCAGCTGTTCCCATCCCACTAACGACTCCCTGAGGTATTGGCCCATCTTCGCAAAGTTAGTCTTCCTAAAGTCTAAGATCCTCACCTTGGAATGGATTCTAACAGCCTTAGTCCTAATACTGAACCACACCATCTGGTGATCACTGGATGCAAAATGATCTCCCACTACAACATCAGAAACACTTTCACCATTGGTAAGCACCAAGTCCAGTATGGCTCCTTCACGTGTGGGGTCTGTTACCAATTGCCTGAATAGTTCTCCCTGTAGAGAATCCAGGATCTCCCTTACTTCTAGATGATACTGCAGCAGGAATGTGCCAATCAACATCTGGCATATTGAAATCTCCTATCAGTAGCACTTCCCCTTTCCTAGCAATGCTGCGTATGTCTCAATTAACTCTCAACTTTTTTTTTTTTGGTCTTGCTGGTCGCGGCGTGCCGCTCCGCCCTCAACCGGAATTGTGGTATGCTTGGTGACCCCGGTCACTAACGCATCAACTTTCGGGTATGTCAGCCAACGGTCCAAGTCCGAAGGAGACCAAGGGTATAACTGACCAATACCGCGTGCCGTACGTAGAGAGGACTCTGGAGAGTCCCACTCTCGAGATACCATATGCTGTAACTCGGCTGGAAAGGAAAAAGCTTTGGAAGGCTTACGAATGCCCTGTAAAATGGGATCCGGTTGCAACAGGGTTTGAGAACTCTAAGGATCAGGCGTGTCGACTAGGCTTGGCGACTCCATCACCTGTGTGATTAGGGCCGGCAACTCCTCTTTCCGAAAAAGTCTGATATCTTGAGAGCCCTCGTGAAATGTCAGCGAAGAATCAGACGGAGAATATTCCCCATCTTCTTTCTCCAATGAGTCAGGGCTCACCTCCGACGATTTAAAGTCTTCTGGAATATCCGTAGTGTCCCGCAAGCCACATGCAACGTTCCTGGAAGGACGTACTGCTTTAAGGTCTGAGGACTTGCGGGACCGCTTGCGAGACCCCACCATATCCTTGTGTGCTACCGGGCGGGTGCTGAAGGTACACCAAAAGACTCAGAACACCACAGGTGCCATGCCTGGCGGAAGAGCGTCAGGAACTCACTGTCAGCCAAGGCTGCCATGGCTTCCAGCGGCTGTGGAAGCAAAATGGGAGCTGACTGAATCCTTTCTGCAGGAAGATCCTGCTGCAGGGGCTCTAAGGAGGGAGGAGTTAAGGCGCTGATGTCCCCAGCTGGCAGCGCAGTGGGAATGGAGGAAGAAGATTCTCCTGGATGCAGCATGCAGGTGGAACCTAAGCAATCTATTAACTCCTTTTTCTTATTATTACATATAATACAGCTGTGCAGAGAAACAGGCATTGCAGAGGCTTAAACCCTTTTTTTTTTTTGTAAACAAAAATCAAGGTAGGCTTAGGGAAACAGAAGACTCTTCAAAGAAAAGGGATTTTGAAACTCCCTGTGCCTTCACAGCATGTTTAAATGTTTTGAAATGGCTGCCCAGAGCTGCTCCCTCCAAAAAAACACTGAAGAGAAATCCCTCCTGATTTTCAAAATGGCCACCAGCACAGAAAAACTGCAAAATAAAAGTTTCCTAAGCTCTAAAAACCTTAAAAATGCAGCGAAATCACTGGGGAAGAGGCAAGGAGTGCTGCTAGCAACTTAAAAATCAAATCCTGACGAACCCTGAATCACCAGAAACGGAGGGGAGAAGGAAACTGTCAGTTATTCACTGTGCTGGTACAGAGGAGCTGAGCTCCCATGGAGAAGAAGAGAAACTTTCAAAGTCAGTGTAAGGTAATTACAGTGACTGAAAGGTAGAGAAATTAGAGTTTGATCCCTCAGCAGCCACTTAGACCCTCATGGCAGGGGCTGGAAGGTGTTTCTGGAGAGAAGGGGAGCTGCACAGACAGTGAAATCAGAAGCTCAAACCCTGTTGTATTGCTGATTACAGAAAATACAGCTGTTAAGGAGGGAAGCCTGGGAAATCCAGAGAAACACCTCTTGTGTACTCTGGGTGCATCCAGGAGCCTCAAGATACAGAGAAATCTGATTTTAGGGAGGCCTTCGTCCAGCTAACAAGCCCTCATGGCCAGATGCTGGGGATTCTTCCTGTCAGCGAGCTCTACTGTGTCAGAAACAGGAGCTCAGCTGCAAACACCCTGGTGCACAGTGAAACTATACTGGCAGCAACAGGCAAGTGGAAATATCAGTCCCCAAAGGGATTCTAAATAATTTTAAAGATTTTGAAGGAAAAACAACAAAAGCAACCAGATCTGCTGGAGACAGAGAAATACTGAGGGAGACCCCTAGGGGTAGAACCATATCACCAGAGTCCAGCCTATCAGAGCTCTGGTAGAATTCTCTGTCTCCAAGATCTGCTGGCAGGGGGACACAACCCGTTTGTCTGAACTGGTCTAGCAGTATGAACTGGAAACACCATTGTTGGAGAGAGTGTGGAAACTTGAGGGCATGTTTACAAAAGTACAGTAGGTGGGAAAAGGGATTTAGTGTGGGAGTAATGCACAACTTGGTCCCGCAGTAGTTGAGAGTGTGTTGTATTAATGTTCCAATGTCAAAAATGTTGCGCTACCTAAGCACCGTGTGATTAGGCAAGGTTAGAGCGGAGATGAGGTGAGAGTAGGTGGGAGCAGCCACAAGTGGCTGGCGGGACTGCACTAGTGGCACATTCGAGTCCCAAAGACACCACCAGCATAAGTGCAGCTACTTCCAATGCAAGGTATGGGCATGAGTTATACATAGTTGAAAGCCTAGAACCATCCCACCCATATACCATCCCAGACAACAATGACTGGCACTGCTCATATGTGATCCAAGTGGTTGCCTAGGGCACCGGTATCTGAGGGGCCGCATTGTATAGCAGCCACGAGAGCAGAATGATACAGCCTGGGTGGGTTGTCGCAAGAGACTCTAAGGGGTATGTTTACTAAGCAGTCTTAACGTGCGCCCGGCGATAGTGTGCAGGATGCCATAAAAGGAGTGGGCTTTCCGGTCTAAACGTAGCAAACCGGGATTATCGCGCGATAACGCACGCTGCGCACATTATCGCCGCTAAGCACGTTAACGCGTGGTAATCTTAAGTAGGCGCGCAGACATGCAAACACAGAAACAGAGGTGTAGCACAATGGTTAATACGCTGACTGATGGTACAGGGGACATGGCTGAGGCATCTCCCTGTATATTTAAGTAGTGATTTTTGAGGCATTGTAGTTTTATTTTAATTAGTGCTGCCAGCAAACACACCCTCACAGTGGCGTTACCTAAGGAGCTGCATAAGGCACCCTATCAGGCACTCCAGAGGGCACATTATAAAGTGCACTGTCCGTCAAGGCACCCTACAATGTCCCCTATAGGACACCTTATAAGGCACCTGATAAGGCGCTCTATAAGGTGTCTTATAGGGTGCCCTATAAGGCGCCCTATAGGGTGCCCCATAAGGCACCTTATAGAGCGCCTTATAAGGTGCCTTATAGGTCGTCCTATGAGGCACCTTAAGGTTACAGTACTCTGAGGGTGTTTTTGCTGGCAGCACTAATGTACATTAAAAACAGACAATGCCTCAGACAGCCCTATCAAATAACCCAACTATGGGATAGAACCCATGACTTCTGGCTCCACAGGCAGTGAAGTAACCAGTAGGCTACAGCTGCTAGCAAACCCCTGGCTGGCTATAGAAGGACTGCACGTCACCACACAAATAGTCTGCTGTGGCTACCAGGATAGGGGCAACCCACCCGTATCCATGATGCACAGCACATGCATATCAGCAGTCTACAGATGATCACAAGATGGGTTATGCACCCCACAGCACCTCAGCCTGGTAGGGGGTGCCGACGGTGTGTGTTAGTGGCACAGAGTAGTTACAGATCGTCACATTGTGTGGGTATTGTGCTCACCCTGAGGGTGAGGTGGGGCGGCCAGCACCAGGTCTGCAGCACCTTCAACGGCTGCAATAGGCCATGTCGCAGGTACCCATCAGTGCCAGTGTGTGTGATAGGTAGTTCCTGCAAACACACCTAGGATACATTAGTGTCTATCTGAAGTTGTCAATCAGGTCTGGCCCTTATGGGCTATAATGCACCCAGAATAGTGCATATTCTGTCTTGGTGCCATGGTAACAAGATGTATGTGACGGGGGGTATTTGGACCCATAGGCAGATTATGTACCATCACCCAACCCACCCTCTGTGGCTCAGGGTGGGAGACAGGATTCCCCCACCAACAGATCCACATTCTACCTCCCTGCAATAGTGGCAGTAGAGGGAGGCCATCAACCCCAGTCACGCTGGGGAACAGACACCCTACAGAGCAGCCAATGCAGAGCTGTACACATCCCTAAGGCAATGGCAGGAGGACAGTAGGCATGGAAATGCTCAGCTGCCCCCCAACACCATCTGACATTCTCCAGCAGCAAGCACAGTGAGCCACCAGACGCTGCACCCTGCAAGGTGTTCCAGCCATACAAATATAACTGCAGACAGTCTGCTAGCTAGTCCACAGTGCATGATCCTGGAAGAGATGTGTGCACCAAAAGCTGGAATGTGAGCACACCCACCTAGCAGATAAGTCAGTGATTAGGCCCCAGAGAAGAGAACCTATATATTTCACTGAAGAAAAATACAATATAGCACTATGGGGGAGCCTAGCCATGCCGTGGTCACTGCTCAGTCAGGGTGAGAGTGACCTCCCAGCAGGACATGCTGTGGCCACCCTGTCGGTGCAGGTTATGGCCGGACACTACAATGTCCGAGCCATTGCCCTATGCCCTGTGCTGGTGCATCCAGGCCAGGCCACCCTGTCCAGGCTATACCCACAGTACCTTGCTCCTCATTATGTACACTGGCAGGCCAATAATGGCAACAGTGCTAGCAGTGTGGGCTGAGGAAGGTGTTAGCAGCCACCACACACTGGATAGACGGACACACACTCCCCACACCTATGCCAGCATTGTGCAACTATAGAGGTGTTTGGCAGCTCTGGCCACCACACCAGTTCTGGGCACAGTGCAGGCATGGCTATGGTACGCAATACTGTTGGGGTCACTCTGTCAGACACCAGACCTGAGGCACACTCCACAGACATCAGAAAGGTTGCTATGATGCAGCTCAATCAGCCAATTGTGCTTAACGTAGGAATTGCTATCTGCCAGTTATCATAGCAACCTTTTGATAGCTGTGTACAGTTTTCCCAGGTTTAGGGTGGCATTGCTAAGGTATGCAAGTGCTAGTATTGGGAGATGCACGCAGGGCCCAATATCCTGCCTCTCCAGGAGGCTTCGGATAATGGAGCCTGTGGGTGCGAGTGTGTCTGCCCCTGTTGGCCGCTGCTCTAGGGCAGAAGTTCCCAACTCCAGTCCTGGAGGGCCAAACACTGTTCGGGTTTTCATGCTGTCCCTAAAGAATATGCATGCGATACATCTGCATACCATGGGGGTGGTGCATAGAACTGCAGCACTGCCATATTTATTAGAGGCAGCATGGAACCTGAATGGTGTTTGGCCCTCCGGGACTGCATTTGGGAGACTCTGCTCTAGGTAATGCACATGTTTATGGTGTCTGTGCTCTGTAGGTAAAATGTAGGTGTTTTGGGCATGTCTACGTCATCTGCAATAAAGGTTCTGTCTGTATTAGCACGTTTTAGTAGTGGGTAAAATATGGGGGCTGGGTTGGCAGGAACCACAGCTGGGACTTGAACCTGTGACCTTCTGCTCCTGAACACACTGGCTGTATGCACTGCACCACTGTGTTGCCACAGAGACAATGCATTAACTGGGGATACCATGACTGTTTGTCAGACAGGGCCTATCTGTTGCAGTGCATGGCACCCACCTACACAGGGCTAGGCCACGGTCTGCTCTGGGCAGCTGCCACAGCCCCCTCCACCACCAGTATCCCTCTGCCACCCTGCTGACATGCCCTTCTGCTGGTGATGCTGGTGGTGCGCAGTCTCAGGTCATCCAGTGTGTGGGTAGGCGGCTGCCTATGGTGCGGGTTCTGGGGTAGGGGTGCCTGCATAGCTGTCCATGCTTCCCCCCAGCACCGCCTGCCAATGTTCCATGCCATTGGGGGTACCTGCTGGGTACTATCCCCTGTGACACTGTGGGAAGCACACTCATGCCCATGTTGGGCCCTCATCAGTTGCTGTCTGGCTGCACTACTGTTTCAGCATTCCTATGGGCCACCTAGGCATCATCCTAGTCTGCACTGTGGCCCAGCTGCACCACAGCATGTGCCGCCTGCAGCCCTCTGTGTCCCCTTTTCAAGCATCTGTCCAGTTGCCCGTTCCGACATGCCCGCCCTGCTGTTGCGGAACACGTGCATGCCATAGGAAACCTGCCCAATGGAGAGGGAAAACCCTGCTCAGCGCAATTTCACTGTGGGCTCATTCACCTTGTATGGGGACGGAGCATAGACCCTTTCAAAATTCATATCTTTTTTTTGGAGCTTTCTCGGGAGTGTTTTTTTATGTTTCCCATTAATATCACTATTGGCCAGCGTGGTTATGTTTTTATTACATTTTCTTCTGGTCATTTTCACTGTTTATTTGCCCTTTTGTTCCGTGCACATGTATCACACTTATCACTTTTTGTAGGTTTCCCTTGTTTTGCTGTACATTGCTGACAGAAATGGTTTCTTTTCCCTTTAAATCAGCTCTAACGCCAGAGCTTCAATGGCGTTAGTTTTCAGCCTCGAATTTCACAGCGTTAGTGTGCAGGGAGCCTCTCCCCTCCCACTCTCCGCCCATTGACCCTCTCTCTCCGCCCCTGGGGAGCCTTCCTCCGCCCTCTGGGAGCCTTTCTCCACCCTCAGCGCTCATTTGCGCCGCTGTGCGCGTTATCGCGCGCTAAGGTACCTCTGCGCCCGATAAAGCACCATTATTGCGCGATAAGGTACCTTATCGCGTGATAACGTGGCAGAGCGCACATTAAGACGGTTTAGTAAACATACCCCTAAGTTTCTCTGAAGGTCATATTAAAGATCTCTTAAAGGAGTATACATGTTTTGAACCTACAAATGGGACATTTGAGTCAATGACATGGATTACTGTATTAAATTTACAAAAACATTTAATACGCTCTGAACTTCACAGATTCTCCTTGATAGAATACATCAGATGTTAGCACATCCCTCGAGGTTTGCATGTGTATAAAGAACCGCACCTATTTTTGCATGACAAAACCTTCATTGATCAATGGAACAAGATCCTTAATAAATGCACACTTGATCTTATGGTTTTGATAGTGGACACTACAAAAGAAGATCTCATCATCATACGGAAAGAAATTGATGATAAGTTGTCTGTCTTGAGATCAGTCGGATCAGAGGATTCTTTTCAACATCAACAAGATGACTTAAAACGACAGATGGAGCAATTTTGGGATGAAATAAAGAAAATCAAGATGAAAAAATTGAAACATGATGAGTCTGATTACACATCCGGATATGTATATCTGTGGATGAACAAAACACAAGGAGCAAGGGTGTAGAAGGTCACCATTTTATTGAATAAAAGCCCCAATGTGTTTCGGCAGGATTGCCTTCTTCAGGGGGCATAAATCTTCAAATAAAAACAATAAGACATATAAGACATAAAAAGTACATGATAAATCATTAAATTAATAAATAGATAAAACAATAAGAGTATAAAAACAATATTAATAAATAAATAAACCGACATACATTCATGAATAGCATAATGTATCCATAAAAACACAATACATTCATAAATAACGTAATGTATTTGATCGTTAAGATAAACAGGGAGACAATATTAAAACTAACCAAACATTAAAACCAACTAATAAATATGAAATCATAATAATAATAAATGGAAATTAAATAATGTTAAGAACACGTACTTAAAAATTTTTTGCATAAATACTTATACAGCAAAAAGACGGAGGAAAAGCAATTACTTACGAAAGTCACGGTATACCATCAAGTTTTTAGAAAGACTTAATGCAGTAGTCATGTGATCAATAGTGGAGGAGTGGCCTAGTGGTTGGGGCAAGGCACTTCAGGCCGGAAGGTCGGGGGTTCAAATCCCACTAGAGGACAGCAACCTTGGGCTGGAAGGACTGGGGTTTCTAGTCCCACAGGTGCTCCTTGTGGTCTTGGGCAAGCCACTTAACCCTCCATAGCCCATGTTCCCTGTAAAATAGTTATCTCCAAGTTATAATGCCCTGTTCAATGTAATTTCAGTTTGTTCAATGTAAACTGCACTGATGCAGAATAGCGCGGTATATAAGAGAATGTAAATAAAAAAAAAATAAATAAATACTAATTGCGATAGGGATCCCAGAGCCAGAGGGATATGGAAGTATTCATCAGAAATGAGGAAAAAGGAAGCAGAGACACAATACTCATTACAATATACTCAATATCAAAAAGAATTTCATCACCAAAGAGAAACAGATTGTGTTAATAGTGGACTCTCTAAAGTTGTTCTTGATGGCACAAAACATTGTTCTTAATTCCTTAAAAATGGATACAAAAAATGTGACCAGGACAGATGGGTCTAAAACAATATAAACGTAAAAGTCAAACAGTTAAACAAAGGAACTAGAAAGAGGCTAATTTTTGAAAGGCACCTATGCTTCAGAGGTGTGGGCAAAAGTTCAGGGACTAGTGGTAGTGAACGGTGAAACTGTTTTATGCGCTAAAGCATGCCAGCATACGGGTATATTTTAAAGCATGTAAACCGCCGCTTGACTTAAGAGTAAAGCCGGATTATAACCGAGGTATCCGGATGCCCAACTCCGCTTGTACCCATTCCCCCCCCCCATCCCCTTTTCTTACCCCCTCCAACACCCCCACCCTCCCCCAATGACAAACCGCACAGACATCAGAGTTTGGTGCAAACATTGCTTGGTCGCAGCTTTATTGACGGTAAAAACACCGGCCCAACATGGGCCAATTTGTAATCCAAAACAGTAACTGAATAACCGAATACCCCCCCCCCCACCCATCATCCGGATGGTGCTCCCCACCAGCCGTTAGTAGCAAAGTGGAGCACCATCCAAACCACCACCCCCGTGACCCCCCCCCGCGCCCGCCTAGCCGTTATAGCAAAGGCCGGCTGAGGGGGTTGCCTATTTCCGGGTAGAGACCCCAGCCGGGACGTCTCCCCCAACCTGACGAGCCGTGCCGCTCACCTGTAAGGCGGCATACGGCTGCACTGAGGCACCGGGTCCACGAGCACCAGCTCGCTACCCCGCTCACCCGACCCAAAGGGGGCCACCCCCCCACCAGCTGCAACGACATCCATCTCTCCCCCCCCGCCGCAGACAAAGGGAGGGAGGGAGGGAAACCTTTCACCAGCGCAAGCAAGGAGGAAGAGAGGGATCGCCGGCCAGCAAGCCCTCCTTGCTCGCGCTGCCTCCCACGTGTCCGCCTACGCGGACCAATCACAAGCCCCCCCGGACCACATGGGGCCGAGCGCGCGAGCACGCGTGCCAGCGTGCCACCCCCCCAAGCAAGACACGGCCAGCCGCGTAGTCGGGCCCCGGAACCCGGTTACCAGGCCGGCCGCGGGACCGGGGCCCGGCGGCCCAGCCCCTCATAACCGAGGTATCCGGATGCCCAACCTGGCTTGTACCCATTCCCCCCCCCATCCCCTTTTCTTACCCCCTCCAACACCCTCACCCTCCCCAATGACAAACCGCACAGACATCAGAGTTTGGTGCAAACATTGCTTGGTCGCAGCTTTATTGACGGTAAAAACACCGGCCCAACATGGGCCAATTTGTAATCCAAAACAGTAACTGAATAACCGAATACCCCCCCCCCCCACCCATCATCCGGATGGTGCCCCCCACCAGCCGTTAGTAGCAAAGTGGAGCACCATCCAAACCACCCCCCCGTGACCCCCCCTGCACCCGCCTAGCCGTTATAGCAAAGGCCGGCTGAGGGGGTTGCCTATTTCCGGGTAGAGACCCCAGCCGGGACGTCTCCCCCAACCTGACGAGCCGTGCCGCTCACCTGTAAGGCAGCATACGGCTGCACTGAGGCACCGGGTCCACGAGCACCAGCTCGCTACCCCGCCACCGGCACTAGGTAGCACGCTATCCTAGAGCCGCCCCCACCAAAGAAAGCTGCGACCAGCACCAAGACTCCAATGCCTCCTGCTAATCATTGAGAAGTAGGTCCTGCCCCACCGGGGCCAAGTGAACCCCATCCAGCCGGTACAGACCGGCAAAGGCGACATCAGCCCACGGGTGCCGAACATGTAGCCCACCCGTCTGCTGCACCCAACGCCCAATCTGACGGTTGAGCTTGCACAAACCCCTCGACCAACGCCGTTGGGTCCAGCAGGCAGGGCGAGGAATAATGTCCGACCAAATGATGGCCACCCCTGGGATGACCTCCCGCAGCCGGGCAATGTCATTCAAAACCGTCATGATGAGTTGCAGGCAAGCCCAGCCAACAACGTCATTGCCCCCCAAGTGGAGCAGCAGCCCGACTGGCCGCTGCCGCCGTCCGAGTTCCGCATGGACGTGGTCCAGGAGCTGTCCCCAGTGCATGCCGCGGCGGCCCATCCAGCACAAGCGTACTCCCGTCGCAGCAAGACCAAGGTGCACCCCCAACGGCCGAACAGCCGCTCGACGCTCCGCCCAGTAGACAAAAGAGTGCCCGATGATCCACCAGTCCCCACCGGACACACCACCTGAAAGCAGAAAAGAGCGGACTGCCACCAGCAAGCAATTCTGCAACAGGGAGAAAATCATTAGTACCCCCCGGCCCCACCCCTCTGCACCGCCCCCTGGGGCAGAGCACCCAAGGCACTAGACGGCACCCCCGGAGGCCAGTGGGCGAACATACCCAGCATAAGCCCCCGACCTCCATCTGCCGATGCGCTGAATGACCCGCGTGTCCAGACCCGCGGCCGCTGCGCTAGTCGCCGCCCCAATCCGGAATGAGTGCGAAGCGTAGCTCCGTTCAGGGCAACCCAAGGCGCGCAAAGCCAACCGTAGGACCGCCGTGAACTGAAACTGAGTCACTGGCCTGCCGTCCGCGTGAATGAAGAATTGGCCCCGCGCCACTGGTCGCTGTTGCACGTACGCGCCCAAAGCCCGCACGGGACAAGACAACAAGGGGGGAATAGCCCGGAGCAAGACCCAACCCCCTTTTCCGGACTGGTCCGTCTTGGACCGTGGTAAGAAAATCTGCACCCGCGCCGGATCCACACGGACATGCCCGAAGTCGAGCCCGCCAAAAGCCCCTCATCTCGCGGACCGAGGGACAAGCTCGGATACCCGAAAGGCGCCGAAAAAGGTCGTAGTAAACAGTGCATGAAACAATACCGCCTCGAAACCGGAGGCCGCCATCCGCGGTAGAACCGCACAAACCTGCAACAAAAGCTCGTGAAATATCGGGAGCCGCCAATCCCGCGCCCCCGGCTGTACGCGAGCCCAGCCGGCAAGCAGACGCCCAACTAAGAAGGAGACACGCGGGTTTCCCCAACCAGCAGCTTTACAAAAGAAAGAGAAGCCCGCCAGTGCTCCAGCAACTGCCGACCGGGCCCAGCCCTCCTGCTTCGCCCACAAGACAAAACGGCCGACCAGGCCATCCGACACCGCCCCCCCAGACCAACCGTGCGCGCCCAGAAAAGCACTCACCTGAGAGTAGCCCTGCCGGTATGACGCCCAGGTACTACGCGCCACCGATGCTGCCAGGAGAACCATTAGGTCAGGGTCCCAATTCTCCAGAGATGCTCCGGAACCCGCGCAGGTAGCTTGTCCGCCTGAGGAGCCAGCCGCCGGAACTGCGCCCACTGAAAACGGGACAAAGCGTCAGCAATAGTGTTCTGCGAATCAGGCACATGCCGAGCTCTAGCGGTGACGTTCAAGCGCAAGCAGGCCAACACGAACACTCTCATCAAGGAAGCCACCCTGGGGCACCGGGGAGCTTGACGGTTTATGACCTCAACCACTGCCGCATTATCACACCAGAAGACTACCCGCCGGTCCCGCAACCGGTCCGGCCATACCCAGAGAGCCACCACAATGGGAAAAAGCTCCAAGAAGGTGATATTCCGGGTGAGGCCGGAGCTTACCCAATCCGCCGGCCAGGGCTCTGCACACCAGGAACCGTGACAAAACGCCCCAAAACCAGAACCGCCCGCCGCATCGGTGAACAACTGCAGGTCGCGATTCGAGAGCTCAGGCAGCTGCAGGACAGAGGACCCGTCAAAGCCAGCCAAAAAAGCATCCCAGACCCGCAGATCCGCCCGCATCCCCGCGGACACCCGAATACGATGATGAGGCAGGCGCAGCCCCGCCATCGCCAAGGAGAGGCGCCGCGTAAAAGGGCGCCCCATGGGGAGGACACGGCACGCAAAATTGAGATGCCCGACCAACGACTGGAGGACACGGAGGGAAGTCTTGGAAGCGGAACCTATAGAGGCCACCAACTCCCGAAGGCGACGGATCTTTTGCGCTGGCAAGCGCACAACCATAGCCACCGTGTCAATCTCAATACCGAGAAAAGTAAGACACGTAACCGGTCCGACCGTCTTATCAGATGCGACGGGGATGCCGAAGTCGGCAGCCACGCGCAGAAAAGTGCTGAGGAGATTGGGACACGCGGGAGCCCGCTCAGGCCCGACAAACAGAAAGTCGTCAAGATAGTGCACCGTGGAAGCGACCCCCGACTGCCGTTCCACGACCCAATGCAAGAACGTACTGAAGGCTTCGAAGTACGCACAAGAGATGGCACAGCCCATGGGCATGCACATATCAAAATAGTACCGCGCCTCGAAGCGAAACCCAAAGGGAAGGCTGTGGGGTGCACCGGCAACAGGCGGAAGGCTGATTCAATATCCACATTTTGCCAAAAGGGCACCAGGCCCGCATCGACGGACCAGGGAGACGGCGGCATCGAAAGAAGAGTAATGGACCGTGCAGAGCTCGCGAGGTATGCGGTCATTGACCGAATCGCCCGAAGGGCAAGAGAGATTGTGTATCAACCGGAATTTGCCCAGCTCCTTCTTGGGAACCACCCCCAACGGCGAGACCGTAAATGGAGAAAAGGGGGGCACTAGGAAGGGGCCAGCAATGCGACCCAACGCACACTCATCAGAAATCTTCCGCCGCACAAAATCCCCATTAATCCGAACGGAGGCAGCATTGCGGGACCCCCTCTGCGCGGACGCTCCCCGGACCGGAATGCGAAAACCCCGGGAAAACCCACCCAAAAGCAAACCCGCCGCCCTCCCCCGACGGGAACGCCCGTATGCCAGCAACCAGGGGCGCATCGCCGCCACGCGTACGGGGGTACGGGCCAAGGCCCGACCCCAGTTACTTTCCCGCCGAGGGGGCCCCCGTAACCCCCTTTCTGCTGCACTTCGCAGCTGCGTGCGCACCCCCGCACAAGGAGCAGGCGTGCTTGAATTTGCAGTCAGGGAAGGGGCAGGACGCCTTGTTGAAGCGCCAGCAGACGTCCCCCCCACCGACAGCTCCTTTTGGCTGAGGCAAAGCCGAGCCGGAGGCACGAAAGGAGCGCCCGCTAGATGGCAGCGGGGACGGCCCCGCCCTACCAGCCGCCCCGCCGGATACCCCAGCGCGACCCCAAACGGACATCTGGGTCAACCAAAGGCTGATGTCCTTCGTCCCCCACATCAAGCGGCTATTCTCCTCCATCTGGTCCCGAAACTCCTCGTCATAATTCAACCAAGCCCAGCCCTCGTGAGCCTGGGACGCCGCCAGGATATTATCAGCATAGGCGAGCAGGGCCCCGTACTGGTCCGGGAAGTAATGCCCCCATACGCTCGCCAAATGCAAGAAGGCACGGGTCCAGTTGAGGGTGTTGCGAGAGACCTTGCGCACCCTGCCCGCCTTCTCGTCCTCCTTGCGTTTTTTCCTGCTCTCACCGGAGCGCTTCCGACCATCAAGAAGACGGAAGATGTCAATATATTTTCGGCGCTTAATCCGCCGCCGCAACTTCCGCGGAACAGCCTCCCACAACTCAGAGCACGGTATGACGGAAGCCCCACCCGAAGCGCCCGCTGCCGTCCCTCGAGTGGAGCCGAGAGAGGAAGCCGAGGACGACGACGAGGAGGAAGAGGAAGAGGATGCTCGCCTGCAGCGCCGAGCCTGCTTGCGCTTCCCAGCTACCTTCCCCGCCCCCACAGGGCCCGGAGTAGATTCAAGGGCCCCCCCCGCAGCGCTACCAGCATACTCACCACTCCCCCCAGCGGGGGCGACAGGAGCCCCGCCAGTTGACACGCCAGGCGCCGGAACCTCGATCCCAGCAGTGGACCCCGCTGGGGCCGCACCAGCCAACGTACCAGAAGAAGCCATGGAGGTGGAATGCGATGAAGTCCACGGAACCTGCGGAGAAGAGAAAGAAGCAGCCAGAGCACCAGGGGTACCGATCGCTGTGGGCGACCCGGCCCCCCAAGTCCGAGCCGAAGACCCCAACCCCCCAGCCTCCCAGGCCGCAGCCCCCCCGGCCGTCCCACGCACGTCCCCAAACCAACCCCCCCCAGCTACCCCAAGGGCCCCCACCCCCCCACGGGGCCGTTCCGAACGGCCAAGGGCCCGCTGAACCCGGAAAACCGGGAGGAGGAGGAGAAAACCAAGGTGAGGGGGAAGACCCCCCCACGCCCGGGGGAGGGGGTGATAACGAGGGCCAGCCCTCCGCTGCAGTAGGCAGCAGGCTGTGGACCGGGGCCTGCAGGGACCCGGGGCCGTCGCCAACAGGGCCGCCCGACACCTCACCGCCCCCCAACGCCGCCAGTGCAGTAACCTCCACCGGAGGCCCCGCAGAAGGGGCCTGCTCGCCCCCGGAGGCGCTCGCAGCCGCGCACACGGGCACAGGGAGCCCCCGAGCAGTCCCCCGCCCCCGAGCCCGCCTCACCCCGCTAAGCCCATGGCTCCGCCGCGCCGCAGGCGGCCTGCCGGGAGCCAGGGCTGCGGCACGGCCCGCCCTGCCGCGGTCTCCGGGCAAGGCACCACGCCGCAGAGCTCCCCGCCCTCGGGCGGCACCCCTCGCCCCCCTGGCCACGCCCCGCAGCGGGACCCGCCGGGCCATGGATTGAAGGGGCACGCAGCCAAAAGGATGGCACCCAGCGACAAGCCCTGCCCCCAACCAACCGAGGCAGCACCGCTGTATAACAGCAGGTGTCCTGGTATATATATATATTTTTTTTTTTGAAAGTTATTTGTATCTGCCTTATGATTTGTTTTTTTGGGTTTTTTTGAAGGAGTTGGGCACAGCAGGGGGAACGCCGCACCTAAAGGTCGCGAGGCCAGCCGGGTGACCCGCTCACCAAACGAGGCCTCACACAGGCCCGGCCTGACCCACCCCCCCCCCCACGTGCAACGGAGCCAACGGCCACGCCGAACTCGGCCGGGCAGAAAAAAGAAACCACGCGAAAAGCGCGTTGGTTTCCTTTCTTCCTCTTTTTTTTTTTTTTAATTGACCCGCGGGGACGAACAGCACCCCACCCGAGACGAAAAAACGAGGACGTAAGGACGGAGGAACCCACCCGCACCCGAGAGCGACCACCTCCAAACCTTTCACCAGCGCGAGCAAGGAGGAAGAGAGGGATCGCCGGCCAGCGAGCCCTCCTTGCTCGTGCTGCCTCCCACGTGTCCGCCTACGCGGACCAATCACAAGCCCCCCCGGACCGCATGGGGCCGAGCGCGCGAGCACGCGTGCCAGCGCGCCACCCCCCCACCCCAAGCAAGACACGGCCAGCCGCGTAGTCGGGCCCCAGAACCCGGTTACCAGGCCGGCCGCGGGACCGGGGCCCGGCGGCCCAGCCCCTCATAATACCAGAGGCATTCATTGAGTTATATAATCAAAAGAACACTTTTAAAAAAAAAAGTTCTTCATTCATAGGTTTAAAAACTCCCTAAAACTACAGGCATTACCAATGTGGGAAATGCACTGTTTGTTCTAATACTATGGTCATTAAGACTTCCTTTATTCATAATGGAAGACGTTTTCATTTACATCACTATTCAAATTGTAATACGCCAAATGTTATCTATATTGTTCGATGTCCCTGTGGACTACTATATGTGGGTAAAACGAAACATCCTGTAAAATACTAATTATTGAACACAAAAGTTACATTTCATGCCACGTTCAGGATAAACCGCTTGTGGCCCACTGGGTTCAAAAAATGCATTTAGTTTCAGATCTACAATTCTTTGTTATAAAAGCAGTCATTCCACATTGGCGTGGAGGGGATAGAGATCAGGTACGTTTAAGAATAGAACAACAATTTATTTTTGAACTGCAGACTCGAGCTCCGGCTGGCCTTAATTCGGAAGTTGATCTTTCTGTTTTTTTTTATAAGAACTTACTAGTAAGAAGTTGTTTCCCTGTTCTTTGCTCTTGTTTTATTATTCACTCATTTTTATGTGGTACTCAATATTTTAGATAAGTTCAGTTTACCATATACATATTTCTTACCCCCCTAGTGGTTTTATATTTAGTATACTGTACATTTTTAGTATTCTTTATTATATCGTTTTGCCCCGTTGTATCTCTTTTAGTTTGCTCCAAAGTTGCATTATTTTTTGGCTACTGACTAGTTTTTTTTGACGTGTATTTGTTGGTTTTTACTTTTAAATACCTCCTTGATTCTTTTAATGGTAGGTTTTTATTTTATTATTATGGTTGTTTTATTGTATAGTCTTCGTTTTTATCTATTTTTTAATGTACCTTCATCTTAGCACTAGTACCACAGAGCGTTCGGTTTACAATTTTATTTTTATGGACTTTTCTTTAATGAAATACATTTTGTTAGATTGTACCCTTTTAGTCATCTAATTTACTGAGGGAACATTGCAATATGATCCCGTTCGCCGACTTTCCCTTTTGGTTTAATTGATATTGATACAGAGTATGCGTCTATGAGGCGTATACATGCATGGTTTCAACTTTACTGTTATGTTTGCTCTATTGTAGATATTTTTTTGCCTTTCTTCTTAGCACTACAGAGTGCTCGGTTTCATATTTTTTTAATGAACTATATGCTTTGATAGACTGTACCCCTTTGATCTTTTAATCTGTTGAGCGTACACTGTAATATGATCCGGTTTGCCGGCATTCCCTTCATTGCCAATTGGTACTGATACAGAGCATGCATCTACGACGCGTATAAATGTACCCGGATGTTGGTGGGCTCAGTGCAAAAGAATAAATCAGTTCCTCTGTTCCCCGCTACTAGATGCTAAACATTGGCTCACAATTTAGGAATAAAGGTAATCCTTCACAATATGCTTCCTTTATGTGATTTTCAGTCTATCGATTGTCTCTTGAAGTTTTATTCAATTGTTTACATCCATCCGTACTTAATCTGTATACAAGATTAAGACTATTTGTCTGTACAAAAGTGCCTTCTCAATAGAACATTTTTAGTGTTTTTACCCTAGTATGGCATTTAGTATGATCTTCATGAGACTCTCAAGAATCAGTCCTTTCACTGTCCTTTTCAGTTATTTATATATTGCACATTCAAATTATTCTATGGAGTCTTTTAAGTACGTATATATATATTTTTATTTTCTAACATCATGGTCAGTTTGCTATGCACTTTCACTTTTTTGGACCTTTATCAAAGCATTGTTTTTTAGTGTACCTGTTTGCTTTTCATCATCCCTCAAATTAGAATTTTTAAACCTATGAATGAAGAACCTTTTTTAAAAAAAGTGTTCTTTTGATTATATAACTCAATGAATGCCTCTGGTATTATAATCCGGCTCGCCGGCTTTACTCTTAAGTCAAGCGGCGGTTTACATGCTTTAAAATATACCCGTATGCTGGCGTGTTTTAGCGCTTAAAACAGTTTCACCGTTCACTGCCACTAGTCCCTGAACGTTTGCCCACACCTCTGAAGCATAGGTGCCTTTCAAAAATTAGCCTCTTTCTAGTTCCTTCGTTTAACTGTTTGACGTTTACGTTTATATTGCTTTAGACCCATCTGTCCTGGTCATATTTTTTGTATCCATTTTTAAGGAATTAAGAACAATGTTTTGTGCCATCAAGAACAACTTTAGAGAGTCCACTATTAACACAATCTGTTTCTCTTACTTTGGTGATGAAATTCTTTTTGATATTGAGTATATTGTAATGAGTATTGTGTCTCTGCTTCCTTTGTTCCTCATTTCTGATGAATACTTCCATATCCCTCTGGCTCTGGGATCCCTATCGCAATGAGTATTGATCGCAAGACTACTGCATGAAGTCTTTCTAAAGACTTAATGGTATACCGTGCCTTTCGTAAGTAATTGCTTTTCCTCCACCTTTTTACTGTATAAGTATTTATGCAAAACTTTTTTAAGTACGTGTTCTTAACATTATTTAATTTCCATTTATTATTATTATGATTTCATATTATTTATTAGTTGGTTTTAATATTGTCTCCCTGTTTATCTTAACGATCAAATACATTCCGTTATTTATGAATGTATTAAGTTTTTTATGGATACATTATGCTATTCATGAATGTATGTTGGTTTATTTATTTATTTATTAATATTGTTTTTATACTCTTATTGTTTTATCTATTTATTAATTTAATGATTTATCATGTACTTTTTATGTCTTATATGTCTTATTGTTTTTATTTGAAGATCTATGCCCCCTGAAGAAGGCAATCCTGCCGAAATGCGTTGGGGCTGTTTATTCAAAAAATTGGTGACCTTCTACACCCTCTCTCCTTGTATTTTGTTTGGACTTGTGCTGCGAGTGCTTCTATTTGCTCTCCTTGTGTCGTATCCGTGGATGAACCCAGAAAGGAAAACTAGGAAAAAAGTTAATTTTGAATTTTCATCTGAAGACACATCAGGCTCTGAAGATAGGGTGATGATTTTTTAGAGTCCAACCGAGGATGCAAGAAAAAATCCTCACAGGATCGGTGGTCAGGGAGTGACCTCCAAACAGTACCATCCAGAGAACATTGGACATGGTCTAAGAGACACAACGAACACTGATAATCAATATAACAAATTTTGTCCTCACTGCTGTGCAAACATCAGTGTTGAAACAAGGGGCTATCATTAGTTCCAGAAGTCAAATTCAATTCTTTTCAGTTTAGGATAGATCTAAAAACGTTTATCCATAAAATGGATATTTGTGCTTATTTTTCATCAGATAAAATTAATTTTGTCATTAATGATGATCTTGGTGAGGCAATTACCAACAAAGGCCTAGGTAGGGCTGCAATTCTATTTAAATCCAATTGGCATCCACCGGGTCTACCTCGTCCTGCTGTGGATATTTTTAGGCAGTTGGTTCTAAAGGACATGGATGCCCTAGAGCATTCAAGATGTAAGAAGTCGTTAGGGATGTTGTCAAGAGAAGAACAAGAAGCTGTATGTGAATTATGTTCTATGTCAAAGCTAGTAATCAAAAGAATGGATAAAGGCGGGGCTATTGTTCTTCTCAATAGGGAAGATTACTTGAATGAGGCTTATCAACAACTGAGAGACACTCGGATGTATGAAGCTATGACCGAAGATCCCACTCTGCTTTTGCATGTGTGTATTAAGCAGTTGACTGAACAAGCTCATAAGGAACAGTTTCTCACTAGAAAGGAGTTGCAATTCTTGAATGTGGATAATCCCCGGATGCCCATTCTGTATCTACTTCCAAAGAAACATAAATGTTTGACTAATCCCCCGGGACAGACCAATAGTGTCCTCTAATGCAGGGGTCTCCATGCTGGTCTTGGAGAGTCGCACACCAGTCAGGTCTTCAGGATGTCCCTAATGAATATACATGAGATAAATTTGAATATAATGGGGGCAGTGCATGCAAATATATCACTTGCATATTCATTAGGGACATACTCAAAATTTTACTGGTTTTCAGCCCTCCAGGACAGGAACTGGAGACCCCTGCTCTAATGGGTCGCTATTGGAACCTTTATCTAGTTTTGTAGATTAATTTTTACTTCCGCTATTACATGCCATCTCTTCCTATATTAAGGATACAACACATTTTCTGAACATCTTGTCTGAAATCAAAGGTTTATGTGGGAATCCAACCCTTCTGCTATTTACATCATTGTACACCTGTATTCCACAGGAAGAAGCCCTTATTGTTATACAAGAAGCTTTAACTAATCGGGGAGCTCTAGCAGAAGGCCAAATAATATTTTTGATGGGTTTGGCTACTATAGCACTGAAGCATAATTTCTTTTCCTTTGAAGATAAAATATACCATCAATTATCAGGAGTCACTATGGCGGCCACGATTGCTCCTTCGGTGGTGAATCTATTCATGGCGGCTTTTGAAAACAAATGGTTGCAATCTTTCCCTTTTACACACCACATCAAATTATGGCATTGATACATAGACGACATATTTGTAATATGGGAAGTACATCTGAATGTCTTGAATATTTTCATCAATGGTTAAATTGCTGTGATATGAATAAACAATTTTTGTTTAGTTATGATAACAAGAAAATATCTTTTATGGATGCGGTGGTGTCAATTGAAAATGAGAAATGGTGTACCACTGTACATCGGAAGGCCACAGATTGCAATATCTTTTTACATATTTCTAGTGGGCATCCACAACGACTTCGAGAGGGGCTGCTCTACTCACAGTTTATCAGATTCAGACAGAACTGTTCAACTATGTCTGAATACCACACTCAATCATGATTTTTGAAAGCTGCTTTTTTGGAACAGGGATACTTCAAATCCGTGATTGAGCATGCCTACAAAAGGGCCTAATATAATGATAGAGATTGGCTACTGCATCCTTTTTCCACTGAAAGATCGTGTCGTAATAATGAATTCATTCATTTTATCACCAAATATTCGCCCTTTCGTCGTAGATTACAACATATCCTTTACAAGCAATTATCTATGGCTAGAATGATTCTAGGGTTAGAGGATATAAAGGTTAGGTGTGTATGGTCGCGTTGTAGGAACTTGAAAAAAATTCTTAGTCCTCTGCGACTACGTTCTATAGTGGCCACTCCATTGACGCCTGCAGGGCACCACCCAGGTTGTGATTGTTCCATTTATGAGATTTCTTTAGTCCTGACAGTTATTGTTTATAGAGGGTGTCAATACACATTGTGAAAAAGTACTTACTACCTGTACCTCTTGTCATGTGGTGTATGTTATGAAATGTCCGTGTGGTCTTCTCTAGATAGGGAAAATGGTTCATTCTTTTATGGTGTGTATGAGGGAACATAGAAGTAGACTGCAATGTGCCTATCCTGAAGCACCTATGGTTCAGCATTGTATAGAAGTAGGACATACTTTTTTGGATTTCCAATGCTTTTGCATTGATCAAATAGTACAGAATGTAATGGGTGAGCAATGTGACCGGGCTCTTATTAGATGTGAACAACAATGGATATATCGATTGAACACAGTTAGTCCAAACAGTCTTAATGCCCAAATAGACTGGCATCTATGTTAATATTGTTTTGAGGGTGGGTGGGAGGTCTTTAATATGTTTCTAATGTGATAAGGTTTATATATATATTTCTTTTTGTTTTGCTTTCTTTATGGTTGCTGTGTGTATTCTGTTGTAAGTTTTTTTGTCGCAGGTCTTTTCTGCCGCCGATTTAAGGATTGGATTAGTGAGCTTACACTTGTAGCAGGTCCTGAAGCATGCCAACTAACAGAACCGAGTGCTTGTTCTTTTCTTCTAGCTTTCAAATTGTTGTGAATTCGCTTTAAAAGCAGTTGGGCTTATTGGGGAGTTCTCTTTATAAGCAATGCACAGTTGCGGCGTTTTTTGGCTGTTGGAAAGTGCTGCCTTGTGAAAGCTTGTGCCGGTTGATCGGTTTTCATATACTATTACACTTCATATTAAGGTTAGTTGTATACTGGAATTTGATTGTGTGTAAAGGAGTATGCTTAATATTTGTACCTTAGGAAAATGGCAAGGCCGTGGGCAGGGTCCCGGCGGCCGATCCTAACCGGGCCCTTTTAAAAGCAATGCTCGTTTTACAAGAAAGGAAAGCAAACCTAACTTGTATAACCCAGATTGTAAAAGCAGAAAGGTAGGCCACGCTCACTGGCGAACCTTAGAAGAACTCTACAAACAACCAGAGATTAAGAATAGCGACTGGCCAGTTCCAATAGCCAGAGAAACCCCAGATACAGAAAGGGATACCTCTGACTCAGAGCCAGTGCAAGTGGAATTTGTGGAGCCTAGTCTTTTGTCTCAAGAGGAGATGGACTGTTCTCTATGCGTTACAAGAAGTATAGAATTACTGCTAGACTTGTAAATAATATATGCTGTCTCCAGAGTGTTACTTGTATGCTAAAAGGAAGAAGAGTATTGAAACGTTTGAGTTACTCTAGGAAGCCTTAATTAATCCTTGTTACAACTGTGAAGCATAACAGTATTTTTCTTTACCATGAGTTTGTTTCATTCCTGAAGTAAAGGACATTTTCCTCTATGTTGTGACCCACCTGAATCTTTTGCGTAAAGGGAAATAAAAGCCTATGTTATCCCTCTACTCTGCATTCACAATTTACTTCTTAATAGGAGCTGAACTACTAAGACCAGGCTGCACCTGGCTCTTAAAGGAACCTCCTCTCATATAAAAATATCTTTTTGTCCAACCTACCCCTATGACCACTGGCCACCAGGGGCGGTACGCGACAACTGGCAGGAGGCCTTGGAATATGTGATTTTGCAGGATACTCGCTGGTCGCAGCTTGGGGTTGGGGGGGGGCGGCGCAGGGACAAGGATGTCGCCTGTGCCGGTGGCGGGATCCCGGAGGTTTCCGGGGTCCGGAGCCTCAGGTTACACTTGGGCGGGGGTGGGGTGCCCCTGACCCGGACAAACCCTGGCCGACTTTTGCTAATAGCATGGCGAAGTCGGGGAAAGGGGTAGGAAGCTTGCAGGGGGCAAGCTTATGGCAGTAGCGGTGGCAAGGCACTTTGCTAAGATATGGATGGTGCGGCATTGCTCCGCTAATTGGATTGTTATGGTTTATGATGTTGACCTATTGTTAAATTGTTTAAGATTAGTAAAACTGCGATCAGTTGTGTTCCACAAGCATTTGGTGTGGTGTGTTTTGTGGGGGTTGGGGGAATGAGGGGGAGGGGGAGGGGAGGGAGATGGGGACAGATGGGCCTGAAGCACCGGGTCTGCCTGCCTCGGTTAAGCAGTATGAATGGTTTAGGTTGAGGGCTAGCTTAGTCATCTATGAAAGGGTTCTCTCTTCCCCTTTTTTGATATAGACCTAGTTTATAGTGTGTTCTGTATGAAGTAAGATAGTTTATATAATCCATTGGGGGTAATTTTTTTAAGATCAATTTTTTAAGATCTATTTTTTTGTTCCTCCCCCTGTTATTTGCTGAATGCATGTCACTGTCAGGAATATTATTTTAATATTGGTTGATTGGTTTGAATGTAATTTTGAAGTATACAATGTAGCTCCACAGAAAAGGAACAGATATTTATTTATTTATTTAGCAAGCATTTGTAGCCCGCTCCTTCCAGCGATCAGAAGCGGGTAGGATTACTATTGTGAAACTGCCGAATCAAGGCAGGTACAAATTTTGTTTACATACAGATTGTCAGAAAAGCACATCATACAGAGTTAACACTTCTTAGCTATGGGGGAGTTCATTTACATATATACATAAATACATATATACAGGATAAGCTTTTTGGCCACAGTGGTTAGGGGCTGCTCCATCTGTGGATTTAGTTCAGGTTGAAATGAGATTGGAAAATGTGCGTTTTGAGTTTCTTTCTGAAGTCTAGAAGGTCATTGCTAGCTCGTAGTTCTGGTGGGAGTTGGTTCCACAGTGTTGGTGCCACATATGAGAAAGCCCTGTGGCTGGTGTTAGCTTTGGCAGATCTTATATCTGTTGGAGTGTGAAGGATGTTGGAATTGTGGGTTCTTCTGTTTCGGGTAGGAGGTTGCGATCTTACTAGGTTGTTGAGGAAGGAAGGTGCTAAGTTGTGGATGAGTTTGAAGGTGGTTGTTAGTATTTTGTATTTTGTGCGAGCTGTTATGGGTAGCCAGTGTAATTGAATTAGCACTGGTGTGATGTGGTCACTTAGATTTTTCTTCATTATGACCCTGGCAGCTACATTTTGTGCCATTTGTAATATGTTTAGGGTTTTTTTAGGTAAACCTTGTAGGATGGCGTTGCAGTAGTCAAAATGTGGCATGATGAGTGCTTGGGCCACTGTTCTGAAGTCTTGGGGATCAATAATATTCCGAATGGGTTGGAGTACTCTAAGCTTGTGGAAAACTGTTCTGTTGGTCTTTCGGAGGTGTTTTTCCATCATTAGGTCACAGTCAAATGTGACTCCTAGATACTTTATTTCTTTTTTTGTTTGGTAAGTGTTGTTACATAGTGTTATTGATGTGGGTGGGTCAAAATTCGGTTCTTTGGAGATATACATTACTTCGGTTTTTTTGTGATTAATTGACATACTACTTTGTTGTAACCAGTCTTGCATCTCTCCGATACATGTCTCTAGTGGGTTGTAGTCTGGGTTTTTAGTGTCTAGTTGTGAGTATAGCATGATATCATCGGCATAGATGTGGTAATTAATTTCGTGTCGTGAGAAAATTTTGCATAGTGGCTGCATATATATGTTAAACAGAAGTGCTGAGAGAGCAGAGCCTTGGGGGATTCCCTGCGTTTGGGAGAAAGATTCTGCTTTTTCTCCGTTGAATTGAACCTGTTGTGTTCGATTTGAGATGTAGGATGAGAACCATTTTAGTGGGGTTCCTGTTATTCCTACTGATTTTATCCTATTTATGAGGGTCCCATGATTGACTGTATCAAAGGCAGCTGAGATGTCAATGAATACAAGAATGTACATTTTCTTTTTGTTTTCAAGGCCCTTTAGGAGGTTGTTAAGTAGGACTAGTAACAGGGTTTCAACTCCATGATGTTGCCTGAAGCCATATTGCTGGTCATCAAGAGGAGCATTGTCAGTCAGATGGTCTTGGAGCTGTAGAAGGACCGTTTTTTCTATGATCTTTGCCAGGAATGAGATACTTGATATGGGACGGTAGGACGCTGGGTCTTCTCCGTTGAGTGTAGTGTTTTTTAGGATCGGTCTAATGACTGATTTCTTTAATTCTGAGGGCATGATTCCTTGTTGTAGGGATAGGTTAACTATGTGTGCTATGTGAGGTGCTATGTCTTGTTTCAGTGCCTTGATCCAGGATGCAGGACAGGGGTCTAGTGGGGAGGTGGTGCTTTTTAGGCTTGTGACAATGGTTGTGATTTGCTGGGTTCCTATTTTGTGGAAGTGCTCCCATAACTGGTTTTGCGTCGTGTTATTCTCACTTCTGATTTGTGGTGTTGGTGGGGGGGGGGGGTGGAGGACTAGGGGCCGTAAGTTTGGTCGCGTAGTGGTTTGCCAGTGTTTGGACCTTGATGGAGTTGTTGGGGTTGGCATTTTGGTCGGTTTTGGTTAGTGATTTGACTAGTTCAAATAACTCTCGCGGGCGATTGATCGCCTTGTTTAGGATGTTGGTGTGATGTAATTTTTTTGCATTGTTCACGTCGTCTTTGTACTTTGCGAGATGGGCCATGTATTTAGTTTTGAGATCGGAGGATTTGGTTTGTCTCCATTTTCTCTCTATTTTACGGAGCTCCCTTTTTGATTTTATTAGAGTTCCTGTGTACCAGGGTTCCGAGTTGATCTTATGTGGGTTTGATGTGTGTTTCAATGTTGGGTTAGATGTATTTTGGATGTGTGTGTTCCATCTGTTAGTTAGTTCGTCGAGGTCTGTGGAATCTAGGTTTATGTGGGATGCAATGGTGCTTATGAGGTGTTCCTCGTTGAGTTTGCTGAATTTCCTAATGGGGTTGGTCATTCTCATCTCCTTTGAGTTTTTGGGTTGGCACTGTAGTTTAAGTTTACAGTTGATTTGGTGGTGGTCTGACCATGGTACTTGAGTTATGTTTATTATAGGTGGTTCATTGCTTTGTTGTGGATTTCTGGGTATGAAAATCATATCTAGGATGTTGCCTCTATCGTGTGTGGGGTTGCTTACTATTTGTTGGAAACCCAATTGGTCGATGGCTTCATAGAAGGAGTCCGTGTGGGACGGAGGAATTGATGCTAGGTTCAAATCTCCGAGGATGATTTGGAATTTTTTGCTTTGTGTGGATGTGATGGTTTCTAGTGCTGTGGCTAGTGTTTCGTGCTGTGGTGAGGGAGGTCGATAGATTAGGCAGATGGATAATGCCATGCTCTCGACTTTGAGTAGGTCAAGATCGGGATTTGTGACCGTAGATGTGGTTGTGAGTTGAAGGCTGGTTTTGGCTGCTATAAGGACTCCGCCTCCTCTTCTGTTGATGCGTGGGCAGTTGTATAGTTGGTATCCGGGCTTCTGTATTTGGTTCATTGTTGCAGGGTCTGAGTCAGTGAGCCATGTTTCTGTTATGCATAGGATATCTGGTTGTTCGTCAGTTAGAATGTTGTGGATAATATGCGTTTTATTCCTTATTGACCTAGCATTAATAAGGATAATGTTACATGTGTGATGTTCTGGGTGTGTTGTTCGTGTGAGTTGTATTTGGGATCCAATAGTGTTCTTTGCTTTGGTTTTAGGGTGTTTTTGTGATCTATTTCCTTTGATATGGGTGTGTCGTTGGGGTAATTTGCTTGGTGTTTGTGTGGTGGTGATAGGATTTAAGTTGTATTGATGCAGGATGGGTAATGGTGGGGGGGGGGTGGAGAAGGTAGATTGGTGTATATAGTAGAGGAATGCAGTATTGTGAGTGTGGGATGGTTCTATATGAAGATGTCAGTATACACATGCACAAAATCAGGAAAGTGTGAGCAGGCTCCATTTTATGTCTGCCAGAAATACTTGGGTTTTTGGATTCGTGTGGCGCAGTGTGGGGTGTAATCAAGGCAGCTGGCCTAGAGATGGGTTAGTGTAGGCCGGCAAGATAGTTGTTGGGTACCAACAGTTTAGCAGGGATAGATGGGTTGGGGTACAGTGTTTCTTATTACTTTAAACAAAATAGGGATACAGTCCTAACGTTCCTTATCACTCAGTATAAACAGATACAGTATTGTGCGATACAGTCCTATCGTTACTTCTCACTCAGTATAAACAGATACAGTATTGTGCGATTCAGTCTTAAGGTTAGTGCAAGAAGGTTATTGGGTTACTGCATTGAAATGTAACAACTTGCTGGTTAGAGATACTTTGTTTCATTTAGCTCTAAATAAACAGTAGTAGCCTTTATAGTTGGTAGGGGTTTACAATGTAACAGCTGGCTTGAGGAGAACAAGGCTTGTGACAGTGGGGAATTTAACACATTATATATACAGTGGTATGTTGGCTCCTACTTGGGGGGGGTTAGGCCAGGGTTGCACAGTGGTCTTTTGCGTCAGGAGGTAGATAAGTCCAGTAATTGTTTTACCTGGGTGATATCGTTGTAGTTGAAAGCTCTTGATGTCAAATTTTGGTCCAGCTATGTGAAACTCGTGGAGCGTGGTGGTCGGGACCGGCGAGCTCAGAACCGGCCTGGGGAGCTCAAGCCGTCAGTCATTTGATTGTTGCACTTTCGCTTTCTGGACGTTATCGGAGTTTTGGTCATGTGAGTCAGGCTTCTTGATACTTGCAGCCTTGTCGCGGTTGAGAGGGTGATGTTTCAACCGCGCCTAAGCTCCACTGCCTAAGGGCCACCGCCAAAGGGCCCTCTGGCGAGGCCCTCAGGCGCGGGCCCGCCAGGCGCGGGCGTGCCCTGTAGGGGCGCCGCTTTTATGCGGTTCTGCCTGCGTGCGTGTGAGCCTCCCACTGCCCAGATTGGGCAGGAGTGTGTGGAGGGAAGGCTCCCACTGCCCGGATAGGGCAGGAGTGTGTGGAGGGAAGGCTCCCACTGCCCGGATAGGGCAGGAGTGTGTGGAGGGAAGGCTCCCACTGCCCGGATAGGGCAGGAGTGTGTGGAGGGAAGGCTCCCAGTGCCCGGATTGGGCAGGAGTGTGTGGAGGGAAGGCTCCCACTGCCCGGATAGGGCAGGAGTGTGTGGAGGGAAGGCTCCCACTGCCCAGATATTTTGTTTCTCTTGTCTTTGGAGATTATCCAGTTAGAGAAGAGTTACCAGTTTGGGGAATAATATCTTATATACTGTTTCTCTTAATCCCTATAGTATATTTTGTTAAATCAAGTCTGACCAGCCCCCTGAGGAAGCACTGGTGAAACTCCAGGGATGGCATCATAGATGGTGTTGAGGTCACCATCTTTCAAGCAGAGAAGTGCAACAAGATAGTTAACAGGTAAGTGTGACAAGACAATATGTATAATCTGCCTTGATGATATATTTAGATCTGCCTATGGGATCAGACTGTGCAGAGTATTCAGTGCATGCGATGTGGGAAGAGAAGGCATGCTAATTGTTGGAAGCGAAAAGCGATACTACTATTTTATAATTCAAGAAAATATAATTTAAGAACGTTGGAAGTGATTCTACTATTTTAGAATTCAAGAAAATATAATTTAAGAAAAATATGGAAAAAAATGGAACAGTGAAAGGAGTTTTTTTAAGGATCATTGATGCGAAGAGCAATTGCTAAGGCTGAAACACTTATGTCTATGCTAACTGGCTCAATTTTGTCCGAGATCCTTTTTTCTCCTTGTTAAGAATTATATTGATTAGATTTTTATTATAACCCCATGAATATCCTCTCTATCATTCTATGGGATATTTGAATGAAGTTTTTTTTGTTTTGTGGTAGACACAAAAACTAGGCATGCTAGGAAAGTGAGCACACAGATACAGTACATACAAAGCAAAGTCAGTTTTGAAAATATCATGTTCAAGTATGCATATGTACTGGCTAGTTGTGGGAGGGCTGCTGGTGTGATGAGCTAGAGAGGAGTTGGGAGTCTGTACACAGTGAAACAGTCAGAACCACATAGCCATGGTTGAAGATGGCCAAACACAGTTGGAGCGGGGCATGCAAATGAGGTGCTGAAACTAATGGAAAAGTTAGGTCTGGCACATAATTATGCTGTCTGACCACACCTCCTCTATATGAGGGTCCATTTATCAGTACATACATGTATCAGAGAGACTATGCCGGTGCCATGGGCATTGGTTCTGGAGGCAGATTATTTTGACCATAGAAGGGCATGTCTAAGGCCTACTGACTGAGAACAGATGCCTACATTTATACCCACTGAAGGTAGGCTAGTTTGGTTGGAGCTCACCTATCAGTGTCCCCTCCTTTAGCCTGTTGCCTAGGGGATATGGCATTCCACAGACCTGAGGAGCTGTTGTGGGCTCACAAGGGCCTGTGGGCTGCATTCCAAGCTGGGGGCTGAATGAGGTCGCCTTTCTCCATGGGAGCTTATAGAGTATTCCTCGGTGTGCTCCCAGATCTCTCTTCATACTGAGAGCGAGTGCACTCTGTGGAATGCCTTCCACCCCCCTGGCAAAAAATTGGTCATGAGGGTGGGTGTTCAACTCCTGGACCACTAGTTGTTGGTGGGTTGGGTGTCCTACAGTATATGGTGGATCTTGGGGTTGCATCTGGACCCCATGTAGTTGGGGGGGGGGAGTGGATGGCAGTGCACCCCAGTCATATGTTCCCCATATCTGTGTGGTCTCTGTGTTGGACCAGGAGATCCACAGGCTCTAGCACCCTATTCACCCATATGGGGGCCACACTCATCACTAGCAAGGGTACTGTGCCAGATATATAAGGGGAGTGACAGAAAGGCTGGTAGCCTATCTACTGCAGCCTAGGCTGTCAGGCATCCTGGGTGACTCAGAGTGAGAGGGGTTCAGACACCAGTACCTCATGCTGGGCACTGCTGACACCCTGCTACACCCTTACACAGGGCTGGCATTAGGGGGTGGCATGCAGGGCAATTGCCCTGGGTCCTTATGCCATAAGGGACCCCAAGCTGAAGGAGGCATTTCCTGCAAGAGGGCTTTAGGGCCCCCTTGCCTGTTTCTGCCCGCCCCTATATATCTAATACCGGCCCTGCCTGTATGGGGCCCCCTGCCTATGCAAATACAGCATGTGTGCCCATCTCCCATAGAAACAGCCACAGCATGGTCTCTATGCATGCGTTTGCTTTCCTGATTTGCATGCCCCACCCCCTTGTACTTTGGCCCATAGCTCTGAGCCATGCAGCAGGATGTGCATATTCCACAGTCAGCCTTCTCTATCCTTCAATGGCTACTTGCTCCATGTCCTCTTAGTGGGGTTGGGGGCCATGTGTTGTTATCTGATCTCTCTGTAGGGGTGAAGTAGCCTGCTGCCACCCATAACACTGCTCTGGCTCCTCAGACCATATACCTATCTAGGGGAGTTAGTGGTGCTGGCACGCAAATGTGGGGCACATGTAGCATGCACTTTGACAGAGCGCATGCGCACCTGACACACATTCACTACTACTGCAAGACTGATGTACCTAGTGTGGCATTATTTTGCTGCTAAAGCCGCACTCCCTGCACCTACTGTGGCCACTATGCCCCTGTCGCAGTAAAAATGTGCACTAAAAGTGCATTTGACTCATGCTACCTGCAGCACATTAGTAAACATGCCCCATGGGTACATTCTTTCACATATGGTGGAAATGCCCAGTGGTTAAAGCCTACTGGATGGAGATAAAAACTAATATACAATGATAAAAAAGAGCTGATTTTTCATCCAAAGATCTATTAGTTTGGCCTAATATCAAATATGAAAGAAAAAGCACGCAATCAATTCATTAATCAATATCTTGTTGTTGCGAGATGTGAGCTTGTAGCAGAATGGAAAAGGAAGGAGGCACAAGTATGTATGCCTGATGGAAAAACTTATAGTATTATGATATGAGCAATATGAGAAATTTAAGACCTCATGGAAACTTTATGAGGATTCTATGAAGAGGGGAAAGAAGCAAAATAAGATAACGTGTGATGGAGTTAGAAAGAGGGGTAGCCTGGGAGAGGCAAGATGATGGCGTAAGCGACAGCATGGCAGGACGTGTGGTGTGGTGGTGGAGATTGCCGGTTCTGATGCCTCGGGCTTGCGCTAAGAGGAGGGGAAAGCCTTGGTGCCTACCTACATGTTGACACCGAAAGCTATAATGCATTCCCTGATCCAATTTGTGTTGCCTGCATCTCAGGATTAGCATGCCTCCTCAGTGTTGTCTGCGGCATTGTTCACAGATGCTAGCATTAGTAGGGCTTCCTTGAATCCTGAGCAATGCTCAGTCCCGCCGCTGCCGAGACCAGATGTGGACGCTGTGGTGAGGCCGAAGGCATTCGAGGGGAATTTCCTGGGTTCGACTTCAAAAGTGGAGGCTCCCTCAGCAACTGGGTCAGCCTCGGAGGATCTGGTGAGGAGCTTTGGATGGTGTGTATCATTGGCGGTGGCTGTTAGACCAGCTGTAGACACCCTTGAAGTGTTATGGGATGCCATCAAGGTCATGGATTCATCTCTGGCTACTTTTGCTTGTATATTCAAGTCTCATCTAGACATTGTATCTGGAGCTGTCTCTTACTCAGCAAACTGCGAGGTTAGACCAGGTGGAATCAGCTATGGAAAATCTGTACTCCATGAGTATGGCCCAGATCAAAGAGAAGAACGTTTTGAAGAGGAAACTACTCTTTTTGGAGAACTGCGTTCGTAAGAACAATTTGAGATTCCTCAATCTTCTGAAATGTCCATTGATTTCGTCAGTGGACATGTTGAGAAAATTTCATAGTGAAGTATTAAAAATGTCTGGGGAAGCATTGCCACCAATTGTTTGGGTCCAGTACCTTTCGCTTACCACTAATCATGGAGAGTTGGGTGCAGGTCCTAGGATGGGTAATGCTCCGAATGCTGAGAATTTGACTGCCTTCCTGGAGTCATTTTTGGAAGCTATTTCAGAAAGGACAACTTTAGTGGCTTGTTTAATTTTTGAGTCAGACAGGAATACTGTCTTGAGATTGTTTTTCTGTAATATGTCATTACTTTTCTAGGCTCAAAGATTTATATATTTCCTGATGTATCTAGGGATATGCAAAAGATGTACCGATAATTTTTGGCTCTCAGGAGTACAGCCTTAAACCTTGACACTTCTATGAAATTGTTCTTTCCTTGTAAATGTTTGGTTCTATGGCAGGTTAAACAGTATGGGGTTTTTTTTTGGGTTTTTTTTATTGAAAGGCTTCCAAAGAATACATAAAATCATAAACCACAAAGATCTTCAAAGAAGAAGCAACAGTAATAACATAACACCAGATCACAACGGCATTCAACAATATGCCTTCATTTTTGCAGTTTTAAAATAAGGAAACGGAGAACAGTAACCCCCCAACCTCCCTTCCTCTCCCCCCCCCGAAACCTCCCTAGCCCAGGACCCCCCTCCCACCCAACCTCCCAGTCCCCCCCTCTATGGCTTGCTAACGTTCAAATACGGGAAGGTGCTGAGCAACAGATACACTCAAGGGGCGAGCTCCCTTTAAAGTTTGCATGTTCCCCCCCTCTTATCCAGCACTCACGCACCGTAACGAGAGACAAAGGGTGCCCACACCAACTCAAAGCGCGCCAGGCACATCCTATTGACCGCTACCCCTCGGTCCATGGTGTACATATCCCACATCCGTTCCAGCCAAGTCTGAAAGGAGGGGGCCAAGGCACACTTCCAGGCTGCTGCAAGGGATAATCTAGCTGCATTCAGGCCATGGCGAAGTAAAGCAAGCTGTAGAGCTCGTGCACCCGGCACCGCGGCCCCAAACAGGAAAATCCCCGGATCCCAAGGGACACTCACTCCCAAAAGCAATTGCATCCGAAATTGTATGCCCCTCCAATAGGCGCGAATGCGGGGGCAGTCCCACCAAATGTGCCCTAGGGTACCCCGATGCCCACAATTACGCCAGCAGAGGTCCACCGCCCCAGGATATATGCGCGCAATCCGCGCCGGAGTCATGTACCAACGGTACAATATTTTATAATTGGTTTCACGGGCATTAATCGCTACCGCACTTTTCCACAAGTGAGTTTCCGCCCTCTCCCACTGCTGCTCAGTATAGGAGAGGTTCAAGTCGGAGTTCCAAAGTTCCCTGTGTCTTGTAGAACACGATTGAGAGCCCTGCAAGTGAGCATACAGGGTCGCCACGAGTCCCTTAGTGGTAGTGCACCCCTCACAGTAACGTTCCAAATCGGTCAGGGCCCGTGCAACGTGGGGCCGAACAAGCTTGGATCCAACCCAGTGTGTCACTTGCATATATTGATAATGCTGCCTGGCCGGAATGTCAAATTCATCTTGTAACGCACGAAAGGATTGTAGTTGACCATCATCAAAAAGCTGTCCGACCCAACTAAGGCCGTGATGTCCCCACTGCCGAAAAACTGCATCACTTAATCCCGGCGGGAAAGAAGCATTATCTACTATAGGAGCTAAAGGGGTTAAGTCCATGTCGCGAGATCGAAAGTGCCGGTCCCAACAACGGAGGGTGTGAAGAATATAGGGATTGCTAGTGCGCTTACCACGTCAGAGTTTTGGACCAAGCCACAGCCAGTCTCCCAAGCCGGCTCCCCCCGCCAAATTCATTTCCAGTTGCACCCATCGCTTAGTGCTATCAGCAATCATCCACTCCACCCCCGCCCGACATTGCGCCGCCACATAGTACCAATATAAATTGGGCATGCCCATACCTCCAGAGCGCGTACGGGCATAAAGAACCTGTTGCGCCAAGCGTGGGCGATGATAATGCCAAATGAATTTCATAAGCAACTGCTGCCAGGTCGCCAAAGTGGCCCGCGCGATGGGAAGCGGCAGAACCTGAAAAAAGTAAAGAAAGCGGGGAACAATCACCATTTTGACTACGGCTATACGCCCGAACCAGGAAAGGAGCAGGCCATTCCATACTTCTAGGTCCCGCCGAACCTGACGAAGCAAGGGATCATAGTTGACCTTAAAAAGGTCCGCCCGCTCCACGGTCAACTGCACCCCTAGATAACGTAAAGCTCCGGACACCCAGCGAAGAGGATAAGCCGCCTGGAGCTCCGCACAAACCGCCCCGGGGACCCCAACATTCAGAATCTCCGATTTAGTGTAATTAATTTTAAAACCGGATACTCGCGCATAGTTATCGAACAGCTGCATCGCAACTGGAAGGGAAGTGGACGGATCCACCAGGGACAGTATGATGTCATCCGCAAAAAGCGCAATCCTATAATCCGCAGGGCCAATATGAACCCCCCTCAGGCCTAGATGTTCTCGGAAGCTCTGGGCCAGGAGTTCCATCGCAAGTGCAAAGAGTAGGGGCGAAAGAGGGCAACCCTGTTGCATGCCCCGTTCCAGCAGAAAGCGTCTCGAGTGTCCCCCATTGATCCGAACGCACGCCTGAGGCATCTGATAGAGACTACGAACCCAACAGATATAATTAGAGCCGAAGCCCATTTTCTCCAGAACACACCATAAGTATTCCCAGTCAACCCGATCAAAGGCTTTTTCTGCGTCAATCCCCACCAGCAGGGCTGGTTGTGGGTCCCGTTGGGCTATGTGAATGACCTGCAACATACGCCTAATGTTGTCTGCCGCCTGGCGACCTGGCACGAAGCCCACCTGATCTGGGTGGACCAAGCCCGGAAGGACCCGATTCAGGCGCGCCGCCAGTACAGAGGCAAATATTTTAACGTCAACATTTAACAGAGAGATGGGGCGGTACGACGCCGCGTCGTGCAATGCTTTACCAGGCTTGGGTATCATCACGATCAATGCCTCGCGCTGGGACGGTGGTAAGGAGGCCCCTCCCAGGATCTCATTGAACAAGATAGTCAAGGTTGGCGCCAATTGTATCCGAAACATCTTATAATATTCTGCTGGGAAGCCATCACTACCTAGCGCACTCCCAGTTTTCAGTCGCCGGATTGCGGTTTCCACTTCATCTACCGTTAATTCAGAATCTAGCTGAGCCCGATCAGGGTCGGAAAGATGCGGCAGACCAATCCCCCGCAAATAGTCCTGTACACGATCCCGCTCAAAGGGCTCCGCCTTATAGAGCTGCTCCAGAAAGTCAGCAAAAAGATCACGTATCTCCCGGGAGATAACCCTCTTCCGTCCCCCAGTGTCACGCAATTCGCGTACCACTCGCGCAGATTGTTGTTGGCGAAGACGCAAGGCTAGGAAGCGGCCTGTTTTATTCCCATGCTCATAAAAAGTTTGTCGTAACTTCCGGCGCTTATTATCTAATTCTTTCTGCAAACACGCATCCAAGTTGGCTCGAGCAGTCCGCCACTGGCGCAGGACCTGTCGCGAACCAGTGCGGGCGTGTTCCGAACCTAGGCGGGTAGCCTCCGCCACCAACTGGTCGCGATCACGCGTCCACTTTTTGCGCGTGCAGGCCGCCTCCGCCATGAGTTGACCGCGAGCCGTAGCCTTATAAGCATCCCACACCGTGGGGAGAGGAACATCCCCAGAGTTGTTAAGCTCAAAGAATTCCGTCATAAAATGGACATGATCCTGCACTGCACCCTGCCGCCGTAGGAACCTCACGTCTAGGCGCCAAAGCCGCTGGTGCTCACTGTACAATCCAGCCGGAAGAGCAAGCCAGCACGGGGCTTGATCTGACCAGGTCAGCGCTCCATGTCCAGCCTTCACTCTCCCGTCCATCAGGCGCTGATCCAATAGAAAATAATCAATGCGAGTGTGAACCTGATGGACCAGAGAGTAGTACGTATAGCCTCTTTCCCCCCCATGGGTATCCCTCCAGACATCCCTCAGACCTAAGTCAAGCATAAAACTTTGCAGGGCTCTTCCCGGTCCCCCCACTCGCCCCCCAGCACGACTTGAGGAATCCAGGTGGGGCACCAGGTGCGTGTTACAGTCCCCCCCAGAACAATAGGACCCCTTGCAAAATCCGCCAATAAGGCTTTCAATCGTGCAAAGAAGGCCCCTTGACCTGTATTGGGAGCGTAAACATTAGCCAAGGTGAGCAGGTGCCCTTCTAGACGGATATTCAAGAAAAGCCACCTCCCCAAAGTATCTTGCTTTATCTCCTCTATCTGTAGAGAGAGGCTCTGGTGAAACAGTAAGGCCACTCCCCGCTTCTTCCGTCCCTGTGCATCTGAGGCCACCCGCACCTCAGTATATGGGGACCTCCTTAGCCAGCCCTGCTTACAGTTCTGAAGATGGGTCTCCTGTAGGTAAACAATGTCCCCCTGCAAAGTGTGCAATTCGGAGAACAGTAGGGATCTCTTCCTCGGGGAATTAAGGCCCTTAACATTCAAGGAGATAAAGCGCACCATTAGCAATTACAATCCACTCCCTCGCTGCTGCCCGCTATCCAGAAGGTCCCAATGGTAGCTCCCCCCCCTCAAACCCGGGGAATTAGTTAGCCGGACCCACCCATTCCACTTTCCAAGAACAGGAGCCATAGTCCCTCCTCCCAAGCCCAAGCACACCCCCCAATTCCATGTTAAGAAAAAGCCCCCCCCACCCATCTCCCCCCCCTTCCCGTCAATACCACCTGCCTGTTTAAATTATTACAGGACACGGTAAATTGACCACAAACCCCGAACCCCCCAGAACCCCTTAAGGCAAAAACTTAGCCTAAACAGTGAAGAACAGAGATAAACATACCCCCCACTACTCCTCCACCTCCCCCGGATCATCAAACTCATCATGCCCCTCTATCAAAGCAATAACATCAACAAAACGTTTGCAGATCATCCGCTGCCCCCCGTGTATCAAAAAGAAAAAAGAGTGGGGACCCCAATCTATTTCCCACCACCAGGTATCCAAAAAATCGGGGGACCCACAGAATGAGACTCCCTAAAAGAGAAAAAATAAGAGGAGCTCCTCAAGACCACAAAAAGAATTCAAGTGGGCTTGCCCACCCGAGTCCACCTGGAGTGTTGGGATTTAGGGGGCGGCGGATGAGGCTGAGCATTGTCATCTACTAAGCCCGCCTGGCGCAGGGCTCGCCAAGCTTCAGTGTAATCTTTTGCAGAGATCTTTTTGTTGCCCAAGAGAAAGTTCATCCTAAATGGGAAGGACCAGGAATAGCGAATCCCCTTGCTGTTCAGGACCGCGGAGACCGGCTTCATCTCTCTCCGCCGCGCCAGGGTGAACGTCGAGAGGTCCTGATAAATAGATACTGTCGCATCCTGAAATCGGACCGTCTTTCTCTCCCGGCCTCGCTGGATAAGGAGCGCAGCATCAGAATAGCGCAGAAATCTCGCAATAACATCGCGAGGTTGGTTGTTAGGGGGCTTCCCCAGAGCGCAGTGAACTCGTTCAATTTCCATACCAGAGGCGTGTGCAGCCATGTCCTCTGTCGAGAGCAATTCCGCTATCAGCAATTTAAGTACAGTTGGTAGATCTTCTCCGCCCCCTACCGCCTCTGGAATTCCACGGAAACGCACATTGTTGCGGCGGGAGCGGTTTTCAATGTCATCAATTTTATAAGTCAGTTCCATTGCTTGCGCATGCTGCCGGTCTAAAGCACATTGTAAATCCATCAGCGTCCCATCTTGTTCTACCATCTTGGTCTCCACGTCTTCCACTCGAGCTCCCAGCTCCTTGACGTCAGTCCTGAGTTCGGCGACATCTTTCATCAGGTCCTCTCGTAGTGCGCGAAACTCATTAGCTAGTTCCGCAAAGCCCCTACGGAGTTCTTGTTTGAGTTGAGCCGAGGAGAGTTGCTTGTGCGGATCCAAGTCCTCCTCGCTGACAGTCTCATCATCAGAAACTGATGGGAGGTGTTGTTCGTGTGGACTACTGGGGGCTCCGGACTTGCTCTGCAAGCGCTGGGAGGAGCGCATCCCCTCCCGAGTTTCAGAGCTTTTAGCTTTGTCAGCCATCTCACAAAGTCACCAAAGGCTCACAGTGGTAGGAGAGAGATGTATCCAATGTCAGCAAAAAAAAAATAAATTTGGGACCCCAAGGAGACCGCAGCGTCCAGGCTCTCACCAATCCTCAGCGCAGTTACCACCACACAATGTCAGGAGACGGGTATAAGCAATGTCAGCAAGGCATAGGGCACTGGGTAGTCAGCGAGACAGCAGAGAAGAAAAAATTTGGAGAAAGCTGCCCCAGCCCTCCCAGGGAAACAAGTATTTAACAGGGCCCCCAAGTTCCACTCAGAGGGGACATAGGCTTCGGCGGGGCTCCAAGCTGTTAATAAATGGCCCCCTGTCACCCGCTCCAGATGTAAGCCAAAGTGCAAGAAGGAGGGAAGTGGACGCTCGGACTTACCCCCCTCGGGGCGATTCGTTATAGCATAGGATGAAAGCACACGCCGGCAGCTGCCACGCGGTCTCCACGCCGGTTCTGCAGGCCTCGTAGGCAAAGTTGCAACAGCACACGCAGAGGCCTCAGTGTTTGGAGCAGTTGCCTCCCCCGACCAATGGGCTGCCGCACGTTCCACAGTGCAGCGCCCAAGAAGCAGCCGCTCGATCGTGCAGGGCTCCGCTCCAGAATTAGTTAAACTTGCGTAGAGCTCCTCCGTTAGCCGCGGTTGCAGGCAGGCTCGGATCCGTCGTCGGGTGGAGGCATTCAGCAGGCCTCGCTCCAGGGATGACCCCCACGATTATCCAGCCTCCAGGGAGCCCGCCAAGCCGCCGAACCCGGCTCCGAGGGGGACCACCTACTCACACCGACCCAGGGTAGGTAGAGGGGGGCAATTTGCTAAAGTTAGCGCATGTTTGCTATGATTTTGGGGTTGTGAGGATGGAGCTCTAGTAAAATGCGGCCATCACGCTGCGGGCTCACGAGCGCCCCCCCAGTATGGGGTTTTTTTGAGCCTGAGCAATTTCAACTGTTTCTGACAGGGAACAATCCCTAGCTCAAGTGGTGCTCCCTGAAGGGTCTACTGGTTAGGATTGGCTAAGGATGCTATCTTTGAGAAACTGCTGAAAGATTCAGAATAATTTTCCTTTACATTCTTTGTATTTTCTTTTTTTTTTCCCTGTTCTTGCCTCATTATGGGTTAATTGTAGTCTATGTTATTATATTGACATGGAGGAGTATTAATTACCTACAGTATGTGTGTTCTTCTCAATTGCCTATCATTCAATCTTTTATTGGATGTAAAATTTTGAAATTTCAAAAATAAAAAAATAGAAATTACACTTACCTGGTAATTGTAGTTCCTGGAGGGTCCAGTTTAGTCCTCCACAGCGGGTAGTGCACCTCCTCCTGCAGCTAGGAGACTGGACCAATCAAATTCTTCCCTGTGAGGATGTATACTGCTGGAGCTCCCATCAGCCCCCCAGTGAACTGTCAACAAGCAAACTTAAGAGAATAATATATAGAACAGAAGGAAAACCCCTCCCCAAATAAACTTGACTCCTTCCCCAAACGAGGGAGCCGTAACTGTGCACATCGCGTCCCACTGGACCACTGAGCAAAAAGAAAGGCACTGCTACACCATCAAAGAAAAAGAATAAATGAGCAAGGAGCGTGGAGGACCCCGGACTCGGGGGATCCCAGACAAACAGCATAAACAGCTCGAGCTCACCCGATAGCAGCGCGCCGGACAGAAAGAAGGAATCTCTCGGGAGGGAAGGAGGACTAAAGTGAACCCTCCAGGAACTACAATTACCAGGTAAGTGTAATTTCTATTTCCTGAGCGGTTCTCCAGTTTAGTCCTCCACAGCGGGATGTAACAGAGCAGTAATCAGCGGGAGGGACCAACCCACCCGGCGCGCAAAACCGCAGAACCAAAACCGGAATCCCTGGAAGCAAACACATCCAGCCGGTAGTGCTTACTAAAGGCATGGAGCGACGACCAAGTAGCCGCTCTACAAATGTCCACTGGCGGAACCAAACTGTGCTCCGCCCATGACGTCGCCTGCGCCTGAGTAGAATGGGCCCGCAAACCCAGCGGAACCACCCTGCCATTCAAAATGTATGCCGACGCAATTGCTTCCTTAATCCATCTTGCAATAGAAGACTTTGACGCCGCCTCCCCCTTACGTTTACCACCGAACAGGACGAACAGGCGATCCATCTTACGGATCGATTCGGTGACTCTGAGATATCGGCGGAGAACCCGCCGAACGTCCAGACGATGCAGCTCTCGAGCCGCGTCCGTATCCGGGGAGGCAAAGACCGGGAGAAAAACGGCCTGATTCAGATGAAACGGAGAAACCACCTTAGGAAGGAAAGAAGGAACAGGTCGCAAGACTACTCTATTCCTAGAGAATGATAAGAATGGCTCTCGACAGGAAAGCGCCTGCAATTCCGAGATACGCCGAGCCGAACAGATGGCCACCAAGAACACCGTCTTCAATGTCAAATCCTTTACAGACGCCTGGCGAAGAGGCTCAAAAGGCTGCTGAACCAAAGAGTGCAACACTAAATTCAAATCCCATGGAGGAATGGTAACCCTGTGCGAAGGACGCAGACGAAGCACGGCCCGCAGGAAACGTTGCACATCCGCGTGAACCCCCAGGGGAACCCCCAATACCTTACCCCGGTAACACGCGAGGGCCGCCAATTGTACTTTCAGAGAGCTAGCAGCAAGACCCTTGTCAAAGCCGTCTTGCAAAAAACTGAGAATAGCAGGAATGGAAGCCGTCGCGGCCCGGAGATCGCGCCGCGAACACCAATCTTCAAAAATGCGCCAAATGCGCACATACGCAAGCGACCTAGAAGGTTTACGTGCATGAAGAAGAGTTGCAATAACAGCCGCAGAATAGCCCTTCCGTCTCAACCGAGCCCTTTCAATAGCCATACCGTAAGCGAGAACCGAGCCACCTGCGGCATCCGCAGCGGCCCCTGAATCAAGAGATCCGGCAAGAGCGGCAACCGCCACGGGACCCCGTCGAGAAGCCGAATCAGATCCGCGTACCACGGACGGCGGGGCCAATCTGGAGCCACCAGAAGAACCTTTCCCGGATGAGCCTCTATGCGTTGAATCACCCGTCCGATCAACGCCCACGGAGGAAAGACGTAGAGGAGCCCGGAGGTCGGCCATGGGCAAATGAGAGCGTCTATGCCCTCGGATATTGGTTCCCTGCGCCTGCTGAAGAACCGAGACGTCTTGGCTGACTGAAAGGTCGCCATGAGATCCATTATCGGCGGCCCCCATCTGCGCACTATTTGAGAGTACACTTGCGGGTGGAGTTCCCACTCTCCGGCATCCACCCGCACCTGCTGAGGAAATCCGCCATCACATTCTCCTTCCCGGCGATATGCACCGCCGAAATCGCTAGAAGTCGAGGTTCTACCCATTGGAACAACAAATCGGTCTCTTCCTCCATCGCTCTGCTTCCCGTGCCGCCCTGACGGTTGAGATATGCCACCGTTGCTGAGTTGTCGGAGAGAATCTGCACCGCCCGGCCTATCACCGAGGATTCGAACGCCTGAAGCGCCCACCTCACCGCCCGCAACTCGAGGCGGTTGATCGACCAAGATGCTTCCAGGGCCGACCACGCTCGCTGCGCGAAGCGACTGTCGCAATGAGCCCCCCAGCCTGTCAGGCTCGCATCCGTTATGACCGGCAGCCAGAGCGGCTGCTCCAGAGGAACCCCCGCCTGCAACGTTTTGGAGCTCAGCCACCAACGTAACGAGTGCCTCACTCGCCTCGGGCAAGGCAACCGCCTGCTCATCGAATCCGTTTGAGTCGACCAACGCCGCAAGAGGGCTCGTTGCAGTGGACGCATATGAAACCTGGCCCAGGGGACCACATCCAGAGTCGCCGCCATCGTTCCCAAGACACGAAGGTACCACCAAGCTGACGGGGCCGGAAACGCTAAAAACGTTCGAACCAGAAGGCGCAAAGCTTGGGCCCGGCGATCCGGTAGAAAAACCAACCCTCTTGCCGTATCGAAGCGAACTCTGAGATATTCGAGGGACTGAGTTGGTACCAAATGGCTCTTTTTGTGGTTGACCACCCAACCGAGAGTCTGCAGCAGAGCTATGACTTTGTTCGTGGCTTGCAAACTCTCCGTCTCGTTCTTTGCTCGAATTAACCAATCGTCGAGATAAGGGTGAACCAAAACACCGTCCTTCCGCAAAGCCGCTGCGACGACCACCATGACCTTGGTAAAAACGCGGGGCGCCGTGGCCAGGCCGAAAGGCAGCACCTGAAATTGGTAATGACCCCACGGAAGGGAAAACCGCAGGAACTTTTGATGAGCCGCCCTGATCGGAATATGCAAGTAGGCCTCCGAAAGATCGAGAGACGTAAGGAACTCTCCCTGACGCACCGCAACCAGGACGGATCTGAGAGTTTCCATGCGAAAATGAGGTACCCGAAGGCAACGATTCACCCCCTTGAGATCCAGGATAGGACGAAGGGCACCGTCCTTCTTTGGCACCACGAAATAAATAGAGTACCAACCCGCCCCGAGATCGGAAGCTGGAACAGGCACCACTGCCCCCAAGTCTAGCAGGCGGTTCAACGTTACGCGGACGGCGGACACTTTCTGAGGACTCTTGCAGGGCGACAGAACGAAGACATCCCGGAGAGGACAAGCAAATTCCAGCGCATACCCCTCCCGGATGATCTCGAGGACCCACTGGTCTGAAGTTATCTGGACCCAGGAAGAAAGAAAATGACGAAGACGACCTACGATCACTGGACTTTCCCCCGGGGTCCGCCTCGCTTCATTGCGGCTTGCGATTAAAGGAAGAGGAGGACGAAGGGGAGGCAGACAAGAAACCTCTTCCCGCTCCTCGAAACCCTCGAAATCCCGAGGATCGGGAAACCAGTTGTCCACGCTGGAAACTCCCAAGTCTGGAAGACCGGAATCGGCGAAAATCCCGAAACTGACCTCTAGTCGAAGATAGACCTCTAAGCTGGCGAGGCTTATCCTCCGGAAGCCTCCCACCCTTAGACTCTCCGAGGTCCTTGACCAACTTATCCAGGTCGTCTCCGAACAACAGCTTGCCTTTAAAGCGAAACTTACTGAGACGCGCCTTAGAGGAGCCATCAGCAGCCCAATTACGAAGCCAGATAGATTATCGCGCCGCCACGACGGAAGCCATACTGTTAGCCAAAGTCCGAATCAAGTCATAGTGAACATCTGCCAAATAGGCGGATCCCGATTCTAAGCGGGCAACTTCCATCAACCCCTGTTGGTCAAGATGGGAGTCCTGACGCAAATGCTGAGCCCATCGCAAACAAGCCCGGGAAACCCAGGCCCCACAAATAGAAGTCTGCAAGGCCAAGGCATTAGTCTCAAAGGCCTGCTTCAATAAACCATCCACCTTCCTATCCTGGGTGTCCTTCAAGGCCGCACTGCTCTCAACCGGAATGGTGGTCTTTTTAGTCACCGCTGAAACCGCAGCGTCAATCCGTGGCGAACGAAATTTCTCCTTGTCCTTGTCCGCCAGAGGGTAAAGACGATTCATCGTTCGGATACCCTTCAATCCGGAGTCAGGGTGATCCCACTCAGCCTGAATCATCTGATCAACCACCCGGTGGACGGGGAACACCATTTGAGAATCACGGACCGCCTGAATGAGAGGGTCCTCCAAAACCTCATCTTCCCCGTGACGCCCGACCGTCAGATTCAGGGCTTGCAAAGACTCGGTAATCAAGGGGATCAGTTCTTCCCTGCGAAAAACGCGGATGATCCGAGCCTGTTCCTCCGGCTCCGGAATCTCCCCTTCCTCCAAGTCATCGACCCGGTCGTCAGGTTCCACATCAGACCAGTCCGGCTCAGGCCACGGGGTATCCGAGAGTTCAACTTCAGGAACTCTGAGCCGCTTGGCTGCCCTAGGGGCACCTCCCCTAGGCTCTTCCGCCTGGAGAGACGGCGGAGCCGATGGGACCGCGCACGGATCAGATCCTTTCCCCAAGCGGCCTCTCTGAAAGGCTTGATGCATAAGAAGTACGAACTCAGGAGAAAAATCCCCCCAGGAAACCTCGCTAGGCCCTCTTGCCGGATCACTCCCTGGCGCAGAGGGGGTAGGTGTAAGGGAAGGGACGAGAGCCTCTGGAGTCAGCTCCACCGCCACTGAAACTGGAGAATCCCCAGATTCCTGAGGGACACTGGTGTCCATGGGCTGCTGCAGCACTGGTGGACTGCAGGCGCAGCCCTTGCAAACCCCCGTGTCAGAAACAGAACCTTTGCGGGAGCCACAAATGACGCACTGCGGTCGTCAGGACATGGAGAGAAAACCGCAAGAGTGCAGAAAGGTTGGAAGAAGAAAGGTTGGAAGAAGAAAAGGGCAGGGCCAACCATAAACAAATGTGCAGCACCCTCAGAGTCCGTCCAGCCACGGAACTATGTTTTTTTTTTTTTAGAAGTAGCGCAGCACACTGCTCACAGCCTAAAGAAATCAAAAATAAAATTATCCCAGCAAGCCAGGCTGCACAGCACAGGGTACCCCGCAGCACAGCTCCCGAATAAGAAACGGGAGCCGAAAAACAAAATGGCCGCCGGCACTACGAGGCACCGAAAAAAAAAAGGCGCGAAAAATTAAATAAAGTAAAAATAAAGAAACAAACCAAAACGCCGCGATTTCGCAGACCCGAAGTAGAGTGGAGACGGAGAAGACGGCCCAAAAGGACACTTACCCAGAAGTGAGGAAGGAGCACAGCAACGGAGCTTACCCTGGTGAAAAGCAAGCTGCAATGGCCCCGCGGTGAGAGGAAACACCAACCGGGGCACTAAGCCAACTGGGATCCTCCGAGTGGTGGCATCACCTTTAAAAGAGCCCCCAAACTAGGAGATGGTGATGATGGTGGCCAGAGTCTCCCTCCGATCTGTCCTGGAGGAGAGATCACAGGCAAAGAAACTGCAGCCGACGTGCCTTAGCTGAGCAGTAAGCAGATGGGCAGTGCAAGCTCGGCTCCCTCCTACAAAAGTATTTAAAGGTACAGACACCTAAATAATAAAAGAAAAGAAAAAGCACAAGGGCAAAACGAATGAAAGAAAAAAACAAATGTATGAGACCTAAAGACCCCAAAGTGAGCCCATAGAAGGCTCACACCACCTCCTGCTGCAAGGAGACTGGACACACTGGGGGGCTGATGGGAGCTCCAGCAGTATACATCCTCACAGGGAAGAATTTGATTGGTCCAGTCTCCTAGCTGCAGGAGGAGGTGCACTACCCGCTGTGGAGGACTAAACTGGAGAACCGCTCAGGAATTAAAAAGAAAGAAAGAGGGGTAACCCAGACTGTCTATTAAAAGAGTGATACTCAGGAGGGAGATGGGAGGGAGGGAGGGAAGGGATGAGGGGTAAAAACCTAGGGATTGAAACTATAAATGCTTAAGCATCATACTTTAAGTGAAGGGTGGTGCAAATGTGGTATATCTTTTGATGTGAATTTCATGTGTGAAATGAGATAAGGATGTTAAGGAACCTGTAAATTACAAATTATTGTTGAATAATCTGTTAACTAGTCTAATTGTTCCTAAAAAAGAAAATAGAGATAGTGGAAAGAAAAACAGTAACGGTAATGCAACTACCTCCGCCAACTCGATACCCACTCATCCCAACTAGACATACGAGTTCATTGTATAATATTGTTAAGTACCCTCATGTTAAATGTAACCCTCCAATTGTGCTGTCTAAATGTAGTAAAGTGCAAATGCAATGTGTGCCTTCGAGTCAGTCCTTACTCCTGGCGACCCAGAAGCTCCTGGGTTTTCTTGGCAGTGTCACCGGAAGTAGATTGCAAGGCCTTTCTTCCGAGGCAATGGAGGGTTAAGTGACTTGCCCAAGGCCACAAGGAGTACTAGTGGGAATCGAACCCTGGCTGCCCCTCATGTTAAATGTAACCCTCCAATTGTGATGTGACCACTTTGATTGTAGGATAAGGTGGTATATAAATATGTCTAAATAAATAAATAAATAATTCAAGAAAGCATGGTCTGGATATAGGAGAATCCTAGTTGCAAAGGAGATAATGGAAGCCAGAGATCAATTTAGTTCTATGGCATTATATAGGAAGTAAATTGGGCAGACTAAATGACCTTTTGGTCTTTATTGTCCATCAGATTCCATAATTCTAAACAAAAATATGCAATATCTCCTATTTAGAACATCCATTTTTATTTTAATTTGATCAAAGGTTATAATAGCAGGATTTCTTTAGCCTATCATATTTACTATATTATGCATATCCATTACTTTCCTACAATCAAAAAATGACACCTTTATTCCATAGATGTATAATTGGATGTATCAAATAGCGTAGTTACTCACCTGTAACAAGTGATCTACGGGAACAGCAGGAATTAAGTCTTCACATATGGGTATCGTCGGTACCGACGGAGCCTGTGCAGGAACGCTCCCCAGCGTCCAACAGGAAAGCTTTTGGGAGCATCCCACAGCGCCTGCATGCTGCCTTCCCGCCTTTCCAACTCTCCTTCGTCAGTTGAGTTTATAGCTGAGACAAAAGGAGAGAAGGAGAGAAAAAGAGAGAGAGAGACAAATCCTAGGGGAGGTGGGCGGGTTGTGAAGACTTAATTCCTGCTGTTCCCGGAGATCACCTGTTACAGGTGAGTAACTACGCTATCTCCAGGAACAAGCAGGAATGTAGTCCTCACATATGGGGATTCCCCATCTGAGAGATGCCAGGGGGATGACCCTAGCAAGCAGCGAACCTCTGGTGAGATGGGTCATTCTTCCTCCCATAGATCTCTGGCATCGAAAACCCGGGACAGTGGGTAGGAGTTGTACTAAGTCTGAAAGAGATGCTGTAGAACAGCCTGACCAAACAAGGCATCCTGACGGGAATCCTTGTCTAAATAATAATGGGCTCTAAAGGTGCGTACTGAAGCCCAGGTGGCTGCTCTACAGATGTCGTCAATGCACATAGAACGAAGATTAGCCATAGAGGCTGCCATTGCTCTCACATTGTGAGCTGTGACGTGGCCTTTGAGAGAAAGTCCCTTACTCTCGCAAAGGATATGCAATTTGCAATCCATCTAGAGAGAGTTCTTTTGGAAACTGGAAGTCCCAAATGACTAGAGTCAAAAGCAACGAAAAGCTGAGAAGAATTTCTATGTTGCTTAGTTCTTTGAAGGTAAAAAGCCAAGGCTCTTTTACAATCCAAGGTATGAAGGTTCAATTCTGCATTAGAGGCATGAGGCCTAGGAAAGAATACAGGAAGGTAAACTGCTTGGTTTAAATGAAAAGGCGAAACCACCTTTGGCATGAAGTGAGGATGAGTCCTAAGAACTACCTTATCACGGTGAAATCTTGTATAAGGAGGATCAGCTACTTAAGCCTGCAACTCACTGATGCGTCTTGCAGAAGTGAGAGCAACTAGAAAGATGACTTTCCAGGAAAAAAACTTCAGGTCCGTAGTGGCTAAGGGCTCAAAGGGTGGTTTCATAAGCTGCCCGAGAACAAGATTAAGATCCCATGCCACCGGCGGCGGCTTAATGGAAGGTTTTGTTAAGAGTAGACCTCTCATAAATCTTGCTACGAGTGAATGAGAGGAGATAGGTTGTCCATCTAGTGGTCTGCGGGAAGCAGAAATGGCACTAAGATGAACCCTAATTGAATTGGTTTTAAGACCAGAATTTGATATGTGGAGAAGATACTCCAGTAGCAATTCCACAGGCACCGAAAAGGGGGTAAGTCCCCTTTGAGAACACCATGCAGAGAACCTTTTCCACTTAAAGGCGTAGGATCGTCTTGTGGAAGGTTTTCTGGAGGCCACCAGGATATCTCTTACCTGTTGAGAAAGGTTGATATCTGGAAGCTCTACGCCCTCAGCAACCAGGCCCTGAGATGCAGGGACTGGGGATTTGGTGCAATAGCATCCCGTCCTCCTGGGACAGAAGATCTGGAGCATGTCCCAACTCCAGTGGCGTGGCTTGAGAGAGACGTAGAAGCAGAGGATACCACGTTTGCCATGGCCAACGTGGAGCTATGAATATCATACGTCCTCTGTCTCTCTGAAGTTTGAACAGTGTTTTGGGAATGAGGGGAATGAGTGGGAAGGCATAGAGGAAGTCTTGCCCCCAGTGGAGGAGGAAAGCATCTCTTGCCTGACAGTTTTGAGCCGGAATTCTGGAAGAGAATCGGGGAAGTTTGGCATTCTGTGGACTTGCAAAGAGGTCTATATCTGGGGTCCCCAGATTCGAAACACTCGAGCAATCTGGTCTGAGTGAAGAGACCATTCATGTGGCAGCAATATTTGACTGAGTTTGTCTGCCCAAAGATTTTGAATGCCTGGAAGATATACCACTAGGAGGTGGATTTGATGCTCTCTGGCGAGGGCCCACAGCCGCAAAGCTTCGTTGCATAACGACAGAGAGTCTGTTCCTCCCTGCTTGTTCACATAGAACATGGCTACCTGATTATCGGTCTGGACCCGAACTGTCTTGTAGCTGAGCTGGGCCTGGAATACTAGAAGAGCATAGAAAATGGCTCTGAGTTCTAGGAGGTTTATGTGAAGACAAGCCTCCTACAGGGTCCACAGACCCTGAGTCGAGAGATCGTGCAAGTGAGCCCCCCAACCCAACTTGGACGCATCCATTGTTAGGGTGGCCTGGAATAGAGACTGCTGGAAAGGAGAACCTACTAGAAGGTTTTCCAGCAATTGCCACCATTGAAGGGACGAAATGAGATGTGTGGAGTTTCTGATTTTGTCGATAGGTGACCTGAGACCTGTGTCCACTGAGAGGAGAGGGTCCACTGGGCTGCTCGCATGTGAAGGCGAGCATAGGGAACCACATGGACAGTGGATGCCATATGCCCCAGAAACTGAAGCATTTCCCAAGCAGTTAGGAAGACTTTCATAGCTGCTTTGGATGCCAGCTGCACTATACGAAGACAGCAGGGCTGTGGTAGGAAAGCCCTTGACTGTCTGGTATCCAGTCGAGCCCCTATGAACTCCAGGGACTGAGAAGGGGTGAGCTGAGATTTTGGGAGGTTTATGACCAGTCCCAAGTAGCGAAGAATTTGCATCGTGCAAGAAAGAGCGAAGCTGGCTTCTGGAGTAGTGGATGCTCGAATGAGCCAGTCGTCTAAGTAGGGGAAGATGAATATTCCTAGAGTTCTCAAAAATGCTGCTACTACTGACATGCATTTTGTGAAGAATCTTGGGGCAGAAGCCAGACCAAAAGGAAGAACCTTGTACTGGAAGTGTCTTCCCTGGAAAAGGAATCGAAGGAATCTTCTGTGATCTGCATGGATGAGAATATGAGTATATGCATCCTTTAGATCTAGAGAACATAGCCAGTCCTGACTCTGAAGGTATGGCAGGAGTGTTCTGAGGGAGATCATTTTGAATTTTTCTCGGAACAGATATTTGTTTAATTCTCTGAGGTCCAGAACAGGCCTGTGTCCCCCTGTTTTCTTGGGAATGAAAAAATAGGGCGAGTAGAATCCCGTCCCCTGTTGGGGTATGGGTACTTCTTCTATTGCTCCTTGAGCAAGAAGTGATGCGACCTCCTGACCAAAGAGATTGGTGACAGGGACCTGAGAATTGAACTGCTTTATGACTGTAGGAGGGGGCATGCTGTGGAAGAGAAGTCTGTACCCCTCTCGTACAATGGACAGAGTCCAGTTTTCTGATGTTATTTGTTGCCAGCTGCTGGCAAAATGGCATAACCTTCCTGGAATGATGAGGGGTTCTGGACCTTTCAGGGGCAGAAAGACTAAGTTCTCTAGGAAAGAGTCAAAGCCCCTGAGGAGGCTGAGCTTGTGGAGCCAATTGAGTTCTTGGGACTTGTGGCTTTCGCTGCTGTCTGTTCTGTTGGTTCCCCTTTTGGGGAACATGAACTGGATAGTGAGCATGATGGGTGTAAGATGGGTAAAACCTCTTTTTCTTATTGAAAAAGGGCTTTTTGGCTGACTTTTTCTTTGCTGGGTTGACTGTAGACTTTGATAGTCTGTTCAAAGTAGTATTTTCAGATTCAAGCTGATTTGCCTTGTCTTGCCAGTCCTTGCCAAAGAAATTTTCTCCTGTGCAAGGAATATTTCCCAGTTTCTCTTGCACCCATTGTTCTAAGTCTGATGCCTGGAGCCAGGCAATACGACATGCACCGATGAAAATAGCAGAGGTTCTGCTAATACATTCAAAGCAATCAAAGGTTGCACGGTTCACAAACTTAGAGACATCCTGAGCGTTTGACCAGAGTAAGAAAATCCCCTCTTTTGTCCTCAGGAAGAAGAGGGCTCATGAGCTCCAAGTCTCCTGTAACTTCTTTGAGGAACATTTCCATATAGAGGATGTAAGAGCTGATCCTGGCTGCCAACATGGAGGACTGGAAGCATCGACACCCAAAGGCATCGAGCGTCCTCGACTCATGGCCCGGAGGATTGGAAGAATGCGTTTTAGCTCTCTTAATCCTACGCATTGCCGATTCCACTACCATTGAATGGTGTGGTAACTGAATCTTTTGAAACCCAGGACAGCTTGGAACTCAGTACATGGTATCGAGTCATTGGGAGTGTGGAGACACCGTTAAAGGGGTTTCCCACATTCTTAACATAAGATCTTGCAAGATCCTATGAATGGGCAGGGTAGCTGCCTCTTTAGGAGCTTTAGGGTATTGAAGAATTTCTAATTCTTCTGCTCTGGGTTCCTTTTCTGGAGTCACCGTGATTGCAAGACCTCGAGCTACATCACGAATGAAATCTTGGAAGGACATGTCCTCTGGAGGAGACATTCTGCATTGAGGAGAAGGAGATGCATCCTCCTGAAGGATTGCTCTAGTAACGGCAGAGTAATCAGAGTCATCGGAATCGGAGGATTCAAAATATCTCTGTGCCGGGTGTTCCTGCAACGCTCAAAGTCGGTATCAGGGTGTCTTGGTACCGGCCCCTCGATACCTGAGATAGATTCAAGGCTCGGCATGGGGGGCAGCATACCTGCCGAGGCAGGTGCACTCGGTACTGGCACCGATGTCGGTACCGATACCTGTGGAACCATCTGTAGCGGTCTTAGCGGTACCGAAGCTACTAAGAGAGCCGCTAGACTGCATTCGATAGTGAGGATTCTCTGATCTATCGCTCCTGCCGATGCCTGGATGTCAGTACCGATGGAAGCGGTCACGACCCCAGAACATGGCACCAGTAGTTCTGCAGAGGTTGAAGCCTCTGGAACATTCTGGAGCCCCGTTAATGCTTTGGAGACCAAAGCCTCCCACTGGGGCTGTTTTGCTGGAGAACTTTCCTCAAGGGCAACATCAGTGGCATCTCGATACTTAGAAGGAGATCTACCCTTTGAGGACTGGCCAGTCTTAGAAGACTTAGCTTTAGTTACCTGAGATCCATGGGAGGAAGATGAAGCCCTGGAAGACGTCGATGCAACGGACATCGTATCAGCGGCAAAAAGGGTACCGAGGTTTGCAGCTCTATTCTGCAGTCCCCTCTTGGTCATCTTTCTGAAGGAGAGACACTCCGATGGAGAATGGTCAGGACCTAAACATTTAATACACCATTCACGGATGTCAGTGACGGATATGGTACCGCCACATTTAGAACATTTCTTAAAACCACTAGCTGGTTTTTCCATGTTTGAAGAAAAAATGGGCCTAGAGCCCAAAATGGCACCTAACCCCGAGAGGGGAAAGGCTCCTAAAGAAAAGATTTTTAGAAGCTAGTTTTTTGTTTTGTTTTTTAAAAGAAGAAAAGAGAACCGGCGGTACCGGTAGGTGTCGAGTGAAGGCAGACGCGACCACAAAAAAACAAAAGAAGAAAAATAATTTTTCTGCGGTGACAGGGTATACGTCCTGTCGGCTCAGCGGAAAACGAAGAACTGACGAAGGAGAGTTGGAAAGGCAGGAAGGCAGCATGCAGGCACTGTGGGATGCTCCCAAAAGCTTTCCTATTGGACGCTGGGGAGCGTTCCCGCGCAGGCTCCGTTGGTACTGACGATACCCATTTGTGAAGACTACATTCCTGCTTGTTCCTGGAGATAATGATTTACCATCCAGCAAACATGCTCGCTGGAGAATGTGGATTAGTTAAATCATTGATTAATCCTGGGACACAAAACCATAATTCCCTGAAATCCACTTCAATACAAATCTGAGTTGGCAGTGTATACTACACAGCTTTAAACCAGCAATTTTAAACATCTCAATTAATTTCTCTGTAATTTATTGTGCCGCTTACGTCCCCAAATAATTTTTTGTTATAATGGACCTCAACGCTGATCTTTTTTTCTATTCCAAAGAGTAAAATGTGCAACAAGTACTGCAGCATTGGGAGCAGAATATCTTCTTGAAAGGAGCACATCTCTTTCAATGAAAGATGACAATGACAATTCAACCCATCATTCCAACTTACCCTTATTTTTTTCAATAGCCACTTGAGTGTTTAATGTATATACTGCTGTTAAGTTTCTTGGGGCACACTATCTCACATATATGGAGGCCAATTTTACATAGGTTGTCTAGGTAGAAAAGTGGATGTCTAAGTCCGGATATTCACAACATGTAGCCTATTCAATCAAAGCTTGCTGAATGCAGAACCTTTTGTAAAAATATCTATAAGGGCGCAGAAAATACATATGTACTTTGAAGCATGTCCAGTAGGAGCAGCCATTTTCCAAAGGAACATGTTAAAAAAAATGAATATTATCACTCAGTGGTTTGAATGTGTGGCACTTTCACGTGTAAGTGGCGATTTTGCAATCTACATGTGTAAGTACTACCAATTACACGCGGACATGCTAGATTTTATAAACTTTGACTTTCTGGGGCAGCCAGTTAGGGAGTGAAGATACAAAACCCTTGGTTATGCAATTTTGAGATGTTTTTCAATGCCACCAAAGTAAACACTATTGTCCCTCCCATCACTCCTCCAAACCCCAGGATCAAATGCCTCGAAGTAAGTATAAATGTCAACATTTATGTTATGAAGTAGACATGTGTTTCCACTGCAAAATAGAAAATACAGTGAAATTAGCCCTTACCCGCTAATTGTCTTTTCTTGATTACCTCCAGGCCAGTCTAGTTATTCATGGGTTGTCACCATTCACCAGCAACTGAGAACTGAGCATGACAATCTTTTGATGATGCAGTACAAGAGCTCCTCCCTCAGATCTGTGCTTCAGTCTTTACCTGACAAAGGAGGCCTCCAAAGACAGACAAAATCAACACCCCCCTTGCCCAGAGAAGCATAATCTAGACAAGAGGAACAGACACAATGCAATACTGAACACTATAACATACTATTTTACAACTAGATGGTGTAAAGACAGGACTGGTGAACAGATTCTTACTTGCTCGAAACTACCAATTTGAAATAGGATCAGTCACCAAAGCAGTGTTGTATCTCCTCATATAGGTCCTTACACCCTACTGTGAAAGATGTCTTTCACTCCAACGCCAGTCTGCAGCTCTGAAAAGAATAACAAAAGCAACCTGGGAGGGTCCTGGACTGGCCTGGAGGTACTCCAGGAAAGGCAATTAGCGGGTAACGTCTAATTTCAACTTCCTAATCGTCCCTTCCAGGCCAGTCCAGCTACACATGGGACATAGCAAAGCAGTGCCTAATTCCGGGAGGGACCTGTGAGACCAGCCTGCAGCACTGAGGCCCCAAACCTTGCATCCGCGGCTGCCTGAATGTCCATTCAATAATGCCTGGCAAATTTATGCAACTATGTCCAAGTCGCTGCTCTGCAAATGTCCGCTGGCAGGGCTGCATTCCGCCCATGAAGCTGCCTCAGCCCACATTAAATGAGCCTTCAAACCCTTTAGCGGCAGTTTGCCCATAATTTCGTAGGCTGAAAAGATGGCCTGCTTCACCCAGCAAGTGATGGAGGCCACCTCCCCTTTATGATGGCCTTCAAAGAGCACAAATAAGCAATCTGACCTACGCAGGGACTCCGTCCCCTTCACAAATACAGCAGGTGCAGCTGTTGGGCCTCCTCCGAACCACCCAGTGCTGGCAAGGCCGGCAAGGAAACCACCTGACTCATGTGGAAACGGGAGACTACTTTTGGCATAAAAGATGGCACTGGCCTCAAAACCACCTTCTCCTTGGACATTGACAAGAATGGCCCCCTACAGGAAAGCACCTGGAGCTCTGATATATGCTGCACTGAACAAATCACCAATAAAAAGACCATCTTCAAGATAAGATCTTTCAAGGATACCCTGGCGAGAGGTTCAAAGGGCGACCCAGTCACAGCAGCTAAGACCAAGTTCAGATCGAAGAAGAGACCCCAGTTGCAGGGGAGGATGCACTTGCTTCACTGTCCTGAGAAATTACACCACGTCAGGATGCCCCTTAATGACTGCTCTTGTACCTGCCCCCGATAGCATGAGAGAGCTGCCACCTGCACCTTCAAGGAATTAAGAGCTAACCCCTTCTCAAGACTGCCTTGCAAAAAGAGCAAGATCTCAGGGAACGATGAGCCAGATGGGCGAATGTTCTGTGACTGACACCAGTCTTCAAACACCCCTCCAGACTCTCACATAGGCAACATGGTAGACCGTTTCTGCACCTGCAACAGCATAGCCACTACTGCAGGAGAGTAGTTCCGATGCCACAGTCATGCCCACTCAAGAGCCAGGCCATAAGCGAGACTCTTTCCACCTGCGGTATCAAGACCGGCCCCTGGGACAGCAGGTAAATCTGGTCAGGAAGCCGGACCGGCTGATCTATCAAAAGGCATGTGAGGTCCACATACCAAGGCCTCTGGGGCCAATCCGGGGCAATGAGCAGCACTAGCCCTTTGTGCGCCTCGATTCACTGCAGAAGCCACACAATCATCAACCAGGGAGGGAAAACGTAGAGAAGCCCCTCTGACAGCCAAACCTTTGCTAGAGAGTCAATGCTCTCTGACATGCGTTCCCTGCACCGGCTGTAAACTTGAGCCACCTTCGCATTGCTCAGCGTGGACATCAGATCCATGATTGGCTGTCCCCAACGCAAGGTGAGATCATGAAACATTCTGCGTTGAGCTCCCACTCGCCTGGGTCCAACCGGTGGTGACTGAGGAAGACTGCCTGAATGTTGTCCTTGCCCGCTATGTGCACAGCAGACAGCGCCATGAGGTTCTCCTCCATCCAAAGTAGCAGAGCCTGACTGTTCCAGCAGGGCCGCACTGCTTGTGCCCCCCTAAAGGTTGATGTACGCCACCATAGTGCCGTTGTCTGAGCACACTCTTACCACTTTCTGGGCTATCTATGGTTGAAAATTAGGGCAGAGCCAAGAATACTGCCCTAATTTCCAGGCAGTTGATGGACCAAGAGCTCTCCTCTGGCATCCACTGCCCCTGCGTCACCTGTCGGTGAGGCTGGCATCCATCGTCACTAGAATCCATTGAGGCTGTTCCAACTGAACACCCACTCTGAGATGATGCAGTTGCAGCCACCACTCTAGACTCTTCCTTGTGTTCTCTGCACACGGCAGCTGCCGGGCAAACAGTGGCACTGTGGTGACCAGTGAGTCAGCAGCGCCTGCTGTAATGGTCTCATCTGCATTCTGGCCCAGGGCAACAGGTCCAGCGCCACCGCTAGGGATCCCAAAAGCTGAAGGTAGAACCACGCCATTGGCACCTCCATCCACAGAAAACAGTGTATCTGGGATTGAATTTTGTGCACTCGATCCTTGGGTGGCAAGAATATTCCTGCCCGGGTATCAAACTGTGCCCCCAAATACACCAGCCGCTGGGTAGAGCGAAGCTGGCTTTTGGCCTGGTTGACCACCCAGCCAAGGCTTTGCAGGAATTCCACCACCCAGCTCATCATGGAGACAGCCTCTGTCTGTGACTTTGCTCGAATGAGTCAATCATCCAAATAGGGGTGCATCAGAATATCTTCTTTTTGCAATGCTGCCACCACCACCACATGACTTTGGTGAAGGTGCATGGTGCTGTAGCCAGACAAAACGGTAGAGATCAAAACTGAAAGTAGTCCATGGGTACCACAACCGCAGGAACTGCTGGTGGTACACCCAAATAGGGATGTGGAGATATGCCTCCGTGAGATCCAGGGTGGACAAAAATTTGCCCTGCCTTACCGCCAGTATGACTGACCACAGGGTTTCCATCCAAAAATGGGGCACATGCAACGTGCGGTTCACATGTTTGAGCACCACAAAATAGATGGAGTAGCGTCCGGTACCGCACTGGCCCGTTCGCACCGGCACCAAGGCCCCCAGCTGCAGCAGGCATTGCGACATATCTTGAACCACTTCCGCTTTCCCTTGAACCTTGCAGGGCAAGCGAATGAAGGTCTTGGAAAGAGGTCGTGCAACCTCTAGCACATACCCCTCCTGAATTATCCCCAAGACCTACTGGTTGGTCGTAATGCTGGCCCAGACGGAGTTAAACTGTTGTAACCGAACTCCGACCACCACATCCTCCTGTTGTTTGTGAGGCAGCATATAATAATTTGATCCAATTTAAAATGTTTCCATCTTTGCTATATTTACTTAGGCAACTGCTTTCGATATCAGACCCTATGCTGGTGCTTTATTTTAAAGTATATATTCAGTGATGCTGACCTTTTAAATGGTATCACTGAATATGTGTATAAATGGCAACTCTGTCACCGCTCATACACATGTTAGGTCTGCATTTTGCTGGCCTAATTTACACATATAGGGGTGGATATTCAGCAACGGTAGCTAACATGGTTTCAGCAGCTAGCCATCATGGCTGAAACTTAACTACGGATATTCTATGCCGGGGTCATATGCAACCACCAGCATTGAATATCCGGGGTGGCCAGATAGCATAGAATCTAACTGGCCAGCACCGATATTCCCCTAAAAATATCCTAGTCCCCAGTTGTTGTGTTGTCTGTCTTGACTAGACTGTAAGCTCTGATGAGCAGGGACTGTCTCTTACACGTGTCTGTACAGCGCTGGGTACACCATGTAGTGCTACACAAATGATAAGTAGTAGTAGTAGTAGGTTAGATTCTGTGGCGAAAGTTAGCCTTTAATGTGCCTAACCTTCGCAGCTTTGCGATGACTGGGCAATGACTCAATATTGCTGATGCCTGGTTATTGCTGGGTGCTGCCCCCAGAACATCCCAATACTAGCCAGCTAACATCAGGGTGTACAGCAGCAGTATCTGCAGATATTCAGTGTCACTAACCATGTTACTGCCGCTGAATATCCTGGTCAAGATGACTGAATGTTCCCTCCCCCATAAGTTATATGCAGAGCGGTTGATGTTCATCACTCTGTACATAGCTTTTGTATAGGTCCCCTTGGCACACCCCTAACCCCACCTCCTAGTATATCCTTATGTATTATGCATATAGCTTGCAATGGCATGGCCTACACATAAAATTATTTATATAACAATGGCAAATGTTTAAAAAAGATATGATCATTATTGGCACTGATTGCATAAGTCTCTTTAAATATCAAGCCCTTAGTACTCCCTGATCACCTTTTTTAAAATTTAGTCAGTGCCTTTTCAGTAGTAGTTCAAAGTGAGTTATAATCATGCATAGTAAGTTTCACTGTCCCCAGAGGGCTTACAATCTAAGGACTCTATTTGCTAACATATGTAATCAAGTTAATATGTATTAATACACATTATTTATTTTATTTTTATTTATTTAGCAAGCATTTGTAGCCCGCTCCTTCCAGCGATCAGAAGCGGGTAGGATTACTATTGTGAAACTGCCGAATCAAGGCAGGTACAAATTTTGTTTACATACAGATTGTCAGAAAAGCACATCATACAGAGTTAACACTTCTTAGCTATGGGGGAGTTCATTTACATATATACATAAATACATATATACAGGATAATATATATACAGGATAACTCAAGTTAACTTGTGTTAACTTGAGTTAAGTACAAAGAGCCCGATATTCAAAGGCATTTATACAGTTTAGAGATGTATAAACCATGTAAATGTCCTCAAGCAGGATATTCAATGCCACTAACACAGCACCGCTGGATAGCCACGGGTACCGGAGTTATGTGCCACAATCGGGGCATTCCACGGGCGGTACTCGGGGCATTCCACGGGCGGTACACGGTCAGTGATGATAGAACCTTGATAAACTGGAAGACTGGATGTTGAAATGGCAGATGAAATTTAATGTGGACAAGTGCAGTTATGCACATAGGAAAGAACAACTCATACTATGGTTACACAATGCACGGTTCCATATTAGGAACCACCCCTCAGAAAAAAAATGTAGGCGTCATCATGGGTAACGTTGAAACCCTCCACCCAGTGTGCATCAGCAGCCAAGAAGGCAAATAGAATGCTAGGAATCATAAGAAAAGGAATGGAGAATAAAACAAAAGATATTATAATGCCTCTCTATCGTTCCAGGGTGCGACTGCACCTTGAATAGTGTGTGCAGTTCTGGTCGCCGTATGTTAAAAAGGATAGGAGTGGAGGAGTGGCCTAGTGGTTGGGGCAAGGTACCTCGGGCCGGAAGGTCGGGGGTTCAAATCCCACTAGAGGACAGCAACCTTGGGCTGGAAGGACTGGGGTTTCTAGTCCCACAGGTGCTCCTTGTGGTCTTGGGCAAGCCACTTAACCCTCCATTGCCCATGTTCACTGTAAAATCGTTATCTCCAAGTTATAATGCCCTGTTCAATGTAATTTCAGTTTGTTCAATGTAAACCGCCTTGATATCATGAAAGGCAGTATATAAGAAATGTTAAATAAATAAAATAAATATAGCAGAATTAGAAAAGATACAGATACCAAAATGTTAAAGGCGATGCAAGGATACCCCTATGAGGAGAAGCTTAAAAAGTTAGGGCTCTTCAACTTGGAAAAGAGACAGCTGAGGGGAGATATGATAGAAGTCTATAAAGTGTAGTTACTCACCTGTAATAGGTGATCTCCAGGAACAGCAGGAATTTAGTCTTCATATATGGGGTGATGTCAGTACCGACAGAGCCCGCATGGGAACCCTTCTCAGTTTCTGATAGGAAAGCCTTTGGGAGCATTCCACTGCACTTTGGTTGCTCCCTTCCTGCCTTTCCAACTTTTCCTCCTCGGATGAGTTTGTAGCTGACAGAAAAGGAGAGAAAAATAAAACCTACAACTCCTAGGGGAGGAGGGTGAGTTGTGAAGACTAAATTCCTGCTGTTCCCAGAGATCACCTGTTACAGGTGAGTAACTACGCTATCTTCAGGAACAAGCAAGAATGTGATCTTCACATATGGGACTCCATAGCTCCCAGATGCCAGAGAAAAATGACCTCACAACTGGTAGGTTTGCCTCAGGGTAGGCTTCAAGAGGTCAGGAATCCTTCATGGATGTCTGGTATTGTTAAGAACCGGGACAGAGGGTAGGAGTTGCCCTTAAGTTTGAAAGAGGTGCTGGAGAACAGTTTGACCAAACATGGCATCCCAGCGGGAGTCCTTGTCTAGTAATGAGCATCAGTGGTATAAACCAAAGACCAAGTTGCTGCTTTGCAGATTTCGTCAATGGCTAAAAAGCATAGATTTGTCATTAAGGTGGCCATGGCACGAACATTATGGGCAGTGACATGCCCCTCAAGGGATAGTCATGCTTTATCATAAGCAAAAGAGATGCAAACTGCTATCCATTTAGAGAGAGTATGTTTGGATACTGGCAGCCCTGGGTGACTAGGGTCAAAGGAGATGAACAACTGAGAAGCCCTACGGTTCTCTCGAGTCCTTTGAAGTAAAATGCTAAGGCACGTTTTTACTCAAGAGTGTGGAGGGTTGCCTCTGCTCTAGACGAATGAGGTCTAGGAAAAAAGACAGGAAGGTAAACTGACTGATTCAAATGAAGAGGAGACACCACTTTCAGCATGAAGTGGGGGTGAGTCCTAAGTACAACCTTGTCATGGTGGAACCATGTGTAAGGTGGGTCTGCCACCAAAGCTTGAAGCTCACTAATGCGTCTAGCTGAAGTAAGGGCAATAAGGAAGATGACCTTCCATGTTAGAAACTTTAGCGAGGTCATTGCCAAGGGTTCAAAAGGCGGTTTAAGAAGTTGCCCTAGAATGACATAGAGATCCCACACCACCAGTGGGTGGTCTGATGGGAGGCTTGATCAGCAAAAGGCCTCTCATGAAGCACGCTACAAGTGGCTGTGAGGAAATGGGCTATCCATCCAAGGGATGATGAGAGGCTGCAATTGCACTTAGGTGAACTCTTACCAAGTTGGTCTTGAGACCGGATGAGGACAGGTGGAGGAGATACTGGAGAAGCATCTCCACAGAAGCCAAGAAGGAATTGAGATCCTTCTGGGAGCACCAGTGAGAAAATCTACGCCATTTGAAAGCGTATGAACTTCTGGTGGATGGCTTTCTAGAGGCTAACAGGATCTCCTTTACCTCCTGAATAAGGTTAAAATCTTGTAATGCTATGCTTTCAGCAGCCATGCCATGAGATGGAGAGACTGCAGATTGGGATGGAGCAGCTTCCCCTCCTCCTGAGAGAGGAGATTTGGAGCAGATCCAAGATCTAGGGGTTGAGTCTGAGACAGTCGTAGCAGGAGAGGAAACCACAGTTGTCATGGCCAGCACGGGGCTATGAGTATCATGAAGCCCCTGTTCACCTGGAGCTTGAAAAGTATTTTGGGAATTAGGGGGGGAGGGCATACAGTAGCCCCCGGCCCCAGTGAAGGTGAAAAGCATCCACTTGCTGGTTGCCTGACATGGGAGTCCTGGTGCAGAAGTGGGGAAGCTTGGCATTCTACGTAGTGGCAAGCAGGTCTATCTCTGGAGTCCCCTGGGTCTGAAAGATGAAGGACGCAGTCTCCGTGTAGAGAGACCATTCATGAGGAAGAAGGATCCGGCTCAATTTGTCTGCTAAGACATCTTGCTCCCCTGGGAGATACACCGCTTGGAGGTGTATCTGATAAGCAATGGCAAAGGACCAGAGATGGAGAGTCTCCCTACAGAGGGGTCAAAATCCTGTTCCTCCCTGCTTGTTCACTTAGAACATGGTTACCTGATTGTCCATCTGGACCAGAAACCTGTGGGATCATAGGTTCTCTTGAAACACCTTGAGGGCGTTGACAATAGCCCAAAGTTCTAGTAGATTTATCTGGAGTTGCGACTCCTGTTCTGTTCAGAGGCCCTGAGTGGAGAGAGTCCCTAGATGGGCCCCCCACCCCAGTTTGGAGGCATCCACCATCAGGGTATATTGATGTGGGGGCATCTGAAAAGGTGACCCTATGAGGAGATTCTCTGGCGAACACCACCATTGAAGGGATGTGGCCAGAGGGGCAGAGACTCGGATCTTGTTGCTGAGACGGCCTGAGTCCTGTTTCTGCTGGGAGGCTACAGCCCATTGGGCTGTGAGCATATGCAGAGGGGCATATGTTACTACATGTATTGATGAGGCCATATGACCTAGAAATTGTAGCATTTCTCGAGCAGTTAGCTGGTCTTTGAGACGTCCCTAAGATGCCAGTTGAATGAGACAAGAACAGCAGGGCTGGGGTAGAAATGCCCTTGACTGCTGAATGTTTAAGAGAGCTCCTATGAACTCTAATGTTTGATTAGGAGCGAAATGGGAATTTGGAAGATTTATCACAAATCCCAGATGCTGCAGTACTTGCATGGTATGGGAGAGAGACAGGCAGACCTCCTGGGAGGTGCCTGCCTTTATGAGCCAGTTGTCTAAGTAAAGGAAGACAAATAATCCTAGAGATCTTAGAAATGTGGCTATGACCACCATGCACTTTGTGAAGACTCTTAGGGCAGAGGCAAGTCTGAAAGGAAGGACTTTGTATTGATAGTGTCTTCCCTGAAACATGAAGCATAAATATTTCCTATGTTCTGGATGAATGAGGATATGTGGGTATGCTTCTTTTAGATCTAGAGAACAGAGCCAGTCCTGACTCTGGAGATAGGGTAGGAGGGTCCCCAGAGAGACCATCTTGAATTTCTTGCAGACAAGAAACGTGTACAAGTTTCTGAGCTCCAGGATGGGTCTGTATCCTCTGGTCTTCTTTGGGATGAGAAAGTACGGAAAGTAGAAATCCATTCCCTGTTGAGATGTTGGAATCTCCTCTATGGCACTTTGTGATAGAAGAGAAGTCACCTCCTGCAGCAGAAGAGCAATGAGAGGGGGCTGAGAAGGATAGTCCCACACTAGGGTGGAGGGGGGCAGATTTTTTGGATGAAGTCTGTACTCCTCTCTCACTATAGTCAGTATCCACTGCTCTGAAGTGATGAGATGCCACCTGTGGGCATAATGACAGAGTCTGCCAGCAATGTGAAGGGGGGTGAGGGGTTCTCCAGAGGCAGAGTGGCTATGTTCTCTAGGAAAAAGTCAAAATCCAGGAGCAGATTGAGCCTGCTGAGCTGGTTGAGTCTAGGAGCCTATGGCTTCTTCTGTTGTTTGGGAGGCTGTTGCCTCTTCTGAGCACCCTGAGGTTGGTATTGAGAAGCAGGAGTATAAGAAGGGCAAAACATCTTCTTACTAAAGAAAGTTTTCTTTGCAGCTGTTTTCTTCTTAGCAGGGCTGGCAGTAGTCCTAGAAAGCCTATTCAAAGTGGTATTCTTAGATTCTAACTGAGAAGCTTTATCCTGCCAGTCCTTGCAAAAAGATTTTCACCTGTGCAAGGAATATTACCCAGTTTATCTTGAATCCATTGTTCAAGATCCCTGAAGCCAAGAAATCCTGCATGCACCAATGCAGATTGATGTGGCTCTACTGGTGCCCTCAAAGCATTCAAAATTTGCTCTATTGACAAACTTTGAGACATTCTGGGCATGTCTGACCAGGATGAGATAGTCAGCTTTCCTATCATCAGCGAGAAGAGGGGACATTGACTCAAGATCCCTAGTACCTCCTTGAGGAACATACCCATATACAGTATGTATGAGCTTATTCTGGCTGACAGCATGGAAGCCTGAAAACACCGACGCCCAAAAGCATAGAGGGTCCTCAATTCTCTACCTGGAGGATTAGAAGAATGTGTCTTAGAACTTTTAATTTGACGCACATGGTATCGAGTTATTGAGCATGCAGAGAAATAGTAAGGGGCGTTTCCCACATTTGGAGCTTGAGATCATGGAGAATGCAGTGAATTGGAAGTGTGGCCACCTCCTTAGGAGCTGTAGGTATTGGAGAATCTCCAGTTCCTCTGCTCTAGGTTCTTTCTCGCATGTCACTGTTATGGAAAGGCCTCTCACCAAGTCTTGAATAAATTCTAGAAAAGATATATCCTCTGGAGAGGACATGCGCCATTCCAGAGAAGGATCCTCTGGTAGAATGTGAAGTCTTCGGGTATCGAGCGATTCATCTCCTCAAGAATCGGAATTGGAAGACTCAGATTACACAGGTACACTAAAAAAAATTTTTTTTAAACTGCCTCAAATGTTTTGATTGATTTTTACGTTTTTTGGTGCGCTGAATCCAAATCTGGTAACCAATTTGCTCCATCACGTACAGATTTTTTGCTACATTGGGTTAGCAGTTTGAGGTGAACGCTTCAGATTGAGTGCGATCGAGATAAAAGTTTCTTGGATGAATTCTTTATACTAATTGTTTAGTAGTTATTCAAATAAGAATAAAGAAAATTGTAACAAGGCAGCACATAAGAATAGAGTAATGTCAACAAAACACACTGTGATGGTAGCAAAATTGTCTGCACTTAAAACAGCCACATACATGTGCACAAACATTGAGCATATAAGAGCGAGGTTAGACACAAAGCAAAGCAAAGAAATGTGCAAAAAATGTTGTACAGGTATGTATGTAAGAATAGAAAACGCAAACCGCACCATTGCAATACATGAAGACAAACACCCGATGGTGTGAAAATAAAATTCTAATAAATGAGATCCGACACTGTGGTAATAACTAGCAAATTTTTATTTCAAAGTTTAGTAAAAACACGATATTTGTCAACACAGTTTAGATTTTAAAGTCATTCTTGGGTCAATCAATCTCCTGGTGGGCCCGTTTCTTCTTCTTCCCCCGAATGCTTCTCTTGGTGCGCTGCTTGGCGTATTTTTCATCTGGGGTTTCCCGCAGCAGCAACCAGCAGAAATCAGCCATCATAGTGGTGTTCCATCTTCCTTGGTACCTTCTCTCTGCGTCCTTGATGTCCTGGTGAAACCTTTCACCTTGTTCTTCACTGTACACCCCCAAGTTTTCGGGAAAGTAGTTCACATGGGAGTGCAAGAAATGGACTTTCAGGCTCATGTTACAGCCTTGTTCTTTGAAGGCATTGAGCATCCTGGCAACAATATCCTTATAGTTCTCATCCCGCCTGTTCCCCAAGAATTTGAGAACAACATCCTTGAAGGAATCCCAGGCTTCTTTTTCCTTCTCAGACATCGTTTCAGCGAATGCTCCATCTGAAATGAGTTTCCTTATATCAGGGCCAACAAACACTCCTTCCTTTAGCTTTGCTTCAGAAAGTCGGGGGAACTTTGAGCAAAGGTACCGAAAGCACTCACCATCTTTTGGAAGGGACGTGATGAATTGCTTAATGAGACCCAACTTAATGTGGAGAGGTGGTAATAGAATTTTATCACGAGGTACCAAGCTCTCATGAAGAACATTTTTCTCACCGTGTCTCAAATACTCCTGAATTGGCCAGTCTTTTTTCCCCCAGTGTAGGTCGCGGGCCCGGCTATCCCAAAAGCAAAGGAAGCAGGGATATTTGGTGAAACCGGATTGCTGCCCTAATAGCATGGATAGAATTTTAAAGTCTCCACAAATCATCCACTTATGCTCATCATAACGAATCTTCTGAAGAATCAGGGCCAAATTCTCGTATTTTTCTTGGAGAATAACAGAGTGAGCAATAGGAACTGAAGCGAATGTGTTGCCATTATGAAGAAGAACACCTTTTATGCTGTCTTTTGACGAATCAATGAACAGCCACCATTCAGCAGGATCATACTTGAGTTTAAACTTTTCCATCACTCCGTATATATCGTTGCAAAATACCAAATCTTCCTCTTTGCTGAAATACTTCAAAAATTGTGTCTCGCGGTTGCGGTACCAATAAAAAGTTGTTCCTGGTGACAATAGATTTTTCTGTTTAAGCCGAGAACCTAGCAGTTGGGCAGCATCTTTTGGGAGTCCTAAATCCCGGACTAAATCATTCAATTCAGCTTGAGAGAAAAGTTCAGGTTTTGGATCTGGTTCAGTTTCAAACTCGGAAGTACTGGACTCATCGGGAAAAGCCATCTGATGAGTCTCATCATGATCAGAACCGTCCACACAAATATGATCCAAAGATTTTGGTGGTTCAGGCACAGGTACTTCGTTGCTATGAGGCATAGGCCTAATTGCTGAGGGAAGGTTGGGGTAACTTATTACGTTCTTATTTTTTAAGTTGTATCCCTTCACAATGCAAGAGCAAAAATAGCAGTCACTGCTGTGGTCTCTTTGTTCACGCCACATCATAGGTATTCCGAAACGAAATGCTTGTTTTTTACCTTTCATCCATAAGCGTAGATCTTCCTCACATGTCTTGCACACTTTGTGAGGAGCCCACGGTTTGTCTTGATCGCCTAACTTCAAACCGAAATAGGCGAAATATACTTTTTTAATAAATGCAGAAATGTTCCTCTGCCGCTTTTTCACGGTATATTCCCCACAAATAAAACAAAAACTGTCCGGAGAGTTGACGCAACCTCTGGCTCTGTGAGCCATCACAAATACACAGCACTGCAAACTACAACTGTAGTGAACCACTTCGGAATAAAGCTGGATTACGACTGAGCAAACAAAAGGTAATAATGAACTTGCAAGAAACTGAAATTTGACAGGAACGTTCATGTCGCAACCACCGTGTTTGAGCGAGCGAACGAGGCGAGGCGAACAGGAAAGAACATGCGCCAGCGCGAGTACTGGATTTAGCCCCCCGCCTCCCAATTGTCCTGTTAATGTATAAAATTAATACAAAATACTCTAAAATATCATGAGGGAGTGTTTCTAGTTAGTTAACCATTACAACCTCTATTTTGGGCCAAGAAAATAAACTGCAGTCGGCTAAAAAGAAATTATGTGAACATTCCTTATATGGGTAAGAAATCTAATTTTGCAAGAAAACGTGACGTGATGGAACATTTTGGCTATTTTTCCTGGATTCAGCACCCCAAAATCTATAGGAATCAGTTCCAAAACTGGAGGCAGTTTTTTGGTAGTGTACCTGTGAAGAAGCAACAAAGCAGTCAAGAAATCAGACGACGCATTGCTCTTGGAAGAATGGCTATGAAAGACCTAGATAAGATTCTCAAGAGCAGAGATGTCTCTCTCCATACAAAGATTCGACTTGTTCAAGCCATGGTATTTTCAATAACATCATATGGATGTGAAAGCTGGACAGTGAAAAAGATAGACAGGAAGAAAATTGATGCCTTTGAATTATGGTGCTGGCGGCGAATACTGTGTATACCGTGGACTGCCCGAAGAACAAACCAGTCAGTACTAGAGGAGATCAAACCTAAGCTTTCTTTAGAAGCTCAGACGACAAGACTTCGACTTTCATACTTTGGACACATCATGCAAAGAGAGAGATCATTAGAGAAAGACATCATGCTTGGCAAGATAGAAGGTCAACGCAAAAGAGGAAGGCCAGCAATGAGATGGATCGATACAGTAACAGCAGCTATGGGTACCAGTCTGTCAACAATGGGCCGCCTGACTGAAGACCAAACACAATTTACGATAGCTATCCAGAGGGTCGCCATGAGTCGACTCCGACTTGACGGCACTTAACAACAACAACATATTAACTGACTCACCTTTGTCTACCTGTTTATTCACACCTTCAAAAAAAAAAAACAGATTAGTAAGAGAAGATCTTCCTTGTCTAAAGCCATGTTGGCTGTCTCCCATTAGGCCATGACTATCTACATCTTGAGTAATTTTGTTCTTTATGATGGTTTCTACCATTTTTCCCGGTACTGACGTCAGGCTCACTGGTCTGTAGTTTCCCGGATCACCCCTAGAACCCTTTTTAAAAATTGGCGTTACATTGGCGATCCTCCAATCTTCAGGTATTACAGATGATTTTAATGATAGTTCACAGATTACTAATAGCAGGTCTGCAATCTCATATTTCAGTTCTTTCAACACCCTTGGATGTATACCATCCAGTCCAAGTGATTTGCTACTCTTCAGTTTATCAAATAGTTGTAATACATCTTCCCGATGTAGTGATATTTCTTTCAATTCTTCTGCAGTATCACCTTTAAATACCACTTCAGTCATGGGTAACATCCCTACATCTTTCTCAGTAAAGACCGAATCATAGAATTCATTCAGTCTCTCCGCTATAGCCTTGTCCCCTCTTACTGCCCCTTTGACCCCTCTATCATCTAATGGACCAACTGACTCTCTCACAGGTTTTTTGCTATGAATGTACTTGAAAAAGTCTTTATTATGTGTTTTTGCTTCCAGAGCAAGTTTCTTCTCAAATTATCTCTTTGCCTGCCTTATCAATGCCTTGCATTTAACTTGCCAGTGCTTGTGCTGTTTCCAGTTTTCGTCATTTGGCTCTTTTTTCCATTTCCTGAAAGATGCTTTTTTGGCAACAGCCTCTCTGACCTCACCTTTAAACCATGCTGGCAGTTTTTTGGACTTCCTTCCACTTTTCTTAAAGCATGGAATACAGCTGGTCTGGGCTTCCAAGATAGTATTTTTAAAGATCACCCAAGCTTGATGTAAGTCTTCAACTTTTGCAACTGCTTCTTTTAGTTTTTTCTTAACTATTATCCTTATTTTATCATAGTCTCCCTTTTGAAAGTTAAAAGGTAGTACTGTGGATTTCCTTACCATCCCTCCTCCATTAATTAAATCAAATGTGATCATGCTATGATCACTATTGCCAAGTGGCCCCAACACCCTTATCTGTTGCACCAGATCTGGTGTTCCACTAAGGACTAGGTCCAATATGGCTTCCCCTCTGGTCGGTTCATGAACCAGCTGCTCCAAGAAGCAGTCATTTATTTCATCTAGGAACTTTATCTCCCTAGCATGTCCTGCCGTGACACTGACCCAGTCAATACCAGGGTAATTGAAATCACCCATTATTATTACTGTGCTGTAACTTTTGTTAGCTTCCTTGATTTCTTTGCGCATTTCATCATCCATTTGTTCATTCTGGCCAGGTGATCGATAGTACACCCCCACCCCCATCGCCTTCCCCTTTTTACATGGCATTTAATCCATAGAGATTCTACAGCAAATTTTGTTTCCTGCAAAACGTTAATCCTTTCTGACTCAAAGCGCAACCCCTCCACCAATTTGATCAGCTCTATCATTACGATACAGTTTGTACCCGGGTATCACAGTGTCCCACTGGTTGTCCTCCTTCCACCATGTCTCTGAGATTCCAATCATAGCTATATATTCTAACTCTCCCATCTTAGTTTTTAGACTTCTAGCATTTGCATGGAGAAATTTCACTTACCGTTAATTTCCTTTCCTGGAATACTGCTAGACCAGTCCAGACAAGCGGGTTATGCACCCCTGCCAGAAGATAGGGAGACAGAGAAAAAAAACTCCAGAGCTGTGATTAGTCAGACTCTGGGTGACATAGGCATATCCCTAGGGGACCTATTCAGTAACAATGTAACAAGCCAAAAAGGCAACATCTCAGGGACAAAACGCAACTATGAACCCTTAAAAAAGGAACCAACTCAACCCCTCAACGCGAACGAAAAACGGAAGAGGAGGATCAAATATCATTTCCAAGGGAAGAAGCCTGAAATGACTGCTTTGACACATTCCCAGGAAACAAACTCCGAATGTGCTCGTGGAGCGTATGACTGTCGGCTGCTCTACACAAGTACCAGTGCCTCTGACAAGCTGGGTGGGTTCTGGACTGGTCTAGCAGTATTCCAGGAAAGGAAATTAATGGTAAGTGAAATTTCTCCTTCCAGATAATACTGCTAGACCAGTCCAGACAAGCGGGAAGTACCCAAGCTAATTACCCTCAGGGTGGGCAGACAGAGCCGCCGACAGCACCGCAACTCCAAAACGACTGTCCTCTCGGGCCTGTATATCCAACCGATAGTGATGAACAAAAGAGGACAAAGATGACCAGGTGCCCGCTCGACAAATATCGAGAGGAAGGACATGGGACCTCTCGGCCCATGACGTGGATTGGGCTCGAGTGGAATGAGCTCGAAGCCTTTCTGGAACCGGCTGGCCTTGGAAAATGTAAGCCGATTCAATGGCACGACGCAGCCACCTAGCGATAGAAGGCTTGGAAGCAGCCAAACCCTTGCACGGCCCCGAAAAGAGAACAAAAAGATAGTCTAGCGAAAGGAATTGGTAACTTTCAAATAGCGAAGGAGAACTCGCTTGAGGTCGAGGAAGGGAAGACTTTTGCGCCTACCCGCACACTGTTCGTTAGAGAAGGCAGGCAATAGCAGGGGCTGATTGACATGAAAAGTAGTAACCACTTTGGGCAGGAAAGAAGGAACCGTGCGAAGAGTTACCCCCTCAGGAGAGAAAGAAAGATACGGATCCCTGCACGAGAGAGCTTGATGCTCCCCGATTCTTTGAGCCGATGTGATTGCTACCAAAAACACCGTTTTGAGCATCAAATCTAGAAGAGACACTTCCTTCAAAGGCTCAAAGTGCGGATTTCCGAGCGCCCTGTGAACTAGTGCTAGATCCCAAGGAGGAACTACCAGATGGGTCGGAGGACGAAGCAGTTTGACCCCTTTCAGAAACCGAGACACATCAGTGTGGGAAGCAAGGGATCTACTGAGCACCGGACCCCGATAACATGTCAAGGCAGACATCTGCACTCGAAGCGAACCGAGCGCCAACCCTTTATCAAGACCGTCCTGTAAAAAGGCAAGAATATCAGGAATTGAGGTACGCCATGGGGACAAGTGATGACGTGAACACCAAGCCTCGAAGACGTGCCACACTCTCGCAGCAGCAGCGGATGTTGAAAACCGTAGTGTGCTAAGGAGGGTAGCCACCACCTTAGGCGAATACCCCTTACGGGTCAAACGGCGGCGTTCAAGAGCCAAGCCGTAAGCAAGTAGGGAGCTGGATTTTCCATGAAGATCGGTCCCTGTCTGAGGAGTCCGGAGGGAGCTGCCAGCCGCAATGGTGACCCCCGTGAATGCCTTATGAGATCAGCATACCTGTGCGACCGAATTCGCTGCAGGATCCTGCCGATCATGGACCAGGGTGGAAAAACATAAAGAAGCTGGTTTTCTGGCCAAGTCTGAGTCAACGTATCGATGCCGAGAGTCCCGCGTTCTCTCCAATGGCTGAAGAAACTCGGAACTTAGGCATTTGCTGCCGACGCCATGAGATCTATTGCCAGCGACCCCCATTTTTGAACTATCCTCTGGAAGGCTAGCGGGGCCAGTTCCCACTCGCCGGGGTCGAGGGTATTGCGACTCAGAAAGTCCGCCTTCACATTGCTGGTTCCTGCAATGTGTTGGGCGGAGAGGGCTTGGAGATATCTCTCTGCCCAAGGAAGAAGAAGAAGAGCCATCTCGTTTGACACTCCAGTGCACTTGGTCACTCCTTGACGGTTGATGTAGGAAACTGTGGTCACGTTGTCGGATAGTATCCGAACCGCTTTCCCGTGCAGAAGAGTGTGAAATCTCAGTAGAGCCAGACGTACTGCTCGTGCCTCTAGTTGATTGATCGTCCAGCGGAATTTGCGTGCTGTCCAAGTGCCCTGCGCAGTGTGAGATCGACAGTGCACACCCCAACCGGACCGACAGGCATCCGTTGTTAGAACGATCCAACACGGAGTCTCTAAGGGAACCCCCTTCAGGAGGTTTCAGGAGGAGAGCCATCACCGTAGGTTTAGTCTGACCCTGGAGTGAAGCGGAAGGCGAATGTGGTAGTCTTCCAAAACTGGCGACCATCGTGTCAGGAGAGCCTTCTGTAGACAGTGCATGTGCGCTCTGGCCCAAAGCACGAGACCTATGGACGCCGCCATGGATCCCAGGACTTGAAGGTAATCCCATGCTCGAGGCGAGACCTGTGCTAGGAGACTGCGAACTTGAGAAGTTAACTTGAGGAATCGAGGCATTGACAAAAAGACCCGACCTAAGGCTGTTTCGAATCGAGCCCCCAAAAATTTGATCTCCTGGGACAGCTGAAGACAACTCTTTTCGCGGTTGATTACTCAGCCGAGGTTCTCGAGAAAGGCAAAAACCACCAAGACTGTGCTGCAAGCCTCGGGGAGAGAGTCTGCGCGAATGAGCCAGTCATCCAGATAAGGATGAACTCTGATGCCACGGCTGCATAAGGCCGCAGCTACTACCACCATTACCTTGGAGAAGGTTCGAGGCGCTGAAGCTAGACCGAAGGGCATCGCACGAAATTGGAAATGTTGACCGAGTACCGTGAATCAAAGGAATTGCTGATGCCCCTCTCGAATGGGAATGTGAAAGAATGCTTCCGTGAGATCGAGGGAAGCTATAATTCCCCCTTGCGTACCGCTTGAATAACGGATCGCAGAGTCTCCATTCGAAAGTGTGGTACCTGCAGACTGCGATTGACGCCTTTGAGATCCAAGATAGGATGAAAGGAGCCGTCCTTTTTTTGGCACCACAAAATAGAGTAATGGCCTAGTCCTCTTTCCAACGGCGGAACTGGACGAATGGCATCTAAACGCTGGAGTCTTTGAACGAAGCAACATCTGCTGCCCATTGACGCAGCCAGAGCCATCTCCAAACTAATGTCACCAGTGCTACGGAACGAGCTGACAGCCGCAAGAGATCATAGAAGGCCTCTGCCAGGAATACAGCGATGGATTCTAAACGAGCCAACTCGGGATCACCTGGAAGCTGCTGAATCCATCAAAGGGAGGCCTGTGCTGCTAGACCTCCGCACACCACTGCTTGAAGGGAAAGAGCGGACGACGAAAAACCCGTCTTTAGCAGACTCTCAACCTTTTAGGTCTTGCTGGTCACGGAGTGCCGCTCCGCCCTCAAACGGAATTGTGGTATGATTGGTGACCCCAGTCACTAACGCATCAACTTTCGGGTATGTCAGCTAACGGTCCAAGTCAGAGGGAGACCAAGGGTATAACTGACCAATACCGCGTGCCGTACGTAGAGGGGACTCTGGAGAGTCCCACTCTCGAGATACCATTTGCTGTAACTCGGCTGGAAAGGCCTTTGGAAGGCTTACGAATGCCCTGTAAAATGGGATCCGGCTGCAACAGAGTTTGAGAACTCTGAAGATCAGGCGTGTCGGCTAGGCGTAGCGATTCCATCACCTGTGTAATTAGGGCAGGCAACTCCTCTTTCCGAAAAAGTCTGATATCTTGAGAGTCCTCGTGAACTGTAAGCGAAGAATCAGACGGAGAATATTCCCCATCTTCTTTCTCCAACGAGTCAGGGCTCACCTCAGAAGATTTAAAGTCTTCTTGAATATCCGTAGTGTCCCGCAAGCCACATGCAACGTTCCTGGGAGGACGTACTGCTTTAAGGTCTGAGGACCTTTGGGACCGCTTGCGCCGCCATATCGTTGTCTGCTACCGGGCAGGTGCTGGAGATATACCAAAAGACTCCGAACACCACAGGCGCCATGCCTGGCGGAAGAGCGTCAGGAACTCACTGTCAGCCAAAGCTGCTGTGGCTTCCAGCGGCTGTGGAAGCAAAATGGGAGCTGACTGAGTCCTTTCTGCAGGTAGACCCTGCTGCAGGGGCTCTAAGGAGGGAGGGTTTAAGGCGCTGATGTCCCCAGCTGGCAGCGCAGTGGGAATGGAGGAAGAAGATTCTCCTGGATGCAGCATGCAGGTGGAACACAAGCAATCTATTAACTCCTTATTATTATTACATATAATACAGCTGTGCAGAGAAACAGACATTGCAGAGGCTTAAACCTTTTTTTTTAAACAAAAATCAAGGTAGGCTTAGGGAAACAGAAGACTCTTCAAAGAAAAGGGATTTTGAAACTCCCTGTGCCTTCACAGCATGTTTAAATGTTTTGAAATGGCTGCCCAGAGCTGCTCCCTACAAAAAAAAAACACTGAAGAGAAATCTCTCCCAATTTTCAAAATGGCCGCCGGCACAGAAAAACTGCAAAATAAAAGTTTCCTAAGCTCTAAAAACCTTAAAAATGCAGCGAAATTGCTGGGGAAGAGGCAAGGAGTGCTGCTAGCAACTTAAAAATTCAAATCCTGACGAACCCTGAATCACCAGAAACGGAGGGGAGAAGGAAACTGTCAGTTATTCACTGTGCTGGTACAGAGGAGCTGAGTTCCCATGGAGGAGAAGAGAAACTTTCAAAGTCAGTGTAAGGTAATTACAGTGACTGAAAGGTAGGAAAATTAGAGTTTGATCCCTCTGCAGCCACTTAGACCCTCATGGCAGGGGCTGGAAGGTGTTTCTGAGGAGGGATGGAGAGAAGGGGAGCTGCACTGACAGTGAAATCAGGAGCTCAAACCCTGCTATATTGCAGATTACAGAAAATGAAGAAATTAGACCTTACCTGCTAATTGTCTTTCCTTGAGTTCTCTCCGGGCCAGTCCAGGTACAGTTGGGTAGTCAATCCCTTCTAGCAGCTGAGGACTGAATGCTGAAAAGTTTTGCTGACAGATGCAATAGCCCCCTCTGGTGTCAGAAAGTCAGTTAACTATTGTCAAAGCAGATTACGAAGAGAATCCACGTGTGTCTAATTAAGAGAATAAAAACTTCTGAAAATGGAACCAAAAACCAACTGGCAACTCAGCAAAGCGCACCCTTTTATCAACTGTAGCAGGGCAGCTCTGGAACCCCAATTACGAAGAGTCCCTCCCTCCGGGAGCGTGAACTCATCAATATCCTCCTCCAAGCGCGAACAGGGTGCATTAGCGCCTATATGCGCCAAAAACTGTATGAAAAACCCGAACGCCCTACGGAACTCCTCGCGAACCACCGCTCACAGAACACCGAGGTGGGACCTGGACTGGCCCGGAGAGAACTCAAGGAAAGACAATTAGCAGGTAAGGTCTAATTTCTTCTTCCTTATCGTCTCTCCGGGCCAGTCCAGGTACAGTTGGGCAGTACCAAAGCAGTACCTAAACTGGGGAGGGTCCTACGAGCCCCGCCAAAATGGGCGAAGCCCCTACCGCAGCATCCTCCCGGGCCTGCACATCCAACCGATAGTGCTTCATGAAAGTATGCAACGAAGACCAGGCCGCTGCTCGACAGATATCAGCTGGCGGAGTCAAAGTCATCTCCACCCAAGAAGTTGCTTGAGCTCTAGTCGAATGAGCCCTAAGCTCTCGCGGAGGCAACCGGCCCTGCACCTCATAAGCCGTAGCTATCGCCCGCTTGACCCATCGGGCGATAGAGGCCTTGGTCGCCGCCAGACCTTTGCGCGGACCCCCAAATAACACAAACAACCGATCCGATCTTCTAAACAGTTTTGTAAGCCGAAGGTACTTCCGAAGAACACGCCCCATATCCAACTTTTGAAGCGTCCGATCCCGCTTTTCGATGTGGGACGGAAACTTAGGAAGCGAAACGGTTTGATTGAGATGGAAACTAGACACCACTTTCGGCAGAAAAGAGGGAACAGGCCGTAGAACGACTTTTTCCTTTGAAAAACGCAGATATGGCTCTTTACAGGAAAGCGCTTGCAAATCCGAAACCCTCCTAGCTGAGCAGAGAGCCACAAGGAAGGCCGTTTTCCAAGTAAATTCCCTCAGACAACCGGACAGCTCCGATTCAAAGGGAGGACCTGTTAGGGCTCCAAGCACCAAGTTCAAATCCCAAGGCGGAACAACCCGCCGACGAGGCAGACAAATATTTTTTGCCGCTCGAAGGAAGAGCTGCACATCCGGATGCGACGCAAGGGACCAGCCGTGCACTCAACCCCGGAAGCACGCCAAGGCTGCCAAGTGTACCTTAAGGGTGTTAAGAGCCAATCCCTTGTCTAGACCCCCTTGAAGAAACGCTAAGAGGTCCGGTAAGCCGGCGGAACGGGGGCAATTTTCTGGTCTTTAGCCCACCCTTCAAAAATGCGCCAAACCCGTATGTACAATAAGGTCGTCGAACGACGCCTGGACTTCAACATCGTAGAGATCACCGACTCCGAGTACCCCCTACGTTGCAACCGGTCCCGCTCAAGAGCCAAGCCGTAAGCAAGAATCGATCCACCTGAGGCATGAGGATCGGACCCTGACTCAAGAGATTGATTTGAGGGGGCAACCGCCAAGGAGGAGCTACTAGCATCCGCACTAGATCCGCATACCAAGGACACCGGGGCCAATCCGGAGCAATGAGAATCACCTTGCCCCTGTAATGAGAGATTTTCCGAATGACGCAACCTATCAACGGCCAAGGGGGAAACACATATAGAAGCTGGTCTTCTGGCCAGGACTGAGCCAACCCGTCTAGGCCCTCCGACATGTGTTCCCGGCGCCTGCTGTAAAAACGAAAAGCTTTGGCATTGGATAGAGTCGCCATGAGATCCATCACCGGCTGACCCCAGCGAAGAGAAATGTCGTGGAAGATGGCCGCATTCAGCTCCCACTCCCCGGGATCCAGGCGATGGCGACTGAGAAAATCGGCTTGAACATTGTCCTTTCCAGCTACATGAGCCGCCGAAATGGCCGACAGATGTAATTCCGCCCACTGTAGAAGGACCCCGCTCTCGAGAAGCAACGGAACACTGCCGGTGCCGCCCTGTTTGTTGATGTAGGACACCGTGACCAGATTGTCGGAAAACACCAGAACCGCCCGGTGTGCGATCAGACCCGAGAAGTGAAGAAGAGCCAAATGAACCGCTCTCAGCTCCAGACGATTGATAGACCATCTGCTCTCTGCCACCGACCACGCTCCCTGCGCTACCTGGGACAGACAATGTGCCCCCCAACCGGACAGACTGGCATCTGTTGTGACCAGAATCCACTCCGGATCCCGCAGCGGCACTCCTGCATAAAGATGAGCCGGAAGCCGCCACCATTGAAGACTGAGGCGAACCTCCTCCACACAGGGAAAGCTTTGAGAGAGCGGATGCAGCTGTGGAGACCATCTGGAGAGTAAGGTGTGCTGCAGAGGACGCATGTGCGCCCTGGCCCACGGTACGAGATCCAAGGCGGCAGCCATCGACCCCAACAGTTGCAGATACCGCCACGCCGATGGCGCCCGGAGCTGCAGGAAAGCATCCACTTGAGCTATCAACCTCTGCCCCCTTTCCAGCGGCAGAAGTACCAAACCTTCATTTGTGTCGAAGACCGCTCCGAGGTAAACCAACCGTTGCATCGTAAGTAATTGACTCTTTGCTCGGTTGATTACCCAACCGAGGTGTTCCAGGAACTGTACCACCCGAGCCGTCGCCACGACTGACTCCTCCCAAGAACCCGCACGAATTAGCCAATCGTCCAGATATGGATGGACTTGAATGCCCTCTTTGTGAAGAGCTGCCGCCACCACTACCATAACCTTGGTAAAGGTGCGGGGAGCCATCGCGAGACCAAACGGTAATGCTCGAAATTGAAAATGTCCCATGGGGACTGCAAATCGCAGAAAGCGTTGATGCTCCAGGCGAATGGGAATATGGAGGTAGGCCTCCGTAAGATCTATGGAAGAGAGCCACTCTCCCGGTCTCACCGCACGAACAACGGAACGTAGGGTCTCCATGTGAAAATGGGGCACCCGCAAGCAACGGTTGACGTGTTTGAGATCGAGGATTGGACGAAACGAACCTTCCTTCTTGGGCACTACAAAGTAAATCGAGTATCGACCTGTACCGCACTGGTCGGGGGGAACGGGAACTACAGCCCGCAGTTGCAACAAGTGCTGCAGGGTGTCCGCGACTGCTCGGCTCTTCGCCCGAGTACCGCAGTGAGAGAACACAAAGGCATCCGCCACCGGCGCCGCGAACTCCAGAGCATAGCCGTCGCGGATGATCTCCAGGACCCAGAGATCGGAGGTTATGGCGGTCCAGGCAGAGAGAAATTCCTGCAAACGTCCTCCTACCGGAATCTCCACCTGGACCAGCCTCCCTTCATTGCGGTTTCTTAGAAGGCGTTTGCAGAGAACTGAAGAATCCTCTGCCAAACCCCCGGGCTCCTCGAAAGGACTGACCTTTGGAAGGAAATCGACCCCTTTGGTAAGGCACAAACCGAGAACCACGAAATCGACGAAGTTCTCTATTGTGCCCCTTCTGCATAGGATTTGTTTTAGCCCCTCTAGGCCTATCCTCTGGAAGATTGGAGTCACCCAAATCTTTCACGATCTTCTCCAAAGCTTCCCCAAACAGCAGCTTGCCTTTATACGGAAGCTTACTTAGACGGGATTTAGAGGAAGTATCCGCCGCCCAGTTACGTAACCAAAGAAATCGCCGAGCCGCTATGACAGAGGCCATGGCTTTAGCCGAAATCCTGATCAAATCATAAAAAGCATCCGCAAGATACGCCGCCGCCGATTCCAGCTTAGCGCCTTCCGGAGAAGCATCCTCCTGCTTCAGGACGGCCTGCTCTCCCTGACTCCAGCGAATAGCGGCCCGGGACACAAACGCCCCACAAACCGATGCTTGCAAGGCTAAGGCATTAGCATCAAAAGCTTGTTTAAGAAACGCCTCTAACTTTCGATCCTGAACATCCTTCAGGGCCGCACCTCCTTCTACCGGAATGGTGGTCTTCTTGGTAACCGCAGACACAAAAGCGTCAACCTTAGGCATCTTCAACAACTCCCTCTCCTCCTGAGGGACCGGGTAAAGGCGGGCAATGGAATGCCCCCCCCCCCCCCGTAAGCTAGCCTCCGGGCACTCCCACTCAGACTCAATCATTTGTTTAATCACTCTGTGCATAGGGAAGCAGCGCTGTTCTGCCTTAAACCCTTGCAATAAGGGATCCTCCAGAGGCTCCTGTTGCAAAGAAGGAGGCACAATATTCAGCGCCGCTAGCGATTGAACGATCAGCGCACCGAGCTCCTCCTTCCGAAATACTCTAAAGACATTAGGATCCTCTCCCGGCCCCAGTTCCCCGTCCTCTAACTCCTGAGGCCAAGAGTCCAGACCCCCCTCTGAGGAGATTTCCCCCTCCTCAGGGAGCAGAGAATCAAGGGATGGAGGATTCCAACCATCGGGAGACAGAACCCCCCCCAGGTAACTGAGTCGAGGGGCCCTCACCCGGGTCGGTCAGTTTAGATTCCTTCTGAACAGAAGGGATTTGATCCCCTGCAGAGGTATCCACCGTCGGAGGAGACAATTTCAACAAATAGGCTTTATGTAAAGCCAGAATAAACTCAGGCTGGAAAAAAGCTAGGGCCTCCTGAGAACCGGAGGACAAAGGCTTAGTGCGGTCTGTCTCTGAAGTCTCCTTGTGAGATTTAGACTTGCGTTTTCCAGAGCGCTGCAAAAGCGCGGGAACAGACGCGGCATCTGAAGGAAGAGAAGCTGCCGTAGCCGTGGACAGTTTCTTCCCCTGCGGTTTATCACTCGCCAAATCCCCCGATACTGAAGGCTCCATCCGTGAAACACACTAACTCCACGAAGCAACCAAAATCGACGCCCCGGCCCGCTGAACCGCTCTGAGGACAGGAAAGCAGAAAAAAAACCGGGCGCTCAGAAAATGGCCGCCCGCCAAATCCCGCCAAAAACGGAAACGAGTACCGGACCAGGGAACGCTCTCTCTAACGACGAGCCCAAAGCCCCACAACTAGACAGAGAAAGAAATCGCAACTCACCTCCAGCAAAAGCAGACAGGCACAGTCTCTAGAGATCTGCTGCTAGCGAAAAGAGAGACTCGGGGAACCAGCGCGGGAAGAGGATACTGAGGCCCCCAGCTCCAGGCAAACCGCAATTAGCTTCAGCGGATCGTCGGAAGCAGGCTCTGCCTCCGAAAGTAGCAAAAACAAAAAAATTAAAATAAGGATCGCTGAAGCAATCGTGTCCCCGATTCCTCCCCCCGTTGGGGGAGACAAGGAAACCACTTGCTATGACACCCTGCTAGGGCCAATGAGCAAGGTTCCTTCACTCAAATATCAAAGAGTTAAGCTGCCTGTTGCTTTTCACCTTCAAGGTTCTCCTTATTTTCTTTTTTTTTTTTTACGCACTAACACCACTGACTGATCCACTTCGTCTCTCCTGGGAGCCTGCCAGAGATACGTCCTCTCTAGCTGCTGAGGACTGAAGACTGACTTTCTGACACCAGAGGGAGCTATTGCATCTGTCAGCAAAACTTTTCAGCATTCAGTCCTCAGCTGCTAGAAGGGATTGACTACCCAACTGTACCTGGACTGTCCCGGAGAGACGATGAGGAAACAGCTATTAAGGAGGGAAGCCTGGGAAACCCAGAGAAACACCTCTTGTGTGCTCTGGGTGCATCCAGGAAATAAAAATGAAGAAAAGAAAATAGGAACGTCAAAACCCAGTTTAACAGACCCCGACGAAACCGGAAGTGAAGGAATCAGGTCAGAGACAGCCGGTCCCGATGCAGTTGAAATAAACCCAGGGCAGCTGAGGCAAGTAAGAAAACAGTTTACTTACAGTTTCTCTCAGAAATTGATACCTGATCCTCCTGCTAATGTCTAAGCCCTCGTGGCAAAGATTCAGCGCTGCTTAAAGAAAATCGGGAGCTCTACTGAAGCCAGACTCAGGAGCTCCACAAGTTTATCTGGGGAATCAAGTTGCTGGGAAACCCAGAGTAACACCTCTTGTGTACTCTGAGTGCATCCAGGAGCCTCAAGATACAGTGAAAAAGGAAAAAACAAATTGTAGAACAAGCTTGAAGAACACCCTCATCTGCTGAGACAGAGAAAATACTGAATAGGACCCCTAGGGGTATGCCTATGTCACCCAGAGCCTGACCAATCACAGCTCTGGAGTTTTTTTCTCTGTCTTCCTATCTGCTGGCAGGGGTGCATAACCCGCTTGTCTGGACTGGTCTAGCAGCATGATCTGGAAACAAGCATTTTAGAGACTGTAATTTATTCATATTAATCTGGCTATTGGTAGGCATGGGTAATTTGGAATCGTTAAGCTCTGTCTGCTCCATACTGAAGGGGTCATGCAATAAAGCTACAAAGTAGTACATTTAAGATTGAATATGTAATTAAGCTCTGGAATTCATTGCCAGAGGACGTAGTAAAAACTTTTAGTGTAGCTGGGTTTAAAAAGGGTTTAGACAAGTTAAGAACATAAGAAATGCCATACTGGGTCAGACCAAGGTCCATCAAGCCCTGTATCCTGTTTCCAACAGTGGCCAATCTAGGTCATAAGTACCTAGCAGTTTCCCCAAAAGACACAGGTTCCTCAATGCTTGTATTGGGTCAAGCAGTGATATCCCGTGTCCCTAAACCCTTATTAAAGTGGACTGGGGGAAATCCACTGCTTATTCCTGGGATAAGCAGCATGGAATCTGTCTGTCTGTTGCTGGAAGATGTGATTAAGGCACTAACATAATGGGATTTAAAGAGGTTTGTACAAATTCCTGGTAGAAAAGTCCAAAAAATATTATTAGTCAGGTAGACTTGGGAAAGCCATTATCCCTGGAATGAGCTAGGAGAAACAGATCTACAGAGTTTTTGTGACCTGGAATGAACACTGTTGGAGACAGGATGCTGGGCGCAATAGACCTTGGTCTGACTCATCAAGCCTTTTTTTACATCTTATTATTTTTATTTTAAAGTAGCTATAATAGCTCTTTTCATGCAAAGATTTCAAGTTTCAGTTTTTCCTAGAGATAGACTGCCCATCAAACTGTAATCGTATAATGATATTTTTGGATTTACTTGAAAGGGGAGGGTGTGATTCAGTAGAATACGATAATGTTACACTGATCAACAAATTTTTACAAAAGTCATGTTACTGAAATAAAAATAGTCATTTCTTATCAATTTTTATATGCTGAACACGAATATGACAGTGAAATTGCAAAGTTTGCTCTAAGTTATTTGTAATCTACAAGAATTAATGTTTACATCACGAAATGCATGTCAATAGTAAATATAATAGGCCTTCGGTTAATACCTGTAAAAAACCAAGTCATAGACTACTTCTTAGATTTTTTTCGCCTGTCTCTTGTACAGCTGTTTGGGAGCTTCTCTGGGGAGTGTCCAGCAGTAGTCAGCCAGCATTGTAGTGGACCATTTTCCCTGGTATCTTTGCTCCATCGTTGCAATATCCTGGTGAAAACATTCGCCCTGTTCATCACTAACCATACCACAGTTGTCAGGAAAGAAATTGAGATGGGAATCAAGGAAATGGATCTTTAGAGACATATTGCAGCCAAGTTTCTGATACTGCATCAGCATGTCTTCTACTAGTTCCTTGTAGTTTTCTGCCCTAACATTCCCGAGAAAGTTTGTTGACACTAGGCGAAAAGCATTCCATGCTTGTTTCGCATCACCCTGCAGCAAGTTGTTGAACCGGTCATCTTTGAAGAGCTCTCAAATCTGAGGACCCACAAAAACTCCCTCTTTAATCTTTGCTTCGCTGAGTTGAGGGAATTTTTCATGCAGGTATCGGAAAGCTGGCGAAGTGCGGTCCATGGCTTTCACAAAGTTTTTCATCAAACCTAGTCTGATGTGAAGGGGTGGTAGCAGGATTTTGTGAGCCTCAACCAGAGCTGGGTGCTGGATATTCTTCTCTCCAACTGTTACATTTTGTCTGCGATTCCATTCCTTCAGCAAGTAGTGCCAATCCCTTGCTCGGCTATCCCACTCACATATGAAACACATGTATTTTATATATCCCTGCTGCAGTCCCATTAAAAGGGCAACTACCTTCAAGTCACCACAGAGGTGCCAGCTGTACTTGTTATAGTTAATGGAAGTCAGTAGATGCTTTAAGTTATCATATGTCTCTTTCATGTGGACGGCATGCGCTACTGGAATAGATGGAAGACGGTTTCCATTGTTCAAAAGCACAGCCTTCAGACCCAGTTTCAAAGAGTCTATAAATCGTCTCCAGTCTTGTGGGTCATGAGTGATTTTTAAGGCATTCATGAGGCTTTCAATATCGGAACAGAATACCAGATTACTTTCCTTTCCGACTGCGTATAGTACACTGCTGACGTCAGATGGCTTCAGCAGCCGTCTGGCAGTAGTATTGCATTGCATCAGAAAATGATGCAATCAACTCTGGATGATGTGTGCATGCTGGTATTATGCAATGTGATGCAATATTACATCATTCAAGGCTTATTTGGGATGTTGTTGATGTTCTACTGGATAAATTTACACGGTGAAACGTCAAAAATGAACTACATGCAATATCTTCAAAACGAGAGGCAATAAATTTTTTTTAATGTTATATTCGTGTTCAGCTCACCAAGATACTACAGATTAGGGCCTTTTAAAGTCAGTAACGATTTCAATGTTGACCAGTGTTATTTAAGTTTGGTTTAAAAAATAAAGCTTCCATAAAAATTAGCTCCTTCTGGACAATTTTACAGCCTAACAGGATTTTTTTAAATCATTGCTGTTTATGGTAAAAAGTGGGCTCACTTAGGTGATGTCTTCATACCTTTGCTTTCCTTAAATACTTCGGCGCTCTAATTGCTATACAGTTTCTACTCCATTTCACCATTGTTTGTTATTCTCAAACTGACATTTCCTGTCCATTGCTCTCTCCCACCCTGCAATATTTCACATGTTCCATTTCTTAGAAAGAGAGTGCAAGTCTGCAAGAGAAATAGACAGTATGGCAGATATGTGTACCGGAAACAGCAGTCGGTATCTGTGGCTCCGATCAGCGCTGTTTACTAAGGCACTGTACTTGAGCAGCGGCAGTAGCTGCTGTGAAACTTGCAAAAAACAGGTTGTTTATACCTTATCTCACATCACTTAAAAAGGCTCTGTGCTCCTCTACATGTCAAAGTTCTTGGCATATGTGAACTATCCCTGGTAGCTCCCTAACCACATAGAAAATCTTTGTGGAACAGAGCTGATTAGCCCAAATTTCAATTCTTACTCATTTATTTCTGTAGCAAGCTATTTGGGGCCAAACTGAAAGAGTAGGCAAAAAGGGCAATAAGGAGGTAATTCTATAACAAGCTGCATACAGTTGTGTTCTATCAATGTATGTGTGCCACCATTTTAAATGACTTATGTGTGGGGATGGACACTTATGTGTAGAGTGTAGGCAGTTGCTAATCTATATGTGCACACATCAGGATGATGGAGCATAGTTTTGGAGTGTGCACGACCACAGGGGCAGAGCTTGAAAAGAGCATAGATGGTGCCAAATTTATGCACATAAGTTAGAGAATACTATTACTTATGTGCGTTTTCTACAAATCTAATCATGGGCATTTACACCAAGTTTAGAGTTGGTGTATGTGATCCAGGTTAGATTTGGCACACTTATCTTACTACTTATGCTCCTATTCTATAAGGCATGAGCATACTTTACAGAATAGATACCAAATATGTATGTGACAATGCATATTGAACTAAGCAATCCTTACAGAATTACCTTCCATATGTGCAAATAGTCTGCAAGTTAATTTGACTGTATAGAAACAGTGCTTTTATCTACTCAAAAGCTTTTATAACCATCAACAGCTTTTATAAACATCGGGGAGGCGAGGGGGAAGGGAAGCCCCTCCCCGATCGCTGCCGCAAGGCTGATCAATCCCACCGCACCCCAGAAACTATAAACAGAAGTGCTGGAAGGTGCACCCGCACCTGAGGGCCTCGCCAGAGGGCCCTTTGACGTGGCCGTTAGGTGCGTACCAAAGGCACAGACTGAAGGATATCTTCCAGAGCAAGACAATTCACTCACACCTCAAAGGTAGGAAGATGCTTAGACTAGCTCCTCCCTTCTACCCCTCACCAAACCATTTGCACAATAAACAAAAGCTAAACGAGCCACTTCACAGTCACTCTTTCTGCCCCAGCTGAAACAAAACCCCCAGTGCACCACCACAACCAACTTCACATTGGGGAGCCACCAACCACAACAGAAATCTCAGCCAACTAATCCTTAGAATAAAACTAGCACCCCCCCCCCCCGCCAACTAAGCAACACTCCCCTGTCTAACACAGATCTCAATAATCAACCCCACCATGCCCTCCATATACGCCCTGATCTATGCTCTGATCACCCTCAAAGTACTAACTCATACCTTCTCACTCAAGCCATTTCATTCTTACACCCTATGTATCCTACTACACCCCCCCTCTCCCTATGCATAGGAAAACCCCTTACCTTATACATATCCCCACCCTCCTGCTCCCTACAAACACTCCCCCTCTCCCTCTCACCCCCCACCCACTAAAATGTGCATTAATTAATGTACGTTCAATCAAGAAAAAGATCCAACTGATCTGAGATCTCACCACAAGCAAGGACGTAGACATCCTTTGTCTAACTGAAACCGAGAAACAAACTCAGTCCTACTAAATCACCTCACTCCCCAAGGATACCAACTACATCACAGCCCCATCTCCATCGTCAAGGAGGCAGAGTACTCATCCTCACAAAGCTACGTCATGTCACAACTTCTGCACTCAAGCCTCCAACAACACAAGCAGCTCTGACACCCTCACCATCTCTAATAAACACATCACACTATGCCTCATCTACTGATCACCACCCACCTCTGCCTCTGACTTAACCAGTTTACTAGAACACGCTCTCTCGATCACTAAGACAAACAAGACCTCCGTACTCCTAGAAGACTTCAACCAACCCTCCATCCAACAAAATCAAGCTACCGCCTTCCTGGATGCCATGAAAGCCATGAAATTCGACCAGATCGTATATTCCCCCACTATTTGTAGATATGGAAGGTAATTCTGCAAGGGTTGCTTAGTTCATGATAAAGGCAACACCCTTGACTTGATCTTCATCAGCAACCTCACCACCCCTCCACACATCATGCCACCTATGCACCACAAATACAACCAGTCCCCTGATCTGACCACTGCCTCATCCACTTCAATCTCTCACTCCCCCTAAACCCAACAAAAAGAAGATTTAAGCAATTCAATAAAGATGACTTCCTTGACAACATAGTACCCCAAAGACCCTGAAGCAGTCCCAGATCTATGGAACAAAACCATCCACACTAGCCCCAACTAGCCTACATCACAAACCCAACAAAACTCCAAAAACCCCATGGTACGCACCAGAATTAAAACTCAACTATGGAAACTGGAAAGAAAATGGCATAAATTCAAGCACCCCTCAGACCGCAACCTCTATACGAATCAACTAGATAACTACAAAACCTCAACGGACAATACAAAAAAACAATACCACTCAAAACTTATCAACTCATCCCTCAACCACCTGAGAGAACTTTTCAATACTGTAAAACAACTATCCAAGCATCCAACCAAGCCTACCTCAGGAAACTTAATCAACAATTAGCAGACTGCTACAAAAAACTTCACGACAACCTCAGAAGCAAGATCTCCCCTCACCCCATGCAACCACCACCATGCTACCCTGGTCGACCTTCCACCCATAAGCACAACCCACATTGAAACCATCATCTCTTCACTCAACAGCACCACCTCCGCCCTTGACCCATGTCCAGTTACCTGGATCAAGGCAGCGAAAGCAGAGCTCAGCCCCATCATCATTAAATTCATCCAAACATCCCTTACCCAAGGACTCATACCCAGCACCCTCAAGTCCGCCTCTATCCCCCAATCCTCAAAAGCCCCACCTCATACAGACCCATCACCAGCCTCCCTCTTCTAGCCAAGATTATGGAAAAAGTAGGATGCCAACAACTCCAGGATCACATTGAAACCAACGCTCCACTTGACTCCCAATAACACAGCTTCCACCTCCACCATGGAGTTGAAACCTTCTTCCTCTCCTTTATAAACAAGTTCATCCAAGGTATCCAGTCATCACATCAAGGATTTATCCTAGTTTTCCTCAACCTTTCAGCGACATTCGACTCCATAAGCCACACCATTCTCCTCCAATGCCTCCAATCCATCGGAATCCAGAACACAGTTCTGACCTGGTTCAATTCCTTCCTGTCAAACCGCCAGCAGCAAATCAAAATAGGTGATGTCTCCTCCACCTCATTCACAAGGCATCCCACAAGGCTCCACCCTCCCTGCCCTGCTTTTCAACATATATCTACAGCCACTCTGCTCGATTATTAAGTCCCACAACCTACTCTACCACCTCTATGCTAATGACATCCTCATCTATACCCCCTTCAACACCAATCAACCTATCCTCACAAAGTTACAGCCCTGCTTCTCCGAAATTTCACAATGGTTCACGAATAATCACCTCTCCATCAACTACAAAAAAACTGAAACCCTCTTCATCAGCAAAGACAGTAAATTCACTCCCCTCTGCTACAATAATCCAAAACAACACTCCCATCAAAGTACAACAAGAAATAAAATACCTCGGCATTACTCTGGACCACAGCCTCTCCTTCAAACAACAAATAAAGAAAACAGCAAACTCAATCTTCTACAAGATCCACACCCTCCAGCACCTCCGCCCAATCCTAGACCCCCCCCAGATTTCAGATTAGCAGAAGCAACCATCTTACCAATCCTTGACTACTGCAACTCTATTTACCAAGATCTCCTGCAATCAACCATCCTTCCACTGCCGTATGCATCCTTCTGGCAGCTCCTAAACAAGATCACATAACCTCCATCCTCAAGCAACTCCACTGGCTTCCCCTCAAAAGTCTCATCAAATACAAAACTCTGATGATGACCTACAAAACACTTCTAGGACTCTCTGCATATCTCCTCAGCCTCCTCCACCCCTTCCAACCAAACAGAGCCAGCCGCCAATCTGCCAGCAACACCCTGATCATCCCCCACTCGAAAACTAAAAGCACCCAGCAAGCCTGCACAAGAGCATTTGAACTTTATGCATCCACGCTATGGAACTCTCTCGCTGCCACCATCAGATGCATCAATGACCTCTCATTTTTTCAGGAAACACCTGAAAACTCATCTTTTCATTGAACATTATGGACCTGGAACATAACCCTATCCACCCACATATCCCAACAGAAGTATACCAATGTATGTAGTTAAGTATTTGTATATACCAGCTCATAGGTAAGTTATTTGTACATAGTTACGTTATGTTCACTCCATGTTTTACTGTATCCTTCTTGTTTGTAGACGGCTTTGATCCAGCAAAAAGCAGTATAAAAGCGCAGCTAAATAAAAAACATAAAATAAATAAATAATTAACCCATAGCTTCTGAAAGAGCAGCACTGTGCAAGCAGAAGCTTGTAACTGTGCATCTGTTCATTCAATTTCATTCAAGGCTTTGCCACAGATATTGGAGCATAGGTTCATATTCTCCATGTGCCTCCAACCATCTTTACACTTAAAAAGATAAATTTTCAAAAGTGTCATGCAAGAATATTTTTCAGCCCACACATATCTAGGCGACTTTCAAATACGAGTTACCTATGTACACTGTCTTTCAATGTTGGCTTTTTATGCAGCTAAAAGTACCCATATACACAAGTGATGCTGAATGATGGGGTATACAATGGGATAATTTTATTACAGGGCATCTAGTTAAATGGGCAGGAAGGCACCTAAATGTAACAACAGACAGGTGCTTATGTGACTTTATAAAATACTAGCGCAAATCCAGCAGCAATTGCATCTACGTCGAAGAGCAGATGTTATGCCTGCTGAAGAGCACGTGTAACTGTCAGCACATATTTTACATGCATGCATGTATTTTATAAAATATAAATGTAAATCACAACTCTGCCCATGCTCCATCCAAAATCTGCTCCTCTACATGACTACAATGCAAGTACGTGTCATCTTGCATCATCGGTGTGACCCAGTGTTATAAGAGCCCATTGACACACATGAAATGGTGTTGTATATGTGAAAATGGTTTATTATTGATCCTCAGTATATACAGGGTGGCCCAAAAAAGTGAGAACATCTCGTAGCATATAAGTTATTTAAAAATTCAAAAAGACAGATGTAAACAATTGACAAATTAAAAAAAAAAAAGATGGCGATCGGAAATTGTCGAAATAAAGAAGTTATATAGCTAAAAAAGGTAAATAAGTAAACTATTTAAGCTTTTAATTTACGAGATGTTCTCACTTTTTTTTGGGCCACCCTGTACATTAAAACATAAGAAATGTCATATTGGGACAGACCAAGGTCCATCAAGCCCAGTATCCTGTTTCCAACAGTGGCCAATCCAGCTCACAAGTACCTGGCAAGTTCCCAAAAAGGCACACAGGTTCCACAATGCTTGTCCAAGGGCAAGCAGTGGATTTCCAAGATCCTCTTTAATAATGGTTTATGGACCTTTTCTCCAGGAACTTGTCCAAATATTTTTTACACCCAGCTACATTAACAGCTTTTAGTATATCCTCTGGCAACAAATTCCAGAGTTTGATTACGCGTTGAGTGAAAAAATATTTTCTCTTATTAGTCTTAAATGGGTTACGTTTTAAGATATGGTGACCAGAATTCCACACAATATTCAAGGTGTGGTCGCACCATTGAATGATACAGAGGCATTATAATATCCTTGGTTTTATTCTCTATTGCTTTCCTTATGATTCCTAGCATTCTATTTGTTTTCTTGGACACCTCTGCACACTGGGTGGAGGGTTTCAACATATTATTCAAACCTTTTTGCTGGGTGATGGTTCCTAATGTGGAACCTTCTATCGTGTAACAATAGCTTGGGTTGTTCTTTCCTAGATGCATAACTTTGCACTTGTCCACATTAAATTTCATCTGCCATTTGAACGTCCAGTCTTCCAATATATCAAGGTCCTCTTGCAATTTTTCACAAACTTCTTGCGTTTTAACAACTTTGAACAATTTTGTATCATCTGCAAATTTGATCACCTCACTCATTATGCTCATTTCCAGATCATTTATGAATATGTTAAAAAGCAGCGGGCCCAGCACACATCACTATTCATCTTTCTCCATTGAGAAAATTGGCCATTTAGCCCTACTCTCTGCTTTCCATCTTGTAACCAGTTCCTGATCCACAATAGTACAGTGCCTGAAATCCCATGACTTTTTAATATGGCCAAGAGTTTCTCATGAGGGACCTTGTCAAAGGCTTTCTGAAAATCTAGGTACAGTATGGCCCTCATTTACGAACGCCGGTTGTGAGGCTGCACGTCCTGATGGGATGTGCAGCCCTGCAATCCGCCTAGACCCTATTCCCCCACCGGCTTTCCCCATACGTCCTGTGCTTCAGGATGGGGAGAGCCGGTGGGGGGCGATGGGGGCAGAGCGGTGGCGTGCTGCCCAGCAGCACGGACAGGGCTGATTCAGGTCATGACCCTGTACGTCCTGCTGGGCCTGCTGGGATGTTCTGCTTATACCATCTCAAGGTGGTATAAGCAGCACAAGTTGGCAGATCGGAGCAGGTGAGCAATCCCTGGTGCCAGGGCCGGATGCGTCCCCGCCGCCCAGTCAAGGCCGAGGGAGGCCAGCCATGGATCGGGCGGCAGGGATTTGGGGGACCAGAGCCATGGATGCCGGGGCGCCTATGGGGAGGATGTCTGCACAGGTGGAGAGGGAACGTCGGCCATTCTTGTGCCCAATTCTGACTCCCGTGGGAACGTTTTGATCACACAGACCAGAATCGGGTCTGTCAGCAGGAAATTCCAGATGGCCTGGACATCCTCCTCCCGGAATGGAGCTCTATATTAACTGTCTCACTTTGGTCTACCTGTTTATTCACACCTTCAAAAAAATATAACAGATTAGGAAGACAAGACTTTTCTTGGCAAAAGCTTTGTGGGCTTTCTTCCATTAAACCATGACTATCTACGAGGGTTGCTCAGAAAGTAATGCCCCGCATGTTTTTTCTCAGTCCAGAATGAAGATAGAGGTGTGAAATTGAAAGGGTAGTAACTTGGAACTTCAAAGGACACGTGGTGTAATTTTACAGTCGTCCGACAAATAATGAGGCGGTAGTGATCCTTCAAATGACATCTGTGAGTGACACACGGTACAAACAACGAGCTGTAATTGAATTTTTGGTGGAGGAGAAAGAAAGCGTGAGAAACATTCACAAACGGTTGTGTGCTGTGTATGGAAGTTCTGCGGTAGATAGGAGCACCGTTGGTTCATAGTGGTGAGCCCAGGTTTCATCACCTGTGACGATCCGGGACTAAAAGGCCTCCCCTTCAGCTTCAAAATGCTCCAACAAATCAGAGATGTCTTTCCTTTGACGTTTATGTTCTGTTGTGAGACTTCACGGAATCCATCTTGCATACACTTTTGAGTAGCCCAAAGAGTCAATAATTGGCATTGCACTAGCTCTACTGACGGAAAGCTGTATGGACAATTCCTGACTCGTGATGCGCCGAAAGCACGAATAATGTCATCAGCGCGCTGCAACTTGTCTGGACTGGTGGCTGAGGCAGGATGCCCAGACCGCGGCCGATCTTCCAGTTCCGTTTTACCACTTCCTGACCCTTTACCCTCTTCATCCATCGTCCAATGGTGCTCCTATCTACCGCAGAACCTCCATATACAGGAGATAACCGTTTGTGAATGTTTCTCACACTTTCTTTCTCTTCCACCAAGAATTCAATTACAGCTCATTGTTTGTACTGTGTATCACTCACAGACGCCATTTGAAGGATCACTACCGCCTTGCTAGTTGTCGGACGACTGCAAAATTACACACGTGTCCTTTGAAATTCCAAGTTACTACCCTTTCAATTTCACACCTCTATCTTCATTCTGGACTGAGAAAAATCATGTGGGGCATTACTTTCTGAGCAACCCTCGTACATGTTCAGTAATTTTATTCTTTATAATGGTTTCTACCATTTTGCCCAGTACTACTGTCAGGTTCACTGGTCTGTAGTTTCCCAGACCAACTCTGGAACCCTTTTTAAAATGTGGCGTTACAATGGCCATTCTCCAATCTTCAGGTACTACAGATGATTTTAATGATAGTTCACAGATTACTAATAGTATGTGTGCAATCTCATATTTCAGTTCTTTCAACACCCTCGGATGTATATCATCCGGCCGAGGTGATTTACTATTTTTCAGTTTATCAAATACTTGTATTACATCTTTCCAGTTTATCGCTATTTTAAAAAAAAAAAATGTCAGATATATCACCTTTAAATACCATTTCAGGCATGGGTAAGTTCCCTAAATCTTCTTCAGTAAAAACCAAAGCAAAGAATTCATTCAGTCTCTCCTCTATGGTCTTGCCCTCCCTTAGTGACTTTTTTACCCCTCTATCATTCAATGGTCCCACTGACTCTCACAGGTTTTTTGCTATGAATGTACTCAAAAACGTTTTAATAATATGTTTTTTGCTTCCACGGCAAGCTTTTTTTTCAAATTCTCTCTTTGCCTGCCTTATCAATGCTTTGCATCTAACTTGCCTATACTTATGTTATTTCCCATTTTCGTCATTTGGCTCCTTTTTCCATTTCCTAAAAGATGCTTTTTTGGCTACAACAGCCTCTCTCGTACTTCACCTTTAAACCATGCTGGCAGTTTTTTGGCCTTCTACCACTTTTCTTAAAGTGTGGAATACATCTGGTCTGGGCTTTTAAGATAGTATTTTATTTACTTATTTACTTTATTTAACATTTCTTATATACCGCCTTTCATTATATCATTAAACAAACTGAAATTACATTGAACAGGACATTATAACTTGGAGATAACTATTTACAGGGAACATGGACAATGGAGGGTTAAGTGGCTTGCCCAATACCACAAGGAGCACCTGTGGGACTAGAAACCCCAGTCCTTCTGTCCTAAGGTTGCTGTCCTCTAGTGGGATTTGAACCCCCTGACCTTCCGGCCTGAGGAAACTTGTCCCAACCACTAGGCCACTCCTCCCTCCATTAAACAATGTTAAACAACGTCCATGCTTGATGTAAATCTTTAACCTTTGCAGCTACTACTCTTAGTTTTTTCTTAATTATTTTCATCATTTTATCATAGTCTCCCCTTTGAAAGTTAAAAGGTAGTATTGTGGATTTCCTTGTCATACTTCTTCCTTTATTACATCAAATGAGATCATGCTATGATCACTATTGCCAAGTGGCCCCAACACCCTTATCTCTTGCACCAGATCCTTCCCCCTCTTATTGATTCATGAACCAACTGCTCCAAGAAGCAGTCATTTATTTCATCTAGAAATATTATCTTCCTAGCATGTCCTGCTGTGACACAGACCCAGTCAATACCGGGGTAATTGAAATCGTCCATTATTACTGTGTTGTAACTTTTGTTAGCTTCCTTGATTTCTGTTAGCATTTCATCATCCATCCGTTCATTCTGGCCAGAGAGTCAGAAGTACACCCCCACTGCCATCGCCTTCCACTTTTTACATGAGATTTCTATCCATAGAGATTATACAGTATATTTTCTTTCATGCAAAACTTTAATCCTGTGTGACTCAATGCCCTCCTAACATAGAGCACAAGCCCTCCACCAATTTTATCTATCCTATCATTTCGATAGTTTGTACCCAGATATCACAGTGTCCCATTGATTGTCCTCCTTCCACCAGGTCTCTGTGATGCCAATCATATCTAACTTTTCATTTAGTGCTATATATTCCAGCTCTCCCATTTTATTTTTTAGACTTCTAGCACTTGCATACAGGCATTTTAGAGGTTGTTTTTATTCATATTAATCTGGCTATCAATTGATAGGGGTAATTTGGAATCTTTCAGCTCTGTACTTAAGGGCATCTAGATTACTTTGATATTTATTGGAACCTCTGATGGGATGGCCTAACTTACCTCTTTTGCTAGTATCCTTCAAGGATACATCCTTCTGAAGCATGCACTCTTGGGCAATTGTCGGCTTTCTCCTATTATCTAGTTTAAAAGCTGCTCTATCTCCTTTTTAAAGGTTAATGCCAGCAGCTTGGTTCCTTCCTGGTTAAGGTGGAGTCCATTCCTTCAAAAAAGCCCTTCCTTTAACCAGAATGTTGCCCAGTTCCTAACAATCAAAAATGTTCTTCTTTGCACCACTGCCTCATCCACGCATTGAGACTCTGCAGCTCTGCCTGCCTTTTGGGTCCTGCGCATGGAACGGGAAGCATTTCGGAGAATGCCACCCTGGAAGTTCTGGATTTCAACATCCTACCTAAAAACCTAAATTTGGCCTCCACAATCTCCTTCCCATACTTTTCTATGCCATTGGTACCAAGACAGAAGACTCCTCCCCAGCCTATTATGTGCATAGAAAAACGTTTCAAATAAAAATATGTGAAGTTTCCAAACACCTCTTCATAATACAGCTAAAAGTATAAACATACTTTCTGGGAACTGAAAATCCACTTGCATATTTATTTTATTTATTTATTTTACAATTCTTATATACCGCACTATTTGCAATCAGCGCGGTTTACATGTAACAAGATCTATGTATAGCATAGATCTAAGCAATCCATTGCTATACATCCTATATTATACAGGCAGATCTTGACTAAAAAATGCAATGTGTGCCTTCGAGTCAGTCCTGACTCCTGGTGACCCAGAAGCTCCTGGGTTTTCTTGGCAGTGTCACCGGAAGTAGATTGCCAGGCCTTTCTTCCGAGGCAATGGAGGGTTAAGTGATTTGCCCAAGGCCACAAGGAGTGCTAGTGGGAACTGAACCCAAGCCAGTGTTCTAACCACTAGGCTACTCCTCCACTGACTAAGCCTTTGAAAATTTATCCTAGAATCCTTGTTTCCTTTCAAACCTATAAGTTAATAGGCCAGTTCAGCTCACTTTTAATTTCAGGGAGGTAGGGTCATCACCTTTAGGAAGATGTGAAAGATGCGACTATACTATGCCTTGCAACGGGATGGTCCCATAGTCATCATGCCGCACAGACCTAAGACAATTCTTCAACAACAAGCATGATGGATCAGTCACACAAGTGGATGATATCATCCAATGGTGCCAGGATGGATGGCATTCTGAGTTCAGACAGAACTAGAAATCTTTCTGGGTCTGCAAGGGAGTTTCCTCCTCATCCCTTTCTTGTTCTGTTTTCCTAGTCTTTTCTTATTAATTTGATCACTTGTACATAGCAAGGCTCTCTCTTCATTCCAAAAAATGGTAAAAAAAGAAAAACAATGTCAAAATTGCAAAAAACATTTTAAAATTAATTACAAATAGAAGAAGACCATTAGCAAATGATTTGAAAAGGAATTTATCTTACTTTCTCTTCATACAGATGGGAAAACTAAATGTATAAAAATATCTGGAGAATAAAACAGTGCATTGGAAAAATGTGAAATTATATGGACCATCCATATAAAAATGGAGGTCACATCAAAAGTCCATAAGGGCTTAAAATGTATAATCCATGCTTATGCTTTTTCCTATTATCTTCATTTCAAGCTGCTCTTTATCATTTGAAAGATGTTATTTTGGCTGTAATAACCTCTTTCATCTCACTGTTTAATAATACTGCCATTCATTTGTCCTTTCAGCTTTTTTGAAGTATCTGGAATGCATTTTGTCTGGGCTTCTAAGATAGTATTTTTAAACAATATCCACACCTGAAGCCTAACCTTTGCAGCTGATCCTTATAGTTTTTTTTCTAACCATATTCCTCTTTATATCATAGTCTTTATTTTGAAAGTAAAATGTTTTCCTTAGTGTTCTTCCTCTAGTAATTAAGTCGGATTTGATCACATTATGATCATTACTGCCAAGTGGCTCCCCTATCATTACCTTTTATATCAAATCCTGCATCTCACTATGAGGTTGGTTTAAAATAGTTCCCCTCTCCAAGGACCAGCGCAACACAGTAAGCCAAGTAAGTACGGCAGGGGGATGCTGACTTTTGGAAGGAAGTTACCAGTGGCGTGCTCCAGCGATCTGTCCTTGGTCTGATTCTTTTTAACATCTTTGTTAGTGATATAGCGGAAGGGTTGTCGTTTAAGGTTTGCCTCTTTGCAGATGATACCAAAATCTGCAATAGAATAGACACCCAGGAAGGTTTAGATAATATGAGGAGGGATCTAGCTAAGCTTGAAGAATGGCCTAGAATTTGGCAGTTGGAATTTAATGTCAAAAAATGCAAGATCATGCATTTGGGCTGCAGCAATCCAAGGGAGCAATATAGTATAGGGGGTGAAGTACTTTTGTTCACTAAAGAAGAGTGGGACCTAGGCGTGGTTGTTTCTGATGATCTTAACATAGGTAAACAGGTAGAAAAGGCAACAGCAAAAGCTAGAAGGATGCTTGGGTGCATACGGAGAGGAATGGCTAGCAGAAAAAAGGAGGTGAGAGTTACTCTGTATAAGTCTTTGGTGTGACCTCATTTGGAGTATTGTGTGCAATTCTGGAGACCGCACCTTCAAAAGAATATAAACAGGATGGAGTCAGTACAGAGGGTGGCTACTAAAATGGTTAGTGGTCTTTATTATAAAGCATATGAGTACAGACTTAAGGATCTTTATATGTTCACCTTAGAGGAAAGGCGAGATAGAGGTGATATGATTGAGACGTTTAAATACCTCCGTGGCAAAAATGCACAGGGGGAGAGCCTCTTTCGATTGAAAGCAAGTTCTGCTACAAGGGGACATGGGATGAGGGTGAGGGGGATAGATTCAGGAGTGATATGTGGAAATATTTCTTTACGGAAAGAATGGTGGATCCGTGGAATAGTCTCCCAGTGGAGGTGGTAGAGATGAGGACAGTATCTGAATTCAAAAAAGCATGGGACAAACACAGAAGATCTCTAACGGAAAAAAGGGAACTGTTGTAGTTGTTGATATGGAAGGACAGACTAGATAGCCCATGTGGTCTTGTTCTGACGTCATTTTTCTATGTTTCTATGTTTGTGGGGCGCTAAAATGCTGAAAAAGAAAAAAATGATAAAATAAAAACAGCAAAAAGTGAAGAAAACATCAAAAACCAAAGTGTTATCAAAACTAGAATTGTGGGTGTAGCGCGAGGTCATTGGCTAATGAGGAAGGAGGGTACTGATTTATAGGCTGCAGGGGGGTGCCAGAAACCCTTGCACTAGTCCTGCCGCTCTCATTGGTTCCTGAGCAAGTTGCTCCATGAAGCAGCTATTTCTTTTATCTAGAAACCTTACCTCCCTGGCATTGCCTGATGTGACATTTACTGTCAATATTGGAATAATTGAAATGTCTCATTTTTATTGTTGCCAACCTTGTTAGGTTTGTTAATTTTAGTAAGCATTTTATTATCTCTCTGGTCATTCTGGCCAGAGGGGGTAGCAGTGTCCTCCCACCATTTATTCTTTCCCTTCACACAGAATTTCCATTCATAAAAATTCCACAGTTCTTTTTGTTTCCTGCAGAACTTTTATTCTATTTGACTCAATGTCCTCTTTAATATATAGTGCCACTCCTCTATCAATTTGATCCACCATATCACTCAGATATAATTTGTATCCTAGTAATATAGTGTCCCATTGGTTATCCTCCTTCTACCACGTCTTTGAGATGCCTATCTGTGCGATGAAGTATATGATTATATAACCAAGTCCCTGAAGTAGCGACTGGTGAAATCTGGCTAGCATCGCTTAATTTTTTGCACTTATAATTTTGTTGTCATATATTTCAAATATACATTTGGATGGTGACTGGAGATTTTTTGCCTATGATGGATGCAGGTCTCTCTGGCTCAGCCGTGTTTATTTACTTCGGACTTGTCAGAGGCTTTCTTCCCTCATAAAAATGAAGCACTGAGCTTTTTGAGAGCTAGTCCTGTGTAGTGTTTTGTGAAATATTTTTGATGTATTAGAAATAATATAAATAAAAAAAAGGAAGCCCAATTTGGAAATGTTTATTTACTTCAGACTTGTCTGAGGCTTTCTTTCCTCATGAAAATGAAGGACTGAGCTTTTTGAGCGCTAGTCCTGTGTAGTGTTTTGTGAAATATTTTTGATGTATTAGTTGAGGTTGTGTGCACTGTTTGGATTTGTATATACATTCTAACTCTCCCATCTTATTTTTTAGACTTCTGGTATTTGCATACAGACACTTCAAAGTATGTAACTTTTTGAGGTCCTGACCTTTCCCACAGCCACTGAGTGATTTATAACAATGTAGTACTTGGTAACTCTATGCTGATGTCAGTGGCTGGCTCCCCAGCAGCTTTCTTCCTAAAACCTGGTATCATCTGCCACCACTACGTTGGAGCCTCAGCAAGAGCAGAAGCTAAGCCGGTCTCAGACTGCAGGTCTCTCTGGCTCAGCCGTGTGATTTACTACAGACATACATTATCCAAAATAACCAATGTCCTGAGATGTCAAAGATCTCATGTGACTTACATTATCATGGCAAAGAGCTTGAATGAAGCTAGTAAGTCCTACTGTATATTTACTGCATAAAGCAGTCATTTACCTCATAAGATGTCTCACAAGGAAATGGGTCCATGCAGACTGGAACAAATGCAATAATGATTAGCTATACCAGCAGGAGAAGTGCTGTTATTCTATTTACCCTCTGTTTTTATACAATCTAGGGTCACCATCAGACAGCTTCTCTCATTAATAGGTACACAGCTTCCAAATTTCTTCAAATATTCCAAGAAGTCCTACTTAAAGAGCACAGAGGCTCAAAGAATATAAACCCACAATCAAGCGCAATGATCCAAAATAAAAACCTTAATAGAAATTGATAACATACCAGTTTACATCACCGGAATAATTTTGCAATAATACCAAACTCAGACAGGATCGAGCTAAATATTAACTGATGAAAAACGCTGCACCGGCGCACTTTATACTGCAACCAACAAAGCCACTACCAATTATAATTAAAGGACCACAAATCTTAAACCTTTAATACCTATAAAGAACATAAGAAATCAACCTTAAAAAAATATATAAAGAACCATTCAAGAGACCCTGTAAAGAGTCAGCCATATCCTCTGACCTAAAAAAGTGCAAATAAACAAAATCAACCAAACAGAAAATAAAGAAATGAAAAGATGAAAAATAATGAAGACAACTCACCTTTTTAGAACTAGGATGTTAGAACATAAAAGTAGGCTTGTATGTAATGTTCTGGAGGCCCCAATAGTAAAACATTGCATGGGGAACTTATGCCACTGCTGTTAAGTTTTTTATTCTCTTAAGAAAAGGAAAGCCCCTTCTTGTTCCTGTACAGGAGAATACTGTTGGCACTTTCTATGTTTCACTATCTGGCTAATGACAGAAGACAGCATCTTTGTTTTGTGAAATGAAGGCTGGTAGTATTGGCTCAATTTTGCCCTTCTTACATAGTAACATAGTAAATGACGGCAGATAAAGACCAGCATGGTCTATCTAGTCTGACCAGCACGATCGCAAGAGTAGGTGCACCTGCCGCTCCGTGCAGGCCACCCCTCCCCACGTCCCTGTTTAGGGGTGAACCCACCACTCCATGCAGGACACCCCTATTTGTTGAGAAATTAGATGGTTCAGTTTATTTTGATTTTATCTTGTTGCTGTAAAGGGATCCACTGTGTCTGTCCCATGCCATTTTGAATTCCGTCACCGTGTTTGCCCCCACCACTTCCATCGGGAGGGCATTCCAAGCATCCACCACCCTTTCTGTGAAAAAGTATTTCCTGACATTGCCTTTCAATTTACCACCTTGCAGCTTCCTGTTATGCCTTCTAGTTTTACAGCTTCCCCGTCTTTGGAAGAGGTTTATTTGTTCATTATTTCCCTTTAAGTATTTAAAGGTCTGAATCATATCTCCCCTGTCCCTCCTCTCCTCCAAAGTGTACATGTTTAGGTCTTCAAGTCTCTTCTCATAAGGCTTCTGACGCAGGCTCCAAATCATTTTGGTCGTCTTCCTCTGAACAGTTTCCAGTCTTTTTACATCCTTTGCAAGATACGGTCTCCAAAACTGAACACAGTACTCCAAGTGAGGCCTCACCAGTGACTTCTACAATGGCATAAGTATCTCTTCCTTTCTGATGGTGATTCCTCTTTGTATGCAGCCCAAAATCCTCCAGGCTTTTGCCACCGCCTTGTCGCACTGTTTTGCCACCTTGAGATCTTCAGAAATAATCACACCAAGGTCTTTCTCCTGATCTGTGCACATCAACCTCTCGCCCCCTATCGCGTACATTTCCCTTGGATTTCTGCTACCCAAGTGCATGACTCTGCACTTCTTTGCATTAAATCTTAATTACCAAGCATTAGACCATTCTTTCAGCTTTTGTAGATCTTTCCTCATGTTAAGCACTTCCTCGGGGGAGTCCACTCTGTTGCAAATTTTCGTGTCATCTGCAAAAAGACAGACTTTTCCATTCAGTCCTTCAGCAATATCACTCACAAATACATTGAACAGTGCCGGGCCCAGGACCGACCCCTGGGGCACCCCGCTAATCACCTTCCCTTCATCCGAGTGAGCTCCATTTACCATCACCCTCTGTCGTCTGTCAGTCAACCAATTTCTGATCCAATTTACCATCTTAGGATTCATCCCCAAGCTACTGAGTTTATTGATAAGCCTCCTATGAGGAACAGTATCAAAGGCTTTGCTGAAATCCAGGTAGATGACATCCATCGCATGCCCCTGATCTAGCTCCCTGGTCACCCGGTCAAAGAAAATCAGATTGGTTTGGCAAGATCGTCCTTCGGTAAAACCATGTTGCCTCGAGTCTTGCAACCGGTTGGTTTTGAGAAAGTTCACTAGTCGCTCTTTCAGAAGCGCCTCCATTACTTTTCCCGCCACCGAGGTAAGGCTCACGGGCCTGTAGTTTGACACTTCTTCCCTGTCACCACTTTTGTGTAGAGGTATGACATCAGCCGTTCTCCAATCCTGAGGAACCTCTCCTGTTTCCAAGGATCTGTTGAAAACATCCTTTAACGGCCCTGCAAGAACCTCTCTGAGCTCTTTCAGTATCCTGGAATGTATCCTATCTGGTCCCATGGCCTTGTTCACTTTCAGTTTCGCAAGTTGTTCTAACACATCATTTTCTGTGAATGGTGTGGTATCTACTTCATTCCCATTTTTATATTTGGGAGTCACAGGTGGTCCTTCCCCAGGACTTTCTTTAGTAAAAACAGAGCAGAAGTATTCATTTAGCAATTTCGCTTTTTCAATGTCACTTTCCACGAGTCCATTAATTGGGAACTGTGTGTGAGAGAAAACTGCAGCCAATCTGAGCACTTTTCAAATCATTTAGAATCCCTTCAGCAAAGGCTCCAACGATCCTGTGAGCAGTGAGTGAGAATCAGCTGTGCCTACTTAATTGGGAACTGTGTGTGAGAGAAAACTGCAGCCAATCTGAGCACTTTTCAAATCATTTAGAATCCCTTCAGCAAAGGCTCCAACGATCCTGTGAGCAGTGAGTGAGAATCAGCTGTGCCTACTTAATTGGGAACTGTGTGTGAGAGAAAACTGCAGCCAATCTGAGCACTTTTCAAATCATTTAAAATCCCTTCAGCAATGGCGCGCCCGTGCCTTGCGGGCCCGCGCCTGAGGGCCTCGCAAGAGGGCCCTTTGGCGTGGCCCTTAGGCGGTGGACCGTGCGGGACCCACTATCTGCTGCTATATGCTTATTCTATATGCTCATTCTGTTCAGCGATATGCTGTTTGTAGTTAATGTAAGGTAATGTAATGTAAGTTATGTACTGTGTTCCCTGTTTGTACTCCTAGTGTTTTGTTGTGATGTAATGATAATGCAATGTATGTTTCCCTCACCTTTGTTTAACTTTGTGCTGTATTAACCGCTTTGATTGAAGGAAAAGGCGGGATACAAAACATGTTAAATAAATAAATAAATATAGGATAGTCATTAGAGACAAAACCCCATGCTCTCTAGCAAGGGCGCATAGTAGAAAGTTTCTCTGTAAGATTGCAGAGAGCATTATGCAGGAGAATTGGGAAATAAAACTGGCTGTTGGAAGAAAACCAGCTGCTACGTTAACTATGCTGCCAAATCCAAAGGAATTGGGGATGGCAAGAAAAGAAGATAGTGTGATAAGCCTGAAGTGATAAGGATTATCCAAGACAGATGAAAGCACTATCTTGGAATCACTACTAAGGCCAGACTAGAAGTAGTGGAAGACAAGACTGGAAACTTGTGGAAAAGTATCAGTAGTCCAATCACTGGAACTCCTGCATGGGCAGCTGCTGAATAAGACAGCAGAGAGAATCTTTCTGTGTAAAACAGAGAGAACAGACAGAATAAGAGGAGAAATTCCTGTCCCTCTCTGATGAGCTGCCCAGACAAAAGAAGGGAGTTTATTCAAGAGAAAAAATTCCACACTGGAATGAAAGAAATGACTAGAAAGGCTAAAGAAGCCCTGCAGTGGTATGGTACCACCCTTTCAGGGGAAACCCTGGATAAACGGGTAGAGAGAGGAGCTGAAGGGTGACTTACCATATGGTAAGTCTGTGGAAGGAAGATATTCATGTTGGAACAGAAACTATCATGGGATAGTTGTTAAACCTCTCTTCTTGGTAAGAAGAAGAGGAGAAACCTGTGACCCATAGACATGAATATCCTGACAGCTCAGCATACCTAGGAGCAACTGGATGTCCTGAGAAAAGGAATCCATGTGTAGAGTTTTGAATGAAAAAACAGTGAAAAAACTTCTACTGGAAAGAAGTCAACTGTAGGTTGTAAACTTCAGGACCCTATGGTTGCTGGGTTTGTTCAGCCTGGCTAGAGTTTGGATTCTTCAGACCAGGACGAGGTTTCCCTTGCTTCTGAACATCTGTATGATGGGCAGGAGAAAATTGAAACCTTCTTCTCCTAGGGAAAGAAGGTTTGGTAGGGCATTTCCTACCTACTGGGGAAGGAGAAGGCTTAGAATAGCCTCCAGAAACAGGGAAGTCAGTGGACCACTGAGCAACCTGATGTAAAGACTCCTTATTGAAAAGATTTTCCCCAGTGCAAGGAGTATTACCCAGTCTTTGTTGTGCCCATCTGCTTAAGTCTGAAGCTTGGAGCCAGGCTCTATGTCGTGCCCCTATGGCTATAGCAGAAGTTCTGCTAACAGACTCAAAGGAGTCCAGGGAAGCACGAGTAAGAAACCAAGAGATGCTTTTAATATGACTAAGTAGTAAGGAATAGTCTGCAGTCTTGGGCTCTGAAAGAAAAGGAGTCAAAAGATATAATTTCTTTGTGACCTCCTGAAGTGATAGACTCATATAAAAAATATATGAGAGAATCCTTGTTCACAGCATAGATGTCTGGAAGGTTTGACGTCCAAAAGCATCTAGTGTCCTAGACTCACGACCTGGTGGGTAAGAAGAGTGCTTCTTCTTACTTTTCACCTTCCTCATTGCTGATTCCACCACAATGGAATGATGGGGAAGTTGAGTCTTTTGAAATCCTGGAGAGGGGGGTACCTGATACAGAAGATCAGTTGCTCTAGAAGGTGAGGGAACCCTTAAAGGTGCTTCCCACATTCTTAGAAGAAGATCTTGCAAGGAATGATGTAAAGGAAGCATTATATTTTCCTTTTCTCCAGTAGAAAGAGAGCCTTGTGTAGGATTATAGCAAGGGATAGGAATAGCAAGACATGTTGCCATATTCAGGAGAAAATTCTGAAAAGAAGGATCTCCAAAGGGAACCGTCCCTGGACAGGCTAGACCTGAAGAACTAGCCTGGGCACCGGAGGATCTACTTGAGAATATAGGAATATAAGATCCTGCACGGTGCAAGAAAGGATCCTTAAGGGATGGATGCTGGTACTGGAGGTCATGCCCTGAGACAGTCATCATTGCATCGTCCATGCCAGGTATCGACTCCAAACTTGGTATAGAAAGGAGCGAACCTGGTGAAAGAAGCATGGAAGGAGCTGGCCCCGATGTTACTGCGGGTACCGGGACCGATACCGATACCGGTAGCTGTGTCGGAATTGAAAGCGACACCGACATCGAAGCAGTCATCGGTGGCTGCTCAATCGGTACCGAGGTAACCGAAGGCTTTTGGTAATCAGCCTCGGTACCGAGCAACCGGAACCAGTAAGCGTCGGTACCGAGACGTGTCGGTACCCAGTCTTCTAGACTAGAGGTCGATTCTAGACTCGGCATCGAAGGAAGCGAGTCTATCGATGCATGTCTAGAGGGTACCGACGTCGGTGGTAGTATCGGCGTAGATGCCGATACTGGAAAGTCAATCTGGGGCGTATCGAACGGTCCCGAAGGTACCGAGAAAGCCAGATGACGATCCCTGGTGAGGAGTGAATCGCTCATCACCAGTGCCGATGCCGGGGTATTGGTACCGCTCAAAGCAGATGCCACCACCGAGCATGGCTCAGGTATGTTCTGTGAGGGGTGAGCCCCAGGAACAACCTGAAACCCCTGATAGGCTTTGGAGGCCGAAGACTCCCGCCGGGGTTTTGAAGCCAGTGGACCCTTGAGGGCAAGGCCGGAGCCGTCATCATGCTGTGCATGAGACTTACCACTCAAGGGTTGGCTAGTCTTAACAGACTGTTTGTGGGTTACCTGATCCTGTGGAGAAGAAGAAATGGTCAGTGCCCTGGCACTGGAAGGCAACGCGGTATCGAGGGAAACTCGAAATGGAAAATCTCTTCTCACAATATTGTAGCCTAATGGCTCCGGAGGAAAATGGTCAGGACCCAAACAGGTTAGACACCAGTTTTTGGAGTCTAAGAACAAAACTGTACTGCCACAGCTTAGGCACTTCTTAGGAAAAGAAGGTGGCGGCTCCATGATGGAGAGGCCTAGAAGGCCCAAAAGGTTTAAGACAGAAACAGAGGGGAAAAAAAATTCCCTGAATTTAAGAAAAAGAAAAAACACCGGCGGTACCGGTGGAGATGGGGAGACATCCGCGACCACAAGAAAACAAAGAATTAAAGAAAATATTTTCTGCGGTGACAGGAGGACGTCCTGCCGGCTCCGCGGAAAAACGAAAACTGAGGAGAGACAGTTGGAAAGGCGGGAAGGCAGCACGCAGGCGCTGAGGGATGCTCCCAAAAGCTTTCTGATTGGACGCTGGGGAGCGTTCCTGCGCAGGCTCCGTCGGTACCGACATACCCATATGTGAAGACTCATTCCTGCTTGTTCCTGGAGATAACAATGTCACACTCCCTATCTCCCCTCCACTACAATGTGTGTGTGTGTGCAATATGCATGATTTGTAATTACAACAGATACCTGCCAGTAGTGTAGGAGATAGAAGAGATTTTTACAGTATTCTCTGCAATCTTAGCCAGACAATTCCTGCTCGATGATAATCCAATGCTACTTGGATCCAAAGAAGACAGAACACACTGGATGAGAAGAATACAACTTTATTTTAAGAGGATTCACCTCCAACAAAAAAATAGTAGCAAAGAGATAGTGGGAAACCCTGCTTCTGCCGCTCAGATACTTTACATTCTCCTGGAGTTCCTATGTAGGAAACTTCCATGTTAATGAGCAAATTGGGCAGGACCACTGAAAACTCTAAATCTATTTTTCCTTAACAACTTGTGAAAACATCTTTCTTCCTTTCCTTCACATGGGAGCTTCTTCTCTACATTCTCTGGGATAGGGTTTCCAGGGGCAAATTGCCTTATACAGCATGCTGTTTCAGAGCTAGAAATAAAGGCACACTAAAGACAGCTAGAGTAGCCGCCTAGTGGTTAGATCAACTACCTAGTACCCAGAAGATCAAGGGTTTGATTCCCACTGGCACTCCTTGTGACCTTGAGCAAATCACTTTACCCTCCGTTGCCTTGGAAAAAAAGGCCTGGCAATCTACTTCCAGTGATACATTTCCAAGAAAACCCAAAGGCAGCTGGATTGCCAAGAGTCTGCACTGACTTGACGGCATGAAAAAGAACACAGCTGGAGCACAGGAACCATATTGTGTTACAGTGGTCCTCAAAATTGTCCTGGGGGACTACCAGCTGGTCAGGTTTTCAGGATATCCACAATGACTATGCATGACAGAAATGTGCATGTCTGCTACCTTTACTATATGCAAATCACTTTTGTGCATATTCATTGTGGGTATCCTGAAAATCCAACTGGCTGGTGGTCCCCCAGGACAGGTTTGAGAACCACTGTTGTATTACATTAGAAGGTCCAAGGAGACAAGAAGGAGGAAGTAGGAAAACAGTGAGATATAACTATGAGCCATTAGATGGCATAAGTATAAGCTAACATCTGTATAACATGCCCCAATGGGCCAAGTGATGCCTGGAGTTCAACTGGAGAGCACCAGGGAAGCACCAGTGGCATGCAGGGACAGCTGCACTGCCAACAAGGAACACAGAGGAAGACTGAAGTAAATATAAGCACAGGCCCTGTGTATTAAAAGTACATCTGTGCTGAAGGAATGGGTGAAAACACAACAGGTCCTTGAGCTCCGCAGAGGTTAAAAGGCCTCATGCTTATTTTTTTCATTTGCATGATAGGCTGTAGGGATCCTACACTGCTGGTGTTGGTGAGAGGACATGAGAGAGAGAGAGAGAGAGAGAGAGAGGAGGTGGACTGGTATTTTAAAAAAATCCCCTGGGCCAGTACAGTGTGTTGCTACAATCCACCCCTGAGAATATCCCAACCTTTTTAAGCTCAAAGAATACCTATATTTTCAAAAGTCTTGTGCGGGCAGGCAGTGTGGACATAGGTGAGAACTCCTATGGCCAAAAGAAAGCTAAGGAAACATTAAAAGTCCCATCACAGGCTAGAAGGACTCAAAAGGTGGAGTGTCAGGAGGGGGAAGAGGAGAATGTGCTGTGTGCAATATGTGTGTCTAGCAAAAAGGAGATCTTGGCTACCTGTGCCCTACATGCTGCCTGTTAATTCGCACACTCCAGAGTTCATGCTATATCCTGGAAAGAGGTGAGGCATATGCAATTCCACATGTTCTCAGAAATGAGGTCCCGTACATCTAAGAACTACAGCAGGTATCTCTTGTTGCTGTACAATGCTGGCAGTAAAGCCTATGTGTTGGTTTACCTGAGCATTAGGCAGTGGAGATTTCTGTAGCACACCTGATCAGATCTGAAGACACACTGGTTGAGGAACACTGCTCTGAGCCATAAAAAACAAAACTTAACCTTTTTTGGCCTGAATAACATCCAAGCAGATGATTGCATTGTACAGTTGGTAGAATTTGGTGGAATTGTGTTTGTATTTCATCGTGCCAACATTGAAGTGTTATTAAAACTGATTTGTGATGTCATTATATCTTTCGAATTCAGCAGGCACTTTCCTTTTGATCCGGCAGTGGCCTGAGGTTATGCATCTTTCTCTACTTCCCCCATCACTGCTGTGGAAAGCACATGGGCTTCAGACAACATTCAACACCCACACTGCAAGGTAAAAATACCCTTTGCTTCTTGTCTTTAACAATGTAGGAACAGTTAAGACAAAGAGTTTGGACAAGGCTCAACAGAAACATAATGACAAAGATGAAATTTCTGAGATTCAGAACTGTGGGTGTCTAAACTTCTACAACCAGGGAAAAGGTTGGGGTGCAATAAGAGGAAGCTGGTGCTAGGCAGAGGAGGACTAAAGATTCAAGGGCCCCAAGATACTATGAAATGGAAATTCCCACTGAAATCCAGCTTGGAGAGATTAAGAGTTCTCGTGAGATCTGATGATGAAAAAGTAATGATCCCTTTGTGATTTAATTATGAAAATCTAGGGAGCCCATAGGATTTGATTGTAAAATGTTTGTCTCTCCTTCTGGTTCTGAGGGAGCAGGGCCCCATGAAGATTTGATTACAAAAGTCTAGTCCAGCCAGGAGCTGGGGATAAAGAGGATGCCATCCCAAAAGGGGTCAGCAAGTTAATATTGTGATTCATTTAAAAGTCAAATTTCAAACATTTTAATGTAACTTTGGCAGTTAAGCAGTTAAAATTGCCTGATTAACAATTTCCCTCCTCTGAATGGCTAAATCTGAGCACACAAATCACTGTATGTATCCAAATCTGACCAGTCAAAATAAAGCCAGATTGTAGGTAAGATGAGACAGGCTCCAATTCTTAGCTGGTTAGCATGATACAGCATTCAGTGCTTAACTAGATTAATGCAAATGCAATGTGTGCCTTTGAGTCAGTCCTGACTCCTGGTGACCCAGAAGCTCCTGGGTTTTCTTGGCAGTGTCACTGGAAGTAGATTGCCAGGCCTTTCTTCCGAGGCAGTGGAGGGTTAAGTGACTTGCCCAAGACCACAATGAGTGCTAGTGGGAACTGAACCCTGGTTGCTGGTTACCAAGCCAGTGTTCTAACCACTAGGCTACTCCTCCACTCCTAACCAGATTAATATGGCTGGACAAATTTAGATGCTGCACACAGCCCTAAAACTGGCTAGCCAACCTTTCCTTTTATATTAAAAAAATAGAAAATGTCCAGCATCCCAAAACCCACTCCCAATCCCCTCCCGCAAATTAAATAAAAGTTTCAAGGGACTCCAAACCCCCTGCCTCCTGATTCTTCACTGTGAAAGAAGAAGAAAAAAAGACTAAGGGCCAGTCCAATGAAAAACCATAAAGTAGTATCTCTCATCCACTGGAAACTCTGTAAACACTACAACATCACTATAATTATTTAGACCATTCTTCCAGCATTAGTAGATCTTTCCTCATGTTATCCACTCCCTCAGGGAGTCCACTATGTTGCAAATTTTCGTATCATCTGCAAAAAGACAGACTTTTCCATTCACTCCTTCAGCAATATCACTCACAAATACATTGAACTGTACCGGTCCCAGGACCGAACTCGGGCAAACCACTAATCACTTTCCTTTCATCCGAGTGAGTTCTGTTTACCATCACCTTCTGTCATCTGTCAGTCAACCAATTTCTGATCCAGTTCACCATCTTGGGACCCATCCCCAAGCTGTTGAGTTTATTGATAAGCCTCCTATGTGGAACAGTATCAAAGGCTTTGCTGAAATCTAGGTAGATCACATCCATCGCATGCCCTTGATCTAGTTCTCTGGTCACACAGTCAAAGAATTCAATCAGATTTGTTTGGCATGATCGTCCTTTGGTAAAACCATGTTGCCTCGGATCATGCAACCTGTTGGTTTCAAGAAAGACCACTATTTGCTCCTTGGAGCGCTTCCATTACTTTTCCTGCCACCAAGGTAAGGCTTACTGGAATGTAGTTTGTCACTTCTTCTCTATTACCACTTTTGTGAAGTGGTACCACATCAGCCCTTCTCCAATCCTGTGGAACTTCTCCTTTTTCCAAGAATCTATTAAAAACATCCTTTAATGGCACTGCAAGAACCTCTCTGAGCTCTTTCAGTATCCTAGGATGTATCCCATCTGGTCCCATGGCCTTGTCCACTTTCAGTTTTGCAAGCTGTTCTAACACATCATCTTCTTTGAGTGGTGTGGTATCTACTCCATTCCCATTTGTATATTTGTCAATCAAAGGTGGTCCTTCTTCAGGATTTTCTTTAGTAAAAACAGAAGTATTTGTTTAGCATTTTCGCTTTTTCAATGTCACTTTCCACAAATCTGTTCCAGGCACTTTTGAGTCCTGCAATTCCACCTCTGATTTTCCTCCTCTCCTGAATATACCTGAAAAAAGTCTTGTCGTCACACTTCACATCTTTAGCCATCTTTTCTTCTGCCTTGAATTTTGCTATCCTTATTTCTCTTTTTGTCTCTTTTAGTTTGATCCTGTATTCCTTTCTGTGTTCCTCTGTTTGCAAACTTCTGAATTTTGTGAAAGCTGTGTTTTTTGCCTTTATTTGTGCAGCCACTTCTTTGGAGAACCAAATAGGTTTCCTTTTTCTCTTGCTTTTATTTACTTTCCTTACATATGTATATGTTGCCCCTTTTACTGCTCTTTTAGTTTAGCCCATTACAATTCTACTTCCCTTATCCCCTCCCAGCCTGCCAACTCCTCCTTCAGGCACTAGGCCATTTTACTGAAGTCAGTGTTTTTGAAGTCTAGGTCTTTGAGCTTGCTGTGATTGGACTCGGCCTTGGCTTTTCTCTCAGATCACACCGTGTGATGATCTCTTCGAACCACCTCCAACAATAACATTGTGCAACAATACTTACAACACTAAAAATGAAATTAAATATCTAGGAGTCACAATCGATAGCAAACTAAAGATGGAAAAACACCTCAGCAACACCAACAAAGCCATCTTTCACAAGCTTCGAGTACTACGACCCCTGCGGAATATACTTGATCCATGTGATTTCCGGTCGGTTGCACAAGCGCTCATCATGCCTCACCTAGACTACTGTAACGCCATCTTACAGGGTCTACCAAAGAAAACGACCAATATATTACAATTGGCACAACACGTAGCAGCCAGGATCATCATGAAATCAAGCGTCACGGAACATATCACACCTGTATTGATGGAACTGCACTGGCTACCAGTCAGTGCCAGGATTCAATACAAAACATTGGTAACTACATTCAAACTAATACACAACTTAGCCCCCTCATTCCTATCCACCCTTATCTCCACGCAACAAACCACCAGAAGCAGGAGACCCATCAATTCAGACACACTAATAGTTCCAAACGACATCAGACATGTAAAAGTCAGTACCAGCCGCCCCCACTTTATGGAACCGCCTACCACATGAGCTGAGAGCAATTCCAGGCTTAGTTGACTTCAGGAAGAAATTGAAAACGCATCTGTTCAATTGTCACTACGACCAGATGTAAATCCAAGAAGATAAAAGATGAAGTGAGTAGCTGTATGTAAAAATGTAAATAGATGAAGGACAATCTCTTTTGTAAATGTATGTTGGTACATTAAGGTCTATATTTTAGACCCTATTATGTGTGCTGTGTATTACCCCTATTCTCTCTATCTATGCCCCAAATTTTCTGTCTTGATTTGTGACAAATCCCAAAATTATAATCAAACCGCTTCTGATCGCTGGAAGTAGTGGTATATAAATGTTTACTAAATAAATAAATAAATAAATCTCTGCTGCTCATATGGGCACCCACCCGGATATTCGGCACGCTATCTTCTTTGGTGAGTACTAAATCCAGTATCAAGCTTTCCCTGGACAGTTCCATCACCATTTCTCTAAGTAGCGCATCTTGGAAGGCATCCACAATTTTTTTACTTCTTTCCAGATTTGCAGAAGGAATACTCCAGTCCACATCAAGTAGATTAAAGTCACCCAATATGATCACTTCTCCCTTCACGGCTATCTTTGCAATATCAATAATCAATTTGTTATCCATTTCTTCGGTTTGAGTTTGAGGTCTGTAGACTACAACAGTATGAATGACAGTGTCATCTCCTCTTTACAACGCAATCCATATTGCTTCTTCTTTTCCCCACGTCCCCTGCAATCTCCAGGAACAAGCAAGAATGTAGTCTTCACATATGGATGACAACTGCACTGACGGAGCCCGCGCTGGAACACTCCCCAGTGTCCTATAGGAAAGCTTTTGGGAGAATCCCACTGTGCCTTCCCGCCTTTCCAACTCTTCCTCCTCAGTTTTTTGTTTTCCGTGGAGCCGACGGAGCAATTCCTGTCACCACAGAAAATTTACTTCTTTTGTGGTCGCGTCTGCCTTCTCGTCGACGCTAGCACCGGCATCGTCGGTATTTCTTTTCTTCTGTTTTCTTTTCTTTAAAAAAAAAAAAAAAGGAGAGGAAAAACTTCCGGGTTCTTGCCCTCCAGGTGCTTAGGCACCATTTTGGGCCTTAGGCCCTTTTTTCCTTCAAAATGGAAAAGCCAACTAATGGTTTCAAAAAGTGTTCCAAATGTAGCACTACTATTTCTGCTACCGACACCCATGACTGGTGTCTTAAATGTTTGAGACCAGACCATCTACCATCAGAATGTCTGCTCTGCAGGAAGATGACAAAGAGGGGCCTGCAGAATAGAGCTGCAAAACTCGGCACCCTTTTTGCCTCGGATGCAATGTCCATGGCATCAACGTCATCGAGGGCTTCATCTTCCTCCCATGGATCTCAGGTAACGAAACCTAGGTCTTCTTCAAAGACTGGTCGGTCTTCAAAGGGTAGATCTCCTTCTAAGCATTGAGATGCTTCAGGCATTGCCCTAGAAGAGAACACACCGGCCAAACAACCCCGGCGGGAAGTCCTGGCCTCCAAAGCATTAACAGGGTCCCAAGATGCTCCCGAGGCTTCCACCTCTGGAGAGCTCTTGGTGCCATGTTCTGAGGTCATGGCCCGCTGTTCTGGTACTGATACCCAGGCATCGGCTGGTTCCATGGATTGGTGTATCCTGGCCATTGAGCGAAGTTTAGCGGCCTTACTAGCAGCTTCGGTACCACTAAAGCCCCTGCAATCAGTTCCGCAGTCATCGGTGCTGGCACTGGTACCAAATGTATCTGCACTGACCATTGCGCCGCTCTCCATGCTACCACCCATGCCGGCCCTGGAATCAGCCTCCGGCATCGAGGGTCCGGTACCGTGGCATTCCGATGCAGATTTTGATCGGGAGGGAGCATCCGGCCCATCGATACTTCGAGTCTTCCAATTCCGATTCTTCCAATGAATCAATCGGTACCAGGGAGGCTCTTCCGGAAGATCCTTCTCCTTCTCCACAATGCCGTATGTCTCCCCTGGGGGACATGTCTTTTCAAGACTTTATACGGGATGTGGCTCGGGGCCTCTCCATTACAGTGACCTCCGAGAAGGAACCAAGAGCTGAAGAACTTGAAATTCTTCAGTATCCAGCAGCCCCTAAGGAGGCTACTACCTTACCCATTCACCGGATATTGCATGACCCCATGCTTAGGATGTGGGAGACACCCTTAACTATCTCTCCATATTCTCGGAGGCTCGATACCATGTACCGGATACTGCAGTGTCCTGGTTTCCAGAAGACACAGTTACCACACCATTCCATGGTATTGGAATTGGCAATGCGTCGAATCAAAAGTGCCAAGACACATTCATCTAATCCTCTGGGCCGTGAACCCAGAACTCTCGATGCCTTTGGTCATCAATGTTTTGATGTCATCGGCCAGAATAAGTTCTTACATACTCTACATGGGTATGTTTCTTCAGGAGGTGGCTAAAGATTTAGAACTAATGGCTCCTCTTCTCCCTGATGACAAGAGGACGGATTACCAGATACTTTTAAAACATGCCCAGTATGTTTACAAATTCATGAACAGGGCTACCTTTGATTGTTTTGAGTGTATTAGCAGGACTTCTGCTATTTGCATCGGTGCACTTCAGATTGCTTGGTAACAAGCATCTGATCTAGAGCAGTGGGTGCAAGATAAGCTGGGGAATATTCCTTGCACAGGGGAAAACCTCTTTGGCAAGGATTGGCAGGACAAGGCTTCTCAGTTGGAGTCCGAGAATACCACTCTCAATAGGCTATCTAGAACCACTGCCAACCCAGCTAAGAAAAAGGCTGTAATGAAGCCCTTTTTCAACAAAAAGAAGTTGTTTTATCCTTCTTATACCCATGCTGTGCACTGTCTGGTTCATGCTTCCCAGAAGGGACAGTAACAACCGAAGCAACAAAAGGAAGGCTCAGGCCCCCAGAGCTTAGCCAGCTCAACAGACCCAGCCTCCACAAGGTCTTTGATTCTTTTCTAGAGAACTTAGCCATCCTACCCTTGGAAACTCCAGAGCCAGTCAACATCCCAGGCAGACTCTGTTACTTTACCCAAAGGTGGCAAAAGATAACATCAGAGCATTGGACTCTCTCCATAGTGGCAGAGGGGTACAAACTTCGCTTTCAAAGTATGCCCCCTCCGTCTACTCCAAGAGAGTTCAGCTATCGGCCCCCTCTCACCACTCTCTTGTGCCAGGAGATAACCACCCTCCTCGCTCAGGGTGCGATAGAGGAAGTGCCACTGTCTCAGCAAGGCCTGGGCTTTTACTCCCCCTACTTCCTTATCCTAAAGAAGACAGGAGGATACAGGCCCATTTTGGACCCCAGAGAATTAAACAAGTATCTGCTCCAAGAAAAATTCAAGATGATTTATGTCGGAACATTTCTCCCTTACTTCCAGAGTCAAGACTGGCTTTGTTCTCTAGATCTAAAGGATGCATATACACATTACCTTATTCATGCAGAACACAGGAGGTTTCTTCGATTCCTCTTTCAGGGAAGACATTACCAGTACAGGGTTCTACCTTTCGGCCTGGCTTCTGCCCCAAGAGTCTTCACAAAATGCATGGCAGTAGTAGCAGCATTTCTAAGAACTCTAGGGATATTTGTCTTCCCTTACTTAGACGACTGGCTCATCCGGGTAACTTCAGCTCCAGAGACCAGCTCTGCTCTCTCCCACACAATGCAGGTTCTTCAACACTTGGGATTTATAATAAATCTTCCGAAATCCCAACTCACCCCTTCTCAAACCTCAGAGCTCATAGGGGCTCTCCTAGACACGCAGCAGTCAAGGGTTTTTCTACCACAGGTCCGCTGCACTCAAATAGTTCAGCTAGCTTCTCAGGCAGGTATGAAGACTTTCCTAACTGCTCAAGAAATGCTTCAGTTGCTGGGCCGTATAGCTTCCACTTTACATGTAGTTCCCTATGCTCGTCTGCATATTTGTGCGGCCCAATGGATCCTGGCTTCGCAGTGGACTCAAGCATCAGGTCGTCTGGGGGACAGAATCATGATCTCTGCACGTCTAATTTCGCCCCTCCAATGGTGGCAATCACCAGAAAACCTTCTCGTAGGGTCACCTTTTCAGATGCTACCACACCAATCTACCCTGACGATGGATGCGTCCAAATTGGGTTGGGGAGCTCATCTGGACAATTTCTCCATTCAGGGTCTTTGGACTCAACAGGAGGCTGACTTCACATAAATATTTTGGAACTCAGAACCATCCACAATGCTCTCAGAGTGTTCCAAAACCACCTCCACTCCCAAACAATGCTAGTCCAGACAGACAATCAGGTGGCCATGTTCTATGTGAACAAGCAAGATGGAACAGGTTCTCAGGCATTGTGAACGAAGCCCTACATCTATGGTCTTTTGCCATATGCCATCAGATCCACCTACTAGCAGTGTATCTCCCTGGCAATCAAAATCTCCTGGCAGACAAACTCAGTCGAGTACTACTGCCACACGAGTGGTCTCTCCATTCAGATCAGATTGCTTGAATCTTTCAAATCTGGGGAACCCCAGATATAGATCTGTTTGCAAGTCCTCAGAATGCCAAACCTTTCCGCTTCTGTTCCAGAATCCCTGCTCAGAACAGTCAGGCAATGGATGCTTTCCATCTCCACTGGGGTCAGGATTTCCTATATGCCTACCCTCCCATTCCCCTTATCCCCAAGACTCTTTTCAAACTCCAGAGAGACAGGGGCTACCTGATCCTCATAGCCCCGTGTTGGCCACGTCAAACGTGGTATCCATTGCTTCTACGTGGTATCCACTGCGTCTATGCACCAAAGATGTATACAGAGGCACTATCACCTCCTTTTTTCTGCTAGCCATTCCTCTCCCTATGCACCCAAGCATCCTTCTAGCTTTTGCTGTCGCCTTTTCTACCTGTTTAGCCACTTTAAGATCATCAGACATAACCACGCCTAGGTCCTGCTCTTCTTTAGTGGACAAAATTACTTCACCGCCTATACTATATTGCTCCCTTGGATTGCTGCAGCCCAAATGCATGACCTTACATTTTTTAACATTAAATCCCTGATGTAGTCCATCAACACGGTATAGCCTCTTGTTGTTCCATCTATTTCCCCAGTCACCTATATATCTAAATCCTTCTTGTTTGCACCAGGTTTGGAGACATATATTAAAGTTGATTATGCAATGTATTTATTTATTTATTTTATTTATTTATTTAACAGCTCTTCTATACCGCGCTATTATCAGTGCGGTTTACAGTTAACAATTTGACTCTAGGACAGTAACATATCTGACCTGAGTTTACATAAAACAAGGGAAGTAACAAGGAGTTGAACTGGGGTAACTATGTACATTTAAATAGCTTGGTATTATTTACAATAATGTACAACAGAGGCAGTAGCCTTTCTGCCCCCTTACCAAGGACAGGTAGAACTTCTGAGAATGCTATAGTGTTAGCAATGGGTTTGAGTTTCTCTCTCAGAATCTGGAAATCCTTCTGAACTATAGAGGCACTGTTTCTAGCCAGGTCATTTGTACCCAAATGGTGGATGACATCAGCAATCCACCTAGACGCCCCAGACTATACAGATATATCAACCTGCATTCACGAAATAACAACATGGCTTACTAACAACAATTTAAAAATCAACATTAAAAAAACTGAAGCAATCATCATCACAAGGGAATCCACCTTCACTCCTCCAACCACCATCAACATTGCAAATACACCAATCACTGTAAAAGAGGAAGTTCGATATCTTGGAGTGATACTAGACAATTTACTCTTCAGGCACACATTAACAAAACATCCAAAACAGCCTTCTTCAAACTAGCAATGCTCCGAAGACTAAAACCTCTGCTCAGCAAAGAACACTTCTGTACAGTATGCCAGGCAATCATCACACCTGTACTGGGCTATTGTAATCTCCTCTTCCAAGGCCTACCCAAACAATCCACTCGACCCCTTTAAATAGTCCAAAACAATGCTGCCCACATTATTCCTGGCGCCTCATTACAAGACCATATAACTCCCATACTACAAGATCTGCATTGGCTACCAATCTCCTCATGAGCAAAATATAAATCAGCGCTCACAATCTTCAAGATCAAAAACAACATGTCATCAGAAATACTTCAAGAGCTCATCGGAACCAAAACAAAAAAAAAAAAGACCGGACAGAAACAGCATTAAAAACACAATACCAACTCCTGGCTTATTCACAAGAACCAATAATTCCACATCCATGCGGGCTTTCTCCCTTGCTGCCCCTGCTATTTGGAATGCATTTCCGGAAAAGCTACGATCCACAACTGACTTAAAAGACTTCTGCAAGTTACTCAAGACTACCTTATTCATTGAACACTACAATGAAGACCACCAATCTCAATCTTAATGCAGGAAATTACAAGACTGTTCACATTTTATGTAGGAAGCCACAAAACTGTTTACGTTTTTGAAATGCAATGCTACTATTTACAACTGAATGCTCCTTGTATTTTAGTCTATTTAGGTTGTTAAAATATGACATTACCATTTACAGTTGAAAGTTATTTGTATATGTTATTGTTTAAAATTGAAATTCTTTGTAGAAGTTAATGTTAATTTGTAGAAGTTAATGTTAATTTAAATGTTAATTGACCCCCCTAAGTACCCCCTTATCCTCTCTGTATATAACCCACTGTACATAGCTCATCCTTATATAGCACTCCAAGAAATCATCGCCTTCACTCACACAAACACTCAAAGTGTTAACACTGCATGCCTACCCCTACTGACACTAACTACTGATTGTTTGAAGTGTAAACCGCTTTGATTTTAGGACAAAGTGGTATATAAATACTTTTAATTAAATAAATAAAAAAAATGTGCAGTGTGCACAGAGATGAAAGATGATACTAGAAAATTATGAGATTTGTCTATACTTTAGCAATTGTACACACAACTGGATAAGGAACAGAAAAAAGGAAATTAGACCTTACCTGCTAATTGATGTTCCTTGAGTGACTCCAGTCCAGTCTTGGCACCTTCGGGTATTCACGCCCCTCCAGCGGCTTGGAGACTGAGCTTGTTATGATCTTCATGACCTTCGCCCACATAGACAGCTGGCTCTACCTCCAGCCTTCAGTATCCTATTAACAAAGCAGACTCACGGAAAGAACTATTAGAACCAAATGGTCAAGAAATTTAACTTGCACACAGAAAGGGCCCCTGCTGTACCATGGAAAAAGAAACAAACCTGCTCACCTGAGACCGAAGCCAGCAACGCTCAGGGAAACCCCCTTCTTGGAGCCCCCAATCGCTATCAGCCATACGCCTACTCTCACTCTTAACCTTAAATCGCATTTCTTGTTTTGTCCATGTCCCCCCCCCCCTTTTTTTTTTTTTTACACCTTCGGAGTTTCACTACATAAAAAAGCTGGAATTCTTGCAGCCGGGGTGCCATGTGTAAGCTAATAGTTTAAGGGAGGAAGCTGGGATTGGACTGGAGTCACTCAAGGAACACCAATTAGCAGGTAAGGTCTAATTTCATCTTCCATTTTATTCCTTTAGTCCAGTTCCAAAGCAGTACTAAAGACAGAAGGGACCCGCTAGCCCAGTCTGCAACACTGCCACGCCAAACCGAGCCTTCTCGGAAACTTGGACATCCAAACAGTAATGCTTCACAAAGGAAGACAAAAAGGCACAGGTAGCCACCCTGCAAATATCGACCTTCAGCACTAGCCCAAACTGTGCCCATGACGCTGCCTGAGCCTTCGTCGAGTGTGCTTTCTATCCAACCAGCACCGGTTGGTGCCTCAACATGTATGCCGAAGAGAGGCCTCTCTAAGCCATCTAGAAATAGACCTTTTTGGGCACCGCTTCCCCCTTACGCGGCCCGCCAAATAAGACGAACAAATGCTCTGACCTATGGAAGGAACTGGTGTACTTCAGGTACATCTTTAACACCCTACGCACATCCAGGCCTCCTAAAGAATCTGATGCCAACTTCCCCGTCGCCTCCATGAACACCGGCAGAGAAACTGACTGGTTCATGTGAAAGACCAAATTGACCTTTGGCACAAAGGAGGATACTGTCCTTAACACCACCTTATCTCTTGAGATCACAAGATAAGGCCCTCTACAGGAGAGCGCCTATAGCTCCAAAATCCTCCTAGCCGAACAAATACCTACCAAAAAGACGGTCTTCAAAGTCAAATTCTTGGCCGTACAATCGACCAACGGCTCAAAAGGCAGTTCCGTCAGGACGGCCAAAACCTAATTAAGATCCCATGGAAGCATAACCGACTGAACTGGAGGTCGTATCTGCTTCACGGCCCGTAGAAAATGGCCAATATCCAGATGTAACACAAAAGATATGCTGACGACTTGGCCTCTATAGCAGGAGAGGGCTGCCACCTGCACCTTCAACGAGCTTCAGGCCAACCCCTTATCCAGCCCTACCTGGAGAAAGGCCAGGACATCCGGTACTGCGCACTTCAATGCAGAAAGGCCTTGTGTCTGACAACAGTGCTCAAACACTCTCCATACCCGGATGTATGCCAGTGAAGTCGACCACCTGCAAGCGTTAAACAATGTCACTATCACTGTAGGGGCGTAACTCTTCTTTCTTAAATGCACCCTCTCAATATCCATGACATAAGCGAGAACTGATCCACCTGTGGCATCCGGATAGGCCCCTGAGTCAATAGGTCCTCCCGCAGCAGGAGACACCATGGCCGCCTGACCGTCAAGCGTTTCAGGTCCACGAACCATGGTCGTCTCGGCCAATCCGGGGCGATTAGCATCACGAGCCCCGCATGAGCTTCTATCCTCTGTACCACCCTTCTGATAAACGACCACGGAGGAAAGACATACAGCAGCCTGTGCGTGGGCCATGGTTGCACTAGGGCATCGAGGCCCCTCCGACATCCATTCTTTCCTTCTGCTGTAAAAGCATGTCACTTTCGCTGAGTCTAAGGTAGCCATGAGGTCCATGATGGACTGCCCCCACCAGCTGACCAACTGAGCGAAAACGCTCTGAGAGAGCGTCCATTCCTCCAGATCAATCTTCACTCTACTGAGATAATCGGCCTCCACGTTTTCCTATCCAGTCATGTGCACCATTGACAGAGCCATGAGATACTGCTCCGCCCATTCCATCAGCTTCCTCCTCCAGTTATACACTGCCCGTTCCGCCCTGCCGGTTGATGTACGCTACTGCCACTGCATTGTCCAAAAGCACCCTCACTGCTGTCCCCTTCAACCGGTGCTGAAACCCCTGCAGAGCCAGTAACACTGCTCGCAACTCCAAATGGTTTATGGGCTATTGCAAAAGTGACACGCACCCTATCTCCGTCCGGAATCACGCCCTGAGATACTCCAGATCCTGTGACAGCGTGATGTGACTCTTGGCGAAGTTTACGATCCAGCCTAAAGTCTAGAGGAAGGTGATGACTTGGTCCGTGACCTGCACGCTCTCCTCCTGCGATTTTGCCCGTATGAGCCAACTGTCTAGGTAAGGGTATATCCTAATGCTTTTCTGTCACAATGTCGCTGCCACTATCACCATGACCTTGGTGAAAGTTCGCGGTGTGGTCGCCAGCCCGAAGGGCAAGGCCCAAAATTGAAAATGTCCGCCTGATACCGCAAAGTGAAGAAATTGCTGATGCTCCGCTCATATCGAAATGTGGAGATATGCTTCCTTAAGGTCGAGGGACGTTAAGAATTCCCCTTCTTACACCGCCGCTATAACCAATTGCAGAGTCTCCATGCAAAAATGCAGAACCCGCAAGGTTCAATTGACATACTTGAGGTCCAAGGTTGGTTGAAATGTTTTGTGAAGTAGATGGAGTATCGACCACACCCATGTTGGCTTTGGGGTACCTTGATCACTGCCTGCAGCTCTAGCAACCACTGCAGGTTCTCCTCTATGGCCTTCCGCTTCTCTCGAGCCTTGCATGGTGAATTGACAAAGGCATCCCGAAGGGGCCAGGTGAATTCCAGGGCATATTCTTCCCTGATGACCTCTAGCACCCACTGGTTGGTCGTGATCCTTGACCAGGCGTCATAAAACTCCCATAGCCGACCCCCTACAGGAACCCCTTCTGCCTAGCCAGTCCTCATATCATTGCTGCTTCTTGGGTGTTGCAGAGGCCGAAGAGTAGAAACCTCTTCCCGTGCCCCTGAAACCCTGAAAGGATGGCCCACTCGCTGGGAAATGCCCCCTCTAGTACAGCATGAACCTTGGCGACTGAAATCTCCGAAACTCTCTTGATTGACCTCTTCCGGGGTGCGATGAATGGCCAACATCTGCTTATCCTCTGGCAAACGTGTCCTCCTTTAGTCTCTTCCAGGTCCTTGACCAATTTCTCTAGTTCTCCAAACAGGAGCTTCCCCCTGAATGGAAGTTTACTGAGTCTTGACTTGGAGGACACATCTGCCGCCCAGTTATGGAGCCATAAGTAACGCCTCGCTGCCACTACTGAGGCCATACCCTTGGACATACACCTGATCAGGTCATAGAAGTTATCCGCCAGAAAAGCTGCCCCTGCTCCAGCTTTGCTAATTCTGGCGGACATTCCTGCTGCGCTTCCGATTCTTGTCTGGCTCCTTGAGCCCACTGAAGACAGGCCCAGGCCACAAAGGCTCCACACACCGAAGCCTGCAAGGACAAGGCGTAAGTGTCAAATTCCTGCTTCAACAGCGTCTCCAACTTCCGGTCTTGGACGTCTTTAAGGGCCGCACTACCCTTTACAGGGATCATCATCTTCTTCATCACCGCCGAGACCGCTGTGTCAACCTTGGGAGCGCGAAAGAGTTCCCTGTCATGATCTGGGAGAGGGTACAGCTGAACCATTGTGCGCGTACCCCTCAATGGCCCCTCTACCACATCCCATTCTTCCTGAATCATGCACTGCACGAGTCTATGGAGAGGGAACACTTTCTGTGTCGCCCGAACGGCCTGGAAGAACCGATCCTCCAGAAGCTCCTCCTCCTCCGGCGCCTCCATACGATAATTCAAGACTTTAGCTGAGTGCACTATCAAAGCCGCTAGTTCCTCTGTGCGGAAAACCCGGATAATGCAAGAATCCTCTGCCTGTGGGATTTCGCCTTCCTCCAGGTCCGCCTCCAGTAGTTCATCTTCTTCCATCTATTCTGCCTCCAGGGGGGCTTCATCCCAGAAGCTTTCCTCTGCCTGTCACTTACTAGGTCCAGGCTCCTTGTCCGCCCCTTCCAGCAGAGAACCTGAGTCTGCGGGGTGCTTAGTTCCACTCTTCGGAGCCACAATCTGTTCGGCAGTACTCTGCTTTAAACAAAATGCTTTATATATAGCAGGAACACAAACTCCGGTGAGAAGGCACCCTGTGCACTTGACACCGTCTGCTCCTCAGAGTTCTTTATTTTTTCTGTCTTCTTGCCTTTGCTCTTCGCCTTTATTGGCAAAGGCTCCTTTACCTCTATGCCTGACTTCGCTGCCCCTTGCGCTGCAGAAGACCCTCCTGTTTCACCTTCAGCAGTAGCAGCTGGGGACCAGTCTGGCTTGTCATCGCGCAATTCAGCCTCCACTGACTGGGACTCCATTTCACAGTCTCTGCAAAACACGGCCGCCAACACAGAGACCCTGTGTGACCCACAGGCTACACAGGTTTTCCTGGCTGGCATCCTTGCAAGGAAGTTCTTTCCTAGTTCCCTTACTCTCTTGGCTGACTTTAATTTAAAAATTTTTAAAAATTTACTCTATCGCCGCCTGGGAGACTATGAGGGCTTCCCTGCCAAGTTCCTGCCTCTCTGGCTCTTAAAATGTCAGCCCCACACGACTCTGCTCCCAATAGGCCCCGAGGCCTGTCAGCATGTTTTCATGGCTCCTGTCGGTTCCCGTGCTTCTAAAATGGCCACTGCTCAGTTCCTTGTGCACTCCAGAATGCACACTCACCATGCGGCCCTGCTACCTCTGATCCCTCGGGTCCCAACTCAAAGTCCTACTCTGGAGAAGCCGCGCCGCAGAAGCTACGCTTCTCAGGACTCTGCAGTGGGTGGGGAGGGCCCCGAAATACCTGGTTTCCTGCTGGCGCGGCTGAACACCCCTCCTTCACTCTGGGGTCGACGCGCCATGGCTCCTGGGCTCAGAGCAGTTGTCCGCTCTCTCTTACTGGCTCACAACTGGGCCCTCGCACTGCACTTCGTTCCCACTAGCCGCCTCCCCTCCCCCCCCCCCCCCATAGGGGAGCACTGTGGCTCTGGCCTTTTGTTTTGTTTTTTTCGCGGCCACAATCTAATTTTGCTACTACAGCTAAAAGGGATGCGTGCTCTGCCCTGTCATAGCTGTACTGCTGCAGTGCTCTATGCAGCCAAAACCCAATACGATTAATAAAAAGGCAAAGTTAAAACTTTTGTTCCTTCAGTGAGTCTCAACTAGTGAGAATCATGTCTCTCCAGCTGCTTGGAGACTGAGATACTGAAGGCTGAAGATGGAGTCAGCTGCCTATGTGGGGGAAGGTCATGAAGACATGACATGCTCAGTCTCCAAGTTGCTGGAGGGGCGTGAATACACAAAGGTGCCAGGACTGGACTGGAGGAATGAAATGGAACCTAGATAAATGGCAAAACAAAGAAGAAATAAAGAATTCAAAGTAAGCATACTTATACAATCCTATATCTAGAAAGCAATCTCTTACACTAATAATTTCAGTTCAGCAGACTATGCAGTGTTCAGTTTTTTAGCAAATGCAAAGTCAATTAGTGCTCAGGTAATACGTTAAACTGAAAGTAATGCAGAAAGTCTCTTTTAAAAAGTTCTTTTTTACACACAGGGGCTGGACCAAGGCATGGTGATTGTGTCTTGCAGGCTTGGGCTATAAGAGTCCATGCAGTGTGGAGGGTGGCAACATAGGCAGAGACGTCATCCTGGGTGCTGCCAGATGAAACTTGGAGGAGGGGAAAGGCGGTTCTACCAGTCAAGGGGTCAGAGAGAATTTCTTCAGTGGACTATTTCTCAGGGGGAAAAAAAGACTAGCGGCAGAGCTTGGAATCAGTTCAAGGCAGAGTCACCGCAAATCTTACGTAAAGTTATTTTCAAGAGACCATTAACTCTTTCCACTAGTCCACCGCCTGTTGGCAGTGAACACACACAAAATGTAAAAAAGAAAAGAATTAGTAACATTCAGGCTGTGCTTCAACAACTTTTTTTTCCCTAAATAAACTTCTCCAAAAAAACTTGCATTCAGGGTCCCCTCGCCAGATAACTGACAATATCAATCGCTACAGAGTTATTGCAAACACACAGCAAACTCTGTCAGACTTATCTGTACTGTCTGTTTCTAAGGTTCTTACTTTAGTGTACAATACATTCCAATCCCAATCCACTGACTCAGAAAATCCATTCCATACTACAGTACAAACTCATCTAGATAGAAAAAAAAACACTAGCTGTCCAAATGCATTAACACTGCAAAATCCATCATAGAAACTCATCTCCCTTTCCATATTCATTAAATTAAACCATTCTTATCCGTTTACTATCTATCAAAAAAAATCCTTCTAGCACTGTTATCATATCTCACTTGTGAATCTGCTTGCTTTTTTGTGAGTCCCATCTGCCTCTCTCTCTATATATATATTTATTTATCATTGTTATTGTGCTCTTTTACCTCATTCTACCTTTTTTGCACTATTGTTCAGCTTTTCTCAGCTCTCTCTTGCTCCTCTCCATAAGTAACTGCAACGTTACTTCTACTATCTGGCCTGTCTGTGTAGGCTAGGTTAAATTCAATACCTATCCTAACTCTGTTTCTATTGCTGCAGAGTTTAAAACTTTTTCCTGTCCCTGCTCTAATCTACCTGAGTGACTAACCCTTCCCCCCCTTGCTGAGGTATTGTATAGCCCCTTTTCCTGTCTTCCAGGTGTGTTTAGCTCTGTTTGCCTCTCCCTCCACTGGGAAGAGAACGGCTCCATTGCAAGCTGCAACTCTGAATCTGATTGCTTTTTGTGAGTCCTGTCTGTCTCTCTCTCTATTTATTTATTTATCATTGTTGGTGTGCTCTTTTACCTCATTGTACCTTTTTTCCACTATTGTTCAGCTTTTCTCAGCTGAATAACTTATATCCCATCCACTCTCTGGCACTCAGACTCTTATAGCTGTCATCTGCTCATTACCTCGCTTATTCACAGGTGCACCTAATCCCCTGTGGGCTCTCTCCCACCTATCTATTTCTTCTGGCCTCTGTTCTCCTCTCCATCTCTCTTCTATGGCTCCTCATTACTTTTTCTTCCTATTCTTCATACTCCCTAATTGTCTCCCCTCCTAACAACACCTTCACTCCTCCCTGCCTTATCTCCCCTTTACCATTCTCACTTCCCCCTCCATTTTGTCCTCTACCCTGTCATCAGTTCTCGAGCTTCACCACTTTCTCCCTCTCATTCAGCCATTTCCTCTCTCTCTAAGACAATCTCATCTTCATTTCCGCCGTACTGTCCCCTCTCTATCCCGCACACTTCTACTCCTCCTCCCTCTCTCATCCGGAGATATCACCCCTAATTCTGGCCCCCTAGACTTTTGTCACACTCTAAGAAGAGATCTTAATGCAACACCTCTAATCTTATTCATATCCCTTTCCTTTCCCCTTCCTCTCTCCCTTTCTCATATGCCTTGTGGAATGCACACGCCATCTCAAATAAACTTGCTTTTACTCCTGATCTCTTTATCTCTAATAATCCATCTTCTGACTTTGAGACCTGGCTCCTCCCAGAAGACACAACATCTGTCGCTGCTCTCTGTCATGGCGGTTATCAGTTCTCCCACACGCTTCGTCCCACTGGCCGTGGTGGTGGGGTTGGGCTTCTACTTTCTCCTTCCTGCCAATTCCAACCCCTTCTGCTGCCTCAGTCTCACTCCTTTCCCTCCTTTGAATTCCACTTCATCCGTCTTTTCACTCCACTTCTTCTCCGGGTAGCTATTATTTATCAACCTCCTGACAAGTCCACCTCTACCCTTCTCACTGACTTTGACTTGTGGCTATCTTTCTTTTTTTCTGGATTCCTCTTCTCCCACTCTTATTCTCGGGGATTTTAACATTCATGTTGATAATCCCTCTGATCCTTATGCTTTAAAGCTTCTTTCCCTTACCTCCTCATTCGACCTCCAGCTTTGCTCTACTGCCCCCACTCACCAGCATGGCCACTGCCTTGATCTTGTATTTTTCTCTAATTGCTTACCCTCAAACTTCTGTATCTCAGTTCTTCCCTATCTGACCATCACCTGCTAAGCTTCACTCTTCATCATCCACCGCCTCAACCTCATCCTGTCTCCTCCAACCTCTTTAGAAATCTTCATGCTATTGATCCTTTGGTTCTCTCCTCCACTGTTACATCATCTTTTTCCTCCACTATCTCATCTAAGTCTCTTGATGAGGCAGTAGCTTCCTATAACGCTGCTGTGGATGTTCTCGCTCCGCACATGCCATGTCCTGTGAGGCATACTATACCCCAGCCCTGGCTTTCATCTACTACCCGCTATCTACATTCCTGTGCCTGTTCAGCTGAGCATGCTTGGCTCAAATCCCGCTCCCTTGCAGACTTTCTACACTTCAAATTCATGCTTGTCTCTTTCTAGTTAGCCATAGCACTCACCAAACAAGACTGTTATGTCCATCTGACTCATTCTCTTGCCTCTGACCCTCACCACCTCTTTACTACTCTCAACTCTCTCCTCAAGGTGCCTCCTCCTCCGACCCCTCCCTTCCTTTCTGCCCAAACTCTGGCTATTTCCATGACAAAATCCACAAGATCACTCTCCAATCCCCCACAAAGTCAGCTACTTCCCCTCCTTCCCCTCCTCTCCCTCTTCACTCCCAACTTTCCCCCTCTACCTATGCTACCTTTTCTTCCTTTTCTATGATCTCTGAGGAGGAAACCACACACCTTCTTTCTTCATCCAAACTCACTACCTGCTCCTCTGATCTTATTCCCACTCGTCTTCTAAGCACCATCTCCTCCACTGTTGTCCCTTCCATTTCTCATATTTTCATCCTATCGCTCTCCACTGCAATTGTCCCTGCAGCCTTCAAGCATGCTGTAGTTACAGTGCTCCTCAAGAAACTCTCACTTGATCCTACTTGTCCTTCTAACTATCGACCCATCTCCCTCCTCCCCTTCATTTCTAAACTACTTGAACGTGTGGTTCACTGCCGTTGCCTTGACTTTCTCTCCTCTCAAGCCCTCCTGGATCCTTTACAATCTGGTTTTCATCCTTTACATTCTACTGAAATGGCTCTTGCCAAAGTCTCCAGTGACTTGTTCCTGGCAAAATCCAAGGGCCTTTATTCAGCCCTCATCCTTCTTGACCTCTCTGCTGCTTTTGACACTGTTGACCACAACCTTCTCCTTCATACCCTGTTCTCGCTTGGTTTTAGGTGTTCTGTACTATCATAGTTCTCCTCTTATTTCTCCCATTGCTCTTTCAGTGTTTGTTCTGGTGGATCCTCCTCTGCTGCTATCCCACTCTCAGTTGGTATACCCCAAGGATCTGTCTTGGGGCCACTCCTTTTCTCTCTCTATACCCAGTCCCTTGGTGTGCTCATCTCTTCCTATGGCATTCAGTACCATCTTTATGCTAATGACTTCCAGATCTACCTCTCCACACCTGACATCTCTCCAGTAATCCAGACCCGGATCTCTGCCTGCCTTTCTACACTGCTGCTTGGATGTCTTACCACCACTTGAAATTGAACATGGCCAAAACTGAGCTTCTTATTTTTCCCCAAAAAACTCCTCTCCTCTTTCTCTTTTCTCAGTCTCTGTGGATAACTCTCTACTCCTCCCTGTTTCCTCGCAACCTTGGGGTCGTCTTTGACTATTCTCTTTCCTTCTCCACACACATCCATCTGATAGCTAAGAGCTGACATTTCTTTCTCTATAATAACATCAACAAAATCCACCAATTCCTTTCTGAACACACTACTAAGACACTTATCCACTCCTTAATCATATCCCGTCTTGACTACTGTAACCTACTCCTTGCTGGTCTCCCACTGAATCATCTCTTTCCCCTTCAATCTGTTCAAAACTCTGCTGTGCGGCTAATCTTCCACCAGCCTCGTCATGCTCATATTACCCCTCTTCTCAAGTCACTTCATTGGCTCCCTATCCGTTTCTGCATCCAGTTCAAACTTCTCCTGCTGACCTATAAGTGCATTCACTCTACAGCTCCTCACTACCTTTCCTCTCTTATCTCTCCCTACACCACTCCTTGGGAACTCTGCTCTTCTGGCAAATTGCTTCTATCTATGCCCTTCTCTTCTATTGCTAACTCCAGACTTTTCTCCTTTCACCTTGTTGCACCTAACACCTGGAACAAACTACCTGGTCCCAGAGTTTTCTCATGCTAAGTCATCTGCTCATTCTTCCCCTGATTCTTCTTTTGGCCTAACAGTGGTCAAAAGTCCCAAGCAGGCCTGTGGCCTGTATCCAGGCCAGCTTCACAGGCCTAGTTACACAAGCACTGTCCCGGCCTGGGTCCGACTCCCTACAACTATAACTCTTATTTATTTATTTATTTAACAATTTTTATATACCGCGCTATTTGTTATCAGTGCGCTTTACATATAACAAAGGTTGCACAGTCAGAAGACTGTTCTGTGCTTACATTGAAGCAGGAGTTTAAACTTGAATCAACAGGGTGGAAGGTTGTTCCAGCACTTTGGGGCGTAGAAGGCAAAGGTTCTTTTCTTGGTCATCTGGGTGCACTTGATGGACTCTTTAGGGACGATCAAGGTATTGTCAGTTACCGACCATCGCATTCTGTTTTTCGGGGTGAGAGTGATAAGGTCACTGAGTGTTGTGGGGGCTAGGTTATTGATGATCTTGAAAATGATGAGAAGGATTTTGTATGTTAATCTGCAATGAATTGGTAGCCAGTGGAGTTCCTTAAGTATCGGGGTGATATGGTCTGCAGTGGATTAAGGGTGTTCTTGGGGAGTCCATATAGGACAACATTTGCGTAATCGAAGTGTGGTAGAATGAGGGCTTGGAAGACGGTCCGGAAGTCATTATGGGGTAACATGGGCCTGAGGTGCCTTAGCGTTCTAATTTTGTTGTAGACGGATCTGGTGGTGTTTTGTATGTGCTCCTTAAAGTTGAAGTGCTGGTCCAGTGTAATCCCTAGGTAGCGAATGGAGGGTTTACTAGGGAGTTCTGCATCTCTTACTCTTAGGGATGATGGAGGGGAGAAATCTTTATTCCTTGATATGAACAGAACTTCAGTCTTCTTGAAGTTTATGCGGAGATTTTGAGATAGTAACCAGTCGGTGATGGCTTTGAAACAGTTGGTAAGTTTGGTGAAGTCTGGTTGTTTGATTTTGAATGGTGTAAACAGCAGGACGTCATCAGCATAGATTAGAGTGGAGATATTGAAGGAGCGTATGATGTCACATATCGGCTGCATGTAGACATTGAACAGCAGCGCAGATAAAGAGGAGCCCTGCGGAACACCTTGATGTTGGTAGAAAGGTGCGGATGTGGTGGATCCAACTCTGACGTGCTGCCAACGATCCGATAGATAAGACCTACACCATTCCCAGGCAAGGCCACAGATGCCCTTCTCCTGTGGCCTTATTGACTCCTTCCATTACCTTAGAGTAATCCTGGACTCTGAACTTTCATTTTAAAACCAAAGCTCTTCATTGATGCTGAGTACTTTTAGAAGCATAGAAACATGATGGCAGAAAAAAAGATACATGACCTATCTAGTCTGGCCATCCATATCAACTAATAAATAGTCCCTTTTTTCCTTTTGAGATCCTCTGTTGTTCCATGTTTTTTTGAATTCAGATATGGTCCTCATCTCTACCACCTCCACTGGGAGTCTATTCCACGCATCTACTACTTTTTCCATAAAGAAATATTTCTGCATATTACTCTAAGTCTATCCCTTTTCACTCTCATCCTATATCCCCTCACAGAGTGTGCTTTCAATCGAAAGAGGCTCTTCTCCTGTGCATTATTCCAGGGAGGTATTTAAACATCTCTATCATATCTCCTCTATCCCACTTTTCCTCTAGCATATACATATTAAGATCCTTAAGTCTAGCATCATATGTTTTATAACGAAGACCACTAACCATTTTAGTAGCCACCCTCTGCATCGACTCTAACCTGTTTATATCCTTTTGAAGGTGCAGTCTCCAGAACTGCACACAATACTCCAAATGAGGTTGCAGCAAAGACTTATACAGAGGCACTATCACCCCCTTTTTTCTGCTGGCCATTCCTCTTCCTATGCACCCAAGCATCCTTCTAGCTTTCACCATCGCCTTTTCTACCTGTTTAGCTATTTAAGATCATCAGACACAATCATGCCCAGGTCCTGCTCTTCTTTTGTGGACAGAAGTACTTCACCCCTTACGCTGTATCACTCCCTTGGATTATTGCAGCCCAAATGCATGACCCTGCATTTTTTAGCATTAAATCTCAGCTGCCAAATTCTTGACCATTCTTCAAGCTTAGCTAGATCCCTCCTCATGTTATCTACTCCTTCCTGGATGTCTACTCTATTGTAGATTTTGGTATCATCCGCAAAGAGGCAAACCTTACCCGACAGCCCTTCCGCAATATCACTAACAAAGATATTAAAAAGAATTGGAACAAAGACAGATCCCTGCGGCATACCACTGGGTAACCCCCTCCCCTCAGAGTGAGCTCCATTTACCTGTACCCTTTGTTGCCTCCCACTCAACCAATTTCTAACCCAATCAGTAACTTTAGGATCCATCCCTAGGGAGCTCAATTTGTTTATAAGTCGCCTGTGCAGAACAGTATCAAAGACTTTACTGAAATCCAAGTACATCACATTTAGGGCTCTTCCTCGGTCCAACTCCCTGGTCACCCAGTCAAAGGAATCAATCAGATTTATCTGACAAGATCTGCCTCTGGTAAATCCATGCTGCTTCCGATCCTGTAAACCACTGAACTACCACTCTTCATCAGTTCCACACCTTATGCCTCTTTCTAGATGTACCTTTTCCTCATACTTTGATCTATGCATTTATCACTGCTGACCTTGATTACTGTAATATCGTCTATACTGGTCTTCCACAGTTCCTCATTAAATGACTTCAGACTATTCAGAATACCTCTGTCCTTATTTTAGCTCATGTGTGTAATTTCATCATATTTCACTTCTCTTAATATACTATCACTGGTTTCCAGTATCCTTCTGTATACATTTAAATTTTTAGTTCTCGCCCACAGAGCATTTTATACTGACAGTCCCTTTTACCTTGCCTCACTGACTATTCCTCATGTTATCTTGGGACAGGTCTGGAGACCTCTACATGGCAATAAACTTATCCTTTCATCAGCATCTTGTGCACATCTGGAATCTATCATATGTTTGTCTTTCTTCTTCCTAACCCCGTCTTTGTGGAATAATCTACCTTTAGCTCTTTGTTCAGAACCAATTCATAAGAATTTTTGAGCAGCCCTTAAAGCACAGCTTTTCTCCCTGACCTCTGGTGGTTAGCGGTGTGGAAGCTGCACTGCTAGCCATTTGGTCTGCTTCTCTACGAAGCCTGCTGAGTCGGGCCTTGGAAGAACTGTCCGCCGCCCAGTTACACAACCAGAGATAATGGCGAGCTGCTACTACCAAGGCCATGCTCTTCGAGAACCCTCGAATGAGATCATAGTGGATATCCGCCAAATAAGCTGCCCCCGACTCTAATCTAGCCGCCTCCCCAGGCTGGTCTGCAGCTGGCCCGCCTTGTTGAACCCGTTGTGATCAGCGGAGGCAGGCTGTAGCCACCCAGGCCCCACAAATGGAGGCTTGTAGCGAGAGGGCATTGATAACAAAGGCCTGCTTTAATAAAGTGTCCAACTTCCTATCCATGACGTCCTTGAGCGCCGCACTGCCTTCCATCGGCTACTACCATGTTCTGTTGAAAACTAAAAGCCCAAAAGGATCAGGGGACCCTGTACCGCGCGAGCAAAAGGGAGAGAAAAAGTGAAAGGAAAAAGGACAGAGAGAAAGGAAAAAAACCCGCCCTCTTTCTTCCCGCACTGCTCACAGTTCTCCTACCATGCGGTTAGGCCTGCGATGATAAACTGAGCCTGCACGCTCCCGTTCTCGGTTTTCCTAATTGTCCTGTGTACCTCAGAGGAAGCACTGAAGCCTTTCTGTTTTGCCTCGGGTGCACTGCTCCTGCTTCTCTTCTCCTCCCTGCGCTCTGCAGGTAATTGTGGCTTTGGCGTCAAGGGGGACCTCCGGGGATGTCTGTCTGCTCCAACTGAATGCCCTGCAGTGGTTAGGTGGCTCCTCACCCGACGACGGGTTCAGAAGCCACCAAGTCCCCGGTCTTCACGAGAGCCTCCACACACACACCCTACTTACCAAGGGGGAGGGAGCTTCTCCTTTTCCTGTCCCCGATTTCTTTTTTTTTTTTTCTGCATGCCAGGTTCGTAGACCACCTCTGGGCCTGTAGCAAGGTCGCTATCCCTGAGCCTGATTATCCTTTCTTCTTTAACTTTGCCCTTTCAAGAGTCATGCCATAAGCGATAATTGATTCACCTGGGGCATACGAAGTGGCTCCTGTGTCAAGAGGTCCTTCCAACTGGAAGCCACCACAGTCAATCTGCCAGTATCCGAATCAGGTCAGCATACCACTGGCACCTCGGCCAGTCTAGTGCCACCAGAATTACAAATCCCCGGTGCACCTCTAGCCATTGCACTAACCGGCCTATGAGCGCCTAAGGGGAAAAACTGAGAAGACCCTCTTTGAGCCACTGATGAATTAGAGCATCCAAGCCCTTGGACTTCCTCTCTTCTTCTGCTGAAAAACCGGCAGGGCTTGGCCGACTCAAACATTGCCATTAGGTCCATGACCGGTGTGCCCCATCGGCGGACCACCTGCTCGAACACCTCCTGATTGAGCTGCCACTCTCCGGGGTCCATGCGCACTCGGCTGAGGTAGGCTGCCATCATACTGTCAACTCCTGCTACGTGTGCCGCCGATAAAGCCTGGAGACGAATTGCTGCCTATCCGAACAGCTTTTCAGCCTCCTCCTCCAGGCTGCACTGCCTGTGTCTCCTTGCTGGTTGATGTAAACCACCATGGTCACATTGTCCAAGAGGACTTGGACAACCTTCCCCTACAACCATGGCTCGAAACTTTCTAGCACCAAGGTCAACGTTCGAATCTCGAGCCTGTTGATTGACCACAGGGCCTCCTGCGGACTCTTGTCCCTGAACAAAGCATCCTTCACAATGGGCTCTCCAACCTGACAGGCTGGCATCAGTCAGCAGAGGAACCCACACCAGGGACTCCTTTCAGGCTCCCCACATGCAGCCATCAACTGAGGGCTCTCCTGGCGCTCCGCGGGCAGGGGAGTACTTGGGGCAGGGGTTAACTCTGATGGGACCATTGACTGAGCAGAGCCCTCTGCAGTGGTTACATGTGCACCCCTGGCCATGGGACTAGCTCAAGAGTGGCCGCCATGGTCCCCAGAACCTGCAGATGCCGCCACTCTGATGGTCTTGCCATCTTCAGGACCTGCCGTATCCACTGTCGTAGCTCCTGTGCCCGGCGAACCGGCAGGGAAATCCTGCCCACACAGTTATCAAAGCACACTTTCAAATACTCTAGCTCCTGGGCCGGCCGTAACTGACTCTTGGCCAGGTTGACCCCAACCAAGACTTTGAAGGAACTCTCCCACCCACGCTGTTGCTCTTTTTACTATCGTCCCTGGACTTCGCCTGGACCAGCCAATCGTCTAGGTACGGGTGGACGAGAACCCCTTCCTTGTGGAGAACTGCCGCCACCACCACTACCACTATGACCTTGGTGAAGGTATGAGGAGTAGTCGCCAGACCGAAGGGCAATGTTCGAAACTTGAAATGGCCCCTTGGCACCGCAAAGCGTAGAAACTGCCAATGTTCTGGATGGATGGGAACGTGCAGATACGCCTCTGCGAGATCGAGAGTCGCCCAAAATCTCTGCTTCCTACCGCCATTATTACTGTGAAAATGCGGTACCCGGAGACCGTAGTTCATGCCCTCGAAGTCGAGAATTGGGCAAAAGGAACCTTCCATTTGGGCAGCACGAAATACATGAAGCATTGGCCGCAGACGTACTGGTCTCGCGGAACCAGTTCCATGGCTCTCAGCTGCAGGAGACAAGTCAAGGTCTCTTTGACTGCTGTCAACACTGCTGCGTCCACTTTGGGTGATCAAAGGAGCTCGTTCTTGCTCCGGCAGTGGGTATAGGCGCGTCATGGATTGCACCCCTTTAAGGCCAACCTCTGGCAGATCCCACTCATCCTCGATCATCTGTCCTACTACTCCATGTACTGGTAAGACTTTCTGCGATTTCTGTACCGCCTGTAACAGCAGATCCTACAGCGCCTCTTCCTCTGCCGGGAGGTTAGCAAGCATATTCAGGGCCTTGAGGGTCTCCAAGGTACACAAAGAATGTGAGCCCTTTGGGGACGAGGAATTGTATCAGTACCCGCTTGTAGTGATTGTAAACCGCCCTAATGGCCTTCAGCCTGGGCAGTATACCGAGAAATTGCATAAACATAAACATAAGCATAAAGATGAGCACTGTTAGCTCCTCCCGGCGGAAAACCTGAACAATCCAGGCCTGATCCTCCTGTTCTAGGCTCTCTCCTTCTTTCAACTCCTCCTGCAGATCTAGCTCTGTGTCAAGGTCTTCCCCATCCAGCCCCTCCGAAAACGGAGAATGCTGCCACTCCTCTAAGCCTCTAGCCTGCTTAGACGCCACTGCTCCTGACTCGTGCTCTTTTGCGTCTGACATCCTCTTAGTCCTGTGTTCTGGGGCTGAGGAGTCAATTGGTAGGCACAACGCCTTCTGCAAAAGAAAAACTCCGGTGAGAACTCCCCCAAGAGCCCTACTGCTCCCTGGGCTCAAGGGGTGGATGGTCCGGGCATCGTGCAGGGACCGGGGGCTGGAACCATTGAAGGTAACATGGTGCCCCCCCCCCCGCCCCCAGGGTCTCTTGCAACCGGGAGGGACTCTCCTGCCTCATCTCATCCTGCAGGTCCTGCTCCCATGACAGCCTCTTGTGTGCAGTTTAGGCAGATGCCTGCCTCCAAGACCACACCACATCGGGGACTGCATTATCTTGAGGATTTTTAGATTACGCAGCAGTGTTGTATCTTAAAGATATGAAATGGATCTTGCCCTAATCCAATCAAACTGACACATTTTCTGAGTAAAATTTACATTTTTCTTCTAATACTGCAAATGGCTATAAGGGAGTACAGCTTCCCTTACGAGCAATATTATAGATTTAATAGGTACATAATCTGGGCTAAGCGACAAGAGATGATCATATCAGGTTACTCACTGACCATAGACAGATGGAAGGATTTCATTTGCGTCCAATCCACTGATTGACTATCTTTCAAATTACATACATTTCTTGTATGCAGGTACTTCCTGTTTTCCCCAGAGCTGTAACTGCTACAAATCTATATGCAGTTCCTCTTTTTTTTTTTTTTTTTTTACACACTCATCTTTATTTCTGTCTCTGACTTTTTATCTAACCTTTCTCATGAGAAAGCAACAATGTTTCAACTAACTGCCACTTTACATCACCTGCCAGGCACCACAGTCCTCTGAAAATCTGCCCAGCAACAAACAATGGCCTAACTGATTAGGCCTTTCCCACATGTCTGCATCAAGTCATTGTGCACTGAATCAGTTTTGAGCTCTATAACACAAGGAATGCTTAAGGATTAAGTAGGGCTCACGCCCCTTGATACCATCCTATACCAGGCACTGAGGTCTGGCCGGCATGGTGGGAAGGGCTGGGGGCACTCCCCAGGAACGCCCCCAATCTGTACCCAGGAAGGTAAAAGGATCCCCAGCACAGTGCACCTCCACAGGCTCAGGCACGGAGCACTAGAGTACTCAAACTAAAATAAAACCAAACCAAACCAAAATCCAATTAACTGAAATTGAAATGAAAAAGAAACTGCAAATGGCCCCCTAGGACGAGGCAGCTCTGTACTGCTTTTCTCCAGTGGATGCCTCTCCCAGGCACTCAAAACACAGCAGGGGGTTAAACACATGCGGGCCAGAATAAGAAAAAATCGCGCCTACATGCAGCAGGGGGAGTTTCCCACACCGCTGCAGGCTCCCAAACATGCGGCTGCAGGCCGCTCTCTGTCTCCTTGTGTTCTGGCAGTTGCTAGGGGTTCCTGCTATCCTCCCCCCCCCCCCGCCACTCTTACCTTGGAGCCTCTTTGCCGCATTGCTTTTCTACCCCTCGCTCTCAACCTTCCTTCCCGGCTTCGGTGCTGAGGGGGGTGAGTCGGGGCTGCCAGCGTTCACTCCTGTCAAGCAACTGCAGCCCCTGCAGCAGCTCCTCACCCGATAACGGATTCAGGAGCGGCCAGAAGTCTCGGACTGAGGAAGGCCCCCACAGAACTCACCCCCCCTGAAATCCTGGGGGGAGAGGGGGAAGAAGGAATTTCCTCCCCTCAGCCCTGTTGTCCCCCGGGTTCTCTATGTTCCTTCTGATTTTTTTTTTTTACTTCTGCCTTTAAAAACAAAGAGATTTGAAAATGGCTGCTGAGCAGGAGTGAACGTAAGCCGCTTGAGCTCCAGCCCCCATCGCTCCTCAGTGCCGAAAAAAATGTACTTTTGAAATGATTCAGGGCTCAGGTCCTCCTACCTTGTGCAGTTTAGACTCACTTTCTGTGCTCTGACGTTGAAAAGTTGGTCTATTTTGGTCTGCCTCACTTTTACATATTCGGGAACCGACGGGAGAATGGCGGTTTACTGGCACGGCCCCTGACGAGCTTTGCTGTTTGAACCTGCTCCGGCCCCCCATCGCTCCGCCCATCGCTCCTCAGCGCCGAAAAAGGAAAAATATACTTTTGAACTGATCCAGGGCTCACGTCTTCCTACCTTGTGCAGTTCCGACTCCCTTTCTGTGCTCCGACGCTGACAGGTTGGTCTGTTTTGATCTACCTTACTTTTCGGGAGCCAGCGGGAGAGTAGCGGTTCACTGGTGCAGACCCTGCTGAGACAAAGGAGCTGTCTGGAGGAGGTAGTGCCTTGGGCTCCCCCTATGGTTAGAGATAAAAGGAGAGGAGAGCTGTTTGAACTGAGCTAGGGGTGAGCTGCCAGCTGACTGATCTTCCGCCTGAATGATCCAAGTGCTGGGCTGTTTGGCTCTGTTGGTTCAGCTCCAATTCACTGCCTAAGGAGAGAAGAGGAGAAAGGACGGGAAGGAAGGAAAGGAAGAAGAAAGGAAGGAAAAAGAAAAAGAAAAGAGACACAGTTGCAGGAAAGTAACGGCCCCCTACTCTCACATTCTAGAGCTGTCAGAAGAGCAATGGATCGCTGACGAGTCTTGGCTTTCCTGCTGCTGTGAGCTGAGGATCAGATGAACATCTTCTGATTGGGGAGACTCGGCCAGAAGTGCTGCGTTGGGCCGCCTGGCCCCCCCTTTTTTTTTTTTTTGGAGGGTTGACTAGTGTCAGGAGCACGAAAGTAAGGAGTGGAAGAGCCGAAGGAGAAGACAACAATGGCGTCAGTGCAGAAAGGGGGGCGCCGGGAAAAGGAAAGGGTAGCCAAGCAGCATAAAATAACAGAATATCAAACACCTCTGAAAATTGCAACCACGCCGGAATTGGCAGAAGAGATCTCCTCGGCAGTGGTAGGGGCACTTTCCGTACAATTTGAAGATTTGAAGGGCCGGATGGACCTTTTGCAGTCTTCGGTGGAAGCTCTGGGTAGTCGAATGCATGAGGCAGAACATCGGATTGAACAAACGGAGGAGCATGTGCTAGAGCTCCAACAAGAGGTTGATCGTATGAGTAAGATGTTACAGAGACAAGAGGATAAGATTGACGATCTGGAAAACAGGTCTCGCCGAAACAACTTGCGCTTGTTGGGTGTCCCGGATAATATAGATGATAAGGACTTAAAATCCTATTTGGAGGCACTGGTGATGCAATTATTATTAGAAGGGGACACAGAAGGTGTTTCTGTGCAAATTGAAAGAGCTCATCGTATAGGGCCTAGGAGAGCAAATGATGGCCGTCCTAGAGTGGTTCTGGTAAAATTCCTCAGGTTCCTGCAGAAAGAAGCAGTGCTGAGGGCAGAACGGAGGCTGGGAGTGGTCTCCAAAGACAATGTCAAGTTGCGAATAGTGCAGGACTACTCGTCATCCTTGGGACAGCGCAGAAGGGAATATGGCCCCCTGTGTCAAACGTTGATAGACAACAATATCAAATTCTTAGTGCAGTGCCCTGCACGTCTTATCTTCACTCATGAGGGGGTGCGCAGGACATTCGATTCAGCCAAGACAGCAACACCATATGTGAAAGAGATTAGGAGGAGAGCAGCGGCCGCACTGGGCTCAAAAAGCGTAGATAAAGAGTAGTTACTCACCTGTAACAGGTGTTCTCCAGGAGCAGCAGGAATCAGTCCTCACATATGGGTGTCATCGGCGCCGATGAAGCCCCAGCAGAGCAGTTCCCCAGCTTTCTATGAAAGCCTTTGGGAATGCAGGCACGCATGCGCGGTTCCCTTCCCGCCTAAAGGTACCATCTTACCTCAATCAAATGACATAGCTAAGAACAGCACACAAAAAATGAAAAACAAACTATGTACAACTGCAACTCCCAGGGGAGGAGGGAGGGTTCTGAGGACTGATTCCTGCTGCTCCTGAAGAACACCTGTTACAGGTGAGTAACTACTCTTTCTCCAGGACCAAACAGGAAGTCAGTCCTCACATATGGGTGACTCCCTAGCTCTGTGCTACCGAGGAACCCAGGCTGAACAAGAGAACTCCCTCTAGTCCCAGCATCAAAGAAAGGCTTTTCAAGGACACAACCTCCACCGGTAGCCCAACAGAGGGCACGAGGGCAGGAGTTGCCTAAACCTCAAAGAGATTCCGGAGTACTGCTTGGCCAAAAGCACTGTCCCTACGGGACTCCCTCTCCAGGCAGTAACGGGCCGCAAAGGTCTGGCGTGAAGACCAAGTTGCAGCCCTGCAGATGTCTACCAAGGGCACAGAGCGGAGATGAGCCACTGAGGCAGCCATTGCCCTGACACGATGGGCCGTGACGCTACCCTGCAAAGGAAGGTCAGCCGCCTTGTAAGCCCAGGTGATACAGTCAGCCACCCAGATGGACAAGGTACGCTTGGACACAGCCAACCCCAACTTATTGGGGTCAAAGTATATGAAGAGCTGAGTAGCCCTTCTATGCCCCTGCGTACAGTCAAGGTAGAAGGATAAGGCCCTCCTACAGTCCAGGGTATGCAGAACTGCTTCAGCCTGGCTTGCATGAGGCCTAGGGAAGAATGTTGGAAGGACCACCTCCTGATTGAGGTGGAAAGAGGAGACAACCTTTGGAAGGACCTTTGGGTGAGTCCTGAAGACTACCCTGTTCCTATAAATCCTGGTGTAAGGCCTGTCACAGACCAGGGCCTGAAGCTCACTCACTCGCCTAGCCGAGGTAAGGGCTATCAGGAAGAGTGTCTTCCAGGAGAGGAAGCGTAGTGGGCAAGTAGCCATCAGCTCAAAAGGAGGGCGAGTCAGTTACTGCAAGACCACATTCAGCTCCCACTCAGGGGCAGGAGGATGGATGGGAGGCTTGAGCAAAAGCAAGCCCATGAGAAAGCGGGACACCAAGGAGTGACCAGATAGAGACTGTCCCTCTACCAATGAGTGGTGAGCTGCTAGAGCTGAGAGGTGGACCCGAACAGAAATGGACTTAAGTCCCTGATTGGATAAGTGCAGTAAGTACTGAAGAACTACAGGCACAGTACAGGAGAAAGGATCCTCTGTACGTAGGTGACACCACACAGAAAACCTCTTCCATTTGAGAGCATAGGTTTTCCTAGTGGACTGTTTCCTAGAGGCTAGGACAACCTCCTCAACTTCTTGAGGTAGGCCCCAGGGAGCCAAAACTACCCTTGCAGCCTCCAGGTCATCAAATTGAGAGACTTGAGATTGGGGTGCAGAAGGGAACCCTGGTCCTGTGTGAGAAGGTCGGGTTGCAACCCCAGAAGCAGTGGAGGATCCACCGCCAGTTGAAGCAGAAGAGGAAACCAAGGCTGTCTCGGCCACCTGGGAGCTACCAGCAGGACCGAGGCCTTGTCCTGGAGAATCTTGAATAGGGTTCGGGCCACCGAGGGCGTGGGAGGAAACGCATAGAGGAGGCCCTGAGACCAAGATATCAGAAAAGCATCCGCTGCTGTCCGCAGAGGATGTGGTTGCCTGGAGCAGAACTGTGGCAGTTGCTTGTTGATGGGGCTGGCAAAGAGATCCATCAAAGGGAGACCCCATCTCAGGAAGATCTTCTGAACAACCGAAGGATGTAGCTGCCACTCGTGGGGCTGCAGTATCCTGCTCAATCTGTCTGCCAGGTAGTTGTCCTGGCCAGGAAGGTACACAGCCCTGAGGAGCATGTTGTGCTTGAGGGCAAAAGAACAAAGGTCCTGAGCTTCCCGACAAAGGATCCTGGACCCAGTTCCGCCCTGTTTGTTCACATAAAACATGGCAACTTGGTTGTTCGTCTGAATTAGGACAGACTGTTGAGCCAGGGTAGGAGTGAAAGCTTTGAGTGCTAGTCGAATAGCTCTGAGTTCGAGGAGATTGATCTGCTGTGCAGCTTCCCAGGGAGACCAGAGGCCCTGGGTGCACTTGCCCAGACAATGCGCACCCCAGCCTTGCAGGGAGGCATCTGTTGTTAGCATCACTGTGTAACATGGAATCTGAAAGGGCACCCCTTTCAGCAGATTGGGTGGGTGCTGCCACCAGTTGAGGGAGTGCAGAAATGGTCTGGACACCCTTATCCTGTCTCTGAGGCTGCCTGTGGCCTGTGACCACTGAGACCGAAGGCACCACTGTGCAGGCCTCATATGGAGCCTGGCATTGGGGGTCACATGTACTGTCGAAGCCATGTGGCCTAGAAACCGCAGGCAGAGTCTGGCGGAGACCAGGGACCTGCTGAGAAACTGACTTGCCAAGGCCATTAACCTTCAGGCTCTGTTTTCTGGCAAGAATGCCTTTGCCAGGAGAGAGTTCAACCTTGCCCCTATGAACTCCAAGTTCTGGGAAGGGAGCAAAGTGGACTTTGCGAAGTTTATGACAAACCCCAGGCGTTGTAGAAGAGCAATGGTCCTGAGGGTGGCTTGATTAGCCTCCTGACCTGTCTGACCCCTGATGAGCCAGTCGTCCAGATAGGGGAAGACAAAGATGCCCTGATTTCTCAGGTAGGCCGCCACCACTGCTAAGCACTTTGTAAAGACTCTGGGGGTGGAGGTGAGGCCGAAAGGCAGCACTCTGTACTGATAATGGTTTCCTCCCACGATGAACCTTAGGTACTTTCTGTGGTCTGGATGAATGAGGATGTGAGTGTACGCATCCTTTAGATCTAAGGAGCATAGCCAATCTCCCTGCTGGAGGTAGGGCAGAAGGGTTCCAAGAGTAAGCATCTTGAACTTTTCTTTCACCAGGAACTTGTTGAGGTTCTTGAGGTCCAGAATGGGACGAAGGCCACAGGTCCTTTTGGGCACCAGGAAATACCTGGAGTAGAATCCGTGACCGTGCAAGTGGGGAGGCACAGGCTCCACCGCCTTGTCCACCAACAGACCTTGAAGCTCCTGACGGAGAAGGTCTGTGTGCAGAGGAGGCCTTGGAGGCTCCCCTGGAAAATATGGGGGTGGTAGTTGGTGGAAATGGAGGGCATATCCCTTGTGGATTATCTCCAGCACCCAACTGTCCCCGGTGATAAGGGGCCACTGATGGGCAAAGAGGGCGAGACGACCTCCTGTGCAGGGTTGGGAGAGCAGTGGAGGAGAGGCTATGCTCAAATAGTCAAAAGCCCCCACCCTGCTGAGAGGTAGCAGGGGCCTGAGGCTTGGGGGTCCTCTGCCTACGGGGCCCATTACCCTGGCCCTTGGCTTGCTGACCCTGGGGGGCAGCTTGGGCAGCCTGATATTGTGGGTACTGTTTGTAGGCAGTGCCCTTCCTCGGGTAAAAGGGCTTTTTACCCAAACCCTTCTTTTTATGAGAAGGGACAGAGGTCTTCCTCGACAGCCTTGTCCAGGTGAGGTGCTCGGTCTCGAGCTGAGCGGCCTTCTCGGTCATGGGCTTGCCAAAAAGGTTTTCACCTCGGCAAGGGACATCAACCAACTTGTCCTGAACCCATGGCTCGAGGTCCGATGACTGCAGCCATGCCTGGTGTCGAGCCGCGATGCCGGCTGCCGCAACTCGGGCCGAAGCCTCGAAGCCATCGTTGGGGGCGCAGGACATGAACTTCGAGAAGTCCCGAATCCCCGAGGACAAGGACTTAAATCTCTGCAACGGTTCCCCGGAGAGACCAGCAGAGAATCCGGCCAACTCCTTGGCCAGATCCCGCAAGTACATGCCCATGTACAGTGTCACCCAGCGTGGGACCCCACAGGTTAAGGCAGGGTACTACACTGAGGCCTTATCTTGAACTGGCCAGAAAAATGATATAGAAAGCCTTGCTATGCTCTCTGGGAGTTGTAGTTCTTATAGACCAGCCAAGCAATGAGTTGCGGATGCGTGGTAAGGCTCAAAGACAGGATTTTATTCCCCTTCCGGGAGGATTCTTTTTGTAATGAAAAACAAGGCAGATAAACCAACTTCGGGTACAAAAATAAAGAGACAAAAATGTGAACAAAAACTGCTTCTTTTTCAGCTTCTTTACAGCAAATGAAAAGGTATTTTAAACATTCCTTTTTCCCAACAAACATAAACCCTTTCTCTGTTACTTCCACAGTTAGAAAGTTTCACAGCTCCTTTAACATAGAGAGGAGATCTCGTCTGCAATTGTGAGCGTACAATCCATGTATTCAACAGTGGGTTGGTCCCCCTGCACTTCACACTGCATGTCCTCACTCTCTGTTGCAAACAGTCTCTCTTTCAAATAGCTAGACGTGTTATTTAGCAGTCTCTCCCTATCACAAAGAGACTTCTTTTCTTCCTCTGTTAACGTCTGTGAAAAACAATTACCGTATTCACTAGAGTTCCTTTCTTGAGAGCCCTTCAAATGCTGCCAATCATATGGGAAGTTCCTGCATTCACTTCTCTTTCTATTAGAGGTAATAAGCTTACCTTCTGGCTCTCTCAGCTTAGAGTTCCTCGACACAGCTGAAGCTACCGGAGTGGAACAGGATGGCAATTCCTTACAGGTTTTCCCTTTTGGCTTTTCCCCAGGTACAAAACTGTCTTCAGGATAGAAGACTTTATCCTTTCTGTCTCTGTAGCCTGGGTAATTGGCTTTTCCAGCCTGTCTCAGCCTGGCTTTAAAACTGCCTTCTCTGTTACCTTTTGTGTAAGCGTTACTGTGTTCAAAGGTTTATGTTTATGTTTATTATTTGATAAAAACCACCTTTCTACAAAACCAAGGCGGTGTACAATATAAAATTCAATAAAAGAAGGCTAAAAGCCAGCAGAAAAGAAAAGAAATGTACAATATATGATAGGACAGATTGAGAGAAAAAGCAGATAGACGGGACATGAAAAGAGAGAGGAAGAAAACCTAGGAGCAAACGAAAGGTAGGAGGAGAGAGAGGTCACACAAAAGGAGAGGGAACATCAAAAGCTAAGGAGAACAGATGAGTTTTCAAGTCTCGTTTAAAAGTAGAGTGTTGGGGTTCTAAACGGAGGGAAGAGGGGAGGGCATTCCAAAGGGCGGGTCCAGCAAAGAAAAAAGCAGTAGAATGGGTAGACTGAAGGTGAGCCCGGGAGGGGGAGGGAAGGGTAAGACGATTGAGGTGAAAGGAGCGGAGGGTGTGTTTAGGGGAGTGGAAAAAGAGAAGGTCCGTGAGATACTGGGGAGTGCTGTCGTGAAAGGCTTTGTGAACCAGGGTCAGTAACTTGAACATAGCACGAAAAGATACCGGTAACCAGTGGAGATGAAATAGTATGGGAGTTATATGGTCGCGGAGGGAGGAGTGAGTGACAAGGCGTGCGGCAGTGTTCTGAATGCGTTGAAGGCGGGATAGACGATTCTTAGGGAGACCAGTGAAAAGAGAATTGGCAAAATCGACACGGGATATGACTAAAGAAAGTACTAAGGTTGCAAGAGCAGAGGGGGAAAGAAAAGGACGGACCGAGCGAATCTGGCGGAGAAATAAGAAAGAAGATTTAGTGACCTGAGAGATATGAGAGTGAAAAGATAAATCTGAATCAAAGTGCACCCCCAAATACCGAAAAGTGGAGACCAAGGGAACGGGAGTGCCAGAAAAGGAAGGGGCGAGTGATGGCGGGGGACTACCGTGGGTGAACCAAATAGCCACAGTCTTAGTGAGATTCAGGTGAAGACAGTTAAGGGTCAACCAATCCGCCACAGCTGTGAGGCAAGCATTAAGAGGCGAGAGATCCGGACAAGAAGGAGAGGTATGAAAAAGAAGAAGAATGTCGTCAGCATAGAAAAATGTAGAGATACCGAATTGTTGAATCAGAGAGGCAAGAGGAGCTAAGAAAAGTTCAAAGAGGAGAGGGGCGAGAACTGAGCCCTGGGGAACCCCACAGGGAAGAGGATGAGAATCTGAGGGAGGAGTGGAGGGCAGAGAAGAAGTGACTGCACAGGAGCGCGAAGAGAGAAAAGAATGAAACCAATGATAAACTGTGCTACAGAGACCCGCATCCCGCAGACGGAGTAGAAGAAGGGAATGGTCCACCAGGTCGAAAGCAGCTGAAAGATCCAAAGCAACCGCCACCGAGATGTCAGCAGATTCAGGTGCTACATGTAGAGCGTTCGTGAAAGCTAAAAGGATGGTCTCCACGCTGTGACCCCGTCGAAACCTAGATTGGCGAGGGTGCAGGAAATTCGTAGAATCCAAGTGGTGGGAAAGTTGGGCGAAAACAAACTTCTCAAGCAATTTAGAGAGAAAGGACAGATTAGAAACAGGACGATAGCTAGCAGGGACAGAGGGATCGAGTGAAGAATTTTTAAGAATAGGACGTATGAGAGCGTGCTTCCAAGGTTGAGGAAAGACCCCAGTGGAAAGACTAGAGTTAAACATAGTGAGAATATAAGGAAGAAAACTCAGAGAAGGAGTGAGAAGCCAAGAGGAAGGAATGGGGTCGAGAGGGCAGGAGGTCTTCTTGGAGGAGGACAAAAGGTGTAATAGCTCAGGAGCAGTGATTAGTTCGAAAGAGACCCATACATGGGAGAGTCGGGAGATAGGAGGGGAGGAAGGAACGGGGGGGAGGGGGGGAATCAATAGGATCAGGACAAGAGGGTAAAGAGGCCCTCAGAGATGAAACTTTATTACTGAAAAAAGAAGCGAGTTGGAAGGCAGAGGGGCAGGTGAGAGCAGGGGGATTGGAATGAGGAGCAGACAGCGAGACCAGGGACTGGAAGACAGAATAAAGGTGTCGAGTTTGGTTGGGGGCTTTAGAGATAGCATCTGAAAAGTAGGAACGTTTGGCAGAATGAACTTTTGAACGATAGTAAGAGTGGTGGGAGTTGAAAGCTGTCAAGGTAGCAGGAGAAGGGGCTTTACGCCAGAGTCATTCGGCTCTACGTAGCTGAGCCCGAAGCAGCCGAAGACATTGTTGATACCACGGGTGGGAAGGGCGGGAGCGAACAGGACGAGGGTGAAGAGGGGCTACCAGATCCAAAGCGGTAGAGAGAGTGGAAGACCAAAGGGTAGCCTGAGAGGTAGGTGAAAGCAGAGAAAAATCAGGAGTCTGTGTCTGTGCACTGCCTTCTATGGCAGACTCCTGGGTTTTCTCTCTCAGCCTTGGAGCTAAACCTTTCGGTTCTCCCAGCCCTCTCAGTGGCTCCGCTCCAACCCAGACTTCCAGCAGAATGTCCTGGGCTCCTGGGGTTCTCTGCCCTTTCAGAGTTTCTTGACTTCTCAGGAGTTTCTGCAGTTGCTGCTCTCTCAGCTCCTCTGCTAATTCCTGTAACTCCTGGGACTTCTCTGGCTTCCAGGATTTCTGTTGCTTCTGCTCTCTCAGCTCCGTCTAACCCGAACCTGAACTTGCACTCGCCCTTTCCTCTAACTCCAGGTGAGTGAGGTTTATCCACGTGTGCCTCAACCCCGACTCCTTTCAGCTGCTCCTCATTCCCTAATGATTCCTGAGCTTTCCTGCAGCTTGGGCGTGTTCTCAGAGCTCGAGACCTGGTTTGTTTATGTTGCCTATAGCAACTCCCTGTCATGTGCTTGTCTGAAGTGTCAGTGTCAGATCCACTATCTGTATTTCTACTTATTTCCATGGGCTCTGCTAGATCCACTTCGTGACAGATTCCCCCCTTAAAATATTACGGGCTGCCGCAATTTCAGGCGGACAGCACGTAATCCTAGAGAGTGCATCCGCATTCCCGTGCAGTTTCCCTGCTCTGTGCTGCACAATAAAGTTAAAGGATTGTAATGCCAGATGCCACCTAGTCAACCGCGCATTATTGTTCCTCATTTGATTTAGCCATTTTAGAGGGGCATGGTCCGTTATTAAAAGGAATTTCCTCCCTGTAAGGTAAAATCTTAAAGCCTCAATGGCTCATTTTATTGCAAGGCATTCCTTTTCAATTGTAGCATAATTCCTTTCTGCCCTTGAGAGTTTTCTACTAAGATAGGCAACGGGATGTTCCACTCCCTCGAATTCTTGGGACATCACCGCCCCCAACCCTGTCTCGGAAGCATCAGTTTGGATTATAAATGGCAAACTGAAATCTATTCCTCGTAACACCGGGGTACTGCAGAGTTTCTCTTTTAGGGCAACAAACGCCACCTCAGCCTCAGGGGTCCATTTTACATGGTTGGGCGCATTCTTTTTTAACATTTCTGTGAAGAGAATACTCTCTTCCGCGAATCGAGGTATAAACCGGCGATAATAGCCGATTAACCCCAGGAAGCTTCGCACCTGTTTTTTAGTCACGGGTCTGGGGAAATCCCTAACACTCTCTACCTTACTCGCCAATGGTTTTACAAGTCCCCTTCCCACCATGTGGCCCAAATATTTGGCCTCTTCCGTGGAAAATAAACACTTTTCTGGATTGAGCGTTAGGCCGGCCCTACGCAGTGCTCTGAGTACCGCTTCCACCCTAGCGATATGTTGTGCCCACGTTGTACTGTATACCACGACATCATCCATGTATGCTAAAGCATATTCATGGTGTGGCCTTAACACTTGATCCACTAAGCGCTGGCATGTGGCAGCTGCCCCATGTAAGCCAAACGGCATTCGCCAGAATTGGAATAATCCAATTGGGGTACTAAACGCCATTTTGGGCTTTGAATCTCGTGTCAATGGGATTTGCCAATATCCTTTACTTAAATCTAGGGTGGTCAGATATTTCGCTTACCCCAAGCGGTCTAAAAGATCATCAATGCGGGGCATAGGATAGGCGTCAAACTGCGAAATTCGATTGACCTGACGGAAGTCAATGCAGAACCTGAGGGTTCCGTCCGGTTTTGGCACTAATACTATCGGGCTTGACCAAGGGCTCCGTGACTCTTCTATTATACCTGTGGCTAGCATTTCCTTAACCTGCTCAATTACTTCCCTTTTCCTGGTTTCAGGCATTCTATATGGACGCTGCCTAATTACCTGTCCGGGTACAGTAACTATCTCGTGAGCGACTAGGTGAGTTTCACCCGGCCTAGTTGTCAATACGTCGGAAAATTTCTCTAACATCTGGGTTAACTCTTTCCGTTGCTGTAGTGACAGCTCGGTACCTATCCTGGGGGTGGGCTGTTTCCTCCAATCAGCTGTTTGAGGGCTGAGGTCTTCCTCGTTCCTCTCCTCACTCAGGGCCGTCATGTTTTTAACCTCCCTTTCCCCCGTAGAGCCAAATCCACCTGTCCCCCGTCTTGTGGGTGACAATGAGGGTACCTCCTCTACCGTGGGGAACCCCACGCGCTCGCAAATTAGCTGTGCGATACGGTCGCCTGTACGTACCTTAAAATCCTTGTCCCCAAAATTGAAGAGTAGGACTTTTATAAGGCCCCGATAATCTGGGTCGATGACCCCTGCCCCTACATCCAAAGAGTATTTTACAGCCAAACCCGATCTTGGCGCTATGCGCCCGTAACATCCTTCCGGCATCTTTACTTGAATACCCGTGTCAACTAGTGTTTTCCCCCCTTTTAAAACTATTGTGTCCTCCACACTAAAGAGGTCGTACCCCGCAGCAGCCATTGAGGCTCTTTTTGGGCTCCTGGCCTGATCAGTGGTTTTACAGAATTGGAGCACAAATTTCTGTTTTCCTGGCGGTATCTCCTTTACCTGTGGCTGAGATCGGGAGCCTGTCCTAAGGGTTTTCCCAAATAGAGGACTAGGGACTCTTGCTGCTAAAGCTTCTACCCCAGTTTCAATCACCTCTGTCTGGTGTTGTGTGGACCTGAGGGCTAGCTCATTCTTAAGGCCTTTCTTCATTTCCTGACTGAAGGGAGCCCAATCCCGCCCGAGGACAACCGCATACGGTAGCTTAGGGACTACGGCCACTAATACTTGTCGTTTGGTCCCGAAACCTTTTATGCCTACCTCATACAGGGGATAGTGTGAGGCTGCCCCATGTACACACCTTATGAGTACCCGACCTTCTACTTGCCTCGGGGTTGACGACCGATGGTGTTCAATGGTTTCCCAAAATTTCGGGGAAACCATACTTTGATCGGCCCCTGAGTCAAGTAGTGCCAGGGCATCTACTCCCTCTACCTGGACCTGTAAGAGGAATCCCTCCAGGACTTGCTTCCCAGCTCCTGATACGAGGACCATTCGTGTTTTACAGTTTCTTCGGATGTGTCCTGCCTTTCCGCACGCATAACATTTGCCTTTATAAACAGATAAAACATCATCATCAGTATCATCATTATTATCCACCTTAGGTGCTCTGACTTTTTCAAACTTTCTCACTTTACCAGAACTTGCCATCCCAGCCACTTTTAAAACTTCAATCCCTGAGGTATCAGCCATCTTAGCCTCATAATATCTATCCGCCATATTGGCTGTTTCTTCTGTGCTGTGGCAATCCTGTAGAGTGAGAAAAGTTTTTAACTCAGGAGATACAGCCTACATAAACTGTTCTAGTATAATCTCATCTAGAATAGAGTCAAGTGACCTCCTTTCCGGAGTTAGCCACTTCCAAGCTAGACTCTTTAATCTCTGGTACAGAGCTCTAGGAGTTTCCTTAAACTTTATCTTAGCCTCTCTAAACATCCATTTATAGTGTCTAGGAGTTAGACCTAGTCTGTCTTTTACTGCCTTTTTTATCTCTGTATAATCAGAGGCAAGACTAGCAGGCATTGCCTTAAAGGCAGATAAAGTCTCACCAGTGAGTGTCATCGCAAAGCGAATCGCCCACTGCTCCATAGACCATTTAAGGGTTTCTGCCATTCTTTCAAACGCGTCTATATAATCATCCAGATTATCTTGCTGAGTTAATTGTCCCAAGGAAAAAGCATGACAATTATTCATCCCTACACCTGGAAACATGGAAGGATTAGCCGCTCCTGTTTCCTGTGGCTTTTTCAAAAATGCTTCCATTGTCTCTAGTAGAGGTTGTTGCTGTTCCCTCATTACTTCTGCGTTCCGCTCCTGGAGGTGTCGAACGAGCTCCGCTTGTTTGTCCCATTGGGCTTGCATCCATTGCATAACATCCCTGGGTTCCATCTTCCTTCTGAAGTCTGCGTCACCTGTAGAAAAAGAAAACAAAACCCACCAAGTGCGGCGTTTTTTTCTTTTAACCCCTGTCTGTGGACCAAAGCACCCCCTTTCTCACTTTGTATCCTTCTACCTTTATGCCCAAGTTACCTTTACCTTAGGCTTCAGGTAGAGTCAGGCGTGTGAGAAAAGGTCTCCGTCCCTCTTCCACCTGGCCGACCTGCCAGCGAAAAGTCCTGTTAGACAGCGCTCAGTATGGCAGCAGTTTCTCCAGTGAGATGTCGTCTCTTTATTCGTGTCTTGTTCTTCTTCTTCTTCGTAGGTAAACCACGAGAAAAAAAAAATCCTCAAGACTACGCCAACCTGTCACCCAGCATGGGACCCCACAGGTTAAGGCAGGGTACTACACTGAGGCCTTATCTTGAACTGGCCAGAAAAATGATATAGAAAGCCTTGCTATGCTCTCTGGGAGTTGTAGTTCTTATAGACCAGCCAAGCAATGAGTTGCGGACGCGTGGTAAGGCTCAAAGACAGGATTTTATTCCCCTTCCGGGAGGATTCTTTTTGTAATGAAAAATAAGGCAGATAAACCAACTTCGGGTACAAAAATAGAGACAAAAATGTGAACAAAACCTGCTTCTTTTTCAGCTTCTTTACAGCAAATGAAAAGGTATTTTAAACAGTCCTTTTTCCCAACAAACATAAACCCTTTCTCTGTTACTTCCACAGTTAGAAAGTTTCACAGCTCCTTTAACATAGAGAGGAAATCTCGTCTGCAATTGTGAGCGTACAATCCATGTATTCAACAGTGGGTTGGTCCCCCTGCACTTCACACTGCATGTCCTCACTCTCTGTTGCAAACAGTCTCTCTTTCAAATAGCTAGACGTGTTATTTAGCAGTCTCTCCCTATCACAAAGAGACTTCTTTTCTTCCTCTGTTAACGTCTGTGAAAAACAATTACCGTATTCATTAGAGTTCCTTTCTTGAGAGCCCTTCAAATGCTGCCAATCATATGGGAAGTTCCTGCATTCACTTCTCTTTCTATTAGAGGTAATAAGCTTACCTTCTGGCTCTCTCAGCTTAGAGTTCCTTGACACAGCTGAAGCTACCGGAGTGGAACAGGACGGCAATTCCTTGCAGGTTTTCCCTTTTGGCTTTTCCCCAGGTACAAAACTGTCTTCAGGATAGAAGACTTTATCCTTTCTGTCTCTGTAGCCTGGGTAATTGGCTTTTCCAGCCTGTCTCAGCCTGGCTTTAAAACTGCCTTCTCTGTTACCTTTTGTATAAGCGTTACTGTGTTCAAAGGTGTCTGTGCACTGCCTTCTAAGGCAGACTCCTGGGTTTTCTCTCTCAGCCTTGGAGCTAAACCTTTCGGTTCTCCCAGCCCTCTCAGTGGCTCCGCTCCAACCCAGACTTCCAGCAGAATGTCCTGGGCTCCTGGGGTTCTCTGCCCTTTCAGAGTTCCTTGACTTCTCAGGAGTTTCTGCAGTTGCTGCTCTCTCAGCTCCTCTGCTAATTCCTGTAACTCCTGGGACTTCTCTGGCTTCCAGGATTTCTGTTGCTTCTGCTCTCTCAGCTCCGTCTAACCCGAACCTGAACTTGCACTCACCCTTTCCTCTAACTCTAGGTGAGTGAGGTTTATCCACGTGTGCCTCAACCCCGCCTCCTTTCAGCTGCTCCTCATTCCCTAATGATTCCTGAGTTTTTCTGCAGCTTGGGCGTGTTCTCAGAGCTCGAGACCTGGTTTGTTTATGTTGCCTATAGCAACTCCCTGTCATGTGCTTGTCTGAAGTGTCAGTGTCAGATCCACTATCTGTATTTCTACTTATTTCCATGGGCTCTGCAAGATCCACTTCGTGACAACAGCTGGTAAGACTGGACACGGCAAGCAAGCATCGAGCCCTGAAAACACTTTCTACCAACGCCATCTAGGTTTCGGGCCTCCCTACCGGGAGGCACCGCAGAGTGCATCTTCTGACTCTTCAGACGGTGCATGGCCGATTCCACAACCATGGAATAGTGTGGTAGCTGTGCCTTCTGAAAACCAGAGCTCTTACGGAGCCGATAGATCGAATCGACTCGCTTGCTAAGAACCGGCGCCGAGGCCGGTGCCTCCCACATACGGAAGAGGAGCCGTTCCAGCATCGGAGGAACCGGGACAGTAAAGGCCTCCTTCGGAGGAGAGTCATACTGCAGCGCCTCGAGCTCTTCAGCTCGAGGCTCTTCCTCGGGATCCGCCGGAATAGCCAAGGCAGTGGCCATATCCCGGACGAACTCCGAGAACCGGGTGTCCTCCGGGGGGGACCTACTCTGGGGCTCAGACTGCGGTGAGTCTGAAGGGACGCACCGAGTCTTAAAGGTGTCAGGAGACTCCTCGTCCTCCGTCTCCCAAGCCGACTCATCCGAGGAAGAGTCGGGGTCCGACCCCGTGGGGCCCTGCAGCACCCGCCCCGACGCCCTCGGTCCCAAACGGGAGGTCGAGGGGGACTGCGACCAAGGTCAACTCCGAGCCACGATGGACTCGAGTATCGGCTCGGTCTCCGGGGTCGACTTGGACGTCGATGTCCCAGTGGTCGGGGCAGATGCGCCAGACAGGCTGGCCATCAGTGCCCGCTGCTGCTCCATGAAGGCAGACATTCTGCTCTCCAAGGCTGTCATCCTGAGACTCAGCTCGGGAGACGCAGCAGCCACCGACTCGGGCTCCGGCGGCGCCGGGCCCGACGTCAGCTCCCTGTGAGGAGAGTCCACGAGGACTACGGGGCTTATGTGTCCAGCAGACTCCGGCTCCACATGAGGAACTTTGGCAGGCTTCTCCGGTTCCACAGGCCCGGGGCGACGGTCGGGGGTCTTAGACCTGGCCCTCAAGGAGCCAGGAACCTCTTCCGACGACGCCCTCGTGAGCCGTTTCTTCCTCTTGCGTTCCCGGTCGGGGGACCCCCTGTCCGAGGAGCTTCGACGGCGCTCGGGATCGGAATCCCGAGATGTCGAGGCCTCAGATGAGGTCCGGGCCCGGCCGGAGGCTGAGTCCGAGAAAAGCCTTTCCTTTTGCTGCTGGCGACTTCGCAGTGCCTTGGAAGACATTTTCCCACAGGCCCCGCACGACTTAGGATCGTGGTCGGGGCCCAGGCACCAAAGGCAGCAGTCGTGTGTGTCGGTGAGAGACCTTAGTTTCTTACACCGATCACACTTCTTAAAACCACTGGAAGCCATCGGGGAAAAAAAGAGTCCCCGCGAGGTCAAAAGACCGGCTTTCTAGGGAAAAAGAGAAAAAAGGGCGCGAACGCCAGCCACGAAGGGCAAAAACCGAAAAAGAGGAATCGGGCTTGATACCGGTGAACCGAACCCAGTGGGAGGGGAACCGGTGTCAAACCGGTAGAAAAAACAAAAAATCGCTGAAAAATCTAATTTTAACCGGGAAAACTGGACACACGTCTGGTGGGCTTCACGGAAAAAAAGAGACTGAGGTAAGATGGCACCTTTAGGCAGGAAGGGAACCGCGCATGCGTGCCTGCATTCCCAAAGGCTTTCATAGAAAGCTGGGGAAATGCTCCGCTGGGGCTTTATCGGCGCCGATGACACCCATATGTGAGGACTGACTTCCTGCTTGGTCCTGGAGAAAGAGAGCGTGTCCTGTGACGATAGAGACTGAGAAATGGAAATGAAGAAAGAAGAGGCCATTCTGCCTTGGCAGGAGTGAAGAGTCAGTTTGGAAGCTGGCATAGATGTTTGAAGTGTTCAAAGTTATTGTATTAATGTTGTATGTTCTAATGCTTCTGGGTTTATGCTTGAATGAAGAGGGAGATATATATAGGGTGGATAGAACAGGGCTGGGGGCGGAGGGAGGCGATGGCGGTCTGGGAGATCCTTTAAGGGAAAGAAGTGGAGAGGAATAGAGGGGTGAAGTTAAAGGGTAAGGGAGGAAGTGTGGGAGGAAGGATAGGGGGTAGGGCAAGGGAGTGGGGGGAGGGGGAGTGGGGGAGTGGGGAAGGAAAAGGGAGAGAAAGTGGGGACAGAGGTTGGGAGGGAGGGAATGGGGAGGAAGGGGGGAGAGGGGGCAGCCTAACCGGGTTTAAAGGGTTGGATTGGGGATACATACACGGTGATGAGGATGGGCCCCAGGCTGGGGGGTTCCTTCCTCTTGATAATGCATTTGCTGATTGGTTTGAGATTTATGGTTACCCACTGACCTGAAGGTTATATCGTGGAATGTGTGTGGGATAAGTAATCCCATTAAGAGATACAAGATATTGCAGGCTTTAGCGAGGCAAAAATGTGATATTGCAATGCTGCAAGAAACCCATCAGACTGCTGAGGAACACATTAAACTACGGAGATACTGGGTGGGGCAAGTCTGGGGGCTCCGGCGACGGGAAGGAAAGGTGGAGTGGTCATTCTGATACATAGGCGAGTTAGGTTCGTTCAGGAGAGAATCCATGTGGGTGAGGGGGGCAGATTTGTTCTTTTGTATGGGATGCTGGAGGGGAGACCCGTGGTGCTGGGGAATATATATAGTCCAAATGTGTTAGATCGGGCGTTCTATGCAAGCTTGGGTTCACGAGTGGAACAGTTGCCAGAGATTCCTCTGATCCTGGCAGGTGATTTTAACAGAGTCATGGATACTGAGCTAGACACATCTAGTGGAAGCAGAGATAAGGTGCGTGTGCAAAGTGCTAGAGTGCTACAGGGTCTGAAGCAGAGATTAGGGGTGGTAGACCCCTGGTGATTGTTGCACCCATTGGAAAGGGATTTTACGCATCAGTCAAGAGCGCATGGGTCAAGTGCTCGCATAGATTATGTGCTGGTTTCGGAACGGCTGTTTGCCCAAATAGAAGATGCGCAATTGGGACCTATAGAGATTTCTGATCATGCGTTGGTTTGGATAAAAATGGAATGGTATGAGGCGAACATGCGGGATAGAATTTGGCGATTCCCAATAGAATTACACAGAGACCCTGAGTTTCATGGTTACCTCGGACAGCAGTGGCAGGAGTTCTCAACCCACAATGCTCAGCATAGAGAAGATCCAGAGCTTTTTTGGGAAACGGCGAAAGCAGTCCTGCGGGGGGATATCATAGGATATATGGGGAGGAAAAGGAAAATGTTGATGCAACAGATTGTTTGATTGGAACAGCAGGTAGGTAGAGAGCGGAGGAGGCAAGAGTCATGTCCATCAGCAACGAATAGGAGAAGATTGTGGGAGACTCAAACAGCCCTAAATGAGCTGCTACACCAAAGGGCCAAGAAATCGTTTCTGTACTATCGCTTTCAACTCTATAGGTATGGGGATAGGCTGGGAAAATTACTGACAAGATGCCTTAAAGGCAGCAGAGGGACCGGCACTGTAGCGGCGCTGCGGGATGACCAGGGGCAACTGCATAAAGAAAGACGGGCGATTGCCCAAGTGTTTCGGACGTTTTACCAAAAGCTTTATGCAGGGAGAGAAGGATCTCAGACTGATATGGCTGAGTACCTGAAACAAGTGAGATTTCCCAGACTAACGTTGGCTCAACAGGCACAGTTGGACGATCCAGTGACCGAGGAGGAGATCCATCAGATTATTCTGAGGGCGGGATGTCACAAAGCGCCTGGCCCGGATGGGTTTGGGGTGGAATTTTATAAGTTGCTGAGAGAGGAGTTGCCCCCCCCCCCCTCTGGTGGCGATGTATCATAGAAGGGTGGATCAGGGAGGGTTTATGTAGGGGGAAAATCGAGCGCACATTATACTAATTCAGAAACCAGGGAAAGATCCTTTAAAAGCTTCCTCATATCGGCCTATTTCCTTGCTGAATTTTGACGTGAAAATACTGGCTAAAGTGCTGGCGGAGCGATTAGCTCAGGTATTAGGGGGGCTGCTGCATGACTCACAAGTAGGTTTTGTAAAAGGGTGATATGCGGTGCAGAATTTACGAAAAATTGTGGCCTCGCTGGAGTGGGTACGGGGAAGGAAGTTGCAGTCGCTTTTGATTAGTTTTGATGCGGAAAAGGCATTTGATCAAGTGAATTGGGATTACATCAGATTTCTATTGCCACAGTATGGACTTGGGGCCTCTTTTTGCAATATGGTAGAGCTTCTATATACGAGGCCCACTGCAGGAGTGTTATGTAATGGAGTGCTGTCAGATGAATTTTCCCTAGAGAGAGGAACGAGACAGGGATGCCCGCTCTCACCGCTGCTTTTTGTGCTGTCTCTTGACCCCCTGATACGACGAATAGAGGTGTCTAATGAAATACAGGGTATAGGCATAGGGCGACATATGTTTAAATTGGCAGCGTTCGCAAATGATATACTAGTTCATCTACTATCTCCTCGGACGTCGTTGTCCAGTTTATTAAATGAATTCTCTCATTATGGTAGTTTTGCTGGCCTTCGTATTAATATGGATAAATCAGAGGCCATGGACGTGGCGGGACATTAAGAGGACATTGGGAAGGGAGTTTTCCGCTTAAATGGGTAGGTGATTCATTTGTGTATTTGGGGATTCTCTTGACAAGAGAGCCGCAGGAATTGTATAGGAAAAACGTGGAACGAATCCTTGCAAGAATTCGTTTACAGCTCCAGGCGTGGACTCCACTACCCCTGTCCCTGTTGGGCAGGGCGGCGGCATTGGGGATGGTGATTGTAAGGGGAAAAATAAGTATTGTAAGGAGAAAATAAGTATTGTAAGGGGAAATCAGTTTCTTGTTATACAAAGGGACCATGAGGCCCATCTGTGAATACCTAGATAGAAAGGAATGTGTTGTACTAAGACAAGATTCAGTGATCTTCACAGAGACAGGTACCAGTTTGTACGATTGCTAATTAGCAATAGCAGGTGCAGGGCTATGCTGCTGGGATGGGTTTATGACGTATATATGTTTTTGCTACTGTATAAAAGTTAGACTGCACTTCTAACGTTGGAATCAACTTGCACACCTTTCCTTCTGTGTCCGGTTGTGAGTTTTATTCCCCTGGATTCCAGCCAGCTGAAGCAGCACACCGCAGATGAGGGTTCGGGACTTCCCTGGCCTGGAGTGACCAACAAGGAGCAGACCCGTTACATTTGGTGTCAGAAGTGTCGGATACTCCCGTTGGCCAGGGATCCCTGTGCTTTGTTAGCACGGTGTGTTCTGGGAGCACGGTTTAAATTAGAATTGACATACTCCCATGGGTCGGGGGGTGTCCCTAGTGCTTGGGTAGCATGGTAAATTGTTAATTAGGACTTTCCTGTTCCCTGGATGGGAAGCGGTGGGAAAGCTGAATTTCTTTTGTTCTCACCTGCGGTTGCTGTGAAGGCTGTGTGCTTGTGTGCCTGTGTGAGTTTGGCAAGACGCCCCTGCTGTATTTCGAAGCGATATAGCGCTGGTGACAGATACTGTGAAGAAAGCAAGTGGCCAGACGTGCGTTTGTTGTGATTATTAGAGAATGGGCCAGTCCCAAGGTAAGGGGACCAGCTCAGACTCCGCAGGAGTGATTGCCTTGCTACAGCCTAAAGTGCTTATTAGGTTTAAATCTGCTGTGAAAAAGAACTTGTATTCCAGCCGTACTCCTGTTCCCCTAGGGGCCCCTCTTCTAGATTCAGAATCTCCTAAAGAATATGTTAATCGGGTGGCAGGGGGCTATTATTCTAATCCCTGGGTGGATAATATGGCTGGGTGGACGGAGAGTCTCCGCAGTTCTCACCCCTTTCCCCGGGAGGGCAGTTTTTCTGCCTGGCATTTGGACATGATCAGGGGATTGTGTTTAGGGGACAAGAAAGCTTTTCCTTTTTATTCTGGTGATCCCAAATGGCCTAAATCTTATATGAAGGAGTGTGGAAATGTGTGGCTGCAGTTAGCTCTTTACTATAATGGACCGTCTCGCTCTATGGAGCCATCTAGCCCCCCTTCTGCCCCTACAGAAAAGTCTCAGGGTACTCCGTCTCTAACTTCTGTTTCCTCTGTTTCTGTAGCACCATCTGCCCCCCTTCCCCCTGAGTCTGCCCATCCTCCTCCTCCGTATCTGTCTGCCGCGTCTGGTTTATATCCTGTTCTTCCCTCTCTGGAGGACGATGCGTCCCTGGAGGATTTGGTTCTGGCAGCTGGGGTGGGGGGGGGGGGTTACAGCCTCTGGCTCTGTGCTGCCAAGGAAGGATACACTGCCTGTCCTTCTCCCTAATACTCAGGACCCCGTGCTTCAGCGTTTTCCTCTTACCCTTAACCAGGTGGCAATACAGCATGAGCGCAGGGAGCACCGGCGAGCCTGTCAAGAGGGGTCAGGTTCCCCTGTGTTGGCTGACAGTGCACGCTTGAGAGATGGTGGATTGTTAAGGACCCCTCCGTCTGAGGACAGACAGGAGGGTGATTCTCGCCTGTGTTGGTTGCAGGAAGCCCGTCAGTTGCAGGAATCCCTTTCTCATCTTAAAGAAATTTTTGTTGGAATGGGGGTAGGCAGTCAGGGTTCCTGTACTTCCTCACCTACTACTTCTTCTCCTCCACCCCCCATTTTAACTCCTCATCGCCCCGGGAATCCTTTTGTTTCTGTCCCAGCTGCAGCTTCTCCTCCCTTGCTGGAAGTGAAGCAGGAGACCCTTCCCTCTTTGTCTGGGGAGGGCAATTTGCAGCTTCCTTTCTTAACGATTGGTGAGCAGGTGGTTATTAAGCCCCTAGATTCTAATGTTTTATCTTCTATTTTGCAATCTGCCCCGAATCCTATGAAGGCTCCCGCAGCTACTGTTCAATACTTACAGCGTATGACAAGAGGTTGGCAGTGTACGGCACAGGATTATCGGTTGATTATTGAAAGGGTGTTGGGATATGATGAGGAAACCCCATTTGACTTTTCTAACGTGAAAATCTTAGAGGATCCCTTTACTTTCCCTGATGTTGCTGCTCGTGCCTTGCTACAGTCTCAGGCTGTTAAGGATATGTGGGGGGAAGTGCAGAAAGAGTTTGAGCGATTGTTTGGAGCTAAGCAGAATTTAGCAGCTTCAATTGCCTGTCAGCAGGAATCAGGAAAAGCTGTTTCACAGTTTGTGCGCAGATTTAGAAAATGTTGGAAAGAAGAAGCAGGATTAGCTATTCCTGCCGATGGTTTGATGGCTTCTATGTATATACAGACGTTGTTAGGGGCCATGCGGCCCGAGGTACAGGTTGCAATAAAGCAGATGGTTGATGAGTGGTTTGATATGTCGCCAGTGAAGTTAGAGAAAGTGATTTTGTCCAAAGAAGCGGCGAGATGCTTTGCTGGAGTCAAGAGCCAGAGAGAAAGAGGGAAGGTGAAGATGTCGCATGCATGGCAGCAGCCCTGCCCTCCAGGTGAGTGGAGAGGGGGGGCCGGTTATGGGGGATGGGGGAATCAGGGACCCTTTCCAGGACGAGGTGGGGGATTTCGGGGGCGAGGGAGAGGCCGGGGGGGGGGGGGCTCGATGGAGGGGTGGTATGCCCAGTAATCAGATATGTTTTAATTGTAAGCAGCAGGGACATTGGAAGAATGAGTGTCCGTATGTAGCAGCCATGTCTTTTCCTCCCGCCCCCCCTCCGGTGGCTTCGGCGCCTGCATTGCCTGGCTCCAGAGTCCCCACAGCTCCAGCCCCACTCATTCCAATTACATGGCAGCCTAGGGCTGCCCTGAGGCGATGGTTCCGACCTGGGTACAGCTAACAGAGAAATGGAAGGACCCCCCCTGTTGTTCTTTGTTGATTGGGGGCCGCCCTGTGTCCTTTGTTATAGACACAGGCGCTACTTGTTCTACGTTGCATGCTTCTATTTGGAAAGAGTCTCTGACACCAGGTCCTGCCTCAATAGGGATTAATGGAACCTCAACCCCCACTTGGATTACACCCCCCCCCCTGTTACCCATTACGCCCCTAGGGCAAAAGTCCCCGTTGTTTACGCATTGTTTTACTATAATTCCTTCTTGCCCAGTTAGTTTGCTAGGGAGAGACTTGTTGTGCAAGTTAGAGGCTACTACAGTCAGTGCTGCTGACGGCACTTTTTCTCTACTTTCCCCTTATCTTTTGAACTTGTTGCAGGAGAATGTTGATACAGCATCGATGCTGGAGCAGGTCCCTCCTTCATTATGGGCCTCCTCTCCTACCGATGCTGGGTTAGTTCCATGAACCCCTTATGTTGCCAAATTAAAGAATCCCACGGCGGTTGTTTGTGTTAGGCAGTATCCTTTGTCTAGTGCAAAAGATGAAGCTTTACGATCCATGATTGCTGAGTTTGTGGCCGCAGGGATAGTTGTTCCCACTGTATCTCCTTTCAATACGCCTGTGAATCCCGTCCCCAAGGGGGAGGGGTTCCGTTTTACCCAGGACCTTCGGGCTGTAAATCAATTGGTTGTTCCATTAGCCCCAGTGATGCCGGATATTGCTGGATTGTTAACCCTTATCCCAGTAGATGCTAAATGTTTTACTGTAATAGATTTGGCTAACGTCTTTTATAGCGTGCCCGTCGACTCCCACACGCAGCCCCTGATGGCTTTTATGCATGCAGGCAGACAATATACCTGGACTCGGCTGCCGCAGGGATATATTGATTCCCCAGCAGCCTATTCCCTAGTTCTTAAAGCATCAATTGAAATGTGGCATCCGCCTTGTTCCTCCACTCTTCTCCAGTATATGGATGATTTGTTATTGTGTTCTAAGACATGTCATGAATGTGCTATAGACTCTGTATCTCTGCTCTGCCACCTTGCCTCTCATGGACATAAAGCCTCTCTGAAAAAGCTGCAGTGGTGCTGTGATCGAGTCACTTATTTGGGGTTTGTGCTGTCCCCTGGCAATCGGGCGCTCTCTCCCGCCTGCGTACAAGCAATTATGAATCTGACTCCTCCCTCAAGTTACCCAAATGTTGGCATTTTTGGGACTGGTCTCCTTCTGTCGTGCTTGGATCCCAGACTGTGCTTATTGGGATTTTATTTTGAGAAGGGCTACACTGCAATTGCCTGGTTCTGCATCTATTGAATGGACTGAGGAAATGTTCTCTGCCTTTGCCACTTTAAAAAAGTTGTTGATCTCAGCTCCCACTTTGGGACTGCCGGACTATGGAAAAATGTTTTACCTTTATGTAAGAGAAGAAGGGGGAACAATGGCAGCCATTTTGGCTCAAGATCATGGGGGAGGAATGCGCCCAGTCGCTTACCTCTCTAAAAAATTGCCCCTTCAGGTACAGGGTATGCCTGCATGCCTGCGAGCCTTGGCTGCTTCGGCAATTGCCGTGCAGCTGGTAACTCCCATTACCCTGTCACATGAGACTACTTTGTTATCTGCCCACTCTGTATTGAAGGTTTTGAAAAATCTCACTACTCAGCACATGACTGCTCAGCGGTTGAGTGTGTACGAGGTTATTTTGACTACCACTGAAGGGTTGACTGTTAAGCAGCAGTCTCCTGCCTTCACCTCTATGCTGACGCTACAGGCTCTAATGCGCCCAGTAGATGATTCTGAGCAGCCCCCAGAAGAGCATGATTGTTTGAAACTGATTAACTTTGAGACGTCAGTACGTCCTGATCTGTCCTCCCCGCTCCCGGATGCCCCACACATATTTGTAGACGGGAGCTGTGTCCGCCCTGCAGACAATGTTTATATTGCCTCTTATGCTATTGTAGAACTCCCGAATATTTTGCATGAAGCTCAGTTATTACCTTATGGTTCTGCACAAGCTGCTGAATTGGTAGCGCTTACTAGGGCCTGTGAATTATTTGCTGATAAACGTATTAATATCTATACAGATTCCAGATATGCTTATGGAGTAGTGCATGATTTTGGCCTGCTATGGGGGAGACGGGGATGGAAAGCTGCGGACGGTAAGCCCATTTCACATGCACAGTTGGTGAACGAATTGTTGCAAGCTCTGTGTAAACCAAAGGAAGTAGCTGTTATTAAATGTGCTGCACATAGATATATAGGAAATTCTCTCGCAGATCTAGCTGCTAAACAGTGTGCTCAGGCTGAGAGTGACCGCTTGCATTCTTTCACTGATCCTGGGAATAGGACACCAGCCCCGCCCATTGCTGCAGACCCTTTGTTGTCCGGATTCTATGTTTCCCCTCTTAAACATTCTTTCCCTTTTCACCATTTACAAGCAGCAGCTGATCCTGAGGACTTAGCCTATTGGGAACAACATAATATGTGCTTAAATTCAGAACATATTTGGCAAGAAAGAGGGGGTAGTCGTAGGGAATTGCCAAAGGCCGCTGCCCCACTTTTAATTAGCCAGGTCCATGGGGTGGGTCACAAAAATAGGAAAACAGTGTTAAAAGAACTACAAGAAGTGTTTGTGTGTAGAGATTTGCCCCAGCTGGTAGAAGTACAATTAAGTCAATGTTTAACATGTGCTAGGAACAATATACAGCAGGGAAAAGCAATTGGACAACTGCAGCATCTGCCCCTGCCGCAGGGCCCTTTCCAGGCCCTGCAGGTGGATTTTACCTGTATGCCTAGGTCTGTTGGGGGCTTCAGATATTTGTTAGTGATTGTAGATCGGTTTTCTAAGTGGCCTGAAGCCTTTCCCACTACCAAGGAGGATGCTAGAACGGTGGCCAAAATTTTATGTAAAGAAGTCATCCTTCGGTTTGGGTGTCCCCTGTCAATAGATTCTGATCAAGGCCCAACGTTCATCTCTAAAGTGTTACAGCATATTACTCAAATGTTTGCTATTGACTGGAAATTCCATGTTCCTTACCATCCCCAGTCCTCGGGAATAGTGGAGCGAATGAATTGCACTATAAAAGAGAAATTAAAAACGGCAACTCAACATGCTCCTGGTAAATGGCCTACTTATTTACCGGCAGTATTAGCAGAAATTAGACTTACTCCTGGAGCTTCTGGGTTTTCTCCGTTTGAAATTTTAATGGGACGCCCCTTCCCTTTACCGTGGAAATGGCCAGAGGGAGCAGTAATTACGGCTGATGATTTGCTTATTGCACAGGAAGAGTATGCTGTGCAATTAGCTAAATATTTATGTGAGGTATCTGAACAGGTTTATCAGTTTTTACCCTGTCCCTCTACAGAACCAACACATCCTTTCCGCCCTGGAGATCGGGTCCTGGTGAAGCTGTTCCATAAGGCAGGACAGTGGGATCCGCCCTTCGGTAAACCAGAGGAGGTGCTGGCCATGACCAGAACTGCCGTGCTGACAGATCAACATCCCACCTGGGTCCACGCATCTTGTGTGAAGACGGCACCTGAAGAGATCAGCGCAGTTGACGGGGATTGAGCCGAGCTGTTCACAATGATTGCTGTCAAGCCTGTTCCGTGGGGACCCGTGTGTTTTCTATCGGGAATCTCTATTATCATTGTGCTTCTTATCGAAGGTTTACATCCTGATGGACAATTGAGGGCGTTCATCCAAGGACAGAAGTGAACCAATCAAACCGGATCCTATATGCCCCCGGTGGAGCCAAGGGGGGGCTTGACTCTTTTGAATCAGACTGATCTGACTGTACTTCGCAGCAAGCGGGGGTTGCCTTCAGAGAATTTATGGAAGATTACAGTACTGGAGATTGTGCGTTTAATGAACATTACTGACTGTATTATGTGTACTCCGCTTCCCTTAAGTGTGCACATGACTCCAGTAGTAGTGCACCCTCTTACTTTGCATGAACTTATTAGTCCCAATCCTTGTATGGATAACCCCACTTATAATGCTTCCTGCTATGTTCCCACAGACTGTGCTGATACTTGGGCGGCTAATAATATGGGTGACCCTGTTCCCATGTTGGTATCCGTCCCAGAATCTATGAAGTTTTTGTTGTGTTATGATATTGCTTCTTCTACCCCCTCCCCTCTTTCCAGTCGTTGTAACCTCACTTACTTCCCGATTGAGCGTAAGTATATAGTCCGAGCAGGAGCTTTATTGCCTCTCTGGTTGCCTTTCACCCATAATGCCTCTGCCTCCTTAAGGAATATTACTAGCACTACTAGGGTCATTTCATCAGCTAATTTTCAAGAATCTTCTGCTATTGCTGCTATTAAAATGAATCGTGGCTTTGAAGGATCTATAATATATGATCAGCGCAGCTCTACGCATTTTAGTCCTTGGTTATCCTGTTATCTTCCAGCGAGCTCTTGGAGGATGAGTAAGTCAAAAACTATGTATAATCATGCCTTTGAACATTTTCCATGGGATAAAGATACTCCATCAGCCCCTGCCTTGGCCGGACACTACTTTTTGTGTTCTGGGTTTTTATACCAATCTTTTAATCTTTCTCTGTTACCTTGTGCGGTGGTTAAAATAACTCCCTATTCTGCTTTAATTCCTCTTAATGTATCCCACCATAAACGGTTTAAGAGAAATGTTAATCCCTGGAAGCCTGAGACCCAGAGGATGAAGCCATACAGGCTTCCTATCAATATAAATTCTACTTATCCTTTGACTAAAACCCGATTAGATGCCCTTAGCTGGACCTCCTGGATCCCGATCTTTCAAACTCCTGCTATCACTGCTGAACTAGGTATGGCTATTAGACGCTTGCAATGTCTGTTGCATGTTCAGATGCGTTCTGTTACTGAATCTATTTCCAGGTTAGCTGAATCTTTGGAACAAAATACTCAAATGACATTACAGAATAGGAGGGCCTTGGATTTGCTTTTGGCTGCTGAGGGGGGGCATGTACTTTTTTAAATGAAACTAGCTGTTGTACGGTGATCGCGAACCACACTGTTTTTGTATTAAATGCTATGAAAAAAATTAAAACCCTGTCAGATTTGAACTTGACTGATTTCCAGGGAGGCCTGGACTTCGGCAATGTGTGGGGGTGTGTGGTTAAGTGGTTTCAGGGTTTAGGTGGGGGTTTCAAAGGATTACTTATTGCTTTGTTAATAGGCTGTGGTGTATTGCTTGTTTGCTGTTGTGTATTCTCATTTATTCTTGGCTGTTGTCGCAAGGCCCTGCAGAGCTCTACTACCTTTATGTATTCCTATACTCCTGCTTTTACGGTGGCTGATGTACCTGAGCTGCCGCGTACAGATATTCCGTCAATAATGCCTGTTTAGTTATTTTGTAATGGATTGTTAGGCTGTTCTTCTAGTGGGCCTATACAGGCCCAAAGGGGGCAATTGTAAGGGGAAAAATAAGTATTGTAAGGAGAAAATAAGTATTGTAAGGGGAAATCAGTTTCTTGTTATACAAAGGGACCATGAGGCCCATCTGTGAATACCTAGATAGAAAGGAATGTGTTGTGCTAAGACAAGATTCAGTGATCTTCACAGAGACAGGTACCACCAGTTTGTACGATTGCTAATTAGCAATAGCAGGTGCAGGGCTATGCTGCTGGGATGGGTTTATGATGTATATATGTTTTTGCTACTGTATAAAAGTTAGACTGCACTTCTAACGTTGGAATAAACTTGCACACCTTTCCTTCTGTGTCCGGTTGTGAGTTTTATTCCCCTGGATTCCAGCCAGCTGAAGCAGCACACCGCAGATGAGGGTTCGGGACTTCCCTGGCCTGGAGTGACCAACAAGGAGCAGACCCATTACAGTGATTCTGCCTCAGGTGCTTTACTGGTTGCAGACTCTCCCAGTATGGTTATTGAAGCGAGATTTAAATGCTATGGACAGCGAGATTAGGAGTTTTCTTTGGAGAGGGGCTCGAGCTCGCATTCCACTGCATAGAATGAGAAGGAGGTGGAAGAATGGGGGGATCAGAATCCCAGACCTAAAGTCTTATGCCCTGGCATGCCAGGCTCGGCATTTAGGAGATTGGCTAGGGAATACGGAGGTGTATACCCAAGAGCGCTGGAGGAGGCCTTTTTAGCCCCGCAGACCCTATTAGCAGTGCTGCACCAGGAAGGTAGGTTCCTTCCTGGTGGAGTGCTTAGTAGTGAACTGATTTGCCTGGCACGGCGGACGTGGAAACATTTGAATATGCTCTGGGGTGAACCAGCAGGGGTTTTGAGCTGGCTTCCAATACAGGGAAATGTTTGGTTTACACCAGGATCAGAAACGCCGACATTTGCACTCTGGAGGAGACTAGGTATACGAAATATTGGACATATTGTAGATCAAACGGGGCAGTGCAAGTCTTGGGAGGTTTTGCGTCAGGAGTATAGCCTAAGTAATCAACATTATTTCGCTTACGTGCGGCTCTCTCATTATGTGGCTTCCCTCCCACGGGATGCGTTGCGGGTGGAAAGATCGACACAGATACTAGAGTTTTTTGCACTAGGAGAGGAGTCGCCGTCCTCAATTGCGCAGTTGAAAAGACGATTAGATGGCTATAGTAGTTTGCCTGACTATGGGATGGAAGAAGCTTTGTGGGCCTGAGAGTTGAATGTGTTGGTGCCTCCTGGTTCACTCCTCCAGGCCTTGAGTAGGATTGCGGAGTTGGTGGGGGGAGCCCATTGGCGGGAGTTGCAGTTTAAATGCCTCCTACGGCACACTTCTCTCCGAGACGGGCGTTACGTTCCCATCTCACGGAGATGGGCAAATGCCCAAAATGCCCTTGCCCCTTGGCAGACTTAGGACATATGTGGTGGGGATGTCCGGCGGTTCGCTTGTACTGGAAGAGGATAGCTAATTTTATGAGCAGGGTTGTACTGCAACAAATCCGCTTGACGGCAGCACTTGTGGTGTTAGATCAGCTTGGACCACTCCATCCGAAAGGGAAATGGGAACGCCTCTTAGTCAGAAAGGCATGTCTGGTGGGTAAAGGACCGATACTTCATAGGTGGAGGGAAACGTCTGGTCCCACATTTTGGGAATGGCGTAACAGCTTTCACCAGCTGATGATCATGGAGAGGAGGGGGGCTAGAGGAAGTACTCGACATTGGGCCTCATTCCTGCTGATATGGGAGGCATATATTCAGATATTGAGGCCCCGTGTCGGAAATGAAGTGCTTCAATTGGGTTGAGGAGGCCTGGAGAATGCATAAGGGATAGGGGAATGGGATACTAATGAAATAAGAAGTGTGTTGTAATCACTGTGTATGTTTACTGAGAGGGGATGATAAAGGGAGAGGCTGCGGGGGTGAGGGAATTGGTGGGGGGATGGTTGGAGGGGGGAGGAGGGGAGAAAAATTGTGAATGCTATATTTGTATGACCGATTGGAGGATGAGAAACACCAGAAGTCCCGTTTATGTATTTTGTTTTACATGATCTGTACTATGTGGACTTCAATAAATAAATAAATAAAACCAAAGAAACCTGCACCTTAACAGGGGAAATAAAAGCAAACTCTAACTAAACCTATCTCCTTAGTTGTCTCTTCAGTGAATCCAACACCCTGGCTCACAACCTCATCCAGCTGCTTGGAGACTGAGCTTACTGGGGATGGTGGGCGGTGTCAGCTGCATATGTACACTAGTGTCATCAAAAAGATGACATGCTCAGTCTCCAAGCTTCTGGAGGAGGTGCACTACCCAGAGGTTCGGGACTGGACTGGAGGGACGATAAGGAATTGTGTTTTCGCTACTCGAAAACACAAGATTATTGGAGAATGTAAAATACTTTGTAACGGACATCAGTCATATGAAACAAGATAATGTGTAACAAAAAAAGGAGGATGATGCATAACAAAAAGGCACATCTTATAACCCAAAGAGAACAAAGTAATTTGCTGAAAGCATTAAAAAGCTCTTTAAGGACATACATAAAAAGTTTTGTCTGTAATAACACAAACCAATTAGGTATCACATGGTACAATATCTGTGTATGTTATCCACAAAAAGGCAAACTTGTTATGCCCCTGATGTATATCAATGAGTGACAATAAAGGTAGTTTAGGGCTTTGACATTATGGGTTTTCAAAACAGGGAAGCTAGTCAAAAAAGGGGCATATAGCTGCCATTTTAGAAAAATTATGATTTTTTTGATAAACTATTCTAAAAAACTATTCTAAAAAATGGAGCATTCTCATTTCTGCTCTACAGTAATGGTACAAACCTCACTTGTTTAAAACTTCAGGAGTGGATGAATGATCCATAATAAAACTAACTTGTAAATACGTCAAACTTGGAGAAGAAAACTAAATAGTTAGCGATATACCTCAAACAAAACAATGCTTTCACAAAATACGGACTCATAAATGCTCTGTTGTCATTGTGCCAATAAATAAAGAAAGAGAGGAGTGGCCTGGTGGTTGGTGCAAGTTACAGAGGGCCAGGGTTCAAATCCCACTAGAGGACAGCAACCTTGGGCCAGAAGGACTGAGGTTTCTAGTCCCACAGGTGCTCCTTGTGGCCTTGGGCAAGCCACTCAACCCTCTGTTGCCTCAGGTACAAAAACAGATTGTGAGCCCTTCAGGGACAAGAGAAAAATCTATATACAGTATCTGAATGTACACTGCTTTGACTGGTAGAAAAGTGGTATATAAGCCTAGTTGAATAAATAAATACATGCTAAACTGAAGACCTTTAATCACTGATCTTCATAAAATTGTTGTGTGCACACATTAATATAAAGGACAGGTAAGAAATGTTACTGCAGTTCAAAGGCTGTTGCCGACAGGAATGTTTTAAGAAAACTGTTAACTGAATCGCTTGTAATATATCCTGAACAAAACAAAAATTGACTCCTAATCTCGTTATTATTATTGTATAAACAAAGAAACATATGCTGACTAAAGAACTTTTAACTGCAGATTCTTCATAAAATTGTTATGTGCACAAATTTATGTGAAAGACAAGCAAGGGGATGAAAAACATCGCCACGGCTCTAAAGCTTTTGCCAACAGGATAGAGTTGAAGAACTGTTAGCTCATAAAAAAACTTTAAGAAGCATTTTGGATAGCGGGTGGCCATGCTGGTAAAAACAAGCATCAACTAATGAAAAGAATTATGAAAGGGACAATATATTTTGAAAGTAAGGAAGGGAAGTGAAAGAAAAATCAAACCTTATCTGCATGAAATCCGTGAGTAGTGCCGAACAGGCTCTCAAACTAAAATGGAGTCGGGAACGTGCAAAGCCATTTAAAAGGAAGCTAATTAGGCACCAAAAACCTTTTAAGGAGGAACTCAACACTAACTGGTCATGATGGATAGCTTGAAACACTTGATAGACTAAAAATGACGAAGGGGAAAAGAACACATATGATGTTGAGTTGAATTAGACCATTTGTAAAAATAAATTAAAACAAGGGGTGCCCAATGTTGATTATGGAAGAGATACACTGGGACCTTTAACTTGTGTACTTATGTGCATGGAGAATCGGCAAAACAACTGTAACACCCTGACTTAGCCAGTCTCTATAGTGAAGCACACTAACAGGGTAGCATGGGGCTTTTAGCACGGCACCCAAACCATGTGCTAACCCCACAAAACCCTGGTAATGCGGCTCAGCAAATATGCCCCTAATGTGCATTAAAGCAGTTTAGTAAATCAGGTCCCTCATTTGAGCACTCAGTATGCATGGCATTTGCTACAGAAAAAGTGAGAATGTGGATTACATGAACATTAACCAGTTGATATGCACAATAGCAGTGTACATTCATTACCATGCATTTGGTTTGTTAGCATACCTTAAAAAATTAGTGCGCAAAATTGATTTAATGTGTGATAATCAACTTAGCATGCCTTAATTCATCGGTTAATGTGTAACCAATCATTTCAGTGTGCACTAAAAAGTCCCTATAAAAACAAACGTATAAAACTAACAAAAGAAAATCTGAAATTTGGGAAAAATGTGTGAAAAACAAAAAGTAACTAAGTTTTCTTGCCTGTTCACATCCCTAGTGCACTATTTATTGAACACCACACTTCGCATATAAGATCTAAACATCAACATTAAACGCCTTCTAAACATGAAAATGCCATTATATTAATGTAATGTCTGGTCGCAATCTTCTATGGCTGACATCTGGGACTTCATTCTCCCGTAGCGTCAGAGTGTGATGTGGGGCTCACAAGTCCTACAGGCTCAGCAGTCTCCATGCAGAGCTGCCAAATTCAGCAGTCCCAGGAGATAGAGTCTTTGGCCAGTCATACTTTTTAAATTACACAGGATGTGTCATACTGAGTCAGACCAAAGGTCCTTCAAGCCTGCATCCTGAATCCAAGAGTGGCCAATCCAGGTCAACTACCTGGAAGGATCCCAAAGAGCTACCCAGAGATTAGTGCCTTTCCAAATCTATATGTCTAATAATGGTTTATGAACTTATCCTTCAGCAATTGCCTTGGACATATCTACCAACAACAAATTCCACTGCTTAATTATGCCTTGAATGAAGACTCTTTGGCCAGTAATGCTTTTTAACTTACATAGGATATGTCTACTGGATAAAGCCAAAGGTCTATCAAGTCGAGCATTCTGTCTCCAACAGTGACCAATCCAGGTCACAACTACTCGGAGAGATCCCAAATAGTCAACCAGAGATAAGTCACCTTTGTCCACATGATTTTGACTTCTTCAAAATTCTGGAAAGACTTTCCTTGGCTGAATCCATGTTGGCTTTGCCCCATTAAGATATGATTATCAAAATGCTTAGGATTTTGTTCTTTAGTATCGTTTCTACCATTTTGCCTGGTCAGGATCACCGGTCTGTAGTTTCTCCTGATCACCCAAGAACCTGTTTTTAAAAACCGACATCACACTAGCCACTCTTCAGTCCTCAGATAGGTCAGATTAATAATAGAATGCAATTTAGTTTTTGAGTTGAAAGGCAGTATATCAAGGACTCAAATAAACTAAAGTGCATAAAATCTAGCAGGGTAGTAGTAAGGGCTGTGCAAGCAGTGTTGCTCCACAGGTCACAAGTATGGAAGGGCTTCTAGGAAGCTGCTGGAGGGGGGGGGGGAAGGGTGCAGTTTTGAAAGTTGCACAGGGCACAGCCCTGCTAGCCAGTACTCACGATTTGTTTTACCAAAGGACGAACATGCAAAACAGATCTGATTGAGTTCTTTACTGGCTGACCAGAGAACTAGATCGAGGGCATACAATGGATGTGATCTACCTAGATTTCAGTAAAGCCTTTGATACTGTCCCTCATAGGAGGTTTATCAATAAATTAAACAGCCTGGGGAGGATCGCAAAGCAGTGAACTGAATCAGAAGCAGGTTGACTGACAGACAACAGAAGGTGATGGTAAATGGAACTCACTCGGATGAAAGGAAGGTGAGTAGTGGCATCTCCCAGGGAGCGGTTCTGGGACCGGTACTGTTCAATGTATTTGTGAGTGATATTAAGAACATAAGATATGCCATACTGGGTCAGACCAAGGTCCATCAAGCCCAGTATCCTGTTTCCAACAGTGGCCAATCTGGGTCATAAGTACCTAGCAGTATCCCCAAAAGATACAGGTTCCACAGTGCTTGTATTGGGTCAAGCAGTGATTTCACGGGTCCTTTTTAATAATGGTTTATGGACCTTTCCTCCAGGAACTAATCCAAACTTTTTTTAAACCCAGCTACACTAACAGCATTTACTACATCCTCCGGTAACAAATTCCAGAGTTTGATTGCACGTTGCGTGAAAAAATATTTTCTCTTATTAGTCTTAATTAGTCTGTAGCTTCATTGCATGTCCCCTAGTCTTTCTGTATTCTGATGACGTAAACAATTGATCTACGTTTACCCGTTCCACTCCATTCATTAATTTATAGACCTCTATAATATCACCCCTCAGCCATTTCTTTTCCAGGATGAAGAGCCCTAACCTTTTTAGCCTCTCTTCATAGGGATATCCTTCCATCCCCTTTACCATTTTGGTGGCTCTTCTCTTTACCTTTTCTATTTATTTATTTTATTTATTTATTTACATTCTCTTATATACCGCGCTATTTTACATCAGTGCGGTTTACATTGAACAAACTGAAATTACATTGAACAGGGCATTATAACTTGGAGATAACTATATTTCTAATAATGCTATATCCTTTTTAAGATACAGCGACCAGAATTGCACACAATATTCAAGGTGCGGTCGCACCATGGATCTATACAGAAGCATTATAATATCTTTTGTTTTATTTTCCTTTCCTTTACTTATGATACCTAGCATTCTGTTTGCTCTCTTGGCCGCTGCTGCACACTGGAACCTTGCATCATGTAACCATAGTTTGGGTTGTTCTTTCCTAGGTGCATAACTTTGCACTTGTCCACATTAAATTTCATCTGCCATTTGGATGCCCAGTCTTCTAATTTATAAAGATCCTCTTGCAATTTTCCACAATCCCCATGGGTTTTAACAACTTTAAATAGTTTTGTGTCATCTACAAATTTGATAACCTCACTCGTTACTCCCATTCTCAGGTCATTTATAAATATGTTAAAAAGCAGTGGACCCAGCACAGATCCCTGGGGTACTCCACTATTCACCTTTGTCCATTGGGAAAAATGGCCATTTAGCTCTACCCTCTGCTTTCTATCTTTCAAACAGTTCCTGATCCACAATAGTACATTGCCTCCTATCCTATGAATTTTAGTTTTGCCAAAGTCTCTGATGAGGGATCTTGTCAAAGGCTTTCTGAAAGTCCAGATACACTATATCAACCGACTCACCTTTGTCTACCTGTTTATTCACACCTTCAAAAAAACATAACAGATTAGTAAGACAAGATCTTCTTTGTCTAAAGCCATGTTGGCTGTCTCCCATTAAGCCATGACTATCTACATGTTCAGCAATTTTGTTCTTTATGATGGTTTCTACCATTGTTCCCAGTATTGATGTCAGGCTAACCGGTCTGTAGTTTCCCGGATCACCTCTGGAACCCTCCAATCTTCGGTATTACAGATGATTTTAAGGATAGTTCACAGATTGCTAATAGCAGGTCTGCAATCTCACATTTTAGATCTTTCAACACCCTTTGATGTATACCATCTGGTCCAGGTGATTTGCTACTCTTCAGTTTATCAAACAGTTGTAATACATCTTCCCAGTGTATCGATATTTCTTTCAATTCTTCTGCAATATCACCTTTAAATACCACTTCAGTCCTGGGTAACATCCCCACATCTTCTTCAGTAAAGACCGAAGCAAAGAATTCATTCAGTCTCCCCGCTATGGCCTTGTCCCTTATTAGTGCCCCTTTTACCCCTATATCATCTAATAGTCCAACTGACTCTCTCACAGGTTTTTTGCTATGAATGTACTTGAAAAAGCCTTTATTAAGCTTTTTGCTTCCACAGCAGGCTTCTTCTCAAATTCTCTCTTTGCCTGCCTTATCAATGACTTGCATCTAACTTGCCAGTGTTAGAGTAGTTACTCACCTGTAACAGGTGTTCTCCAGGAGCAGCAGGAATCAGTCCTCACATATGGGTGTCATCGACGCCGATGAAGCCCCAGTGGAGTATTTCCCCAGCTTTCTATGAAAGCCTTTGGGAATGCAGGCACGCATGCACGGTTCCCTTCCCGCCTAAAGGTGCCATCTTACCTCAGTCAAATGACATAGCTAAGAACAGCACACAAAAAAAGTAAAAACAAACTATGTACAACTGCAACTCCCAGGGGAGGAGGGAGGGTTGTGAGGACTGATTCCTGCTGCTCCTGGAGAACACCTGTTACAGGTGAGTAACTACTCTTTCTCCAGGACCAAGCACGAAGTCAGTCCTCACATTTGGGTGAATCCCTAGCTCTGGGCTACCGAGGAACCCAGGCTGAACAAGAGAACTCCCTCTAGTCCCAGCAGCAAAGAAAGGCTTTTCACTGACACAACCTCCACCGGTAGCCCAACAGAGGGCAGGAGTTGCCTAAACCTCAAAGAGATTCCGGAATACTGCTTGGCCAAAAGCACTGTCCCTACGGGACTCCCTCTCCAGACAGTAATGGGCCGCAAACGTCTGGCTTGAAGACCAAGTTGCAGCCCTGCAGATGTCTACCAAGGGTACAGAGCGGAGATGAGCCACTGAGGCAGCCACTGCCCTGACACGGTGGGCCGTGACCCAACCCTGCAAAGGAAGGTCAGCGTCTTGTAAGCCCAGGTGATACAGTCAGCCACCCAGATGGACAAGGTATGCTTGGACACAGCCAACCCCAACTTATTAGGGTCAAAGGATACGAAGAGCTGAGTAGCCCTTCTATGCCGCTGCGTACAGTCAAGGTAGAAGGATAAGGCCCTCCTACAGTCCAGGGTATGCAGAACTGCTTCAGCCTGGCTTGCATGAGACCTAGGGAAGAATGTTGGAAGAACCACCTCTTGGTTAAGGTGGAAGGAGGAGACAACCTTTGGGAGGAACTTTGGATGAGTCTTAAGGACTACCCTGTTCCCATAGAAGTGAGTGTAAGGCCTATCACAGACCAGGGCCTGAAGCTCACTCACTCGCCTAGCCGAGGTAAGGGCTATCAAGAAGAGTGTCTTCCAGGACAGGAAGCGTAGAGGGCAAGTACCCATCGGCTCAAAGGGTGGGTGAGTCAGCTGCTGCAAGACCACATTCAACTCCCACTCAGGAGCAGGAGGACGGATTGGAGGCTTGAGCAAAAGCAAGCCCCTGAGAAAGTGGGACACCAAGGGGTGAACCGACAGAGAATGTCCTTCCACCAGTGAGTGGTGAGCTGCTAGAGCTGAGAGGTGGACCCGAACAGAATTGGACTTAAGTCCCTGATTGGACAAGTGCAGTAAGTACTGAAGCACCACTGGTATAGTACAGGAGAAAGGGTCCTCTGTACGTAGCTGACACCACACAGAAAACCTCTTCCATTTGAGAGCATAGGTTTTCCTAGTGGACTGTTTCCTAGAGGCTAGGACAACCTCCTCAACTTCCTGAGGTAGGCCCCAGGGAGCCAAAACTACCCTTGCAGCTTCCAGGCCATCAAATTGAGAGCTTTGAGATTGGGGTGCAGAAGGGAACCCTGCTCCTGAGAGAGAAGGTCGGGTTGCAACCCCAGAGGCAGTGGGGGATCCACTGCCAGCTGAAGCAGAAGTGGAAACCAAGGCTGTCTCGGCCACCTGGGAGCCACCAGCAGGACCGAGGCCTTGTCCTGAAGAATCTTGAACAGAGTTCGGGCCACCAAGGGCGTGGGAGGAAACGCATACAGGAGGCCCTGAGACCAGGGAATCAGAAAAGCATCCACTGCTATCCGCAGAGGATGCGGTTGCCTGGAGCAGAACTTTGGCAGTTGCTTGTTCAGTGGACTGGCAAACAGATCTATCAAAGGGAGACCCCATTTTAGGAAGATCTTCTGAACTATCAAGGGATGCAGCTGCCACTCGTGGGGCTGCAAAATTCTGCTCAACCTGTCGGCCAGGTAGTTTTCCTGGCCTGGAAGGCACACAGCCTTGAGGAGCATGTTGTGCTTGAGGGCAAATGAACAAAGGTCCTGAGCCTCCTGACAAAGGAATCTGGACCCAGTCCCGCCCTGTTTGTTCACATAAAACATGGCTACCTGGTTGTCTGTCTGAACCAGGACAGATTGATGAGCCAGGGTAGGAGAGAAAGCTTTGTGTGCTAATCGAATAGCCCTGAGTTCTAGGAGATTGATCTGCTGTGCAGCCTCCCAAGGAGACCACAGGCCCTGGGTGCACTTGTTCAGACAATGAGCTCCCCAGCCCTGCAGGGAGGTGTCTGTGGTCAGTACCACTGTGTACCCAGGAATTTGAAAGGGCACCCCTTTTAGTAGATTGGGTGGGTGCAGCCACCAGCTGAGGGAGTCTAGAAATGGTCTGGACACCCTTATTCTGTCTCTGAGGCTGCCTGTGGCCTGTGACCACTGACTCCGAAGGCACCATTGTGCAGGCCGCATATGGAGCCTGGCATTGGGGGTTACATGAACTGTTGAAGCCATGTGGCCAAGCAGCCTCAGGCAGAGTCTGGCGGAGACCACTGACCCGCTGAGAAACTGATTTGCTAAGTCCATCAGTCTTTGGGCCCTGTTTGCTGGGAAGAATGCCTTTGCCAGGACAGAGTCCAGCCTTGCCCCTATGAACAACAAGTTCTGGGAGGGGAGCAAAGTGGACTTTGGGAAGTTTATTACAAATCCCAAGCTTTGAAGAAGAGCAATAGTCCTGAGGGTGGCCTGTCGGGCCTCCTGGCACGTCTGACCTCTGATGAGCCAGTTGTCCAGATAGGGAAAGACAAAGATGCCTTGATTTCTCAGGTAGGCCTCCACCACTGCCAGGCATTTGGTAAAGACTCTGGGAGCAGAGGTCAGGCCAAAAGGCAGTTCTCTGTACTGATAATGGTTTCCTCCACAATGAACCTGAGGTACTTTCTGTGGTCTGGATGAATGAGGATGTGAGTGTACGCATCCTTTAGATCTAAGGAGCATAGCCAATCTCCCTGCTGGAGGTAGGGCAGAAGTGTTCCAAGAGTAAGCATCTTGAACTTTTCTTTCTCTAGGAACTTGTTGAGGTTCCTGAGGTCCAGAATAGGTCGAAGGCCACCGGTTCTTTTGGGTACCAGGAAATACCTGGAGTAGAACCCTTGACCTTGCAAGTGGGGAGGCACAGGGTCCAGCGTCCTGTCCACCAACAGACCTTGGAGCTCTTGGAGGAGAAGAGCTGTGTGCAGGGGAGGCCTTGGAGGCTCCCCTGGAAAGTATGGCGGAGGCAGTTGGTGAAAATGTAGTCCATAGCCCCTGTGGACTATGTTCAACACCCAACTGTCCCCAGTGATGTGGGGCCACTGGAGGGCAAAGAGGGCGAGGCAACCTCCTGTGCAGGGTTGGGAGAGCAGGGACTGAGAGGCTACGCTCAAGGAGTCAAAAACCCCCACCCTGCTGAGTGGGAGCAGGGGCCTGGAGGCTTGTGGGTCCTCTGCCTACAGGGCCCATTACCCTGCCCCTTGGCTTGCTGACCATGGGGTGCAGCTTGGGCAGCCTGATACTGAGGGTACTGTTTGTAGGCAGTGCCCTTCCTCGGGTAAAAGGGCTTCTTACCCGAGGCCTTCTTCTTGTGAGAAGGGGCAGAGGTCTTTCTAGACAGCCTTGTCCTTGTAAGGTGCTCAGTCTCGAGCTATGTGGCCTTCTTGGCCATGGGCTTGCCAAAAAGGTTCTCACCTCGGCAAGGGACATCGACCAACTTGTCCTGAACCCATGGCTCAAGGTCCGATGACTGCAGCCATGCCTGGTGTCGAGCCACGATGCTGGCTGCCGCAACTCGGGCTGAAGCCTCGAAGCCATCGTAGGCGGCGTGGGACATAAACTTCGAGCAGTCCCGAATCCCCGAGGACAAGGACTTGAATCTCTGCAAGGGCTCCCCGGAGAGACCAGCGGAGAACCCGTCCAACTCCTTGGCCAGGTCTCGCAAGTACATGCCCATGTACAGCTGGTAAGACTGGACATGGCAAGCAAGCATCGAGCCCTGGAAGCACTTTCTACCAACACCATCGAGGTTCCAGGCCTCCCTGCCGGGAGGCACTGCGGAGTGCATCTTCTGACTTTTCAGGCGATGCATGGCCGATTCCACCACCATGGAATGGTGTGGTAGCTGCGCCTTCTGAAAGCCAGGGCTCTTCCGGAGTCGATAAATCGAATCGACCCGCTTGTTTAGAACCAGCGCCGAGGCTGGTACCTCCCACATCCGGAAGAGGAGCCGTTCCAGCATCGGAGGAACCGGGACAGTAAAAGCCTCCTTCGGAGGAGAGTCGAACTGCAGGGCCTCAAGTTCTTCGGCTCGAGGCTCTTCCTCGGGGTCCGCTGGGATAGCTGAGAACCGGGTATCCTCCGGAGGGGATCTACTCCGGGGCTCAGACTGCGGTGAGTCCGACGGGATGCACCGAGTCTTGAATGTGTCGGGGGACTCCTCATCCTCCGTCTCCCAGGCGGACTCGTCTGACGAGGAGTCAGGATCCGACCCCGCGGGGCCCTGGAGCACCCACCCCGACGCCGGAAGCACCGGCGTCGACGCCCTCGGTCCCAAACAGGAGGTCGAGGGAGACCGCGACCGAGGTCGACCTCGAGCCATCATGGACTCGAGTATCGGCTCAGTCTCCGGGGTTGACTTTGATGTCGATGTCCCGGTGGTCGGGGCAGATGCGCCAGACAGGCTGGCCATCAGTGCCCACTGCTGCTCCATGAAGGCAGACAGTCTGCACTCCAAGGCTGTCATCCTGAGACTCAGCTCGGGAGACGCAGCAGCCACCGACGTCGGCTCTCTGGGAGGAGAGTCCTCGAGGACCACAGGGCTTACGTGTCCAGCAGACTCTGGCTCTATGCGAGGAACTTTGGCAGGCTTCTCTTGTTCCACGGGCCCGGGGCGACGGTCGGGGGTCTTAGACCTGGCCCTCGAGGAGCCAGGGACCTCCTCCGACAACGCCCTTACGAGCCGCTTCTTCCTCTTGCGTTCCCGGTCAGGGGACCCCCTGTCCGAGGAGCTCCGACGGCGCTCGGGATCCGAGCGCCAAGATGTCGAGGCCTCAGACGAGGTCCGGACCCGGCCGGAGGCTGAGTCCAAGAAAAGCCTTTCTTTCTGCTGCTGGCGACTTCGCAGTGCCTTGGAAGACATCTTCCCACATGGTCCACACGTCTTAGGGTTGTGATCAGGACCGAGGCACCGAAGGCAGCAGTTGTTTGTGTCGGTGAAAGACATCAACTTCTTACACCGATCACACTTTTTAAAACCGCTGGAAGCCATCGGGGAAAAAAAGAGTCCCCGCGAGGTCAAAGGGCCGGCCTTCCAGGGAAAAAACAAAAAAAGGGCGCGAACGCCAGCCACGAAGGGCAAAAACCGAAAAAGAAGAATCGGGCTCGATACCAGTGTACCGAACCCGGCGGGAGGGGAACCGGCATCGAACCGGGAAGAAAATATAGCGAGAATCGCCAAAAAAATCAAACTTTTATCCGGGATGACAAGACACATGTCCAGTGGGCTTCTCGGAAAAAGAGAGACTGAGGTAAGATGGCACCTTTAGGCGGGAAGGGAACCACGCATGCGTGCCTGCATTCCCAAAGGCTTTCATAGAAAGCTGGGGAAATGCTCCGCTGGGGCTTCATCGGCGTCGATGACACCCATATGTGAGGACTGACTTCCTGCTTGGTCCTGGAGAATGTGCTGTTTCCAGTTTTTGTCATTTGGCTCTTTTTTTCCATTTCCTGAAAGATGCCTTTTTGGCAACAACAGCCTCTCTGACTTTACCTTTAAACCATGCTGGCAGTTTTTTAGACTTCCTACCACTTTTCTTAAAGCGTGGAATACAGCTGGTCTGGGCTTCCAAGATAGTATTGTTAAACAACACCCATATTTGATGTAAGTCTTTAACCTTTGCAACTGCTCCTTTTAGTTTTTTTATTAACTATTTTCTTCATTTTATCATAGTCTCCCTTTTGAAAGTTAAAAGGTAGTACTGTGGATTTCCTTACCATCCCGCCTCCATTAATTAAATAGAACGTGATCATGCTATGATCACTATTGCCAAGTGGCCCCAACACCCTTATCTCTTGCACCAGATCTGGTGTTCCAGTAAGGACTAGGTCCAAAATGGTTTACCCTCTGGTCGATTCATGAACCAACTGCTTCAAGAAGCAGTCATTTATTTCATCTAGAAACTTTGGGGCTTGTTTACAAAGCTGCGGTAGAGGCTTCCGCTTGATATCGGAGCCGCGGCCCCATTGAATTCAATGGGGTCGCGGCTCCGATATCAGGGGGAAACCGCTACCATGGCTTTGTAAACAAGCCCCTTTATCTCCCTAGCATGTCCTGCCGTGACACTGACCCAATCAATACCAGGGTAATTGAAATCACCCATTATTATTACTGTGCTGTAACTTTTGTTAGCTTCCCTGATTTCTTTGAGCATTTCATCATCCATTTGTTCATTCTGGCCAGGCAGTCGATAGTACACCCCCACTGCCATCGCCTTCCCCTTTTTACATGGATTTTCAATCCATAGAGATTCTACAGCAAATTTTGTTTCCTGCAAAACTTTAATCCTTTCTGACTCAATGCCCTCTCTAACATACAGCGCAACCCCTCCACCAATTTGATCAGCTCTGTCATTATGATATAGTGTATACCGAGGTATCACAGTGTCCCACTGGTTGTCCTCCTTCCACCATGTCTCTGAGATACCAATCATATCTAACCTCTTATTTAGTGCTATATATTCTAACTCTCCCATCTTATTTTTTAGACTTCTAGCATTTGCATACAAGCATTTTAGAGACTGTATTTTGTTCATATTAATCTGGCTATCGTTAGGCAGGGGTAATTTGGAATCTTTAAGCTCTGTCTGCTCTGTACTCAAGGGCATTTGGGCTACTTTTGTCTTTATTGGAACCTCTCTGCTGATATGCCCTAACTTCATTCTTTTGGTAGTATCCTTCAAGGATACATTGTTCCGAACCATGTGTTCTTTGGCAACTGTCAGCTCTCCCCTACTATCTAGTTTAAAAGCTGCTCTATCTCCTTTTTAAAGGTTAATGCCAGCAGCCTAGTTCCATCCCAGTTAAGGTGAAGCCCATCCCTTCAGAAGAGCCCCTCCTTTCCCCAGAATGTTTCCCAGTTCCTAACAAATCCAAAACCCTCATCCTTGCACCATCGTCTCATCCACGCATTGAGACTCCGGAGCTCTGCCTGAATTTTGGGTCCTAGGCATGGAACAGGAAGCATTTCGGAGAATGCTACCCTGGAATCTCTGTATTTCAACTTCATACCTAAAAGCCTAAATTTAGCCTCCAAAAACTCCCAACATTTTCCTATGTCATTGGTACCAACATGTACCAAGACAGCAGACTCCTCCCCAGCACTGGCTAAGACCTAGTCTAGGTGGCGCATGAGGTCCACTACCTCCGCACCAGGCAGATATGTTACCAGGCGATCCTCATGTCCACCAGCCACCCAGCTATCTACATGCCTAATGATCGAATCACCAACTATAACGGCTATCCTAAGCCTTCCCTCATGGACACATGGCCCTGGAGAAACTTCCTCGGTGCAAAAGGGTTTTACATCACCTGGAGGACAGGTCCTAGCTACAGGATCACTTCCTGTCACACCAGGGTGATGCTCTCCTGTCACGTGACCTCTCTCCTCCATGGCAACAGGGATGCTGCCAGACTGGAAGTGGGACTTGAGTACTATATCCCTGTAAGTCTTGACTATGTACCTCTCTTTATTCCTTATGTCCTCCAAGTCTGCTACTCTAGCATCCAGAGATTGGACTCATTCCCTGAGAGCAAAGAGCTCCTTGCATCTAGTGCACACGTAAGACCCCTCACCAACAGAGAAAATCATACATGTGACACTCAGTGCAAAAGACTGGAAAACCCCCATCTTGCTGCTGGACTGCTGTCTGCATCCTAGTTTTAAGGATGTGTTTAGGTATTTAAGTTCTTTACCTACTAAGAGTTGGTGGGGATACTTATACTAATAAAACAACACCTAATACGTTTAATGTACTTTGTTCACCTGAAGCTTAATTAATCTGAGGTCCTTAATGTATGCCTGAGGAGGTCAAACAGCTGCACCTCAGAGTGAATATGGCACCTCCTTTCCTTTGAGAGGATTATGCACCTATAAAGCTACACTTATCCCAGGGGAGGGAGGGAAAAAGACTTATTAAAAGCTGGCTGCTACACAATACCTTGTCCTGCGCTTCTAAGGTAATCTGTGACCAATTTCCAGGGGGAGTCCCACAGCCCTTCCTTGGATAGAGGGGGTCTTGGGGTCTAAATGTAACCAGAAAGCTCTCTGCTGCTACTAGGCCCTGACTGATTTAACAAATCAACTGGGTTCACAGATTAATCAGCTTTAATCTAAAGAATTCCTTTTTCCCCAAGATTTAGAAAAATTCCCAGAAGTAAATACTTACAATTGCAGATCTCTCTCCAGAAGTAGCAGTCCCCTTTTGTAGTCTTTTCAAAGGATTAAATGGTAAAGTCTGTCTTTTTGCAGATAACACAAAAATTTGCAAAAGAGTGGACTCCCCTGAGGGAGTGGATAACATGAGGCAAGATCTACAAAAGCTGGAAGAATGGTCTAATGCTTGGCAGTTAAGATTTAACATGAAGAAGTACAGTGTCATGCACTTGGGATGCAGAAATCCAAGGGAATTGTATGCAATAGGAGGCGATAGGGGTGAGAGGTGCACAGATCAGGAGAAGGACCTCAGAGTGATTGTTTCTGAGGATTTCAAGGTGGCAAAACAGTGTGACAAATCGGTGGCCAAAGCCAGAAGGATGCTGGGTTGCATACAGAAAGGAATTACCAGCAGAAAGGAAAAGGTATTAATGCCACTGTACAAGTCGCTGGTGAGGCCCCACTTGGAGTATTGTGTTCAGTTTTGGAGACCATATCTCACAAAGAATATAAAAAGACTTGAAACGGTTCAGAAGAAGGAAACCAAAATGATTTGGAGCCTGCGCTAGAAGACATATGAGACCTAAATATGTAGATGCTAGACCTAAATATATATATGCTAGAGGAAGGACAGGGGAGATATGATACAGACCTTTAAAAACTTAAAGGGTAATGATGAACAAACAACCCTTTTTCAAAGATGGGGAAGCTGTAAAACTAGAGGGCATAACATGAAGCTGCAAGGGTGTAAACTGAAGGGCAACCTCAGCAAATACTTTTCCACTGAAAGGGTGTTAGATGCTTGGAAATGCCCTCCCGATGAAAGTGGTGGGGGCAAATACAGTGACAGAATTCTAAATGGCATGGGGCAGATACAGTGGTTACCTTTATAGTAACAGGGTAAAATCAAAATAAACGTTAACTATTTCTTCTATCTCAACAAATAGGGGTGACCTGCATGGAGTGGTGGGTTCACCCCTAAACAAAATCATGGGGAGGGATGACCTGCACGGAGCAGCAGGTGCACCTACTCTTGCCACCTTGCTGGGCAGACTAGATGGACCATATTGGTCTTTATCTACTGTCATATATTATGTTACTATATTACTATTGTTGGAGGGGCCAACCTCCACCAACTCCACCTCAGCTCCCTCTTAGATTTCTCACTTTACATTTACACTTGAGGTCGGAAGGCACTCAGCTGGGGAGGAGCTGAAAACATTTCAGAGTAAAGCCAACATTTATGGTGTGGTTGTATCAAAGCCCTCAGGATGTCTTAATGCTGATGTAACTGTACATGAAATGAGAGTCAAAAGCTGCAAAGATGTCTTACATATTGGGACATGGAACATATGAAGCATGAATCAAGGGAAGTTGGATATAGTCAAGAATGAAATGGAACATGTACAAATCGATCTGTTGGGTATCAGCGAACTGCAATAGATTTTGGGCACTTTGCATCTGCTGATCACATGGTCTTGAAATGAAAAACAAAAAAATGGTGTTGCATTTATCAAGAAGAAACTTGCAAGAACTGTAATGAAATACCATGCAGTCAGTGAATGCCTAATTTCTATTTGTCTATGAGGAATGCCCATCAACACAACTATAATTCAGCTATATGCCCCAACAACAGCTGCAGAAGAGGATGACGTTGATGAATTCTATGAACAAGTACAAGCTGAAATTGACATAACATGCAAACAGGATATCCTGATAGTCATGGGTGACTGGAATGCAAAAGCTGGCAACAAAGAAGAAGGGAAAGTGGTTGGAAAATATGGACTTGGCAACAGAAATGAAGCTGGAGAAAGACTGATAGAATTCTGCAAGACCAACGATCTATTCATCTCAAAAAACATCTTCCAGCAACACAAATGGAGACTGTATTCATGGACTTCACTCAATGGATTGTACAAAAATCAAATTGACTACATCCGTGGAAGTCAGCGATAGAAAAGCTCTATAACATCAACAAAGACAAAACCTAGAGCTGACTGTGGTAGAGATCATCAACTACTAGTATGCAAACTCAAGCAAAGATTGAAAAAGAGCAAGCCACTCATTAATGTAGAAAGATATGACCTTGAGAATATACTACCGAAATTTAAAGACTGCCTGCAAAATGAATTTGCTGTTTTAGATACAAATGATAGAGCTCGGGAAGAGTTATGGGATGACTTTAAGAAGGCTGTGAGGGAAGAAAGAGAGAAGTCTCTACAAAAGGTGAAAAAGCAAAAACACCCAAAATGGATGACCAAAGAAACTCTGAAAATTGCCCAGAAACACAAAGAAGCTAAAGCCAGAGGAAAAAGAGAGGCAATCGCAGAACTCAACAGAGATTTCCAATGTACAACAAGTTCAGACAAGGAGAAGTACTATATTGACGCATGCAAAGAAACAGAATCAGAAACTATTAGAGGAAAACAAGGTTGGCTTTCCCAAAGCTACGAGAGTTAAAGAAAAAATTCCAGCCTCGCATTGGAATGCTACAAGATGCTCAAGGATCCATTTGAATGATGCTGAGAAGATCAAGAAAAGGTGGAAAAAACATACAGAGTCATTATACCATAAAGATAAAGTGGACCAACAGATGTTTCACAACCTGTACCTTTATGATCAAGAACCACTAGTGATGAAAGAAGAAGTCAAAGCAGCATTGAAAGCCTTATCAAAGAACAAAGCACCAGGCATTGATGGCATTCTCATTGAAGAATTACAGCAATCAGATACAGCTGTTATACTTACAAGGCTCTGCCAGGAAATCTGGAAGACATCATCATGGTCAACTGATTGGAAATCTCTGTTTATACCAATACTAAAGAAAGTGATCCAACTGATTGTGGAAATTATCACATAATCACTCTGATCCCACATGCTAGTAAGATTCTATTGAAGATTATTCAGCAGAGACTACAACCATACCTGCAATGAGAACTGCCTGAACTGCAAGCAAGGTTCAGGAAAGGGCGAGGAACGAGAGACATTATCGCAGATGTGAGATGGATCCTGGAAAAGACAAAAGAATACCAAAAGGATATCCATATGTGTTTTATTGACTACAGCAAGGCTTTTGACTGAGTAAACCATGAGAAACTCTGGGCTACATTAAGAAGCATGGGTATACCAGAACACCTGATCGTTCTCTTGCACAACATTTACTTTGATCAAGAAAAACAGTTCTAATGGAACAAGAAGAAACAGAATGGTTTAAAATCAGCAAAGATGTACTACAAGGCTGCTTACATTCTCCCTACCTGTTTAATTTATATGCAGAACAAATCATCAGAGAAGCAGGACTATATGAAGACAATTGAGATGTGAAGATTCGTGGAAGACTCATCAACAACCTTCGCTATGCTGATGATACCACATTACTGGCTGAAAGTGAAGACGATCTGAAACATTTGCTTCTCAAGATCAAGGAACATAGACTTAAAATGGGCCTGCACCTTAACATAAAAAAGACAAAGATCCTGACAACTGGAAAAATCAATAAGTTCATTATTGATGTAGAAAAAATTGAAATAGTTCCCAACTTTAACCTACTTGGATCAACTATCAATAAAGAAATGACAAGCAGTCAAGAAATCGATGATGCATTGTTCTTGGCAGAATGACTATGAAGGACCTAGACAAGATTCTCAAGAACAGAGATGTCTCTCTCCATACAAAGATTTGACTTGTTCAACCTTGGTATTTTCAATAACGTCATATGGATGTGAAAGTTGAACAGTGAAAAAGATAGACAGGAAGAAAATCAATGCCTTCGAATTATGGTGCTGGCGACGAAAACTGTTTATACCATGGACTGCTTGAAGATCAAAAACAGAAATTAGACTTACCTGCTAATTGTTGTTCCTTGAGGAACTCCAGTCCAGTCCTGCACCTCTGGGTAGTGCACCTCCTCTCGCAGCTTGGAGACTGGGCATGTCAGATTCTGAAGCCACTGATACATATTCTGCTGGCTCCTTCCACCAGCTCCCAGTGACCTACTGACAAAGCAAACTGAGAGGAGCAACAAATAAGTAGCTATAATAACAATAAACTTATTAACTGAATGGTTAACCCCAACAGGGAATAAAAACAATGAACCCCCAAATTGTTCATTTTGACATCAGAGGAAATTTCCTCCCTACGCTGCCGAAGGAGAAAAGAATAGAAAAGCACATTTATTTATTTATTACAATTTCTTATATACCGCACTATTCGACATCAGCGCGGTTTACATTAAAACAAAAGGACCAGAACAACAGGCTGTTCGGTTTTACAGAGAACAGGTGTACCAACTTGGATAACATGGGTGAACTATTTACATAAAATATCTACAAGTAGGCGTGATGACAAAGCTCTAGAAATAACATGTGGTTACTTTCTTTGGTGGGGTTATCTAGGCTTCATTGCTGACTTGGTAGTACTTGAGGAACAGGTGATATTTGAGTGCCTTCCTGAACTGGGCTAGGTCAACGATAGCACGAATGTCAGTTGGTAGAGCATTCCAGCATCTTGGGGCGCAAAATTTGAAGGCCCTGTTTGAGCAGCTAGTGAGAAAATAGCCCGAGGCACAAAAGACTCGCCTCCATCTCCCGCAGTCACCACCATGATGAAAATATACACTGCGCCCCCTATGACTGAACCCCGGGTGGGATCCGGGACTGGACTGGAGTTCCTCAAGGAACAACAATTAGCAGGTAAGTCTAATTTCTCTTTCCTTATCGTCCTTCCAGTCCAGTCCCGCCCCGCACCTCTAGGATGTATCAGAGTAGTAAACTAATGGGAGGGACCTGCCCAAGCAGACCGTAAGACCACAAAACCGAAACAGGCATCTCCTACCGCTTGGATATCCAACCGATAATGCTTACTGAAGGTATGCAAAGAAGACCAGGACGCTGCCTTGCAAATCTCAACTGGAGGAACGAAAGTGTACTCCGTCCACGAAGTTGCCTGAGCTCTAGTAGAATGAGCTCGCAACCCCAAAGGCACCTGATGACCTTGCAAAAGATAAGCTGAAGAAATTGCTTCGCGGATCCACCTAGAAATGGAAGCTTTTGCCGCTGCCTTGCCTTTACATGGCCCTCCAAACAGGACAAACAAACGATCCGACTTGTGAACTTTGGATAATGATGAAGAGCTCTCTTGACATCCAGCAAACGCAAACTGCGATCGGTGTCCTTGTCCCAAGAAACTCTTAAAACTGGCAAGAACACGGACTGATTCACATGGAAAGCTGAAACCACCTTCGGCAGGAAAGATGGGATGGTACGTTAAACAACCTTATCCCGAAAGAAGGACAAAAGGGCTCCCGACACGACAAGGCCTGCAACTCTGATACCCAACATGCAGAACAGATAGCCACTAAGAAAACAGCCTTCAAAGTCAAAGCCTTTAACGAAGCCTAACGCAAAGGTTCAAAGGGCTCTTTGGTCAATGCAGTTAAAACCAAGTTGAGGTCCCAAGAAGAGATCACTACTCTCCTAGGAGGACGAAGACGTGAAACCGCCCTCAAAAAACGCAAAACATCGGGATGAGAACCTAAGGCGACGTCTTTCACCTTCCCATGATAGCATGCGATAGCTGCCAGTTGCACCCTTAAAGAGCTGGCCGCCAGGCCCTTGTAAAAGCAATTCTGCAAAAAACTCAACACATCCGGAACTGTAGCCGAGGCCAGACTTACTTTCTGAGTCACGTACCAGTGCTCAAAAATATGCCACATACGCACGTATGCCAAAGAAGTCGACCATTTTCTGGCTAAGAGTAAGGTAGCTATTACTGCCCCGGAGTAACCCTTCTTCCTTAGCCTCGCCCTTTCAATGGCCAAGCCGTAAGTGAGAACCGATCCACTTGTAGCATTCGAAGAGGCCCCTGCAAAAGAAGATCGTGCCGACTTGGAAGCCTCCAAGGACGACGGTCGAGAAGGCGCACCAAATCGGCGTACCATGGACGTGTGGGCCACCCGGAGCGATTAGAAGAATCCGCCCCTGATGGGACTCTATGCGTTGAATCACCCAGCCTATGAGCGCCCAAGGCAGGAAGACATACAGCAGGCCTTCGGACGGCCATTGTTGCAACAAGGCATCGAGACCCTCGGACATTCTCTCCTGTCTTCTGTAGAAGCGGCTCGCATTGGCCGACCAGAATGTAGCCCCCAGGTCCATCATGGGAATCCCCCATATGCTGACTATCTGAGCAAATACTTCTGGATGTAGTTCCCACTCTTCGGGATCTACACGAACCCGACTGAGATAGTCTGCTGTTACATTGTCTACCCACGCAATGTGAGCCACTGACAGCGCTTGAAGCCGCTGTTCTGCCCAGCTGAATAAGACTGCGGCCTCCTCTTCCAGAGCCGCGCTGCCTGTACTCCCTTGCTTGTTGAGGTACGCCACCGCTGAGGCATTCTCGGACAGAACTCGTACCGCCTGACCCGTAAGAGATGACTCAAAGGCCTGGAGCACCAGCGCTACCGCTCTCAACTCTAGCCGGTTTATCGACCACTGCAGCTCCTGTCCGCTCCAGGTTCCTTGCGCAAAGAGTTCCCCGCAATGAGCTCGCCAACCCGCCAGACTGGCATCGGTTAAGAGGGGAACCCACTGCGGCTGCTCTAGCGGCATGCCCGCTGCCAGATTCTTTGAAAGAAGCCACCAACGAAAAGACTCCCTCACTCCTGCCACAAGGGGTAGGCGTTTGGTCAGAGAATCCAACTGGTGGGACCAACGGCGAAGTAATGACCTCTGCAGTAGATGCATGTGCGCCCTTGCCCAAGGTACTACCTCCAGGGTGGCTACCATCGTCCCCCGGACTTGAAGATACTGCCAGGCTGTGGGTGCTGCCCGTTTCAAGAACGTGTGCACCAAAAGACACAGCCCCTGAGCCCGGTGTTCCGTCAGAAACACTGAACCCACCTGAGTGTCGAACTGGACTCCCAAATACTCCAGAACCTGAGATGGCACCAACTGGCTCTTGGCTACGTTTACAACTCAGCCGAGGCTTTCTAGCAGCTGCACCACTCTGGCTGTAGCTTGTACGCTTTCATCCCTGGACTTTGCTCGAATCAAGCAATCATCCAGATAGGGGTGGACTAGGATCCCCTCCTTGCAAAGAGCTGCTGCCACCACCACCATCACCTTGCTGAAAGTTCGTGGCGCTGTTGCTAGGCCGAAAGGTAACGCTTGAAACTGAAAATTCCCCTGAGGTACCGCAAACCTTAGGAAGCGTTGATGATCTGGCCTGATCGGAATATGCAGATCGCTTCAGTGAGATCGAGTGATGTCAAAAACTCTCCTCTTCGCACCGCCACGATTACCGAATGCAAAGTTTCCATGCGAAAATGGGGCACTCTAAGGCACCGGTTTACTCCCTTGAGGTCTAGAATTGGATGAAAGGACCCGTCCTTTTTTGGAACCACGAAATAAATGGAGTATAGACCCCAGCCATACTGGTCTGGAGGAACCGGAACTACTGCTCCCAGCTGCAGAAGGCGAGCCAGTGTCTCCTCCACTGCCACCGCCTTGTTTCAAGCCATGGAGGGAGACTGTACAAACGAGTCGGTCACTGGCGGGCGAACTCGGGGGCATAACCATCTCGAAGGACTTCCAACACCCAGCGATCGGAAGTTATCTAGACCCAGGCTGCAAGAAAGTTCCATAGATGCCCTCCCACGGGCTGTATTGTGGCCCGGGCCGTCCTCGTTTCATTGGGTCTTACGGAATCCTGATTAAGAGGAAGCAGAGAAACCTCTGCCTGCTCCCTGAAACCCCCTGAATCCTTGCCCACGTGAAGGAAATCTCCCCTTCTGGAAACCTCCCAGACGGGAAGTACGAAAACGCCTGAAATCCCGTGGCTGACGGCGATAGGGTCCTACAGCTCGACTGGGCTTTGGCTTATCCTCTGGCAAGCGACCACCCTTTGACTCCCCCAAGTCCTTGACCAACTTGTCGAGGTCTTCTCGAAATAAAAGTTTACCTTTAAAAGGAAGCTTGCTGAGACGCGACTTGGAAGAACTGTCCGCCGCCCAGTTCCGAAGCCAATGATAATGCCGAGCCGCTACTAGTGAAGCCATGCTATTAGCTAGACCTCTAATAAGATCATAATGCAGATCAGCCAGGTATGCAGCTCCAGATTCCAATCTAGTCACGTCCGCTACCTGTTCATTCGGCTGTTCCCCCGGCTGCTGCAGACGCTGTGACCAACGCAGACAGGCTCGTGCTACCCAAGCTCCACAAATAGAGGCTTGCAGGGATAGTGCATTAACATAAAAGGCCTGTTTTAACAGTGAATCCAACCTTTGGTCCTGACCGTCCTTTAGGGCAGCACTGCCCTCTACCAGAATGGTAGTCTTTTTGGTCACACCCAATATGGCCGCATCTATGCGTGGAGGATGAAATACTTCTCATTCCTGATCTGACAAGGGATAGATATGGGTCATGGCTCTGACCCCCCATAGACCTGCTTCAGGCAGACCCCACTCATCCTGAATCATCTGCCTGACCACACGATGAACGGGAAAAACTGCCTGTGACTTACGCACCACCTGAATGAGAGGGTCTTCTACTGCCTCCTCTTCAGTCGGCTGACCCACGGAGAGATTGAGTGTTGAAGTGATTCCGTGATTAAAGCAGTCAGCTCCTCTCTTCTAAAAACTCGTATGATCCTAGCCTGGTTCTCGGGCTCAGGAATCTCACCTTCCTCGAGCTCGTCTACCCCTGTCTCTGGCTCAATGTCACCATTCATCTCCACTGGCTACCTGTCCCCTTTCGCTTTCAGTTCAAATTGCTCACCCTTGTTCACAAGGCACTTCATACCAACACCCCGCAGTATCTGGCAGATCTCATTACCTTCCATACCCCTAGACACACCCCTTGCTCATTTCATCTCAATCGCCTTCATCTTCCCTCCCCCTCCCTTGCACATCTTCAGTCCACTCGCTCCTCAGCTTTCTTCTTTGTAGGTCCTGCCCTCTGGAACTCACTTCCCACCTCCCTTCGTCTAGAGTCCCACCATCTCACCTTCAAGCGTGATCTGAAGACCCACCTCTTTTCCCTTGCCTTCGACTTTCCTTCCCCCTTTGTATGACCCAATCCTCTGTGTCTTGTCCGACCCTCCTTCTCTCTCCTATCTCTCTATCAACAATTGTAACTTCCTTTTCCTCCTTCTGGCCTCGTGCCTTTCTTTATGACGTTTTTGTATATTGTAAACCGCTCTGTTTTTTCAAAAGGGCGGTATATCAAATAAACATAAACATAAACCGTCATCCCCTTCTAGTCAGTCTGACAGAGCAGGCTGCTCGTCTATGGATTGAGCTCTCTTAGCCGGTCCTGGAGGGGAAATGTCAGCCCTCACCGCGGTAGCCTGATCCGCTGTAGCTCCAAGCACCGAGAGGTCCGAGACGACCCCTTGTTGCCTCAAACAGAAGACCTGGTGTAAGAAGAGGACAAAATCTGGCGAAAATCCCACCAGCTTTCCTCCCACCAAACCCGGAACAACCGAACTGCCCGGAGCCAAAGGGGGCACTGCTGGCAGAGAAACTGGAACCTCCAAATGTGGGCTAACCTCCGAAAGGGACTGAGGACCTTGCCCCAGCGAGGAAACCACATCCTTAGCCTTATCTTGGAGCTCCTGCTCCATGCTAAGCGCCTCTGCTGCACAGTCACGGCACACACCCGCGTCTGAGACAGTCCCCCTATGGGTACCGCAAACAAGACACTGTGGATGTACCGGCATCAGCCTGAAGCCTTAAAACTGTCCTGACCCCACTATAAGGTCAGAAAAAACGTAAAAAGGGGGAAAACCTCTTTTTTTAATATACTGTCAATGTAACCCAAACTAGCCTCCCCCAAAAAAATTAGAGGCCAAAAACGAACGTTTCCGCTAAAAATTAAAAAAAAACTATGCCAAAAACAACAAACCCCGATTAAAACCGCTGCTCAGAAAAATGCAGGGAAAAACAGGCCGTCCCCTGACAGGGAAAGGAAGAGCAGTGCAGGAAAACTGCCACAAGGCAGTAGGCCATCCCCAGAGGCCTAGTAACGTGTCCCCCTTTACAGCACTCACCTCTGCTGAAATTGGGCCCAAAGGGATCGCTGCTGAACGATCTGAACAAAACCAGCACGCTGACAGCAACGAAGCACTACTCACCGCCGGCAGAGACAGCCGCCCGAAGAAAGAAGGAGAGGGAACTCCCGCTGACGGCTCGTCACTCGCCAACGAGATCAGGAGCCGTCAGATACCTTGGGAGCAGTGCAGAGCTTCAGCTCCCCCCCCCCCCCCCCGTTCAGTCAAGGAGGGGAGAGAAGACAGAGAAAGACAACCGATCAGAGACAGCAGGGGAAAGATCTCCGTATGCCGTTCAAACCCCGGCTGGCCCCTCTTTTTTATTTTTAACTTTAAAGGCACTTCCAACCCAAATAAAATAAATTGTGAGAGAAAGTAATAAAACCAAACCCATACTTTACTAAGTTGCTACTAATCTGCTCCTTATCTGTCCCTATAGTGAGCCCAGCACCTAGGCTCACTACCACCTCCAGCTGCTTGGAAACTGAGCACACTGGGAGCTGGTGGGAGGTGCCAGCAGTATATGTATCAGTGACTTCAGAATCTGACATGCCCAGTCTCCAAGCTGCGATAGGCGGTGTACTACCCAGATGTAGACAATTTGATTTTTATACAATCCATTAGGTGAAGTCCATGTGTACAGTCGCCGCTTGTGTTGTTTGAGATGAATAGATCATTGGTCTTGCAGAATTCTATCAGTCTTTCTCCAGCTTCATTTCTGTTGCCAAGTCCATATTTTCCAACTATTTTGTCTTCTTCTTTGTTGCCAACGTTTGCGTTCCAGTCACCCATGACTATCAGGATATCCTGTTTGCATGTTCTGTCAATTTCAGCTTGTACTTGTTCATAGAACGCTTCAATTTCATTCTCTTCTGCAGCTGTTGTTGGGACATATACTTGAATTATAGTTGTGTTGATAGGTATTCCTCATAGACGAATAGAGATTAAGCGTTCGCTGACTGCATTGTATTTCATTACAGTTCTTGCAAGTTTCTTCTTTATTATAAATGCAACACCATTTCTTCTTTGTCTTTCAATTCCAGCATAGTAGACCATGTGATCATCTGATGCAAAGTGCCCGATGTCAGTCCATTTCAGTTCGCTGACACCCAACAGATCAAGTTGTACACGCTCCATTTCATTCTTGACCACCTCCAACTTCCCTTGGTTCATGCTTCGTACATTCCATGTTCCAATGTGTAAGACATCTTTACAACTTCTGGCTCTCATTTCATGCGCAGCTACATCAGCAGTCAGACGTCCCGAGGGCTTTGATCCAACCACATCATAAATGCTGACTTTACTCTGAAAAGTCTTCAGCTCTTCCCCAGTAGCTAGTTGAGTGCCTTCCAACCTGGGGGTCTCATCTTCCAGCACTACAGCACAATTTGTTTTGTTGTAACTATCCATTGGGTTTTCATGGCAAGATACAGAAGTAGATTGCTGGGCCTTTCTTCCACGCAGTTTAAGTTTGGTGTTGTTGCTATTGTCACAGAAATGTGATCCTCTGCAGTCAACACTATCCCATTCTGCTGCTGCCCAGATGGGTGGTTTGTCTTGGTCTGGCACCTCAGCTGAGACCTGTCCATCTTGGGAGACCCTGCCAGTAGTTAAACTACCGATAGTTTAGCTCTCAGCATCACTGATGCACACAAGTCCTCACAGCACGGCAAGCTGCAAACCAAGTGAGGGGTATTGTACTGAATATATAGTATCTTAAGCAGAGAAAAATATCATTACTTAAATGGATACAAGGTTGACAAACTGGTAGAACAAACTGTGAAAAATATTCAAGGGGGTGTAGATTCTCTATAGCCAACGTATACATATTTTTTAGAGAAATGAATCTGAAAAACAAGTCTATGTTGTAATATGAAGTTGAGATACATAGCTCTATTGGGCTCTCAGCTCAGCCATGAACAGATGCTGTAAATGATATTAAACTAATAGTGCTGTGTGCCAGATGTGGACCTCCAGAGAATGTTTTGTGGCTCACACATCAAGAAGTAAGAAATGATTCCCTTGCAGCTCATGGGGATACAAGCTAGAGTGATACAGGAAGGCAGGTAGGTACAGGCACACAGGTGCAGTTGCTTCCTTCTCCATAAGCAAACCTTTACACCTGACCCCTGCATGCAGTCTCAAGCTGTGAAGGGGGAGGGGGATAGACAGAAGGACTAAACACCACTCTGTTTTTGGAGAAGTCTTGAACGTTTGGAGGTTTAACAGTAAAGGAACTGATATTCAAAAGATTCATCTTTTGAAAAAGGGGCCAATTTGGGGGCTGCCCATCATAGGGTAACATCAGGGCCGGCATTACCATTAGGTGAACTAGGTGGTTGCCTAGAGCACTGGCCCTCTAGGACGCTCATTGCTGCCGCTGTCACTCCTCTCTGGGTCATGCAGCAGCGGCAATGGAGACAAACAGTCCCATGGTGCTTACCTTTAAACTTCGGTACCACTGCAAACAGGAGTCAGCATTGGGTGTTGAAGGGGGCAGAAGCAAACAGCCCCATGGCACCAAAGTTTAAAGGTAAGCGCCACAGGGCTGTTTGTGCCCATTGCAGCTGCTGCACATCCCAGAGAGGAGCGGCAGTGACGGCAATAAGCGCAGGAGGGGGGAAGAGGGCTCAAGGGATGATGTTCACCTAGGGTACCTCATTCCTTCTGCCGGCCCTGGGCAACATAATAACATAGTATATGACAGCAGATAAAGGCCAGTATGGTCCATCTAATCTGCTCAGTAAGGTGGCTAGAGTATGGTTTCCAAATCTAGGCAGTTAGTGCTGAATATTGCACTAATCAGCTAAATTTGTCTTCCCAAACATTATGCTTGGCAAGGTTAAAAGTTGACACAAAAGAGGAAGACCAGCAATGCGATGGATGGATACAATAACAGCAGCTATGGATGCCATTCTAGCAACAATTAGCCATTTGACTGAAGATCAAATGCAGATTGAGACAACTATTCATAGGGTCAACATGAGTCAATTGACTCGACAGTACTTAACGACAACATGTGCAGTCGCATAAATGACTGACTTAAATCTAACTGCACACTTTTGCGTGGTTAGTTTTAATTGGATGTTCAGGCAGAACTTTTGCCGGTTAGCTCTGGCTGGCTATCTGGATACAATTAATTGATTAACTTTGCCCGTTTAGTGGGTCATTGAATATCTAACCCTAACCATTTTATCTGCACTGTGCTTCCAGAAAAATTCCATTTCCAATACACAAGCACAGTGCATGGTAACCAACCTCTGTGTTAGTTTTCCCAGCTGGAGAGAGTCAACATGCAGCGAAGGATGAGTCTGTGCTAAAAGCTTGTGGGAAAATGATTAACACTGGCCAGGGGGCCACCATACCTTGCTCTGTTCCCTTCCTTGTCACTGCCTAACTGCATATTACATGTAGTATGTTAGAGAGCAAGCAGAACTGTCCCATATGCCCGAGTATCAGATAGGCCCTTGGAATTGCATGGATACTATTCTCATGCAGACTCAAAACTAGAGGGAAGATAAATCTCAATGGGCTTGAAACACTAACAGTTTCTTCACATCACAAAAAATAAAAAGGGAAACTTTCCCATACTATATCTGGTGGTGGTTTATGCAGTGGCTGAAGGGTGAGATGCAGCTTTCCCATGAATAATCCCATTGTGTGAGGCTACATTAGTAGTAGGAATGGTGTCATCTGACTGCTTCTGTCCCTGTGTCGATTAACATATGGGTGATATTCACAAGATCTGTCCTTCCAGGGACAGCATTATTAGACGAACTAGCAGTCACCTAGAGTGCTGGTATTCTGGGGACGCCCATTGCCCTAGCTGTTGCAACTCTCTAGGGCCAGTAGCAGCAGCAATGGCAAGGGAATTGCGACACAGTGCTTACCTAAGACTTTGCTGCTACATCATGGTTCCGTCCTGATATTATTGGCTGCTTCCATCTTCCTCTGCCGCAGACTTCTGGTTTGAAGTCTGCGTCAGAGGGGAGTAAGCAGCCGATAATAACAAGCTGGAATCGCAATGCAGCAGAAGAGCCTTAGGTATAAGCGCTGTGACACTATTCCCTTGCCATTGCTGCCACTGCTGGCCCTGGAAAGGGGTGGCAGCAGTGGCAATGGGAAGGAGGGGAGGCACAGGATGGAGGGCCCACCTAGAGTGCCTACGATCCTTGCACTGTCCCTGTCTACTCCCCTTTCTTCTTTGTCTCAATTACAGAATTTTAGCAGTAGGAGCCCTGTCTCCTGGCTTAAATCCACAAGAAGCTTAAATGCCATGTCTCCTGGCTTAAATCCACAAGAAGCCCCATCAGCCCATACATCCTTCACATTCTACAAGCTTCCCTCCAGACTGGCTCCGTACCAGCACCCCTAAAACGTGCTACAATCTGTCCAATCCTAAAAGGAGCAAAACTTGACCCCATCTCCCCAACCTCCTACAGACCCATCTCTAGTATCCCCTTCCTTGCAAAGATAACAGAGAAACTAGTCCAAACCCAACTGCAGAACTATATAGACGAACACACTCCCCTTGATCTGTTCCAACATGGCTTCAAAAAGAACCACAGAGTCGAAACCCTTTTTGCCTCTCTTCTAGATTCCCTGTACCTATAAATCCAGAATCCCACCCAAGGATGCCTCCTTATATTCCTTGACTTATCCTCAGCCTTTGGCTCCCTCTCCCATCATCAACTCCTAAACAGACTCTTCGAAATAGGACTGAGAGATACAACTCTAAAATGGTTCCACTCCTACTTAGATAGAACTCAACAGGTCCGTATACCATTTACCCTAAAACAAGGGGTCCCCCAAGTATCTAGTTTATCCGCACTTCTATTCAACATCTTCCTCCAACCAGTTTGCAAGATTTTCCAAAGCCATGGAATTTCATACCAACTTTATGCAGACGATATTATGTGCTTCACCCCATTCAACCTAGCAACCCGACTTCACCAACTTAAGCGAATGCCTCTCAAACCTAAAATCATGGCTCCTACAGCACAATCTCCTAATTAACCAATCTAAAACTGAAGCTCTCCAAGTATTTACCAATTCATCATATGCCCCACCAACAACCCTTACTCTCGGGAACCTTACCCTCACCATAAAAAACCAAGTGAAATACCTTGGTATTATCCTCGACCAGAACCTCTCATTCACCGAACAGATAAAGAGGACTGTCAACACAATATACGCAAAACTACATACCCTTCGGTATCTCCAACCTCTCCTAAATCCTGACTCCTTCCGTACTGTCTGCCAGGCCCTCACAATCCCCTCGCTAGACTACTGTAACCTCATCTATCAGGGCCTACCCAAGAACAGCATTAAACCTATCCAAATGGCTCAGAACACAATAGCTCGTCTCATCACAAACAACCCTAGAGGATCACACATCACTCCAATCCTCCATGACCTCCACTGGCTCCCATTCAGTCCAGAGTTAAATTTAAAGTTATCACCCTCACTCACAAAATCATCTCCGAGTCAGCTCCATGCCTCTCCTCGCTCCTATCTAACTCCAACAACAGAACACGCCATACCATCACCAAAAATCTACTTACCATCCCAACCACCAAAAGACATAGCAAACAAACCACTTGTAACCAAACTTTCTCCCTCTATGCCCCCTCTTTATGGAACGCCCTACCATATGAACTACGGAACTGCGCTGATCACATTGAGTTCCGAAAGAAACTAAAAACACATCTCTTCCAAGAGCATTTTTCCCTACCACTATAGCCCTATTCTACACCCCACCTCCCCTACCCAACCTCTCCTTCCACCCTACCCAATTCACTCCTTTCAACCTTCTGTAACCTGTACGAACCTATGTAAATAGTTGGATTTTGTAACCTGTACGAACCTATGTAAATAGTTGGATTTTGTAAATATACAAACCCATTTAAAAAGTTGGTTATTGTAATAAGTTCATTGTTATATCTATATACATTTCTATATTCATTGTAAACAGTTGAAATATACTGCCATGTTGTGTTCTCTGTAAACTGTCTTGAATCGCAGAAAGACGGTATATAAAAACTTTTAAATAAATAAATAATAAATAAGTAGGAGCAGCTTCTCGGGATTAGAATTCCCTCACTTCTCCTAGAGAATCTCAACAGTTGGGGTAGCTTCTTAGAGTTCAACCTATCCTTTACCATGGCTCTCAGCAGGGAGACTTGCCTTTCAATGCTTCTTCACTATTACAAAGATATTTTACTGCTCCTTGAGGATACAAAGTGATTGTGATTTTTCACAATACAGATTGCAATTACTGTTTCATGTACCCAAAAGTGAAATGTTTTCATATGGAAGGGTCACTTGTCTGGCGTCCAACCAAAATTAGTCACATTGGGCTTTAATAAAATAAATTTGGGCATCTCTTTGCAAGATAATGCCTCTGTTGTGCCTCACATATATATTGAGAGATATACAGTGCCTTGCAAAAGTATTCATCCCCTTGGTATTTGTCCTATTTTGTTGCATTACATACAACCTGGAATGAAAATGGAGGTTCATTTGGATGTTAGGTAATGGACCTAATAATACAGTCCAAATTGTTGAAGTGAAATGACAATAAAATACCTTGTATATATAAAAAAAACCAAGTCAAAACTGAAAAGTTGTGCGTGCATATGTATTCATCCCTTTTGCTATGAAACCCCTAAATAAGATCTGGTCCAACCAATTAACCTCAAAAGTCACATAATTAGTTGATTAGGGTCCACCAGTGTGCAATTAGTGTCACATGATTTGTCACATGATACCTATATAAATATACCTGTTTTGAAAGGCCCCTGACTCTACAACAGCACTAAGCAAGCAACATGAAGACCAAGGAGCACTCCAAACAGGTTAGAGACACAGTTGTGGAGAAGTATAGATCAGGGTTGCGTTATAAAAAAATATCTCAAATTCTGAATATCCCATAGAGCACCATTAAATCCATTATAACAAAATAGAAAGAATATGGCACCACTACAAACCTGACAAGAGAAGGCCGTCCACCAAAACTCACAGACTGGGTAAGGAGGGCATTAATCAGAGATGCTACAAAGGCACCAAGAATAACACTGAAGGAGCTGCAAAAATCCACAGTGGAGATGGGAGTATCTGTCCATAGGACCACTTTAAGCCATACACGCCACAGAGTGGGGCTTTATGGAAGAGTGGCCAGAAAAAAGCCATTGCTTAAAGAAAGAAATAAGAACACACGTTTGGAGTTTGCACAACAGCATATGGCAGACCCCCCAAACACATGGAAGAAGGTTCTCTGGTCAAATGAGACGAAAAATAAACTTTTTGGCCATCATGGGAAATGCCATGTGTGGCACAAACCCAACACTTTCCAACTCTCCAAGAACACCATTCCCACAGTGAAAATGGTCATGATTGAAGGAACGATGGATGGCACTAAATACAGGGCAATTCTTCAGGAAAACCTGTTTCAGTCTGGCTAGTTTAAAGGGAAACATTTAAATGTCTTGGAATGGCCTAGTCAAAGCCCAGACCTCAATCCAATTGAGAATCTGTGGCATTACTTGAAGATTGCTGTACACCAAAGCAACCCATCTAACTTGAAAGAGTTGGAGCAGTTTTGCCTTAAGGAATGGGTGAAAATCCCAGTGGCTAGATGTGCTAAGCTAATAGAGACATACCCCAAGAGACTTGCAGCTGTAATTGCAGCAAAAAGTGTCTCTACAACGTATTGACTTTGGGGGGTGAATACGTATGCATACTCCTGTTTTCAGTTTTTTTTGTCTTAATTATTGTTTGTGTCACAATAAAGGATATTTTGCACCTTCACAGTCATAGGCATGTTGTGCATGGTGCTAACCCCCAAAACTCCATTTTAATTCCAGGTTGTAATGCGACAAAACAGGACAAACACAGAGGGGATGAATACTTTTGCGATGCACTGTACCTGTTACACCAAAAAATGAAGTTTCTTTAGGTCTACCCCAATATAAATTGCTATTAGAAACATAGAAAATGATGTCAGGCAGGCTGGTCCAACCACAAGGCAAACTAGGTGGTTGCCTAGGGAAGCAGCATCTGGGGGGCAAACAAAGTGCAGCTAGAGTCAAAGCAAAGCAATGGTCCTGGCAGCCACACAGTCTCAGTCATCAATGTATACTTTTCCTGTAAGAAGAATGGGCAATATGCAAATAGTCCATTTACGCTTTTAAATGGCTTTTTGAAATCTCTCTCATTATGCATATATTTACAAAAAGAGTAGTTACTCACCTGTAACAGGTGTTCTCCAGGAGCAGCAGGAATCAGTCCTCACAACTCTCCCTCCTCCCCTGAGAGTTGCAGTTGTACATAGATAAAAGACAGCACAAAAAACAAAATAAACTATGTACAACTGCAACTCTCAGGGGAGGAGGGAGAGTTGTGAGGACTGATTCCTGCTGCTCCTGGAGAACACCTGTTACAGGTGAGTAACTACTCTTTCTCCAGGACCAAGCAGGAAGTCAGTCCTCACATATGGGTGACTCCCTAGCTCTGGGCTACCAGGAACCCAGGCTGAAAAACAGAGCTCCCTCTGTGAAGCCTCAGCATCAGGGAAAGAATTTTACTGAGAAGCGATCCCACCGGTAGCCCAACAAGAGGGCTGGAGGGCAGGAGTTGCCTAAACCGCAAAGAGATTCCGGAGTACTGCCTGACCAAAAGCACTGTCCCTACGGGACTCCCTCTCCAGGCAGTAATGGGCTGCAAAAGTCTGGCTTGAGGACCAAATTGCAGCCCTACAGATGTCTGCCAACGGTACAGAACGGAGATGAGCTACTGATGCAGCCATTGCCCAGACACGGTCGGCTGTGACTCGACCCTGCAAGGGAAGGTCTGCTGCCCTGTAAGCCCAGATGATACAATCCGCCACCCATATGGACAAGGTACGCTTGGAGACAGGCAACCCCAAGTTGTTTGGGTCAAAGGAAACGAAGAGCTGAGTAGCCCTTCAATGACCCTTAGTATGCTCAATGTAGAAAGACAAGGCCCTTCTACAGTCCAAGGTATGCAGGACTTCCTCAGCCCGCTGGCATGGAGCCTAGGGAAGAATGTTGGAAGAACCACCTCCTGATTGAGGTGGAAAGAGGAGACTACCTTCGGGAGGAACTTAGGATGAGTCCTAAGGACTACCCTGTTCCTATAGAAATGAGTGTATGGCCTGTCACAGACCAGGGCTTGAAGTTCACTCACTCGCCTGGCCGAGGTCAGTGCCACTAGGAAAAGAGCCTTCCAAGAAAGAAAGCGGAGAGGACACGTAGCCATCGGCTCAAAGGGAGGGCGAGGCTACAGGGTAAACTATTTAAGACTAATAAAAGAAAATATTTTTTCACTCAACGTTTAATCAAACTCTGGAATTTGTTACCGGAGGATTTAGTAAAGGCTGTTAGTGTAGCTGGGTTTAAAAAAGGTTTGGACAAGTTCCTAGAGGAAAGGTCCATAAACCATTATTAAGAAGGGACCCAGGATATCAATGCTTGACCCAGTACAAGCATTGCGGAACCTGTGTCTTTTGGGGAAACTGATAGGTACGTATGACCTAGATTGGCCACTGTTGGAAACAGGATACTGGGCTTGATGGACCTTGGTCTGACCCAGTATGGCATATCTTATGTCCTTATGTTCTTATGAGTAAGCTGCTGCAAGACCACATTCAACTCCCACTCTGGGGCTGGTGGACGGAGAGGAGGTTTTAGCAAGAGCAAGCCTCTGAGGAAGCGGGACACCAAGGGGTGAACCGATAAAGAGTGCCCTTCCACCAGTGAGTGGTGGGCTGCCAGAGCAGAAAGGTGTACCCTAACAGAATTGGACTTAAGACCCTGATTAGACAAGTGCAGCAGGTACTGAAGCACCACTGGCACAGGGCAGGAGAAAGGGTTCTCCTGGCATTGGTCACACCACAAGGAGAACCGTTTCCACTTCAGGGCATAGGTCTCTCTGGTGGATTGCTTCCTAGAGGCCAAGACCACCTCTTCAACTTCCTGAGGCAGGCCCCAGGGAGCCAGCACTACCCTTGCGGCCTCCAGGCCATCAAATTGAGAGTTTTGAGATTGGGGTGCAGAAGGGAACCCTGATCCTGAGATAGAAGATCGGGTTGCAACCCCGAGGGGGTGGGGTGTCCACCGCCAGCTGTAACAGAAGCGGGAACCAGGACTGTCTCGGCCATCTGGGGGCTACCAGTATGACCGAGGCCCTGTCCCTTAGAATCCTGAACAAAGTTCGGGCCACCAGGGGCGTGGGAGGAAACGCATACAGGAGGCCCTTGGACCATGAGATCAAGAAGGCATCCGCTGCAAATCTCATGGGATGCGGTTGCCTGGAGAAGAACTGAGGCAGCTGCCGGTTCCGGGGACTGGCAAAGAGGTCTATGGATGGAAGTCCCCATTTCAGGAAAATGTTCTGAACCACCAAAGGGTACAGTTGCCATACGTGAGGCTGTAGAACCCTGCTCAATCTGTCTGCCAGGAAATTTTCGTGGCCAGGAAGATAGACTGCCCTGAGCAGCATATTGTGTCGAAGTGCAAAAGAGCATAGTGCTGAGATGGGCCAGCAGAGGTGGAGAGGCTATGCAGTGGGAGTCAAAAACTCCCTCCCTGCTGAGTAGGAGCAGGAGCTGGAGGCTTGGGGGCTTTCTGCCTACGGGGTCCATGTCCCTACCCCTTGGCCTGCTGACCCTGCTGGGGAGCTGGGGAGGCCTGATAGTGAGGGAAAGGTTTGTAGGCAGATGACTTCCTCGGGTAAAAGGCCTTTTTCCCCGAGCCCTTCTTCTTATGAGAGGGGCAGATGTTTTTCTGGACAACCTTGTCCTAGTTAGAGTCTCGGTCTCGAGCTCAGCGGCCTTTTCGGCCATGGGCTTGCCGAAGAGGTTTTCACCCCGGCATGGGACATCGACCAACTTGTCCTGTACCCATGGCTCAAGGTCTGATGACTGTAGCCATGCCTGGCGTCGAGCACCGATGCCGGCCGCCGCTACTCAGGCCGAAGCCTCGAAGCCATCGTAGGCCGCCCGGGAGATGAATTTGGAGCACTCCCGGATCCCCGAGGACAAGGTCTTGAATCTCTGCAAAGGTTCCCCGGAGAGGCCAGCCAAGAACCCGGCTATCTACTTAGCCAGGTCCCGCAAGTACATGCCCATGTACAGCTGGTAGGACTGGACATGGCAAGCAAGCATCGAGCCCTGGAAGCACTTTCTGCCGATGGCATCCAGGTTCCGGGCCTCCCTACCGGGGGGCACCGCGGAGTGCTTTTTCTGGCTCTTCAGACGATGCATGGCCGATTCCACAACCATAGAATGGTGCGGCAGCTGCGCCTTCTGGAACCCAGGGCTCTTTCGGACTTGATACATGGAATCAATCTGCTTGCTCAAAACCGGTGCCGAGGCCGGTGCCTCCCACATTCGGAAGAGGAGCCGTTCCAGCATCGGAGGAACCGGCACAGTAAAGGCCTCCCGCGGGGGAGAGTCATACTGCAGGGCATCGAGCTCTTCGGCTCGAGGCTCCTCCTTCGGATCCACAGGAACAGCCAAAGCCTTGGCCATGTCCCTTACAAACTCCAAGAACCGGATGTCCTCTGGTAGGGACCTACTCCGGGGTTTGGACTGCAGTGAGTCCGAAGGGACACACCGAGTCCGAAAGGTATCGAGGGACTCCTCGTCCTCCGTCTCCCACGCAGACTCATCCGAGGAAGAGTTGAGGGGCTCTGACCGTGCGGGCTCCGGTAGCACCCGCCCCGACGCCGGGGGCATCGGCGTCAATGCTCTCGGTCCCGAACGGGAGGTCGAGGGAGACTGTGACCGAGTCTGGACTCGGGCCTTCATGGCTTCGAGAACCGGCTTGGTCTCCGGGGTCGACTTGGACGTCGACGTCCAGGTGGTCGGGGCAGATGCACCAGTCAAGCTGGCCATCAGCACCCGCTGCTGATCCATGAAGGCAGACAGTCTGCACTCCAAGGCTGTCAGCCTGAGTCCAAGCTCAGGAGACTCAGCAGCCACTGACTCAGCGCTGCCGGGCCCGACGTCGGCTCCCTGGGAGGAGAGTCCTCAAGGACAACAGGACTTACGTGCTCGACGGACTCCGGCTCTATGCGAGGCACCTTAGGCGGCTTCTCCAGCTCCAAAGGCCTGGGGCGGCGGTCAGGGGTCCGGGACCTGGCCCTCAAGGAACCAGGGGTATCCTCCGATGCCGCCCTTACGAGCTTCCTCTTCTTCTTATGCTCCCGACTGGGGGACCCCCTTTCAGAGGAACCCCGATGAAGCTCGAGGTCAGGCTCCCGAGACGTCGAGGCCTCTGACGAGGTCCGGGCCCGACCGGAGGCAGAGTCAGAAAAAATCCTCTCCTTCTGATGCTGCCGGCTACTGAGTGCCTTGGTGGACATCTTTCCACACAGGACACAGACCTTGGGATCATGGTCTGGCCCGAGGCAACGCAGGCAGCAGTCGTGTGTGTCGGTAAGAGACATGAGCTTCTTACAACAATCACACTTTTTAAAACCACTGGAGGCCATCGGGGAAAAAAGGGCCCCCGCGAGGTCAAAAGACCAGCCCTCCAGGGAAAAAGAAAAAGAGTGCGAACGCATGCCATGAAGGGCAAAAAACCGAAAAATAGAGATCGGGTCGATACCGGCATACCGAACCCAGGCGGGAAGGGGAACCGGCGTCGAACCGGACAAAAGAGAGCGAAAATCTCAGAAAAAAAAAATTAAACTTTTCCGGGTGACACGGACTCACGTCTGTTGGGCTCCACGGAAAAAGAAAGACTGAGCAAGATGGCACCTTTGGGCGGGAAGGGGACCGCGCATGCGTGGGTGTATTCCCAAAGGCTTTCTAAGAAAGCTGGGGAAATGCTCCGCATGGGGGCTCCATCAACGTCGATGTCACCCATATGTGAGGACTGACTTCTTGCTTGGTCCTGGAGAACAAATATTAATATTTAAAAGTTTGATGTCCAAATATGCATTTTTATAAGATTATTTTGGAAGTAATGATGTTGAGATAATTACAATTGAGTTTAATATTCAAAATCTTGAGGGAGGGGGCATTAGGAATCTAAAAGCTAATTGTGAGGGGGCACAAGGCTGATATTTCATCTAGGGCACCTAGTACCATTCATCAGCCCTGATGGTATGAAAGACCATACTGCCTATCCACTCTGCCCATCCAAACCAATAGCTCAGTGATACAGCCTCTTCTTCTCTCTCAGAAATTCTCAGTTCTTGTCCCATGCTTTCTTGAATTCTGATACTGTCTGTCTCCTCCCCCTCAACTAAGAGGCTCTTTCACACGTCCATTACTCTTTTTATGAAAAACTATTCCCTTAGATTATTCCTTAATCTGCTCCCTTTTACCCTTCTCTTATGACTATTAGCTCCATGGAAAAAGGCCTGATTCCTGTGTATTTATACTGTATCTTGGAATAATTTAAACATCTCTATCATATCTCCCTTTTCTGCATCTCCTCCAGAGTATACATGCTTAGATTTTTAAATCTGTCCTCAGACTAGATGGACCATGCTGGCCTTTATCTGCCATCATATATTATGTTAATATGTTACTATATGCTTTATGATTAAGGCTGTTGACCATTTTAGTAGCCACCATCTGGACCAACTCCTTCTGGTTTATATCTTTTTGAAAGTGCATTCTCCAGAATTGCATACAATACTCCAACTGAAGTCTCATCAGAGACCTATACAAAGGCACTATCACCTCCTTTTTCCTGTTGACCATTCCTCTCCTAAAGCACCCAAGGACTGTTCTGGCTTTTCCTGTCACATTATATGCCTGTTTGGCCACTAAGATCACCAGTTAGAATCACTCCAAGTCCCACTTTTTTGTGCATAGAGCTTCCCCCTCTAGTCTATACTATACCGCTCCCTTGGGTTTTAACAGCCCAGATGCATGACCTTGCATTTTTTTTAATTTTAAATCTTAGCTGCCAATCTCTAGACCATTCCTCAAACTTCACTAGATTTCTCCTGATGTTTTCCACACCTTCCATAGTTTCTATCCTGTTGCAGATTTTGGTATCATCAAAAAAGGCAAATCTTTGCAAACAGCCCCTCCACAATGTCATTTGCAAAAATATTGAAAAGAACCATATCGATGTCCAATCCCTGCAGCACACCATTGGTAATGAACTATTCCTTGAGGTGAACTCCATTTACTACTACCCTTTGTCAACTCCCATTTAATCAATTTCTAATTTAGTGAGTCACCTTTGAGCCCATACCTATGTCGAACCGTGTCAAATGCCTTGCAAAAATTCAAGTACAACAGATCTAGCATTCACCCCCAATCCAGCTGTTAAGTCACCCAGTCAAAGAAATTGATCAGATTCATCTGACAACAACCACCTCTGGGAAAACTGAACTACTTCAGATTCTGTAATCCAGTGGATTCAAGGAACTGTGCTATTCTCTTTTTTAGCAGTGACTCCATTCATTTATTCATAGAAACAGAGAAAATAATGGTTAATAAAGACCATATGGCCTATCCAGTCTATGCATCCATAAAAACTATAAAGTTCTATGAGGCCAATATCAGACTCCTTAGTTGGATGGCCAATGGGAAGCCGTCTGAATAAGGGTACACACTGGGATATTCAATGGCACTGTCTGGATAGTGTTGCTGAATATCTCCACAGCCCACCTTAGCACTATGCAGTTAGTGCAGCAGCAGTCCATAGGTGGAGTGAGGGCAGTGTTGGTGCTATCCGGCTTAGTGCTGGCACTTAACCGGTTAAAGTGATTTTCAGTTAACATTTATTCAGACAACTTAGGTTGCACAAAAAGCAATCTTTTTGTAATCTGGATAGGTGCTGGCTGAAAATTTAGCTAACAGAATAAATGTCACTACTTATCCAAACAGTGCCACTCAGACCGGATAGTCAGCAGCAGTACCTATCTAGATACTGCTGCTGAATATCCCACCAATATTTAAGTGCCGTGGCTGACTACTTTAGCGTTTCAGTATCAGCCTTTTTGAAAATTGGGTCCCACAATTCCTCTCTCTCCCTTAGAGCTCCTCTGTATTTGTCCTATGCTTTCTTAAATTCAGATACAGTTCTCTCCTACACCACCTCCACTGGGAGACTATTCAACGCATCCACCACCTTTCCCATAAAGAAATATTTCCTCAGATACTCCTGAGTGTATCCTCTTTCACCTTTACCTTCACCTAAGAGTTCCAGAACTTCCTTTCAACCGGAAGAGGGCCACCTCCTGTCAGGGCCAGCACTTTTCATTAGGCAAATTATGCAATTGCCTAGAGCAAGGACGGTCGAGAGGTGCCCCATTGCCGCTACTGCTACCCCTCTTCAGGACCTGCAATGGCAGCAAAGCCATTGAAACCATCTATGACCTGCTGCTTCTGCCCCCCACCCCCACCCCCCTCTGATGCAGACTTCTGGTTTGCATGTTTTAGAGCATATTTCTGGTTGTATGTTCTAGAGGAGGCATAATTGCTGTGACTAGACTGAGGCACATCTTTCCCTCCCCTATTTTATAAAGTAAAGTAAGCGGGAGTTTATATAATTACCCTCTTAATGTCTCTATCATATCTCCCCTCTTGTGCCTTTCCTCTAAAGTATACATATTGAGATCTTTAAGTCTATCCCTATATGCCTTATGACGAAGACCACTGACCTTCTTAGCAGCCATCTTTTGGACCGAGTCCATCCTGTTTATTTATTTAATGTCTCTTCTATACCGCGCTCTTTAGAATCAGTGCGGTTTACATACAACAAAATTTGTACAGTGCAGGCAGAACCTGCACTGGACTTACAATGAACAGGTGTTGCAGCTTGGGACTAACAAGGGTACTATGTACAGGCTAAGCGATCAGGTCGCAGGTGACAGGATCGGCTGGCAGCTATTTACAGGTTGAATAACTATATACAGATTGATCATCTAGATCACAGATGTACAGTATTGCTTGGCGACTATATGCAATATTAGGTGGCTATATACACATTGGTGTCTGTTCACATTGGTATCCATTTGCAGTATTCGATAACTATATACACATTCGACATACTGGGTGTATCATTGAGCTAAAGGGTGGGGCTGCAATCGTGTGATGTGGGTGTGCTAGGGGTGGTGTCCTGGTGGTGGAGTGTGGCTGGTTGTGGTATGTCATTAATATGGGAGTAGTGCTGGAGGAAGAGATGGTGCTTCAGTGACTTCCTAAATTGTGCGAGGTCAGTGATGGCCCGGATGGTGGGTGGGAGGGCATTCCAGCATGTGGGTGCATAGAATACGAAGGCTCTGTTTCTTGTTACTTGTGAGCATTTCGTTATTGCATTTGGGATTATCAGAGTGTTAATCTGGTTCTTGTCACTTTACTGTTTATGTGTGATTTGCAGGGTCTGCTTGAGATAACTAGTGGCGATATCCTTCAGTCTTCAGCTGGAATTTTGAGTACGTGTGCACTTAAAAAAGAGCATAAACCATGGCAGACTTAGTGGTGGGAAGTTCATATACCTAACATACTTTTAAGAATCAATTAATAAGTCATAAAACTCAAAGCACTTGTACACTGGGTTACTTTGCCTCCCCCTGTTTTATGCTATGGAAGCTTGAGGATCTGACTGTTTAGTTTGATGAGGGTTAAGTATCTTTATGACAGCTCCGCATAGCAAGAGGATCCATGAGGCTGCCTTAAGGTGAAAACTCATTCCATTAGTAGGAACATCCATTGATGTTATCACCTTCAAGACACGGTCTTGTATATGAGCACCAACCCGAGTAAAATATTTCAAAATTGGAGCATTTTTAGAGGAAAATAGCTTTACTGACCATCTGTCCAGAACTTAATCTTCTCCCCTGTTTGATTAGGATTATTGATAAGTGTTATTGTGATCAATAAGTAGCAATTTACCATTGCCAAACCACAATTTTGCAAATTATGGCTCTATGTCCATCTTAATTTTCTGCTTATATCTAAACATCCCAGAAAGACTGTAATGATAGTAACACACAGGAGTATCTCTATTTGAAAGAACTGCCACAGAGATTATGGGTCACATTAATGATCCAGAAGGGTGGGTCACCAGTTAGTTGTTTCCCCATGGACAGACTGTTCAGATTTCAATCCATGTTCAAATTTCAACAGTCCAGACAGATCCAACTATGGCTTCCAATATCAGAAATGTCTGCTATCTGATGCAGCGCAGCTTCTTTGAATTGTGAACACTGTTATTTTAACATCAATAGATCTCTACTGTCAGGCAGCTGCCAATAAGCCTATTACTCTGGTACTGAACTGTTAAAACCTAGGGACTGGGTCGGCAATGACTCGACAACACACAACTATTACCAGTAAGCGAGCCACTGTATCAATCAGCTGAAATGTATAGCCATATTCAGTTGCTTCTTGGCTTTCATGCTTAAAAATATGAACTCTGCCTCCAGTCTATTATTTGCTTCTCAGTACACAGCAGAAAAGTCAAGCTGAAGGTTCTGAATAGCCACTTGAGGCTTCCGAGCCACAGGCTGAATATCACAACACTGTTAAATGCATTTGTTGCTACAGGAAACACTCTTCCACCCTCTCCCTGCATCCCTCAACCATAGACAGGCATACAATTTGGGAGGATTGTGACAATTCAGAATATGCTCCTCTCTCACTTTCATTTTTTAATTTATTTAATTGACAAGGCTTACAGTCTGGATTGAACTATAAACCCTTTAGATGAGATTTAAAATATAATAAATATTTAGGTCTTTTATTTTAGGATCTTCCTGATCAGAAGAACATTCAACGTGATTTAAAAAAGCAGTTCCATCTGCTTAAAATCAACAAAAAAACCACAAAGATGCATCATAAAACCTCAAAATCAAGCCCTCACCTCTATTGCCACTACTACTACTGCTTATCATTTGTATAGCGCTTCAAGGCGTACGCAGCGCTGTACAGTGACATGTAAGAGATGGCCCCTGCTCATAAGAGCTTACAGTCTAGTCATTACCTAGAAGCAGCAAGGTGTACTCTCTATAACATGGTATCCTATGGGCCCATATAGCTATTACTTTATCGATACACTTGGGGGTATGTTTACTAAACTGTCTTAACGTGCGCTCTGCAATGTTATCGCGTGATAAGGTACCTTATCGCGCGATGATGGCACTTTTTAAGGCGCACAGGTACCATATCGCGCGATAACGCGCGCTGCGGCGCAAACGAGCACTGAAGGCGGGGAAAGGCTCCCGGAGGGCGGAGGAAGGCTACCCAGGGGCGGAGAGAAGGGATCAATGGGTGGAGAGTGGGAGGGGAGAGGCTCCCTGCACACCAACGCTGTGAAATCCGAGGCTCAAAACTAACGCCAGTGAAACCCTGGCGTTAGAGCTGATTTAAAGGGAAAAGAAACCATTTCCGTCAGCAATGTACATCAAAACCAGGGAAACCTACAAAAAGTGATAAGTGTGATACATGTGCACGGAACAAAAGGGCAAATAAACATTGAAAATGAACAGAAGTAAATGTAAAAAAAACATAACCAAGCTCGGCAATAGTGATAGTAATGGGAAACATCAAAAAACACTCCCAAGAAAGCCCCCCAAAAAAGATATAAATTTTGGAAGGGTCTACGCTCCGTCCCCATACAAGGTGAATGATCCCACAGTGAAATAGCACTGATCAGGGTTTCCCTCTCCATTGGACAGGTTTCCTATGGCATGCACATGTTCCACAACAGCAGGGTGGGCATGTCGGAATGGGCAACTGGACAGATGCTGGGATAGGGGATACAGAGGGCTGCAGGCGGCACATGATGTGGTGCAGCTGGGGCACAGTGCGGACTGGGCAGATGCCTAGGTGGCACTTAGGAATGCTGAAACTGTACAGCAGCCAGACAGCAACTGATGAGGGCCCAACATTGGCACAAGAGTGTTTATCACAGTGTCACAGGGGATAGTACCCAGCAGGTACCTCCAAGGGCACAGAACATTGGCAGGCGGTGTTGGGGGGAAGCGTGGACATCTATGCAGGCACCCCTACCCCAGAACATGCACCATAGGCAGCCGCCTACCTGCACACTGGATGGCTTGAGACTGCACACCACCAGCACCACCAGCAGAAGGGCGTGGCAGAGGGGTACTGGTGATGGAGGGGGGCAGTGGCAGCTGCCCAGAGCAGACCATGGCCTAGCCCTGTGTAGGTGGGTGCCATGCACTGCAACAGACAGGCCCTGCCGGACAAACAGTCATGGTATCACCAGGGAATGCACTGTCTCTGTGGCAACACGGTGGTGCAGTGCACACAACCAGTGTGTTAGGAGGCAGAAGGTCACAGGTTCAAGTCCCAGCTATGGTGCCTGCCAACCCAGTCCCCATATTTTACACACTACTACAACGTGCTAATAAAGACAGAACCTTTATTGCAGATGACGTAAACATGCCCAAAACACCTACATTTTACCCTACAGAGCAACGACACCATAAACAGGCACATTACCTAGAGCACAGTCTCCCAAATGCAGTCCTGGAGGGCCAAACACCATTCAGGTTCTATGCTGCCTCTAATAAAGATGCCTGTGCTGCATATCTATGCACCACCCCCATGGTATGCAGATGTATCTCATGCATATTCACGAGGGACAGCATGAAAACCCGAACAGTGTTTGGCACACCAGGACTGGAGTTGGGAACCTCTGCCGTAAAGCAGCAGCCAACAGGGGCAGACACACCCACACCCACAGGCTCCATTAGCCAATGCCTCCTGGAGAGGCAGGACATTGGGCCCTGCGTGCATCTCCCAATACTAGCACTTGCATACCTTAGCAATGCCACCCTACACCTGGGAATACGGTACACAGCTATCAAACGTTTGCTATGATTACTAACAGATAGCAATTCCTACGTTAAGCACAGTTTGCTGATTGAGCTCCATCATAGCAACCTTTCTGATGTCTGTGGAGTGTGCTTCAGGTCTGGTCTCTGACAGTGTTTACCACCCTGGGGAGTGACCCCCAACAGTATTGCGTACCATATCCATGCCTGCACTGTGCCCAGGACTGGTGTGGTGGCCAGGGCTGCTAAACACCTCTATAGTAGCACAATGCTGGCATAGGTGTGGGAGTGTGTGTCTGTCTATCCAGTGTGTGGTGGCTGCAAACACCCTCCACAGCCCACACTGCCAGCACTGTTGCCAGTATTGGCCTGCCAATGTGCATAATGAGGAGCAAGGTACCATGGGTATAGCCCGGACAGGGTGGCCTGGCCAGGATGCATCTGCACAGGGCATAGGGCACTGGCTGGGACATTGTAGTGCCCGGCCACCACCTGCACAGACAGGGTGGCCACAGCATGTTCCGCTGGGAGATCACTCTCACCCTGACTGAGCAGTGACCACGGCATGGCTAGGCTCCCCCATAATGCTATATAGTATTTCTCTCATGTGATATTTATGGGTTCCCTTTTGGGGCCCAGACACTGACTTATCTGCTTGGTGTGTATGCTGACATCCCAGTTCTGGGTGCACGCATTTACACCAGGAACATGCACTATGGACTAGCTAGCAGACTGTCTGCAGCTGGTATGTGTCTTGATGGAATGCCTTGCAGGGTGCAGCGGCTGAAGGCTTGCTGCAGGAGAATATCAGATAGTGGTGGGGGGCAGCTTAGCATATCCAGGCCTAATGTCTGTCTGTTATTGCGTTATGGATGTGTACAGAGCTGCATTGACTGCCCTGTAGGGTGTCTGTTCCCCAGCAGGACTGGGGTTGATAGTCCCCTCTACTGCCACCATTGCAGGGAGGTAGAATGTGGATCTGTTGGTGGGAGACCTGTTTACCCCCCGCAGCCCTGGAGGAGGAGGAGGGTGGTGGTACATAAGCCTCCTAGGGGTCCATAGGGGCTAAACCTGACTGAGACATATAGATATATCCAAGGTGTGTCTGCAGAAACTACCTATCTCACACATTAGCACTGCTGGGGACCTGCAGCATGGCCTATCTCTGCTGTGGACCTGGTGCTGGGCGCCCCACCTCACCCTCAGGGTGAGTGCAGTACCTGCACAATGTGAAGGTGTGTAGCTACTCTGTGCCAGTACCACACACGGTCAGTTCCCCCTACCAGGCCGAGGTGCTGTGGGGGTGCATACCCCATCTTGTGATCATCTGTAGACTGCTGATTTGCATGTGCAGTGCATCATGGGTATGGGTGGGTTAACCCTATCCTGGTGACCACAGCAGACTGTTTGTGTGGTGCCGTGCAGTCCTTCTGCAGCCAGCCAGGGGTTTGCTAGCAGCTATGGAGCTGTAGCCCACTGGTTATTTCACTACTTGTGGAGCCAGAGGTCATGGGTTCAAACCCACAGTAGGGATTCTTTGATAGGGCTGTCCAAAGCATTGTCTTTTTTAATGTACATTAGTGCTGCCAGCAAAACACCCTCAGGGTACTGTAACCATAAGGTGCCTCAGAAGGCGCCCTATAAGGCGCCTTATAGGGCACCCTATAAAGCGCCTTCTGAGGCACCTTATGGTTACAGTCCGTATAAGGTGCCTTATAAGGTGTCCTATGGAGCGCCTTATAGGGTGCCCTATAGGGGACATTATAGGGTGCCGTGGCGGACAGTGCACTTTATAATGCGCCCTATGGGGTGCCTTATAGGGTGCCTTATGCGGCACCTTAGGTTACGGCACGTGAGGGTGTGTTTGCTGGCAGCAATAAATAAAATACAAATAAAATGCCTCAGGAAACAATATTTACATGTCACAGCTGATGCCTCAGCCAGTCTTATGCATTAGGCACACTGGGGGATCAAACTCATGACCCCTGTATCATCAGTCAGTGTATTAACCATTGTGCTACACTTCTGTTTCTATGTTTGGCTGTCTGTGCGCCTACTTAAGATTACAGTGCGGTAACGCGCTTAGCGGCACTTCGCACGATCATGTGCGCAGCAGCGCACGTTATCGCGCGATACTCCCGTTTTGCTGCTTTAAGACTGAAACGCCCACTCCTTTTATGGCAGCCTGCACACTATCGCCAGGCGCACATTAAGACGGTTTAGTAAACATACCCCTTGACATTAGGGCGGTTTGCAATAAAAGCAAAATGCTGCAGAAAAGAGGAAAAAAACACCACTCTATAATAGGAAAGAGGTAGAGAAACAGTATAGGTCAAAGACAGAAAGTACAAAAGGAAAAATACTTCAGTGGTGCTAACAATCAGGAAGCTCAAATGCCTGTTGGAATAGGTGGGTTTCATCATCACAAACAAAACAATTAAAGACCCATGCAAATCTAGATGACTAAATATCCTCAGAATATAAACAAAAAAGGAAGAAAATTGCCTGATAAATGCACATCCTAGAAGTGAAAATGGAGAGAGAAATGTGATAGAGATTCTCAGATAATTCTAATGGTTTATAATGTATAAGAAAAATTAAATTTTCAATGGAAAGAATGTTTTATAATAAGGGATCATTGCAGTAAGACTCAGAGAGTAACAGAACCAAAAAAGATAGACCCGGTAATTGGGTCCAAAACAATAAAGAAATCAAGAAAGTATGGGATATGCACAGTGGGATCCATAATTCTATGGATGTAAGGGTAAAGCCTGAGGTTAGGCAGGCTCTATAGTACTGAATCAGAAATGGGCAGACTATCTGCCTTTGGTTTCTCTATTTCTAGTGATCTCAGTGAGTTGTCCCTAGCTGAACATACTACTACTACTACTATTAATCATTTATATAGCGCTACAAGGCATACACAGCACGATACAAACATAGATATAGATGGTCCCTGGAGCAAGAGGTAATTCTATATCAAAGAATTATCTGACAAAATAGGAGGATCACTTTTAAGAACACAAGGGATAACTTTGTAACTGCCCACATAAGCAAAAAATATGAGTGCTGGCTTTCCACGGCAAAAGTGCCTGCATACTGTCACTTCGAAAATTGTCCCAAGAAAAACTGTGTGCTCACATTTATACCTACTGTGTGGTGCCTGTAGTTTTCCAGAAAGATTTATATGCATATTTTTGAATTTTCAAAAGAATGCATGCAAGTGCAAACCTTTTCCAACACCCTTCCCTTAGAAGGCCTGAACTCGCTCTGGGTAAAAATATCTTTATCGGCACATCAGGCAGAGTTATTTTGTAAAAGCCAAGCAAAAATGGCTTTTAAAATTATTCTCCACATGCTAAAATAAAAATAATTACTTTGTGTTTTTTTAAGCAGTTACTTAAATGAAGGTTTCATGGGGTTTCTTTTATCTGATGATATTAGCAAGAATTTGGAGCTATTTAATGAGAGAGATTCTGCTTGCAGCAGCTTGGCAGAAAAGTCTTCAGGAGGCAATATTCACTGCAGTGACTGACTCATGCTACTAATAACATGTTTTACCTTCTAAGTTTTGTTCTAAAGGTATAGTTTCATTAGTTTCATACACCTGATCTATCACAGCTACTACTACTACTACTGAGCATTTATAAAGCGCTACAAGTCGTATGCAGCGCTGTACACTGCACACTGCGACTGTACCAGTTTCACCACAGCATCCCTGCAGGTGCATCTAATATTTACTTGCTTCTGCTCAGAAACAGAGCAATAGAGTGGAAAGAATAATGCTGAGTTAATGTTTTTGTCTTTGTTCTAATAAGACAGGCAATGTTCTTTGTTTTAATCACTTATTGCAAGCCCTTATAGTTTATCCCTGGTAACCTGCACTTGTCAATATCTTGTCTGAGAAGAGTTATGTTACATTAGAACAGTAGCTCCATAGTTAGAGCAGAAAGCTGACAACCAAGGAAGTCAGGGTTCAAAGTGTGTTGTACCAAGCTTTAAAGGCACCCTGTATGACTCATGAACACAATGCATGTTTAGCACATTCATCAAATATCCAACTTCACATAGGTCTATTGGCTAATACAACCATATAAAAAACACCATTAGGAAGATGTGCAAAGAAGAATTTTTCACCAGCCTTCACTTGGGGTTAAATTTACCTATTGGCAGATGAGTCTCTCTAGGTAAAAGCGGCTATGCAGGAAGGTCCAGGGGCAGACGGAAGGAAAATATTGGCCCTTTGGAATTTTCTTCATACCAGCCTATGAAGTATCAAAGAACATTGAGATCCCACAATCCCCCAATCTACATCAATAAATGTTTTTCCATCTCATGGTTGGATGTGAGGTGCTGATGTCAGCAGGCCTGAATACAGAAAGGTGCAATAAGGTAGCACAGCTCATCCATTGAATGCCACGTAAACACTGTACCACCGCTGTACCAGAAAAACACTAGGTTGAAACCCTGACAGAACTACAGAAAGTAAAGAACTTGATGTTCCCCCTTACAACTCATCATAAAAAGTATTCAAATTCCAATGTCACCTCAGTAGCAGCAGCATTAATTCCCTCAAGTGCCAGACACATTGTGAAATATAAAACCCTGTAAAAAAAACATACTCAGGACATATGTAACAAAGCTGCCATATCAAATCAGCACCAACACCCAGAACTCAAAACAGCAATAATGCAAATATTAACTAAGCCCTAGAACACCAATATGTCTTTTATCGGAAAAGCTCAACAAACAGGCTGCTAGAGGTCCCAACACAGAAACTGTGCACTAGCAGCAGAATACATATACGCAGAGTGCAGACCAACCCTCACCCAGTACAGAATAAGGGACCACAAATTTGAAATGTGCAGATACAAACTGAAATGGGAATCAAGATGTTAGATTTTCATATAATGCAAGTTGGAGAAAGATAAACAAATTATTTTTTGTACTGAGCAAAATTCAAAGATGTAAGTGATGCATAATGGCATATGACAGCTTTGGCAAACACTAAAATGAAAATAAAAAGCTTTTTTCTACTTTTGTCATCTGGACATTGTTTTTCAGATCACTTTGGTCCTGGTCTCTCTTTTGCTTTGTTGGTCATGTTAACTCCGTTTGCAGGGTCTACTGTCCCCTCTGGTATAGGGCTCACTCTCTACTCCGCCCCCCATTCAGCATCTGCTCGCTCTCTCTTCTTCTCTATCTAGCATTTTCCCTCTTTCCCCTTCTCATCCAGCATCTGTCCCCTTTCTCTCTGCTCCTCCATCCAGAATCATCCCCTTTCTCCCTCTTTTCCTCTCCTATCCAGCATCTGCCCAGTGCCCACTTTCTCTGCTCCCCCATCCAGCATTTACCTTCTTTCACTCTTTACCCTTCCCATCCAACTTCTGCCCTCTCTCTTTCTTTCTCCTCTATCCAGCATCCACCCATCTCCTTCTTTTCCCCTTCTCATTCAGCTGCAGCATCTGCCCACTCCCTCCCTGCTCTTGCATTAAGCATATACCTTCATCTTCTCCCCCTAACAAGCATCTGCCCGCTCCTTTTCTTCTCCATTCTCCTGCATCTACCATCTTTCTCTCCTTTCTCCTCCCCAGTCCTCTAACATCTGCTCTCTCCCTCTCTCTTTTCACCCAGCTCCTCACCCTGCCCATCAATCCAGGATCTTCAGCAGATGACACTTTATAAACTTGGGCTGGACCTGCTGTAACATGAAAGAAAGTTCAGCATGCAGGGCCTCAGAGTCAATGCATGTGCTGAAGGCACTACCGTGTTCCTGCTCTCTTCTTCAACACTGATTTCCTGTTACTAATAGGAAGCCTATATGGAAGGAGGAGGTGGGAATGCGGCAGTGCCTTCAGCACGTGCACCTACTCTGAGGTCCAGCGTGCCATATTTTCTCTTTTGTTACTCTCTTTATCTACTGCATTCACTCTTTGCTGGTAATTGCACCACTCAATATGTGTGCCCTGTGCACCGCTTGCACAGCCCTTGGTACGGCGCTGAGTTAAAATCCTGCTTTTCCCATTGATGTTCCTTGTGACCTTTGACAAGTCACTTATCCCTCCATTGCCTCAGGTACAAATTTAGATTCTAAAACTTTCGGTGAAAGTGAAATACCTACTGTATCTGAATGTAACTTGCCTTAAGCTTCTATTGAAAAGGCATTAATAAAAACAAACATTCTATAAATAAGCCGAAAGGGAATTATTAGATCTTCTGTGCCAATGGAATGCACCTTCCTTAGAGAACTGCTAGTCCCTCAGGACCTGCTATTTACCTCCCAAACTCAGAATCTCCCCAATCTATGCTGTATCTGCCAGCATTCATCCCCCTTCAAACCTCCCCCAACTCACAAATACACACAACTCTAAAAATACCAATGAAACACAGGAGTCTTACTTTTCTCAGCCATATCCGAGAGTTTCCTCCTGCCTCTCTTCTTCTGAGAGGTAGCAGGTGGCAAGTCAGTTTCATCCACTTCTACAGAAGCACGTCCATCTTTTAGAGTGCAGCAGCCATTCTCCATGGACAGTCCTGTTTCGCTCTCCTGGAGACTATCTGTCTCATCCTCAAAACTCTGCCTCCTCTTCAGACTCAGTTCAGCACCATTCTCCTCATCATCCTCTTCTCTGTCATCCCGGATACACCGCTCTACGTTCCGCTGGGCACTGTCCTTTTCCAGATCTCCATTGTGCATGAGTTCTAGGGAGCTACTGTTCTGGGAGGGTTGGCACTTTGGGACTGAGGCAATGTCTTTGGATGTTTCAATATTTTGCACCTAACAATAAACAGAGAGAAATAAACAGAGTTAAAATGAGTTTCAGGGAAGATGTATAATCCAGTGGTCAAACTGCAGAATATGCCAATTGAACTCAGGATTCCATCTCTGCAACTGACACCACTGTGCATGGAACAGTCACCTACAGAGGATCTTGCTTGGATGCATCCTCCAGAATTTGCCTACACAAGACAATTTTGTATGAATGATTCAGACATAAGTGTGTGTCCTTCATAATCCATAAAATTAAGATGTATTTAATTCTTTAAAGTTACAGATACAATGTAAATCTACTTCTTTGACTTTCTATCTATCAGAAATATTATTCCCTAAGCTACATATTTTTAAAGTTTTTCTAAGTTTTAATTTTTATGATTATGGAGCAACATCACACTAAACACAGAACTGTGAACTATTGCATATTCAGTCCTGCGAAAGGCCCACAGGAAGGAGAAGAGGGCTACTATAAGGACTATGAATGCATCAGCTCTCAGTCCTACAGTTAGTGCAATGTTGCCAACAATACTCCAAAGAGCAGTGCCATGCCCATTTATACCGGCTGCCCGATTCATCGGCAGGTGGAGACAGCTGGCAAGTGGTGACCACAATTGAAATTCAAAAATACCATTCCATTTTGCAGGCTTGTCATTGGTATTCCTGAGGGCTAGTGATATGCAAGTGCCACCAAATCAAAGCTACACACCATATTTTATACACAGGTTAACTGTGTATGAGTTTGAAACGCTTCCCCTGCTGCTCAACGCATCCATTGTATACCAGCAGCTGCTGCTCATCCCATTGTAGGAAACATGGAAACAGAGATATGGTGATCTCACTGATTGCACTGCTACAAAAGGAATGCTCCATATAGCAATTCTATTTAATTTTTAATTTATATAAATCACATTTACAATAAACTCAATGTGGTATTGCCTATTGTAAATGGAGGGCCACCTTAATGTAAGTTAGCCATACAACACACTTGAGTCTAAAACCTATAGTCCAGCAGGAAGAAGAGTGCTACAGTCTAGCTGGAAAATAAGCCACCTTGAAATTTTCACAGAGGTACTTTTTTTTAAATTGAATTTCAAACTTTTATTTATTTAATGTCTTTTTTATACCGCGCTCTTTGGAATCAGTGCGGTTTACAGTCAACAACATTCGAACAGTGCAGGCAGGCCTGCACTGGACTTAGAATGAACAAGGGATGATAACTTGGGATTAACGGGGGTAACTATGTACAGGGTATATACACTTAGCGTCTGTTACCTGGCGGCATCTTAACTTATTACAAAAGTAACAATAAAGTAAAAAGAAAGAAACAATGCAATCACTGCACAAGCAAATATATCATCATGCTAGCCCACATAAAGAGAGAAGGTGTTACAAAGCATCTGGCAGGGCTATCCTAGCAAAATTTTATCCATATACTAGAATAACTTTACCTCCCCTCAAAAATTATAATCCAAACAGACTTTACGAAAGAGATACATATTCCATACCCCTCATCGTAACCCCAATAAACCTAAAATAGACCCTACACTGAAACTTTATCCCAAAGGAAATCCTCCAACTGCAGAGAATCAAAGAAAAAAACCTGATTCCCTTGAAATACTACTTGGCATTTGCAAGGGAAAGAAAGGTAAAACGTTGCCCCAATAGATAACACTTTGGGTTTCAAAAGCAAAAAAGATTTCTTTCACATCTGAGTGGAGCAGGAAATGTCTGGAAAGACCATAACCCACTGACCACAGAAGGAAACTTCAACGTTGTAATCTTATCCACCTCGTTCACAAAGGTAGATACTAAGGTAGCTGTACTTGAGATAACCTCAATAGAAGATTCAAGAAAATACAAAAATTGAAGGATACTTTCATCCACAGGTACCTCAGGCTTCCCTGCAGCTACCTGTTCCACACGCTTGGAGGGGACATAATGGCAATCAGAAATAGCTACCTGCTCTGCATTAGATAAACCCAATACTTCCTTGAAATATTTACGAAACAAAATCAAAGGGACAAATAATGCATTTTGGGAAAGTTAAGAAAATGAAGATTATTATTTTGAGAAAGATTTTCCAGAGACTGCTTATACACATACATACTATCTTTAACAGCAGAGGTAAAATCCTGTTGCAGGCCAGCAATTTGCCCGAAAAACTTGTCCAGACCAAGCTGTATGGCCTGAAAATGAGTCTCAAGCTCCTGAAAATAAAGAGTAGTTACTCACCTGTAACAGGTATTCTCCAGGAGCAGCAGGAATCAGTCCTCACATATGGGTGATGTTGGCGCCGTCGGAGCCCTCGTGCAGAGCATTTCCCCAGCTTTCAAGGAAAGCCTTTGGGAATGCAGCGCGCATGCACGGTCCCCTTCCCGCCCAAGGGTGCCACCTTGCTCAGTCTAATGACATACCTAAAAGACAGCAAAAAATTAAAATGAATGATATGACTGCAACTCCAGGGGAAGAGAAAGGGTCGTGAGGACTGATTCCTGCTGCTCCTGGAGAACACCTGTTAGAGGTGAGTAACTACTCTTTCTCCAGGACCAAGCAGGAAGTCAGTCCTCACATATGGGACTCCCCACCTCTAGGCTACCGGGAACCCTAAGCTGAAAAAAATGGCTCCCTCTCAAGAGCCTCAGCATTCGTGATAAGAATATCCTCTGAGAACGCCCCCGTACGGTAGCCCAACACAAGGGCCGGAGGGTAGGAGTTGCCTAAACCTCAAAGAGATTATGGAGTACCGCCTGTCCGAAAGCACTGTCCCTTCGGGACTCTCTCTCCAGGCAGTAATGGGCTGCAAAAGTCTGGCTTGAAGACCAAGTTGCGGCCCGTCAGATGTCTGCCAACGGAACAGAGCGGAGATGAGCTACCGATGCGGCTTTCTCCTTGGCACGGTGGGCCGTGACTCGACCCTGCAAGGGGAGGTCGGCTGCCCTATATGCCCAAGCGATACAATCTGCTACCCAAGTGGACAATGTACGCTTGGAGACAGGTAACCCCATCTTATTAGGATCAAAGGAGACGAAGAGCTGAGTAGCCCTTCAATGCCCCCGCGTACGTTCTATGTAAAAAGACAACGCCCTCTTACAAGACTGTTTCAGCCCGGCTGGTATGCGGCCTGGGAAAGAAGGTCGGAAGAACCACCTCCTGGTTGAGGTGGAAAGAGGAGACCACTTTTGGAAGGAACTTCAGATGGGTCCGTAGGACCACCCTGTTCCTATAGAACCGTGTGTACGATCTATCAGAAACCAGAGCTTGTAGTTCACTCACATGTCTGGCCGAGGTAAGAGCCACCAGGAAGAGCGCTTTCCAAGACAGGAAGCACAAATGGCAAGTAGCCATCAGCTCAAACGGTGGGCGAGTAAGTTGCTGCAAGACCACGTTCAAATCCCACTCAGTCGCCGGTGGACGAACCGGAGGCCTGAGAAGAAGCAGACCTCTGAGAAATTGGGACACCAAGGGGTGAACCGACAGAGACTGTCCTTCCACCAGTGAGTGATGCGCTGACAGAGCACTGAGGTGGACCCGAACAGAGTTAGACTTAAGGCCTAGGTCTGACAGGTGAAGTAGATACTGCAGTACTACTGGCACAAGGCAAGAGAAAGGATCTTCATTGTGCTGAGCACACCATACCGTAAACCTACGCCACTTCAGGGCATAGGATTTTCTGGTGGACTACCTCCTAGAGGCCAAGACCAACTCCTCAACCTCCTTAGGTAGAAGTAAGGGAGCTAGCACTATCCTTTCAGCAGCCAGGCCATCAGATTGAGGGACCTAAGATTGGGGTGCAGAAGGGAACCCTGATCTTGAGACAGGAGATTGTGTTGCAACCCCAGAGGGAATGGAGTTTCCACTGCCAACTGCAGCAGAAGTGGAAACCACGGCTGCCTCGGCCATCTGGGGGCTACCAGAATCACCGAGGCCTTGTCTCAGAGAATCTTGAACAGAGTTCGGGCCACAAGGGGCGTGGGAGGAAATGCATACAGGAGGCCCGTAGACCAAGAGATCAGAAAAGCATCTGCTGCCATCCTCAGGGGATGCGGCTATCTGGAGCAAAACCTGGGCAGCTGACGGTTTTGTGGACTTGCAAAGAGATCGACGGATGGAAGTCCCCAGCGGAGAAAGATCTGCTGGACCACCCATGGATTCAACTGCCATTCGGGAGGCTGGAGAATCCTGCTTAGCTTGTCTGCTAGGAAAGTCTCCTGACCAGGTAGATAAATGCTTTGAGAAACATGGGAGGAGTAGCCTAGTGGTTGGGACAAGGTACTTCAGGCCGGAAGGTCGGGGGTTCAAATCCCACTAGAGGACAGCAACCTTGGGCCGGAAGGACTGGGGTTTCTAGTCCCGCAGATGCTCCTTGTGGTCTTGGGCAAGCCACTTAACCCTCCATTGCCCATGTTCCCTGTAAGTATCAGTGTATGTGTCTCAAATCCCCACGTGTTAAATGTATCCCCCACTTGTGTTGTGACCGCTTTGATTGAAGGATAAGGCGGTATATAAATACCATTAAATAAATAAATAAAATGTCTTGTTTGACTGCAAAGGAGCAAAGGGCCCGTGCCTCCCGATATAGGAGCCTGGACCCCGTGCCCCTTTGTTTGTTCACATAGAACATTGCCACCTGATTGTCCATCTGCACTAGGACAGACTGGTGAGAAAGGGCATGAGAAAAAGTCTGCAGAGCTAAGTGGATTGCTCGCAGCTCCAAAAGATTGATTTGCTGCGTGGCTTCTCGAGGAGACCAGAGGCCTTGAGTGCACGTGCCCTGGCAATGTGCACCCCAGCCCTTTAAGGAAGCATCGGTCGTCAGCACCCTTGTGTGTGCTGGAGCCTGAAAAGGTATCCCCCTGAGAAGGTTTGGGAGATGTAGCCACCACTGCAAGGAGTCCAAAAGTGGTTTGGACACTTTTACTCTGTCTCGGAGGTCGCCTGTGGCCTACATCCACTGATCTCTGAGGCATCATTGAGCAGCCCGCATGTGCAGACGGGCATTCGGAGTCACATGTATCGTGGATGCCATGTGGCCCAGGAGCCGCAGGTAATGCCTGGCGGAGACATGAGACTTGCTTTGGAACTGGTTGGCCAAGTCTATCAGTCTGTGGGCCCTGTCTTCAGGCAAGTAAGCTCTTGCCTGAAGGGCGTCTAAGCTTGCCCCTATAAACTCTAGGTTCTGAGAGGGGAGCAAAGTGGACTTTGCATAGTTTATGACAAAGCCCAGATGCTGAAGAAGAGAGACAGTGTGAAGAGTGGTTTGTCGGGCCTCCTGGAGAAACTGGCCCCGGATGAGCCAGTCGTCCAGGTATGGGAAGACAAAAATTCCCTGATTCCTGAGATAAGCCGCCACCACCGCCAGGCATTTGGTGAAAACCCTGGGGGCAGAGGCTAGGCCAAAGGGAAGTACCCTGTACTGAAAATGGTTTCCTCTCACCACAAATCTGAGATATTGTCTGTGGTCTGGATGAATAAGGATGTGAGTATAAGCATCCTTTAGGTCTAAGGAGCATAGCCAGTCTCCCTGCTGGAGGTAGGGCATCAGTATCCCAAGGGTAAGCATCTTGAACTTTTCCCTCTCCAGAAACTTGTTTAGGTTTCGCAAGTGTGGTGAGGAAAGCACTGCTGAACATAGAGATACACAGGGAAATGAGTCCTATCACTTTAATTCAGAAAGTATCAAGGGTTTCCCTAGCAACCAAGAGTCTCTGACTCAGAACCTAGTCATCCCTAAGCCCCGCCCACAGCAGCACGTCAGGGAGAAGCTTGACCCTAATCACATGTGCTGGGAGCAAGGTGTGGCTCAGGAGGAAGGAAAGTTTAAAAAGCTGACTTTCAGAAACACAGATGGAGGAAGTAGCAGAGCCAGAGAAAGAGAGAGGGAAGGAGCGAGAGCAAGTGAGAGAGTGCTTGCAGAGCATGAAAGACAGTGTGAAGGAAACACTGGAAGCCGAAGAGAGAGAACTGATGAGAGATTGCCAAGCACAGCTGAGAGAGCAAGGAAAGAGAGGCTGGTGCAAGCAAACGAAGCTGCTGCAAACGGAAGACAGCATGACTGGCTTGCAGGGCAGAGAGAGATTCTGAATACCTCTGAAACCAGGCAAGTGTGTCCTTCTCAGTTCTTAAACAGTAAAAGTTTGGGAGAATTAGCTTTAGAGTTAAAAGCTGATTCCAGCAACAAGCTAAACCCCAGGATAAAGAGAGACTGTTTATCTAAGTATCAAGTAGCTCATATTGCAGACGAGCTAGTGCAGAAACAAGCCCTGCTTAAGAAATTGAGTGAACTGATTAAGAAAGAGAATAGTAAGCTCTCCCCTCAGATGTCTTTGGATGTGTGTGAGAATGATAGCGTTGAAGATATGGAGATAACAGATATGGAAGACAGTTCCTTTGAAATGCAATGTGCTGTATGTCAAGCCTCTGACGTAGAAGAGAGCTGAGCCAGAAAGCCATTGAATGTATACCTGCTTAGGAAGCAGCCTGAATTGTGAAGACGTCACAACCGAAGAAAACAGCTGAGTGCTAAGCTCAACGTATAAGGTTGAAAGCTGATACTAATGTTCAAGGGACATTTAAAGAGTTGTTTTGCTGCAAGAGTTTTGTGCCTGTAAAGAAGAGAAACATTTAAGAATTTAAAAGTTTTTGGAATAAGTTGCATTTTGATTTACAAGCGAAGTTGTGCCTGTTTCTTTGCATTTTTGAAATACAAGCAAAGTTGTTCCTATTTCTTTTGAAGCTGTAGCGTGGGATTAAAAATCCTTTATTTGATTTTTCCACTTGTGTCCTGTGTATGAAGGAACCCCTGATTACATTAAATAAATTTTCTCTGTCTTATGCCTAACCCTCGGATCACAACTCCTTTGCTTTAAGATAGGACTACAATTCCCAGCAGCCCTCCTGGCAGCCATTTTGAGGGAAACTTATTTTAAAGCCAAAAAGGCGACCTCACCTGGTATCAGTTATCTACCTGGCCAGGCGGGGGCGACAGAGTGGCGTAGTTGTTTGGATGCGGAGTGGGCCACGCCACGGAGGAACATAGTTCTTTGGATTGCAGCTGGAGTATGACTGCGCACCAGAAGAACGCGAGCACGACGGATTTCAGAGCTCGACAGGAGGACGCCGGAGAAGTGCAAGCGGCTGAGACAGAGAGTCCAGAGTTCCTGCAAAGCCGGAGGGTCCGGAGACCTGCCAAGGTCCTACGCTGTTGCTGAGCAAGACGCACCACTAGTACCAGGTACACCGTATTTAACTAGGGAAAGTTAAGGATACCGGTACTGGGTGGGGGCGATAGCAGCAGATAGAGGGGAACACATACCTAGTGTTGGGTACCGCACTTGGGTGTTCTGTGTTTTCTCATTCTACAGGAAAGGAGACGACGATGGAGACACAAGATATCCTTGCATGGGCAGCGGCGGAGCTCAAGCGGCAAAGAGACTTGTCATTAGAGCTTCAGGAGCAAGCAGCTCGTCAACTGCAGGCCCAGCAGAAACCGCTGGTAGAGCTTATGGAGGCCTGGGTGAAGGAACATAAGAAACCACCAGAGCCTGATCCGGTTACCACAGGTTTTTCATTGGGATTAGCCCATACCTTTGGACTCGGGTCCAAAGAGACCCTTAGTTTTGGACAACTAAGAGATGGAGAAAGTGTAGACGCATTCTTGGATGCGTTTGAAAAAGTGGCACAAATAGCCAGGTGGCCACCCGAACAGTGGGCGGTAAGGTTAGCTGTCTCACTTACTGGTGAGGCCTTGGCAGCCTACCAGGACCGTTCCCGCTGAGCTGGCCAATGACTATTTGGAGGTCAAGAAGGCTATAAAAGATAGGCTTGGCCTAACTCCTATAGTCTACAGACGCCAGCTTAGAAATGCAAAATTGCGCGTGGATGAGACACCACGAGCGCTTTATCATAGATTGAAAATGCTGGTAGTTAAATGGCTAGAACCAGAACATAAGTCAGTGGAAACACTGATCGATGAGCTCGTTCTGGAGCAGTATTTTGCAGCAGTACCTGAAAGGATGCAAAATTTTCTGATGTTACAAGGATGTAAGAACACCAGAGAGGCTATAACTATGTCAGAGCGATTCCTAGAAGCTGAAGTATTAGCTAAGGATAGGTCTGTCACCTGTACTAAAATGTCTGTAGCTAGGTTGAATGTTGATAGCAAGAATGTACAGAATGTTTGTGTTCCCACCAATAGAAGGATGCCAGCGAAGCGTGCATGTTACCAGTGCGGAAGTGAACAACATTTAATGCGTGAGTGCAAGATGAAAACAGCCCTAGTGTTGAGCGACCCTAGTAAGAAAGGAGAAGGCTTTTTACTGGAGGTGACAGTACAAGGTATACCAGTTAAAGCACTGCTTGATTCCGGATCGGATCAATCGATGCTTTCCAAATGATTATGGAGAAGGTTAACAGCCCCTGGTTTAAGAACACCTCAGACACCCACGGGCAATGTAAACATTCGGTGCGTTCACGGAACGGCGTGTACCTATCCTGTTTACTGTGTCCGCATAAAAGGATTAGGCATAGAGAGGGAGGTCCCGGTCGCTATTGTTCCCAGATTACCCCAGGAGGTAGTCCTCGGGAGGGACTGGCCCCAGTTTCAGCGAGGTGTGCAACAAGGGTTGGGGGTTAAGAAAGGCTTAGTGTCCACGCGAGCCCAGTCCCAAGCCCAACAGGCCCTAGAGGAAGAGTCCACAGAGGGGGAGGCAGAGGTTCTTCCCTCTCACGAAGATTTGGTAACCATTCCTCAGGATAAAGTAAAAAAGTCAAAGGGAGAGAAGCGCCATGAGAGGCAAATGCGCTCTCAAAATAGGGATGAGATCCGAGCAGGTATAGATATACCTTGGGTTCCGGAGGAACTAATGGCAAAATTTCCCTCTTTCATCAAAGAACAAGAGGCAGATCCTGCTCTGGTTCATGCTTTTAAGTTTGCTAGAGAGGGACGGGAGATATTGCCCAGATTTCTACTAGACCAAGGCATCCTGTATCGGGAAAGCCGAGATCCCTTTACGGGGCATACTCGGAAGCAATTAGTAGTCCCGAATACCTTTAGGACTTTGGTCCTAAGATTAGCCCATGATCATCCGGTAGGCGCTCACAAAGGCATTCAGGGTACTTTAGATCAGGTGTTAGCCGATTTTATTGGCCCGGAGTCTATAGAGAAGTGACCAAGTTCTGTGAAGCCTGCCCGGCCTGCCAGAAGGTCACTGCAATTAGGCCCGTGGAGGTTCCCCTGATTCCCGTGCCAGTGGTGCCTGTTCCGATGCACCGGATAGCTATAGACATAGTGGGTCCCCTGATAAAGACGCCACGGGGATTTCAGTACCTTTTGGTGATGGTGGATCACGCCACCAGGTTCCCCTGGGTGGTCCCCCTCCGTAATATTTCGGCTCGCACGGTGGCAGCCGAGTTAATAAAATTATTTTGCGAGGTTGGGTTCCCCAAGGAAGTGTTGTCAGATCGTGGCACCAATTTTATGTCGCGATATTTAGCTCAAGTTTGGGATGCCTTTGGCATCAAGCATATTAGAACTGCGGCCTATCACCCACAGACGAATGGGTTAGTCGAGAGGACCAATCAGACCCTAAAGAGCTTGTTAAGGAGGGGGTTGGAAGGAAAGATGGCGGAATGGGACATGATGCTTCCCTTCGCCCTCTATGCCTGTCGGGAGAGAATTCAGGCATCGTTGGGAACTTCCCCCTACGAGCTCATGTATGGTAGGAGCCCCAGGGGCATACTAGACATTCTGAGGGATCAGTGGGTAGAGCCGGGAGTGCAGGAAATGGAAGTACCCCAATTTCTTAGGGATTTGCGAGGACGCTTAACGCGGGCCTCACAGTTGGCAGAAAACAATTTAAAGGAAAGCCAACAACGACAAAAAGTGTATTACGACCGTAATACAAAACCACGCCAGCTAGAGCTGGGAGAAAAGGTCCTAGTGATGGTAGCTGGAACCGCTCCAAAATTTGAAAGCCAGTGGAAGGGTCCCTTCCGGGTGGTTAAGCAAGTAGGCCCTGCGACCTATCTAGTACAGACCAGACGAGGGCGCCAGCAGTTGTTTCATATAAACTTGCTCAAGCCTTGGCATGAACGAATGGCACAAGTGCAGGTGGTCACCAGTACCCAGGGTAGGCAAGTAGGACAAAACAACAAAGAGTCTTATAGGAGAATTACGTGCTGTGATTTTATGAGAACCCCAGCCCGTAATATCTTAAGAAGGGGAATATGTGGTGAGGAAAGCACTGCTGAACATAGAGATACACAGGGAAATGAGTCCTATCACTTTAATTCAGAAAGTATCAAGGGTTTCCCTAGCAACCAAGAGTCTCTGACTCAGAACCTAGTCATCCCTAAGCCCCGCCCACAGCAGCACGTCAGGGAGAAGCTTGACCCTAATCACATGTGCTGGGAGCAAGGTGTGGCTCAGGAGGAAGGAAAGTTTAAAAAGCTGACTTTCAGAAACACAGATGGAGGAAGTAGCAGAGCCAGAGAAAGAGAGAGGGAAGGAGCGAGAGCAAGTGAGAGAGTGCTTGCAGAGCATGAAAGACAGTGTGAAGGAAACACTGGAAGCCGAAGAGAGAGAACTGATGAGAGATTGCCAAGCACAGCTGAGAGAGCAAGGAAAGAGAGGCTGGTGCAAGCAAACGAAGCTGCTGCAAACGGAAGACAGCATGACTGGCTTGCAGGGCAGAGAGAGATTCTGAATACCTCTGAAACCAGGCAAGTGTGTCCTTCTCAGTTCTTAAACAGTAAAAGTTTGGGAGAATTAGCTTTAGAGTTAAAAGCTGATTCCAGCAACAAGCTAAACCCCAGGATAAAGAGAGACTGTTTATCTAAGTATCAAGTAGCTCATATTGCAGACGAGCTAGTGCAGAAACAAGCCCTGCTTAAGAAATTGAGTGAACTGATTAAGAAAGAGAATAGTAAGCTCTCCCCTCAGATGTCTTTGGATGTGTGTGAGAATGATAGCGTTGAAGATATGGAGATAACAGATATGGAAGACAGTTCCTTTGAAATGCAATGTGCTGTATGTCAAGCCTCTGACGTAGAAGAGAGCTGAGCCAGAAAGCCATTGAATGTATACCTGCTTAGGAAGCAGCCTGAATTGTGAAGACGTCACAACCGAAGAAAACAGCTGAGTGCTAAGCTCAACGTATAAGGTTGAAAGCTGATACTAATGTTCAAGGGACATTTAAAGAGTTGTTTTGCTGCAAGAGTTTTGTGCCTGTAAAGAAGAGAAACATTTAAGAATTTAAAAGTTTTTGGAATAAGTTGCATTTTGATTTACAAGCGAAGTTGTGCCTGTTTCTTTGCATTTTTGAAATACAAGCAAAGTTGTTCCTATTTCTTTTGAAGCTGTAGCGTGGGATTAAAAATCCTTTATTTGATTTTTCCACTTGTGTCCTGTGTATGAAGGAACCCCTGATTACATTAAATAAATTTTCTCTGTCTTATGCCTAACCCTCGGATCACAACTCCTTTGCTTTAAGATAGGACTACAATTCCCAGCAGCCCTCCTGGCAGCCATTTTGAGGGAAACTTATTTTAAAGCCAAAAAGGCGACCTCACCTGGTATCAGTTATCTACCTGGCCAGGCGGGGGCGACACAAGTCTAGGATAGGCCAGAGGCCTCCTCTTCTTTTTGGTACCAGGAAGTACCTGGTGTAGAAGCCTTGCCCTGTCAGGTGGTGAGGCACCAGTTCCACTGCCTGTTCCTTTAGAAGACTTGCCAACTCCTGAAGGAGGAGGGTTCCTGTGTAGAGAGAATTTTTGAGGCTCCCCTGGATAGTAGGAGGGGGGTAGCTGGTGGAAGTGGAGCATGTAGCCCTTTTGGACTATGCTCAGTATCCAAGTATCCCCTGTGATGGCTGGCCACCTGTAGGCGTACAGGGTCAGCCGACCCCCTGTGCTGAGTGGAGCCACCTGCGGAGGAGAGGCTTTGCTGTGGAAGTCAAAACCCCACTCCCTGCTGTGCAGGAGCCGGAGCTGGCGGCTTGGGGGTCTTCTGCCTATGGGGCCCATGTCCCTGCCCCTTGGCCTGCTGGCCCTGTTGGGGAGCTGGAGAGGCCTGATACTGAGGGTAGGATTTGTAGGCAGCACCCTTCCTCGGGAAAAAGGGCTTCTTTCACGAGCCCTTCTTTTTTTGAGAAGGGGCAGAAGTCTTTCTGGACAGCCTTGTCTTGGTGAGAGTCTCAGTCTCGATTTCTGCAGCCTTTTCAGTTATGGGCTTAACGAATAGGTTGTCACCTCGACATGGGACATTGACCAACTTGTCCTGCACCCATGACTCAAGGTCTGATGACTGTAGCTAGGCCTGACGGCGTGCACCGATGCCGGCCACGGCTACCCGGGCCGAAGCCTCAAAGCCATCATAGGCTGCTCGAGAGATAAACTTCGAGCACTCTCAAATCCCTGTTGACAAAGCTTTGAACCTCTGCAAAGGTTCCTCGGAGAGGCCAGCTGAGAACCCGGCAATCTCCTTTGCCAGGTCTCGTAGGTACATGCCCATGTACAGCTGGTAGGTCTGGACATGGCAAGATAGCATAGAGCTCTGGAAGCACTTTCTACCGAGGGCATCTAGGTTCCGGGCCTCCTGGCCGGGGGGCACCGAAGAGTGCATCTTCTGACTCTTCAGGCGGTGCATGGCCGATTCCACAACCATGGAATTGTGCGGTAGCTGCGCCTTTTGGAACCCAGGGCTCTTACAGATTCGATAAATGGAATTGACCCGTTTGCTAAGAACCAGCGCTGAGGTCAGTGCCTCCCACATACAGAAGAGCAGCCGTTCCAACATCAGAGGAACTGGTACAGTAAAGGCTTCCTTCAGAGGAAAATCATACTGGAGGGCATCAAGCTCCTCACTTGAGGTTCCTCCTCGGCGTCTGCAGGGAAGGTCAAGGCCTTGGCCATGTCCCTCACGAAGTCCGAGAACCGGGTATCCTCCGGGGGGGGGGGGGGTGGGGACCGTCTCCGAAGCTCGGACTCCAGTGAGTCCGAAGGGACGCACCGGGTCCGGAAGGTGTCCGGGGACTCCTCGTCCTCCGTCTCTCACTCCGACTCCTCCGAGGAGGAATCAAGCGGCTCCGGCCGTGTGGGCCTCGGTGCCACCCGCCCCGACACCGAGGGTATTGGTGTCGACAACCTCGGCCCCGCACGGGAGGTCGAGGGGCACCCTGACCGAGGATCGACTCGAGACTTCATCGACTCGAGGATCGGCTCGGTCTCCGGGGTCGACTTAGACGTCGAGGTCCCGGTGGTCGGGGCAGATGCACCGGTCAGACGAGCGATCAGCACCCGCTGCTTTTCCATGAAGGCAACCAAGCTGCTCTCTAAGGCCGTCAACCTGAGTCCAAGCTCAGGAGGCTCAGCAGCCCCCAACTCGACGTCGGCTCCCCCGGAGGAGAGTCTACGAGGACAACTGCACTTACGTGACTCAGGGACTCCGGCTCCACACGAGGTAGCTTGGAAGGCCTCTCCAACTCTGAGAGCCCGGGGCGGCGGTCAGGGCTATGCGACCTGGCCCTCGAGGAACCAGAAGCCTCCACCGACGCCGCCCTCGCGAGCTTCTTCTTCTTTCGATGCTGCCGGGAGGGAGACTCCCTTTCAGAGGAACCCCGATGGCACTCGGGGTTGGACTCCCGAGATGTTGAGGCCTCTGACGAAGTGCAGGCCCGGCCGGACGTGGAGTCAGATAAAATTCTCTCACGTTGATGCCGACGGCTCCAAAGCGCCTTCGACGACATTTTGCCGCACGGGCCACAGGCCAGCAGGTCATGGTCGGGCCCGAGGCATCGGAGGCAGCAGTCATGTGTGTCGGTGAGAGACATAAGTTTCTCGCATCGCTCACACTTTTTGAACCCGCTGGCAGCCATCGGGGGAAAAAGGGCCCCTGCAAGGTCAAAAGACCGGGCTGCCAGTGAAAACACAAAAAGAGCACGAACGCTAGTCACGAAGGACAAAAACCGAAAAACACAAGTCCGGACTCGATACCGGTGTACCGAGCCCAGGCGGGAAGGGGAACCAGATAATACAACGTGAAAATCGCAGAAAAAAATCAACCTTTTCCGGGTGACACGAACTCACGTCCGTCGGGCTCCACAGAAAAAGAAAGACTGAGCAAGATGGCACCCTTGGGCGGGAAGGGGACCGTGCAGGCGCGCTGCATTCCCAAAGGCTTTCTTTTTTAAGCTGGGGAAATGCTCCGCACGGGGGCTCCGTCGGCGCTGACATCACCCATATGTGAGGACTGACTTCCTGCTTGGTCCTGGAAAAACAACGGTTTGTTGAGAAAAAGAACCACTTGTTCCAAAGTTCCATACAGGAGGGAGTTATTCTGTGCTACCATGCTCCAAATGTCCTCTAAAGTAACTTCAGTAGGAGATTTTGGAGAAGAGAATGCAGATAGATCCAGAAGTTTAATCACTACAGAGGATAACTCAACAAGGGAAGGGCCACCCCCTAACCCAGTCTCAGAGAGAGGGAGGCCTTCCTCGAATGAGGGAGTCCCTGGAGGAGGAGGTGGGGTTCTAGATATGGGGCTTAAAGATGCCCCAGACAACGAGGGAGAAGGTCCCAAACCAGTAGGAGTAGATTGAATCATAGCATTTATTGTTTCATGTTAGTCCATCGGGCCCTGTAGTTAGGCAGTGCAGAAGATACTCTTTGTTCTTCCTTTTATACGAACCTTTGGGCATTCCCAAGTAAAGAATTGACTCTACACAGCGAATCACCAATGGCACCAAGTCACTGAAGGGGCATCAAAGGGGCATGCCCCATGGTCACATGCCCTTTGTACACGGACCACATCCATGGCCACACAGCCCACAGCAGTCTTTTATGGTCCCAGCAGCTCTGATGATGAGGGGGTGGGGATTCCATTGAGAGCAAATGATCTTCCCGCACTGGGGCAAGCAAACAAACTCCCTCTCTGATGCTCAAACTTGGATCCCACATGAGTGCAGAACGCTTTCTCCTGAGGTACTTTTAACATGTAAAACCAACCATTAACATGTTGGGCTCTCTGTCTTATCTCTAGTTGGTAAATCTTAGTTCTAGAGAACAAAAACAGTACAAATGTCTTTGGAAAATCACTCTTTTAATGTGATATAGGTCACAATTATATAGCAGGTAAAAAGATCAAAAATGGCACAGACATTATAGACTACATTGGAAATTGAGAAATCAATATGCAAAATGCTGGAAAATACACAAGTAGCTATTGCTGTTTCTTGTCTCATAATCATCCCCCCCCACCCCTCACCCTGGTAGAAGGAAAAATATTTAACTAACTGTAAAAGAACTGGCAGGTCGGGTCTGGAAGCTGTTTTTCAGGTACATAACTGTTTTGACAAGAAAAACCCCTCACCGATTCCACTGGCTGGTTGTTTTCCTAAGCTAATTCCCACAGCTTTACTCAGTGAAAAGTTGTTCCTTCCTCAATCACAGCTACAGCCCAGGCTTTACATCTTCCTTTCCATAGCCTTGTGACCTTGACTCAGAGCCTCTTATTGGGTTTTGATGTGTGTTTTGTCTGTCTACATAACAAGCTCCAAGTGACAGGGACGGTCTCATGTTTTTCTAAAGCACCACATATACCCTGTAATAAGTATATGAAGGTTTGGTATCCATTCATGAATGGCATAGAGAACAAAGATGTCAGAGAGAAGACCTGAAAGACGTAATGGTCTAAACAAAATGATGCCTGTAAAATTGATTGTTTTTTTATATATCATCTGGTGATCTTCACAAAACAGCCAAGTTATCCAGGAGAGGTTGCACTACATATCAGAAAGCACAGGCAGCTTCCTTCATCTGATGTTGAACTTCCCCAAAGTATCTGTATTTTGTATTTTGAGAATGCTACTGTGGAAAGAGATGTAAGAGCAAGGACTAAACATTCTGCATTTCTTGAATTTCAACATGGAACCTTCACCAGACGACAAAAAAGTTAGTGAGTATAAGCATGGTGCTGACTCCAAAGTACACTGACTGTAGCGAAAGAAGAATCTGGGCCCGTGTCTGCAAGATGCATCGGTGAAGCAGAGGTGATTGTCTTTCAAAGGAAAAGTATTTATAAGGATAGAAAAGCAAATCTAAGATCTTTCAGAGAATATGGGATGTGGTGCTATCATATTTCAATAGGAAAACTTGAAGGCTTAAGTCCAGGCTAGGCCAGAAAATATAACCTATGATATGCATTCAGTTGAGTTCATCAGTGTAATGATGGAGGAAAGAACTCTCTGAGCAAAATGTAACAGTTGCTAAAATAGTCTTAGTTTCTAAGAAAAATCAATCCAAATGAATAATTATAATACAAGTGTGTGTTAGGGTGAAATGTGACTGTGCAAGAAGGGCTGACTGAGACAGAAATATACATAAGCTGCTTGTATTGTTAATGCCCACTTATATACTCTATGGGATACTAATATACCATGATCAGCAACTAATTAACAGAACTGAATATTTATTTATTTATTTGTTTTTATATATCGCGCTTTTTCAGATCAATGCGGTTTACATATAACATGAAGAATAAACTGGTTTACATAGAACATATTACATAGAACAAATTTACATCAAATTGGCATTAACATGAACGGTTAACAATAAACATTAAAACATCAACAGGTTTGTATAGGACAGTTTAATTTGGGTAGGAGAACAGAAGTATACTAGCCTTGAGGATGGTAGCTAAGTGTTAAACGATAGCTATCGGTTAAAACTTAGGACTTGTTTAAGGTGGCTGGTTGTAAGCTAGTTGGAAAAGGTATGTCTTTAATGCCTTCCTGAAAGATGTTAGATATGGGATGGCTCGTATCGCTGGGGGTAAGGCGTTCCATCGATTTGGTGCAAATAAAGAAAATGCACGATTCTTAGTCGATTGGGTACAAGACCTTACTGCTGAGGGGATGACGAGAGAGTTCACCATACATGATCTCCTAGTTCTGGTCTCCGGCGTACGTTGTATGAGCTTTGTGAGAGGTTGCAGACATTCCGTGAAGGGCCTTGAAGGTGAGTAGGAGGGCTTTGTATATTAGGCGACTTGCTATGGGGAGCCAGTGAAGCTGAATCAATAGGGGAGTGATGTGGTCATATCTGGATGCAGACAGGAGTGTTCGGGCGGCTGTGTTCATGGCTAGTTGTAATGGTTGGAGAGCGTGCTTTGACATGCCATGGAAGATGATGTTGGAGTAGTCTAAGTGAGGGAAGATGAGGGCTTGGGTTACAGAGAGGTAGTCTGAGGGCTTGAGGAGACGGCGTAGATGCCGGAGGGTTCTCAGCTTATGGCAGACTGCTTTGGTGACATTTTGAATGTGGGCCTCCCAATTCAGATGTTGGTCGATTGTGATTCCAAGATAACAAACTTCTTGCTTGGTTATGAGGTTGAAGTCTTTCACCCTGAGGGAAGTTGGCGGGGTAAAGGTAGGGTCTTTGGTTATGAATAATACCTCCAACCTTTTGCTGTTGACCATCAGATTGTGGGTCCCAAGCCAATCTGAGGCTGCATTGAAGCATTCTGCTAAGGAAGAGTAGTCAGGACTGTCTATGAGGAATATGTTTTTTCTTTGCATGCCAGTACTATAAAGATAAGAGATTGGTATTGGGCTGCACAGCTGTGAACATCTGAATACTATAAACTTATACACAGCACTGCCAATCAAAACAAATTTAAAAAAAATGACAATGGGACAGACTCCATAGTTCAGGTTGTAGCAATGAACTGCAAAATTCCAGTGTATGGGTCTGCTTTCTCTGACAGGGCTGGCAGAGCTTTGCAGTGTTGCAGAGGTCACATGTTTAAGCCAAGAAGAGAGGAAAAGCACTGCTGCTATGGCGGTGACATGTACCCTAAACAGACATGACATTGAGGGGATACTCAGAAGCCATGACAACATCGAAGAGATGTAATTCAAAAGGCGTTAGAAATGTATGAAAAGTGAATCTAATAAAAAGGCATCCCCTACAGTTTTAGGGAGAGGACTATGTTTGGCTGACTGGTCCCTTTACTGCGTGTTTTCTGAAGGTGGCAAAGAGGACTACATATTGCCAGATTGTCATCTTCATGATCTGCACCATTAGATTTCAATTCAGGAACCCCACAAAGGGTTAAAAGATAAAAAAATGAACCATCTTATCTCTGGAGCCGAGACTAAGACTGCTTTACAAACAGTGCTCTTAGACATTTTTAAATTCAAAGAACTCCTGAAGGAGAATCAAGAAGCCCTGGTCCAGGTACTGTAAATGAAGAGGTGAAAGAATTGAAGCAACAAATGTCAGAGCAGTGGGTGGGTGCACACAATCCAGTTGGAGCAATGAGTTGAGGCGAATGCATCAGCTATTATGACAGTGCAGCACAGCATGAAGTCAATTGCCACCCTAGAGTGGGCCCTGGAAGACCTTACTAACAAAGAGTGAAGAAACAGTATCAGGCTACTTGGAATAGCCAAAGCAGCGGAAGGCACTAATGCTGGTAAGTTTCTCTGTGAGTTCTTACTGAAACTACCTGCTGTGTGGTTCAAACAACCAATGGAGATTGAGCAAGCACACAGAACAACAGCATGGGTGGTGCAGGGTACAAGGAATCCCAAGCCTATCACTGCCAAACTATTCCACTACCCACAGGTGGACAATTTAATTGCATAAGGCCAGGCTGCATGCCACACTGAAATATTGATACTCCCAGATTACTGCAAATCTATCTTGGCCCAAAGGAAGCAGTTTTAGTGCTGTGGGATCAACTGAGAAATGTGGGGGCCAATATGCATTATGTTTGCCCACATGCATGCAGGTCACCATACACAATTCCACCCAATTCTTTGATGACCCCTCCAATAAAGATCTTTCTGGATGAGGAGACTGGACTAACTATGGAGGTGCAGACTTCTCGTACCTAATATCTTCTGAAATGCAGCTGCAAGTTGGAACTGTACATACATAGGAGACTGGTGCAATCATTGTCATAACGGGCTCCGATTTTATCCCATGTTTCCCCTCAACAAATCCCTTCTGGGCAGTGTGCAGGTCCACTGTCAAGTGTTTTTTGGAATCTTTTTTGACCAAGCAACTTTTCTCTGCCACATAACATGGCCATTTGAATGTGATCGACTGTGCTAGCAGGCACCGATTCCTGAAAGGCTCCATGTTAGATGTGTGCATTGTATTTGGGCAATTTTCGGATGTTCAGGGTCACATGTGAACAACATGGTTACTAGATTGAGATGGTAGCTTACCAGTGTTGACCCAGACTTGTGGATTTCGTGACCACCGCCTATAGTTGCCTTTCCTAGGCTAGGCTATCATGCAGCCAAAAGGAGGCTTCTACATGGCCCGTTCTCTTTCTGAGTCCTGGAGATGTGGCTTATTTCTACCCATCTTTACAAACCCATCTTGAAAAACATGCAGGACAATTGATTGACACTGGCCAAAGATGTAAACTCTTTAGCAGTCCATGGCCTAGGACAGTGGGGCTGGCCGCAGCACAGACGGTAGTGGTGCATGCCATGTAGAGGGGGTGGAATGGGGATGGGGACTGGGCCAGAGGAGGCCATGGATGTGGCAGGGCCAGGTCACATGGACAGCCCAGGTATGCTGGCACCCCTGAGAAGGGATGTGGAGTGACCCATGACAAGGAGGTAGGGAGGCATAGCGGACTAACTGCACAGTAGGGGCTGCATGCAGCAGTGGCCCTGGACATGGAAGCTGAGTGGGAACAGGATGTGCTGCACAGGGCTGAGTAGTGCCACATCGCCATCTGGGCCCAAGGGCTTACAGACTGGACGATGGCCTTGTATGTCCTCCCTGAATAAAGTTCCCTTTAAAGTGACCAGAGGATTCTGGGACTTGTAGTGCTCTTTACCCTCGAGGGACAAGAATTGTAGTTGAGTCGGTGGTTGTAAGGCGGCAAGAAATTTATTGTGGGGATTTTCCAGGTCATGCAAAAGGTTCAATACACAACATAAGCAGAAGGATACATCTCCAACGTAAAAGATGAAATCAAGACTAAATCAGGTTAACATAACCAAAAGCTTTCCACTTCACAGCTTGTTCTGCTTCTCATACACATTCATACCGGGGGCTGCCCCGTGTGGTCAATTAGCAGTAACACAAACTTATAACAGCCGTGGTTTCTCTTTTGAAAGCACACAGTTCTTTCACAGCACTGCTTATCTTCAGCCAGTGGTAAAACTCAATAAACACAACTTAGCTTTCTTCAGCATAAAGCAGAGACTGCCCTTATTTTCCTACAGGGATTCCACAGATTCACAGCTCATATTCTTCACTGCAGAATCTTTCCTTAGGGCCAAAGAACAGTCCATTGGAATAGGCAAACATTCACCATTATTAGGCAAACATGAATCTATTTGCATTCCTTCAATACTATCTGAGCAAATAGTGTCTCTCTCAAGGTTAGGAGTTTTCCCAAACTTTCTCTCTTTCAAGAACTCCTGAAATTGGCTCCACAGCAAATCAGCCTGTGTTGGCACTTTTAAATTAGGGGAGTGAACCTTCTCTTCAGAGAACAGCTTCCTTAATGCCTCTAACTTTGAGGTTTCAAAGGCTGTACTTTTAACAGGACTATGGCTTTTAGCTTCTGATAAGCTCTCTACCCACTCCTTAACAGTGGAAGGTGAGGACACAATTTCCTGCCCTTTAAGACTGGCAAAATGTCTCTTTGCTAGATTATCAGTAATGAAACTGCTGGCTTTACCTTGGGGCTTTTCTTTCAGACAAATGCTGCTTTCTCTCCTCCTGGGTTCCTCCAGGCTCTGAAATGCAGGCTCCTTCCATCCTACTCCAGTCCCTCTGAGGTAGCTGCTTTCTGGGGAAATTCTCTCTGACTTTCTCCTCCAGCTAAGCACAGCTTCAGCTTCTTTCTCTTCTCTCTCACCTTTCCAGCTCCAACAGCTGTTCCTGTTCCTTGCTCCACGTCCACCTCTCTTCCGTTCACTTGTGCCTCTGCCTTCTGTTGCTGTCTCTGTATCTCTCTCCACCGGATCTTTCTCTCCCGTGTCTGAGATTGTGTCAGGGCTCCAGCCTGAGCCTCTGTTTCCTTCACTTCCTTCACCTCTCTGATGATCACTTCCTTGATGACTCTTGCTTTGCTCTGCTCGTGATTTTAAACACTGCTGCCTGCTAGGCCTTCCCTGTTCTCTGCACGTGTGTGACCAATCAGCAGGGAAGCCTGTCTCCACCCCTGAGCTAGGGCGTGGCCTGACTTTTGCAGGGAGCTGACTTTTCCTCTGACTTGGCTTGTAATTCCCTTGCACATGTGCACTGCCATTCACTTCCAAGGGGAATTCAGGATTTTCATCCAGTTCCATGTCTTCCAGAGAGCTTTCAACACCACAGTAGGACGGGGCCCACAGCTGAGCAGCAGCACTGTGCACTGACAAACATAAGGGGAGGGTGGGGGGGGCCACCAGTGCTGGCAGCGCAATAGACATAGCAAGGGGTGAAGAGAGGTTGCATGGGGGTCCCAGAGGTGTGACACATGTGGATTGTACCTGTCAATGAGCCATAGGGGGGCCAGCTGCAGCATGGCGAAGCCGGTGACATTGTGGGTGGGCTGGGGGCAGGGGCCACATGCTGCCACAGACACCTGTCCAATGCGTGGGGCCACCTTTGCAGCAGCATTGCTACTCCATGATGACAGGAACAGGCCTGGGACTATGTCTACAGTGTACAATGGCAGCCATGCATGCCCTGTGCAGCTGGACGGTGACGTGCTGGGGGTGCCATGTATATGCGGCACACCATGCACATGACCTACCGCAGCCATGGCAGCTGGGAAATGGGTGGGTGACGACTGCACAAGGGACAGGTGGACCATGCAATGTGTGTGTTGCAGCTGCAGCAGCTGTGGGTGCCATGCCATGGATACACATGTCCGGGCACATTGGCCCACATGCTGGGCACCATTTGAAGATGCTACCGGACACATGTCACAGCACATGCGGGGTCTGGGGGTGCTTGGCACATGGCTGGGTGGACACCGCACCCCTGGCACATGTCAACAAAATATTGGCGGGGCACGAACCTCTGACCCCTGGATCCAGAGGCAGTGCCCATACCAGCAGCCCACGGTGGCACACTGATGTGAGCAATGTCCTAGGCAAGTAATATGCATGTCGCACAGAGGCATGGGCCAGCCACACAGGCTATGTCTGCATGGTGTGGACATGCACAAGCCCGTGGTGGCTGTGGTATATTTCCCAGCCCCTCCCCAGGTGCTGGTGTGAGCATCGGGTTTTATGGGCAGAGAACATATGGCTCAGGCAGTCAGGCAAAATGTGCCTGGCCAAGGCTGTCACACGCCACCACCCCCCATTTAGACTGTGCACCCTGGGGTGCATCTGTGACAGCATCCAGCTCATTGCTGTCACTCTGGGCTGGCTCAGGCTTATCTGCAGTGGCTGCCGGCACCACAGGGCATAGTTGTGGAGCATGCAGCAGGCCATGGCGATCTGGCACATCTTGTGAGGCCTGTAGTGCAGCTCCCCCCGGACCAGTCCAGGCATTGAAATTGACACTTCAACTGGCCGAAGGTGTGCTCGCTGATCCCCTGTGGTCTGGTGCACACGGTTGTAACAGTGCTGTGTTGGGCTGCTAGGGTGGAGTATGGGAGTCAGCAGCCAGTCATATAGGGGGTAGCCCCGGTCACCTGTAGTGAAAGCTAGTGTACTAGTGAGGAAGTCTTGTGTTAGTGACATGTTGTGGGCTGTGGACAGCTGACTGTGTATATATGTGGCTGTGTCCACTGTATGGATGGTCCTAGGGGTGCCAGTGGGCATTGTATGTCCGCAGCCCACCACATGTGCATGTACACCCCCAGAGGCACAGTGTCCCTGATGGGGGGTGAGCCTGGGCATCGTGGGAATGTATGATGTCCCTGTCCTGTGCCTGGCCCACATCAGGCACTCCCCTGGGTAGCAGATTAGGCTGCCGCCATTCCAGTCACCTGCCTCCATTCCCCGCTGCATTCATGGGCCACTCTATGCGCTGCATGAGATTGGGGTGGTATGCATGTGGGGGTGGGGGTGGGTGTACCATGGCCATGTATGTCAGGGGCACCAGGGGGAGCCCTGCACATACCCCCACTGTGGTGGCAAAGGGACAGGGTGCCCTCCCTGTACGTGCCCAATGATCCCCCCAGGGCCAAGGGGCCCACTTGCAGGGCCTCAGGGTCATGGAGGGCAGGTCACACACCATGTGGTGCCCCTTGCCTCCCAGTCCCAGGGTGTCTGTGCACAAGCCCACCTAACAGCCATCTGCCAGTGATGTGACCCCCTTGAACCGGGCATGGAACCCTGACCAGCTCAGGACATAGGCGTCATGGCAGGACTCAGGGTACCTTGTTCAGATGTCTGTTATCTCCCCATGCGTGTTGCACACCACCTGCACATTGAGAGTGCAAGGCCTTGCTGCTCCGATACGCAACCTCACTCCATCGCAGGGGCTGGAGGGCAACATGTGCGCCATTCACCACACCTAGGACCGGTGGGAACCCTGCCATAGCATCCAGTGCTGGTCCTGCTGAGTTGCTGGGAAGCAGATGGTCTGCACCATAGACCACAGATAGGCGCCCAGGAACTGTGTGGGGCACCGGGATACTGCAGGCTGGCTGAGTCCCCCAATAGCAGACAGCACCGTCTGGAATGAGCCAGTCGCCAGGAAGGCCAGCACGGTCATCACCTTCAGGTTTACTGGTATCAGATGGCCCCTCTGCATGGAACTTTTGAGCCATGGCTGCAGCTGCTGGCAGAGGTAGTGTATGGCAGCCTTGTTGAACTGGTACCTTGCCACACATGCTGCATCACTCATGTCCATGTACTGGACCCTCTACCATGGGCACCTCCGCTCCATGTCCTGCCCACAATGGTCACAGCTGTGCAGCAGGGCCAGCACATACTATCACTGGATGTCCTGCATGTTGTCCCATTCCAGCCAGCTGACTGCACACTGCTGGGCACCCATTGCACACATTGTCATGTAGCTCGGTGAGCTTCAGGTGGCACCATAACGATTCCACACTGTGTCAGTCCTGCTGCAAAAATGTTCAGGCCCGAGGGTGCGCTGAGGTGTCCACGGAACATGTACAGAGGTACAAGTTCACAGGCACATGCACGCATGGTGCCATGCAGCTGTGCATGTGCAGGTACATCAATGCAGCATAAATGTTGTCTGCGGGCACCCGGCCCCACCATGTCCTCTATCCCCTTCATATATACTATGGCTGCCTCCTCTTTGCAGACCACTGCTTGTCCATTGGTATTTCCCTCCATTGCACCAGCTATGGGAGGCGAACAATGACCTTCTGCATTTCATGCACGTCATCCCCACCATTCTGTGCGGCTGCATTTCTGTGGGGGGGGGTGTGGGTGTGCTTGCGGCCATGAGCATGTCAACGCAGAGATGTACACATGGCACATTCTGGCATGCATGTTGTCATAGAGCGGATGCTAATGAAAGTGAAGACTTAGAAAAAAACGCTGTCTTTCACAAAACAAATGATGTGCAGAAGATGCAATTGCCCTGCAGCGCAGCTAGAGGGAGCAGGCGAAAACTTACAGAGGCTGAGTTAACACACCCGGCTGATGATTCTGCAGAAGTTAATCAGCTGCACCTGAAAAGTAGCCCAGGGAACTCAAACGTGGAATGCCTTTATAAGCAGAAAGCTAGTGCAGGAGCAGGGAGAAGGAGGAGAAGGGGAGCTGAGACAGCCAGGAACAGCAGCCCAGCCAGGTCAAGCAGTGCAGCCAAGACAAGCAGCACGACAAGGACAGCAGGAGCTGGAAGAGGAGCAGAAAGAGCCAGAGAGGAAGACGGGCCGTGGAGAGTCAGTCCAGAGAGAGACTTGGTAGCAGGAGACCTCAGAGGTAAAGAGCTCAGAAGGAGAAAGCCATACCTGGAGAGAGGCCTACGCTCACCAGAAGACTCTGAAACAGGATTGAAAGGCTCCAGAAGGAAAGGTACTGATAGCAGAGTTACCTATACCAGGAAGCAAGGAAGTCTGGATTCCTCACCAGGTTTTCCTAGGCTACAGAAAGGTCAAGCAGTGCCCAGAAGCTTCCAAGAGAAAGTCTGCCAAAGAGACTGTGTCCTGAGAGAAGTGCCTGAGAAGGAAAACTCAAGTTATACCGGCTACAGGAAGCCAAGATATGGTGACACTTTATTCATAAAGAGAAGCTCAGCTCCTAGAAGCTCTTGTAAAGGAAACGAAGCAGGCCAGAGTTTTATAAGCCAGGACGTAAGGGCATAGGAACAAGCCATGCTTATTTGAGAGCCCTAGAACAGCCTTACTGGAAACAAGGGAACAGAAACAGTGACTGGCAAACTATAGCGGCCAGGGAAAGCTCCAAGCCAGAGGGAGATAGCAATGACTCAGAGCCCATGCAGATAGCGCTTGAGGACCCTATTCCCTTATCTCAAGACGAATTAATGGATTGCTCCATTTGTACTGCGGGCAGTTTTGAATCACTCCCAGAACTGTGAGTTATACAGACATTGCTTTGAGAATACTCATGTTTGTGCTGAATGAAAGAGGAATGTTCACTCCTTTGTTTTGCTCTAAAGTTTGAAAGAATCCTGGGTTAAATCCTACAAGCAACTGTGAAGTTTGTAACAGTTTACCTCTTTACTTATGTTGTGGTGGAAGCCTGAAAAGAAGGACTTTCTGTATTTCTGCATCTCAGCGAACCTTTTGCGTTAAAAGGGAAATAAAAGCCTTATTTACCCTCTACTTGGCATACACAATTTATTCACATAAGGAGCAGGACTACAAAGACCAAGATACCCTTGGCCTTAAAAGAACCCTCTACTCCCAGAAAATAATAATATGCTCAACCTACCCTTACAGCCACTGGCCACCAGGGGGGGTTGATGACAATGTCCAGGATGGGCATATCCTAGGCCTCAGGCATTGCCTGTGTGTCACAGACAGTCCATGTAATAGCACCTAAGATTGCTACCAAGAGGGCAAGGTTCTCTGAGGGTGAGGTGACCCTCATGCTGGAGGAGATCCTCCAGTGGCTGCCACAATTGGTGGGTGACACATCCACATATGTAGATGCCTATGAAAAGTAGTGGCAGTGGCTTGATGTGTGCCGCCATATCAATGTCATATATAACTGGAACTGTGACATCGAGTATGTGAAATGCAGGTGGCGGCAGGTGTGCCACGACACTGCCCGGAAGGCACAGCAAGGGGCCGAGGGTGCACAGAGGGAGCAGCTCACTGACTTCAAAAAGCACATCCTTGCTACAATTGACCCTGTCATTTCAAGGGGTATAGGCCCTCTTGACACATCTCTGGCATCCCAGGAGCAAGGTACATGTGTACAGTGTGTGTCCCTGTCCTTTACCCTGTGTACACCTCTCCCGATGTGCATGAACACATGTGCCCGCAGCCACCACCACTGGCTACCATGTTGTCCCATCCGTGCTGCCGCTGCCAGGTGCACTCACATTGTGTGTGGCTGCTCCAATGTTGGCTTGTGTGTTGGGGGCATTGGCAGCATGGCTGCCAGCTGGTGATAGTGGGGCTTACTGCACAGGGCACCAGGATGGGTATCTGTGCACAGGTCTCTGTGTCCATTGGGCTTCACAAATGGTGACAGGGTGTGTGGACAACCATGTCAGTGGTTCCTCTGTGCCTCTGTGGCCTACTGGCTCATCCGCATGGCTACAATAATGCCACCCCATCACTTTCTGCATTGGCGGTTGCAGGTCTGACCCCTTGATGTTGTCTGTGTCTTCACAGGTGCCCCTACTGTAGTACCATAGGCAGCAGTGCCAGGTCAGCTGACAGTATCCATGGAAGATACCACAGGATGGGGAGGGAGGCTCCGCCTGATGCCCCACTGTCATGCACCGCTGGTCCTGCAACACTGCAGCAGCCACCTGATGGTCCTGGCCCAGATGATCTGGAGCTCCATGTCCCCTCACCATTGCCGCCACAGCAGCCCTGGTCATCTCCAACAGACAACAGATGGAGAGGACCAGGGGCACAGCGACACCTGCGGCAATATGCTAAGTGTCTACATGCTCACAGCATCACCTAGCAGGCACGGTCCAAGCAACAGCTGTAACTGCTGTGCCAGTCCACCGAGTTGCAGGAGAGGCATGTTGTGGCCACAGAGTAGCTGACCATGGCTATCAGCACCCTCCAGGCTACCATGGTGGAGATCCTGATGGAGCTGTGCCATGTCCCTAGGCAGTTTGTTCCTACACAGCCCCATGCACACTCCAGTGTACATACCATGGGCTCTGGGCAAGGGCCTGGTGGGGCAACTCCCACAGCTGTAGCATCTTCAGCAGCATGTATACCTGCGCCTCCACACCTGGGCCCCAGTGGTGTGACAACACGGGCCTCTGCATGTACCCACAGCACTGTTGGCCAGCTCACCACACAGGCACCCCCTCTCCTTGGGCCAGTGGGTAGCGGCCCCTGGATGGTGTTTCCACCATTCTATGAGGTTATTGTGGAGTCAGGCAACACAAGCTCTGACACCTCTGGGTCTGAGAACTCACCACCATGCACACTGGTGACCCTTGGTGACCGAAGGACAGGTGCATGTGCCCTCAGGGAAGGGGAGGGGCAAGGCCACAGTGGGGTCATCTAGCACCAGGGTTGGGGAGAGGCATGCTTGGTGAGTGGGTTTGGGGCCCATGGGAGTGCACAGGCAGTGTGGGCCTGGCCAGGGGTGAGAGGGAGTGGGTGTCAGCCACTTTCTAGGGCTATCTGTGTGACATTGTGGCATGTGGGTGGATGGATTCACAGGATAGCATTGCCTCAGAGGTCTGGCTTTGGATGCAGGGGACACACCATTCTGCAGGTAATAGACATGTATGTTCATGTGTTGCTGTGGGACTCGCACATTGATATGTCTGTGCCGGCCACACACTGTCTGGCCCCGGTTTCTGGTGTATGTAGCATCAGTCTGATGGCCAATGCTCCTGTGTGCCACCTCTGGGGATCATTGCTGGGGGCATTAACACATGCATGGGGCACCAGTCCGTGTTGTGACCACTGGAACATTTGTCACACCCTCCTCCCATGTGGGTCTGCTTGGACACACATCCACTGCCATAAAGGTTGGTGCTTGCCCTGGGGCTCTGTCCACAACTGATCTTGCTAAGGTGATGGGGTGCCAGTTCCCTGGCCTCTGCATCCTCCATAGGGTGCTGGGGCTGCTGCCTGTGCTCAGGGTATGTATGCCCTGGAGCTCCCACAGGCCTTGAGACACTGATTGCACAGTGGCCCATTTGGGGCCTCCCATCTTGTGTGCTGACCAGTGGCTATGGTGATGGCTGTCTTGGACACATTTGCTTGTTGCTGGTTGTGCCATGAAGATGTTTTCCTGGTCCTGTTCTGACAAGCATGGTGTGATTGCTGCATGTGGTGCACTCTTGTGGGCAGACAAGTGCACCTCATATTTTGCATGGTATGGTGCTGTGGAGTTACATTGCCACATTAGCTGGTGGTAGGTCATGAATCCATGACCCTCTGGTTCCCAGGTAGTGCTGTTTCTAGTGCACTACATATCCACTAAATGATATGCATGGCTACCAGTAACTATAGGCCATGTTGCCAGCATCACACTCTGCTCATAGTTGGCAGGTATCACCCCTCATGGACAGGTATGTGGGTGCTGTGGTACCTTGTCCAGTATCCAGTCACATACCTCTAGCCATTGGTGTTTCCATGGGCCAACGGTGTAGGGTCTGGTCAGGCATGTGCTGTGTCAGGGCAGCTCCTGTGCTAGTTCTTTGCATCCACAGCTCTGATTCACCCTGGCCTGCATAGGTTACACACAGGGGGCCATTGTTGTGTTCAGGACACATACAATAAATCTCACACCTGCAAATCTGTCTGATTGCCATGACACAATCTGAATAGTGCAAGGGTGGAGTTCACTCCTACTAACCTCTAGTGCGTGGCTCTACATATGACAGATGGATACTGCCACTCTATATTCGGCTCACTTGGACATCTCTCCAGCGATTCCGCTTATCCTTATCACAGCTCTGGACTGCATCGTTCTCTGACAATATGGCTGAGATGTTAAACATTGGGTGTTGTGATAAGGAAGCTTATCATGACAGAGGAGAAAGGGATAATGGTGAAAGGAAGTAAAGTTTTTGGCTTTGTTTTTGAATATTCCTAAAGCCTTGAATAGAGCATTATTTGCTTATGAGAAGTTTTTGTCCTGTTAAAAGTTTTACTTTGTTTGTAAGGAGACAAACCAGCCTGGAAGTGTTTGGGACTATGAGAACAGAAAACTGCCATTAAGAAATGCTGTTTTTGTTTGCTTTAAACAGCAATGCTAGCCAAGCTGGTAGCATTGACTGTTAAAAGGATTTATCTTTGATCTGAAAAACACTATAAGCTGAAAGTTTGCTTTGAGTTTATTTATGTCCTGGTGTGCATTGTGAAGAATCCTGGAGAACGTATCCAACGTATCCAACGTATTTGTGAACCTTGCGTTTGAGTCAATAAATTCTGTCATTGCCTTATCATTCGAGCCAACTACAAGTGTTTTTCCTACCTGAAGCCAAGTGGATTGTGACTGAACTACCTTTCCCAAAGGGCATGGCAAAGGAACCAGTCAGTTAAAGGCTAAAAGGTGAAACTTTCTATGATAACCACGCCCCTCCATACTGGAAGTAAGGGGCAAGGGCGTGTCAGTGGCGTAGTTGGCAGGATATTTTCCTGACGGTTGGGGTGAGCAGAGTGACTGGTCCGGTTGCAGTGTCAAGAAAAAAGACACCTGGCGAGAGTCAACGCCTGAACAAGGTAAAAGATACCTAGGCGTGGCTTGTACTGGATTGAGGGAAAAGAGAATGCTTGTGCATTAAAGAGGGCACATATAAGAAAAAAAAAAGCTGTTGTGAGGTGCCGCCCTTGGTGTTTTCTCTCTCTTTTTTCTTGCAGGTCACCGAAGATATGGATCCTAAAGAGCTGGTGAATTGGATGGCGACCCAGTTCACACGTCAGCAGGAGTTAGCGCAGCTGGCGCAGGACAATGCAATTGCTGTAATGAGGGAACAGCAAAAACCAGTCCTAGACCTGGTGGAAGCTTTGATCACGCTCTGGAGCCAAGGAGGCGGAGGAGTACCAACACCAGTAGGATCAGCTATACCTCCTGTGGACAGTCCGGTAGAATTTCATAATACTGGAGCATTTAGTTTTGGGAAGCTTATCCCAGAGGACAATATAGACGACTTTCTTGAGTCCTTTGAAAGAGTGGCTCAGGCTATAGGTTGGCCAGAGACCCAGTGGGCAGTGCGTCTAGCTACATCCTTAACTGGAGAGGCACTGTCCGCTTATAGAGCCATGTCGGCAGCCCAAGCTATGGATTATAAGGCCGTAAAGAGTGCCATTAAGGATCGTTTAGGGCAGCGATGGCGAACCTATGGCACGCGTGCCAGCTGTGGCACGCGAAGGCCTTGCAGCTGGCACGCGGGAAGGTCGCACATTTAAAAAAAAAAAAAAAGCTGCCCGCTGCCGCCGCGGCGGCATGAAGTGTCCCGCGGGGCTTCCTCTGCCCGGCGGGACTCTCCCGGCGCTGCTCAGCCCCTCTCTGCCGGCTTGCAGAGACGCGAAGGGAGAGAGAGTCTCCCTCGCATCTCTCTTAAGCCCGCAGAGACGCGAAGGGAGAGTCTCCCTCGCGTCTCTCTTAAGCCCGCAGGGGCAGATGGGAAATTTCCCATCAGCCCCTGCGGGCTTAAGAGAGACGCGAGGGAGACTCTCTCTCCCTTCGCGTCTCTGCAAGCCGGCAGAGAGTGGCTGAGCAGCGCCGGGAGAGTCCCGCCGGGCAGAGGGAGCCCCGCGGGACACTCCATGCCGCCGCGGCGGCAGCGGGCAGCTTTTTTTTTTTTTTATTGCCATGAGCCGAGGGAGGGGGTTGAGACTGGCCATGGGCTAGGGAGGGAGAGAGGGGGGTTAAGACTGGCAATGGGCTAGGGAGGGAGGGAGGGGGGTTAAGACTGGCAATAGGCTAGGGAGGGAGGGAGGTTGAGACTGGCAATGGGCTAGGGAGGGGGGTTGAGACTGGCAATGGGCTAGGGAGGGAGGGGGGTTGAGACTGGCAATGGGCTAGGGAGGGAGGGAGGGGGTTGAGACTGGCAATGGGCTAGGGAGGGAGGGAGGGAGGTTAAGACTGGCAATGGGCTAGGGAGGGAGGGGGGTTGAGACTGGCAATGGGCTAGGGAGGGAGGGGGTTGAGACTGGCAATGGGCGAGGGAGGGAGGGGGGTTGAGACTGGCAGTGGGCGAGGGAGGGGGGTGAGACTGGCAATGGGCTAGGGAGGGCGGGAGGGCGGTTGGGACTGGCAGGGGGCGCGGGAGGGAGGGAGGTTATGACTGGCAATGGGCTAGGGAGGGGGGTTGAGACTGGCAATGGGCTAGGGAGGGAGGGGGGTTGAGACTGGCAATGGGCTAGGGAGGGAGGGAGGGGGGGGTTGAGACTGGCAATGGGCTAGGGAGGGGGGGTTAAGACTGGCAGTGGGCTGGGGAGGGGGGTTAAGACGCAGTGGGCTATGGGGGGGAGTTAAGACTAGCAATGGGCTGTGGGCTGATGAGGGCTGGCCGCTGATGAGGGCTGTCTGGAAATGGGGTGATGGGGGGGTTAGGACTGGTAATGGGCTATGGGGGGGGGTTAAGACTGGTAGTGGGCTGATGGGGGGGGTTAGGACTGGTAATGGGCTATGGGGGGGTTAAGACTGGTAGTGGGCTGATGGGGGTGTAGGACTGATAATGGGTTATGGGGGGGGCTAGGACAGGAAATGGGCTGATGGGGAGGGGTTAGGACTTGAGGTGGGCTGATGTGGTTAGGACTGGTAATGGGCTGTGGGCTGATGGGGGGGTTTAGGACTGGCAATGGGCTATGGGGGGCTGACTGGAAATGGGCTGATGGGGGGTTAGGACTGGTAAAGGGTTATAGGGGGGGGGCTTAAACTGAAAATGGAGTGATGGGGGTTAGGACTGGAAGTTGATTGACGGGGGGCTAGGACTGGTAATGGGTTGGGGTGTTGCTAGGACTGGAAATGGGCTGAGTGGAAGGGGAGGCTTGAACTGCAAATAGCTGATGGGGAGGGGGCTTGGAATGGAAATGGGCTGTGAGGGAAGGGAGCTAGGACTGAAAATGGGCTGATGGAACAGCTAGGATAGGACTGGAAATGGGCTGTTGGGGGGAGCTAAGATTGGAAATGGGCTGTGGTGGGGGCTTGAATTGAAATGGACTCATGGAGGGGCTAGAACTGGAAGTAGGCTCATGGGGGGGCTTGGACTGGAATTGGGCTGAGTGGAGGGGAGCTATGATTTGACATGGGCTGATGGTGGGGCTAGGATTGAAAATGAGCTGATGAAGGGACTTGGACTGGAAATGGGCTGATGCAGGGACTAGAAGGGAATGGATGCTGGGTGAGACTGGAACTAGAAGGGAGCTGATGTTGGGGGAGGATTAGAATGGGATGGGGCTGGGAGAGTAAAATGGAGAGGGGAAAAATATTTTGTGTAGGAGGGATGAAAATCTACAATTGGCCAGGTATTGGGAGAGTAATTGGGGATTGAGGATGGAGGGGTAAAATTTGTGTGGATGAAATAGGAATGAGGAAAGAGCAAAAGGAGAAAGATTAGTATGTTAAAGCAGATGTAGAGAGAGAGAGAGAATGGAAAAAAAAACTAGAAGAGAGAAGAAAGGACAAATGGACAGCAGACGATGGAGAGTTAGCAGAAAACATGAAGAAACCAGAAGAAGGTGGCTGGACCAATTGCAACTGAAAAAAAAAATGCACAAAAGGTAGAAAGATATCTCTTTATTTTGAATTTATTAACTGGAATATGTCAGCTCTGGGAAATGTGCATCATTAACATCTGCGCTTTGTTTGGTACAAGAGGAAATTCCTATTTGACGTTGCCACTTGTTCTCTTTCCCCAGTATTCTCTGAAATGTATCGGTTTAATATTTGCAGTGTTGCCTTTTGATAGGTAGGGTATGGTGCTTTGTGAGTCCTGGTAATGCTGTCAGGATACGGCGGGTTTGCTATGGGTTCTAAATGGGCAGCGTTTGTAGTAGTTCCTAATGTGCCTGGCGGTTGGCACTGGATTATAGTAATGTAGAAATCTTTTAGTCTTTCTTTATCCATACACTCATTAAGAGACATGTTTACTAAAAGTTAGTGTATGGTAACATTATGCAAATATTTATGCAAATAAGACCACTTATGCAAATGACGTGCTGGCACTTTGAGGAAATTCTTTGGTTTTGTGCGGCAGTTTGGGCACTCGGGCTCAAAAAGGTTAGCCATCACTGGTTTAGGGTTAACAGCCACAGTATATCGCTGCATGTTTAGAGCCACAGTCCTGAGAGCTGGCGAAATGCCAAAGGCTTTAAGCCAGCGGATTCGTGGTTTAGCACTGAAATGGCTGGCGCCAGAGGAAAAAACTTTAGAAATGGTCATTGACATGATAATGTTAGAACAATTTATGGCAGCAGTGCCAAAAGACATACAGTCCTTTCTTATCCAGCAGAATTGCCAAAGCATGGGAGAGGCAACCCTTTTGTCTGAACGTTTTATGGAGGCCGAGTTAGCTCGTCAGCAAAAAGGAAGCGCTCCAAAGATAAGTGCTGAGGTTAGTTTTGCTGCATCAGAAAAGAGGAAGGAGAATACTGTTGAGTGTGGAAAAGTTTGTCTGCCTACTCAAGATGGGAGGTGGCCTGAAAAAAAATGTTTCCGATGTGGGAAATGGGGACACTTGCAAAAAGGTTGCAAAGCCCGCACTAACTTTATGGGAACAGCTATGAAACAACTTGGGGAAGGTTTTCTCTTATCGGTTAGCCTACAAGGGATTACTACTAATGCTCTCTTGGACTCTGGTGCGGAACAAAGCATGTTGTCACAAAGGCTTTGGAGAGCAATAGAGGCCCAGAATAAGTCCGAGCAGAGGAAGCCAGAAGGTAGCGTTCGAATTAGATGCATTCACGGTGTTGCTTCTTTTTACCCCACATACAAACTAATGATCAAAGGGTTGGGGGTGCAGAGAGAGATCCAAGTGGCAGTGGTTCCCAAACTCCCGTATGACTTAATATTGGGATGGGACTGGCCCCAATTTAAGCAGGGTTTGGAAAAAGGCCTTAGCCAGAAGGGGGAGGGAATGGTGATGATGGTCCCCGGGCTTCTTTTTGAAAACCCCCGAGAACCAGTTGGGGACGCAAGGAAAAAGCCCCGGGAAAACAAGTCTCCAGGTAAACAGATTATTACACTAAAATTTTGTAAGGTTTCGGTTCAACCGGAGGGCTGAAGGTGAGAAGTCTCACAGCTACTTGTGAGGAAAAAATGTAAGTGCCTGAAGAGGAAGACCTAGGACCCCACATGGCAGATTGCAAGGAAAGCCCAGAGCCACAAATAGGGGAAGACCTGTCTTCGGTACAGAAAGGAGAATTAACCAGACTATTGGAGAAATTTCCGGATGTGCTAACCCCGATTCCCGGTGAAACTCGGCTGGTGGCCCATGAAATCGTGACTCCACCTGGGAAGATAATCAGGCAAAGACCTTACCGATTACCCGAAGCAAAAAAACAAGAAGTGGTGGCACAGGTCCGCGAGATGTTGGACATGGGCATCATAGAGGAATCCAAGAGCCCATGGTGTAGCCCCATAGTCCTGGTGCCGAAGCCAGACGCCACCTTAAGGTTTTGTATAGATTTCTGGCAGTTGAATGCCATATCTGTCTTTGATGCCTACCCGATGCCTAGAAATGAGGAGCTCTTGGACCAATTGGGGCAGGCCCAATATTTGACTACATTAGACATGACAAAGGGATATTGGCAGATCCCACTGACGAGGGAATCTTGGCCAAAGACCGCATTCAGTACCTCAATGGGGTTACTTCAGTTTAAAAGGATGCCTTTTGGCCTTCACGGAGCTGCCGCCACCTGCCAGAGGTTGGTGGACCAGGTTCGGCAACTACATCAAGAGTATGCCTTCGCCTACATGGATGATGTCATAATTCATAGTGGCAGTTGGGCAGAACACCTCGTAAGAATCAGAGCTGTATTACGCTCTATGAGGCAGGCTGGCATCACCTTGAACCCAAAAAATTGCGCTTTTGCAAAACAGGAAGTGAAGTATTTAGGACACATGGTAGGAAGGGGTAAGATCAAGCCTTTGATCAACAAGGTGGCTAGTATCAAGGAATTTCCTCAACCAACAACCAAGAAACAGTTAAGGAGATTTCTGGGACTAATCGGGTATTACAGAAGATTCATACCCCCGGTTTGCGGAAGAAAGTTCCGTTTTTACGGACATGCTGAGAAAAAATTGCCTGAATCAACTCAGATGGACCCCAGAGGCTGAGAAGGTCTTCACTCATTTAAAAGGAAGGCTATGCACAAGTCCGGTGTTACGCGGAGCAGATTTCAAGAAGCCCTTCCTGGTGCAAACCGATGCATCGGAGGTAGGCTTAGGAGCCGTTTTGTCTCAAAGACATGAGGGAGATGAACACCCGGTGATGTTTCTCAGCAGGGAACTATCTCCAGCGGAGCAGAAATACTCTACCATTGAAAAGGAGTGCCTTGCTATAAAATGGGCCATAGAAGCATTACCTTTTTACCTTACAGAAAGAAAACTCCTATTAATTACAGATCATGCTCCGCTAAAATGGCTCCAGCAAATGAGAAATCATAACGAACGGTTAACTCGCTGGTATATGGCTCTGCAAGCCTTTGATTTTAAAATAGAACATCAGGCAGGAAAACTGCATAAAAACGCGGATGCCCTCTCGAGAATTATGGACTGTTCGGAGGGACATTCACCACCTCCGCCAGCCCGTAATATCGTGGGTAGGGGGGTATGTGATAAGGAAGCTTATCATGACAGAGGAGAAAGGGATAATGGTGAAAGGAAGTAAAGTTTTTGGCTTTGTTTTTGAATATTCCTAAAGCCTTGAATAGAGCATTATTTGTTTATGAGAAGGTTTTGTCCTGTTAAAAGTTTTACTTTGTTTGTAAGGAGACAAACCAGCCTGGAAGCGTTTGGGACTATGAGAACAGAAAACTGCCATTAAGAAATGCTGTTTTTGTTTGCTTTAAACAGCAATGCTAGCCAAGCTGGTAGCAATGACTGTTAAAAGGCTTTATCTTTGAGCTGAAGAACACTATAGTGTCCTTCCACCACTGCCATTTGATGTTCACATATTTCATGCTTTTCTTGCAGTGGCTTGGGTGACTTTACATCTGGAGGATGCATTTGCTTTAGATAACAACATATCTCATCTAGGGGGACAACAGACATTAGATCCCCTTCATTCTGGGGCAGATGATTCTACTGTGGCTTTTGGGCAACCTATCCCCCATATTCCTGTCTTTGCCATTGGCACATATATTCAGTTGCCTACCTCCGGGGAAAAATTTACTTGGTATCACAATTATAGTGGCAACATTCACGGTTATGGGGCACACCTTAATCTCTGTGCAACTTCTTTATCCATATATTTGTTACATTGCCATATATGGTTGGTAGCACACATTCTCGCTGACAGATTTGGGGAGTTGTTTCAGAGGTATTCCCACATCACTACAGCAGCAGTAACATGTGTGGATTGCCTTTCACATGGAAATGTCCTCTTAGGTGTCTCACTGCTGTCAGGAGGCCTACCACCTTAACATTCCCCAGAGGGGTGGTGTGGGCAGTCTGAGGGGGGTTCTTGAGCAGGATCACGGTATAGACATGGGTTCCCCTAGTCATATATCATGCTACGATTGCATATGTGCACGTCTGCCCACGGACATGTCTATATCAGACATGGGCACCGTTTGCACCTGATTCCGCATGTACATGTCTGCATGCGCCCGTGAGTCCAGAGACTGCTTTGTGGGGCTCGTGCAGGCGCTATTCAACCACCCCCCTGCCTCCAACATGGGGAATGGTTTTGGACATCCGCATACACACCATATTCTGGAATGTTAGATGTGTCCATTCCTGCCCATCCCCATGCTGTTATGTGATAAGGAAGCTTATCATAGCTCAGGAAGGAGCTACAGAAAAGGTGAAGTGACTCTGAACAAGCAACCTGTCAGTTCTGGTAGAAATAAGAAAACAGAATTTTCCCATAAAAGACTACTAGTCCCAGAATGCACCAGGTTTCCAACAGCCATTAGAGGAGCTGAAGTGGAGAAGCGTGTGTTCAATCAGGAGGGCTATGAGGTAATCCCTAAGCACTCATCTCAAAGGGCAGGGCCTGATTCAGCACAGCTGCGCTGTGTTAAGGAGGAGCACTCATCTAAGCAGAATAAAGGTAGAGTTTATTCTACAGAGAATCAGCTTGAGCTTGATCATCTTCATCATCAGGAGGATCATCAGAAGCAGAAGCCAAACCGGACGGACAGAGAGGGAAAGAAACCCTTTGGAAGAAAGAGGAGAAAAGCCTTTGAGAGGTCTAGAAGAGTCCAGAGCAGTATGTATACTGGGAGGCATTCCAAGGGCCAGCATACACCATTGGACTGGGGAAAGCCAGAGGAATGGTGCTGCAGAGCTAGGAATCTCCAGACGGTACCTGTGAGAGAGACGGCTGCACGTGGAAGGGACCCTAAGACCCGTGCCAGAAGGTATGTGAAGAGAGATCCAGTGTCCAGGGATCTGGATTGGAAGGCTGGACATAAGAACTGGACTACATACTGGCCAGGCTATATAGAGAGGAACTCTAACAGCAATGGAAGCTCAGGTATGAACACTGATCTATGCCCTAGCTATAACCTTGAAAGACAGCAGGGAAACAAGTATTCTCCTGAAAGTGCTCCATTGGGAGATTCATCTGTGCCAATCCATGATATTGAACCCATGCTTGTTGAAGAAGGGGGAATGATAGCAGATGAAGAATCTGTTTACATGGACTGCTCTCTGTCTAAACTCCTTTGGTGATTTTCTGTTATAAAGTACAGCAACCATCACAAAGAAATACAAACTTGTTCTTTAATCTACTCAGAAAAGCTCTTGAGTAAGATTTTTAGCCACGCAGTAGAAAGCAAGCCAGCTAAGGGGTTTCAGCTGGATAACTGCTAGCAATTGAGCCTTACCTAATTGCTTGTGAGCTAGGAGAGAATCACTTCTGAATCTATGTGGGAAGATATAAGAAGTTAACCTGAAAAGAACAGTTTTTTCTTTCTTTGTGGCTTTTGGTTTGTTGTTTGATACTTGCTAAGAGAATATTAGCGAAGCCTACAGAAAAGACCAGTTTGTTATCAACCAGGTCTTATTTCTTTTGCTTTGATTGCCTGATAAGTTAAAATGTTGTTTTCCTGATTTTGTTTTTCCAAGTTTAACACTGAAAGCAAGTAACCTGATTTATGTGCTACCAAGCATATCTGTGTTGGGAGAAATAACCCCATAAATAAATATCTTATTGGCTTTACCCAAAAGCACAACTAATTATTGTGAGCAGCTGTGTCTGGTGTGAATGAACTGCATTGCCCACAATCCCTTGCAAATCATATAGATATATGCACTTGCCAAGACTGTGAAGATTCTCACCCAGGCAGCCGTCTGACAGTACCCAATGACGCCACGCCCCTTGTGCAGAACATGTATCTCCTAGGCTGCCCGTCATAGATAGCAGCGTGTTAATACACTGCAGACATTACTAACAATGTGATATTACAGATGCAGCAGCCTGGACCATATCTCAGCCCCCTCAGCCTGGACCATATCTCAGTCCCTCTCATGCCCTGTGGGGCACTAGCTAGGCCCAGTGCACACCTATATGGAGTTCCAGAATGTAAATGTCAACATGTATGTCGAGGACATACCTTGCATCACATGGTATGTCGCATTCAGAGGCAGCCCCAGTGATTCCCACCCTGGTCATCTCTATAGACACGCCTTAGATGGCTTGGGATGGGCCCTCACCAGGTCCACACACCCCAAGGGATGCAAGTCCACGACGACTGCATCCCTGTCTGCCCCTACCATGCCTCTGGCCTATATGTGCACACATTCTGCTGCTCTGAGCTCCCATACTTATCAGATCTCTATCTACACCCCTTCCCGTGAACACTGCTCTTTTATCAGTTAGCCTCTACAACATTTCTTAAATGGTTGAATGAATTAAAATCTATCATCTCATTTTCCGCTCACATAGATTTTCACTAAATAGAATTTCATGATATGCTAATAATTAAGGAAAATGGATCTTTCTGAACCACTTTGTTCCGAAAGGATGTTCAACGTAATAATTTATCAAAGTCATCATCCTGGTCCATTACGCAGAGGGCTTCCGTTTGGGCAGTTTCTCCGTTTGAGACGGATATGTTCTACTTTGGCTGATTTTAAAATCCAAGCTCAGGAAGTGATCAATCGCTTAAGACAGAGAAAGTATCCGGAAGGAGTTATAAAACAGGCTTATCAGCGGGCCACTTTTATCCATCATGAATGGTTAATGGATGAATCATTGGATCAGGAGGAACCAATTATACCCCCGGATTTTTTTGTGGGGGTACTCCCATACACTACCAAAAGTACACAAATAGTCCGCATACTTAAAAAGCATTGGGCCATATTGGATTTACAATCGTGTTTTCAAAAACCTTTGCGGATAGCCTTTTCAAGAGGCCCTAATTTACAGGGTAGATTAGTAAAATCTGCTGTTTTGCAGGATCGACCGCTTTCTTCATATTCACTAGATCGGGGGCATTCAATTTGCGCCTCTTGTATGTTTTGTGCCACTTCATTGACTGGTGTTCTTTGGACACATCCCAATACAGGACAAACTTTCACAAGAAGATGGGCAACCACGTGTGAATCTACCTTTGTGGTTTATGGATTACAATGTCCATGCCCGCTAGTATATACGTATAGGTAGAACGTCGCATATGATCAAGATCAGGTTGAGTGAGCATGCTTCCCGAATTAGACAGAAGGTACCATCAGCTCCAATTGTTGAGCACTGTGTAGCTCACAATCATACATTTGAAGATATCTCCTGGTCAGTATTGGATCACGTCCCCCCGAGACCCAGGGGAGGGGATCGTATAGCGATGTTGCAACAGTGGGAACAAAATTTGATTTTTAATTTTAATACAGTTCAACCATCATGGTTCAATAAAGAAATCGAGTGGTTAAGCTTACTTTGAGGTCATCTTGACGTAAAGGGATTCCCCAACTGTAGTGGGGTCTCCGTCGTCTTATAGGTGTTCCTCGATGAATGACATTTTGATTGGCCAATCAACATGTATCACCCTTTATAACCGGCGGATGTGATCAGCCGGGACTTTATAGCGGTTTCTACTAACTCAAGAAGAGTCAGCACTTGAAACAGGACAGTGGGCCCGAAATGTGCACATCGTGCGTACTTGCTGGATATGAATACCGGGAACGGATGACTTAAAGCACATATGAACATACAGATAAGTTTGTTATAAATTAAAAAATTGATTAAAAAGGACAAAACCGTCTGGTGTGGTTGGATATTGATTCCTTCCTCCTCCGGCTTCTTCCAACAAAAAGAAAACGAGCATAGAAAGGGTTCACATTTTGGTAATTCTATTATTTTATTCTAGTTAGCCTCTACAGCCATATCTGGCTGTACACCCCGCTGGGCAGGAGCCATCTGTTGCGTGTGTCTGTGCAGTGCTGCATTCACCTTGTGGTGCTATTGAAGTGATCAGTGGTGGCTGCTATGGCTGTCATAGGGCCTTCTGGTTATAGCATCTGAGGAATATCTATCTGGGTACTGCCATTCTTTACAGCAGCTACACCTGTCCCATCTGGGGTGTGTTGATCTGCCTACATCCACTATCTATGGGGTGACCCTGTTTGCCCTCCCACAGCCAACTTTGTGGCACTGCTCCCCCAGTCAGGGCTGTGTGGGCATGAAGGGTGGGCCATGTGCCATCACACCAGGTAGCCAGACACCAGATATGCCACCACTCTCTCAGCTCTCATGCATCCTGGCCTGGGTAGGGGTGTGCGCCGCATTGGATAGTCCGAGGAATGTTGGCACTACATCAGTCACGTCTCCCAGTGGCAGACACTGCAGATGTGTGGCTGCCCTATCACACTGCCAACACCATCTGCTGTACATGGGGTAGCCTGTGTTTAATACTCCATATGGTACCAGCATAAGTTCCCATGTGGCTTCCTGTACAGAAATATCACTATTATTACTAGCGTCCCTTAAATTAAGGGCATTCAGGTGTGCATACAGCACTACTACATGCTCAACAGCACACTGTGCATTATGGGCATGCATTAGTGCTGTTTGCACTGTTGGGTGCCCTTACTATTTGGTCCCTTATCTTTGACAGCCATATGTTTGCACATTTGGCTATAGTGGGCCCTCTCTGTCTTTGCTTGCCTCATCACACTGGCACCTGGTGACATAGTGGTCATCCATATGGTCCAGGTACTGACTAGGCTTTCATCTTCCCCCTGCACTGCTGCTGCCACACCAGCTCCCCACCCCCATGCACACCTCAAACCACACACACACACACACACTCACTTTCTGCGACAGCAACATAATTCTGCCAGAGGGCTGCCCTGCACCTGTACATATTGGCTATGACATAACATACACACATGGGGTACAGGGGCTACATATTTGATTTCCCGTTCGCACCCCAAAAGGTATCCTATTCCTGCTCGCATCCATACTCTTCCTGCATCAGCAGTCCCATCTTTATGTGCATAGTTTTGTTGGGGTCCTGTATATTGTCTCCTTTGGCACATAAAGCACATACTATAGCTGCATGGCCTGATTGGACATTGTTGCTCCTCTTAATATTGCTGAAGGTGTGTTTAGATATGTTTCTTTACCCTACAACATTCCCTCGGTTCTGCTCCCTGTACCTTATGACGGTATCTTGTATTTGTCCTGACTGCAGTGGCGCTATTTCAGAACCTACATCCATGCATCTATATGGGATGCATTGCGGGACAGAGCTGGATTTTTTCGAAGTCCGAGCTGAATCGCGTTAGGGTTTTTTCTGACAATAAAGAGCCTGGTTTTCTGTCTCATGAACTTGCTGTTTTGTTGTTCCTGCTTCCTGTGTGGGTTCTTTGCTCTTTGTGTTTTCTTGGAAGTCAGCATGGGTCAGGTTTTAAGCCAAGGTGCTAAGCAGAGAGAGCACAGGAACACAGATAGCAAATTTTAGAAGTCAGCCAAGGCAGAGTCATAGTGAGGCTAATTCTGTTCTGAGCGTTCCCCACCTGTCTGGAAGCCCAGAATCTAGACATGCCCTGGTTGCACCCGATGCTGATCTCACAGGGGCTAGACATGCCTGTGGGATCAGAATCGGGTCCAACCAGCCGAATGTGCAGGCCATGCCCCGATTCTGGGCACACGGATGTCCAGCCCACTACCTGGCTAGTCCAGCCAGGCTCATGCATGGAGCCACGGTGCCGTGGTGTCCTGCTGCCTGCCCTGAGATGTTCCTTTCCTCACTGTCTGACCCCTGATCGGGTCTGTCGTGGCCAGGGTCGGGCCATGGACAACCCCCTGCACCCCCTCACCTTCCTTTCCGGGCCCGGGTCCTCTGTCCTCCGCCCTCCATCGCCTCGGAATCGGCCCTGTAGATCAGGGGTTATGGCACCACCCACATCCCATCCTTGCTCTGCCCCCTCCCACCCACAAACAGACCTCCCTGCACAACTCAGATCAAGATGCAGGGAGCTCTGCTTCCAGCACGCGGACCAAGCATTTAGCAGGGCTTGACGTCTGAATTAGACGTCCAGATCCACTAAACATGGTTCAGAATGACTCTCAGTATGTCTAACACAGCATAGAATGAGAAGAGTGAAAGCATCTGGAGCAGAGGAGAATTTAGTGTTATAGGAATAGACTGCCTCATCGACAGATTCAGATGACATAGTGGAAGAGGAGATGAGACAGCAGTGGAGAAAGCAGAAGGGTCAATAGCTTCAGTATTCATAAATGTTTTGGGTCCATAAATGACAGCTATCCAAAGAAATAATGGAATAAATAGGCAGATGGTATGGACTTCAAAGAAAGAAAAGAAATGAGACTGAGGTGGAAGGAGAGAATAACAACCCAACACCACCATGGTGTCCAACCAAGTGAGGTATATGGGAGAAAAGGTAGCCTCCATGACAGAGGGCAGTAGCTAAAGTTTTCAGGAAGAAGCCAAGTCTCAGAGCAAGAAGACTCAGAGCATTAAAGATACAGAGGTAATGAATGAAGGTAAGTTTGTCAGAGGCAGAGTAGATATTCCACAGGGTGCATGGGAAAGGAAAAGAGGAGGGATGAAGGAGGGAGATATGAATAAGATTAGAGGAGTTGTGGTTGGATCTGCACAGGGAGTGACAGAAATGCCTAAGGGGCTAGGATTGGGACTGATAACCCCAGATGAGAGAAGGAAAAGCAGCAGGAGAGTACGGAGGAGAGAAAGGGAGGCACAGTGGTGAAAAGGAAGAGGCAAAGTAGCCAAAGACAGCATTTGTATCATACTGGCTTTCTATTACAGCATGCATATCCAGAGAGGTATGCTGTCTTCTAGGTGCCAAAATCCAAGATGTTATGAAGAGTTTGCCGAGACTCATCAAGCTCAATGACTATTACCCAATGTTGCTAATCTATGTTGGCACAAATTATACTGCCAGGTATCCCTCTGAGCATATCAAAAGTGATTTCATGGCTTTGGGACAGAGGGTGAAGCAGATAGGTGCACAGGTGATGTTCTCTTCAATCTTCCCTGTTGAGGGTAAAGGCCAAGGCAGAGAAGCTTGGATCCTGGAGATGAATGCATGGCTGCGTGGATGGCGTCATGAAGAGCGTTTTGGTTTCCTGGACCATGGGATGCTGTTCCAAGGGTTGCAGAGCAGAGATACTACTACTACTACTATTAAACACTTATATAGCGCCATCCACGCAGCGCTGTACACACATACGTACAAGAGATAGTCCCTGCTCGTCCGAGCTTACAATCTAGTCAAGACAGTACAAAACATTAATCAATGGTGTCCATCTATCCAAGAAAGGTTGACGTGTCTTCAGTAGCAGACTGGCTAATCTACTGAAGAGGGCTTTAAACTAGATTCATTGGGGATGGGCAAAGAAAGCCCCCAGGTAAGTGAAACATTAAATACCTTTATGGAAATGGGTAAAAGGGGTAACATATGGAAAGCGGTATGTATAAATGCACGTAGCATGGGAAATAAGAGCCCAGATGTTGAAGCTTTAATGGGAGTGGCTGACTTGGATTTAGTGGCAGTTACAGAAACATGGTTCACAGAAAACCATGACTGGGATGTAATTATACCAGGCTATACTTTATTCAGAAAGGACAGGGTAGGAAGAAGAGGAGGAGTGGCACTATATGTAAAAAATAATATTAAAGCCTTGGAATTACAGAGCTTAAAAGGGAGAGAGGAGGCACTGTGGGTTAAACTAGAAAGAGGGAAAGAGAAATCTATTTGCATTGATGTAATAGACAGACCTCCCTCACAAGACTTTCAGAAAGCCTTTGACAAGGTCCCTCATCAGAGACTTTTGGCAAAACTAAAGAGTCATGGGATAGGAGGCAGCGTACACTATTGTGGATCAGGAACTGGTTAAAAGATAGAAAGCAGAGGGTAGGGCTAAATGGCCAATTTTCCCAATGGAGAAAGGTGAATAGTGGTGTACCCCAGGGATCTGTGCTGGGTCCGCTGCTTTTTGACATATTCATAAATGACCTGGAAAGTGGAATAACGAGTGAGGTTATCAAATTTGCAGATGACACAAAACTATTTAAAGTTGTTAAAACCCAAGAGGATTGTGAAAAGTTGCAAGAGGATCTTCATAAATTGGAAGACTGGGCATTAAAATGGCAGATGAAATTTAATGTGGACAAGTGCAAGGTTATGCACCTAGGGAAGAACAACCCAAACTATGGTTACACGATGCAAGGTTCCACATTAGGAACCACCACCCAGGAAAAAGATTTAGGGGCATGTTTACTAAAAACTGCTAATTAGCGCGCCGCAAAATAGCGCACTAAAAGCGGTACTTAAGAGCGCTTAAACACCCCGCAAACGTGCGATGAAGCCCCGCACACTTGCGCGTCACAGTAACGGGTGCCGCACAAGTACGTGCCCGCAAATGTCCGATAGAGGCGTGGAAAGGCTAACGGAGGGCGGAGGAAGGCCCCGGAGGGGCGGAGAGAAGGGGTTAATGGGCGGGGAAGGGGAGGGGAGAGGCGCCCCGCACATTATCGGGGCTGAATTTCCAAAGAAAAATAGCGCGAGTGAATCACTCGCAGTAGAATGCATTTAAAGGGAAGAGAAACCATTTCCGTCAGCAATGTACAGCAAAACCGGGGAAACCTGCAAAACGTGAGCAGTGTGATACATGTGCACAGCACAAAAGTGCAATTATAAATAGAAAATGACCACCACAAAATATGAAAAATAGTAATTCAGTTGGGGAACAGTTATAGTGATGGGCAAAACTAGATAACACACCCAGGAAAGCTCCAAAAAAAAGGAAATGATTTATGGAAAGGTGTACGGAGCGGAGACTCGTCCAAAAAACATTACCCTTTTTCTGGAGCTGTCCTGGGAGTGTTATCTAGGGTTGCCCATTAATATCACTGTTGCCCAGCTTGGGTATATGTTTTCCCCCTTTGTTCCGTGGTCATTCCCGGGTTTTATTTGCACGTTTGTCACCACACAGGGTGAAGGAGCCCACAGTAAAAATGCATACAGCAGGGTTTGTGACTCCATCCTGCCAGGATTACTACCTCCAGGGGCTGCACTGTCTCTGTGGCCATAGTGTGGTGCAGAGGACATAGCCATGACCTCTAGGACTAGAAGGCCAGAGGTTCAAATCCCAGCTGGGGCACTTGCCAGCCCCGTCCATATATTTTACCCACCACTAAACAAAGATAGCACAGACACACCTGTATTGCAGGGAACATAAGCATGGGGGAAACACCCATATGTTACCGCACACACACCACAACAATGGGCATACCTACAGCCAAGTCCCCCAAATGCAGTCGCGTACTGCCACATTGCAATCAGGTCATCTGCTTTTTCTGAGAGAAGCTCATGCCAGCATGTTGGCGCACGAGTACATGTGGTGCAGGGGGCAGTGGCAGCTAGCCACAGAGGACAGAGGCCAAGCCATGTGCAGGCTGGCACAGTCCACTGCAACACACAGGCCCTGCCAGATCCACAGGCATGGACGTTCCAGGGAATCCAGCCAATCTGTGGCTACAAGGTGGTGCAGTGCACACAGACAGTGCATACAAGAACAGAAGGTCACAGGTTCAAAGCCCAGCTGGGGCTACCACCAATCCTTCCCACATATTTTTCCCACAGCTACACAGTGATAGTAAGGACAAACCTTTCGTGGCAAGGACATATGCAATGGTACTACGTCTATCTTTTACCCCACTGAGCACAGACACCATGTACAGGGGCAGTACCTAGAGCAGAATCTCCCAAATGCAGTCCTGGTGGGCCACACACCAGTCAGGGTCCATGCTGCCACTCATACAAATGCCTGTGCTGTATATCTATGCACCACCCCCATGGCATGTAGATGTAGCTCATGCATATTCATGAGGAACAGCAGGTAAACCCGATCAGTGTGATGCACACCTGGACTGGAGTTGGGAATCTCTGCCGTAAAGCAGCAGCCAACAGGGGCAGACACACCCACACCCACACCCACAGGCCCCATTGGCCAATGTCTCCTGGAGAGGCAGAACATTGGACCCTGCGTGCATCTCCCAATACTAGCACCTGCATACCCTAGCAATGGAACCTACACCTGAGGTATACGGTACACAGCTCTGAGATGCTTGCTAGGAGTACTGGCAGATAGATATCCATACGATACGCACATACTGCTAGTTGACCCCATCCGAACAATCTGTTTGGTGTTTGCGGTGCGTGCTCCAGCCCTTGCCTCTGACGGTGTTTACCACCCTGGGGAGTGACCCCCAGCAGTACTGCGTAGCATATCCATGCCTTGCCGTGCCCAGCACCGGTTTGGTGGGCAAGGCTAATTACCTCCTCAATAGTAGCACCATGATGGCATAGGTGTGGAATTGTGTGTCTGTCTATACAGTGGGTGTTGGCTGCATGCCCCTTCCACAGCCCACACTGCCAACACTGTTGCCAGTATTGGCCTGCCAATGTGCATAATGAGTAGCAAGGGACCATGGGTATATCTCAGACAGAGTGGACTGACCAGGATGCAGCTGCACAGGGCATAGGGCACTGGCAGGGGCATGGTAGTGCCCGGCCACCACCTACACAGACAGGGTGACCTCTGTATGTGCTGCTGGGGGATCACTCTCACCTTGAGTGTGCAGTGACGGCAGCATGGCTAGGCACCCCCATAGTGCTATATTGTGATTCTCCCATGTGATATGTATGGGTGTCCTGTGGGGGCCTCTTCATGGACTTATCTGTCTGTGTGTGCTGCCACCCCAGTTGTGGGTGCATGCATGTCCATCAGGACCAGCCAGCAGACTGTTCACAGCTGATATGTGTTGTGATGGAGTGCCTTGCAGGGTGCAGTGGCTGATGGCTTGCTGCAGGTGAATATTACATAGTGGCAGGGTCCATCTTTGAATATCCAGGCCTATTGTGTTATGGATGTGTGTGGAGCTGCTTGGACTGCCCTGTAGGGTGTCTGTTCCCTAGCAGGACTGGGGTTGATGGTCCACTCTACTGCCATCAGGGTGGGGATCTGTTGAGGGGAAGCCCTGTTTTATCCACGTGGGGGTCCCCACTAACTGAGCCAGACAGAGATCTCCAAAATGTTTATGCAGCACCTACCTATTCCACAGGTTATTGCTGCTTTGGAGCTCTGACATGTCCACATTCGGCCATGCCTGGTGTTGTGGACCTGGTCCTGGGCGCAACATCTCACACTCAGGGTGAGCACAGTAACCGCACAATGTGATGGTGTTTAGCTACTCTTTGCCGTTTGTCCACCCACTCAGGACACCCTACCAGGCCGAGGTGCTGTGTGGGTGCACACGGACACTTCCCCCTACCAGGCCGGGGAGCTTTAGGGGTGCATTTCCCATCCTGTGTTCAATCGTGGACAGCTGATTTGCATGTGCAGTGCATCATGGGTACGGGTGGTTCACAACAGCAGACTGTCAGTGAGGTGACGTACAGGCTATCTGCAGCCAGCCAGGGGCTGCTTACAGCTATAGAGCTGTAGCCCAATGGTTACGTCACTGCCTGTGCAGCCAGATGTCATGGGTTCAAACCCACAGTGGGGTTATGTGATAGGGGTGTCCACAGATTTATTTTAATTTACTGTACATATGTTGCTGCCAGCAATACCACCCTCAGCATACTGTACCCATAAGGTGCCTCTGAGGGTGCTTTATGGGGCGCCCTATAGGGCACGTTACGGTTGCCAGGCATATAGGGTGCACTATACATTATCCTGTGTCGCAACATACATGCTGCCCTATAGGAAACATTCTAGGGTGCCTTGGCGGACGGTGCACTGTAACATGTGCCTTATGGGCCGCCTTATATTAATATGCTGTGAGAGTGCGTTTGCTAGTAGTTATCACAAAATAAAATTAGAAAGCCTCCTACAGCACTCCACAACATATAACATACTGCCTCAGCTAGCCTTTTTCACTGGGCATTGTGAGGGATCGAACCCCTGGTCCCTGCACCATTGGTCACTGTCTTAACCATTGTGCTGTGGCTGTATTCCTTTGCTTTGGCATCAGCGCGCCGCCTTCTGCCCATCAGCGCGCCACCTCCTGCTGCCCACAATTAGTGCGCCGCCTTGTGCCGCCCAGAATGAACAGTGCGCCGCCTTGTGCCGCCCAAAAAGAACAGTGCGCCGCCTTGTGCCGCCCAGATAGTACAGTGCGCCGCCTTATGCCGTACAAAAGGAACAGTGTGCCGCCTTATGCCGTCCAAAAGTACTTTGCCTCCTGAACCACTTTTACACATTCAAGGTGTTGCCTCAGCTGGCCTTTTTGTTGCGCACAATGGGGGATTGAACCTGTGGCCCCTGCACCATTGGTTAGTGTGTTCACCGTTGTGTTACAGCTCTGTTCTGATATGTGCTCAGCAGCGCCCCACTTAGCCTTCCCACGCGCTAATGTGGGCCCCGCAAATTAGCGCGACGCGCACACGTACGGTAGGGGTTTTTTCTTCTTTCTGCCTGAACCGCCCACTCCTTATATGGCACACGCACACTACCGCGGCCCCGCACGTTAGGAATGTTTAGTAAACATGCCCCTTAGGCGTCATTGTGGATACCATGTTAAAACCCCTGGCCCAGTGTGCAGCGGCGGCCAAGAGAGCAAATAGAATGCTAGGTATGATAAGGAAAGGAATGGAAAATAAAACAAAAGATATTATCAAACAGAACCCAAACAGTAAGAATTCTTAACCAAACATCCAACACATTCAACCAAACACAAGGCCTCCCACAGGGATCCGCACTATCAGCACTTTTGTTTAACATTTACCTACAACCAGTCAGCAACATCTTTAAACGTCATGGCGTCCATTATCATATATACGCCGACGATATAATGTTTTACCTCCCATTTAAAATCCCACACCCTCCACTACAACAAATAACAGAATGCTTTAAAGAACTAACAATATGGCTCAGCGATCAGAACCTACACATTAACTTCTCAAAAACTGACGTACTATATTACTAAAAACCAAACATACACACCTCCAAGCACCATCACACTTGATAACCATGAGATCAACATAAAAAAAGAAATAAAATACCTAGGTGTGATACTTGACAATAAGCTTAACATGGATTCACATATAAAATATCTAACAAAAAACATACACTACAAACTTAAGACCTTGAGACAACTAAGACCTTTAATTCACTTACAAGACTTCATAACCATAATTCAAGCTATCATAACCCCACATTTTGATTTTGCAAATTTAATTCTTAATGGCATCACAAAGCAAAACATTAAAAAGATACAACTAACTCAGAACATAGCAGCAAGGATAATAATGAATATAAGCTCAATCGAACATATCACACCGACCTTGGCTGAACTCCATTGGCTACCTATTCACAGCAGAATAAAATACAAGATTCTACTAACTACATTTAAACTAATAAATAACTTAGCGCCATCAGTACTCAATACACTCATCAATGTAGAAATAGATAAAAGATCACAAAGGAGTAGAAACACAAACACTATTGCAGTACCAAAAGACTACACAAAAGCTAGAAAACAAACCAACATGAGAGCCTTCTCTCATTCAGCACCTATCCTCTGGAATAACCTTCCTGACAACATTCGCCTACTATCAGACATAAAGGAATTTAGAAAAAAACTGAAAACCCATTTATTCTCATTACACTATAACAAAGGAGCAGAAACTAGCCAGACTACACAAAGAGACACAGGTTAACTAACAAATACAACCATTATATAACTACGTGCCTTGAAGATTAAATTAATGTTTACACCTACAAGCGATATATGACAATTGTAAATATCTACTATGTACATATGTTCTAATAGTTTAACGTTCTAATAATTTACTGTTTAAATATTATTCTGTTACCTGTACCTAGTTCACCTGTTCTATGTAAAATGACTTGGTATGATACTATCCATACCATATAACATAATGTTCATTGTAAACCGCACTTGATACTTGTGAAAGAGCGGTATAGAAATAATTGTTAAATAAATAAATAAATAAATAAATAAATTATAATGCCTCTATATCGTTCCATGGTGAGACCACACCTTGAATATTGTGTGCAATTCTGGTCACCGTATCTTAAAAAGGATATAGCGATTTTAGAAAAGGTTCAGAGAAGAGCCACCAAAATGGTAAAGGGGATGGAAGGATACTCCTATGAAGAAAGGCTAAAAAGGATAGGGCTCTTTAACCTGGAAAAGAGACGGCTGAGGGGAGATATGATAGAAGTCTATAAATTAATGAACGGAGTGGAACGGGTAAACGTAGATCGATTGTTTACGTTATCAGAATATAGAAAGACTAGGGGACATGCAATGAAGCTACAGGGTAAACTATTTAAGACTAATAAAAGAAAATATTTTTTCACTCAACGTGTAATCAAACTCTGGAATTTGTTACCGGAGGATGTAGTAAAGGCTGTTAGTGTAGCTGGTTTTAAAAAAGGTTTGGACAAGTTCCTGGAGGAAAGGTCCATAAACCATTATTAAGAAGTGACCGAAGATATCAATGCTTGACCCAGTACAAGCATTGTGGAACTTGTGTCTCTTGGGGAAACTGCTAGGTACATATGACCTAGATTGGCCACTGTTGGAAACAGAATACTGGGCTTGATGGACCTTGGTCTGACCCAGTATGGCATATCTTATGTTCTTATGTTCTAAGAGGAAGAGGTGGATGGAGAGTTAATTGAAGACATATGCAGCATTGCTAGGAATGGGGAAGTGCTACTGATAGGGGATTTCAATATGCCAGATGTTGATTGGCACATTCCTGCTGCATTATCATCTAGAAGCAAGGCGATCCTGGACTCTCTACAGGGAGAACTATTCAGGCAATTGGTAACAGACCCCACACATGAAGGGGCCATACTGGACTTGGTGCTTACGAATGGTGAAAGTGTTTCTGATGTTATAGTGGGAGATCATTCTGTATCCAGTGATCACCAGATGGTGTGGTTCAGTATTAGGACTAGGGCTGATAGAATCCATTCAAAAGCGAGGGTCTTAGACTTTAGGAAAACTAACTTTGCCAAGATGGGCCAATACCTCAGGGAGTTGTTAGCGGGGTGGGAACAGCTGGGGAATGTAGAAAAACAGTGGGCAAAACTGAAAGGGGATATTTTAAGGGCAACCAACCTCTTTGTTAAAATGGTAAATAAAGGTAAAAGGACAAGGAAACCGCTATGGTTTTCGAAAGAAGTAGCTGAAAAGGTGAAGAAAAAGAGGGAGGCCTTCATGAAATACAAAAGATCACAGAGAGAAGAAGACAGGCATCTATATTTGGAAAAACTCAGAGAAGCTAGCAAAGTAGTCAGGAAAGCAAAGATTCAAAAAGAGGAGGAAATAGCCAATGCAACAAAATGGGGGGAGATAAAACATTTTTCAGATATGTTAGTGAAAAGAAGAAGGGCAAAAGTGGTACTGTCAGACTCAAGAGTGAAGGGGAGGAATATGTAGAAGCTGATGAGGATAAAGCGGAATTGCTTAACAAATATTTCTGTTCTGTGTTCACAGATGAAAAACCAGGAACAGGACCTCAGAAAACATCCACAAACAGGAACAGAAGTGAGGGACATCTTGAAGAATTTTCAGAAGAATGTGTTTGTGAGAAACTAGTTAAACTTAAAGTAGACAAAATGATGGGACTGGATGGGATACACCCTAGAATACTGAGAGAACTTGGGGACGTTCTAGCAGCTCCACTGACTGACCTTTTCAATGCCGCGATGGAGTCGGGAGTGGTGCCAAAGGACTGGAGAGAGGCTCATGTGGTCCCTTTACACAAAAGCGGAAGTAAGGATGTGGTTGAAAACTACAGGCCAGTTAGTTTAACTTCGGTGGTGAGTAAATTATTGGAAACGCTGCTGAAAGAGAAAATAGCGAGGTTTCTGGAGTCCAGCGAATTACAGGATCCGAGGCAGCATGGATTTACCAGAGGCAGGTCTTGTCAGACAAATCTGATTGATTTCTTTGACTGGGTGACCAGGGAGTTGGACCGAGGGACAGCCCTAGATGTGATGTATTTAGATTTCAGTAAAGCCTTTGACACTATTCCTCACAGGCGACTTATAAACAAACTGAGAACCCTAGGAATGGACCCTAAAGTTACTGCTTGGGTTAGAAATTGGTTGAGTGGGAGGCGACAAAGGGTACAGGTAAATGGAGCTCACTCTGAGAAGAAGGAAGTTACCAGTGCTGTGCCCCAGGGATCTGTCCTTGGTCTGATTCTTTTTAACATCTTTGTTAGTGAGAAGGGCTGTCGGGTAAGGTTTGCCTCTCTGCGGATGATACCAAAATCTGCAATAGAGTACACACCCAGGAAGGTATAGATAACATGAGGAGGGATATAGCTAAGCTTGAAGAATGGTCTAGAATTTGGCAGCTGGAATTTAATGTTAAAAAATGCAAGGTCATGCATTTGGGCTGCAGCAATCCAAGGGAGCAATATAGTAAAGGGGTGAAGTACTTTTGTCGACTAAAGAAGAGCAGGACCTTGGCGTGGTTTTATCTGATGATGTTAAAGTAGCTAAAGAGGTAGAAAAGGCGACAGCAAAAGCTAGAAGGATGCTTAGGTGTGTAGGAGAGGAATGGCTAGCAGAAAAAAGGAGGTGATAGTGCCTCTGTATAGGTCTTTGGTGCAACCTCATTTGGAGTATTGTGGAGACCGTACCTTAAAAAGGATATAAACAGGTTGGAGTCAGTACAGAGGGTGTCTACTAAAATGGTTAGTGGTCTTCATATAAAGCATATGAGGACAGACTTAAGAATCTTAATATGTACACCTTAGAGGAAAGGCGGAATAGAGGTGATATGATTGAGACGTTTAAATAACTCCATGGCATAAATGCACAGGGGGAGAGCCTCTTTCAATTGAAAGCAAGTTCTGCTATGAGGAGACATGGGATGAGGGTGAAAGGGGATAGATTGAGGAGTGATATGCGGAAATATTTCTTTACAGAAAGAGTGGTGGATCCGTGGAATAGTCTCCCAGTGGAGGAGGTAGAGATGAGGACAGTATCTGAATTCAAAAAAGCAATGGACAAACAGAGGATCTCTAAAGGAAAAAAGGGGACTGTTGTAGTTGTTGATATGGAAGGATAGACTAGATAGGCCATGTGGTCTTTTTCTGTCATCATTTTTCTATGTTTCTAAAGTAGAAAAAGTGTGGAAATCTGCGAACCGCCACTTTTGGTTGTGCCGCAGGGAAGATGGGACATTGGCACACATGCTATTTTTTAGTCAGAATTTGAAGACATATTGGAGACTGGTCTGGCAAAGAATTTGCACAATCCTTTTGATTCAGAAGCTCCTACAGTATACTATATGGTCATAAGTTTATGGTTCACTGGGCTGCAGGCTGCCATATCCAAGCCCCATATGAAATTCTTAAATCAACTGTTATTAGCCCTAAAATTGGTCCTTGCTAATAGGAAAGACAATACTAATTTGGAATTTAACACCTAGTGGAACCTGGTATGTGTCACATTTAAATATGAGCACATGTGTGCATAAAAGAGAGGTTGCTTGTCTGACTGTTCTGTAGTCTGACATTGGTTACCAAATTTGTGGAGAACCTGTAAATGGCATTGGAGGGTATAATGGGTGATAAATGGAGGAATTTCTATTTCTGTTTGGAGGAATTCTTTTCATTGACATATATTTCCTTTTTGCTTTTTGAAACAATAAAGAGTATTTGAACTTAAAATAAAATCTTTAAGCAGTACCTGTACAAGAGTATTAGGAATCCTTGGTGAATCTTAAGACTAGTGCAAGATGGCCAATGCAGACAGTCCCCTCCAAAAAGGAAGAAAATAGCCCAAAAGGACGACACTCACCTCAAAAAAGGAAGGACAAATTTGTACCGAATTTACATATATAGTTTGTACATGCAAATATATTTATCTAGATGTGACATTACTACTACTACTATTAATCATTTAGATAGCGCTACAAGGCATACGCGACGCTGTACAAACATATAAAGACGACAGTCCCTGGAGCTTACAATCTAATCAAGACAGAACAATACAAAAAAAAAAAACAAGGGGGGTTCAAATAGGGAAGGATATACAAATTATTAATTAAACCAGGTCCTCTGTATAAGCCACTGGGCCAGATTAAACCATATCAGCTTGGGCATCCTTTTTGGACACAGTTCCCCCAATCATCCCTACCTTGTATAGCAATTGGAAAAGAGGGAAGGGATTTTTTTAAAAAATACACCAATTGATTGATGTGCTAGGGAAGAGTAAATGTGCACAAGAGTGTCCATTCTTATCAGGGGTCTCTGGTCAGATTTTTGCATTTGATACAAACAGTAAGGCTTGAATTCATAGCGTCCAGAGACATTCATGAAGGTACTGAAACTTCTAGCTATGGATTCAAATTTTACTGTTTGCATCAAACACAATATTCCAGCCACTGAGTTTTTGTGAAGATGAGCATTCATATATTATGACTCCATGAGCTGCATGTGTATGTCTTATAGCTGATCATGGGTAAATGAATGTATATCTGAAGAGGGGTCTGGGCGGGGAGGGTTGTTTTGTGTGTGTATGTATGTGTGTGAAGGGGTGAGACCTTATAAGATAACTCACAATCTCATGCACCCTTTCTACTCTACCTGACCCCATGATCTCTCCCCCATCTCTACTTACGTTCTTTCTTCTCTGCCTCCCTCACATATTCTTCCTTCCACATCCCTTCCCCCTACACTCCCACTTGCTTATTCCCTACCTGCTCTACTTCCCTGCTCCACTTCCAAACTCACTAATCCTTCCCATGTATCCACTTCATTCACTCATCCCCCTATTCACTCACCAACATGTTCTCTCTCAAAACACAGTCCCTTTATGAAACTTATGGCTCCCTCTCCTCACCCATTTCCATATGGATCTCATGGCTCTCTCTGCCTACCCAGTGCTCTTGTGGACAATATGGCTCCTTCTCTCTGCTCATCCATCTCCAAAGAGCCTTCATGACTCCCCCTTCCCACTTCTACACTCCTGTGAACCTTATGGCTTTCTCTCTTCACTCACCCATACTCCGTGGACATCATGGCATCCTCTCAACATTCCCTCTCTTTGGATATCATGGCACCCTCTCTCTATCCACTCCTGGTGGGTTTCATCATAGTTCCCTCTTTCCAACTTCATTGCCCTTATGAATTTCAGTGGAACCTCTCTCTGCCATGCTGCTGTGGACTTTAGGGCTCTGATGTCCAGTCTCTGTGGACCCTGAAGCTCCTGCCCAGCCTCCACAGATGTCAAGGTACCCTCTTCCCATCTTCCCTCCACATGGATCTCACAGCTTCTTCTTCCTATCAACAAGCCACTTTCTGCTTAATTTTCTTTCTCTTCCTCAGTCCCCTCTCCATTTCAAGGAAAAGAGAGCTACCTGAGGCTCATGGCATAGATGCAGCTGCCATAACAAATATGCAGTGCAGGCTGCCAGGAGATGGCAGGAGGAAGCTGGACTTCCAGGAAGGGGATGGAAAAGTAAGATGGTATTCAAACATGTGACCATCCTAATTTGCACCCCTCTTGATTAACTGTCAGGGCTCCACTCCTCTATGATTTTGATAAATTCAGCACTCATGATCACCCTCACCCCAATATCATCCCTCTCAGAAAGATCTTGTAAAAAATATTATAATTAGATATCATACATCTAAATATTAAAGTTTATTCCTTATAAATACACATTTTGAGGGTAATTTTATAAAGTTCTACATAGTTAGCGTGTGTTTTCACACAACTATGTCAAGCCTAATTTATAAAGAAAAGTAGGCTCCTATTTTTCTTTATAGAATAGCTGCATAAGTGGCCAAATATGTCCGTTAATCTAAGATGTGCAACTGATCGCACCAGCCCTAGGGGTGGTATAAATGCCCATGTTTAGATTTGTAAAGAACATACGTAAATTATAGTATTCTACATCTTACTCATAGTACTTCTGTTCTTTGCCTATATTCCACCCAACTTTGCCCATGCACAGGACGACAGTGAAAGTATGTGTTATCAGGCCAATATGCTACTTTTAGAATGCTGATTGTGTCAGCTGCATATATAAAAGACCATTTATGCACATAAATCACTAAAATGGCATAATTTAGATGTGTTAATTGTGCATAACTTTGGGTTGCTTCTTATAAAATTGCCCTCATAACAAGGGAAATTTCTAAAAGCCATTTACTCGGGTAAATGGATGTTTGAAAACTGCCCACTTTCCCTAGGCAAAAGTTCTTTGAGTTTCCATGGATGTCAAGACCTGTTTTGCTTTGACTTCAACTGCTATTTGCCGCTTCTTGGAGATGATGTTTAGTCTGCCTCATGGTTAGCCAGCCCAGACTTTAAGAGAAATGTTTCATGGGTTTTCAACAGTTTGCTGTGTAAAAACTAGCACCAAGGATTGGAATTTTACAGCAGTCATAATTCTATGGTCCTCAGCAGTCTCTTCCTCACTACTGCTTGTTCTCTTTTGAGGCCATAGATAGCTTTTTGGTAAAAGGAGGTTGTGAGATTTATCAAGCTGCATGCGAGTGACACTGTTGAAGGGTTAAAAAGAAAAATGTGCCTTTTCACCATTACATAAAGCTTAGCAACAGAGGGGGCACTTTGGAGGGAGTAGACAAATGAGAAAATATCTACAAAAATTAGAAGAACTGTCTAATGCTTGGCAGTTAAGATTTAATGTGAAGAGGTGCAGGTTGATACACTTGGGAAACAGAAATCCAAAGGAGATGTATATGACAGGGGGCAGGAGGCTGGTGTGCATCAACTAGGAGAGGGACCTAAGAGTAATAGTGTCAGGGGATCTCATTGTGGTGAAACAATATGACAAGGTGGTGACCAGACCAGAAGGATGCTAGGCTTTATACAGAAAGGCATAACCAGCAGAAGGAAAGAGGTATTAATGCCCTTGAACAAGTCATTGGTGAGGCCTCACTCAGATTATTATGTTCATTTTTGGAGACTATACCTCACAAAGGATATAAAAAGGATTGAAACTGTTCAAAGGAGGGCAACCAAAGTGCTCTGTTTCCTGCACCAGAAGACATATCAGAATAGGCTTGAAGACCTAAAGGGGAAAGGAAGGACAGGGGAGAAATGAACAAAAGGGGAAGCTGTATAACTAGAGGGCATGCAATGAGGCTGCAAGGACGTAGACTTAAAAGCAATGTCAGGAAATATTTTTTCATAGAAAGGGTGATGGGTGCTTGGAATGCCTTCCGGATAGAGGTAGTGGGGGCAAAAGCAGTGACAGAATTTTAAAAGGCCTGTGACAGATACAGAGGATTCATATACAGCAAGAGAATAGAATGAAAAGTAACTTTTACACCTCAAAAAATAGAAAAGGGGTAATCTGCAGAACAGCGGGTACAACCCTATATAAAAGCATGGGTGGTTCAACTACATGGAAAGGCAGGCACAACCTTAGCCTCCCTATTGGGTAGACTAGATGGACCATGCTGGTCTTTATCTACTGTCATTTACTATTTTACTATGCAAACGTCCTTGCTCCCTTGGGGGGCTATGCAAATTAAACCTTGTTAAACCACTAAGAACCAATGTGTTCTTTAATCATGCATGCTTTACAACAGAAATACCAGGTTGCTGTGCCAGAAACTCCCCCATGAACCCCTTTGCCATTTACCCCATAGAGCTTACCCTCCCTCCCCCCCCCCATCCCTGTATCTTCTGCAATCCACTATCAATGAACTATCCCACTGTACTCAACAATCAGTTACTAACAAGGCTGGAAGCTTGAGAAGGGGAGGGCTAAATGCCATAATAAAATATATGGCCCATAGACAGAGCCAAAGCTGATAAAAAAAAAAACCTGTTAAAAATGAGAGGAAGAAATGAAAGGGACAGAAAGGAAATGACAAAACAGAAAATGGGGAAGAATGGTGCTGCAAAGGATGAAAGGATATGAAAGGGCTTGATCTAATTTCTAAGTTTCTTTTAGAAAAGCAAACACATCCTTCAATTGATTTCACTTGTTAATTTATTTTGTACTCCTTTCCCCCCCTACATTGCAATTCTCAGGTGGCAAAGAGATTCTAAAATGAAGTAGATATTTATACTATGCAAAACATTAAAGCAAAATGGGGGGGGGGGGGCACTCTCAGAATGAATTTCATCTGGTGTTAATCGGCATGGTTGCACTCATAAGAAAGTGTCCTTGCATTCTGAGCACATAAATGATCCTTTGGATACTGAATGAGGATATTTAGACAGCTGGGACACAAATAACACTGTAGGGCCAAGGAAAGTAGAGTGAGATATTAGCAGCTGTGTGTGAGCCTGCAGTTCCTGGAAACTCATCAAAACCTTTGTGCATGGAGCAAATCATTTGTGAGGCTATTTAAAACTCTTCCCTTTATTGTTATAAGAACACAGGACAGAGGGGGTGCAGTTCGCATTTGTTTTGTCTAAACATGCCCTGAAGTATTGTAAAGTGGGACTTGAAAAAGCTTTACTTTTAAATAATCTGCAACAGAAAGGGGCATACGCAATACATTTGGTTATGTTAGATTTTAAATCGCACTGCTTGTATACATAAATGCGGTATATCAAATAAAGTCAAACATAAACATAAACGTCTTGTTTCTGTCTGTCTACTATGTAATTTCCAAAAAGAAAATGCATGTTCAAAACCTGCCTTGCCAGAATATAGCCATCACCTCAGTGGATAATTCAATAGTTTCTGCTATGTCATGCCAGCCTCTCTTTCCCCCTACCACTGACACTTGCATAGTTCTGTCTCACTAAGGGTTGATGTATTAAGGATCATTATGTTCAATGTAGTGGTTCCGTGTCTGTGGTCTGCAGACTCTTCATAGTCCGTGAGACCATTACAGGCGGTCCACAGGACACAGAGCAGAGCAAAAGGTGAAATTTTCCATACTTGCTAATTTCCTTTCTTTGATTCCTTTTAGGCCGGTCCAGATGAATGGGCTAAGCGTCCCAGTCAGCAGATGGAGGGAGAGCAAGAGAACTTTCAGTGACATCATTGCCTGATAAGTGGTTATGGTACAGCACTGGAACTTGCCAGTATGATACTTCCCAGGCAGATGAACGAGTGCTTACAAACACTCAGTCAAAAAGCTTAAGAAAACTCTTATTCTTTGTGGGAAACAACTCCAGTGTCACCCAGAATGCAAACACTGAAAATGACACAGAGCAGCAGACAGGCAGAAGTATCTCCCGGGCCAGCAAGAACGTAAGAAATGCCATACTGGGTCAGACAAAGAGCTATCATTCACAGTATCCTCTTTCCAACAGTGGCCAATCCAGGTTACAAGTACCTGGCAGGTTCTCAAAAGGCACACAGGTTATACAGTGCTTATCCAAGGGCAAGCAGTGGATTTCCCAGGTCCTCTTTAATAATGGTTTATGGACCTTTCCTCCAGGAACTTGACCAAACCTTTTTTAAACACAGCTACACTAACAGCTTTTACTATGTCCTCTGGTAACGAACTCCAGAGTTTGTTTTGATTACGCATTAAGTATAAAAGTATTTTCTCTTATTACTCAATGTATTACATTGTAGCTTCATTGCGTGTCTCCTAGTCTTTCTACTTTTTGATGGTGTAAACAACTGATCTAGGTTTACCCGTTTTCTTCTATTCATTAATTTATAGACCTCTATCATATCTCCCCTCAGCTGTCTCTTTTCCAAGTTGAAAAGCCCTAACCTTTTAAGCCTTTCTTCATAGGAGTATCCTTCCATCCCCTTTACCATTTTGATGACTCTTCTCTGTACCTTTTCTAATTCTGCTATATCCTTTTTAAGATAAGGCGACCAGAATTGTACACAATATTCAAGGTGTGGTCGCACCATGGAATGAGACAGAGGCATTATAATATTCTTGGGTTTATTCTCCATTCCTTTCCTTATGATTCCTAGCATTCTATTTGCTTTCTTGGCCGCTACTGCACATTGGGCAGAGGGTTTCAACATATTATCCACGATAACACCTAAATCTTTATCCTGGTAGTGGTTCCTAATGTGGAACCTTGCATCGTGTAACCATAGTTTGGGTTATTCTTTCCTAGGTGCATAACTTTGCACTTATCCACATTAAATTTCATCTGCTATGTGAACGTCCTTTCAATTTATCAAGGTCCTCTTGAAATTTTTCACAATCCTGTTGCGTCTTAACAACTTTGAATCATTTTGTGTCATCTACAAATTTGATCACCTCACTTGCTATTTCCATTTCCAGGTCATTTATGAATATGTTAAAAAGCACCAGGCCCAGCACAGATCCCTGGGGTATTTCACTATTTACCTTTCTCCATTGAGAAAATTGTCTATTTAGCCATACTCTCTGCTTTCTATCTTTTAACTAGTTCCTGTTCCACAGTAGTACACTGTCTCCAATCTCATGACTTTTTAATTTGTCGGAGTCTCTCATGAAGGACCTTGTCAAAAGCTTTCTAAAAAATCCAGGTACACTATATCAACCGGCTCACCTGTTTATTCGAACCTTCAAAAAATATAACAGATTAATAAGACAAGATTTTCCTGGTTAAATTCATGTTGGCTTTCTCCCATTAAACTATGACTCATCTGGAAGACTACTGATACCAGAACTCTAAGACAACACCACCAAGACCTCCTCACTATATCAATTCATAAGACAAAAAGCTCTCAAGCAACTTGCCAAAGGATGTTCTCAATCTATGTTCCATAATAATGGAACTCACTCCCAGCCAACTTTAGAACAATGGAAGATACATCTGATTCCCGGAAAAAACTCAAAACCTCTTTTCACAGTATACTTATACTATAATTATCTGTTCTATGTAAACTGACTTGGTATATTACATACCAATTAACCTACTGTTCCATGTAAACCGCACTTGATACTAGGGAAAGAGCGGTATATAAATAACTGTTAAATAAATAAATAAATAAATACTTGGGTGCTGACACCGAACCTCCCAATCTGACAACCTAAGACTCACTGGAAGCTACTAAAATGTTAAGCATTGATTGTAGTGTAATAAATCCTGGTGTCCTGCTGATCCTACCCTTTGCTATACTATACCCTTGGATAGTAAGCCAATGTTTCATTGTTATTTGACTATACTGTTTTATGTCAAAATAAGTTGAGTTTAATTTAAACTTCTTTGATAAATCTTTAAAGGTGGTATAGGAAAAAGTTAAATAAATAAATGACTATTTACATGTTCAGTAATTGTATTCTTTATAATGGTTTTCTAACATTTTGCCAGGCACTGACATCAGGCTCACTGGTCTGTAGTTTCCTGGATCACCCCGGAACCCTTTTAAAATTAGCCTTACACTGGCCGTTCTTCAATCTTCAATTTATCTGCCATCATTTACTATGTTACTATGTTACAGATGATTTTAATGATAGTTCACAGATTAATAATAGTAGGTTGCAATCTCATATTTCAGTTCTTTCAAAAACCTCGGATGTATACCATCCAGTCCAGGTGATTTACTACTCTTAAGTTTATCAAATAGTTGTAATTTATCTTCCCAGCTTATCAATATTTCTTTGAGTTCTTCTGATATATCACCTTTAAATACCATTTCAAGCATGAGTAACTTCACTACATCTTTTTCAATAAAGTCTGAAGCAAAGAATTCATTCAATCTCTCTGCTATGGCCTTGTCTTTCCTTAATGCCCCTTTTACCCCTCTATCATCCATTGATCCAACTGACTCTTTCACAGGTTTTTTGCTAAGAATGTACTTGAAAAAGTTTTTATTATACATTTTTGCTTCCACGGCAAGCTTTTTTTCAAATTCCCTCTTTGCTTGCCTTATCAATGCCTTGCATCTAACTTGCCAGTGCCTATGCTATTCCCGTTTTCGTCATTTGGCTCCTTTTTCTATTTCCTGAAAAATGCTTTTTTGACTACAACAGCCTCTCTGACCTTGATTTTAAACCATGCTGGCAGTATTTTGGCCTTCCTACCACTTTTCCTAAGGCATGGAATATATCTGGTCTGGGCTTCTAAGACAGTATTTTTAGACAACACCCATGCTTGATGTAAAGCTTTAACCTTTGCAGCTGCTCCTCTTCATTTTTTCTTAACTCTTTTCCTCATTTTATTATAGTCTCCCTTTTGAAATTTAAAAGGTAGTACTATGGATTTCCTTGCCATCCTTCTTCCATATATTAAATCAAACGCGATCATGCCATGATCACTATTGCCAAGTGGCCCCAACAGTCTTCTATGGGCAGGTCCTGGAATGGTCTAACAGGAATCAAGGAAAGGAAATTTACAGGTATGGAAAATTTCACCTTCCATATCATCCTGCTACCAGTCCAGATTAGTAGACGATACCCAAGCAGTTAGGATCCAAGGCTAGAGGAAGACAATGCCCCCACTTAAGAACCACACTCCCATAAGCACAATCTTTGCTAGCACACACTTCTAACCTGCAGTGCTTCCCAAAGGCATTCAGAAACAACCGTCTGCCTTACAGATATTTTCCGAAGTCACAGAACCAGACTCTTCCCAAGAAGCCTGAGCTTTCTTAGAATGAGCACTAAAATCATCTGGTGTCACTTATGATGCAATAGATAAGCCAAGCTAATAGCCTCCTTAATCCAGCAGAGGGGATGAAAAGATGATCCAAGTTTCTAAAAGCATTTGAGCCTTCAATATCACAGGCTCTTAGGGAGGCATCCCACCAGTGGTGTATGAAGGGTGGGGCGATAGGTGCAGCCCACACCAGGGTATTGGCTGGGAAGGGGGTGCATATCATGGCATGAAGCACCATGCTGTGCAGGGGGATGTTGGCAGCTCAAGAGGCACCCACCACAGGTGACAGGGGTCAAGAAACATCCCGGAAGCCCACTGCAGCTCTTCCTTAGAGAACATTGGAAGGCAGACCTCCTGATTAAGGTAGAATGGCGACAGAACTTTTGGAAGGAAGGACAGCACTATTCTCAAGAAAACCAAGCTAGCAGAGAATGGTGTGAATGGATCCCTCCATGACAAGACCTGCAGCTTGGAAATGTGCCTAGCCAAAGAGATAGCTAAGAAAACTGCTTTAAGGGTGGATTGACATCAAGCATGTATATATGTATATTGTATCCCCCACCCTCGCACCCTTGAATCAAATGTTTATTTAGAATTATGAAAAGTATCTAGTCTCTATTTCGTGTGTTATGTAAATCGTTGCCAAAATCAAAATTGTACTCTAAAAATTCATTGTATTGTACGATACATGATGATTCTGTAAAGTAACCGCGGCTGATCGTAGGAAGCGGCGGTATACAAATGTTTACTAAATAAATAAATAAGGCTCAAAGAGGGAAGATATTGAGTCACTATAAACCAGTGACAGGTCCTGCTGCAGCACAATTGGACAAGGAGAAGGACTAATCTGCTTCATTCCTTTGAGAAGCGAGACATATCTGGGTGTGCTGCTAAGGACACTCCTACACTCTACCTTAATAGCACGCTATAGCCGCTACCTACACCTTAAGGAAATTAAGCTCCAGATCCTGATCAAGGCCAGCCTGCAAAAGGTCTAACACAGAAGCCACATCAGCTTCCTGCACCCCTAAGGCATTCCACTATTCAAAAATCTTACAGAATCTCACATAAGCCAAGGAGATAGAGGCTCTATGAGCCTTAAGAAGGTATCCACCATGGCCTTGAAATGGCACTTGTGCTTTAGCTTTCTTCTTTCAAGAGTTAGGCTATAAGTGAGAAGAGAGTTGGATTATTCATACGAAGAGGACCCTGGCACCAAAGGCTATGGAGGTTATTCTATCCGGTATGAATCTCTGCCCAACTGCACAAAATCACTATCCCCTTTGAGATGACTGAACTGCAAGAACCCCCTTGTTTGTTCACATACACCACTATTCTGTGAGAACACCTGAGAACTTTACACTCCAGGAACATCCTGAACCTCTCCAGAATGAGATAGATTCTAACTTATTGATCGGCCAGGAAGATGTCTGTTGTGATCCACACTCCTGAGCAAACTGACCTTGACAATGCTCCCTCCCAGCCCAGAAGACTGGAACCGGTGGTCACAACCACCCAGTCCAGTGCCTCCAGAGGTATTTCCTTCAACAAAGGCCCTTCCTAGAGCCACAAGTAGAGTGCCCGCCTGACTCATGGGAAGAGGAAGCAGTGGAAGAGGTAGATGATTGAACTGCTGTGAGGATGCGATCTAGTGAGTTAGCAGATGCCCCTGTAAGGGATGCAAAAGTGCCTCTGCCCTGCTATCAACCCCAAAATCTGGAGATGGCCCTAGGCTCTGGGGGCTGAACAGGTGCAAAACACTCAAAGCTGAGAGTGCAGCTTCAACATCCTGTCTTAGGTAACAAACACCCAACCCAGCTAAGTGTTGAAATGAGTCTCTCGGTATTCCAGAATTTGGAAGAGGACCTGGCTACTCTTGGAATAATTGGCTACCCAGCCCAGACATTCCAAACATTGTACCACCGTCTCAGTTGCTACTCAAGCGTCCTCTACTGAGCCAACCAAAATCAGCCAGTTGTTCAGGTAAGGGTGAACCCTAACATCCTGCTTGCATAGACAGGCTCCAATCACTACCATGACTTTTGAAAATGTTCTTGGCGATGTGGCCGGCCAGAAGGGAAAGACCAAAACAGGTAATGATATCCAAGAAGCATAGATACCGCGGATGCTGCTCTCGAATAGGGATGTGAAAATATGCTTGGAGAGGTCCAAGGACATGAAGAATTTGCCCTTCCTACAACTGCAATGACCGACTACAAGGTCTCCATGTGGAAGCAAGGGACTATAAGCTTTGCATTGACACTCTTCAGATCCAGAATGGGTCTGAAAAACACCCCCATCCTCCTCCTTGGAACCACAAAGTAGATAGAATATTTCCCATGCTCTTGTTACCATCCATGCCTTCGCTCTTCTGCAGGCACCAGTATGATATCTTCAAGCTGAATTAGGTGCAGAAGAGTCTTTTTGACTGCTCCACCTTTTTTCTGGAGAGCTGCAAGAAGACACGATGAAGGCGCTTTGTAGAGTTTCTGTAAACTCCAGGGCAGAGTCCCCTTGAATGACCTTGAGCACCTATTGGTCAGAAGTGATGTGGGCCCACTCCAACAGAGAAAATCAGAGACTCCTCCCCAACCACCTACACCCCAGAAGTGATTTGCATGATCTTATTGGGACTACTGGCTCCTCCAGAATCCCATGCCTATTAAGCTCCTCAAAAGGACTGTCCTCTCCTAGCCTTGATATCATGAAGGGAAAAGAAGGAGAAGCCCCCTTACCTGCCTTCTGCCACCCACAGTCCTTATGGTTTAACTTATGCAAGGGCCCCCCAGAGCCCTTCGGCCTATTCTCTGACAACCTCTGGGGGTGGAACTCCACCAGATCTTTTCCTATCTTCTCCAGATTTTCACCAAAGAGCAACTTACTCTTGAAGGACACCTTACTGAGACATAACTTCGAGGCCACATCCAGAGATCAGTTCTGCAGCCAGTTCCGCGCTACCACTTACTGCCACCACTGAAATTGAAGAGATCATAAGAACATAAGAAATACCATACTGGGTCAGACCAAGGTCCATCAAGCCCAGTATCCTGTTTAAAACAGTGGCCAATCTAGGTCATAAGTACCTAGCAGTTTCCCCAAAAGACACAGGTTCCACAATGCTTGTATTGGGTCAAGCAGTGATATCCTGGGTCCCTTTTAATAATGGTTTATGGACCTTTACTCCAGGAACTTGTCCAAACTTCTTTAAACCCAGCTACACTAACAGCTTTTACTACATCCTCCGGTAACAAATTCCAGAGTTTGATTACATGTTCAATGAAAAAATATTTTATCTTATTAGTTTTAAATAGGTTACCATGTGGCTTCATTGCATGCCCCCTAGTCTTTCTATATTCTGATGATGTAAACAATTGATCTGCGTTTACCCATTCCACGCCTTTCATTAATGTATAGACTTCTATCATATCTCCCCTCAGCCGTCTTTTTTCCAGGTTGAAGAGTCCTAACCTTTTTAGCCTCTTTTCATAGGGGTATCCTTCCATCCCGTTTACCATTTTGGTGGCTCTTCTCTGTACCTTTCTAATAATGCTATATCCTTTTTAAGATACGGCAACAAGAATGGCACACAATATTCAAGGTGCAGTCACACCATGGAACAATACAGAGGCATGATAATATCCTTTGTTTTATTTTCCATTCCTTTCCTTATGATACCTAACATTCTATTTGTTCTCTTGGCCCCGCTGCACACTGGGTGGAGGGTTTAAACATGTTATCCACGATGACGCCTAAATCTTTTTCCTGGATGTTGGTTCCTAATGTGGAACCTTGCATCGTGTAACCGTAGTTTGGGTTGTTCTTTCCTAGGTGCATAACTTTGCCCTTGTCCACATTAAATTTAATATGCCATTTGGATGCCCAGTCTTCCAATTTATCAAGATCCTCTTGCAATTTTCCACAATCCTCATGGGTCTTAACAACTTTAAATAGTTTTGTGTCATCTGCAAATTTGATAACCTCGCTCGTTATTCCCTTTTCAATGTCATTTATGAATATGTCAAAAAGCAGCGGACCCAGCACAGATCACTGGGGTACTCTACTATTCACCTTTCTCCATTGGGAAAATTGGCCATGTAGCCCTCTGCTTTCTATCTTTAACCAGTTCCTGATCCACAATAGTACACTGCCTCCTATCCCATGAATTTTTAGTTTTGCCAAAGGTCTCTGATGAGGGACCTTGTCAAAGGCTTTCTGAAAGTCCAGATACACTATATCAACCGTCTCACCTTTGTCTACTTCTTTATTCACACCTTCAAAAAACATAACAGATTAGTAAGACAAGATCTTCCTTGTCTAAAGCCATGTTGGCTGTCTCCCATTAAGCCAAGACTATCTACATGTTCAGTAATTTTGTTCTTTATGATGGTTTCTACCATTTTTCCCGGTACTATGTGATACAGAAAGCACTTCTGACATGATGGAATGGGAGAGTAGTGAGCCCTCTAGCGGTAAAACTCAGGAAAAGCCAGGTTTCCATAGAAGCAGGAAGCCTTTAGAAAAAATGCAGCTCAGTCAGGATTATGACGTAAGAGCTAGAGGCAGCTCTAACAAGAGGCAGCTGACTAATCAGGTGGGTGTGCCTGCACGTGGAAGCTGTTGGAGACCAGCTTCAGATTCACTCTTTAAGGGTGGAAGCAAAGTTAGTCGTGGAGAGACACAAGGAGAGACACAAGGAGAGACACAAGGAGACAGGCACAAGAGGAACACAGGAAATACAGAGAACACGAGGTCAGACACGGGGAAGGACGTGAAGGAAGATAACGTCCAGAGAGGATACAATCACAGCAGCAGCCACACAAGCCAACAGACAGGAAGGTCTGGAAACCCAGCTTCAGGCAAGAAGGATTCACGTGGGTTCATTCCTTACTACTTTAAAGCCAAGCTGAAGTCTGTTGATGAGCTACCTGAAGACAGGGCTAAGCTATTACCCTGGGGGAAGGGACAAAGCTCTCAACACAGACAGAGCAGTGCTGACAAAAGAGGTACGTCTGTATCACTTCCTAATCAAAGCCTGGTAGAAGAGATAGTAAAGCAGTTAAAATCTAGTGCTAGCCAATGCCAAGATAGCACTGCTGTAAATGCTTCTAATTCTAATGCTTTGGAGAAGTGGCTAAAAGCTGATATAAGTTCTATAAGAGAAAGCTTACATAACAAGTATTCTCCTGAACCAAAGACTGTCACGGCATATGATCAGGGAACCTTCCTAAACCAGTTGCAGGACGTGAGCTCAGCTGTGCTTGATAGGAACTCTCAAGAGCAGTGCTGTAGCATTGACAATGAAGAAATGATTGTTGAAGGACCTTTTGTTCCTAATGATATAGAATGCTGTCAGATGGATTGCTCATACTGTGATTCTGATAAACTGGATCTCCGTTGAAACAAGCTTTGCTGAAGTACTGACAAAGTTGTTTAAAAGGTTTTCAGTTACTGTGAAGAAACAGTTTATTTCATGCTTTCTAGTTTACCCTTACTTTCTGTTACTCAGAAGAAAGAATTCTTATTTGCTTTATTTACCTATGAACCCTTGTGAAGAGGAAAAACCCTTATAATAAATTTATCTGTTTCAAATTGACCCTCGTGCCACAACACAATTTGTTCCAGGTGTTCTCAAAACTACAAATCCCAGCAACACTTGCTGGCAAAAATAGTAAAAGGACACTGTCAAACAAATATAGCAGTCGCCCCTGCTATTAAGCCACTGGCCTGTAGGAGGGGAGTTGCGACAGATTGGCGTAGTTGCTACGGATCAAGGTAAAGGCGCATGCGTGCAACAGCAGCCGCAGCAGCCTCAGCAACAAGAATTCAAAGGCCAAGAAAGTTTTGAAAAAAAAAAAAAAGGAAAGAGGTGGAATTTTTTTTTTTTGAGAAGCTTGAAAAGAAGAACAGCTCTGCAAGCAAGACTTCTACTCCAAGGAGACGTGTCTAATCTGGTTCAGACCTACGTACACAAAGCTTGACGCACCATTGGCCTCAGGTAATTCGTATATAAGCCGGGTTACCTGTGGATGCCTAAGTGGGTATCAGCGTAGCAAAGGGGTGGAAAGATAGGAATACATCCTAGCTTGCGATACCGCACTTGGTGGTCCTCTTTTGTGTTTGTGTCTTTCCAGAATGACCATGGAGGTGAAGGAAGTCCTAACTTGGATGGCTGCGCAATTCGAGCGCCAACGGGAGCTGGCCACGGAGCTATTGGATAAGGCTACAGCACGTATGGAGCAGCAGCAGCGACCATTGATGCAGCTTATGGAGGCGTGGATGCAAGCTACTAATATCAAGAAGGAGCCTGCTACTACTAATACAGGTTCAGAACATTTAAAACAAACACCTGCTTTGGGACATTGTTCTAAAGAGGCATGGAGCTTTGGAAAATTATCTCCATCTGATAATCTGGACGATTATTTAGAAACTTTTGAAAGGATTGCGTACTTAATGCATTGGCCTAAGGACCAATGGGCAGTTAGGCTGGCAATGTGTCTCACTGGGGATGCATTGGCTGCCTATCAGACGGTACCACCTAATTTAGCTGACAATTATGAGGAGGTCAAGAGGGCAATTAAAGATAGAGTGGGTCTCTCGTCTACAGCCTATCACCAGTTGTTTAGAGAAGCTAAACTCATGAGTGATGAGACGCCCAGAGCCCTGCACTATCGCTTAAAAGCCTTACTTCACAAATGGTTAGTGCCAGAAGGTAAAAGCATTGAAACATTGTTAGATAATATTTTATTAGAACAGTATATGAATGCTGTCCCTAAAAATGTGTCTACTTTCCTAACCTTGCAAGGTTGTAAAGATTCACTGGAAGCCATTATGCTCACTGACCGTTTCCTGGAAGCGGAGAGGAACGCTCAGAATGGGAGCATGACCCCGGTGAAAACAACCGCAGCAGGGTCAGAAAAGAAAGAAAATGCTTTTAAAGTACCTGCACTGTGTCTACCAAAATGTCCTAGCAGAAATGGAAGGAGAGTATGCTTTAAATGTGGCAGTAGTAACCATTTACAGCGTGATTGTAAAGAGAAAGTAGCGCTAGTGACCAATAGCCCAGGACAGGTTAAGGAAAGTTTCCTCATAGCCATGACAGTCCAAGGGGTTAGTACCACAGCCCTACTAGACTCTGGATCCAATCAGAGTATGCTTTCACGTGGTCTCTGGGAGAAGATACAAGCTCAAGGGAAAGCCCTACCTGATTCACCTAGTCCCTCCGTAATAATTCGCTGTGTGCACGGGGAAGCATCCACCTGTCCTGTTCACAAACTTCTAGTGGAGGGGTTTGGAATAGCAAAAGAGCTTTTGCTAGCTGTGGTTCCACACTTACCCCATGAATTGGTATTAGGCCATGACTGGCCATATTTCCAGGAAGGCCTGCAGCAGCGGGTACAAACAAGGGAGGGGATGGTGGCCACAAGGAACCAGATTAAGGCCAGGGAAGATGAGGGAGAATCTTCAATGGCAGGGCGGCTAGACTTACCCACACATGAGGCTTTAATCAGCGCCCCAAGGAAAGCTAGCAAGAAAAGTAAAGGGGAAAAGCGTAGGGAACGCCAGACTCGCTCTCAGAGTAGGGCAGATGTCAGGGCAGGGTTAGAAATACCATGGGTCCCAGAAGAGTTGATGGTTAAGTTCCCCTCATTTTCCAAAGAGCAACAAGCTGACCCAACGCTTGCTCAAGCCTTTAAGTATGCCCAGGAGGGAAGGGATACATTACCCAGGTTCTTTTTGGATGAGGGAATTTTATTCAGGGAAAGTTTGGAATTGGCTTCAGGAAATGTTCGCAAACAATTGGTAATACCCAATACGTTCAGAACCCTGGTGTTAAGATTAGCCCATGATCATCCTATAGGGGCGCATAAAGGCAACCAAGGGACCTTAGAGCAAGTGTTAGCCAGATTTTACTGGCCAGGCGTATTTAGGGAAACTACAAAATTTTGTGAGGCCTGCCCATCATGCCAGAGGGTTTCCCCAGTGAAACCCAAGGAGGTGCCGTTGATCCCACTACCTGTTATCATGGTACCCATACAAAGAATAGCTATAGATATAGTAGGCCCTCTCACAAAAACACCGTGTGGCTACCAATACATATTGGTCATGGTAGACCACGCAACCCGTTTTCCTTGGGCGGTCCCTTTGCGCACCATTTCAGACCGGGTGGTGGCAGCAGAATTAGTGAGATTATTCTGTGAAGTAGGTTTCCCAAAGGAAATTTTGACCGAACGTGGCAGTAATTTCATGTCACACTACCTAGCAAGGGTATGGGATGCCTTTGGCATTCGACACATAAAGACAGCGGCCTACCATCCGCAAACCAACGGATTGGTTGAGCGTTTCAACCAGACTCTAAAAGTATGTTGAGGAGGGGGTTGGCAGGCCAGATGAACGAGTGGGACACCCTACTTCCCTTTGTACTATATGCATGTAGAGAGAGGAAGCAATCGTCCCTGGGAACCTCTCCATACGAATTAATGTATGGAAGGTCGCCAAGGGGTATCCTGGACATCCTCCGTGAACAATGGGTGGAGCCGGGAGCTGAGGAGTTTGCAGTACCCCCAATTCTTAAAAGATCTAAGAGGCCGGCTGGCACGAACCGCACAAGTGGCGGAAAACAACCTAAGGGCCAGTCAGGAGAAACAAAAAGGCTATTATGACCAAAACACCAAGCCTCGTCAGTTAAAGGTAGGCGAGAAGGTGATTGTTCGGACACCCGGAGCGGTTCTGAAATTTGAAAGGCAGTGGAAAGGACCCTTTCGAGTTCTGGAGCAGGTAGGCCCAGTATCCTACGCGGTCCAGAACCGGAGAGGTCGTCGGCAGGTTTATCATGTAAACCTCCTGAGCCCATGGCATGAAAGGGTAGCCCTTTCCCAGCTTGTCCAAAGTTCTCAGAGTTACTCGCAGAGCAGGGAAGCTGTCCATAACCCATGTAGGATTCCAAGCTGTGATCACATGGTTCACCCAGCCTGTAATATCTTAAGGGGGGGAATATGTGATACAGAAAGCACTTCTGACATGATGGAATGGGAGAGTAGTGAGCCCTCTAGCGGTAAAACTCAGGAAAAGCCAGGTTTCCATAGAAGCAGGAAGCCTTTAGAAAAAATGCAGCTCAGTCAGGATTATGACGTAAGAGCTAGAGGCAGCTCTAACAAGAGGCAGCTGACTAATCAAGTGGGTGTGCCTGCACGTGGAAGCTGTTGGAGACCAGCTTCAGATTCACTCTTTAAGGGTGGAAGCAAAGTTAGTCGTGGAGAGACACAAGGAGAGACACAAGGAGACAGGCACAAGAGGAACACAGGAAATACAGAGAACACGAGGTCAGACAGGGGGAAGGACGTGAAGGAAGATAACGTCCAGAGAGGATACAATCACAGCAGCAGCCACACAAGCCAACAGACAGGAAGGTCTGGAAACCCAGCTTCAGGCAAGAAGGATTCACGTGGGTTCATTCCTTACTACTTTAAAGCCAAGCTGAAGTCTGTTGATGAGCTACCTGAAGACAGGGCTAAGCTATTACCCTGGGGGAAGGGACAAAGCTCTCAACACAGACAGAGCAGTGCTGACAAAAGAGGTACGTCTGTATCACTTCCTAATCAAAGCCTGGTAGAAGAGATAGTAAAGCAGTTAAAATCTAGTGCTAGCCAATGCCAAGATAGCACTGCTGTAAATGCTTCTAATTCTAATGCTTTGGAGAAGTGGCTAAAAGCTGATATAAGTTCTATAAGAGAAAGCTTACATAACAAGTATTCTCCTGAACCAAAGACTGTCACGGCATATGATCAGGGAACCTTCCTAAACCAGTTGCAGGACGTGAGCTCAGCTGTGCTTGATAGGAACTCTCAAGAGCAGTGCTGTAGCATTGACAATGAAGAAATGATTGTTGAAGAACCTTTTGTTCCTAATGATATAGAATGCTGTCAGATGGATTGCTCATACTGTGATTCTGATAAACTGGATCTCTGTTGAAACAAGCTTTGCTGAAGTACTGACAAAGTTGTTTAAAAGGTTTTCAGTTACTGTGAAGAAAACAGTTTATTTCATGCTTTCTAGTTTACCCATGCTTTCTGTTACTCAGAAGAAAGAATTCTTATTTGCTTTATTTACCTATGAACCCTTGTGAAGAGGAAAAACCCTTATAATAAATTTATCTGTTTCAAATTGACCCTCGTGCCACAACACAATTTGTTCCAGGTGTTCTCAAAACTACAAATCCCAGCAACCCTTGCTGGCAAAAATAGTAAAAGGACACTGTCAAACAAATATAGCGGTCGCCCCTGCTATTAAGCCACTGGCCTGTAGGAGGGGAGTTGCGACAACTAACATCAGGCTCACCAGTCTGTAGATTCCCAGATCACCCCTGGAACCCTTTTTAAAAATTGGTGTTACATTGGCCATCCTCCAATCTTCAGGTATTACAGATGATTTTAATGATAGTTCACAGATTACTAATATCAGGTCTGCAATCTCATATTTCAGTTCCTTCAACACCCTTGGATGTATACCATCTGGTCCAGGAGATTTGCTACTCTTCAGTTTATTACAAGTTTATTATGTGCAAGTTTATTATGTGCAGTTTATTATGTGCAAGAAGAGACCTTCGTATGACTCCACCTCTGATTGTGACGTGTGGTTGACAGCCAATTGGATAACGTTTTTTAGCTACAAAAAGATCAGTTGGCTCACGGCGTTTTTTGTGGGCGATTATTTGGGCGAGATACCACTTGAGACAGGACCCGGTGGGGCCCGAAACATGCATGTCATGTCGTGGCGAGCTGTGGATGACAATATTCGCCTAAAAAAGACATTGGTTTTGTCTGCTTAAGATAAGTACTGTTTTTTGTTTGCAGTGAAAATATAGTGAAAATATATAAGGTGATTGGGCACGCTGTGGCCTTTTTGATTAAAAGGGTTCTTTCGGTAATGAGGGGAATGGTGCAGTCCTTCCTCTCCAACCGATAGCCCCCGACAAAAACAGAGGTTGTGGGATTTATTAATCTCCAGTGGTAGCTACTGGTGGGGATGTTCAATGACTTTCTTTTTTGAGTACTCTTCAGTTTATGAAATAGCTGTAAAGCATAGTTACTCACCTGTAACAGGTGATCTCCGGGAACAGCAGGAATTTAATCTTCACATATGGGTATTGTCGGTACCGACGGAACCTGCGTGGGAACGCTCCCCAGCGTTCAATTAGAAAGCTTTTGGGAGCATCCCACAGTGCCTGCATGCCGCCTTCCCGCCTTTCCCAACTGCCTCTCTCCAGTTGAGTTTAAAGCTGAGACAAAGAGAGAGAGAGAGGGAAAGAGAAAGAGATAGATAGAGAGATACAACTCCTAGGGGAGGTGGGTGGGTTGTGAAGACTAAATTTCTGCTGTTCCCGGAGATCACCTGTTACAGGTGAGTAACTATGCTATCTCCAGGAACAAGCAGGAATGTAGTCTTCACATATGGGGACTCCCTAGCTTTAGATGCCAGGGAGAGACCCCAGAAGTTGTGTGTCCCTGTGAAAGGGCTCCACTTCCCCCCATGGATCTCTGGCATCCAACCAGGGATGGTGGGTAGGAGTTGATTAGGTATGGAACAGGTGTTGGAGAACAGCCTGACCAAACAAGGCATCCCTGCGGGAGTCCTTGTCCAAGCAGTAATGGGCTGTGAAGGTATGAACCGAGGCCCAAGTGGCTGCTCGACAGATGTCGTCGATAGACACAGAGTGCAGATGAGCCATTGAAGCTGCCATGGCTCTCACATTGTGAGCTGTGACATGGCCCTCCAGAGGAAGATTCTTACTCTGATAGGCAAAGGAAATGCACTGAGCAATCCATTTGGACAGTGTTCTCTTGGAGACTGGAAGTCACAAATGAGAAGGATCAAAAGCAACAAAGAGTTGAGAGGACTTTCTATGTTGCTGTGTTCTTTGTAAGTAAAAGGCTAAAGCTCTTTTACAGTCCAAAGTATGAAGATTTTTTTCTGCATTTGATGCATGACGCCTTGGAAAAAACACAGGCAGGTAGACCGCTTGGTTTAGATGAAAAGGAGAGACCACCTTTGGCATAAAGCATGGATGAGTCCTAAGGACTACCTTGTTATGATAGAACTTTGTACTCGTATAAGGTGGATCAGCCACTAGTGTCTGCAACTCACTGATGCGAGATGCTGATGTGATTGCAATGAGAAAGATAACCTTCCAAGAAAGGAATTTCAATGAGGTAGTAGCTAAGGGTTCGAAAGGTGGCTTCATGAGCTGCCCAAGAACCAGGTTTAAGTCCCATGCCACCGGTGGTGGCCTAATGGGAGGTTTAGTTAGAAGAAGGCCTCTCATAAATCTTGCTAAAAGAGGATGGGAGGAAATAGGTTGTCCATTTAGAGGCTTGAAAGAAGCTGCAATAGCACTTAAATGGACTCTTACTGAGTTAGTCTTAAGTCCTGCATTGGATAAATGAAGGAGATACTCCAGTAATGATCCCAGAGGTATCGCAAGGGGGTTAAGACCCTTCTGCAAACACCATATGGTAAACCTTTTCCACTTGAAAGCATAAGAGCGTCTTGTAGAAGGCTTCCTGGAAGCATAAAGGATATCCTTTACTTGCTGAGGGAGGTTAAGATCATGGAGATCTAGGCCTTCAGCAACCAAGCCCTGAGATGCAGAGACTGGGGATTGGGCTGCCATAACATTCCGTCCTCCTGAGACAGGAGATCTGGAGCAGACCCTAACTCCAGAGAGGGAGCTTGAGAGAGATGTAGAAGCAGAGGGTACCACACTTGCCGTGGCCAATGTGGAGCTATGAGAATCATACGCCCTCTGTCTCTCTGAAGCTTGAACAGGGTTTTGGGAATTAGGGGAATGGGTGGAAAGGCATAAAGGAAGTCTTGACCCCAGTAAAGGAGGAAAGCATCCCTGGCCTGAGAGCCCTGAGCCGGAATTCTGGAACAGAACTGGGGAAGTTTGGCATTCAACGGACTTGCAAAGAGGTCTATGTCCGGGGTTCCCCAAATTTGAAAACTTTTGGCCACCTGGTCTGCAAGTAGAGACCATTCGTGTGGAAGCAGAACTCGACTGAGTCTGTCTGCCCAAGAGTTTTGTATGCCTGGAAGATACACTACCAGGAGATGAATCTGATGCTCTCTGGCGAGGGCCCATAGTCGTAAAGCTTCGTTGCAAAGCGACAGAGAGCCTGTTCCCCCCTGCTTGTTCACATAGAACATGGCTACTTGATTGTCCGTCTGAATGAGGACTGTCTTGTAGCTGAGCAGGGTGTGGAACACTCGAAGAGCAAGGAAGATTGCTCTGAGCTCTAAGAAACTGATATGTAGATGAGCCTCCTGTGTGGAGTCCAAGTGCCTTGGGTGGAGAGGTCTTGCAGATGAGCTACCCAACCCATTGGTGAAGCATCTGTGGTGAGAGTTGCCTGGGGTAAAGGTTGTTGAAATGGGGACCCCAGCAACAGGTTCTGAGTGGACTGCCACCATTGGAGAAACAAAATAAGGCGATTTGTGTTCGCTATTTTGTCTGACAGGCACACTGATGCCTGGGTCCATTGAGCGGATAAAGTCCACTGGGCTGCTCTCATATGGAGGCGAGCATAAGGAACCACATGCACTGTAGATGCCATGTGGCCTAGTAGCTGTAACATTTCTCGGGCAGTGAGATGAGATTTTAGCACTGCTTGAGAAGCTAACTGCACCATGCGAAGGCAACGGGTCTGAGGAAGATAGGCCCTTGCTTTTCTGGTATCCAGCAAAGCTCCTATGAACTCCAGAGACTGAGTGGGAGTTAGACTGGATTTTGGGATGTTTATGACCAGACCCAAATACTGGAGGATACGCATTGTGCAAGATAGTGAAGTCCTGGCCTCTGACTCTGATGGGGCTCGAATGAGCCAGTCGTCTAAGTAGGGGAAGACGAATATTCCTAGAGTGCGGAGAAATGCTGCTACCACAGCCATGCACTTCGTAAACACTCTTGGTGCTGAGGCCAGGCCGAAAGGAAGCACCCTGTATTGGTAGTGCTTTCCTTGAAAAAGAACTGAAGGAACTTTCTGTGAGTTGGATGGATGAGAACATGAGTGTACGCATCCTTGAGATCTAGAGAACAAAGCCAATCCTGACTCTGAAGATATGGCAGCAGAGTTCCGAGAGAAACCATTTTGAATTTCTCTTTGAACAGGAATTTGTTCAATTCTCTGAGGTTAAAATAAGTCTGTGTCCCCCTGTTTTCTTTGGGATAAGGAAATAGGGGGAGTAAAACCCTGTACCCTGTTGATGAATGGGTACTTCCCCTATTGCCCCTTGGGCAAGAAGCATAGTGACCTCTTGACCTAACAGGTTGATGAGAGAGGCCTGAGAATTGAACTGTCTTACCATTGTGGGAGGGGGCATGCACAAAAAATGAAGCTTGTACCCCTCTTTTATAATGGAAGAGTGTCCAATGTTCTGCTGTTATCTGCCCCCATCTGGGGGCAAAGTGACACAACCTTCCTGGAATGGTGGAAGGCTCTGGTCCATTGAGGGCCAGGAAGGCTAAGTTCTCTAGATGAAAGTCAAAGGCCTTGTGGAGGCTGAGACTGCTGAGACGGTTGAGGCTTAGCAGTCTTTGCTTTCCTTTGTTTAGGTGGTTGCTGACTCTTTCGGGCAGGCTGACCTGCAGAACGTCCCTGCTGGGAATAAGAGGGATAAAACCTCTTCTTTTTTGAGAAGTATGGTTTCTTGAAAGATTTCTTTCTTGCAGGATCAGCTGCGGCTTTGGATAACCTATCCAAAGTGGAGTTGTCAGCATCCAACTCATTGGCTTTCTCTTGCCAATTTTTGCCAAATAGATTCTCACCTGTACAAGGGATATTGCCCAGTTTGTCCTGCACCCAGAGCTCCAAATCGGATGCCTGGAGCCAGGCAATTCTACGTGCACCTATGGCAATGGCAGAGGTTCTGCTTATGCACTCAAAGCAGTTAAAAGCTGCACGATTGACAAACTTAGAAACATCCTGGGCATGTTTAACCAGTGTGAGAAAGTCCTGCCTCTTGTCATCAGGAAGGAGAGGGCTTAAATTCTCCAAGTCTCCTGTGACTTCTTTAAGGAATATTCCCATATATAAAATATAGGAACTGATCCTGGCAGAAAGCATGGAAGCCTGGAAAGTACGATGTCCAAAGGCATCCAAGGTTCTACACTCACGTCCTGGAGGATTAGAGGCATGCCTTTTTGCACTCCTGATCCTTCTCATAGCTGATTCCACTACAATAGAGTGGTGAGGAAGCTGAGTTTTCTGGAAACCAGGACAAGGAGGGACTCGATACATGGTATCCAGTCTGCGAGAGTGAGGAGAGGTGATAAGAGGTGTCTCCCACATTCTCAACATGAGATCATGTAAGATCTCATGGATAGGCAGAGTAGCTGCCTCCTTAGGAGCTTTGGGATATTGCAAAATCTCCAACTCCTTAGCTCTGGGCTCTGTTTCAGGAGCCACAGTAATGGACAAACCTTGAGCCACCTCCCTGATAAAATCCTAAAAGGAGATATCTTCTGAAGGAGACATCCTACGTTTAGGGGAGGAAGGTTCCTCCGGGAGAAGTATCCCGGTACCGGCAGAGCTGTCAGAATCCTCCTAGGATTTGAAGTACCTCCTGTCCGGATGCTCTTGAAGAGCCCGATACCCGTACCGACCGAAGTCGGTACCGGGGGGATTCAGTACCGGTGTATGGGCACCGGAAGGCATCGCATGACTGGGTGCCGGCAAAGCAGACACCGATGTCGATGCCGATGCTATCGGTACTGGTACTGATACCGGTACCAGCATCGGTACCGGTACCAGTTGAACTGTCTGATGCGGTTCCGAGGGTGTCGATGCCGCAAGGAGAGCCGCCAGACTGCGTTCAATAGCCAGGAACCTCTGGTCTATCGATGCTGTCGATGCCTGGGTATCGGTACCGGACGCAGCCGATATCCCAGAGCATGGCACCAGTAGTTCTGCCGAGGTCGAGGCCTCGAGAACATCCTGGAGCCCCAATAATGCCTTGGAAGCTGAAGCCTCCAGCCGGGGCAATTTTGCCGGTACAGAACCCTCAAGGGCAACGCCAGAGGCATCTCGATGCTTAGAAGGAGATCTACCCTTTGAGGACCGGCTGGACTTTATGTTTGGTTACCTGAGAAAGCTGCCCCGGTGTACGCACAGTGGGTGGTAGGGATGCGAGAGATGGCTGAGTGGATTCTGCATGGGCAAAATGTGAGTGGATCTTTGGAGAGTAAGTGATACTGGGCTTTATGGGAAAAGTGTATCTCCAGTCTGTAATCAGTTCTGGATCCTGGAGAGGAGGGGGAGATGGTTCAGTGGGGGAGAGGCTGGCGGGGTGTGTGTGTGTGTGTGTGTAGATTTTAAGGGGGAAAAGATAAAAGGAGGCCGACAGACCGTGAGAGCAACCCAAGCTTGTACATGAAGGGGCTTCAGAGCTGTCCTCATTCTTGTTTTATGTTTTTTTTTTTGCTTACTGGTTCTGGTTGGCTGTTAAGGTGTTGTTTGCTTTCCCATTGGATAACCTGGGATTGAAACCTTCTTTGTCTGCTTTATTGTACTATTTTGCTGGCCGGTGAGACAGGTTGCTGTCTCGCATGGTCCAAGACGTCAACATCAAGTTTTCAGGTTTTTTTCTCTGTGTTTGGTTGGTCACAATAAAATAACAAAAACCAGAGCTGAACTAAGCCCAACTCTCAAAAAAATAATCCAACTAACCCTGGCCCAAGGGCACATGCATACCAGCTTAAAAACTACCTCCATCCGTCTCACACTAAAGAACTCAAAACTGGACCCGAAGGACCCAGCCTCCTACAGACCCATTGCCAGTCTCTCATTCTTGACAAAGTTAATAGAAAAGGCAATTCAACAGCAACTACAAGATCACATTGACACACATGCCCCACTAGACTCGCAGCAGCATGGATTTATATTGCACCACAGAGTTGAAACACGCATAACCTCACTTATAATAAAAAAATAATAATAAAAGGAACCCAGAATCCAAAAAAGGGATTTATACGAATACGCCTAGACATACCTGCAGCCTTTGATATCGTCATCCATAACCTACTATTACAGCAACTCCAAACCACTAGGATCCCACACAAAGCACTTGAATAATTCCACTCCTACTTGACAAACTGACAGCAACAAGTAAAAATAAGACCTATCACATCATCACCATATTTCCAAAATCAGGGTGTCCCCCAGGGCTCAGCATTATCCTCCCTCTTCTTCAATATATACCTACAACCACTGTGCTCAGTCATACAGTCTCACAACATCCACTACCACATATATGCAGATGACATCATGCTCTATGCACTCTTCATCAGTCACGCCCCTATATGCAGGAATACTAGAATGCTTCAGGGATGTTGCCCATTGGCTAATGGTATACTCAATATCAAGAAATTACTATAAAACAGAGGTGCTATTCATAACAAGAGACAAAACATTTAACCCTCCACCTACCCAAAAAGCAGCTAATATGCCTGCACACAATCCTTTACTCTCTATGCTCCAAGCCCATGGAAACGCACTACCTGAGAGAATAAGAAACATCTCAGAATTGGCAACATTTTGCAGACAACTAAAGACCCACCTATTTATCAAAAACTTTGGACCAACTACCTAACAGTTCACTCTACCACTTTACTGATGCCTTTCCTCCAACAAACACTCTTTCTCAGAGCCGGATTTACCTTGAGTGAGGCCCTACGCCAACAAAAATTGTGGGCCCCCAGCAGGGGCGGCCCAAGGGGGGTGCGGACCTCATTTGCATAAGGGGCCTCATTTGCATAAATATTTGCATAATGTTACCATATACTAACTTTTAGTAAACGTGCCTCTTAATGAGTGTATGGATAAAGAAAGACTAAAAGATTTCTACATTACTATAATCCAGTGCCAACTGCCAGACACATTAGGAACTACTACAAACACTGCCCATAGTAAACCCGCCGTATCCTAACAGCACTACCAGGACTCACAAAGCACCATACTCTACCAATCAAAAGGCAACACTGCAAATATTAAACCAATACATTTCAGAGAACAACAATACATGACCTACTGGGGAAAGAGAACAAGTGGCAATGTCAAATAGGAATTATATAAACAGAACACCTCAGCTCAGTTACACATGCAGAACATAGACCATCACCAAACAAGTAATCACAATTTAGAAATAGGAAGACAATAATTAAACTGGGAATCCCAAAAGCCAAACTTGGATGTACAACACTGTAGAAATAAAACTATACATTAATTTGCTCTTGTACTAAACAAAGCACAGATGTTAATGATGCACATTTACCAGAGCTGACATATTCCAATTAATAAATTCAAAATAAAGAGATATTTTTCTACCTTTTGTGCATTTTTTTCAGCTGCAATTGCTCCAGCCACTTTCTTCTGGTTTCTTCGTGTCTTCTGCTAACTCTCCATCGTCTGCTGTCCATTTGTCCTTTCTTCTCTCTTCTAGATTTTTTTCCATTCTCTCTCTACATCTGCTTTAACATACTAATCTTTCTCCTTTTGCTCTTTCCTCATTCCTATTTCATCCACTCAAATTTTACCCCTCCATCCTCAATCCCCACTTACTCTCCCAATACCCGGCCAATTGTAGATTTTTTATCCCTCCCACACAAAATATTTTTCCCTTCTCCATTTTACTCTTCCAGCCCCATCCCATTCTAATCCTCCCCCAACATCAGCTCCCTTCTAGTTCCAGCCTCACCCAGCATCCATTCCCTTCTAGTCCCTGCATCAGCCCATTTCCAGTCCTAGCCATCCATCAGCCCATTTCCAGTCCTAGCAACCCCCCAACCCAATACCAGTCCTAGCCCCCCCATCACCCCACTTACAGTCCTTAACCCCCATCACCCCATTTTCAGTCCTTAACCCCCATCACCCCATTGTCAGTTTAAGCCCCCCCTATAACCCATTACCAGTCCTAACCCCCCATCAGCCCACTTCCAGTCCTAACCCCATCAACCCATTTCCAGTCAGCCCCCCATAGCCCATAGCCAGTCCTACCCCCCCCCCAGCCCACAGCCCATTACCCGTCCTAACCCCATCATCCCCCCTCCACGTTTAACCCCCCAGCCCCTTTCCCGTCCGAGCCCCCCCTAGCCCATTACCAGACAACCCCCATCAGCCCACAGCCCATTACCCGTTTTAAACCCCGCCCCCAGCCCATTAGCTGTTATAACCCCCCCCAACAGCCCATTACCAGTCCTAACCCCATCAGCCCACCTCCAGTCTTAACCCCCCAGCCCATTTCCAGTCCTAGCCCCCCCATAGCCCATTACCAGACAGCCCCCATCAGCCCACAGCCCATTACCAGTCTTAACCCCCCCCCCAAAGCCCATTGCCAGTTCTAAGCCCCCCCAACAGCCCACAGTCCATTACCAGTCCTAACCCCATCAGCCCACCTCTAGCCTTAACCCCCCCCAGCCCAGCCCAGCCCATTTCCAGCCCCAGCCCCCCACAGTCCATTTCTAGCTACAGCCCCCCCAATAGCCCATTACCAGTCCTACCCCCCCCATAGCACCTTACCAGTCCTAACCCCCCCCATAGCCCATTACCAGTCCTACCCCCCCCATAGCCCCTTACCAGTCCTACCCCCCCATAGCCCATTACCAGTCCTAACCCCCCCCCATAGCCCATTACCAGTCCTACCCCCCCCCATAGCCCATTACCAGTCCTAACCCCCCCCATAGCCCATTACCAGTCTACCCCCCCCGGCCTAAAGTAAAATTTAATTTAAAAAAAAAACCTGGTGGCTGCCGCCGCGGGGCCCCCTCTGCTGCCGCGGGGGCCCCGTCTACAAGCTGGTCGGGTCCAGTCCGGTCCGGTCGGGTCAGGTCTCTCTCCCTCCCTCGCTGCAGGCTGCAGGCTGCGAGAGACGCGAAGGGAGAGCGTCTCCTCGCGTCTGTGTTAAGCCGGCAGGGGCTGATGGGATTTCCCATCAGCCCCTGCCGGCTTAACACAGACGCGAGGAGACGCTCTATCTTCGCGTCTCTCGCAGCCTGCAGCCTGCAGCGAGGGAGGGAGGGAGGGAGAGAGACCCGACCCGACCCGACCAGCTTGTAGACGGGGCCCCCGCGGCAGCAGAGGGGGCCCCGCGGCGGCAGCCACCAGGATTTTTTTTTAATTGAGTTAAAAAAAACAAACTGGTTCTTTTTTTGTGGGCCCCTGCCGGCTGTGGGCCCTACGCCATGGCGTACATGGCGTATACGTAAATCCGGCCCTGCTCTTTCTCCCTACAAACTGAGATGATTTATCAGAGCTTATTAACAACTGCACCCTATACTCCCCCCCAACATAGTGTATCCATCACGTATTTCTATTATCATTTGATGTGACACATATTTGTTTTGTTACTTGCATTTTGTGCACCCATCTGTATATACGTTATTGTTCATTGTAACATATAAAGTTATGTTGCTTGTAAATCACTTTGCCCCAGTGAAAAGCAGTATAGAAAAACAGTTAAATAAGTAAATAGTCCAAAGTCATTTCACTGGCCACTTTTTTTTAGGAGGTATTGGACATTAATGGGTTGAATTGCAAGGATGTCAATAATGTTGACCACAACTGTATGTGTTGGACAGCACACTAATATCAGAAAAAAAAATCCACTGCAAAATAATACAATGCAAAGAGCAGGGAAATCACATGGCAAACATTTTTTTCAATACAATTACCTAAACACTAAATTTTATTTACATGGAGCACAATTCCAGAATATGCACACCCGGCCCATGGACATGTCCAAATCGAAAATGGGCCCATTTTAAACTTGATTGCACAACCATGGGGATAGACGCACCCGCAGTTAAGGAATCGAGGATATAGATATTTTCGGCGCGGCACAAACAAAGCACTATGGAGTACAAGACACAGCTATACGCAGCAAACAGCTTTGTACGTCCACGCGCTCACAGTTTTCTGAAAAGATGGATGTTTTTGATCCCACCCATCTTTGCGAATGGCCACACCCCTCTAAAATATGCATCTCCTAAACTGCTCCTCTCACTGATAGTTTTGTGCTGATGCAAACTACACATGAATACTGATGATGAATGTTGATGTAGACTAGACTATACCAGTTTGTTGCATGCCCATAACACTGCAAAGTAATCTCAGTGCACTCTAAGATAGTACAAAAGCAGGTAGAAAGTAATATGTTTGTCATGACATACTTTGCATCACAACTCACCTGGCAGTAGAAGACATCCTTAGTTATGCTTACATTTGTCATCTCTGAAAAAGCGTAGTTACTCACCTGTATCGGATGTTCTTCGGGGACAGCAGGAATCAGTCGTTATATATGGGTGACATCGGCGCCAATGGAGCCCGCACAGATCCAATACCCAGCTTTCAAAGAAAGCTTTTGGGACCTACACCACACATGCGCAGTCACCTTCCCGCCCAAAGGTGCCATCTTACCTCAGTATGATGATATAGCTCAAAAAAGCATAAAAAGAAACAACTGCATGGGGAGGAAGAAGGGTTGTGAGGATTGATTTCTGCTGTCCTCGGAGAATACTTGTTCAGGTGAGTAATTATGTTTTCTCCGGGAACAAGCAGGAAGTCAGTCTTCACATATGGGACTCCTACCAAAAAAATCTGTAAAAGCCATGGGCGACTCAAAAGCAGACCATAAGGGCATTAGGGGCGCAGTTTGGCTGGAAGTGACCCTACAGTAGCAGCATCAAGGATGCAATCTCCACCCCGGTAGCCTGGACATCGTGGGTTGGAGGGAGGAGTTGCATCATTCCCCAAAGAGGTGATGGAGTACTGCCTGGCCAAAGGTGCTGTCCCTCTGGGAGGTCTCCTCTAGATAGTAGTGTGCAGGGAAGGTGTGCACTGAAAAACAGGTGGCGGCCTGGCATATCTCCAGTAAGGGCACAGAGCGTAAGCTTGCCACTGAGGCCGCCATGGCATGCACATTGTGCGCTATTACATGATACTCCAGAGAGAGCCCCGCTTGCTGACAGGCAAAGGAGATGTAGTCGGCCACCCAGCATGAGAGGGTGCACTTGGAGACTGCAAACCCCAGACTGGGGTCAAAAGAAACAAACAGCTGCGTTGAGCAGTGATGGGGCTGCGTCCTCTGGATGTAAAAGGACAATGCACGCTTAGTTGAGCATGTGCAGTGCGGTCTCCGCCCTAGAAGAATGAGGCCTAGGAAAGAAGATGGGCAATACCATCTCTTGATTTAAATGGAAGGCTAAGACAACCTTCGGTAAGAATTTCGGGTAAGTCTGAAGGACAACCCTGTTCTTGTAGAATCTGGTGTAGGGCGCGTGAGCCACCAGCATCTGCAGTTCGCTCACCCATCTGGCCGAGGTGAGCATCACAAGGAACATGACTTTCCAGGAAAGAAATTTGAGATGGCAGGTGGCCAAGAGTTCAAAGGGAGGAGCCATATGCTTCCCCAAGACAACCTTGATATCCCAAGCCTCTGTAAGCGGATGGATTGGGGGCAGGGAGAGGAGGAGGTCCCGCATGAATCTTCCCACCAGGAGGTGCAGCAACATCGCTTGGCCCTCCACTATATAATGGTGAGCCGAGATGGCACAGAGGTGCACTTGGACTGTGCTGGACTTAAGGCCAGCCCCTGACAAATGCAGAAGGTACCGTAGGATGTCTGGCATCACGCAGGAGAAGGGTTGAGACCTTCATCCGCACCCCAGCGCAAAAACCTGTGCCACTTAAAGGCATACGCCCATTGCACAGAGTCCTTACATGAGGCCAGGAGAACGTCAATCAGCCTGGAGAGGCAGTAGTGCGCTATAGTTAGCCTCTCAGCATCCAGGCCATCAGCACCAGTGATGGGAGATTGGGGTGTAGTAGGGTCCTGTTCTCCTGCAATAGCAGGTCCGGGGTGCTCCCCAGCAGCAGCAGGTCCCTCCGGGGCAGCACCAGAAGAAGGGGGAACCAGGGTTGCCTGGGCCACTTGGGCGCAATGAGGATCACTGAGGCTGCTTCTGCATGGATCTTAAGGAGGGTCCGTGGCACCAGGGGCATGGGTGGGAACGCATAAAGGAAACCTCTGGACCAGGGGAGGAGAAAGGCATCCGCTGCCTCTTGGCCCCAGGCTGGCCTCCGTGAGCAGGAACACGGCAGCTGAGCATTGTCCGGACTGGCAAAAAGGTCTATCTCCGGGTCCCCCAATGCTGGAAAATCTCTCCCAGAATGGCTGGGTTCAGTCTCCACTCATCGGGCTGGAGGACATGGCTCAGTCAGTCGGCCAGCATGTTGTCTTGACCCAGTAAGTACACCGCCCTTAGAGAGATGTCCTTCCTCGCTGCGAAATTCCAGAGGCGTACCGCCTCCCAGCAGAGTTGGTATGATTCCGTGTCTCCTTGCTTGTTGATGTAGTACATCGTTACCTGGTTGTCCATATGGACCTGAACCACCTGGCCTTCCAGATGGCCCTGGAAGACTCACAGTACATGACAGACTGCTCTGAATTCTAGAATGTTGATCTGACCATGGACCCTGCGATTGCAGGTGATCGCAGTGGGCTCCCCAGCCCAGCTTGGACACATCTGTTGTGAGGGTGCGTCACGCTGGTGGAGCCTAAAAAGGCAGGCCGATTCAAGATTGAGGGGGTCCTACCACCAGGCAAGGGAAGTTTTCAGGGCCTATGCTACCAGGATACGGTCCTCCAGACGGCCGGATGCTTGCATCCACTGGGCACTGAGTGCCCACTGTGCTTGCCTCATGTGGAGGCGGGCAAATGGGGTGAGGTGGATGGTGGAGACCATGTGCCCCAGTAAATGGAGCATTTGCCTGGCTGTCACCACCGAAGTGTCTTGAACAGCCTGGGCCAGGGCTGATAGTCGCTGAGCTTGATTGAGAGGCAAAACTGCCCTCGCCTGAGTGAAATTGAGGAGGATGCCAATGAACTCCAGTTGCTGGGTGGGCTGAAGGTGGGACTTTGGGAAGTTTACCACAAAGCCCAGGCTCTGGAGTAGCTCAATGGTGCATTGCATTGCACTGCAGGCTTCCCCTGGTGTGGTGGCTTGAATGAGCCAATCATCTAAATAACAGAAGACGAATACTCCTAGGAGGAGGAGGCAAGCGGCCACGATTGCCAGGCATTTCATGAATATTCTGGGAGCTGAGGCAAGGCCGAAGGGGAGTACCAGGTACTGAAAATGTCATCTGCTGACGATGAACCTGAGGTACTTACGGTGCCTTGGGTGGATCAGGATGTGGGTGTAGGCATCTTTGAGGTCCAAAGAACATAGCCTATCTCCCTGCAGGAGATAAGGCAGCAAGGTTCCAAGGGATACCATCTTGAACTTTTCCTTGACCAGGAAGCAATTTAGGTCCTGTAGATCCAGCATGGGCCGGAAGCCCCTTCTTGGGGACAAGAAAGCAGTTGGAGTAGAACCCCCTGCTCAGAAGGTACAGGGAACAGACTCCACCGCTTGATCTTCAAGCAAACCCCTGAACTCGTTCAGCAGAAGCTCCCTGTACAAAGGGTCCATCGGCAATTCCCCTGGGAAGAAGGGAGGACGCAGCTGGGCAAAGTGGAGGAGATAACTTTCCCTGACTACCTACAGCACCTAGGCATCCGTGGTAATGTTTGGCCACCTGTGAGCAAAGTAGACAAACCGTCCTCCTGTGAACCCTGGGCCCTATACCTCCTGGGGAAGGGAGGCTATGCCCAAGGAGTCAACCCCCCCCCCCCCAGGCTGCATTTGAGGTGTTGTTTGGGGTTTGGGAGCCTTTGGCTTACAGGGGCCATGCCCCTGGCCCTTGGCCTGCTTTCCCTGTGGGGGAGTGTGAGAGGCCTGAAACTTGGGGTAGTTTCTGTAAGCCTTCTTGGTTTTTGGGTGGAAGGGCTTTTTCCCCGAAGCCTTCTTATGGGAAGGTTCAGACACTATCTTGGACAGCCTAGTACTGATCATGAATTCCTTCTCCAGCTCATAAGCCTTCTCCGTCATGGGCTTGCTGAAGAGATTTCCCCTGGCATGGGACATTAGCTAACTTGTCCTGAACCAACTGCTCCAAGTCAGAAGACTGTAGTCAGGCAAGGCGTCAAACACTAATGCCCACCACAGCTACTGGAGCCCCCGACTCAAAGCCATCAAAGGCTGCTCGAGTTTGAAACTTGGAACACTCTCTGACCACCAGGGTCCTGAAGCGCTCAAGAGGTTTGCTTACTAACCCAGCTGAGAACCCAGTGATTTCCTTTGCCAGGTCCCTCAGGTACATGCCCAAATATAGCTGGTATGCCTGGATCCGGGCTGTGATCATGTACCTTTCTATCAAAAGCATCCATGGTGCGCGCCTCCCTGCCTGGAGGTACCAAGGAATGTGTTTTCAGGCTCTTAATGCGAAGCATAGCTGACTCCATGACCATGGAGTTATGTGGCAGCTGTGTTTTCTGGAAGCTAGGGCTACGCCGATTCGATACTGTGAATAGAGTTGATGGATCACAACGGGCACTATCACCGGGGTCTCCCACATCCTGAAGAGCAACCACTCCAGGATGTGGGTCATGGGCACCATCAGTGCCTCCTGAGGAGGAGCTTCGTACTGAAGGATCTTGAGATCCTCAGTATGCAGCTTGTCCTTGGGCACCACTACGAAGGCCAGTGCCTGGGACATCTCCCAGATGAACTCCAGGAAAGTCAAGTCCTCTGGAAGTGACCGCCATCAATGGTGTGGGGGGGGACAAGTCGGAAGGGATGTCCCGGTGGAGAACGGTGTCGGGAGACTCTTCATCCGTTTCCCACGTCGACTCCGAACCCAAGGAGTCGTCAGCGCTCCATGGTCGTTGGACTGACTTGGTGTCTACGATGCCTGGTGTTGGAGCTCTGGTGCAGCTGCACCTGGCAACATGCAGGCCCGCGACTCGGATGCCAATGGGGTAGACACCAAATGGGCCAACCTCTGTTGTCGACAGCTCCCTCGGAGGTAGCTTGGGGAGTGCTCTGTCACCCCCAACATTGAGTTGAGTTCTCTGCCCCCAGGTCCCAGAGGTCTTACCCCCAGGGCTGGGACTGGACTTCGACTTTGGCTTCGGCTTCTATGAAGTCTTCAGCCGGGGAAGATCCTCCGAGGATGACTCCGACACACATCGATCCCGTGGCTCCAACTGGGCCCAGGAGCATGACGCCAAGTTGCTTGACGCCGACATTGAAGACAGGGATTCCACCCCTGATGCTGATCCTGGGGCCGAATTGCTGAACAGCTCCCCCTGGCACCTTTCACGTTTCTTCCAGGTCTTAGCCAACATTAAAAGGCAGAGCAGGCAGAAAGACATGTCATGGTCTGCCCCGAGGCAATAAATGCAGGAATTGTAGTGATCCGTACGGGACATAGTGTGATTGCACTTGCCACACTGCTTGAAACCGCTGGTCGAAGACATAGCAGGAAAAATGAGCCCCGCGAGGTTAAACTCCGATGTCTCGACCAGCTAGGCCACGAGTAAAAAACCCGTGGGCCAAAAAAGAAAAGAAAAGAAGGGTACCCGAGTGAAAAGCATGATGCTGAGGCATTGGACTCGGGCAGCGGAAAGGCATGGAAAAGACTGAGGTAAGATGGCACTTTTGGGCGGGAAGGTGACTGCGCATGCATGGTATAGGTCCCAAAGGCTTTCTTTGAAAGTTGGGGATTGGATCCGCGCAGGCTCTGTCAGCGCCAACATCACTCATATGTGAGGACTGACTTCCTGCTTGTTCCTGGAGAACAGTTTGTACAAAGCTAAGTACAGACTACAGAAAATCAGAACAGGTTCTCCTCAGCAAAATGCCAAAACATATCCCTGTCACTACTAAGGGACCCTAAGAATAGGAGCATTCAACAGTGGAAACAGCACTAAGACATGCCCAAAGGCAAGATCATCAGTCTCTACAAATGTGCAATTTTTAGAGACCAATGATGATGCTTCTGGGTATGTCTCAGTGCTATTTGCACTGTTGAATGCTCTCATTCTGAAGGTTCCTTTTTAGTGACAGGAATATGTTTAAACATTTTGCTATAGATAACCTCTTCTGATTTATTTTGCCCGATCAAATTGGCACCTGGTGATGCTAAGGTCATCCCTACGGTCCAGGTACTGGCCAGGCATTCATGTCACCCCAGATTTGCAGATGAATACACCAGATCCTCCCGTGCAACACTCAAACCACACACTTGCAGTCACAAATAACATACCTCTGCCAAAACCATGCCCTGCATCTATAAACAACTGCTGTGAAGACATAATGGCAGGCATCTCAGGAAACCATATCTGATCTGCATTTCTCAGTCACACGATTCTGCTCCATACTTCCTCACATACAATCCCTACATCTACATTCCCATTTTTCCAAACACTGGAATTATTAGGGAAGCAGAGAATAGCCCCTTTAGCACAAACAGCAAATGTCAGCATAGCCAGAATAAAGACTACTGCAGTGTTTTATATTTCTGTAGGGATGTTTTTATTGTTCCTTAACCTTACAAATGTCCCTCACCTGTGCATTCTATTCTTTACAACTGCATCTTCTGCCCTTCCAGACAGCAAACACACCAGTTCAATATAGATGTGTCACAGCCATTCATCTCTATGAAGATCAGAGCAGAAATTTTTCTAAGTCCTAGCCTTATTCCAGGTTGCCACTGGTATACTGTAGGCGTCCACAGAAAACACCCAGGACATGCCCGGGCCTTTCCTGAATATGCTTTCCACTTCTCTGCAGCTTGCCATACCCCTGTTCTGAGATCCGTGTCCTAGCATCATGTACGTGCAGGGCTGCATGATTTCAGAATATGGTTCTAGACGTTTTAATGAGAAAAATGTCTATCCCACATATCTAGCCAGTTTATTTGTGTTCTGCACCGACCTCCAAAGTATAATAAATACATAAACCATATTGAACAAACATTAAAACAACATAAGCACAGGCTCTTTCAGCTATTTTTAACCTTTTTTTCTCCTGATAAAGGCAACATAGTGTTTCTCAGAGTACTTCCACAATGTTGTTTTTACAGGGATAAAAAAAAAGGTTACAAACAGCTGAATGACAGCCTGCAGGGTAATTTGCCCCTCAAGGAGTTTAAAGGCTTTTACCCATGACGCATTGCTCTTGGCAGAATGGCTATGAAAGACCTAGATAAGATTCTCAAGAGCAGAGATGTCTCTCTCCATACAAAGATTCGACTTGTTCAAGCCATGGTATTTTCAATAACATCATATGGATGTGAAAGCTGGACAGTGAAAAAGACAGACAGGAAGAAAATTGATGCCTTTGAATTATGGTGCTGGCGGCGAATACTGTGTATACCATGGACTGCCCGAAGAACAAACCAGTCGGTACTAGAGGAGATCAAACCTAAGCTTTCTTTAGAAGCTCAAATGACAAGACTTCGACTTTCATACTTTGGACACATCATGCGAAGAGAGAGATCATTAGAGAAAGCACAGTTACTTACCTGTAACAGGTGATCTCTGGGAACAGCAGGAATTAGTCCTCACATATGGGTACGTCGGCACCGACGGAGCCCGCGCGGGAAAGCTCCCCAGCTTCCTAGAATGGAAGCTTTTGGGACCTCCCACTGCACATGCGCACTGCCTTCCCGCCTTCCTGAACAGCTCTCCTCAGTTTCGAGTTTATAGCTGAGTCAATAGAGAGAGGACAGGAAGATAGATAGATAAAAGATACAACTCCTAGGGGAGGTGGGTGGGTTGTGAGGACTAATTCCTGCTGTTCCCAGAGATCACCTGTTACAGGTAAGTAACTGTGCTATCTCCAGGAACAAGCAGGAATAAGTCCTCACATATGGGGACTCCCTAGCTTAGATGCGTGGGATCCCCTGTCAAGGTTCGCCATCTTCGTATGGATCTCAGGCATCCATCCTGGGAAGGTGGGCAGGAGTTGTCTAAGAATGGAACAGGTGTTTGAGGACAGCCTGGCCAAACAAGGCATCCCGGCGGGAGTCTTTGTCCAAACAGTAATGGGCTGTGAAGGTATGAACCGAGGCCCAGGTAGCGGCTCGACAGATCTGATCAATGGAAACAGAGTGCAGATGAGCCATAGAAGTTGCCATGGCTCTCACATTGTGAGCTGTGACATGGCCTTCCAGAGAAATGTTTTTACTCTGGTAAGCAAAGGAAATACACTGAGCAATCCAATTGGAAAGTGTACGCTTGGAGACTGGAAGTCCCAAATGTGAAGGATCAAAAGCCACGAAAAGTTGAGAAGACTTTCGATGTGGCTGAGTCCTATTAAGGTAAAAGGCTAGAGCTCTTTTACAATCCAGAGTATGAAGGTTCCTCTCTGCACTGGAGGCATGAGGAGCCGGAAAAAATACAGGTAGATATACCTCTTGATTAAGATGAAAAGGCGAGACCACTTTAGGCATAAAGTGGGGATTCGTCCTAAGGACCACCTTGTCATGATGAAATCTTGTATAAGGTGGATTAGCCACTAGAGCCTGCAGTTCGCTGATGCGACGAGCGGAAGTGACTGCAATTAGGAATAATACCTTCCAGGAAAGAAATTTCAAGGAGGTAGAAAATAACGGCTCAAAAGGTGGCTTCATAAGCTGACCAAGCACTAGATTCAAATCCCATGCGACCGGGGGGGGTCTGATGGGAGGTTTAGTGAGGGTCAGGCCTCTCATGAATCTTGCAACAAGAGGATGAGAGGAGATAGGTTGTCCATTTACAGGTTTCAGGGATGCTGAAATAGCACTTAAATGGACTCTTACAGAATTCGTCTTAAGGCCTGCATTGGAAAGATGCAGGAGATAGTCTAAGAGGGAATTCAAAGGAAGTGCCAGAGGGTCAAGGCCCTGCTGAGCACACCAAATGGAAAAACGTTTCCATTTGAAAGCATAAGACCGCCTCGTGGAAGGTTTCCTAGAGGCATGAAGGATATCTTTCACAGGTTGAGAAAGATTAAAGTCTTGAAGACTTAAGCCTTCAGTAACCAAGCTCGGAGATGTAGGGATTTGGGGTTTGGGTGCCACAAAGTCCCGTCCTCCTGAGACAGAAGGTCTGGTGCAGCTCCTAAGTCCAGGGAGGATCCCTGGGAGAGCTGTAGAAGCAGAGGGAACCACACTTGGCGTGGCCAGCGTGGAGCTATGAGGATCATAGAGCCGTGATCTCTCTGGAGTTTGAACAGAGTCTTGGGAATCAGTGGAATGGGTGGAAAGGCATATAGGAATGCCTGACCCCAATGGAGGAGAAAGGCGTCCGTGGCCTGAGCTTCCTGACATGGAGTCCTGGAACAGAACCGGGGAAGTTTGGCATTCCACGGACTTGCAAAGAGGTCTATGTCCGGGGTCCCCCATTCCTGAAAGATTCTGGTTATCTGGTCCACGTGTAGGGACCACTCGTGTGGCAGCAGAACTCGACTGAGCCTGTCTGCTCGAGAGTTTTGAACTCCTGGAAGGTACACTGCTAGCAGATGAATTTGGTGCTCTCTGGCGAAGGCCCATAATCTGAGAGCTTCGTTGCAAAGCGACAGAGAGCCCGTTCCTCCTTGTTTGTTTATGTAAAACATGGCCACCTGATTGTCTGTCTGAACCAGGACAGTCAGGTTGGCAAGGAGGGTATGGAAGACCTTGAGGGCAAGGTAAATTGCTCGCAGTTCCAGGAGGTTGATATGAAGGGTGGCCTCCTGTGGAGACCAAGTGCCCTGAGTGGAGAGAGTTAGCAGATGGGCTCCCCACCCCAATTGGGAGGCATCTGTTGTGAGGGTTGCTTGGGGTAGCAAGGGCTGAAAGGGAGCCCCCAACAACAGATTCTTGGTGGATATCCACCAATGGAGGGACCAAGACAGACGGTTTGAGGTTTGTATTTGGTCTGAGAGTGCTCCCGACGCCTGAGTCCACTGGGTGGCCAGGGTCCATTGAGCTGCTCTCATATGAAGACGAGCATAGGGCACCACATGTACTGTGGAGGCCATATGGCCCAGGAGGCGTAGCATTTCCCTGGCTGTCAAGTGAGTACTGGACTGGGCTTGGGAGGCCAAGCTCAGCAGACGCTGACCCCGAACCAGTGGAAGGTAGGCTCTTGCAGTGGTGGTGTCCAACCGGGCCCCTATGAATTCTAGAGACTGAGTAGGGCTGAGTTGAGACTTGGGAAGGTTTACCACCAGTCCCAGATACTGCAGAAGGTTCCTTGTGCGGTCTAGGGAAATCTGGGCCTGCGACTGAGTTGGAGCTCGAATGAGCCAGTCGTCCAGATATGGGAATACGAAAATCCCCATGCTTCTGAGAAATGCGGCTACGACTGCCATGCATTTGGTAAAGACTCTTGGGGCAGAGGCGAGACCGAAGGGAAGTACTCTGTATTGGTAATGACTTCCCCTGAACAGAAAGCGAAGATATTTTCTGTGGGAGGGATGGATGAGTAGATGTGTATACGCATCCTGCAGGTCTAGAGAACAAAGCCAGTCCTGACTCTGAAGGTATGGAAGGAGAATGCCCAAAGAGAGCATTTTGAATTTCTCCTTGTACAGAAATTTGTTCAATTCTCTCAGATCTAGGATTGGTCTGAATCCCCCTGTCTTCTTTGGAATGAGAAAATAGGGGGAGTAGAAACCTGACCCCTGTTGATGAAGAGGAACCTCTTCTATGGCCCCTTGGGCAAGCAGAGAAGAGATCTCCTGATCCAACAGGGCTAGGAGAGGAGATGGAGAATTGAAGGGTCTCACCATGTGATGAGGAGGAAGGCTGGAGAAATGAAGTTTGTAACCCTCTCGGATGATAGAGAGGGTCCATTGCTCTGTTGTGATCTGTTCCCATCTGGGAGCAAAGTGAGCTAACCTTCCAGGTATGGTGAGAGGTTCTGGTTGGGTCCAGAACCAGGAATGGCAAGTTCTCTAGGGGCAAGTCAAAACCCCTGAGGGGGTGGAGCCTGTTGAGCTGCAGTAGCTGCTGCAGGCTTTGCTCTTGCTTGTTTCGTTTGCTGACGTTTAGCCGCAAAACGAGGTTGAGAAGATTGCTGGCCAGTATTGGAAGCATATCTGGCCTTCTTATAATAAGGCCTCTTGAAAGACTTCTTTAGAAGTGGACTTAGAAAGTCTCTCTAAGGTGGCATTTTCAGCGTCCATTTGAGTGGCCTTAACCTGCCACTCTGCACCGAATAAGTTCTCACCTGTACAGGGCAGATTCCGTAAGCCATCTAGAACCCAGGGTTCCAGATTAGAAGCCTGGAGCCAGGCCAGACGTCTGGCTGCGATAGCAATGCCAGAAGCTCTGCTGGCTCCTTCGAAGGAATCAAAGGCAGCTCTGTTGGAGAACTTAGAAACATCTAAAAGTTGTTTCACAACAGAAAGGAAGTCCTCCTGTTTATCCTCAGGGATAAGGGAGGCAAAATGCCGTACTTTCTTGGCAAGTTCCCCTAGGAACATGCCCATATAGAGGCTGTAGGAATTAATCCTGGCTATAAGCATACTAGCCTGGAAGATTTTCCTACCAAAAGAGTCTAGTGTCTTACATTCCCTTCCTGGAGGTGTAGAAGAGTGCCTTTTAGTACTCTTGATCTTTTTCATTGCAGACTTTACCACAATGGAGTGGTGAGGCAATTGAGTTTTCTGAAAACCAGGAGAAGGAGGGACCCGATACATGGTGTCCAACCTACGGGAATAAGGAGACAGAGTTAAAGGGTTCTCCCAGAAATCCATCAATTGTTCCTGAAGGATTTCATGGATAGGCAGAGTAACTGCTTCTTTTTAGGAGACTTAGAGTATCCTAAAATATCCAATCTTTTTGACCTTGGTTCCCTTTCAGAGGAGGTAGTGATAGAAAGGCCTTTAGCCATTTCTAAAATAAAGTCCTGAAAGGACAAATCCTCTGGAGGAGACATTCTCCTTTTTGGAGAAGAAGGTTCCTCAGGAAGGTCAAGGGAGAGCTCTGCAGACTCATCAGAGGAGACAAAATCCTCAGAGGAATCGGTGTATTCTCTAGTTTCCTCCAACGCACGATACGCATACCGATCGGTATCGACATCGGGCGTACCGGGTATGGAAGCGGTATGGAGCGAAAGCCCATACGGTACCGATTTGCGTTTAGAAGAGGAAGGCCTGGGTTCCGGCATGGCGGACGATACCGGAACCGAGCCCGGAACCGCTGGAAACGGTACCGATGGCGTTGCAGCTTTAATGAAAGCCATGACGGCCTGCTGCATGGATTGGACAGTATTGCCCATAGACGCCACGGCTGCCTGGATGTCGGTACCGGTATGGGCCGGTACCCCAGAGCAGTCCAACAGGTGATCTGTCGAGGCCGTGCCATCGATGTCAACCTGTAGCCCCTGTATTGGCGTTTTGGAAGGTAGGGCTTCCCGCCGGGGCTGTTTGGCTGGGGCAGGGTCCTCAAAACTAAGAGCCTCTCGATGCTTTGAAGGAGATTTGCTCTTTGAGGACTTGCCCACAGAAGGTTTGGTTACCTGAGATCCATCCGGGGATGATGACCTGGATGACTGTGATGTTGGATTCTCTGAAGCAAACAGCACATGGAATTTGTTGGCCCGGTTCTGCAGCCCACGCTTAGACATTTGGGAGCAGGAAGGGCAGTCCGGAATGGAGTGGTCAGGCCCCAAACATTTAAGACACCATTCATGGGTGTCTGTGACTGATATTACAGCAGTACACTTGGTACACTTCTTAAATCCAGGGGCTGGCTTCTCCATGTGGAGAATTAAAGTAGGCCTGAAGGCCTAACTGAAGTGACCAAGTGCTGAAAAAATAATAAAAGAAAATAATTTTTTTAAGAAAGAAAAAGGAAGACCGGCGATACCGGTATCGGTATGGGAAGGCAGGTACGCGGTCTAAAGAAACAAAACAAAAAACTACAATTTCTTCAGCGGTGACAGGATACACGACCTGCTGGCTCCGCGGAAAAAGAGAAACTGAGGAGAGCTGTTCAGGAAGGCGGGAAGGCAGTGCGCATGTGCAGTGGGAGGTCCCAAAAGCTTCCATTCTAGGAAGCTGGGGAGCTTTCCCGCGCGGGCTCCGTCGGTGCCGACGTACCCATATGTGAGGACTTATTCCTGCTTGTTCCTGGAGATAGACATCATGCTTGGCAAGATAGAAGGTCAACGCAAAAGAGGAAGGCCAGCAATGAGATGGACTGATACAATAACAGCAGCTACGGGTACCAGCCTGACAACAATGAGCCGCCAGACTGAAGACCGAACACAATTTAGGATAGCTATCCAGAGGGTCGCCATGAGTCGACTCCGACTCGACGGCACTTAACAACAACAACCCATGTCTACTGAATACATCCCTAGACTTGTCTGACCATGGCACAACTTCACTGAAATTTTAGCCTTTAAATTTAAAGGGATAGACACCTATTTTTATCAGTGCCTTAGTGGAACCCTCACCAGTAAACCTATTGAATTTATAAATATGTTTTATAAATACGTTTTATATATGCTCCTGATGCAGACACTATGTCGAAACATAGCTATGTCAGGCTTTGGGTGTTTTAATATGGCTTGAAAATAATGTTTTTATATGTTTTTCTATATGTTCTAATGACTATTTAATGTGTTTATATTGTTTTAAATGTTTGCTCAATATGGTTTATGTATTTATTATATTTTGGGGTAGATTCTGACCTGTGTTTAGTGGGGATATACGTCTAGGTTGGACGTATATCCCCACTAAATGCCAGGATGGCGATTCCACCCACAGAGCTTCCATGCATGTACAGTAGAGATGTGCAGGGAATTCTGTATGGGGGCGGGCTGAGGGAGAAGCAGAGGCAGACCGGAGGTGTGACTCCTACCCCAGACATACAGGGCTGATTCAGATGTCAACCCCGTACGTCCGGGGTCGACAATCTGGATGGGGAACTTATTCCACCTCAGAGGTGGAATAAGTCCCCCTAGATGGCAGGAAAGGAAGAATCCAGGCCCAAAAAAAGAGATGAGTGGGTGCAGGGGATTCCCCGCAGCCCAACTCTGGCCATGGCAGACCCGATAGGGAGTCGGGTGGTGGGGAAAGAACCATTGCTGTGTCTGCTAGGGACTTGGGTTCCTGCATGAAGCCGCGATGCCATGGCAACAGAACACCACGACACCGTGGCTCTATGCAGGAGCCTGGCTGGGCAAGCTGGGGAAGAACTTACACATCCGGAAACCCAGCATCGGGGCACGACCAGACCGTCCAGGCCGGTTTCATCCTATTCTGATCCCCTGGGGACTAGCCCCTGCAGGATCAGAATTGGGTGCAAATCCAGCCTGTCCAGATTCTGGACAACCGGATGGGCTGGAGGCGCCCAGACCTGAATTGGCTTCCATACGAATAAAATTTGGTGCTTATGTAATTGTATTGAAAAAAATGTTTGCCACATGATTTCCCTGCTTGTTTTCATATGTATGCCAACCTCTCCCTTTGCATATTTTGGAGCAAAATGCAATGTGTGCCTTTGAGTCAATGCTGACTCCTGGTGACCCAGAAGCTCCTGGGTTTTCTTGGCAGTGTGACCAGAAGTAGATTGCCAGGCCTTTCTTCTGAGGCAATGGAGTGTTAAGTAACTTGCCCAAGGTCACAAGGAGTGCTGGTGGGAATTGAATCCTGGTTGTTTAGTTAACCATCCAGTGTTCTAACCACTAGGCTACTCCTCCACTCCTATTTTGGAGCTCCAAGTGTTTAACTGTAAGTTTTTTCCATTTATCTGAACGTGCAGGACCCCAGGTTAGTGATTAAGGTATTGGTTGGGGACTGGCTTGAGGAAGGGCTTGGAGTCCGAGATTTTAGGAGATATTATAGAGTTGCTCAGCCGTACACAGTACTGGAATGGAGGCAGGAACCTTGTAAGCAGTGGTTAGTAGAGTGCAAGCTATGTTACCAAAAGGATCAATTGAATCTTGCCTATGGACATGAAACAATAGTGGATGGAAAAGGAATTTGGCATCACCAAGTTTTGCACTTACCCTGAATTTCGGGGTGGGAATGCAAACACCTTATGAAGATGAGATTCTTGTCACATTTAACCCCCTTGAGACTTCTGCCTATGCTGTTAAATGGATCTTGCTTTGCGGTGGTAAGTTGATGGGGTATACTTGGACTTAATACAGTGAGTGGAACACTATTTGAGGGAAATCTTTTGAGAGATTTTGCCTCCTTCCAAGAAATTTTTGGCCTTCAAAGATAGGACTTTTTTGTATATCTCCAGGTACAATATGTCCTGCTGGTATGCTCTGTAAGGGGGGGGGGAGTTTGATCAAGATACCACCCTATTTTAGGTTATTCTAAATCTAGAGGTGAGACAGCACAATCTACTTTCTAAACTGTCCACAATTTTGGGAAAAGGAGATATGGAGAAGCCTAAACAATTTTCACTGTGTGAGGCATGTTTTGGAGGAGGTTTATGAAGAGAAAATATGTGAGGATGTTTGCAAATGTATCACTTGCACCTCCGTCTCTGCCAGATTGATAGAAAATGGTCTAAACATTTTGCTTCAGTGGTATATGACCTCGCATCACTTACATAAAATTTACCCACAGGTAAATGATACTTGTTGGCGGGACTGTGGCCAGGCGGGCATTCTTCTACATCTATGGTAAAATTGTCTCATTATTCATCGTTTTTGGTGTAAATGTAGAGATCTGTTTCAAGACATTTCAGGTATAAGTTTCCAAAAGTATTTTGCAGTGAATACTCCCGGAGCAGGTGGAGCCTAGAATGGCGAGTATGCAAATTGCTCTTATTGCGGCAGTGCGATGTGAACTGGCAAAGTTTAATTTAATTTAATTCAATTGCTTATATTCCACCTATACCATATAGTTCTAAGCAGATTACAATAAAAAATAACAATACAATTTAATTCACAAGTCAGAAAACTTACATAAGTCAGAAACTTTACCTAAAATCAAAATTAACAACAAGTAACTCTAACCAGAAATTCAGTTATTCAACAGAAATTTTCTAAATATTGTTTTTCATGAGTGTCTAAAAGTCATATGGTGGTTACTGTAGATCTATTCTCAGTAGGCAGCCTATTTCATTCTCCCATGGCTCTATATTCAAATAATTTATCTAAAGTTCATTTGTAAATAAAATTTTTATACGAAGGAACAGCTAATCAAGATCGTACCTAGCCCTGTGCGAGCGGTGTGGCCGCACAGGGCGCAAAGGCTTAAGGGGCGCATTTTAGCTGTCTGCCGTTACCTGCCACCACCATTTTTTCTTCTCTCAGCAGCGGCAGGCAAGTGACAGACAGTTAAAATGCGCCCCTTAAGCCTTCTCTCCCACCGCGGGGGGGGGGGGAGGGGGACGACACTCCTGATGTGCACTCAGTACGGCCCTGCAGCTAATCTATTCCTCATCACAGAGTACAAAGTTCTGAAAGAATCTCTTAGTTGCACAATTGTTGCAAAGATTCAAAAAGACGAGAAAATCCCCAGTGCAATAAAATGGGGGGGATAAGACATTTCTCAGATATGTTAGTGAGAAGAAGCAGCAAACGTGGCACTGTCAGACTCAAGGGTGAAGGGGAGGAATAGGTAGAAGCTGATGAGGATAAAGCGGAATTGCTTAACAAATATTTCTGTTCTGTGTTCACAGATGAAGAACGAGGAGCAGGACCTCAGAAAACACTCACAAACAGGAACAGAAGCGAGGGACATCTTGAACAATTTTCAGAAGACTGCGTTTGTGAGAAACTAGCTCAACTTAAAATAGACAAAGGGATGGGACTGGATGGGATACACCCTAGAATACTGAGGGAACTTGGGGATGTTCTAGCAGCTCCACTGACTGACCTTTTCAATGCCTCACTGGAGTCGGAAGTGGTGCCAAAGGACTGGAGAGAGGCTCATGTGGTGCCTTTACACAAAAGCGGTAGTAAGGATGTGGTTGAAAACTACAGGCCGATTAGTTTAACTTCGGTGGTGAATAAATTATTGGAAACGCTGCTAAAAGAGAAAATAGTGAGGTTTCTGGAGTCCAGCGGATTACAGGATCCAAGGCAGCATGGATTCAGCAGAGGCAGGTCTTGTCAGACAAATCTGATTGATTTCTTTGACTGGGTGACCAGGGAGTTGGACCGAGGGAGAGCCCTAGATCTGGTGTATTTAGATATCAGTAAAGCCTTTGACACTGTTCCTCACAGGCGACTTATAAACAAACTGAGCACTCTAGGGATGGACCCTAAAGTTACTGCTTGGGTTAGAAATTGGTTGGATGGCAGGCGACAAAGAGTACAGGTAAATGGAGCTCACTCTGAGGAGAAGGATGTTACCAGTGGTGTGCCCCAAGGATCTGTCCTTGGTCCGATTCTTTTTAACATCTTTGTTAATGATATAGTGGAAGGGCTGTTGAGTAAGGTTAGAGTAGTTACTCACCTGTAACAGGTGTTCTCCAGGAGCAGCAGGAATCAGTCCTCACATATGGGTGTCATCGGCGCCGGTGAAGCCCCAGCGGAGCATTTCCCCAGCTTTCTATGAAAGCCTTTGGGAATGCAGGAATGCATGCGCGGTTCCCTTCCCGCCTAAAGGTGCCATCTTACCTCAGTCAAATGACATAGCTAAGAACAGCACACAAAAATGAAAAATAAACTATGTACAACTGCAACTCCAAGGGGAGGAGGGAGGGTTGTGAGGACTGATTCCTGCTGCTCCTGGAGAACACCTCTTACAGGTGAGTAACTACTCTTTCTCCAGGACCAAGCAGGAAGTCAGTCCTCACATATGGGTGACTCCCAAGCTCTGGGCTACCGAGGAACCCAGGCTGAACAAGAGAACTCCCTCTAGTCTCAGCAGCAAAGAAAGGCTTTTCAAGGACACAACCTCCACCGGTAGCCCAACAGAGGGCAGGAGTTGCCTAAACCTCAAAGAGATTCCGGAGTACTTCCTGGGCAAAATCACTGTCCCTACGGGACTCCCTCTCCAGGCAGTAATGGGCTGCAAACGTCTGGCTTGAAGACCAAGTTGCAGCCCTGCAGATGTCTACCAAGGGCACAGAGCAGAGATGAGCCACTGAGGCAGCCATTGCCCTGACACGATGGGCTGTGACCCTACCCTGCAAAGGAAGGTCAGCCGCCTTGTAAGCCCAGGTGCTACAGTCAGCCACCCAGATGGACAAGGTACGCTTGGACACAGCCAACCCCAACTTATTGGGGTCAAAAGATACGAAGAGCTGAGTAGCCCTTCTATGCCCCTGCGTATGGTCAAGGTAGAAGGATAAGGCCCTCCTACAGTCCAAGGTATGCAGGACTGCTTCAGCCTGGCTTGCATGAGGCCTAGGGAAGAATGTTGGAAGAATCACCTCCTGGTTGAGGTGGAAAGAGGAGACAACCTTAGGGAGGAACTTTGGATGAGTCCTAAGGACTACCCTGTTTCTATAAATCCTGGTGTAAGGCCTATGACAGACCAGGGCCTGAAGCTCACTTACTCGCCTAGCCGAGGTAAGAGCTATCAGGAAGAGTGTCTTCCAGGAGAGGAAGCGTAGTGGACAAGTAGCCATCAGCTCAAAAGGTGGGTGAGTAAGTTGCTGCAAGACCACATTCAGCTCCCACTCAGGGGCAGGAGGATGGATAGGAGGCTTGAGCAAAAGCAAGCCCCTAAGAAAGCGAGACACCAAGGGGTGACCAGACAGAGAATGTCCCTCCACCAGAGAGTGGTGAGCTGCTAGAGCTGAGAGGTGGACCCGAACAGAATTGGATTTAAGACCTTGATTTGACAAGTGCAGTAAGTACTGAAGGACTACTGGCACAGTACAGGAGAAAGGATCTTCTGTACGTAGCTGACACCACACAGAAAACCTCTTCCATTTGAGAGCATAGGTTTTCCTAGTGGACTGTTTCCTAGAAGCTAGGACAACCTCCTCAACCTCCTGAGGCAGGCCCCAGGGAGCCAAGACTACCCTTGCAGCCTCCAGGCCATCAAATTGAGAGCTTTGAGATTGGGTTGCAGAAGGGAACCCTGCTCCTGTGAGAGAAGGTCGGGTTGCAACCCCAGAGGTAGTGGAGGATCCACCGCCAGTTGAAGCAGAAGAGGAAACCAAGGCTGTCTCGGCCAATGGGAGCCACCAGCAGGACCGAGGCCTTGTCCTGAAGAATCTTGAAGAGAGTTCAGGCCACCAAGGGCGTGGGAGGAAACGCATAGAGGAGGCCCTGAGACCAGGATAACAGAAAAGCATCCGCTGCTATCCGCAGAGGATGCGGTTGCCTGGAGCAGAACTTTGGCAGTTGCTTGTTCGTTGGGCTGGCAAACAGATCTATCAAAGGGAGACCCCTTTTCAGGAAGATCTTCTGAACTACTGAAGGATGCAGCTGCCACTCGTGGGGCTGCAGTATTCTGCTTAATCTGTCTGCCAGGTAGTTATCCTGGCCTGGAAGGTACACAGCCTTGAGGAGCATGTTGTGCTAGAGGGCAAAAGAACAAAGGTTCTGAGCCTCCCGACAAAGGATCCTGGACCCAGTCCCGCCCTGTTTGTTCACATAAAACATGGCAACTTGGTTGTCTGTCTGAATCAGGACAGACTGGTGAGCCAGGGTAGGAGTGAAAGCTTTGAGTGCTAATCGAATAGCTCTGAGTTCGAGGAGATTGATCTGTTGTGCAGCTTCCCAGGGAGACCAGAGGCCCTGGGTGCACTTGCCCCGACAATGAGCTCCCCAGCCTTGCAGGGAGGCATCTGTTGTTAGCACTACTGTGTACCCTGGAACCTGAAAAGGCACCCCTTTCAGTAGATTGGGTGGGTGTAGCCACCAGTTGAGGGAGTGCAGAAATGGTCTGGGCACCCTTATTCTGTCGCTAAGGCTGCCTGTGGCCTGTGACCACTGAGCCCGAAGGTACCACTATGCAGGCCTCATATGGAGCCTGGCATGGGGGGTCACATGAACTGTCGAAGCCATGTGGCCTAGAAGCCTCAGGCAGAGTCTGGCGGAGACCAGGGACCTACAGAGAAACTGATTTGCCAAGGCCATCAACCTTTGGGCTCTGTCTTCTGGCAAGAATGCATTTGCCAGGAGAAAGTCCAACCTTGCCCCTATGAACTCCAAGTTCTGGGAGGGGAGCAAAGTGCACTTTGCGAAGTTTATGACAAACCCCAGGCTTTGTAGAAGAGCAATAGTCCTGAGGGTGGCTTGATTGGCCTCCTGACATGTCTGACCCCTGATGAGCCAGTCGTCTAGATAGGGGAAGACAAAGATTCCCTGATTTCTCAGGTAGGCCGCCACCACCGCTAAGCACTTTGTAAGGACTCTAGGGGCGGAGGTGAGGCCGAAAGGCAGCACTCTGTAGTGATAATGGTTTCCTCCCACAATGAACCTGAGGTACTTTCTGTGGTCTGGATGAATGAGGATGTGAGTGTACGCATCCTTTAGATCTAAGGAGCATAGCCAATCTCCCTGCTGGAGGTAGGGAGAAGGGTTCCAAGAGTAAGCATCTTGAACTTTTCCTTCACTAGGAACTTGTTGAGGTTCCTGAGGTCCAGAATGGGTTGAAGGCCACCGGTTCTTTTGGGCACCAGGAAATACCTGGAGTAGAATCTGTGACCTTGCAAGTGGGGAGGCACAGGCTCCACCGCCCTGTCCACCAACAGACCCTGAAGATCCTGAAGGAGAAGGTCTGTGTGCAGGGGAGGCCTGGGAGGCTCCCCTGGAAAGTATGGAGGAGGCAGTTGGTGAAAATGGAGGGCATAGCCCTTTTGGACTATCTCCAGCACCCAACTGTCCCCGGTGATAAGGGGCCACTGGCACTGTTCCCTCTAAGCTGTGCGCGTGTGCGCGCGCACACACCTCACCGAGTGAGCGCACATACTTTACAACAGAGCGCACAAAAATTACGGTTCTGATTCTGATAGAAAACAACACAGACTTTCTTAAAATTGAAAAGCTGTTGTGTATTTATGGTTTTCACAAGTTCTACAATATTTTCTAGTGCAATCAATGTGGTGTACATACCGTATTCTGACGTGTAGTCAAATTTTAAAGTATATAACTCTGAGTGTCGTTATGTGGCGCACAAAAATTTAACCTTCCTTCAAAAGCTGCACAGCTGATATTTTATGCGCGCACACAGCCTACAGAAAATTAGAGGGAACATTGGCCACTGGTGGGCAAAGAGGGCGAGACGACCTCCTGTGTAGGGTTGGGAGAGCAGTGGAGGAGAGGCTACGTTCAAGGAGTCAAAAGCCCCCACCCTGCTGAGTGGTAGCAGGGGCCTGAGGCTTGGGGGTCCTCTGCCTACGGGGCCCATTACCCTGGCCCTTGGCTTACTGACCCTGGGGGGTAGCTGGGGCAGCCTGATATTTTATTTATTTATTTATTTATTTACATTCTCTTATATACCGCGCTATTCTGCATCAGCGCGGTTTACATTGAACAAACTGAAATTACATTGAACAGGGTATTATAACTTGGAGAAAACTATTTTACAGGGAACATGGGCTATGGAGGGTTAAGTGGCTTGCCCAAGACCACAAGGAGCACCTGTGGGACTAGAAACCCCAGTCCTTCCAGCCCAAGGTTGCTGTCCTCTAGTGGGATTTGAACCCCCGACCTTCCGGCCTGAAGTACATTGCCCCAACCACTAGGCTACTCCTCCACTCCAGATATTCCGGGTACTGTTTATAGGCAGTGCCCTTCCTCGGGTAAAAGGGCTTTTTAACCGAGCCCTTCTTTTTATGAGAAGGGGCAGAGGTCTTCCTCGACAGCCTTGTCCGTGTGAGGTGCTCGGTCTCGAGCTGAGCGGCCTTCTCGGTCATGGGCTTGCCAAAAAGGTTTTCACCTCGGCAAGGGACATCGACCAACTTGTCCTGAACCCATGGCTCAAGGTCCGATGACTGCAGCCATGCCTGGCGTCGAGCCGCGATGCCGGCTGCCGCAACTCGGGCCGAAGCCTCAAAGCCATCATAGGCGGCGCGGGACATGAACTTCGAGCAGTCGCGAATCCCCGAGGACAAGGACTTAAATCTCTGCAAGGGTTCCCCGGAGAGACGAGCCAAGAACCCGGCCAACTCCTTGGCCAGATCCCGCAAGTACATGCCCATGTACAGCTGGTAGGACTGGACACGGCAAGCAAGCATCGAGCCCTGGAAGCACTTTCTACCGACGCCATCGAGGTTTCGGGCCTCCCTGCCAGGAGGCACCCCGGAGTGCATTTTCTGGCTCTTCAGACGATGCATGGCCGATTCCACAACCATGGAATGGTGTGGTAGCTGTGCCTTATGAAAACCAGGGCTCTTCCGGAAACGATAGATCGAATCGACTCACTTGCTAAGAACCGGCGCCGAGGCCGGTGCCTCCCACATACGGAAGAGGAGCCGTTCCAGCATCGGAGGAACCGGGACAGTAAAGGCCTCCTTCGGAGGAGAGTCATACTGTAGCGCCTTGAGCTCTTCAGCTCGAGGCTCTTCCTCGGGGTCCGCCGGAATAGCTAAGGCAGTGGCCATATTCCGGACGAACTCCGAGAACCGGGTGTCCTCCAGGGGGGGACCTACTCTGGGGCTCAGACTGCGGTGAGTCCGAAGAGATGCACCGAGTCTTGAAGGTATCAGGAGACTCCTCGTCCTCCGTCTCCCAAGCCGACTCGTCTGAGGAAGAGTCGGGGTCCGACCCCACGGGGCCCTGGAGCACCGGCATCGACGCCCTCGGTCCTGAACGGGAGGTCGAGGGAGACCGCGACCGAGGTCGACTCCGAGCCATGATGGACTCGAGTATCGGCTCGGTCTCCGGGGTCGACTTCGACATCGATGTCCCGGTGGTCGGGGCAGATGCGCCAGACAGGCTGGCCATCAGTGCCCGCTGCTGCTCCATGAAGGCAGACAATCTGCTCTCCAAGGCTGTCATCCTGAGACCCAGCTCGGGAGACGCAGCAGCCACCGACTCGGGCCCCGGCGGCGCCGGGCCCGACGTCGGCTCCCTGGGAGGAGAGTCCTCGAGGACTACGGGGCTTATGTGTCCAGCAGACTCCGGCTCCACACGAGGAACTTTGGCAGGCTTCTCCGGTTCCACGGGCCCGGGGCGACGGTCGGGGGTCTTAGACCTGGCCCTCAAGGAGCCAGGGACCTCCTCCGACGACGTCCTCGCGAGCTGTTTCTTCCTCTTGCGTTCCCGGTCGGGGGACCCCCTGTCCGAGGAGCTTCGACGGCGCTCGGGATCGGAATCCCGAGATGTCGAGGCCTCAGACGAGGTCCGGGCCCGGCCGGAGGCTGAGTCCGAGAAAAGCCTTTCCTTTTGCTGCTGGCGACTTCGTAGTGCCTTGAAAGACATCTTTCCACAGGACCCGCACGACTTAGGATCGTGGTCGGGGACGAGGCACCGAAGGCAGCAGTCGTGTGTGTCGGTGAGAGACATTAGTTTCTTACACCGATCACACTTCTTAAAACCGCTGGAAGCCATCGGGGAAAAAAGAGTCCCCGCGAGGTCAAAGGACCGGCCTTCCAGGGAAAAATGGAAAAAAGGGCGCGAACGCCAGCCACGAAGGGCAAAAACCGAAAAAGAAGAATCGGGCTCGATACCGGTGTACCGAACCCGGCGGGAGGGGAACCGGCGTCGAACTGGGAGCAAAAATTGCTGAAAAATCTAATTTTAACCGGGAAAACTGGACAGACGTCCGGTGGGCTTCACAGAAAAAAAGAGACTGAGGTAAGATGGCACCTTTAGGCGGGAAGGGAACGGCGCATGCGTGCCTGCATTCCCAAAGGCTTTCATAGAAAGCTGGGGAAATGCTCTGCTAGGGCTTCATCAGCGCCGATGACACCCATATGTGAGGACTGACTTCCTGCTTGGTCCTGGAGAATGCCTCTTTGCGGATGATACCAAAATCTGCAATACAGCAGACACCCAGGAAGGTGTAGATAACATGAGGAGAGATCTAGCTAAGCTTGAAGAATGGTCTAGAATTTGGCAGCTTGGATTTAATGTTAAAAAATGTAAGGTCATGCATTTGGGCTGCAGCAATCCAAGGGAGCAATATAGTATAGGGGGTGAAGTACTTTTGTCTACTAAAGAAGAGCAGGACCTAGGCGTGCTTGTGTCTGATGATCTTAAAGTAGCTAAACAGGTAGAAAAGGTGACGCAAAAGCTAGAAGGATGCTTGGGTGCATACGGAGAGGAATGGCTAGCAGAAAAAAGGAGGTGATAGTGCCTCTGTATAAGTCTTTGCTGAAACCTTATTTGGAGTATAGTGTGCAATTCTGGAGACCGCACCTTCAAAAGGATATAAACAGGATGGAGTCAGTACAGAGGGTGGCTACTATAATGGTTAGTGGTCTTCATTATAAAGCATATGAGGACAGACTTAAGGATCTTAATATGTACACCTTAGAGGAAAAGCGGGATAGAAGTGATATGATTGAGATGCTTAACTACCTCTGTGGTATACATGTACAGGGGGAGAACCTCTTTCAATTGAAAGCAAGTTCTGCTACGAGGGGACATGGGATAGATTGAGGAGTGATATGCGGAAATATTTCTTTACGGAAAGAGTGGTGAATCCGTGGAATAGTCTCTCAGTGGAGGTAGAGATGAGGACAGTATCTGAATTCAAAAAAGCATGGGACAAACACAGAGGATCTCTAAAGGAAAAAAGGGGGCTGTTGTAGTTGTTGATATGGAAGGACAGACTAGATAGGCCATGTGGTCTTTTTCTGTCATATTTCTATGTTACATTCAGGAATTCAGCCTGAAATCTCCTCAAGTTCTGAGCTGGAGATTAATTTTTCAGTGATCAAGAAATGTTTTCTTTTTAAGGAAGCTCACTGCTATTAGACATAATAGAGGTGAGTGGTTAAAAAATAGGCACCTTTTGAATGCTGGGCTTGGGGGAAACAGATCTGTGATGATTAGTGATGATAGGTGTTTTGTTATTTGTGTTACCAGTGTGCTACCATTAGCAGTGGGTCAGAGTTGGGGGGGATGTATTAAATTTTGTGGCATTTATTTATTTATTTAGCTCCCGCTTTTCACCGGGTCAAAGTGGTCAACTGGGGGATACATTTAACACAAGGGGATATGAGACACATACGCCAATACTTACAGGGAACATGGGCAATGGAGGGTTAAGTGGCTTGCCCAAGACCACAAGGAGTGCCTATGGGACTAGAAATCTTAGTCCCTCCAGCCTGAGATTGCTGTCCCCAGGTGGGACTTGAACCCCTGGCCCTCCGGCCTGAAGTACCTTGTCCTAACCACTAGACCACTCCTCCCTGCATGTGTAAGTACTGTGCTAAGAGTTTGGGGGGCTTATTTTTGGATTGGTACCAGAGTTGTTATTTTTAAAAAAAGAAAGTTAAAAAATCGAAAAAAATATGTTGACAAAAATTAAACTGAACCCCAACACCAGAGAAATAGAAACAATGATGTATTTTCCCCAAAATGTGCAATACTGAATATAGAGTAGATGTAAGTTTTGAAAACTGACATCGTCCAATCACTAAATTCAAAATAAAATTATTTTTTCTCCGTTTGTGATCTGCTATTTTATTTTTCTAATTGTGTTGATCCCAGTCTCTGGTTTCTGCTCTCCTCTGTCTTCTCTTAACTCTCTTTCTAGACTCTTCTATCCATCTGTCATTTTTCTCTTTTATACTGTCTTCTTCACTTCCTCACCTATATCCATCTCTAGTATTGATCTTTTCCTTTCAGCTTTCTTCCATTTTTCTCTCTATTCACCCAGCTTTCATTTCTTCTTTACTTCACACTCCCTCTTTTTAATGTAGATACCTACAGCTTTCTGTCTTTTCCTTACCCTGGATCTCCTGTTCCGCTTCCTCTTGTTCTCCAGTCTTTCACTAATGCTCCCTTTTCTCCAGCACATCCCCTCTGTCTTCCTACTCCCCCCATGTCCAGCACCTTCCCTGGATTCCCTATTTCCTACTACAACTTGTCATTTATATAGCGTTATGTAAGAGACAGTCCCTGCTCATCAGAGCTTACAATCTAATCAAAGTAAACATCCCCTCCTCATGTCCAGCCTCTTTCTGGCCTCTGTCTCCTTACTCCATCCTGTATCTAGCATCTTCCTTTTGTTGTCCTACTGCCCCTCCCCTTGTCCAGCATCTCTCTGTCCCTCCAATATCCTTCATCTCCCTGTCACCCTTCCCTCCCCCCCCCCCAGCGTTTCCCTTCTGTCTCCATACTTCCCTTCCCCGTGTCCAGCATCTCCTCTGTCTCCCTACTCCTTCCCAATATCCAACATCTCCCCTCTATCTCCTCAATCTCTCCTCATGTCCAGCATTTTGCTTGACATGGGGGATTAGGTGGACAAGGATCTCCCAGTCACCCTATTCCTCAACCACCCCAGCATCCACCTTTGTGTCCCTAGTCTTCATTTCCCCACCCCTTGCCATCATATTTCCTTTGCTACCTTACTCCTTCTCCTGTGGACATCCCTAAGCCAGAAGCCACTATACTGTATCTCATTTTTTTCTCCTCTTGATTCAGCATCTCCTGTTTCTTCCTTCTGCCCCAGTATCGCATATTCCTTCCTTCCCTCCCTGCTGCTGTTGCTTTCCAGGACTTACAAGAGCAGCAATAAATCAGCAAAAAAGAGTGGGGTTGTTCCGTATGTAGCATAGTATGCAAAGTCCAATCACAGCAAACAAAAGTGGAGGGGCTAAACTGAAAGAAGCAATAAAAGGGGCAATGGATCTATACTGTATGTAAGGAAAGTAAAGAAAAAGAAAAGGAAACCTATATGGTTCTCAAAAGAAGTGGCTGCATTAATAAAGGCAAAAACCACAGCTTTCACAAAATTCAGAAGATCACAAAAAGAGGAATACAGAAAAGAATACAGGATAAAGCTAAAAGAGACAAAGAAAGAAATAAGGATAGCAAAAGCAAAGGTAGAAGAAAAGATGGCTAAAGATGTAATGTATGGAGACAAAATGTCTTTCAGGTATATTCGGGGGAAGACTAAGACCAGAGGTAGAATTACAAGACTCAAAAGTGCCGAGGACAGATTTGTGGAAAGTGACATGGAAAAAGTAAAAATGCTAAACAAATACTTCTGTTCTATATTCACAAAACAAAAATCTGGAGAAGAACCATGTATACCTGATACATTTACAAATGGGAATGGAGTAGATACCACACCATTCACAGAAGATGATGTTTTTGAACAATTTGTAAAACTGAAAGTGAACAAGGCAATGAGACCATATAGAATACATCCCAGGATACTGAAAGAGCTCAGAGAGGTTCTGGCAGAGCCTTTAAAGGATGTGTTTAATAGATCCTTGGAGATGGGGGAGGTTCCGCAGGACTGGAGAAGGGCTAATGTACTATCTCTTCAAAAAAGTGGTAATAGGGGAGAGGTGATAAACTACAGGCCGGTAAGCCTTACCTCAGTGGCAGGAAAAGTAACGGAGGCACTACTAAAAGAAAGATTAGGGGATTTTATAGAAACCAATAGGTTGCATGAATGGAGGCAACATGGCTTTACCAAAGGACAATCATGCTAAACAAATTTGATTGAGATACTTGACTATGTGACCAGAGAACTAGATCAAGGGCATGAGATGGATGTGATCTTCCTAGATTTCAGCAAAGTCTTTGGATACTCTTCCTCATAGGAGGCTTATCACTAAACTGAGCAGCCTGCGGATGGGTCCGAAAATGGTGAATTAGATCAGATATTGGTTAACTGACAGATGACAGAAGGTAGTAGTAAACAGAATTCACTCAGAAGAAAGGAAGGTGTGTAGTGGAGTGCCCCAGGGATCAATCCAGGGACCAGTACTGTCCAATGTATTTGTGAGTGATATTGCTGAAGAACCGAATAAAAAAGTTTGCCTTTTGGCAGATGATACAAAGATTTGCAGTAGAATGGGCTCCTCTGAGGGAGTGGACAATATGAGGAAAGATCTACAAAAACTGGAAGAGTGGTTAAATGCTTGGCAGTTAAGATTTAATGCAAAGAAGTGCAGAGTCATGCACTTGGGATGCAGAAATTCAAAGAAATTGTATGCAATAAAGGGTGAGAGGTTGCTATGCACATACCAGGAGAAGGACCTCAGAGTGATAGAGTTTGAAGATCTCAAGGTGGCGAAACAATGTGGCAAGGCGGTAGCCAAAGCCAGAAGGATGCTGGGCTGCATACAGAGAAGAATAACCAGCAGAAAGGAGGAGGTATTATTGCCCCTTTACAAGTTGTTGGTGAGGCCTCACTTGGGGTATTGTGTTCAGTTTTGAAGACCATATTTCAAAGGATATAAAAAGACTTGAAATGGTTCAGAGGAAGGTAACCAAAATGATTTGGAGGGGAACAGGAGCCTCTTCTGTAGGTGGATGCTGCGAGCATTTGTGCCAGGCAGCTTTACCCAGTAGAACAGCTGACGTCTAGTGCTTTTAAAACTCAGGCCCTGCCGAGAGATCATGGGAACTGGAGCCTCTTCTGCTGCTGGATGCTGCCGGTATTCACGCCAGGCAGCTTTACCCTCTAGAACAGTGGTCCTGCCACTGGACGTGGTCGCACGTCCGTGGGAGTATGTCCGAAGAAGCATTCCAAAGGGGCAGTTTCTGCCCTTTTGGAGCCCCTTCGAAGCACTTTGGAGTTGTAGGAGTTTGGGAAGATATACCTCATGGGCAAGAGGAAGAAGAAATTGTGGTTGCAGCCTGACAAAAAGGTGGTGACAATGACTGGCCCTATGGACCGTCATGTGGTAGCTATGTCCTCTATACTCTTTGCAAGTCCCGGAATTATGCCTGACTCCTCAGAATCATTGGGGATTTTTATCCCACCTTGCCATTCCAGTGTTTTGTTATCTGAGGCTGGTAGTTCCTCCCAGGATTTGGTAGTGGTGCAACCCATCTCCACTGCTGAAGCCCAGGAGGGGGATGCCTCCGCTGGGATTTGTGACTCTAAAGCAGCAGCTTGTCTGCCGTTACAAAAGAGGTATGTTTTTCATCTTCTTTTGTTAAAGTTGTTCCTAGTTTGGCTGATAATTTTGCTTTGAAAGATATTTTGAATGCTATTACTCGTTAAGAAGTTTTTCTGGGTTCATCTTTGAAGGACTTGTTTGATTTCACAGTGGATGCTGCGGCGAAAATCACAGAGCATGATAAGAGACTGTGTGTTATGGATGAAGGGTTTCTAAACTTGAATCTCATGTTTCTGTGTTACAATTTGTCAGTACATCCTCTATGAAGGACAGTTTGGTTACTCATCAACACTTAGAGGCACTGGAAAATGCTAATCGTACACAGAATTTGAGATTTTTAAATTTTCCGTGTACTCATTATCTTTCTCCTACTCTTCTTCAGAAATTTCTGAGGGAGAAATTAGGTTTTGGTGATGTGAAGGCAATAAAAATCTCAAATATACATTATCTTCCTTTGATCAAAGTGGTACTGGCATGGACCAATTGTACGTTGTGGACAGTTTGGAGAGTTCAACTGATAAGATTTCTTCTTGTGCCACATTGATAGTTTCTTTTTGTTCTATATTGGATCAGAATAATATTTTGCATATGTTCTTTCAGAAGAAAAGTCTTTCTTTTTGTGGCCAAAAAATAAATATATTTTTGGATGTTTCTAGGACAACACAATTGAGGAGGAGGGCGTTTCTGGCTTTAAAGCCTGCTGTTTTGGAGCTAGGGGCATCCTTCTTCCTCAAATTCCCTTGTAAATGTATTGTGGTTCATCAAAATGTTCAGTATGTTTTTCTTGAGTCTGCTCAATTGGAGATCTTTCTCCAGGACAAGTAATGTTTAGATTTTTCTTGTCTTATTTCTTTGTTTTGGTTTTTTTTTTCTCTATAATGGCTTGTAAAAAGGTTAATATGTAATTCTTATCTGTCAGGTGGTGGTTTCCAGTATTGCCTAGATGTGGACTTGTATTTTGTTTAATGGGGTTTGTTTAATGTGTACTCTTTCCCAGAGTTGTGGGGTATGGGTTTCTTTTCTTTATTGTTTCCTATCTTATGAGTGTTATTGTAAGGTAATTGAAATTTCAGTTTAAAAAAATGATTTGGAGCCTGTGCCAGAAGACGTATGGGAAGAGATCTGAATATCTAAATATGTATATCCTAGAAAAGAGGAGGGGCAAGGGAGATATGATACAGTCATTTAAATACTTAAGGATATTAATGAACAAACAAATCTTTGTCAAAGAAGTGTAAGCTGCAAAACTAGAGGGCATAAAATGAAATTGCAAGGAGGTAAACTTAAAAGCAAAGTCAGGAAATACTTTTTTCACTGAAAGGGTGGTGAATGCTTGGAATGCTCTCCTGATGGAGATAGTAGTGGCAAAAACAGTTACGGAATTCAAAATGGCATGGGACAGACACAGTGGATCTCTTTATAGCAAACAGATAAAATGAAAACAAACAAATATCTTTTATACTTCAACAAATAGAGGAGTGGCCTACATGAAGCAGCAGGTAAAACCATAAAACCGTGGTTAGCAACATATGGGTAAAGTAAGGTGCGGCAAAGGCTAGCTTAACTTTACCTGCGGAAGCTAACCAGACAGTGGCTCAATATCACCACTGCCCGGTTTGGTTCCGGGTTCTGTGGCGACCTGGATCTTCAATGCTGGTGGTCGAATATGGTCACAGCATAGAATATCTGGGGTTAACTTTCAGTGGCGATGGCTAGCCAGTTCACAAGCGCTAGCCGTCACCGCTGAATATCCCTCTATGTTACTATGTTAGCACTGTCACACTGCTGATAGAACTGCCAATGCTGCTCTTTCTGGTGTGAACTTCCTGTTTCTAAGGAGCAGGACTGGAAGTGTTGCATACTGAATGATCCTGCACTTTTTCACAGTTTTTCACTGCGTCAGATCCTGGGAAGCAGCAGTTGTGGGAGTGTCAGATGTGAAGGGGAAGGAAAATGCTGGCCTAGGGGCTAGGACACCTTTGTGCTTTTCTCTGACTCCAACTCAAAATAGAAATCAGATAAAGCGTAGTTATTCACTTGTAACAAGTGATGGACCTTGGCCTGACCCAGTATGGCATATCTTATGTTCTTATGACGCTGTGTGGTCAGATCATCCAGATGTGCTCCCCAACCTAGTTTGTAGGCATCCATTGTCAGTGTGCATCAAGGTGGAGGCATCTTAAAAGGATAGATTGATGTGATAACTGATGACAAAACACCCGAACGACATTAGTTATCGCTCTCAACTCCAGGAAGTTGATCTGATGCAAGGCTTCTTGCTGAGACCAGAGGCCCTGCATACCCAGACCATTCGTTTGTTTCCATTGGGAGGAGAGGGTCCACTTCACTTGGCACATGTGGAGACGAGCGTAGGGGACTACATGGACCATTGAGGCCATGTGACCCAACAGATGAAACATGCCTCTTGCCGTGGTAAGACAACTGCACTGAATGATGCCTGCCTGTTCTGTGAGGCATTTGAAACGGTCCTTGGGCATGAAACCTTGAGCCGGAGTCGTGTCGAGTAGAGCACCTATGAATTCTGAGTGGCAGAAAAGTGAGGCTTTGGAAAGTTTATGACAAATCCTAGTTGTTCAAGCACCGAGATGGTGCATTGAATGGACAGATGCACAATATGTGGTGTCTCCCTTCTGACGAGCCAGTCATCTATGTAGGGGAAGACAAAGACGTCCAGGGTGCAGAGATAGGTTGCAACTACTGCCAGACATTTCATGAAAACTCTTAGGGTGGACGACAGGCCAAAGGGCAGGACTCTGTATTAGTAGTGCCTGTACTGTGGAGGTGGATTCCTTCTGCCAGGGCTGTTTAGCTGGCCACTCTCGGTTCTCAGCATCAGAGTCTCATCAAGGCGAGCTCCGGTGTCTATGTCAAAGTGGTCAATCCCAGGAATTGGCATCGTCCTTGACATTGAAGCCTGAGATACTGAAGCGGAGTCGGTGGCTGGCTGTTTCTTACCATGGCCTCTCGGTCCCAAAGGAGTGCGGCAACTGCATGAAGAACAGGAGCCCTGAGAGGGTGTTGATGTCAAAGAAGAGTGTGCTGAGGGCACTGAGTCAGATTCAAAAAGACTCTCGCGTTGCTTTTCCTGTTTCTTTTTTAACCCTTTCTTTATCATTTGCTGACACAAAGTACAAAAGCCGGGTTATGGACAGAGCTCAAGCACTGTAAGCATCAATTGTGCTTGGTGGCCAAAATGGTGCAGTTGCGGGAAGTACATTTCTTAAAACTGCTGACTGGCTTCTCCATGTCATGAAAAACAGCCTTTACCAGGTCAAAAGACTCAATGGCGGCCGGAACCGATGAAAAACCCCACAGGAAATGCGAGGTAAAATAGAGAAAGAATAAAAGTTAGTTGAAGTGCCAAAAAGGGCACTGGCATCAACAAGTGACAGTACCGAAGTACACAGGAAGGCAAAAAGATAAATTAAGCACTCCAAAGGGCACAGAAGAAAAATATTTTATCTGCAGTGACAGGACAAGTGTCCATTGAGCTCCGTGGAAAAACTAAGATTGAGGAGAATCACTGGGAAGGCATACATGTTTGCACAGCTGGATGCTCTCAAACGCTTCTTATTGGATGCGGGCTCCATTGGGGAATGTCACCCATATATGAAGACTGTATTCCTGCTTGTTCCTGGAGATAAAATGTTATCTGAAAACTGGTCTCCCTCAATGGAGTTAAAAGTTTGTATGTTCCACAATGCAAGCCTTTTTAGACACATTGAGAGATTCTGTTCCTGGGGAAGTGTCTAAATTTAAAAAAAACAAAAAACAATTGCCTCTTGATGGGTGGTGTCTCAAAAGGGACCATTCTGTCACCATAGCTATTTACATCAGTGATTCAGCTGCTTGGGTGGGCTAAAGTGGGGCAGGCTGCCATGACAAAGGGCTATCTAAAATCTTTGGTGTGGTATCTATGTAAAGGGACGGTGGCAGCACTCGGAATATAGCAGGGAAGGATCTGTGTGGCTCTAGTGTAGCTGCATCAGCTGCCTTTTCAACATAACTGTTACTGATAGCAATATGCACACCTAACACACTCTAGGACAAGGCTCGATAAACCCGTCGCCAGGTGGCCATGGCGATTAAAAAATCAGACTTGGCTCCTAGGCTCAAGCATGGTGTTTAAAATAACAAATAAGTAAAAAAATTGTGGCTGCAATCAAAGCAACATTTGCAGGGAAAGGCTGGGGCTCAGGAATGCGTCTACCAAGAGTCCTGGGGCCAGCGAGAGTGAGTCACAGTGGGGGGCTCCAGGTTCATGTTGAGGCTGTGAGTCACATCTGGATGTGAGATCAGGTGAGTGTCTGAAGTTGGGGGTCTGAGGGGCTAAGAAATGTTGAGTGCACTGGTGCAGGCAGAAGCAGCGATTGGGGTCAGCTGGCCTGTTTCATTGTTGCAGTGCCATGGGAGAGCAAGACTTTGCCTGCCAGTGGGCAAAGCTGTGGCCTTAAAGTTGAAGAGGCATGGTTACGACTGAGATCAGCCGGGCTGTAGAAGGCCAGAGGGATTCTGGGCAAACGGAAGAAATTGGGGTAAGGCTGGGGAAAGATTATTTTAAAATACATCAAAGGGGCTGCAAAGTGCTGCAAATCGTGGTCACTGATCCTTCTAGTTAGTTATTATTTTAAACACAGCCATGCTTCCTTTTCTTCCAGATGTCAGCACTGCTAAAACCTACAGTACTGCCATGCACAAACTTGCTGTGATCCCACGTAACACCCGCAGCATCCAGATAACTAAATTAAAAAAAAAATTAGCAACTGGTTACACTAGCTAAGAGGAGATTTACATTACTATTGCTATCACTCCAACTTTCTGAACTTAGCAGAGGCAGAAATGCTAGAAGCAGCTTATTTGGAGCAACTTAATTTTCTGAACAGTAGCAGCACAAAAAGCAACACAGACAAATTAAGAGAAGATTCTACAGTCCTGGCAGAGAAGAGAGGGTTGATGGTGGCTGCGGCTGCTGGGTGACAAGAGGAGGCGAGTGATAAGAGTGTGGGAATGAGAGAGAGCATGGGTCATGATAAGGTGGGGGAATGAGAGAGAGAGCAGGAGACTGGGTGGGGAGGAGCACTGCAGACTGTTTCTGCCACTGGCCTGTAGAGGTGCATTAAGGGTTGGATTTACTAATGGTTACAAAATTTTTATACCGCCTAAAACTAGGTGATTTACAACAACAACCAATACATTTACTAATTTTTATTTTCACTTGGACATGGAATGGGAAAACAGTCAGTAAATCAAGTTCTAAAGAAGTTACTAGACCTCTGAGGGGCTCCCCCCCATATCAACCTTAGTGAAGATGATGGGAGGAGGAAGGTCTCGGCCTCTAGCTCCTAACCTTTTGGGCTGCTTCTATATCCTCAAAAAATTTGTCGAGGCCTGCTCTAGGGAATTATTTGCCAAAAAATCAAAACAATGCACTAAAATAATACAACATGTTAAACAGAGCAGGTACTTTGTTCCCAGTCAGCCCTAGACCCCTTCTTCAACATCCTTCTGATTTATTTATTTATAAAAAAATTTATATACCATTTTCCTAATGGCCATGTGAAGAGCTGTGTTCAGCAGCACTAGTGAGGCAGCCATAAGGTTTAGCTGTGGGTAACCCTTCCCCCCAAGCCATGAGGATTTTACATAGTGATCAGCTTGCTAAGAAAAGACATAAAGGTTTCAGTAGGCACCCTTCCCCCCCACCCCCCCTCCAGACCTGAGCACAATACCCCCTTGCCCAGAAATCAGCAGACCAGAGCATACCGGTTTGGACAGGTCACCCAGGCACCTTCCCCGGGTCACCCAGGCACCTTCCCCAGGGGCTGCTGATTGGTGGACAGAAAATACCTGAGATGAATGAGATTGTAGAATGAGTTTAAAAATGTACTGTATATAAGACAATGTAGGACGTCCTTCGGGGCTCAGATTTTTGTGGAGGGTACCGGCTCTCTGTCTGAACCTGTGTGCACATTAAAAGATCCTGTTTGCATTCCAGCCTGTCTGTGTGCTTCCTTCTGTGGGTGAGTGAGAGAATGAGAGCATTTTCAGCTGCTTGGCTGCAACATTTGGCACCCCAGGTGGGACCGTTTTAAATTAAACAAAAAGCCTCTCTCATCACACCCACGGTGGGAAGACTTCTGCTCTTGCAGCATCGAGCCTCCACCGGTCAGGGACCGGCCCCTCCAGGTGATTAATGGTCCTTGGCGCCCCGGGCCCCTTTGTGCTCCAGAAGGACACCTTGACTTGTCTGGTCAGTCGGTCCCTGCGGCTGACCCCCCGATTGAAAACCGGCTGGATAGACTGGCATCCAAACTCTCTCTGATCAGAGGTCTGGTGAGTACTACTGCCTTACTGTTTTACTGTTTGGGTAGTTCTGTATCTGGAAATTCTGGTAAATCCGGTAAATTCTGTGAACCTGTAGCGGCATGATCACCCGCAACGAGCAGTCCGAGTAAGGGCCCCAGAATCCCTGAAACCACTGCTCATCCAGTCTGTGGGGAAAAAGGGGAGGTGGAGGTAGCGCCAAAAATGGTCGCAGTAACCTCGGGTACCTTAAAGCACTTTAAAGCGCTGCCAAAACTTCTTAAAATGACCAAAAACATTAGCACTTGTCCCCCTTAAGTGTGCCTTTCAAGTTGTTTATTAATAATTGCGCTGATCGCAATTCTCCGATGATCGGGGCGATTTATTTAGAGCCTACACACGCTGTCTCTAATGAAGCATACTTGGGGGCTTCTTTTGTGCTGCCATGTGCTTCTAGAGTTGGGGGCTTCTTTTGTGCTAGTGATCCTGGAGCTCCATCTACTGGACATTAGAAAAATAGCTAGCTATATTTCTCATATTACTATTATCCTCATGGTAAAAGTTAAATCCTATGCTACAGCTAGAGAGAGTGTGTGTAATGTGTATTTGTAACAGCTGCTACTGAGGAAAGAGAGTGTATGAGTATTCGCTGCTGAGACGTCTCTGTTTTCTGTTTTCCCTCTTTCTTTTTCCCTTTGTGGTCCTGTGTGTTTTGCGCAACCAAACTCTGCCTGTTACCTGGATTATATTGTATATTGTATTCCCAGAAGTGAGATTAGAAAATTTACACTGAACATTGCATTCCTTAAATTGAGATTAGAAGATTTACACTATAAATTGTGATTTGTAAATTGTGATTAGAGCATGGGGTCCGGAGGCTAAATTGTAGAGAAGGAGCATCCGGACCAGTTTCCCTATATAGATTCATGGCTGATCCATATAGTTAATGTGCTGTTATGTAGAAACTGTTAGAGTGTCTCTGTGTTTAGTTGTGACATTAGGGAAAGATTAGGGAAAGAAAGTTTTTGTCCAGACATTAGGACTTTATATTTCAGGATTGATTTTGATACTCTATCAGTAAAAGGTGAAGTTATTAACAAATCGCCCCTGTGTCCCCAAACAGTGAAAAACACCAGGTCTACTGATTGCAGGGAAAGGGACAGTTTAGAAAATGTTTAAAAAAGAAATCCAAGAAGGGGATAGATAATGAAAAAGGGGACTGAATCCGGCCCCAACCTCATAGCTTCTCCTCTAACCTCTGAAAATAAAGAGGAAAGGGACTGTTCCCTGTAAATAAAAGGAGAGTAGGGTTTACTGTATGTAGACTGTTGTACTGGTGTAGCAGTGAAGGAAGACAATTGCTTTGTTTAATGCATATCCAGTTTCATTGCTATGTTTAATGCATGATCAGTGGTCAGGGAACCAGGTTTTTTGGTCATGCCTCTCAGCGGTGAGTGGGGGGTGGTTGGAACTGCTGAGATGGTTTGCATAACTACAGAAAGATACTAGGAATGAAACCATTGAAATTGTTTGCATAGCTATAGAAAGATACTGGAAGATCAGGGAGGAGTTTCTTCTTCTAGCAGATGAATGGAGGCCCATTAGAGAGGACAAAAGGACAAATCACCTAGGAGTCTTTCTCCTAGCAAACAAATGGAAACCCATTAAGGAGGACAAAAAAACCCCAATTCACCTAGCTTCACAACAATCCTCTTGTCATCAATTTTAATTGTAGAGTTTAAGCTTCTAGAACCATGGGGTTGCCTCCTTTGAGCATCCTCAGATGTCTGACCAGCATCTTGATTGTGTAAGGGTGGGATCAAACAAAGGCTGGTCAAATTACTATTAGCAAAGATGTATGGGGTGGGGAATATCTGTAAGGCAAAGCTCATGTGTAAGAGCTAGCCTGCAAACCATTTGTTACAGCCTATAAAAAGAGAGAGAAAAATCCTTATAAGATTATGAAGAAATAAAGACTTTTTTACTTTTTTAAGGTCCCTGTTTTTCCCAAGATGTTGTTAAAGCATGTTACTTTTCAGAACTACCCAGGGGGGAGGGTTTAGAAAACCTTCTTATTCCAATCAGATAGGCTGCTAGCTGCTATACTTAAAAGACTAATAGTCTTGTGTTTAAATGTTTTAATCTACAGTAAATATTGTTTTTCTTTCATTGCTGGCTGTTCATTGCCAAGTGCCCCTGGATGCTAGATCAAACAAACAAGGCATGAAACTAAGGAAACTGTTTCTGTTTTCCTTTGACCTTCAAAGTAGAGGTTAAGAGCTCTGAATAAAAAGGGTAATCCAGCTTGAATTTTTATCTCTGGTACATATATTTGGTTTTGACTGCATATACAAAATTAAAAGTTAAAAGGGATTTTATATACTGTGCCAAGCACCTCACAGAGGGTTTTCAGATCAGTTTGATGCCAGTCTCAGGTATTGTTAGGTTTTAAATAAAATGTGAAAAGGAATATTCTGCATTAAAAATATACAAGGAGAAGTGTTTGCATTCCAGATATCCCCCAACCTTTTCATGCAAAAGTATCAGTTTCATCATTTGAATGCCTGTTTTTTGAACTGTAAGATTTAAGGCAGCTCAGTGCTGATGACTGCTGAACAGGACGGTAACACCATAGGTGCCAACTACACCAGAAAATATGGAAATATTTGTAAAATTATTTAACTTGAGTTGATTGGACAAAACCAAATCTTGCTTGTCAGCAATGATCCAGGAGAGGTTTGAGAAAAAGAATGAGAGAAAAGAAACAATACTAAGTTTTTAAACAATTGTTTTATATTCTTAGCAGCCTTGCCAAATAAGGATACATTAGTATGGGTAATTTGAAGTGATGTATCTGGCTAATGAATATGTTAAAAAAAAAAAAAAGGAGATGAGCATTTTATTCAACTATGCCGTCTCCAGAATCTTCAATTTAGGAATTCATCTAAGCCCCAACACATACTCAACAATTAGAAATAGACATCTGGAGACAGGCTGGGGGGCACCTTGCACCTTGATGAGCTTTGGAAAACCCACACTGGCCATGTGGTACTTCCAGATGCTTTTTGCCTCATTTTGCCCCTGTATGTCCTGGCCAGGCACGCATGGGCAAAAGAGGGATGATTTGATGACAAATTCTCACAAAAATTGGTATAATTCTAAAAAACCTTGCCAGAAATCGCAGTATATGTGTGTGCAAATTGTCTGATCTATAAACATGTAAAGATCAGTCAAGGGCATAATGGAATATTTCTTACCTGCAAAGGAATCTCCAGTGGTAAAGAGACAGAGAGACAAAGAGTTTATCAAACTGAGAGACATAGTTGACACCATATGAGATAGTTATGATCTTAAGTAAATATGGATGAAATTAAGTTTATATCATTGTGAAATCTAATCCAGCATATTTAGTTTTTTTTTTCATTCAATATTGGTGCTGCTTTTCTGAATAAGGCCTGGAGCCATGTCACCAATTGCAATCCAGAGAGTCCAGCAGAGAGAATTGGCCAGAGTCCAGATGGAACAGACCATCCCAAGAACTCAGAACTACCCACCGCTGAAATGTGTGAAGGAGTCCCTATCTGGATCAGTGTGTCACATTGAAAAAGGGCCAAGATATCTGCCTATGAGAATGAAAGGTTCAAATTTTGAGAGAAACAGAACTTAAACTTCAGAGAAAGGTGAAGCACACTGCGAGGTCCTGGGGAACTGCTGAGAGGCAGGACCACATTGTCTGAGAATGGGAGGAGGACTATTGGACTGACTGGGGGTTTTTGGGGGCTTTTGTGAATGATTGTATTGTTATCCTTTTAATATTGTTTTCTTAGAAAGTAACTGAAATCTACAAGCCATTTCGGCTTCAGCAATTGCAATACCCACACCAGCTCAAGTTTTGCTGTACTATTCTCAGAGCTTTCTTTATCACATTATTAAGCACTGCTGCTTTTGATACACTTTCATGTTATGTGTTTTCAATATTATTGTTGCTGCAAGAAAATGATGTTACAATGTATGTTGTCTCTAGGGAACAGTACCAGAAGCTGCTTTTCTGATGCCCCCTATCTGTCTCAAATGGTTGTTGTCCATTGCCCTTAGTGGGATTACTTTTGCCCCATTCACAAGAAAAGAAAAAGAAAAATTGGGGAATGAAGGGAAATTGGCTGATAGGTATGTCTAGTATGGCTGCATCCTTGCCTGAGGCTGTAATACATTATGATGGCACAGAAAAAAACATGTGGGCTAAGAAAATGAGTACCCAGAGCCCAGCACAACAAAAGTAAAGCCAGGGGGAACCATACTCTGAACAGAAGTGCACAGAGAATGGACCCAGCTAAGAAACAGATCAGGCCTGAAAGTGCACAGAAAATGGACCCAGCTAAGAAAAAACATGCCAGGCCTGAACAGATTGAACAGGCCTGAGCAAGCTGGGCAAGCCTGGACAAGTTAAACAGGCCAAACAAAGCTGGTGATACAAAGTGCTCATGAGCCCTGAAGACTACAGTGTTAGTGATTAATGAAACAAAGGGGATGGCAGGGTGTAGCCAGAATGACTCAACACTAGCAAGAATAAAAGCCATTAATATGTTAATAAGGGTGGATCCAAGGGAAAGAGACCTCTGCAGACCCTACAACCTTTTACAGACAGTACAGCAACTTTTGCACACGGAACAAAACTTTTGTGCAGGAGTTGCTACAGAGGGTATAGGGTATGTGTTGTTTTAAACTCACTGACGCAAGTGTTTCCATTGAACACTCTATCCAAGACCTACGTGATCTAGTTAATCATATTACTGACCCGTCCATGGGTCCTGGGTGGTTTATGAAGTGGTTCAGTTGGCTAGGGGGACTAAAAATCCTAGTGGTAGGGGTTCTTTTTATTTTACTGCTATGTGCCATTCTGCCATGTTGTATCCCCATTCTTTACCGCTTCATTACCACCACCCTTGATACCCTGGTAGAACGCAAGGCAGCTACCACTGTCATGGCCCTGACCCAATACACCCACCTGCGGCTTGCCTCCAGTAATACTGCCCTCTACCGCCCCTAGCGGTTGAGGTCTCACTTAAAAAGGGGGGAGTGAGGCAGCCATAAGGTTTAGCTGTGGGTAACCCTTCCCCCCAAGCCATGAGGATTTTACATAGTGATCAGCTTGCTAAGAAAAGACATAAAGGTTTCAGTAGGCACACTTCCCCCCCCCCCCCCTTCCAGGCCTGAGCACAATACCCCTTTGCCCAGAAATCAGCAGACCAGAGCATACCGGTTTGGACAGGTCACGCAGGCACCTTCCCCAGGTCACCCAGGCACCTTCCCCAGGGGCTGCTGATTGGTGGACAGAAAATACCTGAGACGAATGAGATTGTAGAATGAGTTTAAAAATGTACTGTATATAAGACAATGTAGGACGTCCTTCGGGGCTCAGATTTTTGTGGAGGGTACCGGCTCTCTGTCTGAACCTGTGTGCACATTAAAAGATCCTGTTTGCATTCCAGCCTGTCTGTGTGCTTCCTTCTGTGGGTGAGTGAGAGAATGAGAGCATTTTCAGCTGCTTGGCAGCAACACTGTAACAAAAATCCTGTGGTTACAGGCAACCATAAAAGGATTTGTCTATCAGTTTTTTGGTAGGTTGCCAGATAGCCATTAGACTTCAGATCTGCTGGCTTTTAAATTTATTCTTGAGTTATCAAACACGTTGGAATATGTACCTTCTGTATTAGCTGTACCAATGGCTATTATACTCTCTTCAGAACCAGGCATATTGTGAATAAAAAACCCCTACAAAAACTGCTCAGGACCTAGGGAGCAATTATATAATACATGATAGCACTAACTTCCAGGAGTCATACGACAAGGATCTACCTAGGAAAAGGCAGCACCATAACCACTGCAGTGGGACAGAACATCAATACACCTATTGGGAAAATGAAACAAGCTGGATTACTACAGACTGATACTACACAGACTTTAAGTGCTAACAGAATACCTGGCCTCTTTCACACACACAAGACACAGACTCTCATCAAGTATAGAATAAGTAACCACAAACTAGAAATATGTAGACAAAAATTAAACTGAAACACCAAGAAGCAGACTTGGCATGCAGTGCAACACCACGGAAAAATAAACAGTGATACATTTCTCCCTGTATTGTGCAAAATGTAAAGATAGCATAGCCCAATCAAAGAATTCAAAATAAAATTCTCTTTTCTACCTTTGTTGTCTGGCAATTTTATTTTTCTGATCATGTTGGTCCCAGTCTCTAGTTTCTGTTTTCCTCTGACTTCTCTTAACTCTCTTTCCAGGGTCTTCTGCCCATTTATCATTTTTCTCTCTCCTACCATCTTCCTCACTTCCTCCCCTATATCCAACTCTGACATTGATATTTTCCATTCAGCTTTCTTCCATTTTTCTGCCCCTACCCACTCAACTTTCATTACTTCTTACTATTGCATCAAACTATAGCTTTCCATTTTTTTCTCTTACCCTGGCCCTCCTTCTTCAAGGACTAGACTAAGGATTTCTGTCACCCCAGGCAAAAACCCCGGCCATGTGACCCCCTCCCACTCTGAGCTGTGCCACCCTCCCCCCACGCTGAGCTGTGCCGCTGCTCCCTGCTGCCACTGATTCTGGTGGTAGGGAGACAGCTTGGCTTGGTGGCAGCATCCTGTGGCAGGCCATGTGCTTCGGCACACATGACCTGCCGCTTCTGACCTCCCTCCGACACAACTTCCGGAAGTTGTGTCGGAGGGAGGTCAGAGCAGCAGGCCATGTGTGCTGAAGCACATAGTCTACCATGGGCGCTGTGCCATGCCACCCATAGAGATCCGCTGCCCTAGGCGTCTGCCTATCCTGCCTAGTGGATGATCCAGCCTTACCTGCTTCCCTTCCTCTTATTTTCCAGTCTTTCACTAACTCTCCCCTCTCAAACGCCATTCTATCAATGATCTCCTCTCTTTCTACCTTCTTCCAAACAGCTTCTCCTCTCTCTCTCTTTCTACCCTCTTCCATCCAGCACCTCCCCTCTGTCTCCCTACTCTCCCTCCCCATGTTCAAAATCGTCTTCATCTCCTTACTCCCTCCATATCCAGCATTTTACCTTTCTCCCTACTCCCCCCAATGTTCAGCATATCCACCTTGTTTTCCTACCCCCTCCCATGTCCAGCATCTTCCTTCTATCACCCTACTCTCTCCCCTTCTGTCACCGTACTCCCCCTCCTTTGCCCACCCCCAAGTCAGAAGTGGCAACCATCATATCCTCCTCCCAGATCCAGTATCTCCCATTTCATACCCTCACCTTAAGTTATCAGAAGCCTCCCATTTACAGGGATTGTCTCCAGTTTTGACATAGTATCCCTGATTCCATGGACTATAATCACCTCCTGTCCCCAATTTCAGTGGGGACAGAGGCAAAGGACATTGCTTCTCCTGCCTATCCTTCTAATGCAATCTTCTCAATCCTGGTAGGAAAAGATATAAAACTAACATTTTTTTAAAAAAGAGGAGGAATGTTAGAGATAAATAGAATATTTATCAATATGTATAAAATAAGAGGTAGATATGCTGGTGTAAATAATAATCTGAAGGACAGTTTAGTAATATTACGATAAAGTTTAAGGATATATGTATGTAAGCTTATAATGCAGGAAGAGTTGCTACTGAACATGTCATGGTTTAATGGGAGAAAGTCAACATGGATTTAGCCAAGGAAAGTCTTGTCTTACTAATCTGTTATATTTTTTGAAGGTATGAATAAGCAGGTAGACAAAGGTGAGCCAGTCGATATAGTGTATATCAATTTTCAAAAAGCCTTTGACAAGGTCCCTCATGAATCCAAAATCAGTAAACCAAATGGAATCAACCTAAATATCCCAAAGACCAAAAGATTCCAATGCTCAATACCCCCAAATACACAATTCTTTTTGTCGGAGCACACCAACCCAGTGCCGAGAAACCGCTCCAGGCACCACTGTGGCAACTCCTTTTATTAAGATGTTTTTATATGGATAAAAAAGAGAGAAATCCAAAACTTAGCTTTTAAAGAGTGCCATCCAACGCAGCTAAAGTATGCCAGTGATTCAACAATGACGACGCGGCTCATGTTTCGGGTTCTTCATCAAAAATGTTGCAAAACCCTGCTTCAGGTCCATCCACAACTGGCAAGTAGGAAAGCATGAATGAAAAACCACGGGGTTGTAGCACACCAAATAGACATCGGCGTCTGACGTCAGCTTCCGTTGAAAAATCGAAGCCGCCAATCACAGCAAAGAAGACCCAAACAGAGGGAATCCAACTGCACAGAGAAACCCTAGATGGGAACCTCCAAAAAGTCACGCAGATAATAGTATGCCAGTCCACTTGAAGATTAAGACCCTTAGGGGTAACAGAGTTCACTGAATATATCCAACGTTGCTCATGCCACTGTAATCGTTGTTCCCTGTCCCCACCCCTTGGATCATGGGGAATAAAATCCAATACTCGCCATCGCAATGAAGAAAAATCATGCCCAACAGTTAAGCAATGGTCCACCATAGGAGCAAAGAGAGTTTTAGTACGTAACCTGGAAGCATGCTCCGACAGACGGACCTTCACCGTACGTTTAGTACATCCCACATAGTAGAGGGAACAAGGGCAAACAATCAAGTATACTACAAAGGAGGAAGCACAGTCAGTGTGACAAACCATTGTATAGGTCCGAGATGTATGTGGATCAATCCAATCAGAACCCTCCAAGGTAAGTGAACAGTAAGTACATTGCCCACATGCAAAATGCCCATTAGCATTATGCCGTTTCACAGGGCGATCCTGCGGAGAAGTGGTGTGCATGATCAGATCTCTCAAGTTCACTGTACGGGAGTAAGCAATGTGCAGAGTAGTTTCCTGAAAACATTCATGCGAGCCCAAAACGGGCCAAAAACGATGTAACACCTTAGTAACTTGAGGCATACTATGAGTGTAAGGCAACACCCCAGTGATCACTTGGTCAGAAGATGTAGACATAGAGTCTCGCAGAGAGAGAAGCCACTCTTGATTTCCTCCCACAACAAACCTGAGATATTGTCTGTGGTCTGGATGAATAAGGATGTGAGTATAGGCATCCTTTAGATCTAAGGAGCATAGCCAGTCTCCCTGCTGGAGGTAGGGCAGCAGGATTCCAAGGGTAAGCATCTTGAACTTTTCCCTTGCCGGGAACTTGTTGAGGTTTCGCAACTCCAGGATAGGTCTGAGGCCTCCTGTTCTTTTTGGTATCAGAAAGTACCTGGAATAAAAGCCGTGACCTCTCAGGTGGTGGGGCACCGGTTCCACAGCCTGTTCCTGAAGAAGACTTGCTAACTCCTGAAGGAGTAAGTCCCTGTGCAGAGGGAGTCTTGGAGGCTCCCCTGGAAAGTAGGAGGGAGGTACCTGGTGAAAGTGTAGAAGATAGCCTTTCTGAACTATATGAAGCACCCAGGTATCTGATGTGATGGCTGACCACCTGTGGGCAAAGTGGACCAGCCGGCCTCCTGTGCTGAGAGAACCCAGTGGAGGGGGAAGAGTCAAAAACCCCCACCCTGCTGAGCAGGGGCCGGTGTTGTGGGCTTGGGGGCCTGCTGCCTACGGGACCCATTACCCCTTCCCTTGGCCTGCTGACCCTGTTGGGGAGCTGCTGAGGCCTGATAATGAGGGTAGTGTTTATAGGCAGCCGCCTTCCTCAGGTAAAAGGGCTTTTTCCCCGAGCCCTTCTTCTTCTGAGAAGGGGCAGAGTTCTTTCTGGACAGCCGAGTCCTGGTCAGAGTCTCGGTCTCGATCTGTGCAGCCTTTTCAGCCATGGGCTTGCCAAAGAGGTTTTCACCTCTGCAGGGGACATCGACCAACTTGTCCTGTACCCATGGCTCGAGGTCGGATGACTGAAGCCAAGCCTGTCGGCGGGCACCGATGCCGGCTCCGGCTACTCGAGCCGATGCTTCAAAGCCATCATAGGCTGCTCGAGAGATAAACTTCGAGCACTCCCGAATACCAGTGGACAAGGCCTGGAACCTCTGCAAAGGTTCCTCGGAGAGACCAGCAGAGAACCCGGCAATTTCCTTTGCCAGGTCTCGGAGATACATGCCCATGTAGAGCTGGTAGGTCTGGACGCGACAAGCAAGCATAGAGCCCTGGAAGCACTTCCTACCGAGGGCATCCAGGTTCCGGGCCTCCCGGCCGGGAGGCACCGAGGAGTGCATCTTCTGACTCTTGAGTCGATGCATGGCCGATTCCACCACCATGGAATGGTGCGGTAGTTGGTGCCTTTTGGAACCCGGGGCTCTTGCGGACTCGATAAATGGAATCGACCCGCTTGCTTAACACCGGCGCCGACACCGGGCTCTCCCACATGCGGAAGAGAAGTCGCTCCAGCATCGGAGGAACCGGTACAGTAAAGGCCTCCTTCGGGGGAGAGTCATACTGGAGGGCATCGAGCTCTTCGGCTCGAGGCTCCTCCTCGGGATCCGTGGGGAATGCCAAGGCCTTGGCCATATCCCGCACAAAGTCCGAGAACCGTGTGTCCTCTGGGGGGGACCGCCTCCGAGGTTCTGACTCGGGCGAATCCGATGGGACACACCGAGTCCGAAAAGTACCTGGGGACTCTTCGTCCTCCGTCTCCCAGCCCGACTCCTCGGTGGAGGAATCGAGCAGCTCCGGTCGGGTGGGCACCGATGCCCTACGCCCCGACGCCGAGGCCGGCATCGACGACCTCGGTCCCGAACGGGAGGCCGAGGGAGACCGCAACCGAGGATCGACTCGAGCTCGCATGGACTCGAGGATCGGCTCGGTCTCCGGGGTCGACTTAGACGTCGACGTCCCAGTGGTCGGGGCAGATGCACCGGCGAGGCCAGCGATCAATGCCTGCTGCTGGTCCATGAAGGCAGCAAAACTGCTCTCCAAGGCCGTCAACCTGAGTCTGAGCTCAGGAGACCCAGCAGCCCCCGACTCGGGCCCGACGTCGGCTCCTTCGGAGGCGAGTCCACGAGGACTACAGTACTCACGTGTCCAGGAGACTCCATCTCGAGACGAGGATGTTTCGAAGGCCTCTCCGACTCCGAGGACCCGGGACGGCTATCGGGGCTATGCGACCTGGCCCTCGAGGAACCAGGAGCGTCCACCGACGCCGCCCTCATGGGTTTCTTCTTCCTATGATGTTCCCGGGCAGGAGACCCCCGCTCAGAGGAACTCCGATGATGCTCAGGACCAGAGTCCCGGGACGTCGAAGCCTCTGATGAGGTCCGGGCCCGGCCGGACGCAGAGTCAGAGAAGATATGTTCTCTTTGATGCTGCCGACTCCTCAACGCTTTTGAGGACATTTTGCCACACGGACCACAGATCATCGGGTCATGATTGGGTCCGAGGCAGCGGAGGCAGCAGTCGTGTGTGTCGGTAAGAGACATAAGTTTCTTTTACCGATCACACTTCTTAAACCCGCTGGCAGCCATCGGGGGAAAAAGGGCCCCTGCGAGGTCATAAGACAGGGCTGCCAGTGAAAAAAGAAAAAATGGCAGGAACGCCAGTCACGAAGGACAAAAACCGAAAAAATAAAGAACAGACTCGATACGGCGTATCGGGTCCGGGCGGGAAAAGGATCTGGCGTCGAACCGAGAAAAGAATAGTAAATAAAAACAACTTTTTCAGCGGCAATCACAAACAGCGTCTGTAGGGCTCCGCGGAAAAAATAAGACTGAGCAAGATGGCACCCTTGGGCGGGAAGGGGACCGCGCATGCGCGCTGCAATTCCCAAAGGCTTTCTTTGAAAGCTGGGGAAATTGCTCTGCGAGGGCTCCGTCGGCGCCGACGTCACCCATATGTGAGGACTGACTTCCTGCTTGGTCCTGGAGAACAGTTGTTTACTCCTTCAAAAAGTAGAAAAACTAGGGGACATTCAATGAAGCCACAGTGTAGTCGATTTATGACTAATAAGAGAAAATATTTTTCCACTCAACGAGTAATCAAACTCTGGAATTTGTTACTGGAGGTGGTAGTAGAAGCTGTTAGTGTTGCTGGCTTTAAAAATGTTTGGACAAGTTCCTGAGGAAAAATCCATAAACCATTATTAAAGAGGACCAGGGAAATCTACTGCTTACCCCAGGATAAGCACTGTGGAATCTGTGTATCTTTTTGGGAATTGGACAGGTACTTGTGACCTGGATTGGCCACTGCTGGAAACAGGATACTGGGCTTGATGGACCCAGTATGGCATTTCTTATATTTTTATGTTCTTATGTCTTTTTTAAATGTTTGAAATTACAGAATGCTATCTAGACTGGTCATTTTGAAATACATGGGGAAAAGATGCCTGAGGGAGGACCACTGCCCCTTTCAGCTTAGTTCAGCCTTGCCCAGAGGTCCCAGATTTGCTCTCCAAAAATCTGGTAACCCTACTTCACCCCGGTCTAACATCTGCTTTTCCCTTCCTCCCCACTGACATCCCCAAGACTGTTGCTTCTCTGCACATGTGGCAGTGGTGAAAAACAGCAAACAAGTGCAGGACTGCTTAGTATGCAGTACTTTCACACAGCTGAGGGCTCTGACAGTCCTGACCCTGAGAAACAGTAAGCTTTCATCAAAAGGGATGGGACTGGCAGAGCCTTCAGTGGTATGGAGGTACAGCATACACAGTAGTTACCCAGCTTGTTTGCTATTTTTCAATGCTGCTGCAGGCCCAGGCATTTGGCAGCAGTAGGGGTGTCAGCAGAGAGAAAGCCCAGGGGAGGAAGCAGATGATGAACTGGGGGTTAGGGCACTTTTTTTGCCTTGACGCCAAGTCAAACTGGTAGTCAGATTAAATAGCAGTGCTTTCTGTCAGTTTGACTTGAAGTTGGTGGTGGAGGGGTCGAGGTTGAGGATGGGAATGCTTAACTTCCCCAGGTCTCTTATACAGGGCACATTTAAATGGCACTGCCATTTCTGCAGGTTGTGGGGAGGGGTAAAAGAGGCAGCAATGGGGGCAGGGGTAGAAGCAGTGGAGGGGGGAGGCAGGATTGAGGGTGTCACATATCCTTGCACTGGCCCTGATGGAGTAGCAGATAGCAGGTGCATCTAAAATCACTTTTTTAACATCAAATGTGACTGAGACAAATCTAGAACTGGAACAGAATGCACTTGTCAAAAGGATTTTGTTATTGCGAGTATTAACTATTGAACTACTTGTACGTACAAAACACTGTGGCAAAGCTTTCATTGGTGAGAAGTTTCATTCTCACACATAAAATTTAAGACCCTTTCTTTTGTGTATAAGTTGCTCCATGATCTAGATTCAAGTTATCTGCGAAAAAAGCTAAGTCATTAAGTTCTATTATGGTCCCTGTGCTCAACTGGGGAAACACTTTTGATGATGTTTCCACCTTTGAAGACAGGTAAATACTTGGCCACCTGTTTAAAACTTTTCTTTTGTGGTGCCAGTATGAAATGCCATGACCAAATAAATTATGAAATATTTACAAAAAACTGTTAAAGGCCTGGCAGTTCAATTCACTTCTCAATAAGAATGGTTAGTTGATTCATTAGACAACGCTAAATTATCTATTCTACCATCTCTGTTTTGTTAGTGGTATTATTTTTAGTCTACTTAAGTATATTTGAAAGCACATTTTAAATAGTATATGAAGATCGGAAATGAGAAGTTAAGGTCAGGATATACTCAGTTGTGATGGCTTTTTAGCAATGGCTTTGCTAAAGGTGGAGCCGTTTCTAAAATATGAATAAGAAAGTGCAGGGACACAAGGAGGTTGATATCCACATGCAGTAGTGGTAAGAGCCATTTCACAAACATACACATGGGAAAAATCAGTGGAGGAAATGTGTAAGTGCTGGCATTTCACAAACTTGCAAATATTGGCACTTACACATGTATATGAGCTATTTTGAACCCAAAATGTGCAGATGCTCGTAACTAACTTCAGAGGCCTTTATCTTTACCTCATTTCAAATTGGAGGGGGAAACAAACATTGGGGAATTAAGGAGAATATTTCCCTTTATCTCTCCTGAAAAGAGATGGCCAAAAGGAACACTTTTTAAATATGTATTCATGTCAGAGAGCAGGTGTAAATCTGGACATGGACAATTTTGGGCTTACACATGCATTCCCTTTATGAAAAGGGGAAATATAAGTGTAACATAGTGACATACTATATGACGGCAGATAAAGACTAGCATGCTCCATCTAGTCTGTCCAGCAAGGCGGCAAGAGTAGGTGCACCTGCCGCTCCATGAAGGTCACCCCTCTCCATGTGTTTGTTTAGGCATGTACCCACCACTCCATGCAGGTCACCCTTATTTGTTGAGATATAAGAGATAGTTAAGTTTATTTTGCTTTTATCCTGTTGCTATAAAGGGATCCGCTGTGTCTGTCCTATGCCATTTTGAATTCTGTCACTGTATTTGCCCCCACCACTTCCATCGGAAGGGCATTCCAAACATCTACCACCCTTTCAGTGAAAAAGTATTTCCTAACATTGCCTTTCAGTTTACCCCCTTGCAGTTTCATTTTATGCCCTCTAGTTTTACAGCTTTCCCGTCTTTGAAAAAGGTTTGTTTGTTCATTAATACTCTTTAAGTATTTAAAGGTCTGTATCATATATCCCCTGTCCCTTCTCTCCTCTAGCGTATACATATTTAGGTCTTCAAGTCTCTTCTCAAACATCTTCTGGCGCAGGCTCCAAATCATTTTGGTCACCTTTCTCTGAACTGTTTCCAGTCTTTTTATATCTTTTGCAAGATATGGTCTCCAAAACTGAACAAAATATTCCAAGTGAGGCCTCATCAGCGACTTGTACAATGGTATTAGTACCTCCTCCTTTCTGCTGGTAATTCCTTTCTGTATGCAGCCCAGCATCCTTCTGGCTTTGGCCACCACCTTGTCACACTGTTTCTCCACCTTGAGATCCTCAGAAACAATCACTCCAAGATCCTTCTCCTGGTCTGGCACACCAACTTCTCGCCCCCTATCGCATACAATTCCCTTGGATTTCTGCATCCCAAGTGCATGACACTTTCACGACATATCCATGTTAGAATTTACAGATTTATTGAGTTGTTTGTTTTCTCCTTTTTCTTTTCTCCCCTTTTATTACTTATTATGTTGGGTTGGATGCAATAGTACTTTAACTCTGCACTTAGGCTCTGGGGGACTAGAGAGATTTGTGATCAGTAATTCCAGTGGTCCATTTCTGTATTCGATTTAGACTTTAAGGTGGTGTTTGAGGATGGGGATGATATGTTCTTATTCAGATGTTCCTGTGATGGTCCTTGTTGCCGTGTGGAAAGCTGTTTGAAGAGGATGGAGTGTTGATTTTGGTAGTCCGTGGTATATTGAGTTGCAGTAGTCTGCATGGGGTGTTGTGAGAGCTTGTAGAGCTGAGTGGAAGTCCAATGGGGTGAGGAGAGGGTGGAGTAGGGTCCTGGCTTTGAAGTAGATTGCTCTTGCTGTGTTCGCTATTTGAGTCTTCAAAGTGAGGAGGCTGTCTAGGGTAATTCCCAGGTACTTTTCTTCAGGTTTGATTTGGATTTCCATGCTGTTGAGGGTAATGGAGGAGGGGGGGGGGTGTGAAGGATTCGCTCCTGGTGATGAGAAGAGTTTCTGTTTTCTTGAGGTTGATGGACAGGTGATTTCTGGGGGTGCAGATATGCCAATTACACACCAGTCCTATATGTTCCCTCCATTGCCTCAGACAAATCCAAGTTATCAATATCCCTGTTTAGTGTACATTCCCAAGTTTAAAGTTACAATGTAAACTGCTTTGACTGAAATGATAAAGCAGTATAAAAGACCTGTTAAATAAATAAATAAATAAATAAAACAAACATGTTCTTGCCTACTTTTCTAAAACACTGCCACTAGATTCCACATGCATTTCTGCATATATACAGCCTATCTAAAATTGTTCTTTTTGGTTATCAGAATCATTCAGCTGAAAGGTGGCTGCTCACTCTGAAGTACTATAACCTGGGATCCTGTCTGCATGAAGAACATTATAATTCAATATTATATGACTGCAGTTCAAACAATGCCAAATCAGTTTCATTACAACCTAATAATTGCAGCAAACATTTATAGGTGACACATCACCCACCAACTGACTGTAGAATCCTGGCGGTCCTTTCTCTTGTTTCTATGTTATAGGCAGAACGGTCTACCCAAAATCAAAGCAACCATTAAGTAGGCATTAAATGAAGAGAAGATTAGGGCTTCAATCTGCACAGCCTGATACACCATCTGGCCTATGTAGTATCAGAAAAGACTGGCATGTAGAAATTAAGTGGCTTATTTTTAGATGAGGATTTTGACTCCTTGCCTGGGCTGCAACTAAGCATTAATCTCTGGCTTGGGCTTTTGTTTATTTTTGGAAGAGCTCCCTTGCCTTTAGCTAATTCTCTATTTTTAATTTTCCCTTGTACTTCCTCCAGTTAGAGACTGGATTTCTGCATAACCCATTCCTGTGGCTAATCAGTACTGTCCACAATGTCCCTTAGGACTCCAGAAAGACATGAAAAGGTCCCCTTAAGCCGTAGGTCTTCTGTTCCCATATCCACTGCAAGGAATGCAAGCTGTTTACAGAACCCGTGTGCTGATGCTTTCTCATAGCTGGCTGAGATCCCTTTGGCACTTTTCTCTTTCTTCCCCGCTACCCCGCCCCACCTCTGGCATACACAACCCTGGCACTGGCCATTGCAAACAGCTGGGAAAGCTCAGCACCTGCCAGACTACTGTCAACGTTATCCTGATATTCCATCTGTTTTTGTGGGGGTAGCTAAAAATCTGAAACTATGAGGAGACTATGGCCCTGGTTACTCAGTAACTCTTTCTGTTAATAATCTTTAGACATAGCCACTGAGACCACCTGGAGTTCCAGCACTCAGGCCTGGGAGAAAGAAGGAATAACTGCCCTTGCAGAGGCGATCCCTGCTGACCCAAGAGGTGCCCTGCCAGCCCTCAATAAGTAAGAGGAGGTGTGACATTTGAGGGCTCATCCTGTGGTGGGATGGAAAGTCCAAAAGAAATATCTTAAAACACTGTGAAACTATTAACAATGAATAGGAGAGCATGATCAGTTTATACAAAAGAATAAACAAAAATAAAAGAATGTTATAACACATAAACCACTTAATCTGTGCTAGTGAAAACTGTGCTAGGTATGCGTTATAATTTATTCTTCAGCTTTATCTGTCCATATAATTATATTGTGCATGTATAAACTCACATACATAAACACACTTCGTCAGTTTCTTATATTACATTATGTACTCAGTAGACCATCTCCTAGGTTTATATTCAATTTATAAAGATGCCTATACACAAGCTCTGGGAAACCAAAACAGAAGAAACAGAGCAACAAAGCCAAACAAGATTTTTTAAAATATCATCTTGGCTCCATTTCTATTCTATATCTCCTCTCCCTTTGGATTAATAAACTTCAGGGTATGTTTACTAATCTTCGTGCCATTAACACGCATGTGATCTGCATTATTAGCCCAGGGGGCCCACGCTAAATTCATGGGTTATGTGTGTCCGACCCCTTGCAGTCCCTATGCAAGCCGGCATGTGGGTGGTGCTAACGCTACTCATTGAAGTGGCATTAAGTGCACCTGTGCTAAGGGCAGCAAGCATGGCTAGCATAAGCTACTACTGCCTGTGCTAGCCATGACCTGCCATCACTCCCTCTGTGAGGGCTTGTGTTACTTTATAGCGTGGCACCTAAACAGCACGCTAAACTCCGCTCTACTGGGTAGTGCATCTTAGTATATATGCCACTTTGCCTTTTATAAAATTCCATAAAAGCAGCATAAAAGTACGTGTGTTAGCATACTTTGCTGTTAGGTATAGGCAGGGGGGCAGTATGGGCAGAGCATGAGTAGAGTTCTCAAGAATATGCATTGATTATAAAATACCTTAATCTATGCATGTAACTGTAAACTTTACAGGTGTTCATGTATACCTGCTCTCCAGCAAGAGTAAATGTCCACATCTGAATTTAAGACATGATCCCTGCCACTTCTACTGCTGTTTTATAAATAGGCACTTTTGTATGTGTTTAAAGCAGGCTTTACATAAGCACCTCTTTATCCTCTTATCTTAGGTGCCCTGTTATAAACTTACCCTCTTTAAGGCTGTGGAGGAGAAGCCTAGTGGCTAGAGTAGTAGGCTGAGAAACATGGAAGACAAGGGTTCAAATCCTGCTTCTCCCACTGACACTCAATGCAGGGAGTCCCCAAATAGTTTGGACTGAGGACCATATTGGACCTTGCAGATCACAGAAAAGGGGGTTACACTGGACTATTCAGATCACAGAAGGGCCCAAGGTTTTTGGTGATGAGGTGTGGGTGGGGGAGGGGTGAGATAGGGCCAGGGATGGTGGTAATGTGGCCCTCAGCCCAGTAGTTCTCTCCCCATGCTCCAGCATCTCCCCTCTCCCAGCCCCCTTCCCCTTCCTAGCATATGATCAAACATCTCTTCTCTATTCCCTCCCTCCACCCTTGTCCAACATTCTCCCTCCCCCCTCTTTCCCACACCATAGTCCAGGTTCTCTCTCTTCCCTCCCTGTCCTATCCAGGGCCAACACAAGGAGATGAGAAACCCTAGGCAAACCTTATCCCCTACGCCCTTCTGGCGCCCACTGATGCTGCTGCCCCCCCATCTCCAGGATGTGCAGGGGCGGCGGCAATGAGCACAAACAGTCCCGTGGTGTTTACCTTTAAACTTTAGCACTGTGGGGCCACTTGCTTCCACCCCTCTCCGACACCCGATGCAGACTTCCTCTTTGCCGCTTAGTTTGCCTAATGGTATCGCTGGCCCTGCTCCTATCCTCCATCCCCCTCTCTCCTTTCTCTGTACCCTTCCTCCTCCTCCTCCTCCTGTGATCCAGCATCTCTCTCCCTTCCCCAGCCCAGTGATTCTGAATGTACTTATCCCCTGAAGCAACTGCAACAGGAGGTAGGTGCAGGTCAGGAACCATGTGGCTTGGGGGGTACCAAGAAGACTGGGGGAAATGAGTCCATGGGCCATAATTTGGAGACCACTGCTTTATAGGACCTTGAGCAAATCATTTAATTCTCCATTGCCTTGGGTACAGACAAACTGTCCTTCTGGGGACAGGAAAATATCTACTGTATCTGAAAGCAACTTGCCTTGAGCTACCAATTTAAAGGCATGAGCTAAATCCAGAAACAAACAATAATGACCCTTAACATTGAAGCGAAACCGGCAGAGAAAAAAACAGCAAGGCAGAGACATATGGGACTGGATATCACCATACTATTACATTTTCAGGGAGTCCAAGTAGTCCCCAAGCAGAACCTGATCTATGTAAGTGATAGTTTTGTATTTTGTATAGTAATGCGCATCCTAGCGGGATACAACAGGCTATATCTAGCCCCAAGAGACTTGAGCAATTCATGCAGAGCTAGGAAATGCTTCCTTTTCACTGCAGTGGTGTGAGATAGATCCAGGACGATGAATATCTTATGAACATTATTAATCTTCCCGCAGAGGCCTCAAAGAGGCATGGGCTAGCAATGTTGGATAGGGTGAAGAGAATGTTGGAATGGAGCAACTTCTGGACCAAAGTTAACCAAGCTACTTCCTCTGTAAACCTAATACAATCTATGTTTTTTGTGGCCCATCATGCCTGTTGGACTCCATGGAATGTGGCATGCAGGACTTAGGAATTCAAATAAATGGCATTGTGAGAGGGATATAGGAACGCTCTCTCATATTGTTGTTTGAGTGTGATTAAGGCCTTCTGGTATATGAGAGTCTTAAGGAAATTTTATTTGTTTGTTTGTTTAACAATTTATATTCTGCATTATGGATTACAAAACATACAGTATAAATTCATATCAATAAACTTCATAATAAACAATAAAGTAAAATAAAATAAAACAGTATTCTATCTACAAAGAAAACTTTCCAAGATCTTACCTATAATCTTCAAATACATTAGAAAAGAAAAAAAGTTTTTTCCTAAAAATTAAATAACTTTTTTCTTTTATATAATTTTTCTACATTGCCAGAACAAGCATCAAAAAGACCAAATGCTGTATACAAGATAACCTGGCTTCTGCCAAAGATGGACTCTTCAGTAATGTAGTGCCAGATGAATGTAATGTCTGCCTATTCTGATGGTCTATAAGACAATTCTTCAAATAAGCAAGGACTTCCCCAACTAAACCTTTAAGAACTAAACAACAAATTTTAAAATCTATTCCATACTTTACTGGAATCCTATGAAGACTCTCTAATAACACACGACTTTCTGCCTTCTACCACATTGAAAGAGAAACCTAACAACAGTGTTCATAACAATATGGAGGGATTTCAAAGAAGTCAACAAAAGTCTGCATAAAAGCGAATTACAATAATCCACTTTCAATAAAATCAACAACTGTAAAGTCAAACAATATTGAGTCACCAAAAGTTATTTCCTAGTTTCTGTAGCTGCCTTTTAACTGTAAACCATTCTGATGCTCTTCTTGAGCGGTATATTAAGCATTCAATAAAAATAAAGATAAAGTGTCTTAAACGTCCCAACAATCAATTTAAATTTACAACTCTTCAGTAAGAGGGTCATTTTAAATCACTTAGATGTGATTTGGACATCCACAAATTTGTATGTGGGCATCCAAATCACGGAAACGTTCCTGGAACAATTTCTGAAATGTTCCTGGAACAATTTCGGAAACGGGTCTTTTAGACACCTCCACTGTGGGGATGTCTAAATAGGCAGGGGGTGTGACGGAGACATGTCCATGGTGGAGCTATGGACATAGACATCCTCAATCAATCTTAGAACCCTTGGGGATGTCTGCACTTGCATCCAAACTTAGACCTTCTCCAGGCACAAATAGGCATGGGAAAAGTGTTTGTTTCGGCACTAAAACGTCTGGCGTGTGTCGCAGCGTTGGCACTATACTATCCTCAGTACTCTTCCTAATGAAAATGCTATGTTGTGGTGGGCTTTATGGGGCAATTTTTAACTAGCCTGCTTACTTTTAAATGTACACAAGTACTTTTGAAGAGTAGCAATGTGAGTAGTATAAATTATGCACATTAAAAATGGCTAACTCTATGCCTGTTCTTTCATGTGAGTGACCAAGAGGGATAAAATGCTTGTGAATATGACGCACATGCTGTTTTCCACCCCAAACCCCGACACACTGCATCTTTGCGGTCCAGTTAAGAAGCACATATGTTATGGAAGCCTACATATACTTTCAGTTGGGTAGAGGATGGCAGTTTTCAGACCTACTTATTTACCTGGATAAATGGCTTTGCAAACTGCCCTGTACAAACCTGTACATACCGTAATTTCCTGCTGGTTTATGCTGACAACTAGGCTTGTGGTTTCACTGAATATCCTCTCTGGACCTGAGCCCAGCTTGAACCTGTCATAAAATAAGCTTCATGCTGGTCGAATAAAAAGATGCCTCTGTTTGCAGAGAGGCTGGCTTTCTTCAAGTTTCACTACAGACCACTAAGGGCTTAATTTATAGAAAGCTTGTCTCCTATGAACAAAATCTTTGATGGGTCAGGCAATTACACTTTCCTGGGAATGAAATAAATATCTGAGCCTAAAGGCAGGATGTTAGTGATTTTGCTATCTTACTTGCCAATTCAATGATTTATTTTTGTCCCCCAATAATTTCATTCTCAGATACCAAAAAATCTCCACAGGATTTCACAATGAGTTGAACATTTTAGATCTGTATTAGTCTCTGGCACATGAATCTTCAAATAACTGATCAGTTTCACAGGATTCAGTTCCAGGTGGCTTCTACTAAAACAAATACATAACCCTATTAATCATTAAGAAAACCATCACATAAACAGCTTCTGAATCTAACCATTCTCATAGGTGCTGCATTATACTTAGATCATAGTATAAACGGAGCTTAAAGCATCTCTTTTGCTGTAACTTAGGCCTCTCTTTTGCCATCAGAAGAACAGAGAGAGGATTGAAAGTATACATATTCAGGGTTTTTACATGCTAAAAACCTCCCTCTTTTTGGAACACTTTGGCACAGGCTCTTAGCTACCCTCCCAACATCATCTAATGGATCTCCCGCAGCACCAATTCAGCCTTATATAAATAGTTATTTTGCACCCAGCTATCTATTGTTTCCTATGTTCGATGTAACTTTACTTGTTCTTTTGTTCCATGTAAACCGCTGTGACTGGTAGATACAGCGGTATAAAAAAGTTGCTAAATAAATAAATAATAAATAAAATAAGATTTATTATTGGGTGCAGGTTCGTTCACTTCCCAGTGGTTTGTTCAGACTACTGAAAATGAATGTTTATGTTTCAGTTTTATTTATTTTGATCTCATGTTTGTCCTTTAATATTTCCTATGTTGTGATATAATCCACTGAGGATATTTTAAAGATTGGCAAAATATAAATGTACATAAATATATAAATAAATTGGAGGGACAGTTGGAAAAAGTGACCCTGTGGCATTCTGGAAAGATCTTCCTCATGGCAGGGCCCCCTGTTCTATGTGTCACTACTTTAGTAGCTCATAAACAAACTTCACATAAAAAATAAAGTAAAAAAACCTGGAGTGGAAGCAGTCATAGCAAATATGAAAGGCCAGATTTAATGAATTCCAATACGAGAAAGGAAAAATAGAAAAAGTTGAAAATCTAGGATTTCTGTTGTCATGCTCTTATAGATACACCTCCTCAGGCCTCTATGGCGTAACATGTGGTCATACTGGGAAACAGGTTAGACCAGTGATTTCCCAACATGTCCTTGTGATCCCTCCGCTGGGCAGGTTTTCAGGATACCCGCAATGAATATGACTGAGATAAATTCACGTATACTTGATCTCCCGTGCCTGCATACATATTCACTGTGCATATTTTGAAAACTCACAAAGCTACTGGGCCACCGGGTGTGTTTTGGAATCATAGGATTACAACAACTGCCTTCTAAGTCAGCAGATGACTTGTGCTGACACTAATAATATCACTGTTCATTTCTTCTTACTTTTTTACCATGACTATAGTATGCACAAGCAATATTATAGAGTTTATTTCCCTTTATGCGTACCGAAGACAGACACAGTTCTGAGAGTTCTAGAATTAGTGCCTCCTTGTCTTTGCGAATGTCATAGCAGCAGCCTTTGAATGCTCAAAAGTGGGGAAAAACCCTTATAGAACAGCTGTCACCACATTTTCAGTAGTCTGTGAACATACCACTGGGAAGAATATGAACCTGCACTCAATATTAAATCTTATTTTAACTAGAAAGGTGAAAATGCTTGATCTGTGTCTGCTTGTGCTGGATAATATACTGCTGAAGATGATGAAGAAAGTGTAAGATCTAATTGTCTGGACATTCTAAGTTATCCATTGAGGCTCAGATCAGCATTTAAACAATTATGCCTTTTGAGACAGGTGCAATATTTGTTGAGCTTTGCAGATTTGAAAACTGGCTCAAGCACTTGTAATGTCTCATGTAAACTATAGCAATGTGCTTTATATTGGACTCCATAGGAACTGGAACTCAGAATGCTGCAGCCAGGTTCTTCAGTAACATTAGTTTTAGTAAGAAGCATATTATTCTTGTCATGAAGAAGCTGCATTAGCATCTAGTATAATGTGATAAGCAGTTCAAGTTACCAATGTTCATGCAAAAAATAAAGAACAAGGAAGCACTGGAATATCTAACGGAGTGGAATGTTCAGTATAGCCCCTAATCATGTACTCAGGTTTGCCACCTCTGCGCTTCCTCCCTGCTCGGGTGTGGCATTGGCCCGCAGAAGCGGAGGAGCTGTGTGTTCAATAGGCTGGCAAATAGGTCCATGGCTGGAATTCCCCACCGATGAAACAGCCAGTCGACCACCCCTGGATCCAGTCGCCATTCGTGAGGGCGAAGGATTCTGCTGAGTTTGTCCACCAGGACATTCTCCTGGCCCGGGAGGTAGACTGCCCTGAGGGTCATCCCCCGACGGAAAGCGAAGGAGCAGAGAAGGACTGCTTCCCAGGAGAGGGAGCATGATCCGGTACCCCCCTCCTTGTTGATATAGAACATCGCCATGCGGTTGTCGGTTGCACAAGCACCAACCTCCCCCTGAGGTGATCCTTGAAGGCTCTCAGGGCCCACCAAACCACCCGGAGATCGAGCAAGTTTATTTGCTGTTGAGACTCCTTGGGTGACCATTGTCCCCTGCCTGCACAATGCACCGCAGTGGGCTCCCCACCCCAGCAAGGAGGCATCCGTTGTCAGTACTATCTCATGCGGCAGGGTCTGGAAGGGCAACCCCTGGAGGAGGTTGCGGAGGTTTTGCCACCAGCCCAGGGACAGGCGAAGGCAATTGGAGACCTTTACGGGGTGCCTGAGGTGGCCGATGGATGGGCTCCACTGTGCGCTGAGGCACCACTGAGCTGTCCACATGTGAAGGCAGGCATGGGGAACCACATGGACAGTAGAGACCATGTGGCCCAGGAGGTGCAACATGGTTCTGGCTGTGACCCATGGGGCACTCTGGACCTGGGCTGCCAGGGCTTGGAGGCAGTCAGTGCAGTCCGCTAGCAGGAAAGCGGTCATCCGCTGAGTATCAAGGTGCATGCCGATGAATTCTAGGGCCTGCACCAGCTCGAAGTGGGACTTGGGATAGTTGACCAAGAAACCCAGGCGCTCGCACAGGAGGATCATGTGCGCCACCGCCAGGTGGGTTTCCTTGACCGAGGATCCTGTGACGAGCCAGTCTTCGAGGTAGGGGAAGACCGGTACGCCTGATGCCTGAGGGAGGTGGTGACTGCAGAGAGGAGCTTCGTGAAGACCTGCGGGGCGGATGCGAGGCTCAGAGGGAGCACCCTGTATTGGAAGTGCTCCCCCCGCACCCTGAAGCACAGATACTGCCTGTGCTGGGGGTGAATCCAAGGAGCATAGCCAGTTGCCCTGCCAGAGGAAGGGCAGCAGAACGCCAAGGGATAGCATCTTGAACTTCTCCCGCACCAAGAACTTGTTTAGCTTTTGGAGGTCAAGGATGGGCCGCAGACCCCCCATCTTCTTCGGGACGAGGAAGTAATGGGAATAAAATCCTGACCTCAGAGGTGCAACAGGACCCTCTTGACCGCCGCTGGGCGAGAAGGTTGATTAATTCCCGCTGCAGGACGACCTGATGTGCGAGAAGTCAAGGAGGCTCCCCCGGGGAGAAGGAAGGGGGAAGCCTGTCTAGGTAGAGGCGATAGCCGTCGCGGATTACCCGGAGGATCCAGATGTCTGAAGTGATGGAAGCCCACTGAGGGGCAAAGGAGAACAGGCGTTCCCCCACCAGCTGTTGAGATGCCAGAAGGCGAGAGGCTATGTGGCTGGCGTCAAAACCCCTGTGAGGGTTGAGGCGGTGCTGGAGTTTGGGCCCTTTCGGCTTGCAGTGACTTTGGCCGGACTTCCCTTGCGCCACAGTGGTCGGCGTGGGAGTAGGTGGGTACGGTGGGTAGCCACAGTAGGGCAGGCCCTTCCTCAGAAAGAAAGGCTTTTGGATTTGCTGTTTCTTCCGAGGAGGGTGGAGGTCTTGCCCGAGAGACGGGTTCGGGTGGCGAGCTCCGTCTCTGTCTCCATGGCCCTGTCCTCCATTGGTTTGCCAAAGAGCTGCTCACTAAGGCAGGAGCTTCTCCTGTACTCACTGCTCCAAATATGAGGATTGGAGCCATGCCTGGCAACGGGCCCCAATGCTTGCAGCCGCCACTTGAGCCGAGGACTCAGAACCATTGTAGGCGGCAAGGGAGAGGTACTTTGAGCAGTCCGCGACAGACTTCAGGAGAGTACTGAACCTATTGAGGGGTTCGCCCTCGAGGCCCGCAGAGAAATCTTCGAGCTCCTTGGCCAGGTCACGCAAGAACATGCCCATGTATAACTGGTACGCCTGAATATGGCAGGAGAGCATGGACCCCTGGAAGGCCTTGCGGCCTAGGGCGTCGAGGGCTCTCGATTCCCGGCCCCAGGGGACCAAAGAGTGTGACTTTGGGCTCTTTTACTTTCTCATGGCCGACTCTACCACCATGGAAGTGTGGGGGAGTTGGGTTTTTCTGAACCCAGGGCAGCGCTGGATCTTGTACATGGTGTCGAGGCACTTACTCATGATGGGAACCGAGGCAGGGGCCTCCCACATGCAGACAAGCAGCCTGGACAGGATGGGAGGAACCGGGACAGTAAGAGACTTCCTAGGTGGGGACTCATACTGAAGGATGTCGAGCTCTTCAGCTCGAGGGACCTCCTCAGCCTGGGTGGCCAGGTTGAGAGCCCGTGCCATATCCCGAACAAACACCAGGAAGGAGGTTTCCTCGGGTGGCAAGCACCGCTGAAATGCGAGTGAGGAGGGGTCCGACAGAAGGTCCCGATGGGCACGGGTTTCTGGGGAGGTATCCCCATCGGTCTTCCAGTTGGAGAAGTCGGATGAGGAATCTGAACCGGGCTGGTCACCCTGTCCAATGGCTGAGGCCTGCTTGGAGCCGGAGGCCTTGGAGGATCTCGCCCCTGAGGAATGGGAGGGCGAGCAAGACCGACATCAAGGACCCTCACAAGGCCCACGGCTCTCCGGGGTTTCCTGGACGGTTTTCTGCGTCCCATGCGAGGGAACCTCGGTCTCTGGGCACGAGTCAGCAAAGCTGGCTGTGAGCACCTGCTGGGAAGCGATGAACGCAGAAACGCTGCATTCTAGTGCCGGCATGCGGGACTCCCACGTGGGAGAAAATGTCTTCGGACTTCTGCTTACGAATGAGCAGAGCTTTGGAGGACATTTTTTACAAAGCGAACAGAGCTCTGGATCATGGTCAGCCCCGAGACACCGCAGGCAACAGTCATGGGTGTCCATCAGCGACATGTTCTTAGAGCATCTATTGCAATTTTTGAATCCGGTGGCCATAGGAGCATAAATGGCCCCCGCAAGGTCGAAGACCCATGCAGCCAGTGGTTGGAGGAAAAAAGGGCGCAAAGCCCGTTAAAGGCAAAAAAAGCAAAGAAAAACGTCCCCTAATTGCTCTAAAAAGATAGAGCAGTGGAAGGACGGTTAGAGGACCGGTGCAACCGGAAAAATAGTGGGCCAGTAGACCGAAAATGAAACACTTTTTCCGAGGGACAAGGACGTGTGTCCGAAGGGCTCCATGGAAAAAAGGGAGACTGAGCAAGATGGCACCCTTGGATGGGAAGAGGACCATGCATGTGTGGTAGCAATCCCAAAGGCTTTCTTTGAAAGCTGGGGAATTGCTCCACGCGGGCTCCGTCGTTGCTGTCACCATTAAGTGAGGTCTGACTTCCTGCTTGTTCCTGGAGAATATGCAGAATAAAGTAATTGTATGGGCGTGGCAAAATCTGAAGTGGAGAAAGCCATGGACCCACATGACCTATGTCAAGGATACTAACGGAGCTCAGAGGTTCTGGTGGATTCTTTGAAAGACATATTCTATAAGTGTTTACAGACTGGAAAGATTCCACCGCACAAGAGAACAATGGTTATAGCCTTACATCACAAAAGTGGTAACAGAAAGGAGGTTGGAAATTACAGGCCACTAAGCCTTAATTAACGGGTACTCTAAAAAAGGAGAATGAACTATCTACTATTCACTGGGTTGCAGGTTTTGAGGCAGCATAACAAAACTAATCAGATTTATTTTTTTCAGCTGGAGGATTAAAGAATTAGATCAAGGAGGTTTACTTGGATTTCAGCACAGCTTTTGATGCTGCCCCACATGGGGATAATCAATTAGTTGACTGACAGATGACAGAGGATAAATGGAATCATTCTAAAGAGAGAACATAAGAACATAAAATATGCCATACTGGGTCAGACTAAAGATCTATCAAGTCCATTATCCTGTTTCTAACAGGGGCCAGTACAGGTCACAAGTACCTGTCAGCAATGTTCCCTCTAATTTTCTGTAGGCTGTGTGCGCATAAAATATCAGCTGTGTGCAGCTTTTGAAGGAAGGTTAAATTTTTGTGCGCCACATAATGACACTCGGAGTTATATACTTTAAAATTTGACTATACGTCAGAATACAGTATGTACACCACATTGATTTTAATCAAATTAAATGAAAATAGACGATTACTAAATGAAGCGGGAAATTTCTAGTAATTACAATCATAACTTTTACATTTTCAGACATCTGTGTTGTTTTCTATCAGAATCAGCCGTAATTTTTGTGCGCTCTGTTTTAAAGTATGTGCGCTCCCTCGGCGAGGTGTGTGCGCGCGCACACACGCACAGCTTAGAGGGAACAGTGCCTGTCAGGTTCCCAAAAGATAGACAGATTTTATGCTGCTTATTCCAGTGATAAGCTGTAGATTTCCCCCCAGTCCACTTTAATGATGATTTATGGACTTTTCCTCCAGGAACTTGTCCAAACCTCTTTTAAACCCAGCTACACTAACAGCTTTTATTACATCCTCCAGTAAGAGAAAGGCAATTAATGGAGTGCCTCAAGGATCATTCATAGACCCAATTCTGTTCAACAGAAGAACAAATTTGTATTTTAACAAATGTCACATGAGGATGTAGACAGAATAAGAAGTGATCTAGGAAAGCCTGAGGAAAGATCAAAAACATAGCAGTTAAGCTTCAGCACAAAAAAAAAGTAGTCATGAATTTGAGTGCAAAAATGTAAAGGAAGGAGAAGGAGAAGAAATCAAATCAGGAACATACAGACTTAATGAACGCATTCAAGTCTAAAAAACAATTAGCAGCAGACACTCAAGGAAACAAATCCTGTACGCATGTAATAAATCTGCATCTAAAATACCATGATTTTAAAATTTGGACTTCAACTGGGCATTTCCCTGTGGTACTGACACTTTCATAACTTCACCATCTCATTTCATTCCTTACTATACAAACCTTTAAATACTTGTCATTTTAATCTCCAATTAATAATCTTATCTCTATAGAAGAAGCATGGACAAATTTTTGTCCTTAGGACAAATGGCACTATAACTTTTAAAAGACACGTAGTATAGTACGATTTCTTGTTCTGTGTGAAAACCTGCTTAACTGAAACATCATGTGACTTTTATGAACACTCTCTCTCTTAACCAAAGGATCTTTGCCTTCTCGGTCACATGATTAACTCTGCCTCTTGGTATGTATGTGTAATATAACTGTTTCAGACATAAGACATAAGATATTAAACATATACACTTGCACCCCATATCTTTGAATCAACATCACAGTAGGTTTACCTTACCATCATACACAGCTGAGAATTCTTCTTTGGGGAATAATCTTTTGCCTTAAGCACACGAAATACCAGGGTCATATAGATTTTTTTCTTTTCCTCTCTCTCGCTGCCACGCTTCTGACTTTCTCTAGGTTCCAGCAGTTACTTCCTTTGCATATTTCCACTTACTGTCTCTTCCCCCACCTGATGAGAGCTTATTGAGTATGTGTGTGTGTTTCATGTACTGCATCATTTCCTTTCTGTTCCCACTCACAGGCCGGCATGTAGGTGTGCAGTGAATGAAAGATACTAAAATTTGCTTAAAGATTTCTGGTTTTCTGCTTTCTAGTCTCTGTCATTCAGGCTTTCTTCCACCTTACATGTCACCTCCTTCACTGGGAGGACCAATGTAAGGAACTTTACCATCCTAACTGATTAAAAAGTATAGTGCCTCTTTACCATTGCTGTTTCTCCGACCTTACATACACACACATACCGAAAACCCACACTCCTCCTTTCAAAGCATCAGGATAGGTCCAGCGTATGCTGCCAGCAGCAGTCACACTCTCTCCATCAGCATGGAGACTGTGAGTCAGCATGTATAGTCAGTTCCTCATAGCCTTTTGCTTGAAATGTAAAGAATCACGGACACCATGTTGAGCTGGAAAATGAAACTAACCTTATTTGCCACCTCCCCTCCTATTACTACTACCACCTAGTGGCCCTGATTAATATAAACTAATAACACATCCCCCTTTCTAAATGAGAGATGACAATTCTCCAAACAAAACACAGTATTGTTTTTAAACAGATATAAATGCTAAGAGATTCTCCCAAGGTCAGAATAGACTACTTGTATCTGTGACTTCTGACCTACTGACAGTCAGCCATTATACCAGCATTCCATGGGATTCTAGTTACCATATAGTCTGCCAAAAACCTGGAGGTTGTTTCTTCCTGGCAAGATAACTACCGGAATCCTTACAATAACATCCCAACCACCCATAACCAGTATCAGAACCCAACACACAGCAATACATACTCAAACACCCACTATCATCATTCGCGCAACGACTCAGACAAACCCCTTCACAGACTCATACAAATAAAACCCCAACCCTATAGTACAATAAACGAACAAGCTAATAACACAAACTCTAACCTACAAATCATCTTAATAAACATCCGTTCTATACGAAATAAAATACCAATAATCAATGACATAATAAAGGACACAACCCCAGATATTATCTGCATCACTGAAACATGGCTCTCACCCACAGACACCATACTACTAAACCAGTTAGCCACACATCAATATGACATATTCAACTGTCATCGGAATATAAAAAGAGGAGGAGGCGCTTTAATACTCACCAAAAAAGACCTAAAATTCACCCTAACAAACTTAGACAATATAGACGGAATAGACATTGTCAATATAGAAAATAGAATCCTTGCCCTCGCCCTCATCTACCGACCCCCATCATCCGATCAAAATAACCTCACCCCTATCCTAGAACTTGCTTGCACAGCATCTCAAAGCAAACCACTCATACTCCTTGGTGACCTGAACCTTCCATCGCTGACCAACTCACAATCGAATAACTTCATAGAAGCTATGACACAAATGGGATATACACAGATAATACAAGCCCCCACACACAATAAAGGTAACATACTTGACCTAATCTTCCTTCCCTCTATGCTATACAGTCACCAGCCACACACCACTCCAACCATAACCGAAGTACCATGGTCCGACCACCACCTTATTAAAACTTACCTACCAATACAAGCTTCAAAAAACACTACAAGCACACCTCCACATACATCACGATTCGCACACTTTAACAAGAATACATTCCTCAACGAAGTATTACCCAAACTCAACACAAACTCATCAGACATCAATTCAACCATAACACATTGGAATTCAACCATTCAAAATGCAGCTGTCCCCACACAAGTCTTACATAGACAAACAAAAAAGACCGAAAAGTGGTTCACGAAAGAGCTAGCAAAACTAAAAAAGCAACTAAGGAAACAAGAAAAGAGATGGAGGAAAACAAAATCGGATGAAAACAAATCCCAATACATGTTAATACTTACTGGATACAAAAATGCAATCAACAAATCAAAAAGAGACTACCACTCTAAAGTACTAAACTCAGCCATCAACCGCCCGAGAGAACTATTTGTGATAGTAAAAACACTAACTAAAACTAATAACACCGAGCCTAAACAACCAGCAATAAATGTACAAACACTAGCAACACACTTTGCAGCGAAACTAAAAAACAAAACCACTACTCTGACACCAATATTTACAAGCACTAAACTCATAAACGAATGGACAAACTTCCACATAATAGACCAAAAACAACTCCTTAAAATCGTAACAATGATCAACACAACAACCTCCCCACTAGACCCATGCCCTGTATCATGGATTAAATGTGCAAAGGAGGAACTGGCGGAAAATCTACAACACATAGTGAACCAATCCCTCTCACAAGGCATAATGCCTGATGCCTTAAAACTCACAACACTTAGACCAATAATAAAGAACAACAAGCTTGACCCAAAAGACCCGAACTCATACAGACCCATAGCCAGCATCCCATTTATAGCTAAAATAATAGAAAAAACAATTCAAATACAGTTACAAGAACACATTGATGAACATAAACCACTTGACTCACACCAATTTGGGTTCCGCCCATTCCATGGAGTAGAAACTCTATTAATCACCCTACTGGATTTCCTCATCAGAGGTACAGATGACAACAACCAAGGCTTCCTACTTCTATTCATAGATATTTCTGCCGCCTTTGACAACATTAACCACTCCACACTGATCAACAGACTACAAAGCTTAGGAATAGGCGGGACTGTCCTTGATTGGTTCAAGTCCTACATATCAAACAGACTAATACGCGTACAAATTGACCAAGAAGCATCAGAACCATTCCCCCAAGGCCAAGGAATACCCCAAGGATCAGCCCTCTCCGCCCTCCTATTTAACCTGTATCTACAACCAATAACAAACATATTTAAAAAACACAGGATTAACCACTTTATATACGCCGACGACATCATGCTCGCTATCCCTATAACCGCTAAAAAACCCTCATATGACACACTATCAGAATGTATGACTGAGACCTCCTCCTGGTTAGAATCTAACTACCTCAGCATCAACCTCAAAAAAACGGAAGCAATGTTCGTAACAAGGTCATCAACCACAGAGAACACCTTCCCAGAAACAATCACAATTAACAGAACATCCATACCTGTTAGAAAAGAAGTAAAATATTTAGGTGTGATAATAGATCACACACTCACCATGCTACCACACATAAAACAAACCGTAAAAACCATCTACTACAAACTAAAAACTATTCAGCACCTAAGGCCACTCCTAGAAACTCAAGATTTTAGATCTGTAGTAAATACACTAATCACCCCCCACTTTGACTACTGCAATAGTCTATTAATAGGCCTCCCTCAAAAAAGCACATACCTTCTTCAAAGAGCTCAGAACATCTGTGCAAAAGTAATAGCTAAAGCACGTCTAACAGATCACGTAACCCCAATACTGCTAGAACTACACTGGCTCCCAATCAATAGCCGAATCAGATACAAAACTATCCTAACAACCTTTAAACTCATAAAAGACATAGCCCCCTCACACCTATCCACACTACTGCAATCACCAAACAAAACTAGATCACACAGACAAAACGAAGCCCACTTCCTTATCACACCAAAAGCCTTCAGGAAGACAAAGAAAACCACTAGCTCCAGAGCATTCACATTCACTGCCCCTACGCTCTGGAATGACCTCCCAATAGATCTTCGCATCATAAATGACCTCTACCAGTTCAGGAAAGAGCTAAAAACTTACCTCTTTACTGAACACTTTGAAATCCCATATTCCCCCAAAACACCTCCATAACCATGGTATTACACACACGAACCCCCTTACTCAAAACTAAATAACTCACCCCCCCCCTGTCTGACACCCCATACACACCCCCGATTTACGTCATAAAAGGAAATAAATTCCAAAATATACACAACACCAAACCACTGTAAATATCCAATGTAAATAATTTAATGGTTGTTTGTATTACTAATACATCATGAAGTTGAAGTTTTGTTCAATGTAAATAGTTAAACTTAACCGTTCATTGTAAATAGTTGAATCTGATTGTTCAATGTAAATGTATACATCTGTGTACAATTGTTAAAATGTTCCTTGTAAACCGCCCTTGATCGCTGGAAGGGGCGGTATAGAAAAATATAGATAAATAAATAAATAAACTCCTATTGGTGGACCCTCTGCCAAAGGTATGTCTCCAGTAGTAGATTCCACAAACTGTCTCTCAGTGGTAGTTTCCATAGACTGTCTCTGTGGCCTTGTCTTGTGATGGCAGAGAATCTGTCAACTCCAAACGAAGACATGCTTGATTGTGATGAATAATGCCATTTGGGATTGTGACCAAATAAAACCTAGGGGTTCCTGCAACCACCTGTACTCTCTCTTTTTCATGGGAATCCTTTATCCAATCTCCAGGATTCAGGATTGTCAAAGGATCTGCTGCTGTACAACGTTCCCGCAAAGGTGTGTAGGAGTTATGTTTAGTTGCGAGGAGCAGGCACTGCCTGTTCCTTGTGATTATATGCACAATATTGCAGCACCTACTCCCTCCAGCAGCTACACAGCTGGAGGACTCCTAAGCAGCTTTGCAAGAAAGAGTAGTTACTCACCTGTAACAGGTGTTCTCCAGGAGCAGCAGGGATTAGTCCTCACATATGGGTGTCATCGACGCCGATGAAGCCCTAGCGGAGCATTTCCCCAGCTTTCCATGAAAGCCTTTGGGAATGCAGGCACGCATGCGCGGTTCCCTTCCCGCCTAAAGGTGCCATCTTACCTCAGTCAAATGACATAGCTAAGAACAGCACACAAAAATGAAAAATAAACTATGTAAAACTGCAACTCCCAGGGGAGGAGGGAGGGAGGGTTGTGAGGACTGATTCCTGCTGCTCCTGGAGAACACCTGTTACAGGTGAGGAACTACTCTTTCTCCAGGACCAAGCAGGAAGTCAGTCCTCACATATGGGTGACTCCCTAGCTCTGGGCTACCGAGGAACCCAGGCTGAACAAGAGAACTCCCTCTAGTCCTAGCATCACAGAAAGGCTTTTCACTGACACAACCTCCACCAGTAGCTCAACAGAGGGCAGGAGTTGCCTAAACTTCAAAGAGATTCCGGAGTACTGCTTGGCCAAAAGCACTGTCCCTACGGGATTCCCTCTCCAGACAGTAATGGGCCGCAAACGTCTGGCTTGAAGACCAAGTTGCAGCCCTCCAGATGTCTACCAATGGTACAGAGCGGAGATGAGCCACTGAGGCAGCCATTGCCCTGACACGGTGGGCCGTGACCCGACCCTGCAAAGGAAGGTCAGCCGCCCTGTAGGCCCAGGTGATACAGTCAGCCACCCAGATGGACAAGGTACGCTTGGACACAGCTAACCCTAAATTATTAGGGTCAAAAGATATGAAGAGCTGAGTAGCCCTTCTGTGCCCTTGCGTACGGTCAAGGTAGAAGGATAAGGCCCACCTACAGTCCAGGGTATGCAAGACTGCTTCAGGCTGGCTTGCATGAGGCCTAGGGAAGAATGGTGGAAGAACCACCTCCTGGTTGAGGTGGAAAGAGGAGACAACTTTTGGGAGGAACTTTGGATGAGTCCTGAGGACTACCCTGTTCCTATAAATTCTGGTGTAAGGTCTATCACAGACCAGGGCCTGAAGCTCACTCACTCGCCTAGCCGAAGTAAGGGCTATGAGGAAGAGTGTCTTCCAGGACAGGAAGCATAGTGGACAAGTAGCCATCGGCTCAAAAGGTGGGCGAGTCAGTTATTGCAAGACCACATTCAACTCCCACTCAGGGGCAGGAGGACGGATTGGAGGCTTGAGCAAGAGCAAGCCACTGAGAAACCGGGATATCAATGGGTGAACCGACAGAGAATGTCCTTCCACCAGAGAGTGGTGAGCTGCTAGAGCTGAGAGGTGGACCCAAACAGAATTGGACTTAAGACCTTGATTGGATAAGTGCAGTAAGTATTGAAGCACTACTGGCACAGTACAGGAGAAAGGATCCTCTGTACGTAACTGACACCACACTGAAAACCTTTTCCATTTAAGAGCATAGGTTTTCCTAGTGGACTGCTTCCTAGAGACCAGGAGAACTTCTTCCACCTCATGAGGTAGGCCCCAGGGAGCCAAAACTACCCTTGCAGCCTCCAGGCCATCAAATTTAGAGCTTTGAGATTGGGGTGCAGAAGGGTACCCTGATCCTGAGAGAGAAGGTCGGGTTGCAACCCCAGAGGCAGAGGGGGATCCACTGCCAATTGAAGGAGAAGTGGAAACCAGGGCTGTCTGGGCCATCTGGGAGCCACCAGCAGGACTGAGGCCTTGTCCTGAAGAATCTTGAACAGAGTTCGGGCCACCAAGGGCATGGGAGGAAACGCATACAGGAGGCCCTGAGACCAGGGAATCAGAAAAGCATCTGCTGCTACCTGCAGAGGATGCGGTTGCCTGGAGCAGAGATTTGGCAGCTGTTTGTTTAGAGGACTGGCAAACAAGTCTATGGATGGAAGTCCCCATTTCATGAAAATCTTTTGAACTACCAAAGGATGGAGCTGCCACTCGTGGGGTTGCAGAATCCTGCTCAACCTGTCTGCCAGGTGGTTCTCCTGGCCGGGTAGATATACTGCCCTGAGGAGCATGTTGTGTCTGAGAGCAAACAAGCAAAGGTCCTGTGCTTCCTGACAGAGCAGCCTGGACCCAGTGCCGCCCTGCTTGTTCACATAGAACATGGCTACCTGGTTGTCTGTTTGAACTAGGACAGACTGATGAGCCAGGGTCTGAGAAAAAGCCTTGAGGGCTAACCGAATAGCTCTGAGTTCCAGGAGATTGATTTGTTGTGCAGATTCCCAGGGAGACCACAGGCCCTGGGTGCACTTCCCTAGACAATGAGCCCCCCCAGCCTTGCAGGGAGGCATCCGTGGTCAAGACCACTGTGAACGCAGGACTCTGAAAAGGTAATCCCCTCAACAGATTGGGTGGGTGTAGCCACCATCTGAGGGAGTGCAGCAAGTGTCTGGACACCTTTATCCTGTCTTTGAGGTTGCCTGTGGCCTGTGACCACTGAATCCGCAGGCACCACTGTGCAGGCCTCATATGGAGCCTGGCATTGGGGGTCACATGTACTGTCGAAGCCATGTGGCCAAGAAGCCTTAGGCAGAGTCTGGCGGAGACCAGCGACCTGAGGAGAAACTGGTTGGCTAAGTTGATCAGTCTCTGGGTTCGGTCTTTTGGCAAGAACGCCTTTGCCACAGCGAGTCCAACCTTGCTCCTATGAACTCTAAGTTTTGGGAGGGGAGCAAAGTGGACTTTGCAAAGTTTATTACAAACCCCAGGCTCTGAAGAAGAGCAATAGTTCTGAGGGTGGCCTGTCTGACCCCTGATGAGCCAGTCGTCCAGATAGGGGAAGACAAAGATTCCCTGATTTCTCAGGTAAGCCGCCACCACTGCCAGGCATTTGGTAAAGACTCTGGGAGCGGAGGTGAGGCCAAAAGGCAGTACTCTGTACTGATAATGGTTTCCTCCCACAATGAACCTGAGGTACTTTCTGTGGTCTGGATGAATGAGGATGTCGGTATACGCATCCTTTAGATCTAAGGAGCATAGCCAATCTCCCTGCTGGAGGTAGGGCAGAAGAGTTCCAAGAGTAAGCATCTTGAACATTTCCTTCTCCAGGAACTTGTTGAGGTTTCTGAGATCCAGAATAGGTCGAAGACCACCGGTTCTTTTGGGTACCAGGAAATACCTGGAGTAGAACCCTTGACCTTGCAAGTGGGGAGGCACAGGCTCCACTGCCCTGTCTACCAACAGACCTTGGAGCTCCTGAAGGAGAAGATCTGTGTGCAGGGGAGGCCTTGGAGGCTCCCCTGGAAAGTATGGAGGAGGCAGTTGCTGGAAGTGTAGAGCATAGCCCTTCTGGACTATGCTTAACACCCAAACTGTCTCCAGTGATGAGTGGCCACATGTGGGCAAACAGAGCGAGGCGACCTCCTGTGCAGGGTTGGGAGAGCAGGGACGGAGAGGCTATGCTGAAGGAGTCAAAACCCCCCACTCTGCGGAGTGGGAGCAGGGGCCGGAGGCTTGGGGGTTCTCTGCCTACGGGGTCCATTACCCTGCCCCTTGGCCTGCTGATCCTGAGGGGCAGCTTGGGCAGCCTGATATTGTGGGTACTGTTTGTAGGCAGTGCCCTTCCTCGGATAAAAGGGCTTTTTACCCGAGCCCTTCTTTTTGTGAGAAGGGGCAGAAGTCTTTCTAGACAGCTTTGTCCTTGTCCTCTCAGGTGAAGCTCATTACCCAAATCAGTCATACACTAAGGACCTGAGATTAATTAAGCTTCAGGTGAACAAGGTATATTAAACTTATTAGGTACAGTTTTAGTGGTATGAATATCCATAGCACCCTTTAGTACGTAAAGAACTTAAAGATCTAAACACAAACTTAAAACTAAGATGCAGACAGCAGTCCAGCAGCGGGATGTGGGCTTTCCAGTCTTTTGCATTGAGTGTCACATGTATGATTTTCTCCCAGCTGGTGAGAGGTCTTACGTGTGCACTAGGTGCAAGGAGCTCTTTGCTCTCAGGGAATAAGTCCGTTCTCTAGAGGCTAAAGTAGCAGATTTGGAAAGCATAAGACAGACAGAGAGGTACATAGACGAGACCTACAGGGATATAGTCCTGAAGTCCCACCTCCAGTCTGGCAGCATCCCTGTTGCCATGGAGGAGAGAGGTCACGTGACAGGACCTTTTCTCCAGGTGATGTAAACCCCTCTCGCACCGAGGAGGTTTCTCCAGGGCCAAGTGCACATGAGGGAAGGGTTAGGACAGCAGTTATAGTTGGTGATTCGATCATTAGGCATGTAGATAGCTGGGTGGCTGGTGGACGTGAGGATCGCCTGGTAACATGCCTGCCTGGTGCGAAGGTAGCGGACCTCACGCGCCACCTAGATAAGATCTTAGATAGTGCTTGGGAGGAGTCTGCTGTCTTGGTACATGTCGGTACCAATGACATAGGAAAATGTGGTAGGGAGGTTCTGGAAGCTAAATTTAGGCTTTTAGGTAGGAAGTTGAAATCCAGAACTTCCAGGGTAGCATTCTCCGAAATGCTTCCCGTTCCACGCGCAGGACCCAAAAGGCAGGCAGAGCTCCGGAGTCTCAATGCGTGGATGAGACAATGGTGCAGAGATGAGGGGTTTGGATTTGTTAGGAACTGGGGAACATTCTGGGGAAAGGAGGGGCTCTTCCGAAGGGATGGGCTTCACCTTAACCGGGATGGAACCAGGCTGCTGGCATTAACCTTTAAAAAGGAGATAGAGCAGCTTTTAAACTAGATAATAGGGGAAAGCCGACAGTCGCCCAAGAGCGCATGGTTCGGAAGAATGTATCCTTGAAGGATACTACAAAAAGCAGAGAGGTTCCAAAAAAGAGTAAAGTAGCCCAAATGCCCTCGAGTATGGAGCAGACAGAGCTTAAAGATCCCAAATTACCCATGTCTACCAATAGCCAAATTAATATGAATAAAATACAGTCTCTAAAATGCTTGTATGCAAATGCTAGAAGTCTAAAAAACAAGATGGGAGAGTTAGAATATATAGCACTAAACGAGAGGTTAGATATGATTGGAATATCAGAGACATGGAGGAAGGAGGACAACCAGTGGGACACTGTGATACCTGGGTACAAACTATATCGTAATGACAGAGCTGATCAAATTGGTGGAGGGGTTGCGCTCTATGTTAGAGAGGGCATTGAGTCAGAAAGGATTAAAGTTTTGCAAGAAACAAAATTTGCTGTAGAATCTCTATGGATTGAAATTCCATGTAAAAAGGGGAAGGCGATGGCAGTGGGGGTGTACTATCGTCCGCCTGGCCAGAATGAACAAATGGATGATGAAATGCTCAAAGAAATCAAGGAAGCTAGCAAAAGTTACAGTGCAGTAATAATAATGGGTGATTTCAATTACCCCAGCATCGACTGGGTCAGTGTCACAGCAGGACATGCTAGGGAGATAAAGTTCCTAGATGAAATAAATGACTGCTTCTTGGAGCAGCTGGTTCATGAACCGACCAGAGGGGAAGCCATATTAGACCTAGTCCTTAGTGGAACACCAGATCTAGTGCAAGAGATAAGGGTGTTGGGGCCACTTGGCAATAGTGATCATAGCATAATTGCCTTTGATTTAATTAGTGGAGGAGGGATAGTAAGGAAATCCACAGTACTACCCTTTAAATTTCGAAAGGGAGACTATGATAAAATGAGGAAAACAGTTAAGAAAAAACTAAAAGGAGCAGTTGCAAAGGTTAAAGACGTACATCAAGCTTGGATGTTGTTGAAAAATACTATCTTGGAAGCCCAGACCAGCTGTATTCCACGCTTTAAGAAAAGTGGAAGGAAGTCCAAAAAACTGCCAGCATGGCTTAAAGGTGAGGTCAGAGAGGCTGTTGTTGCCAAAAAAGCAACTTTCAGGAAATGGAAAAAAGAGCCAAATGACGAAACCTGGAAACAGCACAAGCACTGGCAAGACAAATGCAAGGCATTGATAAGGCAGGCAAAGAGAGAATTTGAGAAGAAGCTTGCTGCGGAAGCAAAAACACGAAATAAAGACCTTTTCAAGTACATTCGTAGCAAAAAACCTGTGAGAGAGTCAGTTGGTCCATTAGATGATAAAGGGGTTAAAGGAGCACTAAGAGGCGACAAGGCGATAGCGGAGAGACTGAATGAATTCTTTGCTTTGGTCTTTACTGAGGAAGATGTAGGGATGTTACCCATGACTGAAGTGGTATTTAAAGGTGAAGAAGAATTGAAGGAAATATCGATACATCGGGAAGATGTCTTACAACTATTAGATAAACTGAAGAGTAGCAAATCACCTGGGCCGGATGGTATACATCCAAGGGTGTTGAAAGAACTGAAATTTGAGATTGCAGACCTGCTATTAATAATCTGTGAACTATCATTAAAATCATCTCTAATACCTGAAGATTGGAGGATCGCCAATGTAACACCAATTTTTAAAAAGGGTTCCAGGGGTGATCCGGGAAACTACAGACCGGTGAGCCTGACGTCGGTACCGGGAAAAATGGTAGAAACCATCATAAAGAATAAAATTACTCAGCATGTAGATAGTCACGACCTAATGGGAGACAGCCAACATGGCTTTAGACAAGGAAGATCTGGTCTTACTAATCTGTTATGTTTTTTTGAAGGAGTGAATAAACAGGTGGACAAAGGTGAGTCGGTTGATATTGTGTATCTGGACTTTCAGAAAGCCTTTGACAAGGTCCCTCATCAGAGACCTTTGGCAAAACTAAAGAGTCATGGGATAGGAGGCAATGTACTATTGTGGATCAGGAACTGGTTAAAAGATAGAAAGCAGAGGGTAGGGCTAAATGGCCAATTTTCCCAATGGAGAAAGGTGAATAGTGGTGTACCCCAGGGATCTGTGCTGGGTCCGCTGCTTTTTGACATATTCATAAATGACCTGGAAAGTGGAATAACGAGTGAGGTTATCAAATTTGCAGATGACACAAAACTATTTAAAGTTGTTAAAACCCAAGAGGATTGTGAAAAATTGCAAGAGGATCTTGTTAAATTGGAAGACTGGGCATCAAAATGGCAGATGAAATTTAATGTGGACAAGTGCAAGGTTATGCACCTAGGGAAGAACAACCCAAACTATGGTTACACGATGCAAGGTTCCACATTAGGAACCACCACCCAGGAAAAAGATTTAGGCGTCATTGTGGATACCATGTTAAAACCCTCGGCCCAGTGTGCAGCGGCAGCCAAGAGAGCAAATAGAATGCTAGGTATGATAAGGAAAGGAATGGAAAATAAAACAAAAGATATTATAATGCCTCTATATCGTTCCATGGTGAGACCGCACCTTGAATATTGTGTGCAATTCTGGTCGCCGTATCTTAAAAAGGATATAGCGATTTTAGAAAAGGTTCAGAGAAGAGCCACCAAAATGCTAAAGGGGATGGAAGGATACTTCTATGAGGAAAGGCTAAAAAGGTTAGGGCTCTTTAACCTGGAAAAGAGACGACTGAGGGGAGATATGATAGACGTCTATAAATTAATGAACGGAGTGGAACGGGTAAACGTAGATCGATTGTTTACGTTATCAGAATATAGAAAGACTAGGGGACATGCAATGAAGCTACAGGGTAAACTATTTAAGACTAATAAAAGAAAATATTTTTTCACTCAACGTGTAATCAAACTCTGGAATTTGTTACCGGAGGATGTAGTAAAGGCTGTTAGTGTAGCTGGGTTTAAAAAAGGTTTGGACAAGTTCCTGGAGGAAAGGTCCATAAACCATTATTAAGAAGTGACCGAAGATATCAATGCTTGACCCAGTACAAGCATTGTGGAACTTGTGTCTCTTGGGGAAACTGCTAGGTACATATGACCTAGATTGGCCACTGTTGGAAACAGAATACTGGGCTTGATGGACCTTGGTCTGACCCAGTATGGCATATCTTATGTTCTTATGTTCTTGTAAGGTGCTCGGTCTCGAGCTGTGCGGCCTTCTAGGCCATGGGCTTGCCAAAAAGGTTTTCACCTTGGCAAGGGACATCGACCAACTTGTCCTGAACCCATGGCTCGAGGTCCGAAGTCTGCAGCCACGCCTGGCGTCGAGCCGCGATGCCGGCTGCCGCAACTCGGGCCGAAGCCTCGAAGCCATCGTAGGCGGCGCGGGACATAAACTTAGAGCAGTCCCGATTCCCCGAGGACAAGGACTTAAATCTCTGCAAGGGCTCCCCGGAGAGACCAGCAGAGAATCCGGCCAACTCCTTGGCCAGGTCTCGCAAATACATGCCCATGTACAGCTGGTAAGACTGGACACGGCAAGCAAGCATCGAGCCCTGGAAGCACTTTCTACCAACCCCATCGAGGTTCCGGGCCTCCCTACTGGGGGGCACCGCGGAGTGCATCTTCTGACTCTTCAGGTGATGCATGGCTGATTCCACAACCATGGAATGGTGTGGTAGCTGTGCCTTCTGAAAGTCAGGGCTCTTCCGGAGTCGATAGATCAAATCGACTCGCTTGCTTAAAACCGGTGCCAAGGCCGGTGCCTCCCACATCCGGAAGAGGAGCCGTTCCAGCATCGGAGGAACCGGGACAGTAAAGGCCTCCTTCGGAGGAGAGTCGTACTGCAGGGCCTCGAGCTCCTCGGCTCGAGGCTCTTCCTCGGGGTCCGCCGGGATAGCCAACGCAGAGGCCATATCCCGGACAAACTCTGAGAACCAGGTATCCTCTGGAGGGGATCTACTCCGGGGTTCAGACTGCGGTGAGTCCGACGGGACGCACCGAGTCTTGAAGGTGTCGGGGGACTCCTCATCCTCCGTCTCCCAGGCGGACTCATCCGATGAGGAGTCAGGATCCGACCCCGCGGGGCCCAGGAGCACCCGCCCCGACGCCGGAGGCACCGGCGTCGACGCCCTCGGTCCTGAACGGGAGGTCGAGGGAGACCGTGACTGAGGTCGACCTCAAGCCATCATGGTCTCGAGTATCGGCTCGGTCTCCGGGGTTGACTTCGATGTCGATGTCCCTGTAGTCGGGGCAGATGCGCCAGACAGGCTGACCATCAGTGCCCGCTGCTGCTCCATGAAGGCAGACAGTCTGCACGCACTCCAAGGCTCTCATCCTGAGACTCAGCTCGGGAGACGCAGCAGCCAGTGACTCGGGCCCCGGCAGCGCCGGGCCCGACGTCGACTCTCTGGGAGGAGAGTCCTCGAGGACTACAGGGCTTACGTATCCAGCAGACTCCGGCTCCACGCGAGGAACTTTGGCAGGCTTCTCTTGTTCCACGGGCCCGGGGCGATGGTCGGCGGTCTTAGACCTGGCCCTCGAGGAGCCAGGGACCTCTTCCGACGACGCCCTCACGAGCCGCTTCTTCCACTTGCATTCCCGGTCGTGGGAACCCCTGTCCGAGGAGCCACGATGGCGCTCGGGATCCGAATCCCGAGATGTCGAGGCCTCAGATGAGGTCTGGGCCCGGCCGGAGGCTGAGTCAGAGAAAAGCCTTTCTTTCTGCTGCTGGCGACTTCGCAGTGCCTTGGAAGACATCTTCCCTCATTGTCCACACGTCTTAGGGTCGTGATCAGGACCGAGGCACTGAAGGCAGCAGTTGTGTGTGTCGGTGAGAGACATCAACTTCTTACACCGATCACACTTCTTAAAACCGCTGGAAGCCATCGGGGAAAAAAGAGTCCCCGCGAGGTCAAAGGACCGGCCTTTCAGGGAAAAAGCAAAAAGGGGCGCGAACACCAGCCACGAAGGGCAAAAACCGAAAAAGAAGAAATGGGCTCGATACCGGTGTACCGAACCCGGCGGGAGGGGAACCGGCGTCGAACCGAAGAAGAAAAATAGCGAGAATCGCCTTAAAAATCAAACTTTTATCCGGGATGACAGGACACACGTCTGGTGGGCTTCTCGGAAAAAGAGAGACTGAGGTAAGATGGCACCTTTAGGCGGGAAGGGAACCGCGCATGCGTGCCTGCATTCCCCAAAGGCTTTCATGGAAAGCTGGGGAAATGCTCCGCTAGGGCTTCATTGGCGTCGATGACACCCATATGTGAGGACTGACTTCCTGCTTGGTCCTGAAGAATGCTGGTCATGTGGCATTTATTTATTCATTCATTCATTACAGGCATTTGATATAGCACCAAGGCACCACAGGGTCGTCATAGCAATTTACAATAAAAGAAATGTGGAGAGAAAAGGAAAAGTAGCCAGGAGAAAATAAAATAAACAGAGAAACAGAAAAAGTAGAATATTATTATCAAGTGTCATAGACCTTTGAGAGATGGTTTTTGTATTAACCATCTCAGTGCCAGAGAGTATGGAAATAGGCTAACTGTGAGCTAAGAAACTAAAATAGGGCCATGGAACAAAGCTTTTGCCCTATAAATAGCTCTGCTAGGCTGAATCTGTTATTAATACGGCAAAAAAGGAGTCCAAAGACTTCAACAGTAGGTGTTTTTACAGCCTAGCCTGCATAGTTTATTTCCCCATCGTTCAAAGGAAATAAGTTGGATGTAGTGTTGAAACCCATAAGTTGCTGCAAAATTGCAGAAAAGGTGTAATGCAAATTAAGATATATTACTGGAGGTGAGGTTTGTGTTTATTAAAATTTGATATGATCTGTTCTAGAATTCCAAAGCAGGAGGAAATAGACTTCATTTTGTTGATAGCAGATCCTGAAGTCTTATTGGGTATTTAAACAACTTCTATAAATTTGGATAGTTGATCATCAGAAGATAGAAAATATCAACAAGTTAATAGTTAATTTCCATGTGTTTGGTTGATCATCATGTTGGCAAAGATATCATGATTGCTGGGGACTTGAGAGGTCTTTCAATGGTTTTGACTATCTACATTACCAGATGAAGGAAGAATTTTCTCAGGTGTGTGACAATGCCCAAGAATTTCAGTGAATTTTTCTACTTTCAATATATGGAAAATGTCTTGAATTTTCTCTGGATTGAGAAGGACCCCTGTACCATCAATCTGACCCAGAAAGCGAAGTTACTCACCTGTAATAGGTGATCTCTTGGAACAACAGGAATTTAGTCTTCACATATGGGTGATGTCGGTACCGATGGAGCCCGTGCAGGAATGCTCCCCAGTGTCCAACAGGAAAGCCTTTGGGAGCATCCCACTGTGCCTGCGTTGCTGCCTTCCCATCTTCCCAACTCTCCCACCTCAGTTGAGTTTGTAGCTGAGAGAAAAAGAGAGAAAAAGAAAACCTACAATTCCTAGGGGAGGAGGGTGGGTTGTGAAGACTAAATTACTGCTGTTCCTGGAGATCACCTGTTACAGGTGAGTAACTACACTATCTCCAGGAACAAGCAGGTGTAGTCTTCACATATGGGACTCCCTAGCTCCCTAATGCCAGAGAAATGACTTCAGAACTGGTCGGTTTGAGGCTTTGAGAGATCATGAATCCTCCATGGATGTCTTGTATCGATAAGTTCTGGGATGGAGGGTAGGAGTTGCCCTTAAGTCTGAAAGAGGTGCTGGAGAACAGCTTGCCCAAATATGGCATCCTGGTGGGAGTCCTTGGCCAGACAATAATAAGCAGCAAAGGTATGGACCAAAGACCAAGCTGCTGCTTTACAGATTTCATCAATGGCTACAGAGCATAGATTTGCCATCGAGGTGGCCATGGCATGAACATTATGGGCAGTGACATGACCCTCAAGGGATAGTCCTGCTTTATCATAAGCAAATGAGATGCAATCAGCTATCCATTTTGAGAGAGTACATGTAGGAACTGGCAGCCCCAGGTGACTAGGGTCAAAAGAAATGAACAATTGTGAAGCTCTTCGGTACTCTCAAGTTCTTTGAAGATAAAAGGCTAAGTCATGCTTGCAGTCAAGAGTATGCAGGGTTGCCTCTGCTCTAGGAGTATGCGGTCTAGGAAAAAAGACAGGAAGGTAAACTGACTGATTCAGATGAAAAGGAGACACCACCTTTGGCATAAAATGGGGGTGAGTCCTAAGGACAACCTTGTCATGGTGGAACCGGGTATAAGGCGGAACCAACACTAAAGCCTGAAGCTCACTAATGCATCTATCTATAAATCCCACTAGAGGACAGCAACCTTGGGCCGGAAGGACTGGGGTTTCTGGTCCCACAGGTGCTCCTTGTGGTCTTGGGCAAGCCACTTAACCCTCCTTAGCCCATGTTCCCTGTAAAATAGTTATCTCCAAGTTATAATGCCCTGTTCAATGTAATTTCAGTTTGTTCAATGTAAACCGCACTGATGCAGAATAGCGCGGTATATAAGAGAATGTAAATAAATAAATAAATAATCTAGCTGAAGTAAGGGCAATAAGAAAGATTATCTTTTATGATAGAAACTTTAGTGAGGTCGTGGCCAAAGGTTCAAAAGGCGGCTTGAGAAACTGCTCTAGTAAGCCATTAAGATCCCATGCCACCGGTAGTAGCCTTATGGGAGGCTTGGTCAATAAAAGACCTCTCATGCAATGTGCCACAAGTGGCTGTGAGGAGATGGGCTGCCCACCCAAGGGATGGTGAGCGGCAGCAATTGCATTGAGGTGAACTCTCATCGAGTTGGTCTTGAGACTAGAAGAAGATAGATGAAGGAGATACTGAAGGAGAGCTTCCACAGGAACTGAGAAAGGATATAGAACACCAGGTAGAGAAGCTATGCCACTTGAACGCATAAGAACATCTGGTGGATGGCTTCCTGGAAGCTTAAAGGATCTCCTTTACTTCCTGAGTAAGGTTAAGACCTTGCAAAGCTATGCTTTCAGAAGCCAAGCTGTGAGATAGAGAGACTGCGGGTTGGGATGGAGCAGGGTCCCCTCTTCCTGGGAGAGGAGATCAGGAGTTGACCCAAGACCTAGATGGCGAGTTTGAGACAGATGTAGCAGGAGAGAAAACCACGGCTCATGTGGCCAGCACGGGGCTATGAGGATCATGTAGCCCCTGTCTGCCTGAAGCTTGAAAAGCATTTTGGGAATCAGGGGAATGGGAGGAAAGGCATACAGGAGACCCTGACCCTATTGGAATTGAAAAACATCCACTTGTTGAATGCCGGATACAGGAGTTCTGGTGCAGAGGTATGGAAGTTTCTGGAGTCCCCCAGGTCTGAAAGATGAAGGATGCTGTTTCTGGATGGAGAAACCATTCATGGGGAAAGAGGATCCGACTCAACCTGTCTGCCAAGACATTCTGCTCTCCTGGTAGATATACTGCTTGAAGGTGTATCTGATGCTTGAAGGTGTATCTGATAAGCAATGGAAAAAGATCAGAGATGAAGAGCTTCCTCGCAGAGGGGCCAAGAGCTGTTCCTCCCTGCTTGTTCACATAGAATATTGCAACTTGATTGTCCATCTGGACCAGAACCCTCTGGCATCGTAGATGATTCAGAAATACCTTGAGGGTGTTAAAGATAGCATGAAGCCCTAGTAGATTTATCTGGAGTTTTGACTCCTGTGCTGTCCAGAGGCCCTGAGTGGAGAGAGCGTCTAAGCTCCCCATCCCAATTTGGAGGCATCCGTCATCAGGGTACACTGATGTGGAGGCATCTGAAAAGATGACCTGACGAGGAGGTTTTCTGAGGCACACCACCAACAAAGGGATGCAGCCAGAGGGGCAGTGACTTGGATCCTGTCCCTGATATGTCCTGAGACCTGCTTCCAATCGGAGGCAAGAGTCCATTGAGCTGTGCGCATATGCAGGCAGGCATATGGAACTACATGTACAGTTGAGGCCATATGACCTAAAAGCCGTACCATCTCTTAGGCCATCAGGTGATCTTTGAGATGAGCCTGAGATGCCAACTGAAGGAGACGGGAACAGCGGGGTTGGGGTAGAATGCCATTGACCGCTGAGTGTCTCCTATGAACTCCAGTGCTTGAGTGGGAGTGAGATGGGATTTTGGAAGGTTTATTACAAATCCCAAATGTTGCAGTACTTGCATTGTACGAAGTAGGGATTGCTGAACCTCCTGATAGACAACTGGCTCATAAAGGCAGGCACCTAAGTAAGGGAAGACAAATATCCCCAAAGTTCTTAGATATGTGGCCACAACCGCCATGCACTTTGTGAAGACTCTGGGGCAGAGGCAAGTCCGAAAGGCGGGACTTTGTATTGGTAATGTCTTCCTTGAAAGATGAAGTGTAGATACTTCCTGTGTTCTGGATGAATGAGGATATGTGTATACGCTTCTTTTAGATCTAGAGAACACAGCCAATCGGCGTGAACAATGTCCTTGCTCCGCCAAGACCTGGTACCGAGCGAAGTCGGTTTCGGAACGGGGGCTTGCCTAACTGATATCTCAGTACCGGGAATGGATTCGAGTGTAGGCATGGGCAGCAGCAAAGCAAGCGGCATATAACCCAATGCGGTCTGCATCGGAACCATGGACGATGCCGGTGTTGGCAGTACTGCTGGTAAGGATTTTACCGAAACCGAAGCTGCTAGTAGAGCCGCCAAGTTCCGCTCTATGGCAAGGATAGGCTGATCCATAGATCTTGCCGATGCTTTGGTATCAGTGTCGGAGATATGTGCTACTGCCCCAGAGCATGGCACCTGGAGCTCTCCGGAGGTGGAGGCCTCAGAAGCATCCTGGAACCCCTCAATGGCTTTGGAGGAGAGGTCCTCCTGCTGCGGTTGTTTAGCCGGCCGATCTACCTCCTGGGCAACGCTCAAGGCATCTCGACGCTTAGAAAGATATCTATTTTGGGGAGTGGCCTGTCTTCAAAGAAGACTTATGTTTTGATACCTCAGATCCATGAGAGGAAAACGATGCCCTCGATGACATTGATGCCAATAAAACCGCATCTGAGCCAAAGAGTGATCCCAACTTTGTGGCTCGATTCTGTAGGCCTCTCTTTGTCAACTTTTTACACAGAGGACATTCTGATGCCTGTTGGTCATGCCCGAGGCATTTAAGGCACCAGTCGTGGGTATCAGTAGCAGAAATGGTACTGCCACACTTAGGTACGAGAGGAGGAGCGACGCTCTTGCAGAACAAGGGAGGAACAAATGGAGCAAGAGACGTAGGTTGGTAACAGACTGCTTTATTGATGATAGTCCCTACGCGTTTCGGCAAACGCCTTCCTCGGGGGACATACAGCTACCATAAAATGAACAAACAATGTTAAAACAAAATAATATAAAACAACGTATCTTAATAATACACATCATAAAAAATAATAAATAATAAGGAGATGAAAATAAATAAATAAATAATTAATAAGGGACATTCAGGGAAGTAAAAGAATAAGAAGGGCCGAGACAAGAGACAGACAAATTTATCCAAACGTTGAGGACTGTGTGACCTGATTAAGAGTAGTTATCAGTGTACATATAAAAATGAGAATAATTAAAAATAACTAACAGTCATACATGCATACCCTAGATTATAGAAATAGTAGAGTGAAACAATTGTCACATTAGAACTACAGCAAGAGTGTTAACTGCATAAAGTAAAAGGTAGTCCAAGCAATAAGCTCATACATGTAAAACAAAACCTACCAGTGCTGTGTCAGGTGAAGTGTCTCATTAAGACAGTTTGGTCGGACTATTGTACAATAGCTAAAAATATAAATATGTAAAAATATAAAAGAACAAGCTAAAAAACTTAACACACAAAGTATATAATGCCACATAAAAACAATAAATAGTGATCAAATATTATAAAATAATGTACAAACAATGCAAATATAAAAAAGAATAAATATAATAATGAAATACATGAGTAATACAATACATGAATACTAATAAAAGGAAACCCATGACAGAAAAAAGGAATGCATATAAAAGAAATGGAGTGTAAGTAAAAATATATATATATGTAAAAAGAACGTGACATAATGCTAGCTATTAAAATGTTTATTTTCAGAAGGATACTACGGTACTCATAGACAGATAAAAGACCAATTGAAGATTTATGGTTTATGCAGAGAACTATAAACAAAAACACGTGTGGAAGGAACTATTAATTGATAAAAAGGGGGGGAAAAGGAAGTCATATAGTGGATAGGTGCAGAGAACCTTCAACAAAACTCGTACTGAGGAAGAAATTAAAAAATTGCAAAATTACTAAGGTAAATATAAATATCAGTGAACTAAAGGTGAGCACATAGATTGCATAACTCTGTGCAGGGATAAAGTGTGCTGGGAATAAGGTGTACATATTTAATCTACAAACCAGAAATGAGTGAATGTATATGAATATAAAATAAGGACAAACATGTGAAGAAAAATGGTGAGCAGAGCAGAACAACTGGGTAAACTCAAGAAGATTTGATGCAAAAATATGGATCAGCTAGACGTTAAAATAAAAAATTATTGCAAAGTACTGGAAGAGACAATTATATTGGTGTAAAATAATGTTAAGATCCTATTAATCTGATCAAACCGCTAAACAGTGACCAGTGTGGAGAAAAAGCATGCAACCAAATGAGCATAGTCTTACATTCAACGATGAGTAGACCTGTGCAAATCATTATAGAGATACCAAAATGACAATCCTGTACTGAAACTCAGAACGGCGTGTGACCAGTGAAAGGAAACATAAGAAAAACAAACAGTTTATGTAGACGCCATTTTTCGCGCCTTCTAAGAAGACGTGACGAAATTGGGCGGAGTCAAATGCGAACGTGAAAAATGTCAAGTGAATGAAAAAAGATACGAAAAACATAAATGTCAAATCATAAAAGAAAGTGGACTAAAAATTCAAAACAAGCCCTTGCATAAGTAACCATGAGAGGGGGCAGAGTTGACTGATCAAACCACTAAAGCCATAACAATGTGAAAGATATGCGGAGACATGAGGACAAAGTAAACTTGACAATAGAAAATAGAAAATAATAAATAATCTTACATTTACCGATGATTAATCCTGTGCTAATCGTATAGCTAGGAGATCATATGGTGGATAGGTGCAGAGAACTGTCAACAAAACTTATGCTGAGGAAGAAACACACAAAGGAGAATGTAACATCAGTGTAATAAAGGTGATCACATGCATTACGTATCTCTGTTCAGGGATAAATTGTGATGTGAATGAAGATGTGCATATATAATCTTAAAACCAGAAGCAGGTGAATATAAAAGGACAGACGTGTAAAAAGGAAAATTGATTTGGCATGGCCGGTGAGCGGGACATAACAACTGAGTAATCTCAAGAGTATTTAATGCAAAAAATATATATGAACCGACTAGACATGAAATAAAAATGTGGAATAGTGCTAAGAGTGAAGATAATACCAGTGTAAAAAAGTGTTAGGATACCTAGTAAACTGATCATGCCGCTAGAGCAGTGACAGTGTGGAGAAAAGGCATGCACTCAAATGAGCATAGTCATACATTGATTGATGAGCAGACCTGTGCAGATCGTATAGAAATATCAAAATGACACCAATGTGCTGAATCTAAGAAAGGCGCAATGCCAGTAAGAAGAAACCTAAGAGGAACAAGCGGTTTATGTAGACGCCATTTTTTGCGCCTTCGAAGATGACGTCAGCAAAAGTGGGCGGAGTCAAATGTAGCTGTGAAAAAACGAGTGAATGAAAAAAGCATAAATCGTAAATCACAAAACATATAGGAAGGAAAGTAAAATATAAATTCAAAAAGAGCCTTTTCATAAGTAAACATAAGAGGGGACGAAGCTAACTAATCGAACCACTAGAACCACAACAGTGTAAAGAAATATAAGGGTAAAGCAAACTATCCAATCAAACATAATCTTACATTAATCAATGATTAATCCTATGCTGATCGTGTAGAAATCCAACAATGTGCTAAGACTAAAAACAGCGTAATAATAATGAGAAGTAACCTGGGGAGAACAGGAGTATTATGTAAACGTCAATATTCGTGCCTTCCAAGATGACATCACAAAATGGGCGGAGTCAAATACCGGCCGCGATAATAGCGAAAAATGAAAGGGTGCAGAACCTTAATATCAACAATACAAGGAAGAAAAGTAAGTAAAAATGCAAACTAAGTTCCTTCATAAGAAATCATTTGGCAGGTAGGTAGAATTAAAATGAAACAGCAAGGGGAAGTTAAACCAATGTGCCAATTAGTAAAACAATCAGGAGTTAAAAAGGGGGAATAAAATAGACAAAATCAAGTACAATACACTATAACTCAAAAAGGGCAAAAGATAAAACCATAAATAATATATAAACTATAATATATAATATATACAAAATAGAAACTGAGTGAGGTAGTGATGATGATAAGAACCCAAATCTTGTCAAGGTACAGTGTGAACTGCCTGTAGAATTATAATGAAATACAATGAATTGCAAATGAGCATTGGTGAGACATGAGTACCATAAATATGTACTGAAAAAATAATAAGAATATATATAAAAAGCATGAAATTGATTATAAAAACCAATGTATGTAAAAAGAAGAGGGAACACAAGGGGAATTGGTCCAGTGAGGATGGTAAAAATATATTTAGAAAAAATTATATTTAGAAAAAATTATAAGCTGATTCATAAAAAAACCCGAAAGATCACTCTCTTGGTTAAGCCCGAACGGTTCCAGGCTATTCAGTTCAAAAATGAACCGTTGTTCTAACTTGAGTAAAGTATTGTTGATATCACCTCCGCGCCAGTGTGGAATAGCAGTCTTGATGACCAAGAATTTGATGTCACTAACCATGTGGCCCTTCTCCAACCAATGCGAGACTAATGGTTTTTCAGTGAGTTGTCTCTGAATATTGCTCCTGTGTTCAATGATACGTGTCCTTATTTGTCGTAAAGTTTTGCCTATATAAATCATATCACAGGGGCATAAGATCAGGTAAATAACATTGATGGTCTTACAATTTGAATAATGATTTATGATTATTTTGTGACCCGTGGATTTATGTATGAAAATTTTTTTCGTTGTGATGGCATGAAGACAGACAGAGCAATTTCCGCAACTGTAGTGACCTCTAACTTTGAGAGTGGGCCGAGGGGCAGTAAGAGCAGAGGGGACTAAAAAATGACTTAAATTTGGCGCCCGTTTATATGATACCATTAAACGTTTTGTTTGAAAGGCAGGTAAAAAGGATATAAGATCCCATTCTTGTTTCAAGATGTCCGTGATAGTCTTGGAATATGATGAAAAGGTGAGAGGACAGGTGACCCTATCTGTTTGTAAACGTGCTGTATTCTGTAGGAGTGTGGGGGATCTGTAGCTGATGCTCTCTGATATGCTCTATGAATGCATTTATTAGGATATCCCCGTTGTTCAAAACGCCGGTATAAATCCGTGGCATGTTTCTCAAAGTCCATATTGTTAGTACATAACCTCTTAATTCTAAGGAATTGGCTGACAGGGAGATTTTGCTTAAAGGCAGTATTATGACAACTGTCATATGTAAGAAAAGTATTTCTGTCAGTTGGTTTCCTGTATAAATCAGTGACAAAACCCTCATCTGATTTCTTGATCATGATGTCAAGATATGGAATGGATTCTAAGCTGTATGTTCCCTCAAATTGTAGATTAGAATCCAATGTGTTGAGCCAAATATGAAAGGAGTGCAAGGTGTCTTCTGGACCATCCCAAATTACAAGTACGTCGTCGATATAACGTTTCCAGAGTCGGATGTATTTCTTGTATGGATGAAAAGACAAAAATTTATTCTCAAATTCAGATACGTAAAGATTTGCTACGTCAGGAGCCATGGGCGAACCCATGGCGACCCCTTTGACCTGTTTATAAAAAAGACCTTTTACATGTATGAGCTTATTGCTTGGACTACCTTTTACTTTATGCAGTTAACACTCTTGCTGTAGTTCTAATGTGACAATTGTTTCACTCTACTATTTCTATAATCTAGTGTATGCATGTATGACTGTTAGTTATTTTTAATTATTCTAATTTTTATATGTACACTGATAACTACTCTTAATCAGGTCACACAGTCCTCAACGTTTGGATAAATTTGTCTGTCTCTTGTCTCGGCCCTTCTTATTCTTTTACTTCCCTGAATGTCCCTTATTAATTATTTATTTATTTATTTATTAATTTTCATCTCCTTATTATTTATTATTTATTATTTTTTATGATGTGTATTATTAAGATATGTTGTTTTATATTATTTTGTTTTAACATTGTTTGTTCATTTTATGGTAGCTGTATGTCCCCCGAGGAAGGCGTTTGCCAAAACGCGTAGGGACTGCCACACTTAGAACATTTCTTAAAACCACTAGTTGGTTTGTCCATAGTGTCAGCAGACAAAATGGAAGGCTTAAGGCCTAAAATGGTGTTGATGCGCCTGAAGAAAGTTCTATAAGATTTTTTATTTTTTTTTTTATGGAAAGAAAGAAAAGAACTGATGGTAGTTGGTTCCGAGGTCGACAGGAAGACAGTCGCAAACCACAAAAAACAAAGAATTAAAGAATTTTCTGCGGTGACGGGCTTTGCTTCCTGATGACTCCATGGAAAACGAAGAACTGAGGTGGAAGAGTTGGGAAGATGGGAAGGCAGCAATGCAGGCACAGTGGGATGTTCCCAAAGGTTTTCCTATTGGATGCTGGGGAGTGTCCCCGCGCGGGCTCCGTCAGTATGGACCTCACCCATATGTGAAGACTACATTCCTGCTTGTTCCTGGAGATATTTAATCTCTTTTGAAAACTCATACGTGCAATTAACACCTGATTTCTCTAGCCATTTCAGTACTGCAAGGAGACAATGATTATGCTGAGTTTGTGTATCTGTGTCTCCAACGATGAGGATATCACCCATCTTCCACAGGACCCAGTCCAAGCCCTTAAGGGGTTCGGGCACTCCAAAAATGTTCATAAGCTAGTAGCTGTATAGGTGACAAAGGATAAGGTGCCAAAGGATAAGGAATTAGGATATAGCCAACTGGTAAAGGAACCCACCCATGCGAAAGGAGGCGTATTGGACCTGGTATTCGCGCCACAGACATCTCTCAATTCAACCATCGCCCCTAGGTTGTCCATCACCGCAGTCCCCTGGTCTGACCAAAAGCTGATCGTATTACAAATACCCCTACCCAGAAACAATCAGAAGGAAGCTGGAAGGCTGAGCAGCACCGTCAAGGCTCCACCACGAAGGTTTCAGGCCTTTGACAAAGACTGGATTCTAAGTAAAACACGCCCACTCCTCGCCTCTTCAGCACTCAATCCTGAGGATCTAGTTTCCGACTGGAATAAAAGCCTCAGTACTATTGCTCTACGTCCACCGTCTAACAAGCCTCCAGGGAAACGGGCCACCACATCCTGGTACTCAACTAAGCTACTGTCTTCACTCACCCTCCTAAGGAAGTTGGAAAGACGCTGGCGTCGATCGCACTCCGCAGAAGACCAAAGGGCATACAACTCTCACCTTGCACGGCACCGCAAGGCAGTAACCGAGAATGTGAGGCGATTCCATGCAGACACCCTAAAACGATCACTGAACAAACCGCACGACCTGTTCAGTCTCGTCAAGAACCTAACTAAGGAACCAGCCCCTGAACAACCAAGTGAGATCCACTCTCAAGAATTTGCGGATTACCTGCAATCAAAGCTATGCCAGACCAACAAATCTCCAGCACCCGCCGTTACACTCGAACCAATCGATCTAACACCCCTGACCATTTTCTCCACGCCATCCAAGAAACACATCGAAGACACTATCGCTACGATCAACTCGACCACTGCACAGACCGACCCCTGCCCTGCTTTCTGGATAAATGAGCTACGGTCCGACCTTAGCCCTTTTATAGCCAGGCTCATGGACCGATCCTTTACAACAAGTGCATTCCCCCAATCCCTCAAACACACATCCATCAGACCTCTGCTAAAAAACAGCAAGCTCAACCCCCAGAAGGTGGACTCATACAGACCGATATCGAGCATACCACTTCTGGCCAAAATGGAAAAAGTAGTCCAAAGACAAATTCAAGAAAACATCGAAACCGCTTCACCTCTGGACCCCTGCCAACATGGTTTTAGAGAGTCTCACGGTGTTGAAACGCATCTCACCACCCTCCTCAATAATATAACTGCTGGAATTGATAACATCCGTCAAGGGTTTGTCCTCATTTTCTTGGACACAGCAGCTGCTTTCGACTCAGTAAGCCACGAGCTACTCCTGGAGCGTCTCAAGGAGAAGGGTATCTGTGAGACAGCTCTAGATTGGTGCAAGTCATACATCTCGGACAGATGGCAGCACGTACGATCAGGGGCTTCAACATCGGAACCATTCCACCAGAAGCAAGGCGTCCCACAAGGATCGTCCCTCTCCGCCCTGTTGTTCAACATATACATGCAGCCCATCTGTAACCTCATCTGGTCTTACAGTGTTAACTGCTTGATATATGCAGATGATGTTCTACTTTACATGCCCTTTTCTACAGAGGACTCAGACTTCTCCCCACTGACAGACTGCTTTAATGCAGTATCCAACTGGCTCCAAACCCAGAACCTCAGAATTCAGCACAAGAAAACAGAGGTCCTGTTCATCACGACGAATCCACACTTCATCACACCGCCCTATCTAAAGGTCAAGGATGTTGAACTACAGACCATACCCGCGATCTGGTACCTCGGAGTCACCTTAGACCAGCGCCTGGACATGAAGGTGCACATAAGCAACATAGTGAGAGCAGTTTACCATAAGATCCGTACCCTCAGGCACCTACGCTTCCTGCTGGAACCAGATGACTTCTGGACAATCTATCAAGCGCTGATCATACCGCACTTTGATTACTCCAATTCAATCCTGCATGGTCTTCCTCAATCCACATTAAACACGCTACAGCTCGCGATGAACTCCGCAGCGAGAGTTCTACTTGGAGCGTCCAAGAAGACCACATCACACCCACACTGAAACACCTCCACTGGCTTCCTATACAGGGCAGACTCACATTCAAAACCTTGCTGCTTACTTTCAAAACCATCAATGGGCTCTCCTCCGCATCACTAACAGAGCTTATCCAGATCACTCCCCCCAACAGGTCCAGAAGATCGGTAGCGATCAACACTCTGGTAGTCCCGAAAGAAATAACCCAATGCACCCAGGCAACAGCAAACAGAGCTTTCAAACTCTGCGCACCCAGATGCTGGAACACCCTACCACCCAGCATCCACGCAATCCCTGACCTAGCCCAGTTTAGGAAGGCATTGAAGCACTACCTCTTCCTCATGTACTACCCGGTAGACAGTGCAACAATAGCCGCATCCACGATCTAGTCTGGGTCGTACAATTGAATCCAACCCTACAAAACACCCAGGACTACGATTAGCGAGATACGACTTCCCATGATGCCTAGATGTAAATAGTTACCCCAAGTTATCCAAGTTTTAGTACCTGATCCTTGTAAGCACAGATTAGCCAATGCAATGTGTATGTTTTATGTTTCATGTAAACTGCACTGATGTTGAATAGCGCGGTATAAAAGAAAATGTAAATAAAATAAATAAATAAATGATTAAAGTAGAACTGTCTGAAGTAGCTGATGATTAAAGTAGTTAGAAGTATAGAATCAGGAACCAAGGGGATTTGCCAAAACCCTAACCAAGCATCCCGTTTTGCATCTCCTGTTCACTCAAGTTGCCCCTGAGTGTACTCCAAGTAAGAAATGATATGTTGCTCCAGGAAAATACTTTTTTTTTATAACACTAACACAGATTTATACCTTCCATTTGGGGTTTTGGAACTACAATCATGCCTGCATACCAATCAATTGGAATGTCTACCTTAGAAAAAAAATTCTATTTATTGCATGCTTTGGGCATCAAGGGAAGTGATTCTACAGGGTGTAGAAAGAGTGAAGCCTTTTGGGGTTCTTTTACTTAAATACACTAAGGGGGTCATTTAGTACAGCGAATAGTGGGGATGGACATCCTGTCTAGATGTCCATCCCTGCTTTTCGCTCCCCTGCCAGCCCTAGCTAATGCCTCCCCATATGAACAGCGCGTTTGTATGGGGAGGCCCAGACAGGGGCGAGTGGGGGCATTGCTGAGGCAGAGTGAGGGTGGAGCATGGTCAGTAAGCAACCCTAGACGTATAGGGCTGATTCTGAGGTTGGCCCTTATGTCCGTGGCAGTGAACATAGACAGGGGACTTATTCCACCATAGGGGAACATCGGGGGATGCTGCTGCCGGGCCCGGTAAGAAAGGTAAGGGGTTCAGTAAGTTCCTCACAGCCGGACCCTGGCCATGGGGGCCAGATCAAGGATACGACTGCGGGGAAATAAGTAAATCGGTGGCGGCCAGCATTCATGACTCCTGAATGGAGCCGCGATGCCATGGCAGCGGGACACCATTGCACTGCGGTTCCATTGAGGAGCCTGACGGAGGTAGCCGGGCATGTGGCTGTGCATGCAGGCCATGGGAATTGGAGCTCAGCCTGCACGTTCAGACCCTAGACCCGATTCTGATCCCCTGGGCACGTCTACCTCTGGGCATCCCGATTCCGAATGGCCATACAGGGGCCTGGATGGCCACATTGGAATGTGCCTCCACAAGTTTAGTGTGGGTTTTATCACATATTAACCATTAGTATGGGCCTGCGCTAACGGGTACTGCACAATAAAAACACCGCCACAGCAAAACAAACTTGTGCTAAGTACTTAGTGTGGGATGGGATGGGATCAGGGCGAGCTTGGGGCAGTGAGTGGGTGTGGCAGCCTGTGACAGCTAGCACATGGGATGGTACCATGTGCTAACTGTCATGGCTGCTGATAGCATGGCTGCACTTAACCGCTAGGGGTTATCGCTGCCATTTTGAAAGTCTCAGCCACCAGGGCAGGAGCAGAGGGGGACTGCTCCTGTCCTCTTGAGTGAAAAAACTAAGGAGCACCCGGAGAGGGTCGATGGGTTGAAGAGGGTGAGGGTTGTGTCTCTGGGGAAGGGCTGCTATTTGGGGGTATGATTTCATGGGGGGGGGGTTCTTGTGGTGGATTCTCTTGGGGGGGGGGACTGGTTATGGTGCCTTGTCAGGAGGTGGCCTTTGGGTTGGGGTTGGACCTTGAAGAACAGTTCTTGGAAGAGTTCATTTACTGTCCAGGAGGATTAGATCTGAGGGGTGACTAATGCAGGGAAGCGATCAAATCTGGGGGTAGGGTGACAGGTGTGGGAAGGTAAATTGGATCTGGGAAGGTGTCATGAGTGCAGAAGAGGATTGGATTGGATCAGATTTTGGGAGAGGTCAGAGTAATCACAGCTGCAGCTTTTTCTTTTAACATTTTTGACACTAGAGCCACATCCCCTGCCTTGGCAGGGAACACAGACCATGTGAGAAGTGTCTGCTGTGTGTGATAAATGCAGAGCAGATGCTGGGCATTCCCTTGCACGGACTTTGCACTTAAGTGAAAGGGCCCCTTTGCATTACATTTGAGTACAATGTTGTAGTCCCTTCCCATCCTGCCCAAGCACTGGAACCTTTTCAAATATCTGCATATTTAATACTGTGATGGACAGTAGGAGGGCAATTTTATAAAATGCCACCTAGATTAACGTGTGAAAAACGTGTAAATCTAGGTATTTTAGTCATATAGAAATATAAATGACCATTTATTTTATACTAGAATCGGATAAGGGGCAGTTCAGGGCATGCCCAGACAAGTTGTGAGCTGATGCACAACATATTGGCAAGCTGGTATGCAGTTTAGAGGTGGAGAGAGAGCATGTTGTCAGGCACTTCTGGAGCCTGTGAATCTTGGGGGGTAGAAAGAGTGATGATGTTTTTTTACTCTATTTCCTGGAAGGCCCCATGTAAAATAACAAGTTCAAAAAAATATTACTACTAGCCTCTTGATCTGTGCTGTTGGGGGTTTCTGTTAAAGTTGCAGTTTAACTTTGAATCGAGGGGGGTTGCTTATGGAACTATTTTCTTCAGGGAGGAACAGAACACTTTTTCTCTAGTGCAGAGATGGGTGTGGCTGAAAGACTGTGTAGCAGTGGGGAATAGGGGACAGGAGGTTGCAAAACAAGTGGGAATTGGGGACACAACTTTAAAACCTGGGACAATTCCTGAAAATCGGGGACATCTGGTAACCTTAAATAAGGTGATAATTTGAGACTAGAAGTGAATAGTTCAGCTTAAAAGCATTTAAGAGTTAGTGACTGACCAGAGTGAAACTGTTGTGAAAGGTTCCTTTGGGTTTTTCTTAGATATTTGTGAAGTGAGGTGTTGTCCGCAAGACTGAAGGTGCTTCACAAAAAGGAAAGGCAGTGATTCCTCAAAGGTGGTTTAAGTAATGGTTCTAACTGACATTAAAACTGGATGTCTCAAAAGCTGGAAAACTGAGCATTGCCGTTCTGTTCAGAAGAGTTTGGCTGTAAAGCTGATTTTGTCTCTCCTGAAGGGAACTGTCGACTTCAAAGAATTTCTGCTTAAAACTTTTGGCTTCTTTAGACAAGAATCCAGTTCTGCCTAAGCTCAGAGGAAAACTTAATTTTTGTGGCAGCTTCTGAACTGGTAGTGATTTTAGAAACCACATGTTTGAGGGTGTGTGTGTGTGAACAACTGAGGGTATGGGTTCAACTGGGGCTATAATAATTATTTTTTGTTTTATGTAGATATGGCTTACGGAATTATTTCACTTCAGATCTTCAGAGTTAAGCTACCTGGTTCAGTTGAAGCCAGTTTTAAAAGTAAAAAGAAAATAATGTGTGACTCTTGAACAGAGCTAGTTAGGGTCTTTCTTATTGATTTCTTAAAGATAGGCAGTAGGTTTTGAGGCTGTAGACCTGCTCTGGATCGGTGAGAACCTGATGATTCCTGAAGAGAGCAATGCTAGAGAGACAGTTGTCAAGGCCCCAACACAGCCAACAAGAGATAAGTAGCGCTAGCAACAGTCCTTTATTTGAAGTGTACCTGAACTTGCAGACATTTGAGTTCAAATATTAGTGTTTTATTAACACACTTGGAAGGTCTAAAAGTATGGAGGGGCATTTAAGAAAGGACATCCAAGTGCAATCTGGGACGTCTAAGCCAGAATGTCTGAAAAAAAAACCAGGCACGTCTAGGTGCAGACACGATTTCACAAATGTGGAACTACCTGATATGAACGTCTGCAAGGGCATCTACATAGACATCCCCAGAATAGTATTCCATTTCCAGAATTTGGATGTCTACGTTAGAGCAGGGTTTAAATCCCACTGCTGCTATCAGTGTGATTGTGCTGAATATTGGGGATGATGGAGTGCTATCTTCTCTACAACCTCTGGATGATTTTCAGCCAAAAGGAGAACTTTTCCAATGCTTATTCATGCCTGGAGCAGATCTAAACTTAGCCATGCCTCCGCCATGCCCCCGTTCAGACTTGGATGTCCTCATGCTGGAGACATCCACAAACCCATTTTCTAAAATGTCTCTGTGCTTTGGCCCTCTCTATACCCATTTTCAAATATCCAAAGCATGAATAAGGCTTCCAAAATAACCCCCATATTGTACCAGTTATGTTCTATCTGAAAGAAAATATTGGGCCCAATATTTAAAGGGATTAACACAGTTTGCAGACCTGCTAACTGTGTTAATCCACTCGGCTGGGATATTCAGCAGCACTAACATGGTTTGTGCTACTGAATATCTGCAGATGCTGCTGCTGAATGCCCTGATGCTCGCCGGCTAGCATCGGGATGTTCCAGGGGTGGAGCGGAGGCAGCGCTCAGCAATAGCAGGGCAGCAGCGATATTGGGCTACTGCCCGGTTATCGCAACGCAGTAAAAGTTGAGCATGTTAAAGTTTGGCCTAGCTTTTCCACAGAAGCTAACCGGACAACCTAGATAGTCAATACCGGGTCCCGGATATGGCCCTGGCGTTGAATATCAGGGTCTAAATTTCAGTGGTGGCGGCTAGCCGCTTTAGCAGCACTAGCCACCACCCTTGAATAGCAGGCCCATTAAGTTTATTCCAGAATAAGTTGATTCAGATAGAATTCATTACAGACAGGGATTTACATTAGTATTTACTGTTTTAAAGTATATTTACCGGCATTTAATTGTGTTTAACTTGGACAGTTTCTGAAAAGGGAAAAGAAATTTAAGAAGGACCCAATATCAGAGATAGAAGAGTTTCCTTTTAACCAAGGTAAATGTTTACCTAGAAAGTACTTCCCTGAGATACAGTGCCAGAGTTTTCTGGATAAAAGGTACCACTTTGGCTGTGAATTGCAAAGGAATAAAATGTTTGCAAACTGTTTGTACAATAAGAAGAAATTAGACCTTACCTGCTAATTGTCTTTCCTTGAGATCTCTCCGGGCCAGTCCAGGGATATTAGGGTTGTCAATCCCTTCCAGCAGCTGAGGACTGAATTCTGAAGTTTTGCTGCCAACCTATCTGGCTCCCCCTAGTGACCAAACCTCAGTCTACTGTTGTCAAAGATGAACATGAACAAAACGCACCCCTCATGAACTTTTTTTTTTTTTTTAGCTAAGACCGAAAACACTACTACTGTTACTTTGAAGATTATTCTCCTTTGTTTTGTTTTGTTTTTTTGCCCCCCGAAACTGTACGGGAGCCCCATAGTCCAAGACATAGACGAAACCCTGGACGGAAAACCGCCAAGAAAAAAACTTACTACACGCCGCTATGCATAGACATGCACCGGCTAACCGCCATGGGCGGCTGATGCACCCTAACTGCGTTGAACAGAATACTAAGACCCCGCAAATGAAAGGGGTGGGCCTGGACTGGCCCGGAGAGATCTCAAGGAAAGACAATTAGCAGGTAAGGTCTAATTTCTTCTTCCTCTTCGTCTCTCCGGGCCAGTCCAGGGATAGTAGGGCAGTACCAAAGCAGTACCTAACCTCGGGAGGGATCCGCTAGGCCAGCCACAATGGCTGAGGCCCCTACATTTGCGTCCCCTCTGGCCTGAACATCCAGTCTATAATGCTTAGCAAAAGTATGAAGGGAAGACCAAGTAGCCGCCCTGCAGATGTCCACCGGAGGCACCAACGCCAACTCAGCCCATGAAGTCGCTTGGCTCCGCGTGGAATGAGCCCGCAGTCCCACTGGAGGAACTTGCCCACTGGCTTGATACGCCGCTGAGATAGCGTGCTTTACCCATCGGGCAATCAAAGCTTTGGAGGCTGCTTCCCCCTTCCTGGGCCCTCCAAACAGCACGAACAATCTGTCCGCCGAAAAGACCTCGTTCTGCGCAGGTATCTCCGCAGCACTCTCCCGAGATCTAACCTTCTCAGGGTTGAATCGATGGGCTGATCCCCATGGCCCCGAAAGGTTGGCAGAGAGATAGGCTGATTCAGATGAAAACGGGAAACCACCTTCGGAAGAAAGGAAGGAACCGGACATAGCGTTACCTTCTCATCGGAAATTGGATAAACGGCTCCCTACAGGAAAGCGCTTGAAGGTCGGAGATTCTCCGTGTCGAACATAATGCTACGAGAAACGCGGCCTTCCATGAACAATCTCTGAGCGACACTCCACTAGCCAGCTCAAAAGGAGGCTGCGCTAACGCCTCTAGAACCAGGTTCAAATCCCAAGGAGGAACCAGCGGCCTGACCGGGGGAAGTAGGTTTTTAACCGCCCTGAAAAATCTGAGAACATCCGGTTGCCCGGACATGAAAACCCCCCGAACTTTGCCGCGAAAACATGATAACGCCACCAACTGAACCTTTAAGGTACTGAGGGCTAACCCTTTCTCCAAACCATCCTGCAGAAAAGCCAACACATCAGGCAGCAGGGCATCGCCGGGAACAAGACCATGCTGTACACACCAGCGCTCAAAGATACGCCACACTCGAATATAGGCCAAGGACGTGGATCGCCGCCTGGCCCTTAACATCGTGGCTACGACCGTAGATAAGTAACCTCTATGACTTAACCGTTCCCTTTCAAGAGCCAAGCCGTAAGCAAGAAGCGATCCATGTTCGGCATCAGAAGAGGCACAACAGGTTCATCCAAACGGGTAGCCTCCAGGGGCTATCCGCTAGAAGACGTATCAAGTCGGCATACCATGCTCTCCTGGGCCAATCCGGAGAGATGAGAATCACTTGACCCTGGTGGCCCTCTATCCTCCGAAGCACTCTCCCGATCATAGGCCACGGCAGAAAAACATAGAGAAGAACTCCCGCCGGCCATGGCTGCGCCAAGCCGTCGAGACCCTCGGACATGCGCTCCCTGCGCCTGCTGAAAAATCGCCTGGCCTTTGCGTTGTCGAAGGTGGCCATCAGGTCCATTACTGGTTGACCCCAACGCAGCGTGAGCTTGTGAAACACCGCTGCATTCAGCTCCCACTCTCCTGGGTCTACCCTGTGCCGACTGAGGTAATTGGCCGGAACATTGTTGCGCCCCATGACATGAGCCGCTGACAACGCTACCAAGTGCGATTCCGCCCAACTCATTAACCACTGACTCTCCTCCAGCAGGAATGCACTGCCAGTTCCACCTTGCCGATTGATATAAGACACCGTCACCGCGTTGTCGGAGAAAACCCGTACCACTTTGCCCTTTACGAGATGGAGAAACTGCTGAAGAGCGAGAAACACCGCTCTGAGCTCCAGGTGATTGATGGATCACTCTCTCAGCTCCGGCAACCAACACCCCTGCGCCATGTGGGAGAGACAATGCGCCCCCCAGCCCGCTAGGCTGGCATCCGTGGTGACGAGTACCCAATCCGGCTGTGCCAGAGGAACTCCTGCTCGTAGATGGCTGAGCTCCAACCACCACTGCAGACTGTCTTTGACCGCCTGTGAGTAGGGCAATTTCTGATCCAGCGGCTGATCTTGCGGCGACCATTTTGACAACAACGCCTGCTGAAGCGGACGCATGTGTGCCCGCGCCCAGGGTACCATATCCAAGGCCGCCGCCATGGAACCTAGAAGCTGTAAGTACCGCCACGCCGTTGGCGCTGGTAAGCGCAGAAAGGCTGACACTTGACCCAGAATCTTCTGAACCCGGTCTTCAGGAAGAAACACTGATCCTATTTCCGTATCGAACACCACTCCGAGGTAAAGGAGCCGCCGCACCGGTTGCAAGTGACTCTTGGCTTGGTTCCTACCCAACCGAGCTGTTCCAGAAAACTCACCACCCGCGTCGTAGCCGACACAGACTCCGCCACGGACGGTGCCCGAATCAACCAATCGTCCAGATACGGATGTACCAGAATGCCCTGTTTGCACAAGGCTGCCGCTACCACTACCATGACCTTCGTGAACATACGAGGTGCCGTAGCCAGGCCAAACGGCAACGCTCGGAACTGAAAATGCCCCTGCGGCACCGCAAAATGCAAAAACCTTTGATGCTCTGGCCGGATCGGAATGTGAAGGTAGGCCTCCGTCAGATCTATGGACAAGAGCACCTCCCCCGGTAGCACTGACTGAATGACGGATCGCAGGGTCTCCATCCGAAAATGCGGGACTCTTAAGCAGCGGTTCACATGCTTGAGATCTAAAATAGGCCGAAAAGAACCTTCCTTTTTGGGCACCACGAAGTAAATCCAGTACCGACCTAATCCTAATTGGTCCCGAGGGACTGGGATTACTGCCTGAAGTTGTAGTAGCCGCTGAAGAGTCGCGGAAACCGCCTCTCTCTTTCCTGCAGAACCACATGGAGACACCATGAAAGCGTCCGGCAACGGACGAGCAAACTCGAGAGCATAACCGTCGTGAATAATCTCGAGAACCCACTGGTCTGTTGTTATGGTGGCCCAAACGGAAAGGAAGCTTTGCAAACGACCCCCCACCGGACATTCCATCTGGGCCAGCCTCGTTTCATTGCGGCTTCTTACTGGGGTTCTGCTGGGCTCCGAAATAGCCTCTACCGAACCCCCGAGCTCCCCGAAAGGACTGCCTCCTGGAAACAAAATGCCCTCTCTGGTAGGGAGCAAACCTCGAACCCCAGAACCTACGAAACTCACGGGGTTGCCGACCGGGCAGCAAGCTAGATTTTTGGCCCTTCGGGCGGTCCTCTGAAAGCCTACCGCCCTTGGAGTCTCCGAGATCCTTCACAATCTTTTCCAGCGCGGCTCCAAATAGCAGCGACCCTTTGTAGGGCAGCTTACTAAGGCGAGCCTCAGAAGACGTGTCCGCCGCCCAATTCCTCAGCCACAGGAATCTACGAGCCGCAATCACCGATGCCATGGACTTAGCCGAAATCCTCACGAGATCATAAAAAGTATCCGCGAGATAAGGTGCCGTCGATTCCAACTTCGCGCCTTCCGAGGAACTGTTGGCGTCACCGTCCACCCGAGCATCCCCTTGGATCCACCGAATGGAGGCTCTGGAGACATAAGCTCCACAAATTGAGGCTCGCAACGCTAGAGTGCTAGAGTCAAAAGCTTGTTTTAGCAGAGTCTCTAACTTCCGATCCTGTAAATCTTTAAGGGCTGCTCCGCCCTCAACTGGGATCGTTGTCTTCTTTGTCACCGCAGCCACCAAGGCGTCTACCTTAGGCATCTTTAGCAAGTCCTGTTCCTCTTGCGGCAACAGGTAGAGCCGCCCAATGGTCCGCGCTTCCCACCGAGTGGCCTCCGGACATTCCCATTCGGATTCCACCATCTGTTTGATCACTCGGTGTACCGGAAAACACCTCTGCTCTGCTTTAAAACCCTGAAGCAGAGGATCTTCCAAAGGCTCTTCCTGGGACTTCGGGAGAACAATATTTAAAGCCGTGAGAGATTGAGCAATAAGAGCCTCTAATTCCTCCTTCCAAAAGACCCGAAACAGATTTGGATCTTCGCCGAGCCCCATCTCACCGTCCTCCAACTCCTCTGCCCAGTGCTCTACAGCTGAATCAGAGAGGATCTCCCCCTCCTCAGCACTCTGCATAGCTGGAGATTGTTGACTGATGCTATCAGTTCCCGCTCCAGCCCCCAATACCACAGCGGAGGGCCCCTCCGCCGGATCTAGAGGGGATACCTCCCTCTCCTGAGCCCCTGCTTGCCCGGGGAGAGAAACAGCGCTGCTGTCCTGTTGTCTCTTAAGACAGTAAGCCTTATGCAGGGACAGAATAAAGTCAGGTGAGAAAAAAGATTCCAAGCCCCCCTACCCCAAAGGCAGGGGCTGTGAAGGAGCATCCTCCACCTGCACTGGCTTTTTAGATTTCGTTTTCTTCTTCCCGGGCTTTTCCTGAGACGTTGCAGGAACGGACGCCCTTACTAAAATGGCGGCCATTCCCGCCTTTTCTGATCCCCCTTGAGAAGATCCTGCCGACGGAGAGGCCTCTGCTTTGCTCTCCATGATGTCACCACAGTCCCGGTATAAAATACAGCCTAACCGAACACACCGCCAAAGCCCCGCGTCGGAAAGCCTTCGCTGACAATTACACAGAACGTAGCCCGACAACCGCGGCAGCATGCGTCTCTGCACCAAACTCCCCAGAGACCTAAACCACTTAAGAAAAACCCGTGCGATGCCGCGTTACACAGCTAAGCCCTGCCGCCGTACCTGTGACACCGAGAGGCCGAATCCTCGAGCTACTCAACTCCCGCTGCTAGCGGGAGAGTGCTCTCTTCGCCGGAGGCGGTAGGTTGGACTCTGGGGCTCCCAGATCCATTCCCGCTACCAATCGTCTCTTTAGGCTGGAAATTGAGGCAGGCTCTGCCTCTTGCCTAATTCTGCCGGCCTCGGTCCTCTTTTTTTTTTTTAAAGTAAAGAACTCCTGTGCCAACAGCGGGGTTCCCTGCTAGGGACCCCCACCGACAGACACTGCTTTTTCCCCCAGAATGAATAAAACAATAAAAGAATCACTCTCTAAAATCTACTTTCTCTTTGTCTCTTCAGGAGTCAGAGATATCCACGTCCCTTCCAGCTGCTGAGGACGGAAAGACTGAGGTTTCGTCAGTAGGGGGAGCCAGATAGGTTGGCAGCAAAACTTCAGAATTCAGTCCTCAGCCGCTGGAAGGGATTGACAACCCTACTATCCCTGGACTGGCCCGGAGAGACGAAGAGGAACATGCCGTACACTATTGGGGCAGCCGCTGCAAGTTTAAAAAAATGCCGGAAGGCGCAATCAAGCCTCTTCGCCCCAGCACTCTCCTTGGAGGGAGAGAGCACCGTCGTCCTTGGGGCCGTCTCCTCAAGCCACCAGCAGGCTCCTGCTGCCCAATCGGGCGCTTTGTCGGCAGTTTTCCTGAGCATAAGTTTATAATCTGTATGTTTGCACAAATAGTGTGAAGTAAGATTTACTTCGTGAATCATAACAGAGTTTTTTCGCCTGGCTAGCCCCTGAGGAAGGGTACGAAACACGGCCTGTGTCGGGTGGCCGTTGGTTTAATAAAGAACTCTGTCTTTCCGATATTCATGCTTGTGACTGGCTCTCTTGTGTTCAGCGTGTTTTGTGCTTTTGCGTTGTTTGGACTAAAAGGATTCATCTGCATTCGGACAGTCAGCACCACCTCTCTGACCAATACACATCAACGGAACAAAGTGAGTCAATGCTACTTACCACGAATCACCCCCTCCCACCCCCCAAAAAATTCTCACCGCTTACCACTGCTATTTAATCACTATACTGTTGCCAGTAGTATTTACCATTGGTAGTCACCATTGTACTGTTGCCAATAACTTGCTATTGTTATTTATATCAATATACTGTTGCCAGTATTCTTATCATTGCTAGCCACCATTGTACTGTTGCCAGTAACTTACTATTGCTATTTATATCATTATACTGTTGCCAGTAGTCTTATCATTGCTAGTAATCTTTGTACTGTTGCCAGTAAATTACAATTGGTATTTGAATTACTATACTGCTGTCACTATACTGTTACCCTAACATGGCCATCTCCTTATTTGCTATATTTAGCTTTTACCTCCTAGCCGACACCATACAAAATACATCAGCCTTATCACCCATTCATAACTATATCCCTATCCTACATAGTTTGGGAAGGAGAAACAATAGTAGTTCCCACCACACACAACCACATGCACATCATATCAGGCATTCACATTTACTATATATTTCCATTAATAACTCCTATAGCCCAGAGCCTAAGAACATTCTCTTACAGAGCAACCTAAAATGTGCTCTCATCAACTCACACTCAATTCAAAAAAAATGGCCAGCCATCACAGACCTTATCACCATTCAGAACCTTGATATCCTCATGGTCACAGAAACCTGGCTATCAGACACAAATACCGTCGTCATAAATCAACTCATCCCCCACGGCTATGTGATGCACGCTTGTCATAGAAGCAACCGAAAAGGAGGAGGAGTCCTCATCCTATCAAAATGTAATCTCCAGTTCCAATCGCTATCCTCAATGAGTATCCTGCACATGGACACATTATCTATTGCTAACAAATATATCAACATAAATCTCATTTACAGAGCTTCCTCTTCACCTCCAGAAGATTTATCCAACATTATAGACCTTGCCTGTAACCCTGGTAGCCCAAGTAAATCTAATTGGTTGATTGGAGATTTTAACCTCACTTCATTGCAACCTACCTACTCTAACGTATTCCTCGATACTATGAAGGACCTTAGTTATACCCAATTGGCGAACTCTCCAACACACCTCAAGGGAAACGCCCTTGACCTCGTCTTTGCCCCTCAGTCAGAATCAACCAAGAATATCAGCCTATCATCCACTCCGGTCCCATGGTCAGACCATAATGTAATATCCTTCCAAATCCCATACCAACAAACCCAAACTCCGACCAACCAATCAAACTCAGCCTCCTCAGGATCAAAAACTCGTTTCAAATCTCTAGACAGAGATGACTTCCTCAGCAACACCCTTCCAGCACTCCGTCAACCAGTGCAGAACCTTGACGACATGATCCATAGATGGAACTCAACTCTTATCTCTTACGCACAGCTACCTTCATCTAAAAAATCACCAGCATCCAACAAACTACCACGAAACAGAAAACCAGCCCCTTGATTCTCTGCTGAATTACGTGCATCGCTTCAGCTTCTAAGAAGGTAAGAAAGAAAATGGCGCAAATCTCGATCTACATCTGACAAATCAACTTATGAGAACACTCTAAAGCAACACCATGAGAAAATATACAAAAAAATGAGAGAGCACCACACGGATACCCTCCTTCGATCGTTAAATAAGCCACGTGACCTCTTTAGTATTGCTAAAGCTTTAACCAAGACACTGTCCTCCAATCAAACAGTTTCTATCCAACCCCAGTCCTTCGCCGAGTACCTACAATCTAAAATCATAAAAACAAATTTTACACAAAGCTCCACACCCTGCTTCTTCCCCCAGATACAGCAACCATTGACAAAATTCACCTCTCCGACACAGAAGTACATTGCTGACCTTATTGCCACCATCAACACTACTACGGCACCGAATGATCCTTGTCCTGCCCATTGGATCAGATCGACGCGTGTAGAACTCAGCTCAACTCTAGCCTACATCATAGATCTCTCCTTCACAAATGGAACATTCCCAGAAACCCTGAAACAAACTTCCATACGCCCTCTCCTGAAAAACAACAAACTTGACCCAACAAAGACACTCATACCGCCTGATTTCAAGTATACCCTATCTAGCCAAACTTATAGAAAAGGTGGTTCAAATGAAACTACAACAACATATAGACATATCAGCCCCTCTTGATCCTTGTCAGCATGGATTCCGTGAGGCCCATGGTGTAGAGACCCTACTCACTATACTCATCAATACATTATCCAGAGGTATCGACAAAATTGAGAATGGGTTCGTACACATATTTCTTGATATAGCGGCTGCATTTGATTCTGTCAACCATGTACAACTCCTCTCCCGCCTACAGGAAAAAGGAATTCATGGCCTTGCTTGGGAATGGTGCAAATCCTATCTCATGAACCGCTGGCAACAAGTACGGATAGGTTCCTCAACATCGGAACCATTCCATCAGCAACAAGGAGTACCCCAAGGATCATCCCTTTCGGCTCTACTCTTTAACATTTATATGCAACCCATTTGTGATATCATCCGTTCTTTTAACATCTCCAGTCTGATATATGCGGATGATGTACTGATCTTCGCCCCAATTAACATCAAGCACCCAAACCTTGTTCCACTTATTGAATGCTTCAATGCAATTACTGATTGGCTCCTGTCCCAAAATCTTCGCATAAACTTTAAGAAAACTGAAGTCCTTTTCATAACCAGGAACAAAAACTTCTCTCCTCCTGCCTCAGTGAAAGTTTGTGACGCTGAGCTCCCATGCAAGTCTGTAATACGATACCTAGGGGTTACAATAGACCAGCAGCTCAACTTCAAAGAGCTTTAAACTAGATTCCTTGGGGATGGGTGAAGAAAGCCCCCAGGTAAGTGAAAGCCCCCAGGTAGGTGATACATTAAATACCTTTATGGAAATGGGTAACAGGGGTAACATATGGAAAGCAGTGTGTATTAATGCCCGTAGCATGGGAAATAAGATCCCTGAGGTTGAAGCTTTGGTGGGAGTGGCTGACTTGGATTTAGTGGCAGTTACAGAAACATGGTTCACAGAAAACAATGACTGGGATGTAACTATACCTGGCTATACTTTATTCAGGAAGGACAGGGTAGGAAGAAGAGGAGGAGGAGTGGCACTATATGTAAAAACTACTATTAAAGCTTTGGAATTACAGAGCTTAAAAGGGAGGGAGGAGGCATTGTGGGTTAAACTAGAAAGAGGGAAAGAGAAATCTATTTGCATTGGAGTGATATACAGACCTCCCTCACAAGAGGAAGAGGTGGACAGAGAGTTAATTGAAGACATACGCAGCATTGCTAGGAAAGGGGAAGTGCTACTGCTAGGAGATTTCAATATGCCAGATGTTGATTGGCACATTCCTGCTGCAGTATCATCTAGAAGGAGATCCTGGATTCTCTACAGGGAGAACTATTCAGGCAATTGGTAACAGACCCCACACGTGAAGGGGCCATACTGGACTTGGTGCTTACCAATGGTGAAAGTGTTTCTGATGTTGTAGTGGGAGATCATTTTGCATCCAGTGATCACCAGATGGTGTGGTTCAGTATTAGGACTAGGGCTGTTAGAATCCATTCCAAGGTGAGGATCTTAGACTTTAGGAAGACTAACTTTGCGAAGATGGGCCAATACCTCAGGGAGTCGTTAGTGGGATGGGAACAGCTGGGGGATGTAGAAAAACAGTGGGCAAAACTGAAAGGGGGTATTTTAAGGGCAACCAACCTTTTTGTTAAAATGGTAAATAAAGGCAAAAGGAACAGGAGACCGCTATGGTTTTCGAAGGAAGTAGCTGAAAAAGTGAAGAAAAAGAGGGAGGCCTTCATGAAATACAAGAGATCACAGAGAGCAGAAGACAGGCATCTGTATTTGGAAAAACTTAGAGAAGTTAGCAAAGTAGTCAAGAAGGCAAAGATTCAAAAGGAGGAGGAAATAGCCAATGCAATAAAATGGGGGGATAAGACATTTTTCAGATATATTAGTGAGAAGAGGAAGAGCAAAAGTGGTATTGTCAGACTCAAGGGTGCAGGGGGGGAATATGTAGAAGCTGATAAGGATAAAGCGGAATTGCTTAACAAATATTTTTGTTCTGTGTTCACAGATGAAGAACTAGGAGCAGGACCTCAGAAAACACCCACAAATAAGAACAGAAGCGAGGGACATCTTGAACTATTTTCAGAAGACTGTGTTCATGAGAAACTAGCTCAACTTAAAGTAGACAAAGCGATGGGACCGGATGGGATACACCCTAGAATACTGAGGGAACTTGGGGACGTTCTAGCAGCTCCACTGACTGACCTTTTCAATGCCTCGTTGGAGTCAGGAGTGGTGCCAAAGGACTGGAGAGAGGCTCATGTGGTGCCTTTACACAAAAGCGGAAGTAAGGATGTGGTTGAAAACTACAGGCCGGTTAGTTTAACTTCGGTGGTGAGTAAATTATTGGAAACGCTGCTGAAAGAGAAAATAGTGAGGTTTCTGGAGTCCAGCGGATTACAGGATCCGAGGCAGCATGGATTCACCAGAGGCAGGTCTTGTCAGACAAATCTGATTGATTTTTTTGACTGGGTGACCAGGGAGTTGGACCGAGGGAGAGCTCTAGATGTGGTGTATTTAGATTTCCGTAAAGCCTTTGACACTGTTCCTCACAGGCGACTTATAAACAAACTGAGCACCCTAGGGATGGACCCTAAAGTTACTGCTTGGGTTAGAAATTGGTTGGGTGGGAGGCGACAAAGAGTACAAGTAAATGGAGCTCACTCTGAGGAGAAGGATGTTACCAGTGGTGTGCCCCAGGGATCTGTCCTTGGTCCGATTCTTTTTAACATCTTTGTTAGTGATATAGCGGAAGGGCTGTCGGGTAAGGTTTGCCTCTTTGCGGATGATACCAAAATCTGCAATAGAGTAGACACCCAGGAAGGGGTAGATAACATGAGGAGGGATCTAGCTAAGCTTGAAGAATGGTCTAGAATTTGGCAGCTGGGATTTAATGTTAAAAAATGTAAGGTCATGCATTTGGGCTGCAGCAATCCAAGGGAGCAATACAGTATAGGAGGTGAAGTACTTTTGTCCACTAAAGAAGAGCGGGACCTAGGCGTGGTTGTGTCTGATGATCTTAAAGTGGCTAAGCAGGTGGAAAAGGCGACGGCAAAAGCTAGAAGGATGCTTGGGTGCATACGGAGAGGAATGGCTAGCAGAAAAAAGGAGGTGATAATGCCTCTGTATAAGTCTTTGGTGCGACCTCATTTGGAGTATGGTGTGCAATTCTGGAGACCGCACCTTCAAAAGGATGTGAACAGGATGGAGTCGGTGCAGAGGGTTGCTACCAAAATGATTAATGGGCTTCATTATAAAGCATATGAGGACAGACTTAAGGATCTTAATATGTACACCTTAGAGGAAAGGCGGGATAGAGGTGATATGATTGAGATGTTTAAATACCTCCGTGGCATAAATGTTCAGGGAGAGAGCCTCTTTCAATTGAAAGCAAGTTCTGCTACAAGGGGACATGGGATGAGGGTGAAGGGAGATAGATTCAGGAGTGATATGCGGAAATATTTCTTTACGGAAAGAGTAGTGGATCCGTGGAATAGTCTCCCAGTGGAGGTGGTAGAGATGAGGACAGTAACTGAATTCAAGAAAGCATGGGACCAACACAGAGGATCTCTAAAGGCAAAAAGTGGACTGTTGTAGTTGTTATGGAAGGACAGACTAGATAGGCCATGTGGTCTTTTTCTGTCGTCATATTTCTATGTTTCTATATAAAGAATACCACCAAAAACAAAATACGGACACTATGACATCTAAGACCTCTACTAGCCCCAGATGACTTCAGGACAATATTCCAGATACTCGTAATGCCACACTTTGATTATTCCAACATCATCCTACATGGACTCCCCAAGAGCACTCTCAATCCTCTTCAGATGGCGATGAACACAGCAGCCCGCATTCTCTGTGGCATCTCCAGAAAAGACCACATAACTCCCATACTTATGGATCTACACTGGCTACCATTACAAAGCAGAATCACCTACAAGGCGTTAATCCTATCATTTAAAGCAATTAACCGGATATCTTCCACATCCCTCTCTTCACTCCTGACCAGTACCCCTACTAACAGGCTAAGAAGGTCAACAACTAGCAATACGCTATCCATACCACCTGAGTCCACTAAATGTGCCCAAACAACTAGAAAGAATAAATTAGACTTACCTGCTAATTGTCTTTCCTTGAGTATTCTCCGGGCCAGTCCAGGAACAGTAGGGTTGTCAATCTCCTTCAGCAACTGAGGACTGAAAACTTCAAAGCTTTGCTAACAGCCTCCTAGCTCCCCCTGGTGTCAGAGAGCCAGTCTACGAATGTCCAAGCAGTATATAAAAACAAGAAACCGCAAACTAACCGCCAGGCAACTCACGAACTCGCAATAGCCTGCAGCTAAAGCTCCCTGAACGTCGAACAAGGAGCCAGAAGGGAGCCAGAAGGGAGCCCCCTAATCCAAACCTGCACGTCCACAAGAATTCCCCTAGAGAATGGAACACCACTGCGCTATACCGGAAAGAACACGGCGGATGAACGCTGCTGCGCGGTCCACCCCCGCACCGATAAGTGCTACCATCTCCTGGGCGGGCCCTGGACTGGCCCGGAGAATACTCAAGGAAAGACAATTAGCAGGTAAGTCTAATTTATTCTTCCTTTTCGTCTCTCCGGGCCAGTCCAGGAACAGTAGGGCAGTACCAAAGCAGTACCTACTCTCGGGAGGGTCCCACTAAGCCCCCCAAAACTACGGATGCACCGACACCAGCGTCTGCCGCTGCTTGCACATCCAAGCGATAGTGCTTCGCAAAAGTATGCAAAGACGACCAGGTCGCCGCCCGACAAATGTCCACCGGTGGAACCAGAGTTCTCTCGGCCCAAGAGGCCGCTTGCCCCCTAGTCGAATGAGCTCTTAAACCGTCCGGCGGAACTTTCCCACTCGCGTGATACGCTGTCGCAATCGCCTGCTTGACCCAGCGAGAAATGGAGGCCTTGGAAGCCGCTTCCCCCTTGCGGGCTCCGCCAAACAAAACAAACAGCCTATCGGATTTCCGAAAAGACTGTGTACGTCGGAGATACCTATGCAACACCTTACCAAGATCCAAGCGATGAAGCGAACATTCCCCCGCAATCGCTGGGGTCGTCCGAAAAGTAGGCAGCGAGATGGACTGATTCATATGAAAAGCGGACACCACCTTTGGGAGAAAAGAGGGCACCGGCCGTAAAACCACCTTTTCCGCCGAAAACTGCAGGAAGGGCTCCCTGCAAGAAAGAGCCTGCAAATCCGAAATACGTCTAGCTGAACACAAGACCACCAAAAAGGCGGTCTTCAAAGTGAGCTCTTTTAGGGCTATCCTCTTTCCCGGCTCAAACGGAGCGCACATCAAAGCCCGAAGAACCAAGTTCAAGTCCCAGGGCGGAACAACCGATCTCCGAGGAGGACGCACGTTCCTAACTGCGCGGAGGAACCAACGCACATCTGAATGGACTGACAAACGACGTCCCTGCACCTTGCCACGATAGCAAGCTAGAGCCGCCAAGTGAACTCTTAGAGTACTGAACGCCAAGCCCTTGTCCAACCCGTCCTGGAGGAACGACAGGACTTCCGACACCCCTGAAGAATGCGGAAGCACCCCGCGCCTTGAGCACCATCCTTCAAAAATCCTCCAAACACGGACATAAGCCAACGTCGACGACGTCCGTCTCGCCTGTAACATGGTGTTTACCACCGCCGCGGAATAGCCTCTCCACTTCAACCGTTGCCCTTCAAGAGCCAAGCCGTAAGCAAGAAGCGATCCACCTGCGGCATGAGAATGGGTTCTTGGTACAACAAGTTCATCCGACAGGGCAACCTCCAGGGACGGTCGGCCAACAGACGTATGAGATCCGCATACCACGCCCGTCGAGACCAATCTGGCGCAATGAGAATTACGTGCCCCTGGTACTGAGCGACTCTGCGAATGACTCGCCCGATCATCGGCCACGGAGGGAAGACATACAGAAGTTCCCCCACCGGCCAGGTTTGAACCAAGCCATCGAGGCCCTCGGCCATGTGTTCCCTGCGCCGGCTGAAAAATCGGAAGGCTTTGGCATTGGCGCAGGTTGCCACCAGATCCATCACTGGTTGGCCCCAACGCCGCGTAATGTCGTGAAAGACGGCGTTGTTCAAGCGCCACTCTCCGGGGTCTAGGACATTTCGACTGAGGAAATCGGCCTGCACATTGTCCTTTCCTACCACATGCGCCGCCGACAGGGCTAAGAGATGATCCTCCGCCCAACCTAGCAGCGCCTGACTCTCCTGCAACAGGATCGCACTGCCTGTGCCCCCCTGCCGATTTATATATGCCATGGTGACTGCATTGTCCGAGAACACCCGCACAGCTCTGCTGCTGACCAGACGAACGAACTCTTTCAACGCTAACAATACCGCTCTCATTTCCAGTTGATTGATGGACCAGGAGGCCATCTCCGCCATCCAACTCCCTTGAGCTACGTGTGACAGACAATGAGCCCCCCAACCGGAGAGGCTGGCATCCGTGGTGACTAACACCCACTCCGGGGGGTCCAGCGGCAGCCCAGCCCGAAGATGCACAGGATCGCTCCACCACCTGAGACTCTCCAGAACCGGAACCGGACAACTCAACCGCTGACTGAGAGGATACCGCTGCGGAGACCAACGAGACAGCAAGGAGTGCTGGAGCGGGCGCATATGCGCTCTGGCCCACGGCACGACGTCCAGGGTAGCTGCCATGGAACCGAAAAGCTGCAAGTATCTCCACGCCGTGGGAGCCGTGAGGCGCAAAAAGGCGGCCACCTGCCACAAAAGCTTTTGAACTCTGCCTTCTCGAAGAAACACCGCTCCCCGCTCCGTGTCGAACACTACCCCCAAATACACCAGGGATTGCACAGGCGTCAACTGACTCTTGGACCGATTGACCACCCATCCTAAGCTCTCGAGAAAGGATACCACCCTGGAGGTGGCTGCTGTCAATTCTGGAATCGAGTGAGCCCGGATGAGCCAATCGTCCAGATAGGGATGAACTAGAATACCCTCTTGGTGCAACGCCGCTGCCACTACTACCATGACCTTCGTGAACGTGCGAGGAGCCGTGGCCAGCCCAAACGGCAGCGCCCGGAATTTAAAATGTCCCATGGGAACTGCAAAGCGCAGAAACCGTTGATGCTGGGGATGAATGGGAATGTGCAAGTACGCCTCCGTAAGATCTATGGAGGACAGCACCTCGCCCGGCCTCACGGACCGGATCACGGATTGCAGCGTTTCCATGCGAAAGTGCGGCACCCTTAAACAGCGGTTCACATGCTTTAGATCCAGAATGGGCCGAAAGGAACCCTCTTTTTTGGGCACCACAAAATAAATGGAGTATCGACCGAAGCCGCACTGGTCTGGAGGCACCGGGACCACCGCCTGGATCTGCAGCAACCGCTGAAGGGTTTGTTGCACCGCCAAAGTTTTCGCTGGAGACCCGCATGGCAACCGCACAAACGCCTCTGGAAGCGACTGCTCGAACTCCAGAGAATAACCTTCCCGAATGATCTCCAATACCCAGCGGTCCGTAGTGATGGCGGTCCAGGCGGAAAGGAAGCGCTGCAAACGTCCTCCAATGAGGCTCTCCCCCTGGACCTGCCTCATTTCATTGCAGCTTCTTAGGGGCATTGGACTGAGAACCGCTAAATCCCCGTCCAAATCCTCGAGCCCCATGAAAGGACTGACCCCTGGGGACAAACCGCCCCCTCTGATAAGGCGTAAACCGAGACCCTCGGAATCTGCGAAACTCCCTAATCGGTCCTCTCTGCGCCGAGGCCTGCCTGGGCCCCTTCGGCCGGTCCTCCGGCAAACGTCCACCTTTGGAGTCCCCCAGATCCTTGACAATCTTCTCCAATGCCTCCCCAAAAAGCAACCTGCCCTTATAAGGCAACTTACTAAGACGCGCCTTCGAAGAAGCGTCTGCCGCCCAATTCCTCAGCCAGAGGAATCTGCGAGCTGCAATGACGGAGGCCATGGACTTGGCTGACATCCGAACGAGATCATAGAAGGCGTCGGAGAGATACCCCGCGGCCGATTCCAACTTCGCGCCCTCAGGTGCCGATGTGCCGTCCAAAACCGGAGAAGACTCCGCCTGAAGCCACCTAATCGAAGCCCTGGACACATATGCCCCACAGATGGAAGTTTGCAACGCCAAGGCACTGGTGTCAAAAGCCTGTTTAAGAAGGGACTCCAGCTTTCTATCCTGCAGATCTTTAAGAGCTCCTCCGCCTTCCACAGGAATAGTAGTCTTTTTAGTCACCGCGGAAACCAACGCGTCAACCTTCGGCATGCGCAACAAATCCCTCTCGTCCTGAGGAACCGGATATAAGCGGCCCAACGTCCGTGCTCCCCTCAAGGTGGCTTCAGGATACTCCCACTCGGACTCAACCATCTGCTTAATCACTCTATGTACCGGAAAGCACCTCTGTTCAGCCTTAAACCCCTGCAATAAGGGATCCTCCAAGGGCTCAGCCTGGGCCGCCGGCAAGGCAATATTCAAAGCCGCCAGAGAATGGGAAATAAGCGCCCCGAGCTCCTCCTTTCAAAATACCCTAAACAGATTAGGATCATCACCAGGTGCAATCTCGCCTTCCTCGAGATCTTCCGGCCATAAATCTAGACCAGACTCTGAAGGAAGCTCTCCTTCCTCTGGAACTGAGAACCCTATAGCCGGTTGGTCCAAATCCCCCGGAGCCACCCCGACGGACAAACCCGCATGTGAAGGCCCTTCTCCGGGGTCCCCTGCCATGCCAGGAACTGTGGGCAAAGCTGGGGGGCTGGGCGCAGCTGTTGTATCTGGTCCCCGCTCCAATCTGAGGCAGTAAGCCTTATGGAGCGATAAAATAAAATCGGGAGAAAAAATGGCAGGAAATCCCTCAGGCACCTGAGCAACAGGAGCAGGGCCCACCACTAACTCGGGAGCTGATCGTTTGGACTTCGATTTCCGTTTTACAGAGGTTTGTGCCAGCGCGGGAGGAATTGCAGCTGCCTTTAAAATGGCCACCGTTCCCGCCTTGTCACTGGCGGTGGGAAGCTTTCCCGCCACATTTTGTACCCCCATAGGCTCCTCCATGAGCCCAAAATCGAGAACCGGGATCCCCAAGGCCTAACCCCGACGTCCTCCGAGGAAACTCCGCACATCGAAAAAAACCCCGCAGCCCAGACTAACCAACAGCGCCGCTGCTCCCCCGGCGCTTAGCGATCGCGGTCCACACAAAGGAAGGAAACCCAGAAAGACACGCACCTGATCAAACAGCGACCCTTCAAGCACCGCTGCTCACGGCAGGGAAGGGGAGAGGTGGACGCAGAGGCTTGATTCTGGTGCTCCCAGGATCCTGCTCTTCTCTCAAGCGCGGCACAGGTCGTCGAGGCAGGCTCTGCCTCTACTGCGCTAACAGGCAGTGGACCGCCGGCTGCCCTGCAGAACCCAATGAGGGTTGTAGTTCTGTGGCTGTATGAGCTATGGAAATTCTTTTTTTTTTTTTTTTTTTAATTCCAATCAAGGCAAAATCAATGCACCCACAGCCCTCCTAACACCAACCCAGCTAGGGCCAGGTAGGAGAACCGGATAAAAACAAAGTCAGTTTTCTTCTCTGAGCCTGTCAGAACACCTCCTTCAGCTGCTGAGGACTGAAAAGACTGGCTCTCTGACACCAGGGGGAGCTAGGAGGCTGTCAGCAAAGCTTTGAAGTTTTCAGTCCTCAGTTGCTGAAGGAGATTGACAACCCTACTGTTCCTGGACTGGCCCGGAGAGACGAAAAGGAATAGAGCATTTACATTATATGCTCCTAAGTGCTGGAACAATCTCCCACCTCATATACGATCAATCGCTGACCTCTCACAATTCAGAAAAGCTCTCAAACATCACTTATTCTGCCTTTATTTTATCCACCCTAATCTAACACATTCAAATTCAACACAGCATCTCACCCACACAGCATCTGACGTACCGACAACATAATTCCCAGTGATTTACAAAAGAAACTCACCATTAGGCACATTCACAATGACCATGATTACTTTATGACTCTAATACATAATATAAAACTTACATAATTTATAAGCTCCTTTGTCTGAACTGTATGTAGTTACCGTTACTTCCTTTGTTTTGAACTGTATATAGTTACCCTGTTACTTCCAAGTTTCAATCCCTGTTACAATGTAAGCAAAAGATCTTGTTTCTAATGCAAAATGTTGTTATTATGTAAACCGCACTGATGCTAAATAGCGCGGTATATAAGAATTTGTAATAAATAAATATTGTAGTGTTCTAAATACAGCACCTGTATACTAATGCACAGTGTTTTCAAATTTAATATATTCTTAGAAAATTGATAAACACTAATGTGCCATTTTAAATTCAGATTGGCTTTAGGTGCTTGCCTCTTGGGAAAGAATTAAGTATTTGAGTGTTCAGGAATGATAAAGAATAATATTAAGTGTAACACCACACTGGTTCTTACTTCCATCACACCTCTCAGTGAACTATCCAAACTTAGATTCTTATTCCTCCAGCTGTTGCTACTTCCTCTGGGAGGAGTAAGTTACTGGATGAGGTTAGTGTCTTTTCTGGGAGTCCTGCTCTTTGGGGTGCTACAGTCTGAGGTATTTATGACAGCCACTGACTACAATAAATTGGTAAAATTCAGTATGTGGTAACTTAGATTCTTATTCCTCCAGCTGTTGCTACTTCCTCTGGGAGGAGTAAGTTACTGGATGAGGTTAGTGTCTTTTCTGGGAGTCCTGCTCTTTGGGGTGCTACAGTCTGAGGTATTTATGACAGCCACTGACTACAATAAATTGGTAAAATTCAGTATGTGGTAACTTAGATTCTTATTCCTCCAGCTGTTGCTACTTCCTCTGGGAGGAGTAAGTTACTGGATGAGGTTAGTGTCTTTTCTGGGAGTCCTGCTCTTTGGGGTGCTACAGTCTGAGGTATTTATGACAGCCACTGACTACAATAAATTGGTAAAATTCAGTATGTGGTAAGACAGGAGTGCCCCTAAGAGTTTAGGCAGCTACATTATGCCTGTAGATGACACAGTGATGATTCTGTAAGTATGCATGTTGCGCTGATTGCATGTACTTACACTGTGGATGTGAACAGGAGTGGAGTTTGGGCAGAGCATGGGCAGAGTACAAATTTCCACATGTAAATTATAAAATACTACAATTTGCGTGCATTCTTGAAAAATCTAGGCACAAGCGTTACATCAGCCATAGCGCTGACATATGTGCTCGTGCCTTAAATTAATGTGTTATCGACCTCTTACACCTTACTTTATTTTATTTATTTATTTGTGTGCTTTCCTATACTGCCCCTTCCAGAGATAAGGGGCCATTTACAGAGAACAAAGTATGTGCATACTTGACTTTATAAAATAGGCGTGAAATACACACATGACGTGTGCTAATCTAGCCATGATTTATAAAATTATCTTTATGGTGTCACTGTAGTTATAGCGTCTATCTAGAGTTCTAAGACTTGTTGATAGAGAGATTGAGAGGAACCATTGTGTGATTTTGAAATTTCAGTTTCAGTATAACCAGCTTATGAGAACATGGTCTTTAACTGTTGTCATAAACTATGTTACTATGTGTCTGCTGAGTCATTCTCAACCATTTTCACCTCACAGCCTTACTAAACAAGCAAATCAGAACATGGTGTCAGAAGCTAGAGGGGTTTCCACTCCCCAGTAATGAACAGCCCATATAGATATACCAGTCACATGCATTCAACCCTGTTCTCACGCTAAGGTCCCTCCTCTCATGCATTTTAATTTAATTACATACTAAATTTACATGAACACACTACAAGCCTTAGGATCTCCTGGGCATGCTTGCTGTACGGCTGAGGGTGCGTATGAGGATATGCAGAGTGGAGCTACTCTCTATCAGACCATGAGGAGCAAGGTGCTAACTGAAAACAGGTACGTATAGCAATGTCCCTGACCCCAAAAGCCAGCTTTTACATCTCTGGTCAGATTTATCTTCACATGTGCTGATCTCTGTGGAAGATGAGGAGGGCAGGGACTGATGGCTAGGGTTATGCAGACTCAGGGCCAATTTTATCTGATGAATTAAGGTTGCCGGCCTGGGGTGACTGTTATCACTGTCACTCTTCAGTGCTTGCACTTCTTTGCTGCAGCTGAGCTTTCACGGGTATGCAGCTGGGACAGCCCCACACTGTACGATCTCTGCTGAGTAGAGTGCATGGCCTTCTGAGCTCAGCCATGTGACAAAGAAACATGATAGGTTTTCTACTCATGTAGAATTGTTCAAATTTTTTCGAAAATTAAAAAGAATATATTTTTTGATAAAACTGAATCTGTGAAAATTGATCGATCAGTGGTTAAAAAACCATCCTCATGGATACCACCCTCTAGTAATAATGCCATGGTGACGGCGTATGAAAATATTGTTTTGTCTAAAGTAGAGCAACTATACAATAATAAAAAAGAGCCATATATTTTATAACCTCACTGGTCCACAGAAGTTGGCATTGAAGAGTTTACAATTGAATCACACAATAGTAATAAAACCTGCTGATAAATGAGATAGGGAGTCTTACATCAATGAATTTTCACGTCAATTGAATAACACGGATTTCTATTTAAAAATCTATGATGATCCTACTACAGTTTTGCAAAAAAAAGTTGACACTCTTTTATATATAGGGAAAGAGGCAGGCTACTTAACACCAAAAGAAATTGCTTTCCTCACAGTTCCTCATCCGGTCACCCCCACTATCTATACGGTACCTAAGATACACAAGTCCCTTCAAGATCCCCCAGGGCGTCCAATTGTCTCTACCATTGGATCTTTGCTGGAGCCCTTGTCTAAGACCCTTTGTTACACAAACAGATTCTTATGTACAGGATTCGGCTCATGTGATCAATATTTTGCATGATTTTGTGGGTTATCATGACCAGCTTTTATTGGTCACCCTTGATATTAACTCCTTATACACCAATATCCCACAACAAGCGGCTTTGGAGGTTCTCGCAAATGTTTTGATCCAAAGACCCAAACCAATACGTGTACCTACCTTTTTTTTGACAGAACTGGCTTCCCTCGCCATGACAGAGAATTTTTTCAGTTTTAAAGGGATCTTTTATAAGTAAATAAAGGGTGTTGCTATGGGGTCCTCGATGGCACCAGACATTGCCAATTTGTATGTTGCAAATTTTGAAAAACATTTTTTGACGTTTCACTCTTTTAAATCTCATATTTTACTTTGGAAACGATATATAGATGATGTCCTTATGATATGGGATGGTACTGAGTCCTTATTACAATCTTTCTTCATCTGGCTCAATTCCCTTGATTCAAATTTACAATTTGAAGGATTGTTTAGTCCAGATTGTATTGCATACTTGGATATTATGATAAAAAAGGATAATCATGGTTTTGCCACAGATCTTTGCCGCAAGGCTACTGATAGAAACAACTTATTGAAATATGATAGCTTTCATAATACATCCCTCAAGTATAATTTACCCATTAGTCAATTCCTAAGGATTAAAAGATTATGTACTTCGGAAACATACTTTGAACGTCATGCAGTTGACATGCATAAAAGATTTATACAACGGGGTTACCCACAGAAATGCATTAAGAAAGCTTATTTTAAAGCCTGCACTACAGATCGCTCTTCTCTCTTGCAGACCAAGGACCGCTGACGCACAGACAGGATAGTCTGTGCGCTTACTTTTTCAAATTATTCAAAAGAAATTGTTAGCATTTTGAAACAAGAATGATATCTTTTAACCTCATTACCATAGTCTGCCTCTAGAAAATTTACTGTGGCTTAGAAACGCAATTCCAATCTTGCTAACATTCTTGTTCCATCTGCTCTCACACGTCCCAGATCTCAGCCAAAAATCAAAGGCCACTTTAAGTGTGACAATTGTTCAGTTTGCTCCCATACCCTTACAGTGAAAGACAGCTTTACAGGTCAGAAGACATACATACATCATTATTCTAACTGCAAGACTGAAAATGTTATCTATCTTATACTATGCCCCTGCAATCTTATTTATATAGGCAAGACTAGAAGACAAGTACGCACTCGTATTATTGAACATAGAAGTTGCATACAAAGAAGTGCTCCAGATAAGCCCCTGGTCTCTCACTGGACACAATTAGGACATTCAGTCAGCGACTTGAAATATCTGGTTTTGAAGACAGTAACACCACATTGGAGAAGAGATATTTATAAAATCTTACTTAAATTAGAACAGCGTTATATTTATAAGTTTGACAGCTTGGAACCCCCATGGTTTAAACCAGGAGATTGATCTCTCTGTCTTTCTATCATTAAATGCTTATTATACTGATATAATTCAGTTTTTGGTATAGTCTTCCTTATTTCCATATTTCCATTTTACCTATTATTGCAGTTTTTTTGAATAACGAGTAGCCCTGTTTTGTTCCTGCTTTTACAAATGGTCTTTAAATGGGCATAGAACTGGATGGTACTTTGTTTAAAGATCCTCATGCTAGATTTTAATGCTGCACTGAGTCTGTGCGTGACTTTAACTCCGCCCCTAAGATCAGCTTTCACTTTCATTTTGGCATGCATTTGGGCGTCTACATAAAAGGCTCAGTTCATTCACAAGATTGCTACTTCAGAGATATTTGTCTGAATATCTGGAATTTTCATTTATATACTCTGAGGTGAGTAAATTTCATTAGACACCGTTCTTATAAATGTTTTTTCCGTTTAGATGTGTTCTAAGGTTTTTAATAGTACGGTTGCAGAGCACTAGGTTCCACTCTTTTTAGTAGTCCATGAGATCTATGTTGATAGGTCACAATGTACCACTTTTTAGTACTGTATTTTACAAAAGGATTATTAATTATTTTTTCAGTTTATCGGGTCATTTTTATAAGCAATATTACAATGTTACATACTGCTTTGTGTTTTCAGTGGCTTTAAGGGGTTTCACTCTGCTCCAAGATTATCCTTCATTTCTGGTTTACCAAAAGGTGGGCGTTTGTATAGAAGGCCATGTTTTTCTACATGACTGCCTATATTAAAGATACTTGGTTACATATTTTGTACATTCTGTGGTCAGCAATTCCCTCCTCTTCCCCTTTCCCCTCTCCCTCCCCCCCTTTACCGGACATGTCAATTACAAACGTCATTCATTACGGTTAGATGTATTCCATGGTTTTCATATTTACAGAGTATAAAATTTTGCTCTACTTATTGGATCGTGAGGTTAGGATTCACTGGTTTTACAATTGACTACAATATCAGATCACGCGTTCACTTGGCTTAAGCTTTAACCTTCATATTTTCCATTTTCATTTGAATGCTATGCCTTTCTAAATGGGGGTTGTATCAAAGGAATTGGTTTAACATTCTGACCTTTTGCCACTGAATTGGAGGTCTATGGTTATACACACCTGATACAATTTTCATATATTTCTTTACATTGTTGCCACATTTAATCAGTTTGACGATCCTCTGCCTTTTAAAATGACATTTTCAGGGTTTGGTGGTATCCATGTTTTATATACCATATCACAGTATTCAAATTTCTGCATCTAATAGACGGTCACTGTTTACTTTTTTACAGTTACACTTCATATATTTGTTCTGAAATGTACAATGTATGATCCAGACTAATATTGAGATTATTACTCTATTATGTTTTGTTGTTGTTCATTTCATAAAATATAATCCGGTCAATTAGTAGAGTGCAAAATCACTAATTTAAAAAAACCCACTCTATTAAAACAAAAAGTAGGTAGCAATATCTTACACATTACTATAAAGCATTACACGTTACTTTCACTTAAATGGGATAAAAGGTCTCAGTATTCAGTGGGCTGGTGTAAACCGTGATATTCAATCACAAACACCTATATCGCTAAGCCCAATTCACATCAATGACCTTATCCCTTGACCCCAACACATGTTGGGGTCCCTCTGCACATGTGTTGTGGTCAAGGGATAAGGTCATTGATGTGAATTGGGCTTAGCGATATAGGTGTTTGTGATTGAATATCACGGTTTACACTAGCCCACTGAATACTGAGACCTTTTATCCCATTTAAGTGAAAGTAACGTGTAATGCTTTATAGTAATGTGTAAGATATTACTACCTACTTTTTGTTTTAATAGAGTGTTTTTTTGAATTAGTATTGTTCATTTCATAGCTAGAGTATAACGTTTAAGACCATCCTCTACGTGAGATTTACTACAGGGTGCTCCAATGAGTACTGTTTTGCATATTTATATTTTAATGATTTCTCAATGTCCTGCTCACATCCTTAGCAGTGCCTTTTTCACACTTTTACAATCAGTGTCTATATATTTTCCTTTGCTGCCCTGCATTTTGCTTTAATTTTTATGGTTTTAATATGGTGTATTTATGTATCACTTTTTTAATGTTCCACTTTTTTATGTTCCATTGTATTTATGACATTTTTTACAAATTGTTTCATTTGTCAATTTTATTCTATAAGCTGCATACCCCCTGAAGAAGGCATTGCCGAAACGCGTTGGGGTTTTATCCAATAAAGGCTCCTGTGATCTTCATTCGTCTCTTGCTTCTTGTGTTTCCTGGTTTCTACTGCAAGAGCTTTGCTCTTCCTTGTGTTTGCTAACCATCATAAACTATGTTACTATGTGTCTGCTGAGTCATTCTTAACCATTTTCACCTCACAGCCTTATACACTAAACAAGCAAATCAGTACATGGTGTCAGAAGCTAGAAGGGTTTCCACTCCCCAGTAATGAACAGCCCATATAGATATACCAGTCACATGCATTCAACCCTGTTCTCACGCTAAGGTCCCTCCTCTCATGCATTTTAATTTAATTACATACTAAATTTACATGAGCACATTACAAGCTTTAAGGATCTCCTGGGCATGCTTGCTGTACGGCTGAGGGTGCGGTATGAGGATATGCAGAGTGGAGCTACTCTCTATCAGACCATGAGGAGCAAGGTGCTAACTGAAAACAGGTATGTATAGCAATGTCCCTGACCCCAAAAGCCAGCTTTTACATCTCTGGTCAGATTTATCTTCACATGTGCTGATCTCTGTGGAAGATGAGGAGGGCAGGGACTGATGGCTAGGGTTATGCAGACTCAGGGCCAATTTTATCTGATGAATTAAGGTTGCCGGCCTGGGGTGACTGTTATCACTGTCACTCTTCAGTGCTTGCACTTCTTTGCTGCAGCTGAGCTTTCACGGGTATGCAGCTGGGGCAGCCCCACACTGTATGATCTCTGCTGAGTAGAGTGCATGGCCTACTGAGCTCAGCCATGTGGCACCCACACTCAATAAGCAACAGGAGCCACTGTGTCCCAGAACTAGTCCTTGATGGGGAAGGAGGAGAAACCTACAATAGTGCCTTGAGTGAGGGGAAGAAAGATGGGGAAATGGGTGTGCGTTGGGAGGGTGCAGAGAGCTGCTTGGGAGAAAGAGGCCTTGTAGGAAGGGAAGGAGGAGGGAAATGGAGGTGCCTGTTAGTGTAGCTGGGTTTAAAAAAGGTTTGGACAAGTTCCTGGAGGAAAGATCCATAAACTATTATTAAAGATTGTGAGCCCTTTGGGGACAAGGGAATAAAAAGTACCTGTTAGTATACATGTAAACCGCACTGATTCTAAAGAGCGCAGTATAAAAAAAAAATAAAGAGGACCGGGGGAATCCATTGTTTACCCCAGGACAAGCATTGTGAAACCTGTGTGCCTTTCTGGGAACCTTCCAGGTACTTGTGACCTGGATTGGCCACTGTTGGAAACAGGATACTGGGCTTAATGGACCTTGGTCTGACCCAGTATGGCATATCTTATGTTCTTATGCCTGATGGGGAATTTATGAAGAGAAGACTGAGGAGGCAGCAGCAAATACAGGTTATTAGAATGATGGGGTAGCAATGGGAGGAAGAGAGCCACACAAGAGGCAAAAAGAGAGAGGCAGCAGGCTGAGGGGCGACTGCAGAGAAATAAAGAAACACTAGATATGCTTTACACAAATAATGTTTGTTTTGTGCTACTTAAAATTAATTTGATACAAATTTTCACTCACTGGCCTCTAATCGCACTCATCGGAGCGGTATATCCTACTCCTTGGGATGGGCCAACCTTGGCATCTCTGCCCATAGCTTTTCAAACTGATAACGGGATTTACAGGCCTGTAACTATCTAGCATGGATAGGCACATCCTCACCCTTTCTGGAGAAATAGAAAATGTTTTAGCAACATACTGAGCACATTTTCAAGGAACCTCTCAGATCCAAGGAAGCAGAAGATGAGTGCTCTTATCAGCTACTATGGACTGAAGAGAAAGGTAAGGATATTTATAAGCCACGGAGAGGCTTCTACTGAGGAAAATAAGCAACTTAGTGCTTACTACAAAAGATATGAAGCATATGTGACTCTTAAGGCAAATACAGTCAGGCCAATATTCAAAGGCAGTTATGCACTTGCCAGCAGCCAACAAACACATAATTGCCCTATTCCTAGGCTGTGCAAAATTATATAGATGATTTTATCTGTATACAAGAGGGCTGAGTTACAGGAGGAGCAAGGGCAGGCTAAAAAATTATCCGGGTAGCAGTAATATTTATTCACTATCTGGAAATTTTCAGTTTAGGAAGCTCTATCGTAAATTCAGCATCAGTATCTACAGAGGCAGTGGCGCTGATGCTTATTTATTTATTGGTTTACAGGACTTTGCTATACTGTCTTTTGGGCCAGGGTGTACATCAAGTCAGTTTACAGACCAAAAGTCACAGGGGATAAGTGAACATCATGGACAACAAAGCAACAAAAGATGGGAGAAAGGAGAGGGGACCAAGGACATGGGAGTGAAAATAGACAGGGGTAGAGGAAATGCCGGAAGGATCAACTGTCCAGGTAGCTGGAGTCATGAAAAGCAAGCTGGAAGAGCAAAGTTGTAACGCTCTCTTCAACTTAGGTAATGAGGTCTCCAGGTGACTAGAGAGAGGCTTAACTTACTACAGTTACTGAACGGGTTGAATATTTGCCTCAATATTTATAAAATATAAATTCTGCAAGAGGGTACAGGGTGAAAATGAACCAACAGAACAATGTGTAACAGACCTGAAACTGTTAGTCAGAGAACATGTAATACTCCTATGAAGAAAGGCTAAAAAGGTTAGGGCTCTTTAACCTGGAAAAGAGACGGCTGAGGGGAGATATGATAGAAGTCTATAAATTAATGAACAGAGTGGAACGGGTAAACGTAGATCGATTGTTTACGTTATCAGAATATAGAAAGACTAGGGGACATGCAATGAAGCTACAGGGTAAACTATTTAAAACTAATAAAAGAAAATATTTCTTCACGCAACGTGTAATCAAACTCTGGAATTTGTTACCGGAGGATGTAGTAAAGGCTGTTAGTGTAGCTGGGTTTAAAAAAGGTTTGGACAAGTTCCTGGAGGAAAGGTCCATAAACCATTATTAAGAAGGGATCCAGGATATCAATGCTTGAACCAGTACAAGCATTACGGAACCTGTGTCTTTTGGGGAAACTTCTAGGTACGTATGACCTAGATTGGCCACTGTTGGAAACAGGATACTGGGCTTGATGGACCTTGGTCTGACCCAGTATGGCATATCTTACGTTCTTATGTTCTTATGCTGAAACTGATGACATGCTCCATGAAAGAATTGTATTTAGTACAAATTCTCCAAAGGGCAAAAAAATTTGATAAATCAGGGTGCTGATCTCAATCTAAACAAAGTACTTGACATTACAAGAACTCATGAAGCACCACAAGCTCACTCGAGTTTAATGAATCATCACATAATGTACATGAAATAAGAACGTGCACAGAGTCTTAAAGCAACTCCAACATCACAAAGACATAATCAAAATACAAGTGTGAAAAGAATGCAGAGCTTGGCTCGTGATATTTTTTCTAACCCCTGTGTGTGTGTTTGTGCATAAACTGCCACAACACCCAAGAACTACACTCCCAAAACTGCCCTACCACACCGCTAACTGTCCCCATTCCAGAAACCTCCTGCAACTGACTCATCACCCTGCAAACTGTCCCTTCCTCAAAAACAACACTCCTGAAATTGCCCCAACCTCAATAAATAATATCCCATAATTGCCCCAACACCACGTGAACTGCTCCACCTCCAAGAAATCCATCTCACAACTGCTCCACCACTTCATAAATTGCAGGATGGTAGTTTTTGGGTGTGGAGGCAGTAGAGTGGTGAGGCAGATACAGGTGGTATTTGGTGAGGTATTAGGACAGTTGCAGGGGATAGGTTTTGGAGATGGAGCAATTTTCAGTGAAGTGGGGCAATTATTAGGGGTATTTTAAAGGGTAGTGCAATTTGTGGCATGGTAGGACAGTTTCAAGGGAGTGGGGTTTCTTTAGAGGTAGGGGCAGCATGTTGGTTGGTGAGGCAGCTGTGCGGGAGTAGGTTTTTAGGATGGGGCAATTGCAGGGCAGTAGTATTTGGGAGTGGGGCAATTTGCGAGGTGATGAGGTAGCTGGCAAAGTAGAGGAACAGTTGCGTTGAGGTAGTTTTTGGGGTGGGCAGTTTGCGTGATAGTAGGACAGTTGTAGGGGTAGTTTTTTTGTGGTGAAGTAGTTGGCAGGATGGTGGGGCAATTGTGGAGGTTATTTTTTGGGAGTGGGATCAGTTTGTGAAGGAGTTGCTGGGGGTAAGATTTAGGTTGGGGCAATTTGTGAGGTGGTGTGACAGTTGTGAGGGGTTATTTTTGGGGGATAGAGCAGTTTTCTGGGTGGTGGGGAAGGTGTGGGAGGTTGTTTACTGGGGTGAGGGCTGTTTGCAGTTTGGTGGGGTAGTTGCAGGGGTGTAGCTTTTGGGAATGAGGAAGTTTGCAGCTGTGTGGTGGTATTTTTTTGTGGTGGGGACATTAGGCAGGTTGATAGGGAATTTGCAAGGGAGTAATTCTTTGGGGTGGGGCAGTTTGTGGGGTGATGGGGCAATTGTGGGAGGCAATTTTAGGAGATGGGTAAGTTTCAAGGGGGGATGGAAGAGTAGAGACCAGGGAGAGTGAGTTTGAAATGAGTAATTCCCTAATTGCTAAGCTTTACTGCATGTACATTTCTATGCTATGGAAGCTTGAACTCCCATAAAAATGCATTGGGCTATTTTTGGTAAGGCTTATTTCTCCAGAACCGCCCAGTTCGATTTGGCACATTTTTGAATTTGATGTGTCTTTTTACTGATTCTTCCTGGATGCCAAGTTTCTCCTAGTTTTGTTAAATATTTGCAGTTATTTTGCCCCCAGAGAGACAGACAGATGGATAGACAGAGATTCATTCTCAACTTCTTTTATATAATTCTTTCCAACAAAAATACTGTAAAATATATGATGGCATCATGACATTTTGCTTCGGAAACATCTCTCCTACAGTACCAACTCTAAGGGGCTTGTTTACCAAGCCCCTGAATTCAATGGGGCTGCGGCTCCGATATCGGGCGGAAGCCGCTACCGCGGCTTTGTAAACAAGCCCCTATCCTTTGAAGATCCTTGTGCTCAGTCAGATGGCCTGTAAGAATGTAGGTCCTGATATTCATCGCCGGTGCTAATGCGGCTAGCCGCCAGTACTTAAAGTTAAACCTGGATATTCAATGCCAGGATCATATCTAGCCCCGGCACTGAATATCCAAGCTAGCCACATTTGCTGCTTGCTAGGTTTTCTGCACCTGGCTTTCGCCGTATATCGCTAACCAGGTAGCGGCTCCATATTGCCGCTGCCCATTTAGTGTACAGTGCTGATATTCAGTGGCACTAACCATATTAGTGCTAGTGAATATTCTATTTACCACGATAAATGTGATTAGCAGCTGTAATTGCGTTAATCTCTTTGAATATCGGGCCCATAGTTACTAGTTTGACTCAAACTCAGACAAGATAAATTGCAGCCTGGTATGAGATTTCTTTTAAATCTGTGCATGAACAGATCTGTGCCAAAATGTCAGATATTTTTTAAGGGTCTCAGCATATAATCCATAGAAATCTGCAGTCATACGGAGACAAGCAGATAAGTGAGAGTACATGACAGATTTCTGCAAATCTGCAGCAGATTTTCCCAGTTAACCCCAATTTTTTAAAGATTTCTCCCAGTGAAACCATGGGGTTTATTCTAGTTTGTGAATGTAGTATGGAAAGTTTTATTTTTTCACCAAGTTCACACACCACGACTGTGGACACTTTACAGTGAAGTGATTTACCTGGGATAAAGTTGTGTATGGCAGTCTATAGCATGTATGTATCACAGGTGCTATTTGTGTGCCTTGCAGCTGGTTAGTGGGAATGGAGGAATGGATTGTGTTTATGGATGGGTGGTGAGGAGCATGTGTGTATGTGTATGATTTTGAGTGTGTAAGTAGAGGGGTGTGTGTGAGTGGGTCATCTGTGGGAGGACGGGGAGTAAGTGTAGGGATGGGTGGTGGGTTGTCATTGGATGAGGTAGTTTGGGCAGTTCATGGGTGGTTTGGTGGTATACTGTATCCCCTTTGCACTTTTCTCCCCCTACTCCCTCTCTCACTCGCTTACTTCTTCACCCTTGCTTTTCCATTTCTTTTCCCTCCTTTTACTGCCCCCACTGCTAGCTCCAACTTATCTTTTGACTGGTGGGAGTGGGAGCAGTTCTTCTTTCTGCCCATTTTACTGCTAATTTCCTCCAAGCCCTTCATATCCATAGCTATCAAGACCCAAGCTTTCTGCCAACATCTGCTGGTGCCAGTTCCTCTTCGCCTGGTGGGGCCTGGGATCTCCACTATCCCTGCCCCTCCATTCACTGGTGTTGGTTTCTCCTCTTCTGCTGGCAAGGAAAGAGCTCCATACCAGCCCTGCTTTTCTTCTTCTTAGGTTAAGAACATAAGATATACCATACTGGGTCAAAACAAGGGTCCATCAAGCCCAGTATCCTGTTTCCAACACTGGCCATTCCAGGTCCCAAGTGCCTGTCGGGTATATACATTTTACGATGCATGCCCCAGGGGTAAGCAGTAGATTTCCTCAGTCCTCTTTAATAATGATTTATGGACTTTTCCTCCAGGAACCCATCCGAACCTGTCTGAACCCAGCTACAGTAACATCTTTAACTATATCCTCCAGTAATGAATTAAAGAGTTTGACTATGTGCTAAGTGAAAAAATATTTTCTCTGATTAGTCTTAAATGTTTATTTGCTCATGTTTTCCTTTAGTTTGTCCCCACTGACCCTGATTGTGGCATCAGTGTCTCAGATAGATGGATAGACAAAACCAAACGTACAGTATATGAACATTTTTATTTTATAAAATGTGCTAAAAATATGGCTTGGCTTGATTTTTAGTTTAAATAAATTATCCATTGTTTCTGAGACATGCACACATATTCCCTCCACCCCCACCAAAGGCATTCAAATGTTTGGTTGGTTAACCAAAGCTGTTCTCAGACTTGGTCATGGAGCGTGGCAGTTGGGTTGCCAAATAGAAGTTCCCAACATTGAGCATGGACTACAAAATATGAGAAAGAGAAGGATTCATCTTTTAACTGAATTGGGGTTCAAAAGAGATTCAGATAAAGACAACACTATGTTTTATTCAAGGAGAGGACCTAGCAAGACAAATTCTCCAGGGAAAGTGGCTGGGATTAGGAAACAGAGGGTACAAAGAAGAAACATGAAACATGCTGAGCAGAAGTTTTCATCTGAGAGCTTAGTCCATATTTTCCTATCCTAATAGTGAGTGGTGAAAACGTAAACTCCACTTCTGACACTTGGAGGGTAATTTTATAACAGATAGCCTATGTGTGAAAACCATGCAAGTGCCTATTTTTAACCTATTTTATAAAGACACGTAGGTCTGTGTGCATTTATAAAATATTAGCACAGACTTGACAGAAGTAGTAGATAGACTGAAGCTGCAGACACTTTTTGCATGCTGAAGAGCAGGCATAAATGTTTACATGTAAAGTATGCACACAAATCACGACGACCCCCCCCCCCACACCTGTATGCCACAAAAATGTGTGGAAGTGAGGTAGACAAACATTTTTCAAAAGACTGTGTCTGTGAGGAGCTAGCTAAACTAAAAGTAGACAAAGTGAAGAGGCCAGTCAAGATACATCCTAGGATCCTGAAAGTACTTGGGGAATTTCTGGAAGCTGTCTGATCTTTGTAATACTTCTTTAGAGACAGGAGTGGTCCCATAACATTAAAGATGGGCGGATGTGATTCCTCTCCACCAAAGCAGATTTAAGGAAGAGGCTGAGAACCTTAGCTGGTTAGTATGAACTCAAAGGTAAGTCAATGGAAATCCCGCTAAAACAAAGGATAGTGCAGTTCCTGGAATCCAGTGTATTACAGGATCCAAGGCAGCATGGTCTTACTAGCGGTAGGTCTTGTCAGACAAATCTGATCATTTTTTTTTGGACTGGATGACCAGAGAGATGGATTGTGGAAGAATGCTAGATGTAATGTACTTAGATTTCAGTAAGGCCTTTGACACAGTTCTGCATAGACAACTCATAAATATACCGAGCGCCCTTGGTAGGGGTTCTAAGGTGACAGAGTGGGTCAGAAACTTATTGAGTGGGAGACGACAAAGGATGGTGTTAATAGAGTTGACTATGTCACCACTGAGGTAAGGCTTACTGATACTGGTCTGTAGTTTGCTACCTCTTCTCTATTGCCACATTTGTGTAAAGGCACCACGTCAGCCCTTCTCCAATCCTGCGGTACCTCCCCAGTCTCCAGGGATCTTTTCTCATGTCTGCTCCCTCCAAAGTGTCCACACTGTTGCAAATTTTCATATCATCTGTAAAAAGGCAAACTTTTCCTTTTAACCCTTCGGCAATACCATCCATAAACAGTAGTGATCCCAGGACCAATCCCTGATGCACTGCACTGCTCACCCTCCTTTCTTCAGAGTGAGTTCCATTCACCACTACCCTCTGTCATCTTTCAGTCAAGCAGTTCTTGATCCAGTTCACCACCTTGGGATCCATCCCCAGACTGCTGAGTTTATTCACCAGTCTCCTATGAGGAATAGTATCAAAGGTTTTGCTGAAATCTAAGTTGACCACATCCATCACGTGCCCTGATCTCATCGTCTGGTCACCCAGTCAAAGAAATCAATCAATCAGATTTGTTTGGCACAATCTTCTCATTGTAAATCCATGTTGCCTCAGACCTTGCAACTCGTTGGCTTCCAGAAAAACTACTATCCTTTCTTTCAGCAGCATTTCCATTACTTTTCCCACCGAGGTAAGGCTTACCGTTACCGGCCTGTAATTTGCCACCTCTTCTCTGTTGTCACATTAGTGTAGAGGGGCTACATCAGCCCTTCTCCAATCCTGTGGTACCTCCTCAGTCTCCAGGGATCTATTAAACACATCTTTTAGAAATTCTGCCAAAACCTCCTTGAACTCCTTCAGTATCCTGGAATGTATCTGATCTGGTCCCATGGCCTTGTCCACTTACAGTTTTGCAAGCTGTTCAACAAGATCTTCTTCCGTGAATAGTGTTACATCTATTCCATTCCCCTTGTTATCTATGTTAGTCACACGTGGCTCTTCTCCAGGATTTTCCCATTTTATTGAAGGCAGAATTTTTTGAAATCTAGGACTTTTGAGTATGCTGCCTGTCGAATCACAGCTTTTACCTCAAACCACACCATTTGGTGATCACTGCTGCTCAAGTGGGCACCCACCTGGACACACTATCTCCATTAGTGAGCACCAGATCCAGCATTGACCCTTCCCTGGTAGATTCCTTTATTAGTTGCCTGAGCAAAGACTCTTGTAGGGCATCCATGATCTACTTACTTCTTTCCATATTTTCAAATGGGATAGTCCAATCCACATCTGGCAGATTAAAGTCACCCAGTATCATCATCTCACCCTTTTTTTTACTACCTTGGTAATATCATTGATCTATTTATTTCCCCTGTTTGAGATGGAGGTCTGTAGACTACACCAGTATGGATGGTAGTACCATCTCCCCTTTCCAAACCAATAGTGTAGCTACTCATCTCTAGCAGGTGTTCTCCAGGATCAGCAGGAATCGGTCCTCACATATGGATGACATCACCAATGGAGTCCGCGTGGGAACATTTCCTAGCTTCCATAGGAAGATTTTGGAAGATGTTCCATGCATTCGTGCCACTCTTCCCACCCAAAGGAGCCATCTTTACCTCAGTATGATGACAGATTAATCAAGCCAAAAATGGCTAGCAACTCCACAGGGAGGCAAGAGGATAGCGAGGACTGATTCCTGCTGATCCCAAGAACACCTGATACAGGTGAGTAACTATGCTTTCTCCGGAACTAAGCAGGAAGTTAATCCTCACAAATGGAACTCCCAAGCTACAGGCTACTGAAAAAACATGTGAAAAAGTCCAACAGGGCAACCAGAAAAAAATAAACAGAAAAACAGCATGAGAAAACCGCTGAAAGGTTCCAAGAGTCATCGTCCACATGGACATCAACATGAAGTCAATTCTATGGTAGCCTGGATGAACAGAAGGGCTGGTGGGAAAGAGTTGCTTCAATTCCCAAAGAGATGCTGGAGTACGGCTTGGCCGAAGTTGCTGTCACACTGGGAAACGGTATCCAGACAGTAGTGGACTGTAAAGATGAGGACAGAGGACCACATAGCAGCCCTATAGATCTCCACCATGGAGACCGAGCACAGGTTGTCCACGGAAGCAGCCTTGGCTCTGACATTATGCGCCGTGATGTGGTACTCCAAAGACAGACCAGCTTGAGAGTAAGCAAAAGAGATGCAGTCTGCCACCCAAATGGAAAGGGAATGCTTGGAGACAGCCACGCCCAGCTTGTTGGCATCAAAAGAGACAAAAAGCTGGGAGGAATGGCAGTGGGCTTTTGTGCTGTCCAGATAGAAAGTCAGTGCTCTCTTACAATCCAGGGTGTGAAGTGAAGCTTCAGCTCTGTTTGAATGAGGCTTTGGGAAGAATGTGAGCAGCACCACCCAGTTGGTAAGGGGTCTTACTTGTGCACCAGGTGCAAGGAGCTCTTTACCCTCATGGAACGAGTCCAATCTCTGGAGACTGGAGTGGCAGACTTGGAGTACATAAGGTAGGCAGAGAGGTATATAGATGAGACCTACAGGGATAAAGTACTGAAGTCTCACCTCCAGTCTGACAGCCTCTCAGTTGCCATGGAGGAGAGAGATCACATGAATGCAGAGCATCACCTTGGTGTATGAGGAAGTGATGCTGTAGCTAGGACCTGTCCTCCAGGTAAGGTAAAACCCTCTCGCACCAAGGAGGTTTCTTCAGGGCCATGTGCCCATGAGGGAAGGGTTAGGACAGCTGTTATAGTTGGTGATTCGATCATTAGGCATGTGGATAGCTGGGTGGCTGGTGGATGTGAGGACTGCCTAGTACATGCCTGCCTGGTGCGAAGATAGCAGATCTCAAGCGCCACCTAGACAAGGTTTTAGATAGCACTGGGGAGGAGTCTGCTGTCTTGGTACATATTGGTACCAGTGATATAGGAAAGTGTGGGAGGTAGGTTCTGGAAGGCAAATTTAGGCTTTTTGGTAGGAAGTGGAAATCCAGAACTTCCAGGGTAGCATTCTCAGAAATACTTCCTGTTCCACGTGCAGGACCCAAAAGGCAGACAGAGCTCCGGAGTCTCAGTGTATGGATGATACTATGGTGCAAGGAATAGGGTTTTGGATTTGTTAGGAACTGGGCAACATTCTGGGGAAAGAAGGGGCTTTTCCGAAGGGATGGGATCCAACTTAACCGGGATGGAACCAGGCTGCTGGCATTAACCTTAGGCATTATCACCTCACCTTATGTTGCTGCAACTTTATCCCTTTACTCAGTTTGTCTGTTTATTAATCAATTGCCTGCACTATTTTCTCAGGATTACCCTGCTGTTGCCCTCCTCCGTCCCTCTGGAATTGACGCGGCCGCGCGAAGCCATGTACCGCCTACTCAAGCACACTGTTGCGATGTGTTCCTTGGGCGATGTGCTCCTTGGGCGAGTTCTTTGGGGCGACTCCCATGGGGTAGGCAGACACTCGGTACAACCATGATTCCTTTACAGCAACAGGATAAAATCAAAATAAACTTAACTATCTAATGGGCAGACTAGATGGACCATACTGGTCTTTATCTGCTGTCATTTACTATGTTACTATGTTACCACCGACTGATTGATGTGAAAAACGGACACTACCTTAGGTAGGAATTTAGGGTGAGTCCTGAGGACGACCCTGTTGTGAAAGAATCTGGTTAAGGCGGATGAGCCACCAGTGCTTGCAATTCGCTGACTCTGCATGCAGAAGTTAGCGCCACTAAAAATACAACTTTCCAGGTGAGAAATTTGAGCATATTGGAGCCGAGCAGCTCAAACGGAGGAGACAGAAGCTGTGCCAGGACAACGTTGAGGTCACACAACACCGGCAATGGTTTTATCGGGGGACAAGAGAGAAGGAGCTCCCTCATAAAGCGATTCACCAAGGGGTGAGCTGAAATTGGTTTATCAGCTATCAAGCAGCCAGTGCACTGACATGCACCCTGACTGAGTTGGATTTGAGGCCAGAGTCAAAGAGATGGAATAAGCAAAATAGAACTGACTCCACCAAGCAGAAGGGGTCGAGGGCCTTGCCCTCGTACCAAAAGGAGAATCTGCACCACTTGAAGGCATAGGCACGGTGTGTAGAGTCTTTATGGGATGCTAGGAGCACATTTTCCATGTCTTCTGGTAGGTGAAGGCCTGCAGGTGCTATCCATTCAGCATCCACACCATTAGTGCCAGAGATGCCACATTGGGATGCATTAGATTTCCCCCGTCCTGACAGACGAAGTCTGGGGCACAATCGATCCTCAGGGGTTGCCGAAGAGACAGGCGATGTAACAGAGGGAACCACCGTTGCCTGGGCCAATGCAGCACAATGAGGATCATTGTAGCACACTCTACTTGCACCTTGAAGAGGGTTTTGGCCACCAAGGGAGTTGGTGGGTATGCGTACAGAAGTCACTTGCTCCAGTTCAGAAGGAACGCATCGGGCACAACCTGGTTCCTGTAGGGTATCCTGGAGCAGAATAGCAGGAACTGGGGGTTGTGAAGGGCAGTGAAGAGGTCCGCTGATGGTGTGCTCCACAGTTGAAAGATGTGGTTGAGCATGCTCTTGTTGAGAGGCCACTGAGGACTCTGCTGAGGTGATCTGCGAGGATGTTCTGCAGATACACAGCACTGATAGTCATGCCATGCACCATGACAAATTTCCAGAGGTGGACAGTCTCCCAACAAAGGAGGTATGACCTTGTGCCACCCTATTTGTTGATGTAGAACATGGCTACCTGGTTGTCCATCTGAATGACGACCACCTGGTTGGAGAGCTGATCCTGAGAAGCCTGCACAGCATTTGCTATGGTTCAGAGTTCCGAAAAGTTGATCTGATGGAGGCTTTCCCGAGACGTCCAGAGTCTTTGCATACATAGGCCATTGAGATGGGCTCCCCAGCCCACCTTGGAGGCGTCCATGGTCAAGATGAATTGATGTGGTGCAGAATGGAAGGGAAGTCCTGCAAGAAGGTTGGAAGGCTGCTGCCACCAGGAGAGGGATGCCTTGAGTGTGGGGGGGGGGGGGGGCTACTATGACCCTGTCCCAGAGACAGCCAGTAACTTAGTGCCATTGAGTACACTGTGCCTGACATGTCCGGAGTCTTACCGCTGGTGTCACATGGACTGTGGAGGTCATATGGCCGAGGAGTCACAGCATCTGATGAGCTGTGACAAGGAAGGAATGCTATATCTCGTGAGAGAGGATTAGCAAGCACTGAGCCCTGTTCTTCAGCAGATAAACTGGAACCTGAATGGTATTGAGTAGATCTCACTGGGTTTTCCACTGAACTGTCTGGGAAACAGCTCCAGTGGTACAGGGGCCTTGTCGCAAAACCAAAGACTGCTCCAAGTTCATAACTCAAGCAGCATATGATGGTTTCGAGTCAGTGGCTCAGGTAGCTGCCATGTGCATCAGGGCCCGTCATCTTGCATGGCTGCAGTCCTCGGACTTAGAGCAGTGGGTCCAGGACAAGCTGGCAGATGTCCCCTGCAGAGGTGAAAACCTCTTTGGGAAACCAATGGAGGAGAAGGCTGGTGAACTGGAGAGACAGCAGCTCACCATGATTTGGCTTTCCAGAAAGACCTCAAACCCTTTCAGGCAGAAATACTTGGGGAAAAAGTCCTACTTCCCCCCAAAAAAGAAGTCCTATGGTTCCTACAATGCATACCAATCCTACCAGCAGCTGCAGCAGTGCCAACAGCAGAAGTGTCAGGGACAGCGTCAATGGCACCACCCTCGGCCAGGCCCTTATCCAAAACCAGACTGCAAGAAGACAAAATGTCCAGGACCGAGTCAGCAGAGGATGCACCTGTCGCTTTCCGCACCATAAACTCAAAGACATGCCATGCACGGATGTACCTCAGGCTCCTCCAGGTCTGAAACAAGTTCACTATCCCGGAGCCTGAATATACCTTCTTTTTCAACCTTACCCTCAAGAACCATGCCATAAGCGAGAATCGATCCACCTGGGGCATGCGCAGCAGCCCCTGCATCAAGAGATCCTCCCGAACCAGAGGCCGCCACAGTCAATCCACCAGAATCCAAATCAGGTCGGCATACCACAGTAGCCCTGGCCCATGAGGAAAAAAAAGAGAAACCTGTCTTCAGACCTTCCTAAGATTAGAGTGGAGTGGAGGAGTAGCAGTCTAGTGGTTAGAGCACTGGCTTGGGAACCAACAGACCAGGGTTCAATTCCCACTAGCACTCCTTGTGGTCTTGGGCAAGTCACTTAACCCTCCATTGCTCAGAAAAATCCAAGTTATCAATGTCCCTGCTTAATGTACGTTTAACAAGTTTAAGTTACAATGTAAACCACTTTGATTGAAATGATAAAGCAGTAAAAAAAAACCCTCAGTCTTTCTCTCTGCCTGCCACAAAACCAGCAGGCCTTGGCCAACATGAACATTGCTATAAGGTCCATGACCAGCCTGCCCCTAATGCCTGCAGATAGCCTTCTGGCCCCAACCTCAAGGGCTGCATCTCCCATACCCCATTGCCAAATGATGTAAGCCTCCATGGTTGCAGTGTCCAAAGGAACTTGGACTGCCTTCCCCTGCAAGCACAACTCAAACCCTTCGAGCACCAAGGGCACCGCTCACATTTAGAGCCGGTTGATCAACCCCCAGGCCTTCTGTGGGCTCCACTGTCCCTGAACAAAGTGTTTTTCACAATGGACTCCCTAACCTGACAGATTGGCATTGGCCATCTGCAGAACCCACACTGGGGACTTGAGTGACATGCCCCCTTACAAGTTCCCCGGAAGCAGCCACCACCTGAGGGCAATCCTGGCACTCCATGGACAGGGGAGTACCTGGGACAGGGATTGACTCTGATGGCATCCCTGATGGAGCAGAGCCCTCTGCAGCAGTCGCATGTGCGCCCCTGCCCATGGGATTAGCTCGAAGGTGTCTGCCATGGTGCCCAGAACCTGCAGATAATGCCATGCTGATGGGCCTGCCATTGACAGGAACTGCCTTATCAACCCCCGCAGCTCCTGCACCCATTGGTCTGATAAGAACCCTCTACCCACGTGGGTATCAAAGTGCGCTCCCAATACTCTAGCTCCTGAGTCAGCCGTAACTGACTCCAGGCCAGGTTGACCATCTAACCGAGAGTTTGGAGGAACTTTACCACCCATGCTGTTGCACTTTTGCTGTCGTCCCTGGACTTCACTTGCATCAACCAATAGTCTATGTACAGGTGGATGAGAATCCTCTCCTCACTGAGAACTGCCTTCACCCCCATTATAACCTTGTGAAGGTCCAGGGAGCAGTTGCCAGGCCAAAAAACAAAGCTCAAAACTGGAAAAAAGGTCCCTTGGCACCACCAAGCAGAGAAACTACTGATGTTCTGGACAGAAGGGGATTTGCCAATACACCTCTGCAAAATCAAGGGATGTCAAAAGCTTTCTGCTCTTCACTGCCACTAACACAGCTCTCAACCCTACCAAATGGCAAAGCGGCACCCAGAGACAGCAGATCATGCCCTTGAGGATGAGAATCAGACGCAAGGACTCTTTCCCCCTTTTTGGCGTACCAAAATAAATGGGGTATCAACCATGGCCATACTGGTACGGGGGAACCGGTTCTCCGGCTGTGAGCTGCAGGAGATGTGACAAGGTCTCACGCCGGAATATTGCGCCTCGCCGGGGAACTGAAGGAAGACATGATTCATTAGACGGGCCCCTTCAAGGACATAGCCCTCTCGGATGACTTCCAGGACCCACTGGTCGGAAGTAATCTGGACCCAGCCAGGGTAGAAATCCCACAGCCAATCGACCACAGGTTGCCCCCCTACCTTCATTGTGCTCTCTTGTGACCAGAGGCAGAGGTGGCTCCCAAAACCCACTGCCTGCGCCACGGAAATCTCAAAACTCCTGCCTCCTAGAAAGGAATCTGCCTCTCTGGGCAGGGATAAATCGTGATGCACAAAAATGTTTTAAGTACCTCACTGGACCTCGAATCGACAGTTATGGACTTGTTTCCGTTTGTCCTTGGGCAGGTGACCATCTTTGGCCTCCCCCAGTCCTTAACCAGCTTATCTAAATTTTTCCAAAGAGACGGTTACTCTTGGAAGGGAGCTTGCTAAGGCGGGACTTTGAGGAGCCATCCGCTGCCCACTTCCGGAGCCATAAGTAACAGCATGCTGCTACCACAGAGGCCACACTTTTAAAGAGATCATAATAGGAAACTGCTAAATAGGCTGCTCTCAACTCCAACTTGGCCACCCCAGCCAACAAGTCAGTATCAGGGGCTCCAAGATTCTGGGCCCTTTGCGACCAGCAGAGGCAGGCCCTCACCACCCACGCCCCGCAGATGGAAGCCTGTGGTGAAAGAGCGTTAACAACAAATACCTGCTGCAATAAGGTGTCCAACTTTCTATCATGGACACCCCTGAGGGCCATACTGCCTTCCACCGGGATTGTAGTCTTCTTGGTAACCGCCAACACCGCTGTGTCCACCCTGGGTAATCAAAGAACTTCTCACTCTTGCCGAAGGAGTGGGCACAGGTGTGACATGGTTCGCACCCCTTTCAGACTGGTAGACCCCACTCCTCCTGGATCATCTGCCGGACCATTATGTGCACCAGAAAAAACTGCCTGAGACCTCCACACCACCTGGATAGCAGGTTCTCCAGTGCCTCATCCTCGGCCAGGGGGTTAGTGGGCCTATTCAGAGCCCTCAAGAACTCCAAAATGAGCACCGGCAGTTCCTCCCGGCGGCACCCTAACTATCTGGGTCTAATCCTCCTGCTACGGGCATCCAAAGTTCTCTTGGCCCCACGTTCCAGCACCAAGGAGCCACTCGCCAATCGCTGTTGACGTAAGCAAAATGCCTTGAGCAAGAGTAAGACAAACTCCGGTGAAAATTCCCTGGAAGCTCTGCCACTCCCAGATCTGAGAGGTGGAAGGTCCAGGCATCTTGAAGGGGCCGGAGGCTGGCTCTGGTGAAGGAAACACTAAACCCCCTTCCTTGTAAGCTTCCTGTGCTAGGGTGAAGCTCTCCAAACGTGTCTCGCCCTGCAGATCCTGCTCCAAAGTAGTAGCTTCCTGAATGCAGTCGAGGCAAACACCTGCCTCGGAGACAGCTCCTCGCCAGGTCCTGCACACCCGGCCCTACGGTCTGGCTGGCATGGCAGGAAGGGGGACTGGCTCTCCACAAGGCCAACTGTCCCCAAGACTGCAGTCAGAGGAGCAAAGGACTGCAACTTCTGGAGAGAGATCAGCAATTTTAAGTATTTACTTCTGGGAATTTTTCTAAATCTTGGGGAAAAAGGAATTCTTTAGATTAAAGCTGATTAATCTGTGAATCCAGCTGTTTATCCTCATCAGGCATACATTAACGACATAAGATTAATTAAGCTTCAGGTGAACAAAGTACATTAAATGTATTAGGTATAGTTTTATTAGTATAAGTATCCCCAGCAACCCTTAGTAAGTAAAGAACTTAAATATCTAAACACATCCTTAAAACTAAAATGCAGACAGCAGTCCAGCAGTGAGTTGGTGTCTTTCCAGTCTTTTGCACTGAGTGCCACATGTAAGATTTTCTCCCAGTTGGTGAGGGGTCTTAGGTGTGCACTAGGTGCAAGGAGCACTTTGCTCTCAGGGAACAAGTCCGATCTCTGGAGGCTAGAGTTGCAGACTTGGAGGACATAAGGAAGACAGAGAAGTACATAGACGAGACCTACAGGGATATAATCCTGAAGTCCCACATCCAGTCTGGTAGCATCCCTGTTGCCATGGAGGAGAGAGGTCACGTGACAGGACAGCATCACTCTGGTGTGGCAGGAAGTGATCCTGTAGCTAGGACCCGTTCTCCAGGTGATGTAAAACCCTCTCACACTGAGGAAGTTTCTCCAGGGCCATGTGCCCATGAGGGAAGGGTTAGGACAGCTGTTATAGTTGGTGATTCCATCATTAGGCATGTGGATATTTGGGTGGCTGGTGGATGTGAGGATCACCTGGTAACATGCCTGTCTGGTGCGAAGGTAGTGGACCTCACGCGCCACCTAGACAAGGTCTTAGATAGTACTGGGGAGGAGTCTGCTGTCTTGGTACATGTCGGTACCAATTACATAGGAAAATGTGGTAGGGAGGTTCTGGAGGCTAAATTTAGGCTTTTAGGTAGGAAGATAAAATCCAGAACTTCCAAGGTAATCTTCTCTGAAATGCTTCCTGTTCCACGCGCAGGACCCAAAAGGCAGTTTCGGAGTCTCAATGCGTGGATGAGACGATGGTGCAAGGATGAGGGTTTTGGATTTGTTACGAACTGGGGAACATTCTAGGGAAAGGAGAAGGCTCTTCCGAAGGGATGGGGTTCACCTTAACCGGGATGGAACCAGGCTGCTGGCATTAACCTTTAAAAAGGAGATAGAGCAACTTTTAAACTAGATAATAGGGGAGAGCCAACAGTCGCCCAAGAGCGCATGGTTTGGAACAATGTATCCTTGAAGGATACTTCCAAAAGAATGAAGTTAGGGCATATCAGCAGAGAGGTTCCAATAAAGACAAAAGTAGCCCAAATACCCTTGAGTACGGAGCAGACAGAGCTTAAAGATTCCAAATTACCCCTGCCTGCCGATAGCCCAATTAATATGAATAAAATACAGTCTCTAAAATGCTTGCATGCAAATGCTAGAAGTCTAAAAAATAAGATGGGAGAGATAGAATATACAGTACTAAATGAGAGATTAGATATGATTGGTATCTCAGAGACATGGTGGAAGAAGGAAAACCAGTGGGACCCTGTGATACCTGTGTACAAACTATATCGTAATGATAGAGCTAATCAAATTGGTGGAGGGGTTGTGCTCTATGTTAGAGAGGGCATTGAGTTACAAAGGATTAAAGTTTTGCAGAAAACAAAATTTGCTGTAGAATCTCTATGGATTGAAATTCCATGTAAAAAGGGGAAGGCGATGGCAGTGGAGGTGTGCTATCAACCACCTGGCCAGAATGAACAAATGGATGATGAAATGCTCAAAGAAATCAGGGAGGCTAAAAAAAGTTACAGCACAGTAATAATAATGGGTGATTTCAATTACCCCGGTATTGACTGGGTCAGTGTCATGGCAGGACATGCTAGGGAGATAAAGTTTCTAGATGAAATAAATGACTGCTTCTTCGAGCAGCTGGTTCATGAACCGACCAGAGCGAAAGCCATTTTGGACCTAATCCTTAGTGGAACACCAGATCTGGTGCAAGAGATAAGGGTGTTGGGGCCACTTGGCAATAGTGATCATAGCATGATCACGTTTGATTGAATTAATGGAGGAGGGATGGTAAGGAAATCCACAGTACTACCTTTTAACTTTCGAAAGGGAGACTATGATAAAATGAGGAAAATAGTTAAGCAAAAGCTAAAAGGAGCAGTTGTAAAGGTTACATCAAGCTTGGGTGTTGTTTAAAAATACTATCTTGGAAGCCCAGATCAGCTGTATTCCACACTTTAAGAAAAGTGGAAGGAAGTCCAAAAAACTGCCAGCATGGTTTAAAGGTGAGGTCAGAGAGGTTGTTGTTGCCAAAAAAGCATCTTTCAGGAAATGGAAAAAGAGCCAAATGATGAAAACTGGAAACAGCACAAGCACTGGCAACTTAAATGCAAGGCATTGAAAAGGCAGGCAAAGAGAGAATTTGAGAAAAAGCTTGCTGTGGAAGCAAAAATTCCTAATAAAGACTTTTTCAAGTACATTTGTAGCAAAAACCTTTGAAAGAGTCAGTTGGACCATTAGATGATAGAGGGGTAAAAGGGACACTAAGAGGGGACAAGGCTATAGCGGATAGACTGAATGAATTCTTTGCTTCAGTCTTTACTGAGGAAGATGTAGGGATGTTACCCATGACTGAAGTGGTATTTAAAGGTGATACTGCAGAAGAATTGAAAGAAATATCGATACACCGGGAAGATGCATTACAACTATGATAAACTGAAGAGCAGCAAATTACCTGGACCGGATGGTATACATCCAAGGGTATTGAAAGAACTGAAATATGAGATTGCAGACCTGCTATTAGTAATCTGTGAACTATCATTAAAATCATCTGTAATAGCTGAAGATTGGAGGATGGCTAATGTAACGCCAATTTTTAAAAAGGGTTCCAGGAGTGATTTGGGAAACTACAGAACGGTGAGCCTGACGTCAGTACCGGGAAAAATGGTAGAAACCATCATGTTGTTGTTGTTGTTAAGTGCCATCGAGTCGGAGTCGACTCATGGCGACCCTCTGGATAGCTATCCTAAATTGTGTTCGGTCTTCAGTCAGGCGGCTCATTGTTGACAGACTGCTACCCGTAGCTGCTGTTATTGTATCGATCCATCTCATTGCTGGCCTTCCTCTTTTGCGCTGACCTTCTATTTTGCCAAGCATGATGTCCTTCTCTAATGATCTCTCTCTTCGCATGATGTGTCCAAAGTATGAAAGTCAAAGACTTGTCATCTAAGCTGCTAAAGAAAGCTTAGGTTTGATCTCCTCTAGTACCGACTGGTTTGTTCTTCGGGCAGTCCATGGTATACACAGTATTCGCAGCCAGCACCATAATTCAAAGGCACCAATTTTCTTCCTGTCTATCTTTTTCACTGTCCAGCTTTCACATCCATATGATGTTATTGAAAATGCCATGGCTTGAACAAGTCAAATCTTTGTATGGAGAGAGACATCTCTGCTCTTGAGGATCTTATCTAGGTCTTTCATAGCCATTCTGCCAGGAGCAATGCGTCGTCTGATTTCTTGACTGCTTGTTGCTTCGTTATTGATAGTTGATCCAAGTAGGTTAAAGTTGTTCACGATTTCAATTTCTTCTCCTTCAACGATGAACCTGTTGATTATGCCAGTTGTCATGATCTTTGTCTTCTTTACATTAAGGTGCAGGCCCATTTTGAGACTATGTTCTTTGATTGTGAGAAGCAAATGTTTCAGATCATCTTCACTTTCAGCCAGTAATGTGGTGTCATCAGCATAGCGAAGGTTGTTGATGAGTCTTCCATCAATCTTCACACCTCTGTTGTCTTCATACAATCCTGCTTCTCTGATGATTTGTTCTGCATATAAATTAAACAGGTAGGGGGAAAGTATGCAGCCTTGTCTTACACCTTTGCTTATTTTAAACCATTCTGTTTCTCCTTGTTCCTTTGAACTGCTGCTTCTTGATCAATGTACAGATTATGCAAGAGTACGATCAGGTGTTCTGGTATACCCATGCTTCTTAATGTGGCCGAGAGTTTCTCATGGTTTACACAGTCAAAAGCCTTGCTATAGTCGATAAAGCACAAATAGATATCCTTTTGGTATTCTTTAGTCTTTTCAAGGATCCATCTCACATCCGCAATGATGTCTCTCGTTCCTCGCCCTTTCCTGAACCCTGCTTGCACTTCAGGTAGTTCTTGTTCCAGGTATGGTTGTAGTCTCTTTTGAATAATCTTCAGTAGAATCTTGCTGGCATGTGGGATCAGAGCGATTGTGCGATAATTTCCACAGTCAGTTGGATCACCTTTCTTTAGTATTGGTATAAACACAGATCTTTTCCAGTCAGTTGGCCATGATGTTGTCTTACCGTACTTACAAGGCTCTGCCAAGAAATATGTAACAGCTGCATCAGATTGCTGTAATACTTCTATGGGAATGCTATCGATGCCTGGTGCTTTGTTCTTTGATAAGGCTTTCAATGCTGCTTTAACTTCTTCTTTCATCACCAATGGTTCCCGATCATAAGGTACAGGTTGAAACGGCTGTTGATCCACTTGATCTTTATCATAAAAACTCTGTATATTCCTTCCACCTTTTCTTGATCTTCTCAGCATCATTCAACATAGAACCTTCAGCATCTTGTAACATTCCAATTCGAGGCTGGAACTTTTTCTTTAACTCTCGTAGCTTTAGGAAAGCCGATCTTGTTCTTCCTCTAATAGTTTCTGCTTCTATTTCCTTGCATGCGTCATTGTAGTAATTTTCCTTGTCCTGTCTTGCTGCACGTTGGAAATCTCTGTTGAGTTCTGTTATTGTCTTTCTTTCTCCTCTGGCTTTAGCTTCTCTGCGTTTCTGGGCAATTGTCAGAGTTTCTTCCGTCATCCTTTTTGGACGTTTTTGCTTTTTCACCTTTTGTAGAGACTTCTCGCTTTCTTCCAACACAACCTTCTTGATGTCATTCCATAACTCTTCTGGAGCTCTGTCATTTGTATCTAAAGCAGCAAATCAATTTTGCAGGCAGTCTTTAAATTCCAGTGGTATATTCTCAAGGTCATATTTTGCTGCATTCATGAGTGGTTTGCTCATTTTCAACTTTAGCTTGAGTTTGCTTACTAGTAGTTGATGATCTGTACCACAGTCAGCTCCAGGTTTTGTCTTTGTTGATGTTATAGAACTTTTCCATCGTTGACTTCCATAAATGTAGTCAATTTGATTTTTATACAATCCATTGGGTGAAGTCCATGTGTACAGTCGCCGCTTGTGTTGCTGGAAGAAGGTGTTTGAGATGAATAGATCGTTGGTCTTGCAGAATTCTATCAGTCTTTCTCCAGCTTCATTTCTGTTGCCAAGTCCATATTTTCTAACTACTTTGCCTTCTTCTTTGTTGCCAACTTTTGCGTTCCAGTCACCCATGACTATCAGGATATCCTGTTTGCATGTTCTGTCAATTTCAGCTTGTACTTGTTCACAGAACTCTTCAATTTCATTCTCTTCTGCAGCTGTTGTTGGAGCATATACTTGAATTATAGTTGTGTTGATAGGCAATCCTCGTAGACGAATAGAGATTAAGCGTTCACTGACTGCATTGTATTTCATTACAGTTCTTGCAAGTTTCTTCTTTACTATAAATGCAACACCATTTCTTCTTTGTCTTTCATTTCCAGCATAGTAGACCATGTGATCAACTGATGCAAAGTGCCTTTTGCCAGTCCATTTCAGTTCACTGACACCCAACAGATCAAGTTGTACACGTTCCATTTCATTCTTGACCACCTCCAACTTCCCTTGGTTCATGCTTCGTACATTCCATGTTCCAATGCGTAAGACATCTTTACAGCTTCTGACTCTAATTTCATGCGCAGCTACATCAGCAGTCAGACGTCCCGAGGGCTTTGATCCAACCACATCATAAATGCTGGCTTTACTCTGAAAAGTCTTCAGCTCATCCCCAGTAGCTAGTTGAGTGCCTTCCGACCTGGGGGTCTCATCTTCCAGCACTATAGCACAATTTGTTTTGTTGTAACTATCCATTGGGTTTTCATGGCAAGATACAGAAGTAGATTGCCGGGCCTTTCTTCCGCACAGTTTAAGTTTGGTGTTGTTGTCGTTGTCACAGAAATGTGATCCTCCGCCGTCAACACTATCCCATTCTGCTGCTGCCCAGATGGGTGGTTTGTCTTGGTCTGGCACCTCAGCTGAGACCTGTCCATCTTGGGAGACCCTGCCAGTAGTTAAACTACCGATAGTTTAGCTCTCAGCATCACTGATGCACACAAGCCCTCAAAGCATGACAAGCTGCAAACCAAGTACCCTAATGTTAATTGTAACCCTCCAATTATGATGTGACGTGACCACATTGATTGAAGGATAAGGTGGTATACAAGTCTGTCTAAATAAATAAATAAATCATAGGGAACAAAATACATGTGCAGATTTTCTGATGGACACTGTTCTTTTCACATAGAATGAGCTCCTTTGCAGTCCAGTGTATTTAAAGGACTTATCTCATGGATGCTCAAACAGTGTGGGATTAAGACTTAGGCAGGACTATTCCTTTAAGATGAAAGGGCTTAACCACCTTTGACAGAGATAAAGGATGAAGCATTGAGCACTAGGTTATGATGAATTGCTTATAAGGTGACTAGACCTTGAAGTTCACAGGAATAGTGGGTTCATGAGCAATGAAAGGACACCTTATAAACAAACTGAGCACCCTAGGGATGGACCCTAAAGTTACTGCTTGGGTTAGAAATTGGTTGAGTGGGAGGAGACAGAGTACAGGTAAATGGATCTCACTCTGAGGAGAAGAAAGTTACCAGTGGTGTGGCCCAGGGATCTGCTCTTGGTCCGATTCTTTTTAACATCTTTGTTAGTGATATAGCAGAAGGGCTGTTGGGTAAGGTTTGCCTCTTTGCGGATGATACCAAAATCTGCAATAGAATAGACACCAAGGAAGGCGTAGATAACATGAGGGATCTAGCTAAGCTTGAAGAATGGTCTAGAATTTGGCAGCTGGGTTTTAATGTTAAAAAATGTAAGGTCATGCATTTGGGCTGCAGCAATCCAAGGGAGCAATACAGTATAGAGGGTGAAGTACTTTTGTCCACTAAAGAAGAGCAGGACCTAGGCATGGTTGTGTCTGATGATCTTAAAGTAGCTAAACAGGTAGAAAAGGCAACAGCAAAAGCTAGGATACTTGGGTGCATACGGAGAAGAATGGCTAGCAGAAAAGAGGAGGTGATAGTGCCTCTGTATAAGTCTTTGGTGTGACCTCATTTGGAGTACAGTGTGCAATTCTGGAGACCGTACCTTCAAAAGGATATAAACAGGATGGAGTCAGTACAGAGGGTGGCTACTAAAATGGTTAGTGTTCTTCATTATAAAGCATATGAGGACAGACTTAAGGATCTTAATATGTACACCTTAGAGGAAAGGCAGGATAGAGGTGATATGATTGAGATGTTTAAATACCGAGGTGGGACTGGAGGTGGAGAAACCATCATAAAGAACAAAATTACTGAACATGTATATAGTCATGGCTTAATGGGAGACAGCCAACATGGCGTTAGACAAGGAAGATCTTGTCTTACTAATCTGTTATCCTTTTTTGAAGGTGTCAATAAACAGATAGACAAGGTGAGTCGGTTTATATGGTGTATCTAGACTTTCAGAAAGCCTTTGTCAAGGTCCCTCATCTGAGACTTTTGACAAAAGTCATGGGATAGGAGGCAGTATACTATTGTGGATCAGGAACTGGTTAAAAGATAGAAAGCAGAGGGTAGGGCTAAATGGCCAATTTGCCCAATGGTGAAAGGTGAATAGTGGAGTACCCCAGGGATCTGTGCTGGATGCACTGCTTTTTCACATATTCATAAATGACCTGGAAAAGGGAATAACGAGGGAGGTTATCAAATTTGCAGATGACACAAAACTATTTAAAGTTGTTAAAACCCATGAGGATTGTTTGAAATTGCAAGAGGATCTTCATAAATTGGAAGACTGGGCATCAAAATGGCAGATGAAATTTAATGTGGACAAGTGCAAAGTTATGCATCTAGGAAAGAACAACCAAACTATGGTTACACGATACAAGGTTCCACATTAGGAACCACCACCCAGGAAAAAGATTTAGGCGTCATCGTGGATAACATGTTAAAACCCTCCGCCCAGTGTGCAGCAGCAGCCAAGAGAGCAAATAGAATGCTAGGTATCATAAGGAAAGAAATGGAAAATAAAACAAAGGATATTATAATGCCTCTGTATCATTCCATGGTGCGACCGCACCTTGAATATTGTGTACAATTCTTGTCATTGTATCTTAAAAAGGATATAGCATTATTAGAAAATGTACAGAGAAGAGCCACCAAAATGGTAAAGGGGATGGAAGGATACCCCTATGAAGAGAGGCTAAAAAGGTTAGGGCTCTTCAACCTGGAAAAGAGACGGCTGAGGGGAGATATGATAGAGGTCTACAAAATTAATGAATGGAGTGGAACGGGTAAACGTAGATCGATTGTTTACATCATCAAAATATAGAATTAAGACTTCCGGGTGAGCCCGTGCCAAAATGGACGTCGAGTAGATCAGCTCCGTCCCGGGTACCCCCTTAATCGAGTTAACAGAGGCGAATTTAGCAGCAGCACTCCTGACGATGCTTGCATTGCAGCTGCCTCGAATCGAATCTGGCCCTTGAAGAAGTAAAGGCTGCTCCCCGGCTGATTTATAGTCGGTGGTGTGAACCGTGACTGGGGACGCTGCTGTGAGTGTCCTTCATTGCCCCCCCTGCATCGGGATCGGGTCGGAGCGAGCTACTGGGTGGACTGCCTTTGGTATTCCCCTGCCGAGGGTCTTGCTGCCTGGACTGAGAACGGGTTATCCCCTTGGCTGCCCGTTCCTGCAGTGTTCGGGGAGTGGAAGTGGCTGCACGTCCCCCCCCCTCCCCCTGAAGCGGTTTTGAAGTGCGAGGGACCCAGCACTTCCCCATCTCCTGTGCAGCGTCAGCGATTGTGAGAGTGGTGAGTGCGTGGGGAAATCTACTCGCTTGTGTTGCCAGTGACTTGGGGGTGGAGCGTGGGGAAATCTACTCGCTTGTGTTGCCAGTGACTTGGGGGTGGAGCGGCCATTACCGCGTGTCTTTGAAACGCAAAGCTGCGTCTGCGTTCCAACACTTTTGGGCGGGAATTCTTGCATCCGGAAGGGAGAAGCGGCGCTCTAACCTGAGTCTTGAAATTGCTGAGACTTCTCACCGCTGACACTGTTTCCTCCGGACTTTTGTTTGTCCTGCCTCTGCTCTCTACTGCTCCTGCTGGCCAGCTCCCTTGCAGACTCTTTGCTTGCCTGACAACAGTGGCTGGTGTGAGGCTGGAACGCCCTCTGCTGGACCTCTGTGCATCCTACAGCTCTCCTGTGTTTTATCTTGCCGACAGCCTCTCATTGCTTCTGACAAATCTTGGCTGCCTTCCTGGGATATAAAGTGCTGCAATCCCGTGCTGTTCCAAGCAGATCCGTGTGCCATGTGGAGGGGAGCCATACTTCCCCGCCTGTTTTGCTGGAGGGGAAGCCGGTGCTGCATGGCAGCAAAAGCCAAAAAGCCTGCAATCCGGGATACACCCCGGACGTCCCAGCGCCTGATGCATAAAAGTGGATCTCATGATAGCCTCCTTGACAGGCGACAGTCCGATGGCTCGGGTGACGAGACTCTCAGTGACCTTGATCGGGGCTCTGCGGCACCCTCCACCCGTGCCCTCCTGCAGCGGGAGCTCCGGAAAGGCTTTGAGGACCTCGCTGGGGAATTCTGCTCCATGCGTGAGGAAGTGATGAATACGATTGCGGAGCTCCGTGGGGAAATAAGGGATCTGGGATCCAGAGTGGAGGAGACTGAGACAAAGCAGGAAGATCAGGCAGGCGCTCTGGTGGACCTGCAATGCGCTGCTGACCAGCATCAGGCTCAAGCGTTGGAACTGACGTATAAAATTGATGATATTGAAAATTGGGCCTGCCGCAATAATGTGCGGTTTAGGGGCATCCCGGAGGTGACAGGGGGGGCTGAAGACCTGGGGGTGGTGCTTAAGGCTCTGATGGCTGAATTGCTGACGGCGGAGGAGCTTACAATCCGTGGGGCCACGATGGAGATTGAAAGGGTACACCGGGCCCTGGGAAAACCACCCAACAATCAACCTCGGGATGTTATTGCCCGATTCCTGAGGTATACTGATGCGGAGCTGCTCTTGCGGAGAGGTAGGGGGAAGAAAACTATTCCATACTGCGGTGCGGTGGTTTCCGTGTACCAAGACCTCTCAGTGTTCACACTGACCCGTCGGAGGGAGATGAGACCAATAATCAAGGTGCTGAATGATAAGGGAATTCGCTACTCCTGGTCCTTTCCCTTTCGGATGAACTTTCTTCTGGGTAATAAAAAAGTCTCAGCGAAAGATCACACCGAAGCCTGGAGGGCATTGCGCCAAGCAGGTCTTGTGGAGGACAATGCGCTGCCGGTGCCTCCGGCTTCCAAGTCGAAGCCTTCAGGATGGACTCGGGTGGGCAAAAAGGTTTCTTCCAGCCTGAACTCTGGGCCATGATTTAGAGATGCTCTGTTTCCATGTCCTGTGTGAAGATTTTTTTCTTGGTAATCTCTTGTTATACTGTATGGAATGTGCAGTTGTTCCTCTTATATTGTATGTACCTTATGCTGTCCGTAGTTTTGGGGACTTTACAGGGGGTACAGTGCTCATGTGGGGGGATGCTGCCCACAGTGGGATTGTTGCGGGGTGGCTGTTCGGGGCAGTGGCTTTTGGGCATAGCATCTACGGGAGGGTGTGTTATTTTTGTATGTTGCCTTAATATTTCTTATGCAGGGGGCCCCGGGGGGGGGGCTGGTTTTGGGTTCAGACTTGCCGTGTCCCGCAGTATAGGCGGGCTGGTGGTACTGATGGGGTGGAGGAGGGGTTTGGTGGGCGAGGGAGGGGGGAGTTGGGGTTGGGTCTGGGGGGGGGGATGGATTAGTGTGGGAGGCGCAGCTGTGGATTTGGGAGGTCTGGTGGCACGGCCGCTGGGGAGGGGGAAGAGTGTACTTATATCCAGTGTTCCGGATAGATGTTTATGCGGGAAGATGGAGGATGCTGAATAGTTTGGGAGGGGGGAAGCTGCAGGGTGGGGGTGCTGGGGTAGGTGAACAGCAATGCTGAAGCTGGTGTCCCTTAATGTGAAAGGTCTTAACTCCCCCAGAAAGGAATCCCTGATATTTACGGAATTGCGTTCCCTGAAAGGGGACATTGTGTTCCTGCAGGAGACTCACCTCCGGAACAGTAATCAGAGCTTGTTGAAGCGTAATCCTTATTCCGAAGTGTGGGTGGCATCTGATAGGCAAGGTCGGAAAAAGTGCGGGGTAGCTCTGCTGATTCATCAGGGCATATCTTTACGGGTGGAGGAAGTTAAGAGGGACGCCCTGGGTAAATGGCTCTTTATTAATGTTCGTTTGGAAGGACGCTTACTTACGCTGGCCAATATTTACGCTCCAAATGTGGGCCAGGTGGCCTTTTTTGCAAGGCTGAAGGGGTTGTTGGCAGAATTTGCGCGGGGTCCGATTATCTTGGGTGGTGATTGCAACGCACATGTGGACTCCTCGTTGGATTCGACGGGCCGTGCTGGTCGGATAGCTAATGGGCCCAGCCGTGCATTGAGAAAGCTTATGCTTGACCTGGGCCTGCGTGATGTCTGGCGGAATACACACATGGGGAGAAAAGTTATACTTACTATTCCTCCGTACATAAAGTACATACCCGTATTGATTACTTCTTGATAGATCAGTGACTAACGGATGGGAGACTGACCGCTGGGCATGGAACGTTGACCTGGTCGGATCACGCTCCATGCTGGCTTGTTTTTCCTGCGGACTTTGGAGATGAGCGGCACTAATCCTGGCGCCTAGATGACCGTTTTTTCCGGCGGCAACAAGCTGTTCAAGAACACGGCCGTATTATCAGGGATTTTTTTGAATTAAATGATACCGGAGACGTTCCACTCTCTACGGTGTGGGACGCATTCAAGGCGACGGCCCGTGGCCAATTGATTGCTGAGGCGGCACGCGCCTGGAAGGCATGGACCCGGGAATCTCGCTGCTTGGGGGAGGAAAGTAGGTGACTCCAATTGGAGCATGCTAGGACAGGTTCTAAGCGGGCCTTGCGTCAATGGCGGGTGGTTCGGGCACAGCTGGATGCTTGCATGCAGCGGGGCTTGGACAATATGCGCCGGAAGTTGCGACAATCTTTCTATGAGAGGGGGAATAAGGCCGGCCGCTATCTGGCCCTGCGACTCCATCAGCAGCATACCTCGAGAGTGGTGCGCGAAATTAGGGATTCTCAGGAGATCCGTACAGTATTTGCAACTTTTTTGGAACAATTGTATAGGGCTGAACCTTGTGATCTCACTCGCACTCAGGCTTATTTGGATACTCTCACCCTGGCGCGTCTAGCCGAGGCGGATAGAGCGCAGCTGGAATCTGAATTTACGGTGGAGGAGGTGGAGATGGCCATTCGACGCCTAAAATCGGGAAAGGCACCTGGCACCGATGGGTTTCCGATGGAATATTACAAAAAATATAGTACCCAGTTGACTCCGACCCTAGTGGTGCTCTTTAACGAGATTTTGCGGGGGGGTGTGGTGCCTCCTTCTCAACGCGAGGCCCTAGTTGCGGTCATCCCAAAGCCAGGTAAGCCTCTGCAGGAAGCGGCGTCGTATCGCCCAATTTCCTTACTTAACGCAGATGTGAAAATATTGGCTTCAATGCTGGCGGTGCGACTGAATCGAGTCCTCCCGACGATGGTGCACCCAGATCAGGTGGGGTTTGTGCCGGGCCGCCAGGCGGCGGATAACATTCGACGAATGCTGCAGGTAATCCACGCGGCACGTCAAGGCTCCCAACCGGCGCTCCTATTGGGAGTTGACGCTGAGAAGGCCTTTGATTGGGTTAGTTGGGACTTTCTTTGGTGTGTGTTGGAGAAGATGGGATTTGGGCCTAATTTTATGCGATGGGTACAAAGTCTCTATCAGGGACCTATAGCGTGTGTCCGGGTTAACGGGGGCCACTCGGGGAGATTTGCGCTAGGAAGAGGTACCCGACAGGGGTGCCTGCTGTCGCCGTTGTTGTTTGCGTTGGTGATGGAACCCCTTGCGCAAAGCTTTCGGGATCACCCGGATATTCGGGGCGTTCGGGTGGGCTCCACAGACTATAGAATTGCCCTGTTTGCGGATGATATCATATTGTCATTGGTAGACCCGGTTACCTCCCTCCCGGTTGCAATGCAGATTTTTGAGACCTTCTCGCAGGTCTCTGGTTTTAAAATCAATTATGCTAAATCTGAAATTTTGAATGTTGGCGTTCCGGAGGCTACTTGTTTGCAGCTCAAGGCTTCCTATCCCTTCCGCTGGGTCACGGGTTCTCTTCGATACCTGGGCGTGAATCTGACGGTTGATCGGGCTGATCTATTCAAGGCCAATTATAGACCCCTCATCCAGCAGGTCAGCCGAGATTTAGAGTCCTGGGCCCAGTTGATGTTCTCCTGGTTTGGGCGCATTGCGGTGCTAAAGATGGTGGTCGTTCCAAGATTTTTGTACCTTTTTCAGGTACTCCCTATCCTCATATCCCACAGGGTTTTGGCTCAGTGGCAGACAATGCTTATGAAATTCATATGGAGGTACCGCCGGCCTCGCTTAGCCCGCCTGATCCTTTTTGCGCACACGCGCCGGGGAGGAATGAGGGCTCCTAACCTCCAATGGTACTATGCGGCAGCGCAGTGTCGTGCAGGGGTGGAATGGATGGACACGGCCACTACCAAATGCTGGGTGCAGATGGAGATGCAGCTTTCGGGAGGTGCGGGTCTGGGGGATCGGTTGTGGCTTAGCTCTAAATTGCGTGGTGCTTCTAGGTCCGATAACCCCTACATTTCCCATACTCTTTGCTGCTGGGATCATTTCTTTTGGCCTCGTGGGGCGACCTTGACTCCTTTGGCGCCTATTGTGGATAACCTCTCCTTTCCCCCTGGGATGAGTGATCCCACTTTTCGGATGTATGGACACAAGGGGCTTAGCCGAGTAGGTCAGTTTTTTGAGGATGGTAAGCTGCGCACCTTCCGCTCGCTCAAAGGGGAATTTGATCTATCGGCTGGTCAGGTTTACCAATATACTCAGGTGGTTCATTGGGTACGGGACCGCTTGGTTCGGTCGCAGGTTACACGCGACCTGTCGGACGTTGAGCGCTTTTGTGAGGCGTGTACTACTACGAAGGGCCTTATTGCTGCTTTATATAAACATCTACAAATCCAACAGGTGGGCCCTGGTAAGCACAGGGAACAGTGGAACCAAGAATTGCGTCTTAATTACTCCGAACAGTGCTGGGAACAACTTGAAGGTCGACTTTGGAAGAGTGCCACAGCAGTTAATGCCCGTGAAACTAATTATAAAATAATCTACAGATGGTACATGACACCGGTGCGGGTTGCTCGTGCCTATCCCGGGGTATCTGGTTTGTGCTGGCAGCAATGTGGGCGGGAAGGCACCATGGCACATGTTTGGTGGTTCTGTCCGCATATATTGACCTTTTGGAGGGGAGTTCAGTACCGATTGCAGCAGCTGGTGGGGTTGAGCATTCCCTGGGACCCGGGTATTTTTCTTTTAGGTGCTAGGATACCGGGCGCTCGGACTTCTCAATTGGTGTTGATTCGCCATGGTCTGCATGCGGCACGGTTGGCTTTAGCCGCTGTTTGGAAACGCAATCAGTCCCCCCACCCTTGCCCAGTGATGGGAGCGTATGTAGGATACATATGTTACGGAGCGCGGGATGGCAGCTGGTTGCCTGCGGCTGCCACAGTTTGAGAAAACGTGGGAAGTCTTCGTCTCCCAATATGGTCAGTAATCCCTCTGGTCTTTTGCAGTTTTCTATGTGAGACATTGGCCTTATATCTATCCAATATGTTGTTGGGTTCTTGGCTTTTTTCTCTTCTCTTCCTTGAGCGGTTTACTCTATCGTTATCCCTATCCCCGTCCCGTGCGGCTATAGCGGTCAGTGATGGTGGTGTAGGGGGATAGGGGGATGGGTGGGGGGGGTGGTGGGTGGGGTTTCTTGGGGGTGGGGCGGGGATTTGGGAGAGGGGTGGGAGGAGGTGGTGGGGTGTGGAGGGGGTGAGTTAAGGAGTTTAGATAGGTTCCAGTTGGGGGGGGGGGAAGGAGGATGAGGTACTGCTGGAAAGGGGAAAATCTACATAAATAAAGATGAAGGCTTGGTTATTATTGTTTTGTTTGATGATGTACCGGTGTTTTTTCTTGTATTTTTGCAATGTTTTACTGTATGTTTGTCGAGCACTTGTTGTACTTATATGCTGCCTTCAAATAAAAAAAAAATATATATAGAATTAAGCTACAGGGTAACCTATTTAAGACTAATAAGAGAAAATATTTTTTCACTCAACGTATAATCAAACTCTGGAATTTGTTACCAGAGGATGTAGTAAAAGCTGTTAGTGTAGCTGGGTTTAAAAAGGTTTGGACAAGTTCCTGAAGGAAAGGTTCATAAACCATTATTGAAAGGTACCCGGGATATCACTGCTTGACCCAATACAAGCATTGTGGAACCTTTGTCTTTTGGGGAAACTGCTAGGTACTTATGACGTAGATTGGCCACTGTTGGAAACAGGATACTGGGCTTGATGGACCTTGGTCTGACCCAGTATGGCATTTCTTATGTTCTTAAGTTCTTAAAGAAACCCCCTGCTGTGTCCCCTCCAATGGACCCCAGACCGCAAGGACCTGAAACCAGCTAAGTTCCCTAGACCCGGATAGAAAAACAAATGGCTTTTTTTTGGAATGAATGATCAGAGGCTGGTCTTAAACCAGTGACCTTGGGATTAGAAAGCAGGCAACTTGCAGGTAGTGCTACTACATCCCCATTAATTAAATAAACTACAAGAAAAGTAAAGGCAAAATACTCAAATGAAATTAAAGGAAATCACTACCGCACTACTGCAAAAGCAAACAAGAGAAGAAACCCCACTGAGCTCCCCTGGGTGCCAAAAACAGTTTGGCAGGAGGCCACAGAGGAGAGCACACCAGTCTGGGCAAAAAAGGCACGTGCCGGTTATCCCGCACTGATACAGGGTCCCCCCTAAGCAGTAGGCCTCGCTCTGCTGCCGTGTTCTCCGGCGGTCCTCATTGTTCCAACTGTCCTCTCCCCACCTTATCTCAGGGAAGCAGAACACCATGCAGCTCTCAGTCCCCTTGTGCTCAGCCTGCCAATTGGCTTCGGCACTGAGCAGTGGGGTGGCGATCCGGGGCTGCCGGCCTTCACTACCTGCCCATGCGGCAGCTGTTCACCCGGTAATGGATTCGGGAGCTCCCAGAGTACTTGAGCTGCAGGAGGTCTCCTCAATCAAACAAGATCCGTCTTCCTACTGGCTGCTTCAGCTTTCCCATGCTTGTCTGCCTCTGTCCGGTAACCAAAAACTATTTTTTTTTCTTTAAATCCAACTGTAACCTGATGTAAAGCAAAGCACCTATAGCTTACAGGAAAAGCAAAATTTAAACCTTTCCTGACAATAGCCTATGTCCCTTCAGTGAGTCCAACACCCTGGCTCACTACCTCCTCCAGCTGCTTGGAGACTGAGGCTCAGTCTCCAGGCTGCTGGAAGAGGTACACTACCCAGAGGTGCAGGACTGAGGACTGGAGGGACAATAAGGAACAATCTTTATAGATGTAGTCAAGTATTTTCTCTGAATAAATCTTACATGCTTCTATTCAACAGTGTTACAATATTGTCTTTTTCAAAAACAGGCAAGTGTCAGTTAATCAGTTTAAAGCTTGAGATTTCTTTACTCCTTAGCAGAAGAAAAGTTCAGTTCTAACACTGTCTTTATCTATAACTTTGCAGGTAAATGAGTGGAGGATTCCTGTTTTGCCTGTTTCATCTTTCTTATCTCAGCAGCGCATCATTCTAAAGAGTTAAGTACATTCACAAACTGTGTGATTAAAAAGGACTTGCTACTTATGGTGGAGGGTTTTCTTTCCTCCTTAGTGGTGTTTCCGACAAAAAATACTTGTTAGAGGGGCTTTAATGTCCCCACTTATATATTTTGGTGAATCTCTTTGTCACATGGTTAATTTTGATCACCAAGTTGAGTTATTTGATGCAGTAAATGAGTATTATCATTCAGGTAAAGACAACCTTTGTTTCAAAAGAATTCAAATACTAGTGCACTAGTGTTTTGCCCAAAAAAAAAAAAATAGTCACTGAGGTATATCAGTCACTTATCTCAAATCTTCTTTTCAGATCTTGCTGTTTTCTTGATGGTGGGCATCTTAGGATCCCCTCTGCTCCAGCGATGTCCAGCTGCAGTTAGGACACCTACTACCTGTCTTTAAAAATAAAATAAAATAAAAGGGCCTACCTCCCTATCAGGCTGATGCAGAAAACTAGCGTGACCTTTAAGCACAGATAACGCCACTTTTAAGCACACTTACTTCTACCGTGAAATGCAGAAAAGAAACAGACGTGCACATAAACAGCAATGGAAAAATTAGCATACAATTAACGCCAAGAGTATTTAAACATCTTTAAATTATAGGGAAATGAGCTGCACATAAATAAATTGGTATGCAAATATTGGCTGAGCCTGATGCAGAGAAACACGTAGAGGATTTCGCAACCAGCCTTAGCATCAATATCTCTACACCTGGGTCTGAGGTGGCTTAAATATCTACCGTGTCCCACCCAATAGTATTTTGATGGCATTAGGTGCTTTCCCAGATGCCTGGATCATCTGAGGTGAAATGTCGAAGATGATACAGGCATCGGGGAAAGCACCCGAAGCCAACAAAATACTGTCAGAGGCTGGTGCCCCCGACAGAAAGCAAATCCCTGGTGGCCCAGTGGCCCGATCCCCTCACCCTGTCCCAACTAAAAATCAACGTATGGCCCAGAGACCTTGAACCCCCACCCTCGTCCCAACTAAAAATCATCCTGGTGGTCCAGCGGCCCCAAACCCCCACCCCCTCCCAACTAAAAATCAACCCAGTGGTCCAGCAGCCCCAAACCCCCACCCCCTCCCAACTAAAAATCAACCCGGTGGTCCAGCGGCCCAAAAACCCCCACCCCCTTCCAACTAAAAATAAACCTGGTGGTCCAGCAGCCCCGAACCCCCCACCCCCTTCCAACTAAAAATCAACCTGGTAGCCCAGCAGCCCCAAATTCCCACCCCTTCCTAACTAAAAATCAACTTGGTGGCCCAGCGCCCCGAACCCCCAACCCCTCTCAACTAAAAATCTACCTAGTGGCCCAGCAGCCCCGAACCCCCCACCCCCTCCCAACTAAAAATCAACTTGGTGGCCCAGTGGCCCCGAGTCCTAAACCCCCTCCCAACTAAAAATCAATCTGGCGGCTCAGCGGCCTCGAACCCTCCACCCCCTCCCAGTACCTTTAGAAATTAATGGGAACACAGTCCATGCGCTCCCAATCTTGCCCCGCCATCTTGAAAAATGGCAGCACCTGGCCTCACGCAGTGCATCCTGGGATGCACCAGGTGAAGTCAGACTATCATATTAAGGTAGAATATGCTTTATATGACAGTCTGACCCTGCCTGGTGCAAGATGGGCAAGAGCGGAAGCACATGGGCAGTGCTCCCGCTGGCTTATAAAGGTACTGGCTAGGGGGTGGGGGGATTTATTTCTTTATTTATTTAGCCATGCTTATATACCGCTTTTCACCGAGTCAAAGCAGTTTACAATAAACAAGGGGGTGGGGGGGGATACAATGAACATGGCTATTTGCATTTACAGGAGGGAGAGGAAAATACCATCACCAGGGGGGGTATAGCATTGGGATTGGGGACGCTGGGCCACCATATTGATTTTAGTTGGGAGGGGATGGGGAAATCGGGGCTGCTGGGTCACCTGGCTGATTTTTAGTTGGGAGGGGATGGGGGATCGCGGCCACTGGGCTACCAGGGATTTGCTTTCTGTTGGGAGCACTGGCCCCCGACAGTATTTTGATGGCATCGGGGTTTTCTGCCATACCTGGATCATCTATGGGGAGTTTGACATTTCCCCTCAAATGATCCAGGCATCAGAGAAAGCCCCTGATGCCATCAAAATACTGTCAGAGCTCATATGCAAATAAGTCATGCAGTGCCCCTGGTTCTCTGGGATAGCATGCCAAACTAGCGCATTTTCATTTATTTTTAATGCGGCTGTCAGCGGGTACTTTTTTTTCAATTTGAATATTCTTTATTAATTAATAAAGGAGGAAAGGTTACACTCCATATCAAGAGGAAAGTTGGCTCCAAGTTTAAAAAGGAAATATAAGAACATAAAATTCCAATATTAAAAAATATAATAATATAATCTCAGGACCCCTGATAAACAAAATTTTAAATCCATATTATCTAAACCAGAAAGAAATATAGATTTAAGTAAAGAAAAAATCAATTACTTTTCTTCCCAGACAAGAAAGCCTTGAGTTGTACAGGATCAAAAAATAAATAATTATTGCCTTGAATACATAACAACACATTTAGAGGGATAGTTTAAGAAAAAAGAAGTCCCTAGGGCCAAGACTTGGGGCTTCAGACTCAAAAAAGCCTTACTATATTTCTGAGTAGCTTTACAGACATCTGGAAATATTTGTATAGAGCCACCACAGAAATCAGCATTCTTTTTAATGAAATATAATCTCATAATCATATTTGTATCTGAAAGCGAAACAAAATACATGATCAGTGTAGCTTGAGTAGGGATAGCATCTGTCGAGGACTCCAAAAAAGCCAATAGATCCAAGGTCTCATCTTCCCTCTCTTTCTCCCTATGCTCCCCCATGTACAGCATTTCCTATTTTTCACTCCTTATCTCTACATATCCAACATTTTCTCTCTCTCTCTTCCCATATCCCCCCTAAGTCCAGCATCACTCCTCCCTTATCTGCTCTCTCTTATTCTCATGTTCAGTTTCTCCTTTCTCTCTTTTCCTCTCCCTACACTCTTGTATCCAGCATCCCCCCTATGTGGAACATCTCTTCTTCTCTCTGTCCAGTATAGTCCCTTTTTGCCCTGTCCAGCATCTCACCTCCCTCTCCATGTCCAGTATTTCCCCTTCCTCTCTATACCCCCCATGTCCAACATGTCCTCTTATCTCCCTTTGTTCACTACCCCTTTGTCTCACTGATCCCCTCCATGTCAAGCATCTTTCATCTACCTCCTCTCCCCCTGCTGCATTCAGCATCTAATATCTTTAGTATCCCCCTCATTGCCGCTTGGTATCTCTTCCCCTCCCCAAAACAAAACCTCTGGCGGCTTAGCATCTTTTGTTTTCCTGCCCCACACTGTCATCTGTGCCACTGTCACTTCTCCCAAAATCAATGGCAATAAAATCTACAATAAACGCTGTACCTTTGAGACATAACATGCTACAAAGGCCTTGCCAGTCCCGCCCCATTAACACGACTGCCCCAGATTTAAAGAGGGCATTTAAATCTTGCTCTTCACAAAGGTCTTTGAGGATGTGCTGGGCATAGAGGGCTGACAGTCACATAGTAACATAGTAAGTGACAGCAGAAAAAGACCAGCATAGTCCATCTAGTCTGCCCAGTAAAGTGCCAGAATTGTAGAGTTGTACATGCCATTCCAGGCAAGTTACCCCTTTCCATTTAGAAGTTATACATTTGTTTTGATTCCATCCTCTTGCTATGTAGTGATCTTCTGTGTTTGTCCAATGCCTTTCTGAATTCCGTCACTGTTTTGCTCATTACCTCTTTCTCGAAGGCACTCCAGGCATCCACCCTCTTTCTGTGAAAAAGTATTTCTTAATGTTGCTTTTAAATATAGTAACATAGTAAATGACAGCAGATAAAAGACCAGTATGGTCCATCTAGTCTGCCCAGTAAGATGGCAAGAGTAGGTGCACCTGCCGCTCCGTGCAGGTCACCCCTCCCCATGTCTTTGTTTAGGGGTGAACCCATCACTCTGTGTAGGACACCCCTGTTTGTTGAGAAATTAGATAGTTATTTTGATTTTATCTTTAAGTTTATTTTGATTTTATCCTGTTGCTATAAAGGGATCCACTGTGTCTGTCCCATGCCATTTTGAACTCTGTCACTGTATTCGCCCCCACCACCTCCATCGGGAGGGCATTCCAAGCATCCACCACCCTTTCAGTGAAAAAGTATTTCCTGACATTGCCTTTCAATTTACCCCCTTGCAGTGTCATGTTATGCCCTCAAGTTTTACAGTCTTTGGAAGAGGTTTGTTTGTTCATTATTTCTCTTTAAGTATTTAAAGGTCTGAATCATATCTCCCCTATCCCTCCTCTCCTCCAGAGTGTACATATTTAGGTCTTCAAGTCTCTTCTCATAAGTCTTCTGATGCAGGCTCCAAATCATTTTGGTCACCTTCCTCTGAACAGTTTCCAGTCTTTTTACATCCTTTGCAAGATATGGTCTCCAAAACTGAACACAGTATTCCAAGTGAGGCCTCACCAGTGACTTATACAGTGGCTTAAGTACCTCTTCCTTTCTGCTGGCCTGGCAATCTACTTCCGGTGACACTGCCAAGAAAACCCAGGAGCTTCTGGGTCGCCAGGAGTCAGGACTGACTTGAAGGCACACATTGCATTTGCATTTGCATGCAACCCAACATCCTCCTGGCTTTTGCCACCGCCTTGTCGCACTGTTTTGCCACCTTGAGATCCTCAGAAATAATCACACCAAGGTCCTTCTCCTGGTCCGTGCACACAAACCTCTCGCCCCCTATCACGTACATTTCTCTTGGATTTCTGCTTCCCAAGTGCATGACACTGCACTTCTTCGCATTAAATCTTAACTGCCAAGCCTTAGACCATTCTTCTAGCTTTTGCAGATCTTTCCTCATGTTATCCACTCCCTCAGGGGAGTCCACTCTGATGCAAATTTTCGTGTCATCTGCAAAAAGACAGACTTTTCCATCCAGTCCTTCAGCAATATCACTCACAAATTTACCTCTTTGCAGCTTCATTTCATGTCCTCTAATTCTACAGCTTCCCCGTCTTTAAAAAAGGTTTGTTTGTTCACTAATACCCTTTAAGTAGTTAAACATCTATATCATATCCCCCTGTCTCTCCTCTCTTCAAGGGTATACCTATTAAGTTCTTCAAGTCTTTTCTCATATTCCTTCTGGTCAGGCCCCAAATCATCTTGGTCGCCTTCATCTGAACCATTTCAAGTCTTTTTATATTCTTTGTAAGGTACGGTCTCCAAAATTGAACACAATACTGTAAATGAGGCCTCACCAATGACCTATACAGGGGTATTCATACCTCCTTCTTCCTGCTTGTTATTCCTCTCTGCATATAGCCTAACATCCTTCTGGCTTTGGCCACCACCTTGTCACACTATTTTGCCACCTTGAGATCCTCAGAAACTATAATCCCGAGGTCCCTCTCTTGGTCTGTACATACCAGCCTCTCGTCCCCAATCACGTACAGTTCTTTTGGGTTTCTGCATCCCAAGTGCATCACTCTGCATTTTTTTGCATTAGATCTCAATTGCCAAGCATTTGATCATTCTTCTAATTTTTGTAGATATTTTCGCATGTTGTCTACTCCCTCCGAAGTATCCACTCTGTTGCATATCTTTGTATCATCTGCAAAAAGGCAAACTTTACAGTTTAACCCTTTGGCAGCATCATCCACAAAGACAATGAATAGTAGAGGTCCCAGGAATGATCCCTGAGGCACTTACTATGTTACTTCACTACTCACCCTCCTTTCTTCAGAGTGAGTTCCCTTCAGCACTACCCTCTGTAGTCTGTCCGTCAATCAGTTCTTGATCCAATTCACCACCTTGGGATCCATCCCCAGGCTGTTCAGCTTATTCACAAGCATCTAATAAGGAACAGTATCAAAGGCTTTGATGAAATCTAAATAGACCACATCCATCGCATGCCCTTGATCTAGTTCTCTTGTCACCCAGTCAAAGAAACCAATCAGATTTCTTTGGCACGATCTTTCCTTGCAAATCCCCGTTGCCTCGGATCTCAGGCCTCCAGAAATATTACTATCCTTTCTTTCAGCAGCGTCTCCATTACTTTTCCCACCTCTGAGGTAAAGCTTACCGGCCTGTAATTTGCCACCTCTTCTCTGTTGCTCCAATCCCACGGCACCTCCCCAGTGTCCAGGGATCTATTAAACACATTTTTAAAGGTCCTGCCCAACCTCCCTTATAGAATGTATACTCCCTATGATCCCGATGCACCAGGAAGTTTATGCATGGTGAATTCTGCTTTTTGTAAATCAGTCTCAACCAGACATTAGACGTAAATTACAAAAAATTAGATGGGTTTGCAGGCATGAATACAACTCAGTTATTGGAAGTCGCTCATAAAGTGTATGTGAATCGTGATAATGAAAGGCAGAGAGAATGTGATCGAAAGATGAAGAAGAAAGCTGATTTTAGAAGGATATTCCGGAGATTATGGTATTAAAATGACTGCAGCCCATTTACAGATTTTGTGTACTAGGGAGTGGCCCGATCTAGACCCTACCTGGCCCCGAGAGGGAACCTTTAATGTAGGAATTATCCAGTTAGTGCACCGTAGAGTGCGGATAGCGCACCCCGACCAGTACCCCTATATAGATTCCTGGTTAAGTATTTGTGAAGATCCGCCCCCTTGGGCGCAGCGCTGTTATGAAGAACAGTGCAGAATAATGTTAGCAAAGACAGATTATAGTCAGAAAATAGAACAGCCTAGAAAGAAAGGGAAGGATAAGAAGTTCAGGAAGAAGCCCATCCTGATAGATCCTGATTCCCCAGAAATAGTTCCCCGACAGCCTTAAACCCCGGGCCCAGTAAGAGCAGCCCGGCGTCCCGCCCCAGAACCCCTGAGACAGCGGGAACGGGACCCCACCCCTGAGCTATTACCCAGAGAGCAGGAAGATGAGCTCCCTTTAATTGAAGAAGATGATTCTACCGAGACAGAAAAAGGAGAGTCAGATACAGAAACAGAGAAGGAAGAGACTGAAAATTCTCTAAGCGATGCTGACAGTGTAAAAGTGGTTGCCAGCACTAGTTTGCCAGTAAAATGTACATCTAAAGTGAAACACGTAGAAAAGAAGAAAATGACCCCTGATAGGACAGTTACGAAAATATCTCTCAGATCCCAAAAGACATCTACTGCCATTACGGCAAGTCCCGGGAGTGCCCATAAGGAATGATGATAATGAGGTGGTAGCGGGACCCCTAAGCTATGTGTATGTCCCTTTCTCTACAACTGATTTGTTAAATTGGAGGACACATTATGCCTCCTATACCAATAAACCCCTAGAGCTTACAGAATTAGTGAATACTATTATGGAAACACACCAACCAACTTGGGCAGATTGCCGCCAGCTCCTGACCACTCTATTTACGACAGAGGAGCGGGCACGAATTAGAAAAGCAGCTATTGATTGGCTGGCGGATAACCCTGTAGCTCCAGAACCAGGGACGGAAAGAATAGACAATCGGGAAGCGGCCCAGAGAGAATTCCCGAATGAAGACCCCCGATGGGATCCAAATACAGAGGATCCAAAGCCCTAGCCCGTTTTCGCCAAGGCTTTTTACAAGGCCTGAAAAGGGGGGGCCAGAAAGCTATGAACCTTTCCAAAGTTGCAGGAGTTATCCAAGGTATAGATGAGAGCCCAGCAGAATTTCATGAAAGATTATCTGAAGCATATAGAATGTATACTCCCTATGATCCCGATGCACCAGGAAGTTTATGCATGGTGAATTCTGCTTTTGTAAATCAGTCTCAACCAGACATTAGACGTAAATTACAAAAATTAGATGGGTTTGCGGGCATGAATACAACTCAGTTATTGGAAGTCGCTCATAAAGTGTATGTGAATCGTGATAATGAAAGGCAGAGAGAATGTGATCGAAAGATGAAGAAGAAAGCTGATTTTTTGGCTGCGGCCATAGTTGAACAGAAAAGGGGAGGTACCCCTAGTCGACGGAGCAGAGGAAGGGGGCGGGGCCGAAGTGGAAGTCGGCCCCAACTAGGCGTAAACCAATGCGCCTATTGCAGGGAGGAAGGACATTGGAGAGATGCATGCCCGCAACTCGAAGACGCCCAGCAAGATGACGAAAACAATCATCAGTGGAGAGAAGAAAGACGAGGCCGTCCCCGAAACCACGGAGGAGCCAATCGAGAACAATTCCAGCGAGAAAGAGGAGGAGCCATACAAGCATTGGCTACGACAGCCCACGATGAAGATGACGTGGATTAGGACAGACTGGGCTCCGAGTTTGCTTTAGGTCTCCAGGAGCCTATGGTCGGAATACAAATAGGAGACCAAGTTATGAACTTTATGGTTGATACTGGAGCAGAACATTCAGTAGTAGACAAAAAGATAGCCCCATTTTCTACAAAAGCAGTCACCATTGTAGGAGCAACTGGTGCCAAAGCTACAAAATCTTTTCTTCAGAATCGTATATGCAGTCTAGGAGGACAGCAAATAACTCATCAATTCCTTTACATGCCTGAATGTCCAGTGCCACTACTGGGACGAGATATGTTAGCCAAGCTACAAGCCAAAATATCCTTCTCCGAAAGAGGAGAAATGCAAATGACAGTAAATCCCCAAGCCAAACCGGCAGGAATAATGCTGCTTACAGTTCCCCGAGAAGAAGAATGGAGATATTACATTGATGATTCTGTCCAAGACAATTATTTTGAACAAACTTTAAAGAGCATTGATGCACCACCTGGAGTATGGGCAGAAGGCAGTCCTCCAGGCCTAGCCAAACATATAGCTCCAGTAATTGTAACCCTTAAGCCTAGTGCTACACCAGTACATGTCAAACAGTACCCTCTCCCAAGAGCTGCAATTGAAGGCATTCATCGCCACTTGCAAAGATTACTAGAACATGGCCTACTAAAAGTATGTCAATCCCCATGGAACACTCCACTTTTGCCAGTAAAGAAACCTGGAACAGATGATTACCGCCCAGTGCAAGATCTAAGGAGAGTGAATGAAGTGGTGAAACTATACATCCAGTTGTACCCAATCCTTACACTCTGTTGGGGAACTACTTCTGGGGAATCAGGATCGACCAGGATGGGTTTCTTCCTGGATTTCTCATCTTTCCCTTTCTTACTAGGCTGTTCTTTTTCTGTTTTCTGACTATGATCTGTTTTCGCTAACATTATTCTGCACTGCTCTTCATAGCAGCACTTCGCCCAAGGAGGCGGATCTTCACAAATACTTAACCAGGAATCTATATAAGGGTACTGTTCGGGGTGCGTTAGACGCACTTTATGATGAACTAACTGAATAATTCCTACATTAAAGGTTCCCTCTTGGGGCCAGGTAGGGTCTAGATCGGGCCACTCCCTAGTACACAAAATCTGTAAACGGGCTGCAGTCATTTTAATACCATAACCTCTAGAATATCCTTCTTTAAAATGTGCGATCATACATTCTAATGGAGTGTTCCTAGTAGACCCCGCCCCTCCCATTTCGATGTGTGCGCGCAACAACAGACAAAAGGGAAAAGGAAGGCGGACCGTGGGTAAGGGGTCCTCACGGCCCTAGAAACGTATAAGGAGAACAAATAACAAGACAAGACGACAATCGCTTCCCCCTTTTTGCGACCTGAATGCGGTCGCCCGGTCAGGAAATGCGCTACTCAGGGGTCCGCCTTCGCTTGGTCCGTGCTGCCAGACCTCTCATACACACCTCATTCACACAATCATGCTAGCAACGTATCCCAGAATGCATTCATTTCTATCTATTCTGACTAGTCTTGTTCAATTACCAAAATACAAGAAGACGGGAGTTTCGCCCTGCGAATACTCATGCGGGGATACTCGGTCCGTCTTTGAGAGGTGATCAAGCTCTTTTACCAATTTCCAAGTTCCAAGTTCAAATGGCAGCACTGCTCTTTCTTATCTGTCTAGACATAACAAATCAAAACTCTACTCACCGGATCCGGTCCTCAAACTTCCCAAGCAGGCGCATGAGTTGGACCTCGGACTCCCCTCACTTGGGTTCGAGGCGTTGGCTCCAGCCGGGCCCGGCACCTGCCGAGGTCTGACCAACTCCCTCCGATGCAATGGACCGGCGGCGCCAGGAAGCAGCCCCCGTCGGAAGGGCGCGATCCCGGCAGGACCAAGCCTATAGAGGTGGAAAGTCGTGGTATATTGCCCTATATACACTCTGATTCCACAACTTCCCAGCCAAAGCACCAAGAATATGTAGCAGCAGAGCGCAGACAAACCAATAATACCAGGAGTCTGTTCAGAAGGTCCAAATCATTTATTTGTGCACAAGTCTCAAGCAGAATCAAATTCAAAATGGCTGAGCAAAGTTCTCTGGCAATACAACAACTTTTATAGACTTTAGCTTCATTCTAGGTATAGAAAAACATTTCATTGGTCCCGGTAACCTCCCGTACCCCTTCTATTGGTCCCGGTACTGATATGATTATCCAATTATGTTCTTTGAGTGGGCTCAGCGCCTGCTCACCCCCCTTCTAGTCCCAATTACAATGGTCAGTTCACCAACTTGTTACTTTCCTACTTTCAAGGCTATTGGGCTAGTTAATACGTGCAGGGAAGCAGGGCTCTATAACTTCTCTGTCAGCAGTTTTAAACATGAATTTCTGTATTTTTCCATCTGTTCTGCTTGTCTAAGCTAATTCAATACTTTTACTGAGTTCTTATTCTATAGCAGCATATTGGGGGATGTGTAATTCCTATGGGCCTCTTCACAAGCTTCATTTACAGGTCAAGCTAGCTAGGCTTGCTTATGTCAGACACTGTGGATCACAGGCCTACACCTGCCACACCCTGAGCTCCTTCAGTATCCTGGGGTGTATTTGATAGATGTATCTGGTCTGGTCATATGGCCTTGCCCACTTCCACCTGTTGTTGGTTTTCCCTACCTGGAACTAATCTTTTGTGATGGATACTGCCTAATTTTGCATGAATATAGATGTTTTTATGTCTTTGTCAGTCCATCTATTAAATGTTAAATTGTATATTTTTCTATTCCCTTGAATACTGTAAATCTGTAAACTGCTCTGAAATCTCAAACAAAGATCAGTATAGGAAATGTACGAATAACCTAAACTATCTGAATTCAAAAAAGCATGGGGCATGTGCAGAGAATCTCTGGGAGGGGAAGGGAATGTAGCACTTAATAGTAGGGATGTGCAAGGAAAAAAGTTTAATTTCATTTTATTTCATTGGAGGTTTTCGTTTTTCTCATCTTCATATTTTTTTTAAGTGTGCCCTATTGCACAATAGCTTGCACTGTTCACACATGTATGAATAATGCACCCTATTGTGCTTTAATTTCAAAATGAAAGAACATCCCTACTTAATAAGTGATATATATGAGATGACTAAACAGGCCTATGGTCCTTATCTGCTGCCATTTTCTGTTTTTATGAGCTGGACCTGAGGAAGAGGAGTAAAAGGAGGCACACTTTATGTTATGTTATTTACTGTTATGTTCTGTAATTGTTACTTGCTTTTGAATATCATTCATATTAGATTTCATAGGACATTGCTGTCATCATATTTGCTGAATAAAGCTGCAGTCAACTTGAACCTGTTACCTATGTTCCAAGGATCATTTATGCAAGGAGGAGGTGAGCTGCTTGTTCCATCATCAACCTTCTCCCTGCCTCTCCTTTATAGTTTACACACTTGTGCTACAGGCTCAGTGTTACTCACCTTCATGCCAGAAAGAGATTAAATACCTATTTCATGACATCTATAGTATTTTTCACTAAGGTGATTTATACATTAAGGGGGTCATTCAGGCCTCCATTTAGTGTGTCTGGACATCCGATCCAAATGTCCAGATCTGCTAAATGGCTGGAGCCCTCCGGCGACAGCAGTTCCCCGCATATACAGGCCACTTGTGCGGGAAGCTCTGTTCATGGGCGGGAGGGGGTGGGCCAGGGGAGGAGCGAGTGTGGGCGGCAGACAGGGCTGCAACCCCAGACATACAGGGCCGATTCTGAGGTCAGCCCTGTATGTCCAGAGTCACATAGTTAGACGGGAGACCTATTCCACCTCAGAAGTGGAATAAGTCCCCCTGGACGCGGGTAGACAGCGGAGGCCAGTGGAGATAAAAAGGTGAGGGGTGCAGGGGGTTCCCAGTAGCCCAACTCTGCCCACAGAAGGCCAGATCGGGGGTCGGGCTGTGGGGAAAGAATCTTCTTGGTGGGGGCCAATGATCGCAGCTCCATTGCCATGGCGACAGGACGCCATGGCACCGTGGCTCCATTCAGGAGCCTGGCTGAGTTAGCCGGGTAGATGCTGACATGTGGCTACGTCTAGGCCGGTAGACCCGATTCTGATCCCATGGGCACATCTAGCCCCTGCAGGATGAGAATCGGGCGCTACTGTTGCACACTTCAATTTGGACTGGCCTTACAGGGGTAAGATGTCTACAACTGAATTGGCCCCTAAATAAAATAAACTCTTTATGGAAAGAGTGGTAGATGCATAGAATAGCTCCCAGTGGAGGTAGTAGAGATGAGGACAGTATGGTGGTCATTCCGAACAGCGAATAGTGGGGTTGGATATCCAGGGTGAATGTTCCAACCCGTGCTCAGCCCCAGAATGTGATTCCAGGCCCAGCACTCCCCGCACATACACAGCATTTGTGCAGGGAGCGCTGGAAACGGTGGGAGGGGGCAGAGCAAGGGCAGGACAACGTGCCAGGACATACAGAGGTCATTCAGGTCTGGCCTCTGCATGTCCCCCAGATGCAGAGATGGACACCTGCCTTATTCTTCCCCAGTGGGGGAATAAGTACCAGGCACAGCCGCAATCAAGACCTATGGCTCCCCAAAACCCATCGAGCCATTGCAGGAAAGCTCATGCTACCCGACCCTGGCCTTAGGGGCCCCCACCAAGGGTCAGACCACAGTCTACTGTCACCGCACCAGGACCGGCCATTCAGCGCCTCTGGCTGGATGTCTCAGTGCCATGGCGACAGGATGCCAATGAACTGGCATACCAGCTGGAGTGCTGTGTGAGGTGGACCGGCAGGCCATGGGATGTCCCCCGCAAGGGAATCGGGTGCCCGCCCAGACATCTATGTGCCCGATTCTGCCATCGCAGTTTTGGCCAGACAATGCGGCCAGATGTGCCGGAGTCAGAATCGGCCTCCACCTGAATTCAAAAAAGCATGGGACAAACACAGAAGACTTCTAAAGGAAAAAATGAGACTATTGTAGGGTTGAATGGCAGGGACTCACCTGCCCCTCCGCTGGCCTTGTGGTGGTTTTATTTTGGGTCTCCCACTGCTGCACCCGGGGCTTATACCACCTCCGAGGTGGTATAAACCCCACATCCAGACCACAACCTGGGGACATACAGGGCTGTGCCTGGAATCAGTCCTGCACATCCAGGTGCCAGGGCTGCTCCCACTCCGCCTCCTCTCTGCCCCTGTGCCACCCCCATCCACTGCAGCATGCTTATACCACCTCCAGAAACAGGGGTCAGCACTGTTGCAGCCTGGTCGTGCTGCAGGGTGGACATCCCCGCAGTGGATCCTGGGGTACGCTGGGCCGTTACAGTGCCCGATGCTGCACCCATGGGGCCCTCTTTCTCCTGTCCTATCATATAAATGGCGTTCCTTTCCTATTTTCCTTGAATGACATAGTATTGTAAACCGCTCTAATGCCTTTTGGCCTGAGCGGTATATCAAATCTCAATAAACATAAACATAGTGCAGAATCTGGTACTGATAAGCACATTCTGTTTAGATTCATCCAGATGGCCCAGACGTGCCCCTTCCTGCATCAAGCTCCATGTGAATTCTATGTAAATTCTGGAGTAAATGATCCAACCCCAATTGAGGAAGGTGGTTTTACTCTTTAATTAGTTACTTTAGGACCTATTTACTAAGCTGCAGTATGGCAAATGATGCGCAAAATCAGAAATCAGGCATTACCAGTTGATTTCATGCATTTATTTGCCTTACTGCAAAGAAAATCAGCTGCAACCCAAATAATTCATTATTGTGCAAATAGAGTATCATGGCTTATACTAGAACTTCATACTACTACTCCTGAAAGTTAACTATAGTTTACCTTAACTCGTCGGCGCTGCCCCACGATTTCTACCCTCAACTAGCAGTATCTTCCACCCTCCTTCGATGCAGACTTCAGGTTGCACCGGCCCTAGATGCAGGAGTCATTTGACCAATCCCACTGAAATTTTTTGACAAGCATCCCAATAAACCTATCCCTGCCTCATGTCTCCCAAAATCCATGACTGAAGATGTCAGCAATTTGGTAAGAAACTGAAAGCACCAGCAATATTCATTATATGCACACAATGAGGTTGATATTCAGCTGTGAGGTCACCATTTTAAAGTTAAAGTTATAACTGCCTGTTTAAAGTTATGTGTATTTTCAGTGGCACTTATATGCATAAAGTGCTTGAACATCCACATTGCTTTAAGTAAACAGTTTTACATTTAAAAGTTATATCTGCCATTTCGTTGGCACTTGAATGTATGATTTATACATTCAATGACTGAATTTTGCTGCTGAATGTATATTTTTTTGGCACCCTCACCCCAAACTGCTCCTTTTTTCCAGAAAGATAAATTGAGCCATTCAATTAATAAAACAGCCAATTTATTTATAAAACCACTGCAGAATTGTTTTAAAAAGTGCATTTATGCACTCAGCCCCAATGCTAGTTACATAAATAGTTTTGAATAATGGGCCTATTAAATAGCGTTGGGGAAAGCACCTAGTCCTGGATTACCCCATACATTAATTCCCATGTGTCAGACCATTCCTTCCTTTGAGTTTGTTGATCAAGAAATAATCTCAACCAGTCTCTCACTCCTTCCCTGATACTGGGAGCCCCCAATCTCTTCATCAAAAATGTGATGATTGACAGTATCAACGGGGAGGAAATATAAAAAACAAACAAAACGACAGAATCATTCCCATTCAGATTTTTTCAAAGATCACCTATCCTCAACCATGGAAGACTCAGTACTATGCTAAGTTCAAAATTTTGATGGACAATGATGAAAATATATATTCTCCTCTGACCACTGCAAAGATTTCCTGGCTGCTGCTCACTATTAACCTACTTAAAAAGGGCACATTAGAAATTGTATGACAGTTAAGAAGATAAGCTTCCAACTTTGTTTCTTTTTAAGAATATGTCTTAAAATATTAATTTAGGAAATGGTAACTATCCTGATTACATCAAAGTATTAATGATCTTCTTCAGTACTGCTATAAGACTTGAACTACTTTCTGTGTTTCATTCTTTCAATTTAACGCACACCATTTCAATGGTAGCTCAAGATAAGTTACATTCAGGTACAATAGGTATTTTCTTGTCCCCAGAGGGATTACAATCTAAGTTGGTACATAAGGAAATGGAGAGTTGAATGAGTTTCCCAAAATCACAAGGAGTAGCAAGGAAGATATGGATCTAATAAAGAACCAGATGACTTTGATATCACCAAATGGAGATAATTTCTCTATCTTCTTGTGACCCCCATGATCACGAAGTACCCTAGTAATCAAAGGGTAAGCTTCATTATGCTCCCTTTTATAATGAATTGTGCGTATTAACTGGTCTGAAAGGGTGCCACTTGCAGAGGTGCAGGAACTCCCTAGACAGTGGGGTGCAAATACTGACCTGGGTCCAGGACAAAATAAAGTGATGATTTGAAAGGTTTATCTATCCTGTCACCTGTCACTTGAGGGAAAAACTGCACACTGCCTATGACCAACTGGAAGACTTGGGGGAGAGGATTGACAGCTGGAAGGCCTATAACCAGTGAAGATATCTAGAAAGATTTTGTGCCAAAGAGTGAGTATGAGGAGTGTAGTTTCAGATCCTTCATAGACAGAAAGAGGGAAGAGGAACCATGACGTCCGCTAAAGGGTTGCCAGTTTAATAAAAAAACGAAAACAAAATAAACACAGAATATAAGGTGATATGTTTTTATTGAACTATATACATTTAATACATTAAAGTATTTCCAAGAAGACTGAGAAGATAAATCAGAGGAGCACAACCTTGATCCACAGAGGAGAACTGAAAGGAAGACCTCAAGAGACAAAAGCCCAGAATCTATTTTTTGGTTTCAGTATTTGTATTTTTGCTTATTATGTGTCTATGAAAATTACAGATGAATTGCTTTAATTCCTGATTCATCCAATAAATTATTGGCCCAATATTCAGCTGCAACAACCATGACATTTAAAAAATAAGGTAAATTCAGCACTACTATCCTGATATGTGGCAGCACTCAACATATGTTGAAAACACTTGTCACCAGCCACTAGAGGTATAGCATCCATTAACTAACAAATCACAAACATTACTGAAAATAAATTAAAATATTATAAAAACCAAAATACAAGATTACTATAATAAAATAAATTATAAATTTGCCTGTTTCCACCTGTTTCATTCCTGTTATTTATAGCACTAGTAGGGACTCTTTTTATGTAATAATTGTGCCCAGAGTTCCAGAGTAAGCTAGACCCGCAAATTCCTAAATCCATAACACAAGAAGGCTTCAGTCCAATCCAGGTTTTCTAAATCCTGTCCTCATATATATCCTGTTTTGTTATCTTATCAAAGCAGAATGTATGAGGATGGGAGACAGAAAACCAGGATTAGTTCAAAATCTCATCTTCACATGGAGTTGAATTGGAAATACTATGATTGTCTATTTACGAAGAATCCTTTTTAGGGGGGTTAGGCATTTCTATCCCATTCTTTTGCGTCTCCATCTCAATCAGAACAAGACTGCTGATGTAATACACCACGAGCCTTCATTCATATGGATTTTCCTCCACCTTTAAATCCACTTCTGTTTACCTAGCCACTGCAACAGTAACTCAGGGTCAAAGGGCCATATGTTATGGCTCCCTCTAGAACCAGGTATGTATATACATTGAGTCTGACCATTAGGTGTGACCGCTAAGCAACAGCAAAGACCCCTTCTGACCTATGGGACTGGTAACATTACCTCCACAGCAGCCCCAGCCAGATCAAGGAGCCGAAGTTGGGCTTCAGAATTGAACCTGATCTCCTGTATAACAGTGTATGCCACTGTTATGGAGCCGTCAGCAGGCATGCTTGCTCTCCAACCCTGAAATAAAGGTTAATAAACAAGTTATAGGTAGTACCTTTTCACTGGACTAACTTTTACCACTTTACCTTCATTAGAAAATTTCCAAACATGTGACATTCATGTGCATTCTGTATCCTTTAAACATATTGGGGGTAAGTTTATAAAGCACTTTCCATCTGTAAAATATGTTTTACATGCAGAAAATGGCTATTATAAAACTGCATGGGAGAATATACGCATACAAGTATGCGTGCCAGAAAAATCACGCACATTTATGATGTTCGCACGTAAGCGTTCTTGAAATTCGTATTGGGAGCAAAGATGACACGGATGAGAGGGACTGGTGAGCAATGCCACAGAAAGTGAAAAGGATTTGGCAGGGTCCCAGACAGAAGTAGGTTCAGAAAGTGAGACTCCACCTGAAGCTGAGTGGGAGTCAGAAACAGTGTACAGCCGGAAGGGCAATGAGGAGTCATTGACTTCCCAAGCCATGGGGAGTCATCCTGGGATGTTCCCTGCAGAGAGACCCATTAGTCAGAAAGTGGAGCAGTTAATTTGATGGGCTGCTGAAATGAGGAGAAGGAACAAAGAGTTTGCCAAAGCATTTGCCCAGACCTCAAAGGAAGGGCCTAGTGCGGAGTTTCCACTCCATTCAGAATCTACCTCCTGTGAGTTGCATGTTCAAAGATAAAATCTCACCGAGGCCTGTAGCACCATGGCTTTGGCTTATTAGAGGAGTGCTCTGCCTATACCCTCATCCTGGAGAGAGAGGACGTATGTTTGGAAAGTAACTAGAAGCAATTGAGAAGAGGATTCAGAGCTTGACTCTACCATTTCACAATGTAAACTGAGTGTCTTTTCATAAATGACCCCAAACTTGGGTCTCACGCATAGTCCCATAAAATGGTGCCCATCATTTGCACCATGGGAGACTATCTTAAACTGGCTACCACCCATGAAGCAAACTTTCTTTCTTTCTTTATGATTTATTTTATTACATTTTTATACCGCACAACGGAATACCACCCGGCATGGTATACAAAGCGTAGTTACTCACCTGTAGCAGGTGATCTCTGGGAAAAGCAGAATCAGTCTTCACATATGGGTAACGTAGGCACCGACAGAGCCCACGCAGGAATGCTCCCCAGCGTCCAATAGGAAAGCTTTTGGGAGCACTCCACTGCACCTGCGTGCCTGCCTTCCCAACTCCTCTCCTCAGCTGAGTTTGTAGCTAAGGAGAGTAAAACAAAAAAATCCTACAACTCCTAGGGGAGGAGGGCGGGTTTTGAAGACTGATTCCTGCTGTTCCCAGAGATCATCTGTTACAGGTGAGTAACTACGCTATCTCCAGGAGCAAGCAGGAATGCAGTCTTCACATATGGGACTCACTAGCTCTCCAGAACCAGACAGGCATGGGGGTAGAGCAGTGAAATCCCTGAGGCCAAAAGAGCCAGAGTCTGTAATAGTTATGGACCTTGGACTCAATTCCAGTAGATGACAACCTCTTCTAAAGGTAGTCTGGTTTTTTGTGACTGTCCTGGAAGAGGGCAAGAGTTGAGTTTAAGTCCCAAAGAGGTGATGGAGTACAGCTTGGCCAAAGACAGCATCCCGACGGAAGTCTCTGTCCAGACAACTGTGGGAAGCAAAAGTGTAAATGGAGGACCACGTAGCTGCCTGGCAGATCTCCTGAATGGATATTGAATAGAGAATGGCTACAGAGGTTGCCATAGCTCGTACATTATGAGCAGTAACGTGACCCTCCAGGGAGAGTCCTGCCTGAGCATAAGCAGAAGAAATAAGCACTGTGTACGTCTTGTAGTGCTATACAAATGCTCAGTAGTAGTAGTAGTAGTAGCAGAAGAAATGCAATCTGCTATCCTTCTGAATAGAGTCCGTTTGTCACCAGAAGGCCCAGGTGACTAGGATCAAAAGAGAAAAATAATTGGAAGGATTGTCGGTGATCCTTAGTTCTACTCAAGTTGTAAGCCAGCGCTCGCTTGCAGTCTGAAGTGTGGAGCGCTGCTTCCATGGAAGGAAATGCGGATGGGACCGCATAACTACTTTGTCATGGTGGAACCGGGTACAATATGGGTCCACCAGCAGAGCTTGCAGTTCACTAATGCAGCGAGTTGATGTGAGGGCAATGACAAAGAGTTCTTTCCATGATAGAAACTTCAGTGAAGTGGTGGCCAAAGGCTCAAAAGAATGCTTTAGTAGTTGTGTAAGAACCACATTGAGATCCCAGGCCACCGGAGATGGTTTAATGGGTGTTTTGTACAGCAAGAGACCCCGCATGAAGGGATGTGCATGTTTTACGCAACTCAGGAAATTCCAAATCATCTTGGGAGACCTAAATTTAGCATCAATGCCGCCTACTCACGCAAACACCTTCCTGGAAGCCATGAACCAACTAGGATATCAACAAATAATAAATAAGGCCACCCACGACAAGGGCCATACCCTAGACATGGTCTTCACACCCACAAATCAACAGCGCAACGAAGAGAAGCCTCTAATAAGGATAACTCCAGTACCATGGTCCGACCACCATCAAATTGATCTACGCTTAAGCCTGCCATCCTTACCCAAAGACGCAAAGGCTCGGAGAACGGTACACCCGCAAAGGGGTTTCAACAAATTCAACTTGGAAGACCTTATAAGTACCATTACCGCCCACATAGATTTGGAATGCATGGACCTCGACCTACTAACAAACAGCTGGGACGTGGGAATCCAGGCTGCATCGCACCCAACATGGAAGACCCCCCCAGAACTCAACTAAACCCAGATCCGAACCCTGGTACACAGAAACACTGACCAGAATGAAGAGGGAACTCCGAAGACTGGAGAGAAAATGGAGATAAATCAAATCCATTGAACACAAGACTGAATACCTCAATTATCTCATAAAATACAAAGGCGAGGTCAACTCTGCGAAAAGGTCACATCACACCAACTTATTAAACAAAGCTATCAATAAGCCTCGTGAACTATTCGAACTAGTGAAATCACTGACAAAAGTATCTTTGGAAGACCACCGTGACACCATAATCAAACCCCAAACTCTGGCAGACCATTACGCAAGGAAACTCACTGCAACCACACCCACTCACTGTTTGAACGCAACCTACCTGGAACATCACCCCAACAAGATGACCAATATAGACCGGGAACAAACATGGAGCAACTTTCACAACATTGATGTTCAGCAAATTATCAACATAATAACAAACATCCATACCACCACCTCCCCGCTAGATCCCTGCCCAACTGCTTGGGTTAAGGCGGCAAAACAACATATTGTGAACCAAGTCTCACATATTGTGAAACAATCGCTGCAACAAGGAATCATGCCCACACAACTCAAGAAATCTATAATAAGGCCAATCCTAAAGAACAACTCACTCAACAAGGATGACCCAGCCTCCTACCGCCCCATTTCCAGCATATCTTTCCTGGCAAAGATCATTGAGAAGGCAGTCCTATTACAACTACAATACCATCTGGATGAACATGAAAACCTAGATGAACAGCAATACGGTTTCCGACAACGTCATGGGGTGGAAACGCTGTTGATAGCACTGCTTAACAACCTCCTCAAGGGCCTCGAAGACAAAAAGAAAATGTTTATACTCATTTTCATTGACATCTCTGCTGCTTTTGATACAGTCCATCATGGAATCCTCCTACAAAGGATTGAATCAATAGGAATATTGGGAACCCCCCTGAAATGGTTCTCTTCTTACATAACCAACAGAATGCCACAGGTTCACTTCAATGGCGAAGAAGCAGAAGCTTTCCCGCAAACGCAAGGCATACCTCAGGGCTCCGCTCTCTCGGCACTCCTTTTCAACGTCTATATGCGACCCCTCTGTAATATTCTCCAACAACACAATATCAACTACCACATTTATGCGGATGATATTATGCTCTACACACAGTTGGATACCGAGAACCCTAACTATACTCAGCTTGAAACATGCCTAAACGAGATGTTAAAATGGATACAGCAAAACAACATGGCGATCAACCATAAGAAAACTGAGGTGATGTATATCTCCAGAAAACCAAACTTTGACCCTCCTCCATCAGTCACCCTGTGTAACAATACATACAACACGAAGTCTGAAATAAAATATCTGGGTGTAACACTGGACAGCAATCTTAAGATGGAAAAGCACCTCCGCAAAACCAACAAGGCCGTTTTCCACAAACTTAGAGTCCTACAACCTCTACGGAACATCATTGAACCTCACGATTTCAGGTCTGTTGCGCAAGCACTAATTATGCCACACCTCGACTACTGCAACGCCATCTTACAGGGCCTTCCAAAGAAAACCCTCAACATTCTCCAAATGGCCCAAAATGTAGCAGCTAGGGTCATCATGAAAAAAAACCTTACTGATCACATTACACCTGTATTAATCGAGCTACATTGGCTCCCCATTGCAGCCCGGGTAAAATATAAAACACTAATAACCACCTTCAAGCTTATACATAACATAGCGCCATCCTTTCTCTCCACCCTTATCAGCATGCAACCACCCAACAGAAGCAGGTGAACAATCCACTCAAACATACTCCACGTTCCCCCCGGTATCAGATCTGTAACAACCAGTACTAGCCAACGAGCATACTCCTACTCGGCCCCTGCCCTCTGGAACCAACTACCACCAGAGCTAAGAGCGATCAAAGACCTTATGGATTTCAGAAAGAAACTCAAGACACATCTTTTCCAGTGTCAATACAATCTGATATAGTCCCGGGGGTAAAAAGATACCTCCCAATGAAACTTGGGTGCAATTATGTAAATATGTAAATATGTGCATATGTAAATTCTGTTTTCTCTCTGTAAGTCCTTTCACCGTGTGCTGTGCTTCTCCCTTCAAATCAGTGTGTGTATACCGCAAAAATTCCTGTCACGATTGACAAATTCATATCTGTAATCAAACCGCTACTGATCGCTGGAAGCAGCGGTATACAAATGTATGCTAAATAAATAAAATAAATAAATAAATGTGAAGAAATAGGATATCTCTGCCGTGGTTAGTGATAAGCTGCAATGGCACTAAGATGTACTCTGACTGAGTTAGTTTTAAGGCCTGTTAAGGATAGGTGGAGAAGGTATTGTAAAAGGAACTCCACTGAGCAGGAAAAGGGGTCAAGTCCCTTTAGGGAACACCAAAGTGCAAACCTATGCCACTTGAATGCATAAGATCATCTGATGGAGTCTTTGCATGATGCAAGGAGTATATTCTTGACGTCCTGCAGCAGGTCAATGTTAGCGAACCCTATCCCTTCAGCAGCCATGCTGTCAGACGTAGGGAGTGGATGTTGGGATGGAGGAGCGTCCCACTGTCCTGAGACAGGAAGTCGGGTGCACAGCCCAGGTTAAGTGGTGAGTCTGCACCAGGCGAAGAAGCAGAGAGAACCACAGTTGACAGGGCGAAAATGGAGCTATGAGGATTATGGAGCCCTTGTCGTCCTGTAGCTTGAACAGCATCTTGAGAATCAATGGGATGGGAGGGGATACGTAAAGCAGACCCTGTCCCCAGTGTAGAAGGAAGTTATACAGTGTCTGTTGGTGTAGCGACTGATCCCTGGAGCAGAAGAGAGGAACTGTGTGTTTTGCGGAGTAGCAAAAAAATCTATGAGTGGAGTTCCCCACATCTGAAAGATCCGAGAAGCCATCTCCTGATGCAAGGTCCATTCATGTGGATGAAGGATACAGCTTAGCCTGTCCGCAAGCACACTGAGCTCACCCGGGAGGTACACCGCTCTGAGTGAATGCGGTGTGAGATGGCAAAGGGCCACAGGTGAAGTGCTTCCTCGCAGAGTGGACGGGGCCCCGTTACCCCCCCGCTTGTTCACTTAGAACATGGCAACTTGATTGTCTGTTCTGGCAAGAACAGGCTACCCTGAAAGTTGAGGTTGAAAAACCCAAAGAGCATTTGTCAATGCTTGTAGTTCCAGCAAGTTGATCTGCATGGCAGATGCCTATTGTGTCCACAGTCCCTGTGTGATTAAATCATTGAGATACGCTCCCCAACCCAGCTTGGAAGTATCTGTTGTCAGGATGCATCAAGGTGGAAGCATCTGAAAAGGTGACCCAACAAGTAGATTTTGAGGGAACACCACCACTGAAGGGACTTGATCAGCTAAGGGGTGATGTAGATCTTGTCTCTGAGATGCCCCTTTGCTTGCATTCATTAGGATGACAGAGTCCATTGGGCTTGACACATGTTTAATCAAATGTAGGGGATGACATGGACTATGGAGGCCACATATACCAAGAGGCGTAGCATCTTTCGAGCTGTGACGTGGGTCTACTTTTGCAGGTGCTCTGCCAGCTTGATGAGGCAGGCAAAGCGATCCTGTGGAAGGAAAGCTCTGGCCTGCTGGGTATCTAAATACTCAGATGAACTCCAGTTATTGGGTTGGAGCTGATCAGACTTTGGGAAGTTTATGACAAAGCCTAGATATTGGAGCACTGTGAAGTGCAATGAAGGGAGAGTCTTACCTCTTGAGGGGGTCTCCCCTGATCAGTCAATCATCTAAGTAAGGGAAGACGAATATGCCCAAGGTACGGAGATAGGCAGCAACTACTGCCATGCATTTGGTGAAGATCTTTGGGGCAGAGGCTAGACCGAAGGGGAGAACCCTATATTAATAATGGTTTTCCTGAAACATGAAGCGCAGATACTGTCTGTAGGAAGGATGTATCAGTATATGTGTGTATGCCTAGAGAACATAGCCAATCGTTTCTCTGGAGGTATGGTAGAAGAGTTCCTATTGAAATTATTTTGAATTTTTCTAGAACCAGAAACTTGTTTAGGTCTTTGAGATATAAGATGGGCCTGAAGCTTCCTGTTTTCTTTGGAATGAGAAAATATGGAGAGTAGAAGCCCATCTTTTCTTGAGTGGGAGGAACACTTTCTATGGCACCTGGGGACAACAGCATGGTCACCTCTTCTCTTAAGAGAGAATGCTTTGCAGAGGTTGTGTGGGATAATCCCCTGTGAAGCTGGTGGGAGGTAAGATCACGAAGTGAAGTTGATAACCCCTTTGAACAATCTGGAGTGTCCACTGCTCTGATGTTATGAGGTGCCACCTGTGGGCATAATGGCGAAGTCTGCCTACTATGTGGGGGGGGGGGGGGTGGGCTGGAGCCCTTCCAGAGGCAGATTGGCAATGCTCTCTGGGAAAGAGTCAAAAAACAGACATAGGTTGTGGCTGTGCGGCTGGTTGAGACTTAGAAGCTTTTGGCTTCCTGGGTTGGCAAGGACCCTGCTGTTTCTGCTGTGGGAGTTGCTGTTGATATGCAGCAGAAGGCAGATAAGAAGGATAATATCTCTTCTTTTTAGCATTGAAAAAGTTCTTGGGAAGAGCCTTTGTTTTGGAGGGGTCAGCTGTTTTCCTTGAAAAGCATTTTAGGGTGAGATCATCTATCTCAATCTCCCCTGCCTTTTCCCTCCATTCTTTTCCGAAAAGGTTTTCCCCAGAACATGGAATATTGGCCAATTTATCTTGAACCCATTGCTCAAGGTTGGATACTTGTAACCAGGCCATCCTAGAAGCCCCAATGCTGCTGAAGTTCAGCTTGTTGCTTCAAAGATATCAAAAGAGGCCCTGGTGAGAAACTTGGAAGTGTTCTGGCTTTGTTTGATGAGTATCTGAAAAGCCCCCCTCTTATTGTCAGGAAGGAGAGGAGCGAAAGTTTCCAGATCTCTGGTAACATTCTTCAGAAACATGCCCATGCATAGCATGTAAGAGTTTATTCTGGAGGCTAACACATGCCTGGAAGCATTTTTGCCCAAAGACATTGAGTGTCCTGGAATCTCTGCCAGGTGGCGTGGATGCATGATTCTAAGAGCTCTTAATTCGGTGCATCACCAATTCCACCACCATTGAGTTATGTGAGAACTTAGGGTTTTGAAAATCTGGGTACTGTGGTACTCAATACATAATATCGAGTCACTTATTGACAGATGGAACCGTGAACGGGGCCTCCCACATGCAGAGCATTAGATCCTGCAGGATATGATTCACCAGTAATGTAGCGGCCTCTGTTGGCATTGGAGGGTAGTGAAGTATATGCAATTCCTCTGCCCTTGGTTCTTTCTCTGAGGCCACTGTATTGCTGAGCGCTGCTGCCATATCCCGGATGAATTCCTGAAAGGACATATCTTCTGGAGGGGACCGACGCTGCTCTTGAGAGGGTGAAGGGTCTGAAGAGCTCTCTGGAAGGTCTCAGGAACCGAGTGAGTCCCCATCAGATTCAGAAGAACTAGAATCTGAGTCCAGTAAGAAATCAAAGTAGCGACGATCCTTGGTTTGACCTTGATGCTTCATGGACGTCGAAGGTTGATGCCGATACCGATATTCGGACGTATCGGAACCGAGTGTCTGTTGGACACTGGGGATATTAATTGGTTCCAACGAGGGTAGTGATGATGCATCTCTAGGGCCAACATCAGCCCTATGCAGGTCCGGTACTGAAGCCTGCATTCCTGAAGCTCTCGATGTTATCAGTACTTAGGCTGCTAGGAGTGCTGCCAAACTCCTCTTAAGGGCCAGCATGCACTGATCCAGGGAGATTGCTGATGTCTGGGTGGAGTCATCTATGGCGCTGTGTGCCACCATCCCAGAACATTATATGGTCAACTTGTAGAGTGTAACTATCAATTGTCAAAAGAACTCACTCTATGAAAACAAAAAACTGTTTCTCTATTGAAAATAACACAATGCTTGTCCTTAAACTATCACAAACCAAGGTCTCAGCATTCACGGGCATATGGTAGATATGATCAAGAACTGAATCAAGATCCCTACCAGAAAACATAAGCCCAATAACATCAAGGACCTTTTAGCATGTTTCAAGCAGCCAACATTATCCAAGAAAAATCACTTAACTTAAAAATGTACTTGGAGTAAATAGCCAGCCGCTTCCCCGACGTCTCAATATAGAGCTCTCATACGTTTCGTGAGCACCCTCGCTTCATCAGGGGAAAATCACTAAAACACAAAAAACAAACATTTGCTCATACACTATTAAAAAATAAACAGAAACAAGATCAACCCTCCAAGCAATGCTCACCTACATATCAATTAGGCAAAAACCTAACAACAAGCAGCCATCCTGCCAGCTTCCCTTCAACAATGCTGTGCAAAAAACCGCCACGCATGTTCACTCAACAGAACCCACCTTTCTCTTAAAGAATACCCCTAATCATGATGTATGGGAATTACCTGCAATACAACTCCACCCCCTCCTTACATGCACACTCCCCAGTCAATCCGAAGGTTCAGACCCTCTGGGGCCACAGTACACAATCTATAAATCCATTTCTGCTCACATATCAGCAGTGATTGTTCCCTACTCTTTCCTGCTCCAAACAAAAAAATTGCAGATCACAAAACTGGTGCTTCAACTCTATGCAATGCTGAACTAAAGGTGCCTCACGCACTAAACATTTGAGTCTATTTTTGTGCTCCATAATTCACTTGCGAAACGGCCTACAAATACTCCCAACATATAGTAACCGACAGGGACACATAATCCCATAAACGACAAATGAAGAATCACATGAAGTCCGGTTCTTCAACTTATATTGCACACCATGATAATCAAACTGTGATATCACATATGAAACCTCACAGACCGAACAGTGTCCACAAATATTGTGACCACATTCATCTGTCCGTGCGCCCGGCAATGCCCGCAAAACAGAAGGACTCAATAATTCACGCAGGTTCCGCTGGTGCTGCCAAACACATCTCACTGTTTTATCCTCCAACCCCGGGATCGTGCGTAACACTCCCAAATGTTTCTTGACAATTCGCTGAATACTAAAACTAAAAGGAGAGTATTTTGAGATCAAATTCACATGCTCCCCGCCACCCGACTGCTCGTCCTTGATGTTATTGGGCTTATGTTTTCTGGTAGGGATCTTGATTCAGTTCTTGATCATATCTACCATATGCCCGTGAATGCTGAGACCTTGGTTTGTGATAGTTTAAGGACAAGCATTGTGTTATTTTCAATAGAGAAGCAGTTTTTTGTTTTCATAGAGTGACCATCCCAGAACATGGCACCAGTAGCTGTCCAGAGGTCGAAGCATTGGGAGCGTCCAGGAGCCCCATTTGTGCTTTGAAGGAGAGATCCTCCTGCCGGGGCTGTTTGGCTGGCCAGTCTGTATCTAAAGTACCTTTAGGGGGGTCTCAATGCTTATGCTCTCTGGCCTCGGTATCAGTTTTCGATGCTGATGCCAAGGATTTGGGTGCAACCAAAGATTGTAACTTACTCTTGCATTTGGATTTAGAAGAAACCTGCGATCCTTGAGAGGAAGTCGAGGTCCTTGATGAAGTTGAGGCCACTGAAACTGAGTCCGAGGCAAACAATCCTAACTTGTTGGCTCTGTTCTTGAGGCCTCTTTTTGTCATTTGCTGACAGAAAAGACAAGAGTTGGGCTGATGGTCTGGGCCCAAACATTTTAAACATCAGTCATGTTTATCAGTGACTGAAATAGTACCAGTACACTGGTTTGTCCATACCTTCAAAAAGAAACGTGGAGTTGAAGAGAAGGCTATGGAGACTCTGAGGCCTAGTCTGGCAGTGAAAACCGCAAACAAAAAAAGAAAAAGAAAAAAAGAAAAGAAAATTCTATCAGGACTAGTGTCAGATTCGACTTTACCAGCGTCGATAGGAAAGAAGCAGCACAATGTTATACCAAAAAAGAAACGTTTTTCTGCAGTGACAGGAACGGTGCGTCCTGCTAGCTCCACGGAAAATGAAGAACTGAGGAGAGGAGCTGGGTAGGTGGGAAGGCAGGAATGCAGGTACACAGGCACAGTGGAGTGCTCCCAAAACCTTTCCTATTCGATGCTGAGGAGCGTTCCCGCGCGGGCTCTGACAGTCCCAACATCACCCATATGGGAAGACTGCATTCTTGCTTGTTCCTGGAGATCATAATAAACACTACATTATAAAACAGTACAAAATGAACAATAAGAACAAACATAAACCCAAACCAGCCCATCCTAAAATACAATCCCTCCCAATAATCCTCAGACCCCCAAAGCAGAACCAAAAGCTTGCCTAAAAAGAAGAGTCTGGACAGCCTTTCAAAACAGTTGCAAATCATCCAACAATTGAAGCTCCCACAGAAGGGAATTCCACAGTAACGGGCCTTGAACAGAAAATGCCTTATCCCTATGTTGAACTTTACGCATCACCCAAACAGACGGTACCACCAGCAAATGATCTGACTGTGACAGCAATGTATGGGCAGATGAGTAAACTACAAACCTAGAACAAAGGTAACCAGGCGCCTAATGGAACACCTTATACACTAATACTAAAACCTTAAATTGGACCTGGAAAACCACTGGTAACCAATGCAACTGAACCAAAGCTGGTGTTACATGATCGATCTTCCGTAAACCTTTAATTAACTTAGCAGCAGTATTTTGCATTAACTGCAGCCGGGACATATCCTTCTGAAGAAGCCCTACCAACAGAGCATTGTCGTAATCAAGCTGCAACATCAACAACGCCTGCGTCACCATGCCCAAAAAACCTTCAGCCAAATAAGGCCACAATTGATGAATCCTCTGTAACCAAAGAAACATGGAGGCTCATACTTAGGGTTGAATTCAGAATAACCCTGAGTTCTCAACAATGAGACACAAGATCAGCTACCAGTGGATTTGCTATGATTATGTCTCAAGAGAGTGAAACCTTAGTATAGAGAGGACCCGAAAGAAGGACATGTATTACTCCACATCTGGCATACCCTGTGAAGGAGATACTAAAGGTGCAGGTGTCTCCAGGAGAAAGCAGTTTTCTTAGTGGTCCAGAATTGAAAAGCAGGTCCAGAGCTACATGACCATTTTAGCTTGAGGTATGTCCCATTGAATGTCAGTACTTCCTAGAGATAAACATAGACCGTTGATTGTACCAGGATTTTTTGGAAATGATTTACTGTGAATATTTCTACAAGCACTATCTTGAGAATCATCCAATAGTGAAAGGTACTCTAAAATATCATAGCCATGGGAGTTTGGGAAGAAATATCAGGAAGCATGGAGCTCATGTGGTACATAAGAGTGGAACCATGCAGAAATTTAGAGACCTGGAGTGCTTCCAGGAGGGAATGCCGTGTACATCTTCAGTGTGTGGTACAGCAGAATGACTGAAGACAGGGATGAATGCTGGACATTTCTCGCATTGTTGTCCACTGTGTGCCTCTCTTGTGTTCGTTTGCAAATGTTCACAAGAACGAGACGGGCCATCAGCTATTTACATCTGCATAACAGACTCATGTAGTACATGATTACAATTTTCAGAGATATGTTTCTCAAACCTTCAGGAAGCACTGGTGAGGATCGTCCATGCCACTGTCTTTCTGCTGCATTTCCACACTATTTAATTATGAAGATACAATAAACAAATACATTTATGCCTTGAAATCCTTTTACATAACTATGGAGTGAAATAGCTCTGCATTTAAAGATTCTAGGAACAGGCCCACAAGTTAGTAATTGGTCTCCTAAGCACTGGGGCAGAAGCACACTGAGTGAATTTGTCTGGTTAAGTTCTTCTCTCTCTTTTGCTTGCTTTTTGAGTAGTTTTTTAGCTGCCTGTATGTTTTCAGTCTCTTTGAATAAGTTGCTCAAAAATTGTCTTATTTGCTGTTTGTGCTTAACCATCTGCCTATGTAAGTTTATGTTGCTTTCAAGAACTATTGGTGCAATATAGCAATTACCTAGCTTCACTGCTATAGCAAATAGTTAAAATTTCCAGCCTTTTTTCTGAAATAGTAGCCTAAACGAAAAGCTTTTGCCTGTATTGCAGTAGCAAGCCTGGCTAGTTAACAGTTGCCCAGCAGGGGTCCCTAGCTGATGTATAGCTTATTGACATTTTGTTTCAGAATAATTTGCCATTTAATTTTCCACCCATTCTACTCCTCACCCAACCACACCAGAGATGGATTTTCTTACACAGTCTTCAAAAAACAAATAGGGGTCCTTTAACTAAAGCATATTAGGGTGTTACACTTAAGATGCATTTAGTGTGAAGACTAACATGTGTTAAGTGCAAAGCCCCCGTGGGAACTGTTGGGGACTTCATAAGCATGCACCCAACAGTTACTGCAGACATGTATCCTAATGCATGGCACAATTAAGGCGGGTGCACCTAATGCCACCCATAGAGATATGTGCACTCGCTCTAACTATCATACTGAGAGCATAAGATAGGTACTCCCCATGCTAACTGCAATGTACGCTCCATGCTCACACACTACCCATACCCTGCCCCTTCATTTGATGGGCAATTAACATGCATTTTAGCAGCCAGTAGGTGTCATGCCCGTGTATTAAAAGTCACTGTGCCATTAACATCCACTAAAAAAGCATAGTTACTCACCTGTAACAGATGTTCTCCAGGGACAGCAGGAATCAGTCCTCATGTATAGGTGATGTTAGCGCCAATGGAGCCTGTGCGGATCCACTCCCCAGCTTTCAAAGAAAGCTTTTGGGAACTACATCGCGCATGCGTGATCACCGTCCCACTCAAAGCTGCCATCTTGCCTCAGTATAATAACATAGCACAAGACAGCAAAAACGGAAACAAAAAAACAACTTCAAGGGGAGGAGGGAGGGTTGTGAGGACTGGTTCCTGCTGTTCCTGGAGAACACCTGTTACAGGTGAGTAACTACGCTTTCTCCGGGAACAAGCAGGAAATCAATCCTCACATATGGGACTCCCTAGCTACAGACTACCAAAAAAACTTATAAAAGCCATGGGTGACCCAAAAGGTGGACCGTAAAGAACAGCAGGGGGTGCTGATAGGCTAGACGTCTGACACTGACAATCCCCACTCCGGTAGTCTGGACACAGAGGTCTGGAGGGAAATAGTTGCATTATTTCTTGAAGAGGTGACGGAGTACCGCCTGGCCGAAGGCACTATCAGTCCAAGAGGTCTCCTCCAGACAGTAGTGCGCTGCGAAGGTGTGCACGGAAGACCAGGTGGCTGCCCAGCAGATGTCCAACAAGGACACTGACCGCAGGCTAGCCAAGGAGGCCTCCATGGCCCACATGTTGTGAGCTGTCACATGATGCTCCAGAGAGCGCCCCACCTGCTGGTAAGCAAACGTGATGCAGTCAGCCACCCATCGAGATAGGGTACACTTGGAGACAGCGACCCCCCAGGTGATTGGGATCGAATGATACAAAGAGTTGCGTCGATTGGCGATGAGGCTGAGTTCTCTGGATGTAGAAGGACAGGACGCACTTACAGTCTAGCATATGAAGGGAGGCCCCCGCTCTGGAGGTGTGAGGCCTGGGAAAGAAGGTGGGAAGAACCACTTCTTGGTTCAGATGAAATGCTAAGACCACCTTAGGTAAGAAGTTTGGGTGCATCCGAAGGACTACCCTATTCCCATGGAACAAGGTGTAAGGCTCATACACCATGTACGCCTGCAGCTCGCTCGCTCAACTGGTGGAGGTGAGCGCCACCAGGAAGACAACCTTCCAGGAGAGGTACTTGAGAGGATAAGTTGCCATGGGCTCGAAAGTTGCCCCCATGAGCTTCCCTAGGACCATGTTGAGGTCATGAGGTCCCACACAAATGGCAGCAGGCGGACCGGGGGCCGCAAGAGGGGGAGTCCACTCATGAAGCGGCCCACCAAGGGGTGGGCGGACACGGCCTGGCCCTCTGTTTCGTGGTGATGTGCCGATATGGCACAGAGGTGCACACTGACTGAATTGGCTTTCAAGCCTGCGACCAACAGGTGTAAGAGATACCGCAATACCTTCACTATGGAGCAAGGGTAGGGATAAGGCCCTGCTCCGTGTACCACAGGGAGAACCTGCACCACTTAAAGGTGTAGGCCCATCGTGTAGAGTTGTCCACTGGCCGGATCAGGTCGTAGTGAGCAATGGCTACCCTTTCAGCAACCAGGCCAACAGAGACAGGAACTGGAGGTTGGGATGGCGCAGAATTCTGTCCTCCTGCGAGAGCAGGTCTGGGGCACACCCCAGAAGCCATGGGCTCCCCTGCAATAACTGCAGTAGTAGGGGGAACCAGGGTTGTCTCGAACATCAGGGCATAATGAAGAGGACGAAGGCTGCTTCTGCCTGAATCTTCAGTAGAGCCTGCGGCACCAGACGTGTCGGCGGGAAGGCATACACAAAGCCCTTGGACCATGGGAGCAGGAAGGCATCTGTCACTTCCCAATCCCGGCCCGGTTTCCTGTAGCAGAACCTCGGGAGTTGTGCATTCTCTGGGCTGGCAAAGAGGTCGATCTCCAGGAAGCCCCATCACCGGAAGATTTTCTCAAGGACGGAGGGGATCAGTCTCCATTCGTGGGGCTGGAGGACACGGCTCAGGTGGTCAGCCAGAATATTGTCTTCACCCGGCAGGTACACCACCTTGAGGAACATTTTCCTCACTGCTATAAAGTTCCAGAGGCGCACCGCCTCCTTGCAGAGGTGATACGACTCCGTGTCCCCCTGCTTGTTGATGTAGAAAATCACTACCTGGTGTCCATCTGGATTTGGACAACCTCCCCTTCCAGGTGGTCCTTGAAGACCCGCAGGGCATAGTAGATCGCTCGGAGCTCGAGCAAGGTGATCTGCGAGGCACTCTCTTCCCTGCGACCACAGCCCCTGTGACTGGAGGTGGTCGCAATGGGCCCCTCAGCCCAACTTGGATGCGTCTGTGGTGAGGACATGCCGAACTGGTGGGGCCTGGAACGGTTGTGTTGGTCCTGCCACCAAGCCAGGGAGGCTGCTAAGGTGGGAGTGACCTGGATACAGTCCTCCAGGTGGCCCGTCAACTGCGCCCACTGAGCACTGAGCATCCATTGGGCCTGCCGCATGCATAGGTGGGCAAAGAGGGGGTCACATGTATGGTGGACGCCATGTGCCCCAAGAAGCAGAGCATCTGTCGGGCAGTCGCGGAGGTGGTGTCCTACACACCTCCCTCGCTAGAGCAGCAAGGCGCGGGGCCTATCCCAGAGATAGGAATGCCCTTGCCCGTGTGGAGTCGAGCAGGGCCCCGATGAACTCCATGCATTGGGCTGGGACGAGGTGGGACTTGGGGAAGTTCACCACGAACCCTAGGTGCTGCAGCAGCCCCAACGTGTGCTGAGTGGCATTGCGCGCTTTGCCTGGAGTGCCGGCCCATACAAGCCAGTCGTCTAAGTTGAGGAACACAAAGACTCCGAGGACCCTGAGCTAAGTAGTGACAACCGCTAGGCAATTTGTAAATACCCGGGGGGGGGGGGGGGCAGAGGCGAGGCCAAAGAGCAACACCCTTGATAAAGCGGAGGTACTGACGGTGCCTCGGATGGAGCAGGATGTGGGTATAGGCATCTTTGAAACCCAAGGAGCATAGCCAATCTCCCTGGAGGAGGTAGGGCAGCAAGATTCCAAGGGATACCATTTTGAACTTCTCCTTGACCAGGAAGCCATTGGACCTGAAGCCTCCTGTCTTCTTGGGAACCAGGAAGTAGCGGGAACATAAGAACATGCCATACTGGGTCAGACCAAGGTCCACCAAGCCCAGTATCCTGTTTCCAACAGTGGCCAATCTAGGTCATATGTACCTAGCAGTTTCCCCAAAAGTCACAGGTTCCACAATGCTTGTATTGGGTCAAGCAGTGATATCCTGGGTCCCTTCTTAATAATGGTTTATGGACTTTTCCTCCAGGAACTTGTCCAAACCTTTTTTAAACCCAGCTACACTAACAGCCTTTACTACATCCTCCAGTAACAAATTCCAGAGTTTGATTACACATTGAGTGAAAAAATATTTTCTTTTATTAGTCTTAAATAGTTTACCTTGTAGCTTCATTGCATGTCCCCTAGTCTTTCTATATTCTGATAACGAAAACAATCGATCTACGTTTACCCGTTCCACTCCGTTCATTAATTTATAGACTTCTATTATATCTCCCCTCAGCCGTCTCTTTTCCAGGTTAAAGAGCCCTAACCTTTTTAGCCTTTCTTCATAGGGGTATCCTTCCATCCCCTTTACCATTTTGGTGGCTCTTCTCTGAAACATTTCTAATAACGCTATATCCTTTTTAAGATACGGCAACCAGAACTGCACACAATATTCAAGGTGCAGTCTCACCATGGAACGAAATAGAGGCATTATAATATCCTTTGTTTTATTTTCCATTCCTTTCCTTATGATACCTAGCATTCTATTTGCTCTCTTGGCCACCGCTGCACACTGGGCTGAGGGTTTTAATATGTTATCCACAATGACGCCTAAATCTTTTTCCTGGGTGGTGGTTCCTAATGTGGAACCTTGCATCATGTAACCATAGTTTGGGTTGTTCTTCCCTAGGTGCATAACTTTGCACTTGTCCACATTAAATTTCATCTGCCATTTTGATGCCCAGTCTTCCAATTTATCAAGATCCTCTTGCAATTATCTACAATCCTCTTGGGTTTTAACAACTTTAAATAGTTTTGCAAATTTGATAACCTCACTCGTTATTCCCTTTTCCAGGTCATTTATGAATATGTCAAAAAGCAGCGGACCCAGCACAGATCCCTGGGGTTCACCACTATTTACCTTTCTCCATTGGGAAAATTGGCCATTTAGCCCTACCCTGGGAGTGGAGGAGTAGCCTAGTGGTTAGAACACTGGCTTGGTAACCAAGCAACCAGGATTCAATTCCCACTAGCACTCCTTGTGGCCTTGGGCAAGTCACTTAACCCTCCATTGCCTCGGAAGAAAGGCCTGGCAATCTACTTCCGGTGACACTGCCAAGAAAACCCAGGAGCTTCTAGGTCGCCAGGAGTCAGGACTGACTCGAAGGCACACATTGCATTGCAGCCCTACCCTCTGCTTTCTATCTTTTAACCAGTTCCTGATCCACAATAGTACACTGCCTCCTATCCCATCCCAACTCATCTGCAGAGACAGGGAGTAGAACCCCTGTCCCTGCAGATGAATTGGGATGGGCTCAACTGCCCGATCCTCAAGCAATGACTCGAGCTCTTTCAAGAGGAACTCCCTGTGCAAGGGATCCACTGGTAATTCCCCTGTGAATGAGGGGGAAGGCAGCTGAGAAAAATGAAGGAGGTAGCCCTCCATGACCACTCGCGGCACCCAGGCATCCGCAGTTATCGTGGGCCACCTGTGTGCGAAGTGGATGAGCCTCCCCCCACCCCACCCCCCCGTGAACCTTGAGCCCTTAACCTCCTGAGGCAGGGAGGCTATGCCCAAAGGGTCAAAAACTCCCCCCAGGCTGTGGCTAAGCCGCTGTATGGGGCTTGGGAGCTTGGGGCATATGGCGGCCTTGCCCTTGGCCTGCTGCCCCTGGGAGGGAGCGGGGAAGGCCCGGAACAGGGTAGTTTCCGTAAGCCTTCTTTGTCTTTGGTTGGAAGGACTTTTCCCCCGAAGCTTTCCGGCAGGAAGGATCTGACACATTCTTGGATAACCTGGTCCTTGTCATGAATTCCTTCTCCAACTCGTCAGACAAGTCAGTCATGGGCTTGCTGAAGAGGTTATCGCCTTAGCAGGGGATGTTGGCTAGCTTGTCCTGCATCCATTGCTCCAAGTCGGAGGACTGCAGCCAGGCAAGGCGGCGGGCACTAATGCCCACCACGGTCACACGAGCAATCGACTCAAAGCTGTTGAAGGCTGCCCAAGTCTGAAATTTGCAGCATTCCTTGACTGAGGAAACCAGGATGCGAAAGTGCTCAAGGGGCTCTCTTGATAGACCAGCCAAGAACCTGGTGAGCTCCTTCGCCAGGTCTCTCAAGTACATGCCCATGTACAGCTGGTAGGCCTGGGTCCGGGCTATGAGCATCGAGCCCTGGAGGTATTTCCTACCAAACGCATCCATGGTAGGGGTCTCCCTGCTAGGGGGCACTGAGGAGTGCATCTTCTGCCTCTTAATTCAACGCATAGCTGACTCCACCACCATGGAATTGTGTGGAAGCTGTGTCTTCTGAAATCCTGGGCTCTTGCCAACTCGATACTGGAAATCAAGTTGACAGTTCAAAATCAGCACTATCACCGGGTTCTCCCACATCCTGAGCAACAGGCGCTCCAGGATGGGGGGGCACGGGCACTGTCAGTGCTTCCTGAGGAGGGGCCTCATACTGGAGGATCTCCAAGTCCTCAGCACGAGGCTCGTCCTCCGGCACTGCCACAAAGGCGAATGCCTGGGACATCTCCCTCATGAATTCGAGGAAGGCTAAGTCATCCAGGAAAGACATCCGCCAATGGTGAGGCAGAGAAAGGTCAGAGGGGAGCACGGTGGAGTACCGTGTCAGGGGACTCCTCATCAGTCTCCCAGTCCGACTCCAAACCCGAGGAGTCGACTAGCACCCCTCTGTCACCAGACCGACTCAGTGGCAACGGTGTCATGTCAGTCAGACACTGATCGAGCGAGGCACTCCAGAATGAGAGGGGCCTTCTCCGGGGAATTCCTCAGCGAGGAGGTCCCTGAGTGGGGCGCCGATAACCTGGAGGGATGGGGAGTCGGGCCCCGCTGCGACTCGAGGAACACATTGAAGCTACACTCGAGGACAGCAATGTGGGCCTCTATCCCAGAGAGCTCCACAGCTGGTCCGGACCCCGACGGTATTGGAGCCGGAGCTGACTCCCTGGCTGAGGAGTCCCGGATTGTGATGGAGTCGGGTCACCGCTCCTTCAAGGCCGCCGGTGACCCGTCCCTTTGGGGCTGCTTCTACAGGCGCGCCCGTCTGTTGTCCCCCGAGTCACATCGAGGGCTCCGAGGCCGAGTCGAGGAGGACTTACCACCTGACATTGGGTTGGTCCTCAGCGTCAACTTCGAGGGAGTCACCAACACACATGGGAGGTCTTCTGAGGATGACTCCGATGCCCCCTGGGCTCCGAATGAGCCTGGACATGTGATGTTGCATAGCCCGGCGCCAGCATCAAAGGAAGGGATTCCGCCCTCAATGCCAAACCGAAGCCAGATCTGCCAAACAGCTCCCCATGCCACCTTTCATATTCCTTCTGGGTTTTGGCTGACATGAAGAAGCAAAGCAGGCAGGAAGACCCATCGTGGTCACATATGGCTGACATCAGCACCGACGGAGCCCTCGTGTGGAGCAAATCCCCAGTTTTCTGAGAAAGCCATTGGGAATTGCATCACGCATGCGCGGTCCCCTTCCCGCCCAAGGATGCCATCTTGCTTAGTCAAATGACATAGCTAAAAGACGGCAAAAATCACAATTACAGAACAATAATAATAATAGGACTGCAACTCCAAGACGAGGAGCGAGGGTCGTGAGGACTGATTCCTGCTGTCCTCGGAGAACACCTGTTACAGGTGAGTAACTACGCTTTCTCAAGGAACAAGCAGGAAGTCAGTCCTCACATATGGGACTCCCCAGCTATAGGCTACCGAGAACCCACAGCTGAAAAATAGGCTCCCTCTTCGAGAGTGGCAAGCAGCCACAATAGGAATCTAACTGAGAAAGTAGCACGTCGGTAGCCTGACACAGAAGGGTCGGAGGGCAGGAGTTGCCTAGACCTCGAAAAGGTTACGGAGTACAGCCTGGCCAAAAGCACTGTCCCGTCGGGACTCCCTATCCAGGCAGTAATGGGTTGCGAAAGTCTGACTCGAAGACCAGGTGGCGGCCCGGCAGATGTCTGCCAGCGGAACAGAGCGGAAATGAGCCACTGATGCTGCCATTGCCCTAACCCTATGGGCCATGACACGACCCCCCAAACAGAAGCTCGGCTGTCCTGTATGCCCAGGTGATACAGTCCGCCACCCAGGAGGACAGCGTATGCTTGGAAACAGCCATCCCCAGCTTACTGGGGTCGTAGGATACGAAGAGCTGAGAAGCCCTTCTATGGCCCTGCGTATGCTGAATATAGAAGGCCAACGCCCTCTTACAGTCCAGGGTATGCAGTACTGTTCCTGCCCGACTGGCATGTGGCCTGGGAAAAAAGGTAGGCAGCACCACCTCCTGGTTGAGGTGGAACGAGGAGACCACTTTCGGAAGGAACTTGGGATGCGTGCGAAGCACCACCCGGTTCCTATAGAACTGTGTGTAAGGCCTGTCTGACACAAGGGCATGAAGCTCACTCACCCATCGAGCCGACGTGAGTGCCACCAAGAAAACCACCTTCCAAGAAAGGTAGCGGAGATGGCAGGTTGCCATCGGCTCAAAAGGCAGCCGAGTAAGCAGCCCCAAAACCACATTCAAATCCCATTCGGTCGATGGAGGGTGAACCGGAGGCTTCAGCAGAAGCAGGACTCTCAAGAACCGAGAGACCAAGGGATGGGCAGAGAGAGGTTTCCCCTCTACCCGGAAGTGGTTTGCTGCAAGGGCACTGAGGTGAACTCTGATAGAGTTGGACTTAAGGCCCAAATCCAAAAGGTGGAGAAGGTACTGTAAAACCACCGCAACCTGGCAGGAGAAAGGGTCTATACCCTGCTCATCGCACCAAGTCACAAACCTATGCCACTTCTAGGCATCAGTCCGTCTAGTTGACGGCCTCCTCGAGTCCAGCAAGACCTCTTCAACATTTTTTGGAAGGAGGCGTAGTGTGAGTATTACCCTTTCAGTAGCCATGCCATTAGGTTGGGGGAGCTGAAATTGGGGTGGAGTAGAGTGCCCTCCTCTTGGGACAGGAGGTTTGGAAAGGACCCCAGGGGAATGGGGGCCTCCACCGCTAGCTGAAGTAGAAGCGGAAACCAGGGTTGACTAGGCCACCTTGGGGCTACCAGGATGATCGAGGCTTTGTCCTGGAGGATCTTGAATAGAGTCTTGGCCACCAGAGGCGTCGGAGGAAACGCATACAGGAGGCCTACACACCATGATATCAGAAATGCATTGGCAGCGACCCTGCACGGGTGCAGCTGCCTGGAGCAGAACCGGGGCAACTGGTGATTGACTGGACTAACCCCTGAGCCGCCCCTTCCCTGCCTCCATCTAACTTCCCCGGATACCCCAGGGATCTGTACTGGGTCCGCTACTTTTTGACATATTCATAAATGACCTGGAAAAGGGAATAACTAGTGAGGTTATCAAATTTGCGGATGACACAAAACTGTTTAAAGTTGTTAAAACCCAAGAGGACTGTGCAAAACTGCAGGAGGATCTGGATAAATTGGAAGACTGGGCATCCAAATGGCAGGTGAAAATCAATGTGGACAAGTGCAAAGTTATGCACCTAGGGAAGAACAACCCAAACTATGGTTACACTATGCAAGGTTCCACATTGGGTACCACCACCCAGGAAAAAGATTTAGGAGTCATCGTGGATAATATGTTAAAATCCTCCGTCCAGTGTGCAGCGGCAGCCAAGAAAGCAAATAGAATGCTAGGTATCATAAGGAAAGGAATGGAAAATAAAACAAAGGATATTATAATGCCTCTGTATCGTTACATGGTACGACCGCACCTTGAATATTGTGTGCAATTCTGGTCGCCGTATCTTAAAAAGGATATAGTGTTATTAGAAAAGGTACAGAAAAGAGCCACCAAAATGGTATAAGGGATGGAAGGCTACTCCTATGAAGAAAGGCTACAAAGGTTGGGGCTCTTCAGCCTGGAAAAGAGACGGCTGAGGAGAGATATGATAGAGGTCTTTAAATTAATGAATGGAGTGGAACGGGTAAACGTAGATCGATTGTTTAGGTTATCAGAATATAGAAAGACTAGAGGACATGTAATGAAGCTACAAGGTGATCTATTTAAGACAAATAAGAGAAAATATTTTTTCACTCAACGTGTAATCAAACTCTGGAATTTGTTGCCGGAGGATGTAGTAAAGGCTGTTAGTGTAGCTGGGTTTTAAAAAGGTTTGGACAAGTTCCTGGAGGAAAGGTCCATAAACCATTATTAAAAAGCGACACAGGATATCAATGCTTGTGGAACCTGTGTCTCATGGGGATACTGCTTGGTATGTATGACCTAGATTGACCACTGTTGGAAACAGGATACTGGGCTTGATGGACCTTGGTCTGATCCAGTATGGCATATCTTATGTTCTTATGTTCTTAACTGGCAGGGGAGTTAGTCATAGCCGGTGAAGGCACGAATAATTCCCTTTATGTTCCACCCTCATCCCAAAACGCCTTAGTTCGGAATATTCAAAGAAGGGGGCCAAATATCAGTTTTTCTTTCTATTTGCTATATAACATAGAAATGAAGATATCAACTGTATCTGAGGAAGCATGAAATAAGCACAAAGGACCTCTAAAGAAGAGGAGGGATTATAGAGCCTAGTAGTTGGTATGGATGGGCACACTGGATAGTCTGTATGGTCTTTTTCTTCTGTATTCTTCATTTTTTAAAAATTTTCTTTTACAATTTTGCATAATAAAGAGCGCCTTTGGAGGCGTTTGCATGAATTGCATATCCTTATTACTTAGCTTGGGTTGCACTGAAAAATCATGCATTAAATGCAAATAACAAAGGAGTTTGCCATATAATGTGCATTATTTGCAAAAAACATGAATTATTCTCCTACTTGGGCCTCATGCTCTTCATAGAACTCAATGGAGTGGGAATGAAGGGCCTAAATTATGTGACATGTAGAACTTTACACAGCCAGCATACAAAAATCTGTGAGCAGAAAGATCTTGCCAAATAAGACTTGCTTACAGTACAGCAGCTTGTGGTACAGAAAAATAATGTACTTACAATATTGATTGTGATTTAAAGATACCTAGATATGTACTGGAGGATGGAAATACTAGAAACAACACATGAGGACACAGCTGAAGGAAGGCCAGCTGGAAACATTAAGGCTATTCATTATACACTCTTGGCCATAATATAATTCAACTACATACTCCATTTTATTCCAAGGTAAATTCAATTACATTAATCTTCTCAGACATCCACTGCCTTATTCCACTGCCAGACTCTTCTGCTTTGTTTCTCTGCTATACACATAATTTTACATAATTTATTAGACTGAAAAACTGGTTGTTTGTGCAAATTATCCCACTCTCCAGAAGAGGAAAGAGCAAACGTCTTTTCAGTGGTAGTTCAAGGTGAGTTATATACTTTCTTGTTCCTAGAGGGCTTCCATTCTAAGGGGCCCTTTTACTAAGTGTGGTAGATTTTTGCCCTTAACCTGCGTTTTGAGTCAAAATCACCATGCATTAGTACAACCACACTGTCAGGGATGTAGCCAGCATGTGCCTGGCAAGTTACTGCATAGACAAGCCCCTTAGTGCACGCTCTGACTCTTGCCAATTACCGCGGATGCACCTAACGCCACCTGTTGAGGTGGCATTAGGTGCATCTGTGTTAATTGCAACATTGTGCGGCGCTCCTGCCCCGCCTTAGGGCTAAAGACAGGAGCGGGGCCTATTGCCTCGTGAGGAAGGAGTTTAAAACCTATTCCCCTGGAATGCTGGGTACTGTAGTTTTTCTGCTCCTTTCACTCCGAAATAAAGTGTAGTTGTGCGCCAGAGATGGTAAGGCTTATTTGCAAGTATTTTTATTATGGTTAAGGTTATTCTTCCATCGCATGACAAATTCAGAAATATGAACAAAACAGGTGCTTTAATACGAACAGAAAGAACTCAGGTATAAAGTCAACTTAAAGTAGAAATTCAACTTTACTTCTAAGCAGTTTACTCAGCTCTGCCCCAAGAGGTCATTCACTTTAAATGCAGCCTCTTTTCTCACACTGTTACGTTCACAGTGCTGGGTCACTTCAGGTGCAGGTAATTAAAGCTTTCCTAGCATGGCAGCAAAACAGCTCCGTAGTATTCAACTCATACACGGCATAACCAGTTTTCTTCAGTTTGGTATTTCCACACAACAAATAGTACAGTCCATGCTCTCACAGTCAGGTAAGTCAGAATTATCCTGCATTAATTCCTCAGACTGTATAGAATTATTAGCTTCCTGCAATACTGGCTGTCTGTTTGCTGTTAGCTTTAAAAACTCTTTAAAATCCTGGAGAAGCAATTCAGCCTGTTGTCTGCTAGATAAGGAATTGTTATCAGTTGTTAAACTTCCCTCTTGATTAAGGCTGTTTCCCTTTTCCTCTCTTAGGTTAAGTGACTCAGAGTAACTCTTAGGCTCTTTTGTTAAGGTTTCAAATATAGGAGAGTTGGGTTTACCTTCACTCTGGAAGCTCTTTGGCAAATAGCTTACTTGTTGCCAAGCCCCTCTTATCCTAGGTGGCTCAGACGTCCTCCAGCTGTGAGAGTTCCCGTGCCTCTCTGGGCCAAACGGTAGTTCCCAGAATGAGTTCTTTTTCTCTCTTGCCTGCCGTGAAGGCTTCCTCTCCCAGGGCTCTGCCTTCCTCCAGTTGTCCAGGGCTAGGTCCACTTTCCTCAGGACTTCCATTTATTGCCTCTGAACAGATTCTTGCAGGTCTTCTTCTACTGCTTCGGCTCAGTCCTTGGCTGCTAGCCTTCTCTCTCTGACTGCTGCTCCTCTGACTGCTCACGGTACTCTGACCGTTCCCTGGGCTTCTTCTCTTCTCCTTCTCCCCCCTAGCAAAGCCATACTCCGGTTTAAAACCAGGTTCTCTTCTAGACACACCCCTTCCAAGCACTGGGTGTGCCCAATCAGGACTGCACGACTCCTCCCCTGGGCTGGTATCCATGCTCAGCTCAGCAGAACGAAGTCTCTCTTTCTTTCCAGCATTGACAATCTGACGTAAATCCTGTTGACCTTCAGGATTTTCATCTGTCTCCATAGCCTCAGGAGGGCGCTCTTCACCACAATTGATAGCATGCGATATGGTCCCTGTGCTAACTGCAATGTGCTCTCTATGCCCATTCTCCATCCCTAACCTGCCCATTCCCTGCTCCAGTGCACAATCTGCAGTTAGTGCGGAAATTAGTGTGCAGTAACTGTCATGCCCACACAGTAAGAGTTACTGCGCGCAAAAGCATCCATTGACTGCTTAGTGCACATTAGTAAAAGAGTCCTGAAGTTTGTACCTAAGGCAATGGAAAATAGTGTGACTTGCCCAAGGTCTTAAGGAGCATCAGTGGAAGAAGAAGTGTTCATATACTTGTATACCACCTTCTTCAAATAAACATTTAACCTAAGACTATTCACAACTAAATAATACCATAGTCAAAATCCAACAAACTCTATATACAATGAACATATGGCTGAGATGGATCCTCTTTGGTTGGTAGATGGAGCTTTGTGATATTGCTAGTGATACAGTCATAGGGGGTCGTGTATGATGAGTTGCTGTCTTTGTATGTGAGTTTCAAAGAATACTATCCCAGCGGTTGTTATGGTTTGGTGTTATGCTGTAAAAGTTACAAATAAAGGGGGCATATTCAAAGGGATTATTGGGGTTAGCAGACCTACCAACCATGTTAATCCCGCTAAGTGGGATATTTGGTGGTACGTACCTGGTTTGTGCCACTGAATATCCCCTCTTAGTGCCCCTGAATACCTTGATGCTAATTGCTTAGTACTGGGGCGTTCTGGAGATGGAGCGGGAGCAATGTCATGGGTTAGCTGGTCAGCAGTGATATTCAGCCATTTACTGGTTAATCTTAACTAGCTAAAGTTAGGCCAAAATAAACAGGCCTAACTTTTAGCTGGTTTAGCTATCCGGTCAGCAGATGAATATTGCCGCTGACCAGATAGCTAAATCACTATCTGGGCAACCCGGATATTTAATGCCGCTAGCTGGATATGGCCCCATCAATAAGGGGTATGTTTACTAACTGGCGGTAGCAGCTTAGCAAACATATGGGGCCATGGCTCTGATATTGCGCGGAAGCCGCTACTGCCGATTACTAAACATACCCCTAAATGTCAGGCATAATTTAAAGCAGCAATGGCTAGCTGCTTTACTCATGCTGACTGCTACCCCTGCTGAATATAGCCCCCAAAGTTGAAAAAAAATCCAAAAAATGATAAAATACAGTAATAAAATAAATGAATAAATCAAGCTCTGAAGTACATTAGGGGAAAGCCGACAGTCGCCCAAGAGCAGATGGTTCGGAAGAATGTATCTTTGAAGGATACTACCAAAAGCAAAGAGGTTCCACAAAAGAGTAAAGTAGCCCAAATGCCCTCAAGTATGGAGCAGACAGAGCTTAAAGATCCCAAATTACCCATGTCTAACAATAGCCAAATTAATATGAATAAAATACATTCTCTAAAATGCTTGTATGCAAATGCTAGAAGTCTAAAAAATAAGATGGGAGAGTTAGAATATATAGCACTAAATGAAAGGTTAGATATGATTGGAATATCAGAGACATGGTGGAAGGAGGACAACCAGTGGGACACTGTGATACCTGGGTACAAACTATATCGAAATGATAGAGCTGATCAAATTGGTGGAGGGGTTGCTCTCTATGTTAGAGAGGGCATTGAGTCAGAAAGGATTAAAGTTTTGCAGGAAGCAAAATCTGCTGTAGAATCTATATGGATTGAAATTCCATGTAAAAGGGGGAAGGCAATGGCAGTGGGGGTGTATTTATTTATTTTTATTTATTTAACTTCATTTATATCCCGCTTTTCACCGGGTCAAAGCGGCGTTACATTGAGGGTGGGGGAATTAAGTAAACGGGCGGGGCCAACACCAGGGAGGCAACAATGATGATTTAGGCATAGGACATACATTGGACATGAGACAGACATTGGACACGGACAGGTTAGTATGGTTTCGATCAGTGGTTCATGGTGGTCGGGATCCGGGGTTAGTTGTGTTTTTTAGTGGATGTCGTGTTGAAGTATTCCTGGAAGAGGATGGTTTTTAGCTGTTTTCTGAAAGATGGAAGGTCGGCATTGTTTCTGAGACAGTTCGGTAGAGAATTCCATAAAGATGGGGCATATAGTTCAAAGGCTCGATTGCAGGACCGTTGCGAGCATTTGGTTCTTTTGTGAGAGACGGTGAGGGAGTTGTTGGAGGCTTGTCTGGTAGTTCTGCCGTGAGCTGGACGAGCTAGTAGGGTGCGAAGCTGGGTGTTCTGTGTTTGGTGGATGGTTTTGTGGGTGAGTAGGATGGCTTTGTATTTAGTCCTTGCTTCGAGGGGAAGTATGTGTAGGTCTTTCAGAATTGGGGTGATGTGGTCATTTTTCTTTGCTCCATGAATGATTCTTGCTGTGGTGTTCAATGCTGTTCGAAGGGGGTTGGTCTGTGTGGCTGGAAGTCCATGGTATATTATGTTGCAGTAGTCCAGATGTGGGAGTGTCGTGGCTTGCATTACTGTTCGGAAATCTTGATGTTCAAGAAGGGGTCTGAGACGTTGCACTGTTTTTGCTTTGTGGAATATGGTTCCGGAGGTCTTGGCGATTTGTTGCTTTAGGGTGAGGGCTTGGTCAATAATAATGCCCAGGTATCTTATTTGTGGTTGTATTTGAATGCTTGTGGTTCCTATGTTGAGGTGTGTTGGTGGTGTGAAGTCTGGGTCTTTTGTCACTATGAGGGCTTCGGTTTTCTTGATGTTGACGGATAGGTTGTTTGCTTGTAGCCAGTCGGACACTGCGGAGAAGCATGCTGAGAGGTGGGTGGGTGTACTATCGAGCGCCTGGCCAGAATGACCAAATGGATGATGAAATGCTCAAAGAAATCAAGGAAGCTAATAAAAGTCACAGCACAGTAATAATAATGGGTGATTTCAACTACCCCGATATCGACTGGGTCAGTGTCACGTCAGGACATGCTAGGGAGATAAAGTTCCTAGATGAAATAAATGACTGCTTCTTGGAGCAGCTGGTTCATGAACCGACCAGAGGGGAAGCCATATTAGACCTAGTCCTTACTGGAACACCAGATCTAGTGCAAGAGATAAGGTTGTTGGGGCCACTTGGCAATAGTGATCATAGCATGATCGCCTTTGATGTAATTAGTGGAGGAGGGATAGTAAGGAAATCCACAGTACTACCTTTTAACTTTCGAAAGGGAGACTATGATAAAATGAGGAAAACAGTTAAGAAAAAACTAAAAGGAGCAGTTGCAAAGGTTAAAGACGTACATCAGGCTTCGCTGTTGTTGAAAAATACTATCTTGGAAGCCCAGACCAGCTGTATTCCATGCTTTAAGAAAAGTGGAAGGAAGTCAAAAAAACTGCCAGCATGGTTTAAAGGTGAGGTCAGAGAGGCTGTTGTTGCCAAAAAAGCATCTTTCAGGAAATGGAAAAAAGAGCCAAACGACGAAACCTGGAAACAGCACAAGCACTGGCAAGTCAAATGCAAGACATTGATAAGGCAGGCAAAGGGAGAATTTGAGAAGAAGCTTGCTGCGGAAGCAAAAACGCGAAGTAAAGACCTTTTCAAGTACATTCGTAGCAAAAAACCTGTGAGAGAGTCAGTTGGTCCATTAGATGATAAAGGGGTTAAAGGAGCACTAAGAGGCGACAAGGCGATAGCGGAGAGACTGAATGAATTCTTTGCTTCAGTCTTTACTGAGGAAGATGTAGGGATGTTACCCATGACTGAAGTGGTATTTAAAGGTGCGGAAGAATTGAAGGAAATATCGATACATCGGGAAGATGTATTATAACTATTAGATAAACTGAAGAGTAGCAAATCACCTGGGCCGGATGGTATACATCCAAGGGTGTTGAAAGAACTGAAATATGAGATTTCAGACCTGCTATTAGTAATCTGTGAACTATCATTAAAATCATCTCTAATACCTGAAGATTGGAGGATTGCCAAAGTAACACCAATTTTTAAAAAGGGTTCCAGGGGTGATCCAGGAAACTACAGACCGGTGAGCCTGACATCAGTACCAGGAAAAATGGTAGAAACCATCATAAAGAATAAAATTACTCAGCATGTAGATAGTCATGACCTAATGGGAGACAGCCAACATGGCTTTAGACAAGGAAGATCTTGTCTTACTAATCTGTTATGTTTTTTTGAAGGAGTGAATAATCAGGTGGACAAAGGTGAGTCGGTTGATATTGTGTATCTGGACTTTCAGACAGCCTTTGACAAGGTCCCTCATCAGAGACTTTTGGCAAAACTAAAGAGTCATGGGATAGGAGGCAGTGTACTATTGTGGATCAGGAACTGGTTAAAAGATAGAAAGCAGAGGGTAGGGCTAAATGGCCAATTTTCCCAATGGAGAAAGGTGAATAGTGGTGTACCCCAGGAATCTGTGCTGGGTCCGCTGCTTTTTGACATATTCATAAATGACCTGGAAAGTGGAATAACGAGTGAGGTTATCAAATTTGCAGATGACACAAAACTATTTAAAATTGTTAAAACCCAAGAGGATTGTGGAAAACTGCAAGAGGATCTTGATAAATTGGAAGACTGGGCATCAAAATGGCAGATGAAATTTAATGTGGACAAGTGCAAGGTTATGCACCTAGGGAAGAACAACCCAAACTATGGTTACACGATGCAAGGTTCCACATTAGAAACCACCACCCAGGAAAAAGATTTAGGCGTCATTGTGGATACCATGTTAAAACCCTCGGCTCAGTGTGCAGCGGCGGCCAAGAGAGAAAATAGAATGCTAGGTATGATAAGGAAAGGAATGGAAAATAAAACAAAAGATATTATAATGACTCTGTATCGTTCCATGGTGAGACCGCACTTTGAATATTGTGTGCAGTTCTGGTCGCAGTATCTTAAAAAGGATATAGCAATTTTAGAAAAGGTTCAGAGAAGAGCCACCAAAATGGTAAAGGGGATGGAAGGATACTCCTATGAAGAAAGGCTTAAAAGGTTAGGGCTCTTTAACCTGGAAAAGAGACGGCTGAGGGGAGATATGATAGAAGTCTATAAATTAATGAACGGAGTGGAACGGGTAAACGTAGATCGATTGTTTACCTTATCAGAATATAGAAAGACCAGGGGACATGCAATGAAGCTACAGGGTAAACTATTTAAGACTAATAAAAGAAAATATTTTTTCACTCAACGTGTGATCAAACTCTGGAATTTGTTACCGGAGGATGTAGTAAAGGCTGTTAGTGTAGCTGGGTTTAAAAAAGGTTTGGACAAGTTCCTGGAGGAAAGGTCCATAAACTATTATTAAGAAGGGACCCAGGATATCAATGCTTGAACCAATACAAGCATTGTGGAACCTGTGTCCCTTGGGGAAACTGCTAGGTACACATGACCTAGATTGGCCACTGTTGGAAACAGAATACTGGGCTTGATGGACCTTGGTCTGACCCAGTATGGCATATCTTATGTTCTTATGTACATTCTTATGTATAAATGTATCAGTGAATACAATTCATACAAGCATAATAATAGCAAGGCGATGTCTGTACATATTATCCACGAATGGTTTTCTATAAGTATGATTAATTGTAGCTCCTCTTTGTTAAGTAAAATATATTTAGGTCTCTTAAGTTGTCACAAAAATTAACATAAAGAAGGTTGTTTTGGAAATCTTCTTTGCAATTTCCATAGTAAAATCTGCCATTTTCACGTGGAAATGGCAAGTTTAGAAAAGCCTGCATTTTCACATGAATTTCCATAATACGAAGAAATTGCAAGGGGACTTGTCAGGGGTGTGGTTAGGGAGTGACTTGGGTGTGTCAAAAATACACATGCGTTCCCAATTTCATATAGGGAATACACATGTATGACCGCAATTATCCATGTCAGGATTTGCAGCTCTCCCTGGCAGGGGTGTCCCACAGGTGATGCAGGGCCTCATTTGCATAAAATATTTGCAAAATATTCATACACCAGAAAATAATCCTGGTAGCTGTAAATTCAGGATTATGGTGCACAGACTGGATTGGACCCTGCCAAAGCATGGAGAAGCCCATAAGTCAGCAAAATTTATTATTTCCTCAATTCTGATCTCATAAAATATTTTAAATTTTAGAGTAGCAGCATCAAGAACACTAAAATCAGTCTTCGCCACCAACACGTGTCATAGTGTTATTCTCTGAAAATAACTCGTTGGCCATTATTTATTTTATCTATTTAACAGTTTTTATACCATTTTTCTACTAATCAAAACGGTTTACATGAAACAAAGTATTGTACATAAAACTTTGAGTAGAACAATAATTAATAAGGGAGTTAGGGTAGTTGTCTCATTTCAAAATAGCCCCACTCCAGCATTTTGAGATGAGACAGCTATCCTAAGGAGGGTGCAGTTAGAGAGGTATTATGGAGAGGATAGCTGTCTTATCTCAAAATGCCCCCGACCCCCTGCTCCTCTCCCTTAGACAATTACCTGCCTCAGGCCACTCTCAGTCTCAGGCCGCAAAGGCACACAGCGCTGCAGGGACAGTTAAGGCCAGAAGGCTTGAGGACTGAGGCAGAGGCACACTGTCTGGGCCTGCCTGGGAGGGACTGTTTGAGATTCCCTGGCCTGCGGCAGTGCGGCCTCCCTGCCTTGGTTCCATTCAGTCAGTCGGCGCTTGGCTTTCATAGAAAGAAACATAGAAACATGATGACAGAAAAAGACCACAAGGCCCATCTAGTCTGTCCTTCCATAACAACAACTACAACAGTCCACTTTTTACCTTTAGAGATCCTCTGTGTTGGTCCCATGCTTTTTTGAATTCAGTTACTGTCCTCATCTCTACCACCTCCACTGGGAGACTATTCCACGGATCCACTACTCTTTCCGTAAAGAAATATTTCCGCATATCACTCCTGAATCTATCTCCCTTCACCCTCATCCCATGTGGTGATAGCATGTGCCAATTGAACTTACTGTGCTGCACCGCTTTGCAAACTTGTTTCATCCTCCCCAACATACAATATCTCCCCCTTTCCCTTTTCACTCCCCCCGTTTCTGACTCTTCCCCACCTGACCCCAGCATATACCAGCATCAGTTTGGCTTCCAGTTCCAGCCTTTTTCCAGTTTCCCTGCTTCAGAACATTTCCTGTACCTGCCTCTGCATCAGCCCCTTTCCCGTCCCAGTACCCCTCAGCATCAGCTGCCATCCAATCCCAGTAACCCATCCCAATATCAGCACCTTTCCAGGTCTCCCCTCCCAATACCTTCCAATGTCAACCTTCTTGCTTCCTTTCTGATCCCTTCCCCCACTGTCCAGCTCCTTCTGGTCCAGGTGCCAAGCTCCCTTCCAGTCCCAGTGGCTCCCCCCCCCCCTCCGCATGTCAGCTCTTTCTAATTCTCCTCCCCTCTGTCCAGCTCCCTTCCAGTACTATCCCCAGATGTCAGATCCTTTCCAGTCCTAGTCCCACCCCCCCCCAATGTCAGCGCCCTTCCAGTCCCCCTCCAGTACCATCCCCAGGTGTCAGCTCCTTTCTCCCTTCCAGCCCCCTCCTCCCCCCATGTCAGCTCTCTTCCAGCCCCCTCCTTCCCTCAGTGTCAGCTCACTTCCAGCCTCCCCTTCCTCCCCATGTCAGCTCCCTTCCAGCCTCCCTTTACTCCCCATGGCAGCTCCCTTCCAGCCCCCTCCTTCCCTCGTGTCAGCTCTCTTCCAGCCCCCTCCTCCCCTCACTGTCAGCTCCCTTCCAGCCTCCTCTTTCCCCGGTGTCAGCTACCTTCCAGCCTCTTCCTTCCTCCCCATGTCAGCTCACATCGAGCCCCCTCCAGCTCCCCGGCAGCTCCCTTCCAGCCCACTCCTCCTCCCCATGTCAGCTCTCTTACATCCCCTCTTTCCCTCCTGTGTCATCTCCCTTCCAGCCCCCTCCTTCCCCCCCATTAGCTCCCTTCCAGCACCCTTCGTCCCTCCCATGTCAGCTCCCTTTGTCCCCCCTCCATGTCAGCTCCCTTCCAGCCCCCTCCTCCCCCCATGTCAGCTCCCTTCCAGCCCCCTCCTCCTCCCGTCAGCTCTCTTCCAACCCCCTTTCCTCCAGTTTAAGTTCCCTTCCAGCTCTCTCCTCTTCTCAGTGTCAGCTCCCTTGCAGCCCCCTCCTTCCTCCCCATGTTAGTTCCCTTCCAGCCCCCTCCTCCTTCCTGCATCTCCTGTGATCCCTGTGTCGGTCACCTCTAGCAGTTGATTTAAGCAGCCACAGGAGCACGTCTCTTTGCTCCTGCGGCTCTGCTGCCTTACAAGCTGCTAGACTGCGGCGTTTCCAAAGGCAGTAACAAGCATTTCCTATTTCTTGTAAGAAACAGGAAATGCTTGCAAATCATCTTTAGAAATATGCTGGTCCAGTAGCTTGTAAGGCAGCAGAGCCATGGGAGCAAAGAAAAGTGTTCCTGAGGCTGCTTAAATCATCTACAAAGCGACGACTCAGTGAGGTGGGCTTCAGATACTTTAAAATGTTGTGAGCCCAAGCCAGTGCCTCACTGACTCGCCTGTTAAGCCGGATTTGTGTTGTTTGGGGGGGGGGGGAAGATGGGCACAGCTCACAGAGCCACGATGGAGGCTGGATCTTGGGCCACGAGGTCGGCAGCAGCAGTAGTAAGTCGACAGGGACTATGTGGCTACAGCATGAGGTTGGTGCAAGGTCTCTTGTTCAGTGGGGCCTATTCCAACAACATGCTTGCACATGCGTAGGGCCGGCCTTGCTTCCTGGCACATGTGGGTTTGTTTTAAAAGTGCTCATTTTGGCTAGCCCATTATAGAAGGGATTAAGTGGGCTATCCTCCTTTATCCTCCATTGTTTATTTCTCCTTCCAAATTGAATTTAGACAGATAGCAGCATCTCTAGCTAATTTTATTTTATTTTATGTATTTGCATTTATAAACCACTATAATGATACACCCTAAGCAGTGTACATCTCAAGCAATTCATAAAAATACATCGTAATAATATAATGACCTCACTATCCACCAACCCCTCCCAACATTTATGCAACAAATCCCATAGCTTGACTACTATGCTCCCCAGTTAACTTCCCCCTTTAAATGCCTTCCTAAACAAGTAAGTCTTTAAACTCCTTTGGAATTCCCTCAGATCGCCAACAGACAGTATTTATGCTTGTGGGTTTGCAAAATGACCCACATATGCTTGTAAGTGAAACACCAGCTTCCATGTATAAGTGCTGGTATCTACTCATGGAAGTTGCTGAGTTTCCTCTGTTGATTTTTCCTACATGCAGAGTTGCAAAACGGGTCCTCTGGATCCACTTATCCGCAAATACACATACTTTCCTGCCCTATTTTAGAACAGGCAACATGTTTAGCACAGCCTTTTCTAAAATACTGCCATAACTGTGTATGTCATGACCTCGACATTTCAATGCTGATCTTCATATACTATCTAAAATGTGTCTTCACATGTTATCCCTATTGCATACTTTGCCTTGTCCTTGTGGCCTTGTTAGCCACACTATCCAGCAGGAAACAATTACCCCTTTACAAACATAGTAGCATAGTATATGACGGCAGATAATCAGAGTGACATTTGTAGTCCTTGATTCTACCCTTTGAAATCAGTACTGCAGATCCCATACTGCATCAGGATGTGGTTGCCTGAAATCCAGGACTGGCTTAAAATTTCCTTCTTGGAAAAGGCCAGCATTGTGGCTCTGTTTCAGCCAGCTAAAAAGGATAGTTATTAAAAGCTACACAGCAGCTGCAGTGAACCCAGCAAGAGAAAGCCAAGACAATTATATGAAAACAGAAAATGTGGAAAGCAGGGAAGATGAAAGATTGCAGGCTCCCCATCACAGAAATAAAGAATGCAGTAATAGACAAGTGCTATTTGATTTAGTCAATCTGCCCCAAGAAATTTATTGGGTGTAAAACGGGATAAACATGATTTTTTTCCTGGCCTGCTTTTTCAGGTTAGTAGTTTTCAAATTGCAGCTCTTTCTCAGAGTATTATTTTCTATTTTCATCTTCCTGCTGGAAGCAAAATGCAAATACCAGATAATTCTCACTAGAAGGATGATCTCCACAGGTGAAAATGAAAAGCTGGGCTCATGATATAATTTACTGGCTAACACACAGAGTTATGAAATCTAGCACTCCTGGTTCCACTACAATCAGTGACAAAAGTTCAAGTTAAAGGCCCCCAGAGCAGGGAGCGATTCACCTCAGAAAATACTAGAGTGACTAAATGTGACTACCTTGACCCCCCCCCCCCCCTCCCTCTTCAGAGCAAGGACTGCTTGGGTGGAATTTATGCCCCTGAATCTAAGCTCCACTATTTACTGGAAGACTGTGCAAGTGATGTCCCTATGTGATTTGTCTTGCAAAGTGTCTATTGCATGGATAGTGCCTATATAAGTGACACATTTACTATTTTTGATTGCACTCTCACCAAGTTCTATTTGGGCATTCTGTACAACCCTAAACTAAGCCTCCAAGAGGGGTAACCTGCATGGTAGGTGCATCTCTGGCTGCTCTACTGGGCAGACTCACTGAGAAATTTTTAAGAAATCTTTGTGTAGTCCAATAAAGATCTGCAGTACCTTATTAATTCTCTACCTCCTATTGGCCTTGATTACTGGCAGATAGTTCCCTAGCCTCCTTAGAGAGGCCTCAGGTCATGCAAAATACAGCCAACAAATTTCTCTATGAGGTTGGGAGATTTGAACATTTTATTTATTTATTTTTTATGCTGTTCTCTTTAGAATCGGTGTGGTTTACATGTATACTAACAGGTACTTTTTATTCCCTTGTCCCTGAAGGGCTCACAATCTAAGTGTACCTGAGGCAATGGAGGGCTAAGTGGCTTGCCCAAGGCCACAAGGAGTGGCCATGGGACTAGAGACCCTAGTCCCTCTGGCCTGAGGTTGCTTGTCCCCATGTGAGAATTGAACCCCTGGCCCTCTGGCCTGAGGTAACCTGTCCCAACCACTGAGCCACTCCTCCCTCTCTTTTTCTCTACTAGTAGCATTGGCTTCCTATCTCTTTTGGGATCCAGTTTAAAATTCTTCTTCTGACCCATCAGGCTTTTTATACAGGACACACTCATTACCTTGCCTTTCTCATCACTCCGCATACCTCCGGTTTCTCTATTAGATCTTCTAATCTTCAACAACTGCTTCTTTCATCTCACTTTATCAGCAGGGTTGAGGAAACCTGGTGGGTCATTTTATATATCTAGCCCCGTTAAGGTGGAAGAAGAAGTCTTCAAAGTTACTGTAAGAGCTGAATCATATAATATGAAGTTTAAAAAAGCCATGAAGTCATTTTTTCCCTTAGACCTTCCCCTCATGCACCAGATAGTTCCGACCTCAGGGAGACTTGGTTAGGATCTGACAGTTGTCTACCTCATATTTCCCTTTGTTTTGATATAATTAATGGTAACTTTTTTTGTCTGTATACTATCGTATTTTGTCAGTAACAAGTTTATAGTTTATATTATTCAAATGTAATTGCCCAATTATATTATACCTCATCTCTGCTGTCATTTTATCTTTGTTAAGATGCCCTATCTATGTAATTCCTTAGAATCTGTAAATCACCTTGACATCTTTCATGAAAGGAAGATTATCAAATAAATAAATTTTAAGCATTAGATATACTGGTCTTTCCCTGTGATACATAAGACATCACTTTTGAGTACTGGCAAACATACTGCAATCCCAGCTATCAGAATTCTCCAGCAGGAAGTAACATAAGTTGCAGGGTCCCACAGGACCACACACAGTCCTTCCAGTGAAGTCTCCACAAGATGAGTGTTGTTCCAAACAAAATTAAACTGCTGACTTTAAAAAAATAGATATATCAGATGTACAAAATACAAAAAGAGACAACAGTCCAAAAACACAAAAAATACACAGTTCAAACATTCAAAAGAGACAAAAATCACAAAGTATAGTTTCTCACGATACCTAGATAAATTTTGCAGAATCCAACAGCTCCTAATTGGTCCCCTTCACCTTCAGAAACCCTCTTCTCCCACTTAGAAATAGTACCAATAAATTACAGACTGGTAGACAAAAATGCTTGTCCAGAAGATTATCTTGTAGACCGTGAAACAGGCAATCTGTACTTCCTCCTCTAGATGCCCGCTGCCATTTCCTTGCTGCTCTGTATGTCTCCTCCTGACCATTTCTGTTTGGACAGAAAGACCCATCCCATGCAGATTGACTGTATATACTGTGCACTGCCTAGTATACTCTCCTAAAAGAAATTTTCATGCCTTAAACATAGTTAGGCCATGTCAACCTTACGGTGTGTTTAGTTTATTAATTTTGGTGTGGTACAAAGAAAGCTCCTTCATCTGACTGAAGCAAATAAAGCATAGTTACTCACCTGTAAGAGGTGATCTCCGGGAACAGCAGAGATTTAGTCTTCACATATGGGTAACATCGGTACCGTCGGAGCCTGTGCGGGAGCGCTCCCCAGCATCCAATAGGAAAACTTTGGGGAGCATCCTACTGCGCCTGCGTAGCTGCCTTCCTGCCTTTCCAGCTCTCCCTCATCAGTTGAGTTTGCAAGCTGAGATAAAAGGAGAGTAGAAGAAGGACAACAACTCCTAGGGGAGAAGGGTGGGTTGTGAAGACTAAATTCCTGCTGTTCCCGGAGATGACCTCTTACAGGTGAGTAACTACGCTATCTCCAGGAACAAGCAGGAATGTAGTCTTCACATTTGGGACTCCCTAGCTCGGAGATGCCAGAGAGATGACCTCAGAGTGAGCTGTGGATCACAGGCATAACTAAGTAGGTCATATATCCTCCAAGGATATCTGGTATTGAAACACAGGACGGAGGGTAGGAGTTGATCTAAGTCTGAAAGAGATGCTGGAGAACAGCTTGGCCAAACAAGGCATCCCGATGGGAGTCCTTGTCCAGCCAATAGTGAGCAGCAAAAGTGTGGATAGAAGACCAAGTTGCTGCTTTGCATATCTCATCAATCACTACAAAGCATAGATTTGCCATGGAGGCAGCCATGGCTCGAACATTATGTGCAGTGACGTGACCCTCAAGAGAGAGTCCTGCACTTTCATAAGCAAAGAAGATGTAATCCAATATCCACCAGGATAGAGTTCGCTTAGATACTGGCAAGCCCAAGTGACTTGAGTCAAAGGAGATGAAAAGTTGGGAAGCATTTCTGTGCTCTCGAGTTCTCTGGAGATAAAAAGCCAAGGCACGTTTGCAATCCAGAGTGTGAAAGGCTGCCTCTGCCCTATAGGAATGAGGTCTAGGGAAAAAGACAGGAAGGTAGACTGACAGGTTTAAATGGAAGGACGAGACCACCTTTGGCATAAAGTGAGGATGAGTCCTAAGGACTACCTTATCATGGTGAAATCGTGTATAAGGAGGGTCAGCCACCAAAGGGTGGCTTGAGAAGCTCTCCTAAAACAACATTAAGATTCCATGCCCCTGGAGGGGGCTTAATGGAAGGCTTGGTTAATAGAAGACCCCTCATGAAGCATGCTACAAGCAGCTGAGAAGAGATGGGCTGGCCATCTAAGGGCTTGTGAGAGGCTGCAATTGCAGTTAGGTGTACTCCTACCAAATTGGTTTTGAGTCCAGAAGAAGATAGGTGGAGGAGATACTCAAGTAATGCAAGGGATTAGGATCCCTCTCAGAACACCAGAGAGCGAATCTACGCCACTTGAAGGCGTAGGAGCATCTGGTGGATGGCTTCCTAGAAGCCAAGAGGATGTCCTTAACCTCTTGGGAAAGGTTAACATCCTGGAAGGCTAAGCCCTCAGCAGCATGCAGTGAGATGGAGGGCCTGCGAATTGGGATGGAGCAACGCCCCCTCCTCCTGAGATAGGAGATCTGGAGCGGACCCCAGACCCCGAGACAGATGTAGAAGGCGAGGATATCACGGTTGTTGTGGCCAGCGTGCAGCTATGAGTATCATGTAGCCCCTGTCTCTCTGGAGTTTGAATGAGAGTAATGGGAGTGAAGGCATATAGGAAGCCTTGACCCCAGAGGAGGTGAAAAGCATCCACCTGCTGGCTGTCCGGTGCAGGAGTCCTCAAGGAGAAGCGAGGACGCTTGGCATTCTGAGGACTTGCGAACAGGTCTATCTCTGGGGTTCCCTAGATCTGAAAAATGTGAGCGACCTTGTCTGCATGGGGGGGGGGGGGGGGTAGAAGGACTCAACCCGTTTGTCCGCTAAGACATTGTGTTTGCCCAGAAGATATACCGCAAGTAGGTGAATGTGATGCTGTATGGCAAAAGATCAGATGCAGGGCTTTGCTGCAGAAGGTCCAAGAGCCTGTTCCACCCTGCTTGTTAAAGTAGAACATGGCTACTTGATTGTCTGTCTGGACTAGAACTGTGCGGAATCGAAGATGGTCCTGGAACACTTTGAGAGCATTGTGGATGGCTCTGAGTTTCAGTAGATTTATGTGGAGTTGTGATTCCTGATGAGACCAAAGCCCCTGAGTGGTGAGATTGTCCAGATGAGCTCCCCAGCCCAATTTGGACACATCCATCGTCAGGGTACATTGATGTGCTGGCATCTGAAAAGGTGACCCTATCAGGAGGTTTTCTGGGGATTGCCACCACTGGAGAGACGAGATTAGGCGGGTAGAGACTTTTACCTTGTCTCCCAGGCGACCTGATGCCTGAGACCACTGGGAAGCTAGTATCCATTGAGCTGTGCACATATGTAGACAAGCATATGGAACAACATGCACTATTGATGCCATATGACCCAGGAGTTGTAGCAGTTCTCGGGCAGTGAGGAAGTTCTTGAGGCATGCCTGAGATGCTAAGTGATTGAGTCAAGCACAGCGGGGTTGAGGCAGAAATGTGTCTAAGAGAGCCCCTATGAACTCTAGAGTTTGAGAGGGAATGAGTTGGGACTTTGTAGGATTTATTACAAATCCCAAGTGTTGCAGCACTTGCATGGTGCGTGAGAGGGCAAGACTGGCCTCTAGAGAGGTGTTTGCTTGAATGAGCCAGTCATCTAAATAAGGGAAGACAAATATCCCAAGAGTCCTTAGGAATGTGGCTACTACTGCCATGCACTTTGTGAAAACTCCTGGGGCAGAGGCAAGGCAGATAGGCAGGACTTTGTATTGATATAATGTCTCCCTTGGAACATGAAGCACAGGAACTTTCTGTGCTGTGAGTGAATAAGTATGTGAGTATATGCCTCCTTTAGATCTAGAGAACAGAGCCAATCCTGACTCTGGAGATAGGGGAGAAGGATGCCTAGGGAGATCATTTTGAATTTCTCCCGTAGTAGGTACTTGTTCAGTTCTCTGAACTCCAGAATGGGCCTGTACCCTTCTGTTTTCTTTGGAATGACTAAGTATGTTGAATAAAAGCCCATTCCCTGTTGGGATGGTGGAACTTCCTCTATTGTGCCCTGAAAGAGAAGGGGACCTCTTGCAACAACAGAGCAGTGAGAGGGGGCTGAGAGCGGAACTTTCTTGGAGGAGTCCGGGGGGGGGGGGTAGACTTCATAGATGAAGCTTGTACCCCTCCTGTACTATGGACAGTGTCCACTGCTCTGATGTGATAAGATGCCACCTGTGGACAAAGTGACAAAGTCTGCTGGGAATGTGGATGGGATCTGGAATCTCCAGAGGCAGAACGGCTATGTTCTCCAGAAAGGAGTCAAAGACCCTGAGGAGGCTGGGTCTGCTAAGGTGGCTGTGACTTAGGAGTCTGAGCCTTCTTTTGCTATTTTGATGGCTGCTGCCCCTTCTGAGGAACATGGTGTTGACACTGTACAGCAGGGGTGTAAGAAGGATAGTACTTCTTATTATAATTGAAAAAAAGCTTTCTTCACTGCCTTTTTCTTAGCTGGGTTGGCAGCAGATCTAGACAATCTATTAAGAGTGGTGTTCTCAGATTCTAACTGAGAGGCCTTGTCCTGCCAATCCTTACCAAAAAGATTTTCACCAGTGCAAGGGATATTAGTCAGTTTATCTTGAACCCATTGTTCAAGATCTGATGCTTGAAGCCAAGCAATCCTGCATGCACCGATACAGATAGATGAAGTTCTGCTGATGCACTCAAAACAGTTAAAAGTTGCCCTGTTAAACATTGAAACATTTTGAGAATGCTTTACAAGAGCAAGAAAATCTGCTCTCTTGTCATCAGGGAGAAGAGGAGCCATTAACTCCAAATCCTTAGCCACCTCTCTAAGGAACAAACCCATATAGAGAATGTAGGAACTTATCCTGGCCGATACCATGGAGGCCTGAAAACAATGTCGACCAAAGGTTTCGAGGGTTCTCGATTCCCTATCTGGAGGGTTCGAAGAATGTGTTTTAGCACTCTTTATTCAATGCATTGCCGATTCCACCACCATGGAATGGTGCGGTAATTGCACCTTTTGGAAACCGGGACACTCTGGTACCAAGTACATGGTACCAAGTCGTCGAGAATGTGGAGAGATGGTATGGGTGTCTCCCACCTACGAAGCATAAGGTCGTGAAGTATGCAATGAATAGGGAGAGTAGCAGCTTCCTTCAGGGCTGTAGGATATTGAAGAATTTCAAATCCTTCAGGCCTAAGCTCTTTCTCTGAAGTCCCCAAGCAACATCGCGAATAAAGTCTTGGAAAGACATGTCCTCCGGAGGGGACATGCGACATTGTGGAGACGGAGATCGGTCTTCCGGGAGAGTTCTCATGTCCTGGGTATCGGCCGATTCATCATCCAATGAATCGGAGTCCGAAGACTCAAAGTATCAACGGGCAGGGTGTTTCCGCTCTGCATGCACTCAATACTGATCAAAACTGGTAGCTAAAATCTGCGGTGCTGGAACCTCGGTACTGGAAACGGATTTGAGGGCCAGCATGGCTGGTAGAATGGTAAGCGGCAAAAAAGTCAATGCATATTCTATCAGTACTGGAGCCGGTACCGATGCCTGAGGGATTGACTGTAAAGGCTTTACCGGAACGGAGGTCGCCAGTAAGGCCATTAAGCTCCGCTCGATGGCCAGGATATGTTGATCCATGGAGCTTGCTGATGCTTGAGTATAGGTACCTGGAATTGCAGACCACGATCCTTGAGCATGGCATCAGGAGCTCTCCAGAGGTGGAGGTCTCGATAGCATCCTCGGACCCCACTAAGGCTTTGGAGGCAAAGTCCTCACACTGGGGTTGTTTGGCCGGTGTGTCCCCCTCCAGGGCAATGCCCTAGGCATCTCGATGCTTAGAAGGAGAGCTACCCTTGGAGGGCCGGCCAGTCTTCAAAGAAGACCTAGGTTTCGATACCTGAGATCCTTGGGAGGAAGATGAAGATCTCGATGACGTCGATGCTAAAGATACTGCATTGGAGGCAAAGAGGGTGCCTAGTTTTGCAGCTCGGTTCTGTAGGCCTCTCTTTGTCACCTTCCTACAGAGAGGACATTCTGACGGTTGATGATCCGGTCCTAAGCATTTTAGACACCAGTCATGTGTGTCTGTAACCGAAATGGTATTGCCACATTTGGAACACTTCTTAAAACCACTGGATGGTTTTTCCATTTTGTCTGTGACAAAAGGGGAGGCCTAAGTCTAAGATGACGTTGATGCGCCTGAAGGAAGAAATGATTCTTTTCCTCACAGAAGATTTTTATTTTTTAAAGAAAGAAAAAAAGTAAGAAAGAACCGACGGGGGTCGACGGGAAGGCTGACGCAACCACAAAAAATAAGAAAGGACATATTTTCTGCGGTGACAGGAATTGCTTCTTGTCGGCTCCGTTGAAAATGAAGAAATGAGGAGGGAGAGCTGGAAAGGCAGGAAGGCAGCTACGCAGGCACAGTGGGATGCTCCCAAAAGCTTTCCTTTTGGATGCTGGGGAGCATTCCTGCACGGGCTCCGTCGGTACCGACATTACACATATGTGAAGACTATATTCCTGCTTGTTCCTGGAGATACAAAAGGTACCAGCTACAAACAAGGGCGTAACCTTTTATCTGCAGCATAATGTACCTCCAATGATCAAAGGGGAAGATGGCAAAAGCATATACACATTAGCTCTAAAGCAGAGTGATTCATAGTTGGGTCATTAGATTAGGGTTGAATAAAATATGATCCCTCTTTAGGTTACCATGATCTCCATGGTGATGCCAGAGTAGCCAAGTTACCCATTTCCAGGAGTGAGATTTTTCCCGGTTCTTGTTTTAAATTTGCTTTGCAATGCAGTATGGTATTTGTAGTCCCTGATTTTAGCCATAGGAATCAGTGCTACAAGTCCCATAATGCAGCACAATGAGCTTATCAGAAATCCAGGACTGGTTTAAAATCTCACTCCTGGAACTAGGTAACTTGACAACTCTGTGATGCTGTCCAGAGCTGGTACAGGTTCTTGCTCAGATTAGGAAAATTCTGTGTTCTCTGCTTTTCCGCACTGGAAGCCTTGCCAAGTGTGCTTGTCTTTTAAAGTAAGAGCTTAAGTCTTTCCAGGGTACCCATGGTTCTTTGTAACCTGTAGCCCTCTGGTTTCTGGTATCTGATAACTGTTTGTCATCAATGAATCAGTATTTTGTTGCGTTTACACAACAGTTTGAGATGTAAAAGGTTAGTTCTGCCTAAGATTACTAAGTATCTCTCAGATTCAATAACTTATACAAGCTAAGAGTCCCTTACTTAAATCAAAAAAGCTAGGGGTAGCCTAACAGAGGAACAAAGGCATCACTGTAAATCTGTTCAGTGTTTAACCTGAGTGACAAATTGTCACACAGCAAAGCACTGCTTTGTATAATTCTAGTTAATGAAAAACTGCCAGAGAAGATTTGCTGCATGGCCCACTAATTAACACACTCTGCTGCCAAGAAGAAGACTTGGTTTCAATCCAAGCTGAGGCTTGAAAAGCATTTGAGTAGGGCATCCCAAACCTGTCCTTGTGACCTCTATAGTCAGTCAGGTTTTCAGGATATCCACACAGAATTTACATGAGAGAGATTTGCATGCACCAGCTTTCCTATATGTGCATTTGCAGTGTGAATATCTTGAAATTCCAGCCGATTGTTGGGACACCAGGACAATTTTGAGAAGGCTTGCCTTAGAGGTTGAGCTTAGTGGTTATAGAACAAAGACAGTGTCATGGAGATGCCCCTTTTCCAAGTTTTAACATTCTGGAACTTTTTAAAAACTGGCATTACAATGGCCATGCATTGACTCCTGATCTAGGACTGCACCCAGTTTCACCCTTGTAGTGTAGTGTCTTACTAATCTGTTATATTTAAGTAAGTCTTGTTTTACTAATCTGTTATATTTTTTTTGAAGGTGTGAATAAACAGGTAGACCAAAGTGAGCCGGTTAATATAGTGCAGCGATGGCGAACCTATGGCACGCGTGCCAGCTGTGGCACGCGAAGGCCTTACAGCTGGCACGCGTGAAGGTCCGCAAAAAAAGAAAAAGCGGGCTCTGGCTGCTGCCGCGGACGCGGCAGCATGCAGTGTCCCGCGGGGCCCCCTCCGCCCGCTAAGCCCCTCTGCATGGGCTTTCAGATTCGCGCGGTAGACAGCGTCTCCCTCGCGTCTCTGTTAAGCCCGTTGGGGTTTATGGGAAATTTCCCATCAGCCCCTTTTGACGCGAGGGTCTGATGGGAAATTTCCCATTAGCCCCTGCGGGCTTTAACAAGAGACCGGAGGGAGACGCTGTCTCCCTCGCGAATCTGAAAGCCCTTGCAGAGGGCTTAGCAGGCGGAGGGGGGCCCCGCGGGACACTGCATGCTGCCGCGTCTGCGGCAGCAGCCAGAGCCCGCTTTTTCTGTTTTTAAATTTGCCGGGGGGAGGGGGGGGTTAGGACTGCTAATGGGCGAGGGGGGGGGGGTAGGACTGCTAATGGGCGGGGGGGGTTTGGACTGCAAATGGGCTTGGGGGGGGTAGGACTGCTAATTGGCTAGGAGGGGGGGGGGTTAGGACTGCTAATGGGCTAGGAGGGGGGGGGTTAGGACTGCTATAATGGGCTGGGGGGGGGTTTGGACTGCTAATGGGCTAGGAGGGGGGGTTAGGACTGCTAATGGGCTAGGAGGGGGGGGGGGTTAGGACGGCTAATGGGCTGTGGGCTGATGGGGGCTGTCTGGAAATGGGGTGATGGGGGGGTTAGGACGCTAATGGGCTGGGGGGGGTTTGGACTGCTAATGGGCTGGGGGGGGGTAGGAACTGCTAATGGGCTAGGAGGGGGGGGTTAGGACTGCTAATGGCTAGGGGGGGTTAGGACTGCTAATGGGCTGTGGGTGATGGGGGCTGTCTTGGAAATGGGGGGATGGGGGGTTAGGACTGGTAATGGGCTATGGGGGGGGGTTAGGACTGCTAATGGGCTAGAGAGGGGGGTTAGGACTGCTAATGGGCTAGGGGGGGTTAGGACTGCTAATGGGCTAGGGGGGTTAGGACTGCTAATGGGCTAGGAGGGGGGGGGTTAGGACTGCTAATGGCTAGGGGGGGGTTTAGACTGCTAATGGGCTGGGGGGGTTAGGACTGCTAATGGGCTAGGAGGGGGGTTAGGACTGCTAATGGGCTAGGGGGGGGTTTAGGACTGATAATGGGCTAGGGGGGGTTAGGATGCTATGGGCTGTGGGGTTGATGGGGGCTGTCTGGAAGTGGGGTGATGGGGGTTAGGACTGGTAATGGGCTATGGGGGGGGTTTAGGAATGCTAATGGGCTAGTGAGGGGGGGTTAGCACAGCTCAGGGGCTAGGGGGGGGTAAGGACTGATAATGGGCTGATGGGGAGGGGTTTAGACTGACTTGAGGTGGGCTGTTGGGTGGGGTTAGGACTGGAAATGGGCTGATGGGGGGGGTTAACACTGGAGGTTGGTCTGATGGGGTTAGGACTGGTAATGGGCTATGGGGGGGCTTGGAACAGAAAAGGGCAGATGGGGAGGGGTTATCACTAGATGTGGGCTGATGGGGTTAGGACTGGTAATGGACTGTGGCTGATGGGGGGGTTAGGACTGGCAATGGGCTATGGGGGGCTGACTGGAAGTGGGGGGTTAGAGGACTGGTAATGGTTATAGGGGGGGCTTAAACTGAAAATGGGGTGATGGGGGGTTAGGACTGGAAGTGGGTTGATGAGGGGGGGATAGGACTGGTATTGGGTTGGGGGGCTGCTGATAGGACTGGAAATGGGCTGATGCAGGGACTAGAAGGGAATGGATGCTGGGTGAGGCTGGAAACTAGAAAGGGGAGTGGTGTTGGGGAGGATTAGAATGGGATGGGGCTGGGAGAGTAAAATGGAGAGGGGGAAAAATATTTTGTGTGAGGGAATAAAAAATCTACAATTGGGCCGGGTATTGGGAGAGTAAGTGGGGATTGAGGATGGAGGGTAAATTTTGAGTAGATGAAATAGGAATGAGGAAGGAAGAGCCAAAGGAGAAAGATTAGTATGTTAAAGCAGATGTAGAGAGAGAATGACAGAATAAAGGACAAATGGACAGCAGTATGGAGAGTTAGCAGAAGACACGAAGCAGAAACCAGAAGAAAGTGGCTGGAAACAATTGCAACTGAAAAAAAATGCACAAAGGTAAGAAAAATATCTCTTTATTTGAATTTATTAACTGGAATATTTCAGCTCTGGAAATGTGCATCATTAATTTTTGCGCTTTGTTTAGTACAAGAGGAAATTAATATATAGTTTTATTTCTACAGTGTTGTTGTATATTCCAAGTTTGGCTTGTGGTTCCCCTTTAATTATTGTCTTCCTGTTTCTAAATTGTGATTCCTTGTTTGGTGATGGTCTGTTCTGCATGTGTAACTGAGCTGAGGTATTCTGTTTATATAATTCTATTTGACATTGCCACTTGTTCTTTCCCCCGTAGGTCATGTAGTGTTGTTCTCTCAGATGAATTGGTTTAATATTTGCAGTGTTCCCTTTAGATAGGAAGAGTATGGAGCATAGTGAGACCTGGTAGAGCTGTTAGGATACGGCGGGTTTGCTATGGGTTCTAAATGGGCAGCGTTTGTAGTAGTTCCTAATGTGCCTCTGGCGGTGGTACTGGATTTAGTAATGTAGAAACATTTTAGTCTTTATTTATCGATATACTCTTTAAGAGGCATGTTTACTATAAGTTTGTGTATGGTAACATTATGCTATTATTTTTGCTAATGAAGCACCTTATGCAAATGGGGCTTTAATTGACGTGCTGGCACTTTGAGGAAATTCTTTGGTTTTGTGCGGCTGTTTGGGCACTCGGGCTCAAAAAGGTTAGCCATCACTGATATAGTGTATCGGGATTTTCAGAAAACCTTTGACAAGGTCCCTCATGAGAGACTCTTGGCCAAATTAAAAAGTCTTGGGATTGGAGGCAGTGTACTATTGTGGATTAGGAACTGGTTAAAAGATAGAAAGCAGAGAGAAGGTCTCAAATGGCCAGTTTTCTCCGTTGAGAAAGGTGAATAGTGGATTAGGGATTTGTACTGGGTCCGCTGCTTTTTAACATATTCATAAATTACCTGGAAAGGAGAATAACGAGAGAGGTGATCAGATTCGCAGATGACACAAAATTATTAAAAGCTGTTAAAATTCAAGAGGATTGTGAAAAACTGTAAGAGGACCTTGATACATTGGAAGATTGGACGTCCACATGGTAGATGAAATTTAATGTGGACAAGTGCAAAGTTATGCACCTAGGAAAGAACAACCCAAACTATAGTTACACAATGCAAGGTTCCATATTAGGAACCACTAACAAGGAAAAAGATTTAAGTGTCATTGTGGATAATACGTTGAAACCCTCCACCCAGTGTGCAGCGACAGCCAAGAAAGCAAATAGAATGCTACGAATCATAAGGAAAGGAATGGAGAATAAAACCAAGGACATTACAATGCCTCTGTATCATTCCATGGTGCAATTGCACCTTGAATATTGTGTGCAATTCTGGTTGCCATATCTTAAAAAAAGATATAGTGGAATTAGAAAAGGTACATAGAAGAGCCACAAAAATGGTCAAGGGGATGGAAGGATACCCCTATGAGGAAAGGCATAAAAGGTTAGGGCTTTTCAACTTGGAAAAGAGATGGCTAAGGAGAGAGATGATAGAGGTCTATAAATTAATGAATGTAATGGAAAGGGTAAACGTACATCGGTTATTTATGCCATCATTTTATTTTATTTATTTATTACAATTTCTTATATACCGCACTATTTGACATCAGCGCGGTTTACATTAAAACAAAAGGACCAGAACAACAGGCTGTTCGGTTTTACAGAGAACAGGTGTACAAACTTGGATAACATGGGTGAACTATTTACATAAAATATCTATAAGTAGGCGTGATGACAAAGCTCTAGAGGTAACATGTGGTTACTTTCTTTGGTGGGGTTATCTAGGCTTCATTGCTGACTGGGTAGTACTTGAGGAACAGGTGATATTTGAGTGCCTTCCTGAACTGAGATAAGTCAACGATAGCACGAATGTCAGATGGTAGAGCATTCCAGCATCTTGGGGCGAAAAATTTGAAGGCCCTATTCGCCGTTGTCAGGTTGCATTTTGTCAGGGACTTCGGAATTATTAGAGAGTTCAAAGCTGTTGGTCTTCTGGATCTGTTAGGTGGCACGGTGTGAATGAGTTCTGTAAGTGAGGAGGATGAGAGACCATTGATGGCCTTGAAGGTCAGGAGTAAGGTCTTGAAAACAAGCCTTCCGTGTATGGGGAGCCAGTGAAGCTGCTTCAGGATAGGCATCACATGGTCACTCCTAGAGGCTCCATGGAGGACCCTTGCTGCAGCATTCATGGCAAGCTGTAGCGGGTTCAAGGTAGATTGTGGGAGGCCTTGTAAAATGGCGTTGGCATAGTCGAAGTGGGGTAAGATTAGTGCTTGGTATATAGTCTGGAAGTCATCTGGATCTAATAAGGAACGCAGATGCCTGAGTGTACGGATCTTGAAGTATATTGCTTTTACTATATTGCCTATGTGTGATTTCATATCAAGACGTTGGTCCAACGTGACCCCAAGGTATCTTATTGTGTCTTTTGTCTGCAGATCCGCTTCCTTAACTCTTACATGGGATGGTGGAGTAAAATTGGGGTCTCTCGTGATGAAGAGTACCTCAGTTTTCTTGTGTTGAATATGGAGGTTTTGAGATTGGAGTCATTCTGAAACTGCGTTGAAGCATTCTATCAGGGGGGAAAGGTCCATTTGATCCGTAGAGAACGGCATGTATAAGAGTATATCGTCTGCATATATCAAACAGTTCACATTGAAAGATCTGATGATACTGCAGATGGGGCTGCATGTATATGTTGAACATGAGTGATGATAGAGAGGAACCTTGCGGTACACCTTGTGTTTGATGGAAGGATTTTGATTCTTCTGATTATAAAGTAGATAGACTAGGGGACACGCAATGAAGGTAAAATGTAACCCATTTGAGACTAATAAGAGAAAATATTTTTCCACTCAATGCGTAATCAAACTCTGGAATTTGATACCGTAGGATGTAGAGAAAGCTGTTAGTGTAGCTGGGTTTAAAAAAGGTTTGGACAAGTTCCTGGAGAAAAGGTCTATAAACCATTATTAAAGAAGACCCGGGAAATGCACTGCTTGCCCACATACAAGCATTGGGGAACCTGTGTGTCTTTTTGGGAACCTGCCAGGTACTTGAGACCTGGATTGGCCACTGTTGGTAACAGGATACTGGGCTTGATGGACCTTGGTCTGACCCAGTAGGGCATTTCTTATGTTCATAAGTTCTTATGTTCTAGGAGTCTTATATGGAAAACAGCTTCAGTTGAAGGGCTTATGAGGGTCATGCACAATCACGTAAGAAAGAATCATCACTCAAATTGTTTCTCAGGTCAAGAAAAATGCACTTAAAATTATAAATCAATAAAAACAAAAATTCACTCCAGGTTTTCCAGGCTGCCAAAAACTTAAGTTGCAAATCACACAGGATATTCTCATTAAATTCCTAGAGTCTCTAATCCTTAGGGCAGGTATACAGTCTCAAGTAGAAAATTACTCTCTTCCTTTTGTAGGTCAATCCTCTAGCTTCTTTAGAATTTCTTCAACAATTGGGCCTCCTTCTATTTCCCCACAGGGTTTTCTTTCATTCTAACCACTGAAAAGACTTAAGCAAACCCTCTTCTCTCAAACAATGATTTATATAAACACCTTAGGGAACCAGCATGCCAGGCAATGGCTTTCCTCTCCTTGGACAGGATTCCTGTATTCTAGGATATTCCTCCTCACACAATGTTTGCGGACAAACACCTTCTCTCCAAACAGAAGGAAAAAGGATCTCTTCTCTCTACCCAAGGAAACCCCAGTTATAAAACTCCCTTGGCTGTCCCTATCACTAACATAGACCAACCTCTGACTCATGAAGTGATCTTTACCATCTGACTCTCATGATCAGGAAAAGGGGCAGCAGCTCCTTCTCTGACTTCACATCACTGACCAGCCCCAAGCCTGGAATGCTCCTCACTTTTAATATAACAGATAAAAATTGGTGTAGATCATTTAGAAAATTATAATTAACAATTTTAACAAAATCTTTAAAAAAATTTAATTACCAGAACAAAATGAAATGTATGTAGGAGATATTTGTTTTTATGTTTAATCTTATTGCAACTGTGTCAATTATGATTATCGCAAAAAGCAAAATATCAAGTTTTTACAAATAAATATGAGAAATACATAAAGCATAGTTACTCACTTATAACAGGTGATCTCTGGGTACATCAGGAATTTAGTCTTCACATATGGGTGACGTCGGAACTGACGGAGCTCGCGCAGGAACGCTCCCCAGTGTCCTATAGGAAAGCCTTTGGGAGTACTCCACTGTGCCTGCATGACTGCCTTGCCACTCTTCTGACTCTCTCTCCTCAGTTGGGTTAGTAGCTGAGAAGGAAGGGGAAAAATAACCCTACAACTCCATGGGGAGGAGGGTGGGTTGTGAAGACTAAATTCCTGCTATTCCCGGAGATCACCTGCTACAGGTGAGTAACTACGCTATCTCCAGGAACAAGCAGGAATGTAGTCTTCACATATGGGAGTCCCTAGCTCCCAGATCTTCAGGAAAGTTGGAAACCAGGTCAGAAAGGTCAGACTGGGTTCAGTTGTACATAGACATCCCCGCCATGGAGATCTGGATTAAAGAGTGTGGGCAGGTGGAGGAGTTGTAGCTATGTTCCAAACAGATGCTGGAGGACCACCTGGCCGAAGGATGCATCCCGGCTGGAGTCCTTGTCCAAGCAGTAGTGGGCGGCAAAGGTGTGGATGGAGGACCAGGTTGCTGTTCGGCATTTTTTATCAATGGCTACTGAGCGTAGATTGGCTACAGAGGATGCCATGGCTCGGACATTGTGAACAGTGATGTAGCCTGTGAGGGAGAGTCCTGCTTTATCATAAGCAAAAGTGATGCAGTCTGCTATCCATCTGGAGAGCGTATGCTTTGTTAGAGGAAGCCCCAAGTGAGTGGGGATCAAAGGAAAAAGAAGAACCGAGGAGAGGGAGTCAGAACAGCGGGAAGGCAGTCACGCAAGTGCAGTGGAGTGCTCCCAAAGGCTTTCCTATAGGATGCTGGGGAGCGTTCCCGCGCAGGCTCTGTTGGTGCCGATGTCACCCATATGTGAAGACTACATTCCTGCTTGTTCCTGGAGATAACATTTATACAAAAATTACAAAAGTATAAATAAATTTTGATTGGTAGATATAAATTAAATAAACAAAATCAAAGTAAGAAAATTGACGGTAATTATATTGAATAACTGGGATTAAAAATTCATAAAAGCTTTGGCACCCTTTTACTAAAATATGGTAGGTTTTTGCACTTAACGCATATTTAGCACAAAAACTAACATGTGTTAACTGCAAAGCCCCTGTGGTAACTAGCAGGAGCATGACCATCTTGTTCCCAACAGTTAACATGTGGCTATGTACACTAACATGTAGTAAAAGAACCACAGATGCAAACGCCACCCGCTGAGGTGGCATTAGGTGTATCTGTGCTAATTTTAACATTGACAGAGTATGATATGTACTTCCGCACTAACTTCAATATGCTCCCCATGCACACTCTCCACCCCTAATCTGCCTGTTCGGCATCCTAATGTGTGATTGGTAGTTAGCGTAAAAATCAGTGTGTGTTAACTGTAATGCTCATGCGGAAACAGTTACCACATGCCAAACTGAACATTAACTGCATACGAGGTGTGATCAAAAAATATCAGGACATATTGTGTAGCTATATAACAATACGTCACAAAACGGTGCTATTAAGGATGCAGTGACCTAGTTATGTGTTCTGCATGTGCAGATTGTAGCATGGCTGCAGCACACCTGTACTTTTCTTAATCACATGATGTTTGGTATTGTGTAAAGCATAGTTACTCACCTGTAACAGATGATCTCCGGGAACAGCAGGAATTCAGTCTTTACATATGGGTGACATCGGTACTGATGGAGCCCGTGCTGGAACGCTCCCCAGCATCCAATAGGAAAGCTTTTGGGAGCATCCCACTGTGCCTATGTAGCTGCCTTCCCGCCTTTCCCACTCTCCCTCCTCAGTTGAGTTTGTAGCTGAGATAAAAGGAGAGGAGAAAAGAAACTTACAAATCCTAGGGGAGGAGGGTGGGTTCTGAAGATTAAATTCCTGCTGTTTCCAGAGATCACCTGTTACATGTGAGTAACTACGCTATCTGCAGGAACAAGCAGGAATGTAGTCTTCACATATGGGACTCCCTAGCTGGAAGATACCAGAGAGAGACCTTGTAACCAGTAGTGGTTCTCCTCAGGAGGGGCTGAAAGAGGTCATGGATCCTCCATGGATGTCTGATATCGAATTTCCGGGACGGAGGGTAGGACTTGCTCTAAGTCTGAAAGAGATGCTGGAGAACAGCCTAGCCAAACATGGCATCCCGGCAGGAGTCCTTGTCTAGACAGCAGTGAGCAATGAAGGTATGGACCGAAGATCAAGTTGCTGCTTTGCAGATTTTCCAAAGACCAAAAGATTCCAACGCTCAATACCCCCAGAAAACACTATTCTTTTAGTCGGAGCACGCCAACCCAGTGCCGGGAAACCACTCCAGGCACCACTGTGGCAACTCCTTTTATTAAGACGTTTTTATGTGGATAATGGATTAAGACCTTTAGGTGGCGTGAGCAACGTTGGATATATTCACTGAACTCTGTTACCCCTAAAGGTCTTAACCTTCAAGTGGATTGGCATACTATTATCTGAGTGACATTTTGGAGGTTCCCATCTAGGGTTTCTCTGTGCAGTGGGATTCCCTCTGTTTGGGTTTTCTCTGTTTTGTGATTGGTGGCTTCGATTTTTCAATGGAAGCTGACGTCAGACGCCGATGTCTATTTGGTGCGTTACACCTCCGTGGTTTCTTATTCATGCTTTTCTTCTTGCCAGTTGTAGATGGACCTGAAGCAGGGTTTTGCAACATTTTTGATGAGGAACCCGAAACGTGAGCCGCGTCGTCATTGTTGAATCACTGGCATATTTGAGCTGCGTTGGATGGCACTCTTCAAAAGCTAAGTTTTGGATTTCTCTTTTTTATCCACATAAAAACATCTTAATAAAAGGAGTTGCCACAGTGGTGCCTGGAGTGGTTTCCCGGCACTGGGTTGGCGTGCTCCGACAAAAAGAATAGTGTTTTCTGGGGGTATTGAGCGTTGGAATCTTTTGGTCTTTGGGATATTTAGGTTGATTCCATTTGGTTTACTGATTTTGGATTGCTTTGCAGATTTTGTCAATAGCTACAGAGCGTAGGTTCGCCATCGAGGTGGCCATGGCCTGATCATCATGGGCAGTGACATGACTTTCTAGAGACAGGCTTGCCGTATTATAAGCAAAAGAGATGCAATCTGCTATCCATTTGAAGAGGGTACACTTGGATACTGGCAACCCTAAATGACTAGGGTCAAAGGAGATGAACAATTGAGAAGCTTTTCGGTGCTCGAGTCCTTTGAAGGTAGAATGTTAAAGCACATTTACAATCTAGGGTGTGGAGGGTTATCTCTGCCCTAGATGGATGTGGTCTAGGGAAAAAGACAGGAAGATATACTGCCTGATTTCAGATGAAAGGGCGAAACAACTTTCGGCATGAAGTGAGGATGAGTCCTAAGGACAACTTTGTCATAGTGGAACAGAGTATAAGGCAGGTCGGCCACCAAGGTCTGAAGCTCACTAATGTGTCTTGCTGAGGTGAGTGCAATAAGGAAGATAACCTTCCATGTTAGAAACTTGAGTGAGGTTGTGGCTAAAGGTTCAAAGGGCGGTTTGAGAAGTTTCCCCAGAACCACATTAACTCGACCCGACAGCAAACTCGACCCGACAAGAACAGATTCTTACCGTCCAATCTCAAGTATCTACTAGCCAAACTCATCGAGAAAGTGGTTCAAATACAACTGCAGCAACACACAGACATATCAGCTCCATTGGATCCCTGCCAGCATGGTTTCAGAGAATCTCACGGCGTTGAGACTCTACTCACCTTACTGACCAACACCCTATCTAGAGGGATTGACATGATTGAAAACGGCTTTGTATTCATTTTCCTTGATATTGCTGCAGCATTTGACTCTGTTAACCATGAGTAACTCCTCTATCGACTTCAGGAAAAGGGAATCCATGGCTTGGCCTGGGAATGGTGTAAATCCTATCTAGCAAACCGTTGGCAACATGTACGAAAAGGATCCTCAACATCTAAACCATTCCATCAACAAGGAGTACCCCAAGGATCTCCCTATCTGCTCTACTTTTTAATGTATATATGCAACCGATCTGTGATATCATCCGATCATTTAATATATCCAGTCTGATATATGCAGATGATGTCTTAATAGTCACCCCAATTAAAATCATGCATCCCGACCTATCCTCACTAGTAGAGTGCTTCAACGCGATCACTGACTGGCTCTTATCCCAGAATCTACGTATAAACTTCAAGAAAACCGAAGTCCTATTTATAACTAAGAACAAGAACTTCTCTCCCCCCACCTCTTTGAAGGTACGAGATGCAGAACTGCCATGTAAATCGGTCATACGCTACCTGGGTGTCACAATAGACCAACAACTCAACTTCAAGGAGCACATAAAGAATACCACCAAGGCCATTTACAATAAGATACGGACATTAAGAAACCTAAGACCTCTACTTGCCCCAGACGATTTCAGAACGATATTCCAAACGCTTGTAATGCCGCATTTCGACTATGCTAACATCATCCTACAAGGACTTCCTAAGAATACCCTCAATCCACTTCAGATGGCAATGAATACAGCAGCCCGCATTCTTTGCGGCATATCCAGAAAAGATCACATCACACCCATACTCATGGACCTACATTGGCTACCGGTGCAATCCAGGATCACTTACAAGGTACTACTACTAACATTTAAAGCAATTAACAGACTATCCCCCCTTTCCCTCTCCGCACTCTTGACCATCACTCCTGCAAACAGGCTAAGAAGGTCAGTATCCGTCAATACGCTGACTATACCAATTGAATTTACTAAATGTTCTCAAACAACTAGAAACCGAACTTTTGCATTCTATGCTCCTAAATGTTGGAATGACCTCCCACCTCAACTCCGATTAATCAATGACCTTTCGCAGTTCAGAAAAGCCCTTAAACACCATTTATTCTGCTTACACTTTGTCAACCCGAACTCAACACAATCATTCCCCACACCACAATCTACACACGCAGCCTCGAATGACCCACCAACACAACCACCGATGAGACACAAAACAGACCTACACTCAGGAACTCCCTTAATGATCATAGATTTTAAGGTCTTCTCCGTTACAACTTACCAAGTTGATATATAAACTGTAAATAGTTCACAACTATTGTTGTTAATTGTATATAGTTTCCCCTGTTACATTCCCAAGTTACAGACCCTGTTACAATGTATGCAAAAGATCCTGTTCTGATGCAAGTTTCTGTTATTTGTAAAACGCACTGATACCAAATAGCGCGGTATATAAGAACTGTAAATAAATAAATAAATAAATAAATAGAAATAAATTAAGATCCCCTGCCACTGGCAGTGGTCTGATGGGAGGCTTGGTTAGTAGAAGCACTCTCATAAAGCGTGAGACAAGCAGCTGTGAGGAGATGGGCTGCCCATCTAAGGGATGATGAGAGGCTGAAATTGCACTTAAGTGTACACTGACCGAGTTGGTCTTGAGACCAGAGGAGGAAATGTGGTGGAGATATTTAAGAAGTACCTCCACCGGAGCCGAGAAGGGATTAAGATCCTTTTGTGAATACCAAAGTGAGAATCTGCACCACTTAAAGGCATAGGAACGTCTGTTGGATGGCTTTCTGGAAGTTAAAAGGATGTCCTTAACCTTCTGAGAAAGGTTAAGGTGCTGAAAAGCTATGCCTTCAGCAGCCATGCTATGAGGTGGAGAGACTGCAAATTGGGATGGAGCAGCATCCCCTCCCTCTGAGAGAGAATATCTGGAGCAGATCTGAGATCTATCAGCTGAGTCTGATAGACTTTTGAGAAAAGGAAACCACGACTGACATGACCAGTGTGGGGCTATAAGTATCATGGAGCCCCTGTTGGCCTGGAGCTTGAACAGAGTTTTGGGAATCAGGGGAATGGGGGAAAGGCATAAAGTAGGCCCTGTCCCCAGTGGAGGTGAAAAGCATCCACTGGCTGATTGTCCAAGGTGAGAGTCCTGGTGCAGAGGTGTGGAAGCTTGGCATTCTGCAGGGTGGCAAAGAGGTCTATCTCTGAAATTCCCCAGATCTGAAAGATGTAGGTTGCCGTGTCTACATGGAGAGACCATTCGTAAGAAGTATCCGACTCAGTTTGTCTGCCAAGACATTCTGCTTGCCTGGAAGATACACTGCCTGTAGGTGAATGTGATGAGCGATGGCAAAGGACCAGAGATGTAGAGCCTTCCTGCAGAGGGACTAAGAGTCTGTCCCTCCCTGCTTGTTCACATAGAACATGGCCACTTGATTGTCGGTTTGGACCAGAACTCTATGGTAACAGAGATGTTCCCAAAATTTTATTATTTATTTATTTATTAACATTTTTTATATACCGCACTATTCGTTATCAGCGCGGTTTACATGGAACAAGAAATACTTTCAGAGCACTGAAGACAGCTCGAAGTTCCAGGAGATTTATCTGAAGTCATAACTCCTGAGGTGACCAGAGGCCCTGAGTGGAAAGGTGCTCCCCAGCCCAGTTTGGATGCATCCGTCATCAGGGTACATTGATGTTGAGGCATCTGAAAAGGTGACCCTACAAGGAGATTTTCTGGGGTAGACCACCACTGGAGAGATACCGACAGGGGAGGGGGGGATACTAGTATCTTCTCCCCGGGCCCGCCTGAGGCTTGAGTCCAATGGGAAGCAAGAGCCCATTGAGCTGTGCGCATGTGGAGGCAGGCATATGGGACTACATGCACTGTCGATGCCATATGACCCAGAAGCTGAAGCATTTCCCTGGCAGTAAGAGAGTCTCTGAGACGTGTCTGAGACGTGCCTGAGAAGCCAGCTGATTGAGTCGAATGCAGCGGAGTTGGGGCAGATATGCTATTGACTGCTGAGTGTTCAAGAGAGCTCCTATGAACTCTAGAGTCTGAGGGGAACTAGTTGGGACTTTGGGAGATTTACAATGAATTCCAATGGCTGTAGCACCTGCATGGAGCGTGAAAGAGGCATGCTGGCTTCTTGAGATGTGCTTGCTCTTATAAGCCAGTCGTCTAGGTAAGGGAAGACAAATATCTCCAGAGTTCTTAGGAATGCGGCTACGACCGCCATGCACTTTGTGAAGACTCTTGGGGCAGAGGACAGTCCGAATGGAAGGACCTTATATTGATAGTGCCTTCCCTGGAACATGAAGCCGAGGAATTTTCTGTGTTCTGGATGAATAAGGATATGAGTGTGTGCTTCCTTTAAGACTAGAGAACAGAGCCAGCCCTGATTCTGGAGACAGGGAAGAAGGGTCCCTAGAAAGACCAACTTGAACTTTTCGCGTACGAGAAACCTGTTTAAGTTTCTGAGGTCCAGAATGAGCCTGTATCCTCCTGTTTTCTAAGGGATAAGTATGGAGAATAGAAACCCATTCCCTGCCGGGATGTTGGAACCTCCACTTTCGCGCCCTGTAGTAGAAGAGAGGTGACTTCTTGCAACAGCAGAGCAGTGAGAAGCGGCTGAGAACAATACTCTCTTGCTGAGGTAAAGGGGGGCAGGCTTTGTAGATGATGCCTGTACCCCTCTCTCACTATCTTTAATGTCCACTGCTCTGAGGTGAACAGATGCTACCTGTGGGCATAATGGCACAGTCTGTCAGCTTTGTGGAGGGGATGAGGGATCTCCATAGGCAAAGCAGCTATGTTCTCTAGGAAGGAGTCAAAAACCAGGAGTAGCCTGAGTCTGCTAAGCTGGCTGCGTCTTAGGAGTCTGAGACTTCTTCTGCTGTTTTGGATGCTGCTACCCTTTTTAAGGAGCATGATGCTGACACTGAGAAGCCTGGGTGTAAGAAGAATAATACTTCTTTTTATTAAAGAAGGATTTCTTTGCTGCTGCCTTCTTTTTAGCTGGGTTGGCAGTACATCTGGAAAGCCTAGTCAGGGTAGTGTTCTCAGATTCCAACTGAGACGCTTTGTCTTGCCAATCCTTGCCAAAAAGGTTTTCATGGGTGGAAGGAATATTTCCCAACTTATCTTGAACCCATTGTTCAAGATCCGATGCTTGCAGGCATGCAATTCTGCGTGCACCGATGCAGATCGATGTAGCTCTACTGGTGCACTCAGAGCAATCAAAGGTTGCCCTATTGACAAACTTTGAGACGTTCTGGGCATGCTTGACTAGGGTGAGGTAGTCCGCCCTCTTGTCATCAGGGAGAAGAGGAGCCATTGATTCTAAATCCCTAGTTACCTCCTTGAGGAACATACCCATGTAGAGTATGTAGGAGCTAATTCTGGCTGATAGCATGGAAGCCTGAAAGCAACATCGACCTAAAGCTTAAAGGGTTTTCGATTCTGTACCTGGAGGGTTAGAAGAATGTGTCTTGGTGCTTTTGATTCGATGCATTGCCAACTCTACTACATCAAATGGTGCAGCAATTGTGTTTTTTGAAAACTGGGACATTCTGGTACCCAGTACATGGTATCGAGCCATCGCTTATGTGGAGAAACGGTAAGGGATGTCTCCCACATAAGGAGCACAAGATCATGGAGAATGTGGTGTATATGTTACTGTTATGGAAAGGCCTCTGGCAACATCGCGTATAAACTCTTGAAAAGACATGTCCTCTGATGGGGTCATGCAATGTTGCAGAGACAGAGATGTGTCCTCTGGTAGACTTTGTAGGCCTCGAGTATCAGCCGATTCATTACCCGATGAAGATGATTCCGAAGACTCAAAGTATCGACAGGCGGGGTTGTTCCCGCTCCGCCTGAACTCGGTACTGATTGAAGTCAGTACTGCTACCTGGAATCTGTTTAGCTGGAACCTTGGTACCAGAAATGAACTCAAGGGCAGGCATGGGCGGTAGAGTGGCGAGCGGCATATAAGCCGATGTGGTTTGCATCGGTACCGAAGATGGTGCCAGTGTTTGCAGAACAGACTGTAAAGGTTTTACTGGAACCAAGGCCGCCAGTAAGGCCGCTAAGCTCCGCTTGATAGCCAGGATGCACTGATCCATGGAGCTTGCCGATGCTTGAATATTGGTACCGGAATTGTAGGCCATGATCCCTGAGCACATCACTAGGATTTCTGCAGAGGTGGAGGCCTCGGAAGCATCCTGGAACCTGATGATGGCATTGCAGGAAGGGTCCTCCCACCAGGGTTGTTTGGCTGGTGTATCCCCTTCTAGGGCAATGCACAAGGCATCTCGATGATTAGAAGGAGATCTACCCTTAGGGGGGCGGCCAGTCTTCGATGAAGACTTCTGTTTTGATACCTGAGATCCATGAGAGGAAGACGATGCTGATGTTGATGCTATAGAGATGGCGTTGGAGGCAAAGAGGGTTCCTAACTTTGAAGTTCGATTCTGAAGGCCTCTCTTTGTCATCTTCCTGCAGAGGGGACATTCTGATGGTTGGTGATCAGGACCTAGGCATTTTAGACACCAGCCATGGGTGTCGGTGGCCGAGATGGTACTGCCACACTTAGAAAATTTCTTAAAACTACTAGTCGGTTTTTCTGTTGTGTCGGTGACAAAATGGAAGGCCTGGGCCTAAAATGGCGTCGATGTGCCTGAAGAAAGTAAAACTTTCTTCACTTTTCTTTTTTGTATTTTAAAAAAGAAAGAACCGACAGTCAGTACCAGCGTCAACGGGAAGGCAGACGCAAACCACAAAAATATGAAGGAATTTTCTGTGGTGACAGGATTTGCTTCCTGCCGGCTCCGCGGAAAACAAAGGAGAGAGAATGGGAAAGGTGGAAAGGCAGCTACGCAGGTGCAGTGGGATGCTCCCAAAAGCTTTCCTATTGGATGCTGGGGAGCATTCCCACACGGGCTCCGTTGGTACCGATGTCACCCATATGTGAAGATAAACATGGAAAAAGATTTGTCTGTGTTTTTGTAAGGTGCCTGTATACCCCATTTTGGTAATCCTTGGGTGATTTACACATATATATATTTATACCATTGAATTAAAGGTATGTAAGTGGACTTGATACCATTTGTTTCTTAAATTAAAGTAAGATGTGTTAAGAATTGCACTGTCGTATGTAATATGGTGTATTGCTTAGCCAACAGTAATTTAAGTCCTTTGGTAATTGAAGTTTTTAGATGTTTATAGTTTAAGGGTAAGAAAGTATATGGTGAGTCCCTCATATACATATATATACATTTACAACTCATTAGGTATAGATGAAGGTTATGTATGCTTGAGACTATGGTTGATTGCATCATAATGCCTCGAGGCATTAATCATCGGCAATATGGGCAAATTTATATTATAGAGGACAGAGAATGAGATCATTTGTTTTAAAAAAAAATAATTTTTAATTCTTTATGTGCACGTCTGGTATTATGGCTGCTTGCATCACAATCTAAACACAACAACATTCAACCTAGATCCATGCCCAGTATCTTGGTTAAAGAACACTCTCCCAATTTTATCTTCATTCATACTCCCTATAGTCAATTTATCCCTTAAAACTGGATACTTACCCCCCTCACTAAAACATGCCCTGATCCGCCCAATACTCAAAAATGCCACCCTTGACAAAACATCACCTAATTCCTACAGACCCATTTCTAGTATTCCTTTCATGGCAAAACTAATAGAGAAGGTTGTACAAATCCAGACTCAAGAACACATAGACACTTCAGCCCCACTTGATGAACAACAATATGGGTTTCGCCCACGCCATGGTGTTGAGACACTCTTAACAGTACTCATTGACACCCTTGTAAAAGGAATAGACAATCCCAAGCAAGCATTTTTACTCCTATTCATCGATATCTCTGCAGCATTTGACAGCGTAAGCCATTCTCTAATGCTTAAGAAACTCAAACAAATAGGAATAAATTCAACTGTACTTAATTGGTTCACCTCTTATCTAAGCAATAGAACACAAACAGTACAAATTGGCAACCTTACATCCAAGACATACAACCAGGAACTAGGTCTCCCTCAAGGATCAGCACTATCAGCCCTCCTATTTAATATCTACATAAAGCATGTCTGTAATATATTTAAAAAATTCAACGTCTACTATCACTTATATGCAGACGATATAATGATGTACATTCCATTTACAATCCCCGATATACCAATTCAATTACTCGTTGAGTGTTTTAATGAACTAACTACATGGCTAAATGAAAATAACCTCTACATCAATCATGCAAAAACAGAAGCCCTAATTGTAACAAGAAACCTCTCATACTTACCCCCTACACACATCACTCTGCAAAACCAAGAAATCAAACTAAAAAAGGAAGTACGATATCTAGGTGTAATACTTGACACACATCTCAACATGGAAACACATATAAGAAATACAACGAAGAAAGTATACTTCAAACTCAAAATCCTAAAGCAGCTACGCCCGCTAATGCACCTACAAGATTTCCAGCAAATAATACAAGCCATAATCACGCCTCATTTCGACTTTGCAAACCTAATACTCCTAGGCACAACAAAACAAAACTTGAGAAGACTACAAATTGCACAAAATGCAGCGGCCAGGACCATTATGAAGGTCCCCCCATTTCAACATATCACTCCGATACTGGAGAACTTACACTGGCTTCCGATACAAAGCCGAATAATATACAAAACTCTTACAACTGCCTTCAAAACTCTAAACAACATGGCACCACCCACCCTAGCCAACCTCATCACTAAACAACCTACTAATAACTCACACAGGAGAGATCATACAAACAAATTAAGGACTCCGAAAGAATTTATAAAATCCAGAAAGATAACAAACAAAAAGGCATTCTCACACGCTACCCCCACCCTATGGAATGCCCTTCCAGTTGAAATAAGATCACTTGTAGAGATTAAAGAATTCCGCAAAAAACTTAAAACACACCTGTTCACATCATACTACGGATCTTTGCCAAACACACCTCCCCTGCTAGAAAATGGATAATACCAAGTAAGTTTTCCCCATAAACCAAACTAGAATTGACAAATGATGTGAAACTCTATATGCTTATTATCCTTAAATGTCACATACAACACTGTATCTGTTACTTATTTTGTTCCCTGTAAATAGTTCTTGCTTGTTCTATTATTGTAATGTAGTTGTTATGGTTCTAAGATGTTCACTGTAAAAACAGACACCTGTCTGTTATGTTACCTTGTTCTATGTAAACCGCATTTGATCTTGGGAAGATGCGGTATATAAGAAACTGTTAATTAAATTAAAATTAAAAATTAAATTAAATTAAATTAAATTAAATTAAATTAAATTAAATTAAATAACCCAAAACGTTGAGTATCGGTAATATACTTGGATTTTAGAGAACAGAAAATGAGATTAGTTGCTCCGAAGAATTTTTCATATAATGTGGTAGAGGTGTGCTGGTGGTCATCATTTTATTTAGTTTTTTGTTGACTCAAAGAATGTTTTTCAATTTATGGCTTATAAAGTGTCTTATTATTTTAAAAGGTTTGGTTGTGTGGTGATAAGAGCGGTTTGCAATATGAGGTGGCTTAGAATTTGCATGTGTTTGAGTTAAACAAAGTGTTTATTTAAGGTTTAAATACATATGTTTAACCCTTTCCAGGCCGAGCCCGAAACTCTTGGGATCCAAAATTCTGACTAAATATTCCTATCAAATGGTATATAATACATGACCATAGCAGAAGGAAAATCACTATTAGAACATATTGAATAAGACAAGTACAATTTTCCTGAAATATGCAAAAATTAACCTGGCTGCAGAATGTGGATTAAAAATTTAAAGTAGGCCTTGAAAGGGTTAATAGTTTTAAGTAAAAAGACCTTTTTTAAGAATATGGAGGTAATGTTGACTTTTTTTAAGGTGGAACGATCGTGACAACCTGAGGAGTTTGATAGCATTTTCATTGCATTTTAATTGTATATTGAAGATGCTAATGAAGCATTTTGAAACGCACGTTTAATAGGTTTTATGTGCAAATACCTTTTTAAGAATATAGAGTTTATGTTGACTGTAATAATAGTGAAAGGAAGGATCGTGGCAATTTAAGAAGTTTGACGTCATTTCATTTGCATCCCGCGGGAAAATTTGGTTTATCTAGTGCGCAGACGTCGGCGTTTGTTTCCTTTACAATTTCAAAGTCAGCAGGGTCTGCAAGACGGCATTGGATTATCATCGAATGTATATGTGAGTTGCCGTTTTAAATGAATACATAATATGATATACAAGGATAATTCTTAGAGACTCACGATGGTATGGCTATTGTAAATAAAATTATTAATGCAGCCACGATTTTGTTTCCTCCTCCCTCCAGTTTTTTAATCCTGTCGCGGTTTACGCTGCCCCTTGTAACTGGAGGTATAATAAAGAATTGGATTCTGTACAGGTAAAGATTTAATCTATATTAATATCATTAACCAGGATAGCCAGGTATCCTAAGATTTCACTGACTCTGCCGTTTTATTTGATCTGTTCAAAGTGACATATCAAAGATAGTCTTTAGATACATGGATACACTTATCATAATGGTGGTTTTACCCTAGGTAATAAATATGTTTTCTTTATCCCCATTAGTTTATCAATTAGTTCCCGATGGTAAATAGTACATCATAGAGGGTTGAACAGTTTTAAAAGGTATGTCTTATGAATTTATTATTTATATATTTATTTCTTATACTTTTTTATCTTAATGTAGATATTTGTGCATTGGGTTTTTAATGATGTGTTTTTAAATGATGTTTGTTAATTTTATCTTTTATCACGTGTTATGTATATTATATAACATATGGATGTTACCAATTTGGCGTTCGCTGCTGTGCTGATCATGTTTCTTTTGTGTATGGATGGTTGTATATAGTTTTATACATTGTTTCTATAGAACATTATTATTATAATATAAATATTTATCTTATATTTTGTTATATGTATGTGTTTTACATTCTTAGGTATTATGATATTATTATTACTTTTATTGTGTATATATCTGTAGTAAATTATATTGTTTTTATTATTTATTATTTATTATTTATTTATTTATGTAGCCTGCCCCTGAAGAAGGCAACGAAACACGGCCTGTGTCGGGCCATAGGCTTTTTATTGATCAATAAAGAATACCCTTCCTTTGCTATCCACGAATTGACTGGGTTTGGAATTTTCTGTGGTGACAGGATTTGCTTCCTGCCGGCTCCACGGAAAACAAAGGAGAGAGAGTGGGAAAGTGGGAAGGCAGCTACGCAGGTGCAGTGGGATGCTCCCAAAAGCTTTCCTATTGGATGCTGGGGAGCATTCCCACACGGGCTCCGTTGGTACCGATGTCACCCATATGAAGATTACATTCCTGTTTGTTCCTGGAGATATGCAGATCATCAGGTTTACGATGAGTGAAAAAATTGAACAGCGAATTTGTATTAAATTCTGTCAGAAACTTGGAGATTCGTGCAAAGAGACTTATGACAAGTTACAGCAAGTGTATGGTGATGAATGCATGAGTTGTGCTTGAGTTTATGAGTGGTACAAATGTTCCAAGAGAGCCGTCAAAGTGTTGACAGTGACGCAGGTCCTGGAAGGCCATCCACGAGCAGATATGAAGACAAAATTGAATCAGTGCATGCCGCAATATGCTCAAATCATTGATTGACTATCAGGGAGCTTACTGAAGACATGCACATCAGTTTCAGGTTAATATAGTCCATTCTTACGATCGATTTGAGGATGAGATGTGTGCCTGCATAATTTGTGCCGAAACTCCTGTCCCCGACCAAAAAGAAGATCAACTGCAGCCAGGGAGTTGTTGGATTGCATTGAAAATGACTCACATTTCATCAAAAAGATTATTACTAGTGATGAATCATGGGTTTATGGCTATGACCCAGAAACTAAGGCTCAATCCTCACAATGGAAGACTCCAGACTCTCCCAGACCCAAGAAAGCCCATCAGGTGAGGAACAATGGCAAGCTCATGCTCACAGTTTTCTTTGATTACCAGGGTATTGTTCACCATGAGTATGCTCCAAAAGGCCAAACCATCAATAAGGAGTACTACGTCCAAGTTCTGACTCGTTTGAGAAATGCAGTTTATCGTAAGAGGCCAGAGTTGCACAGGAATGGTGAACATTGTTTCATCATGATAACATCCCAGCTCACGCATCACATCTTGTCCAGCAGTTTTTGACCAAACACCAAATTACACCAGTTCATCAGACTCTGTACTCACCTGAACTCACAGCCTGTGACTTTATCTTGTTTCCAAAACTGAAATTACCACTGAAAGGAAGGAGATTCGATGACTTGGAGACCATTAAGCAAATTTCAACACAACAGCTTCATAGCATAACAAAAGAGGCATTTCAAAATTGTTTCCAGCAGTGGTAGGAACACTGGAGGAAGTGTGTTTTATTGAAAGGAGACTACTTTAAAGGAAACTGAGTGCAATAACTGCCAGTGTTATACTTCTTGTGATATTGTACAAGTCTGGATACTTTTTGATTGCACCTCGTAGCGCACCTTAGTAAAAGGGCCACTTAGATATGATGTATACAGTTAATAGTTGCTCAGTTGTTCAAGATTTTATGATACCGTTACAAAGTTCGGTCCAATTCCTAATACTGTGACAGGGTAAAATTTCCTTAATTAAGATGATTTCAGTTCCCAAAGTGTCACACTGCATGTCTTACTAATCCTGCCATTGGAGCGGATCCTTAAGGATAGGAAACAGGGCAAGAATGTCAATATAGAAACTCATTTATTTATTTAAGTCTTACAGACCGCCTGTCCCAAAGGCTATAAGGCAAATCACAACAGTATAAATACATCAAAACATTACAAATGGCAGTTCCTAAAAATCAATGGTTAAAAGCAAATTCAAAGATCCATATTTTAAATTTCTTATTAATGACGGTTGTATCATTATGCAATTTCAAATCCAACAGAAGGATATTCCATAAAGAAGGATCCTTACATGAGAAAACTCTAGCTAATATGCACTTAGTGGACATCTGCTGGAATCTGCAACAACATTTGATGTGTAGAATGAAACTGTCGAACTGGAACATATTTCATAATATGATTGCATAAATACAAAGGAGCTTTTCTCCATATCTCTTAAAAACCCAAAACAGTATTTTAAACTTAGCACACTGATAAAAAGAGAGCCTGTGTGAAACTTCCAGAACCAGCTTCAATCTAGGCATGATTTCTGTGGCTTTGCACCTAGTATTTTATAAAGACATATAGGCACCTATGGGTGTTTATAAAAGAGCCTCCAAATAGGTGCCTAATTAGCTTTGAGACATAGGCAGCCATTTATAATGTCACCCTCACAGCCTCCAGAACTGGACACAATAGTCCAGGTAAGACCTGATCAATGACTTGTGCTTTGCTCTTTATTTCTACATACTTGAGTGTACTGACACACTGTGTCATTTGAACATTGTTATAGCTGGAATCAGATATATAAAACAGTGTAGAGATGCCCACCACTGTAAGCATGCTGCTTGATCATGAAATCCCTTAAGGGTGCTTCATGGAAAATTTTTATTTTTTTGCTCTTTTGAGGTACATTCTATTTGTTCCTTGTGCAGAAATGTAAATAAACAGGATGAAGGATCCTAAAACTCTTAATGGTAAATCCTTCAGAATCGAAGCTTACCTGACTAGGTGAGAGAAGAAAGAAAAGAAGTGTGAAGAAAGGGAGATAGAAATCTGAGACTTGAGGCAAAAGAGGATGATATAATGTAGTATGTCAACTCCACAAGATGATCAGAGAAATACCAGCCTATAATCTATAAACTCTATAGCTTTACTATAATAATTGTGCCTCCATATAGTGCCCCCAGTCTCCTGCAAATTTGCAACTGTCATATGAGCTACAAAATCCAAGCCTTCCCATAAAATTCCCTCAAAGACTCTTCCATGCATATCCCATGCTTTCTGGAACTCTGTGACTGCTTTGGCCTGCACCACCTCTGCTAAGAGGCCGTTCTATATACCCATTACACTTTCTGTAAAGAAATTGTCACAAGCACAACGCCCGAAGCCACTTGCCTCTAGTGGTCGAGGAGCGTGGTGGTTGAGGATTCCTTCTTCTATCAGCTCCTAGCAGCCTATTTCTTCGTGTTGGCTTCTGGGAAGTGTAGTACTGCTAAAATATGTTGGTGCCTTAAGTAGAAGGTTTGTAGTTGAGGTAACCGAGGGTAAGGCTTGTAACAGAAAGTTTATTTCCATAACACAAAACACAGCAGGTTCAAGGTATCATTTACAGGATTATAACTATAGGATTTGCTTAAGGTACAGCCAATAATGGCAAACAAACCGAAAGAACTCAGAAATGGCTTTTTAAAGTCCTCTTAGTTGCAGAAGCTATTGCCTTTAGAAACTAGGCTGCCACTTTCCTTTTTAGTCCTTGTTAATCAAAGCATAAAGAAAGATTCAGGCTTAATTCTTCTACAGCAGTTTGGTTTCTGCCAGCCTCAAAAACCTCTCTAGGCTGCATTTCTACATGAAACCAAACTTAGAACAAAACAAACATTCCAAGCTGTTATCAAAACTCTTAGCAGGCTTTTCATATAGGAGAGGAGCAAGCAAAAACTCTTATAGCAGCTAACTTGGCTTTTCTTGCCGTTGCACAGTTCAAACACAGGTGACAAACCAGCATGAATCAGAGCTTCCTGATCAGGCTTACGTTGCAGTAAATTTCCCTTTTAAAACAGACAGGAATTTACCTCCACACTGCTTCTGCCATATGGTTAACTTCCAAGGAGAATTACTTCTTTCAGGGCTAGCTTTTCCTCAAGACCTCCTGTCTAAAGCTTGGCATAGAGAGCAATCCATAAAGCAATCTTCTTCCCCCAACTCTGACACTGGTTCTCCCAACTGCATGGGCTCTGACTCACCGACCTGGTCAGACTGCTCAGCTGACAACCTCTCTGGTGGTCTGAAAGCTTCTCCACTTCCTGGTCCCCACCTCTGTTGCCAACCTGTTGCAGGGAATTCAGCTCTCTCAGCTCTGGGTAGCTCAGTTCTTCTCCAAGAATCCACTCCTTCTCTCTGCTTCTGTCTCAGCTGCTCTCCCTCTCGTCTCTCCCTTTCTCGTCTCTCCCTCTCTGCATAATCTAACCCAGGCTTATACCTCCAGGGTCTTAACCCCACCTCTTTCTTTCCCAGGTGTTGGTAATCCCCCTGCCTTCTGATATTAGAATAATCAGTGCACTTGTTAAAGTTAGGGCTTTGGTCCTCGTGCTTGCAATCCCTTTCTTACTTTATCAGTCATTGGCTGAAACCTGTTCCAGCTGGGGGTTTTCTGTCTTTGAAACCTGGCTGTGGCTTTCTCTCCCTGCACTCCTAGAATGGGACCCTTAACTAGCGTGAATTCATTATGCTTCTCACCTCCCCCACTCTCAGGATAGCTGACTTTGCCACAAAATATTTCTTCACATTATTCCTGAGTCTATCCTCCTTTGAATTTCATATCATTAATTCTTTTTCTTTAACTTTCCATTAAAATGGGGTTTTTTTTTTGCTTGTGCATTATTAAAATATCTGAGGTATAGGGATGATTCTCTCACTTACCTCTGAGGTATATGTTCTTAAGTCAGATTTTTTAGAATTTATGGTGCAGGCTGTATCATTTGATAGTCCTCTGGACTGTATGCACCCCATTTATATCAATAAGACATAAAACCTCCAGAACTGGATCTGATACTCTATGTGAAATCTCACCAATGTATATGGTCTTTATTTCTACCTGTTTGAGTGGACTGACACAATAAAATGGATATTTTAGTAGCCTCCCTATGTGTAAATGCTATTTATAGAAAGGAGCTATTTACATGTGGTGATGCACATCACATTTAGGGGGGTCTTTTACTAAAGGGCACTAGCTGGGAGCCCGTGTTCTAGCATGCTGTGACACATTGCTAGCTAGCATGGATCCATGACAGTTAGCATAGGGCAATTCGCGCGATAACTGTGCAACCTGCATTACAATTGCGAGTGGGTAGGTTAGGGGCAGAGTGAGCATGGTCTGCTCAGCAGAGCTGGCACCGGGTTCACACCACACACTAACTGCATTAGCACGGGTTCACATAATGCCACCTCAGTAGGTAGAGTTAAGTGCACCCACACTAATGTTCGTACGTTAGGGGAAAGTACTCCATGTTAACTGCTGGAGAAGTTCTTTCCACACCCCCAACAGTTAACGCAGTGGTGTTGCACCTAATGCATCATAGTTTTGGCGCATTAGGTGAAACACCCTAGTGCTCATTAGTAAAAGGGTCCCTTATTTTGGCAGGAGGAGTGTTAAGAGTGTGGAGAGAAAGTAGTTTGAACAGGCCTATAATATTGATTTGCATTCCTCATTTTACAAAGACAATCCATGTCAATATGAAAAAAATTTATAGCTGCCCCAAGACATAAATAAGTGCCTGCTTCAAGGGACAGCTGTAAAAGCTGAAGTCTGCCACCCATTACCTCCTCTATCATTGATTCTACCCCCCAATCACCCCTTCCTGGTATCTGATACACCCCACCCCCTCAAGGCATCTGTCCCCCCTAATTACCCTGGCATAAAACTCCCCTCACTCAACACCTCCCCCTCTCCCAGGCATAAAGAATACCCCAGGAACCTCACTCCCACCCTTGGCTTGTTTTCGGGAGTGGGGACAGCAGCGGGTGATGCCTCAGGCCACATGCTGTGCCTGTACAACCCAAAGTTGGTGCCACACTTTGAAATGAGGTAGACACTAAAGTATTGCATGGCTGAAGCCACAACACTGTCTCCCAGCAGCAAAAGAGGATGGAACCCAAGGCACCTCATTATTTATTTAGCAACTTTTTTATACCATTTTCTCTACAAGTCGAAGCAGTGTACAATTAACTCAAGATTTGGAAAGGAAAGTTTACAAATAATTTGATAAATAACAATTAACTCAAAAACAGACAATAAGATAGCAGCATTTGAACAATAGATAGACTTATAAAGGAGTAAGTGTATGGTACAACGGCTAGAGGTATAAAACTGCACAATTAACTTGAACAAGAATGTATAACTTCTTATAAAGGTAAGATATGTACAGTAGGCAAGGGGGTATAACACAGAGAGATATTTGTAAGAATGTAGCGGAAATATTTAGTGCTTGGAGGGAAGGAGAGTTGTGGTGAGCTAAACTATTGATTGAGGACAATTCATGGAGGTATAATCAAGGAGCCAGGAGATGATCTTGTGAGCGGCCTTAAGTTGGGGCTCATACTTATTCTCATTGGGCACCATTCTGATTGTGACACATCTGGACCGTCCAGACATCTAAATAATGGATGGCCTAGATGTTCCCGCAGGAACAGAATTGGGGCAAAGGGCTTGGACGGGCCCCAATTCTATGTCACCGGATGTACAGCCATGGCCTCGTCCAACCCAGTCAATACTCCTGAATGGAGCCTCAGTGCCATGGCGTCCCATCGCCATGGCACCGGGACACCATGCAAAAGCCCCGATTCTCCGCCTCTGAACAAACCTGCTATTGCTTGCCGCCCGAATGCAGAAAGGGCCTGCCAAGGCTGGGATCTGGCTGTGGGGAACCACCTGGTGCTCCTCACCATTTCAGGAGGGACCGCCGGTGCCGATCTCCTTCTTCAGGGAGGCTTATTCCACCTCCGAGATGGAATAAGTCCCCTGTCTAAGTCCTCCACGCCAGACGTACAGGGCCGTGAGCAGAATCAGCCCTGCATGTCTAGGGTCATGGGCCCTCCTCCACCCTGCCTATGCTCCTCCTCTGGTCTACCCCCTCCCGCCCCATCCAGATCTCCCCACACATCTCCTCTGTACGTGTTGGGAGCTTTGGATTCGGAATCGGCCCCAAGCATTTGGCATGGGATGTACATCCAGAATGGACGTACATTCCCGCTAAACGCTGCACAGAATGACCCCCATTACCTCTGTCTTCCTCTTAACACCAAGCTAGGATAGAAGGATGCAGAATAGGGGTCGCACGGTCATAAAAAAAAGTCTGTTATGTGCTCATGTAAAACAAATATATAAAGTAAAATGCAAATGTAAATAATTATATGCATATATATGAAACATGCTGCATAATTGTAACAAGATTTCATAAACTTGCCACAACATTGTCTTAATTTGCCACAGAATCTACTATTGAGCTGCCACAGGAAACTGGTGGCTGAGCACATAGTCATCTAACACCACTGAATGATGCACTATTATGTGTGAATCCATCATGTTATCATGGAAGGAGCTGATTAATTCATGAAGAGAAGTCATCCTTTAATAAATACTGTACATGTCCCAGTTGCACTGAAAAAGTAGTTACTCACCTGTAACAGGTGTTCTCCAGGAGCAGCAGGAATCAGTCCTCACATATGGGTGACGTCAGCGCAGACGGAGCCCCCGTGCAGAGCATTTCCCCAGCTTTCAAAGAAAGTCTTTGGGAATGCAGCGTGCCTGCACGGTCCCCTTCCCGCCCAAGGGTGTCATCTTGCTCAGTCTGATGACATAGCTAAAAGACAGCAAAAATCAAAATAAGGTATATGACTGCAACTCCAGGGGAGGAGGGAGGGTCGTGAGGACTGATTCCTGCTGCTGCTGTAGAACACCTGTTACAGGTGAGCAACTACTCTTTCTCCAGGACCAAGCAGGAAGTCAGTCCTCACATATGGGACTCCCCAGCTCTAGGCTACCGGAAACCCAAAGCTGAAAAAATGGCTCCCTCTGCAGAGCCTCAGCATCCGTGATAAGAATATCCTCTGAGAACGCCCCCGTACGGTAGCCCAACACAAGGGCCGGAGGGTAGGAGTTGCCTAAACCTCAAAGAAAATACGGAGTACCGCCTGTCCGAAAGCACTGTCCCTTCAGGACTCTCTCTCGAGGCAGTAGTGGGCTGCAAAAGTCTGGCTTGAAGACGAAGTAGCGGGCCGGCAGATGTCTGCCAACGGAACAGAGCGGAGATGAGTTACTGACGCAGCTTTCGCCCTGACACTGTGGGCCGTGACTCGACCCTGCAAGGGGAGGTCGGCTGCCTTGTACACCCAGGCGACACAATCTGCTACCCAAGTGGACAACGTACGCTTGGAGACAGGTAACTCCATCTTATTAGGGTCAAAAGAGACGAAGAGCTGAGTAGCCCTCCGGTGCCCCCGCGTACGCTCTATGTAAAAACACAATGCCCTCTTACAGTCCAGGGTATGCAAGACTGTTTCAGTCCGCCTGGTATGCGGCCTGGGAAAGAATGTCGGAAGAACCACCTCCTGGTTGAGGTGGAAGGAGGAGACAACTTTTGGGAGGAACTTCGGATGGATCCGTACAACCACCCTGTTCCTATAGAACCGTGTGTACGGTCTATCAGAAACCAGAGCTTGTCACTCACACGTCTGGCCGAGGTAAGAGCTACCAGGAAGAGCGCCTTCCAAGAAAGGTAGCGTAAATGGCAAGTAGCCATCAGCTCAAACGGTGGGCGAGTAAGTTGTTGCAAGACCATGTTCAAATCCCACTCAGTGGCAGGTGGATGAACCAGAGGCTTGAGCAAAAGCAGGCCTCTGAGGAAGCGGGACACCAAGGGGTGAACTGACAGAGACTGTCCCTCCACTGGTGAGGGGTGTGCTGATAAAGCACTGAGGTGGACCCGAACAGAGTTGGACTTAAAGCTTAGGTCTGACAGGTGAAGTAGGTATTGTAGTACTACTGGCACAAGGCAGGAGAAAGGATCTTCATTGTGCTGAGCACACCATATTGAGAACCTACGCCACTTGAGGGCATAGGACTTTCTGGTGGATTGCCTCCTCGAGGCCAAGACCACCTCTTCAACTTCCCTAGGTAGAAGCAAGGGAGCTAGCACTATCCTTTCAGCAGCCAGGCCATCAGATTGAGGGATCTGAGATTGGGGTGTAGAAGGGAACCCTGATCCTGAGACAGGAGATCGGGTTGCAATCCCAGAGGGAATGGAGTTTCCACTGCCAACTGCAGAAGAAGTGGAAACCACGGTTGCCTCGGCCATCTGGGGGATACCAGAATCACAGAGGCCTTGTCCCGTAGAATCTTGAACAGAGTTCGGCCACCAGGGGCGTGGGAGGAAACGCATACAGGAGGCCCGTAGACCAAGAGATCAGAAATGCATCTGCTGCCATTCTCAGGGGATGCAGCTGTCTGGAGCAAAACCTGGGCAGCTGACGGTTCAGTGGACTTGAAAAAAGATTGATGGATGGAAGTACCCATTGTAGAAAGATCTGCTGGACCACCAGTGGATTCAACTGCCATTCGTGAGGCTGGAGAATCCTGCTTAGATTGTCTGCCAAGAAGTTCTCCTCACCAGGTAGATACACTGCTTTGAGAAACATGCCTTGTTTGACTGCAAAGAAGCAAAGAGCCTGCGACTCCTGACACAGGAGCCTGGACCCTGTGTCCCCTTGCTTGTTCACAAAGAACATTGCCACCTGATTGTCTGTCTGAATTAAGACAGACTGGTGAGAGAGAGCATGAGAAAAAGTCTGTAGAGCCAAGCGGATTGCTCGTAGCTCCAAAAGACTGATCTGCTCTGTGGCCTCCCGAGGAGACCAGAGGCCTTGAGTGCACATGCCCTGGCAATGTGCACTCCAGCCCTTTAAGGAAGCATCGGTCGTCAGCACCCTTGTGTGTGCTGGGGCCTGAAAGGGTACCCCCCTAAGAAGGTTTGGGAGATGTGGCCAGCACTGCAAGGAGTCTAAGAGTGGTTTGGACACCTTTACTCTATCTCGGAGGTCGCCTGTGGCTTGCGCCCAATGAGCTCTGAGGCACCACTGAGCCACTCGCATGTGCAGACGGGCATTCGGGGTCACATGTACCGTGGATGCCATGTGACCCAGGAGCCGCAGGAAGTGTCTGGCGGAGACCTGAGGATTGCTTTGGAACTGGTTGGCCAAGTCCATTAGCCTGTGGGCCCTGTCCTCAGGCAAGTAAGCTCTTGTTTGCAGGGTGTCTAATCTTTTCCCTATAAATTCTAGGTTCTGTGAGGGGAGCAAAGTGGACTTTGTGTAGTTTATGACAAAGCCCAGATGTTGAAGAAGAGAGACAGTGCAAAGAGTGGCTTGTCTGGCCTCCTGGAGATCCTGACCTCGGATGAGCCAGTCGTCCAGGTATGGGAAGACAAAAATTCCCTGATTTCTGAGATAGGCCGTCACCACCACCAGGCATTTGGTGAAAACCCTGGGGGCGGAAGTTAGGCCAAAGGGAAGTACTCTGTACTGAAAATGGTTTCCTCCAACCACAAATCTGAGATATTGTCTGTGGTCTGGATGGATGAGAATGTGAGTATAAGCATCCTTTAGGTCTAAGGAGCATAGCCAATCTCCCTGCTGGAGGTAGGGCAGCAGTATCCCAAGGGTAAGTATCTTGAACTTTTCCCTGTCCAGAAACTTGTTTAGGTTTCGCAAGTCTAGGATAGGCCGGAGGCCTCCTGTCCTTTTTGGCACCAGAAAGTACCTGGAGTAGAAGCCTTGCCCTTTCAGGTGGTGAGGCACAGTTTCCACCACCTGTTCCTTTAGAAGACTTTCCAACTCCTGAAGGAGGAGGCTTCTGTGCAGAGGGAGTCTTGGAGGCTCCCCTGGAAAGTAGGAGGGGGGTATCTGGTGGAAGTGGAGCAAATAGCCCTTTTGGACTATGCTGAGTACCTAGGTATCCCCTGTGATGGCTGGCCACCTGTAGGCGTACAGGGTCAGCCAACCTCCTGTGCTGAGTGGAGCCAGCTGTGGAGAAGAGGCTATGCTGTGGGAGTCAAAACCCCGCTCCCTGCTGTGCAGGAGCCAGAGCTGGCGGCTTGGGGGTCTTCTGCCTAAGGGGCCCATGCCCATGCCCCTGCCCCTTGGCCTGCTGGTCCTGTTGGGGAGCTGGAGAGGCCTGATATTGAGGGTAGGTTTTGTAGGCAGCACCCTTCCTCGGGAAAAAGGGCTTCTTTTCCGAGCCCTTCTTTTTCTGAGAAGGGGCAGAAGTCTTCCTGGACAGCCTTGTCCTGGTGAGAGTCTCAGTCTCGATTTCTGCAGCCTTTTCAGTGATGGGCTTACCGAAAAGGTTTTCACCTCGGCAGGGGACATCGACCAACTTGTCCTGCACCCGTGGCTCCAGGTCTGATGACTGTAGCCAGGCCTGATGGCGTGCACCAATGCTGGCCGCTGCTACTCGGGCCGAAGCCTCAAAGCCATCATAGGTTGCCCGAGAGATAAACTTCGAGCACTCTCGAATCCCTGTTGACAAAGCCTTGAACCTCTGCAAAGGTTCCTTGGAGAGGCCAGCGGAGAACCCGGCAATCTCCTTTGCCAGGTCTTGTTGGTACATGCCCATGTACAGCTGGTAGGTCTGGACACGGCAAGATAGCATAGAGCTCTGGAAGCACTTTCTACCGAGGGCATCTAGGTTCCAGGCCTCCCGGCTGGGGGCACCAAAGAGTGCATCTTCTGACTCTTCAGACAGTGCATGGCCGATTCCACAACCATGGAGTGGTGCGGTAGCTGTGCCTTTTGGAACCCAGGGCTCTTACGAACTCGATAAATGGAATCAACCCGTTTGCTAAGAACCGGCGTCGAGGCCGGTGCCTCCCACATACGGAAGAGCAGCCATTCCAGCATCGGAGGAACCGGTAAAGTAAAGGCTTCCTTCGGAGGAAAATCATACTGGAAGGCATCAAGCTCCTCAGCTCGAGGCTCCTCCTCGGCGTCCGCAGGGAAGGCCAAGGCCTTGGCCATGTCCCTCACGAAGTCCGAGAACCGGGTATCCTCCGGGGGGGGACCGTCTCTGAGGCTCGGACTCTTGTGAGTCCAAAGGGACGCACCGGGTCCGGAAGGTGTCCGGGGACTCCTCGTCCTCCGTCTCCCACTCCGACTCCTCCAAGGAGGAATCGAGCGGCTCCAGCTGTGTGGGACTCGGTGCCACACGCCCCGACTCCGAGGATATCGGTGCCGACGACCTTGGCCACGCACGGGAGGTTGAGGGGGAACTTGACCGAGGATCAACTCGAGACTTCATCGACTCGAGGATCGGCTCGATCTCCGGGATCAACTTAGACGTCGAGGTCCCGGTGATCGGGGCAGATGCACCGGTCAGACCAGCGATCAGCACCCGCTGCTGTTCCATGAAGGCAGCCAAGTTGCTCTCCAAGACCGTCAACCTGAGTCCAAGCTCAGGAGACTCAGCAGCCCCCGACTCGGGCCCCCACACCGTCGGGCCTGACGTCAGCTCCCCCGGAGGAGAGTCTACAAGGACAACTGCACTTACATGACTCGGGGACTCTGGCTCCACACGAGGTAGCTTAGAAGGCCTCTCTGACTCCGAGAGCCAGGGGCGGCGGTCAGGGCTATGCGACCTCGCCCTCGAGGAACCAGGAGCCTCCACCAACGCCGTCCTCGCAAGCTGTTTCTTCCTTCTGTGCTCCCGGAAGGAAGACTCCCTTTCAGAGGAACCCCGACGGCGCTCGGGGTCGGACTTCCGGGATGTCGAGGCCTCTGACAAAGTCCGGGCCCGGAGTCAAAGGAAATTCTCTCACGTTGATGCTGACGGCTCCGAAGCGCCTTCAATGACATTTTGCCGCACGGGTCATGGTCGGGCCCGAGGCATCGGAGGCAGCAGTCATGTGTGTCGGTTTCTTGCACCGATCACTTTTTGAACCCACTGGCAGCCATCGGGGGAAAAAGGGCCCCTGCAAGGTCAAAAGACCGGGCTGCCAGTGAAAACACAAAAAGAGCGCGAACGCTAGTCACGAAGGACAAAAACCGAAAATCACAACTCCGGACTCGATACCGGTGTACCGAGCCCAGGCGGGAAGGGTAACCGGTGTCGAATCGGAGAAGACAGCGTGAAAATCGCAGAAAAAAAAATCAACCTTATCCCGGGTTACACAAACTCACATCTGTCGGGCTCCACGGAAAAAGAAAGACTGAGCAAGATGGCACCCTTGGGCGGGAAGGGGACCGCGCAGGCGCGCTGCATTCCCAAAGGCTTTCTTTGAAAGCTGGGGAAATGCTCAGCATGGGGGCTCCATCGGCGCCAACATCACCCATATGTGAGGACTGACTTCCTGCTTGGTCCTGGAGAACTACAAAGTGCACAACACAGTAGTAAAGCCGCCCAGGAAACCTGGCACTATTTGGCATAAAGACAGCTTCCATCCAAATCTGCTGGCTCAGCCTTATTATTTCTGTTATCTTAACCCCTCTACTAGACTTTTGCAATCCAATATTCACCGGGCTACCAAAGCAGACCCTCAGACCACTACAACTGGCACAAAACACAGCTGCCCGCATAATAGCCAGTACTACAAGACACGATCACATCACACCCATACTGAAAGAACTGCACTGGCTCCCAATCATCTCACGCATCAAATACAAGACTATCATAAACATATTGTCATGTAGAATACTCTTCTGAGCCCATGGAGCTAAGTGAAGCAGAGAGATTTACTTCAGAAACTGACAGGCAGGCAGAGCACATGGCCCAGGGTTTCCAAGGGAAACAAACAAAGTGAGTCACAAGAGGAACAAACACGCCCATGCTGCAACATATCCCCAAGCTCAGGAGTTAAGGGAAAACACCTGGTTGGGGGAGGGGCGGAGCTGAGCCCTAAGAAGCAGGGATATAAAAAGTGCTCACTAGATTTGAACAGGGCAGCAGCCACCGAGGGAGCAAGGAGAGCAGCCGAGGGGAGAGCAACCGTGGAGAGAGCAACGGGAGACACAGCACAGGAAGCCAGAGTAAGAAGGACTCAGAGAGCCCGTGCCCAGAAGCCAGGTGGAAGAAGCCCAGGACCGGTGCCATACCTTGAAGGCAGCCGGAGGGAGAGACTGCCTGAGAGGCTAGTTTGGGAGCACTCGGAAACTCCAGAAAGAGAGAGGTGCTGGCCAGAGGATATTTGTATGTCTGAGGAAAAAGCTGAGAAGCTAAAAGGCAGGAAAACACATCCAGTGTTTGGAACTCTTGCTGCCCCAGCAGTGCTGTGAAATTCTTCCTTTCAAAAGCCAAAAGGTAGGCTGCACAAATTATACAGAGGGGAAGCTAGCTATAAAGGTTTTCCTTGTGCTTGCCCAGAAGTGGTAAACTCTCCTTATACTAACTCAAATATATACGGTACTTCACAACCCTGCTCAGTAGAGTGCTGTGAAGAGAAGCCTCGGGAAGACAGAGGGGGAGTGTATTTTGAAAAGCCATATAGCAGTGAACAAACTTACCCAGCTGAGAGTGATTTAGAGGAAATGCAGATAGGGCCTGTCATTAAGGAAATAACAGATGAGCAAATGGACTGCACGTTATCACTAGCTGATCATATTATATCACTTTGCTGACCAGGCTGTTAAGAAGGCTGTCTGAACAGCAGAAAAAAAACAAAGTGTTTCTTTTTGTAGAAAAGTGACTGTTACTTTTGTGTTTGAGTTAAGCATTGCATATTTTGAAGCGTGAAGCAAAAGAAGCTGTTTTGTCCTAAGTTCCTGAAATGTTTTCTTTATGCCAGATGTATATGGCTATTTTGTCCTAAGTTTTAACATGCATTTAATCCGCTCGGAAGGGGAAATAAAAACCTTGTCATTTTGCCTGAAACCACTCGATTACAATTATTTCTTTCTTGGAGAGTAAGAGGAACTACAACTCCCATAAGGCAGTGCAGGAAAATGCACCACCATACTTTCTAAGTTAGGATACCCAGGCTGACCAACCCCACGTGCCCCGGCTCTGGGGAGGTTACTGGTGACAATATTCAAAATCAAACACTCCTCCGCCATAAGCCTACACACACTCATACAACCCGACACAAGCACACGGCCAAGAAGAAGAGGCACCTCCAATCGGGTTAACACCCCAAAAGACTTCACCAAGACCTGCAAAGACACCGCACAACGAGCAATCTCCCTGGCTGCTCCATCCATATGGAACTCCCTCCCAGATGATCTGAGACTAACCACAGAAATCAAGGACTTCCAAAAACAGCTGAAGACAACCCTGTTCATCGATTACTATGGACATACCCCCTGAACCAGCATACAAGTCAGATCATCAACCCCCCCACCACCACCCCAAGACTGTATATAAGACTGTATAATAGCTCATGATGTATAACAGCGCATTATTTATTTTATTTATTTAACAAGTTTTCTATACCGCCTTTTCCTTCAATCAAAGCGGTCACAAGAAATACAAAGGTTATAGGCAAGGGAAACAAACACAGTATAAACATAACAGTACAATGGTAATATAGGAAAAGTAACAAGGGTTAACAATAAGGCAAATTAGTTAAAATAATTAAAATAAATATAATATATTTAGTCAATTGTTGATCCATATTGTTCAATGAAAGTGTAGTTTTCAATTGTTTACGAAAGTCTTTTAAATCATCCAGTGAGCGTAAATCAGGAGGGAGAGAGTTCCAAATTAAAGGGGCGGCCAAAGAAATTGCTCTTTGTGAGGTACATTTGCATGATTTAGAGTAGTTTTTTGGGGTGCTGAGGGTGTTAGAAGTGGATAACCTTCTTGGTCTTTTGTTGATATCATGGAGTAAGAGGGCATCCACGCCAACACATACACACCACTCTGTACACTGCATGAAAACATTTGCCCCCTTGATTGTTTGCCGTGGAAACCGCTTTGATTGAATGATAAGGCGGTATATAAATACCTTTAAATAAAATAAATAAATAAAAAATCTTTGTGGTTTGGCTTTTGCAGCCAGGCTAACAAAGAAAGAACTTGGTAGAGTGAATCCTGCCTAGCAAGCCAAAACACAAATTGAAGGGATGTCAGAACATGTGAAGTGGGATTTTAAAAGGAAGAATCTTGGATGTTCAAGGCATCATGTCCAAAATTCTGGGGGAGTGAAGTTAGGCATGTGTGACTTTTGAAACTGCTCCATCTCTGCCCTCGTAACTAGTTCTGTCAACAGGCCCATGCAGATAGCAAGGCCGAGCAGCAGGGCATCCCTGAAATGCACAGCCATTGAAATGGTACTTTGATGCGTGGGCCGGGATATTTCAAAACAGGTGCAGCTATGTTATGTGACATGCATGTCCTGGAAGTCATTTCAGATGAGCAGATGTACGGCTTTGGGAGAATAAAACGATTGGACTTTGAATTTACATACAGGTTTTTTTCTGGCACAGCAAAATTTACTGTGGTTTTGAAATGGCATTTTGCTCTTCCACCTGCAAGTGTTGTTGACATGAAACAAGCACTTTTTTTTACACCTTTTCATGGTCAGGAGAAAGAGTAGTTACTCACCTGTAACAGGTGTTCTCCAGGAGCAGCAGGAATCAGTCCTCACATATGGGTGACGTCGGCGCCGACGGAGCCCCCATGCGGAGCATTTCCCCAGCTTTCAAAGAAAGCCTTTGGGAATGCAGGCACGCATGCGCGGTCCCCTTCCCGCCCAAAGGTGCCATCTTGCTCAGTCCAATAACATCATATCATTAAGGGAAACAAACAAACAAATAACAATTTTTGTCAGAATGTACACCTCGAGGACAAATGTAAATTCCCCTCTCGCAGTGCAGTATTCCTTTTTTTTATATTTTTTCTTTAGGGACGCAACCCTATCCTAAAAATACTGAGAGTATTTTTTAAACTCTCAATACCAATCAAATACTTAGGGATTACTTAGCTGCAGTAGAATGTTAGTTGACCAGCCAGGAAGTAATGCAGGAAGTTTGGAAGTTGTCCACATAACCGCTAAACCTTTACTTCATCCGAAGCAGCAAACATCACCCGCAAACATCAAAACTCCCAACATGCTGGCAACTTGATAAGAGAATAAATTCTCCTGCTTTTCTGGTAAAACCCCAAACTCTCAGAATAATGGCAACTTCATAGAGAGAGCAAAATCTCCCAACAGTCCAATAACATAGCTAAAAGACAGCACGAAAAAGAAAATGAACTATCTACAACTGCAACTCCAAGGGGAGGAGGGAGGGTCGTGAGGACTGATTCCTGCTGCTCCTGGAGAACACCTGTTACAGGTGAGTAACTACTCTTTCTCCAGGACCAAGCAGGAAGTCAGTCCTCACATATGGGTGACTCCCTAGCTCTGGGCTACCAGGAACCCAGGCTGAAAAATAGAGCTCCCTCTAGAGCTTCAGCAACTGTGAGAGTATCTTCTCGGAGACCACACCTGAACGGTAGCCCAACACCAGGGCCGGAGGGTAGGAGTTGCCTAAACCTCAAAGAGATTACGGAGTACCACCTGCCCGAAAGCACTGTCTCTACGGGACTCCCTCTCGAGGCAGTAGTGGTCCACAAAAGTCTGGCTTGAAGACCAAGTAGCGGCCTGGCAGATGTCTGCCAACGGAACAGAACAGAAGTGAGCTACTGATGCGGCCTTCACTCTGACCCGGTGGGCCGTGACTCGACCCTCCAGGGAAAGTCCGGCTGCCCTGTACGCCAAGGCGATACAGTCTGCCACCCAGAGGGACAACGTACGCTTAGTGACAGGCAACCCCAATTTATTAGGGTCAAAGGAAATGAAGAGCTGAGAAGCCCTTCTATGCCCCTGCGTACGTTCTAGGTAAAAGGACAGCGCCCTTCTACAATCCAGGGTATGCAAGACAGTTTCGGCCCTACTGGTGTGTGGCCAGGGAAAGAACGTCGGAAGGACCACCTCCTGGTTGAGGTGGAAGGAGGACACCACCTTGGGAAGGAACGTAGGATGAGTCCTCAAGACTACCCTGTTCTTACAGAACCTGGTATACGGCCTATCCGAGACCAGGGCCTGAAGCTCACTCACATGCCTAGCCAAGGTGAGTGACACAAGAAACAACACCTTCCAGGATAGGAAATGTAAGTGGCAGGTAGCCATCGGCTCAAAAGGTGGACGAGTCAGTTGATGCAAGACCACATTGAGATCCCACTCAGTGGCCGGTGGACGAATAGGAGGCTTGAGCAGAAGCAGGCCTCTGAGGAAGCGAGACACCAGAGGGTGACCCGAGAGGGATTGTCCATCCACTGGCGAGTGGTGAGCTGAGAGGGCACTGAGGTGGCCCGGACCGAGTTGGACTGAAGTCCCAGGTTGGATAGGTGGAGCAGGAGAAGGGATCCTCCTGCTGTTGAGAACACCAAGCGGAAAACCTACGCCACTTCAGAGCATAGGCCTTCCGAGTGGAATGCTTCCTGGAGGCCAACACCACCTCTTCAACCTCCTTTGGTAGGAGCAAAGGAGCAAGGACTAGCCTTTCAGCAGCCAGGCCATCAAATTGAGGGATTTGAGGTTGGGATGCAAGAGGGACCCCTGATCCTGAGTCAGAAGGTCGGGTTGCAGCCCCAGAGTAAGTGGAGCATCCACCGCCAACTGCAGAAGAAGAGGGAACCACGGCTGCCTGCACCACCTGGGGGCTATCAGGATCACCGTGGCTCGGTCCTGCTGGGTTTTGAATAGAGTCCGGGCCACCAGAGGTGTGGGAGGAAAAGCATACAGCAGGCCTTCTGACCAGGGGATCAGGAATGCATCTGCCGCTGCCCTCAGAGGATGCTCAGAAAGATCTGTTGGACCACCCGAGGATCCAACTGCCACTCGTGAGGCTGCAAGAGTCTGCTTAGCCTGTCCGCCAGGTAGTTTTCTTGGCCTGGGAGGTAGACCGCCCTGAGGGTCATGCCCTGATTGATAGCCCAGGAGCAGAGAGCTTGTGCTTCCAGGCACTGGAGTCGGGATCCTGTGCCTCCCTGCTTGTTCACGTAGAACATAGCCACCTGGTTGTCCGTCTGAACTAGGACAGACTGGTGAGAGAGGATCTGAGAGAAAGTCCGTAAGGCTAGTCGAATGGCTCTCAATTCCAACAGGTTGATCTGCTGGGCGGCCTCCCATGGAGACCACAGGCCTGGGGTGCAGGTCCCCTGGCAATGTGCCCCCAGCCTTGCAGGGAAGCATCGGTTGTCAGTACCTGAGTGTGTGGGGAGGCTCGAAAAGGAACTCCCCTGACCAGATTTGGGAGATGCCTCCACCAGCGCAGGGAGTCCACCAAGGGTTTGGACACCTTTATCCTGTCTGACAACTTCCCTGTGGCCTGTACCCACTGTGCCCTGAGGCACCACTGAGCCGGCCTCATGTGCAGATGGGCATTTGGGTGACATGCACTGTGGAAGCCATGTGACCTAAGAGCCGGAGGATGTGTCTGGCAGAGACCAGAGAGTTCGCCCAAAACTGGCTGGCCAACTTCATCAGCCTTTGATCTCTGTCCACAGGCAAATAGGCCTTTGCATGGACGGTATCCAACCTCGCCCCTATGAACTCCACGTTCTGTGAGGGGACGAAAGTGGACTTTGGGAAGTTTATAATGAACTCCAGGTGCTGAAGCAGGGATATGGTTCTGAAGGTGGCCTGCCTGGCCTCTTGTGGAGACTGGCCCGATAAGCCAGTCATCCAAGTAAGGGAACACAAAGATCCCCTGGTTCCTGAGGTAGGCCGCAACCACCGCCAGGCACTTTGTAAAAACCCTGGGGGCGGAGGTGAGGCCAAAGGGAAGCACTCTGTACTGGAAGTGGTACCCTCCCACCACAAATCTGAAGTATTGCCTGTGACTTGGATGGATGAGGATGTGAGTATAAGCATCCTTCAGGTCTAAGGAGCATAGCCAATCTCCCTGCTGGAGGTAGGGCAGCAAGATTCCAAGGGTAAGCTGTCAGCATACATCAGCATGACATTCCCAGACATGATGAGATCAGCTTTGACCCCCTGGTGATGTCAGATAGGATGTCTCCAGACTAAATGGTCTTAGTTTGCTTGATGAAATTAGTTTGTAAGACAACAGCCCCTCCTTGCTAATCAAGTGATAGCAGACCTCAAACAAACCAAATTATGACAAAGGGAGGTGCTGAAGAATTTCACTATAAATACAGAGAAACACAAAATATCCTTATCTTCCTATTCATCAGACACCCCACCCTTCTCTCTCCTCTCTTCTTATTTCATCGGACACTCCTTACACCCACTTCTCCTTACCCCCCCCCCTTTTGTTCTCTCTCTCTCTCTCTCTCCATTCATGGGACACTTCTTACTATAAGGCTCTGACACACACTTCTTGCCCCCCCCCCTCTCTCTCACACACACATGCACCCACACACAGTCTCATTGATATACATGGAAGCAGCTCTGTAACAACCTTATATATCTCTGTTCTGTACCTTTGTAATAAGCCTATTTCTACATAAAACCCTTTTTCCAAGCCACACCAGTTTTGGTTGTCTTATTGTGCTACTTACCCTACTGTCTCTGTGAAATGAACCCAGGACCAAACGGAGCGTAACCAACAGTAGAGAGCGGCGAAAGATTACATTTTTAAAGATTACATTTTATGGGGGCCCATCTCAGACTTCGCAGCAGATCTCCAGTTGAGTAAGTAGCAATTTTGTTTTAAACATTAAAATGGATTTCAGACAGGGTGCGACAGGAAAATCAAAAGCCCTTGTGACCATTTACAATTTACAATTTTGGGTTATAGGCTGGATGACACACTAGTTAGTGAAATGTTCCAGTGATAACTTTGTTTTGTGGGTTAGACAAGGTGAGATTTTTATTGTCAAAAGGCTCTATAATAATCCTGAATTTTTATATTACCTACATCTGGGGACATTATATAGAGTGGCTTGCAATTTTCTTATTTGCATGTAGAGGCTTGTTACGGTTTGTTACCAGGCACAGATTTTTCTATAGTATTTGAGCTGCTAAGAAAACACAGAGAGATAGTCCAGATTTAGTTTGGAAGTGGTACACAGGTAAACAGTCCCTCATTGAATACAATATACATCTTTCCTGGTAACAATATTACCTCCTATCCCTTTGCCTTTTGTTTCTCAGTCTCCTGTCAGTATGTATTTTGGTGAGGGCAGGCTTAAAGTTTGCTGCAACTGATACAGTAACTGACAATTCTGGTAATCTCCTAACACCCTTCTTACTATAATTTCACCCTAAACCTCCACCCTGTTAAAAGGTGGTAAGCATTTTTTATTCAGGTATAATTTTAAGGCGTGGTCTTTATGCCAGTACTCTTTACTGAACACCCATAAAATTTATGCCATTCCAACTATAATTCTAAGTCTTACTTCTTCATAAAAGTGAGCATTCCTCCTTCCAAGGTTGCACATTTGAGATAGTCGCATAAAACCAAATAAAAACATAATAAGTTAGGCCCCTGTACCAACTACAGTCTTTCTGCAGTCTCAAATATGGAAGCCTTTGATTTTAAAGAACTTAAAGAAATATTATTGACATACTGTAAGAGAAAAGGTGGTCCCTTTGAAGGGGAATTCCCTGAGGCATCATGGTATAATATTCAAAGACAAATGTTAAACCATTATCAAGAATTCAAAAAGAAAACAAATAAAAGAAAATGCCTTTTTATTCAAGGCATGTGCAGGGGGCTCATTAGCATGAAACAGGACAATACTGAACTGAATACTCAGTGTACACAATTAACCAAAGACCTGGAGGAGGCACAAATTTGCATTTCCATGCAAAGGGCTCAGGTGATACAAGCCACAAACTCCTTTATAACTGTTAGTGAGCAATTAGAAGCACTTAAACTTGAATTGAGGCACATTAAGGATGAATTAGCCTCTGAAAGACAAAAGAAATATAAGCTCTGCACTATTTCACCCTCAGCACCCCCTGCCTATGACACACCCTATAAACAAAAGAATACAGAAGTATCTATAGCTGGGCTTAGGAATGGGAAAAATAGAGGAAAACAGCACAGAAGAAAATCCTAATAATTTATCTCAGCCAGAACAGAGCAATAACCAGGACCTGTGTCAGGAGGATAATTCAGATGACTCAGACCCGGCACCCAGTACCGAACTCAGAGCATCAGTTAAAGTGATGCTGCAGGACTCATTAAAAGATAGGGACATGGAAAGGATAGTTGAGAAAGCGGGCCCTATGCCTTTTAATGTAAATGAATGGTGCAAATGGGCCACTGATATTCTGATTCATTGGGGTCTAAGGAAATACAGAAGAAAACAATCAGACGTTGATAGACTTATGCATCTGGCTCTGGGGCCACACTACTATAAACTTGGCTTTCTCACTCACCCATACCAGTTGGTTAAAAGGGGTATTGAGAAACTATTTTACTGTTCCCCAATGCAAGTATTTAAAATTATTTCACCTCTACCAAATGATACACTGGAACAGTTTGCATATAGAGCCTGGATTTTAAAAGCAGTTCTTAATGAGCAGGAGTCCTGGCCCAATGCAGAAGATTATGGGGAGAGTACACATAAGGCATTTTTATTAGAATTCTATCACCTGAGATTACAAAACACCTTCTGTTATTTTCTGAAGACCCTAAAGCAACCCCTTTTGATACTTTAATGCTCAGAATTGGGTCTGTTTGGAAGACCCAGCCCTCGAGGGTCATAACAGTAACAGAAGCACGGAAGTGGAAAGCTGAGGGATCCTCTCAATACACAAAAAACACAGACAAAGGATACAGAGGACACACACCTTGGAGAGGACAAGGCAGAGGTACTTTTAGAAATTCCTCAGGTTACATTCCCTTTCAGGAGCTCAAAGCACAGAGAGATGGATTAGAAAAGGAGAAAATTAAATGGGAACTGGACAAACACATACTGCAGGTAGAAATAGATAAATTAAAACAGGACATACAAGCAGCTCAGGACAAACACAAGGCTAGTGCATAGGGGTGTCCTCACCTTCTGGGTTCAGATATCAAAATGTCTCAAGCCTTCATAGCCCAGCCTGCCTCCGTTCTCTCAGCAGAGGACTCGATTCCAGAGCCTCTGGATGATGAAACAGATACAGGCCCAGAATACAGTTTAAGGCTTGTAACATCCTTGATACTGGACTCTTGTGGACACCCCAATGTTATCAGTAGAATAGAGGGATCAGGATAAACTAGCTTTGATTGACACAGGGGCTGGAATTAGTTTTACAAACAGAGCTTCTCCCACTGCAGATCAGAAAAATATGGAAATTTATGAAATTCAAGGAATTAATGACACAGCTTCCAAATGTGTGGCTATTCCAGTTAAATGGGGTATCCCTGTGCACAGTGAACAAAACAAGGAAATGTTGGAAACCACTGCCTCCACTATAGTGAACACACCAAAAGAAATAATTGGAATTGACGTTCTCAACCAGTTAAATCTGGTGGTGGATATGGCTAATCTTAGATTGTGGCAGTATACAGGAACTTCAAGTGCTTCTAAAACTTTAGTGCATGAAGTCCTTCCCATGCAGTTAGCAACTCAGTGCACCAAGGCAGCTCAGCAGTATGATCTGTGTGTAATTCCCTCAGAGGTGGCTGATATTCCAGTCTGGGCACAAGACAAGTTAGATTGTGGGAAAATGCACACAGAAATACTGTTGGAAGGCGAGGATCCTCCACCACAGAAACAATACCCAGTACCTCATCAGGCTATAGAACCAGTGACTAAAATTGTGAAGATACTGGAGGAGAGGGGTCTGATTAGACCTATTTCTTCCACATGCAATTCACCAGCCTGGCCAATAGTTCAACCGGGGGGTTCCTTCAGGCTCACTATGGACTTCCGTGCCCTGAATCAAGTTTCAAAATCTGTAGTGCCCGTAGTAGCCTCATACCCTGAAATGATCTCTAAACTGAACCCCAAATGTTTTAGACATATCCAATGGGTTTTGGAGTCTGCCCCTGGCCCTTGAATGCCAGTACAAAACAGCCTTTCAGTGGCTGAATAAACAATATGCATGGACTGTGCTTCCACAGGGCTATAAAGATTCACCATCGATCTTCCATAAATACATGCAGGAAGCCTGTCACTAGTGTCCTGCAGAGATAATATAATTCAGTATGTAGATGACATTCTGATTCAGTCTGAGAATGAAGCTGTACACTGGAATCATGTAAGAGAAGTTTTAAAAGCCCTCTTACAAGCTGGTCTTAAAGTTAATCCTGCCAAGGCTCAACTGTGTAAATCACAGGTGTCCTTTTTAGGGGTTACAATTGGCCAGGATGATAAATCTGTAGATTCTCAAAGGATAGAGCTGATACAGAAACTTCCACTTCCTACAGATCAGAAATCACTCCAGTCATTTCTAGGGCTCACAGGTTTCTGTCGTGACTTCATGCACAATTATGCAGAACTGGCAGCTCCACTTTACTCCCTGCTAAAAAGTAAAGGTTATGTTTGGGAGGAAGAACATACAGAAGCTGTAACTAAATTAAAGCACATTTTGACTTCTGCTCCTGTTCTTGCACACCCAGATCACACACAACATTTTTTCCTGTACCCTGTAGTTGGAGAGAACAGTATAGGTGCAGCTCTAACACAACGCTTAGGAGGAGTAGATTGCCCTATTGCCTTCTGTCCCAGGAGTTCTCACTTCTCCTGAACTCAAAATGGGAAACTGTGAAAAACATGTACTGGCTTCCTATGCTGCTATGCAGAAATTTACATACATCATTGGTGCTCAAACCACATACATATGCAGCCACCACACCCCACTCAAATTCATTGTAGAGGGAAAGAGCATGTAGCAAGATTAGGACTGAGAGAATAGTCCAGTGGACTCTCATGTTGCAGGCACAGAATGTAAAGTTTGAATTGCTGAAAGAACCTAACGTGCAAGTGGCTGGAATCTTGCTGGAGGGGCAACCTCATGACTGTCAGTCCTCACCCAGTGCCTCCAATCACATGATCTTTAGGGAACTGGGACTAGACAAAATTTCACCTTTTCTTCCTACAGTATATATTGATGGTAGTAGCCAATGTGAAGGAGACAGGCGACTAGCAGGTTTTGCAATTATACAATTGGACCTAAATAACCAAGTGGTACTGCAGAGACAGTATTCCTGTGGGTCAGCGTCAGCACAGTACTGTGAGCTGGCTGCTTTTGTAGCTTGTATGCAACAATATCAGGATTCACACCCAGAGATACAAATCATTTTAGATTCTGATTATGTCTTTAAAAGTGCCATTGCCCTGTTACCCTGGTGGCTGGCAAATAAATTTAAATCTACAGATGGGTCCACGGTAAAAAATTCATCACTGTGGACTATGGCACAAGAATTGAGTGAGATGTTTCAGAGAGTACATTTAATTAAAGTGAAGGCACATAGGAAGAAAGGCTCTTTAGTGAAAGGAAACACATTAGCAGACTCACTAGCCAAGGAAGCATGCCATGTAGGCCTCATCTGGCCCTGGTATGAGCAGACATGCATGGTTGCTATTGCTACACGTTCCACAGATTATTTTCAGATAATACCACCAGATTACTTCGTAGCACTGCAGACAAAGGACCCTGAACTTTCCAATTTGAGGAAGCTTGTGCAGGACGCCCCAGATAACCTATATCAGCACACACCCTTTCTCACACTCACTATAGAGAAAAACATTCTATGTGCAAACAGAGAGGAAGGCTTGGTTATAGCTATCTCCAGAGCTTGAGGTAAAGAGTGGATGCATTGGGTTCATGGTGCAGGTCCTATGGGACACCCTAAAGCAGAAGAAATGCAGACCATCCTTAATAGGTTGGTATGGTGGCCAGAAATGAAACATGATATACAGGATCATGTTTCCTCCTGTGTAATCTGTGCTTCATTTGGGAGGCAACCTAAAAAGAGAAGGGGACAGTTAATGAGAGTACCTCCTCGTGGCCCATTTGAGAGATTGCAAATAGATCATGTGGGCCCTCTCCCATTAACAGCTAGGAAAAATAGATTTTTACTCACTGTTGTTGATTCCTTCTCTCATTGGGTAGAAGCATTCCCTGTCCCAGATCAAACTGCTTGAACCACTGCAGAATCCTAACTATGCAATTTTTTACATGCTGGGGCATTCCTAAGACTATTGATTCTGATAATGGTCCTGCATTTGTTTCTCAGCTCATCAAGGAATTGTTTGATTTTCTAGGCATAGAACAACAACTCCACATTCCGTACCATCCACAGGCAGCAGGGCAGGTAGAAAGAATGAATCAAACAATTAAGGCCCACCTCAGCCCTATGCTTAATCTGACTGGGAAATATTGGGATCTGGTGCTCCCTTTAGTCCTTATGTGTATCAGAGCTAATGTCTGTAAATCCACAGGTTTTGCACCCTATGAAGCCTTAATGGGAAGGCCAATGCCACGGTGGGAAAATGTGCTGCATCCTTTTCTTCCAGAGGACCAGACCGTAATTCTCACCAATGAGTGGATGAAATCCCTGCAAGAACATCTAAAAGAAACTCAGACCACTGTGCTAGCTAACACAGAAAAAGCTAGAGATTATTTGCAGGAGGTACATGCAAAAGGTTCCGATTTAAGGCCCCTCAAGGTTGGGAGTAAAGTGATGATTCTGAGACCTAGACCAAACCTCCCCTTTGGAACTGCAAAGTGGGAAGGACCGTACTTAGTTACTGATACCTTAGGCCCAAGCCTATACCAGATCCTAATGCCCGACAACCAGCAATATTGGAAACACATCACCCAGTTGAAATCATATGGGTAATACGTGTTTTATCAGTCTTTGTTTTCAGATACCACCTGAAGACAGCACGGACAGCTGCTTTCTAAACAAAAGTCGCTTAATGATGGTAACTATTTACTTCTGCTGTATAGTTGATGTGTCCTATATACTGGACATGTGTCTAATAGTTATGTAAATAAGTAGTAAACATTATTTCTGTTGTTGCATAGTATAAGTAGGGAGCACTAGTTTACTCCCTAGTAGAGTGAAACAAGTTAGCTTTTATTATGTCTCGGTTTCCTGTTGTTCTTGTATCTGCTGTCTTCTACCCAAGTCTCATTACAGGAACTATCATCCGAATATGCACGATTGGCTGGGCTAACTCCACAGGTGGGGTATATCGCTATCAAGAAATACCCCTGGAAGGAAAGGATCTGGTCATCCTGAGTTTCTGTTCCGTACAGGACAAGCCAGTGTTCTATTCATTAAACATCACTCAAGTACAGTGGGCGCCACCAGTTTCCACTTCACTAGAAAGGACACAAGAATTGAGGGCACCTCCAGAACATTACTTTCTAGGTCCTCCGGCCTTGATTTTGTACCATATTTCCTGTCAGGACAGAGGTACCTGGAAAATAACTTATACATGGGTTCTGAGTGATCAACAGCACATCACTGAGACTTCATTCCTTTTGGATGTATCTTGTTTACCTACCACCCCTCATCCCACCCCTCCCACCACTTTTGCTCCTCCTGTACTCTACCTTTCTGATATCCACCCATTTCAGGAAGGACATCCCTTTCAGATTAAATATGATGCACCACACAATGTTTTATATGATGTAGAATACCATTTCCTTACTTGGCATCTATTTTCCAAATTGTTTCTAGTTACTCACAAATATCCAAATTGCTCTCAGTTTGTTGCCAACCACATACAAATGCTCAATACTTGGTTTGATATGCAGTCAGTAACACCCCGAGCCAAGCAATTTCGACACAAGCGTGAATTAATTGATACAATTTTAGGTGGTACAGGGACTGCACTGGGTGCCCTTAATATAATTGATATAGAGATGCTCCGTAATAAAATGGGATCCACTGCTCAGCATGCTGCTGATGGTTTTACCTCACAACATATTATTAATGAAGCTTCCTCTAAACTGTCCAATGTAGTTTGAGATACCTTTGCTTTATATCTCCCATTATAGAACAGAACAAGGAGAAACAGAATGGTTTAAAATAAGCAAAGGTGTAAGACAAGGCTGCATACTTTCCCCCTACCTGTTTAATTTATATGCAGAACAAATCATCAGAGAAGCAGGATTGTATGAAGACAACAGAGGTGTGAAGATTGGTGAAAGACTCATCAACAACCTTCGCTATGCTGATGATACCACATTACTGGCGGAAAGTGAAGATGATCTGAAACATTTGCTTCTCACAATCAAAGAACATAGTCTCAAAATGGGCCTGCACCTTAATGTAAAGACGACAAAGATCATGACAACTGGCATAATCAACAGATTCATCGTCGAAGGAGAAGAAATTGAAATCGTGAATAACTTTAACCTACTTGGATCAACTATCAATAAAGAAGCAACAAGCAGTCAAGAAATCAGACGACGCATTGCTCTTGGCAGAATGGCTATGAAAGACCTAGATAAGATTCTCAAGAGCAGAGATGTCTCTCTCCATACAAAGATTCGACTTGTTCAAGCCATGGTATTTTCAATACCATCATATGGATGTGAAAGCTGGACAGTGAAAAAGATAGACAGGAAGAAAATTGATGCCTTTGAATTATGGTGCTGGCGGCGAATACTGTGTATACCATGGACTGCCCGAAGAACAAACCAGTCTGTACTAGAGGAAATCAAACCTAAGCTTTCTTTAGAAGCTCAGATGACAAGACTTCGACTTTCATACTTTGGACACATCATGTGGAGAGAGAGATCATTAGAGAAAGACATCATGCTTGGCAAGATAGAAGGTCAACGCAAAAGAGGAAGGCCAGCAATGAGATGGATCGATACAAAAACAGCAGCTACGGGTACCAGTCTGTCAACAATAAGCCGCCTGACTGAAGACCGAACACAATTTAGGATAGCTATCCAGAGGGTCGCCATGAGTCGACTCCGACTCGACGGCACTTAACAACAACAGAACAGAAAATTGTTACCATAGCACATGCAGAATATAGATTGGGAAAGAATATTTCCTGGGCTCTTGCCTGTGATCAAGTACAGATCAAGCTTATTACTATACTAAAGGAAATTCTGATCACTGCTAAGTTAGGACACTGGCCACCATCTCTCGTCCATATGGCTAGTACCAAAATACCTGAATTTGCTATAGCTCACCTTGATTGGTGGACAGTTAGTGTTCCCATTTGTTCACCACAAGGCTGCTCTATCTGTACTTTGATCCCATGGTCAGGACAAGACACAGTTGTTTATCCTGTTGTTAATATTGGTGTGCAGTTTGATAATATGCTTATGTATCCTGTGGACCATCTCACCTGGGTGCAGCCACTGGATGATACCTGGACTTCATTCAAGCCGATGGACCCCAGTTTGTGTGAGCAGACTACATTTCAGTTCAAGTGTCAACCTCACCAATTTAAAGAGGCTGACACCTCCTGCTGGAACAATTCCTCCTCTTCCTCCCTGACTGTTAAGCTCTCATATTCCCTGACTAACTCACACAGTTTGTATTACCTTGGAGCTGGACACTTTTGTTTTCATCTGTTCTTTCCCCAGAATGTTTCTTTTTCAGTTGCTCCCAGAATGCATGACATCCGCCTTCCTAAGAACACTTTGTTGTACAGTTCAAACTATTTACTAAACAATACCTGGTACAGTCATACACCACTGGTCTCCATCACCATTAACGGGACAACTTATTCCACACCGCTGGTTACCAATGACTCTATGGACATTCCAGACTTTATCTCATATGCTGTGCATCCATTACCACTTGGCATGGGAGAAGAGACACTACATAAACTGCTCAACTTTACAGAACTCCATGCCTATATTGATCACCTTAAAACAACATCCACTGAAGTGAATCACACCATCACTTATGAGAATGGACACATTCGACAAATTGTTGGACACTTGCTACAAGATGCTCATGTGTCTGTGTGGGAATTGTTATTTGGTTACTCACCTACTGCTGATCATGTCTTTAATATTTTTATTTCACCCTATTATTATTTTAACTGCTGTACAAATATTGCTATGCATTATCATAATTTTCCTGTGTTGTAAAATGAAACAAATGTACATCTCCTTGCAGCGCATGTCCTACAGAACACCAACAACATTTTAAGGTAGTTACACTTAATTTCTTCAGCATCTACCTCTACATCCAGGCTCATTTGGCCTGCTAATTTGGCATTTCCTACTACATGGAATACCAGAGTCAGCTGCAGTCTAGTATTGCTTCCTACCCTCACTCATAGCATCCTGGTACCTTTCGGCTTTAACCTCCTCAGAAATTCCTGCAGCCCTTATGCACTGTTCATTCTCTCTAAGATGGGCACTGAGGTGGCATATTGGGATCCCCACCCAGTAGCGGCTGCCCTACCTAAGACACGAGGTTTGGACTCATAATGGGACTTGTTTATCTCTAGAACACTAGAGACAGTACTGTGCAGGACAGGGGACCTGCTGGACATAGCAAGGTATTTAATACAGGAGGTATTAGACAAGCTGCCTACTATCATGTAATTGCAGCTGGGACAGGTACCAAAGGTTTGCTTCCACCATTTCCAGGCACAAATAATAAATAAAAATAAAAAAGGTGTGGGAGATGTCAGCATACATCAGCATGACATTCCCAGACATGATGAGATCAGCTTTGACCCCCTGGTGATGTCAGATAGGATGTCTACAGACTTGATGGTCTTAGTTTGTTTGATGAGATTAGTTTGTAAGACAACAGCCCCTCCTTGCTAATCAAGTGATAGCAGACCTCAAACAAACCAAATTATGACAAAGGGAGGTGCTGAAGAATTTCACTATAAATACAGAGAAACACAAAATATCCTTCTCCTTCCTATTCATCAGACACCCCGCCCTTCTCTCTCCTCTCTTCTTATTTCATCGGACACTCCTTATACCCACTTCTCATTACCCCCCCCCCCCCTTTTGTTCTCTCTCTCTCTCCATTCATGGGACACTTCTTACTATAAGGCTCTGACACACACTTCTTGCCCCCCCCCTCTCTCTCTCACACACACACATGCACCCACACACAGTCTCATTGATATACATGGAAGCAGCTCTGTAACAACCTTATATCTCTGTTCTGTACCTTTGTAATAAGCCTATTTCTATATAAAACCCTTTTTCCAAGCCACACGAGTTTTGGTTGTCTTATTGAGCTACTTACCCTACTGTCTCTGTGAAATGAACCCAGGACCAAACGGAGCGTAACCAACAGTAGAGAGCGGCGAAAGATTACATTTTTAAAGATTACATAAGCATCTTGAACTTTTCCCTCTCCAGAAACTTGTTCAGATTTCTCAGGTCTAGGATGGGTCTGAGACCTCCTGTTCTTTTTGGTACCAGGAAGTACCTCGAGTAAAAGCCTTGCCCTTCCAGGTGGTGAGGCACCAGTTCCACCGCCTGGACCTGTAGCAGACCTTACAACTCCTGAAGGAGTAAGTTTCTGTGTAGAGGGGGTCTTGGAGGCTCCCCTGGAAAGTAGGAGGGGGGTATCTGGGTGAAGTGGAGAAGATAGTCCCTCTCGATGATGCTTAACACCCAAGTATCCCCTGTGATGGCTGGCCAACTGTCTGCGTACAGGGTCAGCCGACCTCCTGTGCTCTGAAGAAGAGGAGAGGCTATGCTGGCATAGTCAAAAACCCCCTCCCTGCTGAGCAGGAGCCAGAGTAGGAGGCTTGGGAGCCTTCTACCTACGGGGCCCATGACCCTGCCCCTTGGCCTGCTGGCCCTGTTGGGGAGCTACAGAGGCCTGGTAGTGAGGGTAGGTTTTGTAGACAGTGGTCCTCCTCGGGTAAAAGGTCTTTTTCCCCGAGCCCTTCTTCTTCTGAGAAGGGGTAGAAGTTTTCCTGGACAGCCTTGTCCGGGTAAGAGTCTCGGTCTCGAGTTCGGCAGCCTTTTCCGCCATGGGCTTGCCAAAGAGGTTTTCACCTTGGCAGGGGACATCGACCAACTTGTCCTGTACCCATGGCTCGAGGTCCGAGGATTGTAGCCAGGCCTGGCGGCGTGCACCGATGCCGGCCCCTGCTACTCGGACCGAAGCCTCAAATCCATCATAGGCTGCTCGAGAGATAAATTTCGAGCACTCTCGAATACCAGAAGACAAGGCCTTGAACCTCTGCAAGGGTTCCTCCCACAGACCAGCAGAGAACCCGGCAATCTCCTTTGCCAGGTCTCGAAGGTACATGCCCATGTACAGTTGGTAAGTCTGGACACGGCAAGCAAGCATAGAGCCCTGGAAGCACTTTCTACCGAGGGCATCCAGGTTCCGGGCTTCCCTGCCGGGAGGCATAGAGGAGTGCATCTTCTGACTCTTCAGGCGATGCATGGCCGATTCCACAACCATGGAGTGGTGCGGTAGCTGTGCCTTTTGGAACCCGGGGTTCTTGCGGACTCGATAGATGGAATCAACCCACTTGCTTAGAACCAACATTGAGGCCGGCGCCTCCCACATGCGGAAGAGCAACCGCTCCAGCATCCGAGGAACCGGTACAGTAAAGGCCTCCTTGGGAGGAGAGTCATACTGCAGGGCCTCAAGCTCCTCGGCTCGAGGCTCCTCCTCGGGGTCTGCCGGGAAGGCCAAGGCTTTGGCCATGTCCCGCATGAAATCCGAGAACCAGGTATCCTCCGGGGGGGCCGGTGAGTCCAAAGGGACGCATTGAGTTCGGAAGGTGTCAGGGGACTCCTCTTCCTCAGTCTCCCAAGCCGATTCCTCCGAGGAGGAATCGAGCGGCTCCGAGTGGGCGGGCACCGACGCTATCCGCCCCGACGCCAAGGGTACCGGCATCAACGACCTCGGTCCCGAACGGGAGGCCGAGGGTGACCTCGGCCGAGGATCGACTCGAGTTTGCATGGTCTCGAGGATCGGCTCGGCCTCCGGGGTCAACTTGGACATCGAGGTCCCGGTGGTCGGGGCAGATGCACCCGTAGGACCGGCGATCAGCACCCACTGCTGCTGCATGAAGGCAGACAATCTGCTCTCCAAGGCCGTCAACCTGAGTCCAAGCTCAGGAAACCCAGCAGCCTCCGACTCGGGCCCTGACGGCATTGGGCCCGACGTCGGCTCCCCCAGAGGAGAGTCCACGAGGACTACAGTACTCATGTGACTCGGGGCCTCCGACTCTACACAAGGATGCTTTGCAGGCCTCTCCGACTCCGAAGACATGGGACGGCGATCGGGGCTATGCGACCTAGCCCTCGAGGGGCCAGGAGCGTCCACCGATGCCGCCCTCGGGGGTTTCTTCTTCCTTCGGTGCTCCCTCAAGGGGGGCTCCCTCTCTGACGAACTCCGGACCCGTCCAGATGCAGAATCGGAGAAGATCCTCTCATGCTGGTGCTGACGGCTCCGCAATGCCTTCGAGGACATTTTGCCACAGGGACTACAGACCTTAGGATCGTGGTCAGGCCCCAGGCACCGGAGGCAGCAGTCATGTGTCGGTGAGAGACATCAGTTTCTTGCACCGATCACACTTTTTAAAGCCACTGGCAGCTATCGGGGGAAAAAGGGCCCCTGCAAGATCAAAAAATCGGGCTGCCAGGGAAAAACAAAATTGGCGCGAACGCAGTCTCGAAGGACAAAAAAACAAAAAAGAGATCCGGGCTCGGCACCGGTGTACTGAGTCCAGGCGGGAAAGGGAACCGACGTCGAACCGAAGAAAAAATTTGTCTCAACGCAGGAAAATCCACTTTTTCCACGGGTGACAAGGACACACGTCCATAGGGCTCTGCGGAAAAAAGAAGATTGAGCAAGATGGCACCTTTGGGCGGGAAGGGGACCGCGCATGCGTGCCTGCATTCCCAAAGGCTTTCTTTGAAAGCTGGCGAAATGCTCCGCATGGGGGCTCCGTCGGCGCCGACGTCACCCATATGTGAGGACTGACTTCCTGCTTGGTCCTGGAGAAAGTATGTTTAGGAATATACTACCAACAGCCAGGGCCAGACGTGCTTGGGCCATTCTGAAATCACATGGCAACGTCCATCTTAGTTGTACTTCGCAGGCCATACCTTCATCATGCCCCCCTGCTACATGGACATGCTGACGCACAGGATGTCTATATAGCCAACTTTCTAAAAAACTGCACTGATAGGGTTAATCTGATACAGCTTACCTTGCTGTGTATCACAGCATGACAGTACCTTAGTACAAGCAATAGTAAAATTATCCCCTTCCTACTTTGTAGATGATACTCTTTATGAAATTTTGAAAACCAAGCATGACCCTCAAACCTTAAAAAATGAGTTATAACCTCAAACTGAATACATATATATCTGTTCTTAGTCCCAGATTGTTGTTATTAAGTGTCGTTGAGTTGGTGCCAACTCCTGGTGACCCTATGGATAGCTGACCTAAACTTTGTTCGGTCTTTAGCCAAGCGGCTCATTGTTGATAGAGTGATATCCATAGCTGCTGTTATTGTATCGATCCATCTCATTGCCGGCCTTCCTCTTTCACGGTAACCTTCTACCTTCCCAAGCATTATGTCTTTCTCCAATGATCTCTCTCTTCACATGATGTGTCCAAAGTATGAAAGTCGAAATCTTTTCATCTGAGCTTCTAAGGAAAGCTTAGGTTTGATCTCCTCTAGTACTGACTGGTTTATTCTTTGGGCAGTCCATGATATACATAGTATTCGCCGCCAGCACCATAATTCAAAGGCATCAATTTTCTTCCTGTCTATCTTTTTCACTGTCCAACTTCTGCATCTATATGACGTTATTGAAAATACCATGACCTGGACAAGTCGAATCTTTGGATGGAGAGAGACATCTCTGCTCTTGAGAATCTTGTCTTGAGAATCTTGCCATTCTACAAAGAGCAATACATCATTAGATTTCTTGACTGTTAGTCCTTTCTTTATTGATTGCTGATCCAAGTAAGTTAGAGTTGTCAACTATTTCAATTTCTTCTCCATTAATGATTAACTTATTGATTTTTCTAGTTGTCAGGATCTCTGTCTTTTTAACGTTAAGGTGCAGACCCATTTTAAGACTATGTTCCTTGATCTTGAGAAGCAAATGTTTCCGTTCATCTTCACTTTCAGCCAGTAATGTGGTATCATCAGCATAGCGAATGCTGTTGATGAATCTTCCGCCAATCTTCACACCTAAGTTGTCTTTAAACAGTCCTGCTTTTCTGATGATCTGTTCTGCATATAAATTAAACAGGTAGGGGGAAAGTATGCAGCCTTGTTGTACACCTTTGCTGATTTTAAACCATTCAGTTTCTCCTTGTTCCTTTCGAACTGTTGCTTCTTGATCAATGTAAAGGTTGTGCAAGAAAACGATCAGGTGTTCTGGTATACCCATGCGTCTTAATGTGGCCCAGACTTTTTCATGCTTTACACAGTCAAAAGCCTTGCTGTAGTCAATAAAACACATATGGTATTCTTTTGTCTTTTCAAGAATCCATCTCACATCTGCAATGGTGTCTCTCATTCCTTGCCCTTTCCTTAACCCTGCTTTCACTTCAGGCAGTTCTCATTCCAGCTATGGTTCTAGTCTCTGCTGAATGATCTTGAATAGAATCTTGCTGTCATGTGGGATCAGAGTGATTGTGCGATAATTTTCACAGTCAGATGGGTCACCTTTCTTCAGTATTGGTATAAACACAGATCTTTTCCAGTCAATTGGCCATGAATTTGTCTTCAAAATTTTCTGGCAGAGTCTTGTAAGTATGGCAACAGCTTCATCCGATTGCTGTAATACTTCAATGGGAATGCCATCAGTGCCCAGCGTTTTGTTCTTTGATAAGGCTTTCAATGCTGCTTCGACTTCTTTCATCATCATCATTGGTTCCTGATCATATAGTACAGGTTGAAACGGCTGTTGGTCCACTTGATCTTTATGGTATAATGACTCTGTCTTTCATCTTTTCTTGTTCTTCTCAGCATCATTCAACATGGATCCTTGAGCATCTTGTAGCATTCCAATTCAAGGCTGGAATTTTTTTCTTTAACTCTCGTAGGTTTAGAAAAGCCAATCTTGTTCTTCCTCTAATAGTTTCTGATTCTATTTCCTTGCATGTTCCATTGTAGTACTTCTCCTTGTCTTGTCTTGCTGCACGTTGGAAATCTCTGTTGAGTTCTATGATTGCCTCTCTTTCTCTGGCTTTAGCTTCTCTGTGTTTCTGGACAATTTTCAGAGTTTCTTCAGTCATCCATTTTGGCCATTTTTATCTTTATCTTTATTCTGTTGCTTGATTGACTGCCCATGCAAACCAGGGTCAGGGCGGTTTACAATAAATGGCTGCAACAAAGAGTGGGAAAAGAACGCCAATATATTGCAGGAAAGCCAAGATGATAGAGCACACAGAAAGAGCAGAGGACAGGCATACAAGGAATCTCTGATGGTTAGGGAGGGAGGGAACTCTGATGATTAGGGAGGGCAATCGGGGGAGGTAGTGATGGGTAGATTGAATGCATGGCAGAACAGATGAGTTTTTAGCATGGATTTAAACCTTGTGAATGGGTGTTCGGCATGAGGCTGGGCTGGGAGGGAGTTCCAGAGTGCTGGACCAAGGAAGAAGAAAGCTGAGTGACGGGTTTGTTGAAGACGGTCATGAGCAGGGGAAGAGATAGCCAGGCGGTTGTTGTGAATTGAACGGAGAGCATGGGGGGGGGGGGGAGTGCATGTGAATGAGATTGGCGAGATACTGAGGAGTACCGATATAGATAGTTCTGTGCACAACAGTGAGTATCTTATAATGGTAACAGAACTTAAGTGGGAGCCAATGTAGACAGATGAGATGGAGTGACATGATCCATGTATGATGAATGGGTAAGGAGTTGGGCTGCTGTATTTTTGATGTCATCCCATAACTCTTCTGGAACTCTGTCATTTATATTGTCCCGAGATTACTACTCTCTTTTTCTTGTAGATGCAGAATAGGGGAAAGACTTTAGCAAATCAGGCTCTTATGTGATGGATGTTAAGACTTATTTTATTTGCAATTATGAGCAAATTTCTTCAGAGGTAAATGCGTGTTTATTGTTTATTAGGCATTTGATCGACCACCTTTAGCCATAGCATCAAAGTGGTTTACAACATAAAACTTGCATATTAAAATAAAACTAAAAAGTACAAAGAAAAATTAAACCACATATAAAAACTGGGAGGGTAAACAAAGAGTAGGTAAAAAAACAAAACAGCACAAAAAAAACAACCCTAAATCTAAGCCCGTACAAGAGGAGTAATCCGAGCACAACCCCAGGATTCTAAGTGACATTGAACACCTGTTCAAAGAAATGTTTTTAAACTTTTCTTAAAAGAATTCAATGAATTATCTAGATGGATATACATTGCTGACTGAAGCAACATTAAATTGATGCTGCATGAGGACAAAAGAACTAATAATTTTGCTACCAGCTGTTCAGCACTAAGGATGCTAAAGACTACTGCTTGTAACAGTTTGTGCACACAACAAAAATCCATATGCACATTTTATTTTGTAAATTTATATACCCTGTTAACCCAAAGAGCATGCACATAGCAACTTACATAATAAGAAACTAATGATCACAGATTTAATTATATTTGACAAAGCATACAAAATAATAGACTGAAACATTAAAAAAAAATAAAAAGTAAAATGCAAGCTGATAAATCACTATTAAAATCTTAATGACAAACATTATCAAAAGTCTGAATAAAGTAGAAGGCTTTCACTTTCTTCCTAAAACATCAAATAAGGCAAATTTTAAATAGTATGTGGCGAACAGAATTGCAACATTAAGGTCAGGGCATACATAATTCCAGTGGTATTTTGGAAAATGCTTTGCCAGATGTGGAATTTTTCCTAAAATATTTATTTATTTATTTATTTAACATTTCTTCTATACCGCGCTATTATAATCAGCGCGGTTTACATTGAACAGAAACATACTACAATGCATACAGGCAACATTGAGTTTACAGTGAAACAGGATGGAGGAGCCATTTTACAAATCTACATGTGTAACTTACATGACGTGTAAGTTGGTATTTTGCAAAGAGTAAATTAGACTTACCTGCTAATTGTCGTTCCTTAAGGAACTCTAGTCCAGTCCCGGAACCATAGAGTTGTCAACCTCCACCAGCAGCTTTGGAGACTGAAAGATTTCATCACTTTGATGTCACCGGTATAAGTAGACAGGAACCGCCCCCTATCACCAGTACCTATTGACAAAGCAGACTCAGCAGAGCAACAAATAAGTAGAATAAAGAAATAATAGCCATAATCGGCCAACAGTCGAAATGAACTCGCACCCATACAGTCCCAAACATTGTTACCAGAAAAAAGGAATGGGTGAACCGAGAACCCCCAAGCCCGGCGCAACTGTGCGACCAAGCTCAAGAGACACTGCTGCGTAAAGAAGGGCCCCGCCTGTCTTCCCTGCGCTTCTTCTCACCCTTCCTACGCTAAACCAGTAGACTGACCGTCTGGACCGCTCTAAAGAATCTTCAGGTTGCCCCTAATGCAAAGACCCTGGGAGGGATCCGGGACTGGACTAGAGTTCCTTAAGGAACGACAATTAGCAGGTAAGTCTAATTTACTCTTCCTTAGCGTCCCTCTAGTCCAGTCCCGGAACCATAGAGGATGTGACAGAGCAGTACACATCAACGGGAGGGACCTACTAGCCCAGCCTGAAGAACCGCTGAGCCAAAACGCCCATCACCCCGTGCCTGCACATCCAGCCTATAGTGCCGAGCAAACGAATGGAGCGAAGACCACGTCGCCGCCCTACAGATCTCCTCCGCTGGCACCAAACTGACTTCCGCCCAAGACGCCGCCTGCGCCCTGGTGGAATGCGCACGAAGACCTTCCGGAACCACCTTACCCTTCAACAGGTAGGCGGAAGCAATCGCCTCCTTCAACCACCGCAAGATGGAAGACTTTGCCGCTGCCTCACCTTTCCGAGGCCCCGCAAAAACAATAAACAGCCTGTCTGACTTCCTAAAGGAGGCCGTTCTCCTGAGATATTTCTTGAGCACTCTCCGAACATCCAAGAGATGCAAACGGCCCCCCAAGCGCTCTTTCTGTTCCGCTGAGAACACCGGAAGCGATACTACTTGGTTGACATGAAACACGGAAACCACCTTCGGTAAAAAGGCTGGAACCGTGCGCAAAACCACCTTGTGCCTGAAAAAGGTCAGATACGGCTCCGTACACGCCAACGCCTGCAACTCCGAAATCCTCCGAGCCGAACAAATAGCCACAAGGAAGAGAGTCTTCAACGTCAAGTCTTTCAAGGAAGCCTTGTCCAAAGGCTCGAATGGTTCTTGAAGTAGCGCGTCCAAAACCAAATTCAGATCCCAAGAAGGAACGGAATCTCGTCTTGGAGGCCTCAACAGTAACACCGCTCTAAGAAAATGCCTAATATCTCCGTGGGCACCCACCGGCTGACCTTGAATCTTACCCCTGAAACAGGCTATGGCTGCCAGCTGCACCCTCAAAGTGCTCGTGGCCAACCCCTTTTCCACACCATCCTGAAGAAAAGACAGTATATGAGGCACTGAAGCCCGCAGAGGTTGAAAACCGCGGTCCTCACACCACGCCTCAAAAACACGCCATACGCGAACATACGCCAAGGAAGTAGAGCGGCGCCGTGCCTTCAATAAGGTAGACATTACTGCCGCCGCGCCGAGTACCCCTTGGCAGTCAACCTTGCCCTTTCAAGAGCCATGCTGTAAGCGAGAATCGACCCACCTGCGGCATGCGTAACGGCCCCTGAAGCAAGAGATCCCCCCGCAGAGGAAGCCGCCACGGACTGCCGACCAGAAGCCGAACCAGATCTGCATACCACGGTCTTCTGGGCCAATCGGGCGCCACGAGAACCACCAGACCGCTGTGTTTCTCTATGCGTTGAATCACCTTGCCTATGAGAGCCCAAGGAGGAAACACGTAGAGAAGGCCCTCCAGCGGCCACCGCTGAGCCAACGCATCGAGGCCTTCCGCCATTCGTTCCCGCCTCCGGCTGAAGAACCTCTCCACCTGCGCGGAATCGAACCGTGCCATCAGATCCATTACGTACCGGTAGCCCCCAGCGCCGCACTATCAACGCAAACACGTCCGGGTGTAGACTCCACTCCCCCGGGTCTACTCTGCGGCGGCTCAGAAAATCGGCCTCGACATTCTCCACGCCTGCCACGTGCTGCGCCGACAGCGCCGCCAGATTCTGCTCGGCCCAGTCCAAGAGTCGACTCACCTCCTCCTCCAGCGACACACTCCCTGTGCCGCCCTGGCGATTGATATAAGCTACCGTCGTGGCATTGTCGGACAGCACTCGAACCGCCTTCCGACCCAAGTCTTTTTGGAAACTCTGCAGCGCCAGAAATACCGCTCGCATCTCCAATCGGTTTATGGACCATTGACTCTCTTCCCTTGACCACTCTCCTTGGGCAAACTTTCCTTCGCAGTGTGCCCCCCAACCTGTGAGGCATGCATCCGTTGTCAACAGCCTCCATACGGGAGTCTCCAGAGGCATGCCCCCCTCTAGACTTCCGGGGCGCAACCACCACAGGAGTGCCCGTCGCACCTCCGGAGGACACAGCAACCTTTGAGACAACGCATCCCTCTGATGCGACCAGCGCCTTAGAAGAGAGCTCTGCAGTGGCCGCATATGCGCTCTGGCCCACTGAACCACCTCGATGCTGGCCGCCATCGTCCCCAACAACTGCAAATAGCGCCATGCAGTTGGAGCTCTGCAACCCAGAAATCTCCGCACGAGCTCCCGCAATTCCCGTGCTCTCTTGTCCGGGAGAAACACCATTCCCCGAATGGTCTCGAAACGCGCCCCCAAATATTCGAGGGCTTGAGAGGGAGCTAGTTTGCTCTTCGCAAAATTGACCACCCAGCCGAGACTCTCCAACAATTGCACCACTCGCGCCGTGGCCGCCACGCTCTCCTCCCGGGACTTCGCTCGAATCAACCAATCGTCCAAGTAAGGGTGCACGAGAATGCCCTCCTTGCGGAGCGCCGCCGCCACCACTACCATGACCTTGGTGAAAGTGTGAGGCGCCGTCGCTAGGCCGAAAGGCAATGCTCGGAATTGAAAATGACCCATCGGCAGAGCAAACCGCAGATACTTTTGATGCTCGCGGCGTATGGGAATATGCAAAAATGCCTCCGTCAGGTCTAGAGATGTGAGAAACTCTCCCTTTCGCACCGCCGCAATGACTGAACGCAAGGACTCCATCCGGAAATGGGTCACCCGAAGACAGCGATTTACCCTCTTTAAATCCAATATGGGACGGAACGTACCCTCTTTTTTCGGAACCACGAAATAAATGGAGTATCGACCGGAGCCGCACTGAGCCGCCGGAACGGGCACCACTGCCCCTAAATGCCGCAGCCGCTGCAGCGTGCTGGCGACCGCCCTGAACTTCCTTGGGGCTCGGCACGGGGAGAGGACAAAGGCGTCGGAGACGGGGCACTGGAGCTCTAGGGCATAGCCTTCTCGAATGACCTCCAACACCCACTGATCCGCAGTTAATTGGACCCAGACGGGGTAAAACTCCCGCAACATTCCTCCCACGGGCACCTTCCCCCTCTGGGCCCGCCATATCTCATTGGGGTTTTCTACTGTTGGCGGACTGAAAGGAACCAAATACTCTGCCCGCCCCCCGGAAACCCCGAAAGGACTGACCTCGAGCCATATACCGACCCCGCGAAGGCTGGGAAAATCGGAAGGATCGGAATCTCCGCGAGTCTCTGGGGACACCCCTAGAGGCTATCGACCCCCGGCCCTGCTTCAGCCTATCCTCCGGGAGCCGACCCCCTTTGGAGTCCCCCAAGTCCTTGACCAACTTCTCTAAATCCTCCCCAAAGAGAAGCTTGCCTCGAAAAGGTAATTTACTAAGTCGCGCCTTGGAAGAACCGTCCGCCGACCAGTTGCGGAGCCACAGATACCTGCGAGCCGCCACCACCGAAGCCATGCTCTTGGCGAGCCCCCGAATCAAATCATAGTGAATATCCAATAGGTAAGCCGTGCCGGATTCCAGCCGTGCCAGATCCTGGGCCTGTTCTTCCGGTAGTCCCCCCCGCAGACGTTGGGACCACCGCAAGCCAGCTCTCGCCACCCATGCTCCCGCAATGGAGGCTTGCAACGAGAGAGCGCACATATCAAACACCTGTTTCAACAAGGTATCCAGCTTCCTATCCTGCACATCTTTTAAAGCCGCGGCGCCCTCCACCGGAATGGTGGTCTTCTTAGTGACCGCCGACACCGCAGCATCCACCTTTGGGGACCGAAAAATCTCCCTATCCTGTTCCGACAACGGATATAACCGGGCCAAAGTCTTGGTCCCTCGGAGCGCCGATTCCGGCGCGTCCCATTCCTCCTGAATCATATCTCGAAACACCCTATGAACCGGGAATACCTTTTGAGAAGTCCTAACCGCCTGCAACAACGGATCCTCCAACACATCCTCAGCTGCAGGCGTCACGGAGGGCATGTTTAAAGTCTTTAGAGTCTCAGCAATCAACGCTGGCAACTCTTCCCGCCGGAACACCCGGACCACTCTACTCTGCTCCACGTCTGGTAGCTCTCCGTCCTCTAAATCCTCCTCCGAGGCCACTTCCAGATCCATATCCGCTCCGAGGTCATCTATCCCATCACCTGACAGACTGTCCTCTCGGAGCTCCCTACGTTTCTTTGCCGAGCCTATCTCCCCCACCGGGAGATCTGCCGACCCCGACCGTTTCCGACTCCTCTGGACTCCCGACTGAGTCCCGAACGCAGGCTGTAGCAAGGCAAACGCCTGCTGCATCAGGGAAAAGAAGTCCGAGGGAATCCCCGCAACACTCCCACCCAGACTTCCCGCAGGAGCCGAAGACACACCAGTTGTCCCGGACGGCCCTGCCGTCGGCTCAGGAAGACCGAGAGAGGACGGCCGGGATCCCTCTTCTACTGAAGCGGCCGCTGGCTGATCTCCTGCCGGCCCCCCCAGCGCCTTCTCCATACCTACTGGCTCCAGGGAGCAGCCCCGGCATACCCCGGAGTCCAGTAGCTCACTGCGCTTCACTCCACAAACCAAGCAGCGATTTTTAAGTGGCATGCTACTGTCTATGAGCAACAAACAGCTCTGAAGAGAGAAAACTGGCTCTCTGCCCTGAGACAGAAGTCACTGTCCGTTTTTTTTGTTTTTTTTTTCTTTTAAAACCAGTAATCTACTCCCAATAGGCCAATCAGCTGAATTCTGAAGGTCCCATGCAAAAACGAAGCTTCTAGCCTGCCCAATTAAAAGAAGACAATTCTGTCTTTTAAAAGAAATGCCGATTTAAAAATGGCCGCCGCCAGCTTTCCCGCTTAAAAAAGGGCTGACTGACAGCACGCGCTGAGGCCCCAAGCCTTCTTTTTTACCTGGGAGCCTCCCTAGGACCTCTACTATCACTCCTGCACTGCCCCCCAAAAAGAATTTCAGCAGCACTTACCCGATCCGGAGGAGAAGGGGGGGAGGAGGGGGGCAGAGAGAAATACAGCTCCGGAGCACAGCTCTCACCCAGCTTCAGCTCCCACTGACTGCTGTAGCCTCGTAGCACACAGCTCTTGCCAGATTATGTCCTCTGCTGCTGCAGACTCTTCCTGCAACCTGCTCCTCACCCTTCTGGCACGGGTTCGGGAGCAGGGAGGTAAGGCAGTCAGGCTCTCAGCCCACTGCACTTTTAAATAGCTGGGACCCCCACTAAAAGAACCCTTCGGAGAGAGAACAGGAGAGAAAGGCAGAACTGGGACCCCTCCAGCAGCAGCAGATTTTCACCCCAGAATAAAGCAAAAGCACTAAACCAAAAGAGAGGAAAAAACCAACCCCAAAGAAACAAACAAAGCTCTGCTTATTTGATCTCCCTGAGCCCAGTCCCGGGCTCAGAACCTCCAAGCTGCTTGGAGACTGAAAGTACTGGTGATAGGGGGCGGTTCCTGTCTACTTATACCGGTGACATCAAAGTGATGAAATCTTTCAGTCTCCAAAGCTGCTGGTGGAAGTTGACAACTCTATGGTTCCGGGACTGGACTAGAGGGACGCTAAGGAACCTGTATGTATAAATGGCAACTTAAAATACAGAAGCTTCTATCTTTAATTCATTCTAATTTGAAGGGGAAAATAAACAACGGAAGATTAAAGAGGTTAATCCCCTTAATTCCTCCTGTAAAGGGCTGGTCAAAATGAGCACTTCTTAAAAGTTTATACGTTCCAGGGATCAACTGTAAATCCTGACATTGACAATTTTGGTCACAAATGTGCATTCCCTACATAAAATGGGAAAATGTTTGACACTCTATGGGCCATGCCTTAACTATACCCCCCAACATATTCCCTTGCAATTTTTATGTATTATGGACATCTATGTGTAAATGTAGCCCTTTCTAAACATCACTATTTACACATGGATGCTATTTCTATGTATAAATGCCAGTTTTTTCACATAAAAATTTCAAATAAGGCTTCTAAAATAGTCCCCTAGTCAGTTTCCTCATGGCGCCCTAAAGGCAGTGCATTCCACAACAGCAGGCCTACAGATGAAAAAGAACAAGACCAAAGTGGCGGGGTATTACAAGTCACTGGCAAAAGAAAAGAGTAAAACCACCATAAAATTAATTAAAAACTTTAAAACAGAAGCATTTAAAAACAGAAGCCATACATAATAAAACCAGACATGGCCATGAGTGACGTTATATTGGATCCTGATCCTTGGATCAGATGATGTTTGATGACTGCAGAGAACTACGATTCCACATATAATAAGTGCTTTGGATCAGAGAGATATGCAGGCTTTAGATTCTTTGTATTGTTACAGAACGTAAAGAGACTCTGTTTATAAAAAGATTTTTACCCCTGAAGCAGGTGTAAGCTGAAACATAGCCATGTCAGGTTATATTATGTATGGCTTGTAGTTTTAAATGCTTCTGTTTTGTGCAACAATTTTAATATTAAAGATTTTAAATAAGTTTATGGTAGTTTTACTCCTTTTTTGCCATAGATGAGGAAGATCTGTTATTTTATTTATTTATTTAGGCGAGGCCGCAGGGCCGGCTCCCGAGGCCGGCAGTAACCGGGTTCCCGGGGCCCGGTCCTTGGCCTCATGCTTGTGGCATGGGGGGCAGGGGGAAGAGAGAGTGAGAGACGCCGGCATCATTGGAAATTGCCCCACGTCAGGGTGTGGGGCGATTTCATTGGCTTTTGGGAGGGGGGGCGGGGTGAGCGGTGTCTGGCGGGTAGCCAGCGAGCGGTGTGCTCGCAGTTTTCCATCAGCAGCAGTTTGTGGTGAGTCGCAGCAGTTTTGTTGGTGCGGGGGGGGGGGAATAACGGAGTACAGGACGGGGGCGAGGTGTTCAGGGAGCGAAGGTGTTTCGGGGCGCGGGGACAGGTGAGCGGGCACGGGAGGCGCGGGGGATCGGTGTGGAGGCAGGGCGGGCACGTGGGTAGCGGCTCGGGGGGTTTGTTTCTGGTCACAGGGACTGTGTGGTGGCGTTTATAGTTGCTGGGTGTGGGGGGAGAAGCTGCAGTTGGGGCCGTTGAGGAGGGTCCCTTGTTTGGTTAGGGGCAGGTGATTAAGCTGCTCCTGTCCACGATTAAAGGCCACCGAGGTCACCCTCAGTTGAAAGACCTCCAAATTAGTAGCATGGGCTCTTCTTTAAAAAAAAAAAAAAAGAGATAAAACATAGGAGGGGTTGCAGTGGTGCGCGGCTGTCCAGTTGTGTTGGGGGTTATACTTAAAAAAAAGAAAGAAAAGAGCTACAAGAAAGGGGAAGTGAGGTAGAGTTGTGGTAGGGCTGTGCTCAGAATGGGGCGTTTGCAAAAGGGACCAGGTGGGAGGGGGCAGCGGGGGGGTTTAAGTGCCTGGTCAAGGGCGCAGGCAGCACGGGGGCAGGGTGGAGTGTCACCTGGTACCGTACGGTTTGTGGCACCGGGAGCTCGTGGGGCGGTGAGAGAAGGACCCCAAGAGGGAGGTGGGGGGAGGGTGCGCTCAGTTCTGGGTGGGGGGGGTAAGGGCGAGGGGGTTGGCTAAGGGCTGTCGGGGGGAGCCTCCGCTGGTGGAGCGGGTATCTGATGGTCAGTTGGGGGACAGTGTTAATACTGGTGCGGTGGGGCTGGTGTCAGGAGTAGGGATGGCGGGAGCTGAGCTGGTGGGGCAGGGGGTTTTGGGTGGTGTTCCAGGGAGTTTGGGTGCTGATTCTGTGGGAGTCAATGCAGGTGGGGTTCCTTTCCCTTCGTTTTTTCCGGGTGGTTGTAGTTCTTGGCGCCCTGGGGGGCATTTTATGTCTACGTATTGTCACGGCCTCACCACCCGCCTCTAGCTTAGAGGGGCATGGTTACTAGAAGAACTTCCTGCTATCCGCCTTAACAAATTATTTCCCCACAGCATCCTCTGGGAAATGTAGTTTTGTTTTGTTAAGCTGTATGGGTGCTTCAGGCAGAAAGTTGTAGTCAGGCTCAACGAGGTAAGGCAAATGACAGAAATTTATTTTGTACACAATGGTTCGAACATACCACATACAGGATTATCTGTTCAGGATTCTTTGAGGTAGAGCATTGTCCATAAAACAAACCCAAACACAAAAATGGCTGTTCTAAGGTTCTCTATAGTTCAGGATATACAGTCTTTAACAGCAAGGATATCAAATTCCTTTTTAGCCTTGCTGGCTACAGCACAAAAACAAATCAAATTTAATGTCTGTGGTAGTTTAGCTTCTATTCAGCTTCAAACCTTTCTTGGCTACCTTCCAAACAAAAAGCTAGAACCCAGGGGCAAAAGAAAGCGTTGCTCTCATAGCTACTTTAGCTTACCCCAGTGTCATAATTCAGGCAGCCGGTGGTTAACAAGCTTATATCACAGTTCCTGGCTTGCTCCTTAATCCCCATAAACTTACCCTTTGCAAACACGTGGGAATCACGGCCACCCTGCTTGTTGACTATGGGTACCTTCTCTCCTTGAAGACTTTCTTTCAAGACAGCTTTTTCCTCTACGTTCCCATGTTTAAAGCCTGGCAAAAGGAATAATCCATGGGAGTGTCCTCCTCATTCAGCTCCACCTCGGGCTCTCCCAGCTGCATGGATTCTGAGTCCCTGTCTTGCTCACAGTGCTCAGCTAACAGCCTCCCGGGGGATCTTGGAGTCCCTCTTGTTTCTGGCCCCAATCTCGATTGCAGACGTGCTATATGCCAATTAGCACTTTCTTCTCCTGGAAGCTCAGTTCCTCTGCTCTGCTCAGCACTAGTCAAGCTTCCCTTGCTTGTATCTGTGCCTCTGTTCGTGTCAGCTTGGCTTCCTGCTTCTCTTACCCCTTCCTCATTCTCTGGCATAGGTTTATATTTCCAGGGCTCTAGCTCCAACTCCTCCCTTCCCAGGTGATGGTAATCAGCCTGACTTCAGGTACTTGAGTGCTTGGAGAATTCCCTGCCATAGGGGTTCTGGGCCCTATATCCTCTCTCCCTCATTCCACTAGGGGGCAAATGAAATGGGAGTGACGTGGAGGTTTTCTGATTCCTGGAGGGGGTCATGGCTTTCCTACCCTGACTTGGTGAAAGGGGGCCCTTTACTAGGGTGAATTCCCTGTCTCTTTGTCCTTCCCTGGACTCTGGATAGGCCTCCTTGCCACAGTATCCTTCGGGGGTATTGGGGGGTTGGTCTGGGGGGGGGGCACCAAGGTGGGATGGGGCCTTGGGGGTTTGGTTGGGGAGACTGGTCGGGGGTGGGGCCCGGTGTGGGACAGTTGCCCGGGATGGGGGGGCGCTAGGTGGACAGCTGGGGGTTTGGGTGCTTCGACGTGGAATTGGGGAGGTGGGGGGGCAGAGGGGGGAGCAGTTGCGGGGCTGTGTCTGTTGGTGTTTCTACTTCTCTCCCGCTGCAGGTGCTGGTGGAGGCGAGTACGAGGGCCAGTATGTCTGATCCTAATCAGGCCGGTGGATCAGCGTCACGGTTGCAGATGCCAGGGCAGTCGTGTCCGAGTGTGGAGGAGACGGGCACAAGTGTGCCAGCGGCTGCCATTGCAGTGGATGGTGAGTGTGTGGAGGAGGTTACGGGGTTAGGTGGGTTGGCTCCGTCCATGGGAATCGCGGTTGGGATGGGCCGCAAGACCAAGACTAAGCATAGACATGGCCGTTGCTGTCATCGTGAGTCATTTTCATAATTCTCCTCTTCCTCGTCAGGGAGTTCTTCGGTCGGATCGGCAGTGGTGGTGGTCGATAAGGGTGACTGCGCATCCTCATCGGTGGTTCGTTGTGCGGAGTTGTGGGAGGGTGTTCCGCGGAAGTTGAGGCAGCGGATCCGGAGGCATCGATATATTGATGTATTTTGACTTCTCGAGGGGAGGAAGCGGTCGGGGGAGGGCCGGAAGAAGCGGAAGGAGGACGAAAAGGCGGGGAGGGTCCAGAAGGTCTCCCGCAATACATTGAACTGGACGAGGGCCTTTTTAAGATTAGCTAGTGTATGGGGGCATCATGACCCGAGCCAGTATGGGGCGTTTCTGGCATATGCGGATGCTATATTGGCGGCATCCCAGGTACATGAGGGTTGGGCTTGGCTCAACTACGATGAGGAGTTCCATGACATGATGGAGGAGAATACGCAGTTGTCATGGGGAACGAAGGATATTAATTTGTGGCTGACACAAATGTTGGCCAAAAAGGGGGTGGGTGGTGAGGCGGGAGGTACGGCGAAGGCAGGATCGCAAGCAATAGCAGTGGGTCTTCAGTCCTTTCGTGCCCCAGCAGGGCTTTCCGCACCGGCAAAGGGGGCGTCAACTGGGGGGGACCTCTGTTGGCGTTTCAAGTACTCCTGTCCCTTTCCGGACTGTAAATTTCGACATGCCTGTTCGCTTTGTGGGGGGGACATCCCGCCGCAAAATGCAGTAGGAAAGGAGTGGCAGGGGCGCCAGTTTGGGGTAAGTGAGGTTTGGAATTCGGCCTTGGCACCGACACCTATCAAGGTGGAGGCACTGCGCCCGTGGTTGGTTCGTTTTGGTAGGTGTCGGCAGGGTAAGGCTTGGAAAGTGTTATCTGGATTTTCGTATGGCTTTTCGATACCCTTTCATGGTGAGGTAAATGACGTGTTTGCCAATAACAGTAGTTCGGTTTGGTCGCTGGGTGAGGTGGCGAGACGGAAAATTGCGACTGAAAGGGAGTTGGGCAGGATAGCCGGTCCTTTTGTTGATCTGCCATTTTCTCCTTTCGTGGTTTCCCCGCTGGGGGTGGTCCCTAAGAAGGAGCCGGGGCGTTACAGGCTAATACATAATTAGTTTTTTTCCGCTGGGGCAGTCTGTGAATGACCACATCCTGCATGAATTGTGTACGGTGCGTTATTGATGCTGCCGTTGAGTTGGTGAGGTGGTGCGGTGTGGGTGCGCTGTTGGCTAAAGTGGATATTGACTCCGCTTTTCAGCTACTGCCAGTTCACCCGTCTGCCTTTCCGTTGTTGGGTTTCCAGTTTCAGTCTTTATATTACTTTGATAAGTGTTTGCTGATGGGTTGTTCGATTTCATGTGCCTATTTCGAGGCATTCAGTTCCTTTTTGCACTGGGTTTTGGGGTAGCAGATGGGCTTGAGATCCATGGTTCACTACTTGGATGATTTCCTATTCGTGGGTTCAGGTCAGGGGGAGACATGTGTTACTTTGTTGGCATAGTTTCAGGAGATGGCCAGTGACTTTGGCATTCCGTTAGCGGAAGGAAAGACGGTTGGGCCGGTGACTTGTCTCTCCTTTTTTGGGATGGAGATAGATTCGGTGGACATGGTGGTGCGGTTACCTGCTGAGAAGGTGGAGCGGTTGAAAGGTCTGGTTTTGGCGGTGGGGTCTGCTTCCAAGGTTTCTCTCCTGGAATTGCAGCCTTTAGTGGGTCATCTTAATTTCGCATGCCATGTTATCCCCATGGGGCGTCCCTTCGCCTGGCGTCTGTCACTGGCAATGGCAGGGGTTCAGCGGCCTCATCATCAGATCCGCATGTCGGTGGGGATGTGAGGACTTGCGGGTGTGGGTGTCGTTCTTATTGGATTTTAATGGCTGCACAGTTGTGCAGTTACCCAAAGTGTCGAATTCGGATTTGCAGATGCGGCGGGTAGTTCTGGCTTCGGTGTCTATTGCCAAGGGTCGTGGTGCACTGCGGCGTGGCCGGCCAACTGGGCGGAGTCTGGGCTGACATGTAATATTGCCTTTTTGGAATTGTTTCCCATTGTTGTGGCCTTCTGGGAATGGCCTGAGCGGTTGTGGAACAGGAGGGTTGTGTTTTGGAGTGACAATGTGGCAGTGGTGGAAATAATTAACAGGCACTCGCCCCGGTGCCCGCAGGTAGCGGCACTGATGAGGGTTTTTGTACTAGCTTGTTTGCGTCTCAATGTTACAGCCAGGGTGCGTCATGTGCCGGGCGTGCAGAACTCAATTGCTGATGCTTTGTCTCGTTTTCAGTGGTCGCAGTTTCGTCTGCTGGCTACAGGGGCAGACGTGGCAGCATCGGCAGTTCCGGAGCATCTTTGGCAGATTGGGACCCCGGAGTGATGGTGTTGTTGTGTTCCTCAGTGGCGCCGGGGACCTGGTCCTTGTATTTGCGAGGCTACTCCAAAGTGTGTGAGTTTTTGAGGGGGCAGGGTTGGAGGGGGGGCAGAGTTGCTGACGGGTCAATGGGTTTGTTCGTGGTATGGGTAAAAGGTGAGGGTTCGTCCAGGTTGGCAGTCTTGTCGGCGTTGGCTGGCTTTTCCTTTTTCTGTAAGGCTGCTAGTTGGGGTAATCCTAGAGCTTCCTTTTTAGTGCTGCGTCTGTTGGCTGGATGGGCAAAAGAGCGTCCCAGGGGACAAGATTGGCATCAGCCAGTGTCACACGAATTGCTGTTACGGATCTGGGAGGTGTTGCCTGTGGTGACGGTCTCGGACTTTGAGTCAGCGCTGTTTAGAGCTCTGTTTGTCATTGCCTTTTTTGGAGCATTTCGGGTTTGTGAATTGGTGCCGCGGTCCAAAAAATGGGGGGCATTCGGGGGATTGGATGTGAAGCATGTGGCTTTGTCTGCTACTCAGCTGTGCATCTTCCTTACTCAGTCCAAAACTGACCAGTTGGGGAAAGGGGGATGGGTGGTGCTGACAGCGATCCCCGACTTGTGTTCTTGCCCGGCGCAGAATTTGTTTTCGTATTTGCGCAAGCAGCCGCGTGGGCCGGGCTTCTTATTTGTACACAAGGATGGCAAGCCGGTGATGCAGTTTCAGTTCACTGTGGTGCTGTGGTTGGCACTGAGGCAGCTTGGCGTTGATGAATCTCAGTTTGCTTCACATTCGTTCAGGATTGGAGCGGCTACTAGTGCTGCGGCGACCGGGCTGGAGGGTGATGTCATTCAACAAATTGGCAGGTGGCGTTCAGGGGCTTACACTGGTTATGTTCGCCCGGGAAAGTTGTGACCTTATCAGGCAAAGGGTGCTGCCTGGGCTGGAAATGGCTGGGCGAAGGGGGCTGCCTGGGCTGGGGAGTTTTGGGGGTGGGGGTATGCGGGGAGGATGGGGGGGGGGGGACATTAATGCTTTTCTTCATTTTACAGGATCTCCAGTGAGTGGCCTGATGCGGAGTGTGGTCGCAGGTGGCGTCCCTGGTGGTGAGCGGTGGTTCATTGGTCATTCTCTTCGTGTACTGGGCGGAGCACAGGGCCATCTCGCGTCCCCTCAGAGTGCACTTGGGCCTGGTGGCCTGTAACGTACGGCTGATATGGATTGGTGAGCATGGTATGCGTTGGTGGCAGCTTCTACCGTTGGTGCAGCAGCAGGCCAGACAACGGCAGTGACCTGTGGGACTAGTGCTTCACTTGGGTGGCAACGATCTTTCCAGCTGGTCCTGGAGACAGCTTATTCACGCTGTCCAGCGAGATGTAGTTTTGCTGCGGGACTTGTTGCCAGGGGTGGTGATTGTGTGGTCAGACATAATTCCTCGCCCGGCTTGCCATTCGCAGCGTCGGAGGTTTCGAGGTTTGATCAAGATCAACCGGCAGGATGGGCGATGGATTAAGCAGACAGGCGGTCTGCAGGTGCAGCATCCTTGGGCAGATGTGAAATGTGTTGGTTTATATCGTACCGATGGTGTGCACCTTTCTCCAGTGGGTCAGGATTTGTTATTAAATGACTAGAAGGAGGCACTGGAGGAGTTGGTTGGTTGCAGCTTTGTTGGGGGGGGGGGGGTTGGCACAAGGATGGACAGGCCACCTTGGGCCGGTGGCGGGGTATAAAGCTAGCGCTCACCAAAACGGCGGGGCTTAAACAGATTAAGGCGCTTTGGGGGGAGCGAGGGGCTTCCTGGGGTGGGCAAGACATCCCGGTTGGGGGTCTCTGCCCGGTAGAGGGTAGTGGGGCCGGCCTTTGCTACTAACATGGTAAGGCAGGCGGCAGGGGTGGGGTGAGGATGATGCACCATCTTGCTAATAATATGGCTGGTGGGGGCATTGTCCGGACTTGCGAGGGGGGAGGGGTTATGTTTGAGATGTTAAATGTTTGGCCCATGTTGTGGGCCGGTGTTGCTAAAGCGTATAATAAAGCTGTGACAAAAGTTTAGCCAGAAATGTGGTGTGTGTCTTCTGTTATCATAAAGGTGTGCGTAGAGAAGCACGGTGGAGGATGGTTGGGGAGGGGGGCATTGAGAATGTATTGCTTAAGAGGAGGAGGAGAACCTCCGGGATACCCTGGTTATTGGTTTTATACCGCACTATTTAAGATCAGCATGGTTTACAAGGTAACAACATCGTACATGGAACAGAATTTAACATATTACATTTAACATATTATTATGGGAGCTAAAGAGGCATAGCTCCAGAATGAAGGGGTACATGGTGTGCAGTTTTTCTAGAAAACATCTGAGAATGGATGGGTTCATAAAGTAGAACAATAAATTTCACCTGTAATGGATTTAAAGATCAACACTGCCTTAAATTTGATTCCTCAAGTCATCTAGAGCCAATGTAACTCTCTAAGACTTAGAGAAATCCTGACCTGATGGCCAAACCTGATAATAAAATGTTCTGCCGCAGTTTGGATATTCTGTAGTCCTTGGATGCCTTTTTTCCCTAGAAAAAAAAAGAGCCAGTACTTACATGCAGGGTTTTACTTAAGGGATGGGGTGACTACAGAGGGATCGGCCCCCCACAATAGCCACATTCCTTGCAACCAGCCTCAGAGTCTTTAAAAGTGCAGCATTGCAAACATTACCCCAGTTCCTGGAACATATCTCTTCTTGGGAAAAGAAAACAAGCCAGACTGCCACAAATCCCTACACAGAAACTACATGCTCACAAAATACCTCTGTTTGGTCATATATGTAAAATATGAATAAACCTTACCAAGCACAGAATCAATGACCACATATTAGAAACAGAAATGTGCAAAAACTAAACTAGAAACTGGACTTTACCTGTAGTACAACACTAGAGAAATGCAATGCGTGCCTTTATGTCAAGGCTGACTCCTGGTGGCCCAGCACCTCCTGTTTTTTCTTGGACTGGAACTAGATTGCCAGGCCTTTCTTCCAAGGTAATAGAGTGTTAAGGGACTTGCTCAAGGCCACAAGGAGTGTTAATAGGAATCAAACCCCAGTCGTCTCTTACTAAGCCAGTGCTTGAACCATTAGGTCACTCCTCCACTCCACTAATCACTAGAGAAACAGAAATGCATTTCCTCCAGTAGTGTGGTTTAGTTTGTACTGTGCAAAATATAAAAACATTAAGATGCTGCACATTCAGATTTTCAAAGCTAGCATATACAAATTACTAAACCAAAACTAAATGTAGCCCCTACTCCCGGAGAAGGGCGTGGCCAGACTCTTGCAACAATACCTGGGATGTTGTAGTGTAGTCCGGTGGCAGTCAAAACAACAAAGGTCACAACCATTCGCAAGAAAACACGGCAACAAGTGCAAAGCGAATAATACTAGAAAGACTTTATTGTAGGCACAGAAGTCAAATAATGGGAAACAAAACCTGACCCAACTGTGTTTCGGCATGGCCTTCATCAGGGCCTAAAAGCTATACAAAATACAAAAGTAAATCAATTAATAAAACAAGTATGAAATGTATAAAAAGGTCAAGAATAAACCATATTATGCAGTACATAAATGAGCAGAGACTAAAAGGTACCAAAACTAAAGTAAAAATAATATATAAATAATATGATAAAACCAATATAATAAGACAATGATATTCAGTCTATAAAATACAGATAATAAAATAATATTAAAGACAAAATTAGTGAAATATATAAATAATTCATTGCCATAGGGCTATGTTGATATTCATAAATAAATTATTAAGGTCTAAGATTGCATTTCCACACAGAATTGGACACCGTGGTATAGATTTATTGGTTCAAACAGATATGCCATTTTATATGCTCACCTATTTGATTTCTTATTACAACATTTAACACCTTCGGTATTACCATCCATTTTTATGCCTTTGTTTTTGCTTTCATTTATAATTTTAGATTTTTTATTTGGTAATCAATTATTTATTTATTATTTATTTTTTAAGAGATGTTTTTACAAGGGCACATTTTATTTGATCTGAATGGGTCAGCGCATTTTTTATAAGAAACATATTTTTTGGTAACATGCTATGTAACCACAAAGCGGTTAAATATTAGATGTCTATATTGCCTTAAGATGAATATACCCCTGTGATTTTATTTGTGCTATAACTTAGCTCTATATTACCTCCCCCCGAAAAAGACCTGGCTTTGTTTACGGGTTCCTATGGCTACTCCCTTTGGCGCAAAATGTCCTTTTTAAATGCAGAGTTGGCACATTCCCCTTCCCTATCAGTCTTGAGCTGACAGAACTGCAGTATATCAGGTAGACTTTTACTTTGTTTATGAACAGGCTTTTCAAACATAGTGTTTAGTATTTAGCTCGTGTTTTAATAGCACAATCTTATACTTTGATATTTGTGAATACCATCACTGCCCCTATGCCTACACTGGTATATTATTCAATGGGGCCATAATGATTTATGATGGGAAAGCTTTTATTATGGATCATTCCATTCCACAATAACTGGAAACCATGGTCTGGACCCATCCTTTTAAACCCATATGCTATTTATTTGTGTTATTTTACATGTTCACCTTACCGTGGTCCTTATTGGACATTGTTATACATCTTAAAGATATGATCCTGATACATAACCCCTTCAGATATATTTTTATACCAGTCCACATTCTATCACGTATAGTACTGCGCAGTGTGTTGAAAAATGTAACCAGGGTCTCTTTGCTTTTTTTCCCTTCTAGAGACTGATGCCTTTGAAATTTAGACGGTGGGTACTGCCCTCTAATAACGCTGTGTAGTAAATCTTATGGTCCTCCTCTGTTACATTTTGTTACTCCATGGGTATATCCATAGAAGTAACAAACGTACCTGTTAGTATATACATTTATTTATTTAGCTGCATTTATATCCTGCTTTTCACCGGGTCAAAGCGGTGGAACATAGAACGAGAGGGGGGGGGGGGGACAATGGGACAATAATCAATTCTAAGGATCTGGGCTGTCACCAGGTGGCCGACATTAATGATTTTGACAGGTGTTTGGGACATAGACATAGGCATAGACATTTGAGCTACAGTCTCATTTGTAAACCTCTCTGATGCACAAGTAAAGGGCGGTATATCAAGTGCCTAAACCATAAACCATATATAGACAGTCTAACACTGCTTTTATTTATAGTTTATACATTATTAATCTCTTTATGGTTTCATCAGATTATATAGTTCACTAATTTTGTCCTTAATATTATTTTTATTTTTTGTATTTTATAGACTGCATATCATTGTCTTATTCCATTGGTTTTATCATGTTATTTACATATTTTTATTTTGGTTTTTGTACCTTTTAGTCTCTGCTTGTTTATTTTCCATATAATATGGTTTATTCTTGACATTTTTATACATTTCATACTGTTTTTAGTTTTTTATGACTTGTTTTATTAATTGATTTACTTTTGTTTTTTGTATAGCTTTTAGCCCCTGACAAAGCCCCACATGGCCATGTTGGGCTTTGTTTCCCATTATTTGATCTCTGTGTCTACAACAAAGTCTTTCTAGTCCTACTCGCTTTGTACTTCTTGTTGTGTAGTCCAGTGGGTACCTCAAGAGTCGGACTTCCCCTCCAGTAGAGGCTTACAGAAGTTACTAACCTCGTCTCATCCAGCTCCATTGTTAGGCAGAGAAAGGCTGAGAAGAAAAATTTACTAAATTTGGATAAGCCCCTACCAAGGTGATGTTACAATTATTGTGATAGGGTAGATTTTGCAAGGATGGAACACATAACACCTTAGTGTCTATAAACAGAATTTTCTGAAAAATTATTAAGCTCATATAACTTGTTGAACAAGCTTAAAGATGGATTCAGAAATTTTAACAGTTAGTTAAACAAGCTAAATCACCTTAGAACTCAGAAATAAATCAATATTCAGTGTTTCTCTTTTGTTCACAGTAGTCTTCTAATACAAAATACTCATGTTTTTCAGTTTTTCTCTTTAGGATACTCTTTACAATTACAATTTATCTCTTACTATAAATATACTTCTTTGTACAGGAACCTCCACCTTTTAACAAGTAAATTCTCTTATTATCCAGAGTACTCTATGTATTTCAAATGGTAATGTAAAGTATGAGCTCCGAAATGTCTCTCAGGGGGTCCGTGTACTGGTACCTTTCTTCCCAGAAACTTTCTGTCTAGAAGTCCCACGGTATCCTCTTCCAGGAGATCCGGTGTCACAGGAACTCAGGATTCCTTTGGACTAGCGATGATCCAGACTCTACCTATTCCCTAACTTTAATAAATCAATAAATAAAACTAATCTAAATTGAGGCTGTGTCCAAAGTCACCCGGGGGTTAATATGTTGACTTGGATCTGATGTGGAATACTGTCCCTATTCGTATCCAAAAATAAAAGATAATTGAAGGTCCCTATCTAAGTCCACACAAACACCGTCCAGAAGCATGCAACACTATCACTACCCTTAGGATTTTAAACTGCCCAGACTCAGCAGAGCTATCTGGATTCTTTAACAGGATGAAACATATTTATTTTCCAAAGAACTTCTCTATAGTTTCAGTTTCCAGTAATCTTAGGTTCCTTAGAGCAGTGTTTCCCAACCCAGTCCTACGGGGCACACCGGCCAGTCAGGTTTTCGGGATATCCCTAATGACTATGCATGAGATATATATGCATTAGAGATATCCTGCCAACCTGACTGGTTTGTGGCCCTCCAGGGCTGGATTTGGAGACCCCTGCCTTACACCTCTGTCATTTAAGATTGTGAGTGGGCAAGGTGCAGATGTCCTAGACATCGAAAGGGTATATAGAATGTGACACATTCCTCCTCGATTCTCACCACCACCAAAATATTGTCTATTAGACCACCTTTTGGTGGTGGTGAGAATCGAGGAGGAATGTGTCACATTCTATATACCCTTTCGATGTCTAGGACATCTGCACCTTGCCCACTCACAATCTTAAATGACAGAGGTGTAAGGCAGGGGTCTCCAAATCCAGCCCTGGAGGGCCACAAACCAGTCAGGTTGGCAGGATATCTCTAATGCATATATATCTCATGCATAGTCATTAGGGATATCCCGAAAACCTGACTGGCCGGTGTGCCCCGTAGGACTGGGTTGGGAAACACTGCCTTAGAGGAACTCAATACAGCTTTCCTTTCCAATTTCTCAAGCTGTTTAAAAGAAAGGCAGTTTCCCCTTTCCCCCTTGCTCAGAGGACTCCAAACTGCCACATCCTGCAGAACTACCAGCTCCTCTGCACAGGATTTAAAATATTTCTTTCCTCTAAGAAACTTTGCTACAGTCTTAGCTTTTAGTACATTTAGTTCATCGAAGGAGCTCAATCCAGTATTCCTTATAAACTTTCCAATTTATAAAGCAGGAAAAAAGTTTCCCTGTTTCTTTTCAAACCCTGCTCCAAAAAAATCCTTTTTCAGAGGGTGAGCCAGTCAAACCTGCATTTTTGAAATGACTAAAAAATAAACGGATGGATATGTCAAAATTTTATTGTTACTATCTTAATGTACATTAAAAAGCATTTAAGAAACAACATTCACTGTTTAAAAATAACGCCAGTAAGATGGTGTCCTTCCCGATTGAGACATTCTTGTAGGCGATTTCTGAAACTGCCCATCACATCACGGAGCATACGCTGAGGAATTCTCTCGATTTCCAACCGGATTCTCCTCTTGAGTTCCCCAAGCGTTGGAGGTCGTTGTTCAAAGACTTTACTCTTCAGGTACCCCCACAAGAAAAAATCGCACACTGTGAGGTCGGGCGATTGGGGAGGCCAAGAAATTGCTCCATTTCGGGATATCACCCGATTTGGAAAAACATTGTTGAGAACATTCATGCTCACACGGGCTGTATGACTTGTGGCACCGTCTTGCTGGAATAAGGTTTCATTATTCATTCCATGTTGACGAAGCTGAGGAATGAAGAACGAATGCAACATTTCCGAATAGCGTTGTGCATTCACAGTAACTGCTTGCTCCCTGTCATTTTCAAAAACATACGGGCCTATGATTCCCAATGAGGACATTGCGCACCAAACTGTTACCTTGCTTGAATGGAGTGGTTTTTAATGGAGTTGTTGAGGGTTTTCATCACTCCAATATCGGAAATTTTGTTTATTCACAAAACCGGAGAGATGGAAATGTGCCTCATCGCTCATCCACAGGTTGTGAACAAGGTCCTCGTTTTCATCAAACATGTCCAACAACGTTTGACAAAAACGCCGTCGAGCTGCAAAATCGTTTTCATTCATAGCCTGAACAACCTGAATTTTGTACGGGTGATGGTGTAAATCTAACCTCAAGATTCTTCGGACGCTCGTGTTTGCCATGCCAAGCGCAGCACTCTGTCGACGCGCCGATCTCCGAGGGCTTCTTTCCACAGCAACTCTCACGCGGTCAATATTCGCGGGAGTTCGCACTGATCTTGCACTGCCACCCCTTCTGCTTCTCGTTTCACCAATTGCTTCAAAGTTTGTCACCCACAATTTGATTGAATTAACAGACGGCACTGGCTTATTTCGATTAATTTGAAAATTCGTCCGAAACGACGCTGAGCGGCTGCATAACTACCACTTTGGTAAAACGCTTTCACAGCAAATGAACGTTGTTGTTTAGACCACTGCTCCATGGCGACTGAAATGCTTAGTTGTGGGGGACACAATGGTAACCTTGCTAACTCGCTCCGCCCACTTTCACGGCTCTCCCGCCCTTTTCAAAAATGCAGGTTTGACTGGCTCACCCTTTATTTCTTAACAGACAAAAGTTGAGCCAGTTCCTCATGCTCAGAAGCTTTTCACTACGTCAAAAAATAATTAAAGAAGCTTCCTTCTGTTCCTTCTTTATACACTCTCTCTTAGTTATGTCCAAAACCAGAACTTTTAAAATGAAAACTCAGTCAGAGCTGTTTGAGCAAATCCTTTTCCTCCAATACAGCTTGTACCCAGCAAAACTGTGCTTCAAACACAGGGCACAATTAATAAAACTCAAAGTCTGTTAACTCTCTTTCTTCCAATTCTCTCTCTATGCAGGCATCAAACAATAAGCAAACCAATGACATAACAAAGCTAAACCTTTTTAATCCAATTTCCAGTTACCTTAAACTTTCAAAGCACACACAGACCTCCTTTCCTCTTCTTTTCCAGCCCTCAACTGTTTTTTTCAGTTTCACTTCAGTCCTCCCAAGATAAACTGTTTAGTATTCTTCTATTGCTAGAACTGCAAATGGTACCCAAGCACTGCTTTTGAAAAGGGCAGAAAAAAACAAATCTCCAGTTACAAGTATTTTCCACAACATATCAGAATATATTCTAGGATTCTGTGCTGTTCTTATAAGTCTGTGAAGCAGCAAATTTAAATACTACCTCCCTGCATCAGTTTCTCTCCTGAAAGACTGCTCACTAAAGATATCCCTGCACTTCCCCCAGCACACTCAATGCATTCCTATGGGGCTGGGACTTGTTTTTAAATTAAACTTCATTTTTAGCATTAAAATAGGCTTTTAAAGCCTGCAAATCCAGGATTACACTTTTTTAAATTTATCTGAGGCTTCAGTGCTCTCTCTGGGTCCTGGGAGTGAAGCCCTGCAACGTTTCTGGGGCGCCAAACAGGTAATTGATTTATTTTAACCTACTGATTACATAAAGAAACTTTTTTGAGCTTTATTGTCTGGACAACTCAACCTCTACAGTCCACACCTCCCATATTTTGCAGCGGTTGAGCTATTGTGTGCTGGCTATAACATGTACTCCCAAATTCTCCCTTTGGCCTATGAGGATGGGCTGAAGACACTGCTTCTCCTGTGGGGGATGGTCATGTGTGCATTTGTGGTGTGCAGAGCCTGGGCTCTTTCATTAACACTTGAGAATTATGGAACAGTTTTAGCAGGCCATGAAAAAGGTGCCTGTATTTATTACCACTAAGTACCCTCTGAAGAAAAGCTTCTGTACCTGTAATAGTGTGGTAAAGAAAACCAAGTAAAGTAAGTTATAATAGTCCACTCTTGACAATTCTATTGCCTGAACAACAGATCCAAAATCAGATCATGCTAAAAAAGGGCCTAAGATGTCAAACCAACATTAATTTTAAAAAGGAAGCTTTAGCAGCTTCTTTTACCTTTGCTTTCAAAGAAAATGTAGCATCTACCTAGATCTTTTACTTCTTGAAAAAATGGTAGTGTACCATTGCCTAATCTAAAATGTGCTGAGGCCTCCAAACTGGTTGCACAAGCAAATTAAAGAATCTTTGACTTCCTCCAGTTCAAGAATGACTAGTATGACTAGTCTCCTACAGCCCAAAAATAATCAAGCATGGTATTCCTGGCTTCATCTGAATTAGTGAAATAAAACAGAGTGAGCTGGGCAGGTCCCCTGGCTCAAACTATAGCATTGTCAGATGGTGTAAATGCTGTGAGATATGAGATCCAGATTCATATCCCCTTTCCATTGAGGCCAGTTGAGCCTCGAGGCACCATGGAGGTGGTATGCGCAAGCTGGAGAGGGAAGAAAGATGGCTGCCACTATGGTGATAGCAACCAGTACAAAGGCTAGACCTCAGAGAAGGCATCCAGTACAGCCCATCAGCTGATGAGAGTCACCTTAAGCTGTCTGAATATACCAGTTTGGGAGGGGGAAGCAGCAGTGCTGAGGAGAAAATAGAAAAACAGACAAAAACAATGCAGAGGACGATAAAGGAAATGGAATGATACAGCAAAAATTAATTTGTGCAAATGCATGTGTACTTAACAGAAAGTACCATAGGATAAATTTTCAAAGAGTTATACACCTTTTATGTATTTGAAAATAGAGTTAACCCACCTAAATCAGTCCTATCTGGCTAAATAGATTTTTAGCAACTGGAGTACATGCATACTTACATAACATGCATTCTTTTGGCCAAATAGAAAAGAGGTGTTCCAGAGGTTTGCACATTTTAGTCTATAAACTGCATATGCACAGTATATACCATCTTTTACAATTGTGTAAGGATACGAATGTACTTCTAGTTGACTTGCAAGTTTACCTTAAAAAACAATGTAAAAGAGTGTCTTGTGTTTGAAAATAGGCTGGATTTTGTGCAACCTGAAATGCACACGCATACGCTGCCAATTAGAGGACCAACTGAAAATCTGCCTTGTTAAGTATATATTGTATTTATCCTCATAATTTCATGTGGAGGCCAATTCCGAGATGTGCATCCCTGGGCCATCCGGATGTCCAGACATCCGGACAGCCCGGGGATGCACACTATTTTGCTCCCACAAGAGCTAGACATCCTCGCAGAAGCAGAAGCATGGTATAAGGCCAAGATGTCCAGGACGTACCCTGATTGAGACACCCTGGACATCCGGCACTTACCCGGCTAGCCTAGTCTGGCTCCTGCAAAGAAGCAGTGATGGCATGGCATACTATTATCAAGCCACCGCAGCTCCATGTAGGAGCTGCAATCGCTGGCCGAAACCAAAAATCCCTTTTCCCTGCAGCCCGACCCCTGATTGCGCCTTCCATGGCCAGAACTGGGCCACGGGGATCCCCCTGCACCCCCTCACCTGCCTTTGGCACCCTGGTTCCAGCATCCCCCAATGTCCAGGGGGACATTTCACCTCCAAGGTGAAATAAGTTCTGCGTTTATATGGCTGACCCCAGACGTACAGGGCCGACCTCAGATTCGGCCCTGTACGTCTGGGGTCTCTGTACATCCAGGGTCATGATGCTGCCTACTGCCCGCCCTTGCTCTTCCCTCAGCGTGCCCCTCCTGCCACGAACAGAGCTTACCGCTCAACTCGCATCTATGTGTGGGGAGCTCTGTTCCCACAGCACGATCCAGACGTTTAGCGGGTCTGGACATCCGGATCAAACGTCCAGACCCAGTAAACATGAGTCAGAATGTCCCCCATAGTGAATGTAGCCCCCGCATAATAAGGTTGTACTGTGGACAGAATTTATCCCAGTATCTCCAGTTGTTCACCACCTTTATACATGTAGACCCAATATTCAGCAATGGTGGCTAGCCTTCGCCACTGAACTTTAAACACATATATTCAATACTGAAGCCCTAAAGGAGGTCCAGTATTGAATATCTGGGTTGCCTGGATTGCCGCAAAGTTAACCAGACTGCGCTGATATTAAGCCACTGCCTGATTAGTGACGGCTGCTGCCCCAGAACACTTCTGGCATGCCCTGATGCTAACTAGTTAATACTGCGGTGTGTAGCAACAGCACCAGCGGATATTCAAAGGCACTAACCGTGTTAGTGCCTTTGAATATCCTGCTTAGCAGCCTTTGCAGGGATTGTGGGTCTACAAACCGTGTAAATGACTTTGAATATCAGGCCCGTAGCTTATTACTCTGAAGGGCTATTGAGTTCCCATTTAACAAGTGTGTCCATCTGATTGATAGGACTTACCAACCAAATGGAAATTACACTAACCTGGTAACTGTTGTTCCTTGAGGGAATACAGTTCAGTCCTCCACCTCTGGGTAGTGCACCTCCTCCTGCAGCATGGAGACTGGACAAGTCAAACCTGTGACATCACTGGATATATCCTGGTGGTCTTCTCCCATCATCCTTCAGTGAACTATTGACAAAGCAGACTCAAAGGAGCAGTAAATGAGCAGTTAAGGAATGAATTACAATACTATGCTAAACCTTTAACCTTAAACACTACAGTGCCCTGAAATAAAAGGCAAAGAACACGCTCCTACTTGACCCCATCCTCTTGCCCGCTGCTCAGAGAAAGACAGCCAGAGGAAGGGAAGGAAGACTAAAAGAGATCATAGAAATAAAGATACTCTCATGATCACCGTCATAACAGAACCCATTGCCCTCTTAAGGACCAGCAAACCCCCCCCCCCCCCAAACCGACGCCTCGCGTCTGAGTTGTTCATCCCCGAGCAGGACTGAGGACTGAACTGTATTCCCTCAAGGAACAACAATTACCAGGTAAGTGTAATTTCCATTTCCTTTTCGGTCCTACAGTTCAGTCCTCCACCTCTGGGATGTAACAGAGCAGTAATCATTGGGAGGGACCTTTCCAGCTGGACGCCAGCACCGCCGACCCAAACCAGGCAGCATTTGACCCTTGAACATCCAGCCAAAAGAGCTTACTGATGGCAAAGCGGGACAACTAAGCCACCGTTCTGCACGACGCCACTGACGGAAGCAAACAACCCTCCGCCCAGAAGGATTCAGTACTGTAGCAGAAAAAAGCCACCATCAAGACTTCCCGTCTAGCCGTCCGACCTGGGCGGAACATAACGGACACCTCGACCAAACAGGTGCCACGAACACCACTCTCCCACGATGCACCGTGATTCGCTGAATCACTCGTCCTCTGAGCGCTATGGAGGAGGGCCATAGAGAAGGCCGGGCGCCGGTCATGAACCACCTTCCTTTCCTCCTGCTGTAAAAAAATGACTCGCCTTGGCCGAATGAAAGGTTGCCGTGAGATCCACGATCTGAGGACCCCACCTGATGAGCATGTGTGTGCCCACTTCCGGAGGAATCTCCCACTCTCTGGCCTCCACCCGGACTCCTCTGTAGAAATCCGCCATCACATTGCCTGCTCCTGCAATGTGTGCCGCCAAAAGCGCCTGACGTTGATCTTCCACCAAAGCGAAACGAGCCTCGCATTTCTCTCCCAGGGCCACACAGACCTCCTCCCCTGCCGGCTTCGGTAATCCAGCATTGTGGACTTGTCGGGCAGTCCTTGCCCTGCCCAATCCTGTACTTTGGATGCGAATGGTTGCAGTGCCCGAGCTACCTTCTTCAGCTCCAAACGGTTGATTGACAATTAAGCCTCCTGTTTGCTCGAAACGTTCAGTGCGGGCGGATCCTCGCAACGATCCTTGTATGGGGCATATGCGATCCCTGGTCCACGGAAGCACCTCCAGAAATGCCGCTATTATCCCGAGTAGCGGAAGATAGCTCCAAACCGGCAGCGCCAGATGCGCCAGCAACTCACCTACTAACTGTTGCAGGGCCTGATGTCTCCGCGCCGGCAGACAACACTGCTCCAAATTGGTAGTTGCAACGTGCTCCCACATACTCCAGGACTTGGGATGGATCCAGCGACCTTTATCGCCAGATACCACCTCGCCAAAAGCCTGAAGAAAGGTTTCTACTCTGTCCGTAACCCGGATCCACTGGACCCTGGCCGTTGCCGAATCAGCCAATCGTCGAGGCAAGGGAGAGCTAAGAATCCTCCTTTCCACAGAACCGCCTCCACCACCACCATAACCTTGGTGAAGGTCCGCGGGACCACTGCCAAAATGCAGGGCAAGGCTTGAAACTGACATGTCCCCACGGAAAGGCAACCTCAGAGACTTTCGCTGTGCCACTAGTATTGGCATGTGTAAGTATGCATCTGCAAGAACTAGGGATGAGAAGAACTCCCCCTGCGTGATCACCACCCCTACCATGAAATGCTTGGAGGCAGCGATTTACCTCCTTGAGAACTAGAAAGTACGGAGAGGCTTGCCTTTCCTTGGAATTAAGAACCAAAAAAGGTAGCGCCCGACACCGAAATTCCCTACGTGTCTGGCACAGGCACTCCTAACTGCAAGAAATGATCCGAAGTTTATCGAATCGCGGCCGTTCTCCGCTACCATTTGCAAGAGTACCGACCCAACAAATCCAGCCCCCCGGCGAGACAACTCTAGAGCATACCCTTCATAGTAACTCCACCCACCACAGCTCTGCCGTTAACTGGACCCCGCCAGTAAGAAAGTCCCAAAGACTTCATTCTATTGACTGAATTGCTACCCGGACCAGCCTCACTTCATCGTGGTGCTTGGGCAGCTGCGGTAGAGGCAGACAAAAATCCTCCTCTCGCTCCTTTTGAAAGCCCTGAAACTCTTGAGCTGTGGAGCAAATGCACCTCGCAGGGAGCACTCCCCAAACGAGCGATCACTCACCGCCCATAGACAGATGAGAGAACTTCATTACTTGTATGCAGGAACTTCCTGTTTTCCACAGAGCTGCGGCAACTACAACCTATATGCGATATTTCTTCCTTTTTTTTTTTAAATACATCTTTATTCCTGACTCCGACCTTCGATCAGGCCCTTCTCGGAAGAAATAATGAGGTATCAACCATTTGACACATCTGACCAGGTACCTAGCATTCTGAATTTGCCCAGCCTCAACCATGGGCTATCTGATTAAACCCTTTACGCATGTCTGCATCAAGCCATTGTGCACTGAATAAGTTTGAGCTGTATCACCCAAAAAATGCTTAAGTATTAAGAGGGAGCCCCACCACTCGAACCCACCCCATACCAGTACTGCGGTAGGCTGGCATGGCGGGAAAGGTAGGGACCACCCCCACAGTAACTCACTCAATCTGAGCCTGGGGATGTAACAGAATCCCCATCACAGAGCACGCACACCGCCTCAGGCACAGTCTTGGAAGAAATAAAATAAGATAAAATTAACCTGTCTCCGACTGAAGTAAAAAGGCCAGAACCTGGTCCCCTAAGAGGGCTGCTCCGTCCTGTCTAATCGCCGCTGTCTGCCTTTCCCTGGCACCCAACATACAGCAGTGGGGGGGGGGGGGGGGTAAACACATCCGGGCCTGACTAGGAGGAAACAGCCCATAACCGCAGCTAGTTGCCCTGAGCCGAAAAGCCCTGAACCTCCGCCTGGGAGACACTGAAGGAATCATCTTTGCCCGAGACTGTCCTTACCAACTTTCAGCCAACTGTACTGAGGAGAACAGCTCTGCAAGAAGCTTCCCTCAGCAACTTATACTGAAGGGATCAGTTTTGCAGGGCACGTTCTTTCAGCAGAGGAGAAGGTGGGTGTCAACAGAATGTCATTGGTTGGACACAAGTCACCAGGGCCTGCAAAATCACCAATCCAACTTCTCCAGCCCTTGAATTGAAGAACCATTATGCAGCCCTGGAAGTGGAGGAGGTGAAAGCATCCCTGGAAAGGGAAGAACCAGAGCTCAAGTACCCCAAAGTTGCAGAATCAGTGACCAGAAGGAAACGAAGGGTAGTGGTGGTTGGAGACACTCTTCTGAGGTGTACTGAGACGTCCATCTGCCGACCAGACTTGATGTCCAGAGAGGTATGCTGTCTGCCTGGTGCCAAAATCCAAGATGTTACGGAGAGTTTGCCGAGACTCATCAAGCCCACTAACTATTACCCAATGTTGCTAATCCATGTTGAAACAAATGATACTGCCAGGTATACCTCGGAACGTATCAAAAGTGACTTCATGGCTCTGGGACAGAGGGTGAAGCAGTTAGGTGCACAGGTGGTGTTCTCTTCAATCCTCCCTGTTGAGGGTAAAGGCCAAGGCAGAGAGGCTCGCATCCTGGAGATGAATGCATGGCTGCGTGGATGGTGTCATCGAGAGCGTTTTGGTTTCCTAGACCATGGGATGCTGTTCCAAGGGTTGCAGAGCATAGATGGCATCCATCTGTCCAAGAAAGGTCAATGCGTCTTTGGTAGTAGACTGGCTAATCTACTGAAGAGGGCTTTAAACTAGATTCGTTGGGGATGGGTGAAGAAAGCCCCCAGGTAGATGAAAGCCGCCAGGTAGGCGATACATTAAATACCTTTATGGAAATGGGCAACAGGGGTAACATATGGAGAGCAGTGTGTATAAATGCCTGTAGCATGGGAAATAAGATCCTTGATGTTAAAGCTTTGGTGGGAGTGGCTGACTTGGATTTAGTGGCAGTTACAGAAACATGGTTCACAGAAAACCATGATTGGGATGTAACTATACCTGGTTATACTTTATTCAGAAAGGACAGGGTAGGAAGAAGGGGAGGAGGAATGGCACTATATGTAAAAACTACTATTAAAGCTTTGGAATTACAGAGCTTAAAAGGGAGAGAGGAGGCATTGTGGGTTAAACTAGAAAGAGGGAAAGAGAAATCTATTTGCATTGGTGTGATATACAGACCTCCCTCACAAGAGGAAGAGGTGGACAGAGAGTTAATTGAAGACATACGCAGCATTGCTAGGAAAGGGGAAGTGCTACTGATAGGAGATTTAAATATGCCAGATGTTGATTGGCACATTCCTGCTGCAGTATCATCTAGAAGTAAGGAGATCCTGGATTCTCTACAGGGAGAACTATTCAGGCAATTGGTAACAGACCCCACACGTGAAGGGGCCATACTGGACTTGGTGCTTACCAATGGTGAGTGTTTCTGATGTTATAGTGGGAGATCATTTTGCATCCAGTGATCACCAGATGGTGTGGTTCAGTATTAGTACTAGGGCTGTTAGAATCCATTCAAAGGTGAAGATCTTAGACTTTAGGAAGACTAACTTTGCGAAGATGGGCCAATACCTCAGGGAGTCGTTAGTGGGATGGGAACAGCTGGGGGATGTAGAAAAACAGTGGGCAAAACTGAAAGGGGATATTTTAAGGGCAACCAACCTTTTTGTTAAAATGGTAAATAAAGGTAAAAGGAAAAGGAGACCGCTATGGTTTTCGAAAGAAGTAGCTGAAAAAGTGAAGAAAAAGAGGGAGGCCTTCATGAAATACAAGAGATCACAGAGAGAGGAAGACTGGCATCTGTATTTGGAAAAACTTAGAGAAGCTAGCAAAGTAGCCAAGAAGGCAAAGATTCAAAAGGAGGAGGAAATAGCCAATGCAATAAAATGGGGGGATAAGACATTTTTCAGATATATTAGTGAGAAGAGGAAGGGCAAAAGTGGTACTGTCAGACTCAAGGGTGCAGGGGAGGAATATGTAGAAGCTGATAAGGATAAAGTGAAATTGCTTAACAAATATTTTTGTTCTGTGTTCACAGATGAAGAACCAGGAGCAGGACCTCAGAAAACACCCACAAATAGGAACAGAAGCGAGGGACATCTTGAACAATTTTCAGAAGACTGTTCGTGAGAAACTAGCTCAACTTAAAGTAGACAAAGCGATGGGACCGGATGGGATACACTCTAGAATACTGAGGGAACTTGGGGACGTTCTAGTAGCTCCACTGACTGACCTTTTCAATGCCTTGTTGGAGTCGGGAGTGGTGCCAAAGGACTGGAGAGAGGCTCATGTGGTGCCTTTACACAAAAGCGGAAGTCAGGATATTGAAAACTACAGACCGGTTAGTTTAACTTCGGTGGTGAGTAAATTATTGGAAACGCTGCTGAAAGAGAAAACAGTGAGGTTTCTGGAGTCCAGCAGATTACAGGATCCGAGGCAGCATGGATTCACCAGAAGCAGGTCTTGTCAGACAAATCTGATTGATTTCTTTGACTGGGTGACCAGGGAGTTGGACCGAGGCAGAGCCCTAGATGTGGTGTATTTAGATTTCAGTAAAGCCTTTGACACTGTTCCTCACAGGCGACTTATAAACAAACTGAGCACCCTAGGGATGGACCCTAAAGTTACTGCTTGGGTTAGAAATTGGTTGGGTGGGAGGCGACAAAGAGTACAAGTAAATGGAGCTCACTCTGAGGAGAAGGATGTTACCAGTGGTGTGCCCCAGGGATCTGTCCTTGGTCCTATTCTTTTCAACATCTTTGTTAGTGATATAGCAGAAGGGCTGTCGGGTAAGGTTTGCCTCTTTGCAGATGATACCAAAATCTGCAATAGAATAGACACACAGGAAGGTGTAGATAACATGAGGAGGGATCTAGCTAAGCTTGAAGAATGGTCAAGAATTTGGCAGCTGGGATTTAATGTTAAAAAATGTAAGGTCATGCATTTGGGCTGCAGCAATCCAAGGGAGCAATATAGTATAGGGGGTGAAGTACTTTTGTCCACTAAAGAAGAGCGGGACCTAGGTATGGTTGTGTCTGATGATATTAAAGTAGCTAAACAGGTAGAAAAAACGACGGCAAAAGCTAAAATGATGCTTGGGTGCATACGGAGAGGAATGGCTAGCAGAAAAAAGGAGGTGATAATGCCTCTGTATAAGTCTTTGGTGCGACCTCATTTGGAGTATAGAGTGCAATTCTGGAGACCGCAGCTTCAAAAGGATGTGAACAGGATGGAGTCGGTGCAGAGGGTGGCTACTAAAATGATTAGTGGTCTTCATTATAAAGCATATGAGGACAGACTGAAGGATCTTAATATGTACATCTTAGAGGAAAGGTGGGATAGAGGTGATATGATTGAGGTGTTTAAATAACTCCATGGCATAAATGTTCAGGGAGAGAGCCTCTTTTAATTGAAAGCAAGTTCTGCTACGAGGGGACATGGGATGAGGGTGAAGGGAGATAGATTCAGGAGTGATATGCAGAAATATTTCTTTACGGAAAGAGTAGTGGATCTGTGGAATAGTCTCCCAGTGGAGGTGGTAGAGATGAGGACAGTAACCGAATTCAAAAAAGCATGGGACAAACAACAGAGGATTTCTAAAGGTAAAAAGGGGACTGTTGTAGTTGTTGATATGGAAGGACAGACTAGATAGGCCATGTGGTGTTTTTCTGTCACCATATTTCTATGTTTCTATGTTTAACAGCTGCCTGTCTGCTTTGCCTGCCAGAGTTCTGAATGGGGGAATATAAAGTACAACTTCTGGAAAGCAGACAGTGCCTTGGGTCTTGGGGTTCAGAACATAAAGGCCACAGACGAATAAACGGTGTTAGCTATAAATGAACAAGGTGTAACATTCAAAACACCTGTGTAATGAAGAAAAACATTTTTTTTTTTAAAGTCTCCTCCAAGTCTGCAGGACTAAAATCTTCGAACACAGCCACTTAACACTGGACCCAAACCATAAAATGAGAAGGGAGAGCAAGATAACCAAAATAAATGCTCCAAATAAATAGAGCCTTCTTTAAGGCCCCAAACATATAAGGGAGCTGTCGCTGACGCAGCCTACCCGCGCCCCAGCAAAGTCCCACGTGTCTCTACTGCCGTATGTTTTTTTTTTCTTTTTTAAGGGTTGCTAGCTAACTGGATCTTCGAAGACAGCCTTGAACTATGCATCACCTAGGGATGCAGCATAGCCAGAGCGAGTACCCTTGGCACTCAACTTCCACCGAGCACCCCACACTGAGGCCTGAGGAGGCACAGGTAACAGCCTATGCCCCTCCTCACCCCGACACCACATGATGCACTGGGAACTCCGAGACCACCGCATGATGCAGAGATACCCGTAGTGCTATGCAAACATAAACAAGCATTTTTTTTTTATTATTAAACACTTTAAAACTTTAAGATATCTAGTAGAGAGGAAAAATAATTTTTCCCTTATCGCCACCCAAAATGATTAGGAATGGTAGAGAAAGAAAATGAAATACTGCAGACCGAAAAGAACAAAAAAAACCCTCGGGAAACCAACAGGCGAGGGAGGAAATGGCGCCCAGAAACTGAGCAGTCAGTTTGCCATGAGGTGGCGGGCCTCGGTACCGAAGACCAAAAAAGGTGTCAAGGGGCCCTTACCTGCTTCCCAAGTATTTTCCGCCAGAACGCTACGAGTAAACACTTAAAAATCCAAGGACTTGGCGGTGCCCAAAATCCACCCAGAGGAGCCTGCCGATAATCCACGCTTACCTGCTTCCCAAGTGTTTAATCCCGGGTCTATGCCAAGGGAAAAGACGCTGTAGCCAAGAAAAGGCGGGAAGACGTAGTCCGAGATCATTGCCGGTCCTGCGAGTTGCTGCCAAAGCCCGTTCCGGGCCTCAAAGGGTTCCGCTCGCTTGCGCCTCGCCAGAGGCACTCCCCACCACTGCCGACATGTCTCAACTAGTTTGGCTGATGTGCAAACCTGAACGGCTGCCTTGGTAACCACAATGTCGCTCCCTGGGAGCAGATATCCGCAACCGTGGATAGAGCTTACCAGCCTGAGCTGCTCTGCTCCCGGACGTCCCGCGGCCCTCCGGGGCAGAACAGCAGCACGAGCTCCCAACTGCAGAGCTCCCCTCCATTCAGTCCAGGAGGGGATGGCAGATCCAACAATCAGAGCCGGCTTAAACAAGGCAAGTGACCTCCAGAACGCTAGCTTGAGCCCTGCCAATTAGAATGTTTTTTTTTTCTTAAATTTACAGGCCAAAAATAAAATAAGTGACAGGGAAGAAATAAAGCCATAAACCTCAGTAAGCTAACTATGCTCCTTAACAGTTTCTTTAGTGAGCCCAGCATCTAGGCTCACTACGTCCTCCTGCTGCATGGAGACTGGACTGGAGGATAATGGGAGAAGACCACCAGGATATATCCAGTGATGTCACAGGTTTGACTTGTCCAGTCTCCATGCTGCAGGAGGAGGTGCACTACCCAGAGGTGGAGGACTGAACTGTAGGACCGAAAAGGAACAAACAATTGTCTTTTTTACACTTACAACTTGTGCATATCTATTGTATGGCATTAAGTATACTATTAGGAGTGTGCTGAACATACATGGGAGCTAAAATGATAGAGCCTTCGCTGAGTATGCATGTGGTAGTGAAATCAATACCTGCATCCTCTAATTATTCTTTTGCTGTGGATGGACAGCCTAGGTAGGTTGTATTGTTTTATTCTGCTATCATGTTCTATATTTCTGTATTAAATAAATATTCCAAGTCATGATGTTCTGGAAATAGATAAGAAGAAATTAGACCTTACCTGCTAATTGTCTTTCCTTGAGTTCTTTCCGGGCCAGTCCAGGACATTTGGGTAGTCAATCCCCTCCAGCAGCTGAGGACTGAATATTGAAACTTTGCTGACAGCTTATCCAGCTTCCCCTGGTGTCAGAGAGTCAGTCTTACGGTATCAAAGCAGCGGAACTTAAACTACAACTGGAACAAAGAAAAACAATAAACGAACTCTAACGTCCGGACAACGTAGTCCGTTCTACAGGTAGCATGCTCTGAAAGATTATTCCTTGTTCTTAGCTCCTTTTTTTTTTTTCCTCTTGGAAGAGTCCCTGCTATGTTTTCGAGGAACCCCCAAAATCCCCTTGCAATATGCTGTCCACTGTCCCCAGCTCCGGCTACTAGCCCGGTAAGTTATCATATCTCTGAAGCACCAGCCGAGGACACTGCCATCTTTACCCCTCGCAGACATCATGGGTGGGTCCTGACCTGGCCCGGAGAGAACTCAAGGAAAGACAATTAGCAGGTAAGGTCTAATTTCTTCTTCCTATTCATCTCTCCGGGCCAGTCCAGGACATTTGGGCAGTACCAAAGCAGTACCTAAATCTGGGAGGGACCTGCGAGCCCCGCAATAATGGTCGAGGCACCCACTCTAGCATCCTCCCTTGCCTGAATATCCAACCGATAGTGCTTCGCAAACGTAGGCAGCGTAGACTACGTCGCCGCCCAACAGATATCCAGCGGTGGTACTAACGCATACTCCACCCACGAGGCTGCCTGACCTCTAGTCGAATGAGCTCTGAGCCCCACCAGAGCCGACTTGCCCTTTGACTCATACGCCGCCCATATCGCATGCTTCACCCAACGAGCGACAGAGGCTTTGGTGGCTGCCTTTCCTTTAGCCGGCCCCCTAAAGAGGACAAACAACCTGTCAGACTGCCGAAAAGCCTCCGTCTCCTTAAGGTATCTACGTAGCACGCATCCCAAATCGAACCGCCTAAGTGAGTGAATCAACGTTCCACCCCCTTGCGCACTAAAGGTGGGAAGCGAGACGGCTTGATTCATGTGAAAACTGGACACCACCTTAGGTAGAAAGGACGGCACCGGCCGCAAAACTACCTTTTCCGCCAAAAATTGGATGTACGGCACCCTGCAAGAGAGAGCTTGCAGATCTGAAATGCGTCGTGCGGAACACAATGCTACCAAAAAAGCCGTTTTCCAGGACAACTCTCGGAGATTTCCTGACGACCGAGATTCAAATGGAGGTTCCGTCAACGCTTGCAGAATCAAATTCAAATCCCAAGGAGGAACGACTGGTCTAAATGGAGGCCTAATGTTTCTTGCGGCACGCAGGAAGCGCAGCACATCTGGATGTGAGGAAAGCGAGCTTCCTTACACTTTTCCCCTATAGCAAGCCAGCACCGCCAGCTGCACCTTCAGTGTGCTGAGGGCCAGCCCCTTTTCTAGCCCTCCTTGAAGTAACCCTAGTATGTCTGGCAGTCTCACCCCCCAAGGCTTAACTTGTCGTTCGTCACACCACGCTTCAAAAATGCGCCACACCCTAATGTACGTTAACGACGTAGACCGTCTCCGGGACTGTAACATAGTAGCTATCACTGTTCTTGAGTAGCCTTTACGTCGCAATCGCTCCCTTTCAAGAGCCAAGCCATAAGCAAGAATCGATCCACCTGAGGCATTAACACGGGCCCTTGGCTCAACAGATTGAGTTGGGCGGTCAGCCTCCATGGAGGAACCACAAGAAGTCTCATCAGGTCTGCGTACCACGGGCGTATGGGCCAATCCGGAGCAACGAGAATCACTGTCCCCCTGTATCTTGCTATCCTCTGAATGACCCGCCCCAAAAGTGGCCACGGAGGAAACACGTAAAGCAGCTGACCCGACGGCCAAGGCTGCACCAGGCTGTCGAGACCTTCCGACATGTGCTCCCTGCGCCTGCTGTAAAACAGAGCTGCCTTGGCTATGGCCTGAGTAGCCATGAGGTCCATAACAGGCTGACCCCAACGCAGCGTGATCTTGTGAAAGACGGTCCAGTTCAATTCCCATTCTCTGGGGTCTAGGAGATGTCGACTGAGATAGTCGGCTTGAATGTTGTCTTTGCCTGCCACATGCACCGCCGAAATAGCTAAGAGATGGACTTCTGCCCAATGGAACAACTGCTGAGTTTCTTCGAGCAAAACTGCACTGCCGGTGCCTCCCTGCCTGCTGATATAAGACACCATCACTCGATTGTCGGAGAAAACCTGAACCGCCTTCCCTTCGGGCAACCCGACAAACTCCATCAGCGCTAAACGAACCGCTTGCAGTTCCAGCCGATTGATCGACCAAACGCTCTCTTCCTCCGTCCAGGTCCCCTGCGCTATTTGCAACAAACAATGAGCTCCCCAGCCGAAGAGGCTTGCATCTGTCATGAGTAAGACCCAATATGGGAGATCTAACGGAACTCCCACTTGAAGGTGTGCTGGGATCAACCACCACTGTAGACTGATGGGCACCTCTTCTGGACATAACAACCTTCAAGAAAGAGGATGATCCTGCGGCGACCATTGGGACAGTAACGCATGCTGAAGTGGCCTCATATGAGCCCTGGCACACGGAACCAGATCTAAGGCTCCCGCCATCGACCCTAACAACTGTTAAGTATCTCCAGGCCATTGGAGCCTTTATGCACAGGAACGCTGACACCTGAGCCAAAATCTTGCCCACTCTTTGCGGTGGAAGGAAAATGTAACCTACCGCCATGTCAAAGAAAGCCCCGAGATAAGTCAACTGCATCGTCGGTTCCAAATGACTCTTCGCGCAGTTGATGACCCAACCTAACTGCTCGAGGAACTCCACCACCCGAGCGGTGGCCACGACTGACTCTGCCCGAGACGCCGCTCGGATTAACCAGCCATCCAGGTAAGGATGGACCTGAATTCCTTCCTTTCGTAGCGCTGCCACCACCACGACCATTACCTTGGTAAAGGTTCGAGGCGCCGTAGCCAGCCCGAAAGGTAATGCTCGGAACTGAAAATGACCCATAGGAACTGCAAAGCGCAGGAACTTTTGATTCTCTATCCTGACCGGAATGTGCAAGTACGCTTCCGTTAGATCTATAGAAGAAAGGACTTCGCCCTGCCTTACCGACCGGACAACCGACCTTAATGTTTCCATCCGGAAATGCGGCACCATCAAACAACAATTCATGTGTTTGAGATCCAGAATTGGCCGAAAAGAACCTTCCTTCTTGGGAACCACAAAATAAATCGAGTATCGACCTAAGCCGTACTGGTCTGCAGGTACTGGCACTACCGCCTGAAGGTGCACCAAACGCGTCTTGACCACCGCATCCCTCTTTGCCTGTGGACCGCACGGAGAAAGTACAAAGGCTGAACTCCAGCACAAAGCCATCCCTGATAATTTCCAGAACCCACTGGTCCGTAGTTATGTTGGCCCAGGTGGAGAGAAACCCCTGTAACCGACACCCTACAGGAAGCTCCACCTGGACCAGCCTCACTTCATTGCGGCTTCTTAGCTGAGTTCTGTTGGGCGTTAAAATAGCTCCTACTGAACCCTCTGGCTCCTCGAAAGGACTGCCCTCTGGCCACAAAACGGCCACGCTGATAAGGAGTAAAACGAGATCCCCAGAATCTGCGAAAGTCCCTTCCGAGACCTCTCTGCATGGAGCCCGTCTTTGCCGCTCTCGGTCGGTCTTCGGGAAGACGACCCCCTTTGGAATCTCCCAAATCTTTAACAATCTTTTCTAAGGCTTCCCCAAAAAGCAACTTGCCCTTCTAAGGAAGCTTACTGAGGCGCACCTTAGAAGATGCATCTGCCGCCCAATTCCGTAACCAGAGAAACCGCCTAGTGGCAATTACAGAAGCCATAGACTTTGCTGAAATGCACACCAAATCATAGAAGGCATTAGCTAGATAAGCTGCAGCCGACTCAATCTTCGCTCCGTCCGCTGAAGAATCCTCCAGTTTATCTGGACACTGTTCCCCCTGAAGCCAGCAGATAGACACATATGCCCCACAAACTGAAGCCTGCACAGCCAGAGCACTGGAATCAAAAACTTGCTTCAGAAGCACCTCTAACCTACGATCCTGAAAGTCCTTAAGCACTGTACCGCCCTCTACTGGAATCGTGGTCTTCTTAGTGACTACCGAAACTATCGCATCCACTTTAGGCATAAGCAACAAGTCTTTCTCCTCCTGGGGAACGGGGTACAGACGCACAATCGCGCGACCACCCCTTAAAGTCGCTTCAGGGCACTTCCATTCAGACTCTATCATTTGCCTAATCAACCTATGTATCGGGAAACATCGCTGATCTGACTTAAAACCCTGTAACAAGGGATCCTCAAGCGGCTCCTGCTGCACTGTTGGGAGTACTATATTTAGTGCAGCAAGCGACTGTGTAATCAAAGCTCCCAGCTCTTCCTTCCTAAAAACTCTAAAGACATTGGGATCCTCACCCGGTCCCAATTCTCCTTCCTCCAACTCTCCTGGCCAGGCATCAAAACCTGCCTCAGAAAGAATCTCTCCTTCCTCTGCCAACTGGGAAAAGGAACTATGATCTACAGCCCCCTGTAATCCCGTCTGCAAACCCTTCTCCACCGAAGAGCTGCCTTCCCCAGGATCTGTCACTGTAGAATCCTCCTGCTGTGACTCAAACAGGCTGTTTCTGGAAGGACCATGGGAGGACTGAGATTTCTTTAATAAATAAGCATTATGCAGCGCCAAAATAAAATCCGGGGAAAGGAAGGAGCCCAAAGACCCCTGAAGAGTTGGCAAAGGCTGCTGCTCTGGCCCCTCAGTCGGAGGCGGCTTGCGCGACTTAGATTTTTTCTTTGCTGCTTTTGTCTGCAGCACGGGAGAAACGGCCAGCTCAATTAAAATGGCCGCCGTTCCCACTCTCTCTGAGGAGATCTGTGACTTAAAACGTCCCCCGAGACTTTGCCCTCCATAATTAGTAACGTTTTAAAAAGAAAGAAAAGAAAAGAAAGCTCTGAATCTCGCTATCGCCACCAACAAACTCCGGTAAAAGGTGCGGCCCCGAGAAAGCCGACCGCGTACTGCTCATGCCGAAAATAAAGCGATCCCCGCTAAAAGCAGAAGAAACAATCCCTCAGCGGAGATTCCCAAGCCGGCGTAAGTAATAGAGCACCCCGTGCAATCAGCCTTACCTGAAACCCCGAGCGAGGCTAACAGATCAGCAATCCGCTGGGCCGCTGCTAGCGGTCAGCTGGACATTGCCGAAATTGGAGGCAGGGACGAGGACTTTGGGGCTCCCAGGTCTGTTCCCGGTGCCACAAATTCTTCCAAAGAGGCAGGCTCTGCTCTTATATGCCGATTGGTCTAGTCGGCAGGAGAACCGGAGCTCCTTTGCTCAGCAATTAGTTTTTTGGTTTTTTTATAAATGATTGAAGAACAAAGAATTTCCTCGTTGCTCTGCTCTGCTAGGGCAAAAACAGCCACCATTAGATCATCGCCTTTCTCCTTCCTTATCTTTAGTCATAGCCTTTAATTAATTTTCTTTCTTTTTTTTTTTTAACTATTAAATATTTCCTATCCACCTCTCTGGGGAGCTGGTCAACCCGACGTCCTATTCAGCTGCTGAGGACTGAAAGACTGACTCTCTGACACCAGGGGGAGCTGGATAAGCTGTCAGCAAAGTTTCAGTATTCAGTCCTCAGCTGCTGGAGGGGATTGACTACCCAAATGTCCTGGACTGGCCCGGAGAGACGAATAGGAAGTGAATGGATTCCAGATTTCTGGCAGGGCTGGTGCAAGAGTTTTAAATGCCCTACATGAACCTTTGATCTTGCATTGACCCCCCCCCCCCAATCAAATACACAAAATATTTGAAAATTAATATTATGCATTAATGGGAATAAATATTCAGAATTTAGTAACAGAATTTTACATGAAAAATGGAAACATTAAAGGAAATTGAAAATCAACATAAAAAGACATTGAGGATGTTATTTTAAATGCGCTATTCGTGATTTGGACATCTGCAAATACGAATGAAAATGTCCAAATCACAGAGATATCCCCAGAGCTATTTTAGAAGCTGGGCCTGTGGACGTTCTCAGTAAAAGGACGTTGAGGTCTGAATGAGGGCATAGTGTAGGCGTGGCCTGGATGTCCCTGCCTGATCTCAGAAACATCTTGGATGTCCCGAATCGTGTCTAAAGTTGAACCTGCTCCAGGCATGAACAAGCATTTGAAAAGTGCTACTGGAGCTTGTGGGCAGTTAGCACTGCTGTCATCAAAAGTCGACATGCTCAGTCTCCAAACTGCTTGAAGAGGTACACTACCCAGAGGTGCGGGAGTGGACTGGAGGGATAATAAGGAATTTCTCATTTTTTAAGGCAAACCTCTAGAAGATGTGGAGAAGGAACTACACTAATATCTCCTGTATTTTACACCATGTCAATGAAAACTGATGGGGAATGACTAGACTGTAAGCTCTTATGAACGGGGATGTTTTGTTACATGTGTCTGTACAGCACTGCATATGTCTTGTAGCACTAAACAAATGATAAGCAGTAGCAGTGGTAGTAATGTCAGCTCATGTTTTCACTTTGCTATGCTGCTGGATATCCTCTTATGCTAGTTAGCCTGAGATGGGCACTCCCAACCCAAGAACTCCTAATAGGGATGTCTATGTGCCCACCTGCATGCACGTCAATGTCTATGTTCTTGAAATCAGCCGGAGACATAGATGTCCCTGGCGATTTTCTGCATGTTCTGCCCTGGACATTCCTGATTTAATTTGGAACTTTAATGTACAGTCCTCTGAGGTAAAACCATCACTTACTGTAACAATCCTAGTCAAGAAAATGTAGCAATACAAATATTAGTACAGGCCCTAGAACACCAACACAGAAACAGAAACAGGATAAACAAGAATAAGCAGCATGGAATCTGTGTACCTTTTTAGGAACCTGACAGGTACTTCTGTCCTGAATTGGCCGCTGTTGGAAACAGGATACTGGGCTTGATGGACCCTTGGTCTGACCTAGTATGGCATACCTATTGTTCCTGTGTTCTTAGATCACTACACAGAAGTTACATGCTGGCAAAATACCATACCTCAGTCATACATGCAGAACACACAGAGATCCCAACCAAATACAGACTAAGGGACCACAGACAAGAAGTAGAAATATGTAGACAAAACCTTAACTGGAAACCCTAGGAAGCAAGGCTGGCGCTACCCAGTAAGCGGGGTACGCGCTGCAGGGGAGCGCCATTGCGAGCGAGCTCCCCCCCCCGGCCCGCTCCTCTATCTCTCGCCAGGCCCAGAAAGGAACAGTTCTGTTGTTCATGGGACTTGCTGCTCCCACGGGTATGATCTTCACTTCTGGGCTGCAAATGCAGCCTTGCATGCAAAACTCTGCTGCCTGCGGTATTTGCTGCTCCCGCAGGCACAATCTTCCTCTCTACTACTACTACTACTGAGCATTTGCCTGGGTCGCGATCTGCATCACAATCACAGTCGAGACAGGAAAATTGTGCCCGTGGGAGCAGCAAGTCCTGCAGGCAGCAGAGCTCTGCAAGGCCGCTTTTGCAGCCCAGAAATGAAGACCGTACCTACGAGAGCAACAAGTCCTGAGAGCAGCAAAGCTCTGCATGCAATGCCGAACCGAAAAGACGATCATGCCTGTGGAGGCAGGAAGTCCTACAGGCAGAAGAGCTGCCGACCAGATCGCGCTGGTTGCAGGTCCTGAGGAGGAAAATCAAGGACAGTTGTTGAGGGCTAGAGAGAGAGGGGCACAGAAGTTGGTTTACATTTAAAGGGGCAGTGATTGATAGAGAGTTTGGGGGGATGAGACTGCAAAGGGGAAGTGAAAAATGGACAGAGTCTGGTAAGGGGTACAGCAAGAGAGGGGCAGGAGGTGGAGGGAAGATACTGGATGTACTGGGGATGGAGGGCTAGGGAGACAGAGGGAAATACTGGACACAGAAGGGGCATAGGGAGATGGAGGGGGAAATGAACATGGCGAGAAAATGTTGGAGGCAGAGGGGTATCACAGGAAAACAGATGGCAAATGCTGGACAAGGAGGGGTCACCGGCATGGGAGGCACTGGGAAATGGAGGGGCACAGGGAGACAGAGGGGAAATGTTAGATGTAGGGGTGGAAAAGGGAGGCAGAAGGGACACGCTAAACAGCGGGGCTAGGGAGATCAAGGGGAGTTACTTGACATGGGAAGTGGACATAAAGAGAATGGGCATGGGGACAAGCAAGGAGTGGAGATTTTTGAGATGGAGTGGGGATACTGGACATGGGGGGGTTATAGGGAGACTATGAGAAGATGCTGGACATAGGGGTGGAACAGAGGGAAATGGGAGATACAGGACACAGAGTAATAGGGAGAGAGAAGGGAGAAGATTGACATGGGGTAAGTAGGGTGAGATATGTTGGATATGGAGAAGAAAGAGAGTAAGCAAAAGACTGGGGAATAATGGACCAAGGAAGAAAAGGATTAGGGTGAGGGTTGAAAAGTGGTAGGCAAATGGAATAAAAAAGAGGGGATTGAGAACTGGATAGTAAGCAGTAATGAAATCTGAGTGGACAGAGAGAGAAAATAAACAGAAGAAAATTGAAAGGAAAAAATCAATATCCAAGATGGAAAGAATTGAAGAAAACAAAAGGAGAGACAAGAAATGGTAGATGGACTAGAGACCGTAGAAAGAGCAAATAGACAGAAGAAAGCAGAAATCTCAGATTGGGGCCAGCATGATCAGAGAATAAAATGATCAGACAACAAAGGTAGAACAAAATAATTTTATTTTTAATTTAGTAATCAGACTTTGTGCTATTTTTGGGACATGTTTACTAAGCTGTTTTAGGCTTTTGCAGCTAACGCCATGCGTTAGTGCTGCTAGCACTGCGTTAATTGCAAAAGCACTGCATTAATAGCAAAAGGCAGCGTTATCTGCTGGGGGTGCATTTCCCCAGCAGATAACACTGCCAAACTGCAGGGATCGCAGAGCAGCAGTACTGCAGATGCAGCTAATAACACCTACTGAGGTGGTGTTTGCTGCACCTGTGATGTCTGTCCAACTTGCAGTTCCATGCACTGTTGATGCCCAAAGTAATCTCCCACTCTCTGCCCTCTCTCTGTCCAGATGTTCAGTTAATACACGATCTGCAAATAGTGTAGGAAAGCCCTGTGCTATCTGCATTTACTCACTTAGCTGATACCACCAGGTGATAATCCCACATTATTGCTGTGTTAGCAGCTAATGCACTTAGTAAACATGCCCCTTTATATTTTACACTGTACAGGGACATGCATCTCTTTCTATTTCTCAGGTGTTGTACTGCATACAGAGTCTAGCCTAGCTTCTTGGAGTTTCAGTTTAATTTTTGTCTACTTACTTTTATTTTTAGGTTATAGTCATTTATTTTGTTTTTGGTGAAGCTCTGTGTTCTGAGTGTGTGTTCGAGGCCAGGTATTCTGTTAACATGGAGTTTGCACATAGGGATCTGTACTGTAGTAACGTGACTTGTTCAGCTTTTCAAATAGGTGTATGCATGTTCTACTCCCTTCTGCATATTATTGAAACAAACTGAAAAATAAGTGAAAACTGGAATTTCCATTGAAAATCTTATTAATAGCCACATATTAGTACATAATATGACCTCCTCTGTTTTTTACCAGCATCTGGACATGATTTGGCATGGAGTCCACTAATTTTGAGCAGTCTGCGATGATTTTTGGGTCCCTGTACCAGACTTGAATCAGAGCTTGAATAAGCTTCTTCTTTGTCCCATTCCACGAAGGTGGTTTGCAAATGAACCACAGTTTCCTGGCCAGTTCAGTACCTTTATTTGCTTCTTTTGAAAAAAACCTTTCACCAATTTTGATGTGTGGAATGGGGCAAGATCCTGCTGAAAGATGCTAGATTCATCAGGAAATGTCTTCTCTAGCTCTGGAACAACTCTTCTTTGGAGAACATCGACATATTATTGTGAATGCATCATTCCGTCGACTGGATGCAAGCTGCCAACTCCATAATAACTGAAACACCACCAGATCATCATCTTTTGGGGGGTGTTTCATTTCATATTCTGGTTGATGTGGGAATCACAAATCTTTTCTCCAGTTGAACACCAAACATGTTGGCTTCTTTGACAAAGAAATGACTTTCATTACTGAATATTACTTTTCTCCAATCTTCTTTAGTCCACTCTTTATGTTTCAGTCCTCATTTATAGTGAACATAAGAACATAAGAACATAAGATATGCCATACTGGGTCAGACCAAGGTCCATCAAGCCCAGTATCCTGTTTCCAACAGTGGCCAATCTAGGTCATACGTACCTAGCAGTTTCCCCAAAAGACACAGGTTCCACAATGCTTGTACTGGGTCAAGCATTGATATCCTGGGTCCCTTCTTAATAAAGGTATAAGAACATACGATATGCCATACTGGTTCAGACCAAGGAAAAAAAAACCATGTGGGAATCAAACCTGCAACCTATGGTGTTACAACACATGTCCGTAACCACTATCCCAAACAACCACTACTACTACTACTACTACTACTACTACTACTGAGTACCTCAGTACCAATAAGGTTTTCTATTAAAGCTGTGCCATCTTTACCTTCTGTGCCTATGGTCTCCCATCCTCAGACTCCTCAAAGATGAGTGGAAGTCTGCAGACTCTAAACCTGATTTGTCAATCTCATCAGTCCTCACCATTACTCTGACGTCCTTTCTTGCAATTACAGGAAATGCAACAAATAGGGGTGACCTACACAAAGCGGTGGATACACCCCTAAACAAAGGCAAGGGGAGAGGTGACCTGCATGGAGCGGCAGGTGCACCTACTTTTGCTGCCTTGCTGGGCAGACTAGATGGACCATACTGGTCTTTATCTGCCATCAAATACTATGTTATATGTTAAGATCTACTGATAGTCATGGGCGACAGGAACACAAATGTTGTGGACAAAGAAGAAGATAAAGTGATTGGTCAATATAGATTTGGCAACAGAGATGAAGCTGGAGAAAGGCTGATAAAATGATGCTTCTCTTTCACAACCTTTGTCAGAAATTGTTTTTTCAGAGGTCGTCGTGCTTTTTGGCCAACTTCCAAAAGTTGCCTGCGAATTGTGGAAGAACTGACTGTTACACCTTTCTCTTCTAAATCTTTTTAATTCATCGCTTGTCTTCCGAGGGTCTTTTCTACTTTCCCTGAGAGCATAGTTGTCGTCTCTGGATGTGGTTTTCCTCTTACGATCACAATTTCCCTTTCGTTTAAGCGAGATGGCTCCTGTCTCCTTTTTAGATATGATCACACGACTGATGGTCGCGAGACTGACACCAACTATACTTGCTATATCCCTGTAGGTCTTCCCTGTGTGTTCGTGCAGGGTGACGATCTTTGTGCATTTTCTGGGTTTTGCGTCCATCATGCACAACGGTTGGATTAACAACTAAGAATACACTCAAAAGAAAATCTGATGCAATGTTGGCTGATATTATAGTCACATAAACAATAAGTCATTTCTACGTCATATCACATCATCTATTACATCATTTAACCCATAAACCCATAAATAATGATGAAGCATCTCATATGTGATAATTTAACCCAGTTGATTAAAAAAAGATCAACATTAAATGCATATACAATTCATAGGCTCAAAATATTAAAAAATCCATTTTTTTCAATTAATTTGCACAAGGGTATAGGGCCTGCTACAATATTTACAGTGATGCTTTATTCTGTGTAGGCTCCTTGTGTGAGTTTTGGAAGTTACTGCTGATATGGTATGATAGATTTGCTTTGTAGATCCACAGTGATTTTTGTAGGGTTTTGTATTAGTTCACAATATGCCTGGTACTGGAGAACATCAGATTAAGATTTTTTTTTAATATATATTGAGTTTATGGATGAGCGTCCTAGTACTGCTCTGCACCCTTGTTGAGGGAGGGGTTTCTGTGGATATAGAATATATGATAAAAAAGAAAAAAGAAGAACCATACTGCAATTAATAACAACAAAATAAAATGAGGTATAATTTTGTAATTTGGTGTTATAAACTGCATTCTGGTTCTTGTTTTTTCTTTTAGCTCCTTGCAGTGCGAGCATCTTGAATTTCCTTTGTTTTTTGCAGAATATATATTTACATTAATACCATGCTGGTCCAGTGTGCAGTTTCAGAGGAGTCATGTTGGGGTTGCCAAGCCCTTCCTGTTGTTTAGCATCATGCAAAAAGAGTTCAGAAAGGAGTTTTGGGAAAAAGGGGAGTGAGGCTTAGCCAGCATTAATAATAATGAAAGAGGGGGCGCTGGTCTATAGGTTGCAGGGGGCGCCAGAAACCCTAGCACTGGCCCTGCCAGGGAGCCAGTCTGTGGATGCCTTACGTAGTGCAATACTGGAGAAAAAGAAACAAAAATGTTTGCCAAAAGTTGGTATCTCTGTATAAGCTCCATAAGCTTATGGCCTCAAAATATGGGCGGGGTGAACAAGTTAACAATCCTGGGATTGTGTGTGGAAATGGGCAATCGGTCAAGGATGAGAAGGGAAGTTAGGCTCACTTTGGGAGGTGAGAGTATGGTTCTGCTATGCTAGGAGGAATAACAAGAGGTGATATATGCGGGGGAAGGGGAAGGAGGAATGATTTGAATTGAAATTTGCAGTTGTAACGTCATTAAGGCCGTTGTTTTTGTTTGTGTTAAAGTGGAGAAAAAAAATAGAAAAGAAATACATGTTTCCTAAAGTTGATACATTCCAGTCACTAAACTGAAAATAAAATGCTCAAGCAATAGTGCAAAAAAGGCATTTTATCTTTGAAATTGTGTTTGCCCCTGTCTCTTTTTTCTGCTTTTCTCGGATAAACACAGATTGCTTATTTACTCCTTCAAAAAGTAGAAAGACTAGGGGACATGCAATGAAACTACAATGTAGCACATTTAAGACTAATCAGAGAAAATATTATTTCACTCGGCGCATAATCAAACTCTGGAATTCGTTGACAGAGGATAAGTAAAAGTTATTAGTATAACTGGGTTTAAAAGAGGTTTGGACAGGTTCCTGGAGGAAAAGTTGATAAACCATTATTACAGTGGACTGGGGAAATTCACTGCTTACCCCTGGGATAAGCAGCATGGAATCTGCCCATGTTTTAGGAACCTGACAGGTACTTGGGAGCTGGATTAGCCACTGCTGAAAACAAGATGCTGGGTTCAATGGACCTTTGATCTGACCCTCTATGGCATATCTTATGTTCTTCTTCCAAAATGGAGATGAGAGGTTTCAAAAAGGTCAGCCCTCCCTTCCCTTCTATCTCCCCTTTCCCCTCTCTCCCCCAGTAGATGGGGATACAGTATCCCCAGTTCCAGCTGATCTGAGAAGCAGATGCCTGCCTTAGGAACTGATCCTAGGTCTCTCCCATGGTAGTGTACAGCGCTACCATTTAGCTACCAAGGCTGCCCTACTGGAATCTCCCTAAGAAAAGAGAACACCTGCTCACAAAAATGGTGGAACTGGCTGACCCCTTCATCAAGAAGTCCTGCTGGATGCATCATCAGAAAAATGGATACAAATGGAACAACTTAAATGATAGGCCTAAGGGCAAGCCAATCACATCCATCAGACACACAAGTATATTTTAAAACCTGGTTTCTTTTGATTTTAACTATATCATAATAGCAATAATGCATGGACCATGATGTGATTGAAATTGCCACACACCTCAGATAAGTAAAGACTCCCAGCCTTCAACTTCATGCCTTACAGCTTACTTCAATGCAATTAACTCAAGTTTCATCTGTCTCTTGCTTAATTTTACCCATGTACATTAGATTGTGTGTTTTTTATTTCCTGACAGAGCTCTGAAAGGGCTCAGATGATAGAAAGAAACCTGAAAGCTGATAGCTCTGCACATCTCAGCCCTTCCACATTCATCAATAATTCCACACAGTCTCAAGTACTTATGGTTAAAATTGATGACAAAAAATATTATTTAATAAGCTAATCAGAAAAGCCAGCCTTTATTATAATGACAACAAGGTATTCCAAGGGTTTGGTTATTTTAAGGTAAATACACCAAAACTATGATCACTATATCAAAATGAGACCTTGGAGTTACTTATAGTTAGGTAACATTATGGCTCCCAAGCTGAATCCCGATTGTACCCCATTCCAAGCATGGACATGTAGTTCTGATTTCCCTATACAGTTCCTAAACAAAATCAGAATATCTCCATGCAAGCAAATAGGTAAATCCAGTGCTGGATCAACTTTGTTGGCCTTGACATAGACCTATATGTTCACCCTACTTATGGCATATTGCTCCATACCTCTCAAGTCATCGCTCCCTAAATTGTTGGTTAAATCATTTTGCTATTACAAATCTCATTATTGCAGACTCAAGAGCAGATGCCATAAGACTATAAAGAAACAAGCTCAGGTTGGGAAGGAAGATACTGAATGAACTGTGCCCAGAGCAGTTGTCCTATAGTCATGTAAATGCCAAACAAAAAAGAACAGTGCTTATAGTCAGAATTAGATCCAGCTTCTACACTCAACATAGATATAGTGTCCCCTGAGTACTTCAGAAGATATTGGGAACTAAGGAAAAATGAGCTTGAGAGAGAGTGTGAAGATGAAGGCCTATGTTGTTCCAAGAGAAGAAGCTGGAAACATGGAGGAGGTGGCCAGTAATTTTGTAACAGAATGCCTATAAAATGTTCCTAAAAATAGACCTATTTGATTCTTATTTTATAAAGCAATATAGGCATCTTTGGCCTTCATAAAATAAACTCACACAGTCATACCTAGTAAAGCACAACTGCTCTTGCACGATACACCTGCTTCAAGGAGGCTCCAACTATGTCCATGTACTCTATGCAGGTATTTGCATATTTTCTAATGTACACATATACCTTGCAGCTCCAGCCTTGCAGAAAGTCCTATGTGTGGACCACACACAAGCACGAATACTTTTGTCAGCACTTGTATGTACATATTCACCCGTACAATCTTATAACAGCCATTCTCTGTGTGCAAAGTCTGCTTTACATGAAGACAAGTTTTCATAAAATTATCCTGACAATATCCTAAACAAATGCATATGAGTTTGAATATTATAATTCTTTCACTAAGCAGGCTTCCCTACATTTTTGAAAGGACATTAAGAAATAGTAAAGAAACAGAGAAATCAACTACATCTTGTCAAGTAAAGCATGCAGAACAGATGATATTCAGAAACTAGTTAATGATTTATACTACCTCTGCACAATATTAAGCCAATTATAACATGTATTGTCTCATACAAAGCTGTGAGTAAACTAAAAATTGCATAACATTACTAATCTTATTTTAGTGTTATCATAATAACTTGCCAGATTAGTAAATCATGTTTTGACTTGCATTCAAATTTGAACAAAGAGAGACAGATCATAAAGATATACTAAAGGGTGCAATTCTCCTACCGGAACTTCCATGCTAATGAGCTTAGTAACAAAGCAGCATGCATTTATAATGAACTTGTTCACAAAACCCACAGTGAAGTGTAGTTAAAAAGATTTTGCAAAATCACATTTGTAAAGCTATTTTTGTGTGTGGTTTTACTATGCAGTAATAGCTGATGAGCTGCTTTGCATAATTTCAACACCACAGTGACACATTTAACTATAAATTTACATCAAACTTCAGAAAGCAAATAGTTCAATCTTCAGTGCTAAGAAGAAATGTTATGAGGCACCTATAAAAATTCTCAAAAATGTGCCTATTTTATTACTATTTTATATAGCAACAGGCACCTATGTGCCTTTACAAAATAGGCTCCTGCAATAAACCCAGTATGCTCAAACTTTCTTGCACAAATTCTCACATCTGTGTAAATGTGTATGTGTGTTCTCTATGGGTACATATATAAAGACACATTTTACAAATGACGTCCAAATGCAATCTGGGATGTCCAAGCCAGAACATCTGAAAACAAAGCAGGCACAATTTCACAAACATGGACATAGACATTCCCAGAACAGTATTCAAGACCAAGGATATCTAGGAACAGCCTAATGGTTAGAGTAGAGGGCTGGGACCAGGAAAGCTAGGGTTCAAATTCCACTGCTGCTATCATTGTGATTGTGGAGAGCACTGGGGATGGTGGAGTGCCATCTTCTCTACACCTTCTGGATGTTTTATGGCCAAAACAATTACTCTCCCAATGCCTGCTTATGCCTGGAGCAGGTCTAAACTTGGATGGGATCACAGAGATCCCCATCTCTGAAATGAGGTGGGAGCATCCAAGTCCATTGCACCACCTTAGACAGACCTCCACCACGCCCCCTACCTATTTGGACGTCCCTGCAGTGGAGACATCCTAAAAAACCATGTGTAAAATGACTCCAGGGACGTCTCCGTGATTTGTATGTCTGCCTAGACATTTTTGGACATCCAAATCACAACTAAGGCTTTTAAAATGACCTTGGGTACTCGATTGTGTATATACATTTGCAAGATTCAATAAGAGCCATTTTCAAAATATAAAATGTGCTTTTCACACAAAGAGGCCAATTCTGTATTGGCTGTCCAGCCCTTGTACGGCCGATCAGAATCGGGGCTTACAGAGGTAGACCAAATTCTGATCCCGTGGGCAATCTAGCACCCGTGGGATCAGAATTGGGTCTACCAGCCTGGACGTGCAAGCTATGCCCCAATTCTGATCGGCTGCACGTCCTGCCAATCCCCGTCTAGTACATCCAGGTTCCTGAATGGAGCCACAGTGCCATGGCATCTCATTGCCATGGCACTGCGACTCCATTTAGGAGACGAAATCCCCAGCCGCCAGCGAAAACATCCTTCCCCCGCAGCTCAACCCCTGATCTGGCCTCCCATGGCCAGGGTCGGGCTGCAGCGATCCCCCTGCACCCCCTCACCTCTTGTCTCCATGGTCCCCGAGGTGGAATAAGTCCCCCGTCTCCGTGGCCAACCCCGGACGTACAGGGCTGACCTCAGAATCATTTAAGCTTGCTCGTGAGCAGATGTAAATGTCCACACCTGCATTCAAGTTGTGATTTCTACCACTTATGTTAGTAATTTATAGACACATAGATGCCGATGTGTCTTTATAAAACAGCACCTAAGTAGATGCCTATTTGCACTAAAACTATGTGCCATCTTGTAAAACTCCCCTCAGAAAGTGTTTTATAATATTATTTGATAATAGGGGAAATAGTGTGGGTCACTGTAAATAATGCACACTGTTTAACACATTAAGTGTCTTGGCATATCAGCCTCAAAGATCTGTATTTTCAAATTTATGCTTGTTATTTTGCAAAGGAATTTTAGCAGTACTAAAAGCAAAGGGCCCAATTTTGAACTGGGTGGTGCTATGCCTAACCCGAATTTTCAATGCTGGGGTTTTATGCAGCTCCCGCATTGAAAATCCAGGTCTTGCCACACAAGCCGGATGCCGCAGGAGCTAGCCAGGTAGTAAAAATCTCGCCTATCTTTAAGGCGCAGAGGGCTAAGCAAGTAGCATTGAAAATCCACCCCGGAAAGCCCCTAACACGCCCTGATGCTAACCGCATAGCATCTGGACATGTTAGGGACATATCCAGGATTTTCGAAGGGCACTACCCATGTAGGTGCCCTTAAAAAAATTCTGGATAAGGCATTTACACAGGTAACTAGGGTAGTTACCAGTGTAAATGCCTTCGAAAATTGAGCCCAAAGTCTATAGCTACTCAGTACTTCTGGTAATTTTCCAAGAAAATTTGTGTAAGTTTCTTTTTTAAATTAGGTACAAGTTCTGATTTTACATCTGGACAGGCAGTTTGAAAATCGCCTCCTCTTTCTGTAAAAGGGCAGAAACAGGTAAGGGAGCCCAAATGCACACCTGCAGATTATACCTCCTTCAGCTTGAGGCAGACTTGGTTCTCCCTATGGCATGGGGGCCCAAGGCAATTGCCCTATTTGCCACCTCCTAATGCTGGCCTGAGTAGATGCAAATGAAATCTGATTTCCTATGGTGTATCTAAAATAACATTGGAAAAGCAAAAGTAAGGAGGAGGCTAGGAATTGCAGGTTGTTTAGCCTGATCTTTGTAGTGAGTAAATGAATGGATACACTGCTAAAACAAAAGATAGTGCAGTTCCTGGAATCCAATGGATTGCAGGATCAGAGCCAACATGGTTTTATGAGAGGTATGGTGAAAGTAGACCTTACCTGCTAATTGTCTTTCCTTGAGTTTCCTCCAGGCCAGTCCAGTTATGAATGGATAGTCAGCCCCCTCCAGCAGCTGAGGACTGAGCATGACACAGTCTTTTTTTTTTGTTTTATAATTTATTATTTTATTATAGTTTTCAATGCAATCCAGAGAATAACCATCTGAATAAGAATCGGCAATACAAAAGGATATATACAGTAAACCCATATACAAAAAAGAAAGGAAAAAAACAAATCAACTGGAATAGACCACAATACGTTGCCCCCCAATATAGATCCAAGAAACAAGAAATATAAACAGTTTAACCACAATAAGTAAATATCATAGGAGCAAAGATATCATTACACGGCAGCCGATATGGGAGTTACCCCACCCACAGCCTCTTCCCTACTAACAAATTGCAACAGTTGTTTGGACTCAAAGAAAATATACTGTTTATCTTGAAAATTCACCATACACTTACAAGGATAAGTTAACTTAAACTGCGCTCCCAAGGCGGCTGCTCTCTGATGCAAAGCCAGAAAAGCCTTCCGCCTTTTTTGCGTATCCCTAGCTAAATCGGGGAAAATTAATATTTTTGAACCCATAAACTGAGACATAGTAATCCTTCGAAAAAGCAAACAAAGTACAGCATTTCTATCAGATTCAAAGGCAAAGTTTACCAATAATGTCGCCCTGCTGGTCACCACCTCTAGAGAGCTATCCAAAAACTCAGTTAAATCTAACTGTGGTGATCCAGAGTACGCCACAGGCATTCGCTGGGTCCCAGTCCCCATAGGAAAAGATACATATTGAACTCTCACCACCGGTGGTAACGATTCAGCTGGGAGTTGAAGAACTTCAACAAAGTACTTGCAGACCAGGTCCATAGGAGCTATCAATGGAGAGCGAGGGAAGTTCAAAAACCGAAGATTATTCCTGCGTAGTTGATTATCCAGAAACTCTATCTTTCTAGCTTGAATTGAACGATCCTGCTCATAGACAGTCCTGTGGGCCTCCTGGCCCTCCACCTTAGCCTCCAACGAAGAAAGCCTTGCAGAATGAGCATTTACCTCTGATTCTGTAGAAGAACACTGACCTTTAATATCCTGCAACTCCTGTGAGAAAGACCCGAGAAATGGAAGTAGGGACTGCTGTAGGTCAGAGATAGCTTTCCACAAGCTATCCAAGGTTACCCGCGCCGGTTTCGACACAGTCTTGATGATTTGGTACAAGAGCTTCCTCTGCAGCTCCAAACTCCATTCTCCTACTGACAAAGCAGATAGCCACACAAGGACACCTACCAAAAACTACCCCCCCCCCCAAGGGCGTCAGCTCAGACGAAAGGGAACAGGAGAAGATATGGACAACATTAGCCCATCCTAACTCTCATAATATACTATTTACAGTATGGACACTATTTATAGTATATACACAGTAAGGACAAGGCAGGTGAGCAGGGCCATACTTGCCCAGCTGGCCACTTCGTTCAGAAACACGCCCCTCCTGCAGAGTTGTGTGTCTTCACATAAGTCCTTACAGAGAACTGAATACAGTTACACGGACCGGACACACTTCACTCGCATGCATGTACTCTAGAAGAGAGGCAAAGAAACCAGGGAGGATCCTGGACTGGCCTGGAGGGAACTCAAGGAAAGACAATTAGCAGATAAGGTCTAATTTCACCTTCCTTATCGTCCCTCCAGGCCAGTCCAGTTACGAATGGGATGTACCAGAGCAGTACTCAAACATGTGAGGGACCTGCAAGTCCAGCTTGAAGCATCGAGGCCCCAAACACCGCATCCCCCACCAGGTGCACATCCAGTCAATAATGCCTCGAGAAGGTATGGAGCAACGACCAGGTTGCCGCCCTGCAAATGTTTGCTGGGGGATCAGGCAGTGCTCTGTCCAGGACGTTGCCTGGGCTTGAGTTGAATGATCCCGGAGACACCGCGTAGATGGCCTCCTTCACCCATTGGGCAATTGCTTTGGAGGCTGCTTCCCCCTAGCGAGGACCCCCAAATAAGACAAACAACTGGTCTGAGTTATGAAAGACCTCTGTCTCTTTGAGGTATCTACACAGCACTCTGCGGAGATCCAGCAGGTGAAGCTGACGATCCCCCTTGGAGCTTCCGAGGGCAGGAAAGGCAGGCAGGAAAATGGATTGATTAAGGTGAAATCAAGACACCACCTTAGGAAGAAAGGATGGAACAGGCCGAAATACCACGTTCTCCTTGGTAAACTACAGAAAAGGTGCTCTACATGAGAGAGTCTGAAGGTCGGAGATTCGTTGAGCGGAACAGAGTGCTACCAACAACACTGTTTTCAGGGTGAGATATCTTTCGGATGCCCTATAAATAGGTTCAGAAGGTGCCCCCGCTAGGGCCTCCAGCACCAGGTTCAGGTCCCATGGCGGAATCATGGGTCTCAAAGGCGGATGGACAAGCTTCACTGCCCTGAAGAATTGGACTATGTCCAGATACGCAGCTAGGGAACAGCCCTGCACACACCCCCAATAGCAGGCTAAGGCCGCCACTTGCTCCTTCAAGGAATTCTGGGCCAAGCCCTTCTCGAGACCGTATTGTAGGAACATCAAAATGTCAGAAAGCTAGCAAGCAAAGGGACACACATCCCTGGCAGTACACCAGTCCTCGAATATGCGCCAAACTCTGACATAGGCTACCATGGCTGAATGCTTTCTGGACTTAAGCATGGTAGAAATGACCACTGGGGAGTAGCCCCAGCGATGCAACTGTGCCCTTTCAAGAGTCAAGTCGTAAGCAAGAATCAATCCACTTACAGCATCAGAACTGGCCCCTAAGACAATAGGTTGATTCTGTCGAGCAACCGCTAAGGGCTATCGATCAGGAGATGCATGAGATCCACATACCATGGCCTCAGTGGCCAATCCAGCGAGATGAGGATCACCATTGTGAGCCTCTATTAACTGCAGAAGGCGCCCAATCAGTGCCCATGGTGGAAAGACATGCAGGAGCCCCTGTGCTGTCCAAGCCTGGGTGAGGCCATCGAGCCCCTCAGACATGTGTTCTCTGAGTCGGCTGAAGAACTGGATACCTTGGCATTGGTCAGCATGGCCATAATGTCCATGACCGGTTCCCCACAATGCATGGTGATGTCGTGGAACACTGCTGATTTGAGTTCCCACTCTCCGGGGTCCAACCTGTGGCGCCTTAGAAAGTCCGCTTGAACATTGTCTCTCCAGGCCATGTGAGCTGCTAACAGGGCCATCAAATACTCCTCCACCTATAGCAGGAGGGACTGGCTCTCCTCCACCAGGGTCACACTGCCCATGCCCACTTGTCAGTTGATGTAGGCCCCTGTTGCCGCATTATTGGAGAAGACGCAGTCCGTATTCTCCACTATCAACAGATGGAAAAATGGTAGGGCCAAGAACAGCGCTCTCATCTCGAATCGGTTGATTGACTAAGAGCTTTCTTCTGGGGACCAGTGGCCCTGTGTGACCTGAAAGAAACAATGCACTCCCTACCCTGTGAGGCTGGTATCTGTGGTCACTAGTATCCATTGCGGCTGCTCCAATGGCATGCCCGTCAACAAGTGAGTGGGCTCCAGTCACCATTCCAGGCTCAATCTCACCCACTCCAGGCACTGCAACCTCTGTGACAATGGGTGCGCTTGAGGAGACCAACGTGAGAGGAGCACTTGCTGTAACGGCCACATATGGGCCCTGGCCCAAGGCACAAGGTCCAGCGCTGCCGCCATACAGCCCAAGAAGGTAGTACCAAGGCATTGGCGCCTTCGTGCACAGAAATCTTTGCACCTGCGCCAATATCTTCTGCACTCTGTCTTCAGGGAGGGACACAACCCCTGCCCTCATATCAAACTGGCCCCGAGATAAACCAGACATTGGACAGGCTGAAGCTGGCTCTTGGCGAGGTTGACCACCCAAACCAGACTATGCAGAAACTCCAACACCCGCCACTTAGTGGAGGTGGCCTCTGCCTCTGACTCCACTCGGATGAGCCAATTGTCAAGATAGGGGTGCACCAGAATCCCCTCCTGTTTCAATACTGCTGCCACCACCACGATGACCTTTGTAAAAGTGCGCGGCATGGTGGTCAGGCCAAAGGGCAACACCAGGAACTGAAATTGACCCATGGGTACAGCGAACCACAGGAACTGTTGGTGATCCGGCCTGATGGGAGTATGCAGATAGGCCTCTGTAAGCTCCAGCACGGACAGGAACTCGCTCCGCCTCACCGCTAAAATGACCGAACGCAACGTCTCCATTTGGAAGTGAGGCACTCTCAAGATCTGTTTTACATGCTTGAGATCGAGGATGGGTCAAAAAGACCCTTCCTTCTTGGGTACCATGAAATAAATGGAGTATCAACCAGAGCCGTACTGGCTTTGGGGAACCGGTACCACCGCCTCCAATTGTAACAAGCGATGAAATGTGGTGCAGATCACGTCCATCTTCTCCAGAGTCCTGCAGGGCAAGGCAATAAAGGCGTCAGACAGAGGACTGGCGAATTCCAGGTCATACCCCTTGCAGATTATCTCCAAGACCCACTGGTCGGTTGTGATGGCAGCCTAAATAGAATAAAACTTTTGTAAATGACCTCCAATCACCACCTCCGTCTGGGCCTCTATGGCTTCATTGGTGTTTCTTGGCTGGGGCTGGTGGGACAGAGTAATAACCCTGACTGGAGCCATGTGCACCCCAAAAGGGTTGGCTCCTTGCTCCATAGTTGCCCCGTTGATAGGGCATGAACTGGGTTGCCTGGGACTTCTGAACTCCATGGATTGTCCCTTCTTCAGGCCCCCCGGTTTCAGCCCCTTAGGGTGATCTTCCGGCAGGCACTCCCCTTTGGAGGCACCCAAGTCCTTTACAATCTTGTCCAGTGCCTCACCAAACAGCAACTTCCCCTTGAAAGGGAGCTTACTTAGACGAGATTTGGAAGAAGTATCTGTAGCCCAGCTATGAAGCAAGAGAAAGCATCGGGCTGTAATGACCAAGGCCATAGCCTTTGAAGACACCCGAACCAAATTAGGTCGAGGGGAGGACACCCGAACCACTCCAGGTCGGGGGGAGTTAAGTTTGGAGCCAGTGAATGGAGGCCCTGGACACATAGGCCCCACAAATGGAGGCCTGCAGGGCCAAGACACTAGAATCAAAGGCCTGCTTAAGGAGAGACTCCAACTTCCTATCCTGCAGATCCTTAAGTGCCACCCTGGTGCCTTCCACTGGGATGCTGGTCTTGGCCACTGCTGAGATCAAGACATCCACCTTCGGCATCCTCAAGAGCTCCCGCTCCTTCTGCGGGATAGGGTAGAGGCACCTCATGGCCCAGCTACCTCTCAAGGTAGCCTCCAGGAACTCCCTTTCCAACTCAATCATCTTCTTCATCACTCTGTGAACCAGAAAACACACCTGTGCACCCCTGAACCCCTGAAGCAGGGGATCCTCCAGAGGCTCCTCCACCTGGGCCATTAACCTCACAATATTCAGGGCCCAAAGCAAACTACCAATGAGCGCCATGAGTTCTTCTTTGTGGAACACGCAGAACACATTTAGATCCTTCCCTAGGGAAATCTCTCCCTCCTCCAACTCCGGGGCCACCGGATCAGCCCAGAGATCAGAAGGGTATTCCCCCAGCTCTTCCGAAGCATGTGACCAGGGAGTCCTGACCCAGTCAGGTGTCATTCTCACTTCCCCCTCTTCCTACTGGGAATGATCCCTCTCTGGGGGTCTCTCTCCAGCAGGGTATCCCTAGACGGGAGAGCAGGAACTTTACAAGGAGGATCAATGGACTCTGCCTGTTTCCTGTTGAGGCAGTAGGCCTTATGAAAAGATAATATAAAATCAGGGGGAAAATGGGTTCAAACACCTCCTTAAACCTCAGTGGAGATGTCCGAGGTGCTGAACCCGCCCCCATCGGCATTTTACATTTAGATTTGCTCTTCCCGCATTTTCCTTTCTGTGTCGGAGAAATGCTGCTGCTTGAGACAGGGCTGTGGTTCTCCCCAAAACCGCAGGAACCGCTGGCCCTGAAAAATCCCCCCCCCCCCTCAATGCTGCCATGTCGGCCTCCATGTGAGCAGCAGCAAAAGACAGCTGCAGACAATGTCCCAGCCTAATGCACCTCAGGCCAGAAGGTTGGGGATTCAAATCCCACTAGAGGACAGCAACCTTGGGCTGGAAGGACTGGGGTTTCTAGTCCCACAGGTGCTCCTTTTGGTCTTGGGCAAGCCACTTAACCTTCCATTTTCGATGTTCCCTGTAAGTATTAGCATATGTATCTTGTATCCCCCAATTGTGTTGTGACCACTTTGATTGAAGGATAAGGTGGTATACAAAACTGTCTAAATAAATAAAATTACTGGCTGAAGATGAAGACAGTCTGAAACATTTGCTTCTCAAGATCAAGTAACAGTCTTAAAATGGGCCTGCACCATAATGTAAAGAAGACAAAGATCCTGACAACTGGCAAAATCAATAAATTCATCATTGATGGAGAAGAAATTGAAATAGTTGATAACTTTAACCTACTTGGATCAACTATCAATAAAGAAATGACAAACAGTCAAGAAATCCAATGATGCATTGCTCTTGGCAGAATGGCTATGAAGGACCTAGACAAGATTCTTAAGAGCAGAGATGTCTCTCTCCATACAAAGATTTGACTTATTCAAGCCATGGTATTTTCAATAATGTCATATAGATGTGAAAGTTGAACAGTGAAAAAGATAAACAGAAAGAAAATCAATGCCTTTGAATTATGGTGCTGGCGATGAATACTGGGTATACCATGGACTGCCTGAAGAACAAACCAGTCAGTATTAGACAAGATCAATCCTAAGCTTTCTTTAGAAGCTCAGATGACAAGACTTGTTTTTCCACCCAAATCAAGCTTTGGACTGTGTCTTGCTACTACGTGATTTTTTGCCCTATCTGTTGGACTGCCTTTGGCAATCGGCATGTTTTCCCCGTGGAAAGACATTTTAAGTTTTGGGGAAGATGCATTAGACAAGCTCATACCACAAGAATCCCTTATAGATTCCAATGAAGAAGATATAGATGATACATGGAACAAATGGGAAGAGGTGGTTGAGCTAACAAAAAGAATGGTGAAAGAACAAATGCACTCAGCATACCTCCTTGAGTGCTGTAGATCTAAGATTATCCCGAGAGGACTACGAATGACAAAGCACCAGGATTATACACTACAGAAGAAGGTTTTATTAAGTGTTGGAACGCCATACTTAATAAATGTTCTTTGGATCTTATGATCCTTTTGATCACCACTGCGAATAAGAAATCTGAAATTCTAAAATCAGAGATAGACGAAAAGTTAATCACACTTAAGGGATGTGACAAGCAATTTGATAAGGTCCCTGCTGACCATCAGAAGAATATACAACGGTTTAAACAAGACATTAAGAACATCAAAATAGATAAATTCAAAAGAGACGAAGAAGATTACAGAGTAGGCTATGTATATCATTGGAGCAAAAAAACTGACAATGATCGACTTTGGTTTAAGAAAAGAACCACTATTTTCGATCGCAAAGAGAGTGTAACTGAAGACGGTAATAGAGATGGCCCCTTAGAACAAAAGAAGAAAAGGAATAGGAGCGAGTCTGGAGATTTTGATAATTCTGCCTCTCTTTTTTCCACCAAAGAATCAAGTAGATCTCAGGTAGCTAGGAAAGATAGAGAAGATCCTGGCCAAGATGCCCCCAATGAGCCTTTTTTCAACATGGATTCCCTTTGGAAGGGAGGAGGTCGAGACAATTCACGCACCCATTCACGGAAAAAGAAAATAGACAGAGACCCAGAACAAGAATACAGTGCACAGTATGGCCAAGATGCATACCCCAGAGAACAAGGGCAATATTTCAGAGGCCGCGGCCGCGGCAGAGGGAGAGGAAGGGGTCAATGGAATACAGACCATTCAGGAGAAAGGAGAGGGAGGGGTCAATGGAACACAGACCATTCGAGAGAGAGGAGGTATTAAAAGAAGTACCCATGTCAGATAATACTAATAATGTGATTAATATCTCACACTATACCCTCACCAAAGATGAAGAGTCGATCCTCAGCAGAGGACTTACATTTGTTCCAAAAAATAAACCAGATACTTTCGAGATACGTGTAGACTTATATAAATTCTTTAGAAAATTAAGGATCAGACAATTTTTTTCAGAACAATCACAAAATTCCTGTGATCCTTCAGTCATCAGTAAAAAGTCCACCTGGATACCACCTCAAAAAACAGATTCCATTTTAGAAGCATTTGAAAAAATAGTTTTAAAACAAGTAGCAGAGGTTACTAAAGATGAATCACCTTCCTACCATAACATCTCTTAGGGAGAAAGGGCAGCTATTATATCTCTTCAGAAAAATAATCAAATTACCATAAAACCTGCAGATAAGGGGGGTGCAGTTGTGGTTTTAGATAAACAAGACTACATACAGGAGGTTAACAGACAATTGAATGATAAGACCTTTTACCAAAGATTGAATAAGAATCCGACAGTTGACATTAAGAGAACAATAGATAATCTCGTCACTACCGGTTTCGAGATAGGTTACATTACGAAAAAGAAAGAGATTTTCTTATTGTTGAAGCACCAGTCATCCCTACAATCTATATCCTGCCCAAAGATTCACAAGTGTTTAGAGAAACCACCAGGGTGCCCAATCGTATCATCTATTGGTTCAATTCTAGAACCCCTTTCAAAATTTCTCGATATATTTTTACGTCCATTTATCAAGGATATGTGGTCTTACGTACGGGATTCGGCGCACGTTATTGAAATTTTATCTACTTTTAAAACATGCACTACAGACATCATTCTAGTAACCCTAGATGTTGAGTCACTCTATACTAACGTACCTCAGAAAGAGGCTTTAGATATCATTACATATTATTTCCTGAAACGTACAGAACAACGACGCATTCCCACTTTTCTTTTCTTCTCTCTTTGGCACAGATTGTGTTGTTTGAGAATTTTTCTGCTTTAGAGATTTATTCTACAAGCAAATCAAAGGTGTGGCCATGGGGTCAGCCATGGCCCCCGATGTGGCCAATCTGTATATGTACAACTTTGAAGAGAGTTTTCTGAAAAAACATCCATTTCAAGATCAGGTAGTTCTTTGGATAAGGTATATAGACAATATTTTGATACTTTGGAAAGGTACAGAGGATCTTTTGGCCCAGTTTAACTCATGGATTAATCAGTTAGATACCAACTTATGGTTTCAGATAACATATGATTTTCATAAGATTCCTTATCTAGACCTTTTAATAAAAAAAGAAGAATCCGGCTATTCAACATCACTTTATAAAAAGCCTACAGATAAGAATCACTTCTTACACTATAACAGTTTTCATAATTTATCTTTGAAAAATAATCTCCCTGTGAGCCAATTTCTTAGGGTTAAAAGAGTGTGCTCAGATCCACATGATTTTGAAAAAGAAGCGTTAGATATGAAGAGACGGTTTCTTGAAAAAAGATATCCCAATAAATATGTCGAATCTGCTTACAGAAGGGCTAAAAATACAACACGGGAATCACTTTTGAAACCCAAAGAGAAGACATCCAACAAGGGGCTTATATGTCCCCTTCTTTACTCTCATTTCTCGGCTAAGATCACTGACATCCTTAAGCAAGAATGGCATATTTTACAGACATTGCCGGCTTTTCAAGATCAGAATCTTATTGTTGCACACAAGCGTAACATTAACCTTCGCAATCTTCTTGTACCTTCAGCGCTTTTAGAAAAAACTCTTGACTCGCTATAAAGGTCAATTCCAATGTGGGAGATGTTCCATCTGTTTGAATGTTCTCCCTGTTAGAAACATGTTCATTCACCCGACTACACAAAAGAAGTTCCCTATCAATGATTTTGCCAACTGTGACACACAAAATGTCATCTATGTGATACAGTGCCCTTGCAGATTGTTGTATGTAGGAAAAAAAACTACCCGTAAAATTAAAGTCAGAATTATAGAACATATGAGTTGCATTAGGAGGAAAATAGAAGACAAACCTTTGGTTTTCCCCACTGGCAAATGTTACAGCATAAAGTCCACAGATTTAAAATTTTTCGTTATAAAACAAGTAAAACCCAATTGGCGAGGAGGGGATATTAATAAAACCATACTTAGGCTAGAACAGAGAGATACATATTCTTATTAGACACTCTAGCTCCCAATGGTCTTAATTTGGACCAAGATTTTTCTGTTTTTTTATAAATGATCCTGATCCATTTTATTTATTTATTTTATTATTATTTTTTTATAAATGATCCTGATCCATTTTATTTATTTATTTATTTATAACTTTTTGCTATTTCTTCTTTTATATAGTTATTTTTTAATTTTTAATTTATATATTTCTTACAATTTTTAGGGGCTTGTTTACAAAGCCGCGGTAGCGGTTCGCGGTCGTTATCGGAGCCGCGGCCCCATTGAAATCAATGGGGTCGCGGCTCCGATAACGATCGCGAACCGCTACCGCAGCTTTGTAAACAAGCCCCTTAGTTATTTATTCTCTCCAATTGGAAGTTCAAACACAAGTTTTTCATTAACCTTGCTCGAACCAGAGGGTCTGTGTGTTTTCTCTTCTGGTCCCCCCGAGAGAGATATACATATACCGCAACTGTTATCTTCAAGAGATTCTCATAATTTACTGTAAACTTGAGATGTTTACTTATTATTTTTATTTATTTTTTATTTTTATTTTTTGTTTTATGTTAATTTTTAAATACAAGTTTTTAGTAACCTCGCTTGAATCATAGAGTCTGTGGGTCCTCCTGAGAGATATATACCGCAACTGTTATCTTCAAGCGATTCTCACATTTTACTGTGAACGTGAGATATTCGTTAATTTATTATTTTTTGTTTTATTGCAAATTTTCTTCAGTTTACAAGTTAATTTAGTCAATGTACACATATACATTATTAACGATAGGATGATTAGACTCCGCCTCCGCTATGCCCCGTGGTTTCCCGCCTAATATACTAATCATCATCTCTGCGCATGTGTCGGCGTCTTTTAGAAATTTCTCTTCAGTGTGCTGGGCGACACACTGTTTAGTTTCAAAAGCGAAAATTAGACAGCTACAGACTTCGGTAAGTGCAGTTTACTCTATTATACCGCTGGTCTCTGACATATTTATTCCTTTTATTTTAACATCAGCAGCTAAGACTTTATAGTGTTATTTATTGTTAGGTCCTCTCTATATGCTCTATATTTTATTAGAAATACAACGTCTAGTCTACTAAGAACCACAATTAGAGCGAGTTGTTTTTATTTTCAGTTTCTCCCATACACTGGACTTCAAATTGTACAGTTTGGGAAAAGTGCGATTGGTAAGCAGGATCAGACTTTCCTCTATAGACAATTTTCACGTAGTTCCTTTCCACCTTTCTAGTTTCGCTTTATTCAAGTGTTAATGTCCGGTTCCACATTAGTTTAGACTACGTTTTAATGGGTATGATTTTTATATAAAAATATCGTAGTTCAGAATATGGTACTCAGAATTTATAATTTTAAACAACTAAGCTATATTTATTCTGAAGTGGGTATGCCGGTACCCACGGGTTGCAGTTCTGACCTCCTCCCTCCTTTGATTTTCGTATATGTTAAATGTATACGTTGCCTTTCTCTGGTGTTTTAAATACCTCTATTAATTTATTTATTTATTGTTTTAACGTTTGAAATAGTTCAGAATATTGTCTCCAATGTATACAAGTGCCTGATCTCGTTTTCTTTATTCTAGCTGTTATCTCCGATTCTGTGTTGTATGGTCATTAAACTAAGGTACTTCAGAGAGAACTATGTGCTTGCTACACCCCCTAATGTGCTTTAACTAAACTATAATTAATTTTATATTAATTTAATTTTATATTGTTTTATTTATGAGTTACTGTTGGTTATTATTAATTTATTGATATTGTGTATTTATAATTTTTAGTGCTTCTATTGAGTTACATTATATTTATTATTTATAAGATTGATCAAAATGTATCTATATGTATTCTTATCGTTATTTTATTAGTATGGCGTATCCACATTTTTTAGTGTTCTTACAGAGGTATATTTTATTTCTGTCTTTATGTATTTATTATTTATAAGATTAATTTTAATGTATTTGTATGTATTTTAACTAGCATTTTGTTCTTCCCTATTTGGTTTCACTTAGCATTTATTTACTTTGTATGTTTTTATGTTTTTAGTACCTACTTCAACAACCCCTGATGAAGGTTTTCGAAACACGGCCTGTGTCGGGTTGTATAATAGGTCCTTAATTATTACATTAATAAATTGTTTTTCCACCCAAATCACGCTTTGGACTGTGTCTTGCTACTACGTGATTTTTTGCCCTATCTGTTGGACTGCCAGGTTTCCAAAAAGGTACACAGATTCCACAATGCTTATCTCGGGGTAAGTAGTGGATTTCCCGGGTCCTCTTGGTTTATGGACCTTTCCTCAAGGAACTTGTCCAAACCATTGTTAAACCCAGCTATGCTAACAGCTTTTACTACATCATCTGGTAACAAATTCCAGAGTTTGATTACTCGTTGAGTGAAAAAATATTTTCACTTATTAGTCTTTCTACCTTTTGAAGGAGTAAACAACCGATCTACATTTACCCCGTTTCCACTTCATTCATTAATTTTTAGACCTCTATCATATTTCCCCTCAGCCATCTCTTTTCCAAGTTGAAGAGTCCTAACCTTTAAAGCCTCTCCTCATAGGGGTATCCTTCCATCCTCTTTACCATTTTGGTAGCTCTTCGCTGTACCTTTTCTAATTCTGCTATATCTTTTTTAAGATATAGCAACCAGAACTGCACACAATATTCAAGGTGCAGTTGCACCATGGAATGATAAAGAGGCATTATAATATCCTTGGTTTTGTTCTCAATTCCTTTCCTTATGATTCCTAGCTTTCTTAGACGCTGAACACTGGGCAATAGGTTTCAACCTATTATCCATGATGATGCCTAAATCCTTTTTCTGGGTGGTAGTTCCTAATGTGGAACCTAGCATCGTGTAATTATAGTTTGGGTTGTTCTTCCCTAAGTGCATAACTTTGCACTTGTCCACATTAAATTTCATCTGCCATTTGGATGTCCAGTCTTCCAATTTTTAACAATCCTTTTGTGTTTTAATAACTTTAATTTTGTGTCATCTGCAAATTTAATCACCTCACTTGTTATTCCCATTTCCAGGTCATTTATGAAGATGTTAAAAAGCAGGGGGCCCAGCAGATTTGTTTTCTTTTCTTTTCTTCCCACAATACAGCTGCTAAAAAACATTCTTATTCCGAAATCTAATAATCCTACATTAGCGCACCATTCTGCTCCTAATGAAAAAAGGGAACAACGTGCTGCAGAACTGACAACAGCAAAATGTGTCTGAATGGATAACAAACAGTGCAAAAGCAAAAAAAAACATGCCATAGTACCATCTGCTCTGCAGTCTTTATTCCATTCTAATGATGCAATAGACTGATTTGTGCATTTCTGCTTTTAGATCCTACAACTGATAAGTAAAAAAATGGCTTAGAACATTGATCTTAGATCACAATAGTAAACTACTGAAAAGCCAAAGGGAAAGAAGAGGAGTAATCCCTGACTGAATCAGGCCTTTGATATTCCCAATCAGACCCTCTCCCTCCCCACCCTTCCATCATCTCCAGGGATCTTATAATTAACTAACTGGTTCACCAGGAAAGCTTGATTAAAACCGGCCTTATTCTCAAATGGGTCCAGAAGCATAAATAGCTGAAATGATCACCCCAAAGTCACACAAAGAATCCCTGGCAGGAAAGCACTATTGTGCTCATGTTGACAGTCCAGTGCTCTAATGCAAGACTTCTCTTCCTCCCAGTTTGTGATCTTTGAGAAATCTATCTACAATGCTTTTAAAAGTCTGCACAGCCTTGTACATTTGTCACATTCTGCTGCCTAAAAACTACAAATCAGGTTACACTGAAGTAGGAGTGTGTTTCACTGACCTAAATAACATATTATACACTTTTAAAAGGAAAGAACAATTATAGAAATATTCCAAAATCAACTAAGAAACCAAAATGTTGATTACATAAGTCTCCACACCTTTTGTCACTGCAAACCTAAGCTAGCTCCATTTCCAAAAACAGCTGTAACCATCAACATAATACGTCAAATAGAACCCATCTATGCTCCATCAAAATTAATGAACTGATTGACATACTCCTAAATGAAGAATCAAGCTATTTCTGGGTGTAAGAAGTAAATCTGAAGCAAAGAACTTTGGACAGGGCTGATGCAAGAGTGTTAGATGTCTTAGGCGAACGTTTTACCTTGCATTCCCCTCTCCCTCAATTAGCTTTCAGGCTCATAGGGGCCCCTCCCAGCTGAAATTGTGACAGTTAAACTCAAGAATCAGGATCACCCCAACACCATCCCTTTCAGAATAATATTTAAAAAATGCAAAACTGGATATCAAGAGGGCAATTTTATAAATTATTTTTGTGGATATATGGGCTCTTATAAAATTAGATCATGCTTCTTAAACTATGGGCGGTGCAAGTCTTCCCACACTTGACTCCTCCATTACTGGACTTGTACAGGAGTGGGGTTTGGGCAAAATGTGGGCAGAGTCACTATTAATGTGCATATTTTATAAAATACTCGCTAACATTTACATATGCTCTCAAGCAGACATAATAGCCATGCCTTGAATGTAGACATTACTGCTGCTGGATTTGTGCTTGTATTATATAAAGTCACATAGGCACCTATGTGCCTTTAGAACATAGTGCCAAAATAGGTGCCTTCCTGCTCACCTAACCTAGGTGCCCTGTTAAAACATTACTCCAAATATATATAGACTTGAAGAACGCAGTTCACAGATGATCTCCAATCAACTTGATACCTCATAAAGGTTGGGATACTTTGCCAAGAAGCGTCAAAAACTGCATTATTCTGCTGTGCAAAGGTAGTAGATACTTCACCTAAATGACTCATGGCTGTTGCTACTTCTGCAAAAGAGCCTACCACCAAGTATTGAGTCAAAAGGTATGAAGAGCTAGAAAATTAAAACTTTTTGGTTTTCTATTCTTATTTACATTTTCTTCACTTCAAATTCATGCTTACCTCCTTCGGAACAGCCTTAGCCCTCGCCAAGCAAAACTACTATGACCATCTGACTCTCTTGCCACTGACCCTCGCTGTCTCTTCTCAACTCTTAACTCTCTCCTCAAGGCACCTCCCCCTCTGACTCCTCCTTCTCTTTCTGCCCAAACCTTAGATGACTATTCCATGACAAAATCTACCAGACCACTCTCGGATTCCCCACTAAATCAGCTTCATCCCTTCTTCCCCCACCTCAATACCAACTTTTCCCCTCAATCTCTGTTACACTTTCTTCCTTCTCTAAGATCTCTGATGAGGAAACCTCTCATCTACTTCCTCCTCTAAACTTACTACTTGTTCTTCTGATCCTATCCCCACCCATCTCCTTAGTTCCATTTGAATAATTTTGTCTTATCTGCATATTTGATCACCTCACTCATTATTCCTATTCCCATGTCATTTATAAGATATGCTATACTGGGTCAGACCAAGGTCCATCAAGCCCAGTATCCTGTTTCCAACAGTGGCCAATTTATGAAGATGTTAAAAAGCAGTGAGCCAAGCACAGATACCTGGGGTACTCCACTATTCACCTTTCTCCATTGAGAAAATTGGCGATTTAGCCAGACTCTCCGCTTTCTATTTTTTAACCAGTTTCTGATCCACAATATTACACCGACTCCAATCCCATGACTTTTTAATTTTGCCAAGAGTCTCTCATGAGGGACCTTGTCAGAGGCTTTCTGAAAATCCAGATACCTTATATCTACCGGCTCAACTTAGTCTACCTGTTTATTCACACCTTCAAAAAATATATACTTTCCTTGGCTAAATCCATGTTGGCTTTCTCTCCTTAAACCTTGGCTATCTTCATTTTCAGCAATTTTAGCCTTTATAATGATTACTACCATTTTTCCCGGTAATGACATCAGGCTCACCGGTCTATAATTTCCAGGATCACCCCTGGAACCCTTTTTAAAAATTGGAGTACATCGGCCACTCTCCAATTCTCAGGTACTGCAGATGATTTCAACAATAGTTCACAGATTAGTAGTAGTAGGTCTGCAATCTCATATTTTTTTCAACACCCTTTGATGTATACCATCCAGTCCAGGTGATTTGTTAGTTTTCAGTATACAACAGTGGTAATACATCCTCCCGGTTTATCGATATTTCTTTCAATTCTTCCGTTACATCACCTTTATTTTCCATTTCGGGCATGGGTAACTTCTTTACCAAAGCAAAGAATTCATCCAGTCTCTCTGTTATAGCCCTGTCCTCCCTTAGTGCCCCTTTTACCTCTCTATTATCCAGTGGTACAACTGACTGTCTCACAGGTTTTTTGCTACATATGTACTTGAAAACGTTTTTATGCTGCCTTTTTGCTTCCACTGCAAGCTTCTTTTCAAATTTTCTCTTTGCCTACTTTATCAATGCCTTGCATCTAACTTGTCAATGCTTATGTTGTTTCCGATGTTCATCATTAGGCTCCTTTTTCCATTTCCTGAAGGATGCTTTCTTGGCAACAGCCTCTCTGGTCTCGCCTTTAAACCATGCTGTCAGTTTTTGGCCTTCCTTTCACTTTTCTTAAAGTGTGGAATACATCTGGTCTGGGCTTCCAAGATAGTACTTTTAAAAAACGCCCATGCTTGATGTACATATTTAACCTTTGCAGCTGCTCCTTTTAGGTTTTTCTTAATTATTTTCCTCATGTTATCATAGTCTTCCTTAATATCATCTTTTGGTGGCACTCTGTCAGATTCGTAAATTTGAAGGTGCCGCTTCAATTTCATTAAATTGTATAGGGAAAGTGGAGCAGATCTGGAGATCTCTTGATGAGTATCTATCAATATCTTGAACATGATTGCTGTGATTTGTATTGTGCAACCTCTGGGTACTGATTTTCTTGGGCGGGGGGGTTTGGGGGAGGGGATATAGTTTGTACTTTTTAGTGTTAAAGACTATATGTTAAATGCAAATCTTTAAATCAATTTTTGAACAAAATTAGACCTTACCTGCTAATTAGTATTCCTGTAGGATATCCAGTCCAGTCCCTTCATGCTGTGTTGTGCTCCTATTCCTGCAGCTTGGAGACTAAGTAAACCAATCTCTTGATGATGTCAGGATATATATAGAACTGGCACAGCCCACCAGCCTCAGTATCCTGTTGACAAAGCAAACTAACGGAGAGACAACTAACCAATGAAAACAACTATAATACTAACGACTCTATGCGCACCCCCTCCCCCACTCAGAGGACGAACCCTACACCCCCCCAAGGGAGGTGTCAGCGCGCTCTGCCGCTACCTAACAAGCTTTGCAGCACTAGGGCCCACAGGGCTCTGCTTCGGTCCCAATCCGCCCCGACCCCAGAACCTCCAGGAAGCCGGGCACCCAGAAACACCTCTGTGCCAACTACTCCCCTAAACTGCTTCGAACCGGCAGCAATACCGGGTGGGGCAAGGGATTGGACTGGATATCCTACAGGAATACTAATTAGCAGGTAAGGTCTAATTACCTCTTCCTAGTCGTCTATCCAGTCCAGTCCCTTCATGCTGGGATGTACCAGAGCAGTTCAGGCTTGGGAGGGTCCTGCCAAACCGGCTCGAAGCACCTCTCTCCCAAAACCTGCATCCGCCGCGGCCTGCACATCCAACCTATAGTGCTTGGCAAAGGTATGCAATGAAGACCAAGATGCCACTCTGCAAATGTCCAACGGAGGAACCAAACTAAACTCCACCCAAGGCGACGCCTGAGCTCGAGTGGAATAGGCTCTTAAACCCCCCGGAACCTGCCTACCCCTTAGGACATAAGCGAAAGCAATGGCCTCCCTAATCCACCTGAAAATCGTGGCCTTGGACGCCACCTCCCTCCTGCGCGGCCCTCCGAACAAAACAAACAATCGCTCTGATTTGCGAAAGGCCTTAGTGCGTTTCAGATAACGCCTCACTCTACGCACGTCCAGGAGGCGCAGCCGTGCATCCCCCTCCCCCTGCTCCAACCCGGCAAAAACCGGGAGGGACACCGGCTGATTGACATGAAAGGAAGACACTACCTTGGGCAAAAAGGACGGAACCGTCCTCAACACCACCTTCTCCGTGGAAAAAACTAGAAAGGGAGGACGGCAAGACAAAGCCTGCAACTCCGAGACCCGCCTGGCGGAACAAATGGCCACCAAAAACAGAACCTTGAGAGTCAAATCCTTAAGAGAAGAGCAATGAAGGGGCTCAAAGGGTGCCCCAACCAGAGAATCCAACACCAAATTAAGGTCCCAAGGAGCTACCACCACACTCCTATGTGGTCTTATTCGCCTGACCGCCTTAAGAAAATGAATCACATCGGGATGTTGGCCTAAAGCTTTGCCCTTAACCTTGCCCCTGTAGCAAGCGATAGCCACTAGCTGCACTCTCAAGGAACTGGCCGCCAGCCCTTTCTCCAGGCCAGCCTGCAAAAAGTCCAACACATCGGAAATCTCCACTGACAGAGGCCTCTTGCAACGAACCTCACACCAACTCTCAAAAATGCGCCAAACCCTCACATAAGCCAAACAGGTAGAGCGCTTGCGGACCTTCAACAAAGTGGAAATCACTGCACCAGAATAACCTCTCTTAAGGAGCCTTGCCCTCTCAATAGCCATGCCGTAAGCGAGAACCGACCCACCTGCGGCATCCTTACCGGATCCTGCCTAAGAAGATCCCCCCTTACCGGGAGCGGCAAGGGACGATCCGCCAAGAGCCAAACTAAATCGGTGTACCACGGCCACCTCGGCCAGTCTGGAGCAATCAGGATCACCAATCCCTGATGAGCTTCTATCCTCTGAAGAACTCTGCCAATGAGGGCCCAAGGAGGGAACACATAAAGCAACCCCTCCCTGGGCCACTGCTGACTTAGGGTGTCCAGCCCTTCTGACATTCTTTCCCTTCTTCTGCTGAAGAATCTGCTCGTCTTGGCCGACTCCCATCGCGCCATCAAATCCATCACCGGTGGCCCCCAATGGAGGACGATCCACTCGAAAACCTCCTGGTTGAGCTCCCACTCGCCCGGATCTATCCTGTACCTGCTGAGAAAGTCGGCCGTGACGTTCTCTACTCTGGCGACATGCTAGGCTGAGATGGCTATGAGATGGTCCTCGGCCCATCTCATGAGGCCTTCCGCCTCCTCCTCCAACAGAAGGCTGCTCGTCCCTCCTTGCTGATTGATGTAGGCCACTGCTGTCATGTTGTCCGACAGAATCCTGACCGCTTTCCCGAAAATCTGACTCCGGAACACTCTGAGGGCCATGACTACTGCCCGCAACTCTAATCGGTTGATGGGCCATCGAGACTCCTGTACGCTCCAACTTCCCTGGGCAAAGTGTCCCTCGCAGTGCGCCCCCCAGCCTGACAGACAGGCATCCGTCACTTGCAGCCACCGAGGGGCATCGAGAGGCATTCCCTTTTCCAGACTCCCGGGAGAGAGCCACCACTGTAGCGATGTCCTGGCCGCTGCCGTGCATGGAAGGATCATCGAAAGGAGCTGTTGCTGATGAGACCAATGGCGCAACAAAGCCCGCTGGAGCGGCCGCATATGGGCCCTGGCCCAAGGTACCAGGTCTAACGTCGCCGCCATCGTTCCCAGAACCTGGAGGTAGTGCCACGCTGTAGGGCTCTCCCGAGCCAGGAACTCTCTGACCAGCCGGCGTAGGATCTCTGCCCTCTGAGCAGGCAAGAAGACGTTGCCCGACCGGGTGTCGAACCTTGCCCCCAAATACTCGATCTCCTGAGAGGGCACTAACCTACTCTTCGCCTGGTTGATCACCCACCCCAGACTCTGCAGAAGAGCCACGACTCTGGCCGTTGCCTTCAGGCTCTCCTCCCTGGACTTGGCCCTGATCAACCAATCGTCCAGGTACGGATGCACGAGAATGCCTTCTCCGCGGAGGGCCGCTGCCACCACCACTATCACTTTGGTGAAGGTGCGAGGAGCTGTTGCCAGGCCGAACGGCAACGCTTGAAACTGAAAGTGACCCTGCGGCACCGCGAAGCGCAGAAACTGCTGGTGAGCCTCTCTGATGGGAATATGAAGATATGCCTCGGTGAGGTCGAGAGAAGTTAGAAATTCTCCCGGTCTCACCGCTACTATCACCGACCTCAGTGTCTCCATATGAAAGTGCAGAACCCAGAGACACCGGTTGACATGCTTGAGGTCCAGAATGGGTCGCCACGAGCCTTCCTTCTTTGGCACCACAAAATAGATTGAGTACCGACTGCAGCCGAGTTGATCCCTTGGCACCGGGATCACCGCACCTAACGCTAACAGCCTTGCCAAGGATTCTTCCACCGCTGTGCGCTTTGCTGCGGTCCTGCAAGGCGACTGGACGAACAAGGGAAGGACTGGTCTCACAAACTCCAGGGCATATCCGCATTCTACGACTTCCAGAACCCAATAGTCGGACGTTACCCGGGCCCAGGCGGGGAGAAACTGCCTTAAGCGACCCCCTACAGGCAGCACCCCCACCCAAGCCCCCGTTATTTCATTGCGGCTTTCTCTGGGCCGAGGAGGCCCCAAAACCTCTGCCCGCCCCTCGAAACCCCGGAAGCCCTGGCCTCTGGCGGGAAACTTACCCCTCTGAAAGGAGCTCTGCCTACCTGATCTAGGCCTCCGAAACTCCCTCTGCTGTGAACGCCCTTGAGAAGAAAGGCGCCCCTGCTTAGACTTATCCTCTGGGAGCCTGCCCCCCTTAGACTCCCCTAAGTCCTTTACCAACTTGTCTAAATCCTCCCCAAAGAGCAGCTTCCCCCTAAAGGTGAGCCTGCCGAGACGAGACTTGGAGGAAGCGTCCGCTGCCCAGTTACGGAGTCAAAGATATCAGCGAGCCGCCACCAGGGAGGCCATATTCTTTGACAAGCTACGAATGCAGTCATACTGACTATCTGCCAGATAGGCCGCTCTGGACTCAATACGTGCCGCATTCCCCGGAGGCTCTACCTGTGGACCCTCAGCTGACTGCAAGCTGTTGAGACCACCTCAAGCACGCTCGGGCCACCCAAGCCCCGCATACCGAGGCTTGAAGGGCCAAGGCGCTAACGTCGAAAGCCTGCTTCAGCAAGGTGTCCACCTTCCTGTCCTGGCCATCCCTTGGAGCAGCACTGCCCTCCACCGGGATGGTAGTCTTCTTGGTCACAGCCGCTACCGCCGCATCCACTCTAGGAGGCCTTAACAACTCCTTTTCCGCCTCCGGCCATGGGTACAGACATGCCATAGAGCGCACTCCCCGCAGGCCGGACTCTGGCTGATCCCACTCATCCTGAATCATTTGACGGACTACCCTGTGAACCGGAAAGACCCTTTGAGACTTCCGGACCGCCAGAATCAATGGGTCCTCCAGGGCCTCTTCGTTCTCCTGTTCTCCCGAGGACATACTAAGTACCTTCATTGACTCCCCAATCAATGCCGGTAACTCCTCACGGCGAAAAACCCTCACAATTCTCACCTGTTCCTCCGGGATCTCACCTTCCTTGAGCTCTTCCTCTTTCCCCAAATCCCTGTCTGATTCCAAAAGCTCAGAATCTGGGGAAAAGGGCTCTTCTTCAGCTGTTCTCACCCTCTTGGCCGGAAGGTCCGGAACAAGCGGCTTGCTCTCCGCCCCCCGCTTGTGAGGGTCTTGGGCCTCCTGCTGACGCATGCAGAAAGCTTTGTGCAACAACAGCACAAACTCTGAGGAAAAACCGCAGGGACCTTCCTCCGCAGAGGAAGTACCCGGCAATGACTGGGAGGATACCTGCTGTCCTACCGGCAAGGAGGGCAGCGAAGCCTCCCCCAGGGCCCCTTCCAACTCTTCCTCTATATCCATAGCCCCAGAAGCTGGAGGAGGCTGCTTTACATTGTCCTGGAGCTCCTGCTCCACAGAGGCCGCCTCCAGAGCACAGCCCCTGCATACTCCAGTATAGGACACCGCGCCCCTGCGGGCCCCACACACAAGGCACTGCGGACGCGCAGGCATTGCACACTTCTCTACTACTTTGTCTCTTTTTTTTTTTAAGCTATGCACGAGAAGAATAAATCCCAAATCAACTGTCCAACAGAATCTGTGAATATATATATATATCAATATATACATATATAGTGTCACACCTCATCCGCCCCAGCCGTGACTGCTGGTATTGTTGGGCTATTATGAGGGTGGTAGTTGTGCCTTGCTTCTATATATAAATCACACAGAAGAACTTTCTTTTCTTTTAGGGTTTTATTCCCCGTCCCTTGAGGTTTCTTCTTTTTAAACAACAGAAATTAACAGCTCACTTGGCTTCAAACAAAAGATAACTATGTAACACAAGTAGCTTCCTTCAGCTGATAACTTTAAACCAAAAGTAAATAATAAACAGCCTAACTGACTGCTTGGCTTGGAGAGAGGGAGAGAGTTGCAGCTCTGCCACTTGTATATTGGAATTTAAGGTTACACAAATCACATTTACCTTAATGATATCTCTGGCTCTATCACAGAGAAAGAACAGTCCATCAATTCTGTATTTGTTAATACTTCAGAATTCTCATATTCCATTATTTCTTGCTCATTGGTATCTCCACTATCCACTTCCAACGTGGAATAAAAATATGGAAGGCTTGCCTCGTCAGTCAAGAAGTTTCTCTTCCTGTGAGCAGCACTGCCTCTCTGGGGAGTATCACAAAACTCTGAGTGATGTCTTTCAGAGCCCTGCCCCCGCTGGTGCCTCAATGCATAGCTCAGGTCCTTGCTTGACCTGCTAACTGGGTAATTTTGATAGGGTCCCTGCCGGGTCTGCCCTAGCTTTCCAGGCCCAACTGTGCCTGATTGCAACTGGTGTAACGGTGTTTCCCTAGAGGCTGGGAACTCACCGTGAGAAGGGATTTCTTCAGCTTTTCTAAGTAAGTGAAGCCCTCTTCTTTTAACACTTCTATAATCAGGAGAAAAGCTATTATTAGCCTCTGAATATCTGGGCTTTATATGGCTATTTCTAAGCCTCCAGGGCCCTTCCCTTTCAAATGGCAAATAGCCCTTGTATCTACTCTTTGCCCCTGTACCTGCTGTTGCAGTCTTCCTGTATTCTTCTTGCTTTCCAAACACATTCACGCTGTCAGGGTGTTGCCTTCTCCCAGAACCACACAGGTCTCTGGACTCTTTCCAACATTCACACCGGCTCCCCTGCTGCCTTTCAGCTTGTGACCTCTGCTGCTTTAATTCCTCTCTCCAGGATTCCCTCCTTGGCTTCTCTCTCCAGGATTCCCTCCTTGGCTTCTCTCTCCAGGATTCCCTGTCTCCAAATGTTTGGTAGTCTGTTTTATCTGTGTATTTCCTGACTCCACCTTCCCTCAGGTGCATTCTATTAGGTAAAGCAGACTCCCTTGCTTTGCTCTCTGGGTGTGTCTTTCTGGGCTCTGTGCACGTGTGCTTAGGTTGTCACTGGCAACCAATAAACATTCTCCTGTTTATTCTGTCACTTTCCCCGTGATCATTCACACTGCTCTGCACCTTCTCAGGCTGCCCTATGTCCACCCTGTGACAATAGATATATATACCTGTCTTTTCTTTTAAAACTAAATAAAACTAAATAAAATGCAAGGAAACTTTGCCTTCCGGCTCCTACCGTGCTCTTCTCCGTTCCTTCACCTCCCCCGGGTAAGGAACGTCACGCAGCTGAAAAGCGCGCGAAGGCCAGAGCGGGAACTCTAATCCGCACAGGCACCAATGCGCTGAACGAGGCCGCGGGCCCCGCTGATGCTCTCCCCGCCCCCAGAATCATGCCTCTTCTGCCGGGCCTTTCTCAGCCACCCCTCGCCGCTCCTTTGCTCTGCTAGGTGGGCCGAGGGGAGAGGACGCCACCTCCAGGGCTTCAGACACGAGGCGGGAGACCAAAGAAGATGCCCTTCGCCGCAGGAGACCCGGCTGCAAATACAAGGCCGGTCTCCACTGCCTCCAAAAGGGCGCTGCTGTCTTCTTTTTTTTTTTTTTTTTTTTTAAGCGGACAGGGTCGCTGCAAGCCTCCTCCGCTGGATAGGGGGGGAGAGTGGAATGGAAACGAGGGGCCACCCAAAACTAACTAACTGGAAGGAAATTAAATTAAATTAAACAATATGTCCCAGGGAAAGAAAAACCAAAAAACCCTTCCTATGCTAAAGTCTCTCCAGGCACTTAATCTGCTAGCTTGCTGCTTCACTCCAGCTGCTTGGAGACTAAGTAAAAACTGAGGCTGGTGGGCTGTGCCAGTTCTATATATATCCTGACGTCATCAAGAGATTGGTTTACTTAGTCTCCAAGCTGCAGGAATAGGAGCACAACCCAGCATGAAGGGACTGGACTGGATAGACGACTAGGAAAAGAAAGTTTAAAATGTAGTACTGTGAATTTCCTTGCCATTTTTCTTCCATTTATTAAATCAAATGTGATCATGCTATGATCACTATTGTCAAGTGGCCCCAAAGCCCTCATCTCTTGCACCAGTTCCTGAATAGCTTCCCCTCTTGTCTAGGTCCTGAACCAGCTGCCCCAAGAAGCAGTCATCTATTTCATCTAGAAACTTTATCTCTCTAGCATGTGACACTGTGACACTGACCCAGTCGATACCGGGGTAATTGAAATCACCCATTATTAATGTGTTGTTACTTTTGTTAGCTTCCCTTATTTCTTTTAGCATTTCATCATCCATCTGTTCATTCTGGCCAGATAGTCGGTAGTACACCCCCACTGCCGTCACCGTCTGCTTTTTACATGGAACTTCTATCCACAGAGATTAAACAGTGTATTTTGTTTCCTGCAAATGTTAATCCTATGTGACTCAATGCCCTCTCTAACATAGATCACAACCCCTCCACAAATTTGATCTACTCAATGCCCTCTCTAACATAGATCACAACCCCTCCACCAATTTGATCTACTCTATCATTGCAATATAGTTTGTACCCAGGTATCACAGTTGGTTGTCCTCCTTCCACCATGTCTCTGAGATGCCAATCATATCTAACCTTTCATTTAGTGATATATATTCTAGCTCTCCCATCTTATTTTTTAGATTTCTAGCATTTGCATATAGGCATTTTAGAGGTTGTATTTTATTCATATTAATCTGGTTATCAGTTGATAGGTGTAATTTGGAATCTTTTGGCTCTGTACCGATGGATATCTGGGTTACTTTTAACTTTGTTGGAACCTGTCGGGATGCCCTAACTTCCCTGTTTTGCTCGTATCCTTCAAGGATACATCCTTCTGAACCATGCACTCCTTCTGTCAGCTTTTCCCTATTATCTAGTTTAAAAACTACTCTATCTCCTTTTTAAATGATAATTCTCAGATCTATCTTTCTATACCTGATATCTCTTTGACATTCCAGTCTTGCATCTTTGCCTGCCTGTCTGACATCGCCACCTGGATGTCTCACTGCCATTTGAAATTAAACATGTCCATAACTGAACTTCTTAAGTTTTCCCCCTAAACATTCCTCCCCCTTCCTCCTTTCTCTATCTCTATGGATAACATTCTTCTCGTACTTCCTATTTCCTCCGACCGCAAACTTGGTGTCATCTTTGACTCTTCCCTTTCCTTCTCCTCATATAGCCAACAGATAGCTAAAACCTGTCATTTCTTTCTCTATAACATAAAAAAATTGCCCCTTCCTTTCTGAACACACTACTAAAACACTTGCCTATTCTCTAATTACTTCCTGTCTTGACTACTGCAACCTCCTTCTTGCTGTTCTCCCTCTTAGCCACCTTTCTCCCCTTCAATCTGTTCAGAACTCTGCTGCTTGACTAATTTTTCGCCAGCCTCGATCTTCTCATATAACCCCCTCTTCTCAAATCACTTTATTGGCTTCTTTTCTACTACTACTACTTCTATTTAGCACTTATAAAGCACCAAGCACGCAGTGCTGCACAGCTAACCTACAAGAGGTAGCCAACATACAAGAGGGAGTCCCTGCCCGTCAGAGTCATGCTCATCGGAGCTTACAATCTACTTAGAACAGTACAGAGCATTAGTCAGTTCAGCGGAAGGTACGGTGTGGTACACTTTGGTCATGAACGTTGACGAGGTTAGGGTGAGATGAGGATGGAAGTCAGGATCCGAATGCAACAGTGAAGAGGTGGGTCTTCAGTCTGGACTTGAAGAGGGCCAGGGAGGATGCCTAGTGCATAGACGCAGGTAGGCTGTTCCAGGCGTATGGTGCGGCAAGGTGAAAAGAGCGCAGTCGGGAGTTCACGGTGCAGGTGAAAGGCATTAATAGAAGTGATTTGTTAGCAAAGCGTAAATTCCGAGAGGGGACGTAGGGAGAGATGAGAGGTATTGAGGGGCTAAAGAGTGAATGCATTTATAGGTCAGCAGGAGAAGCTTGAATTGGATGCGGAATTGGACAGGGAGCCAGTGAAGCGTCTTGAGAAGAGGAGTAATGTGGGCATGGCGAGGCTGGCAGAAGATTAGTCGAGCAGCGGGATTTTGTATAGATTTTCCATTTCCGTATCCAATTCAAGCTTCTCCTTCTCACCTATAAGTGTATTTACTCTTCTACTCCTTTCTACCTTTCCTCTCTTCTCTCTCCCTACACCTCTCTTTGTGAACTTCACTCTTCTTCTGGCTTGTTTCTCTCTTTGTCCTTTTCTTGCACTACCGACTCCAGACTTAAGTCCTTGCACTCTGTACTCATTATGCCTGAAACAACTCTCTGAGTCTGTACATCAGGCTTCATCTCTATCCCTTTCAAGTCCATGTTAAAGGCTCACCTCTTTGAAGCTGCTTTTAGATCCTGACTCCCTTTTTCCTTGTGTTTCCTTACCCTCCTTTTCCCCTTATTCTTATCTGTCTTAATTAGATTGTAAGGTCTCTGGAGCAGGGACTGTCTCTATGTATGTTTGTACAGCGCTGCGTATGCCTTGTAACGCTTTATAAATGATTACTAGTAGTATTTCTCCAATTGTTCTTTTGTATTGATTGTGAAAACATATTTTAGATAGTACTTATTTAGAAGGTTTTTAATACTGTTTTATCACTTCAGTCAAAGTGGTTTATATTGTAACTTAAACTTGGTAATGTACTTTAAACAGGGACATTGATAACTTGGATTTTTCTGAGGCAATGGAGAGTTAAGTGATTTGCCCAAGGCCACAAGGAGTACTAGTGGGAACCAAATCCTGGTCTTTTGGTTCACAAGTTAGTGCTCTTAACATTAGGCTATTCCTCCACTCCATGGAGGTGGTGGAGAGTGGAGGCCAGGAAATACTCACTTCCAACACTTTCAGCCAGTCATTTGAAATTTGGGTGCTTGGTTAGACTCAAAGCTAACTTTTCATGTTTCCAAACTGGTTCAATTGGTTTATCAGCTTCGTCTGGTGAAAGAGCTTATGCTATTTTTAGGCTTGATTAAATTATGCCAACTAGTTCAGGCCTTGGTATTTACTCACCTTCATTATGTAAATGTTTTGCAGGTCAGTATGCCTAAAAGAACACTGCATTGGATTCAGGTTATTCAGAATATGGCAGCTCACTTATTCAGGAGATTGAGTCTATGAAGCCATATCACTCCAATATTACAGCAGTTTCATTGGCTGCCAGTGGAAAAAAGGGGGCGGTTTAAGTTTCTGATCATTTGTTTTAAGATCGTTCATAGAATAGACCCACTTTATTTATTGAGGCATGTGTCCTTCCAGTTTCTGGACACAGAGTCGGGTCCAATAGGGTAGATTTGCTTAATGCACCTACGATGAAGGAGACACGTTGATAGTTAACCTGGCATAGGGTTCTATCAGTAGCTGACCCAGTTATATGGAAATAGAAATTACACTTACCTGGTAATTGTCGTTCTTTGAGTGACGACAGTTTAGTCCTCCACCACTGGGTAGTGCACCTCCTCCTGTAGCTTGGAGACTGGACAAGTCAAAATCGTGATATCACTGGATGTAACCTGCTGGTAACTCCCATCAGCCCCAGTGAACTATTGGCAAAGCAGACTCAAAGGAGCAACAGATAAGTAGCTTTAAATGAACTTCAACCGTAACAATAAACTTGTGCGAACACTAACTCTGAATCCCCGAACTATCAAGAAAAATGTTCCATTATGTTTATCTTATAATAAAAATTATGCATCGCTACTATCTCGCATCCCCTTATTCTTTACTTTCCTGTGCCCCCCACTAAACGACAGAAAGGAACAGGGAAAGTTAATAGCACTAACATCCATACTTACTGCGATCTAGGAACTGAACGAATCTTATTCACTCTTCGAAACTGATCCTCCTCTGCCTCTAGAAGGAAACTGTGAACTGAATACTCCCCGGGTGAGCATGAGGACAAACTGTCGTCACTCAAGGAAGACAATTACCAGGTAAGTGTAATTTCTATTTCCTTATCATTCCTCCAGTTTAGTCCTCCACCACTGGGATGTATCACAGCAGTCATCATTGGGAGGACTGTTCAAACCTGATCGCAACACCGCCAGCCCAAAGCAGGCATCCCCACCTGCTAGAACGTCGAGCCGATAGTGCTTACTGAAAGTGTGCAGCGATGACCAAGTGGCCGCCCTGCAGATCTCTACCGGCGGAACCAAACAATGTTCCGCCCAAGACGTCGGCCAGGATGGAACCGGCCATAACACCACTTTTTCTTTAGAAAACACCAAAAACGGCTCTTGACAAGACAACGCTTGAAGTTCCGAAACCCGTCTTTCCAAACAAATAGCCACCAAAAACACTGTTTTCAAGGTCAAATCCTTCACTGAAGCCTGATGCAAGGGCTCAAAGGGTTGCCTAGTCAAGGCCCCCAGCACTAGGTTGAGGTCCCACGGCGGAATCAAAACCCTGCACGCAGGTCGAAGCCTAGACACCGCCCTGAGGAAACGGAGAACATCACAGTGCACCCCCAGGGCTACCCCTTGCACTTTACCTCTATAGCAAGCTAAGGCCGCTAACTGCACCCGTAAAGAACTAGCTGCGAGCCCCTTATCAAAACCGTTTTGTAGGAAGCTTAATACTACAGGTACGGAGGCAGTCGCTGCAAGAATCTGATGCTCGGAGTAAAGTAGTGATGACCGCTCCCGAATAGCTTTTTTTCCTTAACCTCGCCCTTTCAATGGCCAGACCGTAAGCGAGAATCGATCCACCTGGGGCATTCCTAACGAGCCCTGACACAACAGATCCTCCGTGGCCAGTAATCTCCAAGGATCCCCGTCCAGCAGCCAGACTAGGTCTGCATACCACGGACATCTCGGCCAATCCGGAGCCACCAACAGTACCCTTCCTTGATGGGCCTCGATGGGAAAACATAGAGGAGTCCTGTTGACGGCCAATTCTGAATGAGCGCATCGATCCCCTCTGACATCTGCTCTCGCCATCTGTTGTAAAAACGATTTGCCTTTGCTGACTGAAAGGTCGCCATGAGATGCATAATCGGGCGTCCCCATCGGTAGACTATTTGGGCAAACACTTGTGGATGGAGCTCCCTTTCTCCGGCATCCACCTTGACCCTGCTGAGATAGTCCGCTGTCACATTGCCTGTGCCTGCAATATGCGCCACCGATATTGCCTGTAGCCGCGGCTCTACCCAATGAAACAACGCTTCCGCCTCATCTTCCATGGCTACGCTTCCTGTTCCGCCTTGCCGATTGAGGTAAGCCACCATCGCGACATTGTCCGACAGCACTCGCACCGCCCGGTGCTTCACCACAGCCTCGAACGACTGCAGCGCTAGAGCGACTGTGCGAAGCTCGAGACGGTTGATGGACCATTGGCTCTCCTGCGCCGTCCAGGTGCCTTGCGCAAACAGATGTTCGCACTGCACTCCCAAACCTATGAGACTCGCATCTGTCACCAGCGGAAGCCACTGCGGCTGTTCCAAGGGCAGACCCGCCTCTAGATGATCCGGACTCATCCACCACTGAAGGGACTTCCTGACTTGGAGGGGACAGGGAAGGTGCTTGCTTAACGAATCCCTCTGATGCGACCACCGGCGGAGAAGAGCCCTCTGCAATGGCCGCATATGATACCTGGCCCAGGGCACCACCTCTAGGGTTGCCGCCATTAGCCCCAACACCCTTAGATAACCCCATGCCGACAGTGCCGGAGTGGCCAGGAACTGGCGGACTGACTGTCAAAGAACTTGAGCCCGACGGACCGGTAAAAACACGGCTCCTGTTTGAGTGTCGAAGCGTACTCCCAAGTATTCAAAATTCTGAGATGGCACCAAATGACTCTTGGCTGAGTTGACCACCCAGCCCAGATCCTGCAAAAATGTCACCACCCTGTTCGTCACCCGAACACTCTCTGTTTCGGATTTCACCCAAATCATCCAGTCCTCGAGATAAGGGTGTATTAGGATGCCTTCCTTTCGCAACGCCGCCGCCATCACCACCATTATTTTGGTGAATGTTTGAGGAGCCCTCGTTAGGCCGAATGGCAATGCCAGAAATTGAAAATGCCCCCAAGGAAGGGCGAACCTCAAGAACTTTTGATGGGATGCTCTAATGGGGATATGTAGATACACTTCAACCAATCGTCCAGATACGGATGAACCAGAACTCCGTTTTTCCTCAGCTCCGCTGCTACGACCACCATGATCTTGGTAAAGGTCTTTGGCGCCGTCGCTAGCCCGAAGGGCAGCGCTCGAAACTGAAAATGTCCCATTGGAACCGCAAACCTGAGAAACTTCTGATGCTCCTGCCGAATTGGAATGTGCAAGTACGCCTCGGACAAATCGAGGGAAGTAAGAAACTCCCCTTTTCGGACTGCCATGATGACCGATCTCAGCGTTTCCATATGAAAATGAGAAATCCTGAGACACTTGTTTACTCTCTTTAGGTCCAGAATTGGTTGATAAGTTCCTTCTTTTTTCGGAACCACAAAATAAATAGAGTATCGACCTAACCCGCATTGGTCTCGAGGCACCGGCACCACAGCTTTGAGACCTAATAACCTTTTCAAGGTCTGTTTCACGACCTTGCGCTTGCGATGTGCCTTGCAAGGGGACTGTACGAAAGCGTCGGTCACCGGTTTCCGAAATTCCAATGCATAACCTTCTCGAATCACCTCTAACACCCACTGATCTGACGTAATCTTGACCTAGGCAGCGTAAAACGCCTGAAGACGACCTCCAACTGCTACGTCTACCTGGGCCTCCCTGACTTCATTGTGGCTTTCTGGTACTCAAAGTGGCGGCAGAGAAACCTCTGCTAGCACCTTGGAATCCCTGAAAGCTTTGGTTTCTATAGGGAAAACGTCCTCTCTGACTCTGCATAAACCTGGAGGAGTGAAAACGACGAAAATCTCTCTGCATCATTCTAGGTAGCGGCGGAAATCTCCCCTGCTTCTGCTTATCCTCCGGAAGCCGTCCACCCTTGGACTCTCCCAGATCCTTAACTATCTTCTCCAAATCTTCACCAAATAGCAGCCGTCCCTTAAAGGGAAGCTTACTTAACCTGGCCTTAGAGGAAGCATCCGCTGCCCAATTCCGTAGCCACAGATACCTCCTTGCTGCCACTGCCGAAGACATACTGTTCGACAGCCCCCTAATGAGGTCATAATGAATATCCGCCAGATACGCCGTACCGGACTCTAAACGAGCTGCCTCACCAACCGTGTCCTCCACACGCTCTCCCTGGACTCTTCGAGCCCACCGGAGACAAGCTCTTGCCACCCAAGCCCCACAAATAGATGCATGAATGGACAGAGCATTAACCTCAAAAACCTGCCGTAACAAAGCATCCAGCTTCCTGTCTTGAGCATCCTTAAGAGCTGCACTCCCTTCCACTGGAATGGTCGTCTTCTTGGTCATGGCAGATACAGCCGCATCCACTCTTGAGACCTAAAGAGCTCCTTATCCTGTTCTACTAGCGGATAAAGACGAGACATTACCCTAGCGCCTTTGAGTGTCGCTTCTGGCAAGTCCCACTCACCTTGGATCATCTCTTTTATAACTCTATGCATGGGAAACGCTTTTTGAGTCTTCCGAAAGGCTTGCAAGAGCGGATCTTCTAATGTGACGTCCTCTACCGGCGCTGACGCCAGCATATTAAGCGCCTTCAAAGTCTCTGAAATCAGTGTGGGTAATTCCTCCCTCCGAAAAATGCGCACTACTCTAGCCTGATCTTCCTGCTCTGCAATCTCTCCTTCTTCCAACTCCTCATCCATCTCCTGATCGTACTCCTCATCTTCTGTGCGCAAATCCTCTGAAAATTCTGACTGACCCTGTTTCTCCAACTCTACTCGAGCTCTCTTCGGCCCTAAGGTCGAAGGTGCCACCGACAGAGGCGTCCCTGGCCTTTTGTGCCCCAAATCTCCACCCATGGGACCAAAAGCCGAGGAAGAAACTTCTTTATGAGCACCACCAAATGCCCTTTGAATGAGAGCCACAAAGCCTGGCGAAAAAATTGATGCTAAATCACCGGTCAAAGGTGCCTGAGTCCGCGGCATATCAGGAGCCATGGAAGGTCCCGGCACGGCGTCCACCGGATCCACCAAAGGAGACAGAAGACCCTGACCAGCCACCTCGCGCTCCTCCATTGAATCTAAGCGTTGCTGCTCTATTGTAGGAGCTTGGCTACAGCTCTTACAGATCCCTGCCTCCGAAACTACAGACCTTTTCACTCCACAAAGTAAACATAAGGTCTTCGCAGGCATTCTAACTCTTTGGCCCCTTATCCAAAGTGTTAAAGGATCCCCACGAATCACACAGACTTGAAAGGGGACCTGCAGCTCTGAACCAGCCTGATGTGTCAGAGCCGTCTTTTTTTTTTTTTAAACTAGCCAAAAAGAAAGCAGGAGCTCTGCCGTCCTAAATCGCACCACCAAATTTCAAAAACGAAGCTTTTTCTCTGCAGTACTCGGGTTTGTTTCCCGCTCAAAATGGGACGCAGTGCCAAACAGCTGCGTCCTCGGGCCTATCTTGAACTCTCCACACTACGGGTCTTGCAGATGCAAACAAGGCAGAAACCACAGCTTACCTGACTGCGGAGAACAGGTTAAGTAGCATCTCACCAGAGGAGCCTGTTCTTAACCCCGATCAAGCTCTCCTCTAGAGCTGCCTCGGTAAAAAGCATCAGAAGGGAACTGAAGTAACGCGGCTCCTGACTGCTGACTCTTCTAAGCGCCTACAGGCAAATCTTGTGTGTAGCGCTGGAGGAGGCAGTTTTAAAAAGGTAGGAACTAACCCCGGACTTCCCCCAGGACCTGAATCTTCCTGCTCTTAGTTTGCTCCCGGTAAGAGGAAGGAAGAAGGGAGGAGAGGCCCTCAGCAGCCAAAATTTAAAGCGATATTCCCTAAATTTAAAATACAAAAAGAATTGAAAAGTACCAGATTTCAAAGAAAATAAATTAATACCCAATTTAAAAGGAAATGTAACCCCAAAAAATAAACTAACTAATCCTAATGCCCTTAATTGTTTCTCTAGTGAGCCAGCAACTCTGGCTCACATCCTCCAGCTGCTTGGAGACTGATATAACTGGAGTGGGAGGAGGCGGTGCCTGTGTCCTTATACCAGTGTCATCAAGGAATGACGTGTATCAGTCTCCAAGCTGCTGGAAGAGGATGACAACCCCAGAGTTTCTGGGACTAGACTGGAGGGATGATAAGGAACTTATCTTTTTTTTTTTTAATGTATTCCAATCAATGCCTAGACCAGGAGGATCTGATCTGCCTGCTGAACTTACTGCTCGCCAAACTCAGAACCTCCGCAGGAAATAAGAGGCCCTGGGGCATCAGCTGAACTCCCTGCCGCGGCCTCCGTATCAAATGCAGCGTTTGGGCCTGCCACGCAGTTACCCGAGCGTGGGAACCGACAAGAGAATGGCAGCAGTCCTCACAACACCCGTTTTGGCGCCAAAATACTGGCACTGCTAGAGATCGCGAAAATGAGCGCCGCAACCACCCCCGATGCAGGTTTCGTCGGCCCCCAGCTGCCCAGAACTATCTTACCTATAAAATGTAGCCCTGCAAGCCATGACGTCGCTCAGCCCTGCTGCGAGCGACGTCCACGGCGAGGGCTGAAGAGCCAGTCGGGAGTGAAAGAGTCTCTCCTCTTGTTCACCACGGTCCCGCAGATACCTGATCGCCACTGACTGCCACCGCAAGAGCAAGACAGAGCTTCTCCCCGTACAATCAAGGGGAGTAGAGCTAAGCCTCTTCCTGACCCCCAGCCCAGCAAAGCATAAGGGGAGCAGAGACTGCAGCCGGCTCATTAACTTGCTCTCCTCTTTTTTTTTTTTTTTTAAAGACGCAGTCACTAAAACAAAAAGAAAAACCAAAGTATTAAATTGCAATATTTTAAACCAAATCTAAACCAAATTTAGCCTAACTAGCTCCTTATATGTTCCTCTAGTGAGCCTAGCACCTAGGCTCACTACGTCTTCCAATCCCCAGAACTGTAAGCTACTGCTCATTCCCAATACTCGAACATAAATGCGTTTCTTTAAAGCAACAGGTCTCAGACTTCAAAGAGCTCCGGTCTTTATCTTATGTCGACCTAATGCTCTGCTTTGCATCAATGACCCGTACGTTGCTTTATCATCTATATTAAACTTGTACAATGTTATTAACCTTTGATCTCTATGACAATTTCAAAATCGGAACTTATATCAAAATGAGTGCTTATCTTCAAAAGCTGCCCAACGCCAATTTCAGCGCTGCTGCGTTTCACTGCCAAGCTGTTTCATCAGGGGCTGAGATTTTTCAACTCGTCCTCACTTCTTCAGTTCCAAAAAATAGATTCTTTCCATTCTTGTACATTAATCATGCGTTCGTCGCGCTCTAAAGAGGGAATCATAAGTTAGTGCTCCGTCCTCTAGACATCAATTATGTGCCACTGTTCCCACATCGATCTATGCAATAATACGACAGGAGTACATACCGTGGGCGTCTTAACTGATCTCATATCTCTTTCCAAACCGTTTGTTTCTAACAACGCCGCGCATGCGGGCCTCTCTCTGGGCGGATATATATAGCTGATTGCATCCTACCTGTCCTAATTTAAACACACAGGTTCCAATCAATTTGTGAATTTAGCCCTCCTGGTTGCACCGACTGCAACTTAAAAATCCATCTCTGTTCGGTCACTATTAATGCTTGATCACGAGATTTTCCTCCTGATCCTGTTGCATTCCTATCAATACAAAAGCATTGTAATTCTTCAAATTTATGATGTTCCTGAAGGCAGTGTTCAACTATTGGTGCAGCCAGCGTTTTACATTTAATCCTACTGCGATGTTCCGCTAGTCTGATTTTAAATGGTCGAGATGTCTTCCCAATGTATAGTTGTTTGCAAGGGCATTCTATAGCATATACTACATATGCTGTATTGCAAGTTGTATGGTGCCGCAGCTTATATGTTTTTCCATGATATTCAAACGAAGTAATTTCCTTAGTTACTGCACACATTTGACATGACCCACAACGGAAATGGCCCGCCGGTTGATTCAGTGTGCTGTCATTCATAATTCGTAACTTAGTGGGACTTAAAACTTCTTTGAAATTGCGATGCCTCTGCCAGACGCATCTTATTCTCACATCCTTGAACGTTGAAACGCTTCGGAGCACGTTCAGATGTTTATTTAATATTTTTTGTATGCTGCTGTTAAACGGAGAGTGCTTCGTCACTAGATTCATTACTGTAGTATCCGAGCTGGGTACACTTGATGTTAATAAGTAGTCTCGGTTGTTAAACAAAGCTCTTTTATAGGCTCGTTCCACTACATGGTGGGGATATCCCCTATCATAAAATTTAGACTTCAATGACCTGGCTTGATGTTTAAAATCTTGTATACTCGAACAGTTGCGCCTATATCGGAGAAACTGCGAGAATGGAAGCCCATCCTTTAACCCTTTCGGGTGAATGCTGGAATAGTGGAGAAGTGCATTCCTATCAGTGGGTTTATGATGCACCGTGGTGCTCCATCCACCTTCCCCTGGTTTCACTTCCACATCCAAAAACATTATGACTTCCTGGTTATAGGTACATGTGAATTTAATAGAATCTTCCCTCGTATTCAACCATTCCACAAATTGGAGTAAATGCGGGGCTCATCCTTCCCAGATGACAAAGATGTCATCTATATAGCGGCACCATAGTTTTACGTGCGAGATGAATTCCGATTGTTTTAACCACCGCTCTTCAAAGGATCCCATGAAGAGGTTAGCTATCGATGGGGCACATGTCGCGCCCATAGCCACTCCAATCTTCTGGTGGTAAATTTGTTCACCAAATTGAAAATGATTGTGAAAAAGTACCAGCTGTAGTATTTCCTCCATAAAAAGAAGATGTTTCTCAGAAAGATCACCCCGTGCTGTTAAAGCTCCCAAAGTAATTTCATGAGCTTTATCTTGGGGGATATTGGTGTATAGAGCACTAACGTCAAGGGTTACTAGCCAAATATCTAGCATACCTGCCCAACAAGAATGATTGGCCAATGTTTGCAAAAAGTGCGTCGTGTCCCGTACATACGACGGTATATTAGGAATCAATGGTCTCAAAAAGGTGTCTACATAGATCGAAAGGGGTTCAAGAAGTGACCCCTTAGTGGACACTATGGGTCGTCCCGGTGGGTCTTCCAAGCTTTTGTGGATCTTGGGCACTATATAAAACACTGCCTGTCTAGGATCCAAACAATTCAAAAAATGATACTCCTTGTTGCTAATAATCTTATCATGATGGGCCGCCAACGTAAGGCGTTTGATTCGCTCTTTTAACCTTGGGGTCGGGTCTTCCATTAAAGCCTCATAGGTGTTTTCATCCCCTAATAATCGGTGGGCTTCGCGTAGATATTGATCTTGCGCTAAAATTACAATTGCCCCCCCCCCCTTGTCTGCTCTCCCAATCACGAGATCTTTCCTCGCTCTTAATTCCAATAGGAGTGCCTCCTCCTGGTGCGTAAGTGCTGTAGTAACTCTTCTTTTCTTGCTCGCTACTAATGCCGTCATGTCCTGTATCACCAACGATCGAAAAATGGTTAAAGCCGCTGGCAGCGATCCTGGGGGTGTCCAGTTAGACTTAATCGGCAGTTTCAAATGATTATTTAGTTGCGGAACTAAATCCTCTGCCTGCCGTTGTTGTGCTGCAAAAAACATTTTTAAATTTAAATTTCTAATTAACTTCTCAAACAATCGGAATTCAACTTGCACGTAAAACTATGGTGCCGCTATATAGATGACATCTTTGTCATCTGGGAAGGACGAGCCCCGCATTTACTCCAATTTGTGGAATGGTTGAATACGAGGGAGGATTCTATTAAATTCACATGTACCTATAACCAGGAAGTCATAACGTTTTTGGATGTGGAAGTGAAACCAGGGGAAGGTGGATGGAGCACCACGGTGCATCATAAACCCACTGATAGGAATGCACTTCTCCACTATTCCAGCATTCACCCGAAAGGATTAAAGGATGGGCTTCCATTCTCGCAGTTTCTCCGATATAGGCGCAACTGTTCGAGTATACAAGATTTTAAACATCAAGCCAGATCATTGAAGTCTAAATTTTATGATAGGGGATATCCCCACCATGTAGTGGAACGAGCCTATAAAAGAGCTTTGTTTAACAACCGAGACTACTCATTAACACCACGTGTACCCAGCTCGGATACTACAGTAATGAATCTAGTGATGAAGCACTCTCCGTTTAACAGCAGCATACAAAAAATATTAAATAAACATCTGAACGTGCTCCGAAGCGTTTCAACGTTCAAGGATGTGAGAATAAGATGCGTCTGGCAGAGGCATCGCAATTTCAAAGAAGTTTTAAGTCCCACTAAGTTACGAATTATGAATGACAGCACACTGAATCAACCGGCGGGCCATTTCCGTTGTGGGTCATGTCAAATGTGTGCAGTAACTAAGGAAATTACTTTGTTTGAATATCATGGAAAAACTTATAAGCTACGGCACCATGCAACTTGCAATACAGCATATGTAGTATATGCTATAGAATGCCCTTGCAAACAACTATACATTGGGACGACATCTCGACCATTTAAAATCAGACTAGCGGAACATCGCAGTAGGATTAAATGTAAAACGCTGGCTGCACCAATAGTTGAACACTGCCTTCAGGAACATCATAAATTTGAAGAATTACAATGCTTTTGTATTGATAGGAATGCAACAGGGTCAGGAGGAAAATCTCGTGATCAAGCATTAATAGTGACCGAACAGAGATGGATTTTTAAGTTGCAGTCGGTGCAACCAGGAGGGCTGAATTCACAAATTTATTGGAACCTGTGTGTTTAAATTAGCACAGGCAGGATGCAATCAGCTATATAATCCGCCCAGAGAGAGGCCCGCATGCGCGGCGTTGTTAGAAACAAACGGTTTGGAAATAGATATGAGATCAGTTAAGACGCCCACGGTATGTACTCCTGTCGTATTATTGCATAGATCGATGTGGGAACAGTGGCACATAATTGATGTTTAGAGGACGGAGCACTAACTTATGATTCCCTCTTTAGAGCGCGACGAACGCATGATTAATCTACAAGAATGGAAAGAATCTATTTTTTGGAACTGAAGAAGTGAGGACGAGTTGAAAAATCTCAGCCCCTGATGAAACAGCTTGGCAGTGAAACGCAGCAGCGCTGAAATTGGCGTTGGGCAGCTTTTGAAGATAAGCACTCATTTTGATATAAGTTCCGATTTTGAAATTGTCATAGAGATCAAAGGTTAATAACATTGTACAAGTTTAATATAGATGATAAAGCAACGTACGGGTCATTGATGCAAAGCAGAGCATTAGGTCGACATAAGATAAAGACCGGAGCTCTTTGAAGCTGAGACCTGTTGCTTTAAAGAAACGCATTTATGTTTGAGTATTGGGAATGAGCAGTAGCTTACAGTTCTGGGGATTGGAGCAATAAAGTGTTATATATATCGCTCAACAGTAATTTTGCTCCAGTAAAAAATTGACCATATACTTGTGTTGTCACTACGTCTTCCTGCTGCATGGAGACTGGACACACTGGGGCTGATGGGAGTTACCAGCAGGTTACATCCAGTGATATCACGATTTTGACTTGTCCAGTCTCCAAGCTGCAGGAGAAGGTGCACTACCCAGTGGTGGAGGACTAAACTGGAGGAACGATAAGGAACTGGATTTATTTGCATGGAGGATGATTACCTTTGATTTCATACGTTAGTAAAAGGCTGGCTTTGGGGTCTGGCATTTGGAGAAGTAATGGATTGATGGGGAAGTTGATTTGGGGGGAGAAACTGATGCTGTCATAAAATTGGGGGCTGTAATTGAAGAAGGGTGGAAGGTGGGAAGAATAGTTTGGGTTTCTGTGTAAAGTGTAGTTGTCTTATTACTGTTGTAAATCACTATGGGACCTATTATAGTGGCGATTCAGAAATCAAACTAAATAAATAAATAATACTTTTAGAAACGGTTCTGCTAAATGTGGAGCTATTTCTAAATAGCATAGAAAAAAATGCAGGAATACACATGGATTTATATCCATGTGCAGCAGGAGCAGCCATTGTGAAAAACGGATGCAGGAAACTTGACAACTTACATGCCTGAATCCTAGACTATTGAAATATACTACTTCAAGGACTCCCCAAACACACCACCCAGGCAATACAGTTTGCTCAAAACACTGCAGCTCGAAAAGAGTGGAATCTGGAGTTGGCAATAGAGGAGAAGGGCATAGCAAGAAGCAGCTGGCTAGAAGAACGGAGTTCACGAGGGGGGAAGTAAGGAGAAATGAGAGAAGAAAGGTACTGAGGAGCCACAGAGTGAATGCACTTATAGGTCAAAAGGAGAAGTTTAAAGTGAATATGGAAATGGATAGGGAGCCAGTGAAGAGATCTAAGGAAAGGAGTGATATGGGCAAAACGAGGCTGACGGAAAATCAAACATGCAGCGGAGTGCTGAATAGACTGAAGGGGGGAGAGATGAGTCTGTGGGAGACCAGCAAGGAACAGGTTACAATAATCAAGACGGGAGGTGATTAGGGAATGGATGAGGGTTTTAGTAGTGAGTTCAGAGAGAAAGGGGCGGATTCTGCCAATGTTGAAGAGAAAGAAGCGACAGGTCTTAGCGATGAGTTGGATATGAGAGGAGAAAGAGAGCAGAGTCAAAAATAACACCCAGGTTGCGAGCAGATGAAACAGGTTGGAGAACAGAGCCATCCACAGAGACTGAAAAAGAATGAGAAAGGGAAATTTTAGGAGAAAAAACGAGAAGTTCGGTCTTGGCCATGTTCAATTTCAAGCGACGATGGAACATCCAAGCAGCAATGGCAGAGAGACAGCAAGAGATCCGGGACTGGAATGCAGAAGAAAGATCAGGAGTAGAGAGATAGATCTGGGAGTCATCAGCGTAGAGATGGTACTGAAAACCATGAGAGGAAATGAGTGCACCAAGGGATTGGGTATAGAGAGAAAAAAGGAGGGGACCCAAGACGGAACCTTGGGGGACACCAACCGAGAGCGGGGCAACAGAGGAGGAGGAGCCACCAGAACATACACTAAAGGAGCAATGGGAGAGATAGGAGGAGAACCAGGAAAGAACAGAGTCCCTAAAACCAAGCAAGGACAAAGTGTCAAGGAGAAGATCATGGTCAACCGTGTTGAAAGCAGCAGAGAGGTCAAGAAGGATAAGGACAGAGTAAAGGCCCTTAGATTTAACCAGGAACAAGCCACTGGAGACTTTGACAAGAGCAGTTTCAGTAGAGTGTAAGGGACGAAAACCGGATTGTAAGGGATCAAGGAAAGCATGGGAAGAGAGGAAGTCAGGGCAGCGGCGGTAAACCGCATGTTCGAGCAGTTTAGAAATGAAGGGAAGGAGAGAAATGGGATGATAATTAGAAGGGCAAGAGGGATCAAGTGAGGATTTCTTAAGGAGAAGCGTGACCACAGCATGTTTAAAGTCAGCCGGGACAGTAGCAGCGGAGAGCGAGAGGTTAAGGATATGAGAAATGGAGGGGACAATGGTAGAGGAGATAGAGGAGAGGAGATGGGAGGAGATAAGTAAGCTCTTCTACTGCTATCCCTCTCTAATTTGGTGGACCCTCTCCTTTCTCTACTCCCAGTCCCTTGGTGCTCTCATCTTCTCCCATGGATTTCAGTATCATTTTTAAGCCAACGATTCTCAGATCTATCTTCCTACACCTGATATTTCTCAGTCACTCCAGGCCCGCATCTCTGCCTGTCTGTCTAACATCGCCACCTGGATGTCTCACTGCCGTTTGAAATTAAACATGGCCAAAACCAAACTTCTTATCTTTCCCCCTAGACCTTCTTCATCCTTCCTCCTTTCTCTATCTCTGTAGATGTCACTCTTCTACTTCCTGTTTCCTCAGCCCGTAACTTGGGGTCATCTTGGACTTCTCCCTTTCCTTCGCCTCACATATTCAACAGATCGCTAAAACCTGTCATTTCTTTCTGAATAACATTAACAAAATTTTCCCCTTCCTTTCTGAACATACTTCTAAAACACTTGTCCACTCTCTAATTACTTCCTGTCTCGACTATTGCAACCTCTTTCTTGCTGGTCACCCTCTGAGTCACCTCTCTCCCCTTCAATCTGTTCAGAATCTGCTGCGCGACTAATCTTTCACCAGCCACGATATATTTATATTACCCTTCTTCTCAAATCACTTCACTGGCTTCCCTTCCATTTCCGTCTCCATCTCCTATGACTTATAAATGAATTCATTCCTTAGTTCCTCACTACGTTTCCTCTCTCTCCCTACACCCCTCCTCATGAACTCCTCTCTTCTACTGGCTTTCTTTTCCCTTTGCCCTTTTCTTCCACTGCCAATTCCAAACTGATCCTTTCACCTTGTAGCTCTTTATGCCTGGGACAAACTACCTGAATCTGTGCGTCGGGCCTCATCTCTGCCCTTTTTCAAATTCGTGCTTAAGGCTCACCTCTTTGAGGCTGCTTTTGCAACCTGAACCATAATTTTTCTTGTGTCTCCTTACCCTTCCCTATTCTGCCTTTATTCTTATCTTTTGCCTTGTCTGTCTTAATTAGATTGTAAGCTCTGATAAGCAGGGACTGTCTTTATATGTGTATTTTTCAGTATTGCATATGCCTTGTAGCACTTTATAAATGATTAATAGTAGTCGTATTAGTAGGATACCCAAACACCATCCTTCGCTCGATATAACCAACCAAAACTGACACCATTAAAGACTTAGTGCCCGATCCCTGTTGGAAACCCTCCTACCCCCAATCTAGCCGTCCTACGTCCTCCATAAAACCATCCAATTGCACCAACACAACTTTCTCCAAGATCTTTGCGAATCACATCACAGAAAAAAATTAGTCGCAGGTTGTCACAGCGCAACTCAGTCCCCTTCTTAGGGACCAGAATCACCACAGCTTCCTGCAATACTCGTGGGTACTGGCACTGGACTAAAGATGCATTCACGAGATTAACCGACCAATCCAACATATCATCAGAGCTCTTTTTCAACAATTGACCTGGGACCGGGTCCAGGTGCATCTGAGTAAGATGCAACCCCTGAATCAGAACACTCAGTGATTCCTGGGTCACTCCCAAAACAGACTTCCACTTAACTTCCTCCATCAATTCACCTCATTCCCCCAGCGCCAGACATATCCTTGTATTTGAACTCCGCAAGGACTCCACCTTTCCCACAAAATAGGCTGCCACCACCTCCACATCCAGCCCTCTCTCATCTGATGCCTACCCTGATGGTCCTGCCCCAACAAGCAGTACACTAGCCGAAATATTTCCTTGGGTTTATTCCCAGCTGCCAGCATCCTCGCGGAGCACATGCTCTGCTTGGCTTCCTAGATACCTCACAAGATTTTCTCCTCCAACCCTCTCTGTCCACACTCCTCCCTAACTTCTGCCAGCTTTGCTCTAGGTGTCACAGTTACCTTTTCAAAACTAACAGAGCTGCATATTTTACAGCTGCTTTTTTTCTGCAGGCACTCAAGAAGAGTAAAATAGCACATAAACTTCTGAAAATGTTATATATGCACGCTGTTTTCCTGCCTGGACTTAAAAACACCCTGAGGATACTCCATTCCAATCCTGCTAAAAGCACAAATGACTTGGAAGTCCATGCATACTGTTAGCAGGACTGAGAGCAATTTTCAAGAAGAGCAATCTAGGCATAGGTAAATTACATGAAAATTGTTCTCCGTGTGTATTATTTTGGTAGCTTATGTACAAATTGCCATGCTAATAAAGTTTACTGAATCTAAATCAGGAAGGGCAGAGAAACAGACACTAGGACACAGTAAGAAGTAAGGGGAAAAAACAGCACTCTGTCACAAAAGTAACTGCTCTACTCCAATTACAACCTAAGGGTTCAGTATTCAAAAGCACTTATGTAGAGAGTGGCAGCTGAGAATTTTTAGCAATACTATCCAGATAGTGCAAATTAAAATTATGGAAGCTTAGTAACCTGTTATCTCAGTTAAACCTAGCCAACCTCACTGTAACAGTCAGAAGTCCCTTGAACCCTGAATTCCAGGTGCTGAAGGGCTTATTCAAAGCACATAAAACTCCAGCAACCTGAAGGTGTTTGGGGCCTGTTTCCTGTCGGTTTCAAGCAGGGTAGATAGCGTAGACCCTGGGTTATACCAGCCAGACCAATTTTGGGACAAATTGGAAGGATGTAAGGGTGAAAATGTTGGACTGGCCTAGTAGCTGTGCTCTATACTACAACACAAAACTCGGGTTTGATTCCCACATCAGGTCTTCTGCTCCTAGAAACACCAAGGATGTAATTTTAGAAGCCCTATTTGTGCTTTGGACATCTGAAAATGGGCATAGAGACGTCCAAACTACAGGGACATCTCCAGAGCCATTTTAAAAGCCGCTCTGGGGATGTCCCCAGTGTGAGGGCCTCCAACTCTGAATGGGGGCGTAGAGGAGGCATGGCTGAGATGTTTCCAGGACCCTGAATACATGGTTAGGGGGTTCCCAGGGCAAGGACCTCTCCACCTAATTAGAGATACGTGATGGATTTCTGGCATCAGGCCAAACTTTAGACCAGTACAGAGGCACGCATAATGATTAACAAGCATCTGAAAAGTGCTCATTTTAGCTGAAAAACATAGAATGTGTAGACAGAAAAGCACTCATTCATCCCCATTACTCAGCACAAGTTTAACTATAGCAGCAACAGGAAACCTGGCTGCCCTGTTTCTAACCCACTATCCTAACCAATATCCTATCCTAAACGTCCAGGTTCTGAAATATGGGTTTGGGGATGTCTAAGTAGATGCCCCTGCAGATGTCCCTATTAGGCATGTCCAGGTTTGTGAAATCATGTTAGCAGTGGATGTGCCTGCATTTTATTCAGATGTTCTGGTTGAGACGTCTCAGATTGCACTTGGATGGATCTTCTAAAATTCCCCTCCAAGTGTCATGTAATTGTACTCTCAGTTTCTCATACACATTGAGTGGTTTCTCTCATGCATCAGAGGCTAAGTGTTCATATACTGGTCTTAATCACCACTCTGATGAGAGGAAGGCTAAAAGGAGAAAGCCCAGGTGCCCTCACCAGCAGGAAGAAATCTGAGCACAAGGGCTTTTTTTTGAGACGGCACCTTTTTCATTGCCTGCTAAAACTGACTCATGGTCCTCATTTATTACTGAAAAAGAGACCAGCATATGAATGCAGGCACCTTTTTGCTATGAAAAAGCACTGCTGAGCACCATGCAAGTTATCTCCTTCCTCCGGTGTCTGATTGGTTCATTTGGCTCCTGAGAAACAAATTTGCTGAAGTGGGTGATAAGCAACAGTGTTTTGAACCTTTCTTCAAAGGCAGAAAGAAGAGGGAGAACTGAGCAGAAAAGGGAAGAGATTCCTTCTCTAGATTTATATTAATAGTCCTGCTTGTCCCCTACTTTGTGTGTGTATATCTCCCCTTCCATCCTTGTGTGCATATTTTCCTCCTTCTTGTGTATTTGTCTTTAGAGAGGCATGTATGGAACAGTCCTTACTCCTGGAAGCTTACAATCTAATCAAGACAGAGCACACAGTGAAAAACAATTCAGAGTAAAGCATGGTTTAATGGAGGATTTTGATTATCATCAAATGTGATGTTGAGTCTATAAATATTTAAGGGAAATTCTGGTTATATTGCCATTTGTCTTGACCCCTCTATCCTAGCCTCTCTCTGCTTATGCTATTTCTGTGTGTTTCTTCTACTGCACTTCTGTGGCTGTGCCTCTTTCTCTCCATCTATGTGTATGGTTGTGGATAAATACTGGAAAAACACTACTGCCCCTAGTATTCTTTCATTTCTGCTCTTGGCTTCTTTGGATCCTCCATTCTGGTTTTGTACCATTTCGGTGCTGACTCCTCCTCAGCTGCACAAATGCATGCATCTGACTCAGAAATGGTATGCAGCAATAGTACCCGTGCCATAAAAACACAGATTTTTTTCTACTTTCAAAGAACCATTAATTAGCCAGAAAATACCTAAAATTTTAAAATTACAGGCATCTAAGAATAGAAGTCTTATTCTAAATGTACTTGAAAATATATTTATTCTTAGCTTTTGACCCTCTTGTTCTGCCTATTAAAGTTTTACATCTAACTTGCCAGGACTTATGTGCCTTCTTAGATTCCTCATTTGGTCCTGCTCTCCATTTTTTAAAGGATGCTATTTTGACTTCCATAGCCTCTTTCACAGTACTGCATAGTCACCCTAGCAGATACTTACTCTTCTTTTGACTTTTTCTAATTTGTGGAAAGTGTAGTTACTCACCTGTAACAGGTGTTCTCCAGGGACAGCAGGAATCAGTCCTCACATATGGGTGATGTCAGCGCCAACAGAGCCCTCGTGCAGAGCAATTCCCCAGCTTTCAAAGAAAGCCTTTGGGATTGCATCGCGCATGCACGGTCCCCTTCCTGCCCAAGGGTGCCATCTTGCTCAGTCAGATAACATAGCTAAAAAGACAGCAAAAATGAGAAAAAATTAATCAAAGGACTGCAACTCCAGGGGAGGAGGGAGGGTCGTGAGGACTGATTCCTGCTATCCCTGGAGAACACCTGTTAAAGGTGAGTACCTACGCTTTCTCCAGGAACAAGCAGGAAGTCAGTCCTCACATATGGGACTCCCTAGCTATAGGCTACCGAAAACCCATAGCTGAAAATAGCTCCCTCTAGAAGAGGGACACAACCCCCACGGTAGCCTGACACCATAGGGTCAGAGGGTAGGAGTTGCCTAAACCTCGAATAGGTTACGCAGTACCGCCTGACCGAAAACACTGTCCCCCCGGGACTCTCTCTCCAGGCAATAGCGGGCTGCAAAAGTCTGGCTTGAAGACCAAGTTGCGGCCCGGCAGATGTCTGCCAACGGAACAGAGCAATGGTTAGCTACTGATGCGGCCTTAGCCCTGACAGAGTGGGCCGTGATTCAGCCCTGCAGCTGGAGGTCAGCTGCCCTGTATGCCCAGGCGATGCAGCCTGCCACCCAGGTGGATAACGTGCGCTTGGAGACAGGTAGACCCAGTTTACTAGGGTCATAAGAGACGAAGAGCTGGGAAGCCCTGCGATGTCCCCGCATACGCTCCAGGTAAAAGGCAAGCACCCTCTTACAGTCCAGGGTATGCAGAACCGCTTCTGCACTGCTGGTATGTGGCCTGGAGAAGAAGGTTGGAAGAACCACCTCTTGGTTAAGGTGAAACAAGGAAACCACTTTTGGGGGGAACTTGGAGTGGGTACGTAGGACCACTCAGTTTTTATAAAACCGTGTATACGGCCTATCTGATACTAAAGCTTGTAGCTCGCTCACACATCGAGCAGACGTGAGTGCCACCAGGAAGAGTGTTTTCCAGGAAAGGAAGCGGAGATGACAGGTGGCCATTGGTTCAAAAGGTGGGCAAGTAAGCCACTGCAAGACCACATATAAGTCCCACTCTGTAGCCGGTGGGCGAATTGGAGGCTTCAAGAGGAGGTGGCCTCTGAGGAATCGGGATACCAAAGGGTGAGCTGAAAGAGGTTGCCTGTCCACTGGAGAGTGGTTAGCTGGTATCGCACTCAGGTGGACCCTGACAGAGTTAGACTTGAGGCCTAACTCTGAGAGATGGAGAAAGTACAGCAATACCTGAGGTGCTTGAAAATACCTGAGGTGCTTGACAATACCTGAGGTGCTCCTTATTCTGGGCACACCACCCTTCAAACCTACGCCACTTGAATGCGTAGGATTTTCTAGTGAATTGCCTCCTAGAGGCCAGCAACACCTCCTCAACCTCTTTGGGAAGGAATAGAGGAGCAAGTACTACCCTCTCAGCAGCCAGGCCATTAAGTTGAGGGATCTGAGATTGGGGTGTAGCAAGGAACCCTGTTCCTGGGTCAAGAGGTCAGGCTGCACCCCCAGTGAGAGTGGAGTTTTGACCGCCAGTTAAAGGAGAAGAGGGAACCAAGGCTGTCTGGGCCACCGGGGTGCTACCAGGATGACAGAGACCTTATCCCGAAGAATCTTGAATAGAGTGCGTGCCACCAGGGGCATGGGTGGGAACGCATACAGAGGGCCCTGTGCCCACGAGATCAGGAAAGCATCCGCCGCCACGCTCAGCAGATGCGGCTTCCTCGAGCAGAACCGGGGCAACTGATGGTTTTGCAGGCTAGCAAAGAGATCTATGGATGGGAGACCCGAACGGTTGAAGATCCACTGGGCTACATCCCGGTTCAGTTGCCATTCGTGAGGCTAAAGAATTCTGCTCAACTTGTCGGCCAGGAGGTTCTCCTGACCTGGCAGATAAACTGTCTTTAGGGACATGTGATGTGCCACTGCAAAAGAGCAGAGGTCCAGAGTTTCCTGGCATAGGATGCGAGATCCTGTGCCCCCTGCTTTTTGATGTAGAACATCGCCACCTGATTGTCTGTCTGTATCAGCACCGACTGATGTGCCAGGAGATGACAGAAGGCTTTAAGAGCTAGGCGGATGGCTCGAAGCTCTAGAAGAATGGTCTGAAGCGCGGCCTCTCGCGAGGACCACAGACCCTGCGTGCATGAACCCTGGCAATGGGCACCCCAGCCCAGCAAGGAGGCATCTGTCGTCAGCATTGTGGTGTGAGAGGGAGGTTGGAATGGTACTCCCTGAAGTAAATTGGGGTGTGAAGCCACCATTGCAAGGCTGTCATCAGTAGCTTGGAAATCGCTATTCTGTCTCTGAGGCGACCAGTGGCTTGCATCCACTGGTCTCTGAGGCTCCATTGAGCTGTGCACATGTGGAATCGAGCATATGGAGTCACATGCACCGTGGAGGCCATGTGGCCAGGTGGTGTAGAAAAACCCTTGCGGAGACTTGAGGCCTGTGCTGGACCTGCTGGACCAAGTCCAGCAACCGCCTTGCCCTGTCCAGCGGTAGATAAGCCTTTGTCTAAAGTGTATCCAGTCTTGCCCCTATGAACTCCAAGTTCTGAGTGGGGAGTAAAGTGGACTTTTCGTGATTTATAACAAACCCTAGCTGCTGGAGCAGGGTGACTGTACGAGCAGTGGCCTGCTGTGCCTCCTGTGCCGATGGGCCCCTGATGAGCCAGTCGTCCAGGTATGGAGAGACGAAGACACCCTGGCTTCTGAGGAAGGCCGCCACTACTGCTAGGCATTTGGTAAATACTCTGGGAGTGGTAACTAGGCCAAAGGGAAGCACCTTGTACTGGAAGTGGTTTCCTCTGACCACAAACCTGAGGTATTGTCTGTGGTCTGGGTGTATGAGGATGTGAGTATAAGCATCCTTTAAATCTAAGGAGCATAGCCAGTCTCCCTGGTGGAGGTAAGACAGTAGGATCCCAAGGGAAAGCATCTTGAACTTTTCCCTCACCAGGAACTTCTTCAGATTTCGCAACTCCAGGATGGGGCGTAGGCCTCCTTTTCTTTTTGGTATGAGGAAATACCTGGAGTAGAAGCCTTGCCCCTGCAGGTGGTGGGGCACTGGTTCCACCGCCTGATCCTTCCGCAGACCTGTCAACTCTTGCAGGAGGAGGTTCCTGTGAAGAGAGGGCCTGAGAGGCTCTCCTGGGAAAAAGGAGGTCGGCACCTGGTTGAAATGAAGTAAATAGCCCTGCTGGACTACTTTCAAAACCCAGGCGTCGGTAGTAATGGCCAGCCACCTGTGAGCGTACAGTGCCAGCCTTCCTCCTGTCCAGGCCCAAACCACTGGTGGGAGAGGAGCTATGCACCGGGAGTCAAAAAACCCCTCCTGGCTGGGTAGGAATCAGAGATGGAGGCTTGGGGGTTTTCGGCTTACGTGGGCCATGCCCCAGTCCTCTGGCCTGCTGCCCCTGTTGGGGAGCTGGGGTGGCCTGGTAAATGGGGTAGTTTCTGTAAGCCGCAACCTTCCTTGGGAAAAAAGGCTTTTTCCCCAAGGCCGTCTTCTTCTGAGAAGGTGCAAATGTCTTCTTCGACAACCTTGTCCGGGTCAACTACTCAGACTCGATTTCTGCAGCTTTCTCAGTCATGGGTTTGCCGAAGAAGTTGTCCCCTCGGCACGGGACATCGACCAACTTGTCCTTAACCCATGGCTCCAGGTCCGACGACATGAGCCAGGCCTGATGGCGTGCATAAGAACATAAGATATGCCATACTTATCAAGCCCAGTATCAAGCCCAGTATCCTGTTTCCAACAGTGGCCAATCTAGGTCATACGTACCTAGCAGTATCCCCAAGAGACACAGGTTCCACAATGCTTGTATTGGGTCAAGCATTCATATCCCGGGTCCCTTTTTAATAATGGTTTATGGACCTTTCCTCCAGGAACATGTCCAAACCTTTTTTTAACTCAGCTACACTAACAGCTCTTACTACATCCTCCGGTAACAAATTCCAGAGTTTGATTACACGCTAAGCGAAAAAATATTTTCTCTTATTTGTCTTAAATAGTTTACCCTGTAGCTTCATTACATGTCCCCTAGTCTTTCTATATTCTGATAGCGTAAACAATCGATCTACGTTTACCCGTTCCACTCCATTCATTAATTTATAGACCTCTATCATATCTCCCCTCAGCCATCTCTTTTCCAGGTTGAAGAGCCCTAACCTTTGTAGCCTCTCTTCATAGGAGTAGCCTTCCATCCCCTTTACCATTTTGGTGGCTCTTCTCTGTACCTTTTCTAATAACGCTATATCCTTTTTAAGATACGGCGACCAGAATTGCACACAATATTCAAGGTGAGGTCGTACCATGGAACGATACAGAGGCATTATAATATCCTTTGTTTTATTTTCCATTCCTTTCCTTATGATAACTAGCATTCTATTTGCTTTCTTGGCGCTGCTGCACACTGGGCCGAGGGTTTTAAAATGTTATGATTCCTAAATCTTTTTCCTGGGTGATGGTTCCCAATGTGGAACCTTGCATTGTGTAACCATAGTGTGGGTTGTTCTTTTCTAGGTGCATAACTTTGCACTTGTCCACATTAAATTTCATCTGCCATTTGGATGCCCAGTCTTCCAATTTATCCAGATCCTCCTGCAGCTTTCCACAGTCCTCTTGGGTTTTAACAACTTTAAACAGTTTTGTGTCGTCTGCAAATTTGATAACCTCATTAGTTATTCCCTTTTCCAGGTCATTTATGAATATATCAAAAAGTAGCGGACCCAGTACACATCCCTGGGGTACTCCACTATAAACCTTTTTCCATTGGGAAAATTGGCCATTTAGCCCTACCCTCTGCTTTCTATCTTTTAACCAGTTCCCGATCCACAATAGTACACTGCCTCCTATCCCATGACTTTTTAGTTTTGCCAAAAGTCTGATGAGGGACCTTGTCAAAGGCTTTCTGAAAGTCCAGATACACTATATCAACCGACTCACCTTTGTCTACCTGTTTATTCACACCTTCAAAAAAACATTATCAGATTAGTAAGACGAGATCTTCCTTATCTAAAGCCATGTTGGCTGTCTCCCATTAGGCCATGACTATCTACATGCTATGTAATTTTGTTCTTTATGATGGTTTCTATCATTTTCCCCGGTACAGACGTCAGGCTCACCGGTCTGTAATTTCCCGGATCACCCCTGGAACACTTTTTAAAAATTGGCGTTACATTGGCCATCCTCCAATCTTCAGGTATTACAGATGATTTTAATGAAAGTTCACAGATTACTAATAGCAGGTCTGCAATCTCATATTTCAGTTCTTTCAACACTCTTGGATGTATACCATCTGGTCCAGGTGATTTGCTACTATTCAGTTTATCAAATAGTTGTAATACATCTTCCCGGTATAGCAATATTTCTCTCAATTCCTCTGCAGTATCACCTTTAAATACCATTTCAGTCTTGGGTAACATCCCTACATCTTCCTCAGTAGAGACCGAAGCAAAGAATTCATTCAGTCTCTCCGCTATAGCCTTGTCTCCTTTTACTGCCCCTTTTACCCCTCTATCATCTAATGGTCCAATTGACTCTTTCACAGGCCTTTTGCTATGAATGTACTTGAAAAAGTCTTTATTTTGTGTTTTTGCTTCCGTAGCAAGTTCCTTCTCAAATTCTCGCTTTGCCTGCCTTATCAATGCTTTGCATTTAAGTTGCCAGTGCTTGTGCTGTTTCCAGTTTTCATCGTTTGGCTCTTTTTTTCCCATTTCCTGAAATATGCTTTTTTGGCAGCAACAGCCTCTCTGACCTCACCTTTAAACCATGCTGGCAGTTTTTTGGACTTTCTTCCACTTTTCTTAATGTGTGGAATACAGCTGGTCTGGGCTTCCAGGATAGTATTTTTAAACAACACCCAAGCTTGATGTAAGTCTTTAACCTTTGCAACCGCTCCTTTTATTTTTTTCCTAACTATATTCCTCATTTTATTATAGTCTCCCTTTCGAAAGTTAAAAGGTAGTACTGTGGATTTCCTTATTATCCCTCCTCCACTAATTAAATCAAACAAGATCATGCTATGATCATAATTGCCAAGTGGTCCCAACACCCTTATTTCTTGCACCAGATCTGGTGTTCCACTAAGGACTAGGTCCAGTATGGCTTCCCCTCTGGTCGGTTCATGAACCAGCTTCTCCAAGAAGCAGTCATTTATTTCATCTAGAAACTTTGTCTCCCTAGCATGTCCTGCTGTGACATTGACCCAGTCGATACCGGGGTAATTGAAATTACCCATTATTATTACTCTGTTGTGACTTTTGTTAGCTTCCTTGATTTCTTTGCGTGTCCTCTGGAGGGGACCTATTCCGAGGCTCAGAACCCGGAGAATCCGATGGGATACACCGGGTTCGGTAGGTGTCTGGGGAGTCTTCCTCCTCCGTCTCCCATGCTGAGTCCTCCAAGGAGGACTTGATGGGCTCTGGCCTCGAGGGCTTTGAGCCCGACCGCCCCGATGCCGAGGGCACCGGCGTCGACGACCTTGGTCCCAAACGGGAGGTCGAGGAGGACCTTGGCCGAGGATCGACTCAAGACCTGATCGACTTGAGGATCGGCTCGGCCTCTGGCGTCGACTTCGACGTCAATGTCCCAGTTGTCGGGGCGGATGGACCGGCGAGACCGGCCATCAGTGCCCGCAGCAGCTCCATGAAGGCAGCCATGCTGCTCTTCAGGGCCGCCAACCTGAGACCGAGCTCAGAAGGCTCCACAGCTCCTGGCTCGGGTCCCATGCCAGCTCTCCCGGAGGAGAGTCCGTGAGGACAACAGAAGTTACCTTGTCCGACGTCTACGGCTCCTTGTTTAGCCGGCCGCTCCGACTCCGAGGACCTGGGGCGGCAGTCTGGGCTCCGCGGCCTGGAACCCGAGGGCTCAAGCCAATCAGAGGCATCCATCGACACCGCCCTTACGAGTTTCTTCTTCCTCCAGTGTTTCCTAGAGGGACACCCCCGCTCAGAAGACCCACGATGGTGCTCGGGCTCCGATTCCCGAGATGTCGAGGCTACTGACGAGGTCCGGACCCGGCCGGATGCAGACTCAGGAAAAATCCTATCACGCTGATGTTGCCTGCTCTTCAAAGATTTGGAAGACATCTTACCACACGGCCCACAGACCACCGGGTCAAGGTCAGAGCCGAGGCATCGGAGGCAGCAGTCGTGTGTGTCGGTAACACACATCAACTTCTTACACCGATCACATTTTTTAAACCCGCTGGCAGCCATCTGGGGAAAAAAGACCCCTGCGAGGTCAAACGACCGAGCTGCCAGTGAAAACTAAAAAGAGCGCGAACGCTAGTCACGAAGGACAAAAACGAAAAATATGACCGGACTCGATATTGATGTACCGAGCCGAAGGTGGGAAGGGGAACCTGTGTCAAACCTGGAAGCTGAAAAAAATAAATCAACTTTTCTACTTTTTCCATGGTGAAAACAGGACCACGTCCATTGGGCTCCGCAGAAAGAGTAGTTACTCACCTGTAACAGGTGTTCTCCAGGAGCAGCAGGAATCAGTCCTCACATATGGGTGACATCAACGTCGATAGAGCCCTTGCGGAGCATTTCCCCAGCTTTCCATGAAAGCCTTTGGGAATGCAGGCACGCATGCGCGGTTCCCTTCCCGCCTAAAGGTGCCATTTTGCTCAGTCAAATAACATAGCTTAAAAACAGCACACAAAAATGTAAAATAAACTATGTACAACTGCAACTCCCAGGGGAGGAGGGAGGGTTGTGAGGACTGATTACTGCTGCTCCTGGAGAACACCTGTTACAGGTGAGTAACTGCTCTTTCTCCAGGACCAAGCAGGAAGTCAGTCCTCACATACGGATGACTCCCTAGCTCTGGGCTACCAAGGAACCCAGGCTGAACAAGAGAACTCCCTCTAGTCCCAGCATCAAAGAAAGGCTTTTTCACTGACAGAACCTCCACCAGTAGCCCAACAGAGGGCAGGAGGGCAGGAGATGCCTAAACCTCAAAGAGATTCCGAAGTACTGCCTGGCCAAAAGCACTGTCCCTACGGGACTCCCTTTCCAGATAGTAATGGGCCGCAAAAGTCTGGCTGGAAGACCAAGTAGCAGCCCTGCAGATGTCTACCAACGGTACAGAGTGGAGATGAGCCACTGAGGCAGCCATTGCCCTGACACGATGGGCCGTGACCCGACCCTGCAAAGGAAGATCAGCTGCCCTGTAAGCCCAGGTGATACAGTCAGCCACCCAGATGGACAAGGTACGCTTGGACACAGCTAACCCCAAGTTATTAGGGTCAAAAGAGATGAAGAGCTGAGTAGCCCTTCTATGCCCCTACGTACGGTCAAGGTAGAAGGATAAGGCCCTCCTACAGTCCAGGGTATGCAGAACTGCTTCAGCTTGGCTTGCATGAGGCCTAGGGAAGAAAGTTGGAAGAACCACCTCCTGGATGAGGTGGAAAGAGGAGACAACCTTTGGAAGGAACTTTGGATGAGTCCTGAGGACTACCCTGTTCTTATAGAATCTGGTGTAACGCCTGTCACAGACCAGGGCCTGAAGCTCACTCACTCACCTGGCTGAGGTTAGGCCTACCAAGAAGAGTGTCTTCCAGGACAGGAAGCGTAGAGGGCAAGTAGCCATCGGCTCAAAAGGTGGGTGAGTCAGTTGTTGCAAGACCACATTCAATTCCCACTCAGGAGCATGACGGTGGATTGGAGGCTTGAGCAACAGAAAGCCTCTGAGAAACCAGGACACCAAGGGGTGAACCGACAGAGAATGTCCTTCCACCAGTGAGTGGTGAGCTGCTAGAGCTGAGAGGTGGACCCGAACAGAATTGGACTTAAGTCCCTGATTTGATAAGTGCAGTAAGTACTGAAGCACTACTGGTACAGTACAGGAGAAAGGATCCTCCGTACGTTGCTGACACCACACAGAAAACCTCTTCCATTTGAGAGCATAGGTTTTCCTAGTGGACTGTTTCCTAGAGGCTAGGACAACCTCCTCAACTTCCTGAGGGAGGCCCCAGGGAGCCAAAACTACCCTTGCAGCCTCCCGGCCATCAAATTGAGAGCTTTGAGATTGGGGTGCAGAAGGGAACCCTGATCCTGAGAGAGAAGGTCGGGTTGCAACCCCAGAGGCAGTGGGGGATCCACTGCCAGCTGAAGCAGAAGTGGAAACCAAGGCTGTCTCAACCACCTGTGAGCCACCAGCAGGACCGAGGCCTTGTCCTGAAGAATCTTGAACAGGCTTCGGGCCACCAAGGGCGTGGGAGGAAACGCATATAGTAGGCCCTGAGACCAGGGAATCAGAAAAGCATCTGCTGCTATCCGCAGAGGATGCGGTTGCCTGGAGCAGAACTTTGGCAGCTGTTTGTTCAGTGGACTGGCAAACAGATCTATGGATGGAAGTCCCCATTTCAGGAAAATCTTCTGAACCACCAAAGGATGGAGCTGCCACTCGTGGGGCTGCAGAATCCTGCTCAACCTGTCGGCCAGGTACTTTTCCTGGCCAGGTAGATACACAGCTTTGAGGAGCATGTTGTGCCTGATGGCAAACAAGCAAAGGTCCCGTGCTTCCTGGCAAAGAAGCCTGGATCCAGTTCCGCCCTGTTTGTTCATATAAAACATGGCTACCTGGTTCTCCATTTGAACTAGGACAGACTGATGAGCCAGGGCTGGAGAGAAAGTCTTGAGGGCCAACCGAAGAGCCCCGAGTTCCAGGAGATTGATTTGCTGTGCGGCTTCCCAGGGAGACCACAGGCCCTGGGTGCACTTGCCTAGACAATGAGCTCCCCAGCCCTGCAAGGAGGCATCCGTGGTCAACACCACTGTGAACTCAGGAATCTGAAAAGGCACCCCTTGCAGCAGATTGGGTGGATGGAGCCACCAGCTGAGGGACTTCAGAAATTGTCTGGACACCCTTATCCTGTCTCTGAGGCTGCCTGTGGCCTGTGACCACTGAGACCGAAGGCACCACTGTGCAGGCTTCATATGGAGCCAGGCAATGGGGGTAACATGAACTGTCGAAGCCATGTGGCCTAGAAGCTTCAGGCAGAGTCTAGCGGAGACCAGTGACCTGCTGAGAAACTGACTTGCCAAGCTTATCAGTCTTTGGGCTCTGTATTCGGGTAAGAATGCCTTTGCCAGCAGAGTGTCCAACCTTGCCCCTATGAACTCCAAGTGTTGTGAAGGGAGCAAAGTGGACTTTGCGAAGTTTATGACATACCCCAGGCTTTGAAGACGAGCATATAGGGGAAGACAAAGATACCCTGATTTCTCAGGTAGGCCGCTACCACTGCCAGGCATTTGGTAAAGACCCGGGGAGCGGAGGTTAGGCTTAAAGGTAGTACTCTGTACTGATAATGGTTTCCTCCCACAATGAACCTGAGGTACTTTGTGTGGTCTTGATGAATGAGGATGTGAGTGTACGCATCCTTTAGATCTAAGGAGCACAGCCAATCTCCCTGCTGGAGGTAGGGCAGAAGGGTTCCAAGAGTAAGCATCTTGAACTTTTCTTTCTCCAAGAACTTGTTGAGGTTGCGGAGATCTAGAATAGCTCGAAGGCCACCGGTTCTTTGGGTACTAGGAAATACCTGGAGTAGAACCCTCGACCTTGTAAGTGGGGAGGCACAAGTTCCACTGCCCTGTCCACCAACAGACCTTGTAGCTCCTGAAGGGGAAGTTCTGTATGCAGGGGAGGCCTTGGAGGCTCCCCTGGAAAGTATAGAGGAGGCAGCTGTGTGAAGTGTAGTGCATAGCCCTTGTGGACTATTCTTAACACCCAACTGTCTCCAGTGATGAGTGGCCACTGGTGTGCAAACAGAGCGAGGCGACCTCCTGTGCAGAGTTGGAAGAGCAGGGATGGAGAGGCTATGCCTAAGGAGTCAAAAACCCCCACCCTGCTGAGTGGGAGCAGGGGCCGGAGGCTTGGGTCCTCTGCCTACGGGGCCCATTACCCTGCCCCTTGGCTTGCTGACCCTGTGGGGCAGCTTGGGCAGCCTGATATTGTGGGTACTGTTTATAGGCAGTGCCCTTCCTCAGGTAAAAGGACTTTTTACCCGAGCCCTTCTTCTTGTGAGAAGGGGCAGAAGTCTTTCTAGACAGCCTTGTCCGTGTGAGCTGCTCGGTCTCGAGCTGTGCGGCCTTCTCGGTCATGGGCTTGCCAAAAAGGTTCTCACCTCGGCAAGGGACATCGACCAACTTGCCCTGAACCCGTGGCTCGAGGTCCGATGACTGCAGCCATGCCTGGCTTCGAGCCGCGATGCCGGCTGCTGCAACACGGGCTGAAGCCTCGAAGCCATCGTAGGCAGCGCGGGACATAAACTTAGAGCATTCCCGGATCCCCAAGGACAAGGACTTGAACCTCTGCAAGGGTTCCCCGGAGAGACCAGCAGAGAACCCGGCCAGCTCCTTGGCCAGGTCTCGCAAGTACATGCCCATGTACAGCTGGTAAGACTGGACACGGCAAGCAAGCATCGAGCCCTGGAAGCACTTTCTACCAAAACCATCCAGGTTTCGGGCCTCCCTGCCAGGGGGCATCGCGGAGTGCATCTTCTGACTTTTCAGGCGATGCATGGCCGATTCCACCACCATGGAATGGTGTGGTAGCTGCGCCTTCTGAAAGCCAGGACTCTTCCGGAGTCGATAGATCGAATCGACCCGCTTGCTTAAAACCAGCGCCGAGGCCGGTGCCTCCCACATATGGAAGAGTAGCCGTTCCAGCATCGGAGGAACCGGGACAGTAAAGGCCTCCTTCAGAGGAGAGTCGTACTGCAGGGCCTCGAGCTCCTCGGCTCGAGGCTCCTCCTTGGGGTCCGCAGGGATAGCCAACGCAGTGGCCATATCCCGAACGAACTCCGAGAACTGGGTATCCTCCAGAGGGGATCTATTCCGGGGTTCAGACTGCAGTGAGTCCGATGGGACGCACCGAGTCTTGCAGGTGTCGGGGGACTCCTCGTCCTCTGTCTCCCATGCGGACTCATCCGATGAGGAATCGGGGTCCGACCTCACGGGGCCTGCGAGCACCTGCCCCGATGCCGAAGGCACCGGTGTCGATGCCCTCGGTCCCAAACGGGAGGTCGAGGGAGACCGCGACCGAGGTCGACCTCGAGCCTTTATGGCCTCGAGTATCGTCTTGGTCTCCAGGGTCAACTTCGATGTTGATGTCCCGGTGGTCAGGGCAGATGCGCCAGACAGGCTGGCCATCAGTGCCCGCTGCTGTTCCATGAAGGCAGACAGTCTGCTCTCCAAGGCTGTCAACCTGAGACCCAGCTGAGGAGACTCAGCAGCTCCCGACTCAGGTCCCGGCTCCCTGGGAGGAGAGTCCACGAGGACTACAGGGCTTACATGTCCAGTAGACTCCGGCTCCAGTCGAGGAACTTTGGAAGGCTTCTCCTGTTCCACAGGCCCGGGGTGACGGTCGGGGGTCTGAGACCGAGCTCTCAAGGAACCCGGGACCTCTTCTGACGATGCCCTCATGAGCCACTTCTATCTCTTGCGTTCCCGGTCGGGGACCCCCCTGTCCGAGGAGCCACGACGGTGCTCGGGATCCGACTCCCGAGATGTCGAGGCCTCAGATGAGGTCCGGGCCCGGCCGGAGGCCGAGTCGGAAAAAAGCCTTTACTTTTGGTGCTGACGACTTCGCAGTGCCTTGGAAGACATTTTCCCACATGGTCCACACGTCTTAGGGTCGTGATCAAGACCGAGGCACCGAAGGCAGCAGTCGTGTGTGTCGGTGAGAGACATCAGTTTCTTGCACCGATCACACTTCTTAAAACCGCTGGAAGCCATCGGGGAAAAAAGAGTCCCTGCGAGGTCAAAGGACCGGCCTTCCAGGGAAAATGAAAAAAGGGCGTGAACGCCAGCCACTAAGGGCAAAAACCGAAAAAAGAAGATCGGGCTCGATACCGGTGTACCGAACCCGGCGGGAGGGGAACCGGCGTCGAACCGGAGAAGAAAAAATAGCGAAGAATCGCAAAAAAGTCAACAATTTTCCGGGATGACTAGGACTCACGTCCGGTGGGCTTCACGGAAAATGAGAGACTGAGCAAAATGGCACCTTTAGGTGGGATGGGAACCACGCATGCGTGCCTGCATTCCCAAAGGCTTTCATGGAAAGCTGGAGAAATGCTCCGCAAGGGCTCCATCGACGTCGATGTCACCCATATGTGAGGACTGACTTCCTGCTTGGTCCTGGAGAAAAAAGAAGACTGAGTCCCCTTGGGCGGGAAGGGGACTGCGCATGCGCGATGCAATCCCAAAGGCTTTCTTTGAAAGCTGGGGAATTGCTCTGCATGAGGGCTCCATCGGTGCCAACGTCACCCATATGTGAGGACTGACTTCCTACTTCTTCCTGGAGAATATACTTTATCTGAGCTTCCAAGATGGTATTTTAAAACAATTTCCATGCCTCGGAAGACCTCTAATCTTTGTTAACTGCTCGTTTTTGTTTCTTTTTAACTAGTTTCCTCATTTCATCATTATTTCCACTTTTAAATTTTACGTTACTGTAGTCATTTTTTTTATCACTGTTCCCCTAGTGATTATTTCAAATTTGATTGCATTATGATCACGACTTACAAGTGGCTCCACCAGCAATATCCTTTCTACCTGATTTTGCATTCCATGAGAACTAGATCTAAAGTAGCACACCATCCTGATGAGACATTTTCCCAAAGGATATTGGGGTAATTGAAATTTTTTATTATTGTTGTGTTTCCATTTTAGCAGCCTGTCTAATCTCCATTAGCATTTTATAACTTGTTTTATCAGGCTGGTCAGCTGGATAATAATAAACTCCCACTGCTATGCACACACACACAGATAAACACCCCATCCCACATACATGCACGCACACTCTATACTCCACCCCACAGCACACAGATGCACACACAGATACGCCATGTATGCATACCCCAGCCCTGCACCACACAGACACCCTACCTCCACAACACACACAGAGTCATCCCGCCCTGTATCACACACAACACACAATCACATGCACAGTCGCCCCACCCTGCAGCACACACAACATACCCATACATACACACAAACACCCCATTCCTGACCACAACACATACACACAAACATACATACACATAGAACCCCCCTTCCCCCACCGCACACACACTCAGACACCCCACCCCGCAGGTATATTTTCAGAATATCTACAATGATTATGCATAAGACAGATCTTCATGTCTACTGCCTCCACTGCATGCAAATCTCTCTCATGCATATTCGTTGCGGATATCCTGAAAACATGACCGGCTAGGGGATACACCATGATAGGGTTAAGAACCACTGCATATTAAATGGAGAATACACATGTAAAATTTTGACTTTCCCAGACCATACCCTGACAAGCCCTCTTGAAACTTTCACATACTAAAGACATCAGCATGCAAATTGGATCCTTGCTATAATGGCTATTTATAATGGATGCAAATGACACATGTATATGCCTGATTCTACATGTGTAAATCACTATTTCTTTACTGATCAAGTACAGTGTATTGTTCTGTCCCCTATGGATTATTACAGCACCATTTTGTTTATTCTGCCAGCATCATATTTAAAGCCTCTACATAGCGTGCAAAATGCTGTGGCATGTTTATTGACAGGCACAAAGCTTTGTTTGAAAGCTGTAGATGCTGCAGTAAGAACTTATGGATGGAGAGTTGAGACAAAATCTGAATATGTCCCCAATAATAAATGTAGGTAAGTTTCATAGTAGGGAGACAGACATGTCCCGATGCAGTCTGCCCACAGGTTTATTCAAGAATAATGTAGCCAGCCTTCAGTGTTCTGTTTGTGAATGAAAAACAATACCCTCATGGAAATAACTCAACTAGTGGGAAACAGCTGGAGGTTAGGTTGAAACAGAGGGAAAACCAAAATGTAAGTAACTCAGATTTTGTGAAGCAACAAGCAATACCCCTCCCTCCACCAACAAGTTGTCTGTTATTATTATATAACTAAACACAGGAGAGAGAATTAAAATGAGCAAAACAAAACTTAATATTTATTCATCAAGATTTGAAGCTATCCATTCACATAATATATGTTGATGATAAGGGTACTTCTGCTCAGTCATCATCTGAGCTGTTGTATAAGGAATTTCATACCTAATCTTTTGAAGTCATAATGAAGAAATTACACCTTACCTGCTAATTGTCTTTCCTTGAGTTCTCTCCGGGCCAGTCCAGGGAACGGTAGGGTTGTCAATCCCCTTCAGCAGCTGAGGACTGAAAAACTTAAAGCTTTTGCTGAGAGTTAGCCACTCCCTCTGATGATCAAGCTCCAGTCTCCTCTTACCAAAGCAGCTTAACCTACAAACAGTAACAACCAAAAACAGAGTAAAGGAACCCAAAACAAAACGAGCTCCAGACTGTATACTTCCCCGATCAAGGAGAATCCACGTGAAATCTCAGGTGAACCTCCGATATAGTGCTACCAATAAATTCCAATCCGTAATCTCTCCTCGAAAATTGTTTCCTTTGTCTTTCTCTGCCTTTCCTCTTTTTTTTTTTTTCACAGAGCTAATTTGCACAGCAACAACCAATGGAAGTTCACCTCAAAAAAGATGTGCCCCTGCTCACGCGCTCAGGTAGACGAAAAAACACCGAAGACCGACTCTGAACAATTCTTAGGGTGGGCCCTGGACTGGCCCGGAGAGAACTCAAGGAAAGACAATTAGCAGGTAAGGTCTAATTTCTTCTTCCTTATTGTTTCTCCGGGCCAGTCCAGGGAACGGTAGGGCAGTACCAAAGCAGTGCCTAAACACGGGAGGGACCCGCTAGCCCCGCCACCAAGGCCGAGGCTCCCACTCTAGCATCCTCTCTGGCGTGAACATCCAGCCGATAGTGCCTAGCAAAAGTATGCAGCGAAGACCAGGTAGCGGCCCTGCAAATATCCACCGGAGGAACCAACGCATACTCAGCCCACGACGACGCCTGGCTACGCGTGGAATGAGCCCTAATACCCTCCGGAGGCGTCTGCCCCGCGGCCACATACGCTTCTCCTATCGCAAGCTTCACCCATCGAGCAATTGAAGCTTTCGTAGCCGCCTGACCTTTGCGGGGGCCTGCAAAAAGCATGAATAACCTATCCGACTTGCGAAAAGATTTAGTAGCTTTGACATACTTCCGCAAAACACGCCCCAGATCCAAAGCCTTTAACGCCCGATCCATTGGAGAATCTGTGAGATCCGAGAAAACGGGCAACACCACCGTCTGATTAACATGAAAGGACGACACCACCTTCGGAAGAAAGGAGGGCACTGGCCGCAAGACCACCTTTTCCGCCAAAAACTGAAGGTACGGTTCCCGGCAAGACAGCGCCTGCAAATCCAAAATTCTCCTCGCGGAACACAATGCCACGAGAAACATCGTCTTCCACGACAGTTCCCTCAAACTGACGGACGACGCCGTCTCAAAGGGTGGTCTCGCTAAGGCTTCCAGTACTAAATTCAAATCCCACGGAGGCACCACCTTTCTCACTGGAGGCCGGATGAGCTTGGCTGCTTGAAAAAAACGTCGCACATCTACATGAGCAGTCAACCTGCGACCCTGCACTAACCCCCTATAACAGGCCAGGGCCGCCAAATGAACCTTGAGAGTGCTGAAAGCTAAACCCTTCTCAAGACTGCACTGCAGGAAAAACAGCAGCTCTGGCAGGGTCGTAGACAAAGGCCCAATGCAACGCTGGGCACACCACGTCTCAAAAACTCTCCAGATCCTAATATACACTAGCGAAGAGGACACTCTTTTAGACCGCAGCAAGGTGGCCACAACCGCCTCCGGATAGCCTTTCCGCCTCAGCCGGTCCCCTTCAAGAGCCAAGCCGTAAGCAAGAAGCGCTCCACCTGCGGCATCAGCACGGGACCCTGAGTCAGCAGGTTTATCCGGTCGGGGAGATGCCAAGGCGAATCCATCAAGAGCCGCATTAGGTCTGCAAACCATGGCCTCCTGGGCCAATCTGGAGCGATTAAAATCACCTTTCCCGTGTGTTGGGCTATCCGCTGAACGACATGACCGATCATCGGCCATGGAGGAAACACGTACAATAGCTGGTCCACCGGCCAGGGCTGGATCAACCCATCCAGCCCCTCCGACATGTGCTCCCGTCGTCGGCTGTAAAACCGAGACGCTTTGGCATTGCGGAACGTAGCCATCAAATCCATCACTGGCCGCCCCCAGTGCTCTGTGATGTCATGAAATACCGCCTCGTTGAGTTCCCACTCCCCGAGATCGAGCACATTCCGACTGAGAAAATCGGCCTGCACATTGTCTTTTCCTGCTACATGCGCCACCAACGCTACCAGATGGGATTCTGCCCAGACCATCAACTCCTGGCTTTCCTCCAACAAGAGGACACTGCCGGTTCCCCCCTGCCGATTGATATAGGACACCGTCACCAAATTGTCAGAGAAAACCCGAACCGCTTTCCCCTCGAGCAAGCCTACGAAGTGTTGAAGCGCCAGACGCACCGCTCGGAGCTCCAAGCGATTGATGGACCACGAGCTCTCTACCGCGGACCAGAGACCTTGCGTCACCTGAGCCTGACAATGGGCTCCCCAGCCCGACAGGCTGGCGTCGGTTGTCACTAGCATCCACTGCGGGTCCTGCAAGGGAATCCCTGCTCGAAGATTATCCGCATCCAGCCACCAAAGCAGACTGGCGCGCACCAGCTCCGGGCAGACCAATCTCTGAGTGAGCAGATGAAGCTGCGGCGACCATCGGGACAGCAAAGCATGCTGCAGCGGGCGCATCCGTGCCCTTGCCCAGGGCATGAGATCTAAGGTTGCCGCCATGGACCCCAAGAGCTGCATATACCTCCAAGCCGAAGGAGCTCTTAGCCGCAAGAACGCTCGCACCTGAGCTAAGATCTTTGACACTCTGCTCTCAGGAAGGAACACGGAGCCCACTTCCGTGTCAAACAAGGCTCTGAGGTAAACGAGTCGCTTTACCGGCTGAAGCTGACTCTTCGCCCGGTTGATCACCCAGCCGAGCTGTTCGAGCACTTGCACCACCCGAGAGGTCGCCGCCAGAGCGTCCTCCCAGGACCCGGCCCTGATCAACCAGTCGTCCAGATACGGATGGACCCGCACACCTTCCTTCCGTAACGCCGCCGCTACCACCACCATGACATTCGTAAAGGTCCGCGGCGCCGTCGCCAGACCGAAGGGCAGTGCCCGGAACTGAAAATGCCCCATGGGTACGGCAAACCTTAAAAACTGCTGATGTTCCTCTCTGATGGGAATATGCAAGTAGGCTTCTGTGAGATCGATAGCCGAAAGCAGTTCCCCCGGACGCACCGCCCGTATCACCGCTCTCAGGGTCTCCATCCAAAAGTGAGGCACTCTCAGTGCGCGATTCACATGCGTGAGGTCTAGAATAGGAGGAAAAGATCCTTCCTTCTTGGGTACCACAAAATAAATCGAGTATCGACCTGACCCGTATTGGTCGGGGGGGACCGGTACAACCGCGCGCAGCCGCAAGAGACAGAAAAGGGTATCCCTGATAGCCTGTCTCTTTGGCCCCGACCCACACGGAGAAACCATGAAGGCTTCCCACAGCGGGTGAGCGAATTCCAGCGCATATCCGTCTCGAATTATCTCTAGGACCCATTTGTCCGTCGTTATCGCGGCCCAGGCAGCAAGAAAGTCCCGTAAGCGGCCGCCCACTGAAATTTCCGCCTGGGCCAGCTGAACTTCATTGTGTCTTTTTAGAGGTGCTCTGTTGGGCATTGAAATAAGTTCTGCCAAACCCTCTAGCACCTCGAAAGGACTGACCTCTAGGCCCAAAGCGACCTCTGGAATAGGGCGCAAAGCGAGCACCTCGAAACCTCCGAGCCTCTCTGCCTTGCCCCCTTTGCACGGATCCCCCTCTTGGGATCTTGGGCCGATCCTCCAGCAAACGCCCTCCTTTAGAGTCTCCGAGATCCTTAACAATCTTATCCAAGGCCTCCCCAAAGAGCAGCTTGCCCTTATAAGGAAGCTTACTGAGCCGCGACTTAGAAGGGGCGTCTGCCGCCCAATTCCGCAGCCACAGGAAGCATCTAGCCGCTATTAGTGACATCATAGACTTCGCCGAAATTCGCACCAAATCATAGAAGGCATCTGCTAAGTAAGCCGCCGCTGACTCCAACTTAGCCCCCTCAGCGGACGAACTATCGCCGGCACCCGGAGAGGAATCCCCTTGGAGCCAACGAATGGATGCCCTGGACACATAGGCTCCACAGACGGACGCCTGCAAGGCCAGCGCGCTAGAATCAAAGGCCTGGTTCAGGAGAACCTCCAGCTTGCGATCCTGCAGATCTTTGAGCGCCGCGCCTCCTTCCACAGGAATCGTGGTTGTCTTGGTCACCGCAGCCACCAAGGCATCCACCTTAGGCATTTTCAACAACTCTCGCTCCTCCTGCGGGACCGGGTAGAGACGACCTAAGGCGCGACTACCTCACAGAGTCGCCTCTGGGAACTCCCATTCCGACTCTATCATTTGTTTAATCACACAGTGCATCGGAAAACACCTGTGTTCAACCTTGAAGCCCTGTAATAAGGGATCCTCCAGAGGTTCTTGCGATACTGTAGGCAACGGAAGATTGAGAGCAGTCAAGGACTGCGATATGAGCGCCCCCAACTCCTCCTTGCGGAAAACCCTAAAGACATTAGGGTCGTCGCCTGGGGCAATCTCCCCGTCTTCCAGTTCCGCAGTCCAAGGGTCAAAAGCTGCCTCTGAAAAAATTTCCCCTTCCTCCAACCCCTGCGGATCAGAGAAGGGAAGTTTGCCGCTTTCTAAGCCGAAGCCCGAACCTGGCAGCGGTTGGGAAGGACCCTCCCCGGGGTCCAGCCCACTCAGAATAGGGGACCCCATGTCCAAGAGCTGGGACCGCGGAGGACCACTGGCCGCCTGAGAGGCCTTCAACAAATAAGCCTTATGTAAGGCTAATATAAAATCGGGAGAAAATAAAGCAGCCACATCTTCCTGAACTGCCGGTATCTTTTTAGGCACCTTACCAGCAGAATCCTTATCTGACTTTGCCTTCCTTTTGCCCTGCTTGTGATGGCCCGCAGGACCGGCTGGCTCTCTCAAAATGGCCGTCGTTCCCGCCTTTTCAGCAGCGGGCAGAGGCCTTTCTGCCTCTGTTACAGGCTTCCCCTCCATGAAGCAAAAAGAACCGCCGCTCCCAAGAGGTTCCCGGACACCCTCTGAAAGCGCGGCAACTAAAAAAAACAAAAAAACGCCGAAAGCACTTCCCGCCGCCGCGCCAGGCTCTGCAGAGCTAAACGGAGCCGCGCACGCGGCTCGCGACGCAAGAGCTCTGACTAAAACACCCACCTGAGTGCAGGGTTAATGTGCCGCGTTCCCGCTACCCCGCAGCTAGCGGGACCAAGGAACTTGCGGCTGAACAACGTAGAGAGGGGGAAACTGGGGCTCCCAGCTCCAAACCTCGCCGTAGCAGACCATGACCGGAAAAGACAGGCTCTGCCTTTAACGCTGCCCCAAGACACAGCCAAGGTCCGTCTGCACTCCCGATCACACTGTTTTTTTTTTTTTTTTTAAGAAATGTATGTCAGGAAAATATAGCAGTCAAGAAGCCCGGCTAGAGCTAAACTGCCTTAGAAGTAGCTGAAATAAAAGGCCTAACACACAACAAAGAGAGAAGGTCCGCTTCGACGTCCAGTTCAGCTGCTGAGGACTGAAAGACTGGAGCTGGAGCTTGATCATCATGGGGAGTGGCTAACTCTCTCAGCAAAAGCTTTAAGTTTTTCAGTCCTCAGCTGCTGAAGGGGATTGACAACCCTACCGTTCCCTGGACTGGCCCGGAGAAACAATAATGAATTGAACTTTTCCCACTGAGGGCTTGATTCTTGAAGGTCTTTTTCTATACAAATAGAATGGGAGAAAGACTTTGAATGAATCAGACCCTTACAGGGTCATTCTGAGCCGCGTATAGTGGGGATGGGCGTCCCATTGGGACATCCATCCCCGCTATTCGGCCCCCTCTGCATCCCCGGCTAACCTCCCTGTACGAACAAGGTGTTTGCACGGACAGGCTAGATGGGGGCGGGAAGGGGGCGGAGATAGGGCGAGCAGTGGGCAGCCCACAGCTCCGGACATACAGGGTCGATTCTGATATCGACCCTGTATGTCCAGGGCTGGTGGGCTCAATGGGGAACTTATTCCACCTCTGAAGTGGAATAGGTTTCCCAGACGGCGGGGGATGGCTGGCTTAGGCAGCAGAAGGGCTCGGAGGGGGTGCAAACAATTCCCCGCAGCCCAACCCTGGTCTTGGGAGGCCAGATTGGGGGTCAGGCTGCGGGGAATTGCAGAACAATTCCGCAGCTGGGGATCGCAGTTCCTGAATGTAGCCACGGAGCCATGGCGCTGCGGTTCCATTCAGAAGCCTTGACTGAGGTAGTCGGGTAGAGGCCTGTATGTGCAGGCCAGCTGGAATCAGGTCCCAGCCTCCATGTACAGGTCTAGTCACAATTCCGATCCCATAGGGCTAGACATGCCCTGCGGGACCAGAATCGCGTCTGCCCCTGTGCATCTGATTCCGATTGGGCGCATAGAGGCTTGGACGTCCTGTACAGAATGCGGCCCTAAGTGAACACAATTATTTATAACACCGCCAGTAGTGCATGCATATACATACCGAGAGAAAAACACACACACATAATAATTAACATGAATAAACAAATCCCTAAAACAGTTATAATTAAAAAGAAGGCTATTTCAGGAAAGACTACAGAGTCAAAGGGAAGGTAACTCATTGGTAAGCATACATCTGTGTGCCCTTGTAGAAGAAACAAACTCCAGTCCCACCAGGGAGTGCAGAGAAGTCACAGAAGGTGCCAACTATGGGAATAAGAAGTTTTCATTGAGGAGATACGTTGCAGGATGTCTAGGGTGGCAGTATTTCAGATTGAAGGGTGTCTTGCTTGACATTTTACAACCTCACAACAGCCTATGGCAGAACCAGGGGACCTGTCCATTGTTTAATGTTTATAAAACTTGAAATTTCCAGCAAGAGTGCTCCTTTGTTAAGGATGTGAAAACAAGGGTCGACACCGGCGTAAGAGATGTGGCGCCTCAAGCGAACTACATCCCTTGTGCCCCCTCCCTGCCCAGCCATCCTCACTGTCATGCTGTCGCCCCTCACTGGGACCTACAGAGGCGGCAATGATCTGAAACAGCTCTGCAATGCTTACCTTCAAAATTCACGGGTCTGTTCGTTTCTGCCCCAGTCGATGCCCACTTCCTGTATGCATGGGGGTGGAGCAAACAGAAAGTCAGCATCAGTGGGGGCAGAAAGAGTAGTTACTCACCTGTAACAGATGTTCTCCAGGAGCAGCAGGAATCAGTCCTCACATATGGGTGACATTGACGTCGATGAAGCCCTTGCGGAGCATTTCCCCAGCTTTCCATGAAAGCCTTTGGGAATGCAGGCACGCATGCGCGGTTCCCTTCCCGCCTAAAAGGTGCCACTTTACCTCAGTCAAATGACACAGCTAAGAACAGCACACAAAAATGTAAAATAAACTATGTACAACTGCAACTCCCAGGGGAGGAGGGAGGGTTGTGAGGACTGATTCCTGCTGCTCCTGGAGAACACCTGTTACAGGTGAATAGCTACTCTTTCTCCAGGACGAAGCAGGAAGTCAGTCCTCACATATGGGTGACTCCCTAGCTCTGGGCTACCAGGAACCCAGGCTGAACAAGAGAACTCTCTCTAGTCCCAGCATCAAAGAAAGGCTTTTCACTGACAGAACCTCCACCGGTAGCCCAACAGAGGGCAGGAGGGCAGGAGTTGCCTAAACCTCAAAGAGATTCCGAAGTACTGCCTGGCCAAAAGCACTGTCCCTACGGGACTCCCTTTCCAGACAGTAATGGGCCGCAAAAGTCTGGCTGGAAGACCAAGTAGCAGCCCTGTAGATGTCTACCAACGGTACAGAGCGGAGATGAGCCACTGAGGCAGCCATTGCCCTGACACAATGGGCCATGACCCGACCCTGCAAAGGAAGGTCAGCCGCCCTGTAAGCCCAAGTGATACAGTCAGCTACCCAGGTAGACAAGGGACGCTTGGACACAGCTAACCCGAAATTATTAGGGTCAAAAGATATGAAGAGCTGAGTAGCCCTTCTATGCCCTTACGTATGGTCCAGGTAGAAGGATAAGGCCCTCCTACAGTCCAGGGTATGCAGAACTGCTTCAGCCTGGCTTGCATGAGGCCTAGGGAAGAATATTGGAAGAACCACCTCCTGGTTGAGGTGGAAAGAGGAGACAACTTTAGGGAGGAACTTAGGATGAGTCCTGAGGACTACCCTGTTGTTATAGAATCTGGTGTAAGGCCTGTCACAGACCAGGGCCTGAAGCTCACTCACTCGTCTAGCCGAGGTTAGGGCTACCAAGAAGAGTGTCTTCCAGGACAGGAAACGTAGAGGACAAGTAGCCATCGGCTCAAAAGGTGGGAGAGTCAGTTGCTGCAAGACCACATTCAACTCCCACTCAGGAGCAGGAGGACGGATCGGAGGCTTGAGCAAGAGCAAGCCTCTGAGAAACCGGGACACCAATGGGTGGACCGATAGGGAATGTCCTTCCACCAGTGAGTGATGAGCTGCTAGAGCTGAGAGGTGGACCCGAACAGAATTGGACTTAAGTCCTTGATTTGATAAGTGCAGTAAGTACTGAAGTACTACTGGTACAGTACAGGAGAAGGGATCCTCTGTACGTAGGTGACACCACACGGAAAACCTTTTCCATTTAAGAGCATAGGTTTTCCTAGTGGACTGTTTCCTAGAGGCTAGGACAACCTCCTCAACTTCCTGAGGGAGGCCCCAGGGAGCCAAAACTACCCTTGCAGCCTCCATGCCATCAAATTGAGAGCTTTGAGATTGGGGTGCCGAAGGGAACCCTGATCCTGAGAGAGAAGGTCGGGTTGCAACCCCAGAGGTAGTGGGGGATCCACCGCCAGTTGAAGCAGAAGTGGAAACCAAGGCTGTCTCGGCCACCTGGGAGCCACCAGCAGGACCGAGGCCTTGTCCTGAAGAATCTTGAACAGAGTTTGGGCCACCAAGGGCGTGGGAGGAAACGCATATAGTAGGCCCTGAGACCAGGGAATCAGAAAAGCATCTGCTGCTATCCGCAGAGGATGTGGTTGCCTGGAGCAGAACTTTGGCAGCTGTTTGTTCAGAGGACTGGCAAACAGATCTATGGATGGAAGTCCCCATTTCAGGAAAATTTTTTGAACCACCAAAGGATGGAGCTGCCACTCGTGGGGCTGCAGAATCCTGCTCAACCTGTCTGCCAGGTAGTTGTCCTGGCCAGGTAGATACACTGCCTTGAGGAGCATGTTGTGCCTGAGAGCAAACATGCAAAGGTCCTGTGCCTCTTGACAAAGGAACCTGGACCCAGTTCCACCCTGCTTGTTCACATAAAACATGGCTACTTGGTTGTCTGTTTGAACTAGGACAGACTGATGAGCTAGTGTTTGAGAGAAAGTCTTGAGGGCTAACCGAATAGCCCTGAGTTCCAGTAGATTGATCTGCTGTGTGGCCTCCCAAGGAGACCACACGCCCTGGGTGCACTTGTCTAGACAATGAGCCCCCCAGCCTTGCAGGGAGGCGTCCGTGGTCAACACCACTGTGAAACCAGGAGTCTGAAAAGGCACCCCTTGCAGCAGATTGGATGGGTGCAGCCACCAGGTGAGGGAGTTCAGGAATTGTCTGGACACCCTTATCCTGTCTCTGAGGCTGCCTGTGGCCTGTGACCACTGATTCCGAAGGCACCACTGTGCAGGCCGCATATGGAGCCTGGCATTGGGGGTCACATGTACTGTCAAAGCCATGTGGCCAAGAAGCCTCAGGCAGAGTCTGGCGGAGACCAGTGACCTGCTGAGAAACTGGCTTGCCAAGCTTATCAGTCTTTGGGCTCTGTCTTCTGGCAAGAATGCCTTTGCCAGCAGAGAGTCCAACCTTGCCCCTATGAACTCCAAGTTCTGGGAGGGGAGCAAAGTGGACTTTGCGAAGTTTATGACGAACCCCAGGCTTTGAAGAAGAGCAATAGTTCTGAGGGTGGCTTGTCTGGCCTCCTGGCATGTCTGACTCCTAATGAGCCAGTCGTCCAGGTAGGGGAAGACAAAGATTCCCTGATTCCTCAGGTAGGCCGCCGCCACTGCCAGGGCATTTGATAAAGACTCTGGGAGCGGAGGTGAGGCCAAAAGGCAGAACTCTGTACTGATAATGGTTTCCTCCCACAATGAACCTGAGGTACTTTCTGTAGTCTGGATGAACGAGGATGTGAGTGTACGCATCCTTTAGATCCAAGGAGCATAGCCAATCTCCCTGCTGGAGGTAGGGCAGAAGTGTCCCAAGAGTAAGCATCTTGAACTTTTCCTTCTCCAGGAACTTGTTGAGGTTTTGGAGGTCCAGAATAAGTTGAAGACCACCGGTTCTTTTGGGTACCAGGAAATACCTGGAGTAGAACCCTCGACCGTGTAAGCGGGGAGGCACAGGCTCCACTGCCCTGTCCACCAACAGACCATGTAGCTCCTGAAGGAGAAGATCTGTGTGCAGGGGAGGCCTTGGAGTCTCCCCTGGAAAGTATGGAGGAGGCACTTGTTGGAAGTGTAGTGCATAGCCCTTGTGGACTATGCTTAACACCCAACTGTCTCCAGTGATGAGTGGCCACTGGTGGGCAAATAGAGCAAGGCGATCTCCTTTGCAGGGTTGGGAGAGCAGGGACGGAGAGGCTATGCCTAAGGAGTCAAAAACCCCCACCCTGCTGAGTGGGAGCAGGGGCCGGAGGCTTGGGGGTCCTCTGCCTACGGGGCCCATTACCCTGCCCCTTGGCTTGCTGACCCTGAGGGGCAGCTTGTGCAGCTTGATATTGTGGGTACTGTTTGTAGGCAGTGCCCTTCCTCGGGTAAAAAGGCTTTTTACCCTAGCCCTTCTTTTTGTGAGAAGGGGCAGATGTTTTCCTAGAGAGCCTTGTCCTTGTGAGGTTCTCGGTCTCGAGCGTGCGGCCTTCTCGGTCATGGGCTTGCCGAACAGGTTCTCACCTCGGCAAGGGACATCGACCAACTTGTCCTGAACCCATGGCTCGAGGTCCGATGACTGCAGCCATGCCTGGCGTTGAGCCGCGATGCCGGCTGCCACAACACGGGCCGAAGCCTCGAAGCCATCGTAGGCAGCGCGGGACATAAATTTTGAGCATTCCCGAATCCCCGAGGACAAGGACTTGAACCTTTGCAAGGGTTCCCCGGAGAGACCAGCAGAGAACCCGGCTAGCTCCTTGGCCAGGTCTCACAAGTACATGCCCATGTACAGCTGGTAAGACTGGACACGGCAAACAAGCATCGAGCCCTGGAAGCACTTTCTACCAAAACCATCGAGGTTTCGGGCCTCCCTGCCAGGGGGCACCGCGGAGTGCTTCTTCTGACTTTTCAGGCGATGCATGGCCGATTCCACAACCATGGAATGGTGTGGTAGCTCTGCCTTCTGAAAGCCAGGGCTCTTCCGGAGTCAATAGATCGAATCAACCCGCTTGCTTAAAACCAGCGCCGAGGCCGGTGCCTCCCACATTCGGAAGAGGAGCCGCTCCAGCATCAGAGGAACTGGTACAGTAAAGGCCTCCTTCGGAGGAGAGTCATACTGCAGGGCCTGGAGCTCCTCAGCTCGAGGCTCCTCCTCAGGGTCCGCAGGGATAGCCAACGCGGTGGCCATATCCCGGACGAACTCCGAGAACCGGGTATCCTCCGGAGGGGATCTACTCCGGGGTTCAGACTGCTGTGAGTCTGACGGGACGCACCGCGTCTTGAAGGTGTCAGGGGACTCCTCGTCCTTCGTCTCCCATGCGGACTCGTCCGACAAGGAATTGGGGTCCGACCTCGCAGGGCCTGCGAGCACCTGCCCCAACGCCGAAGGCACCGGCGTCAACGCCCTCGGTCCCAAATGGGAGGTCGAGGGAGACCGCGACCGAGGTCGACCTCGAGCCTTCATGGCTTCGAGTATCGGCTCGGTCTCCGGGGTCGACTTCGAGGTCGATGTCCCGGTGGTCGGGGCAGATGCGCCAGACAGGCTGGCCATCAGTGCCCGCTGCTGTTCCATGAAGGCAGACAGTCTGCTCTCCAAGGCTGTCAACCTGAGACCCAGCTCAGGAGACTCAGCAGCTCCCGACTCGGACCCCAGCGGCGCCGGGCCCGACGTCGGCTCTCTGGGAGGAGAGTCCACGAGGACTACAGGACTTACGTGTCCAGCAGACTCCGGTTCCAGTCGAGGGACTTTGGAAGGCTTCTCCTGTTCCACGGGCCCGGGGCGACAGTCGGGGGTCTGAGACCTAGCTCTCGAGGAGCCAGGGACCTCTTCCGACAACGCCCTCGCAAGCCGCTTCTTCCTCTTCCGTTCCCGGTCGGGGGACCCCCTGTCCGAGGAGCCACGACGGTGCTCGGGATCCGATTCCAGAGATGTCGAGGCCTCAGACGAGGTCCGGGCCCGGCCAGAGGCCGAGTCAGAAAAGAGCCTTTCCTTTTGATGCTGTCAACTACGCAGTGCCTTCGAAGACATCTTCCCACATGGTCCACACGTCTTAGGGTCGTGATCAGGACCGAGGCACCGGAGGCAGCAGTCGTGTGTGTCGGTGAGAGACATCAACTTCTTACACCGATCACACTTTTTAAAACCGCTGGAGGCCATCGGGGAAAAAAGAGTCCCCGCGAGGTCAAAGGACCGGCCTTCCAGGGAAAAAGAGAAAAAAAGGCGCGAACGACAGCCACGAAGGGCAAAAAACGAAAAAGAAGATCGGGCTCGATACCGGTGTACCGAACCCGGCGGGAGGGGAACCGGCGTCGAACCGGGAAGAAAAAATAGCCAAAAAGCGCAAGAAATCTAACAATTTTCCGGGATGACTAGGACTCACGTCCGGTGGGCTTCACGGAAAATGAGAGACTGAGGTAAGATGGCACCTTTAGGCGGGAAGGGAACCGCGCATGCTTGCCTGCATTCCCAAAGGCTTTCATGGAAAGCTGGGGAAATGCTCCGCAAGGGCTTCATCGACGTCGATGTCACCCATATGTGAGGACTGACTTCCTGCTTGGTCCTGGAGAAGCAAACAACCCCGCAGCGCCAAAGTTCAAAGTTAAGTGCTATGGGGCTGTTTCAGGTCATTGCCACTGCTGTAGGTCCCAGTGAGGGGCAAGAGCGATGGCAATGGTACCCTCAGCAGGCCAGCACTCTAGGCGACTGTGAGTTCACCTAATGGTAGCACTGGCCCTGATTGTAGGTGAAAGTTTTTCAACTGACTAGCTTGATATATCTGTGACTAGCTTTTGAGAGTCATTTCTCTTCATCAGGTCAGTGAAGGAACAGACCAGGACAAAATCACAGAAGCAACAACAGAAATTATAGCTATTCAATGAGAAACCAGTAGTTTACATATCAGACAACAGTTCCCATAGTAATGTCAAATGGATCTCTCATCTTGATCCTAAGGTAAATATCAAGCTAGAATAGAATGGCGTGAATATCATAGTTTCACAAGGAGTGGAATAACCTTCTGCTGCTTCTGAGGAAAAGCTGCATGTCCTCAGTGTCAAATAGTTTGTCTTTATCAGGAGTGCATACAATGGGTCTTCAACATATGAAATTTATTTCATGCGTATTCATTGTGGTAATCCTGAAAATTGGAGTGGCTAGGTGTGTCTCCAGGCAAAAAGCTGAGATGCACTGCCCCAGTCAATGTCACCACACCAGTTTATCGCCTCTCTCCCTCTCCCATTCACCCTCCCCCATTGCCTTGAACCAGTAGACACTGCAGCCTGCAACACTCAACTTCTTGCCAGTAATACACCCGATCATCTCTCTGCCAGTCTGACCTAGAGAGTACCTCCCCAGGACACTGGCTAAGCGATCTCTCCCCCTGTCTGTCAGATGATGCACCTGCATCTCGCCAGTATAGGAGATGCAAGAAAACAGAAACATGACAGGAGAGCCAAGCAGTCTAGATATTCAAAAAGCACTTCCCCCATAACATGTATACATTAAAGCGAGCCTGTTCTGGCATCACACCAGTGAAGCACAAATGAAGTACACTACAAGTCTGATAATCATTGCTGCAATAGAAAAAGCAACATATTTTTCATGGGTGGAGGCATTATGCAGGCTGGTAGTGATGGGAGGAGAAGCAGAGAAAGGTGCTGAGAATCTAGAAAGCATATTTATAGGACTGGGATCCCAGACAGATTGTACAAAGCAAACAGACTTCAGAGCTGCTGACTGACCCAGTTTTGAGAGAGATTCTTTTTTTGCCTGTCCTAGCTTTTAAACTTACATTCCAAAGTAGTATGGTATTTGTAGTCCTACTTCCATTTAAAAATCAGCACCACACAGGCACCAAATACAGCAGGAGACAATGGCAAAAGAGTCAAAACTGGCTTGCAGTGTCTCCCGATACAGAACAAGGGAGAAGGGAAATCTCCACATTGGATCAGTCCAAATTAACACAAATTGGGCAAGTAGGCAGCAGCTCTGAGACTGGAAGTTTCATTGAATATCAGTTGAAGTTCAGCACAAGTCTGAAACTCATGAGTAGTTGCACCAATCAAAACTTCACTTCTAGCTACTATCCATTTACACGTGTTTGATATACAGTCATAATTACATTTTCTTTAAAAATACACAAACACTTTCTATAGTTTCTATTACTTTATTCTATTGAATACCCAAAAACTATGAGCGCCTTCCCCATATCTCTAAAGGATGAATATTGATCATGGCTCACCTGTATTTGGAGGACATAAATATGCTTTCAATATACTGAAATACATCAAACAGTTAAACTCTTTCCAAGAGTCTATTCTATATCTGCAGTGCCATAAAGCCTCACCTGTGGGGTCTTGCGCTTTCTCCCAGGCCGGCCCACTTTTTTCACAGTGGCACCATTTCCCTGCGCCTCCTCCTTGCCCCGATTCCCAATGGGTTCTTCTTCCCCCTGTGTATGAACACACAGCACAGACAGTTAATTAGCACAAGATCAATCACGTGCTGGAGATTAGCCTCTAATGTTTAAACTTACTTTAATTTCATTATATTTATTATTGATCTGACAGTTTCTTCCTGCTTCTTTTGGGTTTGTAATTCAATTGGAACTGATCTTTGCTGAGTTAAGGCACTATGAGCCTTCATTCACAACCATCTAGGTTTATTCTCTTTTGTAGTGCTCTCCTGCTCTTCCTCAGCCCAGCCACTACAGCAAACTTGATCAGGTGCCTCAGAACAGACCTGGTACATAAAACATCCTAACTCTGTCTTCAAGGTATCACCATCATGTGAATGCTGAGATTCCCTTAATGGAAGGAAAAAGCATGGCCCCGGGACTTTTTTTCAGCTAACCTGCATGGCTGAAGTCTGAAGTAAGGTATGAATCGTAACAGGATGTCATGAATACAAGTTACCACAAACACAATATGATTTTCCTTTGTAAACAGCTAAAGAACTTTTATTAGATTAGTTGCTTCAGAATTAGTTTTGCTTTTTGTTCCATTTAACTTTTGCATTGAAGAACACAACTAAACTCACCCATACAATCACATGTATATGTAAAGTCGTACACATGAACCCTTACATTCAAAACCTGAAATTCTGAAGCGCACATGAGAAATCCAGAAATTAGAGACTATAATATGATAGAAGGCCAAAAAGATGAATCAGAGCGTGTGTGTGTGTGTGTGTGTGTGTGTGTGTGTTAGATGGGTATGAAAAGATTCTAAGGCTTGGTTCACCCAAATTTGGAATTTGCAGACCACAAATTCATTGCGTTTAGAAAATAATAATCACATTCTATAGTGTTTTGTAAAAGTCTTCACACTTTTCTACATTTTTTACACTCTGCTGTCTAAAATTATAATTCAAAATGCATTAAAGTGGACATTTGTTTCACTGATCTACACAACACACTCACTTTCAAAGTGTAAGAATAATTATAGAAATATTCCAAAAGTAATTAATAATAAGAAACCAAAGACTCTTGATTGCATTGTCTTCATACCCTTTCTAAAACAAAGCCAAATTCGCTCCATTTGCAAAAATTGCCTTAATAAGATTAATAATACATTAAATACAGCCCACCCATGTTCAATAACAGTAGTTGAGATGATTTTATTACTCCTTGATGAAGAATCAAGCTATTTCTGTTATATGAAATGAATTAGAAACAAAATCTAAACATGTCAAACACAAAGCTGCTGAAAGACCTCGATGGTTCAGACTGGGGGAAAGTTAGAAAAAAATGTTAATGTGCTTGAATATCTCTTGTTAAGTCTATCACTGTAAAGTGGAAACAGTTTGGCACCACCATGACACTAGGGACCACGTTACTATATAGTGCTCTCTATCTGCCACCCTGCCCATAGGAATAACATGGGTGTTGCAGCAGATGGCACATGCTAACATTTAGTAAACACTGTCCTAGGGTTATGCAGTTTTTCGAGCTAATATAGGAAATGCCCAACATCATTTCATATCATTTTAAAAATGGAATGATACAAAAAACCTTAAATTTTATATTTTTTTCTAGTGTTGTCAAAATATGCACTATTATGGTTATGGTTTTATAGTTTTAGGTACTTGATATACCGTCCTTTATTGTGTGTATCAGAGCGGTTTACAGATATATTCTAACAGATTCACCTTGAAGTAGGACAATGCAAAGCAAAAGCAACAGTGGAGTGGCTCAGCACAAAGAAAGTGAATGTCCTTGAGTGCCCCAGTCAAAATCCTAGACCAGAATACAATGTGAAATCTATGCTAAAACTTGAAAACTGCATTGCACAGGTGATTTCCAACCTAAATGAATAAGCTTGAGCTATTCTGCCAAGAATAAAGGGTAAACACCGTCCCACTATACTAATTTAATAGACATATCATAAGCAACTAGTGGCTGTTATTGCTGCTGGCTACTACCAAGTACTGAGTCAAGGGATATGAACACTTACACAATTAATTTTTAAATATTCTGTAATTGTTTTTTCATGCTGAAGGTGTAGAATATGTAGTGTAGATCAGGGAAACAGCTACTTTAATGCATTCTGAATTATATTTTTAGACAGCAAAATGCAAAAAAATGTACAAGGAAGTAAAGACTTTTACAAGGCACTGTAAATTCATACAGTAAATGAGTGAATGTAGTTTTAACACAGTTCTATATGTGATGTGTTGTGCTGTGAGTATTGGCTTAAAGATTACTTCATATGTTTATTGTATACCTTTAGGACTATGGGGCATGTTTACTAAAGTGTGCTGTTAGCATATGACTGGGTCACAAGGTTAGCACTGAGTCTTGTGCTAACCTCAGGGGCCTGTGTATCCATCCCCTAGTCCTTGGTGCATTACAATCACACGGCGTGGTTAGTGCACCATTAAACCCCATGTTCCACCCTATCCTGCCTAGTCCCTGCCCAACTGTACGCTAACCAATTAGCATGGGTTTTTTAGTTTATGGCCCCAAGCTGTTAGTGAGGCATGCCAAACCCCACATTAACAGCACACTTTAGTAAAGAATATTAGAACATAAGATATGCCATACTGGGTCAGACCAAGGGTCCATCAAGCCCAGTATCCTGTTTCCAACAGTGGCCAATCCAGGTCACAAGTACCTGGCAGGTTCCCAAAAGGCAGACAGATTCCATATTCCTCTACTCCTCCAACCAGGCAGCCCGACAAACTGTTTAAATTTAAAAGACTAACAAGAGCCCGAAAGTTCTTCCTCGTCAGAGCTCCCCTCAGCTGCAGCAGAGAGCAAAGAGGTGAGCTCCTCTCCCACTCCTCTGCTCCTCCAACTAGGCAGCCCGACGAACTGTTTACATTTAAAGGGCTAACAGGCGCACTCGCGCCTAAGTGCCAGGCCAAAGGGCCCTTAGGCATGACCTTTAGAGTGGCCTCTGAATGCCGGTAACCATAACCTCCTGTCCATCTATGTCTTACATAGATGAACAAGGCTGGGTACATTATTAGCCAATCGGGTAATACCGAACTCCACAACAGCTGTGCACAACTACTGACGAACAGCCTGCAGCTTAGAAATTACTCTAATTTCTCACATTACCTGCTATAAAAAGTCCTAAGATATAGTTTATTTGACATTGCCAGGTCAGATCTGTTGGTTCCTTTATTGCATCTCAATCATTCTGGGCTGGGGACCCTTATTCCCATTGCACTGAGGCTGCTCACATGACTTCAATCGAACCATGTCTGATGTATCTAATAATTTAATATTTTATATTTTACACTTTATAGACTTATAGTCTGCTTGAGATAAGGCTTGCCTGCCTAATGTTTTCACTCACTATTTATTTGATTATTTCCTCTGCTAATAAGTTTCCCTATCTAATAATCTCAGTGTCTTTTAAGACTTTTACTTATCTCTATCTTATTCTATTTTATTTATTCTACTTTATTTAATTTATTTTACCTTTACTCCCTTACTACCTATTATCTCTCTCCTTCTTCTAATTTTACTTGCCCTCTCTGCCATTTCTTATGGTTCCTCATCATTCTTTGCTCATTTTTCTAATCCTCCCTAACCTTCTTCCCTCACTCCACCAAGCTAATACCCTCTTCTTTCTCATTCTCTCTCCACCCTCCCTATTTTTTCCCCCATCTTATCCTCCACCCTTTCCTCAGTTCTGAGCTTCACCTTCTCCTTATTCTCATTCATCCCTCTCTTTCCTCTCTAAAACAACCACATCCCTCTTTCCAATGTGCTGTCTCTCTCTCCATCGCATTCTTCTTCTCCTTCTGTCTTCTGGTGACATTCTTCACAACTCTGGTCCCTCTTCATTTTTCTCTCACTCCCATAATAGTTCTTCTCTCCACCACCCTAATCTCATCCACATCCCTCTCCTTTCCCCCTCCTCTCTCCCTGTCTCATTTGCTTTATTGAATGCTCATTCCATTTCTAATAAGCTTCCCTTTACCCTTGATCTCTTTATCTCTCATGGTTTCCATCTTCTCGCTCTTACTGAAACCTGGCTCCTCCCTGATAACACTGCTTCGGTTGCTGCCCTGTGGTGTTGGGTTTCTACTTTCTCCTTTTTACCAATTTCAATCCCTCCTTTTCCCTCAATTTCATTCCTTTCCATCCTTTGAAGTCCATTCCATCTGCCTTTTTAATCCCCTACCTCTCCGGATCGCTGTCATTTATAGACCCCCTGACAAGTCCGCTTCTATCTTCCACACTGATTTTGACTCTTGGCTCTCCTTATTCCTGGATTCTTCTCCCCCCTCTCTTATTCTTGGTGACTTTAATTTTCATATTGATAATCCTTCCGACTCCTATGCATCCAAGCTCCTTTCCTTTACCTCCTCTTTCAACCTCCAGCTTTGCTCTTCTGCCTCCACTCATCAGCTTTGTCACCGCCTTGACCTTGTTTTCTACTCTAATTGTTTACCTTCTAATTTCCAAATCTCCACTCTTTCCTTATCCAACCATCACCTGTTAAGTTTCACTCTTTATTACTCCCTCCCTCAATCTCCTCCTATCTTTTTAAGAATCTTCATGCTATCGATTCACTGACTCTATCCACTACTGTCTCATCTCATCTCTCTTCCACTTTGCCCTCTAAGTCTGTTGATGAAGCCATAGCTTCCTATAATACTGCTCTCTCCTTTACTCTGGATACCTTTGCTTCACCCACTCCACGTCCTATGAGGAGCATCTCACCTCAGCCCTGGTTTTCTTCAACTACCCACTACCTATGTTCCTGTGCCCGCTTGGCTGAGTGCATTTGGCTCAAATCCTGCTCTCTCTCCCTGACTTTCTTCACTTCAAATTCATGCTTTCTTCTTTCCAGTCTGCCACTGCACTCCTAAGCAAAACTATTTTCTCCATCTGACTAACTGTCTTGCCTCTATCCCTCGCCATCTCTTTTCTTCTCTCAATTCTCTTCTTAAGGCTCCTCCACCTCCAATCCCTCCTTCTCTCTCTGCCCAAACCCTAGCAGACTATTTCCATGACAAAGTGCATAAGATTACTCTTCAATTCCCCACTAAATCTTCTTCACCTCCTTTTCTCCCTCTTCATTACCAACTTTCCCCCCAAGCTCTATCATCCTTTCATCCTTTTCTAAAATCTCTTTTGAGGAAACCTCTCTTCTTCTTTCTTCCTCTAAACTCACTATCTGTTTTTCTGATCCTATCCCCACCCATCTCCTCAACTCCATCTCCTCCTCCATCTTCCCTTTCATCTCGCATATTCTCAACCTTTCACTTTCCACTGCAGTCTTCCCTGCAGCCTTCAAGCATGATGTAATCACTCCTCTCCTCAAAAACCCTCACTTGACCCTACTTGTCCTTCTAATTAATTGACCCATCTCCCTTCTCCCATTCATATCCAAAATTCTTGATCATACAGTTCTCTGCCGCTGTCTCAAATTTCTCTTCTCTCAAGCCTTTCTTGACCCACTTCAATCTGGTTTTCGTCCGTTTCATTCTATTGAAACAGCTCTTGCCAAAGTCTCCAATGATCTGTTCCTCACCAAGTCCAAAGGCCTTTATTCACTTCTCATTCTTCTCAATCTTTCTCCTGCTTTTGATACTGTTAACCACCTCCTCTTCCTTGCCATTTTATCCTGTCTTTGTTTTAGAGGCCCTGTACTGTATTGGTGCTCTTTTTATCTCTCCAATTGCTCTTTCAGTGTTTGTTCTGGAGGTTCCTTCTCTTCTGCCATTCCTCTCTCAGTTGGTGTACCACAAGGGTCTGTTCTGGGCCCTCTTCTTTTCTCTCCTATTAACCAGTCCCTTGGTGCCCTCATCTCTTCCCATGGCTTTCTGTATCATTTTTATGCTGATGACTCTCAAATCTATCTATCTACACCTGACATTTCTTCTTCGCTCCAAACTCGTATTTCTACTTGCTTATCTGACATTGCCACCTGGGTGTCTCACCACCACCTAAAATTGAATATGGCTAAAACTGGACTTCTTATTTTAACCCTAAACCCTCTTCCACCCTTCCTCCCTTCACTATCACTGTTGACAACACTATTCTTCCTGTTTCCTCAGCCCGCAACCTTGGGGTCATCTTTGACTCCTCCCTTTCCTTCTCCACACATATTCAACATATAACTAAAAGCTGTCGTTTCTTTCTCTACAACATTAACAAAATTTGTCCCTTCCTCTCTGAACACACTACTAAGGCTCTTGTCCACTCATGGGGCCACCTCCCATCTTGACTACTGCAACCTCCTCCTTGCTGGTCTCCCTCAGTGGCATCTCTCTCCTCTTCAATTTATCCAGAACTCTGCTGCATTATTAATCTTCCACCAGCCTTGATACACTCATAACCCCTCTTCTAAAATCACTTCACTGGCTCCCCTTCTGTATCCAATTCAGACTTCTCCTTCTAACATATTAATGCATTCACTTTACTGCCCCATCATTACCTTTCCTATCTTCTCTCTCCCTACACCCCTCATCATGAACTCTTCTCCTCCTCTGGCTTTCTTCTTTCTATGCCCTTTTCTTCTTCTGCAAACTCCATATTTCAATCTTTTCACCTTGCTGCTCCTTGTGTATGGAACAAACTTCCTCTATCTTTATGTCAAGTCTCTTCTCCCCCCCTCTTCAAATCCATGCTAAAGGCTTACCTCTTTGAGGCTGCATTTGGATCCTAATCCCTTTTTCTTCTTGTGTCTCCTTCCCTACTTGAACTCCCTTTGTTTTCTCTTGTGTTGTTGTCTGTCTTGATTAGATTGCAAGCTCTACGAGCTGGGACTGTCTTCTTTATATGTTTGTATATCACTGTGCATGCCTTTTAGCGCTATATAAATGATTAATAGTAGTTGTAAGCAGTAGATTTCCCTGGTCCTTTTTAAGTGGTTATGGACTTTTCCTCCAGGAATTTGTCCAAACCTCTTTTAAATCCAGCTACACCAACAGCTTTTACTACATCATCTGGTAACAAATTCCAGAGTTTATGCATTGAGTGAAAATATATTTTCTACGATTAGTCTTAAATGTGCTACCTTGTGGCTTCATGGCATGTCCCCTAGTCTTTCTACTTTTTGAAGGAGTAAACAACCAATTTACATCTACCTGTTCTACTCCATTCATTACTTTATAGACCTCTATCATATCCCTCCTCAGCCATCTCTTTTCCAAGCTGAAGAGCCCTAACCTTTTAAGCCTTTCCTCGTAGGGATATCCTTCTATTCCCTTTACCATTTTTGCCACTCTTCTCTGTACCTTTTCTAAGATATGACGACCAGAACTGCATACAATATTCAAGGTGTGGTTGCACCATGGAGCGATACAGAGGCATTCTAATATCCTTCATTTTATTCTCCACCTTTCCTTTGATTCCCAGCATACTATTTGCTTTCTTGGCTGCCGCTGCACACTGGGCAGAGGGTTTCAACATATTATCCATGATGACGCTGTCAGCATACATTTCATGCAGCTTTGGACTCTGGTGACCTCAGTCTCCAAAGGTAATAGGACAGTTTATAAGATGAGATTAACTCTGACCCCCTGGTGATTTCATTCTCCAAGGCCTGTCTGAAGCCCCTCCTTGCTAAATCAAGAATGGCAGACCTTAAAGGGAGTGGCTAGCAGACCTCAAGGGGAAGGGCTGGAGAGGATTCAATTCACTATAAAGGACAGAAACACTTCCTGTCTCTCTCTCTCTCCCACCATCCATCGGACATGAAGGACAGGAGGCTCTGATAATCAATTCCCTTCACCCCTCCCCCGCTCTCTCTCTCTCTCCCCTGCCATGAGGCTCTGAGACACATGTTCGGGCCTATCTCTCTCTCTTACACTTCACACATGCACATGCACACACAGATTCATTGATGTACACTGAAACAGCTCTGTAACAATCACTATATACCTCTGTTCAATACCTATATATTAAGCCTATTTCTACATAAAAAACCTTTCTCCAAGCCACACCTGTTTGGTTGTCTTATTACAAGCCCTCCTGCTTCTGTGAAGTGAAATGAACCCAGGACCTACAGAAGAATAACTGACCAAATCTTACATCTTTATGGGGGCTCGTCTCTCGGATTTCACAGCAGATCATCAGTTGGGTAAGTAATAATTTTGTATAATACATTAAGTAGATTTCAGACAGAATCAAAAGTCCTTGTGACCATTTACAATTGCCAGACTGGATGACACTTAGACACTATTTAGTGAACAGTTCCAGTGATAAATTTGTTTTGTGGGTTAGACAAGGTGAGATTTTATTGTCAAAAGGCTCTGTAAGCATCTAGAATTTTAAAGAGATCACACAGAGTGGCTTGCAATTGTCTTATTTTGATGTATAGGCTTGCTATATTATTTGAGCTGCTAAGAAAAGACAGAGAGATAGTCCAGATTTAGTTTGGAAGTGGTACACAGGTAAACAGTCCCTCATTGAATACAATATACATCTTTCCTGATAAAGCTATTATCTCCTGTCCCTTTTCATTTTTATTTCCCTGTCTCCTGTCAGTAACTATCTTAGTGAGAGCAGGCTTAAAGCTGGCTGCAATTGATACAACAATTCTGTTAATCTCCTAACACCCTTACCCTAAACTTCCACCCTGTTAAAAAGGTGATAAGCACTTTTTATTCAGGTATAATTTTAAGGTGTGGTCTTTATGCCAGTACTATTTACTGAACACCCATAAAATTTATACCATTCCAACTATAATTCTAAGTCTCACTTCTTCATAAAAGTGAGCATTCCTCCTTCTAAGGTTACGCATTTGAGATAGTCCAACTACAGCCTTTCTGCAGTATCAAATATGGAAGCCTTTGATTTTAAAGAACTTAAAGAAATTTTAATGTCATACTGTAAGAGGAAAGGGGGTCCCTTTGAAGGTGAATTCCCTGAGTCATCATGGTATAATATTCAAAGACAAATGTTAAACCATGATCAAGAATTCAAAAAGAAAACAAATAAAAGAAAATGCCTTTTTATCCAAGGCATGTGCAGGGGGCTCATTAGCATGAAAAAAGACAACTCTGAACTGACTTCTCAGTGTACCCAATTGACCAAAGACCTTGAGGAGGCACAAATTTGCATCTCTATACAAAGAACTCAAGTGATACAAGCCACAAATTTTTTTATAACTGTTAGTGAGCAATTAGAAGCACTTAAACTTGAATTGAGTCACGTTAAGGATCAATTGGCCTCTGTAAGACAAAAGCCAACACGCACTCCCTCAGCTCCTTATGCCTATGACACACCCTATCAACAATGCATACAAGCTACTGACAAACAAAAGAATACTAAAGTATGCATAGTTGGACTTAGAAATGGGAAGAATACAGATGAATCACATGAAGAAATTCATGATAGTTTATCTCAGCCAGAACCCAGCAATAATCAGGATCTCTGTCAGGAGGATAATTCAGATGACTTAGACATGGCACCCAGTACTGAACTCAAAGCACCAGTTAAAGTAATGTTGCAGGAACATTTAAAAGATAGAGATATATAAAAAATAGTTGAGAAAATTGGCACTATGCCTCTTAATGTAAATCAGTGGGTTAAATGGGCGATTGATATTCTGATTCACTGGGGTCTAGGGAAATACAGAAAAAAACAATCAGACTTTGATAGACTTATGCATTTGGCTCTGGGGCCACACTATTATAGAGTTGGCTCTCTCACTCACCCATACCAGTTGGTTAAAAGGGGTACTGAGAAACTATTTCACTGTTCCCCAATGCAAGTATTTAAAATTATTTCACCTCTACCAAATGATACACTGGAACAGTTTGCATATAGAGCCTGGATTTTAAAAGCAGTTCTTAATGAGCAGGAGTCCTGGCCCAAGGCAGAAGATTATGGGGAGAGCATGCATAAGGAATTTTTATTAGAATTGCTATCCCCTGAGATTACAAAACACCTTCTGTTATTTTCTGAAGACCCTGAAGCAACCCCTTTTGATACTTTAATGCTCAGAATTGGGTCTGTTTGGAAGACCCAGCCCTCGCAGGTCATTACAGTATCAGAAGCACGGAAGTGGCAAGCCAATGAATCCTCTCAGTACATAAGAAACACAGACAGAGGACACACACCTAAGTGGCAAGCCGAGGGATCCTCTCAGTACACAAGAAGCAAAGACAGAGGACACACACCTTGGAGAGCACATGGCAGAGGTTCTTTTAGAAACTCCTCAGGTTACATTCCTTTTCAGGAGCTCAAAGCACAGAGAGATGGGCTAGAAAAGGAGAAAACTACATGGGAACAAGACAAACACATACTGCAGATAGAAATAGATAAATTAAAACAGGATTTACAAGCAGCTCAGGACAAACACAAGGCTAGTGCATAGGGGTGTCCTGACCTCTTGAGTTCACATATCAAAATGTCTCAAGCCTTCATAGCCCAGCCTGCCTCCTTTATCTCAGCAGAGGACTCAATTCCAGAGACTCTGGATGATGAAATGGATACAGGCCCAGGACACAATTTAAGGCTTGTAACACCTTTGATACTGGACTCTTGTGCACGCCCCAATGTTATCAGCAGAATAGGGGGTCAGGATAAACTAGCTTTGATTGACACAGGGGCTGGAATTAGTTTTACAAACAGAGCTTCTCCCACTGCAGATCAGAAAAATATGGAAATTTATGAAATTCAAGGAATTAATGACACAGCTTCCAAATGTGTGGCTATCCCAGTTAAATGGGGTATCCCTGTGCACAGTGAACAAAATAAGGAAATGTTGGAAACCACTGCCTCCACTATAGTGAACACACCAAAAGAAATAATTGGAATTGATGTTCTCAACCAGTTAAATTTGGTGGTGGATATGGCTAATCTTAAATTGTGGCAGTATTCAGGAACTTCAAGTGCTTCTAAAACTTTAGTGCATGAAGTGATTCCCATGCAGTTAGCAACTCAGTGCACCAAGGCAGCTCAGCAGTATGATCTGTGTATAATTCCCTCAGAAGTGGCTGATATTCCAGTCTGGGCTCAAGACAAGTTAGATTGTGGGAAAATGCACACAGAAATACTGTTGGAAGGTGAGGATCCTCCACCACAGAAGCAATACCCAGTACCTCATCAGGCTGTAGAACCAGTGACTAAAATTGTGAAGATACTGGAGGAGAGGGGTCTGATTAGACCTATTTTTTCCACATGTAATTCACCAGCCTGGCCGATAGTTAAACCGGGGGGTTCCTTCAGGCTCACTATGGACTTCCGTGCCCTGAATCAAGTTTCAAAATCTGTAGTGCCCGTGGTAGCCTCATACCCTGAAATGATCTCTAAACTGAATCCCAAATGTAAATTTTTCTCTGTTTTAGACATATCCCCAAAGCAATGACCCACTGTACTCAGACAACCATAAACAGGGCTTTCAATCTCTATGCTCCCAGAAACTGGAACGGTCTTCCACCCGACATCCGAGCAATCCCGGAACTAACTAAATTCAGGAGAGCATTGAAACACTACCTCTTCCTCAAATGCTACCCTGATGAACACACACCAACTCCACCGCTCGCAATGTAACCCGACCACATGCAACCTCCCTCATGTATAGTATATAAGTATGGATATCATTCTGTTATCATTACAATTGTAAATAGTTAATACTGTTATCCAAGTTAAGCTACCTGTTATATGTATCACGGTGTTAACCCCCGCCGTAAATACCTCATGTTCCATGTAAACCGCACTGATGTTGAAGAGCGCGGTATATAAGCGAATTAAATAAATTAAATAAATATCCAATGAGTTTTGGAGTCTGCCCCTGGCCCTTGAGTGCCAGTACAAAACAGCCTTTCAGTGGCTGAATAAACAATATGCATGGACTGTGCTCCCACAGGGATATAAGGATTCCCCATCAATATTTCATAAATACATGCAGGAAGCCCTATCACTATTGTCTTGCAGAGATAATATAATTCAGTATGTAGATGACATTCTGATTCAGTCTGAGAAAGCGTAGTTACTCACCTGTAACAGGTGTTCTCCAGGAGCAGCAGGAATCAGTCCTCACTTATGGGTGACGTCGGCGCCGACGGAGCCCTCGCGGAGCAATTTTCCCCAGCTTTCAAAGAAAGCCTTTGGGAATTGCAGCGCGCATGCGCGGTCCTCTTCCCGCCCGAGGGTGCCATCTTAGCCAGTCAGATGACATAGCTAAAAAGACAGCATAAAAATTTGCAAAAAAACTAAAACAGACGATTGCAACTCCAAGGGGAGGAGGAAGGGTTGTGAGGACTGATTCCTGCTGCTCCTGGAGAACACCTGTTACAGGTGAGTAACTACGCTTTCTCCAGGACCAAGCAGGAAGTCAGTCCTCACTTATGGGACTCCCAAGCTCAAGGCTACCGGAGACCCTAAGCACAAAAATGAGCTCCCTCTAGCTCAGCAGCACAGAAGGAAAGAATCTTCGCTGAATGATTACCCACCGGGATGGGGGGTAGGAGTTGCTCAGACCTCAAAGAGATTACGGAGGACTGCCTGTCCGATGGGGGGTAGGAGTTGCTCAGACCTCAAAGAGATTACGGAGGACTGCCTGTCCGAAAGCACTGTCCCTGCGGGACTCCCTCTCGAGACAGTAATGGACCGCAAAAGTCTGGCTCGAAGACCAAGTAGCGGCCCGGCAGATGTCTGCCAGCGGAACAGAGCGGAGGTAAGCCACTGACGTAGCCTTTGCCCGAACGCAATGAGCCGTGACTCGACCTTCCAAGGAGAGTCCGGCTGCCCCATAAGCCCAAGTGATACAGTCCGCAACCCAGATGGACAGAGTACGCTTGGAGACCGGGAGCCCCAATTTATTGGGGTCAAAAGACACAAAAAGCTGAGCAGCTTTACGGTGCTCCCGCGTACGGTCAAGGTAGAAGTTCAAAGCCCTTCTACAGTCCAGGGTATGGAGGACCGTTTCAGCTCGGCTGGAGTGTGGCCTGGGAAAGAAGGTTGGAAGCACCACCTCCTGATTGATGTGAAAAGGGGAGACCACTTTTGGAAGAAATTTTGGGTGAGTCCGTAGGACTACCCTATTTTTGTAGAACCGAGTGTAAGGGGGATCAGACACGAGGGCCTGCAATTCACTTACGCGTCTAGCGGAAGTGAGGGCTATCAAGAACAGTGTTTTCCAAGACAGAAAACGGAGAGAGAACAGGTAGCCATAGGTTCAAAAGGCGGACAGGTGATCCGCTGCAAAACCACATTCAGGTCCCAGTCAGGCGCTGGCGGGCGCAGAGGTGGTTTAAGTAGAAGGAGACCTCGGAGAAACCTCGCTACGAGAGGGTTGCTGGAGAGAGGTCTGCCGTCCACCGGCACATGATGTGCCGAAAGAGCACTGAGGTGAACTTTGACGGAGTTGGACTTAAGTCCCAGATTAGAGAGGTGTAGCAAGTACTGCAAGATCACCGACACCGGGCAGGAGAAGGGATCCTGAGACTGTTGGGTACACCAAACGGAAAAGCGACGCCATTTAAGGGCGTAGCATTTGCGGGTAGAAGGCCGTCGCGAAGCCAAGACGACCTCCTTCACCTCTGCCGGCAGGAGAAGGGGAGCAAGGACTACCCTCTCAGCAGCCAGGCCATTAGGTTGAGAGACCTGAGGTTGGGGTGTAGCAGAGACCCCTGATCCTGAGTGAGGAGATCCGGTTGAAACCCTAGAGGGAATGGATCCTCCACCGCTAATTGCAGCAGGAGTGGAAACCACGGCTGTCTGGGCCAGCGAGGGGCCACCAGGATCATGAAGGCTTTGTCTCGGAGAACCTTGAAAAGAGTCCGAGAGACTAGCGGGATGGGAGGGAAAGCGTACAGAAGGCTTCCCGACCAGGAGAGTAGAAAAGCGTCCGCCGCAACCCGAAGGGGGTGGGGCTGACGAGAGCAGAAGCGAGGAAGTTGCCGGTTGTGAGGACTGGCAAAGAGATCCACCGTGGGGAGGCCCCACTTTAGAAAGAGCTTCTGAACTACCAAGGGATCCAGACGCCACTCGTGCGGCTGGAGGATCCTGCTGAGTTTGTCCGCCAGGTAATTCTCTTGGCCTGGGAGATAAACTGCCTTGAGGAGAATGCCGTGACTGACGGCCCAAGAGCAGAGCTTCTGTGCCTCCCGGCAGAGGAGGAAGGAGCCCGTGCCCCCTTGCTTGTTCACGTAGAACATGGCAACTTGATTGTCCGTCTGGACAAGGACGGACTGGTGAGAAGTCAGGTGGGAGAAAGCCTTGAGAGCCAGGCGGATCGCCCTGAGCTCCAGGAAGTTGATCTGCTGAGCAGACTCCCACGTGGTCCAGAGGCCCTGAGTACGTGCCCCTTGGCAATGCGCACCCCAGCCCAGGAGGGATGCATCCGTTGTCAGCACCCGGGTCGGCTGAGGAGACTGGAAAGGCATTCCGAATGTCAGGTTCGGCTGCTGAAGCCACCACCGGAGAGACGAGATCAGCGGCTCGGAGACGCACACTAGGTCTGCTAGGCCGCCTGTGGCTTGTCGCCACTGCTGGCGGAGACACCATTGAGCAGGCCGCATATTCAGGCGGGCATTGGGGGTCACATGGACGGTGGAAGCCATATGGCCGAGTAGTCTCAGGAAGCGCCTGGCGGAGACCAGGGGCTGGCTGCGAAAACGGTCGGCTAGGTCCATGAGCCGTTGAGCCCTGTCGAGCGGTAGGTATGCTCGTGCCTGAGGAGTGTGCAGTCTTGCGCCGATGAACTCGAGATCCTGTGAGGGGAGCAAAGTGGACTTTGCGAAGTTTATAACAAAGCCCAAGTGCTGCAGAAGAGTCACCGTGCGGCGCGTGGCGCTGGTGACCTCCAGAGCGGACGCTGCTCTGATGAGCCAGTCGTCGAGGTACGGAAAGACATAGAGGCCGTGAAGCCGGAGATGGGCCGCCACCACCGCGAGGCATTTTGTGAAGACCCGCGGTGCGGAGGACAGGCCAAAGGGCAGTACCCTGTACTGGTAATGATTTCCTGCCACCACAAACCTTAGGTATTGTCGGTGGCTTGGGTGGATGAGGATGTGCGTGTAGGCATCCTTTAGATCCAAGGAGCATAGCCAATCTCCCTGCTGGAGGTAGGGCAGAAGGATTCCAAGGGTAAGCATCTTGAACTTCTCTCGCACGAGGAACTTGTTGAGGTTGCGCAGGTCCAGGATGGGTCTGAGGCCTCCTGTTCTCTTTGGTATCAGAAAATACCTGGAGTAAAAGCCTTGACCTTTCAGGTGGTGGGGCACCGGTTCCACCGCCTGTTCCTGTAGAAGACCTGCTAACTCCTGAAGGAGTAATTCCCTGTGCAGAGGGGGTCGTGGAGGTTCTCCCGGAAAAAAGGAGGGAGGGACCTGGTGGAAGTGGAGAAGATAGCCTTCTCGCACGACTTGAAGCACCCAGGCATCTGAGGTGACGCTGGACCACCTGTGGGCGAAGTGAACCAGCCGGCCTCCGGTGCTGGGAGGAACCAGCGGGGGGGGGAGAGGCTATGCTTAGTGAGTCAAAAACCCCCACCCTGCTGAGCAGGGGCTGGTGGCGCAGGCTTGGGGACTTGCTGCCTACGGGACCCGTTACCCCGTCCCTTGGCCTGCTGGCCCTGTTGGGGAGCTGCAGGGGCCTGATAATGGGGGTATTGTTTGTAGGCAGCCGCCTTCCTCGGGTAAAAGGACTTTTTTCCCGAGCCCTTCTTTTTCTGGGAAGGGGCGGAGGTCTTCCTAGAAAGCCTGGTCCGGGTGAGAGTCTCAGTCTCAATTTGTGCAGCCTTTTCAGCCATGGGCTTGCCAAAGAGGTTCTCGCCTCGGCAGGGGACATCGACCAACTTGTCCTGCACCCAGGGCTCAAGGTCGGACGACTGAAGCCAAGCCTGTCGGCGGGCACCGATGCCGGCTGCGGCCACTCGAGCCGATGCTTCAAAGCCATCATAGGCTGCTCGGGACATGAACTTTGAGCATTCCCGAATGCCAGTGGACAAGGCCAGGAACCTCCGCAAGGGTTCCTCGGACAAACCAGCGGAGAATCCGGCTAGCTCTTTAGCCAGGTCTCGGAGATACATGCCCATGTATAGCTGGTAGGTCTGGACACGACACGCAAGCATAGAGCCCTGGAAACACTTCTTACCAAGGCCATCCAGGTTACGGGCCTCCCTGCCAGGAGGCACCGAGGAGTGCATCTTCTGGCTCTTAAGACGATGCATGGCCGATTCCACTACCATGGAATGGTGTTGTAGCTGTGCCTCTTGAAAGCCAGGGCTCTTGCGGACTCGATAGATAGAATCGACCCGCTTGCTCAGGACCGGCGAGGAGGCCGGACTCTCCCACATGCGGAAGAGTAGTCGTTCCAGCATAGGAGGAACCGGTACAGTAAAGTGTTCCCTTGCGGGAGAGTCATACTGGAGGGCGTCGAGCTCTTCGGCTCGAGGCTCCTCCTCGGGGTCCGCAGGGAAGGCCAAAGCCTTGGCCATATCCCTGACGAAGTCCGAGAACCGGGCATCCTCCGGGGGGGACTGCTTCCGAGGCTCGGACTCCGGTGAGTCCGAGGGGACACACCGAGTCCGGAAAGAATCAGGCGACTCTTCCTCTTCAGACTCCCAGACCGACTCCGACGAGGACTCGGTGGGGTCGGCCCGGGCAGGGCGCGGCGTCTGCCGCCCCGACGCCGAGGGAGTAGGCGTCGGCGACCTCGGTCCCGAACGGGAGGCCGAGGGTGACCTCGACCGAGGATCGACTCGAGTTCGCATCGACTCGAGGATCGGCTCGGTCTCCGGGGTCGACTTGGACGTCGACGTCCCGGCGGTCGGGGCAGCGACGCCAGCGAAGCCAGCGAGCAGTGCCCGCTGCTGGTCCATGAAGGCAGACAGTCTGCTCTCCAAGGCCGTCAACCTGAGTCTGAGCTCAGGTGACCCAGCAGCCCCCGACTCGGGCCCCGACGGCGTCGGGCCCGACGTCGGCTGTCGCGGAGGGGAGTCCAGGAGGACCACAGGACTTACCCGAACCGGCAGCTCCGACTCCAGGCGAGGTCGCTTCGTGAGGTGCTCCTTCTCCAAGGACCCGGGACGGCTATCGGGGCTATGCGACCTGGCCCTCGCGGAGCCAGGAGCGTCCACCGACGCCGCCCTCGCGGGTTTCACCTGACGTCGATGGTCCCCGGAGGGAGAACCCCTGTCGGAGGAACTCCGGCGATGGTCCGAGCTGGAACCCTTGGACGCGGAGGCCTCCGACGAAGTCCGGGTACGGCTGGGGTCAGCGAAGATTCTATCCCGCTGATGCCGCCGACTTCTCAACGCTTTGGAGGACATTTTGCCGCAGGGCCCACAGATCATTTCTTCATGATCCGGGCCCAGGCAGCGGAGGCAAAAGTCGTGTGTGTCAGTTAGTGACATATTTCGGTCACACTGACCACACCGCTTAAAACCACTGGCAGCCATCGGGGGAAAAAGGGGCCCAGCGAGGTCAAAGGACCGGGCTGCCAGGGAAAAACCGAAAACGAAAGCTGACTAAGTCAGAAAAACCGAAAAAAGGACGAGGACTCGTGACCGGCGTCGCGAGTCCAGGCGGGAAAAAGACCGGCGTCGAACCGAAGGAAAAAGAAATAAAATTATGAAGAAATATCAACTTTTTCGCGGGGACACGACGGGGACGTCTGTAGGGCTCCGCGGAAAAAAGAAGACTGGCTAAGATGGCACCCTCGGGCGGGAAGAGGACCGCGCATGCGCGCTGCAATTCCCAAAGGCTTTCTTTGAAAGCTGGGGAAAATTGCTCCGCGAGGGCTCCGTCGGCGCCGACGTCACCCATAAGTGAGGACTGACTTCCTGCTTGGTCCTGGAGAATGAAGCCGTACACTGGAATCATGTAAGAGAAGTTTTAAAAGCCCTCTTACAAGCTGGTCTTAAAGTTAATCCTGCCAAGGCTCAACTGTGCAAATCACAGGTTTCCTTTTTAGGGGTTACTATTGGCCAGGACGGTAAATCTGTAGATTCTCAGAGGATAGAGCTGATACAGAAACTTCCACTTCCTACAGATCAGAAATCACTCCAGTCATTTCTAGGGCTCACTGGTTTCTGTCGTGACTTCATGCACAATTATGCTGAAGTGGCAGCTCCACTTTACTCCCTGCTAAAAAGTAAAAGTTATGCTTGGGAGGAAGGACATACAGACGCTGTAACTAAATTAAAACACATTCTGACTTCTGCTCCTGTTCTTGCACACCCAGATCACACACAACATTTTTTCCTGTACCCTGTAGTTGGAGAGAACAGTATAGGTGCAGCTCTAACACAACGCTTAGGAGGAGTAGATCGCCCTATCTCTTTCTGTTCCAGAGTTCTCACTTCTCCTGAACTCAAAATGGGAAACTGTGAAAAACATGTACTGGCTTCCTATGCTGCTATGCAGAAATTTACATACATCATTGGTGCTCAAACCACATACATATGCAGCCATCACACCCCCCTCAAATTCATTGTAGAAGGAAAGTTAGCATGTAGCAAGATTAGGACGGAGAGAATAGTCCAGTGGACTCTCATGTTGCAAGCACAGAATGTAAAGTTTGAATTGTTGAAAGAACCTAACGTGCAAGTGGCTGGAATCTTGCTGGAGGGGCAACCTCATGACTGTCAGTCCTCACACCCAGTGCCCCTAATCACATGATCTTTAGGGAACTAGGACTAGACAAATTTTCACCTTTTCTTCCTACAGTATATATTGATGGTAGTAGCCAATGTGAAGGAGGCAGGCGACTAGCAGGTTTTGCAATTGTACAATTGGACCCAAATAACCAAGTGGTACTGCAGAGACAGTATTCCTGTGGGTCAGCGTCAGCAGAGTACTGTGAGCTGGCTGCTTTTGTAGCTTGTATGCAACAATATCAGGATTCACACCCAGAGATACAAATCATTTTAGATTCTGATTATGTCTTTAAAAGTGCCATTGCCCTGTTACCCTGGTGGCTGGCAAATAAATTTAAATCTACAGATGGGTCCACAGTGAAAAATTCATCACTGTGGACTATGGCACAAGAACTGAGTGAGAAGTTTCAGAGAGTACATTTAGTTAAAGTAAAGGCACATAGGAAGAAAGGCCCTTTAGTGAAAGGAAACACATTAGCAGATTCACTAGCCAAGGAAGCATGCCATGTAGGCCTCATATGGCCCTGGTATGAGCAGACACGCATGGTTGCTATTGCTACACGTTCCACAGATTACGATCAGATAATACCACCAGATTACTTTGTAGCACTGCAGACAAAAGACCCTGAGCTTTCCAATTTAAGGAAGCTTGTGCAGGACGCCCCAGATAACCTATATCAGCACACACCCTTTCTCACACTCGCTATAGAGAAAGACATTCTATGTGCAAAAAGAGAGGAAGGCTTGGTTATAGCTATCCCTAGAGCTCGAGGTAAAGAATGGATGCATTGGGTTCATGGTGCAGGTCCTATGGGACACCTTAAAGCAGAAGAAATGCAGACTATCCTCAATAGGTTGGTACTGACTGTTGTTGATTCCTTTTCTCATTGGGTAGAAGCATTCCCTGTCCCAGATCAAACTGCTCGAACCACTGCAGAAATCCTAACTATGCAATTTTTTACACGCTGGGGCATTCCCAAGACTATTGATTCTGATAATGGTCCTGCATTTGTTTCTCAGCTCATCAAGGAATTGTTTGATTTTCTAGGCATAGAACAACAACTCCACATTCCGTACCATCCACAGGCAGCAGGGCAGGTAGAAAGAATGAATCAAACAATTAAGGTCCACCTCAGCCCTATGCTTAATCTGACCAGGAAAAATTGGGATCTGGTGCTCCCTTTAGTCCTTATGGGTATCAGAGCTAATGTCTGTAAATCCACAGGTTTTGCACCCTATGAAGCCTTAATGGGAAGGCCAATGCAACGGTGGGAAAATATGCTGAGTCCTTTTCTTCCAGAGGACCAGACCGTAATTCTCACCAATGAGTGGATGAAATCCCTGCAAGAACATCTAAAAGAAATTCAGACCTCTGTGCTAGCTAACACAGAAAAAGCTAGAGATTATTTGCAGGAGGTACATGCAAAAGGTTCTGATTTAAGACCCCTCAAGGTTGGGAGTAAAGTGATGATTCTGAGACCTAGACCAAACCTCCCCTTTGGAACTGCAAAGTGGGAAGGACCGTACTTAGTTACTGATACCTTAGGCCCAAGCCTATACCAGATCCTAATGCCTGACAACCAGCAGTACTGGAAACACATCACCCAGTTAAAACCATATGGGTAAAACGTGTTTTATCAGTCTTTGTTTTCAGACACCACCTGAAGACAGCACGGACAGCTGCTTTCTGAAGACAGCACGAACAGCTGCTTTCTGAACAAAAGTCGCTTGAGGACGGTAACTATTTACTCCTGCTGTATAGTTGACATGTGTTTAATAGTTATGTAAAAATTATTAATTTTTTTTTGTTTTGTTGTTACATAGTATAAGTGGGGAGCATTAGTTTACTCCCTAGTAGAGTGAAACAAGTTTACTTGTATTATGTCTCGGTTTCCTGTTGTTCTTGTATCTGCTCTCTTCTACTCAAGTCTCATTACAGGAACTATCATCCGAATATGCACGATTGGCTGGGCTAATTCCACAGGTGGAGTGTATCGCTACCAAGAAATACCCCCACCTTTCCTGGAAGGAAAGGATCTGGTCATCCTGAGTTTCTGTTCGGTACAGGACAAGCCAGTGTTCTATTCATTAAACATCACTCAAGTACAGTGGGAGCCACCAGTTTCCACTTCTCTAGAAAGGACACAAGAATTGAGGGCATGCCCAGAACGTTACTTTCTAGGTCCTCCTGCTTTGATTTTGTATAATATTTCCTGTCAGGACAAAGGTACCTGGAAAATAACTTATACATGGGTTGTGAGTGATCAACAGCACATCACTGAGACTTCATTCCTTTTGGATGTATCTTGTTTACCTACCACCCCTCATCCCACCACTTCTGCTCCTCCTGTACTCTACCTTTCTGATATCCACCCATTTCAGGAAGGACATCCCTTTCAGATTAAATATGATGCACCACACGATGTTTTATATGATGTGGAATACCATTTTCTTACTTGGCATCTATTTCCCAAATTGTTTCTAGTTACTCACAAATATCCAAATTGCTCTCAGTTTGTTGCCAACCACATACAAATGCTCAATACTTGGTTTGATATGCAGTCAGTAACACCCCGAGCCAAGCAATTTCGACACAAGCGTGAATTAATTGATACAATTTTAGGTGGCACAGGGACTGCACTGGGTGCCCTTAATATAATTGATATAGAGGTGCTCCATAATAAAATGGGATCCACTGCTCAGCATGCTGCTGATGGTTTTACCTCACAACATATTATTAATGAAGCTTCCTCTAAACTGTCCAATGTAGTTGTAGATACCTTTGCTCTTATATCTCCCATTATAGAACAGAAAATTGTTACCTTAGCACATGCAGAATATAGATTGGGAAAGCATATTTCCTGGGCTCTTGCCTGTGATCAAGTACAGATCGAGCTTATTACTATACTAAAGGAAATTCTGATCACTGCTAAGTTAGGACACTGGCCGCCATCTCTCATTCATATGGCTAGTACCAAAATACCGGAATTTGCTATAGCTCACCTTGATTGGTGGACAGTTAGTGCTCCCATTTGTTCACCACAAGGCTGCTCTATCTGTACTTTGATCCCATGGTCAGGACAACACACAGTTATTTATCCTATGGTTAATATTGGGGTGCAGTTTGATAATATGCTTATGTATCCTGTGGACCATCTCACATGGGTGCAGCCACTGGACGACACTTGGACTTCATTCAAGCCGATGGACCCCAGTTTGTGTGAGCAGACTACATTTCAGTTCAAGTGTCAACCTCACCAGTTTAAAGAGGCTGACACCTCCTGCTGGAACAATTCCTCCTCTTGCTCCCTGACTGTTAAGCTCTCATATTCCCTGACTACCTCACACAGTTTGTACTACCTTGGAGCTGGACACTTTTGTTTTCATCTGTTCTTTCCCCAGAATGTTTCTTTTTCGATTGCTCCCAGAATGCATGACATTCGCCTTCCCAAGAACACTTTGTTGTACAGTTCAAACTATTTACCAAACAATACCTGGTGCAGTTATATACCACTAGTCTCCCTCACCATTAATGGGACAACTTATTCCACACCGCTGGTTACCAATGACTCTATGGACATTCCAGACTTTATCTCATATGCTGTGCATCCCTTACCACTTGGCATGGGAGAAGAGACACTACATAAACTGCTCAACTTTACAGAACTCCATGCCTATATTGATCACCTTAAAACAACATCCACTGAAGTGAATCACACCATCGCTTATGAGAATGGACACATTCAACAAATTGTTGGACATTTGCTACAAGATGCTCACGTGTCTGTGTGGGAATTGTTATTTGGTTACTCACCTACTGCTGATCATGTCTTTAATGTTTTTATTCACTCTATTATTATTTTAACTGCTGTACAAATATTGCTATGCATTATCGTAATTTTCCTGTGCTGTAAGATGAAGCAAATGTACATATCCTTGCAACGCATGTCATACACATCAACAACATTTTAAGGTAGTTACCCTGAACTTCTCCAGCATTCATCCCTACATCCAGGCTAATTTGGCCTGCTAATTTGGCTAATTTGGCATTTCCTATTACACTGAATACCAGAGTCAGCTGCAGTCTAGTATTGCTTCCTATCCTCACTCATAGCATCCTGGTACCTTTTTGCTTTAGCCTCCTCAAAAATTCCTGCAGACCTTATACACTGTTCACTCTCTCTAAGACGGGCACGGAGGTAGCATATTGGGCCCCCCCCCCCCCCCAGTAGTGGCTGCTCTACCTAAGACACGAGGTTTGGACTCATAAGGAGACTTGTTTATCTCTAGAACACTAGAGACAGTACTGTGCAGGACAGGGGACTTGCTGGACATACCTCCTGTATTAAATACCTTGCTATTAGACAAGCTGCCTACTATCATGTAATGGCAGCTGGGACAGGTACCACAGGCTTGCTTCCACCATTTCCAGGCACAAATAATAAATAAAAATAAAAAAGGTGTGGGAGATGTCAGCATACATTTCATGCAGCTTTGGACTCTTGTGACTTCAGTCTCCAAAGGTAATAGGACAGTTTACAAGATGAGATTAACTCTGACCCCCTGGTGATTTCATTCTCCAAGGCCTGTCTGAAGCCCCTCCTTGCTAAATCAAGAATGGCAGACCTTAAAGGGAGTGGCTAGCAGACCTCAAGGGGAAGGGCTGGAGAGGATTCAATTCACTATAAAGGACAGAAACACTTCCTGTCTCTCTCTCTCTCTCCCACCATCCATCGGACATGAAGGACAGGAGGCTCTGATAATCAATTCCCTTCACCCCTCCCCCGCTCTCTCTCTCTCTCTCTCCCTTGCCATGAGGCTCTGAGCCACATGTTCGGGCCTATCTCTCTCTCTTACACTTCACACATGCACATGCACACACAGATTCATTGATGCACACTGAAAACAGCTCTGTAACAATCACTATATACCTCTGTTCAATACCTATGTATTAAGCCTATTTCTACATAAAAAACCTTTCTCCAAGCCACACCTGTTTGGTTGTCTTATTACAAGCCCTCCTGCTTCTGTGAAGTGAAATGAACCCAGGACCTACAGAAGAATAACTGACCAAATCTTACAGACGCCTAAATTGTTTTCCTGGGTGGTGGTTCCTAATGTGGAACCTTGCATCATGTAACCGTAATTTGGGTTGTTCTTCCCTAAGTGCATAACTTTGCACTTGTCTACCTTAAATGTCATCTGCCATTTCGATGTCCAGTCTCCCAATTTATCAAGGTCCTCTTGCAATTTTCCACAATCCTCTTGGGCTTTTTAACAACTTTGAATAATTTTGTGTCATCTGCAGATTTGATCACCTCACTCGTTATTCCCATTTTCAGGTCATTTACAAAAATGTTAAAATGCAGTGGGCCCAGCACAGATCCCTGGGGTACTCCATTATTCACCTTTCTCCACTGAGAAAATTGGCCATTTAACCCTACTCTCTGTTTTCTATCTTTCAACCAGTTCCTAATGCACAATAGTACGCTGCCTCTTACCCATGGCTTTTAATTTCCCCCATAGTCTCTCATGAGGGACTTCGTCAAAGGCTTTCTGAAACTGAGATATAGTATATCAACCTGCTCACCTTTATCTTCTTGTTTAAGCCCCTAAATGCGTTAAGTGGTTAACAAGTACGTTAAATACATTTTTTAAAATGTGGATCAGAGATCTTGAGTAATTTGAGAAAGTTGCATAAAATTCCTCCGTATGGAACAGAATAATATATCAGCAGCTTCATTATAATATGAATGAGCTAGATATGCAGCATCATTGTCCTGATGTCATCAAAATCTGGAATTGTATGGTGGAAGCATACTGAACATGCTCCTAGCATGATGACAGCTCAAATTATAAGCAAGAAGCCAGAAACACTTGCCCCCATTATCATCAATGAAGTTTATTTTTCTTCATTTAATTCATTTATAAATTATATATCACTGCAGAATTGCAATACAACTTACAGAATAAAAACATATATTAAAACATAATAGCAATTCATCACAAAACCACATAACCAATTCCCCTCCCTCATCCAATCAGCCACAGGAAATAAAACAGGCTTTTCACCCTTCCTAAAATACATGTGATCTTTCAGCAGTTTTAGTTCCGCTGGCAGCTCATTTCATAGCCTAGGTGCCACAGCAGAAAACATTCGATTCCAGGTTCACTCTATACCAAGGATTCTCAACGCAGTCCTCGAGACACACCCAGCCATTCAGGTTTTCAAGATAACCACAGTGAATATGCAGATCTGCGTGCACTGCCTCCTCTGTATGCAAATCTCTCTCATGCATACTCATTGTGGTTATCCTGAAAACCTGATTGGTTAGGTGTGTCCCAAGGACTGGATTGAGAACCCTGCTCCATACAAACCACTCATAGATCAGGAACAACCAGAAGACCTGTGGTGGTCACAAAGGAACATAAGGATTCAGCTCTTCTACCAAACATGAGGGGGCCATACTGTGAAGCACTTAAGGCCCGATTCCATCCCCGATGCTGGGTGTTGGAGTTAGTGATGAGGTCCAGTTCAATGGTGGAGCTGGATGTGATGGTTTTGAACTGGAGGTCCTGTTTGGTGATTATGAGTACACCTCCACCTCTTTTGAAAGTTCTGGGGTGGTTAAAGAGTTGGTAGGATGGGATGGCCAGTTGGTTTAGAAGGACTGTTTCACATTTGCATGATTCCATGATGTACAATATGTCAGGGCAGTTGTCCTTGATATAGTCAACCAGGATGGGGATCTTGCTGTGGATAGAACATGTGTTGATAAGGGCACAATTGAATGTTTGGGTAGGAAGTGTGTGGTTGTGGTTTGGTGGGATGGCATGACAGGGAACTGGCTGGATGTTGATTAGGTTATAGGTGTTTCTGTCTCTCATACTGGGGAAGAGAAGTTGAAGTCTGCTGTGGTATGGTTGGTGTATGATGAGAATGAAGGAAGGAGTAGTAAGTGCAGAAGAGTGTGTAGAGCAGTGGTTCTCAACCTTTTTTGTACCATGACCCCTTTTACCATTGGTCAACTTGTGGTGACCCCCAATGATAAAATCAAATGCGTCTCTTTTCCTTTACCGTTAACGCATTGTCGCTGTAATCATTTGTTGAATTAATATATTATAGGCCTTTGCAATATGTTTTTATTTATAAAATTTACTTATTTAAACCACAATAATTAATCACAATAACAAGTAACAATATTTGATTTTAAAATTATGATGATTTTGTAGTCAAATCACTAATATGAAATAAAATTATTTTTTCAACCTTTGTTGTCTGACCAATTTATTCTCTGATCATGCTGGTCCCGATCTGAGGCTTCTGCTTTCCTGTCTTCTCTTAGCTCTCTTTCTGTGGTCTATGGTCCATCTGCCATTTCTTATCTCTTCTTTCGTTTTCTTCACTTCTTTCCAATAGCCTATTTCCAGTCCCAGTAACCCTCCCCAGTATCAGCCCCTTTCCAGTCCTCACTCTCAGTACCTTCCAATGTCAACTTGCATTCCCATGACAGCCACTGGTGTCCATTCCCGTCCATTCCCTTCCAGTCCCCCTCCTTCCCCACTGAGCAGTCCCTTCTAGTACAAATACCATGGCATCCCCTCTCAGATCCACTCTCTTCCAGTTCCATTCTCCCATCCCCTCTTATCAGCCCATTTGTAGCCTTAGCCCCCAGTTTTCTTCCAGGGCCAGCAGCTCTATCCTCCCCTCCCCACAATCAGCCCATTCCCAGTTGCAGCCCCCCAATCAGCTCGCTTCCAGTGCTAGTCCCCCCTCAACCCCATTTCCAGTGCTAGCCTCCCCTAATCAGCCCAATACCAGTCCTACTCACCCCATCAGCTCATTACCAGTCCTAGCCTCCCCTAATCAGCTCATTTCCAGTGCTAGTCCTTCCTGAACCCCATTACCAGTGCTAGCCTCCCCTAATCAGCTCATTTCCAGTGCTAGTCCCTCCTCAACCCCATTACCAGTGCTAGGCTCCCCTAATCAGCCCATTACCAGTGCTAGCCCCCCATTAGTCCATTACCAGTCCTACACCCCTATCAGCACATTACCAGTCCCATCCCCCCCTAGATCAGTCCATTCCCAGTCCTAGCCTTCCCTAATCAACCCATTACCAGTACTAGCCCCCCCATCTGCCCATTATAATCCTAACCCGCACTGTCTCTCCCCTCTGTCCAGCATTTATTGCCCGTCTGTACAGTATGTCCCCCTGTCTCTTTTCTTTGTCCATGTCAGCCCCCCTCCCTCCATCCATGTCAGCCTCCCTCCCTCCATGTCAGCCCTCCCCTCCCTCCTTCCCTGTCCATGTCAGCCCCCCTGTCCATGTCAGCTCTCCCTCCCTCCATCCATCAATGTCAGCCTCCCCTCCCTCCCTCCATTCATGTCAGTCCCCGCTCTCTCCATGTCAGTCCCCCTGTCCATGTCAGACCCCCCGCCCTCCCTCCCTCCATCCATCCCTCCATGTCAGTCCCGTTGCAGGTTCCCTGTCCCCTCCTCCCCTCTTCCTGTCTGCCTGCTGCTGCCCTGCTGTTCTTCTACAGCCGCGGCTCCCTGTCTCTTAGGGAACCGCGGCTATACCTGTAAAGCCGTTGCGGAGCCTTCCCGTCTCTCGACGGGCTCCGTGCAGCATTGTCCCACCTCCAAAGGAAGTGGTAAACAACTTCCTTTGGAGGCGGGACAATGCTGCACGGATGGAGCCCGTCAAAAGACAGGAAGGCTCTGCAACGGTTTTACTGGCATAGCTGCGGTTCCCTAAGAGGCAGGGAGCCACGGCTGCATTAGAAGGGACTGGGAGGCGGTGACTTTGCCGCTGCTGAGAAGCAGACTCAGCAGCGGCAGCAACTTGGGTGCTTTTTTTTTTTAACGGCGGAGTGAGGTGAGGCGACCCCCGCTAAATCCTGTGGCGACCCCCGTGGGGGTCGCGACAAACAGGTTGAGAACCGCTGGTGTAGTGTAAGGATGAGAATGCCAAGAAGCAGGGCCGGCCCGTCCATTGAGCAAGAATGTTTTTTGCACAGGGCCCCGCGTTTCAGGGGGCCCCGCGCAAAGAACATTCTGCTTTTTTAAAAATGACTTTAAAAAAAAACCTGGCTCTGGCTGCTGCCGCTGCCGCTACCACTGCAGCAGCGGCAGAATGGAGTGTCCCGCGGGGCCTCCCCTTCTCGTTCAGCCCCTCTGCAAAGGCTTTGAGATTCGCGAAGGGAGAAAGTCTCCCTCGCGTCTCTGTTAAGCCCGCAGGGGCTAATGGGAAATTTCCCATCTGCCCCTTTAGACGCGAGGGGCTGATGGGAAATTTCCTATTAGCCCCTGCGGGCTTAACAGAGACGCGAGGGAGACGCTCTCCCATCGCGAATCTCAAAGCCTTTACAGAGGGGCTGAACGAGAAGAGGAGGCCCCGCGGGACACTCCATTCTGCCGTTGCCGCGGTGGTAGCGGCAGCGGCAGCAGCCAGAGCCAGTTTGTTTTTTTAATTTTGCCATAAGCCCGGGGGGGGGGGGGGTGTTAAGCCTGGCAAGGGGGGGTGTTAAGACTGGCAAGGGGGATGGGGATGGGGGGTTAAGACTGGCAAGGGGGGGTTAAGACTGGCAAGGGGGATGGGGATGGGGATGGGGTTAAGACTGGCAAGGGGGGTTAAGACTGGCAAGGGGGATGGGGATGGGGGGGTTAAGACTGGCAAGGGGGGGTTAAGACTGGCAAGGGGGATGGGGATGGGGGTTAAGACTGGCAAGGGGGGGTTAAGACTGGCAAGGGGGATGGGGATTTAAGACTGGCAAGGGGGGGTTAAGACTGGCAAGGGGGATGGGGATGGGGATGGGGGGTTAAGACTGGCAATGGGCTGGAGGGGTTAAGACTGGCAAGGGGGGGGTTAAGACTGGCAAGGGGGATGGGGATGGGGGGTTAAGACTGGCAAGGGGGGGTTAAGACTGGCAAGGGGGATGGGGATGGGGGGTTAAGACTGGCAATGGGCTGGGGGGGTTAAGACTGGCAAGGGGGATGGGGATGGGGGGTAAAGACTGGCAATGGGCTGGGGTGGTAAAGACAGGAAAGGGGGGGTTAAGACTGGCAAGGGGGAAGGGGATGGGGGGGTTAAGACTGGCAAGGGGGGGTTAAGACTGGCAAGGGGGATGGGGATGGGGGGTTAAGACTGGCTATGGGCTGGGGGGGTTAAGACTGGCAAGGGGCTGGGGGCTGTCTGGAAATGGGGCGATGGTGTTAGGACTGGTAATGTGCTATGGGGGGTTAGGACTGATAATGGGCTATGGGGGGCTAGGACAGGAAATGGGCTGATGGGGAGGGGTTAGGACTTGAGGTGGGCTGATGTGGTTAGGACTGGTAATGGGCTGTGGGCTGATGGGGGGGTTAGGACTGGCAATGAGCTATGGGTGGCTGACTGGAAATGGGCTGATGGGGTTAAGACTGGAAGTGGGCTGATGGGGGGTTAGGACTGGTAATGGGTTATAGGGGGGTTTTAAACTGAAAATGGGGCGCTGGGGTTTAGGACTGGAAGTGGGTTGATGGGGGGCTAGGACTGGTAATGGGTTGGGGGGTTGCTATGACTGGAAATGGGCTGAGTGGAAGGGGAGGCTTGAACTGCAAATAGCTGATGGGGAGGGAGCTTGGAATGGAAATGGGCTGTGAGGGAAGGGAGCTAGGACTGAAAATGGGTGGATGGAGCAGCTAGGATAGGACTGGAAATGGGCTGTTGGGGGGAGGTAAGATTGGAAATGGGCTGTGATGGGGGTTTGAATTGAAATGGACTCATGGAGGGGCTAGAACTGGAGGTAGGCTCATGGGGGCTTGGACTGGAATTGGGCTGAGTGGAGGGGAGCTAGGATTTGACATGGGCTGATGGTGGGGCTAGGAAATGACTAGAAATGGGTTGATGGGGGCTAGGATTGGAAATGAGCTGATGGAGGGACTCAGACTGAAAATGGATGGGGGAGCTAGGACTGGAAATGGGTTAATGGGGGGCTAGGACTGGAAATGGGTTGATGGGGGGCTAGGACTGGAAATGGGTTGATGGGGGGCTAGGACTGGAAATGGGCTGATGCAGGGACTAGAAGGAAATGGATGCTGGGTGAGACTGGAACTAGAAGGGAGCTGATGTTGGGGGAGGATTAGAATGGGATGGGGCTGGGAGAGTAAAATGGAGAGGGGAAAAATATTTTGTGTGGGAGGGATGAAAAATCTACAATTGGCCGGGTATTGGGAGAGTAATTGAGGATGGAGGGGTAAAATTTGAGTGGATGAAATAGGAATGAGGAAAGAGCAAAAGGAGAAAGATTAGTATGTTAAAGCAGATGTAGAGAGAGAGAATGGAAAAAAAAACTAGAAGAGAGAAGAAAGAACAAATGGACAGCAGACGATGGACAGTTAGCAGAAAACATGAAGAAACCAGAAGAAAGTGGCTGGAGCAATTGCAACTGAAAAAAATGCACAAAAGGTAGGAAGATATCTCTTTATTTTGAATTTATTAACTGGAATATGAAAGCTCTGGGAAATGTGCATCATTAACGTCTGCGCTTTGTTTGGTACAAGAGGAAATTAATTTATAGTTTTATTTCTACAGTGGTGTTGTACATTCCAAGTTTGGCTTTTGGGGTTCCCAGTTTAATTATTGTCTTCCTGTTTCTAAATTGTGATTCCTTGTTTGGTGATGGTCTATGTTCTGCATGTGTAACTGAGCTGAGGTATTCTGTTTATGTAATTCCTATTTGACATTGCCACTTGTTCTCTTTGCCCAGTATTCTCTGAAATGTATTGGTTTAATATTTGCAGTGTTGCCTTTTGATAGGTAGGGTATGGTGCTTTGTGAGTCCTGGTAATGCTGTCAGGGTACGGCGGGTTTGCTATGGGTTCTAAATGGGCAGCGTTTGTAGTAGTTCCTAATGTGCCTGGCGGTTGGCACTGGATTATAGTAATGTAGAAATCTTTTAGTCTTTCTTTATCCATACACTCATTAAGAGACATGTTTACTAAAAGTTAGTGTATGGTAACATTATGCAAATATTTATGCAAATAAGGCCACTTATGCAAATTAGGCCCCGCACCGAGTCTCCGCACATGGCCCCGCACCCCCCTTGGGCCGCCCCTGCCAAGAAGTACTGGGAAACTAGGCATGTTGGGATAGAGTGAGAGAAGGCTGTTGTGGGATATCCTGTGGTATGTATATTGGATCGGTACTGGTGGATCTGGTGTAGTTGGTTGTGATTGGTAAGAGTTGTAGGTGGCGTTTGCAGAGGCTTGCTTCTTGGAAGCTGCTGGAAAGGAGGTTCACTGTTCGTGCTATTTGAGGTTGGTAATAGGTGACTGTTGAGATTGCTAACTGGTGAAGTGTTGATTGTGGCACTTTATCAGCCTACCGGAGTTAGTGATGCTGTGCCTGCAGTTAGTTTTGATTCTTCAGTTGAAAAGACAGGCAGCCTACATTGTAGCATCCTCAGTGTTAGATTTTGGGATGTGCTGGTAGCCGCAGAGGTCTTCAGCGGTGAGAGGGAGGGTTTTGATGGAGTTGAGTTTTTCTGGTCTGTGTTGTGGTCCACATCTAAGGGCCACACCAAAGGGCCCTCTGGCGAGGCCCTCAGGCATGGGCGCGCCTTGGGTTTTAAATTTGGTGGCAGCATTGCTCAATTAGTCTGGTAGTGGGGAGCGGGGAGGAGCTCACCTTTCCCGCTCCCTTCTGCTGCTCCGATTGGGCCGGCAGTGTAGTAATGGCTCCTGAGCGCGCCTTGGTTTTAAATTTGGTAGCAGCAGCAGAAGCTCGATTGGTCTGGCAGTAGGGAGCGGGGAGGAGCTCACCTTTCCCACTCCCTTCTGCTATTCCAATCAGGCTGGTGGTGTAGCTTTAATGAGGAAAGTATTTTTTAAATTGCAAGAGATTCATCAAATTAGATCTAACTTTGATACTGATCATTTGAAAGTTTTGGTCCATGCATTGTTGTGTCGCAATTGGATTATTGCAACATAGTTTACTTAGACATTGCTAAGAAAGTTTTATTGCATCTGCAAGTGTTACAAAATATAGCAGCTAAGCTCATTTTTAATAGGAAAATATATGATAGGACTCCACCCTACCTTAAGAAATTGCATTGGCTGCCAATATCGGCCAGAATTACTTTTAACTTGCTTTGCTTTGTATTTAAAAGATTAGTGTTATTATATTCCTGCCTACATGGGAGACATTATGTTGTTTAATACAACCCCTTGTAATGTCCCCATTATTGAAGAGCCTGTCTTTGGCCATTCCATCAATGATAAATATTAAGTTCAAGAGGTCATTGAATAACTTATGCTGCTGCTGTGGATTGGAATGGGTTGCCTGTAGAGATTAGGAAATTCTCAAATCACTGGCGTAAATTCCACCCAAGCAGCCTCCGCAATGCAGGGGGCCCAGGCAAAGGCGGCAGCAGCAGCGCAGCAAACTTACTTTAACAGGTTTGCCACACTGCTCTGCTCTTGTAAGTTTACCATGGGGAATGCAGTCCGGTGGCTGTTCCCCACTGGGCTGAAGTCTTGCAAGACTTTGGTCTAGCAGGGAACATTCACTGGACCCATGTTCCCCGCACCAAATTTACAAAAGAGGAGCAGCGCAGCAAACATGATAAAGTAAGTTTGCCACACTGCTGTTGCCGCCGCCGCCACATGGGGGGGCCCGCATGGGGGGGGGGGCTTGCCACTGCCATGACAATGGGGGACCCTCAGCAAAATTTTGCTTGAGAGCCCTTTATTGTAATTTATGCCACTGTCTCAAATTATATGGGTTTTTGACAGTTACAGAAACAAACTTATTCAGGAGATTCTTTGTTAGTTAGGAATCCCGAACAAGAATATGAAATGAAATTGTAAGGGTTGTATTGTGCTTTAAGTACTCTTTTAACTGCTGTAACCCACCTTGAACGTGGAGGTGTAGGCGGGATATAAAAGGATGTATTAAATTAAATTAAATATTTTATGTGCTGCTTTATATTGCACCAGCTGACAGCACTGTAAAAACCTCTTTGGCAGACCCAATGTAACTGAGCCGCAGGTGTCCAATCTAGAAATAACGAAAGCTTGGACCACCACTGTTAGCTCCTTTAGAAATTACAATGGCTGTAGTTCCCCAGCATGGATGAGAGAAAGTCAGCTTTGTCCTAGTCCCTATATGGGACTGTATAGTTAGACTGTCTAGAATCAAACCATTATCCATTATTGTCAGACATTCATCTTCCTTATCGAGCATAATGGGATAACCACCTGCACATCATAAGCATGTGCCCCTCCCTTCCCTGCCAAGAAATAACTCAGAGGGGCCACAAACAACATATTAAAAAGGAACAAGGAAAAAACAGACCCCTAAGGGACTCTAACAAAACAATCCATATCGACACACATCTGAAAGGGATAAAGACAGCCACTGTCACTTATCCTGGCAGCCTTCAACTGATACAGAAGAATAACATGATGAATCATGTCAAAAGTGGCCAATAGATCAAGACAAACAACCAGCGCATTCCTGAAGATCATCTAATAATGCTGATAAGGCCTCTGTGCTATGAAATTAAATGATCAGTAGTAGTAGAAATTCTCTAAATCTGTATTGAAATTTATCTAGAAATGATGTCATATTCAGGAAATCAAACAAGCGCAGCTCCATAATTTTCTCCAGAAAAAGTAAATGCACCTCCAACCCTTATTTATCATTTTGTCAAGAGCAATTGAGGTTTCTTTAAGGACAGGCAAACAATTGCTGTTTTCAGAACTGTTGGAAATCTCCCTGATTTCAAAGAACTATTCAAAATATCTACTAATCAATTATTTAAATGTAGTCTGAAGTACTCACACGGCTCATCTTTATTGGAATCAACAGATAGATGAAAGATGACTGTGTTCTGTTTGTTATTCTATTTCTTGCATTATGGATATGCATAGGCAAAAAAACACTCAGTTTGTTTTCAGATTATTTAGACATTTAGAGGATTATGGATGCAAAATTTGGACTGTGAAAAAGATAAACAGGAAGAAAATTGATGCCTTTGAATTATGATGCTGGCGAAGAATACTGTGTATACCATGGACTGCCTGAAGAACAAATCAGTCAGTACTAGAGGACATCAAACCAAAGCTTTCTTTAAATGCTCAGATGACATGACTTTGACTTTCATACTTTCGACACATCATGCAAAGAGAGAGACGTTATGCTTGGCAAGGTTGAAGGTCAACCCAAAAGAGGAAGACCAGCAAAGAGATGGATCGATACAATAACAGCAGCTATGGATGCCACTCTATCAACAATGAGTCACCTGAGTGAAGACCGAATACAGTTTAGGACAGCTATACAGAGGGTCACCACGAGTTGACATCGACTCAATGCACTTAACAAAGTGCTCTATCCATTAGGCTGCTGCTCTTCCACTCCACAGCTACAAACTCTGCACCTACACTGCTTGTTCCCCCATGTGTTGAAATAATAAAACACTACAAAGCAAAACCACACAGAGTAAACAGCAAATTGCATAGAACAACATACTCCCAGACCCAAAACACTTCATATACACAAAAATTCACATATCAAAACTCTATAATGGTCTGCAAGATCCCAGGAATAAAAAAAACTTAGAATAGACTACCTAGCTACAAAAACAGTGAGTGCCTCATTGAAACTGGGGAGAAAAAGCCTTAGGATAACGTCTCTTCCCACTATGGGGCAAAACAAAGCCGTAGGAGAAAAGATGAGCTCAACATCATCGACTTAAAAAACTCACCCTTTTTTATTGTTATTGTTTTAAAAGATTATGCAATTTAATAGAAGGTATAAAAAAGTACTCTTTACTGTACATACTAATTCCACAAAAGGCAACTCAAACTAATAAGCTAATTAACATTTACATCTAAGCTGCTGTACAGCATTAAAAAAATGAGCCCAAATATAGATCATAAAATGCCCTGGCGGGGACACATTCTTGTCTTAAAGCCGCAGACTGCTGGCTGTAACATGACCTCCAGTAACTCTCTCCAACTTGCCGCAGAAAGCCGCTAACACGGTAACTCACTGTCAATGGCTAGCAATACTTTTTGCCGTCTTTCTACCAAAACTGTTAATGCGGTAACTCACTGCCAATGGCTAGCAATACGTTTCTCCTTCTTCAGTTCCAACAAAGATCTTTGTTTCACTTTCATGGGCTTCTTCAGGGACAGAAATGGGGCCAGGGCATTGACAGTCATATAAAATTAGTGGGCTCACAGGCCAAGTTCCTTAGTACAAATTTCCATAAAATGGGCAACAATTGCCTTACTGTAACATTCACTGCCATTGCCAAAATTTCAGGTTTTAACCTAGTCAGAGTCACAGGTAGTGCAGCTGTCAAGTGGCAAGAAATGGAAATTACACTTACCTGGTAATTGTGGTTCCTTGAGTAACTCCAGTTTAGTCCTCCACCTCTGGGTTTTGCACCTCTTCCTGCAGCTTGGAGACTGGGCATGTCAAAAAACTGGATGTAGCCTGCGGGTCTCTCCCATCAGCCCCAGTGAACTATTGACAAAGCAGACTCAAAGGAACAACAAATAAGTAGCTATTCTATTCATTTTAACTTTAGAAAAATTGGCCTTATAACAACCAACTATATATCATGTAAGTTCCCGCCAAAGAAAAGTACCTTTTCCCTTGCATCGCTTCCTTTTCTTTGTTGTTATACATAATAATAGATCAGAAAGAATGAGAATAACAGCAAGGAACAGCAAAAACATACCTACCGGTAATCATACATGTGTCCCCACTGAAACTTCACTGCCAACTACACCCTCCCGGGCGGGAATGAGGACTAAACTGGAGTTACTCAAGGAACCACAATTACCAGGTAAGTGTAATTTCCATTTCCTTATCGTTCCTCCAGTTTAGTCCTCTACCTCTGGGATGTAACAGAGCAGTAATCATTGGGAGGGACCTTTCCAGCCGGCCTGCAATATCGCCGATCCAAACACAGCATCATTCGTTGCCAAAACCTCCAGGTGGTAAAGTTTACCAAAAATATTAAGAAACGACCAAGCGGCTGCCCTACAAATCTCACCAGATGGAACGAAACTGAGCTCCGCCCAGGAAGTTGCCAGAGCTCCGGTAGAATAAGCCCGCAATCCTGTTGGCACCGCTCGGCCACACAGAAGATATACTGAAGCAATCGCCGCTCTAATCCAACTAGAAGTGGACGCCTTCGCCGCCGCTTCTCCATTACAGGAACCTCTGAACGAGTCAAACAAGCAATCCGATTTGCGAGAGGACTCTGACACCATCAAATACTGCCGGAACGCACGGTTGATGTCCAAGCGGCGCAACCCCCGGACCACTGTGCCGGAAGAGAAATGCCTGATTAAACTGAACCGGGAAAACTACCTTAGGCCAGAAAGGGAAAAGACAAAAATGGTTCTTTACATGACAACGCCTGCAATTTTGAAATTCGTTTCGCCCAACAGACAGCTACCAAATAGATGTCTTCCATGTTAATGCGTTGACCTACGCCTTTTGTGGCGGCTCAAAGGGCTTCTTGGCGAAAGTCCCAAACCCCAAATTGAGGACCCATGGTGGAACCACCACTCTACGAGAGGATCGCAACCTGGCCAGAGCTTTAAGAAAAGGCAAAACATCTGCATACGCCCCTAGGTCTATGTGTTGCACCTTACCTCTATAACAAAGAAGGGCTGTCAAGTGCCTTATCAACTCCTCTTATAGAAAACTTAAAGCCACAGGTACGGAACCTGCAGCCACGCGCACTTGTCTCTGTGAGCCCCAATCCATAAAAATTTGCCATTTATGAACATGCAGCCTCGATGCAGACTGTTTCCTAGAGCGAAGCAAAGTCGCAATGACTGCTGACGAGTAGCTGTTTTTCTTTAACCTCAACCTTTCCATGGCCAAGCCATAAACGAGAACCGATCTACCTGAGGCTGGGTTTAAAAAAGGTTTGGACAAGTTCCTGGAGGAAAGGTCCATAAACCATTATTAAGAAGGGACCCAGGATATCAATGCTTGACCCAGTACAAGCATTGCGGAACCTGTGTCTTTTGGGGAAACTGCTAGGTACGTATGACCTAGATTGGCCACTGTTGGAAACAGGATATTGGGCTTGATGGACCTTGGTCTGACCCAGTATGGCATATCTTATGTTCTTATGAGGCATCCGCAGAGGACCTTGTAGTAACAGAGTCTCCGACGTCGGCAATCTCCAAGGCTCCCCGCCGAGCAGTCGGATGATATTGTCACACCACCGTGGTCTTGGCCAGTCCGGATCCACCAGTGATACTCCCAAGGAGCCTCGATACGCAGGACCACTCGGCCTATGAGAACCCACAGAGGAAGTACCTAGGGGAGACCTGACGACGGCCAACGGTTCAGCAGCGCGCCGCTCCCTGTGGACATCCTCTCTCTTCGTCCGCTGAAGAAGCAACTCACTTTTGCTGCCTGAAAGGTCACCATAAGATCCATGAGCGGCGGACCCCATCTGCGGACTAGTTGGGCAAACACGGCCGGATGAACTACCATTCTCCTGCATCCACCTGAACCCTGCTTAGAAAAGTCGCCATCACTTTGTCTTTTTCTGCACTGTGCCCTGCCGTGATCGCTGGCAGTCAATACTATACCCCAGCAAATTGTGCCTCTGCTTCTTCCCCCGTGGCTGCCCTTCCTGTGCCGCCCTGCCGAGTGATGTAGGGCACCATTGCGGAGTTGTCTGACAGCACTCGCACTGCTCGTCCCTTCACCAACGCTTTGAAGGTTCGCCGTGCGCAATAAACCGCTCTCGGCTCCAGCTGGTTGATTGACCATGTGCTCTCTTGAACAGGCCAAGTGCCTCGCACAAAGAACTCTCCGCAATGTGCTCCCCATCCTGCGAGACTCGCGTCCCTCAACAATGCGAGCCACTCCAGCTGCTCTAGGGGCATCCCGGCTTTCGATGATTCCATCAGCAGGCCCCCGCGCAGCAACTGACGGACTTTGAGGGGACAGGAAATTTGGCTGCTCAACGAGACAGACTGAGTTGACCAACGGCAGGGCAGTGCCTGCAGTAGCGGCCGCATATGACACCTGGCCCTGGGTACTGCTTCCAAAATTGCTGCCATCTTTTACAGCACTTGAAGATAGTTCCACGCCGAAGGTGCCAGAGCGGCCCTGAACTTGCGTACCAATTGTCAAAGAGTTTGAATCCGACGATCCATCCGGAACACCTCTCTCTTCTGCGCGTCTAACCGCCTCTCCAAATATTCGATATCCCGGGATGGTGGCAAGTGGCTTTTGGCCCCATTAACTACTCAGCCAAGACACTGCAAGAATTCCACTACCAGGTATGTGACCTAAGCACTCTCCTCCTTGGACTTTGCTCAAATTAATCAATCGTCTAGAGATGGATGGACGAGAAGTCCTTGTTTCTGCAATGCTGCCACCACCACCACCATGATCTTGGTGCAGGTCCGCGGCGCCGGCGCCAAACCGAAAGATGTTCGGACCGTGGCCGTTCCAGCCACTCTGCACACGGGAAGAGCATGAATGAGCCTCCATCGACCGAGCCAATTCAAGTGCAAAGCCGACGTGTGATACCTCCAACCCCCATTGGTCGGAGGTTAACTGGACTCAGGCGGAAACAAGCCCCGAAGTCACATCCTATCGGCAGGAATCCTAAATAGGACCGCCTCACCTCATTGTGGTATACGAGAAGTCACTGAGGGAAAGAAAACAACCCTCTGCCCCCTCAACAAATCCCAGAAATCCTATGACCTGACCTTGACTTCCAGTTTGTCATCTGGATAGTGGACTTTCCAGATCAATAACATGTAAGCGTTATTGCTGAGACTGTTTGGACACAATGAGGGAATCTTAAAAGTCTAAGCCAAAAACCTGGGGGAAATCTTTCCCAGAACTTCTTTTTGTATTTATTTGTATTTATTTTATTTTTTTACAAAACACTTTCAAGAATGACTGCAAAGAAACAATGTACTTAAGTCCCACTCGATCCCCTAAAAATGATGGGAATGTCTGCAGGCTTAGCCCTGCTCCAGACCCAAATGGGCACCAGGCCAGTGGCGAGACTAGCCGAAGAACAACGAAAAGGAACCAGGATCCACCCCCCTGGTCATCCTGGCCCCAAGACACCACTCCAGTCCTTAGGCTGTACAACACCTATATCGCGCATGTGGCCCTCTGATAAATCGTGCCAGGGCTGGAATGTACCTGCTCGCTATCACCAACCGCCTATCTCTCCCTTCCCCGTCACAGGCACACCTTGAACAAACCCGGCATGCAGCTTTTTTCTTCTTAGGCCCAGTATTATGGAATGCATTACCATCATTTCTCCGATTAGAACCTTCTTACCTTCAATTTAAAACACTACTCAAGACCCACCTGTTTCAGCAAGCCTTTCATCTTTCACCTGATGGTCCTCCCTGATGTTTTTCAGTTGATATGAGTTACTGTTTGTTTATATGTTTGTTTTGTCTTGTACCTTGTCTACCCATAGGTTGTCTTGTCTCCCCAATATGGGCCTATTACTCTTGCTGTAATTTTGATGTCTTAGTAATCTTATGCTTTTAAAATTACTGGCCCTTTTAGTCTGTTATGTGCTGTCCATTTTTATTTGTCTATGCTTTTATACTTTTACTCTTTTATCCTGCTATGGCGTTCCTTTTCCTTATCTTGCATTGCCAACCTTTTATTGTACACCGCTTTATGTTTTTGACGGAAAGCGGTTCATCAAATTTTAAATAAAGATAAAGATAAAGATAAAGTTCTAGCTATATATCTCAAATTGCCCTTGGACAGCATTTGTAAATATGTGGTGATGTCCCAAAAATACAAGCAATGGTAGATGGACCTCCTCAGGAGAGGAGTAAATTATTACATTAAACATAGGAAAATAACACTTTGGGACAATCCTAAAAGGCAGTGGAAAGCCACGAAGCTCTTTTTTTTTGGGGGGGGGGGGATGGAAAAAACTGCGGAACTGATTTTATTGGAGACCCAAGGAAAACTAGTTCAAGCTAAGCATAGAATAAGCAGACCTGTGCGGGGGTTTTTTGTTGTTGTTTTTTTTGTATAGCTTTCCATGGACACCTTCAATTCCAACCGAACCCACTATGCCAGTGGAACTAAGTCCTGCTAACCCACGCTAGCCTGTGATCCGCCACAGTAATTTAATCTTGGACCCTCCTGTAACTCTAGGGCCACCACTTACCTCATACAATACCGCCAACCTATCTGATCTTATGCTGGTTGTCAAGCCAGCTGCAATGGCGAATAAGTCTACCCCTATCTCTGCCAGGATTTTCTGCAGCCTGTGACAGTTGGAAGGAGCAAGCCTCCCCTGGTAGGGATGCCTCACAGCCCTGACAGCTGTAAGAGTAACCGGATTTCTAAAGCTTATGACCAAATCGCATAACATGAGGTATCAAAGAATGCACTCAAGGCCTCCCTCCAGCGAATACCTCCCTTCAGAGACAGGCAGATGTCTTACAAGGCATTTGAACTGGGAAAGCAGCCAAATACCCCCTCAAATAACCTTTTACCAAATGGTCTCAGCGCCTGCAGGAATAAAAGCAAGCACTGAGACCCTATAGCCCGTACGGCTTCTGAGACTGGAAGAGGCCCTAGGGAGTTCATATCAGGTGTAGCAAAACACCTTTTTGATCTGTCCAGCATTATTAACCAACTCTGTAACACCCAGAAACTCTTTCTTTGGTGATGCACAGTGTGGGGCAAATCATTGGTCAGACCATAATCCCAATGCACTCCTTTACCCACTAGGGACCCCGACCTGCATACATCACTCCTGCTCTGAGACAGCTGTAAAAATGTGTGCTACTTTCCCCGAGACCCGTTTATAATGGCTACAGGATTCTTTTTTTTTTTTTTTTACTCAAAAAACCCTGCTGATAAGATTAACCTAAAATAGGACCAAGGACACATGCATTTGCACACTCGCCTCATGATCTTCTATATCCACATATTCAGTATTGCCAGCATGACATTAAACTAAGCACAGCCTCTGAGCTCTGCCATGTGCGTTCCCCCCCAACGCGATCCTCCGCACTCTGCCGCCACGCTGCTAACCGCATTCACAAAATGGTGGTGTAGTCTGTCGGGTGCCTCTTTGGTGCCAAAACTTGCCAACAACTCCCTGGCTGCCCACTCTCTTGCTCCTCTTCGCTGCGCCGCCAAAAAGCCAAAGAAAGTGCATCTTACCATTTGAGGAGACAGCCCTTCAAGCTGCGATGTTGCTCAGTGCTGCCGCGAGCGACATCCACAGCGAGAGCTCTTCTGCCTGTCAAGATGGCTCCCGCGGAAAGGCAGACTCGGCAAAAACACCGTCAGCATGAACATGGGTGTTCCCCAGAGCTCTCCTCCATACCGTCTAGGAGGAGAGATCCTGTGCTCTGAAAACACGCTCAGCATGAGCGTGTGTGTTCCCCGGCGCTCTCCCTCTCCCCCGTACCGTCTAGGGGGAGAGATCCCGGACTCTGAGCCTTCTGGACGCGGTAGGGGGAAAGAAAGAACATTAGCCTTTCTGAACCGTCTGTCAGATCCAATAGAAATAAATTAAATTAAATTAAAGTCGAAATGTGAAATACATGAAGCTTAGCCAATTGCAATTGATAATTGTGAAGTTAAGTTAAATCCTGACTAAATTGTTCCCTATCTGTTCATCAAGTGAGCTCAGCACCTAGGCTCACTATGTCCTCCTGCTGCATGGAGACTGGACACACTGGGACTGATGGGAGAGATCCGCAGGCTACATCCAGTGATGTCACGTTTTTGACATGCCCAGTCTCCAAGCTGCAGGAGGCGGCGCACAACCCAGAGGTGGAGGACTAAACTGGAGGACGATAAGGAACAAGTAATAAAATTAGTATCAACATTTTCTTGTCAGCAATTACCCCAAAGCTCTTGTCCTGCCGGAGCGTCCAGTTATCTCTCAGGCGCAACAGCAGAACTTCCCAGCAAGCAAGCATAAAGCTGCATTTGATCAAATTTTCCAAAGAAGCCCTTCCTCTCTAACCTTATATCATATCAAGGCACCTTTTAGGCTCTCTGTATCTTTCTGTAGCTGACTGGATAGTGTCACATGATGATTACAGACTGAAAGTCATATCAACTCTCTGCCTTACTGAAGGATTCAGAACAAAAGTTCCAATGGTAGCTTGTGGTCTTTAGTCATAATACATAAAACAATACCTAGATCCCCAAGGATGGAGTTGCCAAAAGTCCAAGTCATTTGAGGAAGTTGTATATGCACAAGTTTCCACATAGGGGGTCATTCCAAACTGTGAATAGTGGGGATGTACATCTGGTTTGGACGTACAACACCCGCTATTCGCTGGGGGCATATTCTGAAGACAGTGCACCCAACACGTACAGAGACTTTGTGCAAGGAGCTCTGGACGGGGGTGGGAGGGTCGGAGGAGGAGTCTGGGCAGAGCAAGGGTGGGCCGCACAACTCGATGTACAGGGCAAATGCAGGTCATGGCCCTGTATATCCAGTAAGGGCAAGATGGAGGTGGAATAAGTCCTTCTGATGATGGCAGGCAGCGAAGGAAGACCTGCCCTGAAGAGGTGAGCTGCAGCAGGGGGATCCTTGCCACCCGATCGCAGCCCTAGCAGGCCCCTCGAGGGGGGAGGGGTCAGGCGGCATGGAAAACTATTGTATTTGCTGTCAGGGATTGTGTTGTTCCTGCTGGGCATCCTGGTGCCATGGCCAGCAGGGGTATAGGGAGGGCTAGATGGGGCAGTTGCTGCACACATCTGACCTCAGAAATCAGGACCTGTCCGGCCTGTCCAAGTGCCACAATTCTGCACCCACGGGAACGTCTAGCTCCCACAGGTACAGAATCAGGTTCAGATTGTCCAGATTTTGGTTGTCTGGACAGGGCCCAATCTGAATTGGCCTCACAGTGTCTCAATATTTAATCCACTGCTTAAGGGATATGATACATACTGTATTTTTTAACAGGTGTTTTATACCACTTTATAATTTCAGCCAAAGTGGTTTACATTGAGGCACATTCTAATGTGTGCATCCAGGCTCCTGTGCATCTGATTGGAATCGGGATGCCCAGGAGTACAGCAGACCTGATTCTGATCCTGCAGGGGCTAGATAAGCCCACAGAATCAGAATCGGGTCTAGGGCCTCTATATGCAGGCCGGGACCCGATTCTGATCAGCCTGCACATACAGCCACCTGCCCGGCTACCTCAGTAAGGCTCCTGAATGGAGCCACAGCATCCTGTTGCCATGGCACCATGGGTCCATTCAGGAGCTGCAATCCCTGGCTATCGACCACAATCTTCTTTCCCTGCAGCCTGACTCCTGGTCTGGCCTTCCATGGCCAGAGTCAGGCTGCAGGGAATCCCCTGCATCCCCTCACCTTTCCGATGCTGCCCAGGCTTGCTGTCCCCCATCCAGTTTGCCGACCCTGGTCATACAGGGCCAACCTCAGAATCGGCCCTGTATATCCAGAGTCACAGACTGGCCATGCCCCGCCCTCACTCCACCTCTGGAATGCCCCCTCCTACCCCCATCTAAACTTCCCTGTACAAACGCCTTGTTCATACAGGGAGCTTTAGAAGGGGATGACAGGGGGGCCAGAATAGACCCCATTGTAACTTAAACTTGGTAATGTATATTAAACAGGGACATTGATAACTTGGATTTTTCTGAGGCAATGGAGGGTTAAGTGACTTGCCCAAGGCCACAAGGAGTGCTAGTGGGAATTAAACCCTTGTCTTTTGGTTCCCAAGCCAGTGCTCTAACCATTAGGCTACTCCTCTGTTCATCAGCATCATTCTATCCAACTTGTTTAATGGTCCTTTTTCATGGCACACATAGTCATTAACCACTCCCCTCTCAGTGGGTCAATTGATCAACATACCTTTTGGCTTCATCAATAGTATTTAAGTAGAGCATTTCTCCCGCTCTTTGTATCTTCAATTTTGGTGAAAGCAACAGAGAGAAAGGTATCCCCTTCCAATGAAGTACTGTGCATATTGGACCCATCTCTTTCTCTGCGTTATGACCGTGGCTGATTAATCATTAAATAAGAGTAATTTTAAGCTCACCTCTTTCTCCTTACAAAAAGCATGCATCAGGGCCACTTTGTCTGCCCAATTTAAAATGTTCTCTATCACCGGCCAAGTCCTATTTGCATGTCACCCTTACCTAAGTTTACTACATGCGTTCTCTGTAATGGTTTGAGTTTTACTGTAAAATGCTTTGATTTTATGATAAGGCAGTATAAAAAACTTGTTAAATAAATAAAAATAAATAAATTCTCTTGAAGGGGTCCAATTCGGTCTGCCCGATTATATCACAGGTGCTCCTCTGCCATCTTGAGGTCTACTTTCTCTGACAAACACCATTTAAAGATATCACTTAATTCCTGGTTTTTCATGGGTTCTGGGAGCCTGATCAGCGGATCATTGCTCCGGCGGCGATGGTTCTCTTGGTCCTCTACTCTTTCAGCCAGAACCACATTTACTCATCAGAGTTCTTCCAGCTGCTGTTTCATTCAGTTCATGGTATCCTCCATTTGATTCACCTAATGCTCAATCTCTATAAACCACTGCGTTTGTGAGTCAAGTTTCTCTCTAATTTCTTCCATTGCTAATTGTAATTTAATCGGTCTTCTAATACTGCCGACACTTCTTGGAAGATTTCAGCCACTAGGTTATCTGACACCATCAGGGTGACTTTCTCATTTTCCCCCACTATCTTAGGCTCACCCATCTTGTTCTTCTATCTAGCATGCCACAGCATCTTTGTGGTCATAACTTGCCATCTGTCTTCCAGAAATTTTATTTTTGCAAACTTCCTTACACCATTACCTTGTCAGCTTCTTCACTTACAATTTAATCAAATAGGTGCAGGCACATTCAAGTAAAAATTCACTTTTATTGGGGATTTGTCAAGAGCCTCTCCTCCTTGTGACCTTCTGTCACCCCCTCATCACATCACTCTTAATTTGTGTGGTGTTTAGGAAAAGTATTTCCCACCCCATTTCCTGCCTTTCAATTGCAAATTAAACCCCACTATCAATATCTCCCCTCCTCCTCCCTCATAAACATTCAATCTCACTACCCACCATATCTTCACCTTCCCACACATCAAATAAATGCCATTTTAGAAAGTGTCTATTTTACACATGGAAATGCTAACTTCCTGTAGATATCCAGGGGCATGAATAAGTGGGGACAGGGAGTGGTTTCAGTGGGCCTACTATATTTATTTATTACCATTTATATACCGCTTTTTCCGGAGATCAAATGCAAGTTACATTAAACAACAACAAGGTCAATTACATGTAACAGTTCCATTAACTATGTACAATGAACAATAAACTTGAGACTTAGTTCTCAGTTGTACTAGGTTATTACAATGAACAGAGAGCTTAGGTCTAAACTTGTAATCTGGTTTTGAGTCATATACTGAGGCAGCCATGAGGCTCTTATCAGCCTGACCCTTCCCCCGCAAGCCATGAGGCTCTTACACAAGTGATCAGCCTGACCCTTGCCCCGCAAGCCATGAGGCTCTAACACAAGTGATCAGCCTGACCCTTCCCCCAAGCCATGAGGTAATCAGCCTGCTAAGAGAAGGCATTGAGATTTCAGTAGACACCCTTCCCCCACTCCAGGTCTGAGCACAATGTCCCCTTGCCCAGAAATCAGCAGACCTGAGCATACCGGTTTGGACAGGTCACCCAGGTACCTTCCCCAGGGGCTGCTGATTGGTGGGCAGGAAATACCTGTGGCAAATGGGATTGTAGAATGAGTTTAAAACTGTACTGTATATAAGGCATTGTAGGACGTCCCTCGGGGCTCATACTTTTTGTGGAGGGTACCGGCTCTCTGTCTGACCCTGTGTGCACATTAAAGATCCTGTTTGCATTCCAGCCTGTCTGTGAGTTTTCCTTCTGAGGGTGAGTGATTGAATAAGAGCTTTTCACAGCGTTTGCTATAACATTTCTGGTGCATTGGCCGGGAAATTTAAAGAAAAGCCTCTCTCATCACACCCACGATGGGAAGACTACTGCTTTTTGCAGGATCAGGGCCTCCACCAGTCAGGGACCGACCCCTCCAGGTGATTAACAATCCTTGGCGCCATGGGGCCCCTTTGTGCTCTGAAGGACTCTTTGACTTGTGTGGTCAGTCGGTCCCTGCGGCTGAATCCCCGATTGAAAACCGGCAGGATAGACTGGCATCCAAACTCTTCCTGATCAGAGGCCTGGTAAGTACTGCCTTACTGTTTTGGGTAGTAAATTCTGTGAACCTGTAGTGGCCCGATCACCCGCACGAACGGTCCTAGTAGGGACCCCGGGGGGGGGGGGGGGTTTCTGAAGCCATCGTTCGTCCAGTTTTGAGTAGAAATCAGAGTACCAGTAAGATAACTGCAGTATGAATTAATTTTGCTACCTTGGGCCCCTTAAAAGGTATTTAAATATTGAAGAAAAATTGCCTAGGATATTAGTATTAACTCCCTTAAGAATCCTTTAAAAGCGCTGCCGAAAACTTCTAAAAGTAACCAAAATATAGCACTTGATAAGCTAAACATACCTGAGATAAAGAATAGATCGCTGCTTCTCTTCTTTCCTTTCTGCTTGTGGGGAGTTTTCTGAAGCGTGACTGCAAGGAGAGAGTTCTCTAACATGCTCCCGTTGTGCTCCGATGTTGATTTGTGCTGTCCCCATGCTCCCGTTGTGCTCCGATGTTAATTTGTGCTGTCCCCATGCTCCCGTTGTGCTCCGATGTTGATTTCTGTTTCCCCATGCTGCCGCTGTGTTCCCGCTGTTAATTTCTGCTCCCCCATGCTGCCACTGTGTTCCCACTGCTAATTTCTGCTCCCCCATGCTGCCGCTGTGTTCCCGCTGCTAATTTCTGCTCCCCCATGCTGCCGCAGTGTTCCCGTTGTTAATTTCTGCTCCCCCATGCTGCCGGTGTTCCCGCTGCTAATTTCTGCTCCCCCATGCTGCCACTGTGTTCCCGCTGTTGGTTTCTGCTCCCCCATGCTGCCGCTGTGTTCCCGCTGCTAATTTCTGCTCCCCCATGCTGCCGCTGTGTTCCCGTTGCTAATTTCTGCTCCCCCATGCTGCCGCTGTGTTTCCGCTGTTAATTTCTGCTCCCCCATGTTGCCGCTGTGTTCCCGCTGTTAATTTCTGCTCCCCCATGCTGCCGCTGTGTTCCCGCTGTTAATTTCTGCTCCCCCATGCTGCCGCTGTGTTCCCGCTGTTAATTTCTGCTCCCCCATGCTGTCGCTGTGTTCCCGCCGCTAATTTGTGCTGCCCCGATGCTTCCGTTGTATTCCCGCTGCTAATCTGTGCTGCCGCTGTGCTCCCGCTGCTGATTTGTGCTGCCCCGATCCCTTTGAGCCCAGAATCGGCAAGAACGGAGCCATTGGAGGAGAAACCTGGAGGTCCATAATTTTTCCTTCTTTCCTCATCTGAGTGGAGAGTGAGCCGGTGTGAACGCACGTGGAGGCAGCCATCTTGAAAAGACCACGTGTAAGCTACACTCCAATATACTTAAAGCGATTCTGGAGCTCCATCTAGTGGACATTAGCTGTATTTACTACTATTCCTCATGGTTAAAGTGATCCTGGAGCTCCATCTAGTGGACATTAGCTGTATGTACCATACTACTATTCCTCATGCTTAAAGTGATCCTGGAGCTCCATCTGGTGGACATTTAAGAATAGCTAGCATATATATATATATATATTTTTTAACTCTTGTCTAAATCAAATCTGAGTGTATATTTTGTAAATTGCCAAGACCTATATTGTAAATTGTATTATTTTTCCTGAATTAAGACTAGATAGGATCTGTATTGTAAATTGCATTTTTTCTTACTGTAAATTGCATTTTTTTTCCCTGAATTGAGATTAGGTTAGGAGATCTGATCCACATTGCATACTGTATTTAGTTATTGAACTAGAATTAGAGCATGGGGTCAGGAAAGTCAAAAGAAAAAACGCCCCTACAGTGCATGCTTCTCAATTTTAAATCTGGGTTTGGAGAGGATTACGGGGTACCTCTCTCCGCCTCCAGATTATCCTTTTTGTGTGAGAGGGAATAGCCAGCCTTAGTTAAGTTATGGCCTCCCCAGGGGTCCACTGACCTGTCCACTGTGTCTTTGCTCCATCAAATTGTTGCAAAAGAGCGCCCTGACCAGTTCCCTTATATTGATTCATGGCTGGCCATATGCCAGCTCAGAGCAAGATGGTTCCAGCGCTGTCACGAGGATCAGTGTAGAATAATGGTGGCGGCCAGTGGTCGCCAAAAGGGATGGACACCCGCCTCTATCTACCAGGGGCGGGACTCTCCAGACATTCCTCCATGCCCTCTCCCTCTGCTTCAACCTCGTGTCCCATCTGCACCACTGCAGGGTCCGCCCCTAGTTGAAGAGTCAGGAAGACCTCCTCTTGGGGTGGGTGATGCCAGATTTAGGGAAGATTCTGCGGATTCCAGCCCCTCATCTTCAGACTCCCCTCCTACTCCTGGTATCACCTCTAGTGCCACCATCTCCTCCCCTGAGAGCACACAGGCTGAGCTTGAATTGTCCACCCCGGTAGCCTGCCGCCTGTGGTCGCATGATCTCCAATTGCCACTACGACAAGTACAGGGGCTCCCGTATCTTGATGCTGCTGGGCGTGTGACACTGGGACCATCCAGCCTGATTTATGTCCCTTTCTCCACCATGGACCTGTTGAACTGGAAAACCCATTATGCTTCCTATACTGAAAAGCCCCAAGAACTGACAGACCCTATGACCAGTAGTATGCAAACACACCAGCCTGCCTGGTCGGACACTAGACAACTGCTTTCTACTTTGTTCAGCGCAGAAGAACGAGGGCGAGGCCACGGATATGGGGGCTGAGGTTTCCCCTAGCCCCCAATCAATGTGCCTACTGCAAAGAGGAGGGACATTGGAAGAATGAATGTCCAAATCGTAACACAAGACGAGGGAGGTGGCCGGGATCCAGATGGAGCAGACCATCCCGAGAACTCAGAGCTGCCCACCACTGAGAGGTGTGAAGGAGTCCCTATCTGGATCAGTGTGTCACATTGAAAACGGGCCAGGGTGTCTGCCTATGTGAATGGGAGGTTTAAATTTTTAAGAGAAGCAGAACTTAAACTTCAGAGAGGGGTGGAGCACACTGCAAGGTCCTGGGGAACTGCTGAGAGGCAGGAAAAAGAACTATTGGACTGACTGGGGGGGTTTTGGGGGCTTCTGTGAATGATTGTATTGTTATCCTTTTAATATTGTTTTCTTAGAAAGTAACTGAAATCTACAAGTCATTTCGGCTTCAGCAACTGCAATACCCACACCAGCTCAAGTTTTTGCTGTACTATTCTCAGAACTTTCTTTATCACATTATTAAGCACTGCTGCTTTTGACATACTTTCATGTTATGTGTTTTCAATATTATTGACCAGCTGCAAGAAAATGATGTTACAATGTATGTTGTCTCTAGGGAACAGTACCAGAAGCTGCTTTTCTGATGACCCCTATCTATCTCAATATCTGTCTCAAATGGTTGCTTGTCCATTGCCCTTAGTGGGATTACCTTTGCCCCATAAACAAGAAAAGAAAAATTGGGAATGAAGGGAAATTGGCTGATAGGTATGTCTAGTATGGCTGCATCCTTGCCTGAGGCTGTAATACATTATGATGGCACGAAAAAAGCATGTGGGCTAAGAAAATGAGTACCCAGAGCCTAGCACAACAAGAGTAAAGCCAGGGGGAACCATACTCTGAACAGAAGTGCACAGAGAATGGACCTAGCTAAGAAACAGGTCAGGCCTGAAAGTGCACAGAAAATGGACCCAGCACCAGAAAAGACATGCCAGGCCTGAGCAAGCTGGGCAAGCCTGGACAAGTTAAACAGGCCAAACAAAGCTGGTGATACAAAGTACTCATATGCCCTGAAGACTACAGTGCCAGTGTTTAATGAAGCAAAGGGAATGGCAGGGTGCAGCCAGAATGACTCAACACTAGCAAGAATAAAAGCCATTAATATGCTGATAAGGGTGGATCCCAGGGAAAGAGCCTTTGCCCCAAAGGAAAGAAGCCTCTGCAGACTTTTTGCACACGGCCCTCCTTTGTCCCAAAGGAAAGAGGCCTCTGCAGGCCCTGCAACCTTTTACAGTCAGAACAGCAATTTTTGCACACGGAACAAAAACTTTTGTGCAGGAGTTGCTACAGAGGGTATAGGGTATGTGGTGTTTTAAACTCACTGACACAGGTGTTTCCATTGAACACTCTATCCAAGACCTGAGTGATCTAGTTAATCATATTGCTGACCCGTCCATGGGTCCTGGGTGGTTTATGAAGTGGTTCAGTTGACCAGGGGGACTAAAAATCCCAGTGGTAGGGGTTCTTTTTATTTTACTGCTATGTGCCATTCTGCCATGTTGTATCCCCATTCTTTACCGCTTCATTACCACCACCCTTGATACCCTGGTAGAGCGCAAGGCGGTTACCACTGTCATGGCCCTGACCCAGTGTACCCCTCTGCGGCTTGCCTCCAGTAATACAGCCCTCAGCCGCCTCTAGCGGTTGAGGTCTCACTTAAAAAGGGGGGAGTGAGGCAGCCATGAGGCTCTTATCAGCCTGACCCTTCCCCCGCAAGCCATGAGGCTCTTACACAAGTGATCAGCCTGACCCTTCCCCCGCAAGCCATGAGGCTCTTACACAAGTGATCAGCCTGACCCTTCCCCCAAGCCATGAGGTAATCAGCCTGCTAAGAGAAGGCATTGAGATTTCAGTAGACACCCTTCCCCCACTCCAGGTCTGAGCACAATGTCCCCTTGCCCAGAAATCAGCAGACCTGAGCATACCGGTTTGGACAGGTCACCCAGGTACCTTCCCCAGGGGCTGCTGATTGGTGGGCAGGAAATACCTGTGGCAAATGGGATTGTAGAATGAGTTTAAAACTGTACTGTATATAAGGCATTGTAGGACGTCCCTCGGGGCTCAGACTTTTTGTGGAGGGTACCGGCTCTCTGTCTGACCCTGTGTGCACATTAAAGATCCTGTTTGCATTCCAGCCTGTCTGTGAGTTTTCCTTCTGAGGGTGAGTGATTGAATAAGAGCTTTTCACAGCGTTTGCTATAACATTTCCATAAAGGGATGTGTGTGCCTTCTATATGTGTGCGTAGAGAGTGTTTTGTTTTCGTGTTGTATTGCCTGGTCATGCGCTAATCACAGGGCTTGTACTAGGTGCATTATGTGTTGTATTAGGTGGGGTCGGAGTTGGGGGGTCCCAATGGGTTTCCAAAATGCTGTTTGAAGAGGTGGGTTTTGAGTTCTTTGAGGAATGCAGAGAGATCTTCAGTTTGCTCTTAGTTCCTCTGGTAATGCCTTCCAGAGTATGGGCGCGAAGTGTGAAAATGCTCTGTTAGTGACTCTAATGGATTTTCGGTAGTCTGGAGGAACTGCTAGTTTATTCTGGTTGCATCCTCATTTTAGTAGTTTCTCTACTTGTTTGCTGATAAGGGAGGTGAGGTAGGATGGGGCTATCTCCCTGATGAGATTACCTGTAGTCATTAGCGTTTTGTAGTGTATTCGACTTTGGAGTGGGAGCCAGTGTAAATTATATAATACAGGTGTGGTGTGTTCGGATATGTTTGCCTTTCATGCTATTTGTGCAGCAACATGTTAAGCCATCTGGAGTTGTTTTAGGACCTGTTTGGGTAGACTTTGCAGGGTGCTTTTACAAAAGTCAAGGTGTGGAGTAATTAACGCCTGGAGAACTGATCTGAAGTCATGATTGAGGAGTAGTGGTCAGAGCTGTTGTAACAGTCTTAGTTTAAAGTAGATTTTTTTGGTTGTGAGTTTTATATGTGTGGACATACTGAGGGATGAAATGTACTGCATCAAGATAATTCTATTCATCAGAGATGGACTGAACTTGGAGAAATAAAGAACAAACAGAAACAAGAAGTTGATTTTTCAAATTTGAAACAATTCATAAAGAAGGAGGGTAGAGTATGAGTGTGAGGTGAGTGAGCAGCTGTCAAAAAGAAAGCCAAGAGGGAAATGCAAGGCAAATTAAGATTAGAAATAGGATTAGAGAAGTGGAGGTTACATTGCAGAAAAAACGGGGTTACTTACCTGTAACGGTAGTTCTCCGTGGACAGCAGGATAAGTCAGCCACACCTGGTGACGTCATCTGACGGCGCCGTAACGGAAGTGCTCTCTAGAGCTCAGAGATTCTGAGCATGTGCAGTGGTGGTCCCACCTCCCCAGCCCGCCCCTAGCCCTAGCCCGCCCCTAGCCCCTAGCCTAGTTCAGTGCGTGATTAGCTATGCCGTAAGGCGTACTGGCTAGGGAGCAGGCCTACCTCATACAGGGGAGGCGGGAGGGAGCGTGTGGCTGACTTATCCTGCTGTCCATAGAGAACTACCATCAAACTCTGGAATGTCCATAACTACTGTACCATGGTCAGATCACAAACTCATTATTTTCCATATTACCACTCATGACGGTCAATCGAAGTTCAACAGAACTCCTAGTAAACCCCCTAATCTACCGGCTAGAAGTTTCCGCCCATTCAATAGAGATATTATCCTGGCAGAAATGGGTTCGCTCCTTAATGAGACCACCCTAAACCTGGAAGAACTGATCACGTGCTGGAACGATAACCTCAGTGCAGTCGCACTTCATCCGCCGCCCAACAGGTCATCAAGGAAAAGAGCAACAGCTCCATGGTACACAGCTGAACTGAAAGCATCACTCAACTCACTACGAAAACTTGAGAAACGTTGGCGAAGGTCACACTCCATTCAAGACCAGACAGCATACACTCATCAGCTAACCATTCACCGTGAAGCCATCACAGATAGAATGAAACAGTACCACACAGACACCCTGAAACGCTCACTAAATAAACCTCACGATCTGTTTAACCTCGTCAAGTCTCTATCCAAGGAGCCAACACCCGAGCACCAATATGAAATACATCCACAGGAGTTTGCCACCTACCTACAATCTAAGTTATGTCAGACAACTAAAATTTCAATTGGTGTCTCCTCCACAGACCATGTGTGTACAACATCTCTAATGTCTTTCTTGACCCCCTCCAAGAAGTGCATCGAAGATACTATCATGACCCTCAATACCACTACAGCGCAAACAGATCCTTGTCCAGCTTTCTGGATAAAAGAACTGCGCAGCGACCTCAGTCCAATAATAGCCAAGGTAATGAACCTATCTTTCACAAGCGGTTACTTCCCATCTGCCCTCAAGCACACTTCGATCAGACCGCTGCTAAAAAATAGTAAACTAGACCCCCAAAAGGTAGACTCCTACAGACCCATTGCAAGTATACCTTTTCTCGCAAAGTTGATCGAAAAAGAGGTGCAAAGGCAATTACAAGACCACATCGACGCTGCTGCTCCACTAGACCCATGCCAACATGGATTCAGGGAGTCACATGGAGTGGAAACTCTCCTTACCCCCTTTTTAATAACATAATCATTGACGTCGACAGTATCCGTCAGGGAGTTGCACTCATTTTCCTAGACATAGCTGCAGCCTTTGACTCAGTAAACCATGAGCTTCTCCTAGGACGGCTAAAAGAGAAGGGCATCTGTGGAACAGCACTGGAATGGTGCAGATCATACTTGTCCGGTAGATGGCAGCACGTACGATCAGGTGGAACAACATCAGAACCATTTCATCAATGTCAAGGAGTACCACAGGGATCCTCCCTATCGGCCTTGATGTTCAACATATACATGCAACCCATTTGCAATATCATCCGGTCTTTCAATGTCTGTTGTATGGTATATGCCGATGATGTCCTGCTCTATATGCCATTCTCCATAGATCAAGTGGACCTCTCCCCTTTAATCAACTGTTTCAATGCCATATCTGAATGGCTCCTGTCACAAAACCTTAGAATTCAGCATAAAAAAATTGAGGTACTCTTCATAACGAGGAACCCGTTTTTCAGCCCACCCCAATACTTGAAGGTGAAAGAAGCCGATCTACAAGCAAAACCCACAATTCGTTACCTGGGAGTTACACTAGATCAAAACCTTGACATGAAGGCACACATAGCTAACACTGTAAGAGCAATCTATTACAAGATCCGTTCACTCAGACATCTACGCCCCTTGCTTGAATCGGAAGACTTTCAGACAATTTACCAGGCCCTGATAATACCACATTTTGATTACGCCAATACCATATTACAAGGTCTCCCCCAATCCACCTTGAACTCCTTACAGCTCGCCATGAATAGTGCAGCGAGGGTTCTCCATGGTTTATCTAAGAGAGACCATGTGACTCCCCTTCTAATGCAGTTACACTGGCTTCCTATACATGCCAGGATCTTCTTCAAGACAGCTCTGCTGACATTCAAAGCGGTCAATAATCTCTCCTCCTCTTCACTATCTGACCTTATCCAAACAGCAGCCCCTAATAGACCAAGAAGATCCACAGCAGTAAATATGCTAACATTGCCAAGAGAATTAACAAGATGCACCTCGGTAACTGCAAACAGGGCCTTCAGTCTCTGCGCCCCAAGACTCTGGAACTCCTTACCGACAAGCATCAGGTCAATCACCAACCTAATCCAGTTTAGGAAGGCCCTTAAACACTTCCTTTTCCTTAAATACTTCCTAGAGAACAATGAATCACATTCCCACTCAATTTCTTACAACTGTTCCAACACACCTTGTCAGCCAGAGGACCACACCATGCAAGAGGTCCTTGACCATTAAATCTCATTCTTTGTTTTTCTATGACACTGTTTTGTAAATAGTTATCTTTGGTTATCCAAGTTGGCTCTCCTGTTAATTGTAAACTCAGACTTATGTACCCGTCTGATTGTTATGTTCCATGTAAACCGCACTGATGCCGAATAGTGTGGTATAGAAGAAATTGTAAATAAATAAATAAAGTAAGTAACCCTGTTTTCTCCATGGACAAGCAGGATGTGTCAGCCACACCTGGTGACTCCCCAGCTGTAGATGCGCTGTGGAGGATGAGGAAGGCATGCGTTAGGATCAGACATGCATCACACGGAAACACCGCACGTTTTTCAGGATTTATTTAGTGCAGAACAAGGTGCGAGTGCAGAACAATATGTGTAACTGCAATATGCACAGCAACAACAGTGCGAAAGCAGACATGTGCAATAGTAATGTGCAAACAGTCATGTGCAAAACAGCAGTTATGTGCAAGAACCCAACAGACATGTGCAAATTGTAATGTGCAAACAGTCATGTGCAAAACAACAGTTATGAGCAAGAAACCATCTCGTGGGGTTGCAGGTATAGCGGGAGATCCACTATGCAACCACGGCAGCAGAGTAGGCCTGTAACACAGGTGACATCCTAGCCTCTAGTCATTAACTGTGAAGTGTCCTCGGGTTCCGGTGGCCGATCACTGTGTCCCAGTGGTCGCCGCTGCGAGGACCGCTTGGCCAAAGGAACTATCAGCCTCCGCTTGGAGGTCGAGGCAGTAATGTTTCTGGAAGGTGAGGCGCGAAGACCAGGTCGCGGCCCTGCAGATGTCGGTCACCGGGACCTCGCGCAGGTTGGCAAGTGAGGTAGCTAGTGCGCGGAGTTGGTGGGTGCCGGCCTTGCTGCCGGGAAGAGCGTCTGCCTTCTGGAGGCAGTACGCGACACATTCTGATATCCAATGGGAGAGCGTTCGTTTGGAGACGGGCCATCCGGGTCTGTTTGGGTCAAAGGACACGAAAAGCTGGGCCCCTTGTCTAATGGTAGAGGTCCTGTCAATGTAGGTACGCAGGGCTCTGACGCAATCCAGCGAGTGGAGGCATTGTTCCTCAGGAGAGCCGTGTGGAGCCGGAAAGAAGGTGGGTAGCTCCACCGATTGATTTACGTGGAAGGCCGATGCGACCTTCGGGACGAACTTGGGGTGCGTCCGGAGGGATGCCCGGTTGTGGTGTAGTTGAGTGTATGTAGTTGAGTGTATGGTGGGTGTGCCACGAGCGCTTGCAGCTCGCTGATACGCCTGGCCGAGGTGATGGCGATGAGGAAGAGTGTCTTCCATGACATGAACTTGAGGTCCGCCGATTGAAGCGGTTCGAACGGTTCCCTTGTCAGCTGTTGCAAGACCAGGTTAAGGTCCCATGTAGGTACTGGTTTCTGGACCGGAGGTCGGAGGTTTGTAAGGCCTCTCATGAACTGGGTTACAATGGGCAAGGCTGCGAGGGAGCCCATGGTATTCCCACTCCTGTGTTCGTGCAGGGATACAATCCCTGCGAGGTGGACCTTTACAGACTGTGGTTTCAGCCCCAGGTCAAAGAGGGAGGTGAGGTACTGCAGGATCTTGAGTATGGGGCAGGAGGTTGGGCTGATCCTTTGGTCGGCGCACCACAAGCCGAAGCGTTTCCATTTTAGGCTGTACGACTTCCGTGTGGAGGGTCTTTTGGCTGCCAGTACTATGCGCTGCACCTCCGAAGGCAAATGTAGAGCCGCGAGGGTTATCCTTTCAACCTCCAGGCTGTCAAGGCCAGAACTTGCAGGCTGGGATGCAGTGTGCTGCCATCGTCCTGGGCGAGGAGATCCGGCCTCAGTGGCAGACGAATTGGAGGTTCCTGGGCAAGGCGGAGTAGCAGGGCGAACCACATCTGCCGCGGCCAGTAGGGTGCGATCAGTATGACATGCGCCGAGTCGGTGATGATGCGCTGTATCGTGGTCGCGATCAGTGGGGTTGGAGGAAAGGCGTATGCCAGCGTCCACTTCCCCCAGGGCACTGTGAAAGCATCTGAGGCCAACCTCTTGCTGGACGGGTGCTTGGAGCAGAACACTGGGCACTTGGTATTGAGCTCCGTTGCGAAGAGATCGATCTGGGGGGTTCCCCAGCACAGGAAGATGCTGTCTGCCACTCCCGTGTGGAGTGACCATTCGTGAGGTCTTAGGTGCCTGCTCAGTTTGTCTGCCAGGGCGTTCTGTTCCCCGGGAAGGTAAGTTGCTTGCAGGATACAGTTGTTGGATAGCGCTAGGGACCAGGTCGCTAGGGCTTCTTTGCAGAGGGAACGTGACCCCGTGACCCCTTGCTTGTTGATGTAGAACATCGTAACCTGGTTGTCCGTCTGGACCAGGATAGATTTCCCTGCAACTTGGGTCTGGAAGGTCTGCAACGCATATCTGACTGCCCTTAGTTCGAGCAGATTGATGTGAAGGGACTGTTCCGACGTGGACCAGGCTCCCTGAGTGTTGAGGTGTTGCAGGTGGGCCCCCCAGCCCGTGGCCGAGGCATCTGTAGTGGTGACGATGCTGTAGGTCCCTGCCTTTGGATAGGTTGCCAGGGTCTGTCCACCAGTGGAGGTCTTTTACGATCCATGCGCTGATGCGGATGCTGGTGTTTAAAGGCTGGGATAATTGCTTCCATTGTGTCCTGAGGTGCCACTGAAGCGGGCGCATGTGAAGCTGTGCCAGAAGGAGGACCGAGGTCGTAGTTGCCATGTGGCCTAGGAGGCGCAAGATGCAGCGTGCAGTGGTCTGACTGGCCTTGGAGCTGTCTCGGCTAGGGAGACAATGGCCGCGATCCGCTGTTTTGGCAGGTAGGCCTTTGAGGTGTGGGTGTTGATGACCGCCCCGATGAATTCTATGTTCTGAGTCGGGTCTAGGCAAGATTTCTCCGAGTTGAGGAGGAACCCCACTCTGGCTAGCAGGCGTGTCGTTCGCACAGCGGTCCGGAGTTCGGAGGCTGAGGGGGCAGAGAGGAGCCAGTCGTCCAGGTAGGGAAAGATGGTGACGCCTTGCTTGCAGAGGTGTGCCGCGACCACGGCTACACACTTTGTGAAGATTCTGGGTGCTGGGGAAAGACCGGATGGCAACACCCGGTACTGGTAGTGGTGACCCATCACAATGAAGCGCAGAAACTTCCTGTGCGCCTCGTGCATCGGGATGTGGGAGTAGGCATCCTGTAGGTCCAGAGTAGCCATCCAGTCCCCTGTTTTGATGAGGGGAAGGATGGAGTTGAGGGAGTACATCCTGAACTTCTCCTTTGCGAGGACGGTGTTCAGCTTGCGAAGGTCCAGGATCGGGCGCAAGCCACCAGAATTCTTGGAGATAAGGAAGTACTGGGAATAAAATCCAGTGTTGATCTGGTCTGGAGGCACCTGCTCTATTATTTGTGAGGAGAGGAGGTGCCGAAGGAGTTCCGACATTGCAGCAGATAGGTGCAGGGGTGTCTTGCTTATAGGCTACTTGGATTGCCATGGTGGAGAGGTGAGGCTTAGGCGGTAACCCGATTGGATGATCCGGGTCACCGACGTGTCTGTCGTAATGGCCTGCCAAGCAGGTAGGAACAGGGTTAGACGGCCGCCCACAGGTAGCGCCTCCCAGCCTCCCGGAACCGTGGTTGGCTGTGTCTGATTGTCAGAAGGAGGCTGTGTTCTTGCCGGCCTGCTGTGTGTTTTGTTTCCTCTGCTTGCAGTCTCATGGCTGCTGTCTCTGAAAGGATGATGCGTGATATGATTGCTTGTATTTGGGCGCCTTCCATTTCCTGCTGGCCCCATAGCTCTTGGATGGGTAATATGGTTTTCAGAAGTTACTCCTTTTTTGTGAAGCAGAGTGGCGTTCGAGTCTGTCCGCCGTCAGCGTCTGTAAGGTTGTGCAATGTTCTTTTAGGTCATTCACTGTGTCCGCGACCTTGTCGCCAAAGAGGGACTCACCAGTACAAGGCGTGTCCGCAATTTTTTCGTGTGTGTCCTCCTTGAGACCTGAGGCACGTAGCCATGCTCACCGCTGGGCCGCTATAGCCGTGCCCACGGTCCTGATGGCTGTGTCAAAGGCATCAAAGGCCGTGCTCATTAGGTGCTTGCTGCATTCAGCCAGGTCCTGTAGCGTGGCGGAAGCTGCTTGCTGGTTTTCCTTGGAAAGAGTTGTCAAGTGATTCTTGAGGTTGGCCAGCAGAGCGTCCTGGAACAGGATATGCTGGAATTGGTGAGCCGCCACTCTGGCACTGAGCATGGCACCTTGGTAGACTTTCCTGCCCACCTCATCGAGAAGCTTTGGGTCTCGGCCTGGTGGGTGGTTGGCTTGGTTGTGTGAGGACTTTACCCTTTTGAGGGCTGATGACACAACAATGGAATTGTGTGGCAGCTGAGTTTTTTGGAATCCCGGACTCTGATCTAAGAGGTATTTGGTATCAAGCCTCCTGGAGCAGGCACGGCCGGAGGCCGGGGATTGCCACAGGGCTAGCTGGTTGACCTGCAGCTTGCGGTGGAGGGGCAGGGCAAGCGCTGGCTTGGGAGCATTAAGGTATTTCATGACCTCTGGCTCCTTTTCTGTAGAGGTCTCCTCAGATGCTAGGTGAAGTGTACCCATCACCTTCTGAAGAAATTTAGGGTAGGTGAGGTCCTCAGGTGGAGGGGGAGGTTGAGTGTCCTCATGTGGTACAGCTGGAAGGCTTGGAGTGTCCTTAGAAATGGAGGAGTCCAGGCCTGCGTCCTTGACCTCACTTTCCCCCGAAGTGAAAGCGTCATTCCTGGATACCAGGGGGCGCTCTGGTGAGGAGGAAATCCTGAGGGGGGACTGCTGCGTGTGAAGAAGGCTGGATGCTGCAGGAGGCGCTTCTGGAGTGTCCTTGTGGAGCTGCCGTTCAGACTCCTGCCCTTGACTCCGACCTGTAGTCTGACTGACCAGGTGTGTCAGGAGCCTGAGAATGGCCTCGGAGGTATCTGTAGATCTCAGCCACCTGTGCTTCCTTGAGGGTGGAGAGCAGGATCGTGAGTGAGAAAAGGCCCTCGAAGAGTCAGAGGAGATGGTGTGTCTGTAGCGCCGTTTGCTGTGTGAGGAGCGGCACTCTTTACTGGTCTGTCTCCTTCTGTCCTTTTTGCTGCTCCTAGAGCCAGTGGCCCGATCGGCACTAGCAGACTCATCGCGCCGTCTCCTGCGCTCCCCGCACCGAGGGGAATCTCTTTTTGAGCACGGAGGGGATTCCCCGTGCCGGTGCGACTCCGTAGGCATGGCTCCGTGGTGATGAGGGGATTCCCCGCGCCGACGCGAGGCTGAAGCGTCGGCGCATCTAGGTAGATCTGTTTGCAGCAGGGGGGTGGAGCCTGGGACAGAGCTGGAGCAGTCCAGTCCGCTATGTCCAATCCGCGGCAAGTGGGAAGAGCTGAGTGGAGCCACGATGCTGGCGCCATCTTGCCCGGTGGCCAGGGAACCCCGAAGAGGGGAAGAAGGCCCGGGAACTGCAGAAGAGCCTGTGGGAGCAGGAGAACTCACCGGAACCATCGCAGTGGCTGAGGGAGCCGGCGGAGGGCTGGAGTTTTGCCCGGAACGGCCGGGGATGGAGGCCCTGCAGGGCGCATCCCATGCCGGGGCAGAAGACTGAGAAGGCAGCTTGTTTTTATCCAGTCTGGGCTCCCGTGTCTTTAGGTCCCTTGGGCTCTGAGTTCTTATCATCCTTTCTGGATTTATGCGCAGTGGGACCGGAGGCTCCAGAGGTAGAAGCCATGAAGTCCTGCAGAGCATGTCCTCTTTGTTTCCTCGCTGTGGGGGACATCCTCGAGGAAGCGGAGCAAGTCTCAACGTTGTGGGATTCTCCCAGGCAACGGATGCAGAATTGGTGAGTGTCCGTTGAGTTCATTTTTCTATTGCATTGTGGGCACTTCTTAAAGCCCGGCATTTTAGCGATGTATGATTTCTTCTTAGAGAGCTGTAGAGATCCGTCTTGAGGCAAGGCGGAAGAAAAACTGAACGGGCTAGGGAGGTGGGACCACCACCACACATGCTCAGAATCTCTGCGCTCTAGAGAGCACTTCTGTCACGGCGCTGTCGGATGACGTCACCAGGTGTGGCTGACACATCCTGCTTGTCCATGGAGAAGGTTGTAAATCCTTGCACAAGCCAATTGTTTTTTAAAAGCAAGCATTGCCATCCCTAATGAGAAAAGAAGCAATGGAAAATATTAGCTGGTGTAATTTGTACAGGGGTATTATCTGACATAGTAAAGTAGAGGGTTCATTGCCACATTTTTGTTATTTCCCGAGTGTACAAAAGAACGATTAGTGTTAAAATTGCTCTCATAGGAAGTCAAAGGACCTGTCTGGCTCTGTCAGTGCTCTGGTTGTCACTTGCTTTTTTCACAGGCCAATATAAGAGTCAATATAAGAGGGCTTGAGGCCTCTGGGAGCTGAATTAAAGGCATGCATGTATTTGGGTCAGTCAGTCAGTTTTTGCGAGCAGGCTCCTAGATGGCATGGAAGGTGTTAATGAAGCGTCTAGACTTGCTTTTCCTACTGGTACTCCAAATATCTTTTTGAAGTTACAGCAAACTTCTTTTTCTGCTGAATTACAGTTTATACAACAGTTGCTATTCGGGGTTTGAATGTGGGTAAATCATTCCTAAATGAATAATGTCTTCGACTTTTGCTGAATGTTCTCTCAGAGCACATCGTATATGACTAAGACGTATTTCACTCTATGATTTACCAACCTGTTATATAATATGGCCTTTTGTAAGTATTCTACATAATTTATTTGCTTTTACATAGTGTCTTGATAGAGGACCTCAGGTGTCATGAGATTTACTTGCCAAGGATGATGTAATTATGTCTTACTGTTCTCCCTGAAGGTCTGATGTAGTAATGCAAATGTATTGCAAAATGTAATGTGTGCCTTTGAGTCAGTCCTGACTCCTGGTGACCCAGAAGCTTCTGGGTTTTCCTGGCAGTGTCACTGGAAGTAGATTGCCAGGCCTTTCTTCTGAGGCAATGGAGGGTTAAGTGACTTGCCCAAGGCCACAAGGAGTGCTAGTGGGAATCGAACCCTGGTTGCTTGGTTACCAAGCCAGTGTTCTAACCACTAAGCTACTCCTCCACTTCTGCAAATCTATTATGCAACCTAAAAGCCATCACTTCCTGACCTATGCAGAGCATGAGAGAAGTACACAGTACTGAATCCTTTTTTTCTCTGACAGAAACAGTTCAGTAATTTTGATTCAACAAAACACTACTTTCACTTCCACCCTGTAAAACAGTACCCTGAATCTGGAGCAATGCTTTTCAACCCAATCCTTGGGGACCACTTATTTATTTAACCAGTTTTCTATACTGCCTTATCCTTCAATCAAAGTGGTGGGCAATGGAGAGTTAAGTGGCTTACCCAAGGCCACAAGGAGTGCCTTATAAGACTAGAAACCCCAGTCCCTCTGGCCTGAGATTGCTGTTCCCCACGTGGGACTTGAATCCCCAGCTCTCTGGCCTGAAGTACCTTGTCCTAACCACTAGGCCACTCCTCTCCCACTTGGCAGTTTGGGTTTTCAGGATATCCATAATGAATATGTATTGTATGCAGTTCTAACTCATATGTTTGTACAGCACTGCATATGCCTTGTAGCGCTTTATAAATGTTTAATAGTAGTAGTAACATATTCTCATTAGGGATATCCTGAAAACCCAGTCAGCCAAGTAGTCTCTGAGGACTGGGTTGAGAACCACTGATCTACAGCACTTTGATGGGAGATTCAAGTACATCCCTCATTATAGCTTTCCAACCTGGCAGTAGAAAGTGTGTGATGCTCTCACTGGGGCAGGAACGTATGATCCTGATCCTGTGTCAGACTGTTCAGCATGGTTTGACCTTTCTTGCAATTGAGAAAGAGACTATTATGGTGTAGGGCCTCCAAATCAATGCTACCTTGTTGACTGATGTGATGGAATTGACCAGGAGAACTGGGCTAAATAACTCTGAAGCACTTCTATAGACTCCACAGTGATTCTGAACCCTGTCCTGGTGTACCCCCTAGCCAGTCAAGTTTTCAGGATCTCCACAATGCATAAGAGAGATATGCATGAAGTGGAGGCAGCACATGCAAATCTCTCTCATGTATATTCATATGGAGATCCTGAAAACCTAAATGGCTAGATAGTACACCAGCAGAGGGTTGAGAACCACTGCTGTAAAGGATATGATATCTACAAGCTTCAGCTAAATCTCTGGCCTTTCAGGCTACATTTATATTTGTTTGTTATTTTTCAAAGTAAGCCATATGCTTTTATTGTTAGTTGCTTAGAAATATTTTTATTTCAGGCATATAAATATTCTAAAATAAATAAATAAGTTTACTATGTGGGCAGAGCTGAGTGCCAAGAGCTGAAGAAACAGGAAGGAACTTTTATGCACTTATTTATTCTGCACCCTGCTCTTGATTTTTATTTTTATGATCATGTGACCTCTAGCACCCTAGTTTCCTCCTCTTTTTAAACAATTGCAGCTCAGCCCAAGGTCAGGAGGGCATGAAAAAAATGTTAAAATGGTGTTAGCAAAATTTCTTAGCCATCAGCAGTACCATACATGTTTATGTCCAGCCACTAGAGGGGGCCTCCGATTTAACAACCTGAGGCAACAAATTTTCACATCTACAATGAATGGACACAGTGATGATCCCCTATATAAGCAGCTATAAGTGAACACGATACATATCTCCTACTTAATGAAACAAATCAGCAGCAAATGGTGGGGGGGGGGGGGGACCTATAAAATCTGCTTTAATTTAAAATGTTATAAACATGTCACACAGTTTAGAAGATGGACTAGATCGGCATTTCTGAAGCACAGCCACAAACAGATTTGGTTTTCTCAGGATATCCGAGTTGCCAAGTTACCCAGTTCCAGGAGTGATTTTTTGCCAGTTCTGGTTTTAAATTTGCATTGCAATGCACTTTGGCATTTATAGCCCCTAATTTTATCCATTGGAATCAGTGCTGCAGGTCCCCTAATGTAGCAGAATTAGATCGTAAGAAAAATTATCCCCTTGAATACCCCTAAGTTTTACACTAATACATACAGGGACTCGTAGTGCTGCCCTTTTTAAGGAATTGAAAGCTACATATCTTTGATGCATTACTGTAAAAGCAGGAGAGGCTCAGTCAGTCTCTAGAGCATATCTACCTTCGGCAGGGATAGACAACATCCATTCGAGTTTTCTGGATATCCATAATGAAAATGTATGGCATGACAATCTTATCTCCTGCACATTTATTAGGGATATCCTGAAATTCTGCCAGGACAAGAGGTGCCTGCCACTTATCTTTGGTTGCCATTTGAAAAGAGATAAGAAAGCAACTGTAGAGCAGCTATCTGAGGCAGAGATTCTTGCATCATTTTCCTGTGTTTTCTTTTCACTGTGGGATACAGCTGAATGTGATGTTCCATGGGCAAGCAAGAAGCACAGTAGGAGACAGAGGCATCAAGTTCTTCTGCTAAATTATACTCTTGCCTGTTCTGCACCCCCTGGGGGAGCTTCAGATAAAGGAAGTTAGCTAGGCTGTGGCAGCTGAGCCTCTCAAAATGTGGACACTGATGCAATCACCTGCCAGAGGAAGTCTGACCACAGACACTGTCAGACTCTATACCAGGCCAGCTATCATATTGGAAGGAATACCTGGGATTGTTTCTATTCCCTCAGCATGCATAGGTGAGCTGTCATATTGGCCTGTATCTGTGTCGTAACACATGCAATTACAGCATCATCCACATATTAGCAGGCGCAAGGAGTTCCGCAGGGTTCGTCTCTATCTGCCTTGCTCTTCAACATCTACATCCAGCCAATCTGCTCTATAATCCAACTATACAACATACTATATCACATCTATGCCAACGATGTACTACTGAACACCCCATTCTCCATGGACAGTCCCAGTTACACCAAGATTACAGAATGCTTTAATGCAGTCTCAAACAAACTAAATAACAAAAACTCTACGTGTTATTCCAAAAACCTAAAATAGAGTAAACAGTGCAAACATGTGAGCAAGCATATGTATAATTATATTTTTGTCGGAAACTAAGCCATGAGGTTTCAAATACCTCTCGAAGCTATATTTCCTTTTACTCAAATAAATGAGCTCTAACAAGAGCCTTTATACCGTAGGTAAAATCACCATGAAATAGTGCTACCTATACCATGAATGTAATGTCCTGAAAAAAATTTTTATATGAAAAAAGAAAAAGAAAGGCTAGCAGAGAGAACACTTTCACTTATCTTATCTGCTGCCCCGTTTCACAGGCTCCACTTAAAACTCCCAAAGCCCGGTATACTTCAACCGAAGAAATCAGGAATCAACTCGCAGTTTGATGTTTGATGGAAAAATAAGAACACAGCACTGCGTTTCGGGCAATTAGAGACTTCATGCCCTGTATCAATACTTGATTCCACCACAAAAAAACAAAAAATCACTTTCTCGGTTTCTCCACCTCTCCAAGATGCCAGCGCCAATGCGCCAATGCGCTGGCGTCTCGGAGAGGTGGAGAAGCCAAGAAAGTGATTTTTTGGTTTTTGTAGTGGAATCAAGCGTCGATACAGGGCATGACGTCTCTAATTGCCCGAAACGCAGTGCTGTGTTCTTATTTTTCCATCAAACATCAAACTGTGAGTTGATTCCTGATTTCTTCGGTTGAAGTATACTGGGCTTTGGGAGTTTTAAGTGGAGCCTGTGAAACGGGGCAGCAGATAAGATAAGTGAAAGTGTTCTCTCTGCTAGCCTTTCTTTTTCTTTTTTCATATAAAAAATTTTTTCAGGACATTACATTCATGGTATAGGTAGCACTATTTTATGGTGATTTTACCTACGGTATAAAGGCTCTTGTTAGAGCTCATTTATTTGAGTAAAAGAAAATATAGCTTCGAGAGGTATTTGAAACCTCATGGCTTAGTTTCCGACAAAAAGACAATTATACATATGCTTGCTCACATATTTGCACTGCTTAATGCAGTCTCAGACTGAATCTGTACACACAACCTGAGAGTGAATTGCAAGAAGACTGAAGTGTTGTTTATCACAAAAGACCCAACCTTCATCCCACCATCTTCTCTATGGGTAAAAGATGCAGAAATGATGATGAAGCAATCAGTGCGTTACCTAGGAATCATCCTGGATCAACGATGGAGTATGGAAACACACATAAATAATGTTACCAAGGCAGTATACAACAAAATAAGGACCCTCCGTCATCTACGTCCACTGCTGGAGGCTGCTGACTTCTGCACCGTATTCCAGGCACTTATCCTTCCACACTTTGACTATGCAAATATTCTCCACAGCCTGCCAAGCTACACACTTCATTCTCTTCAAATGGCCTTGAACACTGCGGCCTTAATTCTGTATGGAGCCTTCAGATCTGAAATGTCATGCCAATCCTAAGGCAATTGCATTGCTCCCAATAGCGAGCCGCCTAAATTACGAAGTTCTATTGATAACATTTAAAGTACTGCATAACCTCTCCACAGTCTCCCTTGCGGAAATCATACAATAGACACTGAACAACAGAATGAGAAGGACAAACAAACTCACCACCCCTTCGGCAATAAGAAAAAGTTCCCAGTTGTTAAGAACCAAGCTTTCTCATTATATGCACCAACTCTTTGGAACGCCCACCCTGCCCGGATCCGATCCATCTCCAACCTGTCAACCTTCAGGAAAGCAATAAAGATTCATTTGTTCCAACTATACCATGACCATATACCATAGCTACACTATAGACTTTGTCTGCCAGCCCTAGCTCCGACCACCCTAACTGCTTACGGACCACATACCAGCCTGTTACTTAGTTCTCCCTGTTACTACCCAAGTTGATGCCCCTGTTCAATATAATATGTTTATTGTGCAATGTTGGACGTTTAGGGCCCAATTCTGTCCTGGACGTAGATCTGAACCGGATGCACAGAGGGGATCGCGATTCTGATCCTGTGGGGCACGTCTAGCCCCACGGGATCAGAATCAAAACAGTCCTGCATGTGCACGGCAGTACAGCTATTCTGTCCAGCCTGCATATGTAGGGCTGCACCCAGCTAACTCACTCAGGGCATTTAAATGGAGCCGCGGCACCATGGCATCATGTTGCCATGGCACCACGGCTCCATTTAAAGGCCATGATGCCGGCCGCTGACCAGAACGGTACATTCCCCGCAGCCTGACTCCTGATCCAGCCTCCAAAGGCCAGGGTCAGGTTGCAGGGAATGTCCCCTGGCCACCCCCAGCCCCTTCCGTGCCCCAAATAAAAAAAAAATGCCCAGGGGAGTTATTCCATCTCGAAGGTGGAATAACTTCCCCAGCCATTTTGCTAACCCTGGACGTACCTGTACATCCAGGGCCAGCGACCTCCCACTGACCGCTCACTCTCTGCCCTCGGGCCGTCTATTCCCTGCCCCTGATTAACTTCCCCTGACAGCCAGCGAGGAAGTTAGTCAAGGGCTGCAGCCGGCACGAATAGCGGGGACGTCCATCCCCACTATTCATGGTTCAGAATGACCCCCTTATTGTATTATTCTCTGATACATGTTCAATGTAAAACATTTATTCTTGTTCTGTGTAAACCGCGCTGATTTCAAAATAGCATGGAATATAAAATCAAATAAATAAATTTCCTTACACTAGTATATATTCTTCATTATGTACTAGCCATAACGCCATCCATAAGCCACAACTGGCTCCCCTTTAGGTCCAGTGGTTTGGTACCACAATTTTATGCTTCTTTACCACTCTTGTAGGAATTCATAAACGTTTGAGGATGCCAGATACTCAGAAATACATGAATAAGACTCCCACTCAGCAAAATAAAAAATGGACCATGCACAGTTCCCCTAACATCTCTCCAGTAACAAGAAAGAATGCCATGGTCATTACTGTAAAGCAACCTTGCTTACAGACGCCCCCACCCATCCCCCATTTTTCGCCAGGTGTTTAACAAGGAAATTAATCAGAGTCCAGTGAGATGTCAGCCTCTTTTTAATTCTTCCTCTCTTTCTGATCCCACATCCAGTAGCAAACTGGGTGCTGATTTTAAAGCCCCAAATTCAGTGATCCCCAGTTCTGGTTCATGAGTGCGCCCAGCAACTAGCAAGGCAACAAAATACACAGCTTAACCTGGTTCTCAGACTAGAGCTTTCTAAGCGTGCTGTAGTGACCCCATATCCAGTCGTGTTTCTAAGATAGCCACAATGTATGTGCACAATATAAATCTGCATACACTGAATCCTAAGTATATGCAAGCTTATCTCATAGATATTCGTTGTAGATAGTCTGAAAACTGACCGGCTGTGAAGTCAAGAGGACATGTTTCAGAAGCCTTGTGGTCAGATCCAGCAGCAGGGACAGAAGCACTGTCTCTGCTGCTGTGCCTCAGTCCAGGCTTGCCACTGCAGGAACTCATCCTCTAGTCTAGAATAAAAGTTGTAGCATGCTGCAGCATCCAGAGGAAAATTAAGCACAGACCCTCCCGCTCTTTGCATGCTGAAAATATCTGCAGTGGTTGGTCCCGCCTCTTGCATAAGTTTTCATGGTGAAAGGAAGTCACTGCTAGTTGTAGGGCTGTGCATCACAGAGCCTATCATTGTCATGGGCGGACTGATCCTGATCTGGGCCCTTAGGCAATAAGGGTCCTTCCCTTAACCACACGTCTGTCATACAGTAGCTTGCTGATTCTGCATCTGTTGTAATATTTCTTAGGCTCACTTTAGACAAAAACCTAATATACAAAATCATTAAATTGTGCTAGACTTGAATATATATTTCACAATAAACAGAAAACATTTTAGAGTTATCATCATCATATAAACACATTTTATATATTTTGTTACCATATACTTATAAGCATGTGATACATTCATAGGGTTATAAATAAATATACAAAATATAATGATTTTCAATTCAAATTCTAGCGATAACAACACTGTCCTAGCCATGGGAGATTGATACTCTTTGGTTAAAACTATAAAATCTATCCTTTGTAATCCGATGACAGTGACATTTAATAGTCTGATACATTATTACACTTGCTTCATTTTATTACTGTTTCCAAACCAATGGAATGTTTCGGTACCATTCCATTCTAACCACTCCTCCCAAGTCAGATGCACATACACATAAGCTATGCTCTTCATGTTTTTCCCACTTGTCTTGAATTTATACTGACTTCCTGCAACACAAATGTAGGGAGGATATGATAGTATGTGCAAGCAACATATCACTACCGTGTTTCCCCGAAAATAAGACCTATCCTGAAAATAAGATCTAGCACGTTTTTCTGAGATTCCCATAATAAAAAGCCCTACCCTGAAAATAAGACCTAGTGCAGATCATGGGCGGACTGACAGATTCGGTACCTGGGGGGGTGCGCTGGCTGCACGAATATTTGATTTCTGACTGTTCATGGCGGGCGGGTGCTGGTCATCAGTGCGGGCGGGTGCTGATCATCTGTGCGGGCGGGCAGGCGGGCGCTGCAGCGCCACTCATTCACAGGTGATCACATTCTGTGCTGTCACACTGTCCGCATCCCCGCTTCCCCGTGTGCGCCGCCCACAGCAGCAGCAACAGCATACCGGTAACACTTCACTGATTGGCTGACTGTCATAAGGTGGCAGCCAATCAGCTTCAAGTGCTATCAGTACTGTCACTTCAATACTTACCCTTTCTACATGCATGGCATTTTATAGGTGGGCACAAAAGAGACTGGCGAATATTCAGTTCAGTCTCTTGTGTCTGCTTTTTGGTCGACTTTGATAGTGTGCAGGCACTTTCTGCTCTCCTTGGTTATCTATTTTATAGGTGGGGGCAGGGGGTGCTGTTATTTGGTGGGAACCCTGTCCATATAAGTTCCATATACCCCGATGGCAGGGGTAGGGGGTGCTAGTCTGGGATTCAGCCAGCACTCATCACGCTAAAGACATGAAAAACTTCCTTGCAGAGAGAAGAGTAGATCAAATAATGGTTCCTGTAGGAATGACTGCCTATCTCCAGACTCTTGATATTGCAATAAACAAGCCTTTCAAGGACCATTTGCGCATGGAAATCAATGACTTCACTGAAAATAGAATGGAGAGAAATCAGTGTGGAAACTTTGTGAAGCCTAGCCTGCAAGAGGTTGCGACTTGGGTGAAGAATTCATGGGATAAAATCACTGACAGCTGTGTTGCCAATGCACTACAAGCAGGCTACTTGGACAAGAAGTGCTCATTTAAGGGGAGCGCTATTGCTAGACATGAGAGATTGGGACCAATGGTTCTACAGGGAATGAAGTCGCAAGAAAATCAGGCCGGAATTCGGGGTTTGGAGAGTTTTGACGATGTTCCGGAAGAAGATGACATGATTGTATTTGAATAAATGTAGATTTCTGTACACGAGTAAATATAGATTGCTGTACTTAAAAAAAGTTGGATTGTTGTACATGAATAAATGAGGATTGTTGTTCACGAATAAATGTGGATTGTTGTATATGAAAAGAAAATAAGGCATTCCCTGAAAATAAGACCTAGTGCATCCTTTGGACCAAAAAATGGAAATTACACTTACCTGGTAATTGTTGTTTCTTGAGGAACTCCAGTTCCGTCCTCCACCACTGGGTAGTGCACCTCCTCCTGCAGCATGGAGACTGGACAAGTCAAACTCGTGACATCACCGGGTATATCATGCTGGTCTTCTCCCATCATCCCCCCAGTGACCTACTGATAAAGCAGACTCAAAGGAACAACAAATGACTAGTTAAGGTATTAATTACACTGCTATGCTGAAACTTTAACTTTTAACCCTAGAATTACCAAGATTTTTTGCACACACTGAATACCGTTGGGGTCATAAATGACCCCACAACAAATTTTAATTGTTAACCATGAAAAATTTAAACTAAACAGACAAAGTATTATTCCAAATTAATTATTTATTACATGAAGGTTAAATGTTTTGAAATTTAATGCTTTATCATAAAATTACATGAAGAAGAGTTGACATGAAAGCAGATTTTGCATGCACTTGATGAACACAGTAAAGTACTACAGTCATTTGCATGAGACACGGACAATTTCTGAATGTTCTTTGCAAACATTGCGTTTGCAGGAGGTGCAAACTATGTTGCTTTTCTTGTCTTTTTCTCTAGAACAGCAGTGACACCTTGCCCTTTTCTTTGGGATCCCGACATTGCAAACAGCATCAGTGGCTTCTTCAATGCTGGAAGAAGTCTCGCTGCAATTACTCTGAAGCAACTGCTTTCCTAATTCCAAGAGGAATAGATGACATCTGTGCTTTGACTTGGACTGCCATTCCGGATTTAGTGACATCCAAACAATGAAGGCGTTCAAAGCACTGATGTCCAACATGCTGTAGAAGATTGTCACTGGCCAGCGTCTTGTCATTCGTTTTGTGGTATACGTGCGCAAAATTTGATCTGCCGTATCTACTCCACCTTTACTAGAATTATAGTCCAAGATCATGCGTGTTTTTTTGTCTGGACGTGTGTTATCTACTTCATCTTGATCATGCAAACTGCTCAGAAGAACAACCACTTTTCCTTTCTTCGGGCAATAGGAAACCAGAGTGGCGTCATTGCGAAAGGCAAACAGTGAAGTGAATACCTCTCGGCCCTTTGCTGTTACAAATTCTGGAAGTAATTATTTTCTATTCTTTCGAATTGTCCCCAAAAGTGTCATTTGTTTTTCTAGCAATTTCCGTGACAGGGATAAACTGCAGAAGAAATTGTCAACAGTAACATTTCTGCCAGATCGCGTCAATCCTTCAGTGAGTTGCAGCACAACCCTTTCACCCTGATTCTGTTCCCTTTTTTGTCCGAGTTCCCTTCCTGTATATACTTGAAAACGTAGAACATATGATGTTGCAGTGTCACACAACATCCATAGCTTTATGCCATATTTCCCAGGTTTGCTGGGAATATATTGTCTGAACGGAACATGGCCATAAAATGTAAGCAGTTGCTCATCCACAGTAACATTTTCACCAGGAACAAAGGCGTCACTTAGAGTTGCTTCCCAGGTATCAAAAACGTGTCTGATTGGAGCAAGCTTATCCACGCCTCAGTGTTCACGTCTGTTCGTTGCATCATCAAATCTGAGAGCACAAGAAATTTGCTGAAAACGGTAACAGGCCATATTTTTGCTGAAAACAGAACGACCATCTTCAGGGTTCCACAACTGAACTATGGATTCATTTCTTGACTTGTACACGCCTGAGAGGATCAGAAGTCCAAGAAAACATTGAAATTCTCCGTCTGTCAAATCTTTCCAGGTGTCGTCATAAATGTGTCTTCCTTGTTTGCTTGTCCACATCATGATTTCATTCAATAAGTTCTTCCTCATGAACAAGTGGAATGCTGCGAGAGGGCCATCAACATTTCGTACCGCATACCTTGTAGGACCTTGTTGTACGGGCATGACATTAGCTCTGGCGTATCTTCCAGCAGCTTGCTTTATAGGTTTCCTGTTCCATTATGTGGCATTCTTAGATACATAGGCTTCAATGGCAACATTTGTGCTTATAGTTGACCTCTTAGCTCCTCTACGACCACAACTAAGATTCCTCACAGATGATACTGACACCGAAGACTCCTGCCTTCTTCCCCGTCCAGCACAGCCTCAACCTTTGCCTCGACCTGTAACTTGACTCTTTGCTGCAGGCAATGTTACCGGCTCAACATCAGTCTCACATTCACTTGGCGACCAACTGCTGTCGCCATCTGAATCATGACTGTCATCATCAGATTTATCGCCCGAACTTGGATGATATGCTTCTTCGCTTGCTGAATATGCTGCATCATCAGACGACTCAGAGCCGTCACTGTCAGCATCTCGTTGCAATATTTCTCTTACTTGGGCAGCTGAATAGTTTCATTTTGACATCATAAACAATAACCTAAAATAAATAAAGATAAAGTTGAATAAAACACAAAGCAGTTTTACTATAGGTGTACAATAATCATGATGAACGAGCTGAAAGCCTTTAGATTTCATCAGAAATAATGAGAGAACGTATGATATCAATTACAGAAAATGTGTAATTTTCATAAAATAAGAGTACAAAAAATAAATGATACATAATTAATGATAAATACATTTGTCAGATCAAAAAATTCACAAAACTGCAAATTGTATCACGATCCAAACCAGACGTAAGCAACTGGGGTCAAAAATGACCCCACTGGTACTCTGTGCTGCAATTCATAACTAGCGTCACCTAGCGGATGAAAATTATTCCTCTCATGGTGCAATATAAAGAGAATATTGACATGTGAAAAGTCATAAAAAGATTGCATTCTTGAACAACTAGTTTCCGAGATACGCATTGTGAAACTTGCAATGGGGTCACTTTTGACCCCATCGGAACTCCCAGGGTTAAACTACAATGCCCTAAGATAAAGGGCAGAAAACACCCTCCTCCTTGCCCCTGTCCTCTTGCACACAGATCAGAGAAAGACAGACAGGAAGGAGGACTAGGAGTGGAGTGGAGGAGTGGCCTTTTTGTTGGGGCAAGGTACTTCAGGCCAGAAGGTTGGGGGTTCAAATCCCACTAAAGGACAGCAACCTTGGGCCGGAAGGACTGGGATTTCTAGTCCCACAGGTGCTCCTTGTGGTCTTGGGCAAGCCACTTAACCCTCCATAGCCCATGTTCCCTGTAAAATAGTTATCTCCAAGTTATAATGCCCTGTTCAATGTAATTTCAATTTGTTCAATGTAAACCCCACTGATGCAAAGTAGCATGGTATATAAGAGAATGTAAATAAATAGGAAGAAAAGATGCTCTCACAATTACCAGCAAATCAGAAAACATTGCCATCTTATGGACTGGCAACCCCCCCCCCCCCCCCCAAACCAACACCTCACTTCTGAGTTGTTCATCCCCAGGTGGGAATGAGGACTGAACTGGAGTTCCTCAAGGAACAACAATTACCAGGTAAGTGTAATTTCCTTTTCCTTATCGGTCCTCCAGTTCAGTCCTCCACCACTGGGATGTAACAGAGCAGTAATCAATGGGAGGGACCTTTCCAACCGGCTCGCAACACCGCCGAAGTGCACAGGCACCGATCGCTGCCTGCTAATTCAGACAAGAGAAGTTACTGGAAGTATGAAGTGACGACCAAGAGCGCCGGCAGAACTACACTGTTTCCCGAAGCAGGTGTCGCTTGCGAACTAGAAGGGTAAGCCCGTAACCCCACTGGTACTGGATGCCTTAGAAACACATATCCTAACGTCATGGCTTCCCGGGCCCAGCCAGAAAGAGCCACTTTAGGAACCCATTGCCTCTCGACCTCATCAGGAAGTCAAGCTTTAGCTGCCGCTTCTCCCCTACATGGCCCGCCGCACCGGATGAACAAGCGATGTGACCTACGAAATACTGATGCAGACTTCACCTAATGTCCAAGGGACGTAGACTACGATGAGAGTCTTTTTCCATATGTCTCAAAACTGGAAACTGTACCGCCTGATTCAAATGAAAAAGGAGAAAGTACCTTGGACCAAGAATAACGGCCCTAGCCGCAAATCCACCATTTTCCTAGAGAAAGACAAAACCGGCTCTTTACAGGACTACACCTGTAATACTGAAACTTGACTCACCGAACCGAAGGACACCAAAAACACTGTCTTTAAGCTTAGAGCCTTAACGGAAGTTGAACGTAAAGGCTCAAAGGTCTCCCTAGTCCACGCCCCAAGACTAGGTTGAGATCCTACAGAGGTACCACCATTCCGTGATAAAGCCGTAACCTAGAAACCGCTGTTAGCAAACAAGCCACGTCGACGTGAGAAGCCAAAGAAATCCGTGGACTTTTTCTTGAAAGCACGAAAGCGCCGCCAGCTGGAGCCTTAGAGAACTGGCTACCAGACCTTTGTCAAAAAAACATCCTGTAGAAAATTTAACACTGTAAGAACGAAAAGGTGGAATCACAGACCTGTAGCTGCGAGCACCAATTCTCAACAAATGCGCCATATGCGTACGTATGCTAAGGAAGTGGATCTCTTTCTGGTCCGAAGCAATGTGTAACTACTGCACCAACACCACTCTACCCCAATGTGCCTCAATGCGCTGAACCATTCATCCTATTAGCGCCCCCCCGAGGGAGACATAGAGAAGACCGGGCGAAAGCCCATGTTGCCTCCGAGCATCGATCCTCTCTGAAACTTCTCTCGCCTTCTGCTGCAAAGACTACTCACCTTGGCCTACTGAAAGGTAGCCAGAAGGCCCACAATCGGAGGACCCTACCTGCTGACTATCTGAGCAAGCACCACCGGACGAAGCTCCCATACACCGGCAGCTACCCGGACCCTGCTGAGAAAATCTGCCAACACATTGTCCGTTCCCGCAGATTGCCAGCAGTCGCGGCTCCACCTAAATGAACAGAGCCTCTGCTTCCACTTCCATGGCTGCACCACCTGTGCCGCCCTGACTGTTAAGAGAAGCCACCCTCGCAGCGTTGTCCGATAGAAACTGCACCGCGTGACCTTTCACCATTGACTCACACGTTTGCAGAGCTAGCACCACTGCTCGCAGCTCCAGACAGTTGCTAGACTACTGGATATCCTAGAAGCTCCAAGTTTGCTGAGCGAACAGTTTCCGCAAGGCGTCCCCCAGCCTGCTAGACTCGCATCTGTCAACCCAGGGAGCCACTGCGGTTGTTCTAGAGGCAGGTCCGCCGGTAACTTTCCCAGACAGAGCCATCACTGTCTGATCCGCTTGACCCGGGACAGATAGGAAGGCCGGTTGTTTAGCAATCATTCTGGTACGACCAGCGTCGAAATGCTACAATGATGCTTTCGGGAATCTTTCCTGGTGATTGTAGTCTTGGTTTATCTGAATGCCTGAAAACGTAGATGCTCAGGCCTGCTTGCTTTTTTTTCTTTTTTTTTTGTAATTAAACATAATTGCCTAGACTGTAAATGTCGATGTAATTTATCGAAGAATGCAAACTGCTTTCTATAAGAGAACATTTTCCTCTTTCTTTTTTCATTATATAGATGGTCCTTCTCGCTAAGTCAAAATCCATACTGTGGTACCCCTAAAGCACCGTGTATGTCACTCACTGTACGTACCACATGGACTGCATTCTCTTGCATAAATCTTACTAATGTCTTAATTCGCATGTGCGTGTGTGTGTGTGTGTGTTTGAGTATGCGTGTTGCATACCGTGCGCTTTTTTTTTTTTTGTGGAAGCACCTACCAAAAGTAGCTAAGATTCTGGGCTGCATTACAGCTATTGTGTTTCAATACTGTTCTGAAATGGCAGGTTGCAGCAAGTTTATTACTATGTTGACATTAATCCTTTTTAACCTTCTTCATAGACAATTGCTGTCAATACCAAAAAATGACATGATGTCAATATCACAACCTTGGCACAATCGCATTGTCAATTTCAGTTCTCAACAAGTCAGCTGATCGCACACCAAGCCAAGTGACTGTTAAATCTAATCACGGAATGCACTGAAGTCATTATGTGAACTTTAGTTTTCTTAAAGCAGACTTTCACCAGAGCTAACATTTAAAAAATAAAATGAAATTACTTGTACAAAAAGTTTAGTGAAAACATTTCCATCAGTGGTCAATTGATTTATAATTTCCCTTTTCTTTGCTTGACATTAAAAGGACATTCTAAGCCTCTTGCGATTTGAATTGTGCAGATCAAACATTGGCCACAAGGATAATGACCAGTGTGGTCTACTGAGGACACAGCAAGTGGTCTAAGGCATGCAGGACCCAAATTTCTTTGAACTTGCAGCCCCTCGACCACACCAATTGAGCTTTCTTCTCCTTAAGACCGAAAATCACTTGAACATCTGCAAAATGTCGATGTATAATCTCCTGTAATTTAGAACCTAAAGGGGAACATTTGTGAGGAAATGAACAAACTCAGAACTATCATCAGTGTGATCCCAAGATCTAGGATGAAGCAGCCATTCCCTTTCATTAATCTGAGCTCATTTATAGGCATACTAAACCACAAAAGTGGGATAGCCTCTTGTTCTAAAATCAGATTTCAACTGCTTAGAGCGAACTCGAACTCTTATGCGTCCCTTAAGCCTATCGAAGCATTATAGCGGTGTCTTTTGTCATCTGGGATAATCACTGTGATGGGGTAAAAGAAGAATAAAGAAGGCACCAAGATGGATTCTGCAGTGCCGCCAGGTAAAGTGGTTGGCCAAATGAATAAACATTTAGCACCCAGTGTCCCCTGTCTCTGGATGGAACTTTGTTCAGCTTCAGCTCTCGGAGTCCACCTGTGCCTGCCTAGTCCTTAACGGGAATTGATTGCAGATTGCCTTGTAGCATAATCGGTAATGGTTTCCAGCTTGCAGTATAGGAAATTCTACAGCCCATACTAGATGTGTCTATGAATTACTTCAGAGGCTGGGAGATGAGGTGAAAGACTGAAGGTCTCTTGACTTCGAGTTATGGTACAATCTACTTGTAGACTGTGCCGCAGGCACTGTAGCTTTAATATGCCTGCATGTAGCTACGTTTAGAAAACGAGATCAAATACATTTTCGTACATCCACAAATGATGTGGGTAAGCTGCACAAATATGATACAAAAGAAATGTGGAATATCTGAAAACAAGCCAACTTGGGGGCTGCTTTTCAAAACCCTTCAGAACGGTAAGATAACAGAGCAAAGTTTTCCTGGTTACTTTTACACAGCTCTTCAAATACCCTTATCCAGCTGGTTGAGCAGCTTAATATCAGGCAGTCTGAGTAGATAGATATAAGACCTGCCATTTGTCTAAATAGGCAAATCTGGCTAAATGTAGTCAGTTTGCATTGAACCTCACACTCTCCAGCTAAATTTGAACACTGACCACTTGGAGACTAGTACATTTTCGGAAGGGGCCGATTTCAGTTTTCCCTCCGTGGGACCGGGGTTCTTTTGTTAATTTCTCTCACCATTTATTGCAACAGTCAAAGACCTAAATTAGAATAAATTAAAATGGATTAAATAAAACAGATTAAAGAAGTTGCCTTCAGTGCTTGAAGGGTGCGCTTTCCATGGTGCCCGAGCGATCCGCCACGATGGAGTTGGCGAGAGGCCTATGCACGCGTCCCTGATAGCAAAAAACGCGTGAATCCACAGCCGCTCGCACAGTGGGATTGACTGACTACACGAAAGGGAGAGGAGCGCTTTAGACCTTCCTGCTTGTCCGCGGCACGCCGGAGCACTCACCTGCTCTGGCCAACAGCCTTCCATGATTTCAACCGCCTTTCACCGGTCCAAACAAGGGCCCTGCGATCCGCGATGCTGCTCAGCCAGTGACGTGAGCAGCGATCATGGAGAGGGCTATTTGCGCTGAACTGCTCTGCTCGAACACCGTGAGGCAGAAAGACATTCAGAAGCCGATGCTAGCTCCCCTCAGTGCGTTCCGCTGTGTCCCCAAACAGCCTTCAAAGGATTTTATCTTTCACCTGCCCGTACAGGAGCCCTGTGATCTGCGCCGCTGCTCAGCCAGTGACGTGAGCAGCGATCGTGGAGAGGGCTTTTCGGCCTGAACTGCTCTGCCCAAACATCGTGAGGCAGAGAGAAACTGGGAAGCCGAAGCTAGCTCTCCTCCGTACGTTCCAGGAGGGGAGAGCAGAATGGGGCACCGGACTGGGTTGAGCAGGAGAGAGGATAGCAAAGAAGCAGGAATGAGTCCTTTCAAAACTATTTATACTTTTTTTTTTTTTTTTTTTAACTTGGACAGAAGCAAAATAAGAGAATTTATAGGGAATTAGAAAATAAACCCGAAAAATTGAACCCTCTAACACTATCTAGCCTAACTGTGCTCCTTATCTGTTTCACTAGTGAGCCCAGCACCTAGGCTCACTACATCCTCCTGCTGCATGGAGACTGGACACACTGGGGGATGATGGGAGAAGACCAGCATGATATACCCGGTGATGTCACGAGTTTGACTTGTCCAGTCTCCATGCTGCAGGAGGAGGTGTACTACCCAGTGGTGGACTGAACTGGAGGACCGATAAGGAATAAATATAAGACCCAGTCTTATTTTCGGGGAAACACGGTAGCATTTGAGCAGAAGAATACAACACTTGATAGACTCAGTATTACCTGCAGTAGGGAGGCAAGAGACTTAAAGTTGGGAAATACATACACTATTAATAAGGAATAGGCAGAATGCTAGATGAATTAATTAAAAAATATTTTGTTATAGCCACAGAAAAAGAAAAAGTCTCAGTAAACCAAGTCCACAGTTACCCCACACAGAATAGTACAGTAAATATATTATGCACTGCTACCTGACCTAAGCAAGCAGGAAGTGGAAAAAGACCAGTCAGTTTTTAGAGGTCCTAACTGCCATTCAATAGTCTACATATTATATTATTATTGCTATTATTTTTAGTAAAAGAGAAGGCTGTTGCTTAACATGAACCATCACTGCTGGTTGCCTTTAATGTAGTTGGTCCCTTTGAAGAGTTAGCCCTCATGGACTGAACCAGAACTGGACCTGGTGGAGGAGCTTCCAGAGGAACTGGTATTGGAACTTCTTCTGGAAGCAGGGGAATCGGAGCCACTCAGGCTATGTCTACTTCCTTCATCTGCAGCCGGAACTGAATTAGCCCCAGCTCCTGGATGCTGCTCTGCCATATTCCCTCAACCTTCCACCTACAACTCAAACACCGGTGCAAAATACAGGAAGAGGAAGTGCATTCCTTCAATGCCCTCTGCCTCTAGTCACATCCAGTAGCCACAAAGAGCTACTCTGGGGAGTAATGGAGTAAACTGTGACATATATTCTGGGTTATATCTGCATCTTAGAATTCTCAAGGCAAAAGTATGAGCTGAGAGTATGATACTAAGATGGCTAGAGAGAAGTCTGAAAGCTGAGAAATGTTACTTGCCTGTACAAATGGCAGTCAGTTTAATGTAGAACGATGCCAGGTCTCGGCGTAACCAAATCAGTTCCAGCAGACTATGATATTCCAAACAATCTAGAAATGCCAAAAGTCCTGAAGAGAGAGGAAGTTTTCAGACAGTGTGTCTGTGTTATAAAACTAGAAAGATTGAATTGTCCTATTACTCTGCTAATTAAAAACAAGTGGGCAAAGCGTGCAGAGCATGGCTTATGAAAGTCTATCTAGCCCCTGCTGTGTGTGTATGCACACACCATCTGCAGCTGCATTGCCTCTGTATGTGGGAATATGTATTTGTTTGTGTGAGTTTGTAGCCTGGTATGTCTGTGTGTATGTGTGTGCATGCCTGCTAGCTGGAGACTAAGAGAGAGTGGGCCCCCTACTGCTCTGCGCCCTTGGCCACTGCCTGATTGCCTGACTATTCTATCAGCCCCTGGGCCCTATGCTGAATTCTTCTTCATATGTTGCACAATGCCATCGATTTTACTGTGTAAGAGAGTCATAAGATAAGGGGCTGCCAGGAGAGGAAATGATATGAGCAGGGGTGGGGGGGGAAGGGAGGAACCTCTTCCTTCCTACCCTCCCCAGGCTGCCAATGGGCACTCATGCTTCAAAACCAGCCCTGCTTGTATGCAAACGTTTCTGATGAATATTCATTGTCCACATTCTAAAAACCAGACTTATCCAAGTTGAGAGGAATCAAGAGCTAAATAAAGACCGTAGGCAGTAAAGGAGGAAGGTGCAAAGGAAGAAAGAAACCAAAATCTGTACTCTTCAATCTTATTTTTTTATTCTGGGCTGACAGCTGTTTCATATTTCACAAATGTTTATCCTGCAAAGGGGGCTTATTTTATTTAAAAAAAGAATAAAATCCTAGCTGTTCCTCTCTCTCATTATAATAAGATATGTTTTTTGAATCCCAGGTATTGTAATTTTCAGCTACGGGCTGTTTCTTTCACAGAACTTCATTTTTTGATCTGAATAGCCGTCAGACAAACCAAAGAAACCTTTCAAGAAAGAGTGCCTGCTCCTAGGTTAGGAAATGTTATTGTCTCCTGCAGTTTGTGTGCTTGACCCATGGACTGGGTACTCTGATCTCAGCGCAGGAGTTTAAAGCTGCTCAGGGATACATCTTTCTCCCACTCATCTTTAATTATTTCCCGTTTTTCCACAAGTGACCAAATGAGTTAACGAAGGAATGAACAATGAAAAATCAAGAAGCAGCACTTTTATCTACAAACCCAAACACACCAAAAGCCTATGAAACGCCGGATGCAAAGAAACTCATCACAAGCCTAACATTAGAGGACAAGTCCTGAACCTGCTTTCCGTTGTAATAAAAACCACTGAAGACAATTCAGATCTTTGATTGCTGCACTGGAATTTCTATTCGATTCACGGGCTTCACTTGTTTACATGCTGTGGACTCTGTTCTGCAAAGTTCCTCAGTTGCATAAGTTGCTGCATATCAAGTCCCAAAAAAGTATTTGGATTGGCTCAGCAGTCATTTAGTTTTGTCCCCATATTTTCTACACTCCTTTTGAAATCTGCAGCATAGAAGCCTTAGTTGCTGCACCCTGAAAATAGATTATATTAATCTTGGGATGTAGTATTTTCTGAGTCTGCTAGGTTAAAAAGCAGATCAGCATTTAATGATGCCAGCTAAGGCCCAAAGATGGGGAGGGGAGATAAGATGCAGACATTACAATACCTTAAATGTTTTAACAGTGCACAAAAACAAACTTGTTTCAGCAAAAGGAAATGCTGAAAGATGTGATCATGATATTAATAGTATTAAGCTCAAAAGGGACAGACTGAGGTGTAAGATAAGGAAATATGACTGATGCATGGAAAAGGCCTTCCAGTAGAGGTAAAAACATATACAGTAAGAAAGCCTGCTTCTTAATCAATGGTGATATTCTGCCAGGCCACTAACCTGGACAGTTTTGTTGCCAACCTAAAACCCTTTAGAACTTGCTTACTTTTCCTTCCAGCAGCTGGAGTGGAAAGAGGTAAAAAAAAGCTTGGCATTGTGTTATTTTACAAACTTACAGTGCAGATCTGATGACTGCCATCTTTATAATGATATATTACACTACGAACAGGTACAGAGAAGGGTAACATAGATGATTAAAGGTATGAAACAACTTTTATATTAGGAAAGATTCAAGAAACTGGAAATTTTCAGCTTGGAAAGAAGTCAAATGTGACAGTTATAGAAAATCAAAGTGTGGAGAAAGTAAATGGGGTGGGTTATTCACAATGTTTCATAAAGAGAAATTAGACTTTCCTGCTAATTGTTGTTCCTTGAGGAACTCCAGTTCAGTCCTTCACCTCTGGGTAGCATGGAGACTGGGCATGTCAAAACTGTGACATCACTGGATGTACCCTGCTGGTCTCTCCCATCAGCCCTGGTGAACTACTGACAAAGCAGACTCAAAGGAGCAACCAATAAGTAGCTATAGTATTAAATTCAACTTTTAGCCCCTAAACTAAACTCCCCTTAATTAAGGAAACTTCTCTCACTTTCTCTTTCATCCATGAACAAAATAAGAAAGAAAGAAAGGCTGGAGTAAAAGAACCACAGCGATCCCGAGACTATTAAAAGGTTTTTACACACTTTGTGACTGGTACTCCCCCCAGACCGAACCGACCTCGAACTAATCATCCTTGGGCGGGAATCAGGACTGAACTGGAGTTCCTCAAGGAACAACAATTAGCAGGTAAGTCTAATTTCTCTATCCTTATCGTTCCTCCAGTTCAGTCCTTCACCTCTGGGATGTAACAGAGCAGTAATCATTGGGAGGGACCTGTCCACCCGGATCGCAACACCGCCGACCCGTAATAGGCATCATTCGCCGCCTGAACATCCAGGTGATAGTGTTTACTGAAGGTATGGAGAGACCACCAAGTAGCCGCTCTGCAAATCTCCACTGGCGGAACCGAACTGTGCTCCACCCAAGAAGTCGCTTGCGCTCTAGTAGAGTGAACCCGTAACCCCATGGGCACCTGACAACCTTGCAAAATATATGCGGATGCTACTGCTTCTCGGACCCACCTGGAAATTGAAGCTTTTGCTGCCGCTTCCCCTTTACGGGGACCTCCAAACAGAACGAATAGGCGTTCAGACTTACGGAAATTTTCTGAAACCTTTAAGTATTGACGCAGAATTCTCTTTATGTCCAAGCGACGTAGACTACGGCCTGAGGCATTCTCCTCCGTAGGCCCTAATACTGGCAACAAAACCGATTGATTCATGTGAAAAGGAGAAACTACCTTGGGCAAAAAAGAGAGTACTGGCTGCAACACCACCTTTTCCCTAGAAAAAAACAAAAATGGCTCTCAACAGAACAACACCTGCAATTCTGAAACTCGTTGTGCTGAACAAATGGCCACTAAAAACACTGTCTTTAAGATTAAATCCTTGATAAAAGCTTGGTGCAAGGGCTCGAAAGGGTTCCTAGTCCACGCCCCCAGAACCAAGTTGAGATCCCACGGAGGCACCACCATTCTGCGAGAAGGCCGTAGCCTAGATACCACTTTTAGAAAATGAACCACTTCGACGTGAGAGCTCAAGGCCATCCCCTAGACTTTACCTCTATAGCAAGAAAGCCGCCAGCTGGACCCTTAAGGAGCTGGCTGCCAGACCCTTATCAAAAAAAGACTGGCCACTGTTGGAAACAGGATACTGGGCTTGATGGACCTTGGTCTGACCCAGTATGGCATATCTTATGTTCTTATAAAACAATCATGTAAGAAACTTAATACCATAGGCACGGAAACCGTGGAAGAAAAGATCTGCCGCTGAGAGCACCAGTCCTCAAATATACGCCATATTTGCACATATGCTAGGGATGTGGACCTCTTTTTGGCCCGAAGTAAGGTCGCAGTTACTGCTCCAGAATAACCTTTTTTCCTTAACCTCGCCCTTTCAATGGCCAAGCCGTAAGCGAGAACCGATCCACCTGAGGCATTCGAAGCGGACCCTGAATCAAAAGATTCACCGTTGCCGGCAAACGCTAAGGATCCCCGTCAAGAAGTCGGACTAGATTGGCATAGCACGGATGTCTCGGCCAATCTGGTGCCACTAATACTACCCTCCCCCGATGAGCCTCGATGCGCTGAACCACTCGTCCTATGAGCGCCCACGGGGGGAAGACAGAGAAGACAGGGCAATGGCCAATGTTGCATCAGGGCATCGATCCCCTCCGACATCCTTTCTCGTCTTCTGCTGTAAAAACGACTCGCCTTGGCCGAACGAAAAGTCGCCATGAGATCCATAATTGGAGGACCCCCACCTGCGGACTATCTGAGCAAATACTTCTGGATGAAGCTCCCATTCTCCGGCATCCACCCGGACCTTGCTGAGAAAATCTGCCATCACATTGTCCGTTCCTGCAATGTGCGCCGCCGAGATCGCCTGTAGTCGAGGCTCCACCCAGGCGAACAGAGCTCCTGCTTCCTCCTCCCTCCTCCATGGCAGCGCTTCCCATGCCGCCCTGCCAATTGAGGTAAGCCACCGTCACGGAATTGTCTGACAGTACTTGCACCACTCAACCTATCACCGCGGTTTCGAACGCTTGAAGTGCTAGAACCACTGCTCGCAGTTCCAGACGGTTGATTGACCACTGTACCTCCTGGTCATTCCAAGTTCCTTGTGCGAAGAGATCCCCGCAATGTGCTCCCCAGCCTGTGAGATTCACATCTGTCAACACCGGAAGCCACTGCGGTTGTTCCAGTGGCATGCCTGCCACCAGATTTCCTGGGCAAAGCCACCACTGAAGGGACTGCCTGACCCGCAAAGGACAGGGAAGACATTTGTTCAGAGAATCATTCTGGTGTGACCAGTGTCGGAGCACCGACCTCTGTAACGGGCGCATGTGAGCTCTGGCCCATGGTACTACATCCAGGGTTGCCACCATTGTCCCTAGAACGCGAAGATAGCTCCAAGCTGACAGAGCTGGAGTCCATACAAACTTGCGCACTAGCTGCCAAAGAGCCTGAGCTGGTCGATCTGGCAGAAACACTGCTCCCAATCGTGTGTCGAACCGCACTCCTAAGTATTCCAGAACCTGAGACGGAACCAACCGGCTTTTGGATGCATCGACTACCCAGCCGAGACTCTGAAGGAACTTCACTACTCTGTAACTTGAATGCTCTCGGCCTTGGATTTCACCCGAATCAACCAATCAATCATCGAGGTACGGGTGAACTAAGATTCCTTCTTTTCGCAGGGCCGCCGCTACCACCACCATAACCTTGGTGAAGGTGTGCGGAGCCGTTGCTAAACCGAAGGACAAGGCTTGAAACTGAAAATGCCCCCACAGAAGTGCGAACCTTAGAAACTTCTGATGAGCTGATCTGATAGGGATGTGCAAATACGCCTCGGTAAGATCGAGGGATGTCAAGAATTCCCCCTGTCGAACTGCCACTATTACCGATCGTAAGGTTTCCATTCGGAAATGAGGCACTCTTAGACAGCGATTCACTCCCTTGAGGTCCAGAATAGGATGGAGAGACCTGTCCTTTTTTGGTACTACAAAATAAATAGAGTAACGACCGATGCCGTAGAGCTCCTGCAGAACCGGCACAACCGCTCCTAACTGTAAGAGATTATCCAATGTCTGCCGAACTGCTACCATTCTCTGCTGCCCTCTGCAAGGAGAAAGGACAAACGAATCTAGTACCGGTTGGGCAAATTCGAGAGCATAACCTTTGCGTATTATCTCCAACACCCATTGATCGGACATTATCTGGACCCAGGCAGGAAGAAACTCCCGAAGCCGTCCTCCTATCGGTTGAATTCCTACCTGGGCCTGCCTCACTTCATTGTGTTTTTCTGACTGCTGCGGAAGAGGTAGCTGCGAACCCTCTACCTGCTCCTCGAAAACCACGAAACCCTTGTGCTCTGGAAGCAAATCTTCCTCTTTGAAAACCTCCCAATCGAGAGGTATGAAATCGCCTGAAGTCTCTAAACTGCCACGTGAAGACGGCAAGGGTCTCCCTTGCTTAGGCTTATCCTCCGGCAGCCTTCTGCCTTTGGACTTAACCAACTTGTCAAGATCTTCACAAACAATAACTTCCCCTTAAAAGGAAGCTTGCTAAGATGTGACTTAGAACCATCCGCCACCCAATTTCTTAACCACAGATAACGGCGCACAGCTACCAGGGAAGCCATACTATTCGCCAATGCCCTGATCAAATCATAGTAGACATCTGCTAAATATGCCGAACCTGATTCCAGCCGTGTCACATCCATTAAGCGCTCCTGTGTCTGCTGAGATGGCTGCTGAAAGCACTGTGACGAGCTGAGGCAAGTTCGCCACCCAAGCCCCACAGATGGAAGCTTGCAAAGAGAGAGCATTAACCTCAAAGGCTTGCTTCAACAAGCCGTCCACTTTTCTGTCTTGCGCATCCTTCAAGGCCGCACTGCCTTCCACCGGAATAGTCGTCTTTTTCGTGACCGCTGATACCGCTGCATCTATACGCAGAGAACGAAACCTCTCCTTCTCCTTGTCCGCTAAGGGGTAGAGTCTATTCATAGTTCTAACGCCTCGCAGTCCAGCTTCTGGCAAATCCCATTCATCTTGGATCATCAGGTCAACTAATCGGTGAACAGGGAACACCGCCTGAGTTTGACGCACTGCCTGAATGAGAGGGTCCTCCAGGCCCTCCGCTGGCTGGATCGAAGTAAGGTTGAGCGCCTGAAAAGACTCCGTAGTGAGCGCCGTAAGCTCTTCCTTTCAGAATAGTCTTATGATTCTCGCCTGATCCTCAGGCTCTGGAATCTCCCCTTCCTCAAGTTCTTCCATTCCTGATTCAGGTTCCAAATCTACATCTTCTGCCTCGGGATAATCCGAATCCAAGGGCTGATCCTCGAGAGGTCAGGCCCTCGAGAGGTCTCACTAGACTGCTACCAGGCTTTTCTGAACCTGATTGCTGCACCGCAGCAGCAAGCGGTAAAGGATCTGTTACCGTCCCCTGCTGCCGCAAGCAATACGCTTGAGGCATTATCAGCACAAAGTCTAGGGAAAAATCTCCAAGAGCTGCCCCGGCTCCTGTCGGAGCTACGGAAGTAGCTGACCCCACTTGGCTTTCCAGAAGGGACACGGACGGAAGTTCCAGCAGAGACTCACCTTCGCCCATTGCCGGCGGACTCTGAGTCCCTTCACCAGCTTTATCTTGAATCTCCTGCTTCATAGTGGTTGAGGCTGCTGCCACACACCAAACACTGGACGAGAAGTCATTAGGTATAAGATACAATAAATTATCTGTCGGTAAGGATAGATCCAACTGAAAATAAAATAGCTCTCCTCTTCTTTAATTGTTCCTTTTTTTTTTTTTTAAAATGTCTCCTCCAAGGCCCGAGAGACAAAAAAACAAATGACCCAGAAATTAAGCTAAATTAAATCCAATTGAGTTACATTAAAGTAAATTAAATTAATTTAATTGAACCCATCCTATGAAGAACCTGCCTTCCTTACAGAGCCTGAGCGATTCGAAGAGCTGTAGCTGGCTCGCGGCCTAAAAAGCACGGGAAGAAATGGCTCGCGGTTCTGCCGACCTCAAAAGTGTCCTCAGGCAATTTCCTGTGCTTTGCCAGCACGCTCGACAGCCCTGCAATCCACGACGCTGCTCACCGAGAAATGTGAGCAGCAAGCGCGGAGAGGGCTTTCCGGCCTCAGCTGCCCTGCCCAGATACACCGCGAGGCAATCTGGATCTGACAGGCAGATCAACTTCACTGCTGCATAACTCCCCTCCGTTCAAACCAGGAGGGGAGAGCAGTTCAAGACACCGTAGCAGGTTTAAGAGGTGAGAAAGAAAGCACAGAAAGCTGGTTCGATTCCTTCCAAAATAGTAATTACACTTACCTGGCAATTGTTGTTCCTTGAACTCCAGTTCAGTCCTCCACCTCTGGGTTGTGTACTTCCTCCTGCTGCTTGGAGACTGGGCATGTCAAAACTGTGACATCACTGGATGTAACCTGCGGATCTCTCCCATCATCCCCAGTGAACTATTGACAAAGCAGACTCAAAGGAGCAACAAATAAGTAGCTGTTATATGAACTTTAATCTTATACTCAACAAATATTTAGAACTTATCACTTACAACTAATCTTGAAACTGATTTATAACTAATTCCCCCTCCAAAAAGTAAAAAGAAGGCTGCTTCCTGCCCCTTTTCCCCCTTCTTGAACCGAGCCACCGAAGAGAAAAGAAAAAAAAGAGGACAGAGACAGAAACTGCACGATTCCGAGACTAACTGGATTCTAAACAGAATTCTATGCACTCAATTACTGGTACTCCCACTTGACCTGAAAGCCTGCTCCTGAGGCACCCATCCCCGGGCGAGAATGAGGACTGAACTGGAGTTCCTCAAGGAACAACAATTACCAGGTAAGTGTAATTACTATTTTCTTATTGTTCCTCCAGTTCAGTCCTCCACCTCTGGGATGTAACAGAGCAGTATTCATTGGGAGGGACCTTTCCAACCGGCACGCAACACCGCTGAACCGAAACAAGCATTGTTAGATGCCAGAATGTCCAAGCTGTAGTGCTTACTGAAGATATGAAGAGACGACCAGGTGGCCACTCTGCAGATTTCCACTGGTGGCACCAAACTGTGCTCCGCCCAGGATGCCGCTTGAGCTCTAGTCGGGTGAGCCCGCAGACCCACTGGTACTAGGCCTTGCAAAATATATGCTGACGCAATGGCTTCTCTAACCCAACGAGAAATGGAAGATTTTGCCGCTGCTTCCCCTTTCCGAGGGCCCCCGAATAGCACGTAGAGCCATTCCGACTTGTGAAAGGTTTCAGAAACTTTCAAATACTGCTTCAGCACTCTCTTTACGTCCAGTCGTTGCAAACTACGGTCCGATGCACTCTCTTCAGTAGAAGCAAGCACTGGAAGAGAAATCGGTTGATTTAGGTGAAACTGAGAAACCACCTTTGGCAAAAAAGACGGCACCGGACGAATCACCACCTTTTCCTTGGAAAATGACAAAAATGGTTCTCTACAGGACAAGGCCTGTAACTCCGAGATTCGCCTCGCCGAACAGATGGCCACCAAGAACACTGTTTTCAACGTTAAATCCTTAACCGACACCCGATGTAAGGGCTCGAAGAGCTCTTGCGCCAGCGCCCCTAAGACCAAGTTGAGATCCCACGGCAGAACCATGATTCTACGAGAGGGCCGAAGTCTAGGCACCGCTTTAAGAAAGCGCAGAATATCGACATGGGAACCCAGTGACACTCCCTGTATTTTACCTCTATAGCAAGAAAGAGCTGCCAACTGTACCCTTAAGGAACTGGCTGCCAGTCCTTTATCAAAACCGTCTTGAAGGTAGCTCAACACTACACTACAGGTACAGATACAGTAGCCGTGCTCACCTGACGCCGGGAACACCAGTCCTCAAAGATACGCCATATGCGCACATATGCGAGGGAAGTGGACTTCTTTCGGGCATGAAGTAAGGTCGCGATGACCGCTCTCGAATAACCTTTTCTCCTTAACCTCGCCCTTTCAATGGCCAAACCATAAGCGAGAATCGATCCACTTGAGGCATTTGAAGCGGACCCTGAAGCAACAGATTTTCCGACACCGGCAACCTCCAAGGGTTCCCGTCGAGTAGTCGATCTAGGTCGGCGTACCACGGGCGTCTTGGCCAATCCGGAGCTACCAGCAAAACTCTCCCTCGATGAGCCTCTATGTGCTGTACTACTCGCCCTATGAGCGCCCACGGAGGAAACATAGAGAAGACCTGACGACGGCCAGGTATCAGAGCATCGATACCTTCTGACATCCTTTCTCTACGTCTGCTGAAGAAGCAATTCGTTTTTGCTGACTGAAAGGTCACCATGAGATCCATAATCGGCGGCCCCCATCTGCGGACAATCTGAGCAAACACCTGCGGATTCAACTCCCACTCTCCAGCATCCACCTGCACCCTGCTGAGAAAGTCTGCTGTCAGATTGTCCTTTCCTGCAATGTGCGCTGCTGAGATCGCCTGTAAGTGCAGCTCCACCCAGGCAAACAATGTCTCCGCCTCTTCTTCCATGGCCATGCTTCCCGTGCCGCCCTGATGATTGATGTAGGCTACCGTTGCTGAATTGTCCGACACCACTCGCACCGCCTGACCCTGCACTGCTGTTTCGAACGCCTGGAGAGCCATAAATACTGCACGCAACTCGAGACAGTTGAATGACCACGACCCTCCTGGTCGGTCCAAGTCCTTGTGTGAATAGGTCCCCGCAATGCGCCCCCCATCCCGCGAGACTTGCATCCATCATTAACGGGAGCCATAGCGGCTGTTCCAGGGGCATGCCTGCCTCCAGAGACCCTGGACGGAGCCACCACTGCAAGGACCGCCTGACTTTGAGGAGACAAGGAAGACGTTTACTCATTGAATCGGCTTGGTGGGACCACCTGCACAGCAGAGCCCTCTGTAACGGGCGCATGTGCACCCTGGCCCACGGGACTACCTCCAAGGTTGCCGCCATTGTCCCCAGGACATGCAGATAACTCCACGCTAATTGAGCCGGGGTGGCCCTGAACATGCGAACCAGCTGCCGCAGAGCTTGAGCTCGCCACTCCATTAAGAACACAGCGCCTCTGCGAGTGTCGAACCGAACCCCCAGATACTCGATTACTTGGGACGGAAATAACTGGCTCTTGGCTGCATTGACCACCCAGCCGAGACTCTGCAGGAACTTCACCACTTTGTCCGTAGCCTGCAGAATTTCGGCCTTGGACTTTGCCTGAATAAACCAGTCGTCAAGATAAGGGTGGACTAGAAGGCCATCCTTTCGTAACGCTGCCGCCACCACCACCATAATCTTGGTGAAGGTGCGCGGAGCTGTTGCAAGACCAAAGGGCAACATTTGAAACTGATACTGCCCCCAGCGTAGGGCGAACCTCAGAAATCTTTGATTAGCCGCTCTGATAGGGATATATAGATACGCTTCTGTGAGATTTAGGGAAGTCAAGAACTCCCCTTGCTGGACCGCCACCATGACTGACCGCAAAGTTTCCATCCGGAAGTGTGAGATTCGAAGTCAACGATTCACTCCTTTTAGATCCAGGATTGGCCGAAGCGACCCATCCTTCTTTGGCACCACAAAATAAATGGAGAAACGACCGCCGCAGTAGTCTGCTAATGGCACCGGCACGATCGCTTCCAATTGCAGAAGGCGATCTACCATGTGGCGAACCGCCAGCGTTTTCTGCTGACCTTTGCAGGGTGAAAGTACAAACGAGTCCCATACCGGACGGGCCAATTCCAGAGCGTACCCTTCGCGAATTATCTCCAACACCCACTGGTCAGACGTTATTTGGGCCCAGGCAGGAAGGAACTCCTGAAGTCGTCCCCCAATCGGTTAGCTTCCTACCGGAGCCCGCCTCGCTTCATTCCGACTTTCTACCTGGAGTCATGGAGGACACTGCGAAACCTCTTCCTGCTCCATGAAATCCACGAAACCCCTGGGCTCTATAAGCAAACCTTCCTCTCTGGAAGCCTCCTAAGCGAGACGAACGAAACCTCCTGAAATCTCTAAACTGCCCCCGAGAGGCCGGCATGGACTTCCCTTGCTTAGGCTTGTCTTCCAGAAGTCTGTCCCCTTTGGACTTCCCCAAATCCTTAACCAATTTGTCCAAATCCTCTCTAAACAGCAGCTTACCTTTAAAAGGAAGCTTGCTGAGACGCGACTTGGAAGAACTATCAGCCGCCCAATTCCTTAACCATATGTAACGCCGCGTACTATTCGCTAATGCTCTGATCAAATTATAGTGCACATCAGCCAAATAGGCTGATCCAGATTCCATACGAGCCACCTCACTCTGATTCTCCTGATGAAAGGATTGCTACAAACGCTGCGACCACCGAAGACCCGCTCTCACCACCCAAGCCCCACAAATAGATGCTTGCAATGAAAGAGCACTCGCCTCAAAGGCTTGTTTCAGCAATCCATCCACTTTTCTATCTTGTGCATCCTTCAACGCTGTGCAGCCCTCTACTGGGATAGTCATCTTCTTCGTCACCGCCGACACTGCTGGCCAATCCGCAGGAAGCGAAACCTTTCCTTGTCCTTATCTGCCAAGGGATATAGCCTATTCATGATCCTGACTCCCTTAAGGGCTGCTTCAGGCAGGTCCCACTCAACTTGTATCATGCGATCAACTACCTGGTGTACCGGGACCACCACCTGAGACTCCCACACTGCTTGAATGAGAGGGTATTCCAAACTCTCCTCCTCCGCAGGCTGCACCGCAGTCAGATTGAGCGCCTGAAGGGATTCTGTGATGAGTGCCATAAGTTCATCCTTCCAGAACACCTGAATGATTCTAGCCTGATCCTCTGGCTCCGGAATTTCACCTTCAAGTTCCTCCATGGTAGATTCAAGCTTGAGCTTAGCCTCCTCCGCCTCAGGCCATCCGAGGTCCGAAGGTGGATGATCTAGCGACCGAGCTCTCTTAGGGGCTCTCGCTCCTTTGTCAACGCCCTCTTCTGCCCCAGACGGTTTCACCAGTGCTGTAAGGGCCATTGACTCAGGCAAAGTGCCTTGCTGTCGCATGCAATAGGCCTGATGCATAATCAAAACGAAGCCTGGAGAAAAATTGTCCAGCGGGGGTCCTGCAGCCGTTGAAGGCAAAGCTGGAGCCGACCTTGCGGAACCCTCCGGCCTAGGCAAGGACTGACCTTCTGCCATTAACTCCTCCTCAGCCCTGATAGCCGAGGTGTGGGACTCCTGTGCCATCCTGTCTTCCATCTGTTGCTCCATGGAGGAGGAAGCCGCTGCACACCCCCGGCAGATTCCCTCATGTGATACAGCTCCTCTGCGAGTGCCACACACCAGGCATTGCAGCCGTGAAGACATCAGTCAGTGCTGCTATAAGGCTAAGTGAGCAGGGCTAACCCAAAAAAAACTGAACCCCTATCTCCATTGACATTATCTTTCTTTTCTTCGTTTTAACTGGTTTTGGGGGGGTTAAAGAAAATCAACCTACAGAATCAAAGTTTAAAAGACCCTTGCTTTAGCTGGGTAGTATACCTCCTCCTGCAGCATGGAGATTGGGCATGTCAAAACTGTGACATCACTGGATGTACCCTGCTGGTCTCTCCTATCAGCCCCAGTGTGTCCAGTCTCCATGCAGCAGGAAGACATAGTGAACCTAGGTGCTGGGCTCACTAGAGGAACAGATAAGGAGCACATTTTAGGATAGTTAGCTTTAAGGGTTTATTTTCAGGGTTTATTTTATTCCCTATCACTTCTTTTATTTTTAGAGCTGTTTCTTTAAAAAAAAAATTGCTTATCCATTCCTTTAGCAAATGAAAAAGAAATAAAGAAATAAAGGAAAGAAAATTATCCTTATCAGCCTATCACTATACTAAACTGAACCTCTGCTGCAAGCCAATTCTTGGAGCACAGCCATGCGGTCAAAATGGCCGCTGCAGCTAACCTGCCCCAACTTGGTGCCAAAAACACACCGTCGGCCCAGAGGCTTCAGTTTCGGCCCGCGTCCCGTTCACTGTGCAGCTGCTTGCTCTGAAACTCCCTTAACTAAAGAGAAAATCGTACCACGTGCTGCCCTGCTCAATCCCGCGCGGTGCCGCTCGTCACAGGAGCGAGCGTGCAGCCGCGGAGCGAGCTGGCTTTCCCCTGCACTTCACCTCTGGCAATTCCGGCGGAGAACCAGTTTCGTGCTGATCAGCGCTCTCCTCCGTAAAGTCCAGGAGGAGAACGTTGCTAGTTTGGACGGACCTGAGCCCGAAGGGAGAAAGGAGAGGACAGCAGCGGCTGGTTCAAACCCCGTTTTTTGTTTTGTTTTGTTTTTTTAAAGACATAGTAACTAGAATTACCAAAAGAAAAAAATAAAGGTAGATGTCAAAGAAAAACAAACTCCTACACTAACTGCTCCTTATCTGTTCCTCAAGTGAGCCCAGCACCTAGGCTCACTATGTCCTCCTGCTGCATGGAGACTGGACACACTGGGGATGATGGGAGAGATCCACAGGTTACATCCAGTGATGTCACAGTTTTGACATGCCCAGGCTCCAAGCTGCAGGACGAGGTACACAACCCAGAGGTGGAGGACTGAACTGGAGGAACGATAAGCAATTTTTTTTTAAAGAAACAGCTCTAAAAATAAAAGAAGTGATAGGGAATAAAATAAACCCTGAAAATAAACCCTTAAAGCTAACTATCCTAAAATGTGCTCCTTATCTGTTCCTCTAGTGAGCCCAGCACCTAGGTTCACTATGTCTTCCTGCTGCATGGAGACTGGACACACTGGAGCTGATGGGAGAGACCAGCAGGGTACATCCAGTGTTGTCACAGTTTTGACATGCCCAGTCTCCATGCTGCAGGAGGAGGTATACTACCCAGAGGTGAAGAACTGAACTGGAGGAATGATAAGGAACATAAGAGCAAGGGCCCACTCCCAAAATAAACCCGATCAGATGGCAGATCTAAAAAAGAACAAAAAAGCCCTAAAAATAATTCATTTCACACAGTGCATAGTTAACTAATTGAGCTCTTTGCTGCAGAAGATTGTGAGGATAAATTGTGCAGCTAGGTTCAAAAAGGGATGTGCGAAATATATTGGCAATAAATCAGTCATGGGCTACTTATTAACAATGAGGGTTGTTACTGTTGCTTGATGCATCCCTAAATCCTGATTGCTAGAAACTGTCAGGGAATGATAGGGTGTGGCTCATGTTCCTTATCATTTTTTACTTGTCCTCTAAGTAAGCACCTGTTAGAGAAAGGATACTAGGTTAAATGAAACTTTTAGTCTGGATCTATATTTTGGTTCTCCTGTTCTTAAAGCATCCTGAAGGTTGGAAGCTGGAAGCCATGAAACTGACACAAAAGTCCTGACAAGTTATCATTCTTGTATACTGATTTCTACCTCCAAAGGTCCAGGTTTAGGTCCAGGCATAACATGAAGCTGCAAGAGAGTAAACTGAAAGGCAATGTCAGGAAATACTTTTTCACTGAAAGGGTGGTGGATGCTTGGAATGCCCTCCCGATGGAAGTGGTGGGGGCAAATACAGTGACAGAATTCAAAATGTCATGGGACAGACAGGATCCCTTTACAACAACAGGATAAAATCAAAATAAACATAACTATCTCTCATATCTCAATAAACAGGGGTGACCTACATGGAGCGGTGGATATACTCCTAAAGAAAGGCATGCGGAGGGGTGACCTGCACGGAGTGGCAGGTGCACCTACTCTTGCCGCCTTGCTGGGCAGACTAGATGGACCATGCTGGTCTTTATCTGCCATAATATACTATGTTACTATATTCCCAGGTACTGTATTCCCTGAACTGGTGGCATCCAATTTTTTTTGTTTGTTTGATTTTTTTCTCTCTCTCTCTCTCTCTCTGGAGGGGTGAAGCTGATAAAGCATCCTGTGATTTCACACCCTTCACATGCTAAAGTGCTTCTGCCTCATCAAGCAAGGAATTGTTGGAACATTAAATTAAAAAAGGAATATTAACGTCTGTCACTGGAATATGAGGCAGCATATGCTGTGTCAGTAATCAGGGGAGACTCCACGCTCCACCACAAGCTTCTGCTGATTTCCCACCTGATGGCATGCAGAAATTCCAGGGGTGTTTCTCTAGCTCCTGACAGTGCTGGTACCCAAAGGGGTTGCTGTACTGTGTAGTGCACTACTGTGTGCCTCAACATATTTTTTTTCTTTTTCCTTGATGTTTACAGTCATTTAAGTCTCAGGCTAGGTGTTGCAGACAATTGTTTTCTGCCTGTTTCTATCACTTCATGCTCTCTAAACAGAGAAAATGCTGAACCAATGTTCCTAACCTAGGTCTTGAGATTTTGATCCACTTCTGTATTTTCGCAAAGATGGGGTCAATTCATTCATTCTGAGACTGGAAAGGAGGATGAAGTGAATAGGTGTTCAGACAGGTTGGTGATTGAGAATTTTGCTACGTGACAATGGAATAGTGATGGTGTGGGAGACTGAATAGCACAAATATATTTAAAATGGGTGCATAATACAGCATTTCAGGCTTTCCCTTCTCTGAGCAATAGCATGTGAGCTTTATTATCCCTTTTTGGACTACAAAATCACTCAAATAAGACCAGTCAACTTTAGAAACGGGCAAGGAAACCATCTTAAGCAAGCCTGAGCAAGGATGTCAGCAAGACTTAAGGGAAAAAAGCCAAAGTACTTGCCCACACATCTGTCTCCCTGCTGTCTCATTTGCACACACAAACATTTATTTGACATGGCTCCACTGCATTCAATAGAGAAAATCTTAGCACTCATGCATATGTAAAAAATGTTTATTACATCATAAAACAAATTGCCAATACATTAGCAAACTACAGGGCATGAGAAGCTGCTGGCATTCAAAATCAGGATGTGTCCAAATAAACAAAAAACCCACTTATTCCAATCTATACAACCTTTATTCTGTATCCATTATTCATGACTGTCGTCTCCATGAAGGGAGAGTATTAGCAGGACACTAGTTTCACATCTTTCCCTCAGGCACATCATGCAATCCACTCCCACAGTACTATTATGGCCTCACAATTTCACAACTCCCTTACACAAAGGCCAGCAAGACTAGAGATACATGTCACTGGGGTCTCATCTGGCACACAAGTGCTTCATCACAGCATCAGTTACCTTTCACTCTACTAGGAATGTCTTAATAGAAGAGATTTTGCCTCCATATATCTCACTCCTAGAATCACCTTGCTACCTTTTCATGAATATTGCAATAGTGTCCTTTACGACACGATGCCCTGCATACTTGCTGTAACTGCTCATCATGGAGATGGAGGTAACTATGTCATCCGTGTATACATCTGTAGGCTCAAAGGTGATCGTTGTCACTCCCTCTTCTTTCTCTTCTCTATAGAGTAAGGAATGCCTTTCAACTTGGTGGACAAAATATAAACATGTAGGCCTCACCTGACTGAGAAGAGATGGCAGCCAACATCTCCACTGCAACTCCCAGCCTGGCTCTCTTGCTAACTCCATTAAAAGGGCTAATTAATAAAATGCAGTAAAATTTAGCATTTTACCATAGCTTAACCCTTTCCAGGCCGAGCCCAAAACTCTTGGGATCCAAAATTCTGACTAAATATTCCTATCAAATGGTATATAATACATGACCATAGCAGAAGGAAAATCACTATTAGAACATATTGAATAAGACGGGTGCAATTTTCCTGAAATATGCACAAATTAACCCGGCTGCAGAATGTGGATTAAAAATTTAAAGTAGGCCTTGAAAAGGTTAATTTACCCCAGGAGCCACTAATCTGCAGTAACCCAGTATCATAGGTTAGTGAACCCCATAGTAAATATGATCAACCTTGCAAACTGCATTATTTTGCACCCCAAGGGGCATCAGGTCGCTAACAAGCAGCTCAGTGCTCCAGGGAAATATTTTAAAGGGACTGATAGCTTGTGAAATCAGAGCCAGTCCTCTATTTCCCCCCAGTAAAGATGTCTCACCCCCCCCCCCCCAAATAAGGAGTCCAGCAAAGGCACAAGTTCTTGCAGTGGGGGACCAAGGACACTAAAGAACAAGGAAAGAGGCCAACCCTCTATATGTGGAACAAACCTTTTTGAACTGAGGTCAATTCAATAAAGTCTATTCCACATATAGATGGTTGGCCTCTTTCCTTGCACTTTAGTGTACTTTTTCACCTCCCCTCCCCATAAGACTTCCCTTAGACTCAAGTCTAGATCCCCACTTCCCTGAAGTCACCATGTGGACTCTTTCTCTCCCCCAACCCCCCCCCCCCCCCGGTAGGCACCTTCCCAGGCCTATCTGAAGATTCTATGGTGGTCTGAGGTAAGGGGGAAGCAGGAATCTACAGTCGCTAAAGGGCCTTTCAGTGCTAGGTTCAAAATGACATCTTGATCTCTAGCAATAGTCTCATTGTACTACCATTAGTAATCAAGTTCCCACATGGGGTTTGGAGGTCTTCTTTGGGGGGTGGGAGAGAAGGTCTTTGGGGTGACTTCAGGAGGGCAGGGGCTTAACTGGGGTCTTGGGGAAGGGATCAGTCCCAATTTCACAAGCTACCAGCCCCTTTAAAAAGGCACTCAGGAGCATTGGGCCACATGTTAGCGGCCTGGTACTCCCAGTCAGTAAAAATAACAGCAGCTTTAAGCTGGCATTATCTTTCCAAGAGTACTGCAGCTTGTGAAGTTCAACGCAAGCTGTGTTATGAAATTTGCATAATAAATTAGCTGTTGTGCATGAATTAGCATTTCATTATTATGCAACACTCATTATGATAATCTAATGTAGGTTATGGTAAATTAATACAGGATTTTGCCATTTAATGCACATTAAGAGGCAAAAATTGTCCACTGGTCTCCTAAAACACTTTAGTAACTATGAGGTGCGATGAAAAAGTATCAAGACTTGTACGATAACACAAGAAGTATAACACTGACAGTTATTGCAAATAGTCTCCTTCAAAGTAGTCCCCTCTGGTAAAACATACTTCTTCCAGCATTCCTGCCACTGCAGGAAACAATTTTGAAATGCCTCTCATTATGCTGAGAAGCTGTTTTGAATTTTGCTTAATGGTCCCCCATGTCATCAAATCTCCTTCCTTTCAGTGATAATTTCAGTTCTGGAAACAAGAAAAAGTCACAGGGTGTGAGGTCAGGTGAGTATGGAGGCTGACGGACTTGCTTGATTTGCTGTTTGGCCAAGAACTGCTGGACAAGATGTGATGCGTGAGCTGGGGCGTTATCGTGATGAAGCAACCATTCACCATTCCTGTGCAACTCTGGCCTCTTATGATGAACTACATCTCTCAAACGAGTCAGAACTTGAACGTAGTATTCCTTATTGATGGTTTGGCCTTTTGGAGCATACTCATGATAAACAATACCCTGGTAATCAAAGAAAACTGCGAGCACAAGCTTGAAATTGCTCCTCACCTGATGGGCTTTCTTGGGTCTGGGAGAATCTGGAGTCTTCCAATGTAAGGACTGAGCCTTAGCTTCCGGGTCATAACCATAAACCCATGATTCATCACTAGTAATAATCTCTTTGATGAAATCTGAGTCATTTTCAACACATTCCAACAATTCCCTGGCTGCAGACAGTTGATCTACGTTTTGGTCAGGAAGCAAGAGTTTCGGCACAAATTTTGCAGACACGTGTTTCATCCCAAAATCAACAGTAAAAATGGACTGTACTAATCCGAAACTGATGTCCATGTCTTCATCAAGCTCCCTGATAGTCAATGCACTGCTTCAATAATGTCTTCATTCCTGCTTTTGGATGGCCTTCCAGAACATTCATCACTGTCAACAGTTTGGCAGCCCTCTTGGAAACGTCTGTACCATCAAACTCGAGCACGACTCATGCATTCATCCCCATACACTTTTGTAACTTGTCAAAAGTCTCTTTCCACAAATTTCCAAGTTTCTGGCAGAATTTAATGCAAATTTGCTGTTCAATATTTTCACTCATTGTAAATCTGATGAACTGCTTTTACATGATACCAGATATACAAAATACAATCCTCAACGGCATCTAAGGCTATTACTAAATCAGTTGCGGAGCTTTCAAGCTACTGGCTTCTTCTCACATTTGAGCAGTACTTAACCACTTATTTTCTTTAATTCTTACTGATAGATTGATAAGAACTGGGTCTCAGACTGTTACCAGCACATTTCATGGGATTATCTCCCAGTCGTGCTAACTTTGCATCAATGACCACAGTTCATGATAAGTTTCATGCTAACATTCAGTCCATATTGATCTCTATGTTTGGCTTCTTAAAGTCAATACTGTTTTGATACTTATGCGGATGCAGTAAAGAACTGAAACTTATCTTATAATCCTCTGTGTTTTGGATGTCTTTTAACTTATCCCCATCCGCAACTGATTTAGTAATAGCCTTAGATGCTGTTGAGGATTGTATTTTGTATATCTAGTAATCAGCTGAATCCTCTCAAAAGATTAGACCTTTAACATTTAGAGTTTTACATGATACCAAACATCATGTGATTAAAAAAAGTACAGTTGTGTTGTAGTCACGCTACACTCTGCAGATGCAGAGCACATAACTAGGTCACTGCATGCTTAATAGCATTGTGATGCAACATATTGCTATATAGCTACACAACAAGAAGAAATTAGACCTTACCTGCTAATTGTCTTTCCTTGAGTACTCTCCAGGCCAGTCCAGGACATTTGGGTGGTCAATCTGCTCCAGAAGCTGGGGACTGAATACTGAACGGTTTTTCCTGACAGCTTACCCAGCTCCCCCTGGTGTCAGAGAATCAGTCTTACGGTAACAAAGCAGAAAAACTCAAACTAGTACTGGAACCAAAAACAACAAACACTAACTGTCGGACAAGCCGTCTTTAGAACATACAGCATGAGAAAGAACCATGTTACACGTTCTCTGTCATTCCCTATGCTCCCCACATTCTGCATTCTCCTTTGTGTTTTCTTTTTTTTTTTTCCCTCTGGGAAGAACCCCTGCTTTCTGAAAAGGAACTCCCGTCCCCCCCCCCTGGATCCATTTCCAATATGGTACACCTTGTTGTAGCTCTGAAACGAGCGACAACCCCTGCGAAATCTGCCAACACACCCGCCGAGGCTGCACTCCTCTAAAAGCTCACAGATAACTCAGGAGGGCCCTGGACTGGCCCGGAGAGTACTCAAGGAAAGACAATTAGCAGGTAAGGTCTAATTTCTTCTTCCTAATCATCTCTCCGGGCCAGTCCAGGACATTTGGGCAGTACCAAAGCAGTACCTAAATCAGGGAGGGTCCTGCGAGCCCCGCAACGATTGCTGAGGCCCCAGCGCTAGCATCAGCCCTGGCCTGAACATCTAAGCGATAATGCTTCGCGAACGTATGCAACGAAGACCACGTCGCAGCTCGACAGATGTCCACCGGAGGCACCAACGCATATTCCGCCCAGGAAGCAGCTTGGCCTCTAGTGGAATGCGCTCCGAGTCCCACCAGAACAGGCTTGCTCTTGGCCTCATAGGCCGCCCGTATGGCATGCTTTACCCACCGAGCGATAGAAGCCTTAGTAGCAGCCTTCCCTCTAGCCGGTCCCCCGTAGAGGACAAACAACCGTTCCGATTGCTGAAAGGAGTCCGTTTTTCTGAGATAGGTACTCAACACCCGACCTAGATCCAGCCGCCGAAGTGCACAATCCACACTACCGCCGTCCGGACCGTGAAAGGTGGGAAGCGAGACAACCTGGTTCACGTGAAAACTGGAAACCACCTTAGGAAGAAAAGACGACACCGGCCGCAACACCACCTTTTCCTGCGAAAAATGAAGATAAGGCTCCTTGCATGAGAGAGCCTGCAGATCTGAAATTCGCCTAGCCGAACACAACGCCACCAGAAAAGCTGTCTTCCAGGATAACTCCCGAAGATGTCTCGATGATGCCAGCATGAAGGGAGGTTCTGTCAAAGCTTGTAAGACCAAATTCAAATCCCAAGGCAGAACCACAGGCCGCAGCGGGGGCCGAATGTTCTTGGCCGCCCTCAAGAAGCGTATAACATCGGGATGTGTAGAAAGAGTAGCCCCTTGCACTCTCCCTCTGTAGCAGGCCAGGGCCGCCAGCTGCACCCTCAGCGTGCTAACTGCCAGGCCCTTTTCGAGCCCTGCCTGAAGAAAACCTAATATGTCGGATAGGTGCGCCCCCTAGGGCGTAATTTGGCGATCGCCACACCAGGCCTCAAAAACGCACCAGACCCTAATATATGCTAACGAAGTGGATCGTCTCCTGGACTGTAACAAAGTGGCTATCACTGCCCCCGAGTAGCCCTTCTGGCGCAATCGTTCCCTTTCAAGAGCCAAGCCATAAGCAAGAACCGATCTACCTGTGGCATTAGCACAGGACCTTGCCTCAACAGATCGAACCGAACTGGCAGACGCCAGGGAGGAGCCACGAGAAGCCTCATCAGGTCGGCATACCACAGTCTGGGCCAATCCGGAGCCACTAGAACCACTGTCCCCTTGTGACTCGCAATCTGCTGCACCACTCGCCCCAAGAGCGGCCACGGAGGGAACACGTAGAGCAGCTGATCTTTTGGCCAAGGCTGCACCAGGCCGTCGAGACCTTCCGACATGTGTTCTCTGCGCCTGCTGTAAAACCGCGCCACTTTGGCATTGGCTTGGGTAGCCATGAGGTCCATCACTGGCTGGCCCCAATGCTGAGAAATCTCCTGAAATATTGTCCAACTCAACTCCCATTCCCCGGGGTCTAGGAGATGACGACTGAACGCAAAGTTTCCATCTGGAAATGTGGCACCCGCAAAGCCCGATTTACGTGTTTGAGATCCAGAATAGGTCAAAAAGAACCTTCTTTCTTGGGAACCACAAAATAAATCGAGTATCGACCTAAGCCGTGCTGGTCGGGGGGGTACTGGAACCACTGCTTGAAGACGCAACAAGCGTAGCAACGTCTCGTGGACAGCCTCCCGCTTCATTTGGGGACCGCACGGCGAACGAACAAAGGCGTCCGGTAAAGGCTGCGCGAACTCCAGCGCATATCCATCCCGGACAATTTTGAGAACCCACTGGTCTGTAGTTATGCTGGCCCAGGCGGAGAGAAACTGGTGTAACCGTCCCCCTACCGGAATCTCCACCTGGACCGGCCTCCCTTCATTGCGGCTTCTTAACTGCGGTTTGTTGGGTGTTAAAGAAACCCCTATTGAACGATCTGGCTCCTCGAAAGGACTGCCCCCGTGCCACAAAACGGCCCCGCTGATAAGGAAAGAAACGCGATCCGCGGAACCTACGAAAATCTCTGCCGTGACCTCTCTGCACGGAAGACAACTTCGCCGCTCGTGGACGGTCTTCGGGAAGACGCCCTCCTTTGGAGTCCCCCAAATCCTTAACTATCTTCTCTAATGCTTCCCCGAATAGCAACTTGCCCTTATACGGGAGCTTACTGAGACACGCCTTAGAAGACGCATCGGCCGCCCAATTCCTTAGCCATAGGAAACGCCTGGCAGCAATTACCGATGCCATGGACTTTGCGGAGATACGCACTAAATCATAGCAGAGATCTGCTAAATAAGCCGCCGCCGACTCCAACTTGGCGCCGTCAGAGGCATTCTCCACCTTATCCGGATTCTGTTCTCCCTGGAGCCAACGGATAGAGGCCCGGGATACATAGGCGCCAAACGGAAGCCTGCAAAGCCAAGGCACTGGAATCAAATACCTGCTTTAGAAGCGCCTCCAACCTACGATCCTGCAAATCCTTAAGTGCTGCCGCGCCTTCCACGGGAATGGTGGTCTTCTTAGTGACCGCCGAAACTAACGCATCCACCTTAGGCATACGCAATAAATCCCGCTCTTCCTGGGGCACGGGGTAAAGGCGAGCAATAGCGCGACCACCGCTTAAGGACCCTTCTGGGCATTCCCATTCCGACTCAATCATTTGCTTAATAACCCTATGAATCGGAAAACATCTTTGCTCTGAACAAAAACCCTGTAACAAGGGATCTTCAAGTGGCTCCTGCTGCACTGCCAAGAGCACTATATTTAGGGCCGCTAGCGACTGAGAAATCAACGCCCCTAGTTCTTCTTTACGAAAAGCTCTAAAGACATTTGGATCCTCACCTGGTCCCAATTCACCTTCTTCCAGCTCTCCTGGCCAGGCGTCAAACCCTGAGTCTGAGAGAATCTCGCCCTCCTCAGCTACTTGGGACAACGCACTAGGTACCACTCCTGCATCCAATGCAGCTTCAAAACCCTTCTCCCCCGAAGAGCTGCCTTCCCCAGGGTCTGCCACTGTCTGTACCACTGTTGGGGACCCAAACAGGCTGTCTGGGGTAGAACTGTGAGACAATTGATCCCTCTTTAACAAATAGGCATTATGCAATGATAAAATAAATTCGGGGGAGAAGAAGGTACCTAAAGTCTGCGGCAATGAAGGGGAAGCCTGCTGCTTTGATTCCACCGGAGAAGGAGCTCTACGCGACTTAGATTTCTTCTTCTGAGGCTTCCCCTGCAGTGCGGGAGAGCCGGCCGGCTAACACAAAATGGCCGCCGTTCCCGCTCTTTCTGAAGAGCCGAGAGACAGTGCCCCACCATCCTCTGCTACTTTGCCTTCCATTAGCTGACGAAATAAAAGCAACCCCAGCCAAAAAAACAAGTAAAACCAGCAACAAGAGGCTTAAACACTGAAGGACTCGCTGCCTTCCAAACCCGCTGCAACCGGGACTCCGAGGCAACGCCGGTAGCTATGCTCTCACCTAAACACCAAACCGCCAACACAGAAACCGCATCTCTAAACACAGCCAACCTCGCGTGCCGAAAACCACTCTGGAGTAGCTAGGGCTGCTTTTGTTCCCATCAGAGGCTTACCTACCGTGTCCTCCAGGAGCACAAAACCCCCGGAAACGCTGTGCCGCTGCTAGCGGTAAGCCAGTGAGGGACTGCCTTCGGGGATAAGGAAAAGGATCCTGGGGCTCCCAGGTCTATTTCCAATACTGTGGGCTGCAATCCCCCTAGGAGACAGGCTCTGCCTCCACCAGCCGGTCACTGTGCCGGCAGGAGAACCGGGGCTCTTTTACCGCTGAAGAACTGCCCTGCTAGGACAGAGAATTCAGCCAAGGAGAACTGCAAACAGCGTTTTGTTTTCCTGGTTTTTTTGGGGGTTTTTTTGTAAGCCCGACTCATAAAATAGCCCTTCTCTCAGCTTATGTTCTGGTTCTACTTCCTTTTTTTTTTTTTTTTTTAAATAGTCTCCTAGATCTAAAAATGACCAATTCGTCTCTCTGGGGAGCTGGTGAATTCGACGTCCTATCCAGCTGCTGAGGACTGAAAGACTGATTCTCTGACACCAGGGGGAGCTGGGTAAGCTGTCAGGAAAAACCGTTCAGTATTCAGTCCCCAGCTGCTGGAGCGGATTGACCACCCAAATGTCCTGGACTGGCCCGGAGAGACGATTAGGAAGTCTTGATACTTTTTGATCACATCTTGTATCCCCCTAAATCTGCTATGTTATCGCCTGTTTTTTTCTGTGTGGAGTGGAGGAGTGGCCTAGTGGTTGGGGCAAGGTACTTCAGGCTGGAAGGTCAAGGGTTCAAATCCCACTAGAGGACAGCAACCTTGGGCTGGAAGGACTGGGGTTTCCAGTCCCACAGGTGCTCCTTGTGGTCTTGGGCAAGCCACTTAACCCTCCATAGCCCATGTTCCCTGTAAAATAGTTATCTCCAAGTTATAATGCCCTGTTCAATGTAATTTCAGTTTGTTCAATGTAAACCGCACTGATGCAGAATCGTGCAGTATATAAGAGAATAAAAATAAATGCAGAGTCCATTATGTGCTACTAAAGATATCTTTCATTTAATCTTTCCTGATACTTTGTATTGCACTTTTTTGATTCAGTCCTCAATGGGTGTCTCTTATTTGGATCTTTTTCAGACTGACCTGATCCTGTAAGATGGCAATTCCTGGTACAGGTGTTTGGAGCAGGAGACCCTGCCTTCTGGATACCAACAAAAGTGGAGGTGAAAAAGATGCCCTTGTGGCTAACAGTGGAAAAAGGGAACTGATGCAATATGATATCAATGGACAGTGTCAGGGATCACAAATACCGTACTGCACTGCAGATGTAAGTTCAAAAGCAGGAATGGTCCTGGAAGCAGACAACCTGGCAACTCTGCATGCTCCATCAAGAAGTCTGTCCTGTGTATCTATAAGTGTCTTTTTATGTATTATTTGTATGAATATCATGCCAATGTCATATCTGCTGTGTTCCTGTTATGTTTGCTATGTGTCATTTTGTCCAATGTTGCCACAGTACATGTTTCCTCCTTCTGTCCTTCTCTGTTCTGCCACTCTCTGTGTGTTCTATGGTACTGTTTCCACTATGTGCTCAGGGCAGGGCCGGCCCGTCCATTGAGCGAGAATGTTTTTTGCACAGGGCCCCGCGTTTCAGGGGGCCCCGCGCAAAAAACATTCTGATCCAAAAGTAAAATGAAAAAAAAAATTTAAAAAGCTGTCTGCTGCCGCTTCCGGGGCCGCCGCGGCAGAATCGAGTGTGCCGCGGGGCCCCCCTGTGCCCGGCAGAGCCTGCCCTCCCCTGTATCACCTCTCTTTCAGCTGCAGTCAGTCACACATGCCGGCTTTCAGAACTCCCATCAGCCCCCGCGGGCTTAACAGAGCCGCGAAAGGGAAACTAGTCCCTTCGCCTCTGAAAGCCGGCGCGTGTGACTGACTGCAGCTGAAAGAGAGGTGATACAGGGGAGGGCAGGCTCTGCCGGGCACAGGGGGGGGCCCCGCGGCACACTCGATTCTGCCACGGCGGCCCCGGAAGCGGCAGCAGACAGCTTTTTTTTATTTTAAATTTTCCGTGGGCTGGGCTGGGCTGGGCTGGGGGGGGAGTTAGGAGTGGTGATGGGTGATGGGCACTGGGGGGGGGGGTTGGAGTGGTGATGGGCTATGGGGGGGCTTAAACTAAAAATTGGGTGATGGGGGATTAGGACTGGAAATGGGCTGGTGGGATTAGGACTGGGAGTGGGCTGATGGGGAGGTTAGGACTGGTAATGGGCTATGGGGGGCTTAAACTAAAAATTGGGTGATGGGGGATTAGGACTGGAAATGGGCTGGTGGGATTAGGACTGGGAGTGGGCTGATGGGGAGGTTAGGACTGGTAATGGGCTATGGGGGGCTTAAACTAAAAATTGGGTGATGGGGGATTAGGACTGGAAATGGGATGTGGGATTAGGACTGGGAGTGGGCTATGGGGGGCTAGGACTGATAATGGGTTGGGGGGGTTGCTAGGACTGGAAATGGGCTGAGTGGAAGGGGGCTTGAACTGCAAATAGCTGATGGGGACGGGGCTTGGAATGGAAATGGGCTGAGGGGAAGTGGGGGGCTTGAGCTGCAAATAGCTGATGGGGAGGGGGACTTGGAATGGAAAAAGGGCTGAGTGGAAGGGGGCTTGAACTGCAAATAGCTGATGGGAAGGGGGGCTTGGAATGGGCTCTTAGGGGAGGGAGCTAGGACAGGAAAATGGGCTGATGGAGGGGCTAGGATAGGACTGGGAATTGGGTGTTGGGGGGAGCTAAGATTGGAAATGGGCTGTGGTGGGGGCTTGGACTGAAATGGACTCATGGAGGGGCTAGAACTGGAAGTAGGCTCATGGGGGGCTTGGATTAGAAATGGGCTGAGTGGAGGGGAGCTAGGATTTAACATGGGCTGATGGTGGGGCTAGGAAAGGACTAGAAATGGGCTGATGGGAGGCTGGTATTGGAAATGAGCTGATGAAGGGACTCGGATAGGACTGGAAATGGATGGGGGAGCTAGGACTGGAAATGGACTGAAGGGGGGCCAGGACTGGAAATGGGCTGATGTGGGGACTAGAAGAGAGCGGATACTGGGTGGGGCTGGAACTAAAAGGGAGCTGATGTTGGGGGAGATTAGAAGGGGATGGGGCTGGGAGAGTGAAATGGAGAGGGGAAAAATATTTTGTGTGGGAGGGAAGAAAAATGTACAATTGGCCGGGTATTGGGAGACTAAGGGGCATGTTTACTAAACATTCCTAACGTGCGGGGCCGCGGTAGTGTGCGTGTGCCATATAAGGAGTGGGCGGTTCAGGCAGAAAAAAGAAAAAAACCCGACCGTACGTGTGCGCATCGCGCTAATTTGCGGGGTCCACATTAGCGCGTGGGAAGGCTAAGTGGGGCGCTGCTGAGCACATATCAGAACAGAGCTGTAGCACAATGGTGAACACACTAACCAATGGTGCAGGGGCCACAGGTTCAATCCCCCATTGTGTGCAACAAAAAGGCCAGCTGAGGCAACACCTTGAATGTGTAAAAGTGGTTCAGGAGGCAAAGTACTTTTGGACGGCATAAGGCAGCACACTTCGTTTTGTACGGCATAAGGCGGCGCACTGTACTATTTGGGCGGCACAAGGCGGCGCACTGTTCTTTTTGGGCGGCACAAGGCGGCGCACTGTTCATTTTGGGCGGCACAAGGCGGCGCACTAATTGTGGGCAGCAGGAGGTGGTGCGCTGATGGGCATAAGGTGGCGCGCTGATGCCAAAGCAAAGGAACACAGCCACAGCACAATGGTTAAGACACTGACCAATGGTGCAGGGACCAGGGGTTCGATCCCTCATAATGCCCAGTGAAAAAGGCTAGCTGAGGCAGTATGTTATATGTTGTGGAGTGCTGTAGGAGGCTTTTTAATTTTATTTTGTGATAACTACTAGCAAACGCACTCTCACAGCATATTAATATAAGGCGGCCCATAAGGCACATGTTACAGTGCACCGTCCGCCAAGGCACCCTAGAATGTCCCCTATAGGGCAGCATGTATGTTGCGACACAGGATAATGTATAGTGCACCCTATATGGCTGGCAACCGTAACATGCCCTATAGGGCGCCCCATAAAGCACCCTCAGAGGCACCTTATGGGTACAGTACGCTGAGGGTGGTATTGCTGGCAGCAACATATGTACAGTAAATGAAAATAAATCTGTGGACACCCCTATCACATAACCCCACTGTGGGTTTGAACCCATGACATCTGGCTGCACAGGCAGTGATGTAACCATTGGGCTACAGCTCTATAGCTGTAAGCAGCCCCTGGCTGGCTGCAGATAGCCTGTACGTCACCTCACTGACAGTCTGCTGTTGTGAACCACCCGTACCCATGATGCACTGCACATGCAAATCAGCTGTCCATGATTGAACACAGGATGGGAAATGATTGAACACAGGATGGGAAATGTACCCCTAAAGCTCCCCGGCCTGGTAGGGGGAAGTGTCCGTGTGCACCCACACAGCACCTCGGCCTGGTAGGGTGTCCTGAGTGGGTGGACAAACGGCAAAGAGTAGCTAAACACCATCACATTGTGCAGTTACTGTGCTCACCCTGAGTGTGAGATGTTGCGCCCAGGACCAGGTCCACAACACCAGCCATGGCTGAATGCGGCCATGTCAGAGCTCCAAAGCAGCAATAACCTGTGGAATAGGTAGGTGCTGCATAAACATTTTGGAGATCTCTGTCTGGCTCAGTTAGTGGGGACCCCCACCCCATGGACCTCCAGGTGGATAAAACAGGGCTTCCCCTCAACAGATCCCCACCCCGATGGCAGTAGAGTGGACCATCAACCCCAGTCCTGCTTGGGAACAGACACCCTACAGGGCAGTCCAAGCAGCTCCACACACATCCATAACACAATATCAGACAGACATTAGGCCTGGATATTCAAAGATGCACCCCACCACTATCTGATATTCACCTGCAGCAAGCCATCAGCCACTGCACCCTGCAAGGTCCATCACAACACATATCAGCTGTGAACAGTCTGCTGGCTGGTCCTGATGGACATGCATGCACCCACAACTGGGGTGGCAGCACACACAGACAGATAAGTCCATGAAGAGGCCCCCACAGGACACCCATACATATCACATGGGAGAATCACAATATAGCACTATGGGGGTGCCTAGCCATGCTGCCGTCAATGCACACTCAGGGTGAGAGTGATCCCCCAGCAGCACATACAGAGGTCACCCTGTCTGTGTAGGTGGTGGCCGGGCACTACCATGCCCCTGCCAGTGCCCTATGCCCTGTGCAGCTGCATCCTGGTCAGTCCACTCTGTCTGAGATATACCCATGGTCCCTTGCTACTCATTATGCACATTGGCAGGCCAATACTGGCAACAGTGTTGGCAGTGTGGGCTGTGGAAGGGGCATGCAGCCAACACCCACTGTATAGACAGACACACAATTCCACACCTATGCCATCATGGTGCTACTATTGAGGAGGTAATTAGCCTTGCCCAACAAACCGGTGCTGGGCACGGCAAGGCATGGATATGCTACGCAGTACTGCTGGGGGTCACTCCCCAGGGTGGTAAACACCGTCAGAGGCAAGGGCTGGAGCACGCACCGCAAACACCAAACAGATTGTTCGGATGGGGTCAACTAGCAGTATGTGCGTAACGTATGGATATCTATCTGCCAGTACTCCTAGCAAGCGTCTCAGAGCTGTGTACCGTATACCTCAGGTGTAGGGTTACATTGCTAGGGTATGCAGGTGCTAGTATTGGGAGATGCACGCAGGGTCCAATGTTCTGCCTCTCCAGGAGACATTGGCCAATGGGGCCTGTGGGTGTGGGTGTGGGTGTGTCTGCCCCTGTTGGCTGCTGCTTTACGGCAGAGATTCCCAACTCCAGTTCAGGTTTGCATCACACTGATCGGGTTTACCTGCTGTTCCTCATGAATATGCATGAGCTACATCTACATGCCATGGGGGTGGTGCATAGATATACAGCACAGGCATTTGTATGAGTGGCAGCATGGACCCTGACTGGTGTGTGGCCCACCAGGACTGCATTTGGGAGATTCTGCTCTAGGTACTGCCCCTGTACATGGTGTCTGTGCTCAGTGGGGTAAAAGATAGACGTAGTACCATTGCATATGTCCTCGCCACGAAAGGTTTGTCCTTACTATCACTGTGTAGCTGTGGGAAAAATATGTGGGAAGGATTGGTGGTAGCCTCAGCTGGGCTTTGAACCTGTGACCTTCTGTTCTTGTATGCACTGTCTGTGTGCACTGCACCACCTTGTAGCCACAGATTGGCTGGATTCCCTGGAACGTCCATGCCTGTGGATCCGGCAGGGCCTGTGTGTTGCAGTGGACTGTGCCAGCCTGCACATGGCTTGGCCTCTGTCCTCTGTGGCTAGCTGCCACTGCCCCCTGCACCACATGTACTCGTGCGCCAACATGCTGGCATGAGCTTCTCTCAGAAAAAGCAGATGACCTGATTGCAATGTGGCAGTACGGGACTGCATTTGGGGGACTTGGCTGTAGGTATGCCCATTGTTGTGGTGTGTGTGCGGTGTTGGGTAACATATGGGTGTTTCCCCCATGCTTATGTTCCCTGCAATACAGGGGTGTCTGCTCTATCTTTGTTTAGTGGTGGGTAAAATATATGGACTGGGCTGGCAAGTGCCCCAGCTGGGATTTGAACCTCTGGCTTTCTAGTCCTAGAGGTCATGGCTATGTCCTCTGCACCACACTATGGCCACAGAGACAGTGCAGCCCCTGGAGGTAGTAAACCTGGCAGGATGGAGTCACAAACCCTGCTGTATGCATTTTTACTGTGGGCTCCTTCACCCTGTGTGGTGACAAACGTGCAAATAAAACCCGGGAATGACCACGGAACAAAGGGGGAAAACATATACCCAAGCTGGGCAACAGTGATATTAATGGGCAACCCTAGATAACACTCCCAGGACAGCTCCAGAAAAAGGGAAATGTTTTTTGGACGAGTCTCCGCTCCGTACACCTTTCCATAAATCATTTCTTTTTTTTTGGAGCTTTCCTGGGTGTGTTATCTAGTTTTGCCCATCACTATAACTGTTCCCCAACTGAATTACTATTGTTCATATTTTTGTGGTGGTCATTTTCTATTTATAATTGCACTTTTGTGCTGTGCACATGTATCACACTGCTCACATTTTGCAGGTTTCCCCGGTTTTGCTGTACATTGCTGACGGAAATGGTTTCTCTTCCCTTTAAATGCATTCTAACGCGAGTGATTCACTTGCGCTATTTTTTTGGGGAAATTCAGCCCCGATAATGTGCGGGGCGCCTCTCCCCTCCCCTTACCCGCCCATTAACCCCTTCTCTCCGCCCCTCCGGGGCCTTCCTCCGCCCTCCGTTAGGCTTTCCACGCCTCTATCGGACATTTGCGGGCACGTACTTGTGCGGCACTCGTTACTGTGACGCGCAAGTGTGCGGGGCTTCATCGCACGTTTGCGGGGCATTTAAGCGCTCTTAAGTACCGCTTTTAGTGCGCTATTTTGCGGCGCGCTAATTAGCGGTTTTTAGTAAACATGCCCCTAAGTGGGGATTGAGGATGGAGGGGTAAAATTTGAGTGGATGAAATAGGAATGAGGAAAGAGCAAAAGGAGAAAGATTATTATGTTAAAGCAGATGTAGAGAGAGAATGGAAAAAAAAAACTAGAAGAGAAGAAAGGACAAATGGACAGCAGACGATGGAGAGATAGCAGAAGACACAAATAAACCAGAAGAAAGTGGCTGGAACAATTGCAACTGAAAAAAAAATGCACAAAAAGGTACAAAGATATCTCTTTATTTTGAATTTATTAACTGGAATATGTCAGCTCTGGGAAATGTGCATCATTAATGTCTGTGCTTTGTTTAGTACAAGAGGAGATTAATTTATAGTTTTATTTCTACATTGTTGTTGTACATTCCAAGTTTGGCTTTTAGGGTTCCCAGTTTAATTATTGTCTTCCTGTTTTTAAATTGTGATTCCTTGTTTGGTGATGGTCTATGTTCTGCATGTGTAACTGAGCTGAGGTATTCTGTTTATGTAATTCCTATTTGACATTGTCACTTGTTCTCTTTCCCCAGTAGGTCATGTATTGTTATTCTCTGAAATGTATTGGTTTAATATTTGCAGTGTTGCCTTTTGATAGGTAGGGTATGGTGCTTTATGAGTCCTGGTAGTGCTGTTAGGATACGGTGGGTTTGCTATGGGTTCTAAATGGGCAGTGTTTGTAGTAGTTCCTAATGTGCCTGGCGGTTGGCACTGGATTATAGTAATGTAGAAATCTTTGTCTTTCTTTATCCATACACTCATGAAGAGGCATGTTTACTAAAAGTTAGTGTATGGTAACATTATGCAAATAATTATGCAAATGAGGCCCCTTATGCAAATGAGGCCCCACACCGAGTCTCTGCACATGGCCCCGCACCCCCCTTGGGCCGCCCCTGGCTCAGGGCACGGTCCTCTCTTGCATGCAATAGAAAAGCAAGTGTTAATTCTGTATTCCCTATACAGCGTCATGATGCCTGTCTGTCTTTGTGTGTAGATAGAAAATAAATATCCTTGTTTAGATCAGTATAAATTCATATTCAGGCTATTTATACTCTGAAAGTCAAAAATGTTGAGGGTTTATTACTTCTTATTGTTTGCAAAACAGCATACAATTAGGTCAAGAGTGAAAGCATTCATGTGGCTGGCAGCAGTTGCGGACTGTATAAGTGCTTTTTAAGAAATGTCACCTCCCTTCCCCGGCAGAATGAGTAAATTCTGGCCATTCAGGCAAGAATTTTTGCTTTTTAAAAGAGTGAGATTTGGAGCAGCCCAGAGGTGGTGAGGACAGATATATGGAGATTGGCAAAATTCAACCATGGTGCTATTACTGCGGGTGCACGTATCTCCACCTATGTAGGTGGCATTTGTTGCACCCATGCTAATTACAATATTGACAATGCATGATATGCCCCCCCCCCCCGCACTAACTATAATGTGCTCTCCATGCCCCTCTCCACCCCTAACCCACCCATTCACCACCCCAATGCGCTACTGGCAGCGCACAAATCAGCGTGTGGCAACTGTCATACCCCTGCACACTAATTGTTTACATTATGTTTATGTTTATGTTTATGCAATTCTTGATAACAGTAAGCCCTCTGGGGACAGGAAAATACCTGCAGTACCTGAATGTAACGCATGATGAGCTACTACTGAGGAGTGAGCCAAATTTCTAAAAAAAAAAAGTCCAGAAAATAGGTAGCCCTGGAAAATGGGATGAGGATATTATGTGGTCATACTAACATGACAGAGTATTTGATACTTAAGTTAGCTAAGAAAAATATAGTAAGATGCAGAAGTGGATTATTGAAACATAAAAATATGACGACAGAAGAAGACCACATGGCCTATCTAGTCTGTCCTTCCATATCAACAACTAAAACAGTCCCCTTTTTTACCTTTAGAGATCCTATGTGTTTGTCCCATGCTTTTTTGAATTCAGTTACTGTCCTCACCTCTACCACCTCCACTGGGAGACTATTCCACGGATCCACCACTATTTCCGTAAAGAAATATTTCCACATATCACTCCTGAATCTATCTCCCTTCACCCTGATCCCATGTCCCCTAGTAGCAGAACTTGCTTTCAATTGAAAGAGGCTCTATCCCTGAACATTTATGCCACGGAGATATTTAAACATCTCAGTCATACCCGCCTTTCCTCTAAGTTGTACATATTAAGATCCTTCAGTCTGTCCTCATATGCTTTATAATGAAGACCACTAATCATTTTAGTAGCCACACTCTGCACCGACTCCATCCTGTTCACATCCTTTTGAAGGTGCGGTCTCCAGAATTGCAAACTATACTCCAAATGAGGTCGCACTAAAGACTTATACAGAGGCATTATCACCTCCTTTTTTCTGCTAGCCATTCCTCTCCGTATGCACCCAAGCATCCTTCTAGCTTTTGCCGTCGCCTTTTCTACCTGTTTAGCTACTTTAAGATCAGACACAACCACGCCTAGGTCCTGCTCTTCTTTAGTGGACAAAAGTACTTCACCCCCTATACTATATTGCTCCCTTGGATTGCTGCAGCCCAAATGCATGACCTTACATTTTTTAACATTAAATCCCAGCTGCCAGATTCTAGACCATTCTTCAAGTTTAGCTAGATCCCTCCTCATGTTATCTACACCTTCCTGGGTGTCTACTCTATTGCAGATTTTGGTATCATCCGCAAAGAGGCAAACCTTACCTGACAGCCCTTCCGCTATATCACTAACAAAGATGTTAAAAAGAATCGGACCAAGGACAGATCCCTGGGGCACACCACTGGTAACATCCTTCTCCTCAGAGTGAGCTCCATTTACTTGTACTCTTTGTCGCCTCCCACCCAACCAATTTCTAACCCAAGCAGTAACTTTAGGGTCCACCCCTAGGGTGCTCAGTTTGTTTATAGGGGGCCTGTGAGGAACAGTGTCAAAGGCTTTACTGAAATCTAAATACACCACATCTAGGGCTCTCCCTCGGTCCAACTCCTTGGTCACCCAGTCAAAGAAATAAATCAGATTTGTCTGACAAGACCTGCCTCTGGTGAATCCATCCTGCCTCGGATCCTGTAATCCGCTGGACTCCAGAAACCTCACTATTTTCTCTTTCAGCAGCGTTTCCAATAATTTACTCACCACCGAAGTTAAACTAACCGGCCTGTAGTTTTCAACCACATCCTTACTTCCACTTTTGTGTAAAGGCACCACATGAGCCTCTCTCCAGTCCTTTGGCACCACTTCCGACTCCAACGAGGCACTGAAAAGGTCAGTCAGTGGAGCTACTAGAACGTCTCCAAGTTCCCTCAGTATTCTAGGGTGTATCCCATCCGGTCCCATCACTTTGTCTACTTTAAGTTGAGCTAGTGTCTCACAAACACAGTCTTCTGAAAATTGTTCAAGACGTCCCTCGCTTCTGTTCCTGTTTGTGGGTGTTTTCTGAGGTCCTGCTCCTGGTTCTTCATCTGTGAACACAAAACAGAAATATTTGTTAAGCAATTCCGCTTTATCCTTATCAGCTTCTACATATTCCTCCCCTGCACCCTTGAGTCTGACAATACCACTTTTGCCCTTCCTCTTCTCACTAATATATCTGAAAAATGTCTTATCCCCCCATTTTATTGCATTGGCTATTTCCTCCTCCTTTTGAATTGTTGCCTTCTTGACTACTTTGCTAGCTTCTCTAAGTTTTTCCAAATACAGATGCCTGTCTTCCTCTCTCTATGATCTCTTGTATTTCATGAAGGCCTCCCTCTTTTTCTTCACTTTTTCAGCTACTTCTTTCGAAAACCATAGCGGTCTCCTTTTCCTTTTACCTTTATTTACCATTTTAACAAAAAGGTTGGTTGCCCTTAAAATATCCCCTTTCAGTTTTGCCTTCCTAAAGTCTAAGATCCTCACCTTTGAATGGATTCTAACAGCCCTAGTCCTAATACTGAACCACACCATCTGGTGATCACTGGATGCAAAATGATCTCCCACTACAATATCAGAAACACTTTCACCATTGGTAAGCACCAAGTCCGGTATGGCCCCTTCACGTGTGGGGTCTGTTACCAATTGCCTGAATAGTTCTCCCTGTAGAGAATCCAGGATCTCCTTACTTCTAGATGATACTGCAGCAGGAATGTGCCAAACAACATCTGGCATATTGAAATCTCCAATCAGTAGCACTTCCCCTTTCCTAGCAATGCTGCGTATGTCTTCAATTAACTCTCTGTCCACCTCTTCCTCTTTTGAGGGAGGTCTGTATATCACACCAATGCAAATAGATTTCTCTTTCCCTCTTTCTAGTTTAACCCACAATGCCTCCTCTCTCCCTTTTAAGCTCTGTAATTCCAAAGCTTTAATAGTAGTTTTTACATATAGTGCCACTCCTCCTCCCCTTCTTCCTACCCTGTCCTTTCTGAATAAAGTATAGCCAGGTATAGTTACATCCCAATCATGGTTTTCTGTGAACCATGTTTCTGTAACTGCCACTAAATCCAAGTCAGCCACTCCCACCAAAGCTTCAACATCAGGGATCTTATTTCCCATGCTACAGGCATTTATACACACTGCTTTCCATATGTTACCCCTGTTACCCATTTCCATAAAGTTATTTAATGTATCACCTACCTGGGGGCTTTCACCTAACTGGGGGCTTTCTTCACCCATCCCCAACGAATCTAGTTTAAAGCCCTCTTCAGTAGATTAGCCAGTCTACTACCGAAGACGCGTCGACCTTTCTTGGACAGATGGATGCCATCTCTGCTCTGCAACCCTTGGAACAGCATCCCATGGTCTAGGAAACCAAAACTCTCTCGATGATACCATCCATGCAGCCATGCATTCATCTTCAGGATGCGAGCCTCTCTGCCTTGGACTTTACCCTCAACAGGGAGGACTGAAGAGAACACCACCTGTGCACCTAACTGCTTCACCCTCTGTCCCAGAGCCATGAAGTCACTTTTGATACGTTCCGAGGTATACCTGGCAGTATCATTTTTTCCAACATGGATTAGCATTATTGGGTAATAGTCAGTGGGCTTGATGAGTCTTGGCAAACTCTCCGTAACATCTTGGATTTTGGCACCAGGCAGACAGCATACCTCTCTGGACATCAAGTCTGGTCGGCAGATGGACGCCTCAGTACCCCTCAAGAGAGAGTCTCCAACCACCACTACCCTTCGTTTCCTTGTGGTCACTGATTCTGCAACTTTGGGGTACTTGAGCTCTGGTTCATTCTTTTCCAGGGATGCTTTCTCCTCCTCCACTTCCAGGACTGCATAATGGTTCTTCAATTCAAGGGCTGGAGAAGTTGGATTGGTGATTTTGCAGGCCCTGGTGACTTGTGTCCAACCATAGACATTCTGTTGGCACCCATCTTCTCCTCTGCTGGAGAGCTTGGTTGCTGCAAGAAGCATCTCATCAATGTACTTCTCACTGTCTTGAATGCTCCTCAGCCTCGCCACCTCCTCTCTGAGTTCCTCCACTTGTTTCCTCAGAGCTTCAGCATGCAGCATGTGTTTCTAAGAAATGTAGGGGCATGTTCAAAGATGGAAGTGGAGTCTTGCTGTTCCTGCTGATGAAGAGCGGAGGGGGACAAAGAACAATTTCTGCTGCTTTTAAATAAGCAAAACCACAAACTGTCCCCTGTCATCTTATTCATCTCCTCCCTTCGCTCTCTGCTTTAGAAGTATAAACAATTTCCTGATTGTACTCCTCATACATAGATTTACTCCCCAACCCCCAACTACTCCAAGCAAGCTGTCCTAGCTTTACACTGCCAGATTGAAACAGGCATACATGAACAAATACAAAGAGATACACACACACACACAGAAAGAAGTTGTTATGTTTTTCAGCATAAGGAAAAATACTTTCACAAATTTCCACGCTCTTCCAAAAAACAGAAAGGGGATCAAGGCCAAGAGGAGAAAGGAAAAAGACCACCACTGAGCAAGGAGACACAGTAAAGGCAGGAAGAACAAAACCGCAAGGTTGATTACTTTTCACAAGCTGCAGGGCACATGTGGCAGTGATCTGCATTGGCTCAAAGGAAAAGTAAGAATTCACCTTTTATTGTAAAATGCTCTTTGTTTCATGATTTTTGAACTGTGAGGACTCAACCTATTAACAGGCATCCATAAAAAATTATTAGCCATGTAAACTTGGGGGAACCAATGCTCTTTCCTGGAAATGAGCTATAAGAAAGCTGTAACAGGTGATCTCTGGGAATAGCAGGAATTTAGTCTTCACATATAGGTGACGTCAGTACCAAAAGAGCCCGCAAAGGAATGCTCCCCAGAGTCCAATAGGAAAGCCTTTGGGAGCATCCCACTGCGCCTGCATTGCTGCCTTCTCGCCTTCCCAACTCTCCCACCTCAGTTGAGTTTGTAGCTGATAGAAAAGGAGAGAAAAAGAAAACCTACAACTTCTAAGGGAGGAGGGCGAGTTGTGAATACTAAATTCCTGCTGTTCCTGGAGATCACCTGTTACAGGTGAGTAACTACGCTATCTCCAGGAACAAGCAGGAATGTAGTCTTCACATAAGGGACTCCCTAGCTCCCAGATGCCAGAGAAAAATGACCTCTGAACTGGTAGGTTTGTCTCAGGAAAGGCTTCAAGAGGTTATGAATCCTCCACAGATGTCTGGTATCGTTAAATTCCGGAACGGAGGGTAGGAGTTGTCCTTAAGTCTGAAAGAGGTGCTGGAGAACAGCTTGACCAAATATGGCATCCCTGCGGAAGTCCTTGTCCAGACAGTAATGAGCAGCAAAGGTATGGACCAAAGACCAAGTTGTTGCTTTGCAGATTTTGTCAATGGCTACAGAGCGTAGATTTGCCATCAAGGTGGCCATGGCACGAACATTATGGGCAGTGACATGACCCTCGATAGTCCTGCTTTATCATAAGCAAATGAGATACAATCAGCTATCCGTTTTGAGAGAATATGTTTAGAAACTGGCAGATCCAGGTTACTAGGGTCAAAGGAATGAACTGCAAAGTTTTTCGGTGCTCTCAAATTCTTTGAAGATAAAATACTAAGGTGCACGTGCAGTCAAAAGTATGCAGGGTTGCCTCTGCTCTAGACGTATGCAGTCTAGGAAAAAAAGACAGGAAGGTAGAATGACTGATAGAAACATAGAAACATGATGTCAGAAAAAGACCACATGGCCTATCTAGTATGTCCTTCCAAACAAACTACAACAGTCCTCTTTTTTCCTTTAGAGATCCTTTGCATTTGTCCCATACTTTTTTTAAATTCAGATACTATCCTCATCTCTACCACCTCCACTGGGAGACTATTCCACAGATCCACCACTCTTTCCGTAAAGAAATATTTCTGTGTATCACTCCTGAATCTATCCCCCTTCACCCTTATCCCATGTCCCCTCATAGCAGTACTTGTTTTCAATTGAAAGAGGCTCTCCCCTTGTGCATTTATGCCACGGAGGTATTTAAACATCTCAATCATATCACCTCTATCCCGCCTTTCCTCTAATGTGTACATATTAAGATCCTTAAGTCTGTCCTCATATGCTTTATAATGAAGACCACTAACCATTTTATTAGCCACCCTCTGTACTGACTCCATCCTGTTTATATCCTTTTGAAGGTGCGGTCTCCAGAATTGCACACAGTACTCCAAATGAGGCCACATCAAAGACCTATACAGAGGCACTATCACCTCCTTTTTTCTGCTAACCATTCCTCTCCGTATGCACCCAAGCATCCTTCTAGCTTTTGCTGTCGCTTTTTCTACCTGTTTAGCCACTTTAAGATCTTCAGACACAACCACACCTAGGTCCCGCTCTTCTTTAGTGGACAAAAGTACTTCACTCCCTATACTATATTGCTCCCTTGGATTGCTGCAGCCCAAATGCATGACCTTGCATTTTTTAACATTAAATCCTAGCTGCCAAATTCTAGACCATTCTTCAAGCTTAGCTAGATCCCCTCTCATGTTATCTACACATTCCTGGAGGTCTACTCTATTGCAGATTTTGGTATCATCCACAAAGAGGCAAACCTTACCCGACAGCCCTTCTGCTATATCACTAACAAAGATGTTAAAAAGAATTGGACTAAGGACAGATCCCTGGGGCACACCACTGGTAACTTCCTTCTCCTCAGATTCCATCTGATTCAGATGGAAAGGAGAAACCACCTTTGGCATAAAATGGGGGTGAGTCCTAAGGACAACCTTGTCATGGTGGAACCAAGCATAAGGCGGATCCGCCACCAAAGCCTGAAGCACACTAATGCGTCTACTGAAGTGAGGGAAATAAGGAAGATTATGTTCCATGACAGAAACTTAGTGGCCAAAGGTTCAAAAGGCGGCTTGAGAAGCTGCCCTAGCACGACATTAAGATCCCATGCCACCAGTGGTGGCCTGATAGGAGGCTTGGTCAATAAAAGACCTCTCATGAAGCATGCCACAAGTGGCTGAGGAGATGGGCTGCCCATCCAAGGGATGGTGATAGGCAGCAATTGCACTGAGGTGAACTCTCACCAAGTTGGTCTTGAGACCAGAGGAAGATAGATGGAGAAGATACTGAAAGGAGAGCCTCCACAGGAGCTGAGAAAGGTTTGAGATCCTTCTGAGAACACTAGGCCACTTGAACGCGTAAGGACATCTGGTGGATGGCTTCCAGGAATCTAATAGGATCTCCTTTACTTCCTGAGTAAGGTTAAGACTTTGCAAAGCTATGCTTTCAGCAGTCAAGCCATGAGATGGAGAGGCTGTGGATTGGAATGGAGCAGCATCCCCTCTTCCTGGGAGAGGAAATCGGGAACTGACCCAAGACTCAGAGGGCGAGTTTGAGACAGACATAGCAGGAGAGGAAACCACATTTGACGTGGCCAGCATGGGGTTATGAGGATCACATAGCCCCTGGCTGCCTGAAGCTTGAAAAGCATTTTGAGATCAGGGGAATGGGAGGAAAGGCATACAGGAGATCCCAACCCCAATGGGAATAGAAAGCATCTACTTGTTGGATGCTGGACACAGGAGTTCTGGTACAGAAACATGGAAGCTTTGCATTCTGCGGTGTGGCAAAGAGGTCTATCTCTGGAGTCCCCCAGGTCTGAAAGATCAAGGATATTGTTTCCGGATGGAAGGACCATTTGTGAGGAAGAAGGATCCGACTCAACCTATCTGCCAAGACATTCTGCTCTCCTGGTAAATACACCGCTTGAAGGTGTATCTGACGAGCAATGGCAAAAAAACAGAAATGAAGAGCCTCCCTGCAGAGGGGCCAAGAATGTGTTCCTCTCTGCTTGTTCACATAGAACATGGCAACTTGATTGTCCATCTGGACCAGAACCCTCTTGTATCATAGATGATCCTGAAACACCTTGAGGGCATTAAGACAGCATGAAGCTCTAGCAGATTTATCTGGAGTTTTGACTCCTATGCTGTCCAGAGGTCCTGAGTGGAGAGAGAGCCTAAGTGAGCTCCCCAACCCAATTTGGAGGCATTTATCATCAGGGTACATTGATAACATAAGAATATAACATAAGAACATAAGATATGCCATACTGGATCAGACCAAGGTCCATCAAGCCCAGTATCCTGTTTCCAACAGTGGCCAATCTAGGTCATACGTACCTAGCAGTTTCCCCAAAAGACACAGGTTCCACAATGCTTGTACTGGATCAAGCATAGATATCCTAGGTCCTTTCCTCCAGGAACTTGTCCAAACTTTTTTTAAACCCAGCTACACTAACAGCCTTCACTACATCCTCCGGTTACAAATTCCAGAGTTTGATTACACGTTGAGTGAAAAAATATTTTCTTTTATTAGTCTTAAATAGTTTACCCTGTAGCTTCATTGCATGTCCCCTAGTCTTTCTATATTCTGATAATGTAAACAATCGATCTACGTTTACCCGTTCCACTCCGTTCATTAATTTATAGACTTCTATCATATCTCCCCTCAGCCGTCTCTTTTCCAGGTTAAAGAGCCCTAAACGTTTTAGCCTTTTTTCATAGGAGTATCCTTCCATCCCCTTTACCATTTTGGTGGCTCTTCTCTGAATCTTTTCTAATAACGCTAGAGGCATCTGAAAAGGTGACCTGAAGAGGAGGTTTTCTGGGGCACACCACCATTGAAGGGATGCAGCCAGATGGGCAATGACTTGGATCCTGTCCCTGAGACATCCTGAGACCTGCTTCCACTGGGAGGCAAGAGTCCATTGAGCTGTGTGCAAATGCAGATGGGCATATGACACTACATGTACTGTTGAGACCACATGACCTAGAAGCTGCAGCATCTCTCGGCCCATCAGGTGATCTTTGAGACGTGCCTGAGATGCCAACTGAAGGAGGCGGGAACAGCGGGGTTGGAGTAGAAATGTCCTTGGCTGCTGAGTGTCTAGGAGGGCTCCTATGAACTCCAGTGCTCGAATAGGACTGAGATGGAATTTTGGAAGGTTTATTACAAATCCCAAATGTTGCAGTACTTGCATTGTACAATGGAGGGATTGGTGAACCTCCTGAGAGGTGCTTGCCTTTATGAGCCAGTCATCTAAGTAAGGGAAAAGAAATATTCCCAGAGTTCTTAGATATACGGCCATGACTGCCATGGACTTTGTGAAGACTCTTGGGGCAGAGGCGAGTCCGAAAGGCAGGACTTTGTATTGATAATGTCTTCCCTGAAAGATAAAGCGTAGATATGTCCTGTGTTTTGAATGAATGAGGATGTGTATATGCTTCTTTTAGATCTACAGAACAGAGCCAATCCTGACTCTGGAGACAGAGCAAGAGGATCCCTAGTGAGACCATTTTGAACTTCTTGTGGACTAGAAATTTGTTTAGGTTCCTGAGGTCTAGGATGGGTCTGTTTGGTATGAGAAAGTATGGAGAATAGAAACCCGTCTCTTGCTGAGATGTGAGAACTTCTTCTATGGCACCCTGTGATAGAAGAGAAGTCACCTCCTGCAGCAGGAGAGCAGTGAGGGGAAGTTGAGATTGATAATCCCCCACTAGAGTGGACAGAGGCAGGCTTTGTAAATGAAGTCTGTACCCTTCTCTCACCATGGTTAATGTCCACTGCTCTGAGGTGATGAGATGCCACCTGTGGGCATAATGACAAAGTCTAACTGCTATGTGAAGGGGATGGGGGTTCTCCAGAGGCAGGATGGCTATGTTCTCTAGGAAAAAGTAAAAAAACAGGTGCAGATTGGGTCTACACAGCTGGTTCAGCTTTAGGAGCCTATGGCTTCTTCTGTTGCTTGGGAGGCTGTTGCCTCTTTTGGGTACCCTGAGGTTGGCATTGAGAAGCAGAGGTGTAAGAAGGTAAAACATTTTCTTCTTACCAATGAAAGTTTTCTTTGCAGCTGCTTTCTTTCTAGCAGGGCTGGCTGTAGTCTTAGACAGCCTACTGAGACTGGTGTTCTCAAATTCTAACTGAGAAGCTTTATCCTGCCAGTCTCTGCCAAACAGGTTTTCACCTGTGCAGGAAATATTATCCAGTTTATCTTGAACACATTGTTCAAGATCTGACGCTTGAAGCCAAGCAATTCTGCATGCATTGATGCAGATGGAGGTGGCCCTGCTAGTGCATTCAAAGCAATCAAAGGTCGCACTATTGACAAACTTTGAGACGTTCTGGGCATGTCTGACCAGTGTAAGGTAGCCAGCCTTTTCGTCATCAGGGAGAAGAGAGGCCATTAATTCAAGATCTCTGGTAACCTTTTTGAGGAACAAGCAAATACACAGTATGTAGAAACTTATTCTGGCTGAAAGCATGGAAGCTTGAAAACACCGACATCCAAAAGCATCAAGAGTTCTTGATTCTCTCCCTGGAGGATTAGAAGAATGCGTCTTAGAACTCTTAATTCGACGCATTGCCAATTCCACTACCACTAAATGAAGCTGCGTCTTTTGAAGACTGGGACAACTCAGTGACCAGAAGGAAACGAAGGGTAGTGGTGGTTGGAGACTCTCTTCTGAGGGGTACTGAGGCGTCCATCTGCCGACCAGACTTGATGTTCAGAGAGGTATGCTGTCTGACTGGTGCCAAAATCCAAGATGTTACGGAGAGTTTGCCGAGACTCATCAAGCCCACTGACTATTACCCAATGTTGCTAATCCATGTTGGAACAAATGATACTGCCAGGTATACCTCGGAATGTATCAAAAGTGACTTCATGGCTCTGGGACAAAGGGTGAAGCAGTTAGGTGCACAGGTGGTGTTCTCTTCAATCCTCCCTGTTGAGGGTAAAGGCCAAGGTAGAGAGGCTCGCATCCTGGAGATGAATGCATGGCTGCGTGGATGGTGTCGAGAGCGTTTTGGTTTCCTAGACCATGGGATGCTGTTCCAAGGGTTGCAGAGCAGAGATGGTATCCATCTGTCCAAGAAAGGTCAACACATCTTCGGTAGTAGACTGGCTAATCTACTGAAGAGGGCTTTAAACTAGATTCGTTGGGGATGGGTGAAGAAAACCCCCAGGTAAGTGAAAGCCCACAGGTAGGTGATACATTAAATACCTTTATGGAAATGGGTAACAGGGTAACATATGGAAAGCAGTGTGTATTAATGCCCGTAGCATGGGAAATAAGATCCCTGAAGTTGAAGCTTTGGTGGGAGTGGCTGACTTGGATTTAGTGGCAGTTACAGAAACATGGTTCACAGAAAACCATGACTGGGATGTAACTATACCTGGCTATACTTTATTCAGAAAGGACAGGGTAGGAAGAAGGGGAGGAGGAGTGGCACTATATGCAAAAACTACTATTAAAGCTTTGGAATTACAGAGCTTAAAAGGGAGAGAGGAGGCATTGTGGGTTAAACTAGAAAGAGGGAAAGAGAAATCTATTTGCATCGGTGTGATATACAGACCTCCCTCATAAGAGGAAGAGGTGGACAGAGAGTTAATTGAAGACATACGCAGCATTGCTAGGAAAGGGGAAGTGCTACTGATAGGAGATTTCAATATGCCAGATGTTGATTGGCACAGTCCTGCTGCAGTATCATCTAGAAGTAAGGAGATCCTGGATTCTCTACAGGGAGAACTATTCAGGCAATTGGTAACAGACCCCACACGTGAAGGGGCCATACTGGACTTGGTGCTTACCAATGGTGAAAGTGTTTGATGTTGTAGTGGGAGATCATTTTGCATCCAGTGATCACCAGATGGTGTGGTTCAGTATTAGGACTAGGGCTGTTAGAATCCATTCCAAGGTGAGGCTCTTAGACTTTAGGAAGACTAACTTTGCGAAGATGGGCCAATACCTCAGGGAGTCGTTAGTGGGATGGGAACAGCTGGGGGATGTAGAAAAACAGTGGGCAAAACTGAAAGGGGGTATTTTAAGGGCAACCAACCTTTTTGTTAAAATGGTAAATAAAGGCAAAAGGAAAAGGAGACCGCTATGGGTTTTGAAGGAAGTAGCTGAAAAAGTGAAGAAAAAGAGGGAGGCCTTCATGAAATACAAGAGATCACAGAGAGAGGAAGACAGGCATCTGTATTTGGAAAAAAACTTAAAGAAGCTAGCAAAGTAGTCAAGAAGGCAAAGATTCAAAAGGAGGAGGAAATAGCCAATGCAATAAAATGGGGGGGATAAGACATTTTTCAGATATATTAGTGAGAAGAGGAAGGACAAAAGTGGTATTGTCAGACTCAAGGGTGCAGGGGGGGGAATATGTAGAAGCTGATAAGGATAAAGCGGAATTGCTTAACAAATATTTTTGTTCTGTGTTCACAGATGAAGAACCAGGAGCAGGACCTCAGAAAACACCCACAAATAAGAACAGAAGCGAGGGACATCTTGAACAATTTTCAGAAGACTGTGTTCGTGAGAAACTAGCTCAACTTAAAGTAGACAAAGTGATGGGACCGGATGGGATACACTCTAGAATACTGAGGGAACTTGGGGACGTTCTAGCAACTCCACTGACTGACCTTTTCAATGCCTCGTTGGAGTCGGGAGTGGTGCCAAAGGACTGGAGAGAGGCTAATGTGGTGCCTTCACACAAAAGCGGAAGGATGTGGTTGAAAACTACAGGCCGGTTAGCTTAACTTCGGTGGTGAGAAATTATTGGAAACGCTGCTGAAAGAGAAAATAGTGAGGTTTCTGGAGTCCAGCGGATTACAGGATCCGAGGCAGCATGGATTCACCAGAGGCAGGCCTTGTCAGACAAATCTGATTGATTTCTTTGACTGGGTGACCAGGGAGTTGGACCGAGGGAGAGCTCTAGATGTGGTGTATTTAGATTTCAGTAAAGCCTTTGACACTGTTCCTCACAGGCGACTTATAAACAAACTGAGCACCCTAGGGATGGACCCTAAAGTTACTGCTTGGGTTAGAAATTGGTTGGGTGGGAGGCGACAAAGAGTACAAGTAAATGGAGCTCACTCTGAGGAGAAGGATGTTACCAGTGGTGTGCCCCAGGGATCTGTCCTTGGTCCGATTCTTTTTAACATCTTTGTTAGTGATATAGCGGAAGGGCTGTCGGGTAAGGTTTGCCTTTTTGCAGATGATACCAAAATCTGCAATAGAGTAGACACCCAGGAACGTGTACATAACATGAGGAGGGATCTAGCTAATCTTGAAGAATGGTCTAGAATTTGGCAGCTGGGATTTAATGTTAAAAAATGTAAGGTCATGCATTTGGGCTGCAGCAATCCAAGGGAGCAATACAGTATAGGAGGTGAAGTACTTTTGTCCACTAAAGAAGAGCGGGACCTAGGCGTGGTTGTGTCTGATGATCTTAAAGTAGCTAAACAGGTAGAAAAGGCGACGGCAAAAGCTAGAAGGATGCTTGGGTGCATACGGAGAGGAATGGCTAGCAGAAAAAAGGAGGTGATAATGCCTCTGTATAAGTCTTTGGTGCGACCTCATTTGGAGTATGGTGTGCAATTCTGGAGACCGCACCTTGAAAAGGATGTGAACAGGATGGAGTCGGTGCAGAGGGTGGCTACTAAAATGATTAGGGGGCTTCATTATAAAGGACAGACTTAAGGATCTTAATATGTACACCTTAGAGGAAAGGCGGGATAGAGGTGATATGATTGAGATGTTTAAATACCTCCGTGGCATAAATGTTCAGGGAGAGAGCCTCTTTCAATTGAAAGCAAGTTCTGCTACGAGGGGACATGGGATGAGGGTGAAGGGAGATAGATTCAGGAGTGATATGCGGAAATATTTCTTTACAGAAAGAGTAGTGGATCCATGGAATAGTCTCCCAGTGGAGGTGGTAGAGATGAGGACAGTAACTGAATTCAAAAAAGCATGGGACCAACACAGAGGATCTCTAAAGGTAAAAAGTGGACTGTTGTAGTTGTTGTTATGGAAGGACAGACTAGATAGGCCATGTGGTCTTTTTCTGTCATCATGTTTCTATGTTTACTCAGTACTCGATACATGGCATCGAGTCGTCGAGTATGGGGAGAAATAGTAAGGGGCGTTTCCTACATCCAGAGCATGAGATCATGGAGTATGCAATGAATCGGGAGCATGGCTGCCTCCTTAGGAGCTGTAGGGTATTGGAAGATCTTCAGTTCCTCTGCTCTGGGCTCTATCTCGGATGTCGCTGTAATGGAAAGGCCCTTAGCTAGGTCCCAAATAAATTATTGAAAGGACATATTTTTGGGAGGGGACATACACCACTCCGGTGAAGGAGAAGGGTCTTCCATAAGACTTTGTAGTTTTTGGGTAACAATCGATTCGTTATCAGAAGAATTTGAATCAGAAGACTCGAAGTATCGGCGTGAACAATGTCCTTGCTCCACCAAGGACTGATACTGACAGAAGTTGATCTGAACAGGGGGCTTGTCTGACCGATACCTCAGTACTGGGAATGGACTCGAAGGTAGGCATGGGCGGCAATGCAGCAAGTGGCATATAACCCGATGTGGTCTGCATCGGAACCATGGATGGTGCCGGTGTCTGCTGTATTGCTGGTAAGGATTTTACTGGAACCGAAGCTGCCAGTAGAACCACCAAGTCCCGCTCTATGGTGAGGATACTCTGATTCATAAAGCCTGCCAATGCTTGGGTATTGGTGCTGGAGATATGTGCTACCGTCCTAGAGCATGGCACCAGGAGCTCTCCAGAAGTGGAGGCCTCAGGAGCATCCTGGAACCCCTCGATGGCTTTGGAGGGAAGGTTCTCCTGCTGGGATTGTTTGGCCGGCCGATCCATCTCCTGGGCAATGCTCAAGGCATCTCGATGTTTAGAAAGAGATCTACACTTGGGGGGGGGGGGCAGTCTGTCTTCAAAGAAGACTTATGTTTCGATACCTGAGATCCATGAGAGGAAGATGAAGCCCTCGATGACGTTGATGCCAAAGAAACCGCATCTGAGGCAAAAGGTGATCCTAACTTTGCAGCTCGATTCTGTAGGCCTCTCTTTGTCATCTTCTTACACAGAGGACATTCTGATGGCTGGTAATTGAGCCCGAGGCATTTAAGACACCAGTCATGGGTATCAGTAGCAGAAATGGTACTGCCACAGATAGAACATTTCTTAAAACTACTAGCTGGTTTATCCATAGTGTTAGCAGAAAAAATGGAAGGCTTAAGGCCTAAAATGGCATTGATGCGCCTGAAGAAAAGTTCTATAAGTTTTATTTGGGGGGGGGGGGAGGGGTTATCAAAGAAAGACGAAAGAAAAGAAAAGAACTGAAGGGTCGGTTCCGGCGTCAACGGGAAGGCAGATGCAAACCACAAAAAACAAAGAATTAAAGAATTTTCTGCAGTGACAGGATTTGCTTCCTGCTGGCTCCGTGAAAAATGAAGAACTGAGATGGGAGAGTTGGGAAGGCAGGAAGACAGGAAGACAGCAAAACAGGCACAGTGGGAATCTCCTAAAGGCTTTCCTATTGGATGCTGGGGAGCATTCCCACGCAGGCTTCATCAGTACCGACGTCACCCATATGTGAAGACTACATTCCTGCTTGTTCCTGGAGATATAGATCTTCCTTTTGGGATCTGCCAAGTACTTGTTATCTAGACTGGCTACTATCAGAGGCAAGACTGTTGGGTTTAACATAAGAACATAAGAAATGCCATACTAGGTCAGACCAAGGTCCATCAAGTCCAGTATCCTGTTTCCAACAATGGCCAATTGAGGTTACAAGTTCCTAGCAGTTTACCCAAAAGACACAGGATCCACAATGCTTGTACTGGGGCAAGCAGTGGATTTCCTGGTCCCTTTAATAATGGTTTATGGACCTTTCCTCCAGGAACTTGTCCAAAATTTTTAAACACAGCTACACTAACAGCTTTTATTATATCCTCCAGTAACAAATTCCAGAGTTTGATTATACTTTTGAGTGAAAAATATTTTCTCTTTATTAGTCTTAAATAGGTTATACTGTAGCTTCATTACATGTCCCCTAGTTTGGCATGGCTTTATGTTCTCATAACTACCAGGCCTTGATTATGCTCCTCCTATTAGTAAACTCCTAAATTACAACCATCAATAACATTAATTACGAGAATCGTCATACACTTTTCTTTATCCCTCTACATTCATGCAAACCTTTATTTGGTTAGCAGTGGGCTCACATTCTTATTATGGCACTTAACTGTAAAAATGCATGCATATTTTTCAGACCATATGAACCTAGCCAATTTTCCAACACAAAGTACCCATGTACACTGTGTTTCAGGACCAGCCTCTTGTGCAGGTAAATATATGTAGTACCACTATACGATGCCAAATGCTGGCATACAGGATGCACATTAGTGACATGGCTACTATGCATGTACACTTTTGAAACTTGAATGTATAAGCATCCTTTCTAGCCACGCCCCTGATCACCTCTGTTGATGAGGCTAAAAGGTACAAGCGTTGACATAGAGGCCAACTTACCAATACAATTGAATGTGTTAAACTCAACATGAATTACCCCACTTTGGACACAGTGAAAGTTTGCTCAACATAATCGAAAAAGCAGTGCAAAGGCAATTACATTGATATAAATGCTCCCCGAGACCCATAACAACATGGATTCCGGCAATACCATGGGGTAGAGACACTCCTAACCTCTCTAACGAACACACTCCTCAAAGGAATTGAAACTACCAAACAAAGTTTCATACTCATATTCATCGACATATCATCTCCATTCGACTCAATAATCCATTCCATACTACTGGACAGACTGACCGAGATAGGCATCAGCTGCACCCCTCTCACATGGTTTTCCTCATACCTCTCGGGTCGCCGGTCACAGGTCAAGATAAAGAACAGAACCTCCAAACCTTTCCAAATCCATCAAGGGGTACCGTAGGGCTCCTCACTGTCAGCCATCTTATTCAACATATATATTCAACTAGTCTGCAAAATTATACAAAACCACAACATACATTACCATCTCTACGCAGATGACTTCGACACAAGAAAACCTGACTACCCCAGCATCACCAACTGCATGATATCAATCTCTGAATGGCTCACAAGCTGCAATCTCTCAATCAACTACAATAAATCTGAGGCTTTGACAATCACCAAAGACGCTGCACGCAAACCACTAGATAACCTCATAATAGGAAACCGGACAAGCCCTGTAAGGAATGAAGTAAAATACCTGGGGGTGCACTAGATCAGAGGCTTAAGAAGTAATTAGATCTTACTGCTAATTATTGTTCCTGAAGGAACGACAGTCCAGTCCCTTTACTTCAGGGTTACGCAACCCTTCCAGCAGCTTGGAGGCTGAGCCCAACCTTTTTGGGATGGAGCGGTATATATACCACTGGTGCCACCCACCAACTCCAGTAACCTACTGCAAAAGCAGACTTGACCAAACTTTCGAAAATAGCTTAAAGGAAAAAAAACCAACTCCAACAATATTAGCTGTACACATTTTTTTTTTTTTTTTTTTTTTACGGGAGTAGAAAGAATGAGAGAGAATGAGAATGAAAATGAGAAAGAATGAGGAAGGGTCAAGGGCGGAGGCCGATTACCTGCTACTGCACGGTCCTCCCACCACAGTGACCCTCCAGACAGACCTGAGTCCGCCCTCGGGCCGAAGCCCCGTCCCTGAGAAAAACGTCCGGAATGGCAACCTCGGGAGGGAACAGGGACTGGACTGTCGTTCCTTCAGGAACAATAATTAGCAGGTAAGATCTAATTACTTCTTCCTTATCGTCACTCCAGTCCAGTCCCTTTACTTCAGGGAAGTACCAGAGCAGTACCAGCCCGGGTGGGATCCGCCATTCCGGAACGTAGAACCGCATGCGCAAACCTGGAGTCCGTAGCACTCTGCACGTCCAGTCTATAGTGCTTGGTAAAGGAGTGCAGGGAGGACCAGGTCGCTGCCCTACAGATGTCCAGCGGAGGAACTAAACTGAACTCTGCCCAAGAGGTGGCCTGTGCCCTAGTTGAGTGGGCGCGCAGCCCTCCTGGAACTTGCTTCCCCTTGAGGATATAGGCGGAGGCAATCGTCTCCCTGATCCATCAGGAGATTGAGGCTTTGGCCGCCGCCTCCCCTTTGTGGGGACCCCCAAACTGTACGAACAGTCGTTCGGACTTCCGGAAGGGGGCTGTGCGGGAGAGGTAACGCTTCAATGTCCTGCGGACGTCGAGTAGGAGGATCCTACTATCTCCCCCTCCTAGCTCTTCCGCCGGAAGAGACGGGAGAGTGATCGATTGGTTGACATGAAAGGGGGAGATGACCTTAGGCAAGAAAGAGGGAACCGTCCGAAGGACTACCTTATCCTTGAGAAAGGACAGAAAGGGAGGCCGAGAAGACAGGGCTTGTAATTCGGAGACCCGCCTGGCCGAGCAAATGGCAACCAGAAAGACTGTCTTCAGAGTCAGATCCTTCAAGGAGGCCTTCTTCATTGGTTCAAAAGGTTCCGCGACTAGTGCGTTTAGTACCAGGTTGAGGTCCCAAGGGGGGATGACCGATCTCCTTTGCGGACGGAGCCGTCTGACCGCTTTCAGGAACCTGGAAACGTCCGCGTGCGCTCCTAAAGGCTTCCCGCAGACCTTACCCCTATAGCAAGAGATGGCCGCCAGTTGGACTCGGAGGGAGCTGTGCGCCAGGCCCTTGTCGAATCCGGCTTGCAAAAATTCCAGTACCTCCGGGATCGAAGTTGCCAGGGGTTTCCTCCGGCGCTCCGCACACCATGCCTCGAAGATGCGCCACACTCTCACATAGGAGAGGCAAGTCGAGCGCTTCCTAGCGCTCAACAGGGTGGTGATTACTGCCGCCGAGTAGCCGCGCTTCAAGAGCCGCGCCCTTTCAATAGCCAAGCCGTAAGCGAGAATCGATCCACGTGTGGCATCTGGACCGGGCCTTGCCTCAGAAGGTCCCTCCTGTTGGGAAGCCGCCAGGGACGGTCGGCGATCATCCTTACCAGATCCACATACCAGGGGAGACGGGGCCAATCCGGGGCAATGAGGATTACTAGGCCCCGGTGAGCTTCTATCCGCTGGATGACTTTCCCTATCAGAGCCCAAGGGGGAAAAACATAAAGACCCTCCGAGGGCCACTTCTGGGCCAGGGCGTCTAGGCCTTTGGACATCCTTTCTTTCCGTCGGCTGAAGAATCGGCTTGCTTTGGCGGATGAGAACCGAGCCATGAGGTCCATGACTGGCAGACGCCAAAGAGCTACTATCTGGTCGAAGATTTCCTGATGCAGTTCCCACTCCCCGTGGTCTATCTTGCACCTGCTGAGGTAATCGGCGGTGATGTTGTCCGTGCCGGCCACGTGCTGAGCTGAGAGTGCTTCCAAACGAAGTTCTGCCCACTGGAACAGTGCGTCCACCTCTTTCTCCAAGGCTGGACTGCTGGTGCCGCCCTGGTGATTGATGTAGGCCACCGCGGTGACATTGTCGGAGAGTACCCGAATTGCCTTTCCTAGCACTGAAGACTCGAGGGCCTTGAGTGCCAGAGTGACTGCCCTCAATTCTAGCCGGTTGATAGGCCATTGAGATTTCAACGCCGTCCAACGCCCCTGGACAAACTGGTCCTCGCAATGTGCTCCCCAGCCTGCTAGACTGGCGTCCGTCGTCAACAGCAACCATTGTGGAGGCTCGAGGGGCATTCCGCGATTCAGGTTCCTTGGGCACCTCCACCAGCGGAGGGACTGCTTGGTTCGAGGGGCGCAGGGTAGCTGAAGGAACAATGGGTGCTGTTGTGGAGACCACCGACGCAACAGAGATCGCTGTAAAGGACGCATGTGCGCCCTGGCCAACGGAACTACCTCTATGGCTGCCGCTATGGTTCCCAGCAGTTGCAGGTAATGCCACGCTGAAGGAAGTCGCCTGGTCATAAACTGCGTGACTAGGAGCCTTAGGTCCCTTACCCTTGTGCAGGACAGGAAGACCCTGCCCCTGCCTGTGTGGAACCTTGCTCCGAGATACTTGAGCTCTTGGGAGGGTACCAGACTGCTCTTTGCGCGATTGATGACCCACCCCAACTCCTCCAGAACCTGTATCACTCTGGCTGTTGTCCAGCGACTTTCCTCTTCCGACTTTGCCCGGATGAGCCAGTCGTCCAAGTAGGGGTGCACCAGGATTCCCTCCTTTCGTAGTGCAGCCGCTACTACAACCATCACCTTGGTGAACGTCCTTGGCGCGGTCGCTAGGCCGAAGGGCAGCGCCTGAAACTGAAAATGACCCCGAGGCACTGCGAATCTCAGGAACTGCTGATGGGATCTTCTGACTGGGATATGCAAATAGGCCTCTGTCAAATCCAGTGCTGTTAGGAACTCCCCGCCCCTTACGGCCGCTATAACCGACCGCAGGGTTTCCATCCTGAAGTGTGGCACCTTGAGACATCGGTTGACCTGTTTTAGATCCAGGATCGGACGAAAGGACCCCTCCTTCTTTGGGACCACGAAGTAAATCGAGTACCAACCTGTACCGCACTGGCCTGGCGGGACAGGCACCATGGCCCCGAGCTCTAAAAGACGGGACAGTGTTGTTTCTATAGCCACTTTTTTTGTTGGGGAACCGCAAGGGGACTGAACAAATGCTGGAGGTATTTGCTTTGCAAATTCGAGAGCGTATCCCTCTCGGATCACCTCCAGAACCCATTGATCGGACGTGACCCGGGACCAGGCGGGAAGAAAATGCCTCAGGCGACCGCCTACCGGCATCCCGCCCTCCTGGACCCCCGGAATCTCATTGTTGTTTCCTGGGGCCCGAGGATAAGGAGGAGGCGGAGAAACCTCTGCCTGCTCCCCGAAAACCTCGGAAGTTTTGTCCCCTACCGGGAAAACGACCCCTAAGAAAGGGGTTCGGTCTGGCCGAACGAAACCTCCGGGGATCCCTAGGTTGGTTCCGTGCTGGGGCTAAGGGCCGCGCTTGCTTCGGCCTGTCCTCCGGAAGCCTGCCGCCCTTGGATTCGCCAAGGTCCTTTACCAGCTTATCTAAGTCCTCCCCGAATAACAGCTTCCCTTTGAAGGGAAGACAACTCAGGCGAGTTTTGGAGGAAGCATCGGCAGCCCAATTCCGTAGCCACAAATAGCGTCTGGCTGCCACCACCGAGGCCATGTTCTTAGCTAAGCTGCGGATGAGGTCATACTGACTATCCGCCAAGAAGGCCGTACCGGATTCCAACCTCGCCGCGTTGGCTAATGTCCCCTCGGCGGAGGTCTCCTCTGCCTGGAGTTGCTGAGCCCACCTTAAACAGGCCCGCGCCACCCAGGCCCCTGAAACTGAAGCTTGTAAGGCCAGAGCGTTCACATCAAAGGCTTGTTTTAGGAGCGTGTCCAATTTCCTATCCTGGGGATCCCTCAGGGCCGCACTGCCCTCATCTGGGATAGTAGTTTTCTTTGTTACTGCTGATACCGCCGCATCTACCCTGGGGGACTTCAGCAGCTCTTTGTCTGATTCAGGGAGAGGATAGAGGCGGGACATGGTCCGGACCCCTCTTAACCCTGACTCAGGCTGATCCCATTCCTCCTGTATCATCTGATGCACCACTCTGTGGACCGGAAAAACCTTCTGGGACTTCCTGATGGCCTGGATTAAGGGATCCTCCAATGCCTCATCCTCCTCTGGGGTATCTGAGGCTACGTTGAGAGCTTTCAGGGAATCATTAAGGCAGCCAGCTCCTCTTGTCGGAAAACTCTAATTATGCGAGAATGGTCCTCCTCAGGGATCTCCCCTTCTTCCAGCTCCTCCTCTTCCTCCTCTAAATCCTTTTCAGAGCCCTCCTCTTCTAGGGTGCCCTGGGAAAGAGAAGAGAGTGGCTCCTCGTTCAACAGCCTGGGGCGCTTTGGGGGTATCCCTGAGTCCTGAACGCTTGCCCTCAAGGGTCTGGCTACTCTGCCTTCGGTTGTCGAGCCCCCCTCCCCTGTCCCAAGCCCCTGCTTACGCATGCAATAGGCTTGGTGTAGCAAGAGCACGAAGTCAGGGGAGAAGAAATCCCCGACTCCCCCCTCCCCAAGGGGAAGGGCGGAGGGGGGGAGCGGAGGAGGGGGTGCCTCCGAGCGTGAGGGAAGGGATAACTGGGACGTTACTTCCCCCTCCATAGGATCCGAGGACCCCTGCGATGATTGGGCCATAGACAAGCTGATTTCTTGTTCTACTGAGGTAGCTACTGCAGCGCAGCCCCTGCAGACTCCTGCCTCAGATGCAGTACCCCTACGAGTGCCACAAGATGGGCACCTTGACTTGCCAGTCATGCTCTCCAGGGGAAATCCTAAAAGAAAACTTAAGCGCTCCGCCTAGGCAGGCAGTTAACCAGAAATAAACTTTAAATTTAAACTTAAAATAAAATTAAACCTTAAATTAAACTTTAAACCCCTGAATCGCTCTCTCCTGTACCAGGGATAAGGCAACGAAAATCCCCTGAAATAACTGGAAAAATAAACACCAATTAAATTAAACAGAAAATTAAACCAGCAATTACAATCTCCTTCCAGCCCATGAGCTGGGTACTTGCGATTTTTTTGTGTAGGCTTCTGCTGTTTCCTGGACCGGAGCCGCGATTCCTGAACCGTTGGCTCAACACGTGGTAGGCCGCGGCCACGTGGAGCTCTGAACGGAGGAATGCGACTGCTCTCAGCGCTTCTCTGGGTCCTCCGCCTGAGGAGAAAAGGACAGAAAAAGGACGTGTCCTGCGCAGCCCGGAATGCCGTCTGTCTACCGACGCTGCGATCGCGTCTCCGGAGCTCGCCCCTGCACTCTGCTGCCTCGTGGGTAAGGAGCGATCAAGCCTGCGCGCTGAAAATTCCCTCTTCCGCTTTGCGTTGCCTCCAGCGCTGAGCCACCGGGGGGGGCTTCGGCGCGAGGACGCAGGCCTTCTGGGGAACTGAAGAGGATCAGGCTTAACCAGCAGCGAGAGGCTCCTGATTCCTCTGCTCGCTGCTGTAGGCAAGACGGTATCACCTCCGGTCCTCGGCCCGGGCCGAGGGGGGGGGGAACAGAAAACGGCAGAGAAATAAATAGGAAATAAGATTGCCTAATGAAATAAAAATAAGATTTCAAGTTGAAATAAGCTAAAATAAAAGTTAAAATTAGTAAAATTAGTAAAATTAGCCAAATTTAAGAGAAGGTAGGACTCCAGTAAGCCCTAGGCTTACGGAACCCTCCAGCTGCTTGGAGGCTGAGAATACTGGGGTTGGTGGGTGGCACCAGTGGTATATATACCGCTCCATCCCAAAAAGGTTGGGCTCAGCCTCCAAGCTGCTGGAAGGGTTGCGTAACCCTGAAGTAAAGGGACTGGACTGGAGTGACGATAAGGAACTTTCAAGCGCACAGTAAGAAAACCACCGCCAAAGCATACTATAAAATGAAGATCCTTCAAAACTTACGCTCTCTATTAGACCACAATCACTTCTGCACTGTATGCCAGGCCATGATCACCCTACAACTGGATTACTGCAACCTCCTACTTCAAGGATTACCCAAACGTACAACACAGATCCTACAAATAGCACAAAACACCGCGGCTAGACTAATAACGGGCACAAAAAGACACAATCACATCACCCCAACATTACACTCCCTTCATTGGCTCCTCATCTGATCACGCATATGCTACAAATCAATTCTAATGATCTTCAAGATCCTACATGGCCAGTCTGCTGAATGCCTAAGCGATCTGATCCAAAAAAAGACAGACACCAGATTGCAGAGGAGCCGGCATCAAAACACTCTCTCATTCACTACTATCAGCATTTCACAAACAGCAATCCAAAGAATGTTAGAATACTACAGCCCACATCTTTGGAACTCACTCCCTGTCTACCTAAGAGCTATCACAGATACAGTCAACTTCCGAAAAGAATTGAAGACCCACCTATTCATAGATTACTACAGCATAATATCAAATACACAGAATTAGATACAACGAATGACTCACAACCACACCATCTCAATAACCACAAACGTAGAACATATCGCTACTTTGTAAATAGTTCTACAATGTTGCACAGTTAACTAGTTACAGTCTAGTGATTGTTACTGTTTATTGTAAATAGTTCTGAAGAACCTGTTCCCTGTAAAACCGTTGAGTTCATTGTAAACCGCCTTGATAAACATGAAAGGCAGAATATAAATAATGTCAAATAAATAAACAAACATTGGGGTGCTCAAGCACACACAAAGCTGGCACCTATTGTGAAAACACAGTGATCTTTCAAACAACTGAAAATCTACTACTATGGATTTAGCCGATTCATTTACCCATGTTATCCCCTAATCTGTGCCAAGATCCTAACTAGGCCTTTAAAAATTCTTTGCACTTCAGATAGTCATATTAGAGGCATTTTTCTTTATCACCCCAGGACGTTGTACATCTAAGAACATAAGAACATAAGATATGCCATACTGGGTCAGACCAAGGTCCATCAAGCCCAGTATTCTGTTTCCAACAGTGGCCAATCTAGGTCATACGTACCTAGCAGTTTCCCCAAGGGACACAGGTTCCACAATGCTTGTATTGGTTCAAGCATTGATATCCTGGGTCCCTTCTTAATAATGGTTTATGGATCTTTCCTCCAGGAACTTGTCCAAACCTTTTTTAAACCCAGCTACACTAACAGCCTTTACTACATCCTCCGGTAACAAATTCCAGAGTTTGATTACACGTTGAGTGAAAAAATATTTTATTTTATTAGTCTTAAATAGTTTACCCTGTAGCTTCATTGCATGTCCCCTAGTCTTTCTATATTCTGATAAGATAAACAATCGATCTACTTTACCCGTTCCACTCCGTTCATTAATTTATAGACTTCTATCATATCTCCCCTCAGCCGTCTCTTTTCCAGGTTAAAGAGCCCCAACCTTTTTAGCCTTTCTTCATAGGAGTATCCTTCCATCCCCTTTACCATTTTGGTGGCTCTTCTCTGAACCTTTTCTAAAATCGCTATATCCTTTTTAAGATACAGCGACCAGAATTGCACACAATATTCAAGGTGCGGTCTCACCATGGAACGATATAGAGGCATTATAATATCTTTTGTTTTATTTTCCATTCCTTTCCTTATCATACCTAGCATTCTATTTGCTCCCTTGGCCGCCGCTGCACACTGGGCCGAGGGTTTTAACATGGTATCCACAATGACGCCTAAATCTTTTTCCTGGGTGGTGGTTCCTAATGTGGAACCTTGCATCGTGTAACCATAGTTTGGGTTGTTCTTCCCTAGGTGCATAACCTTGCACTTCTCCACATTAAATTTCATCTGCCATTTTGATGCCCAGTCTTCCAATTTATCAAGATCCTCTTGCAATTTTCCACAATCCTCCTGGGTTTTAACAACTTTAAATAGTTTTGTGTCATCTGCAAATTTGATAACCTCACTCGTTATTCCACTTTCCAGGTCATTTATGAATATGTCAAAAAGCAGCGGACCCAGCACAGATCCCTGGGGTACACCACTATTCACCTTTCTCCATTGGGAAAATTGGCCATTTAGCCCTACCCTCTGCTTTCTATCTTTTAACCAGTTCCTGATCCACAATAGTACACTGCCTCCTATCCCATGACTCTTTAGTTTTGCCAAAAGTCTCTCATGAGGGACCTTGTCAAAGGCTTTCTGAAAGTCCAGATACACAATATCAACCGACTCACCTTTGTCCACCTGTTTATTCACTCCTTCAAAAAAACATAACAGATTAGTAAGACAAGATCTTCCTTGTCTAAAGCCATGTTGGCTGTCTCCCATTAGGTCGTGACTATCTACATGCTGAGTAATTTTATTCTTTATGATGGTTTCTACCATTTTTCCCGGTACTGATGTCAGGCTCACCGGTCTGTAGTTTCCCGGATCACCCCTGGAACCCTTTTTAAAAATTGGTGTTACTTTGGCGATCCTCCAATCCTCAGGTATTAGAGATGATTTTAATGATAGTTCACAGATTACTGATAGCAGGTCTGCAATCTCAAATTTCAGTTCTTTCAATACCCTTGGATGTATACCATCCGGCCCAGGTGATTTGCTACTCTTCAGTTTATCTAATAGTTGTAAGACATCTTCCCGATGTATCGATATTTCCTTCAATTCTTCCACACCTTTAAATACCACTTCAGTCATGGGTAACATCCCTACATCTTCCTCAGTAAAGACTGAAGCAAAGAATTCATTCAGTCTCTCCGCTATCGCCTTGTCGCCTCTTAGTGCTCCTTTAACCCCTTTATCATCTAATGGACCAACTGACTCTCTCACAGGTTTTTTGCTACGAATGTACTTGAAAAGGTCTTTATTTCGCGTTTTTGCTTCCGCAGCAAGCTTCTTCTCAAATTCTCTCTTTGCCTGCCTTATCAATGCCTTGCATTTGACTTGCCAGTGCTTTTACTGTTTCCAGGTTTCATCGTTTGGCTCTCTTTTCCATTTCCTGAAAGATGCTTTTTTGGCAACAACAGCCTCTCTGACCTCACCTTTAAACCATGCTGGCAGTTTTTTGGACTTCCTTCCACTTTTCTTAAAGCGTGGAATACAGCTGGTCTGGGCTTCCAAGATAGTATTTTTCAACAACACCCAAGCTTGATGTACGTCTTTAACCTTTGCAACTGCTCCTTTTAGTTTTTTCTTAACTGTTTTCCTCATTTTATCATAGTCTCCCTTTCGAAAGTTAAAGGGTAGTACTGTGGCTTTCCTTACTATCCCTCCTCCACTAATTAAATCAAAGGTGATCATGCTATGATCACTATTGCCAAGTGGCCCCAACACCCTTATCTCTTGCACTACATCTGGTGTTCCACTAAGGACTAGGTCTAATATTGCTTCCCCTCTGGTCGGTTCATGAACCAGCTGCTCCAAGAAGCAGTCATTTATTTCATCTAGGAACTTTATCTCCCTAGCATGTCCTGTTGTGACACTGACCCAGTCGATGCCGGGGTAATTGAAAATCACCCATTATTATTACTGCACTGTAACTTTTGCTAGCTTCCTTGATTTCTTTGAGCATTTCATCATCCATTTGTTCATTCTGGCCAGGCGGACGATAGTACACCCCCCACTGCCATCGCCTTCCCCTTTTTACATGGAATTTCAATCCATAGAGATTCTACAGCAAATTTTGTTTCTTGCAAAACTTTAATCCTTTCTGACTCAATGCCCTCTCTAACATAGAGCGCAACCCCTCCATCAATTTGATCAGCTCTATCATTACGATATAGTTTGTACCCAGGTATCACAGTGTCCCACTGGTTGTCCTCCTTCCACCATGTCTCTGATATTCCAATCATATCTAACCTCTCGTTTAGTGCTATATATTCTAACTCTCCCATCTTGTTTTGTAGACTTCTAGCATTTGCATACAAGCATTTTAGAGACTGTATTTTATTCATACTAATTTGGCTATTGGTAGACATGGGTAATTTGGGATCTTTAAGTTCTGTCTGCTCCATACTCGAGGGCATTTGGGCTACTTTACTCTTTTTTGGAACCTCTCTGCTTTTTGTAGTATCCTTCAAGGATACATTCTTCCGAACCATGCGCTCTTGGGCGACTGTCGGCTTTCCCCTATTATCTAGTTTAAAAGCTGCTCTATCTCCTTTTTAAAGGTTAATGCCAGCAGCCTGGCTCCATCCCGGTTAAGGTGAAGCCCATCCCTTCAGAAGAGCCCCTCCTTTCCCCAGAATGTTCCCCAGTTCCTAACAAATCCAAACCCCTCATCTCTGCACCACTGTCTCATCCACGCATTGAGACTCCGGAGCTCTGCCTGCCTTTTGGGTCCTGCGCGTGGAACGGGAAGCATTTCAGAGAACGCTACCCTGGAAGCTCTGGATTTCAACTTCCTACCTAAAAGCCTAAATTTAGCTTCCAGAACCTCCCTACCACATTTTCCTATGTCATTGGTACCGACATGTACCATGACAGCAGACTCCTCCCCAGCACTATCTAAGACCTTATCTAGGTGGCGTGTGAGGTCCGCTACCTTCGCACCAGGCAGGCATGTTACCAGGCGATCCTCACGTCCACCAGCCACCCAGCTATCTACATGCCTAATGATCGAATCACCAACTATAACTGCTGTCCTAACCCTTCCCTCATGGGCACTTGGCCCTGGAGAAACCTCCTCGGTGCGAGAGGGGTTTACATTACCTGGAGGACAGGTCCTAGTTACAGGATCACTTCCTGCCACACCAGGGTGATGCTCTCCTGTCACGTGACCTCTCTCCTCCATGGCAACAGGGATGCTGCCAGACTGGAGGTGGGACTTCAGGACTATATCCCTGTAGGTCTCGTCTATGTACCTCTCTGTCTGTCTTATGCTTTCCAAGTCTGCTACTCTAGTCTCTAGAGAACGGACTCGTTCCCTGAGAGCAGAGAGCTCCTTGCACCTAGTGCACACGTAAGACCTCTCACCAGCTGGGAGAAAATCATACATGTGACACTCAATGCAAAAGACTGGAAAGCCCACATCCCGTTGCTGGACTGCTGTCTGCATCTTAGTTTTAAGTTTGTGTTTAGATCTTTAAGTTCTTTATGTACTAAAGGGTGCTATGGATATTTATACCACTAAAACTGTACCTAAGAAGTTTAATATACCTTGTTCACCTGACGCTTAGGGGTCTGTTTACTAAACGGCGCACATGTACGGGGCGCACATGAGCGCTCTAAAAGATGTATTTAAGTGCTCTTAAGCGCCCCGTACGAGTGCGCGGCACATTAACGGGTCCCGCAAGCGTGCGCCGACAACGCGCACATTTGCGGGGCGGTAATGTGCGAAAGAGGCGTGCCAAGGCGAAATGAGGGCGGAGGAAGGCCCCCTAGGGGCGGAGAGACGGGGTCAGTGGGCGGAATGTGGGAGGGGAGAGACTCGCCGCACAGGAGCGTGCCCGAATCTGCAAAGAAATTTACCGCCAGTGAAACACTCGCGTTAGAGGTGCTGTGCAGGGAAAAGAAACCGTTTCCGTCAGCAATGTGCAGCACAATAGTGGAAGCCCAAAAACCGTGAGCAGTGTGATCTATGTGCACAGATCAAACGCCGTAATGTCACAGGGCACTAACCACACGGGCGCCGCGCACCTTAGCGCATCTGTCAATCACAGCTTCTGTTCTTCACGACGGAACGCCCACTCCTTATACGGCACCCGCTCGGTACCGCGGACCGCACAACACCGGCCTTTTAGTAAACAGACCCCTTAATTAATCTCAGGTCCTTAGTGTATGACTGATTTGGGTAATGAGCTTCACCTGAGAGCACCTCCTGTCTTTTAAGTTGTGCAAGTACCTATAAAGCTGTGATTATCCCAGGGGAGGGTGGGTGTGGGGAGGGAGGGAGGGATATAACACTTATTAAAAGAGGGCTGCTACACAGTACCCTGTCCTGTGCTGCTGAGGTAAGCTATATTCTGATTTGATTTAAATTATAGCTCTTTGCTGCTACTAGGCTCTAACCTATTATGAAATTTAAACTACAAGCTCTCTGCTGGATTCTAAATTTAACCAGAAAGCTCTCTTCTGTGTTTTAATTTGAAACTAAAAGTGCTTTGCTGATGCTAGGCCCTGAGTGACTATGAAATTTAAACTACAGCTCTCTACTGGGTATGAAAGGTAACCAGAAAGTTCTCTTCTGTGTTTTAAATTGAATCTTAAACTGTTGCTACTAGGCCCTGACTGATTTAACAAAAAATAGTGGGTTCACAGATTAATTAGCTTTAAAAGAAAAAAAAATTCCTTTCAGAAAAATTTCCAGAAGTATATACTCACAATTTCAGATTTCTCTCCAGAAGTAACAGCCCCCCTTTCTATTCCTTCAAAATCTGAAGATTTTGTTGCATGTCTCAGGTAACTGAAGTCACTTGACTTTTGACTTCTGGCCCCCAGTTTAAGTGACAGCAATGCAAAAACAGTTGAGAGTATTTGCACAGACACTCAAGTTTTACAACTCAGAAACAGCAGTCATCCCAAGGATTACAGCTCAATAATAGTATAGCACCCTTTCCCCTAGAAATTACAGTTCAGTAATGCTAGAGCTTCCCCCCCTCCAAAGAACTACAATTCATAAAGGGCTCAATTACTATCAGGGCCCGTCCGGACATCCAGAATCTGGACGGGCCGGATCTGCACCCGATTCTGAACCCGCGGGAGCTATACGTCCCCATGGGATCAGAATCGGCTATAATTGATCTGTCCTTTTTGATCATGTCCTGATTCTGTGCTGCTGGACACACAGGAAACCCCCCAATCTAGGCCTTCAAATGCTTCTGCATGGCGGCCGGTGCTGTGGCATCCCATCGCCATGGCACTGGGTCGCCATGCAGTAGCCCTGATCCGTCGTGGTGATTGCAAATGCTGAGTTCCCTGCTGCCCGACCCCCGATCGGGCCTGCAGAAGCAGGGATCGGGCTGAAGGAAACCCCATGGAGCCGCCTACCTTGCTATCTGGCCCCTCCGTAGCTGTCCTGCCCTATCTAAGTCGGAGACCCCGGATGTATAGGGCCGTGACAGAAATCAGCCCTGTACATATGGGGTCAGGGTCATGCCTCCGGCCTGCCCTCACTCCTCCTCTGGCCTGCCCCCGTCCAGAGCTCCCCGCACATCTCCTCTATATGTGCAGGGAGCTTGGCAGCCTGAATCAGACCCGAGCATTTAGCAGGAGATATGTGTCTGAACCAGATGTATATCTCCACTAGACATCACTCGGAATGACCCCCTAATGGTATGACTTTCCAAGGACTGCAGCTCAGTATTGATTAACTCAAATTGTGAGAACTGCATGTCCAGTACAGGAGCCAGCTATCCCCGAAAAGAGCTTGGAATGTTACTGATTATTGCATGGCAGAAAATTCTCTGTGAAATTTATATTGGTTCATTGTCTTGAAATGTAATCAAGAGAGTATGCAGGTATCTAGGTAAAATATTCAGGGGGGGGTTGCATTTCAATGGCAGCAGCAGCTAAGATATATATCATGCTGAGCCACTGTCGCTTTACGTAAGACCAGATAGTCAGCGGCGAAACATATCCTGTTTCCATTGTTGAATATCTGGGCTGGCCAGATACTGAAGACGCTATATAGTTGTGGGGATATTCCACTGCTAACTGGATAGCGCAGAGGAGTAAAAACTCACTTTGATTCCCTTAGTCTCCTATTCACCTTCTATATATATTCTTGTCCCTGGTTGCTGTATTATCTGTCTTGACTAGACTGTAAGCTCTTATGAGCAGGGACTGTCTCTTACATACCTTGTAGCACCATACAAATGATAAGTAGTAGTAGCTAAAGTTAGGACAGTCATTCATCTTTCCTATCTTTAAGCTACTTAAAGTATCCATTTAGTGGATGAATATCGTTGCTACCTGGATAGCGTCCGTCACCACCCCCAGGGCCAGTGCTACCATTCTGCAAACTAGGCAGTTGCCTAGAGCATAGACCCTCCATGGGTACCCATTGCTGCCACTGTTGCCCCTCGTTAGGACTTGCTGCAGTGGTAATGGCCGTAAACAGCCTCATGGCACTTACAAGTGGGGCTGATAAATCTCTGGCCTTGTAACAAAACAGAAAACTACAGGCACACTTCAGTTCTGGTGGTCCAAACGATCTCTCTGCAGTCAATAGACTGAAGTGTGCCTGTAGCTTTCTGTTTCATTACAAAGCCAGAGACTTATCAACCCCCCCACGTAACTTAAAACTTTGACACTGGACTTCCGGTTTGGCAAATGAGCTGATCAGTCGGGTAGTGATCAGCTCCGGGTAGTCTACCCTGCAAAACAGCGATACAATCCCACTTAATGTGGAAATCTCCATTAACTATTCAATATATGTGCTAAAGAAGTTAGCGGGTCTGTAACGGCATACCAGCAACGAGGCAAGTAACCCGATGGCAACGAAAACCCTGAGGAGGGAGAAGCCGCGAGTCCCGGAGGCCAAGATGGCGGAGAACGCGCCTAGTAGTCCAGGCTCCGGTGGTACTCATGGGCTGGTGGCAGAGGTATCTGCAGCGGTGGTGCAGGCCCTTGATATCCGGTTTCAAGAAATGGTGGAACAGATACACAATGTCGGCCAGCGTGTCACTGATTTCGCAGGACGGGTCGAGCAAGTAGAGACACGTGTGTCTGATATGGTGGACACCCAACACTCATTACAAACTAAAGGGGAAGCCCTAGAGACACTAGTCAAACAATATGGAGAAAAGATCGATGATTTGGAAAACCGGGGGCGGCGCAAAAATCTGAGGTTTGTCGGGATTCCAGAGAATGTGGCAGATAGCGCCCTATATGATTTTTTGCTGGCCTGGATCGCAAAACTTATGGGCGGTAAGGAAGACAACCCCACGAAGCTGGAACGTGTGCATCGATTGGGCCCTAAGAGGGAACAAGCCCGGCGCCCGCATGCGGTTATAGCACGTTTCCTGGATTACCGCCAGAAGGAGAAAGTGCTTAAGGCCGCCCGGAGCCGTAAGTGGCAAAAGTCAGATGCGGAAAGAATACTGGTCTTTCAAGACTATTCTGTATTAGTTAGCCAACAACGGCGGGCCTACTCCACTGTTTGCGCACAGCTCATACAAAAAGGGGTGCGTTTTTCATTACTATACCCGGCTCGTTTGCGGGTGGACTTTCAGGGTCAGACACGTTACCTGCTATCACCTGAGGTGGCTGCTTCTTTTTTGGAGACCCTGAACACTTCTGCAGGTTCCAGCCCCTGACATTGACGATGGAGGCAATGATGGCGTCTTGGTGTTTGAATTGAAGGGGGAACATTCGGCGGTCGAGTGACAATCTCGAAGGACCGAGGCTAGTTCTTGCTCCTCTGGAACTGCGTCTGCACTGCAATCTGCTGCTGGGGTGGTTTCCCCTGTCTTTCTCTGTTCTCTTTTTTGTTTTGAATTGTTACGGGTTACTCTATTCATGGGGTTGGGAAGCTGTGTAGGTGCTGTTGTGTGGTTTGGGTTTGAGAGATTAGTCTGTATTAGCTACAAATCGAAATGTATTGCAACTGTCTTACCCCATAGCAATAATGTAGCTATAATGTTCTGGTTACAGTTTCATTTTGTACTCTAGGCTGAACGGTGGTTACATTTACTTGCTTAGAGAGGGGGAAGGGGGGGGGAGTTTGGCTTCGGCTACGCTTCAGCCCTGTGGTCCCAGGAGGAAGCGCACTTTAGGTGCGCGTTAGGGGAGACTGGTTGGGTTCTGCTCCCCTGTGGGTTTGCTAGGTCCCGGTCCGGCGGCCTATAGTGGCAGTCAGGGCGCGTAACATGCTGTGTTCTGGGGGGAGGGAATCTGAAGACTTTAAATCATCAACAGTCTCCTGCTTTGTGTATATTAAAAGGGCTGAGGTGGAATCTGTGGAGGGTGATTGTTATGGGAATGGGAGATGGGTGGAGATGGGCCTTGGATGCATGGGGATAGAGGTTAGATCAGACTATGCTGATGGCTATAGTTGGCTAGGAACTGTTTAGAATTGTTACGTCCCCCCTTTAAGGGCTCCCCCCCTGGGGTTGGGCGGCCCGTATAGGGATGGGTACGGAGAATGGAGTTTTTCGACCATTAGGCCGTAGATTAGGGGGTTCGGTTAATCTGTGGAATATGGCCTTAATATTGTGTTGTATACAGCGGCCAAGATGGGCTTATCATGGGGGCCTAGTATTTATTCAAGTACTTTCTGGGAATAGGTAAGATGGGGAGGAGTGGGGCGGATTAGGGTACCTGGGGAAAGGTGGAGTCCTTAGGGGCCTGTGTAGGTTGCTGGGGGGGAGGGTTGGACACTTGAGACCTGAATATTACTGAGGAGACTATGGAGATCGGGATACAGGGTAGCCCCGATTGTCAATGGAAGGTTGTCCGACCAACTGGACAGACTAGCAGAGGAGGGAGAGGGAGGGGAGCGAAGGGGGGGGGGGAGGTGGGGGGGGAAGGTGGGGGGGATAGTTCTCACTCTGGGATTTAGCACTTGGCAACATGGTTCTAGGCGGAGGGATGATACAGGGGGGCTTCAGGCTGGGGGAGTCCTTCTTGTGCGACTGGGAACATATACTTGTTGGAACCTTGACATTGTCCCACCACTCTGAAGGTCATTACTTGGAATGTTTGTGGATTGGGGAACCCGATTAAGAGATATAAAATATTGCAAGCCTTGGCCCGACAGCAGTGTGATATTGCAATGCTACAAGAAACCCACCAGACGGCTGAAGAGCATAGTAAACTATGTAGGAATTGGGTGGGGCAGGTGTGGGGTTCCCCGGCTAAAGGGGCTAAAGGGGGCGTAGCTATTTTGGTCCACAAGCGCATTCGATTTGTGGCAGAGACTGTTTTGGCGGATGAAGATGGGAGGTCCCTTCTGATCTCGGGCCTTTTAGAGGGGAAGCCGGTGATTCTTGGGAACCTTTATGGACCTAACGTGTTCGATTTCGACTTTTATAGTGGTTTGGCCTCAAAAATAGAGCAACTACCGGATTGCCCCTTGATTCTCGGGGGGGGGGACCTTCAATGGGGTCCTTGATGTAGATCTCGATACGTCTAAGGGGGGGGGGAGGTGCGGGAGAGGGTTTTGCCGTCTCGGATGCTGCAACATTTTTGTAAGAGACTGGGTCTGATTGATCCTTGGCGACTGATGCACCCCCTAGAAAAGGACTATACCCATCAATCTAGGGCACATGGCACTAGTGCGCGCATAGACTATCTTTTACTGTCAGGTGCTTTATTTGCTTATACGGGGGGATGCCCAGATTGGTCCTTTGGAAATCTCGGATCATGCACTGGTCTGGGTAGAATTGCAGTGGGGCGGAGATGCCCCACGGGCACGTCTTTGGCGTTTCCCTTTGGGATTATATCATGATGTGCAGTTTCATCATTTTATCCGTCAGAGGTGGAAAGAGTTTGCAAGTGATCATCAAGCTCATATGGACGACCCTGAGTCGGTGTGGGAGACAGCAAAGGTGGTTCTTAGGGGGGATATTATAGGATTTGCTGCCCGGAAGCGTCGGTTACTGGCTGAGCGCATAATTGCGCTCGAACGACGGGTGACTAAACTCCGTCGTAGTTGCGCTCATCTGCCGTCACCCGCGATTAAGAAACAGTTATGGGAAGCTCAGGTGGACCTTAATGAGTTATTACATCAGAGGGCCAAGAAATCGGTTCTTTATTACCGGTATCGGTTGCATTGCTATGGAGAGAAGCCTGGGAAGCTGTTAGCTCGTTGTTTGCAGGTTCGGCGGGGCTCATCTCTCGTGGTGGCACTCCGGGATGATAAGGGTAGTGTGCATAAGGGGAGTGAGGAAATTGCTAAGGTCTTTCGCAGTTTTTTTCAATCCTTGTATAGGGCAGAGCTTGGATCTACTGAGACAATGCATGAATATTTGAGTGGCTTGGAATTGCCCCGGCTCACTAAGGAACAGAGGGTGGCGTTGGATCAGCCTATCACCCCACAGGAGATACAATCAGCCATCTCTGCGGCTAGTTGTTGTAAAACGCCGGGGCCGGACAGGCTCGGTGCAGAATTCTATAAAATCCTTAGTGAATGTGTGAGCCCACTACTGCGGGAGGTCTTTAGTGAACGAGCGGAGCGTGGGGCCTTTCGCTGGGGGCGAAATCATGCCCATATTACATTGATCCCGAAACCGGGTAAAGACCCGATGTTAGCAGCTTCGTATCGTCCCATTTCCCTCCTTAACTTTGATTTAAAGTTGCTCGTGAAAGTTCTGCCCGTTAGGCTGGCTGGAGTGTTGGGACACTTAGTCCATGAGGCACAAGTGGGTTTTGTCAAGGGACGCTACGCGGTTCGGAATCTTCAAAAACGTTTGGCATCTTTGGAATGGGTGCGCACCCGACAGCTGCCCTCGCTCCTTGTCAGTTTTGATGCAGAAAAGGCCTTCGATAGGGTTAATTGGCATTATCTTTGGGGACTTTTGCCGCACTATGGTTTAGGCATAGCATTTTGTCAAATGGTGCAGAGTCTCTATGTTTCACCAACGGCGGGTATTTTGTGTAACTGGGTGCTTTCGGAGGCCTTTGAGTTGGAACGGGGTACACAACAGGGTTGTCCTCTCTCTCCTTTGTTGTTTGTCCTTTCGCTTGACCCCCTGATACGTACCATTGAGTCCTCGGGAGAGATACGGGGAGTGCGGATGGGACAGCAGGAGTTTACAATTTCCGCTTTTGCGGATGATTTGTTAGTTCACCTGACCTCCCCGGTTGGCTCCTTGCAGTCTCTGCTGGAGGAATTTACGCGATTTGGGGCATTTGCAGGCCTTCGCATTAATAAGGACAAATCGGAAGCATTGGATGCCTTGGGGCATATACGTAGTTCATGGGGGGGTGTTCCCTCTTAGGTGGGCGGACGAGGATTTTGTTTATCTTGGTATAGTATTGACCAGACGACCTCAAGCGTTATATGACCGTAATCTGGATTGCACCTTGCGTCGTCTGGCTACACAGTTAAAGGCTTGGGAGTCTCTCCCGCTGTCCCTATCCGGGAGAATAGCGGCCGTACAAATGGTTATTTTACCACGGCTTTTGTATTAGTTACAGACCTTACCAGTTTGGCTGTTAGGTCGGGATTTGCGTCGGTTGGAGGCCTCCCTTAAAATGTTTTTTTGGAAAGGGAAAAGGGCGCGTATACCATGGGTTCGGTTGTTAGGGAAGTGGCATGAAGGGGGTATGGGACTGCAGGACTTGAAGATGTATGCCCTGGCCTGTCAGGCTCGACATTTGGGGGAATGGTTGGGAGGAACAGACGTATATATGCCTAGGGCATTGGAGGAGTGCCTAGTGGCCCCGTTCACTTTGATGGGGGTTCTCCATGGGCCGAAGAGTGAACTACCGGGTGGTATCTTGCGGAGTGCACTGGTGGATTCTGTTAAGCAAACCTGGCAACAGCTCAATAAGTATTGGAACGAATCGTGGAGGGCCTCTAGTTGGTTGCCTTTACAAGGGAATGTTAACTTTCTCCCCAGGTCTGAGACGGCGACGTTTCGTGACTGGCGGCTACGAGGTATACGGAATGTGGGGCATTTAGTAGACCCACCAGGCAGATGCAAGTCTTTTCTGACATTCAGTCGGGAGTATGATTTGCCTACGAGACATTGTTTTGCATATATGCAGGTCTCTCACTATGTGTCCTCTTTGCCACGAGGAGCGTTGAAAATTGAACGTTCAGCTCAGGTATTGGAATTTTTTAGTCTAGGGGAGGACCGTCCACCATCGATCTCCAATTTGAAGCTTCGACTGGACCGTTTCAGGGCAGTCCCCGATTATCGGGGAGTCGAGATGGCCTGGGAAGCTGAATTAGGGGGGGGGGGGGAAGTGGTTCCGGGGTTGGCCAGCATGGCTTTGAAACGGATAGTTCGTGTGGCGCAAGGGTCTCGCTGGAGGGAGGTTCAGTTTAAATGCGTGACCAGAGCCCATTTCTCGCTGCGGAGGGCATTTCGTAGTCGATTAATGACTGATGGCTGTTGTCCACATTGCTCAGAGTCTTTGGCAACTTTATTACATATGTGGTGGGGATGTCGGAGATTGCGTTCCTACTGGGCTAGGATATGCACCTTTCTTAGTGGGTTATTGCAGCAGAGATTGAGATGGACTGGCTCCTTTGTGGTGCTGGATCAGATGGGGCCTCCCTGCCCAGCGAAGACAGGGGAACGTTTGCTACTGCGGAAGGCCTGTATGGTGGGGAAAGGGCCGATTCTACGCTTATGGAGAGAACACCAGTCGCCTACCTTTGGCGAATGGCGGAATAGTTTTCATCATCTGATGTTAACGGAGCGATGGTTAGCAAGGGGCAGTGTCAAGCGTTGGACAGTGTTTATGTCAATATGGGAACCCTATATCCAACAATTAGGGGTTCGTAGTCGCAATGAGATTCTCCAAATGGGGAGTTGAAGTGACTGCTTTGTGCCAATAGGGGAGGTGGGGTTGAATAGTAGTTGCTGCTGATTTATGAATATATGATTCTATAACATTAATGGAGGAGCGTGAAGAGGGTGGGGGAGGGGAAGGGTGGGAGGGAGGGAGGGGGTTGGGATAATATGTTATAACCCACCTGTTGTATTTCTCTATGTCGGTTCCCGGTGGGGATAAGAGTTCACCCCCCCGGGAAGATCTTGTTTGATGTTTCTTAATGTCTGTTGGTGGAATTTAAATAAAGGATATTAAAAAAAAAACTTCGACACTGCGGCACTGTTTGCTTCTGCCCTCTGAGACTTCCCATGCCAACTTTCTGTTTGCAGACAGGATATTGACATCAGGCATCGGAGGGGGGGGGGAAGTAAACACCCCCTCGGCACTGAAGTTTTAAGGTAAGTGCTGCGGGGCTGTTTGCAGCCAATGCCACTTCTGCAAGTCATGGAGAGGGGCAGCAGCAATGGGAATGGGCACCACAGGGGGGGGTGTGTGAGAGCGCAAGGGATGAGGTTCACCTAGGGTGCCTCATCTCCTTGTGCCAGACCTGCCGCCCACCGAAAACCTCTGTTTTAACCAGGCGCTTGTTTGGTGGTCTGTGGGATATTTACCCTACTTACACGCCTATGATCCATGGCCCTTTATTAATTTTTCCCCAAGTTCGTTATTTTATTATAATGTACTAAGTTTTGCTTGATGTAAACCACTTTGACCATACGATAAAGCAGTATAAAAAGACCTATTAAATAAATGCATTTAGTGGCACGAACCAATTAGTACCATTAAATATTGCGGTGACCACATTTTATCCAGTCAGCAGAACTGCTGACTGGCTAAAACACTATCAGGGTCATTCTGAGGCACGAATAGCTGGCCCCCTTCCGACCTCGAATAACTTCCCCGCACATTGTAAGGGGAAGATAGACAGGGGTGGGAAAGGGGCAGATCGGGGGCAGCTTTGGGGCAGGCAGTGAGCGGTCGTCAGTCCCGGACATACAGGGCCGATTCCAATGTTGGCCCTGTACGTCTGGAGCCGGCAGCGTGAACAGGGAACTTATTCCACCTCTGAAGTGGAATAAGTTCCTAGTTGGGAGAATTGGGCAGGCACGGGGCCCAAAAGAGACAGCAGGGGGCAGAGGACATTCTCCGAAGCCAGACCCTGGCCTGGGGAGGACAGATCGGGGGTCGGGCTGCGGGGAAAGAGTAGTTACTCACCTGTAACAGGTGTTCTCCAGGAGCAGCAGGAATCAGTCCTCACATATGGGTGACGTCGGCGCCGACGGAGCCCTCATGCGGAGCATTTCCCAGCTTTCAAAGAAAGCCTTTGGGAATGCAGCGCGCATGCGCGGTCCCCTTCCCACCCAAGGGTGCCATCTTGCTCAGTCTGATGACATAGCTAAAAGACAGCAAAAACAGAAAATAAATCATATGACTGCAACCCCAAGGGGAGGAAGGAGTGTCGTGAGGACTGATTCCTGCTGCTCCTGGAGAACACCTGTCACAGGTGAGTAACTACTCTTTCTCCAGGACCAAGCAGGAAGTCAGTCCTCACATATAGGACTCGCCAGCTTCAGGCTACCGGGAACCCAAGCTGAAAAATAAGCTCCCTCTAGAGCCTCAGGATGTGATAAGAATCTTCTCTGAGAACGCCCCCGAACGGTAGCCCAACACAAGGGCTGGAGGGTAGGAGCTGCCTAAACCTCAAAGAGATTACGGAGTACCGCCTATCCGAAAGCACTGTCTCTATGGGACTCCCTTTCGAGGCAGTAATGGGCTGCAAAAGTATGGCTTGAAGACCAAGTAGCGGCCCGGCAGATGTCTGCCAACGGAACAGAGCGGAGATGAGCTACTGACGCAGCCTTCGCCCTGACACGGTGGGCCGTGACTCGACCCTGCAAGGAGAGGCCAGCTGCCCTGTACGCCCAGACGATACAGTCTGCTACCAAAATGGACAGGGTACGCTTGGAGACAGGTAACCCCAGCTTATTAGGGTCAAAAGATACGAAAAGCTGAACAGCCCTGCGATGCCCCTGCGTACGGTCAATGTAGAAAGACAACGCCCTCTTACAGTCCAGGGTATGCAAGACCATTTCAGCCCGGTTGGCATGCGGCCTGGGAAAGAAGGTGGGAAGAACCACCTCCTGATTGAGGTGGAAGGAGGAGACAACCTTTGGAAGGAATTTAGGATGAGTCCGCAAGACCACCCTGTTCCTATAGAACCGTGTGTACGGTCTATCAGAAACCAGAGCCTGTAGTTCACTCACACGCCTGGCTGAGGTAAGAGTCACCAAGAACAACGCCTTCCAGGAAAGGAAGCGTAAATGACATGTAGCCATTGGCTCAAATGGTGGGCGAGTAAGTTGTTGCAAGACCACATTCAAATCCCACTCAGGGGCTGGTGGACAAACCGGAGGCTTGAGCAAAAGCAGGCCTCTGAGGAAGCGGGCCACTAAGGGATGGACCGACAGAGACTGGCCCTCCACCGGTGAGTGGTGCGCTGACAGAGCACTGAGGTGGACCCGAACAGAGTTGGATTTAAGGCCTAGATCCGATAGGTGAAGCAGATACTGCAGCACCACTGGTACCAGGCACAAAAACGGATCCTCTTGGCACTGAGCACACCAGGTGGAGAATCTACGCCACTTGAGGGCATAAGATTTCCAGGTGGATTGTCTCCTAGAGGCCAAAACCACCCCCTCCACTTCCCTAGGTAGAAGTAAGGTGGCTAGAACTACCCTTTCAGCAGCCAGGCCATCAGATGGAGGGACTGGAGGTTGGGGTGCAGGAGAGATCCCTGATCCTGAGACAGGAGATCGGGTTGCACCCCCAGAGGGAGTGGAGTGTCCACCGCCAATTGCAGAAGGAGTGGAAACCACGGTTGCCTCGGCCATCTGGGGGCTACCAGGATCAGGGAGGCCCTGTCCCGAAGAACCTTGAATAGGGTTCGGGCCACTAGAGGCGTTGGAGGAAACGCATACAGCAGGCCCGTAGACCAAGAGATTAGGAAGGCATCTGCTGCTATTCGCAGAGGATGCGGTTGTCTGGAACAGAACCTGGGTAGCTGATGGTTCAGTGGACTGGCAAAGAGATCGATGGTTGGAAGACCCCATTTTAGGAAGATCTGCTGGACCACTAGGGGATTCAAATGCCACTCGTGAGGCTGTAGAATCCTGCTCAACCTGTCTGCCAGGTAATTTTCCTGGCCAGGTAGATAAACTGCCTTGAGAAACATGCCGTGCCTGATCGCAAAGGCACACAGGGCCTGTGCTTCCTGACACAGAAGCCTGGACCCTGTGCCTCCTTGTTTGTTCACATAGAACATTGCTACTTGGTTGTCTGTCTGAATCAAGACCGACTGGTGAGAGAGGACATGAGATTAAGTTTGTAGAGCTAATCGAATAGCTCGCAACTCCAACAGATTGATCTGCTGTGTGGCCTCCCAAGGGGACCAGAGGCCCTGAGTGCATGCCCCCTGGCAATGTGCACCTCAACCTTGAAGAGAAGCATCGGTCGTTAGCACCTGTGTATGTGGTGGTGCCTGGAAAGCTACCCCTTTGATCAGGTTCGGGAGATGCAGCCACCACTGCAGGGAGGCCGCTAGTAGTTTGGACACTCTTACTCTGTCTCTTAAGTCTCCTGTGGCCTGTATCCACTGAGCCCTGAGGCACCATTGAGCAGGCCGCATATGCAAACGAGCATTTGGAGTTACATGGACCGTGGATGCCATGTGGCCCAAAAGCCTCAGGAAATGTCTGGCAGAGACCAGAGATCCCCTGTGAAACTTCTGGGCCAGAGCCATCAGTCTGTGAGCCCTGTTTTCGGGCAAATAAGCCATTGCTTGTAAGGTATCCAACCTTGCCCCTATGAACTCTACGTCTTGTGAGTGGAGCAAAGTGGACTTTGAGAAGTTTATGACAAAGCCCAGGTGCTGGAGAAGAGAGACAGTGCAAAGAGTGGCTTGTCTGGCCTCCTGTGGAGACTGACCCCTGATGAGCCAGTCGTCCAGGTATGGAAAGACAAAGATGAGCAAGATGGCACCCTTGGGCGGGAAGGGGACCGCGCATGCGAGCTGCATTCCCAAAGGCTTTCTTTGAAAGCTGGGGAAATGCTCCGCACGAGGGCTCCATCGGTGCTGACATCATCCATATGTGAGGACTGACTTCCTGCTTGGTCCTGGAGAAATCGTAGTAACTCACCTGTAACAGGTATACTCTGGGGACAGCAGGAATCAGTCCTCACATATGGGTGAGGTCGACACCGACGGAGCCCGTGCGGAGCAAATCCCCAGCTTTCAAAGAAAGCCTTTGGGAGTTGCTACCATGGATGCGTGGTCCCCTTCCCACCCAAGGGTGCCATCTTGCTCAGTCAAATGACATAGCTAAAAAGACGGCAAAGTAATGAGAGAAAACAAAAATAATAGGACTGCAACGCCAAGGGGAGGAGGGAGGGTTGTGAGGACTGATTCCTGCTGTCCCCAGAGAACACCTGTTACAGGTGAGTAACTACGCTTTCTCCAGGAACAAGCAGGAAGTCAGTCCTCACATATGGGACTCCCCAGCTACAGGCTACCTGAACCTATAGCCCAAAAAAGGCTCCCTCTTCGAGATCCGCAAGCAGCCACAATAAAACCCTAACCAGGGAAGTAGCACTCTGGTGGCCTGAATACAGAGGGGTCGGAGGGCAGGAGTTGCCTAGACCTCAAACAAGTTATGAAGCATAGCCTGGCTGCAGGCACTGTCCCGTTGAGACTCCCTATCCAAGCAGTAATGAGCCGCGAAGGTCTGACCCGAAGACCTGGTGGCGGCCCGGCAGATGTCCACCAACGGAATAGAGCAGAGGTGAGCCACTGATGCCGCCATGGCCCTCCAACAGAAGTCCCGCTGCCTCATAAGTCCGGGCAATACAGTCCGCCACCCACGTGGACAATGTATGCTTTGTCACCGCCTTCCCCTTTCTACTGGGGTCGTAGGAAACAAAAAGCTGGGAGGCTTTGCGGTGAGTTTGCGTATGCTGGATGTAGGACAACAGGCCCTCCTACAATCCAGGGTATGGAGGACTGTCTCTGCCCGACTGGCATGCGGCCTGGGAAATAAGGTAGGAAGAACCACCTCCTGGTTGAGGTGAAATGAAGAGACCACTTTTGGAAGGAATTTGGGATGTGTGTGAAGCACCACCCTATTCTTGTAGAACTTGGTAGAAGGCCCCTCCACCACGAGAGCCTGGAGCTCATTCACTCTCTGGGCAGAAGTGAGCGCAACCAAGAATACCACTTTCCAGGAGAGATGGTGGAGATGGCAAGCAGCCATAGGCTCAAAGGGCGGTCAGGTAAGCTGCCCCAACACTCCATTAAGGTCCCATTCGGTCACTGGAGGATGGACCGGGGGTTTCAACTTGAGCAGACCCCTTAGAAACCATAACTAAATCTGTATAACTGCTCATTCAACCTGTTCAACAGAGTTATGATATCAAAAAGAATTCTCCAGCTGATCTCAGATCAATACGTGCATCACTCTCACGTTTCAAAGAAACTTCAACGGTGTGCCGATTTCACATCAAGGATCTGCTGAGTTTTCTATTTATCTTATCAAATACACTTGCCAGTAGTTTCAAATTAGCTATGTAGTTTCAAGTTAGCAATGTAACTGGGTTCTAAGCTCAAATGTTGTGAATATGAAAAATACTTAGCTTAGTAATCAAAATGAGACCCAGCACACTTCAGCATAAAAAGTTTGTTGCTACTTGGCTACTGTCCAAATCCCAACGCTAATAATATTGGCGCCTTGCGTTTCACACTGAGGCGGTTCATCAGGGGAATTTGAGGATCTCATGAAAATCTCATGATGGATGCTGCCCACGTTCTACTAAAAGATCTTCTTGTCTTTGTTATAAGATCATCTGAAAAAACGCCGCCGAGATTTTCATGAGATCCTCAAATTCCCCTGATGAACCGCCTCAGTGTGAAACGCAAGGCGCCAATATTATTAGCGTTGGGATTTGGACAGTAGCCAAGTAGCAACAAACTTTTTATGCTGAAGTGTGCTGGGTCTCATTTTGATTACTAAGCTAAGTATTTTTCATATTCACAACATTTGAGCTTAGAACCCAGTTACATTGCTAACTTGAAACTACATAGCTAATTTGAAACTACTGGCAAGTGTATTTGATAAGATAAATAGAAAACTCAGCAGATCCTTGATGTGAAATCGGCACACCGTTGAAGTTTCTTTGAAACGTGAGAGTGATGCACGTATTGATCTGAGATCAGCTGGAGAATTCTTTTTGATATCATAACTCTGTTGAACAGGTTGAATGAGCAGTTATACAGATTTAGTTATTGAATATATTCATTCAGAAACATTTTAGACCCATTGTACGTTGTGTTACCCCTTAGAAACCATGACACCATTGGGTGAGCCAAGAGAGGCTTCTCGTCCACAGGAAAGTGGTTCGCCGCTAGGGCACTGAGGTGCACTCTGACGGAATTGGACTTTAGGCCCAACTCAGAAAGGTGGAGAAGGTACTTCAATACCACCACCACTGGGCAAGAAAAGGGGTCCACCTTTTGCCCAGCACACCAGACAGCAAATCTGCGCCATTTAAAAGGCATACGTCCATCTAGTAGACGGCCTATGTGAAGCCAGCAAGACCTCCTCCACCTCCTTCGGGAGGAGGATTGGGGCGAGAGTTACCCTCTCAGCAGCCATGCCATCGCGAAAGGGAGCTGAGGTTGGGATGCAAGAGAGAGCCCCCCTCCTGAGAGAGGAGATGTGGAGACGACCCCAGGGGAATAGGGGAATGGGGGTCTCCACCGCTAGCTGCAGGAGAAGTGTGAACCATGGCTGCCGGGGCCACCATGGGGCTATGAGAATAACCACAGCTCTGTCTCGAAGGATCTTAAACAGAGTCTGTGTGATCAGAGGCGTTGGGGAAAAGCATATAGAATACCCCCCGACCATGAGATTAGGAAGGAATCGGCAGCCAGCTTGGAAGGATGTGGCTGCCTCGAGCAGAAATGGGGAAGCTGGTGATTGTCTGGACTCGCGAATAAGTCCATCACCGGTACTCCCCAGGCCTGGAAAAGCCTGTTGGCCACCGCCCGGTCCAGCTGCCACTTGTGCGGCTGGAGGATCTTGCTGAGCCTGGTCGGACAGCCAATTGTCTTGGCCCGGCAGGTAAACTGCCTTGAGGAGAATCTCTTGTAAGGTTGCAAAAGAGCACAGGTCCATGGCCTCCTGATAGAGGGTGCATGATCCCATGCCCCCCTGTTTGTTCACGTAGAACACAGCCACCTGATTGTCTGTTTGGACCAGGACTGACCTGCGGACCAGATTCTGCCTGAAAACCCGCAGGGCGAGGCGGATGGCCCGGAGCTCCAACAAGTTGATCTGTTGGGCACTCTCCTCTGGGGACCACACTCCCTGTGTGCAGAACCCCTAGCAATGGGCCCCCCAGCCCAGTAAGGAAGCACCTGTGGTGAGGACCCTTGAAAGGGGAAGGGCCTGAAAAGGCATACCTGCCCTCAAGTGCTGGGACAAGAGCCACCAGACTAGGGACTGTACCAGACACCTGGTCACCTTGATCCTGCCATGGAGGTGTCCAGTGTCCTGGGACCATTGGTCTCTGAGGCATCACTGCGCAGTTCGCATGTAGAGGCGGGCATCTGGAGTGACATGGACCGTGGAGGCCATGTGCCCGAGGAGGTGCAGCAGCTGCCTCGCTGACACTGAGGAGCTGCGGCGCACTTTCCCTGCGAGGGCTATAAGCCTGTCTGCTCTGTCTGCAGGCAGGAAGGCCTTCGACTGCAGGGTATTGAGCCTTGTCCCAATGACGTCTAGCTCCTGAGACGGACAGAGACTGGACTTGGGGTAGTTGATTACAAACCCCAAGTACTGCAGGACTTGGATGGTGCGGGCTGTGGCCTGCTGCACCTCTATGGCCAACGTGCCCCTGATGAGCCAGTCGTCGAGATAGGGGAAGACGAAAATCCCTTGAAGCCTGAGGAAGGCGGCAACCACCACCAGGCACTTTGTGAACACCCTGGGGGCTGAAGCAAGGCCAAAGGGAAGCACTCTGTACTGGTAGTGGTTGCCCCCACCACAAAGTGCAGGTATTGCCTGTGGCTTGGGTGGGTCAGGATGTGTGTGTAAGCATCCTTTAGGTCTCAGGAGCATAGCCAGTCTCCCTGGAGGAGGTAGGGCAGCAATATTCCAAGGGACAGCATCTTGAACTTCTCCCTCATCAGGAATTTGTTGAGGTTGCTCAGGTCGAGGATGGGCCTCAGGCCCCCTGTCCTCTTTGGGATGAGGAAATACCTGGAGTAGAACCCCTTGCCCTTGAGGTGGTGGGGCACCGGTTCCACAGCAGGTCCTCGAGAAGATCTGCCAACTCCTTCAGAAGAAGGTACCGGTGAAGGGGAGACCTTGGAGGCTCTCCTGGGAAGTAGCATGGAAGTACTTGGGCCAGATAGAGAAGGTATCCCTCCCTGACCACTTGCAATGCCCAGGAATCGGTGGTGATGGCCCGCCACCTGTGGACATACAAGACTAGCCGACTCCCTGGGGCTGCCCCATCCCTGCTGGGAGAGGGGCCATGCTGATGGAGTCAAAAAACCCCATCAGGCTGGGCTGGAGCTGGAGTCTGGGGCTTGGGGGCTTTCTGCTTACGTGGCCATGCCCCTCTCCCTTGGCCTGCTGCCCCTGTGGGGGAGCTGGGGAGGCCTGGCAAGGGGGGTAGTTTCAATAAGCATTTCCCTTTCTCGGGTAAAAGAGCTTTTTACCCGAGTCCTTCTTACGAGGAGGGGCAGAGATCTTCTTAGAGAGCTGTGTCCTCGTCATGAACTTGGTCTCCAGCTCTGCGGTCTTGTCGGTCATGGGTTTACAGACGAGGTTCTCCCCTTGGCATGGGACATCGACTAACTTGTCCTGAACCCACTGCTCGAGGTCGGACGACTGCAGCCAAGCCTGGTGGCGCGCACCAATGCCTGCCGCAGCTACTCGAGCCACCGACTCGAACCCTTCATAGGCTGCCCAAGACATAAACTTGGAGCATTCACGGACAGCTTTGGACAGGCCCTTGAAGCACTGCAAGGGTTCCTCAGAGAGACCAGCCGAGAACCCGGCGAGTTCCTTCGTCAGGTCTCTCAGGTACATGCCCATGTACAATTGGTACGCCTGACTCAACAATTCAGCATCGTGCCCTGGAAACACCTTCTGCCGAGGGCATCCAAGTTGTGGGCTTCCCTGCCGGGAGGCACCGAGGAATGCGTCTTCTGACTCTTAAGCCGAAGCATGACTGATTCCACAACCAAGGAATTGTGCGGCAGCTGTGATTTCTGAAATTCAGGGCTCCGGCAAACTCGATACATCAAGTCAATCCATCTGCTGATCACCGGCACTGACGCCGGTGTCTCCCACATGCGGAGCATGAGTCGTTCCAGGATCGGAGGAATGGGTACCGTGAGGGTCTCCCGAGGAGGAGCCTCATACTGGAGGATCTCAAGCTCGTCAGCTTGAGGCTCCTCTTCGGACTCCATGGGAAAAGCCAACGCCTTGGACATACCCCACACAAAGTCCAGGAAACCCATATCCTCCGGTGGGGACCTTCTCCGAGGTTCAGACACGGGGAAATCAGAGGGAACATCCCGATGCCTCCAGGTGTCCAGGGACTCTTCGTCCTTCGTCTCTCAGGCCTAGGCCTCCGAGAAGGACTCAAGGGGCTCCCTGGGCATCGAGGACCCCGGCACCGCCCAACCCAATGCCGATCGACTTGGTGGCGACAACCTTGGTCCCGAGGATCGACTCGAGTCCGAAAGGTCTCAAGGATCTGCTCGGCCTCCGTGGTCAACTTGGTCGTTGAGGGCCCAGTGGTTGGGGCGGAGGAGCCAGACATGCTGGACATCAGCGCCTGTTGCTGCTCGATGAAGGCAGTAAAATTGTGCTCCAAGACCGCCATTCTGGACAAGAGTTCCGGAGGCTCCGCAGCTACCAGCTCGGAGGCCAACACGGTCGGACCTGACGCCGGTTCCCCCGGAGGGGAGTCCACAACCAGAACAGTCAGTACTTGCCTTGGCTGGTCCGGTTCTCGTCGAGGGACTTTGGCTGGGCGCTCCTTCTCCAACGATCCCGGACGACGCTCAGGCTCCGCGATTGGTCCCACAGGAACCTGGTCGTTCAGAGCCATCCAGAGACGCCGCCTTCAAGGACTTCTTCTTCCTCTTGTGCTCCCGCGAGTGAGACTCCCTTTCTGAGGAGCCCCGATTATGCTCGGGCTCGGAGTGATCCCCCCCACCCCGAGACGTCACGGCCTCAGATGAGGTCCTGGCTCTCGAAGGCACGGGGGATTCCAGAAATATCTTGTCATGCTGCTGCTGGCAGCTCCGCAAGGCCTTGGACAACATTTTCTTGCATAGAGGACAGACCGCCGGGTCGTAGTCTGGACCAAGGCACCGAAGACAGGAGTTGTGCGTCTCGGTGAGGGACATTATTTTCCCGCACTGATCGCATTTTTTAAACCTGCTGGTGGCCATCAGGGGAAAAAGTGCTCCGGCTAGGTCGAAGACCTTACCAGCCGGCGAGGAAAAGTGGAAAAAAGGGCACGAAGATGCGCAAGGTAAAAAAACTAAGAAAAACAGGACCGACCCAATCCCCAAGTACCGAAGCCAGAGGCAGGAAGGATACCGGTGTTGACCGGTTGCCAAAAGGCACAAAAAAAAAAATCACTTTTTCCTGGACACGAGGGACAATCATCCGATGGGCTCCGCGGAAAAAAGGAGACTGAACAAGATGGCACCCTTGGGCGGGAAAGGGACTGCGCATGCGTGGTAGCAAGTCCCAAAAGCTTTCTTTGAAAGCTGGGGATTTGCTCCGCACGAGCTCCGTCGGCATCGACGTCACCCATATATGAGGACTGACTTCCTGCTTGTTCCCGGAGAATGCACTTTTTGGTCCGGCGGCCGGGGATTGCAGCTTTTGAATGGAGCTGCGGTGCCATGGCAACTGGATGCCATGGCTCCATTTAAAAGCCCTGACTGAGCTATCCGGGCAAGGCCTGTACGTGCAGGCTGACCTGAATCGGGGTCCAGGCCTGCACATACTGGCCTGGAATGATTCTGATCCCGTGGGACATCCCAGCTAAATCTGTGAGTCCAGTTTCGACTGGGCACACAGAGGGCGAGGACGTCCAGGTCTGAAACGGGCCCTTTGAAAATGTCCTCTTCTCCCATCTCTGTATTAATAGCAATTCCTGTAAAAGGGTGTGCTCTCCTTCTTTCTGTTGCCCCTGAAGATATTCAGGCATTTGCATGGCTCCCACATGAATTCATTGATGTGACAGACAGTTGACAGAACACCAAAGAAATGCAAAGTTTATGAATAAATCCTAACTACTGTCATTTTAATATTTCCTGAGGCAACAGGACTTGTAGAAGAACATGTTTATGAGACAGGTATACACCGGGTCACCACTGTATGCATATTTTTTGTAGATATCCCAAAAGCTCAGCCACAGAGCTGCTAAGTGATCCAGTTCCCAAGTGGAGGCATTTTTACCAGCCCTGGATTGGGACTTACATCTCAAAACAGTGTGGCATTTGTGGTCCCTGATTCTACCCATTTAAATCAGTGCAGCAGGCTTCAAAAGGTATCAGAATGGGGTTGTTAGAAATTCAGACTGGCCTAAAATCTCTCTCCTGAAATTGAGTCTCTTGGCAGTTCTGAAACTGGCTGTGGGATCAAAGGACAGATTTGGGAACCAGTGGTAAAGAACCTATGGTATTATTTCTTAAAATATGCTGTAGATAATTTTCAGCAGCGACAGGCATCGTTTTAATTTAAACACTGAGCACCACTAAGGGCCCAACTCCGTTTTGGAAATGCCGGCCCTCTGTGCACCTGGTCGGAACCGGACACACAGAGTGAGCTGAGATTCTGATCCCGCGGGGCACATCTAACCCTGCAGGATCAGAATCGCATCCAGGCCTGTATGTGCAGGCCAGGGCCCCAATTCAGGTTGGCCTGCATGTACAGGCCTTCCCTGGCTAACTCAGTCAGGGCTTTTGAATGGATCCGCAGCGCCATGGCGTCTGGTTGCCATGGCACCACAGCTCCATTCAAAAGCCACGATCCCTGGTTGCTAGACCAAAATGTTCATTCCCCGCAGCCCGACGCTTGATCTGGCCAGTGTCGAGCTGCAGGGAATTTCCTCTGCCCCGACCTGCCTCTTTTGAGCCCCGGGCCTGCCCGATCCACCCAACTTGGGGAATTTATTCCACCTCAGAGGTGGAATAAGTTCTCCATTCAGGCCGCCGGCCCCAGACGTACAGGGCCAACATTGGAATCGGCCCTGTACATCCAGGGCCACCAACCACCCACTACCCACCCTAACTCTACCCCCGCACCGCCCTTTCCTACCCCCATCTAACTTCCCTGTCCATCCCCGCTATTCGCACCTTGTAATGACCCTGTATGTGTCTAGTCAGCAGTTCTGAATGTATATGTAGCAGGGCTGGCTCAAGGGGTTGCAGAACCAACTTTTGCTTTTACGCCCATCCCACTTTGGGTCTGATCTTGCAGAGCAAGCTGTGTGCACAGAGGTACATTTTCAGCCCACTGGAGGGTTTAAGTGACTTTTCCAAGGCCACAAGGAGTGCTAATAGGAATGGAACCCTGTTCTCGTGGTTACTAAGCCAGTGCTCTAACCACTAGGCTACTCCTCCACTCAATGAGCTATAAGACATGCATATTTTCAAAGCTGACATATTTCATTCTCATAAAAACAGAGACTCTTTTGTACCTTTCTCATTTGATCATCTTATTTTTCCAGTTGGTTGGTTCCAGTCTCTTTTTCCTCTGGATGGTTTTCTTCTAAGTCGTTTTCCAAAATCCCATTTCCATTTTATGTTTCTTCACACTCCCTGTTTTCTTTATCCTTTCCTTGGATATATCTCTCTCTGACACTGATCCTTCTATTTTTCTCATTTACCTTTTATCTAACTATAGTTTCATTCCATTCCTAGTTCTCCTTCCTATAAACTTCATTTTCCTCTCTTCACCATGCACCTACTTACCAATCTTAATTCCCTACTCCTTCCTTTCCACATCTGTCTCATTCCTTTGCCAGCATCCTGTCCCCCTGCCCGTCTTTCACCCACTTTCTAGTTCGCTATTTACTCCCTCTGTACTCATCCCTTCCCCAGTCTCTACCACCTTCTGCTTCTCATCTGCCCTCCTGCCTCCTACTCTCCTTCCCCAGCACTATCCATTTCCAATATTCCTTTTCCAATATTCATTAACCTTGTCTTTCCTGGGGAATTGAACTGTTACATCATGAAGGAAGAGAGGGGCTTGTGAACTACTTTGTGTTTCTCCTACTTGATGCTGTTCCTAGTTCCCTGTGCAGGCAGTCAGTGTGTAGCTGTGGCTGAGGAGGACCCTCCCCCTCTGCTCTATATATTTCCTGAGGCCTTCGGCCGTGGGTCATATACCAAAGGGCAGGGGCGGCCCAAGGGGGGTGCGGGGCCATGTGCAGAGATTAATTGCGGGGCCTCATTTGCATAGGGAGCCTCATTTGCATAAATACTTGCTGTTTACTAAAAATGCATGTTAACATGCTTCTTAATGAGTGTCTGGATAAAGAAAGACTAACAGATTTCTACGTTACTATATTCCAGTGCCAACTGCCAGGCCCATTAGAAAGTACTATAAACACTGACCATTTAGAACTCATAGCAAATCCACCATATCATAACAGTTCTGCCAGGACTCACAAAGCACCAAACCCTACCTATCAAAAGGCAACACTGCAAATATTAAACCAATACATCTCAGAGAATACCAATGCATCTCCTAGTGGGGAAAGAGAACAAGTGACATGGTCAAATAGAAACTACATGAACAGAATACCTCAGCTTGGTTAAAATGCAGAACATAGACCGTCACCAAAGAACAAGGGATCACAATTTAGAAATAGGAAGACAATAATTAAACTGGGAACCCCAAAAGCCAAACTTGGGATGTACAACACTAGAGAACTAAAACTATAAATTAATTTCCTCTTGTACTAAACAAAACACAAAAGACGTTAACGATGCACATTTCCCAGAGCTGATATATTCCAGTTAATAAATTCAAAATAAAAGTATTTTTCTACCTTTTGTTGCTTGTGCATTTTCTTTTCAGTTGCAATTGCTCCAGTCATTTTCTTCTGGTTTCTTTGTGTCTTCTGCGAGCTATCCATTTTCCTTTCTTCTTTCAGATTTTTTTCCAAATTTTTTCTCTATATCTGCTTTAACATACTGATCTTTCCCCTTTTGCTCTTTCCTCCATTTCTTTCCTTATTCCTTTACCATCCACTCAAATTTCACCCTTCCATTCTCAATCCCCTTACTCTCCCAATACCCGGCCCATCGTAGACTTTTCTTCCTCTCATTCCCCATCCCTTTCTAGTCCTCCCCCAAAATCAGCTCCTTTATAGTTCTAGACCCACCCAGCATCTGCCCCCTTCTAGTCCCAGTCTCCCAAGCTTCCACATCAGCCTATTTCCAGTCCTAGCCTCCCATATGCTGTTTTCCAGTTCCATTCCAGCCCCCCATCAGCCCATTTCCACTCCAAGCTCCCCATCAGCCCATTTCCAGCCCTATTCCAACTCCCATCAGCCCACTTCCAGTCCTAATTCCAGCCCATCACCCATTTGCAGTCCACGTTCCTCCCCCCCATCAGCCCATTTCCAGTCCTAGCCCCCCATATGCTCTTTTCCAGTTCCATTCCAGTCCCCCATCAGCCCATTTCCACTCCACGCTCCCCCATCAGCTAATTTCCAATCCTAGCCCCCTCATCAGCTCACGTCGCCCGATTCCAGCCCCCATCAGCCCATTTCCAGTCCTAATCCAGCTCTTCATCAGCCCATTTCCAGTCCAAGTTCCCCCCACCATCACAGCCCATTTGCAGTCCTATCCCCCCACCATCACAGCCCATTTGCAGTCATCCCCCCATCACAGCCCAATTGTAGTCCGTTCCCCCCATCACAGCCCATTTCCAGTCCGCTCCCCCTCACCATCACAGCGCACTTGCAGTCCTCCCCCCACAGCCCAATTGCAGTCCATTCTCCCCACACACATCACAGCCCATTTCCAGTCTGTTTCCTGCCCATCACAGCCCATTTCTAGTGAATTCACCACACCAGAGCCCTATTGCTTTCCATTCCCCCCCCCCACCATCACAGCCCACTTGCAGTCTGTTTCCCCCATCACAGCCCATTTCCAGTCTGTTCCCCTGCCCCATCACAGCCCACTTGCAGTCCTCCCCCCACCGCCCAATTGCAGTCCATTCCCCGCCACACATCACAGCCCACTTGCAGTCCCCCCCCCCACAGCCCAGCCCATTTCCAGTCTGTTTCCCCCCATCACAGCCCATTTCCAGTCCGTTCCCCCCCCCCAACACAGCCCTTTTGCAGTCCGTTCCCCCCATCACAGCCCATTTCCAGTCCGTTCCCCCCCCATCACAGCCCACTTGCAGTCCTCCCCCACAGCCCAATTGCAGTCCATTCCCCCCCACCATCACAGCCCACTTGCAGTCCCCCCCCACAGCCCAGCCCATTTCCAGTCTGTTCCCCCATCACAGCCCATTTCCAGTCCGTTCCCCCCCCAACACAGCCCAATTGCAGTCCATTCCCCCCCCCCACAGCCCAGCCCATTTCCAGTCTGTTTCCCCCATCACAGCCCATTTCCAGTCCATTCCCCCCCATCACAGCCCAATTGCAGTCCATTCCTCCCCCACCATCACAGCCCACTTGCAGTCCTCCCCCCCACAGCCCATTTGCAGTCCGTTCCCCCCCATCACAGTCCATTTCCAGTCTGTTTCCCCACCATCACAGCCCATTTCCAGTCCGTTCCCCCCCGCCATCACAGCCCACTTGCAGTCCCCCCCCCCCCACAGCCCAGCCCATTTCCAGTCTGTTTCCCCCATCACAGCCCATTTCCAGTCCGTTCCCCCCCAACACAGCCAATTGGCTGTCCGTTCCCCCCCCCCCACCACAGCCCTTTTCCAGTCCGTTCCCCCCCCCATCACAGCCCATTTCCAGTCTGTTTCCCCCATCACAGTCCATCCAGTCCTAGACGCCCGCCCCCCCCCCAAAGAGCCCCGCGCCATCTAAAGGGCTGCAGAGGGAGCCAGGGAAGCCCGCGCGAGACCCCGGCTCCCTCTGCACAGCCCGCCAGCGTGAAGAACCTTTACCTTCCCGCTGGCGGCTGTTTCAATGAAGCCGCGAATGCCGGGAAAGGTTAAAGGCAATGCCCTTCGGAACCATAGAAACGCAAAAACAAGAAACAGTAACAAAAACCGAACTGCAAAACGAGACCCCCACACAGCTTGTCTGTTTTCGGCCTACGCAACTGCGCCTGTGTGGATGAGAACATTTCTCTTCCATTGTATTCAGTTTTGTTTTGTTCTTTTTTTTTTTTTTTTCTTTTTCATTTTCGCTTTGAGTCCCAACTACCACGAAGGGAGCACCAAACACCACATCCACCAGAGTAAAAGTTAGTCTCTTGGAACCTGAGGATGCGGAACCACAAACCATAAGCTCCTCACGAATGCTGCGCTAAGATTGGGTGGGCCCTGGACTGGCCCGGAGAGAACATAAGGAAAGACAATTAGCAGTTAAGGTCTAATTTCTCCTTCCTATTCGTCTCTCCGGGCCAGTCCAGGGTACCTTCGGGCAGTACCAAAGCAGTGCCTAAAGTCGGGAGGGACCCGCGAGCCCCGCTACAACGGCAGAGGCCCCCACTTTCGCATCCTCCCTGGCTTGAACATCCAACCTATAATGCTTCGTGAACGTATGGAGAGAAGACCATGTCACGGCTCTGCAAATATCTACCGGAGGAACCAAGGCTATCTCCGCCCAAGAAGTCGCTTGTCCTCGCATAGAATGAGCCTTGAGACCAACCGGAGGCGACCTACCTCCCGCTTCATAAGCCGCTATCACCGTCCGTGTCACCCATCGGGCAATCAACACCTTAGTAGCCGCCTGTCCCTTCCGCGGACCACCATACAGAACAAACAGCATATCCGACATTCTGAAAGGCTGTGTGGCTCTAAGGTTCTTCTTCAAGACGCGCTGCAAATCCAACTTCCGCAAAGACTTATCCATTCGCGATCCGTGAAGATCAGCAAAAGTGGGAAGAGCAATTGTTTGATTAATGTGGAAAGACGACACCACCTTGGGTAGAAACGAAGGCACCGTCCGCAGGAGCACCCTTTCTGGCAAAAATTGAAGGTACGGCTCCCTGCAAGAAAGAGCTTGCAGATCGGAAATCCTGCGCGCCGAACACAAAGCAACAAGAAACGCGGTTTTCCACGACAACTCTCAAACCTCCCAACGACCCTGACTCAAAGGGAGGTTGAGTTAGAGCTTCTAACACCAGATTCAAATCCCAGGCCGGTACCACTTGCCGCACCGGCAGCCTAATTATCTTTACCGCATGAAGAAAACGCCCGACATCCGAATGTGACGACAACCTCTTGCTGTGCACCGCTCCCCTATAGCAAGCCAAGGCAGCTACCTGGACTTTCAAAGTATTAAGAGCCAAACCTTTCTGCAAGCCTTCTTGAAGGAATGATAAAATCTTGGGCAAGGCCGCCGAAAAAGGACGAACGCTACTTTGTGAGCACGAAGACTCAAACACCCGCCATATGTGCACATAGGCTAAAGACGTTGACGTCTTCTTTTCGACTGCAACATTGTAGCCACTACTGAGGACGAGTATCCTTTGCGTCCCAACCGTTCCCTTTCAAGAGCCAAGCCGTAAGCAAGAAGCGATCCACCTGCGGCATTAGAATGGGACCCTAACTCGGTAAGTTGTGTCGAACCGGTAACCTTCAAGGAGAATCCACCAGGAGACGCCTCAGATCCGCATACCAAGGCCTTCTGGGCCAATCTGGCGCAATGAGAATCACCGATCCCCTGTGACCTGCTATACGCTGAACGACGCGGCCGATCATGGGCCACGGAGGAAAGACGTACAGAAGCCTGTCCAACGGCCAAGGCTGAACCAAAGCGTCCAGCCCTTCGGACATGTGTTCTCTGCGTCTGCTGAAAAATCTCGACGCTTTCGCATTGCTGAGCGAGGCCATCAGATCCATTGTTGGCCACCGCCAGCATCTCGTAATGTCGTGAAAAATCGCTGCGTTCAATTCCCACTCCCTGGGATCGAGAACATTGCGACTGAGATAATCGGCCTGGACATTGTCTTTGCCTACCACATGCACCGCCGACAAGGCCGCTAGATGGGTTTCCGCCCAGAACATTAACAACTGACTCTCCGCTAGCAACAGAGCACTGCCCATGCCCCCCTGGGTGATTGATGTACGATACTGTCACTGCATTGTCTGAAAAGACTCGAACCGCTCTGCCCTCGAGGAACGGAGCGAAGGAGAGAAGCGCTAAACGAACCGCTCTGAGCTCCAAAAGATTGATCGAAAGAGCAGTCTCTTCCGGAGACCAGGACCCCTGAGCTACCTGAGCTTGACAATGAGCTCCCCAGCCTGATAAACTGGCGTCTGTCGTCACCAACATCCAATCTTGAAGCTCCAACGGAACTCCTGCCCGCAGATGGTCCTGAACTAGCCACCAGCTTAGACTGCCACGCACCAGGTCCGGACAGAAAAGCCTGCTTGACAAGGGATGGAGTTGTGGAGACCATCTGGATAGCAACGCCTGTTGCAACGGCCGCATGTGCGCCCTGGCCCAGGGCACCAGATCCAAGGCCGCCGCCATGGACCCCAAGAGCTGTAAATACCTCCACGCCGAGGGAGCTCGGAGTCGCAAGAAGGCTTTGACTTGACAGTATCTTTAGTACTCTGCTCTCCGGCAAGAAGACCAATCCGCGCTCTGTGTAGAACTCTGCTCCCAGATATACCAGCCGGGAGTGCGGCTGAAGCGGACTCTTCGTACGGTTGATTACCCAACCGAGCTGCTCCAGGACTTGCACCACTTGAGAGGTAGCCCTGACGGATTCCTGCAGAGAACTTGCTCTGATTAACCAATCGTCCAGATAAAGGATGAACCTGAATACCTTCCATCCGCAAGGCTGTCGCGACTACCACCATTACCTTCGTAAACGTTCGCGGAGCCGTTGCCAAGCCGAACGGCAACGCTCGAAACTGAAAATGGCCTGTGGGAACTGCAAATCTTAAAAAACGCTGATGATCCGGTCTGATCGGGATGTGAAGATAAGCTTCCGTGAGATCTATTGAGGGGAGAAGCTCTCCTGGCCGTACTGAACGAATCACTGATCTCAGAGTTTCCATCCGAAAATGAGGGACTCTCAAAGCCCGGTTTACGTACTTGAGGTCTAGAATAGGCCAAAAGGACCCCTCCTTTTCGGGGACTACAAAATAAATCGAGTATCGACCGAACCCTAACTGGTCTGGAGGCACCGGAACAACTGCCTGCAGTTGTAGTAAGCGTAACAAAGTGTCCTCTATCGCTTGCCTCTTGGCTCCGTGACCACAAGGAGACACCAAGAAGGCCTCTTGAAGCGGCTGAGCGAACTCCAGTGCATACCCATCTCGGATGATTTCCAGCACCCATTGGTCTGTAGTTATTGCGGTCCAGGCAGAGAGAAACCCCTGTAAACGACCCCCTACTGGTATCTCCACCTGGACCAGCTGACCTTCATTGTGGTTTTGTGGCGGTTTGCTGGGCATTGAAATAGCCTCTACCAAAACCTCTTGTCCCACGAAAGGACTGACCTCTAGGAACAAAATGACCTCTGGGATAGGGCGAAAAACGTGCTCCTCGAAATCTACGAAAATCCTTTCCTTGCCCTCGCAGTGTAGAAGGTTGTCTAGGGATCTTAGGCCGATCCTCTGGCAAACGACTCCCTTTGGCATCCCCCAAATCCTTTACAATCTTCTCCAAGGCCTCCCCAAAAAGCAGCTTGCCCTTATAAGGGAGTTTACTGAGCCTTGCTTTTGAAGATGCGTCAGCCGACCAATTCCTTAGCCAAAGGAACCGTCAAGCTCTAATCAAGGATGCCATGGACTTTGCCAAGATACGAACTAAGTCATAAAAGGCATCCGCCATATAGGCTGCCGCCAATTCCAACTTCGCTCCCTCTGAGGAAGCCTCCGCAGAAGTATCTGAAGGAGACTCTCCTTGGAGCCAACGGATCGAAGCTCTAGAAACATATGCTCCACAAATAGAAGCCTGCAGAGCTAGCGCACAAGAATCAAAGGACTGCTTTAGCAGTGACTCCAGCTTGCGATCCTGCAGATCTTTAAGAGCCGCTCCGCCCTCTACCAGAATCGTAGTCTTCTTTGTCACTGCCGACACGAGAGCATCCACCTTAGGCATCTTCAGCAACTCTTTCTCCTCTTGCGGAACAGGATAAAGATGACCTAGAGCGCGACCGCCCCTCAGAGTAGCCTCTGGACACTCCCACTCAGACTCTATCATCTGCTTTATCACTCGGTGAACCGGAAAGCAACGTTGCTCCATCTTAAAACCTTGTAATAAAGGATCCTCCAGAGGATATTTAAGGCAGCCAATGATTGTGTAATTAGAGCCCCCAACTCCTCTTTTCGGAAAACCCGAAAGAGATTGGGATCTTCGCCAGGCACCAGTTCGCCATCCTCCAGCTCACCCGGCCAAGGATCAAACCCTGTCTCAGAAAAAGAATCTGTCTCCTCCCTTTTGTGAGAGACCCTGGCAGCTGCGGCTCTAAGCTCTGCATGTCAGTAGGAGCGCCTGCCCCTGTGAGAGAGGAACCTTCTCCAGGATCCAGCTTAGTATCCCCCAACTGAAGCCCTTCACCAAGGCTGGGAGCTAAGGAATCCTTTTTCACTTGGGAAACTTTTAAAGTATAAGCTCTATGAAGAGCTAAAATAAAATCTGGGGAAAATAAAGCAGCAAGAGACTCCTGAGCTTCAGGCACCTTGCGCTGTTCCTTTAAAGCAGAGGAATCTTCCTTTACACTCATTTTCCTTTTCCCCTGCTTGTGCTGTTTAGCGGGAGAAACGGCGCGCTCCTGTAAAATGGCTGCCGTTCCCGCCTGATCTAACCGGCTGTGAGGTGACTGAGAGTCCCCTTTGCCTTCCATTGCCCGCTAAGACAAAAAACGCGGCAAACCTGCAGCCGACGACCCGATCCGCCGGCAGTTTAACCAAGGAAATAAACTTCACTGCCAAACACACGCCGCGGAAACCCCCGACTGTAGAAAAAAAACAAACACACCTGCTCGCAGCCCTGACAGCTCTGATCTCCCGAGTCCCGCTGCTAGCAGGAAGGAAGAATCGCGTCTGCCGAAGATAGGCGGGTGAAACCTGGGGCTCCCAGGAACAAACCCCCTGCAAAAATGAACCCGGTTCACAATAAAAGACAGGCTCTGCCTTCGTGAACGCTGCCGAATCGGCAGTCAGGGATCTGCTTCTATGTTTGTTTTTTTTTCAATTAGCTTAATTGAAGAAAAACAAGGGAAGAGATATGTAATATAAGAAGAGAGAGGTTACAGCCCTGCTAGAGCCAAACCCTCTCAATAAAACCTGTAATTAAGAGTTCTGCTGCACTGTCTAGGAGCCTGTCAGCTTTCCACGTCCTGTTCAGCTGCTGAGGACTGAAGACTGGAGAGCTGTCACAAGGGGGAGTGGCTATAGCCTGTCAGCAAAAACTTTTAGTTTTCAGTCCTCAGCTGCTGAAGGGGATTGACAACCCGAAGGTACCCTGGACTGGCCCGGAGAGACGAATAGGAAGCATGGTTCCCATACTTCCAGCACCTGAGCCGGTACTTGCCCATCAACCTGCCAGATATCCCAAACTTCATCATCCAGAACAGGGGAAGCACCCTCCACCCCAATCTGTCAACCCTCACCCTCACAGTCTAAATGTTGAAAGGATAACTACCATCCTCCATCTCTCCTTGGATGCACCGCAAGTCCTTCTAGCAGCTAGGTGCCAACTGACAAGAAAACTGCACAGCTTCAAGTGGAAAAGATTTCCCACTGGTGCACTTCTATTTAACTGGACCCTCTCCTGGGCAGTTCATCCTCCAATACCTCACTATCCTCATTGATGCAGGTCTCAAGTCCACTTCCATAAGGATACACCTAAGCGTCATAGCAGCCTACAATGACCAAATGCACAACAACCCTATATGGAGCCATTCGCTAGCCTCTTGGTACATGAAAAGACTGGTGAAATTCCGCCCTCCAGTATGCCCACCTTTTCCTCCATAGCATCTCAACATCATCTTGCACCAGTTTGCGCCAAGTCCCTTTGAACCCCTACAGGAGGTACATCAGAAATTCATCACCTAGGAAAACACACTTCCTTGAAGTGCATAAGCAAATTACAGAACTAGTCACTTACCACCCTACACCCAATTCTACGATGATTGGGCTACACTGTAGCCACATCCCAAGTTTCTCCCTACAGTAGCTTCTTTGTTTTACATCAACCAAACCATCATGGTCCACACCTTCTACCCTGAACCTCACAACACGCCAGAGGAACAGCAAATCCATACCCTAGACTGCACATGTGTTCTCTGTGCACATATCCAAAAGATAGAACAAACCTGAAAGGCAGCACAACTCTTCATTTCCTTTGATCCCAAACAGACTAGGGGCCCCAGTCACCAAGCACACATTACCACAATGATCTTGACTGTATAGCATTCTGCTACTTTCGGGCCAGCATCCAGCCTATGGGTATAGTCCATGCCCACTATCTTAGGGCCATGGTCACCATCCTGGCCAACCTATATGAAGTCCCAGCAGAGGACATATGAAAAGCTGCAACATGGTCCTCCATGCACACATTCATAAAACACTGCTTTCTTGACCAGCAAATCCATGCTGTCAGCATCTTTGACCATGCAGTCCTACATGTGCCAACATTGCCTGGACTACCCTAACCACAGACCGCAACCTTCCATCAGACATCTAGGATAAGTGCATGTATCCCATTATGAGAAGACACCCAATGAAAATAATGTGCAGATTACTACCCCTTCTTCATTGTTGTTTTTTTCCCATTGCTCAGAAAGCACAGTTACTCACCTGTAATAGGTGATCTCCAGGAACAGCAGGAATTTAGTCTTCACATATGGGTGACGTCGGTAACAATGGAGCCTGCACGGGAACGCTCCCCAGCATCCAATAGGAAAGCTTTTGGTAGCATCCCACTGCACCTGCGTAGCTGACTTCCCACCTTTCCAGCTCTCCATCCTCAGTTGAGTTTGTAGCTGAGATAAAAGGAGAGAAGGAGAAGAAGAAGAAGACCTACAACTCCTAGGGGAGGAGGGTGGGTTGTGAAGACTAAATTCCTGCTATTCCCAGAGATAACCTGTTACAGGTGAGTAAGTACGCTATCTCCAGGAACAAGCAGGAATGTAGTCTTCACATATGGGACTCTAGCTCGGAGATGCCAGAGAGATGACCTCAGAGTCAGCTGTGGAATCACAGGTATAACTAAGGAGGTCATGTATCCTCCCAAGGATGCCTGGTATCGAAACCCGGGATGGAGGGTAGGAGTTGATCTAAGTCTGAAAGAGATGCTGGAGATCAGCTTGGCCAAACAAGGCAACCCGGCGGGAGTCCTTGTCCAGGCAATAGTGAGCAGCAAAAATGTGGACAGACCAAGTTGCTGCTTTGCATATCTCATCAATCGCTACAGAGATTTGTCATAGAGGCAGCTATGGCCCAAACATTATGTGCAGTGACGTGACCCTCGAGAGAGAGTCCTGCCTTTTCATAAGCAAAGGAGATGCAGTCTGCTATCCACCTGGAAAGAGTACGTTTAGATACTGGCAATCCCAGATGACGCGAGTCAAAGGAGATGAAAAGTTGGGAAGCTTTTCTGTGCTCTCGAGTTCTCTGGAGATAAAATGCCAAGGCACGTTTGCAATCCAGAGTGTGAAGGGTTGCCTCTGCCCTAGAGGAATGAGGTCTAGGGAAAAAGACAGGAAGGTAGATTGACTGGTTTAAAAGGAAGGGCGAGACCACCTTTGGCAAAAAGTGAGGATGAGGCCTAAGGTCTACCTTTTCATGGTGGAATCGTGTATAAGGAAGGTCAGCCACCAAAGCCTGGAGCTCACTAATGAGTCTTGCTGAAGTGAGGGCAATAAGGAAGGTGTCCGTCCACGTGAGAAACTTCAGTGAGGTTCAAAGGGCGGCTTGAGAAGATGTCCTAAGACAACATTAAGATCCCATGCCACTGGAGGGGGTTTAATGGGAGGTTTGGTTAATAGAAGACCCCTCATGAAGCGTACTACAAGCAGCTGAGAAGAGATGGGCTGGCCATCTAAGGGCATGTGCGAGGCCGCGATTGCACTTAGGTGTATCCTTACCGAATTGGTTTTGAGTCCAGAAGAAGATAGGTGGAGGAGATACTCAAGTAATGCCTCCAGAGCTGAGAAGGGGTAAAGATCCCTCTCAGAACACCAGAGAGCGAATCTATACCACTTGAAGGCATAGGAGCACCTGAGGATGTCTTCCTAGAAGCCAAGAGGAGATCCTTAACCTTCTGGGAAAGATTAACGTTCTGAAAGGCTAAGCCCTCAGCAGCCATGTGGTGAGATGGCGAGTCTGCAGATTGGGATGGAGCAACGTCCCCTCCTCCTGAGAGGGGAGATCTGGAGCAGACCCCAGATCTACGGGTTGAGCCCGAGACAGACATAGAAGGAGAGGATACTACAGTTGTCATGGCCAGCATGGGGCTATGAGTATCATGTAGCCCCTGTCTCGCTGGAGTTTGAAAAGAGTTTTCAGAATAACAGGAATGGGAGGAAAGGCATACAGGAAGCCTTGACCCCAGTGGAAGTGAAAAGCATCCCCCTGATGGCTATCCAGTGCAGGAATCCTGGAGAAGAAGTGAGGAAGCTTGGCATTCTGAAGACTTGCGAACAGGTCTATCTCTGGGGTTCCCCAGATCTGAAAAATACAAGCGACGTTGTCTGCATGGAGAGACCACTCGTGGGGTAGAAGGACTCAACTCAGTTTCTCCGCCAAGACGTGTTTGCCCGGAAGATACACCGCATACAGGTGAATGCGATGCTATATGGCAAAAGACCATAGATGCAGAGCCTCGCTGCAGAGGGTCCAAGAGCCTGTTCCGCCCTGTTTGTTCAAGTAGAACATGGCTGGCTACTTGATTGTCTGTCTGGACTAGAACTGTGCGGAATCAAAGATGGTCCTGGAACACTTTGAGAGCATTGTGAATGGCTCTGAGCTCTAGCAGATTTATGTAGAGTTGGGACTCCTGATGAGACCTGAGCCCCTGAGTGCAGAGATTGTCCAGATGAGCTCCCCAGCCCAATTTGGACGCATCCATCATCAAGATACATTGATGTGCTGGCATCTGAAAAGGTGACCCTACCAGGAGGTTTTCTGGGGATTGCCACCACTGGAGAGACGAGATTAGGTGGGTAGAGACCATTATTTTGTCTCCCAGGTGACCCGATTGCCTGAGACCACTGGGAAGCCAGTGTCCATTGAGCTGCACGCATATGTAGACAAACATATGGAACAACATGCATCGTTGATGCCATATGACCCAAAAGCTGTAGCATTTCTCGAGCAGTGAGAAAATTCTTGAGGCATGCCTGAGATGCTAACTGATTGAGTCGAGCGCAGCAGAGTTGGGGCATAAATGCCTTTGATTGCTGAGCGTCTAGGAGAGCCCCTATAAACTTTACAGTTTGAGAGGGGACGAGTTAGGACTTTGGAAGATTTATTACAAATCCCAAGTGTTACACAATCTTGACGATGCATATATTCATATGATTCTTGAAAGGTATTGTGGGTATTGTAGTTCATTCACTCCCAAACACAGCTGATGACAATAATTTGAGTTGTGAAACCAAGTGGTAAGATCAATAAAATACTTCTTTTATTGATGGGGTTTAATTTACCCAGCACATGTATGCTTGATAGCACTATAAATGAGGTTACTTGCTTGCAGTGTTTAAAATGGATAACAAAAAGTCACAAAGTAAACCAGAAAACAACCTTCAGCTTGTCAGGCAATTAGCTAATGTTTTCTTAGCAAGTAATTACCAAATACAAAGGCACAAAGTAAAGAATAAACTTTGCTGGTTAGGTTAACTTCTGCTTATTTTCCACGCCGATCTCAGCAGTGATTCTCCCTTGCTCACACACACAATCAGGTGCAGCCCTAATTACTATCAATGGACCAGCTGAAAGCCTTTAGCTGGCTGGCTGCTACTGTGTGAGCCCAAATCCTGCTTTAAGAGCTGTTTGCAGTGGAAATAAAGAACAAAGTTAGGTTTCTTTGTGATGGCTGATGTGTTTGCTCACAGCAAACTAGCAATAGCATTTAGATAGAGAACAGTCCATATAAATAGTTTCATCTGCTGTATCTCCCCCTTCATCAACAATCATAGGGTCAATATCATACATTGGCACAGATGAGTCTTTCATTAAGGCACTATCATGAGAATGCTTATTCCCTTGCTGCCATTCTCTATTATAGATAGGGTCTGGATCAGTGTTCATACCTGAGCCTCTCCTGCCATCATAATTCCTCTCTGTAAAGCCTGGCCAATATGTAATCCAATTCTGATGTCCAGCCTTCCAGTCTTGATCCCTGGACACTGGATCTCCTCTCACATACCTTCTGGCCTTGGTCTGAAAGTCCCTTCCACATGCAGTCTTCTCTCTTCCAGGTAGCCACTGGTGATTCCTATCTCTGCCACTCCATTCCTCTGGCTGAATCCAGTCCAATGGACTCTGCTGGCTTTTGGAATACCTCCCAGTATGAGTACTGCCTTGGAATCTCCCAGACCTTCCAATGGCCTTTCTTCTCTTCCTTCCAGAGAGTTTCCTTCTCTCTCTATCTGCTTGGCTTGGCTTCTGTTTCTCCAGGTGATACTGGTGCTTGTAGCCGTTGCTGTCTCTGTATCTCTTTCTGAAGCTGTTCTTGTAGCTCTCCCTGAAGCTGTTCTTGAAACTGTTATCTGAAGAATAATCTCTATTCTTATTCTTTCCTAATGTGTGCTGCTCCCTAACACAGTGCAGCTGTCTTGAATCAGGCCCTGCCCTTTGAGATGAGTGCTTAGGGATTACCTCATAGCTCTCTTGATTGCACACACACTTTCTCACTTCAGCCCCTCTCATGGCTGCTGGAAACCTGGTGCATTCTGGGACTGGTAGTCTTTTATGTGAAAACTCTGTTTTCTTGCTTCTACCAGAACTGACAGGTTGCTTGTTCAGAGTCACATCATCTTTTCTATAGCTCCTACCTGAGCTATGATAAGCTTCCTTATCACAGTATGTGAGTGAGTATATGCCTCCTTTATATCTAGAAAACAGAGCCAATCCTGACCCTGGAGAGAGGGGAGAAGGGCCCCTAGCGAGATCATTTTAAACTTCTCCTGAAGTAGGTACTTGTTCAGTTCTCTGAGGTCCAGAATGGGCCTGTACCCTCCTGTTTTCTTTGGAAAGTATGAAGAATAAAAGCCCATTGCCTGCTGGGATGGTGGAACCTCCTCTATTGCTCCCTGTGAGAGAAGGAAGATTACCTCTTGCAGCAACAGAGCAGGGAGAGGGGTCTGAGAGCAAAACTCTTGGAGGAGTCGGGGGGGGGGGGGGTAGACTTCGTAGATGAAGCTTGTACCCCCTCCTGTACTATGGACAGTGTCCACTGCTCTGATGTGATAAGATGCCACCTGTGGGCAAAGTGACAGAGTCTGTCGGGGATTTTATTTATTTATTTAACACTCATTTTTATACCGCATCTTCCAGAGATCAGTTGCGGTGTACAAATAACAACAATTAACAAAGCGAAGTTTGTTTTACATAGAACATCTTAAAATAACATAGAACATGGAACATCTTAAAATATGATAAATTAATCAAAGTTAAGTCAAGGAAACTAAACAGTGAATTTAAACTGGAACCGTGTTAAAACAATTAACTAACAAAATGTAGTGTGTATATACATAAGATAGTACATAACAGATGTAACTATATACATGAGGGGGTATTAGGGCGTAAGAGATTGGATCGTCATTTCGTTTGAGTTATGTGTGTTGTCCATTTAGGTGGGAGGTTTGTGCTTTGTGTAGTCGGTTACCTGTTTAGCCTTTATCTAAGTTGAGTGCAAGGTTTTCCATGGTGTTGTAGTGTTTAGTGAATAGATACGTTTTTAATTTTTTACGGAATTCCATGATCTCTGTTAGTGATCGCAGATCCTCTGGTAGGGAATTCCAGATAGTTGGAGCTATGTGAGAGAAGGCTCTATTGTTGGTTAATTTATGTGCTTTTATGAAGTCCTTCGGAATCTTTAGTTTATTTAATTGTTCTTTTCTGTGAGTAGGTTTAGGTGTTTCTTTGCATATTAGATTACATAGTGTAGTCGGAGCCATGTCATTTAATGCTTTGAATGAGGTTATTATTGTTTTATATATTATCCTGCTTTGTATTGGTAACCAATGGAGGGATGCTAGTATTGGTGTGATGTGTTGGAGTGAGTTTATTTTTAGTATAGTTCTTGCCGTTGCATTTTGGGCTAGTTGAATTCTTTTAATGTTCTGTTTTGAAATGCCCATAAGTATTAGGTTAGCGAAATCAAAGTGAGGGGTTATGATAGCTTGTGTTATATTAATGAAATCTTGTACAAATACTAGCGGGCGTAGTTGTTTGAGAATTTTAAGTTTGAAATAGATTTTCTTTATGGTGTTTCTAATGTGGGTTTCCATTGTAAGGTGTGTATCTAAGATCACACCTAGATATCTTATTTCATTTTTTATTTTAATTTCTTGATCTTGTAGTGTTATATGGGTTGGGGGGATAAATGATTGATTTTTTGTTACGATTAGGACTTCAGTTTTAGCATGGTTTATGTGGAGGTTTTGAGTTTTTAGCCAAATTGTGATTTCGTTATAGCAGTCTGAGAGGAGTTGTAACGGTAGGTTAGGGATAGTAAATGGAATGTACATCATAATATCGTCTGCATAGAGGTGATATTGTACTCCAAATTTTTTAAAGATATTGCAGACCGGTTTTATGTATATGTTAAAAAGTAGGGCTGATAGTGCAGATCCTTGTGGTAAACCTATTTCTTGGTTATATGTAGTTGAAGTTTGATTACCTATTCGTACATTTTATGTTCTGTTGTTTAAATAGGAGGTAAACCATTTATGTACTGCAGAGTTTATGCCTATTTGCCTTAGGTTGCTGAGCATTATTGAGTGATGTACACTATCAAAGGCCGCTGATATGTCAATGAAGAGGAGGATGAATGCTTGTTTATGATTGTCAATTCCTCTGGACGGGATCTGGAATCTCCAGAGGCAGAATGGCTATGTTCTCCAGAAAGGATTCAAAGACCCTGAGGAGGCTGGGTCTGCTGAGGTGGTGTGACTTAGGAGTCTGAGCCTTCTTTAGCTGCTTTGATGGTTGCTGCTCTTTCTGAGGAGCATGGTGTTGACACTGTACAGCAGGGGTGTAAGAAGGATTTTTATTGAAAAAAAGCTTTCTTTGCTGCTTTTTTTCTAGCTGGGTTGGCAGTAGATCTGTTTTAGGATAAGATATATTGAAACACTATTGAGCAACATAGAAAGGTCGTTGATGCGATAATTAGCATTAGACTCCACTTTTGGGGAATTTGAATAAATGATTCACATAAGTCTGAGACCTGGTTGCAATAGTGATATTAGTCCACTGGATTGCACATGTAAAATCTCGGAGTTAAGAAATAGAGCTGTAAGTTATCATTTGATTACTGAGGAGTAGATCTAGATAGCCTATTGAGAGTTGTGTTCTTGGATTCTAACTGAGAGGCCTTGTCCTGCCAATCCTTGCCAAAAAGGTTTTCACCGGTGCAAGGGATATTATCCAGCTTATCTTGAACCCATTGTTTAAGATCCAATACTTGGAGCCAAGCAATCCTGCGTGCACTGATGCAGATGGATGCAGTTCTGCTGATGCATTCAAAATGGTCAAAAGTTGCCCTGTTAACAAACTTTGAAACATTCTGAGCATGCTTTACAATGGTGAGATAATCTGCTGTCTTGTCATCAGGGAGTAGAGGAGCCATTAACTCCAAATACTTAGCTACCTCTCTAAGGAACATACCCATATAGAGTATGTAGGAACTGATCCTGGCCTGTTCTCTGTAAACCACTTTGATAAAATGTTAAATAAATAAAATAACATGGAGGACTGAAAACAATGTCGACCAAAGGCATCTAGGGTTCTCGATTCCCTACCTGGTGGGTTCGAGGAATGTGTTGACGCATTGCCGATTCCACCACCATGAAATGGTGCGCTAATTGCATATTTTGAAAACCGGGTCACTCTGGTACCCAGTACATGGTATCAAGTCGCCAGGTATGTGGAGAGATAGTAAGGGGTTTCTCCCACATACGAAGCATAAAGTTATGCAGTATGCAATGGATAGGGAGCATAGCAGTCTCCTTCGGGGCTGTAGGGTATTGAAGAATTTCAAGTTCTTTGACCCTAGGCTCTTTCTCCGATGTCACTGTTATGGACAGACCCCGAGCAACATCATGAATAAAGTCTATAAAAGACATGTCCTCTGGAGGGGACATGCGATGTTGTGGAGATGGAGATGGGTCTTCCAGGATAGTTCTTATGTCCCAGGTATCGGCCGATTCATCATCCGACAAATCGGAATCTGAAGACTCGAAGTATCGACGGGCAGGGTGTTCCCACTCTGCACATACTCGGTACCGACCAAAACCGGTAGCTGAGACTTGTATCGAAAACAGATTCAAGGGCCGGCATGGGTAGTAGCAAAAACGTTGATGCAGGTTGTGTCAGTATCAGAGCTGATGTCTGTGGAATCGACTGTAAAGGTTTTACTGGTACCGAGGCCGCCAGTAAGGCCGCTAAGCTCCGCTCGATGGTCAGGATACGTTGATCAATGGAGCTTACCGATGCTTGGGTATCGGTACTAGAATTGCGGGCCACGATCCCTTAGATGGCACCAGGAGCTCTCCAGAGGTGGAGGCCCCGGGAGCATCCTGGGACCCCACTAAGGCTTTGGAGGAAAGGTCCTCCTGCCAGGGTTATTTGGCTGGTGTGTCCCCCTCCAGGGCAACGCCTGAGGCATCTCGATGCTTAGAAGGAGATCTACCCTTGGAAGGCTGGCCAGTCTTCAATGAAGACTTAGATTTCAATACCTGAGATCCTTGGGAGGAAGATGACACTCTCGATGATGTTGATGCTAAAGATACTGCACCAGAGGCAAAGAGGGTGCCAAGCTTTGCAGCCCTCTCTCTGTCATCTTCCTATAAAGAGGGCATTCTCATGGTTGATGATCCGGTCCTAAACATTTTAGACACTAGTCATGGGTGTCTGTGGCCAAAATGGTACTGCACATTTGGAACACGTCTTAAAACCACTGGATGGTTTTTCCATTTTTTCTGTGACAAAAGGGGAGGCCTAAGCCTAAGATGGCATCAATGCACCTGAAGAAAAGAAATAATTCTTTCCCTCACAGATTTTTTTTTTTGAAGAAAGAAAGCACCAACGGGGATCGGTACCAGCGTCGACGGGAAGACAGACGCGACCACAAAAAATAAGAAAGGACAAATTTTCTGTGGTGACAGGAATTGCTTCTTGTCGGCTCCGCGGAAAATTAAGAACTGAGGATGGAGAGCTGGAAAGGTGGGAAGGCAGCTACAAAGGTGCAGTGGGATGCTCCCAAAAGCTTTCCTATTGGATGCTGGGGAGCGTTCCCACGCAGGCTCCACCGGTACCGACGTCACCCATATGTGAAGACTACATTCCTGCTTGTTCCTGAATATCTTGTTTTATTGTCAAGGTAAATAATCAGAAGGAAAAATGAAAAATAAATTTTATCATACTGAATATTTTGTTGCAACTTCCCCACCCCTCCCAAAAATAATAGGAGAATAATTCTGTACCTGGGTTCTCTCCACCTGAGGTGTTCGCCTTTTTTCCTATAAAGCTAAACCTGTTCACATGCAATCAAGTAGTCTCACACATATTACTAGCATCCAGTAGGAGACCTCTCTCTCCTTCACACACTTTCATCTTTTCACAGCTCACATATAGGCTGCAGGGAAACCATACAGGGGACCACAGAATACTCTGCAGCCCTCTACTGGAGAGTCATCAGTATATGGCTGACTCATCCTGCATGTCCACAGAGAAAATTAGATTACTTACCTATAACAGAGGCTCTCCATGGACGGCGCAATAAGTCAGCCATCCAAACCACGCCTCCCCCCCCCCTCACCTCCCTTGTGGATGAACTTGCAAAAAAAAAAAAAAAAAAGACAAAAAGAACGACAGGAGCAAGAAAGCAATACAAGGGGATATATCAGAGTGAGGAGGGGGTGGGTACAGCTATATAAGGGGCTACCTGGTATGTGCTCACAAAGGCCTTACTAACCTTTCTAAATTCTAGGAAAGTGCTTGCATTCATGGCACTATCAGGTGACATCACCAGTGGCCGACTTATCCTGCTGTCTATGGAAAATCCCCATTACAGATAAGTAACCTCACTAAATTTATATTCATGAAGACTAAAGATTGCCTACCATTGATCTTTGAATTAAACACCATAGTCATGTTTTCACAGTGAATTTGTTCAGAGTTTATAATTTTTGTCGGATCGTCTGTCGCGAGAGTGTACAAAACACTCTCATGTAACAGACCCTCCTTTTATTCAACTTTTTTCTAAAAAGGTCAGTGCGACCAAATTATGCCCGACGCTATAACCAGCCCATAGGACCAGCCCCTGCATAGAAGAAATGCTGCATGCACCAAACTAAATCTTTCACGGTCAGAAAAAATCTGTAACCAACAGAATGCTCAATATGTAAAGATGATAACACTTAGCTGAGCCCGGAGAGAATCTTGTGAGCTATTAACTACCACGACCAGCCACGCCAAGCTGGGTGTCCAGAGACTCATTACCGTCCCTTGGCTGCTCCTTGTAATTCCCAATTAGGCCCGCTGTCATCAATCTTGTGTAGACATTCAAGTGATAGTTGGGAAATCTTGCGACACAAACCGTTGTGTTTCAAGCCCACTGCGAAACTGGCTCTTTTTCAAGCTACACCCACCCCAACTTCCGGTTCCGTCCAAACACTTATGACGTCAACACCATATATGGAAATAGCAGATGACATCTATAACACATAAGCAGAAGATTATGACAATGACCACCATTCGATCTCCGTGTTCATTCCCTATGGAGTGACTGTATGAAGAGTGAAAATCCAACGTTGCTCCTTTTGATGTAACAACGCATGCCGATCCCCTCCTCTCTGAAGCGGGGGCACCGATTCCAGAATCGTCCATCGAAGCTGTTCAAAATTATGAGAATTTGACAAGCAATGTTGGACCATAGGGGCCGTCTGTGTTTCAGTATTAATACGCGACCTATGTTCCTGCAATCGCTTGCGAATCGGTCTCGTCGTCATGCCCACATAAAATAACTGACAGGGGCACCTAATTAAATAGACGACGTGCGTAGATGTACAATCAGTAATATGACGCCGAGAATAACGGATCCGGGTGTGGGGATCTTCCCATTCTGTGCCCTCCAAAGTAGTAAGACACATGTCACAAGTCCCACAAGCTTGATGCCTCCCCAATGTTGACACTTCTGTATGGGTAGTGGTGGCATGAACCACCCAGTCACTATATTAGCTCCCCGACGATAAGCTAACCGCAAAGGAAGTTGGAAACACGGATGCTCGGTCAGAATATGCCAGTGAATACGAAGAATCCGAGCAACTTGCATCGTACAGGGCATATATGGAAGTACCCCAACATAAGGCTGCTCGAACCCCTCCTCATGAGAGGGGGCACTATCCCACCATTCGGGGTGATTGTTCAATGCCCGCTTATAAGCTTGATCAATTAAAATTGTTGGGTAATCCCGTGCCCTTAATCGGTCCTTCAAATCCTTAGAATGGAGTTTATATTCTGTCCTAGTACAGCATAATCGCCGGAGGCGAAGAAACTGGCCAATGGGAAGAGCCCGCCAGAGAGAACGGGGATGAAAGCTTGTATATTGCAACAATGTATTACGTTGTACAGGTTAACGATATAGGGTAGATAGAAGCACCCCATCACCCTTATATAATAACATATCCAAAAATTCAATTTGAGACAGATGATACTTGGCTTCAAATTTGATATGTACGTGCAAGGAATTTAACCAGAGCAAAAATTGTTGTAAACTTTCTAGAGATCCACTCCAAACAAAGAACACATCGTCCAAAAAACGTTTCCACACCACTTCAGAGAGGAGGGGATCGGCGTGCGTTGTTACATCAAAAGGAACAACGTTGGATTTTCACTCTTCATACAGTCACTCCATTGGGAATGAACACGGAGATCGAATGGTGGTCATTGTCATAATCTTCTGCTTATGTGTTATAGATGTCATCTGCTGTTTCCATATATGGTGTTGACGTCATAAGTGTTTGGACGGAACCGGAAGTTGGGGTGGGTGTAGCTTGAAAAAGAGCCAGTTTCGCAGTGGGCTTGAAACACAACGGTTTGTGTCGCAAGATTTCCCAACTATCACTTGAATGTCTACACAAGATTGATGACAGCGGGCCTAATTGGGAATTACAAGTAGCAGCCAAGGGATGGTAATGAGTCTCTGGACACCCAGTGGGAATTACAAGTAGCAGCCAAGGGATGGTAATGAGTCTCTGGACACCCAGCTTGGCGTGGCTGGTCGTGGTAGTTAATAGCTCACACGATTCTCTCCGGGCTCAGCTAAGTGTTATCATCTTTACATATTGAGCATTCTGTTGGTTACAGATTTTTTCTGTCCGTGAAAGATTTAGTTTGGTGCATGCAGCATTTATTCTATGCAGGGGCTGGTCCTATGGGCTGGTTATAGCCTTGGGCATAATTTGGTCGCACTGACCTTTTTAGAAAAAAGTTGAATAAAAGGAGGGTCTGTTACATGAGTGTTTTGTACACCCTCGCGACAGACGATCCGACAAAAATTATAAACTCTGAACAAATTCACCGTGAAAACATGACTATGGTGTTTAATTCAGGAAACAGTGAGTGGCCTTCATTATAGGATACAGTTTTTGGTTTCACTTGCAGAGGTTTGGTATTGGTATTACCATTGATCTTTGGCAAGTGATAAACAAGCAACTGTTTAAGAGCAGCCATCCAAGGTAGAGACTCTTAATTCATTTTCCTGTGGGTTTTTTTTTCACCATGGAGCACAACTGAATAGGTTTTTCTAGTCCTGCAGTGCCTTTGACCCCTCCTCCTCCTGCAACAAGACTGAGGCACCTGGCTCAGTTCTCCCAGAGGCACAGTTCCCTCAGGAAACCTGCTTCATCTGCTTTTGTTAGCAATAGGATTTGTTTAAGTTTATTTTGTCTGAAATGCTTTCATCCCCCACTCTAAATCTAGGCACATTCCTTCAGCTTTGAAAGTCCCACCTGTGCTGCTATAAAATGAGAAAAGGATATGCTCGGCCCTCCCCCTACCTCTCCCTATCCCTTATTTTCAACTCTACCTCATATTCCCACCCCATGCTGATACAATCAGGGCCCCTCACTTAAACAAACAGCAGCTAGCACTTGTTAAAAGCTCTGAAAGGGAAAACAGAGGGCACATGACTGGCAGTTGCATCTACCTGCCTTTGTCAACATAGGGAGATACTGGTAAGTGCAATTTGCAATAGAAAGAGAAATACAAAGAACACAGAGTTTTAGGTGCCTAGGTGAACCTTCAGCCTTGTTTCCCCCCAATTAACATTCCGGTCTTTAGGTACCCCCTGAGATTGATTATTATTAGATGATCATGATGCAGCGTTGCAGAGTTACCCAGCTCCAGGAGTAAGATTTTTTTGCCAGTTCAGGTTTTAAATTTACATTGCAATGCAGTATTTGTAGTCCCTGATTTTACTCATTGCAATAACTGCTAAAGTTCCCATAATACATCTGAATGAGACTGTCAGAAATCCAGGACTGGCTTAAAATCTCACTTGGAACTAGGTAACTTGGCAACTCTGCATTATCACATCAACACCACAGTATCTAAGACAATCCTATAAAAGCACATAATTGGGCATCTTACTTTTAAATACTATACTTTGTTTCTGATTATCTTAAAGTGACTAAACAGATAGAAAAAGCATCAGCGAAAGCCAGAAGGATGCTTGGGTGCCTCGGGAGAGGAATGGCCAGCAGAAAAAAGGAGTTGACAATGCCTCTGTATATGTCTCTAGTGCGACCACCTCATTTGGAGTATTCTGTGCAATTCTGCAGACCACACCTTCAAAAGGATATAAACAGGATGGAGTCGGTACAGAGGGTGGCTATTAAAATGGTCAGCAGTCTTCATTATACCTGTGATTGACAAATACACAAATGAAAATGGAGTAGATACTACACCATTCACAGAAAATGATGTGTTTGAACAGCTTGCAAAACTGAAAGTGGACAAAACCATGGAACGGATGGGATACATCCCAGTATACTGAAAGAACTCAGAGAGGTTCTTGCAGGGGCTTTAAAGGATGTTTTTAATAGATCCTTGGAGACAGGAGAAGTTCCACAGGACTGAAAAAGGGCCAATGTGGTATCTCTTCACAAAAGTGGCAATAGGGAAGAAGTGGTAAATGACAGGCCAGTAAGCCTTACCTAAGTGATGGGAAAAGTAATGGAGGCGCTCCTGAAAGAGAGAATAGTGGACTTTCTCGAAATCAATAGGTTGCTTGATCCGAGGCAACATGGTTTTACCAAAGGAAGATCATGCCAAACAAATCTGATTTACTGGATGACCAGAGAACTAAATCAAGGGCATACGATGGATGTGATCTACCTAGATTTCAGCAAAGCCTTTAATACCATTCCTCATAGGAGGCTTATCAATAAACTGACCAGCTTGGGGATGGGTCCCAAGGTGGTGAACTGGATCAGAAATTGGTTGACTGACAGATGACAGAAGGTGATGGTAAATTAAACTCACTCAGATAAAAGGAAGGTGATTAGTGGCGTGCCCCAGAGATTGGTCCTGTACTGTCAAATGTATTGGTGAGTGATATTGCTGAAGGACTGAATGGAAAAGTCTGAGGATGTGAATTTTTATTTTATTTTATTTAACATTTCTCATATACCGCCCCTTCCATCGATCAGGGGCAGTTTACATTGAATAATTTTTCAGAAACCAAGATCTGCAAAAGCTGGAAGAATAGTCTAATGCTTGGCAGTTAAGATTTAATGTGAAGAAGTGCAGTGTCATGCACTTGGGATGCAGAAATCCAAGGGAATTGTATGAGATAGGATGCAATAGGTTAGTGTGCACAGACCAGGAGAAGGACCTCGGAGTCATTGTTTCTGAGGATGTCAAAGTAGCGAAACAGTGTGACAAGGCAGTGGCCAAAGCCAGAAAGATGCTGGGCTGCATACAGAGAGGAATTACCAGTAGAAAGGAGGAGGTAATAATGCCACTGTACAAGTCCCTGGTGAGGCCTCACTTGGAATATTGTGTTCAGTTTTGGAGACCATATCTCACAAAGGATATAAAAAGACGAAACATTTCAGAGGAAAGCGACCAAAAATGATTTGGAGCCTGAGCCAGAAGAGACTCCAAGAGCTAAATATGTACACTCTAGAAGAGAGGGACAGGGGAGATATGATACAGACCTTTAAATACTTAAGAAGTATTAATGAACAAACAAACCTTTTTCAAAGACGAGGAAGCTGTAATACTAGAGGGCATAACATGAAACTGCAAGGGGGTAAACTGAAAGGAAATGTCAGGAAATACTTTTTCACTGAAAGGGTGGTGGATGCTTGGAATGCCCTCTCGATGGATATGGTAGGGGCAAATACAGTTGGACCGAGGGAGAGCTCTAGATGTGGTGTATTTAGATTTCAGTAAAGCCTTTGACACTGTTCCTCACAGGCGACTTATAAACAAACTGAGCACCCTAGGGATGGACCCTAAAATTACTGCTTGGGTTAAAAATTGGTTGGGTGGGAGGCGACAAAGAGTACAAGTAAATGGAGCTCACTCTGAGGAGAAGGATGTTACCAGTGGTGTGCCCCAGGGATCTGTCCTTGGTCCGATTCTTTTTAACATCTTTGTTAGTAATATAGCGGAAGGGCTGTTGGGTAAGGTTTGCCTCTTTGCAGATGATACCAAAATCTGCAATAGAGTAGACACCCAGGAAGGTGTAGATAACATGAGGAGGGATCTAGCTAAGCTTGAAGAATGGTCTAGAATTTGGCAGCTGGGATTTAATGTTAAAAAATGTAAGGTCATGCATTTGGGCTGCAGCAATCCAAGGGAGCAATACAGTATGGAAGGTGAAGTACTTTTGTCCACTAAAGAAGAACGGGACCTAGGCGTGGTTGTGTCTGATGATCTTAAAGTAGCTAAACAGGTAGAAAAGGCGACGGCAAAAGCTAGAAGGATGTTTGGGTGCATACGGAGAGGAATGGCTAGCAGAAAAAAGGAGGTGATAATGCCTCTGTATAAGTCTTTGGTGCGACCTCATTTGGAGTATAGTGTGCAATTCTGGAGACCACACCTTCAAAAGGATGTGAACAGGATGGAGTCGGTGCAGAGGGTGGCTACTAAAATGATTAGTGGGCTTCATTATAAAGCATATGAGGACAGACTTAAGGATCTTAATATGTACACCTTAGAGGAAAGGCGGGATAGAGGTGATATGATTGAGATGTTTAAATACCTCCGTGGCATAAATGTTCAGGGAGAGAGCCTCTTTCAATTGAGAGCAAGTTCTGCTACGAGGGGACATGGGATGAGGGTGAAGGGAGAGAGATTCAGGAGTGATATGCAGAAATATTTCTTTACGGAAAGAGTAGTGGATCCATGGAATAGTCTCCCAGTGGAGGTGGTAGAGATGAGGACAGTAACTGAATTCAAAAAAGCATGGGACCAACACAGAGGATCTCTAAAGGTAAAAAGTGGACTGTTGTAGTTGTTGATATGGAAGGACAGACTAGATAGGCCATGTGGTCTTTTTCTGTCATCATGTTTCTATGACAGAATTCAAAATGGCATGGGACAGACACAGTGGATCCCATTCTTCCAACGTACTCTCCTCAGTTGAGAATATAGCTGAAGAAAAAAAAGAGTATAGAAGAGAGAAGAGAGAAAACCTTACAATTCCACGGAGAGGTAGGCAGGTTGTGAAGACTAAATTCCTGCTCTTCCCGGAGATCACCTGTTACAGGTGAGTAACTATGCTATCTCCAGGAACAAGCAGGAATGTAGTCTTCACATATGGGACTCCCTAGCTCCCAGATCTCAGAGGACACAGTTAATGTTGGACAAGGTCATTAACCTTGACTTCCTGGTCATGGAGATCTGGTCAGAGGGGACGGGGGGTAGGAGTTGTTTCTACATCCCAAAAAGATGCTGAAGGACCACCTGGCCAAAAGCCGCATCCCAGCAGGAGTCCTTGTCCAAGCAGTAGTGGGCTGCAAAGGTATGGATAAAGGATCATGTAGCAGCTCGGCAAATCTCAGCAATGGATACGGTACGTAAGTTGGCCACAGAGGAAGACATAGCCCATACATTGTCAGCAGTGACATGTCCCTCGAGGGAAAGTCCTGCTTTGTCATAAAAGAAAGATATGCAGTCCGCTATACAGTGGGATAGGGAGCATTTGGTCACTGGAAGACCCAAATGTGCTGGGTCAAAGGACACAAACAGCTGTGAAGTTTTCTTGAGGTTTTATGTAATCTGGAGGCAGAAAGCCAGAGCTCTCTTGCAGTCGAGGGTATACAGAGTTGCTTCTTCACATGAGGTGTGCAGCCTTGGAAAGAAGACTGGGAGGATGACAGATTGATTAATGTGGAAAGTTGAAACGACTTTTGGGAGGAAGTGGGGGGGGTGTCCATAGGACTACTTTGTCGTGGTGAAAGCGTGTATAGGGGACATGCGCCACCAAGGCTTGTAACTCACTGATGTGCCTGGTGGAGGTCAGGGCAATGAGGAAGAGCACTTTCCATGATAAGTAGTAGAGATGCGTGGTTGCTAACAGCTCAAATAGTGATTTGAGGAGTTGAGCTACCACCACGTTGAGATCCCATGCCACTGGTGGCGGGCAAATAGGTGGCTTGGCAAGGAGTAGACCCCTCATGAATCGTGCCACAAGAGGAACTGTGCAGATGGGTTTGCCATCGACCAGGTTATGAAAAGCTGAAATAGCACTAAGGTGTACTTGGATAGAGTTTGATTTAAGTCCGAGTGAGGATAAATGACAGAAGTAGTGCAACAGAGTCGGCACTGATGCTTCGCTTGCCATATATGCCTCAGCTTGCCCTATATGCCTCAAGATAGCTGCCATGCATAAAGAATTGACTCTACTAAGGGAAGAACTAACTGCAATGAAATGTACCTCTTCTAGGATACAAACCGAACTAAGTCCACCACCGCTCCCACAAAGAATCAAACATCCCAGGAATAAATGGATCACAGTGGGCTCTGGTAGGTTGCGACCTGCAATGCAGAGACATCCTATACATCAAGAGATATCCCTGCATAATGCCTTCTCTGCCTTGGTTAATGAGAATGCCCAATCCATGGAAACTGAAGGGCCCTTAAATGAGACAGTCAATGCCCAATCTACTGATAAAGTACCAAATATGAAGAAAAAAAATCACAAAACAGAAAACTACTACTTGGAGATTCCATCATCAAAGGCACCAACTTGGGAACACATTTCAAAGGAGAGAATATAGTCAAATGCCTCCCAGGCTCTTCAGCCAGCAGGAATACAAACCAAATTGTTGATGTAGTTAGCGCAGAAAGTGAGCACTCTAAAATTGATGTTGTCATCCACTTGGGTACAAATGACCTGGCTAGAAACAGTGCCTCTGCAGTTCAAAGGGACTTCCATACTCTGGGAGAGAAACTCAAGCCCATTGTTAACACTGCAGCATTCTCAGAGGTTCTGCCTGTTCTTGGTAAGGGGGCAGAAAGGCTGCATCGCATAAACAGCTTTAATACATGGCTCCAGACCTGGTGCAAACAAGAAGGCTTCAGATTTATAGGCAACTGGAGAAACAGATGGACCAACAAGAGACTATATTGTGCTGATGGACTACATCTCTCTGTCGCAGGAAAAAGAATCCTAAGTGAAAACGTCAGGCAGTATGTAGACAGGCATTTAAACTAGAGAAAGGGGGTGACGGATGGTGAAGGACAAGTTCAGGACATCACTCCTGGCAAAAGCAGAATATCAGAAACAGCCACACTTTTAAACCACACATCAATGACAAGTGGGAAGAAGTGGGTAGAACAAAATCAATGCAAAATACATGCAAGCCAGTTAAATGCTCGAAAGCAATGAGCACAAATGCTTGAAGCTTAGCCAACCAAGTTCCAGACCTGGAAGCCCTAATGGTGAAAATGGACTTGGACATTGTGGCCATTACAGAAACATGGTTTAATGAATCGCATGAATGGGATATAGCCATAGCTGGCTATAATCTATTCAGAAGAGACAGAGAAAGTGGAAAAGGAGGAGGAGTAGCCTTATATGTAAAATGCTATATTAAAGCTACTGAAATACAGGGAGCATGCGGGAAAGAAAAAGTGTTCTGGATTGTGTTGGAAAGAGGAGATGGCACTGTCATTCATACTGGTGTATTCTACAGACCTCCGACTCATATCGAAGAAATAGATAACGAATTGATTATAGATATTGCAAAGATAGCCACAAAGGGGGAAGTGATCATATTGGGTGACTTTAATCTACCCGATGTGGATTGGAGTACTCCTTCTGAAAATCTGGAAAGAAGTACAATAATTGTGGACGCTTTCCAAGATGCATTACTTAGACAAATGGTGATGGAACCAACCAGGGAAAGCTCAATGCTGGATTTAGTGCTCACCAACGGAGATAGCATGTCGAATGTCCGGGTGGGTGCCCCTGTGAGCAGCAGCGATCATCACACAGTGTAGTTTGAGATTAAAGCCAAGATGCAGTCCAATCATAACAAGCTCAAAGTCCTAGACTTCAAAAACACTGACTTCAGTAAAATGGCCAAGTACCTGAAGGAGGAGTTGGCAGGGTTGGAGTGGACAAAGGAAGTGGAATTGCAATGGGCTAAACTAAAGGTGGCAATAAAAGGGGCAACAGATAAATATGCAAGGAAAGTAAATTAAAACCAGAGAAGGAAACCTATTTGGTTCTCCAAAGAAGTGGCTGCTCAAATAAAGGCAAAAAACCACAGCTTTCACAAAATTCAAAAGCTTGCAAACAGAGGAACACGGAAAGGAACACAGGATCAAACTAAATGAGACAAAAAGAGAAATAAGGAAAGCAAAATCAAAGGCAGAGGAAAAGATGGCTAAAGATGTGAAGTGTGGCAACAAAACTTTCTTCAGGTATGTTCGGGAGAGGAGGAAAATCAGAGGTGGAATTGCAGGACTCAGAAGTGCTAGGAAAGGACTCGTGGAGAGTGACATTGAAAAAGCAAAATTGCTAAACAAATACTTCTGCTCTGTTTTTACTAAAGAAAATCCTGGAGAAGGACCACCTGTGACTCCCAAATATAAACATGGGAATGAAGTAGATACCACACCATTCACAGAAGATGATGTGTTAGAACAACTTGCAAAACTGAAAGTGTACAAGGCCATGGGACCGGATGGGATAATCCCAGGATACTGAAAGAGCTCAGAGAGGTTCTGGCAGGGCCGTTAAAGGATGTTTTTAACAGTTCCTCAGGACTGGAGGAGGGCTGATGTGGTACCTCTTCACAAAAGTGGTGATGAGGCAGCCAGGAAGGTAGCTGTGAGGGTAACCCCTCCCCTCTCAGCCTGAGTTACAGTGAAACAAAGCTTAAACACATACCCTTTTGCCCAGAGTCCAGCAGACTGGAGCATACCAGTTTAGACAGGTCATTTAGGCATGCTATATGATAGCCCACAACCCCCTTCCCCCCCCCCAGGGGCTACTGATTGGTGGAGAGGGGATACCTGAGACAAATGAGAAGCTAGTATGGGTTTGAAAACTTACTGTATATAAGACAGTGTGGGACACCACTGGCGTTCTCAGATCGTTTTGTTCAGGGTGCCGGCTCTGCCTGAGACTGTGCGCACAATAAACAGCATGTGTTTGCATACTGGTCTGTCTCTGTTTTCATCTGAGGGTTGGAGGGACAGACTTCGAATAGATAATAGATCTCCTGCTACATTTCCTGGTGCATTGGCCGGGAAAGCCTCCGTCTGTCTCCTCGCACCCCCACTTTGCGCAACTAGGACTCGCCCGATCCGGGACCGACTTCCTGTTCGTCGACGGTCCCCAGCGCCACTGGACCCTTTGTTCCGGAGGGATCCCTCGGCGTATCCTGCGCACTCGGTCCTGGACGGCCGACTCCCTGGGTACAGAAATCCGGCTTGACAGACTGGCATCCAAACTCTTCAGGACGGTGAGTACTCACTCTTAATTTTCTGAAACGGGTTGAAAAGTCTGGTTTTCTGAAACGCGTTGAAAAGTCTGGTACGGGACTGGCCACACCCTACGGGCAGTCCGAGTAAGAACCGTAGTCTGAGATATTGGGTTCTGAAACCGCCTGTCCTGGTGTCTGGATTCGGGAAATGGGAGTCTGGGAGGGTACATATATATATTATATATGTGTGTCTGTCTGTCTGTGTCCCTGCCTGTTGTCTCCCCTCTGCTGTCTCGTTCTGTGTTATAAATGCGAGTGTTGCATACGGATCAGGAATAATTACAGTATGGGGTCTAGTGGATCCAAGAATAGGACTCTGCTGAAATGCATGCTAAGCCATTTTAAAACTGCCTTTGGGGGTGACTATGGAGTTAGGCTCACTGCCCCCAGACTAGTTGTACTGTGTGAGCGGGAGTGGCCAGCCTTAGTGCGAGCTGGCCACCTGAAACAGTGAAAAACATCAGGTCTACTGACTGCAGGGAGAGGGACAGTTTAGAAAATGTTTACAAAGAAATCCAAGGAGAGGAGTGATAATAAAAAGGGGAGCAGGGTTTACTGTATATAGACTGTTGTACTAGTATAGAAGTAAAGGAAGACAATTGCTTTATTTAATGCATATCCAGTTTCATTACTATGTTTCATGCATAATCAATAGTCAAAAGAACCTAATTTTGATCATACCTGTCAGCAGTAAGTAAGGAGCAGTTGAAACTGCTGAGATAGGGGTACTTGAAACTGTTGAGACAGTTTGCATAACTACAGAAAGATACTGGGAATGAAACTGGGAGTGAAACTGTTTGCATGGCTACATACTGGGAGATCAGGGAGGAGTTCTTCTAGCAGAGTCTAGCAGAGAATGGTGACCCATTAGAGAGGACAAAAGAACAATTCACCTAAGCCTCCAAACAATCCTCTTGTCAATTTTAATTGTAGAATTTTGAGCTTCTAAAGCCATGGGGGGGTGTCTCCTTTGAGCATCCTCAGATGTCTGACCAGCATCTTAATTGTGTAAGGCTGGGATCAAACAAAGGCTGGTCAAATTACTATTAGCAAAGATGTATGGGGTGGGGAATATCTGTAGGGCAAAGCTCATGTGTAAGAGCTAGCCTGCAAACCATTTGTTACAGCCTATAAAAAAGAGAGAAAAATCCTTATAAGATTATGAAGAAATAAAGACTTTACTTTTTTTAAGGTCCCTGTTTTTCCCAAGATGTTGTTAAAGCATGGTACTTTTCAGAACTACCCAAGTGAAATTTCTTATATTCTGATCAGATAGGCTGTTAGACATAAAGCACTTGTAAGCTTTGATATGTCCTGTGTTTAAAAGTGAATACTGTTTTTCTTTCATTGCTGGCTACTCAAGTGCTCCTTGATGCTGAAGTGACTAGACCAAACAAACAAGGCATAAAACTAAGAAAAACTGTTTTTGTTTTTCTTTGACCTTCAAAGCAGAGGTTAAGAGCCCTGACGGGACAATGGGGCATCCTGAGCCAGTTTGCAAATGATTTAAATCCTGAGTAAATAAGAAGGTAATCCTGGTTAATCTTTATCGTTAGTATGTTATGCATCTATTCTTTGTCTTTGACTGTATATGCTATCAAGCAAACTTAAAAGTTAAAAGGGGATTTTATATATTGTGGCAAGCACCTCAAAGAGGGCATAGTTACTGTTTATATTTTACAGAACCATAAACAGCTATAACTATAGGTTAATTGTTCAGCTACATAGTAATCTGCATTTGCCTGAAAGAATCTGGACACAAGAGAGACCTATTGTTTGTTCTGCTGTCTGTTGAAGATAACATTTCAGATCAGTTTGATACCAGTTTCAGGTATAAGGTTTTAATTTAAATGTGACAAAGCATGATTTTGAATTCACCTCTTTGCAGTTTCATGTCATTTGAGAATGCCTGTCTCCTGAACTGTAAGATTCAAGGTAATTACTTTGCCTTGTTAAGCTCTGTGCTGATGACTGATGAACAGGACAGTAACATCACAGTTTTATTTGTTACAATATTGGATTTTAGGATAAATTCACCTGTTTTTCTGTATTTGAATTTTACGTGTTGGTGTCCAGAGAAAAAGTGTACTTTGTTTTGAAAATCTTTATTTCAGTTTCAGGAGTACAGTTCCTGAGAAAACAGATATATGTTGCAGCACTGTGAGATATTAATTTTCTGTAGTTTATACACTTGCACTTATGTTACCAAATACACTTGTTGTAGTAGTACATTATGCAGAGGTCCAGTACACACACAGCAATTACAAGATGAGTAAATATTAATAAGTTTGCTGAAATTTTGGAAAGAGGCTGATCTGAAATTGCTTTATTCCTTAACAACGGCATTAAAACCGCCGCAGCAGAGGCTGAAAAAAGGATCGGGAAGACCTGAAAGAATCAGCTGTGTGCTTTCAATTGCTTTACACGTCAGAGAAACCAGCTGCCAATCAGTGCCCTTAACAACGGCATTAAAACCGCCGCAGCAGAGGCGGGCCCGCGCCTGAGGGCCTCGCCAGAGGGCCCTTTGGCGTGGCCCTTAGGCGTGACACGTAGGCGAAAGGGAAATTTATATATGGAAAGAAGTTCTGTTTGGAATATGGCAATCAATTCTTAAAAGGTAGGAGCAATCAACTAAACGCAAGTATAGCCCTCTAATGCTTATTTATATGCAAGCAATGCTGTTCTTACCAGTCTGCCTTATCTGCGTACAATGTCTCCCAGTAATCTTACAAAATCATTACCTGCAAAACAGATATACTTGGCTACCCCCTTTCACTTGGTTATTGTCATATACATATCTGCTCATAATACCACAACACAGGCCTAGTAATCTTGGTTCAAAAAAGCATTCCAATGTAAGTGGAAACTCTCATGGTAAAGCTGAAGTAACCCAAGCTTCATCTAATTCAGATCAGTTTATTAATATTGAATTAGTAAATGCTAGATCAGTATGTAACAAAATCCAAACTATTGCAGACCATATAGAAGAAGCTCAACCAGATGTGCTCTGCATCACAGAGACGTGGTTAAATCCAACCGATAATGTATTTCTAAATCAGCTTGTTCCAGACTCTTACTCTGCTTTTAGTTGCTCTCGCTCTGTTAGACGTGGAGGAGGTGTCCTTATAATTGCAAAAAAGAGTTTAAGATTCAGAGCACAATGTATCTTGGAATTGCAACAAACTAATTCTATTAACATTGAGAATAAGCACATGGCAATCAGTTTACATTATAGAGCACCAAAAGCACCCCCTGATGAGATGGCCTCATCGCTCGAGACTATTTGTGCCATCACTTCACCTTACAAACCCACAATAGTGTTGGGTGACTTCAACCTCAGGTCAATTAACTGCAGAGACTCAGAGGCTTTTCTTCAAGCAATGTGTTCATTGCAATTCACTCAAATAGTTAATGCACCTACACACAAATATGGTTATTCGCCTGATCTCATCTTTGCATCCAATGATCTAACTTTAAGAGGTCTAATCTCTACTCCTACCATCACCCCAGTTCCTTGGACAGATCATTACATAGTTAGGATAGAGATTTTATTACAAACAAAAAATAGTAATGTGAGCCTAGACAACAATTGCTTTCACAGACGATTCAAGAGATTTGACAGGGATTCATTTATACAAGATACTTTACCTCATCTATCCGCAGATTCAGTGGAACATGAAGCACAAGTAACCAATTGGAACTGCATTATTTCCAATGCAGCCAGATCAAAAGACATGAGACCAAAGAAACCAAGGATTAATAGGCTCCATCACAAACCATGGTTCTCAATAGTTATACGTCAGATGAAAAGAGAGCTCAGAAGACTAGAGCGTAAATGGAGAAGAAACAATACAACATACTTAAGGCACCAATACTTAACAAAACAAAAGCAATATGACGAACATATTAAGAACTCTAAAAAAGAATACCACACAAACATAATAAATTCTTCCATCAACAAACCTAGAGAGCTTTTTGAAATTGTGAAGGGTCTAACAAAAGAGCAAAAAACAGAAGGTGATGTTCAAATTGAACCGCAGAGTTATGCAGACTATATCAAGGAAAAGTTTCACTCTAAGGAACAAACAATATGTAGATTTAACTTGCATTTAGTCTCGAATACCAGAATCTGGGATACATTCTATTCTCCTTCAAATGAGCAACTCTCTCACATCATTTCTTCTATAAATACAAGCACTTCTCCCACTGATCCATGTCCAGTATCATGGATTAAGACCACAAAGTCAAGTTTCATTCTCTACATACACAACATTGTACAAAGCTCCCTCACTCAAGGTTTATTACCAGAGCAATTAAAGCTTGCATCTGTTAGACCAATCCCAAAGAAGACAACACTAGACAAGAATAACCCGGCTGCATACCGGCCAATATCTAGTATACCCTTTTTAGCGAAGATCATTGAAAAGACAATGCAACTACAGCTTCAAGAACACATTGATGTTCACGCGCCTTTAGATGACAACCAACATGGTTTTCGCCCAAACCACGGAGTTGAAACTTTAATGATTTACCTTTTTGACAGCATACTCCGTATCATAGATGACATCAGCAAGGGTATCATAATGATTTTTATAGACATTTCTGCTGCATTCGACTCTGTAGATCACAAAAGGTTACTAGATAGACTAGTGGAGATTGGTCTATATGGAACCACATTTAAATGGTTCCATTCCTATCTGACAGAGAGACATTTACAAGTAAAGATAGGGCAAAAAACATCTCAACCCATAAGACTTACACAAGGAGTACCACAAGGTTCAGCACTTTCATCTCTTCTATTTAATATTTACATACAGCCAATATGCAACATTCTGACGAAATATGGCATTAAATATACAATTTATGCTGACGACATTATGATATTCACAACAGTCTCTATTGATAACTCAGACTATTCAAGAATTACAGAATGTCTCTCAGAAATGTCTAAATGGTGTAAAGCCAATAACATGGAAATCAATTTTAGCAAAACAGAAGCTTTATTCGTAACTCGTAATCATGCTTTTGCACATCCACCTGATATCAGGATAGAAAGTTCAATTATTCCCATTAGATCAGAAGTAAGGTATCTTGGTGTGACACTGGACAATGAATTGAGTCTAAAATCGCACATAAGTAAAACAATCAGAAATGCTTATTACAGAATGAAGATTATCAAGATTATCAGAAGACTAAGACCCCTTCTCGAGACCGTTCACTTCCGAAATGTTTGTCAAGCGTTAATCACCCCATTACTTGACTTCTGTAATCCTATATACCTGGGTTTAACTAAACAGTCAATCAAGCCTTTACAACTCGCACAAAACACCGCTGCACGGATTATTTTTGGATTATCAAGTAAAGAGCATATTACCCCCATTATGAAAGAACTTCATTGGCTACCCATAGCGTCTCGTATCAAATATAAAACAATAATATATATTTTTAAGATCAAGCAGCACTGTTCTGCAGAATGCCTAACTTCTCTCATTCAGTCAGATATAAGCAATAGACCAAGAAGAAGAGGGTCTTCCAACAGATTCAGCACATCAAATGATATTAGAAAATCTCGTAAGGAAACCTCAGAGAGGGCATTTTCTTTTGCAGCGCCTAACATCTGGAACTCTCTACCAAGTGATTTAAGAGCAAATCAAGACCTCAATGACTTTAGGAAGCAACTGAAAACTGTTCTGTTTACTGAATACTACGGTTATTAGAAAGACCAATCATATATATGTTGTATAATAGCTCACAATATAATATAGCTCACAATGTAGATAGCACAACTGATTCTATGACACTATATCCTATTCTCAAACTATGTACATATTATCATTGATAATTTTCACCTTCACTTTTTGTATTTTTGTTTGTTTTAACCGCTTTGATTATATGATAAGGCGGTATAGAAATCCAATTAAATAAATAAAATAAATAAATAAAGTATATAGAGCACATTTAGTGGAAAGATGGAACTGAGGTCCCAGAAAATATGAGAATATTTGTAAAGTTAGTTACAAATAAAAACAATAACATTAACTTGAGTTGATTGGACAAAACCAAATTTTGCTTGTTAGCAATGATCCAGGAGAGGTTTGAGAAAAAGAATGAGAGAGAGAGAGAAAGAGGGGGGCAGAAGGTGAGTGATGATCTGGGCCATCAGAATTCTGACTGCTCTAAGACTCTTCGAGGACCCACAAGGCCTGAAGAACATGAACCTTGTATATTTATGCCTCTGAAGAGACATGAATAGGTAGGGGAGAGTAGGCCAAGAAGAACCCGAGGGCGTATCGCCATGAGGCCCAGCCACAAATGCCTTGCAGGCCAAGAAGAACCTGAAGAGGTATCGCCATGAGGCCCAACCACCAATGCCTTGTACCCTCTTAGGTCTCTAACCTCAAAAGGATCTCTTTTGACACCATAATTAATGAATAGCTTACACAAATCCTTCTGGACACTGCAATTTCAAGATTGGGTTTGATATTATAAAATGTTGCAAAATAATAGTTTTATATTGTAAGGACTTTACCTAGATTGTTTAGATATGTGCTCATTTTCAATAGCAACTATGTCCATTTAGAACTACACCAATACTAAGTTTTTAACAATTGTTTGATATTCTTAGCAGCCTTGCCAAATAAGGATACATTAGTATGGTATAAAAAACATGAAAAGGACCTATGTATGTAGTTGGTGGAATGATGCAGGTGATGAAGGAGTGTTGTGAGGGATGAAGTGGGATATTAAGAGGAGGGACTCTGATGGACAGTAAACTGATGAAGGTAATTTAGTGATGTGAAGTGATGTATCTGGCTAATGAATATGTAAACGAAGAAAAAAAATGATGAGCACTTTATTCAACTATGCCGTCTCCAGAATCTTCAATTTAGGAAGTCATCTAAGCCCCAACACATACTCAACAATTAGAAATAGACACCTGGAGACAGGCTAGGTGCATCTTGCACCCTGATGAGCTTTGGAAAACCTACACTGGCCATGTGGTAATTCCAGATGCTTTTTTGCCTCCTTTTTGCCTCTGTATGTCCTGGCCAGGCATGCATGGGCAAAGGGGGATAAATTGATGACAAATTCTCACAAAATTGGTATAATTCTAAAACTTGCCAAAATTGCAGAACACGTGTGTGCAACTTGTCTGATCTGTAAACATGTAAAGATTAGTCAAGGGCATAATGGAATATTTCCTATCAGCAAATGAATCTCCAGTGATAGAGAGACAAGGAGTTAATCAAACTGCGAGACAAAATTGACACCATACGAGATAGTTACTGGTAGACCATTGAAAGTTTATAAAGCAATATTTATAGGATATGATCTTAGTAAATATGGATGAAATTAAGTTTGTCGCACTGCATTGTCTCATTGTGAAATCTAATCTAGAATATTTAGTCTTTTCACTTAACATTGGTGCTGCTTTTCTGAATGAGGCCTGGAGCCATGCCACCAATTGCAATCCAGAGAGTCCAGCAGAAGGAAGTGGCCAGAGTCCAGATGGAACAGACCATCCCAAGAACTCAGAAATACACACCACAGAAATGTGTGAAGGAGTCCCTACCTGGATCCGTGTGTCACATTGAAAGAAGGGAAAAAATATTCGCCTATGAGAATGAGAGGTCCAAATTTTGAGAAAAACAGAACTTAAACTTCAGAGAAAGGTGAAGCACACTGCGAGGTCCTGAGGAACTGCTGAGAGGCAGGACCAAATTGCCTGAGAATGGGAAGAGGACTATTGGACTGATTGGGGGCTTTTGTGAATGATTGTATTGTTATCCTTTTATTATTGTTTTCTTAGAAAGTAATTGAAATCTACAAGCCATTTGGGTTCAGCAATTGCAATACCCCCTTGTGGCCTGCCTCTAGTACTGCTGCCCTCTACCGCCCTAGCGGTTGAGGTCCAACTAAAAAGGGGGGAGTGAGGCAGCCAGGAAGGTAGATGTGAGGGTAACCCCTCCCCTCTCAGCCTGAGTTACAGTGAAACAAAGCTTAAAACACATACCCTTTCGCCCAGAGTCCAGCAGACTGGAGCATACCAGTTTAGACAGGTCATTTAGGCATGCTATATGATAGCCCACAAACCCCCCCCCCCCCAGGGGCTATTGATTGGTGGAGAGGGGATACCTGAGACAAAATGAGAAGCTAGTATGGGTTTGAAAACTTACTGTATATAAGACAGTGTGGGACACCACTGGCGCTCTCAGATCGTTTTGTTCAGGGTGCCGGCTCTGCGTGAGACTGTGCACACAATAAACAGCATGTGTTTGCATACCGGTCTGTTTCTGTGTTTTCATCTGAGGGTTGGAGGGACAGACTTCGAATAGATAATAGATCTCCTGCTACAGTGACAGGGAAGAAGTGACAAACTACAAGCCAGTGAGCCTTACCTCTGTGGCAGGAAAAGTAATGGAGGCGCTCCTGAAAGAACGAATAGTGGACTTTCTCAAAACCAACAGGTTGCATGATCCAAGGCAACACGGTTTTACCAAAGGACAATCTTGCCAAACAAATCTGATTTGAGTTCTTTGACTGGGTGACCAGAGAACTAGATCAGGGGCATGCGATGAATGTCATCTACATGGATTTCAGCAAAGCTTCTCATACTGTACCTCATAGGAGGCTTATCAATCAACTCGATAGTTTGGGGATGGGTCCCAAGGTGGTAAACTGGATCAGAAATTGGTTTCACTGACAGACATCAGAAGGTGATGGTAAATGGAGCTCACTTGGATGAAAGGAGGGTGATTAGCGGGGTGCCCCAGGGTTCGGTCCTGGGACTGGCACTGTTCAATGTATTTGTGAGTGATATTGCTGAAGAACTGAATGGAAAAGTCTGTCTTTTTGCAGATGACACAAAAATTTGCAACAGAGTGGACTCTCCTGAGGGAGTGGATAACATGAGGAAAGATCTACAAATGCTGGAAGAATGGTCTAATGCTTGGCAGTTAAGATTTAATGCGAAGAAGTGCAGTGTCATGCACTTGGGAAGCAGAAATCCAAGGGAAATGTACGCGATAGGGGGCGAGAGGTTGGTGTGCACGGACCAGGAGAAAGACCTTGGTGTGATTATTTCTGAGAATCTCAAGGTGGAAAAACAGTGCGACAAAGCAGTGGCAAAAGCCAGGAGGATGTTGGATTGCATACAAAGAGGAATTACCAGCAGAAAGGAAGAGGTACTTAAGCCACTGTATAAGTCACTGGTGAGGCCTCACTTGGAATACTGTTTTCAGTTTTGGAGATCATATCTCGCAAAGGATGTAAAAGACTGGAAACAGTTCAGAGGTAGGTGACCAAAATGATTTGGAGCCTGCATCAGAAGCCTTACGAGAAGAAACTTGAAGAACTAAATATGTACATTCTGGAGAGGAGGGATAGGGGAAATATGATTCAGACCTTTAAATACTTAAAAAAGTACTAATGAACAAACAAACCTCTTCCAAAGACGGGAAAGCTGTAAAACTAGAAGGCATAATTTGAAGCTGCAAGGGGGTAAATTGAAAGGCAATGTCAGGAAATACTTTTTCACTGAAAGGATGGTGGATGCTTGGAATGTCCTCCCGATGGAAGTGGTGGGGGCAAATACAGTGACAGAATTCAAAATGGCATGGGACAGACACAGTGGATCCCTCTATAGCAAAAGGATAAAATAAAAATAAACTTAATTATCTAATTTCTCAACAAACAGGGGTATTCTATACGGAGCGGTGGGTTCACCCCTAAACAAAGACATGGGGAGGGGTGACCTGCAAGGAGCGGCAGGTGCACCTACTCTTGCCACCTTGCTGGGCAGACTAGATGGACCATACTGGTCTTTATCTGCCATCATTTACTATGGTACTATGAATGGATTGTGAGCATTTTCAGAACACCATGTAGCATATTTTCGCCACTTGTAGGAATAAGCCCTTCTGGTGGAGGGTTTTCTGGAGGAAAGGAGGATGTCCTTGACCTCCGCAGATAAAGGAAGATCCTGAAGAACTATGCTTTCAGGAGCCAGGCTGTTAGGCAAAGGGATTGGAGATTGGGGTGCAGGAGTGCTCTTTTGTCCTATGAGAGGAGACCTGGCTTGGATCCTAGTGGGATCGGTGAGGCTTGTGCCAGATGTAATAGGAGGGAAAACCATGGTTGACGAGGCCAGTGAGGGACGATGAATATCATGGAGCCCTTGTCTTCCCTCAGTTTGAAGAGGGTTTTCGAGATTAGGGGGAGGAGGGGGAAACGCATACAGGAGTCCCCGACCCCAATGGCTTATGAATGCTTCTGATGCCAGACTGTGTGGATGGCATTTTGGAGCAGAACCGGGGAAGTCCGGAGTTCTGCAGGGAGGCAAAGAGATCTAACCATGGAGTTCCCCAAAGATGGAACAATTCTGGTGCCCTCCTCTGATCCAGAGACCATTCGTGGGGTTGCAGGATGTAACTCAGGCGGTTTGCCAGGAGATTGCTCTCTCCTAGAATGTAAACTGCATGTAAGTACATGTGGTGTTGGTTAGCAAAGTCCTAGAGTTCGCAGGCCTCCTGACAGAGGGAGAGAGCCCATTCCCCCTGTTTGTTGATATAGAACATTGCGACCTGATGTCTGTCCGTATGAGGACTGGACTGTTGGAGAGTTGATGTTGAAAAACGTGGAGCTTTTGTGATTGCTCAAAACTCCAACAGGTTTATCTGTTGTTGGGACTTTTGTGCTGTCCAGAAACCCTGTCACAGGTCTGCAAAAAAATTTCTCTCAAGAGCTGTTTTGGTTATTCCATGTGATCTTTATGTTTTTTGGTGCGCTGAATCCAAAAATGACCTCCATTTTGTCATAGGACATCACGTTTCCTGACAATTTAGGTAAATATGTTAAATAAGGCAATATCTCAAAATAAATGGAAATAAGACTTATAAAATTAAAGTTTTATTACAATAATTTCATGAAAATCTTTTTGAACTGAAATGAGCTCACCTACACACACTAAACTCGATTCTTCCTCCTTGTGAGGCTCCTCTTGGTGCATTTACGCTTGTGAGTAGCATCTGGAATATCTCTCTGAAGCATCCAACAGTAGTCTGCCATCATTGTAATGCTCCATTTTCCCTGGTATCTCCTTTCCATCTCTTTAATGTCTTGGTGGAATCGTTCACCTTGTTCCTCACTCACAGCTCCCAAATTTTCAGGAAAGTAGTCAAGGTGGGACTGGAGGAAATGCACTTTCAAACTCAGGCAACCTAAAGCTTGAAATGCTTTCAGCATTCGTCAGACAATCTTTTTGTAGTGAGGATCTTTGTTATTGCCTAAAAATTTCTGTACGACTTCTTTAAATGCAATCCACCCTTCTTTTTGAGGATCCATCATGGTATTGACAAACTCTTGATCAACTATAAGCCTTCTAATGTCTGGTCCGACGAACACACCTTCCTTCAATTTTGCCTCTGACAGGCCTGGAAACTTGGTGACCAAGTATTTGAAGCATTCTCCATCTCTTGGAAGTGATTTTACGAATTGCTTTATCAATCCCAATTTTATGTGGAGAGGTGGTAGAAGAACTTTATGGGAAGGTACCAAAGTTTCTCGGAGGACATTTTTTTCACCGACTGTTAGCAGCCTCGGCTGCCAACTCTTCTTGGTCCAGTGATTTTGTCGGTCTCGACTGTTTCATAGACACAGAAAACAAGGATATTTGGTATACCCAGCTTGTTGCCCGAGCAGCATGCACAAGACCTTCAAGTCCCCACACACTTGCCAACCATGGTCTTCATATTTAAGTTTACGAAGAACCATTTCCAAGTTCTCGTAAGTTTCCTTCAAGTGTACACAATGACCTACAGGTATGGAAGCGTAAAAATCGTTGTGGAGTAAAACTGCTTTGAGACTTCTTTTTGAAGAATCTATAAAAAGACGCCATTGCTCTGAATCATATTGGATTTTAAATTGACCCATCAGACCTTGACATCGATGCAATAAACCAACTTGTCTTCCTGGGTGAAGTAAGGAACGAACTCCTTTTCATGATGTCTGAACCATGAAGATGACACTCCTGGCAACAATAAATTCCTGCTTTTCAGCCTTGATCCGAATAACTCAGCGGCATCTTTGGGAAGATTCAAGTCTCTTACCAAATCATTCATCTCCTCCTGAGAAAACAATTTTGGTCTTGTATCATCTTCAAAGTCAGAACTTGATTCGTCATCTGGTTCAGGTATGACTTCACCTTCATCGGAGCTAGGTATCTCTTCCAAGGTAGTAGGGGGTTTGGGTACTGGTATATCTGTGCCATGGGGGATGGGACGAATTGCCGAGTGAATATTGGGGTATGAAATGGAATGCTTCCATTTGGAATTAAACCCTTTCACATCGCATGAACAAAAGTAACAGTTGTCACTATGGTTCGTTTGCTCTTGCCATACCATAGGAATCCCATAACGGAAAGATTTTTTCTTACCCTTGAACCAGTTTCGGAGGTCCTCAACACACCGTTTGCACACTTTGAGGTGCCCAGACTTTATCTTGATCTCCAATTTTTAGTCCAAAGTATGCAAAGTATACTTTTTTTCACAAAGTCTGTAATATTCTGCTGTTGCTTCAACACTGTATATTCACCACAGATGAAACAGAAACTGTCTGGCGAATTAATACACTTTCGCGGAGCCATAACATAACGGTTGAAGAATGACGAGCTAACACGACTTGTGATGAAAAAGTGTGAACAGCCTAGAACCAAGAACCTGATGATTCGTGCACAAGTGTGGCATGCAGGAGAGAGCAGCTCTGTGTCTGTACATGAGACGTCACAGTGCTGGCCACGCCCCCCTGCACTGACCGGAGCTGCTGATATCTGCCCTGTGTCTCCCTCCCACTGGATTCTTCAGGAAAGATTAACCCCTTCTACCATTAGAAGCACGGACTTAAAACTTGCTTAGCTTATGTATATATTGCTGACCATCAGATTTACAGTGCTATATATTTTTTTACATAACTCGGACAACCCCTTTAAGGGTTTTTTTTGGCATTTTATATCTTAAATGCACTTATGTGAATTAATTAATAGTAATTTGAATTAATAGTAATTTGAAAAAATTTGATAAATTTGAAGACAATTTTGCATGTTGTGGCAAATCATGACGTCTAGGAGTTTTTTCAATATTTTATTTGTTTTCAGCACACCAAAATACATGGAAATTAGATGAAAATAATCAAACAGCTTTTTAGTCGCAGACCTGTGGAATCTGTGTATGCTCCCAACCCTGTTTGGAAGCATCGGTCACCAGCATATGCTGAGGTTGGGGCATCTGAAAAGGAGACCCTGCGAGTAGATTTGCTGGGATGCACCACCACCGGAGGGAGTCGGCCATGGGAGATGCTATTTGGATCAGATCCCGTAGACTTCCTGTGGCCTGAGTTCACTGGCGTGAGAGAGTCCATTGTGTCTGACGCATGTGGAGTCTGGCATATGGGACTACATGCACTGTGGAGGCCATGTGGCCTAGTAGAGTTAGAAAGCAACGTGCTGAAGCCTCTTGGCTTTGTCGCATGCTTGCGGCCAATGCTATTAAGCGGGTCATGCGGCCTACCGGGAGAAAAGCTTTGCATTGCTTGGTGTCTAGGACGGCACCTATGAATTCCAACCTTTGTGTTGGGACAAGGTGTGACTTTGGAAAGTTTATGACGAACCCCAGGAATTGAAGATGGGTTAGGGTCTTTTGCTGAGATAAGCAGAATTCACCAGGAGAGTCTGCCTTTATGAACCAGTTATCTAAGTAGGAGAAAACATAGATTTTGTGTTTTCAAAGATGAGCCGCCACTACGGCTATGCATTTTGTGAATACTCTTGGTGTAGATGCCAGGCCGAAGAGGAGAACCTATATTGATAATGGGTTCCTTGACATGTGAACCTGAGATACTGCCTGTGGCTTGGGTGTATCAGGATATGTGTATAGGCCTATTTGAGGTCTAGAGAACAAAGTCAGTCATTTTCCTGGAGGTAGGGAAGAAGTGTCCCCAGGGAGATTATCTTGAACTTTTCTTTTACCAGGAATCTGTTTAGATTTCTGAGGTCCAGGATGGGCCTGTGGCCTTCTGACTTCTTTGAAATGAGGAAGTAGGGAGAGTAGAAGCCTTTGAACCGTTCTTGAGGATGAACTAGTTCTACAACTCCTTGTGTAAGGAGAATGCTTATTTCCTGTTGAAGAAGGGCCTCCGGGGGGGGGGGGGGTGGAAGGATAGTCCCCTCTGAAATAATGGGGGGAAGCTCTCAAATGTTAAGTTGATACCCCTTCTGTATGATGGTGAGAGTCCAGTTTTCTGTGGTAATGGTATGCCATTTCTGGCTGAACAGTGAGAGTCTTCCTGGAATGGGTATCTGATCCTGCAGAGTCTGCAGAGTCAAAAACTCGACTGAGCAGGAGCTGGTTCAGTTTGGAGTTGTGTTTTAGTGAGTCTGGGCTTCTTGGCCTGTTTGGGTCCCTGTTGCTTCTGTTGTGGGTTGTAGCTTGGCTGGGGATAAGAAGGGTACAACCTTTTCTTCTTGGGGTGGAAGGCTTTCTTCGGTGGTGCCTTCTTTTTGGAGGGGTCAGATATTTTTCTAGAGAGGCGTTTAAGGGTGGTATCATCAGTCTCTAGTTCCCCTTTCTTTTTTCACCAGTTTTTACCGAATAGGTTTTCACCTGTGCAGGGAATGTTGTCAAGCTTATCTTGGACCCATTGTTCCAAATCTGAGCTCTGAAGCCAAGCCAGCCGCCTAGCCCCATAGCAATAGAAGATGCTCTACTGGATTACTCGATTGCATCAAAGGCGCCTTGACAAATTTTGATACATTCTGACTATGGGAGAGGACAGCCTGGAAGGCTGGTTGTTTTTCCTTTGGGAGGAAAGGAAGGAATCCTTCCCAGTTCTTGTTCAGTTCTTTCAGGAGTATCCCTAAGTAGAGGATGTAAGAATTTATTCTACTAGCCAGCATCGAAGCCTGAAAAGAGGGTCAGGCAAAGGAATCGAGGTTCCTCGATTCACGGCCCAGAGGGATCGAAGCATGGTTCTTCCCACTCTTTATCTGGTGCATTGCCGATTCCACTACCATGGAATAGTGAAGAAGCTGTTTTTGAAAGCCGGGGCAGTCACGCACTTGATACCTCGTATCCAAAATGACGACTTATAGGGGAGATGGTAAGAGGAGTCTCCCACATTCATAGCATTAAATTGTGTAGAATTTGGTACACCGGCAGGATGGTGGCTTCTTTCGGTGCTGCGAGGTACTGGAGGTCTCCATCTTGTCTGCCCTCAGTTCCGGTTCCGATGCCACCTGGATTGAGAGGCCCGCCGCCATATCCCTGATGAAATTCTGAAAGGACATCCTCAGGAGGGGATTTTCTTCGGGTACTGGCCGATGGTGATGAGGGTTCCGACACGAAGTCCCGAAGGTCATCAGAGTCCAGTGACCAGAGATCAGAATCGGATACATCGGTATCGGATTCTGGTGAGTATCAACGGTGCTGATGTCGAGTGTCATGTTGATGCCTCTCGATATCCTCAGGGTCGAAGCCCTGCACCGTCCAGGCAGGATCCATTGATGGTGATGGTATTGGTATTGGAATCGAAGTCTTGGTGTCTTGAGGCCTTTGCTTCGATGTCAGTGGTACCATCGGGGATGGCTGCTGGATCAAGGTCAGTGCCACTAGCCGATTCTCTGGGGCTGTCGGTGTCAGTGGTACCGATGCCGTCAGGAGAGCTGCTAAGGTCCTTTCCAAGGACAGCATCCGCTGGTCCAAAGATGGAGCCTGTGCCTGGTCCATGGATAGAACGGGGCTGAGAGCCTCCATATCAGTGCATGGCATTGAGGGTTCTGCAGAGGCCAAGGTGCCGGGTACCTCCCGAATCCCCACCGGGGCTTTGGAGGACAAGTCCTCCAGCCAGGGATGCTTGGACCTATGGCTCGGGTCTGATGAAGTCCTTGACGATTCTTGGTGCGAATGGGAACATTATCTCGATTCCCAAAGCTTACCGGACTTATGGCTCAGTTCCTTCAGAGTCCGAGGGTTCCTGAGTTCTGGACTTATCTTTTGAAGCGTGAGACGGAGAAGAAGGCTTCTTTGATTTCTTCTCCCCATGTCTAGACTCCTAAGAATGTTTAGAAGTGTGAGAGCTCGACGATGCCCTTGAAGAAGTCGAGACCAACGATACTGTGTCCGAAGGAAAAAGCTCCCCAAACTTTTTGGCCCGATTCCCCAGGCCTCTTTTGGTCATTTGTTTGCATAGGGAGCACTCTTGAGGGATGTAATCAGGACAGAGGCATTTAAGGCACCAATCGTGCTTATCAGTGATTGATATGGTGCTTGAACATTTTGTGCATTTTTTAAAGCCGCTGGCGGGCTTTTCCATGATTGGAAAGGGATGAGCAAGCCCACAGGGCATGAGGGCCTAAAGGAAAAAATCCTACTTTTTTTTTTGAGAAATAAAGAATAAAAGGAAAGATCGTATCGATCGATACTGAATTTAAGCGGAAAAAGTAAATTATGTAATGATTCTTCAGAGGTAACAGGGAGAGATCCTGTTGGTTCCGTGAAAAAAGAACTGGAAGAGAGTACGTTGGATGAGTGGGAAGGCATCAGCACAGGCGTGGTGGATTGCTCCCAAAAGCTTTCCTGTTGGTAGCTGGGGAGCTTCCCGTACGGGCTCTGTCAGTACCTGATGTCACCCATATGGGAAGATTACATTCCTGCTTGTTCCTGGAGATAAAATGGCTATAGATGTAAAACGAGGTGACCAGACTTTTTCAGGAATATTGAGGAGAGGAGGAAGGCCAAAAGAGGAACTGTAAGGCTGAAGGATGCAAAGGACCACTGTGTAGAGCATGACGAGGAAAAAGCTGAAATACTGAACACATTTTTATGTTCTGTGTTTATAAAAGAAAATTCTGGAGAAAAAACACAGATGGAAATGTAGTAGATACCACACCATTCATGGAAGAAAGTGTCTATGAATAACTTGAAAAACTGGAAGTGGACAAGGCCATGTGGCTGGATGAGATACATCCCAAGATACTAAGAGAGTTCAGAGAGATTCTGGCAGGTCCTCTTATGATGCGTTTAATAGAGAAAGGCGCGATGATGGGCTGATGTGGTCCCTCTTCACAAAAGTAGCAACAGAGATTAGGTGGAAAACTACAGGCCAATAAGCCTTACCTTGGTAGTTGGAAAATAATGGAAAGGATACTAAAGGAAAGGATAGTGAATGTTTCACAATCCAATGGAAAGGGAAAGAGATTAGATTTAGCTCATGCCTTTTCTCAGGCATTCAAGGTGAGTTACATTTAGGAACAGAAGGTATTATCCTGTCCCTGAAGGGCTTACAATAAGTTTGGACCTGAAGCAATGAAAGGTTAGGTGACTTGGCCAAGATCACAAGAAGGTGCAGTGGGTGCAAGAGCTGAGGCACCATGGTTTTACCAAAGGCAGATCATGACAGACAAATCTGATTAATTTCTTTGAATGGGTGTCGAGCATGGATTCAGCAAAGAATTTCATATTGTTCCTCATAGGAGGCTCATGAATAACATGAGCATTTTGAAGCTAAGATTCAAGGTGAACTGGATTAGAAACTGGTTGACTGACAGAAGACAGAGGGTGATGGTGAATGGAATTCACCCAGAAGATAGATAAGTGAGTACTGGAATGCCTCAAGGATTAGTCCTGGGACCAATTCTATTCAATACATCTATGAAAAACATTGTTGCAGGGCTAGAAAGAAGTTTGCCTTTTTGTGGAAGATTTGAAACAGGATGGACAACATGAGAAATGATCTACAAAACTAGAAGAATGGCATAATGCTTGGCAGTTGGATTTAATGCAAAGAAGTACAAAGGGGTATGCCAGGGCACATAAATTCAAAGCAGCAGTATGCAATAGGGGAGTGAGAGGCTGATGTGCATGGGCCAAGAGAGAAACCTCAGGGCGATATAGTCTGAAGATCTCAAGGTGGTGAAATGATGTGACAAAGTGGTGGCCAAAGCTAGAAGGATGCTAGACTGCACAGAGAGGGGAGTATAACCTGCCAAAATGAGGTGGTGATAATATCCCTGTACAGGTCATTGGTGAGGCTTCTCTTGGACTACTGTGTTCAGTTTTGGAGGCTGTATCTCATGAAGGATATAAAAAGACTTGAAGTGGTTCAGAGGAATAAAACCAGAATGGTATGGGGTTTGCACCAGAACCCATCTGAGAAGACACTTGAAGACCTGAATATGTATACCCTAGAGTAGGAGTTCTTAAACCGAGGGTATCCATACCCCCTGAGAATATAGGAATCAAACGATAGGGGTATGGGACTGGATCTCTGAACAATTAAAAAAGATGTTAGATTAAAATTTAGATTATCACAGTTATCAACATGGAATGAGATGGTAAAACATTGCCCGTGGAAATACTTCAAGAAGTCAAGAACCATTTGGAAGTCCTAAGTACAAATTTCAAGGGTTACTTCTCAGATATTAATGATTTTAGCATGGAATCTGTTTGTATCATGAACCCATTCTCATTTGATATGTCTACAATAACTGATAATGATTTAGCAAAGGATGATTACATTGAATCCAAGAAGAGCCAAAAAAGAAAGCTGATCTCAAAAACTCTGGGCTGGATATCAGGCAGCTTTGGTGTGAGCAAATCAAAGCTTACCCTAGCTTGGCGATGAGGACAACAAATGTTTTGGTTTCTTTCAAAACGACTTATCTCTGTGAAACAGGATTCTCTGCATTATTAAACCTGAAATCAACTTGATGTGTCAGATGACATGCGAATAACATTGTCAATAACTGTACCTCAATTCCTTGTTTTGTTTGCACAAAAACAGCAGCAAAAATCTCATTAGTAGCTAGTTTGTATATTTGTGATTTTAATAAATATGATAAAATCCTTTTCTTTAAACTGTTCTGTTTCTAGCTAAATACATATATATGATTTTGACAGTCTGGCGAAGGGGGTATGGGGACATACTGGACAATGCATTGGGGGTCTGTAGCCATAAAAATGTTAAGAACCCCTGCCTTAGAGGAAAGGAGGGACAGAAGAGATACGATACAGATATTTAAATACTTGAAAGGTATTAATGAACAAACAAACTTTTCCAAAGATAAAGAAACTATAAAACTAGAGAATATGAAATGAAGCTGAAAAGAGGAACATTTAAAAGCAACAGGAGATATTTTTTCAGAAAGGGTGGTAGATGTCTGGAATACCCGCCTATTTGAGGAGGTAGGGACAAAAACAGTGACAGAATTCAAAAAGACAGAGGATCTTATATAACAAGAGGAGCTTTCCTGCTCAAAGCAAAACTTAAATGACTTTAGAAAAGCATAGAAAAGGGTAACTTAAACAGAGTGGAAGTTACAATCCAAATTAAAAGCATAGAGCACAAGAGTAATGAAACAGGTTTTAATTCATGCTTTTCAGAAGTACAAGGCAGTTACATTCATGCAAACTAGGTGGTCGCCTAGGGCAGCAGCTTCTTTGGGGGTGGAGGGGGGGCTGGGAAGCAAAGAACAGGGCATTCAAAGCTAAACAATAGATTCTGACAGCCGGCAGGGAGCATAAGGTTTAAGGTTTGCCTAGGGTGCCAACATCTTGAACCAACTCTGGAGCTGGCCTTGCTCTTACAGAATGAAAAGGTTGATTATGTATTTAAATTAAATGTTAATTAAATTCAGTCTGTTAAGATTTATAGCTTTTAATTAAAGCTTGATATATGTATCACTCTTCACAATAATAAAAGTAGTTTACAAAGGAATAAAAGTAATAATAATAAAATTCATACAATAGAAAAAAAAAGAAGCAAAAATAAAGGTTGACCCGGTGAAAAGCGGTATATAAATGCAGTTAAATAAATAAATAAATAAATAAATTAAAAAGCAAATGAACTACAAAGGATTGGGTTGGTAGAAGGAAATAGTAAAAGAGTTAGAAGCAGATTCCAGCAGATGGAAATGCTATGCAATTTAGTCTACTCCATATAACAAGTTATAAAAGTAGGTTTAGAGGGCTTTTTAAAACTTTTTAAATGAAGATTGTCCTTATGTAGGTAGAGAATTCCAAAGTGTTGGAACTAGGGAAAAAATTCAGATTGACAGGATGTTTTGTGAACAGCTGTGGCACAACCATGGAGGATGGAGGGCCAGAGGGACACGGGTCTCTTGGCTTTTGGTTCAGGCCCCTCCAGTTCCCCAGAAAGCTTATGCTTGCTCTGGCGAAAATCCAATAGTAGCAGAGAGCAATAACATAGAAACATGATGACAGAAAAAGACCACATGACCTATCTAGTCTGTCCTTCCATATCAACAACTACAACAGTCCCCTTTTTACCTTTAGAGATCCTCTGTGTTTGTCCCATGCTTTTTTGAATTCAGTTACTGTCCTCATCTCTACCACCTCCACTGGGAGACTATTCCATGGATCCACTACTCTTTCCGTAAAGAAATATTTCCGCATATCACTCCTAAATCTATCTCCCTTCACCCTCATCCCATGTCCCCTCGAGGCAGAACTTGCTTTCAATTGAAAGAGGCTCTCTCCCTGAACATTTATGCCACGGAGGTATTTAAACATCTCAATCATATCACCTCTATCCCGCCAACCATCACTCCCACCCCATTTCCCTCTTCACAGTTTGCGGCACATGGCTATGTTGTCAAACTGTGCATGTGTGTGCGTTGAAACATTGAGAGCAGTCCTGTTATCATCAATGGGATGTACTGCCCTTAAAGTTTCAATGGGTATTGTGAGAGATAGTGAGTGATAGCTACCTCATATGACCCTATTAGGCGGCTGCCTAGGGTGTTAAGATTTAAGTTGCCTTTGATACAAAAAGAGTCTTGTAGTCAAGTGGTAAGGCAAAAATAATATTAGGGCTTTATTCCCTGCCCTGAGGGGATATTCCTGGGATACAACAAATAATATGAAACAAAAGAACTGTCGCACAGAAAAATATCTTCTTTCCTTTAGGCACCATCAGCTGGCTGCTTTGCACACATTCAACATAAAGATACGATATCGTCAGATAAACAAATTGTACAATCCATGGGCACAGGGTCAGAATTATAGCTGCTGTTCTCCCACTGCATTAACTCAGAGTCACTTACGACTGCATATGGGTCACACTCTTCACAGCTGCTGTCTTCCTTAAAACTCTCCTGTGAGTCATGGGCTAGCTTTTCTAGAAAGGGCTTTTTAAATCCAGGGCTCTGAATGCCTGGTATATTAAAAGCTTCCTTCTGGCTTTCCCTTCTTCTCCACGCTGGTGGAATTACTGTGTAACTTTCAGTGTCAAAGTTACTTCTGGTGCCACGCCCTTGCCTTTCAAACCAAACAGAACTTCTTGCCTTTTCTTTAGCAAAGCTAGGTTCCCACCTCTTAGCTGTGGTTCTGTCTCTTATATCTGGGCTTCTGGCAGCTCTCTCCTGGGCTCTCCAACTATCAGGAATCCTAGCAGGGTCCTGGACACGATGCTGGCTGTTTCCTGCTCTGCTGCCACACCTACTGCTTCCTTCCCTCAGTGGATTTCCTCCAGCATGACGTGTGTTCACTGGATGCTGGCTTAGTCCTCCCAGGTCGCTGCCCCTATTGACCTTCCCTGGTTCTACCCTGCAGCTTTTATCCTTGTTCTCTTTGCATGCTGCCTGGGTTTCTGAGAAAGCAAGGTTACTTACCTGTAACAGGGGTTCTCCGTGGACAGCAGGATAAGTCAGCCACACCTGGGTGACGTCCTCCGGGCGGCGCCATACGGAAGTGCTCTCTAGAGTTTAGGGCTCTCAGGCCATGCCCCCAGGTAGCCCACCTCCCCGACTCGCCCCTGGGCGGTCAGTATGTTCCTAGCCAGGTTTCCCCGGCAAGGGGCGAGTCGAAGCAGAAGACCTCCTCCAGGGAGGTGGGTGGGATTGTGTGGCTGACTTATCCTGCTGTCCACGGAGAACCCCTGTTACAGGTAAGTAACCTTGCTTTCTCCATGGACTGCAGGATTGCGTCAGCCACACCTGGTGCCTCCCTAGCAGCGCGGAGCGCCAGAAGTGGAGGAGGGAATAAGGAGCGCTGAGGCAAATGGGGGCATGCATGGCTTTTTAATGAACAACCATCATACGTGGAACAGCAACAACAACAGTACAGAACAGCAACAACAACACAACCGTGCAGAACAGTGCAATATAGTGTAGGTAACAGAGCAACATAGTGCAGGCTATAGTGCAATACAGTGCAAGTAAACAGTGCAACATATCGAGTAAGGTGCAGGATAGTGCAAGGTGCAGTAACCATACAGGTGGTGCATCAGCAGTAAACATCGGTGAACAGTCAGCGTGTGGTCGCGCCACAGGCAGCCTCTGTAGCGGTACTGGACACTTCATCAACGAGTGAGGCGAGAACTGCTGCGCCTACCGCACAGCCATCTTTGGAGCGCAGGTCCAAGCAGTAGTGTTTTAGGAAGGTGTGAGGCGTGGACCACGTGGCAGCCTTGCAGATCTCCGTGAGTGGAACGGAGCGCAGATTGGCTAGGGAGGTTGCCACCGCCCGTAGTTTGTGTGGGCCGACCGTTGGCGCTGACGGGTCGGCTGAGGCATTGAGGCAGAAGGAGACGCAGGAAGACACCCAGTTAGAAAGAGTCCTCTTGGAGACGGGCAAGCCCGGCCTGTTAGGGTCGAAGGAGACGAAGAGCTGATCCGTTTTTCGGACCGGAAGCGTCCTCTGCAGGTAGATCCGGAGGGCCCGCAGGCAGTCCAAGGTATGCAGGAGCTGTTCTTCCGTGGATGAATGGGGTTCCGGGAAGAAGCAGGGGAGCTCGATGGATTGGTTGATGTGGAAAGATGTGGCGACCTTGGGGACGAACTTGGGGTTGGTCCTCAGTGACGCCCGGTCGTGAAGTAGCAGTGTGTAAGGAGGATGTGCCATCAGAGCCTGTATCTCACTGATCCTCCTTGCGGAGGTTATGGCTACGAGGAAAAGTGTTTTCCAGGAGGTGAACTTCATTTCCGCTGATGCGAGAGGCTCAAAGGGCGTCTGCGTCAACCGCAGAAGAACAGAGTTGAGGTCCCAGGGGGGTACAGGGGCCCTGACCGGGGGTTTTAAGTTGTTGAGTCCTTTCATGAAGCGGGCGGTAATGGGCAGCGAGGAGATGGGGGTGTTACCGTCCGCAGGCACATGAAGCGCTGCTATGGCGGAAAGGTGCACCCGGATGGACTGCGTCTTAAGGCCACCGTCAGACAGGGTCTTGAGGTATCAAAGGACGAGTGCGACGGGGCAGGTGGTCGGTTCGAGGCCTTGCGTTCTGCACCAGATGCAGAATCTTCTCCATTTGAGGCCATAGGATTTCCTAGTGGAGGGTCTACGAGCGGCCAAGACGACGTCCTGCACGTCCACCGGGAGTTCGAGGGCGGAGAGGCCTACCCGTTCAACCTCCAGGCAGTGAGAGCGAGGGCTCTGAGGTTGGGGTGGCGAGTTGTGCCCTCGTTCTGAGTGAGGAGATCCGGTTCGGGGGGAAGGTGGACGGGTCCCTCGCAGGCGAGACGTTGTAGCAGTGAGAACCACATCTGGCGCGGCCAGTGGGGAACCACAAGGATGGCGTGTGCTTTGTCCTGGACGATCCGCTGTAAGGTCGCTGGGATGAGGGGAGTGGGAGGGAAGGCGTACACTAGAGACCACTCCCCCCAGCACACGTCGAATGCATCCGCCGCCAGTCTGTTGGGGGAAGGGTGCCTGGAACAGAACAGGTGGCACTTGGTATTCCATTCCGTTGCGAATAGATCTATTAGGGGTGGCCCCCATCGCTGGAAGAGGACATTGACCGCCCTCTGGGAGAGCGACCACTCGTGCGGTCTCAGTTGTCTGCTGAGCCTGTCGGCCAGTGTGTTCAGGTCCCCTGGTAGGTACGTGGCCCGGAGTTTGCAGTTGTTCGCCAGGGCTAGGCACCATAGCGCCCTGGCCTCGATGCAGAGGGAGCGTGAGCCTGTCCCTCCCTGCTTGTTCACATGGAACATCGCCACTTGGTTGTCCGTTTGAACGAGAATGGACTTGTTCGCCAGGTGCTGGATGAAGGCTCGCAGCGCATACCTTATGGCCCGTAGCTCGAGAAGGTTTATGTGCAGTCTTTTCTCCCGTGGTGACCATGCGCCTTGGGTGTTGAGGTGCTGGAGGTGCGCGCCCCAACCGTTGTTGGACGCATCGGTGGTGAGGGTCACTTGGTGCGGTTGCTGATGCATGTCCTTGCCCCCGGACAAGTTGGATGCATTTGACCACCAGCGGAGGTGCTTCTTGATGCTCTGGGGCATTGGGACTGGAGTGGATAAAGGCTGGGAGTGCTGGTTCCAGGAGGAACGCAGGTGCCATTGGAGCGGTCGCATCATTAGCCGTGCCCAGGGCAGGACAGAGGTTGTAGCTGCCATGTGGCCCAGAAGGCGGAGTAGGGCTCGCGCCGAGGTGATTTTCACAGCTGTGGCAGCGGCCGCAAGGGAGGTGATAGCGAGCTGCCGACGCTCCGGTAGGTAGGCCCGCGCTGTCCGCGTATCGATCAGCGCCCCAATGAATTCGAGCCGCTGAGATGGCTGTAGTTTTGACTTGTCGAAGTTGATGACGAATCCAAGCGAGGTAATCACGTTGGTTGCCCGCTGGAGGGACGTCCGAAGTTCCTGGGGCGAGGGAGCTGTGAAGAGCCAGTCGTCCAGGTATGGGAAGACGGAAATCCCCATCCGGCGTAGGTGTGCTGCGACAACGGCTACACACTTCGTGAAGACTCGGGGCGCCAGAGACAGGCCAAAGGGGAGGACTCGGTATTGGTAGTGGCGGCCCAGCACCTGGAAGCGGAGGAATTGCCTGTGAGACTTGTGGACGAGGATGTGGGTATAGGCTTCCTGTAGATCCAGAGATGCCATGAAGTCGCCTGCCTGGATTAAGGGTAGGATGGCATTGAGGGAGTACATCCTGAACTTTTTCTTGACGAGGAACTTGTTGAGCCTGCGTAAGTCTAGGATGGGGCGCATGCCGCCGGTCCTTTTGGGGATGAGGAAGTACCTGGAGTAGAATCCGGAGTTTGTCTGGTGAGGTGGCACCTCTTCGATGGCTCGGGAGGCCAGGAGGTGTATCAATTCCATAGCCATGGGCACCTGCAAGTGGGCAGGAGTTCTGCTGGATGGTTTGTTGCGCTGGAATGGGGTTGTATGAAAATGCAAGCGGAATCCGCTTTGGATGATGCGGAGGACCCAGGAGTCGGAAGATATCTTTTGCCATTCCTTGAAGAAGCTGGACAGGCGACCCCCTATTTGGGTAGGGGCCTGTGAGGTGGCGTCAAAAGGAGGAAGCGCCCTTGGTGGCGGGAGTGGAGGTGACCTTCCTTTGTTTCCGATCCCTCTGTGGTTGCCGCTGGTTGGAGGGACCCTGGTACGAGTTGCTCTTGTACCTTGGTGCCTGCCATTTGCGGTTAGAGGAGTACCTCTTGTTGGAGCTGTAGTTGTAGGAGGAGTAGTAGCCTTTACGCTGGTAGCCCCCTTTCTGTGGTGCGCCACGGCGCTCAAAGCCTTCTTCGGCCAGTGTTTGCAGTGTGGTGCAATGCTCTTTCATGACGTTCACTGCGTCCGTTACTTTATCTCCAAAGAGTGACTCGCCGGAGCAAGGGGCGTCCGCGATCTTGTCATGCGTGTCGTCACTGAGTCCAGAAGCTCTGAGCCACGCCCACCGCCTGGCAGATATCGCCGTACCCGCAGTACGTGCTGAGGTATCAAAGGCATCAAAGGCCGTGCTAGCCAGATGCTTGCTGCACTCGGAGATGTCTGCGAGGGGGCCGGCCAGTACTGCCTGTGTCTCTTTGGGGAGTGTTGCGATCGCACTTCGTATGCTGGCCACGCAGGTGTCCTGGAATAGGATGTGCTGGAACTGGTGTGTCGCGATTTTTGCATTAAGCATAGCCCCTTGGAAGACTTTTTTTCCGATATCATCCAGGAGCTTGGGGTCCCGACCAGGCGGGTGGTTGGCGTGTGAGCGTGAAGATCTGACCCTTTTTAGGGCTGAGGAGACAACTATGGATTGATGCGGAAGCTGTGGTAGCGTGAATCCTGGCGCGGGCTGGATCTGGTACTTGAAATCCAACCTCCTGGGAAAAGGGCGCCCTGAGGCAGGTGTCTGCCATGCCTTGAGGTAGTTGTCCCGCAGCTTGCGGTGCATGGGTAAAGAGAAGGGAGTCTTGGGAGCTGAGAGGTAGCTGAGGACCTCCGGGTCCTGCTCCTCAGCCTGGTCAGGGGTACCAAGCGCCAGGGCGGTAGACACTTTCTGTAGAAATTTAGTGTAGGAGCGGTCCTCAGGAGGGGGAGGGGGGCCCTCCGTCTCGGGTGGTCCAGAGTCCGGCACACTCTTGTCGTTTGAGGCAGAGCCCACGACAGCTTCGATGTCTTGTTCTCCTGCCGTGCTGTCCAGTGAGGGATTGGCAGGGGAGTGGGGTGAAGACGCCCTTGCTAACCCGGATGCCCTATCCGGGGATCTGGAAGGGGACCGGGCAGCGGGAGCAGCTATTGGCTCTGGAGACTGCACAGAGGGGGCAGGCTTGGAGGGGGCGCTGATAGTCTGCACAATCTGCGTTAAAAGCTGTAGAATAGCAGCATTATTATTAGGGTCAGCCGTGTGGGAGCAAGATCTGACCTGGCGCTTCCTGTCGTGGCGTGTCCTGGATCTGGATCTGGATCTGGCAGGGCTGCATCTCCTGCTGCCTCCGTGGCAATGCTCCACATGGTGCCTCTTGCGAGCTGGTGCTGGGCTCCGAGAGGATGAAGAGGAGGAATGGCGGTGTCTGCGCTGCCCCCGGTGTTTCCGGCGTTGGGGACTCCGGTGCCGTTGCTGCAGGGGTACCCCGAGAAGAGAAACCGGGTTTAAAGCGGAGGCTCCGACTCCCGAAGCAAGGCCCTGGAAGGGGGCGGAGCTTGCCGTCGCGTGGACTGCTGGGCCATAGGGGGAGGAGCTGGAGGACTGCTGGGAGCCGCTGCTGGAGGACTCGAGCCGGGCGCCATTATAGAAGTCCACATGGCCTCTCGGGGAAGAAGCGGAGGGGCCGGGAACTTGAAGGTCTGTCTCAGCCGGGTAAGCCGCCGTGTTGATCAGGGCTAAGCTTACCTCAACGCCGCCGCCGCCGCCGCGGGCAACGGGGGAGATTTCTGAAGCTGCCGCTTGCAGGAAATTAGCAGCGTTGGCCCAAACAAGCGCATCCCGCGCCGCGGGAGCGTCCTTAGGGGTAGCGGTGGCACAGCTGGGGATGGAGGCCCGTCCAGGCACATCCCGAGCTGGCAGAGGGTCCGCGGGGTGCAGAGGGCTGGGATCGGGTCTCTGAGCTGGTACGTGCTTTGTTTTCTTCCTCTTGGTGCCGGCCCCGCAGAGCTTACACCCTTTTAAGGTGTAGGAGGTGTTCCCACATTGTGGGCATTCTTTTGCGTTGGATTTAGACATATTAACTTAAAACAAAGAAATAAAACAAAAAGGAGAGAGCAGGGTCCGTCTTGCTGGCAAGGCGGAAGGATGAAGACTGACCGCCCAGGGGCGGGTCGGGGAGGTGGGCTACCTGGGGGCATGGCCTGAGAGCCCTAAACTCTAGAGAGCACTTCCGTATGGCGCCGCCCGGAGGACGTCACCCAGGTGTGGCTGACGCAATCCTGCAGTCCATGGAGAACAGGTGTTCCTGATTAGCCTTCCTGCTTCTAACTACATCAGGACTAGTGCAAGGACATTTTACTCTAATGCCTTTTTGCTTTTCTTGTGCTGAGTTTGTTTGCTGCTCAGCTAATTCTACATGAGCTGGGTTTGTTTGCTGCTCAGCTAATTCTACATGAGCTGAGTTTGTCTGTCGCTCAGCTAATTCTACATGAGCTGAGTTTGTTTGCTGCTCAGCTAATTCTACATGAGCTGAGTTTGTCTGCTGCCCAGCTGCTTCTAAGGTAAGTTCCTTACTTTCCCTTAACTCCATGGGCTCTGTACCAGCTGCTGTGTCACAGTATACATGCACAGGTTGACAACATTGAATCAATGGGGCAGAGGAACAGCTTCTAAAAAGAGACAAGTGATGAGTGGATAGAAAGGATAAAAGGCAGGAGACTGGCACACGTGGTCTGATGGAGTTAAAGGCAGAGAGCAGACACTATAGAGGGAGGGGAGAGGGGGCAGATGGAGAGGAGGAAACTGGAAAGGGAGAGGCATGCAGCAAAATACTGTGGGAACTAAGGGAAGAGTTAGGAAAATGCATGGTGGGGAATTAGGTAGGAAGGAAGATGCAAGTGGAAGGAAAGCAAAGAGGCAGGTGTAGGAAGAGAGAGAGAGGAAAAGGGATAAGCAATGAGTATGGATGGAGGGGCAATGAGAATGGATGCAGGGGATGGATGCTTGGGAAGTAAATAAGGAGGCAGAAGGATGGGTGCTGGGATTGAGGATAAGAAGGGTAGGGATTAAGAGTTAGTACAAACTTGGAGATGGGTTTCAGAACAGAACACATTTGGGATTTGGCTGAGTATTGGGTAAGTTAGGAAGAATGGGGACTTGCAGCTTGGATGTGGGAAAAGTGGAATTTGAGTTTCAGTAAGGACTCGGGAACTGGCAGGACAGTGGGGACCAAGCGATTGGGTGTGAAGGGCAAGAGTAAAGGTTGGATAGATAGGCTGAGAAAAAGTGGGGAAGGGTTATTTATTTTATTTTATTTATTTACATTCTCTTATATACCGCGCTATTCTGCATCAGTGCGGTTGTGAGTAAGAAGAAAGGTCAGGGTGTTGTGGAAGAGGAGGGACAGAGGAGAGTCTTTAAAAGGGGAAGGGAGGATGGAAGTAGAGGAAATGAAAGGGAGTTTGGGGGAAAAGGGGACAGCAAGGGGGTCAGGTTGGGTGCAAGGGTTTGAAGGAATTCGGGTCTTGAGGTGTTGATGTTGTTGGAGTCGATGTGTTGATTATGATCGTGCCTGTTTATTGGTGTATTTTGGATATGTGATATTGGTGAGTTAGGTAAGACCCAAAAGTTTAAAAAAATTGTGAGGTGGGTCCTGGAAGGGGAAGGTGGTAAGGATGACAAGGGGTGATATGCATGTTACTGTTCTTTATAAATACACTTGGATCACTTTAGATGGTTTTTGGAAATGTTTCCATGCATGTGTTGGTTATAATGGTGTAAATCTATGGCTGTTGCAATTCTGTTAATCCAATAAAACTTTAAAATTATACAAAAAAAGAAAAATGGAGAAAAAAGATGAAAGGGAAAAAAATCACCATCAGAGACAGATGTAGAGGACAAAGAAGGCAGGGAAATGTAATGTATGCCATCAAGTTAGTGCTGACTCCTGGCAATCCAGCAGCTCTTGGGTTTTCTTGGCAAGATGAAAATTAAAGCAGATTACCCCACCTTATACATCACTCCTAGCAAATTGTTACTGCCTGTTGAACTACCTCCTAGCACAATGCAGTGGGTAAGTGATTTATTACCCTATGCAACATCAGCGATCCTATATGTTCAAGATGCTTTCAAGTTCATTGTAACTAATTTATATATATATGCTTAGTTCTCTGTACATAGTTATTACTTAGATCAGCTGTTGCTGATTTAGGTTAATTCGTCTCTTTTCCCCTTTCACTCCCTGTTAAGATGTTACATATATTTTTTGTTTAACGTAATATTCAATCCTTGAGTTCTCTGTAAACCGCTTTGATTCACGAAAAGCGGTAAATATGCACTAATAAATAAATAAATAAAAATGTAATATCATTATTATTATTGAAATTATACAACATTGAAATTATAAGTTTTGTACATTCTATGTAATGTTATAAATTTGTAAGTTACTAGTTACTCTGTAAACTGCTTTGACGCTAAGATAAAGCGGTCTATAAAAACAACCAACTAAATAAGGTGTGACTGGAAGTAGATTACCCAGCCTTTCTTCTGAGATAATGGAGAGTAAAGTGACTTGCCCAAGGGGACAAGAGTGGGAATCAAACCCTGGTCTCTTGATCACCAAGCTACTCCTCCACTCTTGAGAGTTCAGTGATGTCACTATGTCAGCTTTTGGAATGTGCATTTCATAAAGGGTTTTTGTTTGGGCCAGTACAGAAGAAATGCATTTTCTTCTATGTTCCACAATTCATTGGTTTCTTGAGGTTTCCATGACAGTTTTTGTCTGCATGCTTCTGTTGCTAATTTGTAGTCCCTTATTATGTCCAAGTAAGGGTTGGTCTTTGCCCTATGTATGAGACCGAGGCACAGTATTTCTGCTAGCATGCAGTTTCAGTGGAGGGATCTGTAATCGTTTTGTTCTCTTTTCACAGTAAGAGATGTTTGGGGGTCTAGGGTTTGGTATAATATTTGCAGTTCTGCCTTTTCATGTTTCTGCTGTTTGCATCCGGGAAGATAAGCCATTTGTCATATAACAAAGTTTAAGGATATATGCTAAATTAGGTTGTTACCATAACATCAGATGGGGTTTTATTACATTTGGCAGGATGTGCTGTGCACTGATATGTTTGTCTTTGCAACAAATTTAAATCTGCTTCTTGAGACATCTTTAAATATATTTGAGTTGTTTCCATATATATGTATGTATGTAGCTTAGCACTGGTAAGTGCTTCAAATAATTGAGTTTAAAATATCTAGTGTCACTCTAAAGTTTAGAGTTTACACTTTAGAGTGTATCAGTAGTGGATAGGTATAAAAAGAGTTTATATTTTGAGTTAGCGTCCTCTGTCTACTTGCATGCTCCTCTTGACGTGGACTTTATTACGGATATCCTGTTTTGTTTTTCCTTTGTATTTTATATGATGATATTGGTGGAATATCTGTATTTTCTTTGAAGTTTCTCAATAAACGGAATTTAAACTTAAAAAAAAAAATATCTAGTGTCACTTACTTAGATATTCATTGCCAGGTGCATTCTAAGGCATTATTTGTCAATGATAGTATAAGACTAGCATGGTTCAGACCCATAAACCTATTACCCACCTATTTTAACCTTGGCTCCCCTAAAAAACATCAGTTCTGCCCAGAGCCGGCCCGTCCACTTGATAGGCTAGGCAGCTGCCTAGGGCAGCAGGTCTCTGTGGGTGGCAGGCCATGTGCTTCAGCCCACATTGCCTGCCACCCCCCCTCTGCACACCAAACCACGCTGCCCTTCCCCCCTTGTGCTGAGCCACACTGTGCTGCCACCCCCTACTGCTACTGATTCTGGCAGCAGGGCTCGCCAGACAGGCAGACAGGCTCAGCAGCAAGTCATGTGCTTTGGCACATATGATCTGCCGCTTCTGAACCCCCGAAGTTATGTTGGAGGGAGATCAGAAGCGGCAGGCCATGTGGGCCAAAGCACATGGCCTGCTGCTGAGCCACGGCTTGGCATGCAGGGGGGTGTGGCACAGCACGGCTCAGGGGAAGCGGCACAGCCGGGGATTCTGCCTAGGGCAGCAGAAACCCTTGGCCTGGCCCTGTTTCTGGCTATGCCACTTCTAACAGGTAGGATCATTTGAACTGTGAAGTGATTGCATTAAAGCAATTTGGCAAAAATCAGGTACAAGTACAAAACCCCTGCTAAAATCAGCAGGATTTACACCCAGATTTTACCACATTAACTCAATATGATAACTGGATTTTGATACAATAAACTCCATCCAGTTGTGAACACCCAGATTAATGCTGGAAATTTTGGTTGGATATCTAAGACTGTGACATTTTGGCCCCTTCTATTCTTTTTATTTACTCAGCCACTGTATAATAGAAATATGTTAGGATTTATGATGACTGTGTTAGGAGTGTGAATAATGCACAAAAAGCAAACTTTTCTTCATAAGAAAGAATGCTGTAGAACAAGATGCCACAGTACGATGCTCCAAGAAGGTAGCTTCAGGTACACTATCTGAAAATATTTACATAGAAACACAGAAAATACCTGCAGTTACTATTACTTACCATTTCTATAGTGCTATAAGGTGTATGGAGTGGAAGAGTAGCCTACTGGTTAGAGCAACAGCCTAGTAATCTGGGTTTGATTCCTTGTGACCTTGTTCAAGCCACTTTACCCTCCATTGCCTTGGAAGAAAAGGCCTGGCAATCTACTTCTAGTCAAACCTTGCCAAGAAAACTCAGGGACTGCTGAGTTGCCAGGCATCAGCATTGACTTGAGGGCACTTAAAAACAAAGAGTACACAGTCCCTGCTCATCAGAGCTTACAACCTAGTAAGGCTGAGAGCAAGGATATATCCAGGGGAATGGAAAGGAAACACAGAAAGCTAAGCAGATCAGGATCCAAAAAGCATCCTTGAAGAGGCGGGCTTTCATCCTAGATTCAAAAAGGGCCAGAGATGAAGTATGATGCACAGACTCAGGCATAAGGAGAGCAGCAAGGTAGAAGGATCAAAGTCTGGGGTTGGCAGTAGAAGAAAAGGGCACAGATAGAAGGGATCTGTCAAATGAGCAGAGTACCTAAGGACAGGTGTAGGGAAAGATAGTGAGGAGCAGCAGAATGCATGCACTTATAGGTCAGTAGGAGAACTAAGAACTGGATAGGGAGCCAGTGAAGCAACTTGAGAAGAGGGGTTATATGAGCATATGGAGGCAATAGAGATCATAAGAACTAGCTAATCTTCCCAACTACTACAATCTATATTGGCCTTCTCCCTCTCAGAAATCCTCTTATGGAAAAGTTGGTGGGCTCATGGAATGGCCATCCAAGGAAAGAGGTGAAGACAGAAACAGTAATTGAGCTCAAGAGAGCTTGAAATAAGCAGAGAGGATTCCTAAATGCAAAAAAATGAAGGGAAAGCCAGACATCAACTGACATCTATTGCTATGAACAAAGAATGAAACTGGGTAGCTGGGCAACCATTATTCCCACGGTTTCTTTCCTCCATCTGAGATTATCACTTCTTAAAAATAAAACATTTTGAGATTTTCATTGTAATGCAGCTACTTTTGTCACTGTTTAAATACCATACTATGTTCCTCAGGACTTTTAAGAGGAATAAATGAAAACCAATTATATCAGTTTGCTCACAGTCTCTTCTGTAATAATGCTACCCCTCGATTTATGAACTTGATGTCCCATTGTAAAAAGATATATGTTTCCTTAAATCTTAGATCCACTTTTCTATATATATTGATATTGTATCAGTGCTCACCCCACACAATAAAATTCCAATATTGCATACTGCATGTGCTTAATAACCAAACTCCATACCCTAAAAAGCAGCATATCAAAGGTCACAAATGAAAATTAATTTGATTCTGCAAATCTACATCTCAGAATGGTTAATTTGGCCACTCATTTGTCTATAATAAATTTGCCAAGTCAGAGGACAGAAAAGGTCACTTTGATTCATAACCTGATTACAGAGAAGACAGAGAGGTAATTTTATAAGCAACTTGAGCATGCAGAACAACATTTTACACACTCAAATGGACACTAATAAAATAGTCTGTTGATATACACACATAAAAGGAGGCGCTTGGAAAATACAGAGGTTGATATTCAGTGGTGGCAGTCAGCACTATGTTACTGCCACTTTAACTACAGCACCGGAGCCTGTGCAGCACTGAATATCTGCTTTCTACAGCCAGAGGGCTTGTTATCTAGTTAGCTGTGACATTCAGCAGCTAACCATATGAAAAAAAATATGACCCATCTTAACTTTATGCAGTTTAGCTATCTGGTTAGCAGCTGAATATCGCTGCTAACTAGATAGCTGTTGGGACTGCCCCAGCTCTGCCCACAGACCACCCCACAATTAACCAGGAATCTTTTCTACAGTCTGCGGGGATATTCAATGACTCTATCGGATATTGTAAGTGAATATCAAGATCACTGAGGTTCAAGAATTTTATGCCTATCTGCAGATTCACCATTATATATAGGCGTGTCCTGCCTCATCCTTTGTATCTAAAGATAAGCAAGCCCTGGAGAACATTTTGCTATTGTCAGAGGAGGACAGATCCTCAAGCTCTGTATTATGTGCAGTGGCTCTATGAATCTGCAAGATGTGGTGGACAGGTGACAGACTGAGTTAGCTATTTCTATTACAGACCAACACTTACAGTCCGATGCAGAAAGCTGGCGCTGAAGTCGCAAGCTATTAGCTGTGTACATGTTTTCATAGCATGCCGAAAGCATGAAACTTCAACGCTGCTATGCAGCAAAGGGCATGTGCGCAAATGAGCTGTATGCAAAACACTTTGCATAAAGTTGAAAGGAGGGGAGCCAACGCATGCGCAAACAATAGACATGCTACAAGTGGCCGTGTGTGCATGCACGTAAATGTCAAACGCTCATGTTACGCGCATAGGACATGCAGGTTCTTTTGGCGCTCAGCCCAACAACACTAGTTTGCCCAAAAAACAATTTTTTATGAGATCAGAACAAAGAGATCTAACAGTTTATGGAGGATTATATAAGTGAGTCCAAAGAACACAGAAGGATAAGAAGCAAAAGGCATTTCTTCTTGAACGCTGAACTTTCACTTATACACTGAAAGACACATGCAGAAAATGTTCAAGTCAAAGGGAACTGTTCACTGGTATACAGGCCCGTACCTAGCCCTGTGCGAGTGGTGTGGCCGCACAGGGCGCAAAGGCTTAAGGGGTGCATTTTAGCTGTCTTCCGTTGCCTGCCGCCGCCACATTTTCTTCTTTCAGCGGCGGCAGGCAATGGCAGGACAGCTAAAATGCGCCCCTTAAACCTTCTCGCCGGCATGCTAAGCAGATCTGTCCCCCCCCTGCTCTTGCAGGGAGGGAAAGACCTGCTTAGCATGCCGGCGACTTGCACATCAGGTGCACCTCTTTTCTTCCGCCGTGGCAGCGTGCCTTCTCTCTCCCCTGATTCGCGGCAGGTTTCAAAAGCATCGTGCCTACAGCATACCTCTAGAGGTAGTCTGCAGCTGAGCCCTTCCTTGGTTGGGAGAGGAGATCAGCTGTGAAGGTCAGACGATGGGGGCCAGGACGCTGAGACGGGTTTGCCGGTGTCTTCTCAGCATGCGCCTGTTTGGAGCCCTCTGGGAGAGCAGTCGATAGCAGGTTCGCCTGCTTCTGATCGAGGGAGCCAGTCGCCGAGTAATATGGAGGAAGGGTTATCTGCAGGGGTAGACTGATTGGGATTACCCCAATTCGCCTGGAGACATTCACACTGGGGACTATTTGGGCAACTATTGTCTCCTTGGGTAAAGCGTTGTTGCCTCAAATGTCTACTTTGGCTGTTAAAAGTTTCTTCTCATGCTAATGGAATTGATGCTCTAAACGCTCAGGTCACTACTATTCAGACTTCCTTTACTGAGGCTAAATGTAGAGCGGATGCTTTGGAGAATCAAGTTCAAGTTAATATTAAGTGTTCCTCTGTTATTCAAGTGAAGATTGAGCATCTTGAAAATCAGGCTCATGCTGCAAACTTGAGGAGTATTAACTTTTCCAGGATAGCTATGTTCTCAGCACATGAAATATTTAAAAAGTATTTGACTGATGCATTGGCGATCCCAGCAGAATCACATCCGCAAGTGGTGAAATTATATTATCTACCGACAGGTAAGAAGAAAGCCTCGGTCAGAGGAAACTGGGGTACAACAAATTGATGTTCTAAATGTTTTAGAACTGTTGGAACCATCTGGATTAGAAGAGGCAACTTCATCTACTCTATTGGTGACTTCTGCGTTAGTTTCAGATAAGGAGTGGCTGTTGGAGTTAGTTTTTAAGAAAAGGAATGTATTGTTTCATGGTTTAGCAATTAGGATTTATCCTGATTTGTCTAGGAAGACACAAAAGAGACAGCATGAATTTCTACTCCTCCGCCTGGGGGTTCAACAGCTGGGAGGGCTCTTTTTTTACAGCATTCCTGCAAGTGTCTGATTAAATATCAGTCTATTTCTTATATTTTTATGAGCCCTCCCAGCTGTTAGCCTTCGTCCCCAGTGTTAAGTGAGTAATTTAGAAAAGTCTGTAGTTAAACTCAGTAATTTTCTTGCATTTTTCTGTTTTGGAGTTTATTATCTTTTGTGTCCCCCCCCCCCCCCCCCCAAGAATTGAGGACTTGAGGGCATTACTTGTATTAATTAATAGGAAATATTTTTGTATTTTCTCAGTTTTCTTGAATATATATTGTATGCTTGCTTTCTGTACAAGATTGATTCTTGGATATTTGTTTAAACTGCATAAATATAAAATAAAAAAACCAAGAAAATACCTCAGGCCACCTCAATCAAAGTCCAAATGAAGACAAAGGAGCTCCCAACTGATTTGGGGCCAGCTTGATCATCCCCTGCTCAAATGAAAATGCAGTAGGAGAAGTCTCGATCATACGATGCAGCAGTCTCTGTGTCAGCACCTTGAGCACCTCAAATGCCTTGACAGCTATATGCTCTTCTTACACTATGGCTCCCAAACTGCCATTATCAGCCCTCTCTCAAGCCAGGGCACTGAATGTCTCATCGGTATTCGATGCTCCCAACCGGCTAAAGAGTGTAGGAAAAGCCTGCAGCTGAGCATGGGGGGACCAGTAGCTCTGGGCTCAATGAGGTCTATGAGCCAGAGGGAGGACCGGGAATCCCAGCAATGGTCCTACCCTGCTGTGGATGCTCTCCGGAGCCAGAGGGCTGCATATATAGGCACTTAATAAAAGGAAGAATCAAGGCAGCAACAGCGATAAGTTCAGACTTTGCCTTGGTTTTCCCCTTACATTTCCCCATAAAACAGAACCAAAAATCCGCCATCTTTGAATGCCCGCAAGTATTTTATAAAACATTTTTTTTTTTAGATTTTACTGCACTGCAAAGTCAAATCAGGTAGCACTGCTAAAATGAAGAGGAACGGAAGTGCAGGAAGAAGAGAAACCACTGTGCTAACAGAAAAGCTACATTTTCATTTTCCAGAGTGCATTGTTCACAATTAAGAGTCAGAATAACAGAGTCTGAGAGTGGAGAGAGGCTGAGAATGGCAGAGGGCAAGCTGCAGCCTGCAGTCCTCCCTTAAGGGCTCACAAGGCACAGTTGCTGCAGTATTCCCCTCCCCCCCACCCAGGAAAGATGATGCTACAAGGAAGGCAGCCTCCCCCCACCCCATCAGCTTGCCTGCCAGCTAGAGAGCTCACAACCTAAGCCAGGTTTCTTTGCTGAAATCTTAGTTAAATAAAAAAGGAAAATAAGGTGATACCTTTTTATTGGACTAACTTAATAAGTTTGTAGACTAGTATATTTTGCTGAAATCTGAAATTGTCATCTGGAAGGAGCAGCAGTTTCAACTTAATTAATCAGTGACTTTCCCCCTTGCCATCACGTTGACCTCCCCCTCTTATTGAGAGCTACTCCCACCAGCCATGTTCCTACTGTCTGGGCTCTAATACATGTGCATAGTGGAGCAGGGATTCTGACATTCTCATGATTTGCAGTACTGCACACTGGCTGGTTCTCCTGACCTCTTTCCTCTCCCCTTTCCCTTTCTCCACTGTACTGCTTTGTTTTCAGTTTTCATCACTGTTACCCTACTTACTTGCAGACCTAAACCTTGCCTAAAAACAAAATGATTGTGAACATGAATAAATACACCATCTAAAACTAAGTATTATGTGGCTGGCCTTCTATGCCAGGTGCATCTTCCTGATTCAATTAGCAGAGAGACAAATGGTATTGGCAAATTAATACTGTAAAGCAAAAATGTTCATTAGAGAAAAATGAACATGAGCAGGAATACACTCCAAAAACTGACATATCCCAATTAATATATTGAAAATAAAATTCTTTATACCTTTGTTGTCTGGTCATTTTATTTTTCTAATTGTGTTGGTCCCAGTCTCTGGTTCTGCTTTCTCATGTCTTCTGTTAACTCTTTCCAGGATCTCCTGTCCATTTCACGTTTCTCGTCTCTTGTCTTCTTCACTATTCCCTCTCCTCTTATTCCCCCACTTTCACTATATCTCTTCTCTTTCTCCCCCTCCCTGTCCTGCATCTCCTTCTCTCTTTACCCGCCCTGTTAACCATCTCCCCTCCTCTCATCCTTCCCCATTCAACATCATCTCTCTATCTCCCCCCCTCCATCCAGCATCTATCACTACTACTACTACTACCTATCATTCTATAGTGCTACTAGACAAATGAAGCACTACACACATACTCAGAAGAGACAATCCCTGCCCCATAGAGCTTATAATCTATTCAAGACAGACAGCATAACAACCAGGAGACTAGGGTAATTCTTAAAGGGAAATGATTAACATGCACTTGGTTGCAGATAGGAGATTAAGGAGGGTCAGGATTAAAAAAGCAGCCTCAAAGAGATGAGTTTTTTGCCTGAATTTGAATTGGACCAGTGATGTAACAACTCAGGTAGTCTATTCCAGGCATATGGCACAGTAAGGTGGAATGAACAGAATCTGGAGTTGGCAGGAGAAGAGAAGGGCATGGTTAGATAGGAACATAGAAATATGATGACAGAAAAAGACCACATGGCCTATCTAGTCTGTCCTTCCATATCAACAACTACAACAGTCCCCTTTTTTACTTTAGCGATCCTCTGTGTTTGTCCCATGCTTTTTTGAATTCAGTTACTGTCCTCATCTCTACCACCTCCACTGGGAGACTATTCCATGGATCCACTACTCTTTCCGTAAAGAAATATTTCCGCATATCACTCCTGAATCTATCCCCCTTCACCCTCATCCCATGTCCCCTCATAGCAGAACTTGCTTTCAATTGAAAGAGGCTCTCCTCCTGAACATTTATGCCATAGAGGTATTTAAACATCTCATTCATATCACCTATATCCCGCCTTTCCTCTAAGGTGTACATATGAAGATACTTAAGTCTGTCCTCATATGCTTTATAATGAAGACCACTAACCATTTTAGTAGCCACCCTCTGCACCGACTCCATCCTGTTCACACCGTTTTGAAGGTGTGGTCTCCAGAATTGCACACTGTACTCCAAATGAGGTCGCACCAAAGACTTATACAGAGGCACTATCACCTCCTTTTTAAAAGTGATTTGTTTGATCAGTGGAGTTGCTGAGGAGGGGTTTAGGGAAAGATAAGAGAGGACAGGTAATGAAGAGCTGCAGAATGAATGCACTTATAGGTGAGTAGGAGAAGTTCAAACCGTATGCGGAAATGGATAGGAAGCCAATGAAGTGACTTGAGAAGAGGAGTTACATTAACAGACCCTCAAAATCCAAATGAGAACAGGGTATTGAGAAGGTAGTGTTCAACAGTGTCAAAGGCAGCAGATAGGCCAAGAAGGATGAGGCTGAGTAAAGGTCCTTGGATTTGGCCAGAATAGTTCAATGGAGAACTTTTGCAAGGGCCATTTCTATTGAATGTAGAGGACAAAAGTCAGATTGCAGTAGATTCAAAATGGCTTGAGAGGAAATAAATTCAAGATAGCGATGGTGAACAGCATGTTTGAGTATTCTGGATGCAAAAGGGAGGAGTGTGATGGGCCAATAAGGGCAGGTGAGTCCAGTGAAGGCTTTTTGAGGAGCAGTATAACCCCGGTATGTTTGAAGGCAATAGGAACAATGACAGTCAGATGGAAGGGATGACAGCAAAGATGACAGAGCTTAGTAGATCAGTCAGAATGGGATCAGAGGAGCAGGTACTTAGTTTGGAGTAGAGAAAATGTGCAGTTTCATCCCCTCTCTCCATCCTGTCTCCCATTTCCATCCAACACCTCCCCCTTATCACCTCACTCTGTCCAGCATCTACCCTCTCTCTTCCCTCCACGCCTCTTCCCTCCATGCCCTGTGATCCAGCATTTCCTATCTGTCTTCTCCCTCTCTTCCCTTCTCTGCCCCCCCCCCCATATGATCTAGCATCTCCCCTCTACTCCCTTCTCCCTGGATACATATCTCTCTTCCCATCCCAGATCCCCTCTTGGTCCAGCAGCTCTCTTCCTCTGCACGGGACATGTAGCAGTGGCAATAAAACAATAGGAGAGGGTTTTTCCCTCGGAGCCCCAGCCTCCTTCCACTGGTCCTATGGATCGTTTTGTCGTACTCACGCAGGCACAAAAGCAGGAGATTCGCTCCGGTGCTGCGACGACGGCTGAGGAGAGCCCTTCGATGTCTGCGGAGCTAGAGTTTTCTCTGTCTCCTGTTGAGAGATTGCTCCCGCTGTGCCCTGCAACGCTGAACTCGTCCCCAGCTGTTTCGGCGATCCCTCCCTTAGACGCAGGGAATGGAGACGCCGGTGGAGGGGAAACTGCCTCAGTTCAGACTCAGCTCTCCCCTGGAGGTTCTGGGGAGGATTTAGATGTGCAGCAATCCTCCGAGGCTTTGACGGATCTCGGCTTGCATGCTGAAGGCTTTACTGCTTTTCGATCTTCTCCTCCTGGGACTTCCACTCCTGCGTTTGCCATTCCTATGAGACCTAAAGTCTTCACGCTTGAGGTAATATGAGACGCAATTGTTTCCCTCTCGGAGGCAGTACACAGTCAGACCAGGGCATTGTCATCTCAGACTCAAGATAACTCGGCTAGGATTGTTTCTTTGGAAACTGTAAGTGACTGTATTAAATCCCAGGTAGAAGAACATGGAAGTCAGCTGGCAACATTATCAGACTCAACAACTGCTTTGATTAAAGATAACATGGCGCTCCGGTACAAAATGGAAGTTTTAGAAAATGCTGTTAGAGCTGTGAATCTAAGGATATTAAATTTTCCTAAAGTGAAAGGCATCTTGGCCACTGAAATGTTTAAGAAATATCTCCAGGAAGTGCTGAAAGTGCCGTTGGAATTAATTCCACCTCTGACAAAGGTGTATTCTTCTTGGACAAGCAGGATGTGTCAGCCACACCTGGTGACGTCATCCGACGGCGCCATGACGGAAGTGCTCGCTAGAGCTCAGAATTTTCTGAGCATGTGTGAGGTGATCCCAGCTCCCCGGCCCGCCCCTAGCCAGGCCAGTCTTTCTTCTTCCGCCTTTGCCTCAAGACGGATTTTGCTTAGCTCTCAAAGAAAAAAGAATGCCCAAACCAGGTTTAAAAAATGCCTTCAATGCAACCGCAAGATGAATACAACAGACACTCACCAGTGCTGCATCCGATGCCTCGGGGCTGCATACAACGTTAAGGACTTCTCCAGTTGTTCCCGGATGTCCCCAAGAGCAAGAAAATACAGAGGACACACTTTGAAGGACTACCTAGCCTCTTCGGAGCCCGCTTCGGCAGCAAAAGCCTCTCCTGCAGCTCCCAGCTCCCCGGATCGGCAGATTGCATCGGCACGGGATGTGCCCTGCAGGGCCTCCATCCCCGGCCGTTTGAAGCAGGACGCCAGTGCATCGCCGAGTCAACTAGCTCTGGGCACTCCAACAGCTCCCGCAGCCTCCTGGGTCTCGCCATGCGGCTTGCCCAAGTCCGGACAAGACAGCGCCGCCCACATGGTCCAGCCTAGCTCCACCTCCAGATCCGCCCACTCTCCAAGGATTGGCCGGGACATGCCCTTCTCTAGCCGCACCGATGCTATGGCGTCCCCTCAGCGCAGGCAATCCCCCTCCAGAGCATCGCGCGGCTACAGTGAACCCCGCGCCGAGGGAGATCCTCATTGGCGCGAGATGAAGAGCTGGCGCAGGAGCAGCAAGGATGCAGGGGGCCGATACAGCAGCAGCGGCAGGAGCGCCAGGCACAAGAGGACACACCGCAGCAAGCACCATGGATGGAGAGACAGCGCCGATTTCCGCAGCTACCACAGAAGCAGGCACCAATCCATTTCCAGCGAGAGGAGTACCTATGGCAGCTCTCCCCACAACCACAAGAAGAGCAGACATCGTTCCCGATCCAGCTCCTTCTCCCCCAGAAGACACAGGAGAAGCCGCTCTTCAGAAGCAGGCACCTCTGCAGCTATTCTTCAGCTGCTGATGCACCTGGTTGATCAAACCGTGCCTCCACGCCAACTCTATGAGCGTTCATGCTCTAAGGACGCACCGCCAGCACGGCCCAGTTCTGCGCAGTCAAGCACCCTGCAGACACCCTCCCGGATGCCTCCCAGGACGCGGACTCCCTCGCCAGAACAGGTCCTGACCTCAGGGGAGAGCGACGAGGAGGGAGCTGGCCCAGGTTCCTCCGTCTCCAAAACCACGCCGGACGAACCAGACGAACCACAGCGGCAGCTGCCACCAGAGGACCTTACCTACCCCAAATTCCTGAGGAAGGTGGTAACCAAGCTTGGCCTACTGACGGAGGACGCCTCTGGCGAGAAGGACCCAGAGGTCATGAAATACCTCAGCGGTCCTAAACCAGCGCTTGCCCTACCTCTCCACTGGAAACTGCAGGACAAACAGTCAACGATATGGCAGTCTCCGGCCTCCAGCCACGCCTGCTCCAGAAGACTAGACAGCAAATACCTCCTCCACATGGCCCTGGGATTCAGCAAAGCTCAGCTCCCGCATCAGTCGATCATGGTGTCTTCTGCACTAAAAAGGGTCAAGTCTTCGCGCACCCAGGCTAACCACCCACCAGGCCGAGACCCTAAGCTCCTCGACGACATGGGATGGAAAGCCTACCAGGGAGCGATGCTCAGCGCCAAGGTAGCAGCACACCAGTTCCAACACATCCTGTTCCAGGATGCCCTCCTGGCCGATCTCAAAGGTCAGCTTGAGGCCCTTCCCAAGGACTCACAACTGGCAGCTTCAACCACACTGCAGGACTTGGCCGAATGCAGCAAACATCTAATGAGCACGGCCTTTGCCGCCTTTGACACTGCCATTAGGACTGTTGGCACGGCCATATCAGCCCGCCGCTGGGCATGTCTGCGGGTGTCTGGCTTCAGGGAGGACACCCATGACAGGATCGCGGACGCGCCCTGCTCTGGTGAGTCACTCTTTGGCGACAAAGTTGCAGATACTGTGAATGACCTTAAAGAACACTGCACCACCATGCAAACGCTGGCGGCGGACGGACTCGAACGCCACTCCTTGTTGCAGAAAGGGAGTTACTACCGCAAACCATTCTCCTCCTCCAAGAGATATTATGGCTCTAATCGGAAATGGCAAGCGCCTAAGTACAAGCAGCCCTACAACCCCTCCTCCTTTCAGAGGCAACAGCCGAGGGAGCGCAAACAGAAAAAGTCTATCCCTCAGCAATCTGGTAAGAACACCGCCTCCTTCTGACAACTTGACTCGGCTGGGCCCATCACTTGGAACTCCGGCAACTCTGCCAGTAGGGGGCCGCTTGTCCGCGTTCCTATACGCCTGGCTGGCGATCACCATGGACAAGTGGGTGCTCCAGATCATCCGATCAGGCTACTGCCTGCGCTTCTCCTCCCCACCGTGGCAACACACACAGCCTATCAGCAAGACCCCACCACACCTAGCAGCGTCACTGTCGGATCTCCTACAACACCTCCTCACCTCTCAGGCGATAGAGCAGGTGCCCCCCAGCGAGGTCAACACTGGATTCTACTCCTGGTACTTCCTTATTCCCAAGAAGTCCGGTGACCTCCGCCCGATCCTGGATCTCCACAAACTAAACAACTTCATCACGAAGGAGAAATTCAGGATGTACTCGCTCAACTCCATTCTACCCCTCATCAAAGCGGGGGACTGGATGGTGACGCTGGATCTGCAGGATGCATACTCCCACATCCCAGTCCACGAATCACACAGGAAATTCCTGTGCTTCATAGCACTGGGGTACCACTACCAGTACCGTGTGCTTCTCTTCGGACTTTCCCTGGCACCCACAATCTTCACGAAGTGTGTAGCGGTTGCCGCATCACACCTATGCAAACAAGGCATCTCCATTTTTCCCTACCTGGACTGGCTACTCTCGGCACCCTCAGCCCCCGAGCTCAGGACCACCATGTAAGCAACGACAGACCTGCTAGACTGGCTGGGCTTCCTCCTCAACAAAGAAAAGTCTCATCTGGACCCAGCCCAGAACATAGAGTTCATCGGGACGATAATCGACACCCGTGTCTTGAAGGCCTTCCACCCCGAAAAGCGGATAAAGGTCATCACTTCCCTAGCCAAAAGGATGTCCAGGTCCAAATAGACCACAGCGTACTGCATCCTACGCCTCTTGGGTCACATGGCAGAGACAACCTCGGTCCTACCTCTGGCGAGACTGCACATGCGCACCCTCCAGTGGCACCTCCAGACCCACTAGAAGCAACTCTCCCAGCCGCTCACCATGCGCGTTCCCATCGAGGCCAAGGTCGTGAAGGGTCTCCGCTGGTGGACCGACCCGGACAACCTCTCAGCGGGCAAGGATCTCCAACCGCGCGGCTACCAACTCATCCTCACCACGGATGCGTCCTCCACGGGATGGGGAGCCCACCTCCTGCACCTCAGGACACAGGGAGCCTGGTCCAGAGCAGAACAATCCCTTCACATCAACCGGATCAAGCTCAAGGCGGTCAGGTATGCAGTGCAGACCTTCAGGGCCCAGCTGGCCAGAAAGTCCGTCCTTGTCCAGACAGACAACCAGGTGACCATGTTCTACATCAACAAACAAGGGGTCACGGGGTCACGTTCCCTATGCAAAGAGGTCCTCGCAACATGGCCCCTAGCACTAGCCAACAACTGCATCCTGCAGGCGACCTACCTCCCCGGGGATCAAAACGCCTTAGCGGACAGACTGAGCAGGCAACTCCAACCCCACGAGTGGACACTTCACACGGAGGTTGCAGGCAGCATCTTCCGTCATTGGGGAACTCCCCAAATCAACCTCTTCGCAACTGAATTCAACACAAAGTGCCCACTATTCTGCTCCAAACACCCATCACGCAGAAGGATGGCCTCGGATGAATTCACCGTGCCCTAGGGGGGGTGGGCGCTGGCGTACGCCTTCCCCCCAACCCCACTCATTGCAGCAACGATACAACGGATCGTCACAAACAGGGTGCACGTCATACTGATTGCCCCCTACTGGCCGCACCAGATGTGATTCTCCCTTCTGCTTCGTCTCGCCCAGGAACCGCCAATCTGGTTACCAGTGAGGCCAGACCTGCTCACCCAGAACGACGGCAGCACCCTGCACCCCAACCTGCAAACCCTAGCCTTGACAGCCTGGAGGTTGAAAGGATGAATCTCGCCGCCCTCCACCTACCCTCGGAGATGCAGCAGATAGTCCTGGCGGCCAGGAGACCTTCCACAAGGAAATCGTACAGCCTCAAGTGGAAACGTTTCAGCTTCTGGTGTGCAGGCCATGGAATCAACCCGGTCTCTTGCCCCATGACTAGGGTCCTGCAGTACCTCACCTCTCTCTTCAACCTTGGGTTAAAGCCGCAATCCATCAGGGTCCACCTCGCAGCGATTGCGTCTCTACACGAACACCGGAGTGGCTCAGCCATGGGTTCCCCTCGCCGCTCTGCCCATCGTGACACAGTTCATGAGAGGCCTCATGAATCTGTGGCCCCCAGTCCAGAAAACAGTACCTACGTGGGACCTCAATGTCGTTCTACAACAACTGACGCAGGAGCCCTTCGAGCTGCTTCACACAGCGGGTAGCAAATTTATGTCTTGGAAGACACTCTTCCTAATCGCCATCATCTCAGCCAGGAGAATCAGCGAGCTGCAGGCACTTGTTGCCCATCCACCGTACATGCAGCTCCACCATAACCAAGCATCCCTCCGGACCCATCCAAAGTTCGTCCCTAAGGTCGCCTCCGCCTTCTATGTCAACCAGTCTGTCGAACAACCCACATTCTTCCCAGCTCCGCACTCCTCTCCGGAGGAGCAATGGCTTCACTCACTGGATTGTGTCAGAGCCCTATGCATCTACATCGACAGGACGTCCGCTGTTAGGCTGGGGGCCCAGCTCTTCGTGTCATTTGACCCTAACAGACCTTGGCGACCCGTCACCAAGCGCACACTCTCCCATTGGATATCAGATTGCGTCGCTTACTGCCTCCAAAAGGTGGGCGCCCTTCCAGCCAATAGGGCGGGTGCACACCAGCTCCGCACTCTAGCTACCTCACTCGCCAGCCTACAGGAGATCCCGGTGAGTGACATCTGCAAAGCCACCACCTGGTCCTCGCAGCTCACCTTCCAAAAGCATTACTGCCTTGACCTCCAGGCGGAAACCGACAGCTCCTTTGGCTGAGCGGTCCTTTCTGCGGCCACCGCAACTGCAACCGTCGAGCTCCAGTCCCGGACGTTCAACCAGCTCCAACCCAATAACTCTACCCTCGGGTGAGGCCTACGGTCAGTGGCTAACCAGGTTCTTCTGCCTATGACCTAGCCAATATTGACTCGATTGCCTCTATTGCCTAGATTACAAGGTGATGTTTACACTATGTTTGCACATTTGCACTACTACACTGTTACTATGTTTGCACGTTTGCTATGTTTACTATGCTATGTTTGCACATTGCACCGTTACACAGTTACTATGCTTGCACGTTTGCTATGCTTACTATGCTATGTTTGCACGTGTCTGCACTATATGTTGCTGTGTTGCACCTCACCAATAAATGCCTGCCGGTTACAACTGGTCTCTGTCGCATGCCTCCCTCATCCACCACAGCGCATCATCACAAAGCTGGGAGGCACTAGGTGTGGCTGACACATCCTGCTTGTCCAAGGAGAAAACAGGTTTACTTACCTGTAACGGGAGTTCTCCGTGGACAGCAGGATAAGTCAGCCACACAAACCCACCGACCTCCCCTGTATGAGGGTGGCCTGCGCCCGGCCTGCGCCCTAGCCAGAACGGCATAGCTAGGCACTCACTGGCCTGGCTAGGGGCAGGCCGGGGAGGTGGGATCACCTCACACATGCTCAGAAAATTCTGAGCTCTAGAGAGCACTTCCGTCATGGCGCCGTCGGATGACGTCACCAGGTGTGGCTGACTTATCCTGCTGTCCACAGAGAACTCCCGTTACAGGTAAGTAACCCTGTTTTATCTCCCTCAGGGGAAAAATGAACCAGCAGCTTCAGCATAGTTTGCTAAATTAGATGTTTTGAATATGTCCAAACTACTTGAGGCTACTGACCCTGGGACGTGTGTTCCAGTTACTTTGCTGGTCTCTTGTGCGCTAGCCACTGATAGGGAATGGTTGCTGAAAATGTTCTTTAAAAAGAGACTGGAGACTTTTTATGGTCTTACCATATCAATGTATCCAGTTATTTCAAAGGAAACGCAGAAGAGGAGAAGGCTTTTTCTTTTTCATAAGCCTGAGGTTATACAGATCGGGGGTTCTTTCTTTTAAAGATTTCCCTGTTAATTCTTAGTATTGTATAAGTCTCATAGATACATTTTTTCCCAACTGGCTGATCTTGGTACATTTATTAATACTAAGCTAAAGGAAACAGTTAAGTCTCAGGATGATAATGTTAATATCTCTCTTATTACTTAGCCTGTGTGCTCATGGTCAGTCTTGATTATTCTATTTGATTTGCATCTGTAAAGTTCTTTCCTTAGTAGTGCCCGAGGTACTCCTACTCTGGGTGCTATTTATTTTATTTATTTATTTAACGTTCTTATATACCGCACTCTTTCTCATCAGCGCGGTTTACAGTAAACATAAAGTGCTCACAGATAGCAACAGGCTGTCGTGAGTTTACATGTAACAGGAGATCTAACAGGATTCAACTTAGGAAAACCTTGTACATCTTAATTATTCAACTATATACAATGGTAACTTTCTTGTTATACAAAAAGAGATAGATCAGAACAATTTTGGTTTATAATGGGGGCTTAGGAAAAGTTGAGGGGGTAGGTGATGGTAACTGGTATTGAGAGAAGTGTAAGAGGAACAGGTGGTGTTTTATAGCTTTTCTAAATTGCTTGAGGTCATTGATTGCTCTTATGGAGGGTGGAAGATTGTTCCAGCATCTAGGAGCGAAGTATGAGAATGCTCTTTCCGTGGTTGCATTTGAACGCTTTGTGGAGTCAGTTGGGATGATTAGGGTATTGGCTGCCACTGATCTCCTGGATCTGGTATTAGGGGTGCGGGTGAGGAGTATGCAGATTGCTGGGGGTGCTAAGTTGTTGGTGGCCTTAAATGTCATAAGTAATGCTTTGTATGTAATTCTGCAAGGTATTGGAAGCCAGTGTAGTTCTTTTAATATGGGGGTTATATGATCACTCCTTGAGGCCCCATGGAGGATGCGAGCAGCGGTGCTCATTGCTAATTGCAGCGTGTTTAGGGTGATTTTTGAGAGGCCGTGGAGTACTAAGCTTGCGTAGTCAAAGTGGGGAATGACTATCGCTTGAAAGATGGTACGGAAGTTGTCGGGATCGAGCATGTTTTTGAGGTGTCGGAGGGTCCTAATCTTGAAGTAGATGGTTTTCACTGTTCGGTTTATGTGCTCTTTGAAGTTTAGGCGATGATCCAGAGTTATACCCAGATATTTTATGGAGGTTTTGATTGGCAGTTCGGCGTCCCGTACTTTTAGGGTAGATGGGGGTGAAAATTCCTTATTCTTCGTGATGATTAAGACTTCGGTTTTTTTGAAGTTTATTCTCATGTTCTGTGTGAGAAGCCAGTCTGCTATTGCATCGAAACACTCTACTAGTACTGTATAATCTGGCAGAGTGATGTTGATTGGTGTGAAGATCAGCACGTCGTCTGCATAGATTAAAGAAGATACTCCGAGTGATCGTGTGATCTCACATATCGGCTGCATATAGATATTAAAGAGTAGCGCCGAGAGGGAGGATCCTTGAGGGACTCCTATATATTTTCCCTTTCCCTACAAAAAGAAATTGTGGACTACCGGGATTTATAGGTTTCTTTTCTTAAAATCCTTTTTCTTTTGAATTGTACCTATGTAATTTTGTTCTTTCAAGAAAGCGTAGTTACTCACCTGTAACAAGTGTTCTCCAGGGACAGCAGGAATCAGTCCTCACATATGGGTGACGTCGGCGCCAACGGAGACCTCGTGCGGAGCAATTCCCCAGCTTTCAAAGAAAGCCTTTGGGAATGCATCGCTCATGCACGGTCCCCTTCCCGCTCAAGGGTGCCATCTTGCTCAGTCAGAGTACATAGCTAAGAAGACGGCAAAAATAAGAAAAAATTAATCAAGGACTGCAACTCCAGGGGAGGAGGGAGGGTCGTGAGGACTGATTCCGACTGTCCCTGGAGAACACCTGTTAAAGGTGAGTAACTACGCTTTCTCCAGGAACAAGCAGGAAGTCAGTCCTCACATATGGGACTCCCTAGCTATAGGCTACTGAGAACCCATAGCTGAAAATGGCTCCCTTTAGAAGAGCCGCAGCAGCAGTGATAGGATTTTTCTCCGAGAATGCAACCCCCACGGTAGCCTGACACCAAAGGGTTGGAGGGTAGGAGTTGCCTAAACCTCGAATAGGTTACGGAGTACTGCCTGACCGAAAACACTGTCCCGCTGGGACTCTCTCTCCAGGCAGTAGTGGGCTGCAAAAGTCTGGCTTGAAGACCAAGTTGTGGCCCGGCAGATGTCTGCCAACGGAACAAAGCAGTGGTTAGCCACTGATGCAGACTTAGCCCTGACAGAGTGGGCCATAATTCGGCCCTGCAGCTGGAGGTCACCTGCCCTGTATACCCAGGCGATGCAGTCTGCCACCCAGGTGGATAACATGCGCTTGGAGACAGGTAGACCCAGTTTACTAGGGTCATAAGAGACGAAGAGCTGGGAAGCTCTCCGATGTCCCCGCGTGCGCTCCAGGTAGAAGGCGAGCGCCCTCTTATAGTTCAGGGTATGCAGAAACACTACTGCCCTGCTGATATGTGGCCTGGGTAAGAAGGTTGGAAGAACCACCTCTTGCTTGAGGTGAAACGAGGAAACCATTTTTGGAAGGAACTTGGGGTGAGTACCTAGAACCACCCTGTTTTTATAAAACCGTGTATACGGTCTATCCGATACTAAAGCTTGCAGCTCGCTCACCCATCGAGCAGACGTGAGCACCACCAGAAAGAGTGCTTTCCAGGAAAGGAAGCGGAGGTGACAGGTGACCATTGGTTCAAAAGGTGGGCAAGTAAGCCGCTGTAAAACCACATTTAAGTCCCACTCTGTAGCCGGTGGGTGAATTGGAGACCTCAAGATTAGGAGGCCTCTGAGGAATCGGGATACCAAAGGGTGTGCTGAAAGAGGATGCCCGTCCACTGGAGAGTGGTGAGCTGATAGCGCACTCAGGTGGACCCTGACAGAGTTAGACTTGAGGCCTAACTCCGAGAGGTGGAGCAAGTACTGCAATACCTAAGGTACTTGACAAGTGAACGGGTTCTCCTTATTCTGGGCACACCACTCTTCAAACCTACGCCACTTGAACGCATAGAAATTTTGAGTGGATTGTCTCCTAGAGGCCAGCAACACCTCCTCAACCTCTTTGGGAAGGAGTAGAGGAGCAAGTACTACCCTCTCAGCAGCCAGGCCATTAAGTTGAGGGATCTGAGATTGGGGTGCAGCAAGGAACCCTGTTCCTGGGTCAAGAGGTCAGGCTGCACCCCCAGTGGGAGTGGAGTTTCGACCGCCAGTTGAAGGAGAAGAGGGAACCAAGGTTGTCTTGCCCACCTGGGTGCTACCAGGATGACCGAGGCCTTGTCCCGTAGGATCTTCAACAGACTGCGCGCCACCAGGGGCATGGGTGGGAACGCATAGAGAAGACCCTGTGCCCACGAGATCAGAAAAGCATCCGCCACCACGCTCAGCAGATGCGGCTGCCTCGAGCAGAACCGGGGCAACTGATGGTTTTGCAGGCTGGCAAAGAGATCCATAGAGGGGAGACCCCAACGGTTGAAGATCCCCTAGGCTACATCCCGGTTCAGTTGCCATTCGTGAGGCTGAAGAATCCTGCTCAACTTGTAAGCCAGGAGGTTCTCCTGACCTGGCAGATAAACCGCCTTTAGGGACATGTGATGTGCCACTGCAAAAGAGCAGAGGTCCAGAGTTTCCTGGCATAGGATGCGAGATCCTGTGCCCCCCTGTTTGTTGATGTAGAACATCGCCACCTGATTGTCCGTCTGTTTCAGCACCGACTGATGTGCCAGAAGATGACAGAAGGCTTGAAGAGCTAGGTGGATGGCTCGAAGCTCTATAAGATTGAAGCACGGCCTCTCCCGAGGACCACAGACCCTGAGTGCAAAAACCCTGGCAATGGGCTCCCCAGCCCAGCAAGGAGGCGTCTATCGTCAGCACTCTGGTGTGAGAGGGAGGTTGGAGTGGTACTCCCTGAAGCAAGCTGGGGGGGGGGGGTGAAGCCACCATTGCAAGGCTGTCACCAGTAACTTGGAAACTGCTACTCTGTCTCTGAGGCGGCCAGTGGCTTGCGTCCACTGGTCTCTGAGGTTCCATTGAGCTGTGCACATGTGGAATCGAGCATATGGAGTCACATGCACCTTGGAAGCCATGTGGCCCAGGAGGTGTAGGAAGACCCTTGCGGAGACCTGAGGCCTGTGCTGGACCTGCTGGACCAAGTCCAGCAACCGCCTTGCCCTGTCCAGCGGTAGGTAACCCTTTGCCTTAAGTGCGTCCAGTCTTGCCCCTATGATCCCCAAATGTTGAGTGGGGAGTAAAGTGGACTTTTTGTGATTTATAACAAACCCTAGGTGCTGGAGCAGGGTGACTGTGAGAGCAGCGGCCTGCTGTGCCTCCTGTGCCGATTGGCCCCTGATGAGCCAGTCATCCAGGTATGGAAAGACGAAGACACCCTGGCTTCTGAGGAAAGCTCCACCACTGCTAGGCATTTGGTAAATACTCTGGGAGCGGTAGCTAGGCCAAAGGGAAGCACCTTGTACTGGAAGTGGTTTCCTCCACCCACACACCTGAGGTATTGTCTGTGGTCTAGGTGTATGAGAATGTGAGTATAAGCATCCTTTAAATCTAAGGAGCATAGCCAGTCTCCCTGGTGGAGGTAAGGGAGTAGAATCCCAAGAGAAAGCATATTGAACTTTTCCCTCACCAGGAACTTGTTTAGATTTCGCACGTCCAGGATGGGGCGTAGGCCTCCTTTTCTTTTTGGTATGAGGAAATACCTGGAATAGAAGCCTTGCCCCTGCAGGTGGTGGGGCACCGGTTCCACCGCCTCATCCTTTAGCAGACCTGCCAACTCCTGCAGGAGGAGGTTCCTGTGAAGAGGGGGCCTCAGAGGCTCGCATAGGAAAAAGGAGGTGGGCACCTGGTGGAAGTGAAGTAAGTAGCCCTGCTGGACTACTTGCAGAACCCAGGCGTCGGTAGTAATGGCTGGCCACCTGTGAGCGTACACGGCCAGCCTTCCTCCTGTGCAGGGCCAAACCACTGGTGGGAGAGGAGCTATGCACTGGGAGTCAAAAAACCCCTCCCGGCTGGGTAGGAGCTGGAGGCTTGGAAGTCTTCGGCTTACGTGGGCCATGCCCCTGTCCCCCTGGCCTGCTGCCCCTGTTGGGGAGCTGGGGCAGCCTGGTAAGTGGCGTAGTTTCTGTAAGCCGTACCCTTCCTTAGGAAAAACGGCTTTTTCCCTGAGGCCTTTGTCTTGTGAGAAGTTGCAGATGTCTTCTTCGACAACCTTGTCCGGGTCAAGTACTCGGACTCGAGTTCTGCAGCTTTCTCAGTCATGGGTTTGCCGAAGAGGTTGTCTCCTCGGCACAGGACATCGACCAACTTGTCCTGAACCCATGGCTCTAGGTCCGACAATATGAGCCAGGCCTGACGGCGTGCACCAATGCCGGCCGCGGCTACTCGGGCCGAAGCCTCGAAGCCGTCGTAAGCTGCTTGAGACATGAACTTTAAGCACTCTCTGATCCCCGTGGACAAGACCTTGAAATGCTGCTGCAAGGGTTCCTCAGATAGGCCAGCCGAGAACCCGGCAATCTCCTTTGCCAGGTCCCGCAAGTACATGCCCATGTACAGCTGGTAAGTTTGGACATGGCATGACAGCATCAAGCCCTGGTAGCACTTTCTGCCGAGGGCATCCAGGTTCTGGGCCTCCCGGCCGGGAGGCACCGAGGAGTGCATTTTCTGGCTTTTCAGCCAGTGCATGGCCGATTCCACAACCATGGAGTTGTCCGGCAGCTGCACTTTCTGCAACCCAGGACTCTTGCGGACTCGATAGATGGAATCGACCCGCTTGCTGAGCACTGGCATCGAGGCCGGGGACTCCCACATGCGGAGCATCAGCCGTTCCAACATCGGAGGCAGCGGTACAGTAAGGGGAGAGTCATACTGGAGGGCATCGAGCTCATTGACTCGAGGCTCCTCCTCGGCATCCGCAGGGAATGCCAAAGCCTTGGCCATGTCCTTGACAAAGTCCGAGACCCGAGTGTCCTCTGGAGGGGACCTAGTCCAAGGCTCCAAAACCGGAGAGTCCGATGGGATACACCGGGTCCGGAAGATGTCTGGAGAGTCTTCCTCCTCCGTCTCCCACGCCGAGTCCTCCGATGGGCTCCAGCCTCGGGGGCTCTGAGCCCGACCGCCCTGACGCGGAGGGCACCGGCGTCGACGACCTCGGTCCCGAACGGGAGGTCAAGGGGGACCTTGGCCGAGGATCGACTCGAGACCTGATCGACTCGAGGATCAGCTCGGCCTCCAGCGTCGACTTTTACATCGACGTCCCGGTGGTCGGGGCAGAGGGACCAGTGAGACCGGCCATCAGTGCCCGCTGCTGCTCCATGAAGGCAGCCATGCTGCTCTCCAGGGCCGCCAACATGAGACCAAGCTCAGAAGGCCCTGCAGCTCCCAGCTCAGGTCCCGACGTCATTGGACTTGAAGGACTAGAAAGGGGGGCTGTTACTTCTGGAGAGAAATCTGAAATTGTGAGTATATACTTCTGGGAATATTTCTGAAAGGAATTTTTTTCTTTTAAAGCTAATTAATCTGTGAACCCACTATTTTTTGTTAAATCAGTCAGGGCCTAGTAGCAACAGTTTAAGATTCAATTTAAAACACAGAAGAGAACTTTCTGGTTACCTTTCATACCCAGTAGAGAGCTGTAGTTTAAATTTCATAGTCACTCAGGGCCTAGCATCAGCAAAGTACTTTTAGTTTCAATTTAAAACACAGAAGAGAGCTTCTGGTTAACTTTAGAATCCAGCAGAGAGCTTGCAGTTTAAATTTCATAGTCACTCAGGGCCTAGCATCAGCAAAGAGCTCGATGCCCTCCAGTATGACTCTCCCCTTACAGTGTCACAGCAGGACATGCTAGGGAGATAAAGTTCCTAGATGAAATAAATGACTGCTTCTTGGAGCAGCTGGTTCATGAACCGACCAGAGGGGAAGCCATATTAGACCTAGTCCTTAGTGGAACACCAGATCTAGTGCAAGAGATAAGGGTGTTGGGGCCACTTGGCAATAGTGATCATAGCATGATCGCCTTTGATTTAATTAGTGGAGGAGGGATAGTAAGGAAATCCACAGTACTACCTTTTAACTTTCGAAAGGGAGACTATGATAAAATGAGGAAAATAGTTAAGAAAAAACTAAAAGGAGCAGTTGCAAAGGTTAAAGACGTACATCACGCTTGGGTGTTGTTGAAAAATACTATCTTGGAAGCCCAGACCAGCTGTATTCCACGCTTTAAGAAAAGTGGAAGGAAGTCCAAAAAACTGCCAGCATGGTTTAAAGGTGAGGTCAGAGAGGCTGTTGTTGCCAAAAAAGCATCTTTCAGGAAATGGAAAAAAGAGCCAAACGACGAAACCTGGAAACAGCACAAGCACTGGCAAGTCAAATGCAAGGCATTGATAAGGCAGGCAAAGAGAGAATTTGAGAAGAAGTTTGCTGTGGAAGCAAAAACGCGAAATAAAGACCTTTTCAAGTACATTCGTAGCAAAAAACCTGTGAGAGAGTCAGTTGGTCCATTAGATGATAAAGGGGTTAAAGGAGCACTAAGAGGTGACAAGGCGATAGCGGAAAGACTGAATGAATTCTTTGCTTCGGTCTTTACTGAGGAAGATGTAGGGATGTTACCCATGAGTGAAGTGGTATTTAAAGGTGCGAAAGAATTGAAGGAAATATCGATACATCGGGAAGATGTCTTACAACTATTAGATAAACTGAAGAGTAGCAAATCACCTGGGCCGGATGGTATACATCCAAGGGTGTTGAAAGAACTGAAATATGAGATTGCAGACCTGCTATCAGTAATCTGTGAACTATCATTAAAATCATCTCTAATACCTGAAGATTGGAGGATCGCCAATGTAACACCAATTTTTAAAAAGAGTTCCAGGGGTGATCCGGGAAACTACAGACCGATGAGCCTGACGTCAGTACCAGGAAAAATGGTAGAAACCATCATAAAGAATAAAATTACTGCTTACCAAACCAAGATGGCGAACTGATGAGGTGTGTGGTCGGTGCGGCGTTTTTTTACTTCCCAGGTGCTTCCAGCGTTGTCTGGACCTTTGGATTCCTATTCTGTACCCGTGCCGAGGCAGCTAACTTTAACAGGGGACGGAAGCCCGGCTTTGCAACTGCCGGAGGTGGAGCCCTCGGTTCTTGCTTCGGGCAGTGATCTCTCTTCCCCTGGCTCAGCCCGGGCCTCGAAGGTGCCTCGTTCGGATATCGGCGTGGAGGGGAAGCTGGTGGAGGGGGTTGAGTCGTCGGACTCCCCTGGAGTGCAGCGCCTTCCTGAAGAAAGCAGAGGGGGTGCTGCTTCTTCCCCTGAGCAGCGTCAGAGGCTGGAGGTCGCAGGAGAGAGGCCAGATAGTGGTGTGGGCCCGATATTGGGGCCAACTACGTCCACCCCGTTGTCGGGCGGATTAACAGCAGTTGGAGCAGGAGAGTGTCTTCAGCCAGCGTCTAGGGAGTCCCCGGAGGTGGTGACGTTGGAAATGATATGGGCCGCGATTATGCAACTCCGTGAAGAAATGGTCCCACGAATTTCTGTGTTGGTGTCTCAGGTTACAAACAATGATTTGGCTATTCAAGAAAACACTGTCAAAATAACTAATTTACAGAAGGAGGTTGTAGAACTTCAGGGAACGTCCGTATGTTGTGGGAAAGATGTTGAAATGTTGCAGAAGAATGTTTTGTCAATGAGTGTTAAAATTGAGGCTTTGGAAAATATGTCTCAAGCTGCTAATGTCTGTGTGATTAATTTTCCTAGGTTACCTATGGTATCTGCAAGAGATATGTTTAGGAAATATTTAATAGAAATTTTGGGTGTTCCTCCTGAATCCCACCCCCCTATTGTAAAGATATACTATCTCCCTTCGGGGAAAAAGGTTGCTGCCGAGGGTGGGGAGATGGTTATGGGTTTGTCTAAAGTTGATGTTTTGAATGTAACTGCATTACTGGAATCCTCACAGGAGGACCAGGTTATGTCCTCTACCTTGTTGATTACGTTAGCTCTTCTCTCTGATAAAGAATGGCTTATGAAGTTATTTTTTAAAAAACGGAATGTTGCCTTTAAGGGATTACAGGTCCGTATGTTTCCTGACCTCTCCAGGGAGACTCAGAGACGACGGCGGGACTTTCTCCTCCTTCGTCCTGGGGTTCAGCAATTGGGGGGGCTCTTTTTTCTAAAATTTCCATGTAAATGTCTGATTAAGTATCAGTCTGATTCCTATGTTTTTTTTGAGCCCTCACAATTGCTGGACTTCATTAATGCCCGTCATTAAGGGGTAATGGGTATCTTCCCATCTTCTGCTGTTTGAGTATGGGTTTCTAGCTGCTTTTCACACCTCTATTTCCTATTGGAATTTGGGTTAAATTTTGTTTTTCCTTTTTCCTCTTGGTATCCTCCTATTGAGGGCTAGAGTGAGTTGTGTACTTGATATAATTTCCTCATTTGTTATTGCCGGGACTATTTAGTCTGTAATATTGTTTGCTTGTACCCTTCTCAATTTCCGTTTCAAGATGTATTCTTGAATGTATGTATAAACTAATAAATATAAAATTAAAAAAAAAAAGAATAAAATTACTCAGCATGTAGATAGTCACAACCTAATGGGAGACAGCCAACATGGCTTTAGACAAGGAAGATCTTGTCTTACTAATCTGTTATGTTTTTTTGAAGGAGTGAATAAACAGGTGGACAAAGGTGAGTCGGTTGATATTGTGTATCTGGACTTTCAGAAAGCCTTTGACAAGGTCCCTCATGAGAGACGTTTGGCAAAACTAAAGAGTCATGGGATAGGAGGCAGTGTACTATTGTGGATCAGGAACTGGTTAAAAGATAGAAAGCAGAGGGTAGGGCTAAATGGCCAATTTTCCCAATGGAGAAAGGTGAATAGTGGTGTACCCCAGGGATCTGTGCTGGGTCCGCTGCTTTTTGACATATTCATAAATGACCTGGAAAGTGGAATATAACGAGTGAGGTTATCAAATTTGCAGATGACACAAAGCTATTTAAAGTTGTTAAAACCCAAGAGGATTGTGAAAAATTGTAAGAGGATCTTGATAAATTGGAAGACTGGGCATCAAAATGGCAGATGAAATTTAATGTGGACAAGTGCAAGGTTATGCACCTAGGGAAGAACAACCCAAACTATGGTTACACAATGCAAGGTTCCACATTAGGAACCACCACCCAGGAAAAAGATTTAGGTGTCATTGTGGATACCATGTTAAAACCCTCGGCCCAGTGTGCAGCGGCGGCCAAGAGAGCAAATAGAATGCTAGGTATGATAAGGAAAGGAATGGAAAATAAAACAAAAGATATTATAATGCCTCTATATCGTTCCATGGTGAGACCGCACCTTGAATATTGTGTGCAATTCTGGTCGCCGTATCTTAAAAAGGATATAGCGATTTTAGAAAAGGTTCAGAGAAGAGCCACCAAAATGGTAAAGGGGATGGAAGGATACTCCTATGAAGAAAGGCTAAAAAGGTTAGGGCTCTTTAACCTGGAAAAGAGACGGCTGAGGGGAGATATGATAGAAGTCTATAAATTAATGAACGGAGTGGAACGGGTAAACGTAGATCGATTGTTTACGTTATCAGAATATAGAAAGACTAGGAGACATGCAATGAAGCTACAGGGTAAACTATTTAAGACTAATAAAAGAAAATATTTTTTCACTCAACGTGTAATCAAACTCTGGAATTTGTTACCGGAAGATGTAGTAAAGGCTGTTAGTGTAGCTGGGTTTAAAAAAGGTTTGGACAAGTTCCTGGAGGAAAGGTCCATAAACCATTATTAAGAAGTGACAGAAGATTTCAATGCTTGACCCAGTACAAGCATTGTGGAACTTGTGTCTCTTGGGGAAACTGCTAGGTACATATGACCTAGATTGGCCACTGTTGGAAACAGAATACTGGGCTTGATGGACCTTGGTCTGACCCAGTATGGCATATCTTATGTTCTTATGTTCATGGCTTGAACAGGAGAGAGCTTTATTGGTACCTAGAGGTCAACCTACATGTGTTTTGGTACCTCTAGGTACCAATAAAGCTCTCTCCTGTTCAAGATGTGGAGTGACCTGCTCTTGTGTCTGTTAGGGGAACCACCCCACCTGCAGTCCTATGTGTTCATCTACTGTGTGCATACATGGGCTTCGGCGGTGCTAACCATGCAGACCCCCTGGGACTGATATTCGTCAGTGGCTTGCATGTTGTCTGCCTTACTCACGATTCAGCTCTTTCTGTGTGCGTGTATTTTCCTGCGCCTATTGCAGCCTTCACCGCTTAACTGAATATCGGGCCCTGTATTCTTTTTAAATGTCTTTGTAGTGTTCATTATGCTCTATATACTGAGTTTGCAAAAGAACTATTTAGGTTATTATGTCAATATGCCTCCACCCATGCATTCTGCTCTGGTCAGCTAACACTTTTGGATGTTTCTTATGTCCATGTGATATGAAAAGCTGTACTCACACTAGAATGTTTTGTAATGTAGGGCTCATTAGTTGGAACACTATTCCACTTTCTTTACGACAAAAACATAATTTGTCCTTTCACAGATTTTTGAAAACGTACTTGTTTTGATGCAGATATAAGAACAAGAGATATTTTATGTAACAGATTTTTTAATACTGTTTTATCATTTCAGCCAAAGCTGTTTACATTGTAACTTAAACTTGCTAATGTACACAAGGAGTGCTGGTGGGAACTGAATGTTGGTCTTCTGGCTCTCAAGCCAGTACTCTAACCATTAGGCTACTCCTCCATGCAGTACTGGCTCAGATTGAGGTCCATCAAGCCCAGTGTCCTGTTTCCAACAGTAGCCAATCCAGGTCAAAAGTACCTGTCAGATTCCCAAAAAGGGACACAGAATCGACATTGCTTATCCCAGGGTAAGCAGTGGATTTCCCTGGTCCTCTTTAATAATAGTTTATGGACTCTTCCTCGAAGAACTTGTCCAAACCTTTTTTAAACCCAGCTAAATTAACAGCTTTTACTACAGTCGTCATATATATATTTGTATATGTTTCTCTACTATTGTTTTGTAGTGTACTTTTATGTACGTGAATTGTAACTCACCTAGTAATTGTCAGATAGGCAAGAGATTAAATATAATAAATGAAATGAAATGGATTGATTTTAAATAAATAATAGAGAAACAAACTTGGGGGGAAGGAGGCAGTGTGTGCAGGTATATGCATGGATGTGTGCATTGTGATGGAGCTGAAGCCATTGAAGCAATGGATGTAGAAAAAAACTCTTTCTTATGAAGCAACTGAGTTACAGAGGGTGCAATTACCTAGACGTGCAGCTAGAGGGAGCAGGCACGAGGCTGCAGAAGTTAAGCTGACACACCCAGGTTGTAGCAATGCAGAACCTAATCAAAGGCACCTGGGTAGAAAGCCAGGAAACTCAATTGGAGAACGCCTTTTTAAGCAGTGCTCACAAGGAAGCAGAGAGAGAGGATCTAAGAAGGAACCCGAGGGAGGACCTTTGAGAGAGAGAGAGAGAGAAAGAGAAAGGATCTTTGAAGGAAGGACCTGAGGAAGGAACCTCATACACTGCAAGGCAGAGAAGCTTGGATACATGGAAAAGCAGAGCTAAGTTCCAGGGAGAACAAGCCCAGCTTAGAAAGCTCCAGAAGCCAGTCTTCAAGGAAGACGGTGACAAAGGGAGAGTCTCTGGTGGAGAGAACACCAGCAGCAAACGCTACAGAGATCCAAGGTACAGTGCTACTTCATTTATTAAATGGATGCCAGGTCCTAGGAAGGCTGATAACCTAAAAAGCCATTCTAAGAAGAAACAAAGCTGGAGGAAGTTTTGCAACCCTGTACAGAGAGGTAGAGGGAAAAGCCCTAATGTTGTTGTTAAGTGCCGTCGAGTCGGAGTCGACTCATGGCGACCCTCTGGATAGCTATCCTAAATTGTGTTCGGTCTTCAGTCAGGCGGCTCATTGTTGACAGACTGGTACCCGTAGCTGCTGTTATTGTAGCAATCCATCTCATTGCTGGCCTTCCTCTTTTGCGTTGACCTTCTATCTTGCCAAGCATGATGTCTTTCTCTAATGATCTCTCTCTTCGCATGATGTGTCCGAAGTATGAAAGTCGAAGTCTTGTCATCTGAGCTTCTAAAGAAAGCTTAGGTATGATCTCTTCTAGTATCGACTGGTTTGTTCTTCGGGCAGTCCATGGTATACACAGTATTCGCCGCCAGCACCATAATTCAAAGGCATCAATTTTCTTCCTGTCTGTCTTTTTCACTGTCCAGCTTTCACATCCATATGATGTTATTGAAAATACCATGGCTTGAACAAGTCGAATCTTTGTATGGAGAGAGACATCTCTGCTCTTGAGAATCTTATCTAGGTCTTTCATAGCCATTCTGCCAAGAGCAATGCGTCGTCTGATTTCTTGACTGCTTGTTGCTTCTTTATTGATAGTTGATCCAAGTAGGTTAAAGTTGTTCACGATTTCAATTTCTTCTCCTTCAACGATGAACCTGTTGATTATGCCAGTTGTCATGATCTTTGTCTTCTTTACATTAAGGTGCAGGCCCATTTTGAGACTATGTTCTTTGATTGTGAGAAGCAAATGTTTCAGATCATCTTCACTTTCAGCCAGTAATGTGGTATCATCAGCATAGCGAAGGTTGTTGATGAGTCTTCCACCAATCTTCACACCTCTGTTGTCTTCATACAGTCCTGCTTCTCTGATGATTTGTTCTGCATATAAATTAAACAGGTAGGGGGAAAGTATGCAGCCTTGTCTTACACCTTTGCTTATTTTAAACCATTCTGTTTCTCCTTGTTCCGTTCGAACTGTTGCTTCTTGATCAATGTACAGATTACGCAAGAGAACGATCAGGTGTTCTGGTATACCTATGCTTCTTAATGTGGCCCAGAGTTTCTCATGGTTTACACAGTCAAAAGCCTTGCTATAGTCGATAAAGCACAAATAGATATCCTTTTGGTATTCTTTAGTCTTTTCAAGGATCCATCTCACATCCGCAATGATGTCTCTCGTTCCTCGCCCTTTCCTGAACCCTGCTTGCACTTCAGGTAGTTCTTGTTCTAGGTATGGCTGTAGTCTCTTTTGAATAATCTTCAGTAGAATCTTGCTGGCATGTGGGATCAGAGCGATTGTGCGATAATTTCCACAGTCAGTTGGATCACCTTTCTTTAGTATTGGTATAAACACAGATCTTTTCCAGTCAGTTGGCCATGATGTTGTCTTCCATATTTCTTGGCAGAGCCTTGTAAGTACGGTAACAGCTGCATCAGATTGCTGCAATACTTCTATGGGAATGCTATCAATGCCTGGTGCTTTGTTCTTTGATAAGGCTTTCAATGCTGCTTCAACTTCTTCTTTCATCACCAATGGTTCCTGATCATAAGGTATAGGTTGAAACGGCTGTTGGTCCACTTGATCTTTATCATATAAAAACTCTGTATATTCCTTCCACCTTTTCTCGATCTTCTCAGCATCATTCAACATAGAACCTTGAGCATCTTGTAACATTCCAATTTGAGGCTGGAACTTTTTCTTTAACTCTCGCAGCTTTAGGAAAGCCGATCTTGTTCTTCCTCTAATAGTTTCTGCTTCTATTTCCTTGCAAGTGTCATTGTAGTACTTTTCCTTGTCCTGTCTTGCTGCACGTTGGAAATCTCTGTTGAGTTCTGCGATTGTCTTTCTTTCTCCTTTGGCTTTAGCTTCTCTGCGTTTCTGGGCAATTTTCAGAGTTTCTTCCGTCATCCATTTTGGCCGTTTTTGCTTTTTCACCTTTTGTAGAGACTTCTCGCTTTCTTCCAGCACAACCTTCTTGATGTCATTCCATAACTCTTCCGGAGCTCTGTCATTTGTATCTAAGGCAGCAAATCGATTTTGCAGGCAGTCTTTAAATTCCAGTGGTATATTCTCAAGGTCATATTTTGGTGCATTCATGAGTGGTTTGCTCTTTTTCAACTTTAGCTTGAGTTTGCATACTAGTAGTTGATGATCTGTACCACAGTCAGCTCCAGGTTTTGTCTTTGTTGATGTTACAGAGCTTTTCCATCGTTGACTTCCACAGATGTAGTCAATTTGATTTTTATACAATCCATTGGGTGAAGTCCATGTGTACAGTCGTCGCTTGTGTTGCTGAAAGAAGGTGTTTGAGATGAATAGATCATTGGTCTTGCAGAATTCTATCAATCTTTCTCCAGCTTCATTTCTGTTGCCAAGTCCATATTTTCCAACTACTTTGCCTTCTTCTTTGTTGCCAACTTTTGCGTTCCAGTCACCCATGACTATCAGGATATCCTGTTTGCATGTTCTGTCAATTTCAGCTTGTACTTGTTCATAGAACTCTTCAATTTCATTCTCTTCTGCAGCTGTTGTTGGGGCATATACTTGAATTATAGTTGTGTTGATAGGCAATCCTCGTAGACGAATAGAGATTAAGCGTTCGCTGACTGCATTGTATTTCATTACTGTTCTTGCAAGTTTCTTCTTTATTATAAATGCAACACCATTTCTTCTTTGTCTTTCATTTCCAGCATAGTAGACCATGTGATCATCTGATGCAAAGTGCCCGATGCCAGTCCATTTCAGTTCGCTGACACCCAACAGATCAAGTTGTACACGTTCCATTTCATTCTTGACCACTTCCAACTTCCCTTGGTTCATGCTTCGTACGTTCCATGTTCCAATGTGTAAGACATCTTTACAGCTTCTGACTCTCATTTCATGCGCAGCTACATCAGCAGTCAGACTTCCCGAAGGCTTTGATCCAACCACATCATAAATGCTGGCTTTACTCTGAAAAGTCTTCAGCTCTTCCCCAGTAGCTAGTTGAGTGCCTTCCGACCTGGGAGTCTCATCTTCCAGCACCATAGCACAATTTGTTTTGTTGTAACTATCCATTGGGTTTTCATGGCAAGATACAGAAGTAGATTGCCGGGCCTTCCTTCCGCGCAGTTTAAGTTTGGTGTTGTTGCCGTTGTCACAGAAATGTGATCCTCCGCCGTCAACACTATCCCATTCTGCTGCTGCCCAGATGGGTGGTTTGTCTTCGTCTGGCACCTCAGCTGAGACCTGTCCATCTTGGGAGACCCTGCCAGTAGTTAAACTACCGATAGTTTAGCTCTCAGCATCACTGATGCACACAAGCCCTCACAGCACGACAAGCTGCAAACCAAGTGAGAGCCCTAATAATTATTTGCTAAACCCAGGCCAGCAAGGCTGGAAAGTGGGGGAAAGAAATACTGAACTGCAACCTGTGTTAACCAGGGAAAGCTCAGGATTAGAAGACACCACGAGTGAGCTAGAACCCATGCAAATTGAGTTTGCAGAACCAGAACCGTTGATGCTTGAACCAATGGACTGTTCTCTGTGTATTACCGAGAGCCTGGAATCTCTTACCGAGATATAACAGCAGCACATGTTTTAAAGTACCTTTTGCTTCTGTTAACACTGAAGGAAGAAGTTTTGTCTTTTTTTTCTTGCTGTTTGAGAAACTTGCTTGGATACAGAGAACTGTGAAGCATTTGTAACAGGTGCTGACCTTTTGTAAATATTCTTGGCACTAAACCTGAAGTAAGGTAATTCTACTTTGTTTCCTGAAGAACCTTTTGCGTAACAAGGGAATAAAAACCTTTTTGTTTCACCCTGCTCAAGGCTCACATCTCTATTTTCTTGTGAAGAGGGACTACAAGAACCAGAATGCACTTGGTCTAAAAGTTTTTCTTTCTTCAACAAAATTAAAATGTCCACCCTGACCCTTTGGCACACTGCCACTAGGAGGGGCTGTGACAGCATGCAGGTATATGTATATTTGTATGTATATGTGTGAGTTCATTTCTGTGCATAAATGTGTGTATGAACACATAAGCATTAACATTTTACGGCAGACCTAGAAATACAATTACAAAAAGATGAAATTAGGGCTTACCTGCTAATTGTCTTTCCTTGAGCTTTCTCCGGGCCAGTCCAGGTGAAGGTAGGGTTGTCAATCCCCTTTAGCAGCTGAGGACTGAAGACTTCAAGTTTTCTTGAGAGGTGAAGCCACTCCCCCTGAGGATAACCAGTCAGTCTCCTTCTGACAAAGCAGTTAACTAGAACAGAACTGAAAACACAAGGTTAACTCGATAAAACTGATAATCCTCTATAGTCCTTTGGAACGAGGAAGCATTAAAATAGTGCTTGTCTTTTTTTATTTTTTTAATTATATTAATTTCAAAAGTAGAATCGGCTGTCTTCGAGAAAGAATCATAGAAGCCCCAGCATCCCCTCTCATACGAACACCATGATACAGCTATTATTCTTACGCTTACGCAGAGGCATCCGACAAACGAAAAGGGTGGGACCCTGGACTGGCCCGGAGAATGCTCAAGGAAAGACAATTAGCAGGTAAGCCCTAATTTTATCTTCCTTATCGCTTCTCCGGGCCAGTCCAGGGAAAGGTAGGGCAGTACCAAAGTAGTACCTAAAACCGGGAGGGACCCGCCAGCCCTGCGATAAGAGCCGACGCCCCCACTTTCGCATCCTCCCTGGCTTGAACATTCAAACGGTAATGCTTCGTAAACGTATGCAAAGAAGACCACGTTGCTGCTCTGCAGATATCCACCGGAGGAACAAAAGCAAATTCCGCCCAGGAAGCCGCTTGAGCTCGAATGGAATAAGCTTTCAGACCAACTGGCGGAGATCACCCTCTGGCATTGTAATCCGCCACAATAGCGCAGCGAACCCAACGAGCAATCGTGGACTTCGACGCCGCCTGACCTTTATTGGGTCCAGCATACTGGACAAACAGCCAGTCGGTTTTCCGAAAAGGCTTCGAGACCCTAAGGTACGCCTTTAAAACACGCCCAAGATCCAATTTCCGGAGAGCACGGTCCATTGGAGAATCTGATAAATCCGAAAAAACGGGCAAGGCCACTGATTGATTAACATGAAAAACGGACAGTACCTTAGGCAAAAAAGAAGGCACCGTCAGCAGCAAAACCCGTTCCGGTAGAAATTGAAGATAAGGTTCTTGGCAAGACAAGGCCTGTAACTCTGAAATGCGTTGCGCTGAACATAAGGCCACCAGAAATTCATTTTTCCAGGAACACTCACGGAGAGCCCGCGAGGACAGGGATGCTAACGATGACCGGGAAAACGCCTCCAAAACTACATTCAAATCCCAGGGAGGCACGATTTGGCGCACTGGGGGACGGATAATTTTTGCCGCTCTAAAAAAATCGTTGCACATCCGGGTGCGTCGAAAGACGGCGATTTTGTACGGACCCTCGAAAACACGCGAGCGCTGCCACATGAACCTTAAGGGTACTAAGTGCTAAACCTTTCTCCAACCCGCTCTGGAGAAACAAAAGCAATTGGGGTAAGTTGGAAGACAGAGGAATAACGTTGCGCCGTTCACACCAATCTTCGAAAAGTCGCCACACCCGTACATACGCCAGAGAAGTCCCTGGCCTTTTAGACTGAAGTAAGGTGTCCACAACTGAGCTCGCGTAACCCTTGGGTCTTAAGCGAGCCCTCTCAAGAGCCAAGCCGTAAGTAAGAAGCGATCCACCTGCGGCATTAGCACCGGTCCCTGATGCAACAGATTGACGCGGACCGGAAGACGCCAAGGCGGAGCTATCAGGAGCCGAACCAGATCGGCATACCAGGGACGCCGAGGCCAATCCGGCGCAATGAGAATCACTGTACCCCGGTGTCCCGCTACGCGTTGTATAACTCGACTCAACATCGGCCAAGGAGGGAACACATACAAGAGAGCATCCCGCGGCCACGGCTGAACCAGAGCATCGAGACCCTCTGACATGCGCTCCCTGCGCCTGCTGAAAAAATGGCTTGCCTTGGCGTTGCTGCAAGTAGCCATAAGATCCATCACTGGCTGTCCCCAACGCAAGGTGAGGTTGTGAAAAATTGCCACATTCAACTCCCACTCTCCGGGATCGAGCACATTGCGACTGAGATAATCGGCCTGCACGTTCTCTTTGCCAGCCACGTGCGCCGCTGACAATGCTAGAAGATGGCTCTCTGCCCAAGCCATCAATTCCTGACATTCGGCGATGAGTGAGAGACTCTTGGTCCCCCCCTGTCGATTGATATATGCAACCGTTACTGCGTTGTCGGAGAATATCCGGACCGCAGTCCCTTTGAGCAAGTTCGCGAAATGCTGCAGGGCAAGTCGAGCTGCGCGAAGCTCTAGTCGGTTGATCGACCACGAGCTCTCCTCCGGGGACCAAGATCCTTGAGTGATTTGCGACTGACAATAATCCCCCCAGCCCGTGAGACTGGCGTCCGTGGTGACTAATACCCATGACAGCTCCTGTAAGGGAATTCCCGCTCTCAGATGTCCCGGAACTAACCAACAGTCTAGATGGTGACGCACAAGTTCCGGGCAGACCAGGCGCTGCGAGAGAGGGTGAAGCTGCGGCGACCATCGGGAAAGCAACGCTTGTTGTAAGGGTCGCATGTGAGCCTTGGCCCACGGAACGAGATCCAACGCCGCCGCCATGGAGCCTAAGAGCTGCAAGTACGTCCACGCCGACGGAGCTGACAGTCTCAAAAACGCTTGCACCTGTTGCAAAAGCTTGTGCACTCGGAGCTCAGGCAAAAAGACCGCCCCTCGATCCGTGTCGAAGAAGGCCCCGAGATAAGTCAGTTGCCTCATTGGCTGTAATTGACTTTTGGCATGATTGATTACCCAACCGAGTTGCTCCAGAAGCTGTACAACTCGAGCTGTCGCCGTCACTGAGGCCAAATGAGAATCGGCCCTGATTAACCAATCGTCGAGATATGGATGAACACGGATACCTTCCTTTCGCAGCGCCGCTGCAACCACCACCATGAGCTTCGTGAAAGTCCGCGGAGCCGTGGTGAGTCTGAATGGCAACGCTCGAAACTGGAAGTGACCCATGGGAAGGGCAAAACGCAAAAATTGTTGATGAGACTGTCTGATGGGAATGTGAAGATAGGCTTCCGTGAGATCTATGGACGAGAGAAACTCTCCCGGCCGTACCGCCCGAATCACGGTACGCAACGTTTCCATGCGAAAATGAGGAACCCGCAAAGTACGGTTGACGCCTTTGAGATCTAGCATGGGCCGAAAAGAACCTTTCTTTTTGGGAACTACAAAATAGATCGAGTATCGACCGCAACCGAATTGGTCTCGAGGGACGGGAACTATCGCCCGCAGCTGCAGGAGGCGAAAAAGCGTGTCTGAGATGGCCTGCCACTTCAGACCGGGCGCACAGGGAGACATTACAAAGGTGGGCGGCAAAGGGCAGACGAAGTCCAGCGCATATCCCTTTTGAATTATCTCTAACACCCACTTGTCTGCAGTGATTGCGGTCCAGGCTGCAAGAAAGTCCTGCAGGCGCCCTCCTACAGGCACCGACACCTGGACCAACATACCTTCATTGCGTTTTTTTAACTGAGGGCTGAGACGCACTGAAGTAAGTTCTGCCAAAACCTCTGGCTCCTTGAAAGGACTGTCCGCGAAAACCGGAACGGCCCCTGGAATAGGGAGCAAAGCGCGCCCCTCGGAATCTAAGGGAGTCCCGACCGGAGCCTCGGAGACCACCAGCACCTCTCACCGGCTTAGGCCTATCCTCTGGCAAACGCCCTCCTTTAGAATCTCCTAGATCCTTAACAATCTTCTCTAACGCCTCTCCAAAAAGCAATTTCCCTTTATAGGGCAATTTGCTCAGCCGCAACTTAGAGGAAACATCCGCTGACCAGTTACGCAACCACAGAAAACACCTGGCAGCGACTAGGGAGGCCATGGTCTTGGCGGCAATCCGCAGCAAATCATAAAAGGCATCAGCCATATAAGCCGCGGCCGACTCCAACTTCGCAGTTTCTGTCCCAACTACCGAAGTGGTATCCCCCGAAACGTCTCCCTGCAGCCATCGAATGGACGCTCTAGAAACATACGCTCCACAAACCGCAGCCTGCAGTGCCAAAGCGCTAGAATCAAACGCCTGCTTGAGAAGAATTTCCAATTTTCGATCCTGGAGGTCCTTAAGCGCCGCCGCCCCTTCCACAGGGATGGTAGTCTTTTTGGTCACTGCGGACACAATCGCATCCACCCTTGGCATGCGTAATAAATCCTTTTCCTCCTGCGGCACGGGGTAAAGGCGAGCCAAGGCGCGGGCTCCACGGAGCGTAGCCTCCGGACACTCCCATTCAGATTCAATCATCTGCTTTATCACCCGATGCATTGGAAAACAGCGTTGTTCCGCCTTAAAACCCTGCAACAACGGATCCTCTAAAGGTTCCGGAGACGCAGAAGGAAGAAGCAGATGCAACGCAGACAAGGATTGGGAGATGAGAGCCGCAAGCTCTTCCTTACGAAAGACCCGAAAGATATTAGGATCCTCTCCGGGTGCAATCTCACCTTCTTCGAGCTCCTCTGTATCTAGATCCAAGCCTGCGTCAGCAAGAAGCTCTGTTTCCCCCTGACCCAGGGGTACAGAGGGCTGAGAAGCAAAAGGATCCAAAGGATCTCTTAGTATCTCCTTTGATATAGAAGGACCCTCTCCAGGATCCTCTGGTGCTGGAAAATTAAGCAGAACTGACACAGAGCTTGGAGGTGCTGTTATAGGCTCAGGCTGTGAAGATTTAAGCAAAAAAGCTTTGTGCATCGCCAGAATAAATTCTGGCGAAAAAAACAACGTTATTCCTTCCTGAGCCTCAGATAGGGACCGCGACTGCTTTTCTGGCTGAGATACTGCTTTAGGGGATTTAGCCTTCCGTTTAGCAGGCCGGTGCTGCTCCGCGGGCGAAATGACCGGCGCATCTAAAATGGCCGCTTTTCCCGCCTTTTCTGCGGGCAAAGACGGCTTCTCCACTTGAGAGGCCTGCTTTTCTGCCATGATGCCCCCTCGCACAACGGAGCCTTTAGTATGGAAAAGCTCTTCTTCCTGCCGTGCTACGGCTCCGAAAAATGAGCAGCCGCTCGTGCCGACCGCGACGTGAAACGGCCGCCGCACAGCTACACTACCGAATTGAACAGACTCTCCGGATTAAACAGAAAGAAATAATGGAGGACCGCAATTTCGTCCCGCTGCTAGCGGGACGTGCCCAAGTCCGGCTGTGTCCACGGCAGAGGCAACTACTGGGGCTCCCAGGTTCAATCTGCCAAGAGAGACGGAGGCGGTGAAAGAGGCAGGCTCTACCTCACACCGCAGCAGTATCAGGCGCTCAACGTCTCTAACGTCTCAGAATAACTAGGGAACTGAGACAGATTCGGAGGACTATAGAAAAAAATCAGCTCTGCCAGAGCCAACTTGTACCTCCTGAAAGAAAAAGAACTGAAAACAAGCACTAGGTATGCACAGTAGGGAGAAAGATAGAATCGATCCTCTTCAGCTGCTGAGGACTGAAAGACTGACTGATTATCCTCAGGGGGAGTGGCTTCACCTCTCAAGAAAACTTGAAGTCTTCAGTCCTCAGCTGCTAAAGGGGATTGACAACCCTACCTTTCCCTGGACTGGCCCGGAGAAGCGATAAGGAATTTATGCTATGTAATCAAAATGTATTTATTTATTTAGACAGATTTTGTATACCACCTTATCTTTCAATCAAGGTGGTCACCTTTTCAATACCTTTTCAAGAGGATTTTTCTTGAAAAAAAAAAGATTAGCTGGCTCTTGTTTCCCCCAGGAAAAAAAAAGTACAAATAAGCCTGACCAAAGTCTTTCATAAGTCATGCTCTGGAAATGTAATACACAGAGTAATTTTAAACACACTAGCAGCGCTGCACTCAGAGCTTTCAGCTAAGTGCAGGATGATTTAAATGCCATTCATACACATAGTTCTAGAAATCTGGCGCACTACAGTAGTGCTCTCCTGGTAAATTATGGCTTTTGCACATCAGAATGTAGCATTGCAATGCTAAATGGATGGATATATCATATGATGTGGCACTCCTGTGGTAATATTATGGATTTAGCAGACAGATATTTTGGTATTCCCAGAGTCAAGACAGGAAAAATATTTAGAAAACCTGGGTGCCAGTCAAAAGCTCTAGATGGGAAACTCTTTTTTTTATTTGTTTAGAATTTAATTTTAGTTTTTCATTTTGCTTTTTTGTTTGCTTTAGGTTCATGTATATTTTTTTTTTGGTTCATTACTGGGCAGGGAATTTTTTTTTATTTGGTGGGGTTTGAGATTTTTGCTCTGTTTTTGTTTCTTTTTGTTTTCTTCCCCTTTCCTCCTCTCCCCTCAAGCATTTTTCTGGTCTCCCCTACTTTGTACAGGTTGGCAACAAGGGCTGCTGATTGGCTTCCCCCATTCTGTACCAGATAGACATCGGGGCACCTATAGCTGTGGCTACCTATCCCACTCTGTGTGGGCTTTTTTTATATTACAATGGCAAAACATGTAAAACTGTCTTACCAATAAAGTGATCTGTTCTGGATACCAGCAAATTTTAAGTTTTAGTCAACCAGGCACCTGAGTTTTTCCAACCCTGTCTATAGTATGACTATGATTAATTTTATTGATATATGGCAACAGTGCATGCAGTCTATGCAGTTTACAATAATAGTGATAGTAATGATTTAGATTTGAATATTGCTATGAGTTGGATATAGTTTGGCATTCATCCAACAGCAAAATGCAGCCAAATAAGAACTCAAGGGGGTTCAAATTCTTCCCAGGCACTTTACCCTCACTGCCTCTCTTCAGCTATGAAATCAGATCATTATATACCATTAGAAAATTACAGTTGAGTTTATGATCAAAATAAAATGTATTTCATTTTAAAAAGATGGTAGCAGAACCATACTCCCAGCTCTGAAGCTGCGTTACTCAGGCAAATGAGATCCCCCAAGTACATCAGTGTTCCATGGCCAGAAGAAACAGCTTATCAATGGCATTCAACCCCATAAGAGTTATATCCTGCCACAGCCACCTGGGAATGTTATGTATCTGACAGAGCCAGTCCTTTCATACATAAAATATATATTCCAATGCACAGACTGATAGAATTACATATTTTGACAGTGCATTCTGTTATCAGGAATTCATGGACAAGGGCTTCACAGCACTTCTGATTTTAGTACACAAAATATACCTCTTTCAAACAAAAAGAAATCCACTTAGTGCACTATTGAATGCTTTCCTTATAATTTAAGAAACAAGAATAATCAGTGACATATCACCTCTATGGGAATTTAATTCTTAAGGCATTTCTCAGATAGCCTGAGCAAACACAGTTGCCCAAAGATCCAAGTTCTGCAGGAAGACTTCATGCCAGTCTTAAGTTTTGGATCCTTCCTACTGATATATTTTGCTGCCTGTAAAGCAGAGTTCCTTACCTGTAACAGGTGGTCTCTGGGAAAAGCAGGAATAAGTCTTCACATATGGGTACGTCGGCACTGACGGAGCCTGCGCGGGAACGCTCCCCAGCATCCAAAAAAGAACGCTTTTGGGAGCATCCCACACTCATGCGCGCTGCCTTCCCGCCATTCTACTTCCCTCACAACAGTTGAGTTTGTAGCTGAGATCGAAGGAGGGAAGTACACAAATTAGAAGAGAGAAAGAAAGAGAGAACAACTCCTAGGGGAGGTGGGTGGGTTGTGAAGACTTTTCCTGCTGTTCCCAGAGATCACCTTTGACAGGTAAGTAACTGTGCTATCTCCAGGAACAAGCAGGAATGAGTCTTCACATATGGGGACTCCCAAGCTAAAGATGCCTGTAGAGGCCCAGCATGTTGCAAATCTAATGGATGAGCCATGCTTCCTCCCGAGGACCTCCGGCATCCAAAGGGATGGAGGGTAGGAGTTGAACTAACAGTGTAAAAGGGGGTGCTGTGGAACAGCTGGATTAAACAAGGTATCCGAAAAGGTGTCCTTGTGTAGAAATAACTGTTAGTAAGGGATAGGAGTCCCAATTCTTGAAAAAGGATTTTATCCAAAGATTGCAAAGCTACACATATGGGGAGGTTAATATGGGTCTGTTGTAAGAACCATCACATTGTCCTCATATGGAGTTCCCTTACTGTGAAGAGTAAAGGAAATACAATTTGCAATACAGATGGAGAAAAGAAATATTAATGTCTAGAACTAACCCCAGGGGAACTGGGGAGTTCTATAAGAAGTTGGGACCTTGGAGAGAAGCTAAGCTTCCGAATAGACCAAGTCTGAAAAAAAAATTCTGACCCTAGAGAGGGATGCTGTCTAGGGAAAGAAAGAAAAGACAAAAACTGACTGGTCTGGATCAAAAAGTTACAAGACCTTTACAGAAAAAAAGGATGGGTTTCTTGAACCCCGTTAACCAGACGAAAAATTGTACTGGGCAGTTTAGCCCCCAATTTCTGAAGATCAGTGACGTGTGGCGCATAAGTGATGGCACGTAGGCTAACAACTGCACATAGAGAGCTTCAGATATAAGGTAACCTGATTCAAGCAGAAAAAAGGTTAGGTTAAAAGAAGGTGTTTCCTAATTTTACCAGATAAATTGGATGTCCATTTAAGAATACCATAGTATGCTGAAAGCATTGATATGGACAGTGACAATTTTTCAAGGTCAGATTGTATAAAGTGATCCGACTAACAACTAGAAGGGCCACAGCCCTCTTGAGGAAGGTCAGTGAGTTCATATTAATGAATTAGTGTAAGAATCATGTGCAAGGTTACATGGAAACCAGCAGGATGCTTCTTACTTGTGACAAAAAGTCTAAGGGGCTTGTTTACAAAGCTGCGGTAGCGGTTCGCGATCGTTATCGGAGCCGCGACCCCATTGATTTCAATGGGGCCGCGGCTCCGATAATGACCGCGAACCGCTACCGCGGCTTTGTAAACAAGCCCCTAAGTCTTAAAAAGACTAGTCCTCAGATGACCAGGTCTTGAGACGTACATGAAGGAGTGCAAAGGAGATCCTAGGATAAAGGATCTGGGTCCTTCTATAACTTCAGAAAAAGTTGGAAGAAAGGAACGCAACATAAGGAAATACCATGCTTGCCTCCTTTTGAGGGCAGTATGAGTATTATGCGTTCTTTGCTTATTATTGACTTCAATGAGGTATTGGAAAGTAGAAAAAATTGCAATAGATAAAGATCAAGTGCAATGATTAGGAATGCATCCCTGTTGTAGAAGTACTTTTGAAGACATAGAACAACCCAGGGAGTGGTGCCATTCCTTAACTTTCGAAGTCGTCTAGGCCCTGGTTCCTTTTCCTTAAAAGAATTTTAAGGAAGATAACAAAAAATAGGAACCAACAGGCATATGCGCATGACTGGGTAGAGGCCACCAGTTACAGGTTCTTTAACCGCCTGGACGTTACCTGCCAGGAGCGGACTCTGATGCTCTCTGACAAAGGCCCATAATTGCAAAGCTTCCTTGCATGGTTGCAGAGAGCATGTTGTAGGTTGCTTATGAGAGCCCTGGCTGTTAGATAGCCAGTGTGCAACCTAATCAATTCTGAAAATATAGAATTGAATATAGCTCAAGATAGTAGACAGGGTTTCTGTCTTAGAACGATAAGTGTACAAGAGGATTTTGAAAATGTATTTCGGAGCCATCTGTTATAAGGACAGCAGAAAAAGGACTAACAGACATGATTAGGAATGGTAATACTAAATTCCTGTCTGATAAGCTGTCATAAAAAGAATATTCGAGGGGTCAACTCAAAACTACGCAGGTAGCGTGGAAGAGGTAGAAACCCATGTGAGCTATCTGTTTAAGAAGCTCATATAACCCACTTGGTGGGTTATTTCCATTATGGAGGGTTTTAGAAGCCGTCTGAGTTGACTATGCTCAAATGGATAGAATAATTTGGTGGTAGTTTTCAGAATGCTGTTTTGCATCCTGTAAAAACCCCAGTGCAGAAGGACCCAAAAGGGAAAAAAACTCTGTATTGGAAGATTTACTGGAGTAGGAACTCCTATAGCTTCAGGAGAAGCTCTCCAGTTGAATAATATTCCTGTTAGAGACTGGATGTCCAGACTAACGGATAGAAAGTAATACAGAGTTGAAAAAACTTACTATATAGTAAGTATTATCGTTAAAGTCTTCTGCAACTAAGGTCAAACAGATGAAGTAGTGCTCCATCCTGATAAGTTTCTTGATTTTTCTTCCAAAAAAAATTTTTTTTTTTTTAAAATAAGGAAGTAGAAACTGGTGACCTGTAGGCATGAGATATCTCCGTAACTCTTGACTAGAAGAGTGGACTTCTGTTGAAGAAGAGATTCATGCCTAGAATTTAGTCAGTGTTGTCTCATCAAGAATGAGATCTAACCAGAATGACTCTTTCAATAGAAAGATAAGTCTACAGGTTGTGAACCTCATACAGGAAGGAAAAGAATTCAGAAACCCTGAATTATTGGGTTTGCTGAGCCTGTTGAGGTTTCTGTTTCCTTAGCCTGGTTTGATGTTGTCCCTGTTGGGAAACATCTGTCTGAAAGGTAGAAGATGGAGAAAACTTTTTCCCCTTAGAAGAACAAAGTTTTTTAGAAGATTTACTATTGGCTGGGACAGAGGAAAGTCTTGACAATCCTCTGAGGGTAGGATTATCAGTATCTAACTGACTAGCCTGAAATAGACAATCCTTGTTGAAGAGATGTTCTCCAGTACAAGGACTATTCCACAGCTTTTCTTGTACCCATTTATCCAAGTCTGAAGCTTGGAGCCAGGCTATGCGTCGTGCTCCTATGGCTATAGCAGAAGATCTGCTGATAGATTCAAAAGAATCCAGGGAAGCACGATAAAGGAACGTAGAGATATCAAGAGCACGATTGACTAGTGATAAATAGTCTGCTCTTTTATGTTCCTAAAGGAAAGGGTTCAAAAGTTTTAAACTTTTTGTAACCTCTTCCAAAGAGGATCCCATATAGAAAATATATGAAATGATTCTTGCTGAAAGCATAGATGCTTGGAAGCATCGACGGCCAAAAGCATCTAAGGTCCTAGACTCATGACCTGGCGGATAAGAGGAGTGCTTTTTTGCACTCTTAACACGCCTCATTGCTGATTCTACTACTATAGAATGATGAGGGAGTTGAGTCTTTTGAAAACCTAGAGAAGGTGGCACTCTATAAATAGTGTCAATTCTCTTGGAATGTGGGGATACCGTTAAGGGAGTTTCCCACATTCTTAATAACAGATCCTGTAGGATCTGATGTAAAGGAAGCATGATTGCCTCCTCTGGAAACCAGGGAGATTGCAGAATTTCTGAATCCCTTGGTATAGACTCTTTCCCAGGTATAGAGATGGCAAGTATTCTTGCCATATCAAGCAGGAAAGCTTGAAAAGAGATCTCCTCCAAGAGGAACCCTCTGAAATGAGGAGTATAAGCTGGAACTGTTGAAAGTTCAGCTGCGGTACCGCTGGATGCATCACCGACATCAGGGTTAGAAGACCGGGAAAGATGAAGCATCGGATTCTCTTTAAAGAGATGTGTTCGGTACCCCTCAAAGTCGGTACCGAGATGAGTCGGTACCGAATCCTCCAGGCTAGATAGCGATTCCAGGCTCGACATCGAAGGAAGTGAGCCTGTAGAAGGAGGTATCTAAGGCATCGATGCCGGTACCGATGTCGATACCCGCATCTGCAGCGATGCCCAATCCGGCACTGGGAGTAACGCCAATGTCAGTACACGTACCGACACCGACACCGGTGCCAGCACCGATGCCGATACCGGCACCGATGCCGATACCGGTAGTCGAAGAACGGTCTGCAGTGACTCTAGCGGTACCGAAGTAGCTGAGAGATTCGCCAGACTACGTTTGATGGCGAGGAGTCTTTCATCCAACACCATAGCCGATGCCGGGGTATCGGTACCGCTCGAAGCGGTCCGGACCACTGAGCATGGCACAGGTGCATCCACAGAGGTAAAAACCTCGGGAGCAACCTGAGATCCTGATAATGCTTTGGAGACCGAAGACTCCCGCCGAGATTGAGCCATGGTGTCCTCGAGGGCAAGGCCAGAGGCATCTCGATGCTTAGAAAGAGATCTACCTCTCGAGGACTGGCTAGTCTTAACAGACTGTTTGGTTACCTGACCGTGGAAGGAAGAAGAGACTCTGACTGGTGACAGACATCATGGAGGATGTAGACCCGGTACCGAGTTGTGCTCGGTTCTGAAGAGCTCTTCTGTTTAAACTGCTACAAGAGAAACACTCTTTAGGACAATGGTCAGGACCTAAACAAGGCAGACACCAAAAATGAGTGTCTATTAACGTAGTTGTACTGCCACACTTTCCACATTTCTTAAAGATGGTGGCTGGCTTTTCCATAATGGAAAGGATAGAGGCCTAGTGGCCAAAAAGAGGTCAGACACTAAACCAGAAAAAATTCTTAGTGAAAAGAAGAAATTTTCCAAGAAAAAAGAAAAGCACCGGCGGTACCGGTGGGCGTCGAACAAAGGCAGGCGCGACCAGAAAAAAATAAAAATAAAAAAGATTAATTTTCTGCGGTGACAAGGACACGTCCTGTCGGCTCTGCGGAAAATGAAGAACTGTTGTGAGGGAAGTAGAATGTCAGGAAGGCAACGCGCATGCATGTGGGATGCTCCCAAAAGCGCTCTTTTTTGGACGCTGGGGAGCGTTCCCGCGCAGGCTCCGTCGGTACCGACGTACCCATATGTGAACACTCATTCCTGCTTGTTCCTGGAGATAGTGAATTTCAAATGGAAGAAGCAGAATTATAAATGCCACATTGTGTGAGGGAGAAGATCCTGAAATACCAAGTAGTGTAGTCAGAGACCAAGAAAACGTGGCTGAAAGATACAGAAATATTTTCCATCATATTGGGAGCCACAGGCTTGATAAAGAACTTCCAGTCACATCTTAACAAACTACCCATACATGTTACAAATTATGTACTCCAAAAGGAAGCTCTCTTTGGCACAATGCAAATACTACGGTGAGCATTAGCGGTAAATTTGAGAGACTGAGATCATACTCCACATACCCTGACTTAGGAGTGAGGTTCATGACTATCATGGTCAGGGCTGTACCTAGGGCTGTGTGAGTGGTGAGACCACTCAGGGTACAAGTACAGAAGGGCTCTGATATCAACCCTAGACATTCAGGAAGCTCAAAAAGAATGAGTTATTGCAAGTGGCTGGGGCGGAGGGGGGTGCCAGATTCGTTAGTCGCACAGGGCGCATTTCTAGCATGGTACGGTCCTGGTTATAGTATGTGCAAAACTAACCCACTTCGAGAATTTGCCCCATAGAGACATTAAAAAAAAATCCAGGAATACCCAAAAATCTCCTTCTGAAGACTTGATCACTTAGAAGCTCCATACAGAGGATCCATACAGCTCCTTACCCCTATGGTTCCTTTCCACACATCTCTGTATTAGTTTAATTCAGGACTTTCAATACCTGTCCAGGTGATACTACAACAAGCTGAATTTAAGGATACCCTCAATGAATATGCATAAGATAAATTTGCATATACTAGGTCCCCAGTGTATGCAAGTTTAAATGGAGTTTTGCACCCATCAATGTTCCTCCCTACAGAGAGCATAAGAATTAACATAAAAGTAGATAGGGCTGAACCATGTGCTACGGTCCCTCTGAGACCAACCACGGTGGTATAGACCAGGAATTGGCAGGGATGAATTGTGGCCAAAAATTGGCCCAGGCATAAGGATCCAGTCATAGCCCCTGTTCTCTCCTCAGTTTCTCTCTCCTTCCCCTTTCCCACTTAACCTTAATGATGCATCCTCTATTGTACCTGACTCCAGCTTTATTGCTTCATGCCCTGGCTTCATCACTGCCTGCAGTTAATGTAAACAAATTGCAGCAGCAGTACATTCTGAGTCTGCCCTCTAAAAGACGTGGACTGGCAGCTATTCCTATACTGCTGGTCTGCAAACACCACCTGTACCTTTAAAAAGACAAACTCAGAGAGGACCTATTGCTGCAGTTTGCTTACATAAGTGGCCCACCGAAGAATGCATGGTCCCCTGATAGGGCAATCCGTCTCTAGGTATTGGTTAGTGTGTCCACAAGAAGATTCTATGAGTTTCCTGGGAGAGATGGAGGAGGAAGTTGGGAGTGAGAGCAGAAGGGTATTATTTCCTGGATCTTTGAAGAGTTCTAGCATACCTTTTTGCGGCGTAAACACCATTCTACATTTAACTGTTCTATTCCACTCATTATTTTACTATGACTTCTGTCATATCTCCCCTCAGTCATCTTTTTTCAAGCTGAGGAGCCCTAACATTTTAAGCCTTTCCTCGTAAGGGAATCCTTCCATCCCCTTTATCATTTTGGTTGCTCTTCTTTGTAACTTTCCTAATTCTGCTATATTTTTTAGATATCGTGATGGGAACTGTACACAATATTCAAAGTGCGGTTGCACCATGGAGCAATACAGACATATTATAATATCCTTGGTTTTATTTGTCATTTCTTTCCTTATGATTCCTAGCATTTTATTTGTTTTCTTGGCTGCCGCTGCACATTGAGCAGAGGTATTATCCACAATGACGCCTAGATCCTTTTCCTGGGTGGTGATTCCTATTGTGGAACCTTGCATCTTGTAACTATAATTAGGGCTGTTCTTGCCTAAGTGCTAACTTTGCACTTGTCCACATTAAATTTCATTGCCATTTTAACACCCAGTCTCTCAAATTCTCAAGGTCCTCTTGCAATTTTTCACAATGTTCAGCGATTTAACAAATTTGAATAATTTTATGTCATCTGCAAATCTGATCACCTCACTCGTTCCCATTTCCAGGTCATTTATGAATATGTTAAAAAGCAGAAGACCCAGCACAGATCCCTGGGGGACTCCACTATTCACCTTTCTTCATTGAGAAAATTGGCCATGTAGCCCTACTCTCTGTTTTTCTATCTTTTAACCAGTTCACAATCCACAATAGGACACTGCTTTCTATTCCCATGACTATTTAATTTCCTCAAGAGTCTTATGAAGGACCTTGTCAAAGGCTTTCTAAAAATAGATACACTGGGGGTCATTCTGAAACACAAATAGGCCACCTAGACATGCAGGATGGAAGTTTTTCTTGCAAAAACATCTAGAACCATATTCTGAAACCATGCGGCCCTGCACATACATGGCACTAAAATGGGGAACTCAGAACATGGGTGGGAGGGGATGGAATGGGGGCATGGCAAGCTGTGGTGACATATAAAGCATTTTCAGGAAAGGCTCATGTACATCCTGAGTGCATCCTGCAGGATACACATGGGCCTGAGTATGCCAGTGGTAACATGGTCAGCATGGTCATACATTTAACATGAGGGGATATGAGACACATATGCTAATACTTAGAGAACATGGGCAATGGAGGGTTAAGTGGCTTGCCCAAGACCACAAGGAGCACCTGTGGGACTAGAGACCCCAGTCCTTCTGGCCCAAGGTTGCTGTTCTCTAGTGGGATTTGAACCCCCAACCTTCCAGCCTGAGGTAACTTGCCCCAACCACTAGGCCACTCCTCCCTTATGAATGCCTGTGACAAGTATGTATTGAACTGGTGTGTCTGCTGTCTGGGAGGGCAAAAGATGCAGTTATAAATAATAGAATGCACAGATGAGGGACGTTTGTAAGGTGAAATAACACTAAAAAAACACCCCCACAGAAATATATAGCACTGAAATAGTCTTTATTCTGGCAATGTTGACATTTGTTGATTGTGCTAAAGGGGCTATTCTAGGCTTCACTAACAATTCCTGTGTTAGGAGAAATGGAAATGTAGATGTAGGGATGGTATATGAGTTAGTATGGAGCAGAAAAGTGTTTGGCTGAGAAGTGTGATCCTGAGATGCCCTGCTAGTATGTATTACCAGCAGTTGTTTATAGGTGCAGGACATGGATTTGGCAGGGGTATGTTACTTGTGGTAACAGGCAACAGCGTGTGTGTGTGTGTGTGGTATGAGGGCTGCTGGGGAGGCCCTGGAGTGCTGATCTGCAACTCTGGGGGGACATATATGCCTGGCCAGTAACTGGACCATGGGGGCTGACTGCAGCATTACCAGGTGCCAGTGTGAATGGGCAGTAACTTCTGTACAGCTGATCTGCAGCAACATAGCAGGGCATGTCCTTGTCAATGGAGGGGGACCCTCGGAGTTGGGAGCATGCTGCAGTGCAAACAGCACCAATACATATCCAAATGCAGCATCAGGGGTCTCTAACATTGTGCACATCTGTCAGGACAGATGATGATGCCTTTGGGCATGTGTTTCTGATGTTTGCACTGTTGCATGTTCTCATCCTGATGGTTTCCTATAAATGACAGGTATATGTTTTTACATGTAACTGTACAGACCCATTTCAGTTTTTCCTGGCCCATTCTTAGCATTGCAAATACTGTTTTCAGCGATGACCATTGAAAGAATAACTAAGGTGTTCTTCAAATGCCATGTGTGTTTTGCTGCAGGGTCTGTCAGGACAAACATCTCACTTTCCACTTGCTTTTACAATAGCTTTAGTGCACTTAGAAAACCTTGTAGTGTTATGGGTATGCAACAGACTAGTATATATAATCTGGGTTGCATGACCTTATTGGTTTCATCAGTATTAATGTGTTGTTTGCATGAGCACAACACTGTCAGTAAGAGCATCAGCTTAGGAAATGTATGTTTTGCCAGTGGAGGTGTGGCCGCACGGAGACATGAAGTATCATAAACGTCTATCTTTTAAGAATACGGGGACATACAGGCCGTTTGCTGTGTTTACCCATGTCCCATAATAGTAGCGAGGGCCCATATTTCCCCAGACGTGTAATTCGTGCCATGCCAGAAATGCATATCTCCCTAATTCTGGAACTGTGGGTGTATCTATACCTGCGGTTTTGGAATCGGGTATATTACGTGCCCATTTCCACTTTAGAAGTTTCTGCCGGCAGGACGTAGATGTTATAGAATCGGGCTCACTATGTCTACTGGCTCACCTTTATTTACCTGTTTATTCACATCTTCAAAAAAATATGAGATTAATGAGTGAAGACTTTAACTGGCTAAATCCATGACTTTCTCCCTTTAGACCATGACTATCTATGTTACATAATTATATTCTTTATAATGGTTTCTACTATTCTGTCTGGCACTAACGTCAGGCTCACCAGTCTGTAGTTTCCCAGATCACCCCTGGAATCCTTTTTAAAAACTGACATTATATTGGCCACTAACCAATCTTCAGGTACCATAGATAATTTTAGTGATAATTTACAAATTTCTTATAGTAGGTTTGTACTTTTTTTCATCCAGTCCAGGTAATTTGCTACTCATTAAATTACCAAATTGCTCTATTACATCTTCCTGGTTTACAGAGATTTGTTTCAATTACTCAGATACATCACCTTTAAATACCATGTCTGGCATGGGTAACTTTCCTATAAGTTCTTCGGTAAAGACCAAAGCAAAGAATTTATTCAGTCTCTCCACTATGGCCTTGGCCCTGCTTAATCCTCTACCCCTTGCCCTGCCTTTACCCCTCTATAAGCCAGGGTTCAAATTCCACTGGTTCTCCCTATCATCTTCGGCAAATCATTTAATCACCTTAGCACGTGTTCTAGCCCTTGGCAATTATTGCATGTGCACCTAAAACCACCTATTGAGGTGGCGGTAGGTGCACCCGTGCTAACATCTGCAATTAGCAAGCACTACTGATACCAGCACTAGCTGTAATGTACAGTCAACATCCACTCACTGTCCCAACTCTACCTCATCGCACGATATGTTGTTAATGTGTATTTCAGCACGCAGTAATTGTCCCACTTGTGTGGAAACAATTAATGTGGGCCCACGGAAGTGACCAATGTGCACTGAAAAGTACATTAACCACATAATGCACTTTAATAAAAGTACCCCTTTGATTGTAAGTTCTCCAGGGAAATACTTATTGAACCTGAATTTAACACACCTTGAGCTACTACTGAAAAGGGGTTAGCTAAAACCAAATCCCTGTCACTTCCTTTCTCTTTCCCTCCAGAAATGAGCATAATAATTGCATTTAATTTGGTTATATTTATGTTTATGTTTATGTTTATTGTATTTGATAAAAACCGCCTTTCACAAAACCAAGGCGGTGTACAATTAAAATTCAATAAAAGAAGGCCGAGGCCAACGAAAAAGAAAAGAAGTGTACAATGTTCGATAGGACAGCAGAGCAAACAAAGAAACAGAACAAACATAACATAGGGTGGGCCTAGGCAAGAAACAGAAGGTAGGGAAGAGGAACAATCATACGAAGGGGGAGGGAACATTAAAGGCTAGGGAGAACAAGTGAGTTTTTAACTGTTGTTTGAAGGTGGCATACTGAGGTTCTAGGCGGAGGGAGGGGGGGAGGGCATTCCAGAGGGCAGGAGCAGCAAAAAAGAAGGCAGAGGAGCGGGTAGATTGTAGGTGAGCGTGGGAAGGGGAAGGGAGGGTAAGGCGGTTAAGGTGGAAAGAGCGGGGAGTGTGTCTAGGAGAATGGAAGAAGAGGAGATCAGTCAAGTATTGGGGAGTGCTAGTGTGAAAAGCTTTATGAGTCAGGATAAGTAATTTGAAAGTGACCCTAAAGGGGACAGGCAGCCAGTGAAGGTGAAAGAGCAGAGGGGTTACATGATCCCGAGGTGAAGAGTATGTGACCAGGCGTGCGGCAGTGTTCTGAATTCTACTGAGGCGAGCAAGTTGGTATTTCGGGAAGCCGAGAAATAAAGAATTCGCAAAGTCCACCCGTGACATAACTAAGGAGAGAACCAAAGTGACAAGGGCCGAGGGAGAGAGGAAAGGACGGATAGAACGGATCTGACGAAGAAAGAAGAAGGATGTTTTGGTGATGTGAGAAATGTGAGAGTGAAAAGACAAGTCGGAGTCAAAGTGTACACCGAGGTATCGGAAAGTGGAAACCAGAGGTACAGGAGACCCAGAGAAAGAGGGAGCCAAGGAGGGAGGAGAAGAACCGTGAGAGAACCAGATAGCGATAGTTTTAGTGAGGTTCAAGTGGAGACAGTTGAGTGTCAGCCAGTCAGCTACTGCTGCAAGGCAGGAATCCAGTACAGCAAGGTCGGGGGAGGAAGGAGAGGTGTGATGGAGCAAAAGGATATCATCTGCATAGAAAAAAGTAGAAACACCAAACTGCTGTATCAGAGATGCAAGGGGAGCCAAGAAGAGATTAAAGAGGAGGGGGGCGAGCACAGAACCCTGGGGGACCCCACAGGGAAGAGCGTGAGGATTGGAAGAGGGAGAGGACGGGGAAGATGAAAGAACTGAGTAGGTCCGAGAAGAAAGAAAAGAGTGAAACCAGTGAAGTACAGTGCTGCAAAGACCTGCATCCCGTAGACGTTGAAGAAGGAGGGAGTGGTCAACCAGGTCAAAGGCAGCTGAGAGATCTAAAGCAACCGCCACCGAAATTTGTGAAAGCCAAGAGAACCGTTTCAACGCTATGACCCTGACGGAACCCGGATTGACGGGGGTGAAGGAAGTTAGTAGAGTCAAGGTGATGGGAAAGCTGTGCAAAGACAAATTTCTCCAGGAGTTTAGATAAGAAAGGGAGGTTGGAAACAGGACGACAGTGGGCAGGGACCAAAGGATCTAGTGAGGTGTTTTTGAGGATAGGGCGCACCAAAGCATGTTTCCAAGATTTCGGAAAAGTTCCAGTAGAGAGACTTGAGTTAAACATAGTGAGAATAAAGGGAAGAAAACCTAAGGATGGGGTCAAAAGCCAGGAAGAAGGAATGGGGTCGAGAGGACAGGAAGTCTTCTTAGAAGAGGATATATGGTGGAAAAGTTCAGGAGCGGTAATTGGGTCAAAAGAGGCCCAGAAATGGGAAAGACAGGAGATGGGGGGAGGGGAGGGAACAGGTGGCGGGGAGGAGATGGGGGCAGGACAGGAGGGTAGGGATGCCCTTAAGGAGGAGACCTTGCCACTGAAGAAAGAAGCGAGTTGCGATGGAGGAGGAAGAGAGGAAGCGGGGGAGGAGGAAAAAGGTGCCTGTAAAGAGGTGAGAGAACGGAGAACAGAGTAAAGATGTCTGGTTTGATTTGGAGCATTGGAGATTGCAGTCGAGAAGTAAGAGTGCTTAGCAGAATGTACTTGAGAGCGGTAGAAGGAGTTGTGGGAGTGAAAATTTGAGAGAGTGGTAGGAGTGGGGGACTTGCGGCCACAGCCGTTCTGCCCTACGGAGTTGGGTCCGAAGGAGCCGGAGACCACTGTGGTACCATGGGTGGGAAGGACGGTGACGGGCAGGGCGAGGACGGAGAGGAGCAACTTGATCAAAGGCGGCAGAAAGGGAGGAGGACCAAAGAGTGGCCTGAGCAGAAGGGGATAGCAAAGGAAAGTCTGAGGGGAGGAGGTCTGCTGCAGCAGGGAACTGCTGAAGTGAGAGAGGGGTAATAACACGACGCAACTTCTCTGACGGGGGTGGGGAGAGAGATAAAGGGGAAGAAGGAACATCTGGACCTAAGCAGGAAACGGAGAGGCAGACATGATCAGACCAGGGAAGAGGAGCCCAGTCTCCACATTCTACCTGGCAGTATTTCTCTCTCTCTATTTGTGAAATGGCCGTATGGACTGAGTATTTATGACAGTCAGGTAACCAAACAAAGAACACAGCTAGTTCTATGATAAAGCGTAGTTACTCACCTGTAACAGGTGTTCTCCAGGGACAGCAGGAATCAGTCCTCACATATGGGTGACGTCGGTGCTGACCGAGCCCTCATGCGGAGCAATTCCCCAGCTTTCAAAGAAAGCCTTTGGGATTGCATCACACATGCACGGTCCCCTTCCCGCCCAAGGGTGCCATCTTGCTCAGAAGACATAGCTAAAAAGACGGCAAAAATGAAAAAGAATTAATCAAAGGACTGCAACTCCAGGGGAGGAGGGAGAGTCGTGAGGACTAATTCCTGCTGTCCCTGGAGAGCACCTGTTTCAGGTGAGTAACTACGCTTTCTCCAGAAACAAGCAGGAAGTCAGTCTTCACATATGGGACTCCCTAGCTATAGGCTATGGAGAACCCATAGCTGAAAATGGCTCCCTCTAGAAGAGCCGCAGCAGCAGTGATAGGATTTTTCTCCGAGAACACAACCCCTGACACCAAAGGGTCGGAGGGTAGGAGTTGCCTAAATCTCGAATAGGTTATGGAATACCGCCTGACCCAAAACACTGTCCCGCCGGGACTCTCTCTCCAAGCTGTAGTGGGCTGCAAAAGTCTGGCTTGAAGACCAAGTTGCGGCCCGGCAGATGTCTGCCAACGGAAAAGAACGGTGGTTAGCCACTGATGCGGCCTTACCCCTGACAGAGTGGGCCGTGATTCGGCCCTGAAGCTGGAGGTCAGCTGCCCTATATGCCCAGGCTATGCAGTCTGCCACCCAGGTGGATAACGTGCGCTTGGAGACAGGTAGACCCAGTTTACTAGGGTCATAAGAGACGAAGAGCTGGGAAGCTCTCCGATGTCCCCGCATACGCTCCAGGTAAAAGGCGAGCGCCCTCTTACAGTCCAGGGTGTGCAGAACCACTTCTGCCTTGCTGGTATGTGGCCTGGGGAAAAAGGTTGGAAGAACCACCTCTTGGTTAAGGTGAAACGAGGAACCCACTTTTGGGAGGAACTTGGGGTGAGTACGTAGGACCACTCTGTTTTTGTAAAACCGTGTATACGGTCTATCTGACACTAAAGCTTGCAGCTCGCTCACACATCGAGCAGACGTGAGCACCACCAGAAATAGTGCTTTCCAGAAAAGGAAGCGGAGAGGACAGATGGACATTGGTTCAAAAGGTGGGCAAGTAAGCCACTGCAAGACCACATTTAAGTCCCACTCTGTAGACAGTGGGCAAATTGGAGGCTTCAGGAGGAGGAGGCCTCTGAGGAATCGGGATACCAAAGGGTATGCTGAAAGAGGATTCCCGTCCACTGGAGAGTGGTGAGCTGATAGTGCACTCAGGTGGACCCTGACAGAGTTAGACTTGAGGCCTAACTCCGAGAGGTGGAGCAAGTACTGCAATACCTAAGGTACTTGACAAATGAACGGGTTCTCCTTATTCTGAGCACACCACCCTTCAAATCTACGCCACTTCAACGCGTAGGATTTTCTAGTGGATTGCCTCCTAGAGGCCAGCAACACCTCCTCAACCTCCTTAGGAAGGAGTAGAGGAGCAAGTACTACCCTCTCAGCAGCCAGGCCATTAAGTTGAGGGATCTGAGATTGGGGTGTAGCAAGGAACCCTGTTCCTGGGTCAAGAGGTCGGGCTGCACCCCCAGTGGGAGTGGAGTTTCGACCGCCAGTTGAAGGAGAAGAGGGAACCAAGGCTGTCTGGGCCACCTGGGGGCTACCAGAATGACCGAGGCCTTGTCCCGAAGAAACTTGAACAGAGTGCATGCCACCAGGGGCGTGGGCGGGAACGCACAGAGAAGACCCTGTGCCCACAAGATAAGGAAAGTATTCGCCGCCACGCTCAGCGGATACGGCCGCCTCGAGCAGAACTGGGGCAACTGATGGTTTTGCAGACTGGCAAAGAGATCCATGGATGGGAGACCCCAACAGTTGAAGATCCGCTGAGCTATATCCCAGTTCAGTTGCCATTCGTGAGGCTGAAGAATCCTGCTCAACTTGTCGGCCAAGAGGTTCTCCTGACCGGGCAGATAAACAGCCCTTAGGGACATGTGATGTGCCACTGCAAAAGAGCAGAGGTCCAGAGTTTCCTGGCATAGGATGCAAGATCCTGTCCCCCCTGTTTGTTGATGTAGAACATCGCTACCTTATTGTCTGTCTGTATCAGCACCAGCTGATGTGCAAGAAGATGCCAGAAGGCTTGAAGAGCTAGTTGGATGGCTCGAAGCTTTAGAAGAGTGATCTGAAGTGCGGCCTCTCGCGAGGACCACAGACCCTGAGTGCATGAACCCTGGCAATGGGCAACTAGTGATTTAAGAAATGAGTATGATATCAAAAATTTTCGAAAGTCCCTTAAAACATACCTATTTATTGAAGGATATGGCAACTAATTTAATTCCAATAGAACAAAATGTTTTAACCCTTTGAATTTCAATTTTCCTATAATGTTTAAATTGTTTTAACATTTTGTAAGATTGCAGTTATTTGTTTAATGTAATTGTAATGAATTATGAAATGTAATTTTACTGTAGTTTATGTATAATTTAATGTAATGTACTGCAGTTTACTGTAATGTACTATCTTGTTGTCTCCCCCCCCCCCACTCCTCGATGTAGTCCCTCTGTTGTCTTGTTGACCACTTTGATTGAAGGATAAGGTGGTATATAAAACTGATTAAATAAATCTGTCGTCAGCACTCTGGTGTGAGAGGGAGGTTGGAGTGGTACTCCCTGAAGCAAGTTGGGGGGGGGGGGTGAAGCCACCATTGCAAGGCTGTCACCAGTAGCTTGAAAATTGCTACTCTGTCTCTGAGGCGGCCAGTGGCTTGCGTCCACTGGTCCCTGAGGCTCTATTGAGCTGTGCGCATGTGGAATCGAGCATATGGAGTCACATGCACCGTGGAGGCCATGTGGCCCAGGAGGCGTAGGAAGACCCTTGCGGAGCCTTGAGGTTTGTGCTGGACCTGCTGTACCAAGTCCACCAAAGGCCTCGCCCTGTCCAGTGGTAGGTACGCCCTTGCCTGAAGTGTGTCCAGTCTTGCCCCTATGAACTCCAAATTCTGAGTGGGGAGTAAAGTAGACTTTTCGTGATTTATCACAAACCCTAGGTGCTGGAGCAGGGTGACTGTGCGAGCAGTGGCCTGTTGTGCCTCCTGTGCCGATTAGCCCCTGATGAGCCAGTCGTCCAGGTATGGAAAGATGAAGACTCCCTGGCTTCTGAAGAAGGCCGTCACCACTGCTAGGCGTTTGGTAAATATTCTGGGAGCGGAAGATAGGCCAAAGGGAAGCACCTTGTACTGGAAGTGGTTTCCTCCGATGGGGCGTAGGCCTCCTTTTCTTATTGGTATGAGGAAATACCCGGAGTAGAAGCCTTGCCCTTGCAGGTGGCGGGGCACCGGTTCCACCGCCTGATCCTTTAGCAGACCTCTCAACTCCTGCAGGAGGAGGTTCCTGTGAAGAGGGGGCCTGAGAGGCTCTCCTGGGAAAAAGGTGGTGGGCACCTGGTTGAAATGAAATAAATAGCCCTGCTGAACTACTTTCAAAACCCAGGCATCGGTAGTAATGGCTGGCCACCTGTGAGCGTATAGGGCCAGCCTTCCTCCTGTGCACGGCCAAGGAGTGGAGGAGTGGCCTAGTGGTTGGGGCAAGGTACTTCAGGCCGGAAGGTCGGGGGTTCAAATCCCACTAGAGGACAGCAACCTTGGGCCGGAAGGACTGGGGTTTCTAGTCCCACAGGTGCTCCTTGTGGTCTTGGGCAAGCCACTTAACCCTCCATAGCCCATGTTCCCTGTAAAATAGTTGTTCAATGTAAACCGCACTGATGCAGAAAAGTGCGGTATATAAGAGAATGTAAATAAATAAATAAATAAACCACTGGTGGGAGAGGAGCTATGCACTGGGAGTCAAAAAAACCCTCCCAGCTGGGTAGGAGCCAGAGCTGGAGGCTTGGGGGTCTTCGGCTTACGTGGGCCATGCCCCTGTCCCCTAGCCTGCTGCCCCTGTTGGGGAGCTGGGGTGGCCTGGTAAGTGGGGTAGTTTCTGTAAGCCATACCTTTCCTCGGGAAAAAGGGCTTTTTCCCCGAGGCCTTCTTCTTGTGAGAAGGTGCAGATGTCTTCTTCGAAAACCTTGTCTGGGTCAAGTATTCAGACTTGATTTCTGCAGCTTTTTCAGTCATGGGCTTGCCGAAGAGGTGGTCTCCTCGGCACGGGACATCGACCAACTTGTCCTGAACTCATGGCTCTAGGTCCGACGACATGGGCCAAGCCTGATGGCGTGCACCGATGCCGGCCACAGCTACTCGGGCTGAAGCCTTGAAGCCGTCGTATGCTGCTTGAGACGTGAACTTCGAGCACTCTCGGATCCCAGTGGACAAGGCTTTGAAGCGCTGCAAGGGTTCCTCGGATAGGCCAGCCGAGAACCCGGCAATCTCCTTTGCCAGGTCCCGCAAGTACATGCCCATGTACAGCTGGTAAGTTTGGACACGGCATGACAACATCAAGCCCTGGTAGCACTTTCTGCAGAGGGCGTCCAGGTTTCGGACCTCCCAGCTGGGAGGCATTGAGGAGTGCGTCTTTTGGCTTTTCAGCCGTTGCATGGCCAATTCCACAACCATGGAGTTGTGCGGCAGCTGTGCTTTCTGGAACCCAGGACTCTTGCAGACTCGAAAGATGGAATCGACCCGCTTGCTGAGCATCGGCATCGAGGTCGGGGACTCCCACATGTGGAGCATCAGCCATTCCAACATCGGAGGCAGCGGTATAGTAAGGGCCTCCTTTGGGGGAGAGTCATACTGGAGGGCATCGAGCTCCTCGGCTCGAGGCTCCTCCTTGGCGTCCGCAGGGAATGCCAAAGCCTTGGCCATGTCCCTGACGAAGTCCAAGAACCGAGTCTCCTCCGGAGGGGACCTATTCTGAGGCTCTGAACCCGGAGAGTCCGATGGGATACACCAGGTTCGGTAGGTGTCTGGGGGTCTTCATCCTCTGTCTCCCACGCCGAGTCCTCCAAGGAGGACTCGATGGGCTCCGGCCTCGAGGGCTTCGAGCCCGACCGCCCTGTTGCCGAGAGCACCGGCATTGATGACCTCGGTCCCGAACGGGAGGTCGAGGGGGACCTTGGCCGAGGATTGACTCGAGACCTGATCGACTCGAGGATCGGCTCGGCCTCCGGTGTCGATTTTGACGTCGAAGTCCCGGTGGTCGGGGAGGATGGACCAGCGAGACCGGCCATCAGCGCCCGCTGCTGCTCCATGAAGGCAGCCATGCTGCTCTCCAGGGCCGCCAACCTAAGACCGAGCTCAGAAGGCTCCGCAGCTCCCGGCTCGGGTCCCGCGGCGCCGGCTCTCCCGGAGGAGAGTCCACGAGGACAACAGAAGTTATCTTGTCCGGCGTCTCCGGCTCCTTGCGAGGTTGTTTAGCTGGCCGCTCCGATTCCGAAGACCCGGAGCGGTGGTCCGGGCTCCACAGCCTGGAACCCGAGAGCCCAAGCCAATCAGAGGCATCCAGCGACGCCGCCCTCACGAGTTTTTTCTTCCTCCGGTGTTCCCTGGAGGGAGACACCCGCTCAGAATACCCACGACGGTGCTCCGGCTCCGATTCCTGAGATGTCGAGGCTTCTGACGAGGACCGGGCCCGGGCGGATGCGGACTCAGGAAAAATCCTGTCACGCTGATGCTGCCTGCTCTTCAAAGATTTCGAAAACATCTTACCACACGGCCCACAGACCAGGCCGAGGCATCGGAGGCAGCAGTCATGTGTGTCGGTAAGAGACATCAACTTTTTACACCGATCACACTTTTTAAACCTACTGGCAGCCATTGGGGGAAAAAGGGCCCCTGCGAGGTCAAACGACCGGGCTGCCAGTGAAAACTAAAAAGAGAGCGAACGCTAGTCACGAAGGACAAAAATGAAAAATATGACTGGACCTGATACCGGTGTACCGAGCCGAAGGCGGGAAGGGGAACCGGTGTCGAACCGGGAAGCTGAAAAAAATAAATCAACTTTTCTACTTTTTCCACGGTGAAAACAGGACCACGTCCGTTGGGCTCCACGGAAAAAAGAAGACTGAGCAAGATGGCACCCTTGGGCGGGAAGGGGACCACGCATGCGCGATGCAATCCCAAAGGCTTTCTTTGAAAGTTGGGGAATTCTCTGCACGAGGGCTCCGTCGGCGCCGACGTCACCCATATGTGAGGACTGACTTCCTGCTTGTTCCTGGAGAACCTTGTGTTACTTCTCTCAGATTTCAAACTGCTACTAACCCAGGCATTTTTGTAATGCCCAAGCACTATTTTTCAAGAATAACATCTGTCCTTAAAGATCTTTACATTGATTTCCTTTACTTGGCATTGTCCTCACTGTTCACAGCAGTGACCATCTTTCCCTATCTGAGCCAGGGCCGGTCCGTCCATTGAGCAAGAATGTTGTTTGCACAGGGCCCCGCGTTTCAGGGTGCCCCGCGCAAACAGCATTCTGCCCATCAGCCCAGGAAAACTTTAAAAGAAAAAACTAACTTGCTGCTGCTGCTGCCGCCCTGGCAGCGGCAGAATCAAGTGTCTCCTGCGGGGCCCCCGCCCACCCAACAGAACCCTCCCTCCTGCCCAACAGAGCCCTCCTTCGATCACTCTCCTCGGCATGGTTTTCAGAGCCACGAAGGGGACTCTTTCGCTCTCGCGGCTCTGTTAAGCCCACTGGGGCTGATGGGGGGGAGGGGGGTTAGGACTGGTAATGGGCTATGGGGGAGGCTAAGACTGGAGATGGGCTGATGTGGGGGGTTAGGACTGGTAATGAGCTATGGGGGGCTAGGACTGGAAATGGGCTATGGGGGGGGGTTAGGACTGGTAATGGGCTATGGGGGGGCTAGGACTGGAAATGGGCTGGTGGGGGGGTTAGGCCTGGAAATGGGCTATGGGGGGCTAAGACTGGAAATGGGCTGATGGGGGGGCTAGAACTGGAAATGGGCTGATGGAGGTGCTAGGATAGGACTGGAAATGGGCTGTTGGGGGGTGCTGAGATTGGAAATGGGCTGTGAGGGGAGGGAGCTAGGACTGGAAATGGGGTGATGGGGGGCTTAGGACTGGTAATGGGCTATGGGGCTAGGACTGGTAATGGGCTGAGTGGAAGGGGGGACTTGAACTGCAAATAGCTGATGGGGTTGGGGACAGGGGCTTGGAATGGAAATGGGCTGAGTGGAAGGGGGCGAGAACTGAAAATATCTGATGGGGAGGGGGGCTAGGAATGGAAATGGGCTGTGAGGGGGGAGATAGGACAGGAAATGGGCGGAGAGGGGGGGGGCTAGGACGGGACATGGGCTGATGGAGGTGCTAGGATAGGACTGGAAATGGGCTGTTGGGGGGTGCTGAGATTGGAAATGGGCTGTGAGGGGGGGGAGATAGGACTGGAAATGGGCTGAGTGGGGGGGAGCTAGGACAGGAAATGGGTTGATGGAGGTGCTAGGATAGGACTGGAAATGGGCTGTTGGGGGGTGCTAAGATTGGAAATGGGCTGTGAGGGGAGGGAGCTAGGACTGGAAATGGGCTGAGTGGGGGGGGGGGAGCTAGGACAGGAAATGAGCTGATGGAGGTGCTAGGATAGGACTGGAAATGGGCTCTTGGGGGGTGCTAAGATTGGAAATGGGCTGTGGTGGGGGCTTGGAATGAAATTAACTCATGGAGGGGCTAGAACTGGAAGTATGTATTTATTTATTTAGACAATACCGCCTTATCCTTCAATCAAAGCGGTCACAACACAATTGGGGGATACATTTAACACGCGGGGATATGAGACACATACACTAATACTTACAGGGAACATGGGCAATGGAGGGTTAAGTGGCTTGCCCAAGACCACAAGTAGGCTCATTGGGGGCTTGGATTGGAAATGGGCTGAGTGGAGTTGAGCTAGGATTTGACATGGGCTGATGGTGGGGCTAGGAAAGGACTAGAAATCGGCTGATGGGGGGCTGGGATTGGAAATGAACTGATGGAGGGACTCAGATAGGACTGGAAATAGATGGGGGAGCTAGGACTGCAAATGGGCTGATGGTGGGGCTAGGCTAGGACTGGAAATGGGCTGATGCGGGGCTAGGACTGGAAATGGGCTGATGCGGGGACTAGAAGGGAGCGGATACTGGGTGGGGCTGTAACTAGAAAGGAGCTGATGTTGGGGAAGGATTAGAATGGGATGGGGCTGGGAGAGTGAAATGGAGAGGGGAAAAATATTTTGTGTGGGAGGGAAGAAAAATCTTCAATTGGCCGGGTATTGGGAGAGTAAGTGGGGATTGAGGATGGAGGGGTAAAATTTGAGTGGATGAAATAGGAATGAGGAAAGAGCAAAAGGAGAAAGATTAGTATGTTAAAGTAGATGTAGAGAGAGAATGGGGAAAAAATCTAGAAGAGAGAAGAAAGGACAAATGGACAGCAGATGATGGAGAGTTAGCAGAAGACACAAAGAAACCAGAAGAAAGTGGCTGGAGCAATTGCAACTGAAAAAAAAATGCACAAAAGGTAGAAAAATATCTCTTTATTTTGAATTTATTAACTGGAATATGTCAGCTCTGGGAAATGTGAATCATTAACATCTGCGCTTTATTTAGTACAAGAGGAAATTAATTTATAGTTTTATTTCTACAGTGTTGTTGTACATTCCAAGTTTGGCTTTTGGGGTTCCCAGTTTAATTATTGTCTTCCTGTTTCTAAATTGTGATTCCTTGTTTGGTGATGGTCTATGTTCTGCATGTGTAACTGAGCTGAGGTATTCTGTTTATGTAATTCCTATTTGACATTGCTACTTGTTCTCTTTCCCCAGTAGGTCATGTATTGTTATTTTCTGAAATGTATTGGTTTTAATATTTGCACTGTTGCCTTTTGATAGGTAGGGTCTGGTGCTTTATGAGTCCTGGTAGTGCTGTTATGATACGGTGGGTTTGCTATTGGTTCTACTGTAAATGGGCAGTGTTTGTAGTAGTTCCTTTTGTGCCTGGCGGATGGCACTGGATTATAGTAATGTAGAAATCTTTTAGTCTTTCTTTATCCATACGCTCATTAAGAGGCATGTTTACTAAAAGTTAGTGTATGGTAACATTATGCAAATATCTATGCAAATGAGGCCCTTTATGCAAATGAGGCCCCGCACCGAGTCTCCGCACATGGCCCCGCACCCCCCTTGGGCCGTCCCTGATCTGAGCATCCCCTTGTCCTAAACACTCTTCCCAGTAACTCAATCAATCAGCCATAGAAGCACTGGAAAAAAATTGCCAGGAAGAACCAAGAATATGAAACATAGAAAAATGAAATAAATGCAATTACTAAAAGATACGCTCTCCAGGTCAAATACTGAAAGATCACTAGAGGACATCACTGCATGATAGGATCCTTGAGCCCTCACTGTATACTGTATCTGTCTCTTCTAGGCAAACAATTCCCATAGCTTTTGCCTAATTAACTCCCAGGCCATCATTCAGTATTTATTGAGAGGCTGCTTTCTCCTGCCACCAAGCAACACTGGCTTCCAAACCACTGAGCGACCAGCAAGAAAACCCATGAAAAACATTGCCAAAGTATTGCAACAGATCCTGAGCTCAACAAAAAGAGAGAACAATTCTGTTTTCCTTATCTGGAAGGCATGAACTGCTCATTTTATGTTTTAATATATATTAATGAAACTTAACAAGATCCTCCTATCTTCGTAAGAGTTGGCTGACACGTTTTGATGCAGTACTGAAAACTCTGAACCAGAACTGGGCATTGTGGTATTAGAAAGCAAATGATCCAACTCTTACCAGGACAAAAGGGTCTCACTGAACTTTATTTATTTATATTATTTATATACCGCGTTCTTTAAAATCAGCGCGGTTTACATGTAACAACAATTTGTACAAAGCAGCGGAGCATGCGGTGTACATTACAGAGAACAGGTTTATACAACTTGGGTTTAACAGGGGTAACTATATACAACTATGTACAACTGAGCTGTTCGTCAACAGGTATGCCACAGGTACTGCTATGGAATACACGACACTGAACTACTTACATATTAAGTTATATACAGTTTGGGCATTCGTATTCAGACTGTGGGTATGTTATCATGTCCTGGGTGTATCGGTGGTGTGATTGTGGTGGGTGGGGGATAAAACTTGGTTGTGTTGCTTCACTGGGCAGGGAGTAATATAGGAGGAATAAATGGTGCTTCAGTGCCTTCCGAAATTGGGCAAGGTCAGTTATTGCCCGGATGGGGGTTGGGAGGGCATTCCAGAGTGCAGGTGCGTAAAATACAAATGCTCTTTTCCTTGCTGTCTGGGAGCATTTTGTTATTGCTCTAGGGATTACGAGGGTGTTTACAGCGAATGACCTTCTGGCCCTGTTTGCAGGTATGGGGAGGATAAGTTCTGTTAGGGAAATGGCGGATAGGTGGTTGATGGCCTTGAAAGTCATTAGTAAAACTTTGAATGTGAGTCTGCAGTGGATCGGCAACCAGTGGAGGTGTTTTAGGACAGGGGTTATGTGGTCCCTTCAGGAGGCTTATCTAAAATGTAACATCTGTGCCACATGGCATATCTCAGAGAGAGTGAATCCCGGTGTTCTGAGCCCTACTGGCATTTCCCTAGTGATGTTGTGTGTTCTAGGGAGAGAGTGTTGAGATCATGAGTCTGAAATTAGAATATGGTATGTGAAGAGTAGCTGCCTGCATGGAGCTGAAATAGAGAGATCTCCAGAATAGATGGCAGTAGCACACACACACACACACACACACACACAAGCACGCACACACGCACACACCATCTCACAGTGCTGCTGAAATAGAAAGGATTATCTTGATACTACCTCTCTGACAGAGGTTAAGCCAGAATCCACAGTAACATAGTAAATGATGGCAGATAAGGGCCAGCATGGCCCACTGCGTCTCTGCATTAAGGTGCTTAGGGTTGTAACTAATGCAGTGTGCAGGTTATCCCCTTCTATGCCCTTATTTAGGGTTGTAACTGCCACTCCATGCAAATTACCCCCTTCTATGCTTTTCTTTGAGTGGAAATATAGGGGTCCTCTGGGCTTATCATGCCTTTTGAATTCCATCACTGTTTTTGTACCTACCACCTCCATTGAAAGAGAATTCCAAGCATACGCCACCCGTTTCTATGAAAAACATTTACTAATGTTGCTTTTAAATTTACCTTCTTTCTGCTTCATTTCATGATCTGGTTCTATAGTTGCCCCATCTTTGGAAAAGATTTGTTTGTTCATTAATACTGTTCAAGTATTTAACATCTGTATATCTCCACTGTCTCTCCTTTAAGATATACATATTCAGGCCTTTAAGTCTCTTCTCATATGACATCTGGTACAAACTCTGTGTCATTTTAGTCACTTTCCTTGACTTGAACTGCTTCAAGTCTTTTAATATCCTTAGCAAGATAAGGCATCATAAAGTGAGCACAGTACACCAGGTGAGACCTCACCAATGATCTGTACAGGAGAATTATCACCTCCTCCTCTCTGCTGGTTAATCCACTCTCTCTCTCTGCAGCCTAGCAAACCCCAGAGCCTTATACTGAGTAGTATATCTGAACCTAAAGTAATATTTATTGGTGATTTTTCCACCTAATTTATTTATTTATGTATGTATTTATTTCCAATTCTTATACAGCACCTCATTATCCAATTATGACCGAAGTGGTTTACATATATTGTAATCTATGGTTCTGAAGCTCCAAGTCATAATCATTAGTAGGCAAAAGCTTGTACTGGAGAGAGATGTGTCAAGAATTACTATTTCATGAAGACTGGGATAAGCAACATGCTTTTAAAAATCCTAATGCACTTTCATGAGAATGTTATCTGGAACAGGAATAAGAAAAACACCTCCTCTTTGCATTGGAACTTGGAAACAGAATCCATGTGCTCAGAACAGATAATATAAATTATATAGACCTGAGCTATTCTTCAAATGGAGCAGCTTGCTTATAAGTTAGTCCAGTTGGCTACCATAATTACTGAAGATGTATGACGCCATTTCAGGTTTCAGCTACCTCAAAACATGGTCGAACCTTTAATTTAATTGCTTTCATCCATAGTCCAATATACCACCTCAGTGACTACTTACTAAACATCCTAAAGAACTCTTAGATGGTTCAAAAATTGACACCCCTCACCCTTTCAAGTAAATGATTTCAATGAGGTAGAAGCAAAAGACAGGGTCATAGAGGTGACCCATTCTAGTGAAGATTTCATCTTTCAGTGCACTATTAAGAAACACTGGCAATTGGGCGAAGTAGGTCAATCCATCAGGAATATTCCTTCCCAGTATTTGGGTCACAGAGAACACTGAAAAATCTATTCAATGAGAACATAAGATATGCCATACTGGGTCAGACCAAGGTCCATCAAGCCCAGTATCCTGTTACCAATAGTAGCCAAACTAGGTCACAAGTACCTAGCAGTTTCCCTAAAAGACACAGGTTCCACAATGCTTGTATTGGGGCAAGCAGTGGATATCCCGGGTCCCTTTTAATAATGGTTTATGGACCTTTCCTCCAGGAACTTGTCCAAACCCTTTTTAAACCCAGCTATACTCACAGCATTTACTACATCCTCCGGTAATGAATTCCAGAATTTGATTACATGTTGAGTGAAAAAATATTTTCTCTTATTAGTCTTAAATAGGTTACCCTGTAGCTTCATTGCATGTCCCCTAGTCTTTCTATATTTTGATGGCGTAAACAATCGATCTATGTTTACCCATTTCACTCCATTCAAGAAAGATCTTGCAGATGGAATTATTGCCTTAGAACCTGATTCTGCACAATAAGAGGGAGGAATAGCCTAGTGGTTGGGGCAAGGTACTTCAGGCCGGAAGGTCAGGGGTTCAAATCACACTAGAGGACAGCAACCTTGGGCCGGAAGGACTGGGGTTTCTAGTCCCACAGATGCTCCTTGTGGTCTTGGGCAAGCCACTTAACCCTCCCATAGCCCATGTTCCCTGTAAGTATTAGTGTATGTGTCTCATATCCCCGCGTGTTAAATGTATCCCCCAATTGTGTTGTGATCGCTTTGATTGAAGGATAAGGCGGTATACAAAACTGTCTAAATAAATAAATAATATAGTAAATACACTTTAGCCTTCTGCAAAGTCAGACTGAGACTTTGAACTTTGCTTTCCTTTAAGCTGATCATCTCAAGTTAGAGAAGAAGATGACAACAAAAAAACTGCATTTGTTCTTTCCTCTCTGCTTGTATTTGTCCTTTGTAATTTTTTTCTGTTTCGAAATGGAGCAAACACAGAGGATCTCCAAAGACAGAAAAAAGGGACTGCACAGCTTGGTAGTTGGTATCGAAGAGCAGACTGGATAGCCTTATGGTCTTTGTCTGCTATCATTTTTCTCTGTTTCTATGTTTGTGTCATTACAGATTCTAGTTAGCATTCCTGGAATATAAAAAATATCCAGCAAAATGAAGAAGAAAAGGAAAGAGTAAGATTTACCACTGAAATCAAATAAATCAGAATTACTCAAAAAAATAAAAAAAGACTCTACGGACCTCAAATTTAAAACAAAGAAGAGTTTTGTTTTAAAAACAATACCAAAAGCTGTAAAAAATTATAGAATATCAGAAAACTTCCAATATTTTGTGTATTCTTTATATCTTAAATAATCATTATTCCTCATTATAGATCACTGAGTTTTATATACAATGGTGCCTTGGATCTAGCTTGTGTATCACAAGAAAGTGTAGAAGAATCTGGATCTGCATTTACTATTCAAAGTTTAGTACAGATTCTGTGAATTAACCTGGTGGTATGATATATGTTTGCTAGTCCATAGATCCACATGTGAGCATAATAAAGAGCTGGAAAATATTTATTTATCCCCTAGAAGTGTATTGTAAGTTAATTTAATATTGCTTTGAGTTCATTAGGGATTCTACTTACTACTCCTGATAATATATAGATTCATTATTCATTTTTGCCAAATGGAGAAGAGGCCAAAATTAAATGGAATCTATGCCTCAATAAGAGATTGGTTAACTGGTAATAAACGAATGTGTAAATTCATAAAAATTTGAAATTTTGGAAGATAGATCACCCTCTCATTGAAAGAATGGCTTCATAAATCATGGGAAGTGTTTACTACAAAGAAATCAACATTTGAATTTAAAAACTAAGGGCCCGATATTGAGTTGGGCAGATTACGTGCCGCAGCGGCGCTTAGCCTGCCCACTGACCCCTTTAACCCGAATTTTCACTTCCGTGCCAGCGGAAGTGTAAATCTGGATAAGCCTGCATGCCCCGGCAGCCGTAGAGGTGAGTTTCGATGCTACCCGCATAGCCCTCTGCGCCCTAAAGATAGGCGAGATTTTACCTCGCCTATCTTTAGGGCGCAGAGGGCTATGCGGGTAGCATTGAATATGCTGCTACCCGTGTAGCCCCTTCCTCCATCCCTGCTCTGCCCCAGAACGCCCCTAACACGCCCCAATGCTATGCGGATAGCATCTGGGCACGTTAGGGGTTTAGCCAGGATATTCAAAGAGCATTACCTATGTAGGTGCCCTTCGAATATCCCAGATAAGACTCTTACACGAGTAACTAAGGAAGTTACCCCTGTAAGGGCCTTCAAATATTGGGCCCTAAGCATTTAAATTCTGGAAATTTTGAGCCCCCTTTTTTCATTATATGCAATCACGGCAGTGACTATGGGGAGGCAATGGGGTATTTACATTTAAAGATTAGGTATTTTATTGTTATATGTAAAGGAGTTTTATATATACCAAGGTGGGAGTGGTGTTTGGTAAATTGCTGTTTTGCACTCTGGTAGGGGAGGGAGGGTGGATTTAGGATAGGTGAGTAGGAAGGAAAGGGGGGTATACAGTGAGTAAGGAGGGAAGGTTACACCTCTAGAAGGTTAGTGGAAAGGACTGGAGATGTTGGAGTTTACCATCTTTTTATATGATAGCAATGGAATTGGACTTGTTTTGGTTATGCTTGTATTTCTTGAGTGTACTTTTCTTCAAAATATGAATACAAATTGTAAAAACTTCCAAAAACCCCTGAAAATTTATGAATTAGAAAAACATCCAATCCTATATTAACTTTATCCCAACATTAGATGGGTTTGTTCTGCTTCTTAAGGGGCATTTACAGAGCTTTGGTGTGACTTACCCTATCATTTAATACACATACAAATGCCAAACTTCCAAGCTCCTTTATCAGCTGCAAAGAGTAAGAAAACCTAAAGATTAAATTAATAACTCAGATTTTCCAATGACGGTATTATTCTTGTGCTCATCTCTGAACTACAGTATTTCAACACATTATTAGTTGGCCTTCCAAAAAGAAATATCCAGTGATTACAAGTTATTCAAAATGCTGCTGCCTATCCTTTAACAGGCTGCAGCTAGACAGATCATATTATATCTATTCTGACCACATAAATTGGTTGCCCATCAAATTTAAAACACTGGTGGTGGCATCTAAAGCTTCTGATGCTTTTGGCCCAAAGAACATAAGGATACGGTGTTGCTATATGTTCCAGGGAGGTTCTTAATGCCTGCTCAAGAGGAAGTTTTGCAGGTTCCTTCTGTTTCTGAAGGCCGATGACTACTTGGAAATGGGCTTTTCCCCTTATTTTTAAAATACCCTACTGAAGGAAGGTTGACTAACCTCAGACTTACTATTGTCTAGGAACACTGCTAAAACAAAATTATTTGTGATGGTCTTACACTGAGGTTTCAGTTTCGGTGGTGGAAGGTAGCATCTTACATGTAGCTTCTCAGCTGTCCATGATAATGTTCAGTTAGTTTAGGATGATCTATCTTCAGAGGTAGAGTACAGGGTATTGTATAGAAAGCTTATATGACAATACAGATCAACAATTTAGAACTACCATTTATTCTTATCACAATTGCTTTATTTATTTTGTTAGTTTATATTGTGTTCATCATTATTGTGATTATATTAGTACCATTTTTGCATCTACGCTGTTATAGTACACTTTAAATGTCATGATCTGCCTTGAACTTCTCAGGAAAAGTGGATTATAAATACAAGTTAATAAAAAATAAACATGGAAACAGGAAAGCATGCAGAGTATGGTTCATGCTATTCTTTCCAAACCCTCTGATTGCATGCGTGCGTGTATATGCTTGTGTCTTATGTCTGTGTTTTGTCTGTGTACTTGAGTTTATTTCAGTTTTGTATATTTATCTGTTTTGTTTGCATATCTTTATTTTGCTTGTGTGTTTGTGTGCTAGTACACCTGTACATGTTTGTATGTGTATGTTTATATATGTAACTGCATGTGCATTTGTATGTGTGCCTGTACATGCATGCATAAACATGTTAGTGTGTATATATGTGCATTTATATCTGTGTTCGTTCTGTGTGTGTGAGATCATGACAGATGAGAGGTGAGGTTTGTTTGAAAGGTGCAACTCTGGGATTGCTATGTTACTGTGACTCCGTGTTAGTATGGCTGCAGCTTTTGTAATTTAATTTGCCATAGAAATGCATTGGAGAATTGTTCTTTTTTTGGAGGGGGAGGGAGGCTGCTCAATTTCTTTTCTATCTCCTGCCATACACAGAAACGTAACTTGTACAGCAGAAAAACGTTCCCCCAGCTCACCCCCTCCCTTTTTAGAGCAGTATTCCAATGCTCTGCCAATCCACAACCTTCATTTTGCCTGGATTCTACCCACAGTCTCTGTAACTAGAACAGCCTTCCACTATTTTCCACCTCCAGTGGCTTCCATTGGCTGGACCCTATCCAGAGTTTGTGCTGCTAGTTACACTGCAAGCAGACAGGCCAAGCACACTCACAAAGGAGATAAAATTAGAGACCCACAGATAGAGGATTTAAACTCTGAAAAATGTGCAAACACATTAGCCATCCTTCTGACATCTGGGCACTAATGTAAAAGTCATTAGAACCCTGAAGAAAGCCAGACAGTTGCAAATCTTAACCTCCCGAACCCTGATCACATCTGACAGCACCCTCCTCCAAAAAATGTTATACCCTAGGTATGTGCCTAGTTTGCCAATGTCTTGATCCAGCTCTACCCATGGCAACAAATATTAGCTGCCAGCACAGCAAGCAACCAATAAAAATATTGCATAATTCAGTCATTAGTTTTCACAATACAATTAACAAAAAGAAGATGAAATATATATATTGTGTAGGGCAAGTTGGGTAGTGGGAGTTAGTTTTGTGGGTTGTTTTGGGGGTTGAGGCATTTTGAAGGAGTGGGCAGATGCATGGTTATAGTTTTGGGGCTGGTGCTGCAGTTGCAAGAATAAATTTTACATACCTTATAATTTACTTTCCTTGAATCCTGCTAGACCAGTTCAGATGAATGAATTTTGCTCCCTTGCCAGCAGATGGAGGCAAACGTGATCAATGCTTGGTATATCCTCTGATGCAGCACAGAGAAGCCAGTATTAAGCTTCCTAAGAAGCAAGCAAGACTGAAAAACTCAGAAAATGTTATTAAACACAAGCAACCTTGCCACAAATAGCATGAGTATGTATTTGGCTCTCTGACTATGATGAAATTGGTGTCAGACCACAGGACTGACTAGGCCTTTTAAGGGAGCTGGAATACCCCAAACCTACAGAAAAGACTGGTCTAGCAGGATTCAAGGAAAGTAAATGATCAGGTATGTAAAATGTATCCTTCCTTATCATCCTGCTAGACCAGTTCAGACAAGTGGAATGTATCCAAGCAGTGAGAACCCAGGGTAGGAAGAAGACAACAGTCAGAATAGACTGCCCTACCAAAAGATGCCATCTGAACCAAACCCTCTACTCCTAACAAACAATCTGTAGGGTTTCACAAAAGCATCTAGTAAGGACCAGAAAACCGCCTTACAGATGTTCTCTGTAGACACCAGAGTGGACTCTGCCTAGGAGGTCTGCATCCAGAGGAATGAGCTCTGACCCACTCTGGCATGTACTTATCAGTTAGAATGTATACTGAGCCAGTGGTTTCTCTAAACCAGCAGATAATAGAGGCTATGACTTCTGTCAGTTCATTTCCCAGACTGCCAAGGAGGACAGAAAAAGATTTGTCCAGCAGAAAAAATGCAAATGCAATTTGTGCCTTCGAGTCACTGCTGACTCCTGGCGTCCCAGCAGCTCCTGTATTTTCTTGTCAGTGTGACTGGAAGTAGATTGCCAGGTCTTTCTTCCAAAACAATGGAGGGTTAAGAGACATGCCCAAAGCCACAAGGAGTGCTAGTGAGAATTGAACCCTTGTCTTGGTCTAGAAATTGCCATGTACCTCAGCACATCCTGCAGATGCAGCAAGGAGTCCTTCTGAAAACCCTTCTATGAGAAGGAAAGCAGAATAGTCTGGTCCAGATCAAAAGGATGGCATAATCCTTGAGAGAAAGATGGCATTGACCATGATTTGACAGAAGCCATCAAGAAAACCAGGAAAGGTGTCCTTCAAGACAAAGCCTGCAGCTCAGACCATACCTTGTGGACGCTAGTGCCCCCAGGAGGCTAACATAAGGGACCATCCCCTGAGAAAGGCCCTATCCATGGCCCAAAGAGGGAGAGAAGACCCACCGAGGAACAACTTGGCATACAGGTAGAATGAACCGCTCTACTCCTGATGAAGAGGGCCATATCAAGGAGTTCCATCAATGAAATCCCTTAGATGCGATTCCTGTAGCACAAAAGGACCACCTCCTAAACCTTGAGAGTTCATGGACAAGCCCTGGTCCAGCAATGGTACCACAAAGAGCAAGGAGTCACATACACCCTCTCAAATGTGGAAACAGACTTTATTATAACACCAACACTAACAGTGTTTCAGCTACTTGTGCCTTCCTCAGGGAGTATGCAAGACAAACTTCCAACATAAACAAACAAGAAAAGAATGTACATAAGTAAAAATGATATAAGAAACAAATGAAAAATTATATAAAGTACTAAATGAAACTCAAATAGTAAAAATACATACTTAGTTACAAAAAACATAATAAAATTGTGACTTGAGAATTCCCTTCACAAATCAAAAGCAATCTTAATTTACATTGTTAAAACTTTAAGACCATGCAAAATTTAAAAAAAACAAAAGATCCAAATGAACAAAACAAAGTTGGCAGAAAGAAAGACACACATCCCAAACACAAGGAGAGGGACTTATGAGGAAAACAATAGGATATTGTGTATTTGGAACTACAGAACTCACTGTCTGTGCACTTGATCACGAAGATCATATTCAGTAGAAACTAAAAATGTAAACCTCTTAGGTGTCACTAAAAGAAAAATAAAGAAGCAGAAATATCATAGCATAATCTAGGCTATGTTAAAAAAAATGTACAGGGTGAACGGGCAACGAAAGTGTCCATTTTAATGAAAGCATAGTTACTCACCTGTAACAGGTGATCTCCGGGAACAGCAGGAATTTAGTCTCACATATGGGTATCGTCGGTACCGACGGAGCCTGTGCACGAACGCTCCCTAGCATCCAATCAGAAAGCTTTTGGGAGCATCCCACAGCACCTGCGTGCTGCCTTCCCGCCTTTCCCAACTGCCTCTCTCCAGTTGTTTTAAAGCTGAGACAAAGAGAGAGAGAGGGAAAGGAAAAAGACAGATAGAGAGATACAACTCCTAAGGGAGGTGGGTGGGTTGTGAGGACTAAATTCCTGCTGTTCCCGGAGATCACCTGTTACAGGTGAGTAACTATGCTATCTCCAGGAACAAGCAGGAATGTAGTCATCACATATGGGGACTCCCTAGCTTTAGGTGCCAGGGAGAGACCCCAGATGTTGTGTGTCCCTTAAGAGAGCTCCACTTCCCCCATGGATCTCTGGCATCCTACCAGGGATGGTGGGTAGGAGTTGATTAGGTATGGAACAGGTGTTTGAGAACAGCCTGACCAAACAAGGCATCCCTGCGGGAGTCCTTGTCCAAGCAGTAATGGGCTGTAAAGGTATGAACCGAGGCCCAAGTGGCTGCTCGACAGATGTCGTCGATAGACACAGAGTGCAGATGAGCCATTGAGGCTGCCATGGCTCTCACACTGTGAGCTGTAACATGGCCCTCCAGAGAAAGGTTCTTACTCTGATAGGCAAAGTAAATACACTGAGCAATCCAGTTAGATAGTGTTCTCTTGGGGACTGGAAGTCCCAAATGAGAAGGATCAAAAGCAACAAAGAGTTGAGAGGACTTTCTATGTTGCTGTGTTCTTTGTAAGTAAAAAGCTAGAGCTCTTTTACAGTCCAAGGTATGAAGATTCCTCTCTGCATTTGATGCATGAGGCCCTGGAAAAAACACAGGTAGGTAGACCGCTTGGTTCAGATGAAAAGGCGAGACCACCTTAGGCATAAAGTGTGGATGAGTCCTAAGGACTACCTTGTCATGATGGAACCTTGTATAAGGTGGATTAGCTACTAGCGCTTGCAATTCATTAATGCGGCGTGCTGATGTGATCGCAATGAGAAAGATAACCTTCCAAGAAAGGAATTTCAAGGAGGTGGTAGCTAAAGGTTCAAAAGGTGGCTTCATGAGCTGCCCAAGAACCAGGTTTAAGTCCCATGCAAACGGTGGTGGCCTAATGGGAGGCTTAGTTAGAAGAAGGCCTCTCATAAATCTTGCTATAAGAGGATGAGAGGAAATAGGCTGTCCATTTAGAGGCTTAAGGGAAGCTGCAATAGCACTCAAATGGGCTCTTACTGAATTTGTCTTAAGGCCTGCATTAGATAAATGAAGGAGATACTCCAGCAAAGATTCCAGAGGTATCGCAAGAAGGTTAAGACCCTTTTCTGAACACCAAACAGTAAACCTTTTCCACTTGAAAGCATAAGAGCGTCTAGTGGAAGGATTTCTGGAAGCATAAATAACATTTTTTACTTGCTGAGAAAGATTAAGAACTTGGAGATCTAGGCCTTCAGCAACCAAGCCCTGAGATGCAAAGACTGGGGATTGGGATGCCATAACATTCTGTCCTGAGATAGGAGATCTGGAGCAGACCCTAACTCCAGGGAGGGAGTTTGAGAGAGATGTAGAAGCAGAGGGTACCACACTTGCCGTGGCCAATGTGGTGCTATGAGAATCATATGGCCTCTGTCTCTCTGAAGCTTTAACAGGGTTTTGGGAATTAGGGGAATGGGTGGAAAGGCATACAGGAAGTCTTGACCCCAGTAAAGCAGGAAAGCACCCCTGGCCTGAGCCCCCTGAGCCGGAGTTCTGGAACAGAATTGGGGAAGTCTGGCATTCCACGGACTTGCAAAGAGGTCTATGTCCGGGGTTCCCCAAAGTTGAAAAATCCTGGTCACCTGGTCTGCATGCAGAGACCACTCGTGTGGAAGCAGAACTCGACTGAGTCTGTCCGCCCAAGAGTTTTGAATGCCTGGAAGATACACTGCCAGAAGATGAATCTGATGCTCTCTGGCGAGGGCCCATAGTCGCAAAGCTTCATTGCAAAGTGACAGAGAGCCCGTTCCCCCTTGCTTGTTCGTATGAACTAGGACTGTCTTGTAGCTGAGCAGGGAGTGGAACACTTGCATAGCAAGAAAGATTGCTCTGAGTTCCAAGAGATTGATATGTAGATAACTCTCTTGTGGAGACCAGGTGCCCTGGGTGGAGAGGTCTTGCAGATGAGCTCCCCAACCCATTGGAGAAGCATCTGTTGTAAGAGTTGCTTGGGGTAAGGGTTGCTGAAAGGGTGACCCCAGCAACAGGTTTTGAGTGGACTTCCACCACTGGAGGGACAAAATGAGGCGACTTGTGTTTGCTATTTTGTCTGACAAGCACCCTGATGCCTGGGTCCATTGGGTGGATAAAGTCCACTGAGCTGCCCTCATGTGGAGGCAAGCATATGGAACCACATGCACGGTGGATGCCATGTGGCCTAGTAATTGCAACATTTCTCGAGCAGTTAGATGAGGCTTTAGCACTGCTTGAGAAGCTAACTGCACCAAGCGAAGGCAACGGGCCTGGGGGAGATAGGCCCTTGCCCTTGTGGTATCCAGGAAAGCTCCTATGAACTCTAAAGACTGAGTGGAAGTTAGATTGGATTTTGGGATGTTTATTACCAGCCCTAAATACTGAAGGATACGCATTGTGCAGGATAGAGAAGTCTTGGCCTCTGACTGTGTTGGAGCTCGAATGAGCCAGTTGTCCAAGTAAGGGAAGACAAATATCCCCAGAGTGCGGAGAAATGCTACTACAAGAGCCATGCATTTCGTGAACACCCTTGGTGCCGAGGCCAGACCAAAAGGAAGCACCCTGTATTGGTAGTGCTTTCCTTGAAAAAGGAACCGAAGGAACCTTCTGTGGGTTGGATGGATGAGGACATGGGTGTACGCATCCTTGAGATCTAGAGAACAAAGCCAATCCTGACTCTGAAGGTATGGTAGCAGAGCTCCGAGAGAAATCATCTTGAATTTCTCCTTGACAAGGAATTTGTTCAATTCTCTGAGATCTAAAATAGGCCTGTAACTCCCTGTTTTCTTTGGAATAAGAAAATAAGGGGAATAGAACCCTGTGCCCTGTTGATGAAGAGGTACTTCTTCTATTGCCCCTTGGGCAAGAAGGATGGCAAACTCCTGACCTAACAGGTTGATGAGAGAGGTCGGAGAATTGAACTGCTTCACTATTGTGTGAGGGGGCATGCTTCAAAAATGAAGCTTGTACCCCTCCTTTATGATGGAGAGTGTCCAATGCTCTGCTGTTATTTGCCCCCATCCGGGGGCAAAATGACATAACCTTCCTGGAATGGTGGACGGTTCTGGTCCCTCCAGAACCAGAAAGGCTAAGTTCTCTAGCTGAAAGTCAAAGGCCCTGAGGAGGCTGAGGCTGCTGGGCCAGTGGAGGCCTAGCAGCCTTTGTTTTCTTCTGTTTGGGTGGTTGCTGACGTTTGCTTGAAAACTGACCTGCAGAAGATGCCTGCTGAACATAAGCAGGATAAATCTTTTCTTTTTAGAAAAAGATGTTTTCTTGAACAATTTCTTTCTAACAGGATCAGCAGTGGACTTGGATAGTCTATCCAAGGTGGAATTTTCAGCATCCATTTCATTGGCTTTTTCCTGCCAATCTTTACCAAACAGGTTCTCACCAGTACAAGGGATATTTCCCAATTTATCTTGTACCCAGAGCTCTAGATCAGATGCCTGGAGCCAAGCAATTCTACGTGCACCTATGGCGATAGCCGAGGTTCTGCTTATACACTCAAAGCAGTCAAAGGCTGCACAGTTGGTAAATTTAGAAACATCTTGGGCATGTTTGACCCAAGTGAGAAAGTCCTGTCTTTTATCCTCAGAAATGAAAGGACTTAAAGTCTGTAAATTATCTGTGACCTCCTTTAGGAACATTCCCATGTACAGACTATAGGAACTGATTCTGGCAGAAAGCATGGAAGCTTGGAAGACTCTACGTCCAAAAGCATCCAGGGTTCTGCACTCACATCCTGAAGGATTAGAGGCATGCCTTTTTGCACTTCTGATCCTTCTCATAGCTGACTCCACCACAATAGAGTGGTGAGGAAGCTGAGTCTTATGGAAACCAGGACAAGGAGGGACTCGATACATAGTATCCAATCTACGAGAATGAGGAGAGGTGGTAAGAGGTGTTTTCCACATCCTCAACATGAGATCATATAAAATCTCATGAATGGGTAAGGTAGCTGCCTCCTTAGGAGTTTTGGGATATTGTAGAATTTCCAACTCCTTGGCCCTTGGCTCTGTTCCAGGGGCCACAGTAATGGACAGGCCCCGAGCCACCCCCCTGATGAAGTCTTGGAAGGACATATCCTCTGGAGGAGACATCCTGCGTTTAGGGGAGGAGGACTACTCTGGAAGAAGCATCGCTGCATCAACAGAACTTTCAGAATCCTCCGATTCTTCTGAGGATTCAAAGTATCGTCTGTCCGGATGCTCTTGCAGAGCACGATACCCTTACCGACCAAGGTCGGTACCGGGAATAACCGGTACCGGAGGGCATCGGAGGACAGGGTACTGGCAGAGCAGACACCGATGCCGATGTCTATGCTATTGGTACCGATACCGATGCCAGTGCCAGTGCCAATGCCGGTACCGGTGGAGTTGTCTGTCGTGGTACCAAGGGCGTCGATGACGCAAGGAAAGCCGCCAGACTGCGTTCCATAGCCAGAACTCTCTGGTCTATCGCCGCCGCCAATGCCTGGATGTCGGTACCGGTGGAGACCACCGGTACCCCAGAGCATGGCACCAGGAGATCTGTCGAGGCCGAGCCATCGAGAACATCCTGGAACCCCGATAATGCTTTGGAAGCCGAAGCCTCCCGCCGGGGTAATTTTGCCAGTGCAGAATCCTCGAGGGCAACGCCAGAGGCATCTCAATGATTAGAAGGAGATCTACCCTTCGAGGACCGGCTGGATTTATGTTTAGTTACCTGAGATCCACGGGAGAAAGAAGAAGCCCTGGAAGACGTCGATGCCACCGAAGCTGCATCAGAGGGAAACAGGGTACTGAGCTTGGCAGCTCGGTTCTGCCGACCTCTTTCAGACATCATGGACCAGGACACACAATCCGTGATGGAGTGGTCAGGACCTAAACATTTTAAACACCATTCATGGGTGTCGGTGACGGAGATGGTACCACCACACTTGGTGCACTTTTTAAAACCTGAGGCAGGTTTTTCCATGTTAAGGAAAAATTTTGGACCTAAGGCCCAAAAAGGCACGTGCACCTGAAGAAGAGGAAAAAAGAAGATTTTTTTTTTTTTACAGAAATAAGAAAAAAAAAGACTGGCGGTACCGGTAGAGCATCGAAGAAGGCAGACGCGACCACAAAAAGAAAGAAAGAAAAAAAGGAATTCTTCTGCAGTGACAGGAGCATGACCTGCTGGCTCCGCGGAAAAAGAAGAACTGGAGAGAGGCAGTTGGGAAAGGCGGGAAGGCAGCACGCAGGCGCTGTGGGATGCTCCCAAAAGCTTTCTGATTGGACGCTGGGGAACGTTCCCGCGCAGGCTCCATCGGTACAGACGATACCCATATGTGATTACTACATTCCTGCTTGTTCCTCGAGATCAGCTTTACCACACCAAGTGTCTATCCATCAGTGAAAAAAACGCCGGGCTTAACCTTGACCACCATTTAAAGGGCTCATTTTGGTGCCAAAAAAGGTTATAACCCTGCAGGAAACTGTCACAAAATCCTTAAGGATATGCATCCAGTGAACACGGACAGAAATATATGTATGAAAATATATTTTATCATGTCTCCCCTTAACTTATGTTGTTGAAAATAATTAAAATCCACTGGTAAATAAAAGTCGCAGTGGCAATACCCGCAGTCCTAAAGACCACCCCTTTTGGCTTCTCATATCATGTACAGTGCACTACCACACTGCTACTGTCATGAACAAAGTTGATATCACCACGAGATTCCATATATTAACTTAAACAGTTATGTATAGAGGCAAAAGGTAATAACAATAACTTGAATAAAGCAGTTGTTGTTAAGAGCCATCAAGTCGGTGTCGACTCTGAATAGTTGTCCTAAATTGTGTTCGGTCTTCAATGAGGCAGCTCATTTTTGACAGAGTGGCATCCGTAGCTGTTGTTACTGTATCGATCCATCTCATTGCTGGCCTTCCTCTTTTGCGTTAACCTTCTACCTTGCCAAGCATGATGTCTTTCTTTAATGATCTCTCTCTTCGCATGATGTGTCCAAAGTATGAAAGTTGAAATCTTGTCATCTGAGCTTCTAAAGAAAGCTTAGGTTTGATCTCTAGTACTGACTGGTTTGTTCTTCAGGAAGTCCATGGTTACGCAGTATTCGATGCAAGCACCATAATTCAAAGGCATCAATTTTCTTCCTGTCTCTTTTTCACTGTCCAACTTTCGCATCCATATGATGTTATTGAAAATACCATGGCTTGAATGAGTCAAATCTTTGTATGGAGAGAATAAAGCAGGAGCACACCCTTTTAAAAAAACTAGACCATAAACGAGAAGGTAGTGGGAACCTCCATTAGCGGGAGTCCTTGTCCAAACAGTAATGGGCTGTGAAGGTATGAACCGAGGCCCAGGTGGCTGCTCGAATGATTTGGTTGATGGACACAGAGTTTAGATGAGCCATTGAAGCTGCCATGGCTTTCACATTGTGAGCTGTGACATTGGCCTCCAGAGAAATGTTCCTACTCTGGTAGGCGAAAGAAATACACTGAGCAATCCAGTTGGACAGTGTTCTCTTAGAGACTGGAAGTCCTAAATGAGAAGGATCAAAAGCAACAAAGAGTTGAGAAGACTCTCTATGTTGCTGTGTTCTTTGTAAGTAAAAAGCGAGAGCTCTCTTACAATCCAAGGTATGAAGATTCCTCTCTGCATTTGATGCATGAGGTCCTGGAAAAAAGACAGGTAAATATACCTCTTGGTTCAGATGAAAAGGCGAGACCACTTTAGGCATAAAGTGTGGATTGGTCCTGAGGACTACCTTATCATGATGGAACCTTGTATAAGGTGGATTAGCCACCAAAGCTTGCAACTCACTGATGCGGCGTGCTGAGGTGACTGCAATGAGAAAAACAACTTTTCAAGAAAGAAATTTCAAGGAGGTGGTGGCTAAAGGTTCAAAGGGTGGCTTCATAAGCTGGCCAAGAACCAGGTTTAAGTCCCATGCCACTGGAGGTGGTCTAATGGGAGGTTTAGTTAAAAGAAGGCCTCTCATGAATCTTGCTATAAGAGGATGAGAGGAAATAGGTTGTCCATTGAGAGGCTTGAGGGACGCTGCAATAGCACTCAAATGGACTCTGTGATAAGGAAGCTTATCATAGCTCAGGAAGGAGCTATAGAAAAGGTGAAGTGACTCTGAACAAGCAACCTGTCAGTTCTGGTAGAAATAAGAAAACAGAATTTTCCCATAAAAGACTACCAGTCCCAGAATGCACCAGGTTTCCAACAGCCATTAGAGGAGCTGAAGTGGGGAAACATGTGTTCAATCAGGAGGGCTATGAGTTAATCCCTAAGCACTCATCTCAAAGGGCAAGGCCTGATTCAGCACAGCTGCGCTGTGTTAGGGTGGAGCACTCATCTAAGCAGAATAAAGGTAGAGTTTATTCTACAGAGAATCATCCTCATCATCATCTTCATGATCAATTTGGATATCCTCATCCTCAGTTTCATCTGGAGGATCATCAGAAGCAGAAGCCAAAACGGACGGACAGAGAGGGCAAAAAACCCTTTGGAAGAAGGAAGAGAAAAGCCTTTGGGAGGTCTAGAGGAGTCTGGAGCAGTACGTATACTGGGAGGCATTCCAAGGGCCAGCATACACCATTGGACTGGGGAAAGCCAGAGGAATGGTGCTGCAGAGCTAGGAATCTCCAGATGGTACCTGTGAGGGAGACGGCTGCACTTGGAAGGGACCCTAAGACCCGTGCCAGAAGGTATGTGAAGAGAGACCCAGTGTCCAGGGATCTGGATTGGAAGGCTGGACATAAGAACTGGACTACATACTGGCCAGGCTATATAGAGAGGAACTCTAACAGCAATGGAAGCTCAGGTATGAACACTGATCTATGCCCTAGCTATAACCTTGAAAGACAGCAGGGAAACAAGTATTCTCCTGAAAGTGCTCCATTGGGAGATTCATCTGTGCCAATCCATGATATTGAACCCATGCTTGTTGAAGAAGGGGGAGACGTGGCAGATGAAGGATGTGTTTACATGGATTGCTCTCTGTCTAAACTCCTTTGGTGATTTTCTGTTATAAAATACAACAACCATCACAAAGAAATACAAACTTGTTCTTTAATCTACTCAGAAAAGCTCCTGAGTAGGATTTCTAGCCACGCAGTAGAAAGCAAGCCAGCTAAGGGGTTTCAGCTGGGTAACTGCTAGCAATTGAGCCTTACCTAATTGCTTGTGAGCTCTGAGGGAATCACTTCTGAATCTATGTGGGAAGATATAAGAAGTTAACCTGAAAAGAACAGTTTTTCTCTTCTTTGTGGCTTTTGTTTGTTGTTTGATACACTGCTAAGAAAATATTAGCTAAAGCCTACAGAAAAGACCAGTTTGTTACCAACCAGGTCTTATTTCTTTTGCTTTGATTGCCTGACAAGTTCAAATGTTGTTTTTCTGATTTTGTTTTTCTAAGTTTAACACTGAAAGCAAGTAACCTGATTTATGTGCTACCAAGCATATCTGTGTTGGGAGAAATAACCCCATAAATAAATATCTTATTGGCTTTACCCTAAAGCACAACTAATTATTGTGAGCAGCTGTGTCTGGTGTGAATGAACTGCATTGCCCACAATCCCTTGCAAATCATATTGATATATGCACTTGCCAAGACTGTGAACATTCTCACCCAGGCAGCCGTCTGACAACTCTTACTGAATTCGTTTTCAGGCCTGCATGGGATAGATGCAGGAGATACTCTAGTAGAGAATTCAGAGGTATTGCAAGCGGGTTTAGACCCTTCTCTGAACACCAAATGGTAAATCTTTTCCATTTGAAAGCGTAGGAACGTCTAGTAGAAGGCTTTCTAGAGGCATGAATAACATCTCTGACTTGCTGAGAGAGATGAAAATCTTGAAGGTCTAGGCCCTCAGCAACCAAGCCCTGAGATGGAGCGACTGGGGGTTTGGGTGCCACAACGTTCCCTCTTCCTGGGACAGAAGGTCTGGCGCAGAGCCCAAGTCCAGGGAAGGAGCTTGAGAGAGATGTAGAAGTAGAGGGTACCACACTTGGCGTGGCCAATGTGGTGCTATGAGGATCATGGTCCCTCGATCACTCTGAAGCTTGAATAGTGTTTTGGGAATTAGGGGAATTGGTGGAAAGGCATAAAGGAAATCCTGACCCCAGTGAAAGAGGAAGGCATCCTTGGCCTGAACTCCCTGACACGGAATTCTGGAACAGAACCGGGGAAGTTTGGCATTCCACGGACTTGCAAAGAGGTCTATGTCCGGGGTTCCCCAAATTCGAAAAATCCTGGCTACCTGGTCCATGTGGAGGGACCACTCGTGTGGGAGCAGAACTCGACTGAGTCTGTCCGCCCAAGAGTTTTGAATGCCTGGAAGATATACTGCCAGAAGATGGATGTGATGCTCTCTGGCGAAGGCCCACAGTCGCAAAGCTTCGTTGCAGAGCGACAGAGAGCCAGTCCCGCCCTGCTTGTTTACAAAGAACATGGCTACTTGGTTGTCCGTATGGATGAGGACTGTCCTGTAGCTGAGCAGGGAATGGAACACTCTGAGAGCTAAGAATATTGCTCTGAGTTCCAAGAGATTGATATCCAGAGAAGTCTCCTTTGGAGACCAGATGCCCTGGGTGGAGAGATCCTGCAGATGAGCTCCCCAACCCATTGGAGAAGCATCTGTTGTCAGAATTGCTTGGGGTAGCAACTGCTGAAAAGGGGACCCCAGCAACAGATTTGGAGGGGACTTCCACCATTGGAGAGACCAAAATAGGCGACTGGAGTTCGCTATTTTGTCTGACAGGCAACCTGATGCCTGAGTCCATTGGGTGGACAAAGTCCATTCAGCTGCCCTCATGTGAAGACGAGCATATGGAACAACATGCACGGTGGATGCCATGTGGCCTAATAGTTGTAACATTTCTCGAGCAGTTAAATGGGACTTTAACTGTATCTGGAAGGCTAACTGCACCAAGCGTAGGCAACGGGCCTGAGGAAGATAGGCCCTTGCAGTTGTGGAATCCAGCAAGGCCCCTATAAACTCCAGAGACTGAGTAGGGGTGAGATGGGATTTTGGGATATTTATTACCAGTCCCAAATACTGAAGGACACGCATTGTGCAGGTTAGAGAAATCTGGGTCTCTGACTGGGATGGAGCTCGAATGAGCCAGTCGTCCAGATATGGGAAAACGAATATTCCTAGAGTGCGTAAAAATGCAGCTACTACTGCCATGCATTTCGTGAACACCCTTGGTGCAGAGGCCAGACCGAAAGGAAGCACCCTGTATTGGTAGTGCTTTCCTTGAAAAAGGAACTGAAGGAACCTTCTGTGTGTTGGATGGATGAGGACATAGGTGTACGCATCCTTGAGATCTAGAGAACAAAGCCAGTCCTGACTCTGAAGGTATGGCAGCAGAGTACCGAGAGAATTCATCTTGAATTTCTCTTTGAATAGAAACTTGTTCAATTCTCTGAGATCTAATATGGGTCTGTAGCCCCCTGTTTTCTTTGGAATAAGAAAATAAGGGTGAGTAGAACCCTGAGCCCTGTTGAAGAAGGGGTACTTCTTCTATTGCCCCTTGGGCAAGAAGGGTAGCAATCTCCTGACCCAGAAGGTTGAGGAGAGATGTTGGAGAATTGAACGGTTTCACCATGGTGTGGGGAGGAAGGTTTAAGAAATGAAGCTTGTACCCTTCCCTTATAATGGAGAGGGTCCATTGCTCTGCTGTGATTTGCTCCCATCTGGGAGCAAAGTGAGCTAACCTTCCTGGAATGGTGAGGGGCTCTGGTTCTTCCAGAGCCAGAAAGGCTAAGTTCTCTAGTTGCAAGTCAAAGGCCCTGAGGAAGCTGAGTTTGCTGAGCCGTGGGAGACCTGGCAGCCTTTGCCTTGGCCTGTTTAGGGGTTGCTGATGCTTTGCAGCAAAACGACCTGCAGAAGTTGCCTGCTGACCATAAGCAGGATAGTATCTTCCTTTTTTAGAAAAAGGTGTCTTTTTGAACAATCTTTTCTTAGCAGGAGCAGAGGTAGACTTTGAAAGTCGATCCAAAGCAGAGTTCTCAGCATCCATCTGAGTGGCCTTTGCTTTCCAATCCCTGCCAAAAAGGTTTTCACCTGTACAAGGAAGATTTCCCAGTTCATCTTGGACCCAGAGTTCCAAATCAGAGGCTTGTAACCAAGCAATTCTGCGTGCACCTATGGCAATAGCCGAGGCTCTGCTTACACACTCAAAAGAGTCAAAGGCTGCACGGTTGGAAAATTTGGAAACATCTTGGGCATGTTTAAGCCAAGTGAGAAATTCCTGCCTTTTATCTTCTGAAATAAAAGGGGCTAAAGTCTGCAGATGATCTGTGACTTCTTTTAGAAACATCCCCATATAGAGACTATAGGAGTTGATTCTGGCAGCAAGCATATTGGCTTGGAAAACCCTTCAGCCAAAAGCATCAAGGGTCCTGCATTCATGTCCTGGAGGATTAGATGAGTGAGTGTCTCTTTGCACTCTTTATTTTCCTCATGGCAGACTCTACCACAATAGAGTGGTGAGGAAGCTGAGACTTATGAAAGCCAGGACAAGGAGGGACACGGTACATGGTGTCTAATCTATGAGAATGAGGAGAGGTGGTAAGAGGAGTCTCCCACATGCTCAACATGAGATCATAGAGAATCTCATGAATAGGTAAAGTAGCTGCTTCTTTAGGAGCCTTAGGATATTGCAAAATATCTAATTGCTTGGCTCTAGGCTCTGACTCAGGGGCCACTGTAATGGAGAGGCCCCTAGCCACTTCCCTAATGAAGTCTTGAAAAGACAAATCTTCTGGAGGAGACATTCTTCGTTTTGGAGAATCAGACTCCTGAGGAAGAAGTACCGGTGCCTCGACAGAAACCTCCGACTCATCAGAGTCTTCGGAGGAATCGAAGTATCGCCTGTCTGGATGCTCCTGTAAAGCCCGATACGCGTACCGAGTGGGATCGACATCGGGAGTAAGCGGTACCGGTTCGGTACCAATGGGCATCATAGGACAGGATACCGTTGCAGTCGACACCAAGGCCGATGTCGATGCAATCGGTACCGGCACCGGGAACGATGCCAGTGCCGGAGTCGGTACCGACAACGGAGATTGTTGCGGTACCGGAGGCGTTGAAGCCTGCATAAACACTGTTAGGGTTCGCTGCATGGACAGAATCTTCTGATCCATCGACGCCACCAGAGTCTGGATGTCGGTACCGGTGGAGGCCACCGGTACCCCAGAACACGGCAACAGGTGATCGGTCGAGGCCGAGCCATCGATGTCAACCTGTGACCCCATAGACAATGCTTTGGAAGCCGGAACTTCCCGCCGGGGTAATTTTGCCGGTGCGGAATCCTCGAGGACAAGCCCGGAGGAATCTCGATGCTTTGAGGGAGATTTGCCCTTCGAGGACCGGCCAGATTTATGTTTGGTTACCTGAGATCCATGGGAGGAAGAAGCCCTGGAAGACGTCGATGCAACCGAGGCTGCATCAGAGGGAAACAGGGTACTGAGCTTGGCTGCTCGGTTCTGCCGACCTCTTTTAGACATCATGGTACAGGACACACAATCCGTGATGGAATGGTCAGGACCAAAATATTTTAGACACCAATCATGGGTGACGGTGACAGAAATAGTACCGCCACACTTCGTGCACTTTTTAAACCCGGAAGCGGGCTTCTCCATGAGGAGAAAAAATGTTCAGGCCTAAGGCCCAAACCAAAAATGCACAATTGAAGAAAGAAAAGTTGTTGTTGTTTTTTTTTGTAAGAAGAAAAGAAAAGACCGGCGATACCGGTCTGACGTCGAAGAAGGCAGACGCGACACAGAAAAATAAAGAAAAAAATAAAGAACTTCTTCTGCGGTGACAGGAACACGACCTGCTGGCTCCGCGGAAAAGAAGAACTGGAGAGAGGCGGTTGCGAAAGGCGGGAAGGCAGCGCGCAGGCACTGTGGGATGCTCCCAAAAGCTTTCTTACTGGACGCTGGGGAGCATTCCCGCGCAGGCTCCGTCGGTACCGACGATACCCATATGAACAACCATATGTGAAGACTCATTCCTGCTTGTTCCTGGAGATTATCCAAATTTTGCAGTCATTGGTGGTGGTTATCCAGATAGCGGCAATTTTCAGCCATTATCCAGATAGTGAATCCACATACACCTAGAATAGCTATCTGATGTTATGAGAGGAGAAGTAGCCTAGTGTTGAGTAGCAGCCTGGTGACCAAGAGACCAATGTTCAATTTCCACTGACACGCCTCATGGTCTTGAGCAAGTCACTCTATCCTCCATTGCCTTGGAAAAAAGGCCTTGCAGTCTACTTCTTGTCACACCTTGCCAAGAAAACCCAGGAGCTGCTAGGTTACCAGGAGTCAGCATTGACTCAACAGTACACTCATTCATTCAATTTATGTGGATACTTATTTGCATAGTAGCACTGAAAATTGTTGCTATCTGGATAAGTGCTGGCTCCTCCCCAGCTCTGCTCACAGGCCAATCTCAGTACAGACTAGATAGGCCATGTGGTCTTTTCTGCTGTCATGTTTCTATGTTTCTGTCCAGATAGTGCTGCTGAATATTGGGCTCACCGGGGCTTATCTGTTTAGCAGGTCCTGCTAAATTAATAAGTGCTTTTGAATGTAGGGCCCCATGTATCTCTGCAATTAATAATCATCTTCCCTGGAAAAGGCTACCAGAAAACAACAATACAAATATATTTGTTGCTGAAACAATCATTTCTATAATGAGAGCAAAAGAATTGCCATGCTGGGTCAGCATTCTTCCTCTGACAGTGGCCAGTCTGGGTCACTTTGAAGTATGTCACAGATCCTAACAGGAGGATCCCTTTCGTGTTTACTTCAGAAGTAAATGTGGCACTTGCAGCATTTTCCCCTTTTTAAATGGCTTTGCATAGTATATTGCAGATATATTTTTCATTAATTCTAAAGCTGTCTACATGGTACTGTTTCAGTTTTGCTAACTGAATTAATTCAAAAAGCTCAGTTCTATTGTCCTAGCAAAAACTCAGGTTCAAAGAATTGAAAAAAGTTTCACCTGGCCAAGAAACCTCTTGTATTTTTTGAGGCACTGAATACAAGCTGAGGGAAGTATGGGGGGGTTCTTTGTTTCAATTGTTTTGCAAAGTGGATTTTAGATACGTTGTAGAGTTTAGTACTTGTTATGGATGGCAGACTGGAAGGACCATATGGTCTTTATCTGCTATCATTTAATGTTTCTAATTACTTACCTTTTGAGAATCTGAGTTCAAGGTGAGTTACAATCAGATACACAAATCATTTTCCTGCCTAAGTGAATTTCCAATTTAAGTTGTGCCTGTGTCAATGAAGGGTGAAGTGACTTGCCCTAGGTCACAAGGAGTGTCAACTGGAAAAAGCAGGATTTGAACACTGGCTTCACAGGTGCTTAGTCTGTTGCTCTCACCACTAGGCTCTCTCGCCACCTCAAGTAATAGTTTAAACTGCTTTGCTTGATATTTTTCAATGTACTTTCTTTTTACATTGCTTTGTCATTTATTTGAAATGTTTTGCAATTGCTTTACCTGGTAAATAGTAGAGGGCTTTCTCTTTCATTTTAAGTTGCCTAACTGGTATTGTTTCCGTTTTAATAATCAAATTAGCTCACAAAGATCAGTTCTACTGGCCTAGTGGAAAGTTAGATTCAGAGAGCTATATTTTACTGAGTCCCATCTGCCTACCACATAGCCACCCACTCTATTTCCTACTTTTCTTATATAGTTTTCCAGAAGCAAAGGTAACCTTGTTGAATGAAACCAAGGAAAACGGAAGGGATTTTTGGGTCTCCTTAGAGTAATACTGGTATTCCAAGATATATGAGAAAAGATATCACACTATGGTATTTATTCAGTGCAATAACTGTGTGGATCTAATCCTCAGGCAATCCATTTGGAAGCTTGGAGCTTGCACGATCAACTATTTGGGTATAGCAAAATGCCACCTAATGCAGCAAACCCATCAAATTTATATCTTTGCTGTTGTCTGTACATTATAACAAAGATTTAAATTTGACTGGGTAGCTTAGAGCTTGTGCCATCTCTATTCAGTTTTCTGCAGTGCATAAGGGGTACTCAGTTTACAGAGCAATTTGATGAACTCACAGTTGCCTCCTGCCAAATAAGATCTATCTCCTTTCCAACAAAGGATCCCAAAAGTCAGGAATGCATGTGCTATAGTGGGGTCTGGTAATATAGGACCTGTAATGCTGAAGACCCCTCTCAATTTATACACATACAAAATGCTTTCAGGGCACTGTATATAAAAAATAGTTAATGAAAAAGCATCAATAGTGGCAACAGAGTTGAAGAATGATACCCTCTGTGCTGAAAAAGCCATAGACACTGTAAAAAGATCCCATAAGAACAGAAAGTTCCTTCTCCTGGAGAACTCTCTTATAAAAGTTATTAACTCAGAAACAAATTTGGAGGAAAACAGAAAGCTAAATCACCAAAAGGCTAGGAGGGATGCTAACTGAATTCTTAATAGGTAATGAAAAAAAGGGGACTTTGAAGTGGATATCATATTGCAGTTTGGGACCAATGACCTGGAGAGAAATTCGCTGTAGTACAAGAGATGTTCAAGAAATTAGAGGAGGAGATTAGGTCTCTAGTAAAGAGAGTAGCATTTCTGAGGTATTACATGCTCCTGGTAAGATGAAAAGGAGAAGGAAAGCGAAGTTGCTTACCTGTAAAGCATAGTTACTCACCTGTAACAGATGATCTCTGGGAACAGCAGGAATTTAGTCTTCACATATATGTATCGACGGAGCCTGCGCGGGAACGCTCCCCAGCGTCCAATAGGAATGCTTTTGGGAGCATCCCACACCGCCTGCGTGCTGCCTTCCCGCATTACCCAACTGTCCCTCTCCAGTTGAGTTTAAAGCTGAAACAAAAGAGAGAGAGAAAGAGAGAGAGATAGAGAGATACAACTCCTAGGGGAGGTGGGTGGGTTGTGAAGACTAAATTCCTGCTGTTTCTGGAGATCACCTGTTACAGGTGAATAACTATGCTATCTCCAGGAACAAGCAGGAATGTAGTCTTTACATATGGGGACTCCCTAGCTGCAGATGCCAGGGAGATGGCCCCAGAAAGTTGTGTGCCCTTGTAAAAGGGCTCCACTTCCCCCCATGGATCTCTGGCATCCTACCAGGGATGGTGGGTAGGAGTTGATTAAGTGTGGAACAGGTGTTGAAGAACAGCCTGACCAAACAAGGCATCCCGGCGGGAGTCCTTGTCTAAGCAGTAATGGGCTGTGAAGGTATGAACTGAAGACCAAGTAGCTGCTCGACAGATGTCATCGATAGACACAGAGTGAAGAAGAGTCATAGAGGCTGCCATGGCTCTCACATTGTGAGCTGTGACATGGCCTTCAAGAGGAAGGTTTTTACTCTCATAGGCAAAAGATATACACTGTGCAATCCAGCTAGACAGTGTTCTTTTGGAGACTGGAAGTCCCAAATGACTAGGATCAAAAGCAACAAAGAGTTGAGAGGACTTTCTATGTTGCTGTGTCCTTTGGAAGTAAAAGGCCAAAGCTCTTTTACAGTCCAAAGTATGACAATTCCTTTCTGCATTTGAGGCGTGAAGCCTTGGAAAGAATACAGGAAGGTAAACCGCTTGGTTTAAATGAAAAGACGACACCACCTTTGGCATAAAGTGTGGATGAATCCTAAGGACTACCTTATCATGGTGGAACCTTGTATAAGGAGGATCAGCCACCAACGCTTGCAATTCACCGATGCAACGTGCTGATGTGATTGCAATAAGAAAGATGACCTTCCAGGAAAGGAATTTCAAAGAGGTAGTGGCTAATGGTTCAAAGGGCAGTTTCATGAGCTGCCCAAGAACCAGATTTAAGTCCCATGCCACCGGTGGTGGCTTAATGGGAGGCTTAGTCAAAAGAAGGCCTCTCATAAACCTCGCTATGAGAGGATGAGAGGAAATAGGCTGTCCATTTAGAGGCTTGAAAGAAGCTGCAATAGCACTCAAATGGACCCTTACTGAATTGGTCTTAAGCCCTGTATTTGATAAATGAAGGAGATACTCCAGTAATGATTCCAGAGGTATCGCAAGAGGGTTAAGACACTTCTGCGAGCACCATATGGTAAACCTTTTCCACTTAAATGCATAACATCGTCATGTGGAATGCTTCCTGGAAGCATAAAGGATATCCTTTACCTGCTGGGAAAGGTTAAGACCGTGAAGTTCTAGGCTTTCAGCAACCAGGCCCTGAGATGCAGAGACTGGGGATTGGGATGCCACAGCATCCTGTCCTCTTGAGAAAGGAGATATGGAGCAGATCCTAACTCCAGAGGCGGAGCTTAAGAGAGATGTAGGAGCAGAGGGTACCACTTTTGCCGTGGCCAACGTGCAGCTATAAGGATCATATGACCTCTGTCTCTCTGAAGCTTGAACAGAGTTTTGGGAATTAGGGGAATGGGTGGAAAGGCATACAGGAAGTCCTGACCCCAATGGAGGAGGAAAGCATCCCTGGCCTGACAACCCTGAGCCGGAATTCTGGAACAGAACCGGGGAAGTCTGGCATTCAGCGGACTTGCAAAGAGGTCTATGTCCAGGGTTACCGAAATTTGAAAACTTTTGGTCACCTGGTCTGCATGGAGAGACCATTCGTGTGGAAGCAGAACTCGACTCAGTCTGTCTGCCCAAGAGTTTTGAATGCCTGGAAGATACACCGCAAGGAGATGAATCTGATGATCTCTGGCAAGCGCCTATAGTCGCAAAGCTTCGTTGCAGAGCAACAGAGAGCCTGTTCCGCCCTGCTTGTTCACATAGAACATGGCTACTTGATTGTCCGTTTGAACTAGGACTGTCTTGTAGCTGAGCTGGGTGTGGAATACTCGAAGAGCAAGGACGATTGCCCTGAGTTCCAGGAGATTAATATGGAGATAGGCCTCCTGTGGAGTCCAGGTACCCTGGGTAGAGAGGCCTTGCAGGTGGGCTCCCCAACCCACCTGTGAAGCATCTGTTGTTAGAGTGGCTTGTGGTGGGGGTTGCTGAAAAGGAGACCCCACCATAAGGTTTTGGAGTGACTGCCACCATTGGAGGGACAAAATAAGGCGATCTGAGTTTGCTATTTTGTCTGAGAGGCAACCTGACGCCTGAGTCCACTGAGTGGATAAAGTCCACTGGGCTGCCCTCATACGGAGGCGAGCATAAGGAACCATATGCATGGTGGATGCCATGTGGCCTAGCAACTGTAACATTTCCCGAGCAGTGAGGTGAGGTTTTAGCACTGCTTGGGAAGCTAACTGCACAATGCGAAGACAGCAGGGCTGTGGAAGGAAAGCCCTTGTCTGTCTGGTATCCAGCAGAGCTCCTATAAACTCTAGGGATTGAGTGGGAGCAAGGTTGGATTTTGGGAAGTTTATGACAAGTCCCAAATACTGAAGGATGCGCATTGTGCAAGAGAGAGCAACCCTGGCCTCTGGCTCTGAAGAGGCTCGAATGAGCCAGTCGTCTAAGTAAGGGAAGACGAATATTCCCAGGGTGCGGAGAAATGCTGCCACCACAGCCATGCATTTTGTGAACACCCTTGGTGCAGAGGCCAGACCAAAAGGAAGAACCCTGTATTAGTGGTGCTTCCCTTGAAACAGAAAGCGAAGGAACTTTTGGTGAGTTGGATGTATGAGAACATGAGGGTACGCATCCTTCAGATCTAGAGAACAAAGCCAATCCTGACTCTGAAGGTATGGCAGCAGAGCTCCTAGAGAAATCATTTTGAACTTCTCTTTGAACAGGAATTTGTTCAATTCTCTGAGGTCTAAAATGGGTCTGTGTCCTCCTGTTTTCTTTGGAATAAGGAAATAGGGGGAGTAAAACCCTGTACCCTGTTGGGGAATGGGTACCTCTTCTATTGCCCATTGAGCAAGGAGCACAGTGACCTCTTGACCTAACTGGTCGTTGAGAGAGGTCTGAGAATTGAACTGGAAGGCAAAGTTCTCTAGATAGGAGTTAAAGCCCCTGTGGAGGCTGAGTCTGCTGAGCCGGTTAAGGCTTAGCTGCTTTTGTCTTTCTTTGCCTAGGTTGTTGCTGCTGTCCCTTTTGGGCAGACTGACCTAAACGATGTGCCTGCTGGGTATGGGAGGGATAAAACCTTTTCTTCTTGCTGAAGAATGGTTTCTTAGAGGATCTTTTCCTCGCAGGATCAGCTGTAGATTTAGACAAATCTATCCAAAGTGATATTGTCAGCATCTACAACAGCACCCTCCAATCCGTGTCCAGCTCCCTGGATAAAGGCCCTGCGTGCCGAGCTCAGCCCATTCCTATCCAAATTGATTGATGTATCGTTCTCTACTGGAACATTCCCTCGAAGCCTGAAACAGACGGCTATCAGACCACTCCTAAAAACAGTAAGTTGGACCCTTCGATGATGGAATCCTACAGGCCTATCTCCAGCATACCTCTCCTATCGAAAATCATTGAAAAGATTACCCAACGCCAATTACAAGATCACATAGATACTAATGCACCCCTGCCTCCCTGCCAGCATGGATTTCGTGAAGCACATGGTGTTGAAACATTACTCACAACCTTATTCAACACCATAACCTTAGGTCTCGATAACATCAGACAAGGCTTTGCACTAATCTTCATGGACATTGCCGCTGCATTCGACACCATAGACCACGAAGTTCTCCTGCTACGCCTCAGAGAGAAGGGAGTTCATGCTTCAGCTTTGTCATAGTGCGCGTCATACCTCACTGATCGCTGGCAACATGTCCGTTCTGGCCCCTCCAACTCCGATTCCTTCCCCCAAACTAAAGGTGTTCCACAGGGCTCATCTATATCCGCCTTGCTATTCAATGTCTATATGCAACCCATTTGTGATCTCATCCAATCATTTAATATCAACTGCCTGGTCTATGCTGACGACGTCTTGATGTACATGCCAATTTCGACAGAACATCTTGAACTATCCCCACTTATCAGGTGCTTTGACGCTGTCACAGACTGGCTAAATGCACAAATGCTTAAGTTAAATTTCAAAAAGACAGAAGCCCTCTTCGTCACCAGGAATCTGGCTTTTACTCCACCCCTGTCTATCAAGGTTCGCGACGCAGAGATCATATGCAAGACTACAGTAAGATACCTAGGTGTAACACTTGATCAGCAACTTAATATGAAGGCTTATATCAAAAACATAACAAAGTCGGTCTACCATAAAATCCAGACCCTCCGCAATCTGCGTCAACTGTTAGAGCCTGATGACTTCCGAACTGTCTTTCAGGCCCTAATAATGCCTCACTTTGACTATGCCAATGCGATCTTGTATGGTCTACCTAAGTGCACGACTAACCCCTTACAACTTGCAATGAATTCAGCTGCAAGAATCCTTCATGGAGCCTCAAGAAGTTCTCATATTACCCCAATACTAAAACAATTGCACTGGCTACCCATACAAGCCAGGATCTCATTCAAGATCCTAATTATGACCCATAAAGCCATCAAGAAATACCCTGCTACTGCCATTACTGACCTAATTTCAATCACACCTCCCAATCGAGCAAGGAGATCGAATGCCGCAAATACTCTCATATTACCTAAGGCAAGCACGAAGTGTTCTCAATTCACTAGATCCAGAGCCTTCTCCTTCTTTGCTCCATCCTGCTGGAACGCACTACCAGCAACTATCAGAACCATCAGTGAACTCTACCAATTTAGGAAGGCACTGAAACGTCACCTCTTTCTTCATCACTACGATGTTGCAGTCTTCCCCCCACTCTCACATCTCAATGCAGCACCTCAAACTCATGCACGTCACATTCCCAGACTGATCACTCGCAATCACACCTTCTCCTCCAACCACCATGAGAAACTTATGCAGTGCCACATAACTCATTATATTGTTGCATAAAGTAGACTGTATTTATTCATCGTGTCTCCTTGTTAAGGGACTGGTTATTTATACCCTATTTTACCTGTTATACCTGCTTAATGCATACCCAAGTTTAATTTTCTTGTTTAATGTATACCCAAGTTATTATACCTGTTTCACTGTAAGCACAAATCACAAATTGAGATGTGCAACTCTTATGTTCATTGTAAACCGCACTGATGTCGAATAGCGCGGTGTAAAAGAGACTGCAAATAAATAAATAAATAAAATAAATCTATCTCATTAGCTCTTTCCTGCCAATTCTTGCCAAAGAGATTCTCTCCTGTGCAAGGTATATTCCCTAGTTTGTCCTGTACCCAAATTTCCAAGTCAGATGCCTGGAGCCAGGCAATCCTACGTGCACCTATGGCAATGGCAGAGGTTCTGCTTATGCATTCAAAGCAGTCAAAGGCTGCACGATTCACAAACTTGGAAACATCCTGAGCATGTTTGACAAGAGCGAGATAATCTTGCCTTTTATCATCAGGAAGGAGAGGGCTCATAAGCTCTAAATCTCCTGTGACCTCTTTAAGGAATATTCCCATATACAAGATATAGGAACTGATCCTAGCAGAAAGCATGGAAGCATGGAAGGATCAACGTCCAAAGGCGTCAAGAGTCCTACACTCACATCCTGGAGGATTAGATGCATGCTTTTTTGCACTCTTTATCCATCTCATGGCTGATTCCACCACCATGGAATGGTGTGGTAATTGAGTCTTCTGAAACCCAGGACAAGGAGGAACTCGATACATGGTGTTGAGTCTTCGAGAGTGAGGAGATGTGGTTATAGGTGTTTCCCACATCCTTAACATAAGATCAAGCAAGATCTCATGAATAGGTAAGGTAGCTGCCTCCTTGGAAGCTTTAGGGTATTGTAGGATTTCTAATTCCTTTGCCCTAGGCTCTTTTTCAGGAGCCACTGTGATGGAAAGACCTCGGGCCACATCTCGGATAAAATCCTGAAAGGACATATCCTCTGGTGGAGACATCCTAGGCTGAGGAGAAGAGGAATCCTCAGGAAGAAGTACTCTGGTATCGGCAGAGCTTTCAGAGTCTTCAGAATCATCCGAGGATTCAAAGTATCTCCGATCCGGGTGATTGTGCAAGGCACGGTACCGATCGAAGTCGGCATCGGAGTGGTCCGGTACCGACTTGTCGTTGCCGGATAGAGATGCATGACTCTGTCCCGGTAGAATACCTGCCGATGTTGATGCAGTCGGTGCCGGTACCGGTTGAATTGTCCGAAGCGGTTTCAGGGGCATCGAGGCCGTGAGAAGAGCCGCCAGACTGCGTTCAATAGCCAAGAATCTCTGGTCTTTCGATGCTGCCGATGCTTGGGTATCAGTGCCGGAAGAAGCGGCCGGAACCCCAGAGCATGGCACCAGTAGTTCTGCCGAGGTTGAAGTTTCGAGAACATCCTGGAGCCCCATTAGTGCTTTGGAAGCTGAAGCCTCCCGCTGGGGCAATTTTGCCGGTGAAAGTCCCTCAAGGGCAATGCCAGAGGCATCTCAATGTTTAGAAGGAGATCTACCCTTTGAGGACCGGCTAGATTTATGCTTAGTTACCTGGGATCCATGGGAGGAAGACGAAGCCCTGGAAGACGTCGATGCCACAGAGGCTGCATCGGAGGGAAAAAGGGTGCTGAGTTTAGCAGCTCAGTTTTGCTGGCCGCTTTTCGACATCATCCCACAGGCAACACACTCTGAAATAGAATGGTCAGGACCTAAACATTTGAGGCACCACTCATGGGTGTCGGTGACGGAGATGGTACCGCCACACTTAGAACACTTTTTAAAACCTGAAGCGGGTTTTTCCATCCTGAGGGAAAAAGTTGGGCCTAGTGCCCAAAGGGTGCGTGGCACCTGAGGAGAAAATTACTGGAAAGTGCTCCAGAAAAAAAGGGGGTTTTTTTTGTTTTGTTTTTTTAAAAAAATAAAGAAGAACCGGCGGTACTGGTGTAGCGTCGAGGGAAGGCAGACGCGACCACAAAAAAGAAGAATAAGAAGGGAATTTTTTTCTGCGGTGACAGGATGTGTGACCTGTCGGCTCCACGGAAAACGAAGAACTGGAGAGGGACAGTTGGGAAAGGCGGGAAGGCAGCACGCAGGCGCTGTGGGATGCTCCCAAAAGCTTTCCTATTGGACGCTGGGGAGAGTTCCCGCGCAGGCTCCGTCGGTACCGACGATACCCATATGTGAAGACTACATTCCTGCTTGTTCCTGAAGATTAAGAATTCTAGTAGAGAGCAGGGAAATGCAGTCACACTGATGTCACGCCAATAGAGCCTGACCCTACCACTTTCATGTTCCGGAAATCCTTAAAGAGATGAAGAACCAGGAGCAGGACCTCAGAAAACACCCACAAAGAGGAACAGAAGCGAGGGGCATCTTGAACAATTTTCAGAAGACTGTGTTTGTGAGAAACTAGCTAAACATAAAGTAGATAAGCGATGGGACCAGATGGGATACACCCTAGAATACTGAGGGAACTTGGGGACATTCTAGCAGCTCCACTGACTGACCTTTTCAATGCCTCGTTGGACTTAGGAGTGGTGCCTAAGGACTGGAGAGAGGCACATGGGGTCCCTTTACACAAAAGCGGAAGTAAGAATGTGGTTGAAAACTACAGGCCGGTTAGTTTAACTTCGGTGGTGAGTAAATTATTGGAAGCGCTGCTGAAAGAGAAAATAGTGAGGTTTCTGGAGTCAAGCAGATTACAGGATCCGAGGTAGAATGGATTCAACCAGAGGCAGGTCTTGTCAGACAAATCTGATTGATTTCTTTGACTAGGTAACCAGGGAGTTGGACCGAGGGAGAGCCCTTGATGTGGTGCATTTAGATTTCAGTAAGCCTTTGACACCATTCCTCACAGGCAACTTATAAACAAACTGAGCACCCTAGGGATGGACCCTAAAGTTACGGCTTGGGTTAGAAATTGGTTGAGTGGGATGCGACAAAGGGTACAGGTAAATGGAGCTCACTCTGAGGAGAAGGAAGTTACCACTGCTGTGCCCCAGGGATCTGTCCTTAGTCCGATTCTTTTTAACATCTTTGTTAGTGATATAGCGGAAGGGCTGTTGGGTAAGGTTTGCCTCTTTGCAGATGATACCAAAATCTGCAATAGAGTAGACACCCAGGAAGGTGTAGATAACATGAGGAGGGATCTAGCTAATCTTGAAGAATGGTCTAGAATTTGGCAGCTGGGATTTAATGTTAAAAAATGCAAGGTCATGCATTTGGGCTGCAGCAATCCAAGGGAGCCATATAGTATAGGGAGTGAAGTACTTTTGTCCACTAAAGAAGAGCGGGGCCTAGGCGTGATTGTGTCTGATGATCTTAAAGTAGCTAAACAGGTAGAAAAGATGACGGCAAAAGCTAGAAGGATGCTTCTGTGCATAGGAAGAGGAATGGCCAGCAGAAGAAAGGAGGTGATAGTGCCTCTGTATAAGTCTTTGGTGCAACCTCATTTGGAGTATTGTGTGCAATTCTGGAGACTACACCTTCAAAAGGACATAAACAGGCTGGAGTCTGTACAGAGTGTAGCTACTAAAATGGTTAGTGGTCTTTATTATAAAGCATATGAGGACAGACTTAAGGATCTTAATATTTACACCTTAGAGGAAAGGTGGAATAGAGGTGATATGATTGAGGCATTTAAATACCTCCGTGGCATAAATGCGCAGGAGGAGAGCCTCTTTCGCTTGAAAGCAAGCTCTGCCACAAGGGGACATGGGATGAGGGTGAAAGGGGATAGATTCAGGAGTGATATGCAGAAATATTTCTTTACGGAAAGAGTGGTGGATCCATAGAATAGTCTCCCAGTGGAGGTGGTAGAGATGAGGACAATATCTGAATTCAAAGAAGCATGGGACAAACATAGAGGATCTCTAAAGAAAAAAGGGGACTGTTGTAGTGGTTGATATGGAAGGACAGATTAGATAGGCCATGTGGTCTTTCTGTCGTCATGTTTCTATCTCTCCTCCAAGCACACTAAGAGACACAAAAGACTGCTGTGATTTCCATAAAAAACTAAAGATCTTCCTATTTCAAGAATACTTCGGCCTCGACACTTAACGTAAAATGCTCCCTCCCCTCCTGCTACCAATATGCTATCAGGTATCTGGATAATCCTTTGTATTTAGCCCTATGTAAATATCATCCCTGCTGTACATAGTTCTACCCTCCCACTCCCTTAAAATGTTCACCACTCACTGTATTCCCCTTTTTCTTGTACTATGTTCTATATTCACTGTTCCATGTATAACAAGTTTACTGTTCTATGTAAACCTGCCTTGTTAATCTGAAAGGCAGGATAAAAGAAACGTTAAATAAATAAATAAATACATACATACATACATAAATAAATTGGTGCATTTGCCACTTATTTTGACTCACTTGCTGATCTAATTTTTTGAAAAGTTTTTTCACTTGTTTTGCAAATTCTGTTGCTTCCTTTCCTGAGTATGCTTGTGGATTCTCACTCATTCATTCTAGTTGTTGGAACGCTTGTCCAAGTTTGATAATGGAGACAGATTCTGGACATTTACTTTCATACTTCAGCACTGTTTGGATCTGATGATACTTTTAGGTAGGCCTAAGGCAGTGGTGTAAGTTACAATGAAGTGCCCCCATGCAAAGTTTTGCTGAGGCCCCCCCATTGTCGCAGCAGTGTTGTGAGTCCCCCCCCCCCCCCCATCATACCCCCTTCTCCCATGCGGCAGAGATATGGCAGCAAATTTACCTCATTGTGTTTGCTATGCTGTTCTGCTCTGTAAATTCGCTGTGGACCCGGTGGTTATTCCCTGCTAGGCCAATGTCTCATGGTGTGGCTGTTATTGCAAGACTTTGGCCTGGCGAGGAACTGCCGCTGGGCAGACTTATGAGAGCAGAGCAGTGTGGCAAATATGATAAAGTAAGTACCGCTGTGTGGGTCCTCTTTCTGCCCGGGCCCCTCCACATTGCCAGGGATACTTAGGCAGAATTTGCATCTCTGGCCTAAGGCCTATGATAGTAGTTCTGTATGTGTAATCACTCTCAATGAGGCCTAGCCTTCCATCACCTCTAGGGATGTGGTGTCTTAGCAAACACTGATTCTTGTAAATGACCTCGTGGGCATGAAGAAGATTTCTTGTTCGCACATCCAGTTTTCAGGATCCTTAAGAGGCCAGTCTACAATCCCAAAGCTGTCTGATAATACTTGCCCTGAATGACTCCCTGAATGACTTTGGATAGCAGTAGAAATAGTAAGCAGACATAAGGTTTTGCTACCATGAAATGAAGATGATGTCATGAGTTAACCTGTCTCTCATGGACCTTCTGGAAAAGTAAACAAACATTTACGTTAAGCTGAGACATGAAGAAGTTGATGACAGGTGGACCTTAGCAACTGAATGCCATGCAGAATGAAGTGTTTAAAGGGTCACTTATGGAGCTCTAGGCTGTAGTTTAGCTTGTTCCGAGGACTAGGTTGAGAATTACTGTTGTAGAGTAGTGGTACCAACTAAATATAAAGGTCATTATATGTAAAACATAATATTAATTCTATAGAATTACAGGGCTTAAAAGGGAGAGAGGAGGCACTGTGGGTTAAACTAGAAAGAGGGACAGGGAAATCCATTTGCATTGGGGTGAAATAAGATCCCATAAATGCACAGGAGGAGAGTCTCTTTCAATTGAAAGCAAGCTCTGCTACAAGGGGACATAGGATGAGGGTGAAAGGGGATAGACTCAGAAGTAATATGCGGAAATACTTCTTTACCGAAAGAATGGTGGATGCGTGGAATAGTCTCCCAGTGGAGGTGGTAGAGACGAGGACAGTATCTGAATTCAAAAAAGCATGGGACAAACACAGAAGATTTCTAAAGGAAAAAAGAGGACTATTGTGTAGTTGATGTGGTAGGCTAGATAGGCCATATGGCCTTTTTCTGCTGCTGATAAGCTGCAACTCATGAGCTTAGCATAGCCACCTGAAAGATTTTTCTTCCTACAATGTTAAGGATTTTGGGGTCCTTTCCCTAGAGGGGTGTTGGCATGACATGTAAAGGCTTTCAATCTTTTAAAAGCAGTCTCCACCACTACTGATTGGTATGGGAGCTGGTGTTTATCATGACAGTGATCCAGCTATTTGCAGAGTGGAGAAACAAAGAGATAATTCTGCAATACTGTTAGCTGGCATCCTTGAAGATATGATGAAATGGGAGAGCAAACAGCTCTCAAGGCACATTGCAGATTTCAGTATGAATAGGAAATCTTGTTATCACTCATGGACTCTGATTCAGTATGGAGGGGTTGCTCTCTATGTTAGAGAGGGCATTGAGTCAGAAAGGATTAAAGTTTTGCAGGAAACAAAATCTGCTGTAGAATCTATATGGATTGAAATTCCATGTAAAAGGGGGAAGGCAATGGCAGTGGGGGGTGTACTGTAGAGTGCCTGGCCAGAATGACCAAATGGATGATGAAATGCTCAAAGAAATCAAGGAAGCTAACAAAAGTTACAGCGCAGTAATAATAATGGGTGATTTCAACTACCCCGGTATCGACTGGGTCAGTGTCACGTCAGGACATGCTAGGGAGATAAAGTTCCTAGATGAAATAAATGACTGCTTCTTGGAGCAGCTGGTTCATGAACCGACCAGAGGGGAAGCCATATTAGACCTAATCCTTAGTGGAACACCAGATCTAGTGCAAGAGATAAGGTTGTTGGGGCCACTTGGCAATAGTGATCATAGCATGATCGCCTTTGATTTAATTAGTGGAGAAGGGATAGTAAGGAAATCCACAGTACTACCTTTTAACTTTCGAAAGGGAGACTATGATAAAATGAGGAAAACAGTTAAGAAAAAACTAAAAGGAGCAGTTGCAAAGGTTAAAGACGTACATCAGGCTTGGCTGTTGAAAAATACTATCTTGGAAGCCCAGACCATCTGTATTCCACGCTTTAAGAAAAGTGGAAGGAAGTCCAAAAAACTGCCAGCATGGTTTAAAGGTGAGGTCAGAGAGGCTGTTGTTGCCAAAAAAGCATCTTTCAGGAAATGGAAAAAAGAGCCAAACGACGAAACCTGGAAACAGCACAAGCACTGGTAAGTCAAATGCAAGGCATTGATAAGGCAGGCAAAGGGAGAATTTGAGAAGAAGCTTGCTGCGGAAGCAAAACCGCGAAGTAAAGACCTTTTCAAGTACATTCGTAGCAAAAACCTGTGAGAGAGTCAGTTGGTCCATTAGATGATAAAGGGGTTAAAGGAGCACTAAGAGGCGACAAGGCGATAGCGGAGAGAATGAATGAATTCTTTGTTTCAGTCTTTACTGAGGAAGATGTAGGGATGTTACCTATGACTGAAGTGGTATTTAAAGGTACGGAAGAATTGAAGGAAATATTGATAGATCGGGAAGATGTATTAGAACTATTAGATAAACTGAAGAGTAGCAAATCACCTGGGCCGGATGGTATACATCCAAGGGTGTTGAAAGAACTGAAATATGAGATTGCAGACCTGCTATTAGTAATCTGTGAACTATCATTAAAATCATCTCTAATACCTGAAGATTGGAGGATCGCCAATGTAACACCAATTTTTAAAAAGGGTTCCAGGGGTGATCCGGGAAACTACAGACCGGTGAGCCTGACATCAGTACCAGGAAAAATGGTAGAAACCATCATAAAGAATAAAATTACTCAGCATGTAGATAGTCATGACCTAATGGGAGACAGCCAACATGGCTTTAGACAAGGAAGATCTTGTCTTACTAATCTGTTATGTTTTTTTGAAGGAGTGAAAAAGGAGTGAAGGAGGTGGACAAAGGTGAGTCGGTTGATATTGTGTATCTGGACTTTCAGAAAGCCTTTGACAAGGTCCCTCATGAGAGACTTTTGGCAAAACTAAAGAATCATGGGATAGGAGGCAGTGTACTATTGTGGATCAGGAACTGGTTAAAAGATAGAAAGCAGAGGGTAGGGCTAAATGGCCAATTTTCCCAATGGAGAAAGGTGAATAGTGGTGTACCCCAGGGATCTGTGCTGGGTCCGCTGCTTTTTGACATATTCATAAATGACCTGGAAAGTGGAATAACGAGTGAGGTTATCAAATTTGCAGACGACACAAAACTATTTAAAGTTGTTAAAACCCAAGAAGATTGTGGAAAATTGCAAGAGGATCTTGATAAATTGGAAGACTGGGCATCAAAATGGCAGATGAAATTTAATGTGGATAAGTGCAAGGTTATGCACCTAGGGAAGAACAACCCAAACTATGGTTACACGATGCAAGGTTCCACATTAGGAACTACCACCCAGGAAAAAGATTTAGGCGTCATTGTGGATACCATGTTAAAACCCTTGGCCCAGTGTGCAGCAGCGGCCAAGAGAGCAAATAGAATGCTAGGTATGATAAGGAAAGGAATGGAAAATAAAACAAAAGATATTATAATGCCTCTATATCATTCCATGGTGAGACCGCACCATGAATATTGTGTGCAGTTCTGGTCGCCGTATCTTAATAAGGATATAGTGATTTTAGAAAAGGTTCAGAGAAGAGCCACCAAAATGGTAAAGGGGATGGAAGGATACTCCTATGAAGAAAGGCTAAAAAGGTTAGGGCTCTTTAACCTGGAAAAGAGACGGCTGAGGGGAGATATGATAGAAGTCTATAAATTAATGAACGGAGTGGAACGGGTAAACGTAGATCGATTGTTTACCTTATCAGAATATAGAAAGACTAGGGGACATGCAATGAAGCTACAGGGTAAACTATTTAAGACTAATAAAAGAAAATATTTTTTCACTCAACGTGTAATCAAACTCTGGAATTTGTTACCGGAGGATGTAGTAAAGGCTGTTAGTGTAGCTGGGTTTAAAAAAGGTTTGGACAAGTTCCTGGAGGAAAGGTCCATAAACCATTATTAAGAAGGGACCCAGGATATCAATGCTTGAACCAATACAAGCATTGTGGAACCTGTGTCCCTTGGGGAAACTGCTAGGTACATATGACCTAGATTGGCCACTGTTGGAAACAGAATACTGGGCTTGATGGACCTTGGTCTCACCCAGTATGGCATATCTTATGTTCTTATGAGAAACATTTGAGATCATTTTATCATATCTTCGGACTGCATGTTATTACTGTTACAAAAAGTCCACTTCTGGTGTCCATTCAAGAGAGGCTGGTATCATTTCTGCAATATCTAAAAGGATGGGCATAGAGGTTCTGTTGCTCAAGTCTGAAAAGGTTGTATGCTTCTTACTCTATAGAGCCCCACTCTTTTGTGTGGGTGTGGGAAGCTTGAGGGTGGATAGGAAACTAGAATGGGTTCCACTCAGAAGCAGAATGGATAATAAGATAGCCACCCCACCTGAATACCAAAGAACTACTCAGGCAACATCCAGAAGGGCACCATCTCTCTATGCACCAGAATTATGGAACACCCTGCCAGACAGCATGAGATCCATGAGTGACATAAAGGACTTCAAAACTATGCTCAAAACCACACTATTTATACAATACTATGGACCCTCCCAGAACCAACAAACCAACATATGAGCATAATCGCAACCAAGCAACTCATGGCACCCTTACAGGTTGCAAACTCCTTTCCCAAATGCCCACCCCCAACTACCTTTCCCCACCTATCCCCACCTAACCCTAATGTACACACTTAGCAACATGTAAACCACTTTGATTGAAGGAAAAGGTGGTATATAAAACTGGTTAAATAAATAAATAAAGTAATGATGCTCCCATGGTCCTCAGGAAATAAATGCTGCTGTGCAGGAGCTGTTGGAAAATCTGTAGAAAGGTCCCCAGAGGAGGCACAGTTGCCTCATGCTGGAGAATGAGCATGCCCTGGGAGGATCCTCATGGACCAGGAGAGCAGTTAGACCAAGTTTGCTTAGTAGTAGATTGACCTATACCAATTAAAGATTGCTCTTTCATGAAAGACTGAGCACCTGTAATGTGAGGTTCTGGCTTGTTAAAAAGTCCTTTCTGAAAGTAACCATAAGCCTTGACTATGTCTGTGGGGTCCACCGCATTCTTTGTGGCTCTAGACTTTCAACAGGAAAATGACAGCCTGAGATGCCTTTAGAGAAAACTGGACTCAGGCTGGGGTTTTTTTTTTAAAGCTCCTTGCTGAGAGAGAGATTTCACCATCATTGTGGAAGCATTCCTGACTGTCAATGGAGAAAGGTTCTGTCATATTGCTGACTTCAATATATAGCTCAAAGTCTGATGTAAAGAAAAGGATTTTTAGTATACTGGAGGTTAGGGCCATATATGGCCTACATCTGCTCTGTTGGAAGAAAAGCTCTTAGGAGAGAAATTCACTTCATATCCTAACAGGTTTTTAAACTAAAAAGATGTGTGACGGATGAAAGTTGATTGAACCAATCTGCCAACCCCAAGGAGTGAATTAATCTAGTCGGAAAGATTCAATAGAAAGAACCATACAATGCTACCCTCAACCAACAAGGCAGATAAAAAGCAAAGGGCATGAGACTAAAGAGTATCAGCAAGGAGAGGAGAAACAGCTGGAAAGCTATGAACACAAATGTGCATAATCTATGCAATAAAATTCCAGATCTGCAAGCCATTATGGTGAAGGCAGCTTTACATATTGCTGCAACTATGATTTAATGAATCCCATAAATGGACAGAGCCATACCAGGCTATAATCTGTTCAGAAAGGATAGGGATGGCAGGACAGTAAGAGTAGCCACTCTCCATGGTAATAAAAAATATATATATAAAGCAATAACCAATATATTGAAATACAGAGAGTGTGGGAAATGAAGGAGGCATACTGGAGTGCTCCAGAAAGGGGTGATGATACAGTACATCCATCTATGCTAGTTGCGTTTACAATTCTCTTATGCAGCTGGTAGAACTGCACAAAAATCTGGTTGAGGATATTCAAATGGTAGGAAAGAAGGGGGGTAGTGGTTTTGGTAAGAGATTTCAACTTGCCAGGTGTGGATTAGAGTATCCCTATTACATAACTGGTCAGAAGCAGAGGAATCCTGCACTACCCTCAAAGGGCTCTCCTTAGGCAAATGGTAATGGAACTCTTGAAAAAAGAGGTGATACTGGACCTGATTCTTCTGAATGGAGAAAATATTTCTAATATCTGGGTAGGTGTCCACCTGAGTGCCACTGATCAGACTTTACCTGCTGTCATCTACTATTAAACTATGATTTAGTGGCCAAGGTGACAACAAGTCACTCAAAAGCTGAAGTCCTGCATTTCAAAAATGCTGACTTTGGTAGAATGGGGACGTACCTATGGAGACACTGACAGCGTGGTAGGATATAAGTGAAGTATGGGAACTTTTGGAATAAGTTAAAGGGAGCACTGGGGGAAAACCCTAATATTTATCTTTAGAATGTAAATAAAAGTAAGAGAATAGGGACTAATTTTGTTTTCAAAAGAGGTGCCTGAGCAAATTAGAGCAAAAAGATTAGCATTCAAAGCTTACAAATTTTCTCAAATAAAGAATACAGGAAAAACATAATGCTAAGCTGAAAAAAGCAGGGAAAGTAGGCAGACAGGCAAGGGTCCAAGTGAAAGAAAAGACAGCTAAAGAGGTAAAGCCAGGTTACCTGAAAGTAACACTCCTTGAACTAGTACTGTAAAGGTGTACCCTAAATACAAATAAATAAATAAGGTACTGTATATCAGTGAAAGGAGGAAGAACAAAAGTTGGACTGAAAAACTGAGAAGAGACAAGGACATATGTGTAAAGAGGGACAAGGAAAATCAAACTGCTTAATGAAAATTTCTGTTTGATATTCACCAAAGAAGAGTGTGTGCTTGTTGAAAAATGTGTGTATGATAGTTTAGTGGCTATTTCATTTATGGAGGAGTGCATTTGTGTAGAATTAGAAAAGCCCAAAGTGTACGAAAACCATGAGATGGGATACACTCTAGGATTTTAAAGGAGCTCATAGAGATTTAGCAAATTAACAGAAGGACCTGTTCTATAGACCCTTGGAGATGGGTGGATGTTGTCCCTCCTTATAATAGTAGTAATAGAGAGGAGGATGGAAATTACAGGCTAATTAGTCAGATGCATGGGTTTACTGCAGGGAAATCTGACTGATTTCTTTGATTAGCTGACTAAGAAACTAGATCCAGAGCTTGTGCATGATGTAGTGCACTTGGATTTCAGCAAAGCTTTTTATACTGTTCTGAACAGTATAATCTGAGCAATACACACACATACACATCCAATAAGTGTCCCAGATTTGCCTGCAAAAAATCTGGTAACTTTATGCACAGGGGGCCTGGGAAACCTCTTGGTAACGGCAGCTATTTAGGTCATATTGAGATATTAAAATCAAATTAGCAGCTGTTTTATCTGGCTGCCAGGGCTGGCCTGTCCACTAGATGGACTAGGTATCCACCTAGGGTGGCAGTCTTTGGGCCTTGGGAGAGGGGGGCAGCACCACAGCCCCTTCACATTCTTCAAGACAGGAGAAGAGCAGGCTGATGTCGGCATGGCCCCAGACCTTTAAACACCTATGCGAACACACATGGACTCAAAGCTTGCCAGTCCTGCCTTCTCCGATGTAAACCTCCTGCCAGAAGGGTGAGAACAGAAGACCATGAGTGTGTATGTGTGCTCGTGGGTGCTTTAACGCCGGTGGCTGCACTGACAGGAGCCTGCTCTGCTGCTACCTTGAAGAATGTGGAGGGGCTGCCATGCTCCCCTCCCCCCCAAAGGTTTGCTGCTATCTTCCATGGGTGGGGGGGGGGGGAGAGGAAATGCTGGACACCTGAGGATGGAAAGAAGCGAAGGGAAGAAGAGATTGGACAGCTGCATGAAGGGGAAGGAAAGAGGAGATGCTGGACATCTTGGGGGTAGAGAGAAGGGGAGATGTTGACTACAGTAGGATAAAGGGAAGGTGCTGGGCTATGGGGGGGGCACAGGACCCTGGACTACCCCAGATGGGGGGAGAGTGGCATGACTGAATGCTTGCCTAGGGCAGCAGATACCCTTGGGATAACCCTGTTGGCAGCATACAAGTTCTCATCACACCATACCACTGACTAAAAAATAATAAACAAATAAATAATTAAGAGAGGAAAAAGACCTCTGTGTCCTTTTTTCTTTTTTTAACCATGGAATGCCCTTCACGGAGCTTTCAACCGGCTACAAGGACTGCTCCTCATAGTCAAGGAAAAAATTTTTTTAACCATTTTTGCCACCTCGCTGTGAAAAACAAAGTTCCCTATTTAACTGTTTTTCGTGATTATAAAATACATCCACCATTAACATGTATGTTCTGCAATTTATTGAAATTTAATGTGGACAAGTGCAAAGTTATTCACCTAGGAAAGAACAACCCAAACTATGGTTACACGATGCAAGGTTCCACATTGGGAACCACCACCCAGGAAAAAGATTTAGGCGTCATCGTGGATAACATGTTAAAACTCTCCGCCCAGTGTGCAGCAGCGACCAAGAGAGCAAATAGAATGCTAGGTATCAAAAGGAAAGGAATGGAAAATAAAACAAAGGATATTATAATGCCTCTGTATCGTTCCATGGTGCGACCGCACCTTGAATATTGTGTGCAATTCTGGTCGCCGTATCTTAAAAAAGATATAGCGTTATTAGAAAAGATACAGAGAAGAGCCACCAAAATGGTAAAGGGGATGGAAGGATACTCCTATGAAGGGAGGCTAAAAAGATTAGGGCTCTTCAACCTGGAAAAGAGATGGCTGAGGGGAGATATGATAGAGGTCTATAAATTAATGAATGGAATGGAACGGGTAAACGTAGATCGATTGTTTACGTCATCAGAATATAAAAAGACTAGGGGACATGCAATGAAGCTACAGGGTAACCTATTTAAGACTAATAAGAAAAAATATTCTTTTCACTCAACGTGTAATCAAACTCTGGAATTTGTTAACGGAGGATGTAGCAAAAGCTGTTAGTGTAGCTGGGTTTAAAAAAGGTTTGGACAAGTTGCGGAGGAAAGGTCCATAAACCATTATTAAAAGGGACACGGGATATCACTGCTTGACCCAATACAAGCATTGAGGAACCTGTGTCTTTTGGGGAAACTGCTAGGTACTTATGACCTAGATTGGCCACTGTTGGAAACAGGATACTGAGCTTGATGAACCTTGGTCTGACCCAGTATGGCATACCGTATGTTCTTATGTACAGTGCACTCGATGAGGCCTGGGTTTTGCAATCTCTGCTATATCAGCCGTTTGTTAAACTGTACTGCATCTAGTGGGCTTCAACTGTTGTGTGAAGCCCACTATAATCCTGAGTCCAGGAAAGTAAGGTTCCAGAGCCATTGGCACCCATTCTTGAAACTGAAAAAACTCTCCAGAAGCTTAAAGGTATTAATTGGTGTTTGAAGAACAGAGAAAGATTTCTTCTACTTGTGGAAATCTCAGGAGTTACATAGAAACAAGACGGCAGAAAAATACCACATGGTCTATCTAGTACTCATCAATGGAGATAGCGTGTCAAATGTCTGGGTGGATGCCCACATGAGCAGCAGCGATCATCACATGGTGTGGTTTGAGAGAAAAGCCAAGGCAGAGTCCAATCACATCAAAGTCCTAGGGCCTGATTAGCATTTGCATGGTTAACAGCCCATGCTAACCATGTATATGCCTTAATCGAGGATTTTCGAAGGCACCTACATGGCTAGTGCCTTTAAAAATCCACGATTAAGTCTCCTACGCAATCCAATGCTATCCAGTAAGCATCAGCGGCTTTCCGGCTGTGTGGCGAACCCCAGATTTTCACTTCTGTCACCGTGGAAGTGAAAATTTGTGGTTAAGGGGTTGGCAGGCAGGGCTATGCAGCTACAGCAATTAGCCCTGCCCAATGCAATATCAAGCCCCTAGACTTCAAAAACGCTGACTTCAGTAAAATGGCCAAGTGCATGAAGGAGTGGTTGGCAGGGTGGGGGGAGGTAAGGGAAGTGGAATTGCAGTGGACTAAACTGAAGAACGCAATAAAAGGGGCAACAAATACATATGTAAGAAAAGTAAATGAAAACAAGAGAAGGAAACCTATATGGTTCTCCAAAGAAGTGTCTACACAAATAAAGGCAAAAAACACAGCTTTCACAAAATTCAGAAGTTCACAAACAAAGGAACACAGAAAAGAATACAGGATAAAGCTAAAGAGACAAAAAGAGAAATAAGGATAGCAAAAGCAAAGGCAGAAGAAAAGATGGCTATAGATCTGAAGCGTTGAGACAAAACTTTTTTCAGGTATATTTGGGAGAAGAGGAAGATCCAAGGATGTCTTACATTCAGCAATTTTATTATCTTGATTCACCATCTTATTCACCACCTCAAGAGAAAAACATGAAACATCTGCGAGGGATGACCACAGTGAAACCACCACTTCCCAGATATCACGCAATGTAACATCCTTAGACCGAACAACCATAGATACATCAGAAGAATATGTAAAAGGAGTTGCCACCATAGTAACTGAAGAAGAACGGTCAACTCAGAGTTATCTGGGAGGGTAGGTTGAGGTTAAATGCTAACCCCTGGGTCAACACCCGAGGTAGCACCCACCTCCTTAGTCAAACCAATCTGGCTGGGTGGGGTTAGACCATCAGATACGGAGGGCAAAATGCCCAAAGGCATACTCACAGTTCCCAAGGAGAGGTTCATATCCACTGCAGCTCCCTCCACAGTTACCAACTACAAATGTCGATCCATTGGACCAATAACCTTGACTGCCTTAAAAGCAGAAGGAGGAAAGATATTATTTTTCCTCTTACCCATAAGTTTGCCTCAAACCGTTCAGCTCCTCCAGACTCCGAAGGGGCTCCAAAGGGGCAGATCATGCCCCTTTGGACACACCCCTTCAGACATGCAGCCGCGTCCCACGGAGAGTGGGCGATTTTACCCCGGCAGAGGGTGACATCAGTGATGTAGCTCCTCCTCCTCCCTGCGGTAACCGGGACTCCAAAAGAAAGCACAAAGTCCAGGCAATAGAAGGCTTCCTCAGCTTTAGACATTCTAGTTAACGGCTCAATATCACCACTGACTGGCTAACTTTTGTTGTCGCCCTTGCTCTGCCCCTGGAACGCCCAGATCTATGCGGTTAGCGTCAGAGCATTTAACTGGGCTATGTGAGGATGTTCAGTGGCACAAACCAGGTATGCACTACTGAATATCCTGCTGAGCAAGATTAATGCAAGCTTCAGGTCTGCAAACAGCGTTAATCCTTTTGATTATGCCACCTTAATCTTTAATGTTCTGCATTCTTTTATTAATGCTATCTATCCAAATATTTAAAGATTTTAAGTAAACTTTTATTGGTTCAGATCTCACATCTGGATTGGACTGTGCATTTTTAATAGTGCAGAGTGATCTCTGAGGCCAACAGCCTCCTAGCCCTAGCAAATCTCATGAACCCTGTAACCAGGGAGGAGTAGTGGCTCTAGTGAGGAGAGAGTTGACCCTGAAGAATGTACCCCTTGTCTCCTTCCACAATAAGCGATCCCTTTAATAGGCAGCTGACCAACAGATCCTGGTGGGGGGGAGGGGGGGGGGCGGCTACAAAAATATGATTTTCAGGATTTACGCCCTCTGAGCTTATTTTGGTTTTATCTTTACAGTGTACTTTAACATACTGAAACCTGAATTTAGAAATGCTGATTACTTGGGCTGTCATGTGAAATATCTGACCATAAATTATTGAAGTGTTTGTGTAGTAAAAGTTGATGGCTTTCTGACAAGGCCAGGTGTGCAGGAATTAGGAGACAAGCCTTACAGGCAGATAAAAATAAAACAAACAGAAAAAAATCCAGTTGTATTAGACAGCAAATTCTAACTGCTAACTCCTGATAAGTGAACAATAAATGGAATTTGATTTTAGTAGCTGGGCTGCTGTTGTACTGCTCTAACCACCTGACTATAGTTTGAGGAAAAGCAATTTTTTTCAGCAAGGTGAAGAATAACTATCCCTCTTTTTGCGCACCTCAGGTCCTTAGAACAGGATGTCTTTCCCCTGCCCTTTGTTACTGCCCTAGAGAACTGAGAAGTAGTTGAGGGGAGGGCAGATTCTATAACTCAGTCTCTGTCCTCGGGGTGTAGGAGGAAGGGAAGGGAATTCTTAAATAAGTGGGGGAGAGACAGAAAAAGAGATACACAAGGAAGAGAGGAGAAAGAGAGAAGCAGCATTATGGAAAAGAAGTGGATAGAGAGCAAATTCCAGGCCTTAGATTAATTCTTCTGTAATCAGTTTGACTCCTGTGTCAGTAAGCCCTTGAGCAACTGGTCAAAGGTCACCAGCTCCAGCTGCTTCAAGACCCCATGAAAGACAACCTGCAGTTAAAAAGTCACTGTATTGAGGGCAGAATATCCACCAGTGCAGCTGGTATGATGTAAAAAAAGGGGGGGGGGGGGCAATGGAATCGTGCCACGGCTTTAACAGTCCTATGAGCCAGGAAGGAACCACAAACTGCAGCCCTTAGAATTATACCGGGGTCCTGGCTTTCCTTTTTCTGCCATGGCACAGGATTAGGGATATCAGATTTTTGCAGAGCAAATCTGGGACACCTGGGCAGGGCAGAGCTGGGCTGGGAGGAAGAGGTGGTGCAAAGATGAGAGGTGCCCTAGGTGAGCCCTTCATCCTGCTACTCCCCCTTTGCCACTGCTGCTGCCACCACCACTGCTGCCCCTCCCTGGGGTCTGCAGCAGTGACAATGGTTTTAAAACCATGACATAGCAGTTACCTAAGCTTGCCGGTGCTGCATCGCAGTTCCCTGCTTGCATAAGCTGCCGCTTCTGCCACCCTCTGATGCATACAATGACCTATAGTAGTTCACCTAATGGAAGCTCCGGCCCTGCTGGGAGCGGCAGGGGTCCTCCCTTTTCGGGCATCTTTTCCCAATATATTTTGAAATGACCAGTTTAAGTATCATTCAGTCAATTTAAAAATTAAAAAGGAAAAAAATCATAGCAGCCATTAGAGTTACATATATTTAAACTTTATTTTAATCACCACAGATGATCTCATATAAAAGGCTGTACCCAGTAAACTATTATAAAAACATACCTTACATTTCTTATGAAGATTTCTTGTTAAATTTCACACCAGTATATTATAGAAAGCAGAATAAGCAACTTCAACGTATAAATTCATTAAAAATGTGGCAACGAGGGGGGCGGAGCCTGGTGTCTGGTCAAGATGGACGTGTAAGTGTGGTGCTCTGAAGGGCAATAAGCAAGAATCCTGATTTCTGCAATATTTAATCAAATAGTTTCTACCTACTTGGATACCATTCGACCCTGGCTATGTCGGGCTCCAAACAGGCGCGGCTGGATTTCCAAGTATCTCAAAATGCTAGCGTAAAGAGAACCAAGACGGAACCTCTCTCACCTCACAAGATGGCGGTCACCCGAGATGGTCCTGAGACTTCGCAGGAGATCTTGGCTGAGATTTGGGCGGTCAAAGAGCTGGTCAAAGCTAATGGACAATCGCTATGTGCTATGAAGGAAGATGTCAATGCTTTGAGATCCTCTTTGGAGTCAAATACAGCTCGTTTGGAGAAGGTAGAGAAGGTGGTGGCATCACATGGGGAGAGGCTTGAGGCCGTTGAGGAGCAGGCCAAGTTGATACATTCATTGCAAAGAAAGGTGGAAGACAGGGAGAATCGCTCTCAGCGGAACAACATAAGAATCCTAGGAGTTCCTGAGGGAGCAAAAGGTCATGATATGATATCATTTCTGCAGGCCATGATTTCAGGTGTATTAAAGTTGCATTTCAATATGCCGTTCGAGATCGAGCGCGCCCAGAGAGTGCCTACTCAGTCCGTGGTCATGGGCAAGCGTCCACGCCCAATCATCTTGAAAGTTCTACTTTTTCAGCAAGTATTGCAAATAATGGGAGCAGCCAGAACACTTGGAATATCAAGGGCATAAACTCCTGTTCTTCCTGGACTTTGAAAAGGCAACGGTGGATCGGAGAAGGAGTCTTTTGGCATTGCGTCCATGCTTAGTTCAACGGAAGGCTCGTTTTTGACTGCTATTTCCTGCCCGCATGAAAGTTATGCTCCACAACCAGACCAAAACTTTTGATGACCCTGGAGATCTATGCGCATCTCTGGAGGATAAGGAGTCGGCAGTGATGCGGTGAAGGCTATACTACATCTCTTACTTGCTGCAGTTTTATGGCGCTTGCTACTATGGGCGTTTAACTGGCCTGGGATCGTGTGTAGGAGACCTATTCATGCAGAAGCAACATCCAAGCATGTAATACAACATCTAAGCATGTAATACTCCATAGCCCATGTTCCCTGTAAAATAGTTATCTCCAAGTTATAATGCCCTGTTCAATGTAATTTCAGTTTGTTCAATGTAAACCGCACTGATGCAGAATAGCGCGGTATATAAGAGAATGTAAATAAATAAATAAATAAATAATACTGTTATGTACAGGGACATTTACTCTGTCTTTTGAAGGACATTGTCTTTATTCTTGGTGGGGGAGGTGGGCAAGACGCGTTATTTTGAGAGTCACTGAAATGTGGAAGTGATGGGTCAATGAGCCCTTCGTGTCTGTCTTGTCCTAGTGGGCTCACCCATTACATTTTGTGTGTTATATAGCCCCCCCCCCCTGGGTTTGGGTGGTTTTGGGGAAATGTTTTATTAGAATTAGGTGTGTTATTGTGTTTGATCAAATATGGGGCCTTTTTCTTCCTCTTTTCAGGCTATAGATGCAGCCACACTTTAAAGGTGCTTAAGAAATTGTTCTATAGTGTAAAACTAAATGCTACATATTGATCTGTTTCTGCAACATATGATTGTTAATTCGGAGCTATATTGTCAACATGCTTCTTTAAGATTGTATAACTGAATGTTAACATAGTAACATAGTAAATGACGGCAGATAAAGACCAGCGTGGTCCATCTAGTCTGCCCAGCAATATGGCAGGAGGGCATTAATAATCTTTACTAGGAGGAATCTTTTTCTCTGAGTGGTAGGAAAGAGAGTGCTGGCATCTTATTGCTGCGGGAGATACATTTGAATGCAAGGGAGTTGTCGTAGTTAGAGATCTAAGCCCTATTCTAAGGATTTTCAGCTGCCCATCATATGATTAATGGGGTGGCCATCTTAGCGTGGAAAGTTGTATCCCCCATGGTTTTAAAATCCACATGCTGTCTTTTCCTATCTTCCAAGGGACTTTGTTCTAGAACAGGAATGGGCAAACTACGGCCCGCCGGACCTTTTAATCCGGCCCGCTGTATCAGTTATCCTGGTGAACAAATGGACTGCTGCAGAGGGAGCCGGGGAAGCCCGCGCGAAGCCCCGGCTCCCTCTGCACAGCCCGCCAGCGTGAAGAGCCTTTACCTTCACGCTGGCGGCTGTTTCAATGAAGCCACGAATGCCGCGAGAGGTTAAAGGGCATTGCCTTTAACCTTTCCCGGCATTCGCGGCTTCATTGAAACAGCCGCCAGCGGGAAGGTAAAGGTTCTTCATGCTGGCGGGCTGTGCAGAGGGAGCCGGGGCCTCGCGCGGGCTTCCCCGGCTCCCTCTGCAGCCCCTTAGACAGCGCAGGGCTCTTCGGGGGGGCGGCTAGGACTGGATGGGCTGTGATGGGGGGGGAACAGACTGGAAATGGGCTGTGATGGGGGGTGGGAAACGGACTGGAAATGGGCTGTGTTGGGGGGGGAACGGACTGGAAATGGGCTGTGATGGGGGGGAAACAGACTGGAAATGGGCTGTGATGGTGGGGGGGGGGAGAACGGACTGGAAAAGGGCTGTGATGGGGGGAGGACTGCAAATGGTCTGTGATGGTGGGGGGGATAGGACTGGAAATGGGCTGTGATGGGGGGAGGACAGCAAAAGGTCTGTGATGGGGGAGGGGATAGGACTGGAAATGGGCTGTGATGGTGGGAACGGACGGACGGACTGAAAATGGGCTGGGATGGGGGAAACAGACTGGAAATGGGCTGTGAGGTGTGGGGGGGGAACAGACTGGAAATGCGCTGTGATGGGGGGGACGGAAAATTGGGCTGGGATGGGGGGAAACATACAGGAAATGGGCTGTGTTGTGGGTGTGAGAACAGACTGGAAAAGGGCTTTGATGGGGGAACGGACTACAATTGGGCTGTGATGGGGGGAGGACTGCAAATGGGCTGTGATGGTGGGGGGGATAGGACTGCAAATGGGCTGTGATGGTGGGGGGAATGGACGAAATGGGCTGTGATGGTGGGGGGAATGGACGAAATGGGCTGTGATGGGGGGGAACTTGGACTGGAAATGGGCTGATGAAGGGCTGGATTAGGACTGTGTAAATGTGTTTGAAATTGAGAATTGCAACAACAAAGCTATCTCCTGACTTTGATGCCTTAACAAAAAAGGGAGACCAACAACACTGTTCACACTAAAATTGAAGGTACTATTTTATGAAAGAAATACATTGCATAAAAGTTTTGTAAAATAACTCTTTTTATGCTTTTCTACCTTAAATTAATCTAAACATTTAATGTTACAAATTTAAATTTAATTTATATTAATTCACACATACACACCGTCCATCTACTCGGTCCGGCCCCCGGGTCCAATATATGATCCCATTGCGGCCCTCGAGTCAAAAAGTTTGCCCACCCCTGTTCTAGAACGAGTGAATCTACTATCCATGCAGCTCACAGTTCTGTTTATGCTGTGTTCTCATTTACCCTATTTGACTAAACGAGCTTTAATTATATGCAGTAATGTGGTCGTCGGTCTATTTCCTGGTGGGGTCATCTTGAAGATATATATATGCCTATTACTCCTAAAATGAATTATGTAATAGGAATGCTACTAGTCTTCCTTACAAGGAAAGTGCAGTGTCAAAGTGATAGAACTCTAGTTCAATGTTTATGGAGGATTAACTACCTACATTTGCTCTTTGGAAAATGGGGTCTTATTGAGAGGAAGGGGGGATGTGTCTTTCTAATTCTTTGGCCTAATATTATGGTGTTTGCCAAAGCTAGGTTCACGATGGGTGGAGGGGGCCGTAGGCATGCGTTCAATATGCAGTTGAGATTAAGGGTCGGTTTCAGCGAGAAGATGTCAGCACTTTGAGATAGGTGGTCTAGGACTGTCCTAACATTCAGTCTTGTTGTTGTTTTAATATGGAACCGTATTAGGGTGGTATTGGGATTCGGGGCCACTCTCTCCTGATTTGGGGTCATTTTTTCAATCAGTAATTGGCAGCTTGTCCTTATAAAGGGATTGTCTGTCTGAATTAGTTTCATGTTGGGAGTGGCCCTATATCCTTTATTTCTAACTGGAAACATACAATAGATCTTTGGTGAGACCTATTGTGGTATACTTGTGTCTATGCTACTCATGGGTGCAAATACCGTGGTGCTGCAGTTTCTTTTGCATCTTCCTCTTTCTTAAGTGAAGGGGTCATCCGACAAACCTTTTTATTTCTCTGTAATGGAGTGTTTGCCCTTTTATAGCCCCCTACAGGCCTAGCAGGCTTGCAGATGTTTTATGTTTCTTTCAAATGGCCCCTGATGATCGCATGATGTTGGGAGGGACAGGGTGGGGTGGGGTGGGCTGTGTTCAGCCATTGATTATCTCATGTTCCAGAGAAGGATTGTGTATTTTAAGTTACTACAATTTGGTTTTCTCTTTTGTTTGTATTTGTTGGAAAATATAAATAAAGAAATTTTAAAAAAATGTGGCAAAGAGACCATCAGTGCGGGGAATCATATACACTTTATATCAAACACGATTGAAATTCCTTAATTTTAATCATCAGTCTCATATGCCTTCATCCCAGTCCACTATTTTTTATTTATTTATTTATTTATTATTTAGCTGTATTTATATCCCGCTTTTCAACGGGTCAAAGCGGTATTTTTATATATTTTTTCTATGTATTCAAAATTCTCAAAAGGAAGACAATACTTTTAAATTACTTATCTCTTGAATTTGTGTTTCAAGCCAAAGTTTTGCTTCAGGTGAAACTTCCATCCATTTCAAAAAGTGCAGTATCATGAGAGGTCAGCCTGGGAGTGAACAGCCGCCGGGTCTGGTGGAGGAATTTAGTAATTTTTCCGTGCTCACAGGCCTGAAATTTTGCCATCCCCCTCCTAGGGGGGGCATCCACTTGAGGTGACAAATAGACTTAGCCTGCCACCGACATCTAGTAGCCTTACAGAGGACAGTACTGTGCTGCAGGCCAGGACCAGAGGGCTGCAACATGGCATGTGACAGATGCTTCTTCTAGTTTGCCATTTCTCAGACAGGCATTTACCAGTACATTTCATCCATTAATACTACCAGTAATGGAAAATTAAAATGCTCATGTTTCTTCCATCCTGCAAGTTCAAAGAAAACACAGAACATAAAATAATGGCCCATAAGGACAGCAAGGTTCAAATAACCATCCTAATTTTGTTGTTGGTATATAGTCATAGCCCACACTTGATCTTTAGCTTTTCTTCACTTCTTTGCACCTCTATGCACGCCTCATGTTATTGTCTTTTAATATGGGGCATTTTCCCCAAATAGGTTAATGTGCGTTTGGCCATGTTTGCAGAATGAATATCAGTTGGCTGGCATACAAACTCCTCTGACGAGAGCAACCTGTCCACTGGAGGGTTCAACAAGCAGCACCGAAGAAAACATGGCTCAAGCATATCGAGGAAGACCTAAGGAACCAGTGACTGACCATTGATGAGGCCAGAAATATTGCCACTGATCGCAAAGGTTGGAAGCGTATTGTGAACAACACAGGGAATCCAGCAGTATCTACAGCAGTGTATTGGTTGAGAGGATGACCTGCACCCCAAATGCTAGCTAAGGATTAAAGAAGAAGAAAGAAGAAGAATGTGTGTTAAGGGGCAAATAGTGTGCATTATTCCCATAATGCACTTTAGTAAGTATACCCTTAAGTCTCATCTATTATGACTTTTGGTGTAGAACCTGCACCATTCTGGCAGCCTAACTTTAGACCGCCTCCAGCCTTTTTATATCCTTCTGCAGATATGGGGGATAACTTTGTAGAGGATATATAGGTAGTATAAGGTTATCAGATTTTTTGCTGGCAGATCTGGTACACTTAGATTTTCTGCTGGCAAATAAGGGGGGAGGAAAGGACGCCTTATTTCGAATCTGAGCAACAAAGTGCGAAGGAGGGAAGAGGAGTCACTACCTTGCCCTCCTAATCCATCCCATGACTAAAACAATATCACTTCCAAGCAGACAAATCGAAAAACAAAATAAAATAGTGATGCATGTTCCCTGTACTGTGCAAAATATAAAGATGATGGATGTAAATTCTATAACCTGACATATGCAAATCACTCCACTATCCCCATAGCTACCTCTCCTCTATCCCCATAGCTAGAATTGAAGACAAGAGGCTTCCAAACAGATGGGAGTCAAGGGACACAGTTCTAAAATTGGGGACAATCCCGAAAATCAAGGACATATGGTAACCTTAAGGTAGTAAAATACATTTTTAGGTCCATGCATTTTACAAACCGCTAGTATTTTCGAAAATGCTCGGTGAATTAAGAGTCTTTTCTAAAATACATATACGAGTGTACAGTAATGCCACCAAAGGCGCATGCCTATTTGTTATGTAAACACACTGCTCTCCTGATGTATTACTGCTTACAGCACTGTCCAGGATCACTGCTCCTTCTACCTGAACAAACTACCTGAGTTGGTACATCAGACTTCATCTCTGGCCCTTTTCAAATCCAGGATAAAACCTCATCTTTGAGGCTGCTTTTGGATCCTGATCTGCGTAGTCTCCTGCTCTCCAACTTTGTGCTTCCTTACCTTTCCCCTAGACATATCCTAGTTCCCAGTTGTTGAGTTGTCTGTCTTGACTAGATTGTAAGCTCTGATGAGCAGGGACCGTCTCTTACATGTCTCTGTAAAGCACGGCATATGCCTTGTAGCACTATACAAATGATCAGTAGTAGTAGTAGGATCATCAAGTTTGTATTTTTATGTTTATTTATATTTATTTATTTAGCTGTATTTATATCCCGCTTTTCACCAGGTCAAAGCGGTCAATTGGGGGATACATTTAACACGAGGGGAGCTTCACTGGAGCTTCACTGGCTCCCCATAGACTGCAGAATAACATATAAAGCCCTTCTCATGACCTTTAAAGCGATAAATACTATAGCCCCCTCATCAATCTCAAAACTCCTCCATCACTCTCCCAACATCAGATCCAGGAGGTCAGCAACGACAAATACACTAGTTACACCACCTGAGGCCACAAAATGCAAACGTTCAACAACAGACAGGGCTTTCACATACTACGCACCCAGATGTTGGAACAACCTACCTCCCAACATTAGAGCAATTACTGACCTCAAACAATTCCGAAAAGCCATAAAGCACCACCTCTTCAATCTCCATTTACAAAACGCATCACCAACCCCCTAACACTCAGAGTAAAATTATAATTACCCTATTTACTCAAGATGTTAATAAGAAAATCTATCCTTTGTATATAGGTTTTTTACAAATATGTACAAAGTTTCCCAAAGTTATAATCCCAGTTGAACTCTCCTGTTATATGTAAACTCACCACAGCTTGTTGCTTGCAATGAGTGTATTCCTGTTTTAATGTAAACCGCGCTGATGAGAAAGAGTGCGGTATAAAAGAGCTATAAATAAAAATAAATAAAATAAAATAAATATGAGACACATACGCTAATACTTACAGGGAACATGGGCAATGGAGGGTTGAGTGGCTTGCCCAAGACCACAAGGAGTGCCTATAGGACTAGAAATTCCAGACCCTCTGGCCTGAGATTGCTGTCCCCAGGTGGGACTTAAACCCCCGGCCCTCTGGCCTAAAGTACCTTGTCCTAACCACTAGACCACTCCTCCCCATTTATGTTGCTGGAATCCATTTGTGTTGCTGGAATCCATTTGTCCTGGATATTGTAAACCGCATTGATGTATAATCTGGCTATTCAAAATTTTCATATATCAAATTTTGCCAAATTAACTGATTAATTTGCAGGGACATACATCAGAAGATGCATTTTACAAAAGAAATGGTTGTTTAACATTTTTATGGCCCCTCTCCCTCTCCTGATTCAGTCCCTTGGCTGCACACTCTTTCTCTATGCAAACAATATTCAGATTCTCTTCACTGTTCCTTCCTCTTATTCAGATATCTCTCCTCTCCAATTGTGTCTCACAGCAGTTCACCAATGGCTCCACAACAACCATCTTATCCTCAATGCTAGCAAATGTGAAGCCACTTCATTCTCCCTCTCCATCTGCTTCCTTATTCTCTTCACCAGTCATAGCTTCCTCACCACTCCAGTTCTGTGATTCCATTAAAACCTTGGGTGTTATCATTGACTCTGCCCTTTCTTTCAAAGCCCATTTGGACCCTTATCCAAATCCTCATTTTTTGGCCTTTGGCGCCTTCATTTTGCCCAATCTGCTTTCGCTTAGACTCAGTTTACTCAGCTAGTTGTGGCTCTCGTTATTCCACATTTAGATTACTGCAATTTCCTGTTCCTTGGTCTTCCCCAGTATTCTCTTCGTCTCTTACAACTGATACAGTCCATTACTGCCAGACTTATTCATAATGCCCATCAGTTTGATCATATTTCTCTTCTTCTCGTCTTTTTGCACTGGCTTCCTATCTCTTTTTGCATCCACTATAAAATCCTTGTTCTGACCCACCGAACTCTATTAGCATTTACCTGGCCACTCTTATTTCCCCTTACCTCCAAGGTCGCTCTCTTCATTTGTCCAAAATCTCTTTCCTCTCCCTCCCCCTTCTTCTGCTCTGTGCCTTGTTGTTTCTAGGAGCTCTTCCTTTGCCTATGCTGGCCCGTCCCTAAGGGACTCTCCTTTTCTTTCTTCGATCTGAGTCCTCTTTTCCTATTTTCAAGATGAACCTCAACACCTGTCTGTTTAAACAAGCTTTCCCTCAGGCCAATGCTCCCTGATTCCCTTTTCTGAACCAGTAACCTGCTTACTTTGCCCCCTCCCTCCATCCCCGCACTGTAACGCCCAACTCTGTTTTTCCTTTTCTTCCTTCTTTCTGTTTGTTTCCCCCTTTTTATATTTAATTTGTAAACCACTATTATAGTTTTTTGCTTGTTGGCAAAGGCCTGAAATTAATAAAGAAATAAATAATGAGTGATACCACTGGGGGCTTACACAGGTAAATGGTGATTTTGCCACTTATAAATGTAAGTGGCGTTTTTTGTAAAACTGCACATCCACAGGAAACTAATTAAGGAATTGAGCTCTGAAAGTCAAAGCTTTTTGCATTTTGAGGTGGTTTTGAACACTTGAGGGATAAACATGGTTTTCCCTCAAGCTATCCCTGCAAGGCCAGGCCCAAATGAGAAGTTAGTCAATATGTATGACTTAGAACAGGTGTAAGTGCCCACAGGAAAATTTCAATAAGTCATAAAGCTAACAAGGGCTCAAAAACATTGTAAGACAGAGAGGAATACCCACCAAAACTAGATTAAGTGTTTCAAGGAGGGTCCTAGCAGGACTCCATGAAAAGAAATTAGTAGGTAAGAACAAATTTCACCTTCCTCATCCTCCTGCTAGACCAGTCCAGGCAAGTGAGATGTACTCAAGCTTTAGGACCCCGGGTGGGAAGAAGCCAATGTCACTTTGAGGACTGCCTTCCCAAAACCACTGTTTTCTCTGGCTTGAATATGTAATTTGTAGTGTTTGACAAACAAATTTGGTGATGGCATGTTTAATGTTAATAGTATTTTCTATATTGCCCTTCATTAACAACATCAGAGTGGTTTATAATTTAAAATCACAAATAAAAAAACACTAAGAAACAAATTACAATTCAAATCTAGGGAAAAGAACTTCAAACTCTGCTGCCAGTCCATAGCCCCTTGACAAGATAAAGTTTATTTATTTACATTCTCTTATATAGCGTAGTTACTCACCTGTAACAGGTGTTCTCCAGGAGCAGCAGGAATCAGTCCTCACATATGGGTGACGTCGGCGCCGACGGAGCCCTCGCGGAGCAATTTTCCCCAGCTTTCAGAGAAAGCCTTTGGGAATTGCAGCGCGCATGCGCGGTCCCCTTCCCGCCCAAGGGTGCCATCTTAGCCAGTCAGATGCATAGCTAAAAGACAGCATAAAAATTTGTAAAAACTAAAGCAGATGATTGCAACTCCAAGGGGAGGAGGGAGGGTTGTGAGGACTGATTCCTGCTGCTCCTGGAGAACACCTGTTACAGGTGAGTAACTACGCTTTCTCCAGGACCAAGCAGGAAGTCAGTCCTCACATATGGGACTCCCAAGCTTAAGGCTACCGGAGACCCTAAGCACAAAAATGAGCTCCCTCTAGCTCAGCAGCACAGAAGGAAGGAATCTTCACTGAATTAGTACCCACCGGTAGCCCAACATCCGGGATGGAGGGTAGGAGTTGCTCAAACCTCGAAGAGATTTCGGAGGACTGCCTGTCCGAAAGCACTGTCCCTGCGGGACTCCCTCTCGAGGCAGTAATGGACCGCAAAAGTCTGGCTCGAAGACCAAGTAGCGGCACAGCAGATGTCTGCCAATGGAACAGAGCGGAGGTAAGCCACTGACGTAGCCTTCGCCCGAACACAATGAGCCGTGACCCGACTTTCTAACGAGAGTCCGGCTGCTCCATAAGCCCAAGCGATACAGTCAGCAACCCAGATGGACAGAGTACGCTTGGAGACAGGGAGCCCCAATTTATTGGGGTCAAAAGACACGAAGAGCTGAGCAGCTTTGCAGTGCTCCCGCGTACGGTCAAGGTAGAAGTTCAACGCCCTTCAACAGTCCAGGGTATGCAGGACCATTTCAGCTCGGCTGGAGTGTGGCCTGGGAAAGAAGGTCGGAAGTACCACCTCCTGATTGATGTGAAAAGGGGAGACCACTTTTGGAAGAAATTTAGGGTGAGTCCGTAGGACTACCCTATTTTTGTAGAACCGAGTGTAAGGGGGATCAGACACGAGGGCCTGTAGTTCACTTACGCGTCTAGCGGAAGTGAGGGCCATCAAGAATAAGGTTTTCCAAGAAAGAAAACGGAGAGGACAGGTAGCCATAGGTTCAAAAGGCGGACAGGTGATCCGCTGCAAAACCACATTCAGATCCCAGTCAGGCGCTGGCGGGCGCAGAGGTGGTTTAAGGAGAAGGAGACCTCGGAGAAACCTTGCCATGAGAGGGTCGTTGGAAAGAGGTCTGCCGTCCACCGGCACATGATGTGCTGAAAGAGCACTGAGGTGAACCTTGACGGAGTTGGACTTAAGTCCAAGATTAGAGAGGTAGAGCAAGTACTGCAAGACCACCGACACCGAGCAGGAGAAGGGATCCAGAGACTGCTGGGTACACCAAACGGAAAAACGACGCCATTTAAGGGCGTAGCATTTTCGGGTAGAAGGTCGCCGGGAAGTTAGGACGACCTCTTCCACCTCTGCCGGCAGTAGAAGGGGAGCAAGGACTACCTTTTCAGCAGGCAGGCCATCAGATGTAGAGATCTGAGGTTGGGGTGTAGCGGGGACCCCTGATCCTGTGTTAGGAGATCTGGTTGAAACCCCAGAGGGAACGGAGCCTCCACCGCCAGTTGCAGCAGGAGTGGAAACCACGGCTGTCTGGGCCACCGAGGAGCTATCAGGATCATGGAAGCTTTGTCTCGGAGAACCTTGAAAAGAGTTCGAGAGATTAGCGGTATGGGAGGAAAAGCATACAGAAGGCTTTTCGACCATGAGAGCAGAAAAGCATCCGTCGCTACTCGGAGGGGATGCAGCTGCCGAGAGCAGAAACGAGGAAGTTGCCGGTTGAGAGGACTGGCAAAAAGATCCAGCGTGGGGAGGCCCCACTTCAGAAAACGTTTCTGAACTACCAAGGGATCCAGTCGCCACTCGTGCGGCTGGAGGATTCTGCTGAGTTTGTCCGCCAGGCAATTTTCTTGGCCTGGGAGATAAACTGCCTTGAGAAGAATGCCGCGGCTGACGGCCCAAGAGCAGAGCCTCTGCGCTTCCCGACAGAGAAGGAAGGAGCCCGTGCCCCCCTGTTTGTTCACGTAGAACATGGCAACTTGATTGTCCGTCTGGACAAGGACGGACCGGCGAGAAGTCAGGTGGGAGAAAGCCTTGAGAGCCAGACGGATTGCTCTGAGCTCCAGGAAGTTGATCTGCTGCGCAGACTCCCACGAGGTCCAGTGACCTTGAGTACATGCCCCTTGGCAATGCGCTCCCCATCCCAGGAGAGAAGCATCGGTCGTCAGCACTTGAGGAGGCGGAGGAGATTGGAAAGGCATTCCGAGTACCAGGTTCGGCTGATGAAGCCACCACTGCAGAGAAGAGGCCAGCGGGCCGGAGATCTGCACTAAGTCGGCGAGGCCGCCCGTGGCCTGTTGCCACTGCTTGCGAAGGCACCACTGAGCAGGCCGCATATTCAGGCGGGCATTGGGGGTCACGTGGACGGTGGAAGCCATATGGCCGAGTAGTCTCAGAAAGCGCCTGGCCGAGACCAGGGACTGGCTGCGAAAACGACCGGCTAGGTCCATGAGCCGCTGAGCTCTGTCGAGAGGCAGGAAAGCTCGCGCCTGAAGAGTGTGCAATCTTGCGCCGATGAACTCGAGATCTTGCGAGGGGAGCAAAGTGGACTTTGCGAAGTTTACGACAAAGCCCAAGTACTGGAGAAGAGTCACAGTGCGGTGCGTGGCTTGTGTGACCTCTTGGGAGGACGATGCTCTGATGAGCCAGTCGTCTAGGTAAGGAAAGACATAGAGGCCCTGAAGCCGGAGATAAGCCGCCACCACCGCGAGACATTTTGTGAAGACTCGTGGTGCGGAGGATAGGCCAAAGGGCAGTACTCTGTACTGGTAATGATTTCCTGCCACCACAAACCTTAGGTATTGGCGGTGGCTTGGGTGGATGAGGATGTGCGTGTAGGCATCCTTTAGATCCAAGGAGCATAGCCAATCTCCCTGCTGGAGGTAGGGCAGAAGGATTCCAAGGGTAAGCATCTTGAACTTCTCCCTCACGAGGAACTTGTTGAGGTTGCGCAAGTCCAGGATGGGTCTGAGGCCTCCTGTTCTTTTTGGTATTAGGAAATACCTGGAATAAAAGCCTTGACCTCTCAGGTGGTGGGGCACCGGTTCCACAGCCTGTTCCTGAAGAAGACTTGCTAACTCCTGAAGGAGTAAGTCCCTGTGCAGAGGGAGTCGTGGAGGCTCTCCCGGAAAATAGGAGGGAGGGACCTGGTGGAAGTGGAGAAGATAGCCTTCTCGCACAACATGAAGCACCCAGGCATCTGATGTGATGTTGGACCACCTGTGGGCAAAGTGGACCAGCCGGCCTTCTGTGCTGGGAGAAACCAGCTGAGGGTGAAGTCAAAAACCCCCACCCTGCTGAGCAGGGGCCGGTGGTGCAGGCTTGGGGGCTTGCTGCCTACGGGACCCGTTACCCCGTCCCTTGGCCTGCTGACCCTGTTGGGGAGCTGAGGAGGCCTGATACTGAGGGTAGTGTTTATAGGCAGCCGCCTTCCTCGGGTAAAAGGACTTTTTTCCCGAGCCCTTCTTCTTTTGGGAAGGGGCAGAGGTCTTTCTAGAGAGCCTTGTTCTGGTGAGAGTTTCCGTCTCGATTTGCGCAGCCTTCTCAGCCATGGGCTTGCCAAATAGGTTCTCACCTCGGCAGGGGACATCGACCAACTTGTCCTGCACCCAGGGTTCAAGGTCAGACGACTGAAGCCAAGCCTGTCGGCGGGCACCGATGCCGGCTGCGGCCACTCGAGCCGATGCTTCAAAGCCATCATAGGCTGCTCGAGAAATGAACTTGGAGCAATCTCGAATTCCAGTGGACAAGGCTAGGAACCTCCGCAAAGGTTCCTCGGAAAGTCCAGCAGAGAATCTGGCTATCTCCTTAGCCAGGTCTCTAAGGTACATGCCCATGTAGAGCTGGTAGGTCTGGACCCGACAAGCAAGCATAGAGCCTTGGAAACACTTCTTACCGAGGCCATCCAGGTTGCGGGCCTCCCTGCCGGGAGGTACCGAGGAGTGCATCTTCTGGCTCTTGAGCCTATGCATGGCCGATTCCACCACCATGGAACGGTGCGGTAGCTGTGCTTTCTGGAAGCCAGGGCTCTTGCTTAATACCGGCGACGATGCCGGACTCTCCCACATGCGGAAGAGTAGTCGTTCCAGCATGGGAGGAACCGGTACAGTAAAGTGCTCCTTCGCTGGAGAGTCATACTGGAGGGCGTCGAGCTCTTCGGCTCGAGGCTCCTCCTCGGGATCCGCAGGGAAGGCCAAAGCCTTGGCCATATCCCTGACGAAGTCCGAGAATCGGGCATCCTCCGGGGGGGACTGTTTCCGAGGTTCGGACTCAGGGGAGTCCGAGGGGACACACCAAGTCCGAAAGGAATCAGGTGACTCTTCCTCTTCAGATTCCCAGGCCGACTCCGAGGAGGAATCGGTGGGGTCGGGTCGGGTGGGCGTAGGTGTCGGCCGCCCCGACGCCGAGGGAGTCGGCGTCGACGACCTCGGTCCCGAACGGGAGGCCGAGGGAGACCACGACCGAGGATCGACTCGAGCCCGCATGGACTCGAGGATAGGCTCGGTCTCCGGGGTCGACTTAGACGTCGACGTCCCGGCGGTCAGGGCAGAGGCGCCAGCGAGGCTAGCGATCAGTGCCCGCTGCTGGTCCATGAAGGCAGCCAGGCTGCTCTCCAAGGCCGTCAACCTGAGTCCGACCTCAGGTGACCCAGCAGCCCCCGACTCGGGCCCCGACGGCGTCGGGCCCGACGTCGGACCCCTCGGAGGCGAGTCCACGAGGACTACAGGACTTACCCGAGCAGGCGATTCCGATTCCAGACGAGGTCGCTTCGTGAGACGATCCTGCTCCAAAGAGCCGGGACGGCTATCGGGGCTATGCGACCTGGCCCTCGCGGAACCAGGAGCGTCCACCGACGCCGTCCTCGCGGGTTTCGTCTTCCGATGAAAAAATGGAAAATAAATGAAGAAAATCAACTTTTCTGCGGGGACTGTAAAACCACGTCTGTAGGGCTCCGCGGAAAAAAGAAGACTGGCTAAGATGGCACCCTTGGGCGGGAAGGGGACCGCGCATGCGTGCTGCAATTCCCAAAGGCTTTCTTTGAAAGCTGGGGAAAATTGCTCCGCAAGGGCTCTGTCGGTGCCGACGTCACCCATATGTGAGGACTGACTTCCTGCTTGGTCCTGGAGAAACTGTGCTATTCTGCATCAGTGTGGTTTACATTGAACAAACTGAAATTACATTGAACAGGGCATTATAACTTGGAGATAACTATTTTACAGGGAACATGGGCTATGGAGGGTTAAGTGGCTTGCCCAAGACCACCTGTGGAACTAGAAACCCCAGTCCTTCTGGCCCAAGGTTGCTGTCCTCTAGTGGGATTTGAACCCCCGACCTTCTGGCCTGAAGTACCTTGCCCCAACCACTAGGCCACTCCTCCACTCCACACTTCTAATCTCCTAGACACTCCCAAAGGCTTGTTCAAAATAATATGTCTTCAAAGCAGTTTTATATTTACAACAGGATGATTCCATCCTAATCTCACAGGGTAAGGAGTTCCATAAAGCAGGGGCTAAATAATAAAAAGCAGCCTGCCGTGTAGTCTCCAAATGGGCTCTAGAGACAGAGGGCAAAACTAACTTATTTTGCTGTGAGGACCAAAGGGCCTGAGAAGGCACATACAGTATCAACAAAACTGCCAAATATTGAGGCAGGCCCATATAAAAGGTCTTATGAGCTAAAGTCAACACCTTATGCTGCATCCTATAATACACTGGTAACCAATGGAATAACATGGTCAAACTTTCTGGAACAAGTTACCAGCTTGATGTCACCACTCTGAAAATATCTTTAGAAGCAACTGCCCTTGACTCTCTTCCAAGGAAGTCACCCGAGCTCTTGTGGAGTGAGCCCTAAGATCCACTGGCACCTGCTTTCTTTCAATAAGCATGCAGTCCCAATGGCCTCCTTAATCCAGTGAGATATGGAGGTCCTGGAAGCCGCCAACACCCCTTTCCTTTGACCACTGAAGAGCACAAAAACATTTGGGAGACATTTGTCACTTTAAAATACCACAATAATACTCTTCTAATACCTAAAGCATGAAGAGTCCTGTGCAGTTCCTTGCTGGATAAAGAGGGACGACAACCCCCTGATTCTAGTGAAACTGAAAGAGTACCTTAGGCAGAAATGAAGGAACTGTGCATAGGGACATTGAAACCGAAGCAAAGGAGATATACGGGTCTCTGCAAGATAGAGCCTGCAATTCCCAAGATACAATGGTTAGAACAAACCACCACAAGAAAGATCAATTTTAAGGTCAGGTCCTTTAGCAGTGCCTGCTGAAGAGGTTCAAAGAGGAACCCACAAAAGCATGCCAGATAATTAAGATCCCACTAAAGAAGCACTGGACAAAAGAGAGGATGGATCTGCTTCACACCTCTCAGGAATGGCGGAGGCAGACAATACTAGCCAAGTTCCAGGCTGCTCCACTTCTTATACAGGTGATGATGTCACTGAAACTTGTCATTCTCTGCCTCCATCTGCTGGTTGGGCAACATAACGCACTCATCTGGACTGGACTATTAGGAGGATAAGGAACTTGCTTTTTTTTTTTTTGCATTGAAACTTAACTGTCAGTCACTCAACCTCTCCTTTAGTATTCTTAAATCTCTTCATTTGTTTGCTTTCTTATGATTGTCCACTCTGCTACAGACTTTAGTATCATTGCAAAAAGGGAAACTTTCATTCTAGACCCTCCCTAATGTCACTCACAAAGACAATAAACAAAACTGGGTCCAGGAATGAACTCTAAGGCACTCAACTAATCACCCTTTCTTCCTCAGAGTAAATACACAGTGAAATCAAGCAACAAGGCCACCGAAGTAGGATGTTGATAAACAAAATTATTTGGTTGCTTTAGGTACTTAGAGAGAAACAAAGTTTACCCTTACAATTGTATTTAGTCACCTATATTTTCATTTCCAGCTAGCCCCTAGAAAAGCAAGTCTTGGAGGCAGGGGACAAAGTCAGCTCTCCATCCACCCAGAGGCACACTGCTTAACACCATTTTTCATGCTCAAGGTAGTGTTATCAATATACCAGAGAACCGTTTATATTTTTAAAAAAATGTCAGTACATGGGCAATGTAGAACAGGGGTGCACATACAAATTCAGTCCTTTAGGGCCACAAACACGCCAAGCTTTCAGGATATCCCTTATGAATATGCACTAGATTAGGGGTTCTCAACCCAGTTCTCAGGACATACTTAGTCATTCAGGTTTTCAGGCTAACCATAATGAATATACATAGTAACATAGAGGCACATTCCAATGTGGTCATCCAGCCCCCTATGCATGCGATTGGAATCAGGACATCCACCCAATTCTGATACCGTGGGGGCTAGACGTACCCGCAGGATCAGAATCGGATCTAGGGCCTGAACATGCAGGCCCAGCCCTGATTCCGATCAGCCTGCACGCACAGCCACATGTCCAGCTACCTCAGTCAGGCTCCTGAATGGAGCTGCAGTGCCATGGCAACCCATTACCATAGCACTGCGGCTCCATTCAGGAGCCGTGAAAGCCGACTACCGCCGGTTTGCTTCATTCCCCGCAGCCGGACCCTCGATCCAGCCTCCCATGGCTAGGGTCCGACTGCGGAGAACTTCTTGCACCCCCTACCTTTTGTTCCCGGCCCAGCGACAAGATCCCCTGATGTCCAGGGGGATCTATTCCACCTCTGTGGTGGAATAAGTCCCCCGATTATGTTCACGGCCCTGTTCATACAGGGCCGACCTCAGAATCGGCCCTGTACCTCTGGCGTCATGGACTGCCCATGCCCCACCCTTACTCCACCTCAGCAATGTCCCCTCCCACCCCTGTCTAGGCCTTCCCATACAAACGCGCTGTTCGTACGGGGAGGCAGTAGCTGGGGCCGGCAGGGGTGTGAACAGCGGGGATGGGCATCCAAGCGGGACGCCCATCCCTGCTATTCGTGGGACAGAATGACCCCCATAGTATATGGTAGCAGATAAAGACTAGCATGGTACATCTAGTCTGCCCAGCAAGGTAGCAAGAGTAGGTGCACCCACCGCTCCATGCAGGTCACCCCTCTCCATGACTGTTTAGGGGTGTACCCACCGCTCTGTGCAGGCCACCTCTATTTGTTGAGTTATCAGAGATAGTTAAGTTTATTTTTATTTTATCCTGTTTCTACAAAGGGATACATGAGAGATATTTCCATCCACTGCCTCCATTATATGCAAATCTCTCCTCATACATACTTCTTGTGGTTATCCTGAAAACCTGACTGGCTTGGTGTATCTAGAGGACTGGGTTGAAAAACCCTCCACTAGATTGTAGCCTGAAAACTTTGCCTGTTTGTAGCCCTGCTGTAGAAGAATAAACAGGAATATTGAAAATATGAGCACAGAAAGAGGTTAAGAGCAATATAGTATGAAAAATGGGCTATTTGAGGATGGTATAACAGTGTAACATGCACAAGGCTATTTTCTCTGTAACCAATGTAAACAGTAGTGACAGGGAGCTTAAAAATTAGCTCTTTGTGCTTTCAGCAAGACCCAGGTAATGGGGCGTTCTATTTCTCGTTTGCATGCTGACAATGATGTGAAATTTGTTTAGAAGACACATCTCATACAACTTCAGCGCAAGCTGTCACGCACACCCCCTCGCCTATGGTGTTTGACTAATATTGATGGCTTCTTTCTGTACACATTACCAATATGTATAAAATATTTTTCCAAAATACAGCACACATAACAGCCTGCAGAAAAAGCATATTGAAATTATCAGCTGATGATCTATTTATTTAGTCTTCCTCCTTCCTTTCCATGTGTGATCATCATCAGTTTCCGAAGGTTCAACCAGAATCACATCCAAGAGTCCTTCAGAATTTTGCTCTTTCTAACTCATATGCTTTTTGTAAGGTAAGTAATGTTAGGTCAGAACAGTTCATCAAAGCAAAGTTCAGTCATGAGCCAGTAAAATGATACATGCAAAATATAGTACGAAGGGAAAGCACAGTTACTTACCTGTAACAGGTGATCTCTTGGAACAGCAGGAATAAGTCTTCACATATGGGTACGTCGGTACCGACGGAGCCTGCGCGGAAACGCTCCCCAGCTTCCCAAAAAGGAAAGCTTTTGGGAGCATCCCACAGCGCCTGCGCGCTGCCTTCCCGCCTTTCCTAACCAAATCTCCTCAGTTCGAGTTTAAAGCTGAGACAATAGAGAGAGAGGAAAGGAAAGATAGAAAAGAGGTACAACTCCTAGGGGAGGTGGGAGGGTTGTGAAGACTTATTCCTGCTGTTCCCAGAGATCACCTGTTACAGGTAAGTAACTGTGCTATCTCCAGGAACAAGCAGGAATGAGTCTTCACATATGGGGACTCCCTAGCTAAGATGCCTGGGAGATCCCCAAGGATATGAGACCCTGAAAGGGGTCTGCGTCCTCCTATGGATCTCAGGCATCCATCCAGGGAAGGAGGGCAGGAGTTGTTTAAGAATGGAACAGGTGTCTGAGGACAGCCTGACCAAACAAGGCATCCCGGCGGGAGTCCTTGTCCAAGCAGTAATGGGCTGTGAAGGTATGAACCGAGGCCCAGTTGGCTGCTCGACAGATCTGGTCGATGGACACAGAATTTAGATGAGCCATAGAGGTGGCCATGGCCCTCACATTATGAGCTGTGACATGGCTCTCCAGAGAAAGGTTCTTACTCTGGTAGGCGAAAGAAATACACTGAGCAATCCAATTGGACAGTGTTCTCTTAGAGACTGGAAGTCCCAAATGAGAAGGATCAAAAGCAACAAAAAGCTGGGAAGACTTTCGATGTTGCTGTGTCCTATGTAAGTAAAAAGCAAGAGCTCTTTTACAATCCAGAGTATGAAGATTCCTCTCTGCACTGGATGCATGAGGAGCTGGAAAAAAGATAGGTAAATATACCTCTTGATTAAGATGAAAAGGTGAAACCACTTTAGGCATAAAGTGTGGATTTGTCCTAAGGACTACCTTATCATGATGGAACCTTGTATAAGGTGGATTAGCCACTAATGCCTGCAGTTCACTGATGCGGCGAGCTGAAGTAACTGCAATGAGGAAAATAACTTTCCATGAAAGAAATTTCAAGGAGGTAGTGGCTAAGGGTTCAAAAGGTGGCTTCATGAGCTGACCAAGAACCAAATTTAAGTCCCATGCCACCGGAGGAGGCCTAATGGGAGGTTTAGTTAAAGTTAGGCCTCTCATGAATCTTGCAATGAGAGGATGAGAGGAAATAGGTTGTCCATTGATGGGCTTAAGGGATGCTGCAATAGCACTCAAATGGACTCTTACTGAATTTGTTTTAAGGCCTGCATTGGAAAGATGCAGGAGATAGTCTAAAAGAGAATTTAAAGGTAGTGCTAGAGGGTCAAGACCCTTTTCAGCACACCAAATGGAAAACCTTTTCCATTTAAAAGCATAAGAACGCCTGGTGGAAGGTTTTCTGGAAGCATGGAGGATATCCCTCACTTGTTGAGAAAGATTCCAGTCTTGAAGGTCTAGGCCTTCAGTAACCAAGCTCTGAGGTGTAGGGACTTGGGGTTTGGGTGCCACAAAGTCCCTTCCTCCTGGGACAGAAGGTCTGGAGCAGCTCCCAAGTCCAGAGAGGGGGTTTGGGAGAGATGTAGAAGTAGAGGGTACCACACTTGGCGTGGCCAGCGTGGAGCTATGAGGATCATAGATCCTTGATCCCTCTGGAGTTTGAACAGAGTCTTGGGAATCAAGGGAATGGGTGGAAATGCATACAGGAAGCCCTGACCCCAATGGAGGAGGAAGGCATCCTTGGCCTGAACTCCCTGACATGGAATTCTGGAACAGAACCGGGGAAGTTTTGCATTCCACAGACTTGCAAAGAGGTCTATGTCCGGGGTTCCCCATTCTTGCAAGATTCTGAGTATCTGATCCATTTGCAGGGACCATTCGTGTGGAAGCAGAACTCGACTGAGTCTGTCTGCCCAAGAGTTTTGGACTCCTGGGAGGTATACTGCCAGGAGATGGATTTGATGCTCTCTGGAGAAGGCCCACAATCTTAAAGCTTCGTTGCAAAGTGACAGAGAGCCAGTTCCTCCTTGCTTGTTTATGTAAAACATGGCTACTTGATTGTCCGTATGAATGAGGACTGTCTTGTAGCTGAGGAGGGTATGAAAGACCTTGAGAGCTAGAAAAACTGCTCGAAGCTCCAAGTGGTTGATATGAAGGGAGGTCTCCTGTGGGGACCAAGTGCCTTGAGTGGAGAGGTCCTGTAGATGGGCTCCCCAACCTGTTTGGGAGGCATCTGTTGTGAGGGTTGCTTGGGGCAACAACTGTTGGAAGGGGGACCCCAGCAACAGATTTTGAGTGGACATCCACCATTGGAGAGACCAAAAGAGACGTTTGGAGGTTGCTATTTGGTCTGAGAGAGCACCTGAAGCTTGAGTCCACTGGGTGGACAAAGGAAGGTAGGCCCTTGCAGTAGTGGTATCCAACCAGGCCCCTATGAATTCTAGGGACTGAGTAGGGATGAGCTGAGACTTTGGGAGGTTTACCACAAGTCCCAGATACTGCAGAATGTGCCTTGTGCGGTCCAAGGAATTCTGGGCCTCTGACTGAGATGGAGCTCGAATGAGCCAGTCGTCCAGGTATGGGAAGACAAATATTCCCAGACTTCATAGAAATGCAGCAACTATTGCCATGCATTTGGTGAACACTCTTGGAGCAGAGGCCAGACCGAAAGGAAAAACTCTGTATTGGTAATGTTTTCCTTGGAAAAGAAACCGTAGGAATCTTCTGTGAGAGGGATGGATGAGGACATGGGTGTACGCATCCTTGAGATCTAGAGAACAAAGCCAATCCTGACTTTGAAGGTATGGAAGGAGAGTGCCCAGAGAAAGCATCTTGAACTTCTCCTTGCATAGAAATTTGTTCAATTCTCTGAGATCTAAGATGGGTCTGTATCCCCCTGTCTTCTTTGGAATGAGAAAATAGGGGGAGTAGAACCCTGACCCTTGATGAAGAAGAGGAACTTCTTCTATTGCCCCTTGGGCAAGAAGGGTAGCTACCTCTTGACCTAGAAGGTCGAGAAGAGATGTGGGAGAATTGAAATGTCTCACCATGGTGTGGGGAGGAAGGTTTGAAAAATGAAGCTTGTAGCCCTCTCTTATGATGGAGAGGGTCCACTGCTCTGATGTTATTTGCTCCCATCTGGGAGCAAAATGAGCCAACCTTCCTGGAATGGTGAGAGGCTCTGGCTGCTTTAGAACCAGAAAGGCTAAGTTCTCTAGCATCAAGTCAAAAACCTTGAGGAGGTTGGGCCTGCTGAGTTGCAGCAGCCCCTGTAGGCTTAGGCCTGGCCTGTTTAGCTTGCTGACGCTTAGTGGCAAAGCGACCTGTAGAAGATTGTTGGCCAGAAGTAGAAGGAAATCTGCCCTTTTTAAAGAAAGACTTTTTAAAAGGCTTTTTCTTGGCAGGAATGGAGGTTGACTTTGAAAGTCTATCCAGAGCAGAGTTTTCTGCATCCATTTGAGTGGCTTTTATTTGCCATTCTTTGCCAAATAGGTTTTCACCTGTACAGGGAAGATTTCCTAAGCCATCTTGAACCCAGGGCTCTAAATCAGAAGCCTGGAGCCAAGCAATTCTGCGAGCAGCTATGGCAATGCCTGAGGCTCTGCTGGCACCTTCAAAAGAGTCAAAGGCTGCCCTGTTGGAAAACTTTGAAATGTCTTGGGTATGCTTAAGCCAAATGAGGAATTCCTCCCTTTTATCCTCTGGAAGAAAAGGGAGGAAAGTGTGCAGTTTTTGTGCAACTTCCTTTAGAAACATACCCATGTAAAGGCTATATGAGTTGATTCTGGCAATAAGCATACTGGCTTGGAAGATTTTCCTACCAAAGGCATCCAAGGTCCTGCATTCTCTTCCTGGAGGAGCAGAAGAGTGTCTCTTTGTACTCTTTATCCTTTTCATAGCTGACTGCACCACAATGGAATGGTGAGGAAGCTGAGTTTTCTGAAATCCAGGACAAGGAGGGACACGATACATAGTGTCCAATCTACGAGAATGAGGAGAGAGAGTGAGAGGAGTCTCCCATAGATCAATCATGTGTTCATAAAGAATCTCATGAATTGGTAAGGTGACCGCCTCTTTAGGAGCTCTAGAATATCCTAACATATCCAATTTTTTAGCTCTAGGCTCTGATTCAGAAGTTACTGAAATAGAAAGTCCTTTAGCTACTTCTCTTATGAAGTCTTGAAAGGACAAGTCTTCTGGAGGAGACATTCTTCTTTTTGGAGAAGAAGGCTCTTCAGGAAGGGCTATGAATACTTCAGGAGACTCGTCTGATGTATCAGAATCATCAGAGGAATCGAAGTATTGCCTGTCAGGGTGCTCTTCCAACGCTCGATACGCGTATCGAGCAGTATCGACATCGGGTGTCCCCGGTACCGGATCGGTACCAGTAAGCAGCCCTGGACAAGGAACCGCTGCAGCCGGTATCCTGGTCGATGTCGATGCAGTCGGTACCGGTATCGGTGCTGGTGCCGGTACCGGAGCCGATACCGAGAACGGAGTTTGTTTCGGTACCAGCGGCGTCGCAGCTTGAATGAAGGCTGTAATAGCCTGCTGCATGGACAGAACATTGTGATCCATCGACGCCATGAATGCCTGGAAGTCAGTACCGGGAGATTGTGCCGGTACCCCAGAGCATTCTAACAGGTGATCGGTCGAGGCCGTGCCATCGATGTCAACCTGTAACCCCATAGGAGGAGCTTTGGAAGCCAGAGCTTCCCGCCGGGGTTGTTTTGCTGGCGCAGGATCCTCGAGGGCAGGCCCGGAGGCATCTCGATGCTTAGAGGGAGATCTACCCTTCGAGGACCTGCTAGGTTTATGTTTGGTTACCTGAGATCCATCAGGAGAAGAAGACCTGGAAGATGTCGATGCTACCGACGGTGCATCAGCGGGAAACAGCACATGGAGCTTGGCTGCTCGGTTCTGTAACCCCCATTTAGACATAAGAGAGCAGGACGGACAATCCAGAATGGAGTGTTCAGGACCCAAACATTTAAGACACCATTCATGGGTATCTGTAACAGAAATAGTACCGCTACACTTAGTGCATTTTTTGAACCCGGAGGCTGGTTTTTCCATGAGGGAAATTTTCTTGTAGGCCCCGAGGCCTAAGAAGAAAAATACACCAAGTGAGGAAAAATATCTATATATATATATTTTTTTTTTAAAAGAAAGAAAGAAAAGACCGGCGGTACCGGTCCGGAGTCGGGGAAGGCAGACACGCGACCAAAGAAATAAAATAAAATAAAGAACTTCTTCAGCGGTGACAGGGCTCGACCTGCTGGCTCCGCGGCAAAGAAGAACTGAGGAGAGTTGGTTAGGAAAGGCGGGAAGGCAGCGCGCAGGCGCTGTGGGATGCTCCCAAAAGCTTTCCTTTTTGGGAAGCTGGGGAGCGTTCCTGCGCAGGCTCCGTCGGTACCGACGTACCCATATGTGAAGACTCATTCCTGCTTGTTCCTGGAGATAAAAGAAAAACAAAATATAACGAACATTAAAAAAGTTTAGAAAAAAAGCCTCAATACCCCCCCCCCCATTCTAATCTACTAAAACATCTAATTAACAAAAATACAGAGATTCAAAAGGGGAGCTTCATCGGGTTGACAGCACATGATCAGCAGCCTGATTGGCATCAGCAACAGGGAGCAGGTTGCTTAGCTCCACCCTGCTCCCCACCGCCAAGGCCAATTGGGCCAGACGCCATGAGATTCAAAATGGAAACTCCATCAGGCACACCGCACCTGAAGTGCCCGTGCCTGAGGACTTTGCCAGTAGGCCCTTTGACGTGGCCTTTAGGGCGAGGTTCCAACCTGTAGGAACGAATGACGAAAGACTGCAAAAGCAATGGGACTGAAAAAGACAACACACCAAGGACTGCCACTGGACCTGATTTAACTCCAAGCTGGTACATCATCACAGCAGCCCTAACCACCACAGAAGTGCTCAACAATCAGCAAAAACCACTCACCTCTGTACAGCAAAAGAAAGGAAAATCAAGGTAACTGCTAAGCAGCCCTGAAAGCAACCATAATGATGACTCCACTTACCATTCTACTATGCCTCTCCTCACTCACACTCACCACTCCTTCATTCCAATGTCAGCATACATATCAATCATCCACACACACTCTCTCATTATAACACCCCCCAACTATCAACGAAACAAACCCAGGCATACACAACACATCATTCAAATCAAACACTCACAAATATACCTCCTCCACTAACACATATAAGGGAAATCCTCCCTCTAAAATGCACTCTCCTAAATGTACGATCTGCAGGAAATAAGATACAGCTTGTTTTGGATATACTAATCGACAACCACATTGATATTCTCAACATACGAGGGTCCTGGTTCACTGAAACTGTCCTACTAAACCAACTTGCCCCACAGGACTACCATCTCTTCAGCTCCCCAAGGACTAAACGCCATGGTGGTGGCATCTGCATTCTCACAAGAAAACACCTGAACTTCTGCACTCTCTCAAAAGTATCTGACAATGGTCTAGACACACTGACAATAACAAACGACAGCATAACCATCCTCCTTGCCTATAGATCCCCAAACGCTGACCCCAACCAAATGGACACAATCCTAGAAACTATGTGCAACAATAACGCAAACAAAAGCTACCTCATGCTACTAGGTGACCTCAACCTTGCCTCCACATCACCAAGCAAAGCAAAAGCCTTCCTGGAAACCATGGAATCACTGGACTATATTCAAATCATCAGTCAACCCAACCACAGCAAAGGGAACACCCTCAACATGATCTTCTTGCCACAAAACTGACTTAATGAACACCCAATATCACCTCCCATGACTATCAACATCCCCTGGTCAGACCACAAGATGATCTCAATCAACATATCACTCAACAAGAGCAACTTCAAACAGCACATCTCAGAACACACCGTACGCAGGTTTCACAAACTGGAAAAAGAACATTGTCTCGCAATCATTCTACCAAAACTCCACCTGAAGACAAAAACTCCATAATACAAAACTGGAACAAAACAATCGCAGATATTGTTACGAAACCCACCTACATCCAGCCAGTGCACAAGACAAAGAACAGCAACCTGGTTCATGCTGCAACCGAAGGGCGTGAAGCAAAACCTACCAATCACAGAGAGAAAATGGAGACACACCAGATCAAGCGACAGTCTAAACACTTACAAGCACAAACTATAGGCATACCAAGCAGCTACATCTCAAGTAAAGAAATACTACTATAGGAAGCTAATCAAAGCTCTCTCAATCGCCCATGAGAGCTCTTCGACACAGTGAAATCACTAAGTAAAGATACAACACATCAAACTAAAAAGACCAATCTCACTCCATAAATGATGGCAGACTACTTCCAGACCCTGACTTCCGCCCACACTAATGGCACCAACTCACTCATTACTACAACAGAAAAGCAAGAAACCACATATCTGAGCACATGGAGATCATTCAATAATATCACACCTGACTACCTAGAGAAAATAATCACAAGTATCAACACGACCACCTCACTACTTGAAAACTGTTAAATAAAATAAAATAAATAAATAAAAACAAAATAATTATCTTCCAATCTATATTAAAAATACAAAAATCCATACATAAACATGCTAAAAATAGACTGCAGAAATATATACAGGTATAGAGCAGCACTTAAGCATATATGAGGAGAATTTCTTAAACATGCCCACACAATAGAGGGAAGAAAGGAGCCTTCATCAAACTATATTTCTAGTCCAAGAGGGCAGCAAATCTGCAGCATCAAGCACTCCTCCAAACCCCAGGTCTCAAAAGACAAGTTAGCTGGGGCTTATGCATGATTTTGAGCAGGAGGAATTTCCAGCAGGTAAAAGTGCCACGGTATACCTTAAAAACTGCAGATTAAAAAGTACATTTTAAAGGAATACCCAGAACACACCTCCTTTCCCTAACAGAGAATTCTGCATGATATCATATACACATATAAGTAGCACCTTTTATTAAATCACCTATTGTGCATAAATGGAGGGTTACACATGTAAAGTTACACATGTAAAGTTTATAAATTGCCTGTAAAATTTATAAAATTACCTCCTGAATGAATGTAAAGAGTTCCCGTTTCTGAAGGGATATCCCAAAAAGGACAATCTTTTAGCCTAAAGGTCTACCTGATCTTTATTTTTTTATGTTTGTTATTGAGCATTTACATTTATTAACAATTGAAATAATAAGAGAAAAGGATAAGAAAATAACAAGAAAAAGTAAACATCACATTTGCAACATATCATGTCGTGTATTCAATGCAATAACTGTGGTGCTTTCATTCTAAGAAGAATCATTTGGAGCCTAAGAGCCTGCCCTATATGCATCAAGTTATCTGCTATGAATAAAGAATTGACTTTACTAAGCGAAGAATTAGCTGCAATTAAACATAGCTCTTCTAGGGTACAAACTGAACAAAATCCATCACCGCTCCCACAAAGAATCAAACAGCCCAGGAACAAATGGATCACAGTGGGCTCTGGTAAGTTGTGACCTGTAACATGGAGACACCCTATACATCAAGATATATCCCTGCATAATGCCTTCTCTGCCTTGGATAATGAGGGTGCCCAATCTGTGGAAACTGAAGTACCCTTAAATGAGAAAGTCAATGCCCAATCTACTGATAATGCACCAAATATGAAGAAAAAAAACACAAAACAGAGAACTACTACTACTTGGAGATTCCATCATCAGAGGCACCAACTTGGAAACACAGTTCAAAGAAGAGAAGATGGTCAAATGCCTCCCAGGCTCTTCAGCCAGCAGGAATACGAACCAAATTGTTGGTATAGTTAGTACAGAAAGTGAGCACTCCAAAACTGACATTGTCATCCACTTGGGTACCATTGACCTGGCTAGAAACAGTGCCTCTGTAATTCAAAGGGACTGCCAGACTCTGGGAGAGAAACTCAAGCCCATTGTTAACACTATAGCATTCTCAGACGTTCTACCTGTTCTTGTAAGGGGGCAGAAAGTCTGCATAGCATAAACAACTTTAATACATGGCTCCAAACCTGGTGCAAATAAGAATGATTTAGATACATAGACGACTGTGGAAACAGATGGATGAACAACAGACTATACTGTGCTGATGGACTACATCTCTCTGTCGCAGGGGAAAGGATCCTAAGTGAAAAATTCAAGCAGTATGTGGACAGGCATTTAAACTAGGGAAAGGGGGAGATGGATGGAGTAGGACAAATTCAGGACGTCACTCCCAGCAAAAGCATAATAACATTGGAAACGGCCACACTTAAACCACACATCAATGGCAAGTGGGAAGAAGTGTGTAGAACAAAATCCATGCAAAATACAGGCACGCCAGTCAACAAATGTTGGAAAGCAATGAGCACAAACGATTCAAGCCTATTCAACAAAGTTCCTGACCTGGAAGCCCTAATGGTGGAAATGGACTTGGACATTATGGCCATTACAGAAACATGGTTTAACGAGTCACATGAATGGGATATAGCCATAGCTGGCTATAATTTCTTTAGGTGAGATACAGAAGCCAGAAAATGAGGAGGAGTAGCCCTATATGTCAAAAGCAATATTAAAGCTGCTGAAATGTAGGGGATGTGGGGAAAAGAAGAAGCACTGTGGATTGTGTTGGAAAGAGGAGATAGCACTATCATCCATGCTGGTGCAGTCTACAGGCTGGCACAAAAAGAGAAGGACACACGACATACCACGAAAAGAGAATTTAGACTTACCTGTTAATTGTAGTTCCTTGAGGAACTCCAGTTCAGTCCTCCACCTCTGGGTAGTGTACATCCTCTTGCAGCATGGAGACTGTGCATGTCAAAACTGTGACCTCACTGGGTGTATCCTGCTGGACTCTCTCATCCTTCCCAGTGTACTATTAACAAAGCAGACTCAAAGGAGCAACAAATAAGAGCTAATACATTAAATTCTCAACATTAACTTAACTACTAAATTTCTATTGCATAAAGAGAAACTATTTTAGCTGTCTCTTCCTTCAGGGACTCCCCTAATAGAGACCGGAAGCAAGTAAGAAAAGACAAGACGAAAATACAAGAAGAAAGACTAAAGCAGGAGAACCCCCACAATTCCGACAGAATTAAGGGTTCCTCCGCCTCAAGTGCCTGACCATCCTCCCCAACCAACTGACCTGTGGGCAAACCATCCCCGGGCGGGAATGAGGACTGAACTGGAGTTCCTCAAGGAACTACACTTAGCAGGTAAGTCTAATTTCTCTTTCCTTATCGTTCCTCCAGTTCAGTCCTCCACCTCTGGGATGTAACAGAGCAATAATCAGTGCCCATCCGGATCGCAAGACCGCCGACCCAAAACAGGCATCGTTAGCTGCCTGAACATCCAGGCGATAATGCTTAGTGAAAGTATGGCGCGACGACAAGGTGGCTGCTCTGCAAATTTCTACTGGTAGCACCAAACTGTGCTCCGCCCAAGAAGTCGCTTGCGCTCTCATAGAGTGAGCCCGTAAGCCCACGGACACCTGACAACTCTGTAACATGTATGTGGGCGCTATCGCTTCTTGGACCCATCTGGAAATTGAAGTTTTTGCTGCCGCTTCCCCTTTCCGAGGCCCCCCCAAACAACATGAATAGGCATTCCGATTTATGAAAAGTTTCTGAAACCTTTAAGTATTGGCGCAGAACCCTCTTCAAGTCCAAACAGCGCAGACTACGGTCTGAGGGGAGACCTTCCGCCGGGCCTAACACTGGTAACGATACCGACTGATTCAAGTGAAAGGGAGAAACAACTTTGGGCAAGAAAGATGGTACCGTGTGCAACACCACCTTTTCCTTAGAAAATGACACAAACAGCTCCCAACAGGACAAGGCCTGCAATTCTGAAACTCGTCTTGCTGAACAAATGGCCACCAAGAACACCGTCTTTAATGTTAAATCTTTGACCGATGCTTGGAGCAGGGGCTCGAATGGTTCTCTGGACAATGCCCCCAGAACTAAGTTGAGATCCCAAGGAGGCACCACCACTTAACGCGCAGGACACAACCAAGAGAACGCCTTAACAAAATGCACCACATCGACGTGAGAGCCCAGGGGCACTCCCTGGACTTTACCCCTATAGCAAGAGAGAGCCGCCAGTTGAACCCTTAAGGAGCTGGCCGCCAAGCCCTTATAAAACCCGTCCTGTAAGAAACTGAGCACCATCGGCACAGAAACCGTGGTAGAATGTATCTGTTGCTTAGAGCACCAGTCCTCAAATATGCGCCAGATCCGCACATAAGTGAGTGATGTGGACCGCTTCCTAGCCTTGAGTAAGGTCGCTATGACCACTCCCGAGTAACCTTTCTTCCTTAACCTTGCCCTTTCAAGGGCCAAGCCGTAAGTGAGAACCGATCTACCTGAGACATTCGGAGCAGACCCTGAATCAACATATTCTCCGTAGCCGGCAACCTCCAGGGATCCCCGTCAAGGAGCCGGACTAGATCGGCATACCACGGGCACCTCGACCAGTCTGGAGCCACCAACACCACTCTCCCCCAATAAGCCTCTATGCACTGCACCACCCGGCCTATGAGCACACATGGAGGAAGGACATAGAGCAGACCCTGTGGAGGCTAAGGTTGCATCAGGGCATTGATGCCTTCCGACATCCTTTTTCTTCTTCTGCTGAAGAACCGACCTGTTTTGGCCGAGCTGAAGGTTGGCATGAGGTCCATTGGACACGGTAGGTGTCTGTTGAGGGAGTCGTTCTGGTGCGACCACCGCCACAGTAAAGACCTCTGCAATGGCCGCATGTGGGCTCTGGCCCAAGGAACTACCTCCAGTGTTGCAGCCATCGTTCCCAGCACACGTAGGTAGCTCCAGGCTGACGGAGCCGGAGTAGAGCGGAACTTGCGTTCCAAGAGTCTCAGGGCCTGAGCTCTCCGATCCGGAAGAAATACTAACCCCTTGCGCATGTCGAAGCGCACACCAAGGTATTCTAGATTCTGAGACAGAACCAGGAGGCTCTTGGAAGCATTGACTACCCAGCCGAGACTTTGCAGAAACCTCACTACTTTGTCTGTCACCTGCACGCTCTCAGCCCTGGATTTCGCTCGAATCAACCAATCGTCGAGATAGGGATGCACCAGAGTACCTTCCTTTTGCAATGCCGCCGCTACTACTACCATAACCTTGCTGAAGATGCATGGAGCCGTCGCCAGCCCGAAAGGCAAGGCTTGAAACTGAAAGTGACCCCAGGGGAGAGCGAACCTGAGGAATTTCTGATGTGTTGGTCTGATAGGAATGTGCAAATAAGCCTCAGTGAGGACTAACGACGTCAAGAACGCCCCCTGATGCACTGCCACGATTACTGAATGCAGCGTTTCCATCAGAAAGTGTGGCACTCGAAGGCAGCGATTCACCCCTTTTAGATCTAGAATAGGATGGAGCGCTCCATCCTTCTTGGGTACTACAAAATAAATAGAATAGCGACTGGCGCCGTAAACCCCCTGCGGCACCGGCACTACAGCTCCCAACTGTAAGAGACGATCTACTGTTTGCCTCACCGCGAGCGTCCTTTGATGACCCTTGCAAGGCGAAAGTACGAACGAATCTAGTACTGGGCGGGCAAATTCGAGAGCACAACCTTCGCGTATTATCCCCAGTATCCATTGGTCGGGAGTTATTTGGACCCAGGCAGGAAGAAAATCCCGAAGACGTCCTCCAACTGGTTGAATTCCTACCCGGGCCTGCCTCACTTCATTGTGGTTTCCTGACTGCTGTAGATGAGGAAGCTGCGAAGCCTCTGCCTGCTCCTCTCAACCCACAAAACCCCTGGGACCGTGACGGAAATCTTCCTCTTTGAAAGCCTCCCAAGCGGGAGGTACAAAACCTTCTGAAGTCTCTAAACTGTCCTCGAGAGGCCTGGGGAGATCTGCCCTGCTTTGACTTACCCTCCGACAATCTTCCGCCTTTGGACTCCCCCAAGTCTTTAACCAACTTGTCCAGATCTTCCCCAAACAACAACTTCCCTTTACATGGAAGCTTACTGAGGCGAAGCTTAGAAGAACCATCCGCCTCCCGATTCCTTAACCACAGGTGACTGTGCACAGCTACCAGGGAAGCCATACTATTTTCCAGAGTCCTAATCAAGTCATAGTGGACATCTGCTAAGTATGCCGAACCGGATTCCAGACATGTCACCTCTATCAGGCGCTCCTGCGCCTGCGAATCGGACTGCTGCAAACGTTGGGACCATCGGAGGCAAGCTCTCGCCACCCACGCCCCACAGATTGAGGCCTACAAGGCGAGGGCATTAACCTCAAAGGCCTGTTTTAGCAACCCATCCACCTTTCTATCCTGCGCATCCTTCAGAGCAGTGCTACCTTCTACCGGAATCGTCATCTTCTTTGTAACCGCTGCTACCGCTGCATCTACCCGCAGAGAGCAAAACATTTCCTTCTCTTTGTCAGCTAAGGAATACAGCCTATTCATTGCTCTAACTCCCCTAAGCCCTGCCTCTGGCAAATCCCATTTATCCTGGATCATCCGGTCTACCACCCTATGGACAAGAAACACCGCCTGCGTTTGCCGTACTGCCTGAATGAGAGAGTGTTCCAGACCTTCCTCCTCTGAAGGCTGGATGGGAGTTAGATTGAGTGCCTGGAGAGATTCCGTAATGACAGCGGTAAGCTCCTCTTTTCAAAATACTCGGATGATTCTCGCCTGGTCTTAAGGGTCCAGGATCTCCCCTTCTTCCAGCTCTTCCATCCCGGATTCCTGATCCAACTCTACATCTTCCTCATTAGGCCACTCTGAAACCAAGGACTGATCTTCTTGCAGACGAGCCCTCTTGGGCGGTCTCCCCACAGTAGCCACCGTATCCTGCCCAGGCTGTTGAACTGGCACCGGCAGTGGCATAGGACTTGGCACAGAATCTTGCTGATACAGGCAATACGCCTGATGCATTATCAGCACAAAGTCTGATGAGAAAGCCCCCAGGGCCACCCCCGGGCCCATCGGCGTCCCAGCACAAGATGGTCCTGCTGGGCTTTCAAAGATAGGCCCCAACGGAGCCTCCTGTGGCGAATCGCCCTCAATCCTCGCCAACGGGCAAGGGACTCCTCTGGGAGCTGAATCTTGTAGCTCCTGCTCCATACTCGATGATGTTGCAGTGCAGTTTCGACAAACTCCTGCGTCTGAGACCTCGCCTCTGCGTGTGCCACACAGCAGGCATCGCGGATGAGAAGGCATTAGCCACAGGGCTCCTGCAATGGCTTCCAGCAGAGAAAACCCACTGACTAACAGTCCTGTCCTAACAGCAACGTGAATCCAAGTAGTGAGAGAAACAGGTTTTTGTTTTTTTCCCCCCCGAGGCTGAACTAAAACCCCCCAAAACAAATAAAATGAAGCAAAATCAAATTTAATTAGGGCCTCTGCGACTATGAAGAGAACTATGTATTTCATTGCTATTAATCTAGCCTTCCCTCACTGTTTGACTGAGCGCGCTGCCATTGCCTCACGGCTGAAAGCATGGGAATACGCCGACTCCCAGGCCGCCGGGCCTTTTTGGCACCAAAACGCTGGACCTCCGCCCACGGACCTGCTCGCCGCTAAGGGACTCACCTCCTGTGCCGCCCTCAGTTTCCCCCGACGGCAGTTCACTTTCTGCCGCACCGTTCCGCTTTTCAGGCCTTCAATCCGCGACGCCGCTCACTGCCAAAGTGAGCCGCGTCCACGGAGATGTTGCTCCTGGGGCTTTTGGCTGCCCACAACTGCTCCCCACAAGGTCCGGGGAAGAAGGGCAGGATGGGCGTTTGCTGCACAGCTCCCCTCTGTACCAACTAGGAGGGGAGGGCACGGCAATACACTTCAGCCTGAATTAGCGGAGGAAGCAGAGAAGAAACCCCCCCTCAACCGGACTAAACCCCTTCTAGGGCTTGATTATATATATATTTTTTTTTTATTATTATTTTTTTTAAAGAAACAGTCCTAACAAAAAGAACAGAAATGACAGGGAATACAGAAACAAGTTTAAAATTATCCTAATCTGCTCCTTATCTGTTACTCTAATGAGCCCAGCATCTAGGCTCACTACGTCCTCCTGCTGCATGGAGACTGGACACACTGGGAAGGATGAGAGAGTCCAGCAGGATACACCCAGTGAGGTCACAGATTTGACATGCCCAGTCTCCATGCTGCAGGAGGAAGAGTAGTTACTCACCTGTAACAGGTGTTCTCCAGGAGCAGCAGGAATCAGTCCTCACATATGGGTGACGTCGGTGCCGACGGAGCCCCCATGCGGAGCATTTCCCCAGCTTTCACAAAAAGCCTTTGGGAATGCAGCACGCATGCACGGTCCCCTTCCCGCCCAAGGGTGCCATCTTGCTCAGTCTGATGACATAGCTAAAAGACAGCAAAAAAACAAAATGAATTATATGACTGCAACTCCCAGGGGAGGAGGGAGGGTTGTGAGGACTGATTCCTGCTGCTCCTGGAGAACACCTGTTACAGGTGAGTAACTACTCTTTCTCCAGGACCAAGCAGGAAGTCAGTCCTCACATATGGGTGACTCCCTAGCTCTGGGCTACCAGGAACCCAGGCTGAACAAGAGAACTCCCTCTAGTCCCAGCATCAAAGAAAGGCTTTTCACTGAAAGAACCTCCACCGGTAGTCCAACGGAGGGCTGGAGGGCAGGAGTTGCCTAAACCTCAAAGAGATTGCGGAGTACTGCCTGGCCAAAAGCACTGTCCCTACGGGACTCCCTCTCCAGACAGTAATGGGCCGCAAAAGTCTGGCTTGAAGACCAAGTTGCAGCCCTGCAGATGTCTACCAACGGTACAGAGCGGAGGTGAGCCACTGAGGCAGCCATTGCCCTGACACGATGGGCCGTGACCCGATCCTGCAAGGGAAGGTCAGCCCCCCCTGCAAGCCCAGGTGATACAGTCAGCCACCCAAATGGACAAAGTATGCTTGGACACAGCTAAGCCTAAATTATTAGGGTCAAAAGATATGAAGAGCTGAGTAGCCCTTCTATGCCCCTGCGTACGGTCAAGGTAGAAGGATAAGGCCCTCCTACAGTCCAGGGTATGCAGGACTGCTTCAGCCTGGCTTGCATGAGGCCTAGGGAAGAAGGTCGGAAGAACCACCTCCTGGTTGAGGTGGAAAGAGGAGACAACCTTTGGGAGGAACTTTTGATGAGTCCTAAGGACTATCCTGTTCCCATAGAAGCGGGTGTAAGGCCTGTCACAGACTAGGGACTGAAGTTCAATCACCCGTCTGGCCGAGGTTAAGGCTACCAAGAAGAGTGTCTTCCAAGAAAGGAAGCGGAGAGGACAAGTAGCCATCGGCTCAAAAGGTGGGTGAGTCAGTTGCTGCAAGACCTCATTCAACTCCCACTCAGGAGCTGGAGGGCGGATTGGAGGCTTTAGCAAGCGCAAGCCTCTAAGAAATCTGGACACCAAGGGGTGAACCGACAGAGAATGTCCCTCCACCAGTGAGTGGTGAGCTGCTAGAGCTGAGAGGTGGACCCGAACAGAATTGGACTTAAGTCCCTGATTGGATAAGTGCAGTGGGTACTGAAGCACTACTGGTACAGCACAGGAGAAAGAATCCTCTGTACGTAGCTGACACCACACAGAAAACCTTTTCCATTTCAGGGCATAGGTTTTTCTAGTGGACTGCTTCCTAGAGGCTAGGACAACCTCCTCAACTTCCTGAGGTAGGCCCCAGGGAGCCAAAACTACCCTTGCAGCCTCCATGCCATCAAATTGAGAGCTCTGAGATTTGGGTGAAGAAGGGAACCCTGATCCTGAGAGAGAAGATCGGGTTGCAACCCCAGAGGTAGTGGGGCATCCACTGCCAGCTGAAGCAAAAGTGGAAATCAAGGCTGTCTCGGCCATCTGGGAGCTACCAGCAGGACCGAGGCCTTGTCCTGAAGAATTTTGAACAGGGTTCGGGCCACCAGGGGCGTGTGAGGAAACGCATACAGGAGGCCCTGGGACCAGGAAATCAGAAAAGCATCTGCTGCCAGTCGCAGAGGATGCGGTTGCCTGGAGCAGAACCTTGTCAGTTGTTTGTTTGATGGACTGGCAAACAGATCTATGGTTGGAAGTCCCCATTTCAGGAAAATCTTCTGAACCACTAAGGGATGGAGCTGCCATTCGTGGGGCTGCAGAATCCTGCTCAACCTGTCTGCCAGGTAGTTGTCCTGCACAAATCCAATTGTGGTCGTCTTCTTCAGAGTCGTATATGCCAATAATTATATTGTATACTCTGAACTTATATCTGAAAGTGTTACGTATCTTTCAACTTGTATATGCAAACTTATAACATTTAACTATGAACATTATTAACGGCGGCTAAACGGGTCTCAGACTCTGGGCACCCAAAACTTGTAATAAGACTCTGGGATTAAAGCCCTTGTCGAATCAATGACCCGTAGATCTAATAGCCACCTATTTGTAACAATTGTTTAAAGAATATTTAGATGGTGCTTAGCTTATTAGAGCTGTGTTTAGGCATGTCCCCAACGCTATCAGCTGCGCTTCCTCTGCGTTTCACCTAAAACAGTTTCTTCAGGGGGTGTCCTCGACTAAACTGCAATAAAAAGCAAGTTCAAGTTCATTTGGTACAAACTTTCAAAAATGTATATCTGAGTCCATATATCTCCAACCAGCTTAGAAAACTACCACAGTTTCTTACCCTGAGGTTAACAATCGTCTCACTAACCACATTTAAACGTGATCTAGGGGCATTGTTCCTCATGTGTCGATGATTGAGACGCCGCGAATGCAGGTAGATACACTGCCCTGAGGAGCATGTTTTGCTTGAGAGCAAACAAGCAAAGGTCCTGTGCTTCCTGACAAAGGAGCCTGGAGCCTTTTCCGCCCTGCTTGTTCACATTGAACATGGCTACTTGGTTGTCTGTTTGAACTAGGACAGACTGATGAGCCAGTGTCTGAGAGAAAGTCCTGAGGGCTAACCAAATAGCCCTGAGTTCCAGTAGATTGATCTGCTGTGTGGCCTCCCAGGGAGACCACAGGCCCTGGGTGCACTTGTCTCGACAATGAGCCCCCCAGCCTTGCAGGGAGGCATCCGTGGTCAACACCACTGTGAACCCAGGAATCTGAAAAGGCACCCCTTGCAGTAGATTAGTGGGTGCAGCCACTAGTGAAGGGAGTTCAGAAATTGTCTGGACACCCTTACTCTGTCTCTGAGGCTGCCTGTGGCCTGTGTCCACTGAGTTCTGAGGCACCACTGTGCAGGCCTCATATGGAGCCGGGCATTGGGGGTCACATGTACTGTCGAAGCCATGTGGCCAAGCAGCCTCAGGCAGAGCCTGGCGGAGACCAGTGACCTGCCGAGAAACTGGTTTGCCAAGTTTATCAGTCTTTGGGCCCTGTCTTCTGGCAAGAATGCCTTTGCCAGCAGAGAGTCCAATCTTGCCCCTATGAACTCCAAGTTCTGGGAGGGGAGCAAAGTGGACTTTGCGAAGTTTATGACAAACCCCAGATTTTGAAGAAGAGCAATACTTCGGAGGGTGGCTTGTCTGGCCTCCTGGCACATCTGACTCCTGATGAGCCAGTCGTCCAGATAGGGGAAGACAAAGATGCCCTGATTTCTCAGGTAGGCCGCCACCACTGCCAGGCATTTGGTAAAGACCCTGGGAGCGGAAGTGAGGCCGAAAGGCAGTACTCTGTAGCACTGTTCCCTCTAAGCTGTGCGCGTGTGCGCGCGCACACACCTCGCCGAGTGAGCGCACATACTTTACAACAGAGCGCACAAAAATTACGGTTCTGATTCTGATAGAAAACAACACAAACGTTCTTAAAATTGAAAAGTTGTTGAGTATTTATGGTTTTCACAAGTTCTACAATATTTTCTAGTGCAATCAATGTGGTGTACAAACTGTATTCTGACGTGTAGTCAAATTTTTAAGTATATAACTCCGAGTGTCGTTATGTGGCGCACAAAAATTTAACCTTCCTTCAAAAGCTGCACAGCTGATATTTTATGCGCACACAGCCTACACAAAATTAGAGGGAACATTGCTCTGTACTGATAATGGTTTCCTCCCACCATGAACCTGAGGTATTTTCTGTGGTCTGGATGAATGAGGATGTGAGTGTACGCATCCTTTAAATCTAAGGAGCATAGCCAATCTCCCTGCTGGAGGTAGGGCAGCAGTGTTCCAAGAGTAAGCATCCTGAATTTCTCTTTCTCTAGGAACTTGTTGAGATTTCTGAGGTCGAGAATAGGCCGGAGGCCACCGGTTCTTTTGGGTACTAGAAAGTATCTGGAGTAGAACCCTTGACCTTGGAGGTGGGGAGGCACAGGCTCCACTGCCTTGTCCCGCAACAGACCTTGTAACTTCTGAAGGAGAAGATCTGTGTGCAGGGGAGGCCTTGGAGGCTCCCCTGGAAAGTATGGAGGAGGCAGCTGTTGGAAGTGTAGCATATAGCCCTTGTGGACGATGCTTAGCACCCAACTGTCTCCAGTGATAAGTGCCCACCTGTGGGCAAACAGGGTAAGTCGACCTCCTGTGCAGGGTTGGGAGAGCAGGGACGGAGAGGCTATGCCTAAAGAGTCAAAAACCCTCACCCTGCTGAGTGGGAGCAGGGGCCGGAGGCTTGGGGGCCCTCTGAATACGGGGCCCATTACCCTGCCCCTTGGCCTGCTGCCCCTGTGGGGGAGCCTGGGAGGCCTGGTACTATGGGTACTGTTTGTAGGCAGTGCTCTTCCTCGGGTAAAAGGGCTTTTTACCCGAGCCCTTCTTCTTGTGAGAAGGGGCAGAAGTCTTTCTAGACAGCCTTGTCCTCGTGAGGTGCTCGGTTTCAAGCTGTGCAGCCTTCTCGGTCATGGGCTTGCCAAAAAGGTTTTCACCTCGGCAAGGGACATCGACCAACTTGTCCTGAACCCATGGCTCGAGGTCCGATGACTGCAACCACGCCTGGGGTTGAGCCGCGATGCTGGCTGACGCAACACGGGCCGAAGCCTCGAAGTCATCATAGGCAGCGCGGGACATAAACTTGGAGCATTCCCGTATCCCTGAGGAGAAGGACTTGAACCTCTGCAAGGGTTCCCCAGAGAGACCAGCAGAGAGCCCGGCTAGCTCCTTGGCCAGGTCCCGCAAGTACATGCCCATGTACAGCTGGTAAGACTGGACACGGCAAGCAAGCATCGAGCCCTGAAAGCATTTTCTTTCAAAACCATCCAGGTTCCGGGCCTCCCTGCCAGGGGGCACTGCGGAGTGCATCTTCTGACTTTTCAGGCGATGCATGGTCGATTCCACCACCAAGGAATGGTGTGGTAGCTGCGCTTTCTGAAAACCAGGGCTCTTTCGGAGTCGATAGATGGAATCGACCCGCTTGCTTAGAACCTGCGCCGAGGCCGGTGCCTCCCACATCCGGAAGAGGAGCCGTTCCAGCATCAGAGGAACCGGAACAGTAAAGGCCTCCTTCGGAGGAGAGTCATACTGTAGGGCCTCGAGCTCCTCGACTCGAGGCTCCTCCTCGGGGTCCGCAGGGATAGCCAGTGCAGTGGCCATATCCCGGATGAACTCCAAGAACCAAGTATCCTCCGGAGGGGATCTACTCCGGGGCTCAGACTGCGGTGAGTCCGACGGGACGCACCGAGTCCGGAAGGTGTTGGGGGACTCCTCGTCCTCCGTCTCCCAGGCGGACTCGTCCGATGAGTAATCGGGGTCCGACTGCGCGGGGCCTGTGAGCACCCGCCCCAAATCCGAAGGCACCGGTGTCGACGCCCTCGGTCCCAAACGGGAGGTCGAGGGAGACCGCGACCGAGGTCAACCTCGAGCCTTCATGGTCTCGAGTATCTGCTCGGTCTCCGGGGTCGACTTCGATGTCAATGTCCCGGTGGTCAGGGCAGATGCACCAGACAGGCTGGCCATCAGTGCCCGCTGCTGTTCCATGAAGGCAGACAGTCTGCAATTCAAGGCTGTCAGCCTGAGACCCAGCTCAGGAGACTCAGCAGCCACCGACTCGGGCCCCGGTGGCGCCGGGCCCGACGTCGGCTCTCTGGGAGGAGAGTCCACAAGGACTACAGGACTTGTGTCCAGCAGACTCCGACTCCACACGAGGTACTTTTGGCGGCTTCTCCTGTTCCACGGGCCCAGGGCGGCAGTCGGGGGTCTGAGACCTAGCTCTCGAGGAGCCAGGGACCTCTTCCGATGGCGCCCTCGCGAGCTGCTTCTTCCTCTTTCGTTCCCGGTCAGGGGACCCCCTGTCCGAGGAGCCCCGACGGTGCTCGGGATCCGATTCCCGAGATGTCGAGGCCTCAGACGAGGTTCAGGCCCGGCCAGAGGCCGAGTCGGAGAAAGCACAGTTACTTACCTGTAACAGGTGATCTCCGGAACAGCAGGAATTAGTCTTCACACGTGGGGAGACGTCGCCGACAGAGCCCGCACGGGAATGCTCCCCAGCATCCAATCAGAAAGCCTTTGGGAGCATCCCCCGCGCCTGCGCGGTGGCTTCCCGCCCTTCCTACTGCCTCTCCCCAGTTGAGTTTCATAGCTGAGCCAAAAGGAGAGGAGAGGAAGGAATAGAGAAAATAGAGATACAACTCCTAGGGGAGGTGGGCGGGTTGTGAAGACTAATTCCTGCTGTTCCGGAGATCACCTGTTACAGGTAAGTAACTGTGCTATCTCCAGGAACAAGCAGGAATGAGTCTTCACACGTGGGGACTCCCTAACTAAGGATGCCCAGGGAGATCCCATAAGCGCAGCCCAGGACGGGATGGCATTTGCCCAACCTGAATCCCCGGGCATCCCCTGAGGGATGGAGGGCAGGAGTTGAACAGAGGAAGCTGTAGAGGAACAGCGAATCTAAAGACTACAGAGGAAAGTCTTTAGAGTGCAGAACAGGTACCATTAAGATACAGCAAAAAAAAACCCAGGCTACGGGAGAGTAGTCAGAGGGGTGCATGAAGAGTATCATTAAGCATTTAATGAGTAAATGACCTAGTACCATATAGAGCTTACCGGCCATTAAGTTTTAAAGAACTAATGGCTCAGAACCCTGTATAGCTTACCCACCGGGTTGTCGGAAGTAGTCCTGTGATGAAGGCACTGTAGACGCAGTAACGAGGTCATCAAGGAAACTTCACCGCAGCGAGGAGGAAGTTCCAAATCCGGAAGACCATGAGATCCATGAGTCAGCTGGGTCAGGAGAAGGACGGCAGGTCTTCCAGGAGGCTTGATGCAAGCTGAGCACTCCCTTAGGAGTAGAGTCCATAACTCAGAGGACTAACAGTGGAAGACAGGCCGAACTAGAGAGCCTATCCCGGAGAAGAGTAGAGGTGTACCCCGGAGCAGAAGGAGTACACAGTCTGCCCTAGCGAGAGATAGGGAGACAAGGGTCCGGACCTCCGGGAGGAGGACCTAACTGAAAAAAGGAGCTGTTGACTTCACAGCAGTAGGGTACCACCAGTCCGCGGGCCGATCAAGGAATAGGCAGGCAGACTGGCCGGACCCCCGGGGGGGGTGGGGGTGAGTACCAGCCATAGGGGGAAAAAAGGCGGTAGAACACAGGTACTGTGGCATCCCCCAACAGGCGCCTATCAAGCAGGTGATATCTAGTATATCTAAGCCGGTGGACATGGGGACGCCCCCTCCGGTACTAACGCAGGTACGCCGGGGGGCCTACCTCCATGAGCAGCACCCTGGTAAGGCGGATCTGCCATCAATCCCCAGAACGTCCACCTGGAGAGGTGGCCTCAAGATCCGTCAGAGGAGGGATCTTTTCCGGAGGGCAAGGGCAGATCGGCGAGCTAAGAGCGCGGTAGCATGGGGGACGGAGGATAGCATCAGTCCGGTAGAACGCCGCAAGGGTTGGAGGCCCTATATGTGTCCCCAGGACCTGCACGCAGAACTCGTCCCCCGCACAATCGGGGGACATGAGGGTATAGTCCCTGGTAAGTATTGCGGGACTATAGCGGCTGGAAGGGGAATTCCGGTACGGAAGCAATCAGCAAGAGAATACTGGCTGAGAGGGGTTCGGGGACGTACCGAAGAGTAAGTGGAGGAGTGGCCTAGTGGTTGGGGCAAGGTACTTCGGGCCGGAAGGTCGGGGGTTCAAATCCCACTAGAGGACAGCAATCTTGGGCCGGAAGGACTGGGGTTTCTAGTCCCACAGGTGCTCCTTGTGGTCTTGGGCAAGCCACTTAACCCTCCATAGCCCATGTTCCCTGTAAAATAGTTCTCTGTGTGCTGTGCTTTCCTGTCTAATCAATGTGTTTATACCTCAAAAATTTCCTGTCATGATTTGACAATTTCCAATCTGTAATCAAACCGCTGCTGATCGCTGGAAGTAGCGGTATACAAATGTATACTAAATAAATAAATAAAATAAATAAGTAGGGTGACCGTGGGCCATAGCTATCACGGCGTAAGGTGGTCTCCCTTTCCCACGGAGGAGAATACCTGAACCCCTAGATAAGTCCCCGAACCATTTGTCAACTGAAGAGCCCCAGAGTAGAGCTCGATTTTAAACTTTTGGTAAGGAGGTTAAGTGCAGGCAGCCGCCCACCTGAGCCTAAAAATGCTTAGTATGAGAGTCCTGGCGCGGGCCCGGGGACATCAACCCGGGGTGAGAGGTCCCTTGCTTGGCGCGCCTGGAGGGTGGGCGGAGGGCTGACATTTCCTCTTCCTAGGGAAGGGGGGTCTGGAGAGGCGTTTACCACCGCCGGGGGGGAGCCGGGCCCTAGGCTGGCTGCTAACTCTGGGAAGGTTAGCGAAGCACTGTGCGACCTGACGTAAGGCTTCGCTACTGAAGAGGTGATCTCCGTCGCAGGGAGAAGTACCCAGGTTGTGCTGTGCCCATCTACACAACTCGGACGCCTGCAACCATGCTGTACGGCGTGCTCTGATGGCAACAGCAGAGGCTCTGCTGACCGACCGGAAGGAGTCCAGAGAAGCACGAGAAAGGAATCCGGAGATATTCCTGCAGTGATAAAGAAGCAGGGAATATTCAAAGGCCTTGGTTGCAGATACGAAGGGGGATAACCGAGATAACCTCTCGGTGACCTCCCGAAGCGACAGACTCATATAAAATATATATGAAATAATTCTGGCCGCCAGCATAGACGTTTGGAAGGCTTGACGTCCTAAGGTATCTAGCGTCTTCGAGGCGCGGCCTGGAGGGCGAGAAGCATGCTTCTCCTTGCTTCCGGCCTTCCTCAGCGCCGATTCCACCACAATGGACCAATGTGGAAGCTGGTGCTGCCGAAACCCCGGGGACGGAGGCACCCGGTACAGAGCCTGCATCGCAGTCGACGGCGCCGGAACCCTCAAAGGCGACCGCCAAGCCCCCAGCAGGAGATCCTGCAGGGAGGGATGCAGAGGAAGCATCACGGCTGCCTGTTCCGCAGGGCCTGGGCTCGGGTCCGGGATAGGGATGGCCAGCAAGTCCGCCATGTCAAGGAGGAAATCCTGAAAAGGCGGCTCTGCCGGAGGAGTTATGGCGGGAGAGGCCGCCAGGGCACTAAGAGGCCGCTCGGGTCGATGCCCGCTGGGCAGAGGAGGGGACCAACCGACCCGGACTGGGGCAGTCAACATGGCGTCGTCGGCTCCTGGAATTGATTCCAAGCTAGGCATTGAAGGGGTCGATGGCACCGACGGCGCCACAGGAATCGGCCTCGGCCCCGAACCCGGGGGCGGCGCTTCCTCCCGTGACTGGAGCGAATCCGCGGCCGCCAGAGGGCAGGGGCCAGCGGTCTCTGCTTTGCATTGCGGGAGGGGACAGGGGCCGATCCCGAGACGTTCAGTGGCCAGGCTTTCAAGGCTGGACAACGACTCCAGGCTGGGCATCGAACCGAGCGAGGAGATCGACTCCCTCCTCAAGGACCCCAGCGGGAGCGACCGCGCCGGTGGTGGAGATCCCGGAGCGCGGATCGGAACCGCGCCGACTGGTGCCGCGAGCATCAAGGGCCCCCGAGGACAGAGCTCGGTGGAGAGGGGGTCATCTGACGCCGGCGCCGATGTCGATCGGCGGGCGCTGCCCGTTGCCAGGCCCCCTCTCGAACCCGTCCTACCCGGAGTGGAAGCCTGCCGGGGCATATGGCCCGTCCCCGAGGGGACCCAGGTCACCCGACGACGAGTCCCTGCGGGGGGGAAGTGCCAAGCCCCTGCGGCGGGATCGAGGCAATCGAAGACCCCGAGGCCCCTTTTCTAGGAAAGGGCGGGGCCCTCGATGGCCGCGTCGATGCCGGGGGGTCGCCCATGTGCTGGTCGACACACCCCGAGGTCCCCGGGGAAGGTTGATGGCGGTCCCTTGAGCTCGACGCCCCTGCCGTCGCCGGTGGAGTGGTGCCGCTCAAAACCGGTACCACCCTTGCCAGGAGATCATCCCCGGCGAGGGGTGGAACCATCGATGCCGGCACGCTCGAAGCGGGTACCGCCCCCACGCATGCCGGAACGCAGGACCAGACTGTGTCGAGCCGATCGGCCCCAGAGGTGCCGAGGGCAGCGGCTGGCGATCCCCGGTGGGGAGCGGGTTACTCGATGCCCACGGGTCGACACCGCCCGAAGCGGATACTACCCCCGTAGGGAGGCCATACCGGCGTGAGTCGGTCGGCCCCAGAGGCGCCGAGGACCGCAGCCGCCAATCCCCGTTGAGGAGCGGAACGCTCGACACCGACGCCGACGTCGAGGTGTCGGTACCGCTCGTAGCGGGTACCACCCCCGCGCATGGCAGTGATGGAGGAACGCCAGGCTGGACCGAGTCGATCGGCCCCGGAGGCACCGAGGACAGCAGCCGACGATCCTCGGTGAGGAGCGGAGCGCTCGACACCGACGCCGGTGCCGGGGAATTGGCACCGCTCGAAGCGGGTACCTCCCTCGGGCATGGCTCGGGAATGTTCTGTGAGGAGCGAACCTCAGGAACATCCCGAAACCCTGTAAATGCTTTGGAGCCCGAGGACTCCTGCCGGGGTATATTAGCCAAGGGGGACTTGAGGGGTCGGCTGGAGCTGTCGCCATGCCGCGCATGAGACTCGCCCCTCAAGACTCGGCTAGTCTTAACAGACTGTTGTGTGGATACCTGATCCTGGAGAGAAGAACAACCCGACGACCGCGCGTTGGGCGCGAAGACGTCATCGAGGGATATCCGAAAAAGGGAGGGTCTTCTCCCGACACTGTAGCCCGGGCGATCCGGGAAAGAAGGATCAGGCCCCAAACAGGAGAGGCACCAGGCATTGGAGTCCAATTGGAAAATTAGGTCCCTGCAGTGAGGGCACTTCTGGGGAGAAGAAAACTCCATGCAGGGTCCCTCCAGGCGACCAAAAATAAATGAAATTTAAATGAAAATTGATTGAAAAGAAAGAAAGAAAGGGGCACGGAGGTGCCACCGTCGGCGGGAAAAAGCCGCGACTACAGAAACAAGAACAAAAGGAAAAAATTTCTGCAGTGGCAGGAGGGACGTCCTGCCTGCTCCGCGGAAAATGAAAAACTGGGGAGAGGCAGTAGGAAGGGCGGGAAGCAACCGCGCAGGCGCGGGGGATGCTCCCAAAGGCTTTCTGATTGGATGCTGGGGAGCATTCCCGTGCGGGCTCCGTCGGCAACGTCTCCCCACGTGTGAAGACTCATTCCTGCTTGTTCCTGGAGATAAGCCTTTCCTTTTGGTGCTGACGACTTCGAAGCGCCTTGGAAGACATCTTTCCACATGGTCCACAGACCTTAGGATCGTGGTCAGGACCCAGGCACCAAAGGCAGCAGCCGTGTGTGTCGGTGAGAGACATCAGCTTCTTGCACCGATCACACTTTTTGAAATCACTGGAAGCCATCGGGGAAAAAAGAGTCCCCGCGAGGTCAAAGGACCGGCCTTCCAGGGAAAAAGAAAAAAGGGCGCGAACGCCAGCCACTAAGGGCAAAAACCGAAAAATTAAGATCGGGCTCGATACCGGTGTACCGAACCCGGCGGGAGGGGAACCGGCGTCGAACCGGAGAAAAAATAGCGAAGGAATCGCGAAAAAATCCAACTATTTTCCGGGAGGACTAGGAAGCACGTCCGACGGGCTTCACGGAAAAAGAGAGACTGAGCAAGATGGTACCTTTAGGTGGGAAGGGGACCACGCATGCGTGCCTGCATTCCCAAAGGCTTTCTTAGAAAGCTGGGGAAATGCTCCGCAAGGGCTCCATCGATGTCGATGTCACCCATATGTGAGGACAGATTTCCTGCTTGGTCCTGGAGAACACCCTTTTCCTATAGAACCTTGTGTATGGTGCCTCTGAGACCAGAGCTTGTAGCTCACTGACTCGCCTAGCTGAGGTAAGAGCTACCAAAAACAACGCCTTCCAGGAAAGAAAGCGTAAAGGACAAGTAGCCATAGGCTAAAAAGGTGGGCAAGTAAGTTGTTGCACAACCACATTCAAATCCCACTCAGGTGCAGGTGGACGAATCGGAGGCTTGAGCAAAAGGAGGCCTTTGAGGAGGCGGGCCACCAAAGGGTGGCCCGACAGAGACTGACCCTCCACCGGTGAGTGGTGCGCTGACAGAGCACTGAGGTGGACCCGAACAGAGTTGGATTTAAGGCCCAGGTCGGACAGATGAAGCAAATATTGCAGCACCACTGGCACCAGGCACGAAAAAGGATCCTACTTGTGCTGAGCACACCAGGTGGAGAACCTACGCCACTGGAGGGCATAAGATTTTCTAGTGGAGTGCCTCCTAGAGGCCAAGACCACCTCCACCACTTCCCTAGGTAGCAGTAAGGGAGCTAGAACTACCCTTTCAGCATCCAGGCCATCAAACTGAGGGACTGGAGGTTGGGGTGCAAGAGGGATCCGGGATCCTGAGATAGGAGATCGGATTGCACCCCCAGAGGGAGTGGAGTGTCCACAGCCAACTGCAGAAGGAGTGGAAACCACGGTTGCCTCGGCCATCTGGGGGCTACCAGGATCACCGAGGCCTTGTCCCGAAGCACCTTGAAAAGGGTCCGGGCCACTAGAGGCGTGGGAGGAAACGCATACAGCAGGCCCGTAGACCAAGAGATTAGAAACGCATCTGCTGCTATTCTCAGAGGATGTGGTTGTCTGGAGCAGAACCTGGGTAGTTGACGGTTGCGTGGACTGGCAAAGAGATCGATGGTTGGAAGACCCCACCTTAGGAAGATCAGCTGTACCACCAGAGGATTCAACTGCCATTCGTGTGGCTGTAGAATCCTGCTCAACCTGTCTGCCAGGTAATTCTCCTGGCCGGGCAGATAAACTGCATTGAGAAGCATGCCCTGTTTGACTGCCCATGAGCACAGGGCTTGAGCCTCCTGACACAGAAGTTGGGATCCTGTGCCTCCTTGTTTGTTCACATAGAACATGGCGACTTGATTGTCTGTCTGAACCAGAACAGACTGGTGAGAGAGGGCATGAGAGAAAGTTGGAGAGCCAAGCGGAGAGCTCTCAGCTCCAAGAGGTTGATCTGCTGTGCAGCCTCCCAAGGGGACCAAAGGCCTTGGGTGCATGCCCCCTGGCAATGTGCACCCCAATCCTGAAGAGAAGCATCTGTTGTCAGCACTTGTGTTTGTGGCGGTGGCTGAAAAGGCACTCCTCGCACTAGATTCGGGAGATGCAGCCACTATTGCAGGGAGGCCGCCAGCAGTTTGGACACCCTTACTTTGTCTCTCAAGTGTCCTGTGGCTTGTAGCCACTGAGTTCTGAGACCCCACTGAGCAGGCCTCATGTGCAGACGGGTATTTGGAGTAACATGGACCGTGGATGCCATGTGGCCCAATAGTCTCAGGAATTGCCTGGCGGAAACCAGAGAATTGCTGTGGAACTGTCTGGCCAAGTCCATCAGTCAGTGGGCCCTGTCTACAGGCAGATAAGCCTTTGCCTGAAGGGTATCTAGTCTTGCTCCTATGAACTCTGTGTTCTGTGAGGGGTGCAAAGTGGACTTTGCGAAGTTTATGACAAACCCCAGATGCTGTAGAAGGCAGACAGTGCGGAGGGTCGCCTGTCTGGTTTCCTGTGGAGGCTGACCCCTGATAAGCCAGTCGTCCAGGTATGGAAAGAAAAAGATGTCCTGGACTCTGAGATAGGCCGCTACCACCGCCAGGCATTTGGTGAAAACCCTAGGTACAGAGGTTAGGCTAAATCGAAGTACTCTGTACTGAAAATGATTTCCTCCCACTACAAATCTGAGATATTGTCTGTGGTCTGGATGAATGAGGATGTGAGTATAAGCATCCTTTAGGTCTAAGGAGCATAGCCAATCTCCCTGCTGGAGGAAGGGGAGCAGTATTCCAAGGGTAAGCATCTTGAACGTTTCCCTCACCAGGTTAAAGATTGTTGAGATTTCGCAAGTCGAGGATGGGCCTGAGGCCTCCTGTCCTTTTTGGTACCAGAAAGTACCTGGAATAGAAGCCTTGTCCTCTCAAGTGATGGGGCACCGGTTCCATCGCCTGCTCCTTTATAAGACTTGTCAACTCCTGAAGGAGTAAGTTCCTGTGCAGAGGGAGTCTTGGAGGCTCCCCTGGAAAGTAGGAAGGGGGTAACTGGTTGAAGTGGAGCAAATAGCCCTTCTGGACTATGCTGAGCACCCAGGTATCCCCGGTTATGGCTGACCACCTGTGGGCGTACAGGGTCAGCCGGCCTCCTGTGCTGAGAGGGCCCAGCTGAGGAGGAGAGGCTATGCCACTGGAGTCAAAACCCCGCTCCCTGCTGTGCAGGAGCCGGAGCTGGTGGCTTGGGGGTTTTCTGCCTACGGGGCCCATGTCCCTGCCTCTTGGCCTGCTGACCCTGTTGGGGAGCTGTGGAGGCATGGTATTGATGGTAAGATTTGTAGGCAGAGGACTTCCTCAGGTAAAAGGACTTTTTCCCCGAGCCCTTCTTCTTTTGAGAAGGGGCAGAGGTCTTTCTGGACAGCCTTGTCCTGGTGAAGGTCTCGGACTAGAGTTCTGCAGCCTTTTCAGCCATGGGCTTGCCAAAGAGGTTTTCACCTCGGCAAGGGACATTGAACAACTTGTCCTGCACCCATGGCTCGAGGTCTGATGACTGTAGCCAGGCCTGACTGCATGCACCAATGCCGGCCGCGGCTACTCGGGCCGAAGCCTCGAAGCCATCATAGGCTGCTCGAGATATAACTTTGAGCACTCCCGGTCCGGGAGTCCCGGATCCCAGATGACAAGGCTCTGAAGCTCTGCAAAGGTTCCTCGGAGAGACCAGCAGAGAACCCGGCAATCTCCTTTGCCAGGTCTCGTAGGTACATGCCCATGTACAGCTGGTAAGTCTGGACACGGCAAGCTAGCTTAGAGCCCTGGAAGCACTTTCTACTGAGGGCATCCAGGTTCCGGGCCTCCCTGCTGGGGGGGCACCGAGGAATGCATCTTCTGACTCTTCAGACGATGCATGGACGATTCCACAACCATGGAGTGGTGTAGCATCTGTGCCTTCTGGAACCCAGGGCTCTTGCGGACTCGATAAATGGAATCGACCCGCTTGCTAAGAACCGGCGTCGAGGCCGGCGCCTCCCACATGCGGAAGAGCAACCGTTCCAGAATCGGAGGAACAGGTTCAGTAAAGGCCTCCTTGGGGGGGAGAGTCATACTGCAAGGCCTCGAGCTCCTCAGCTCGAGGCTCTTCCTCGGGGTCCGCGGGGAAGGCCAAGGCCTTGGCCATGTCCCTCACGAAGTCCGAGATCCGGGTATCCTCCGGGGGGGACCTTCTCCGAGGTTCAGAATCCAGTGAGTCCGAAGGGACGCACCGGGTCCGAAAAGTGTCCGGGGCCTCCTCGTCCTCCGTTTCCCATCCCGACCCCTCCGAGGAGGAGTCAAGCGGCTCCGGTCGGGCGGACACCGATGCCATCTGTCCCGATGCAGAGGGTACCGGCATTGACAACCTCGGTCCCGCACAGGAGATCGAGAGTGACCTCGGTCGAGGATCGACTTGAGATCTCATGGACTCGAGGATTGGCTTGGCCTCCGGGGTCGACTTGGACGTTGAGGTCCTGGTGGTCGGGGCAGATGCACCGGTGAGTCCAGCGATCAGTACCCGCTGCTGTTCCATGAAGGCAGCCAAGCTGCTCTCCAAGGTCGTCAACCTGAGTCCGAGCTCAGGAGACCCAGCAGCCTCCGACTCGGGCCCCGAGGGCGGCTCTCCCGGAGGAGAGTCCATGAGGACTACAGTACTCACATGACTCGGGGCCTCCGTCTCTACATGAGGTTGTTTAGCAGGCCTTTCCGACTCCGAAGACCCTGGACAGCGGTCGGGGCTATGCGACCTGGCCCTAGAGGAGCCAAGAGCATCCACCGACGCCGCCCTCGTGGGTTTCTTCTTCCTGCGGTGCTCCCACGAAGGAGACCCCCTCTCAGAGGAGCTACGACGATGCTCGGGGTCGGACGCCCGAGACGTCAAGGCCTCTGACAAAGTCCGGGCTCAGCCAGACGCGGAATCAGAGAAGATCCTTTCGCGTTGATGCTGCCGGCTCCTCAATACCTTGGAGGACATTTTGCCACACGGGACACAGACCAGCGGGTCATGGTCGGGCCAGAGGCACCGGAGGCAGCAGTCATGTGTGTCGGTGAGAGACATCAGTTTCTTACACCGATCACACTTCTTAAACCCGCTGGCAGCCATCAGGGGAAAAAGAGCCCCTGCAAGGTCAAAAGACTGGGCTGCCAGGGAAAAAAGAAAAAATGGCACGAATGCTAGTCTCTAAGGACAAAATCCGAAAAAGAAGTCCGGGCTCGATAGCGGTGTACCGTGCCCAGGCGGGAAAGGGAACCAGCATCGAACCGAGTAATTACACGGATCCACATTGAAAAATCAACTTTTTCACAGGTGACCACGATACACGTCCTTCGAGTTCCGTGGAAAAAAGAAGACTGAGCAAGATGGCGCCCTTGGGCGGGAAGGGGACCGTGCAAGCGCGCTGCATTCCCAAAGGCTTTCTTTGAAAGCTGGGGAAATGCTCCGCATGGGGGCTCTGTCGGCGCCGACGTCACCCATATGTGAGGACTGACGTCCTGTTTGGTCCTGGAGAACATACACTACTCAGAGGTGGAGGACTGAACTGGAGGAATGATAAGGATGGAGTCTTTATTAGGCTGTGAGGTCAACCCGACAGGTGTTTCGCCTGGAGGCCTTCTTCAGGGGTATAAGACCTCTATAGTAAATAATATAAACAATAATAACCAGAATAAATCATTGAAAATCCATAATATTAACAAATAATCAAAAATAAGAGCAAAGTAAAAACATTAAAACTTAAACCATAAGAACCAACTGAAATGGATGACAATTGTAGTCAAACATTCAAGTATAATCATAGCATGCTAAAACAAAACATATATAAAATCATGTTATCCTACTCACAAATAAAGGCATACAAGATGATAGAGTGAGGGACATGAAAGCACCATAAGAATCATAGGCCGTGAACAAGAACCCAGATATAAGGAAGGAACTGTATTTAGGAGTACTGAAAGAATCTAAGATAATAAAACACAAGAAAGAGTAGTTACTCACCTGTAACAGGTGTTCTCCAGGAGCAGCAGGAATCAGTCCTCACATATGGGTGACGTTGGCGCCGACGGAGCCCCCGTGCAGAGCATTTCCCCAGCTTTCATAGAAAGCCTTTGGGAATGCAGCGCGCATGCGCAGTCCCCTTCCCGCCCAAGGGTGCCATCTTGTTCAGTCTGATGACATAGCTAAAAGACAGCAAAAACAGCAAAAATAAATCATATGACTGCAACTCCAAGGGGAGGAGGGAGGGTTGTGAGGACTGATTCCTGCTGCTCCTGAAGAACACCTGTTACAGATGAGTAACTACTCTTTCTCCAGGACCAAGCAGGAAGTCAGTCCTCACATATGGGACTCCCTAGCTTAGGGCTACCAGAGGCCCCAAACTGAAAAATGAGCTCCCTCTAGAGCCTCAGCATGCAAGAACAGAATCTTCTCTGATAATGCCCCCGACAGGTAGCCCAACACCAGGGCCGGAGGGTAGGAGTTGCCTAGACCCCAAAGAGATTATGGAGTACCGCTTGCCCGAAAGCACTGTCCCTGCGGGACTCCCTCTCAAGGCAGTAGTGGGCTGCAAAAGTTTGGCTTGAAGACCAAGTAGCGGCCCGGCAGATGACTGCCAACGGAACAGAGCAGAGATGAGCCACTGACGCAGCCTTCACCCTGACACGGTGAGCCGTAACTCAACCCTGCAACGAGAGGCCGGCTGCCCTGTAAGCCCAGGCGATGCAGTCAGCTACCCATATGGACAAAGTACGCTTGGAGACAGCCAACCCCAACTTATTTGGGTCATAAGAGACGAAGACTGAACCGCCCTCCGGTGCTCCCGCGTACATTCAAGGTAGAAGGACAACGCCCTACTACAGTCCAGGGTATGCAAGACCACCTCAGCCTGGCTGGCATGAGGCCTGGGAAAGAAAGTCGGAAGAACCACCTCCTGATTGAGGTGGAAAGAGGAGACAACCTTTGGAAGGAACTTAGGGTGAGTCCGTAAGACTTCCCTGTTCTTATAGAACCTAGTATAAGGTGCTTCTGAGACTATGGCCTAAAGCTCACTCACTTGCCTAGCTGAGGTAAGGGTTACCAGAAATAGCATTTTCCAGGACAGAAAACGCAGAGGGCAAGTAGCCATAGGTTCAAATGGTGGCAAGTAAGCTGTTGCAAGACCACATTTAAATCCCATTCAGGGGCAGGTGGACACACGGGAGGCTTAAGCAAAAGCAGGCCTCTGAGGAAGCGGGCCACCAAAGGATGAATGGAGAGAGACTGACCCTCCACCTGTGAGTGATGTGCTGAAAGAGCACTAAGATGAACTCTAACAGAATTGACTTAAGGTCTAGGTTGGACAGGTGAAGCAAATACTGCAGCACCACTGATACCAGGCATGAGAAGGGATTCTCGTTGCGTTGAGTACACCAGGTAGAAAATCTACGCCACTTAAGGGCATAAAATTCTGGTGGACTGCCTCCTAGAGGCCAAGACTACGTCCTCCACTTCCCTAGGCAGTAGTAAAGGCGCTAGGACTACCCTTTCAGCAGCCAGGCCATCAAATTGAGGGACTGGAGATTGGGGTGCAAGAGAGATCCCTGCTCCTGAGACAGGAGAACGGGTTGCATCCCCAGAGGGAGAGTCCACCACTAGTTGCAACAGTAGTGGGAACCAGGGTTGCCTTGGCCAACTGGGGGCCACCAGAATCAATGAGGCCTTGTCCCGGATCACCTTGAATAGTGTCTTGGACACTAGAGGAGTGGGAGGAAACGCATATAGGAGGCCTGTAGACCATGGAATGAGAAACGCATCCGCTGCTATTCTGAGAGGATGTGGTTGTCTGGAACAAAACCTGGGAAGTTGACGGTTCAGAGGACTGGCAAAGAGATCTATGGTTGGAAGACCCCATCTCAGGAAGATCTGTTGAACCACTAAAGGGTGCAACCTCCATTCGTGTGGCTGCAGAATCCTGCTCAATCTGTCCGCCAGGTAATTTTCCTGACCTGGGAGGTAGACTCCTTTGAGAAGAATGCCATGATCGACTGCCCAGGAGCACAGTTTCTGCGCTTCCTGACAAAGAAGGCGGGACCCTGTGCCCCCTTGTTTGTTCACATAGAACATAGCTACCTGATTGTCCGTCTGAACCAAGACGGACTGGTGAGAGATGAGATGAGAGAAATTCCTCAGGGCTAAGCGGATAGCTCTCAGTTCTAAGAGATTGATTTGCTGTGCGGCCTCCCAGGGAGTCCACAGGCCTTGAGTACATGCCCCTTGGCAATGTGCACCCCAACCTTGAAGAGAAGCATCGGTTGTCAGCACCTGAGAGTGTGGAGGTGCCTGAAAAGGCACCCCTTGCACTAGATTTGGAAGATGAAGCCACCATTGCAGAGAAGACTGTAGTAGGCTGGACACCCTCACTGTGTCCGTGAGGCTTCCTGGGGCCTGGTGCCACTGAGACCTGAGGCCCCACTGAGCTAGTCTCATGTGTAGACAGGCATTTGGAGTCACATGGACCGTGGATGCCATGTGGCCTAAGAGCCTCAGGAATTGTCTAGCGGAGACCACAGAATTGCTGTGGAATAGCCTGGCTAGAGCCATTAATCTGTGGGCCCTGTCCACTGGTAGAAAGGCCTTTGCCTGAAGAGTGTCCAGTCGAGCTCCTATGAACTCCATGTTCTGGGAGGGATGCAAACTGGACTTTGCGAAGTTTATGACAAACCCCAGGTGCTGAAGCAGAGCGACAGTGCGAAGGGTGGCTTGATTGGCCTCTTGCGGGGATTGACCCCTGATGAGCCAATCGTCCAGATATGGAAAGACAAAGAGGCCTTGAACTCTGAGGTAGGCCGCTACCACCGCCAGACACTTGGTGAATACCCTGGGGGCGGATGTAAGGCCAAAAGGCAGTACTCTGTACTGATAATGGTTTCCTCCCACTACAAATCTGAGATATTGTCTGTGGTCGGGATGAATAAGGATGTGAGTATAAGCATCCTTTAGATCTAAGGAGCATAGCCAATCTCCCTACTGGAGGTAGGGCAGCAGGATTCCAAGGATAAGCATCTTGAACTTTTCCCTCTCCAGGAACTTGTTCAGGTTTCGCAAGTCTAGGATGGGTCTGAGGCCTCCTGTTCTCTTTCGTACCAGGAAGTACCTGGAATAGAAGCCGTGACCTCTCAGGTGGTGGGGCAACGGTTCCATTGCCTGTTCCTTCAGAAGACCTGCCAACTCCTGCAGGAGTAAGTCCCTGTGCAGAGGGAGTCTGGGAGGCTCCCCTGGAAAATAGGAGGGGGGTACCTGGTGGAAGTGGAGGAGATAGCCCTTCTGGACTATACTTAGAACCCAGTTATCCCTTGTGATGGCTGAACCCCTGTGGGTGAACAGGGCCAGCCTGCCTCCAGTGCTTATGGGGGCCAGCTGAGGAGGAGAGCCTATGCTAATGCAGTCAAAATCCCCCTCCCTGCTGAGCAGGAGCCTGAGTAGGAGGCTTGGGGCCTTCTGCCTATGGGGCCCATGACCCTGCCCCTTGGCTTGCTGACCCTGTTGGGGAGCTACAGAGGCCTGATAATGAGGGTACTGTTTATAGGCAGATGACTTCCTCGGGTAAAAGGTCTTTTTTTCCCGAGCCCTTCTTCTTCTGAGAAGGGGCAGAGGTTTTTCTGGACAGCCTTGTCCGGGTAAGAGTCTTGGTCTCGAGTTCGGCAGCCTTGCCAGCCATGGGCTTGCCGAAGAGGTTTTCACCTCGGCAGGGGACATCGACCAACTTGTCCTGCACCCATGGCTCGACGTCCGATGACTGTAGTCAAGCCTGACGGCATGCACTGATGCCGGCCGCGGCTACTCGGGCCAAAGCCTCGAAGCCATCATAGGCTGCTCGAGATATAAACTTCGAGCACTCACCTATACCTGAGGACAGAGCAGTGAACCTCTGCAAAGGCTCCTCGGAGAGACCAGCAGAGAACCCGGCAATCTCCTTTGCCAGGTCTCGAAGGTACATGCCCATGTACAGCTGGTAGGTCTTGACACGGCAAGCAAGCATAGAGCCCTGGAAGCACTTCTTACCAAGGGCATCCAGGTTCCGGGCCTCCCGGCCGGAAGGCACCAAGAAGTACATCTTCTGACTCTTCAGACGATGCATGGCCGATTCCACAACCATGGAGTGGTGCGGTAATTGTGCCTTTTGGAACCCGGGGCTCTTGCGGACTCGATAGATGGAATCGACCCGCTTGCTCAAAACCGGCATCGAAGCCGGCACCTCCCACATACGGAAGAGCAACCGTTCCAGCATCTGAGGAACCGGAACAGTAAAGGCCTCCTTCGGAGGAGAGTCATACTGTAGGGCCTCGAGCTCCTCGGCTCGAGGCTCCTCCTTGGGATCCGCGGGGAATGCCAAAGCCTTGGCCATGTCCCGCACAAAATCCGAGAACCGAGTATCTTCCGGGGGGGACCTTCTCCGAGGCTCGAACACACCGAGTCCGAAAGGTGTCGGGTGACTCCTCATCCTCCGTCTCCCAGCCGGACTCCTCGGAGGAGGAATCGAGCGGCTCCGGTCGGGCAGGCATCGATGCCATCCGCCCTGACGCCGAGGGTACCGGCATCGATGACCTCGGTCCCAAACAGGAGGCCGAGGTGGACCTTGGCCGAGGATCAACTCGAGCTCGCATGGACTCAAGGATCGGCTCGGCCTCCGGGGTCGACTTGGACGTCGATGTCCCGGTGGTCGGGGCAGATGCACCGGTGAGACCGGCGATCAGTGCCCGCTGCTGTTCCATGAAGGCAGCCAAGCTGCTCTCCAAGGCCGTCAACCTGAGTCCGAGCTCAGGAGACTCAGCAGCCCCCGACTCAGGCCCCGGCAGCGCCGGGCCCGACGTCGGCTCCCCTGGAGGTGAGTCCACGAGGACTTCAGTACTCATGTGACCCGGGGACTCCCTCTCCATACGAGGTTGTTTTGCAGGCCTCTCCGACTCCGAAGACCCGGGACGGCGCTCGGGGCTATGCGACTTGGCCCTCGAGGAGCCAAGTGCGTCCACCGACGCCGCCCTCGTGGGTTTTTTCTTCTTACGATGCTCCTGCAAGGGAGACCCCCTTTCAGAGGAGCCTCAACGCTGCTCGGGGCCGGAGTCCCGAGATGTCGAGGCCTCTGACGAAGTCCGGGCCCTCCCGGACGCGGAGTCAGAGAAGATTCTTTCCTTTTGGTGCTGCCGACTCCTTAACGCCTTAGAGGACATTTTCCCACACGGACCACAGATCATCGGGTCACAGGGCCGGCCCGTCCATTGAGCGAGAATGTTTTTTGCACAGGGCCCCGCGTTTCAGGGGGCCCCGCGCAAAAAACTTTCTGATCTAAAAGTAAAATTTAAAATTAAAAAAAACCTGTCTGCTGCCGCTGCCGGGGCCGGGGCCGCCGCGGCAGAATCGAGTGTGCCGCGGGGCCCCCCCCTGCCCGGCAGAGCCTGCCCTCCCCTGCATCAGTTCCCATCAGCCCCCGCGGGCTTAACAGAGCCGCGAAAGGGAAACTCTCCCTTCGCGCTCTGAAAGCCGGCGTGTATGACTGCAGCTGCAAAGAGGGAGCTGATGCAGGGGAGGGCAGGCTCTGCCGGGCAGGGGGGGTCCCGCGGCACACTCGATTCTGCCGCTGCGGCAGCGGCCCCGGCAGCGGCAGCAGACAGTTTTTTTTATTTTAAATTTTCCCTGGGCTGGGGGGTGGAGGGTTAGGAGTGGTGATGGGCTATGGGGGAGCTTAGTCTGGATATGGGCTGATGGGATTAGGACTGGTAATGGACTATGGGGGGCTTAAACTGAAAATTGGGTGATGGGGGGTTAGGACTAGAAATGGGCTGATGGGATTAGGACTGGGAATGGGCTGATGGGGGCTTAGGACTGGTAATAGACTATGGGGGGCTAGGACTGGCAATGGGTTGGGGGGTTGCTAGGACTGGAAATGGGCTGAGTGGAAGGGAAGGCTTGAACTGCAAATAGCTGATGGGGAGGGGAGCTTGGAATGGAAATGGGCTGAGTGGAAGGGGGCTTGAACTGCAAATAGCCGATGGGAAGGGGGCTTGGAATGGGCTCTTATGGGAGGGAGCTAGGACAGGAAATGGGCTGATGGAGGGGCTAGGATAGGACTGGGAATTGGGTGTTGGGGGGAGCTAAGATTGGAAATGGGCTGTGGTGGGGGCATGGATTGAAATGGACTCATGGAGGGGCTAGAACTGGAAGTAGGCTCATGGGGGGCTTGGATTGGAAATGGGCTGAGTGGAGAGGAGCTAGGATTTGACATGGGCTGATGGTGGGGCTAGGAAAGGACTAGAAATGGGCTGATGGGAGGCTGGTATTGGAAATGAGCTGATGAAGGGACTCGTATAGGACTGGAAATGGATGGGGGAGCTAGGACTGGAAATGGGCTGATGGGGGGACTAGAAGGGAGCGGATACTGGGTGGGGCTGGAACTAGAAGGGAGCTGATGTTGGGGGAGATTAGAAGAGGATGGGGCTGGGAGAGTGAAATGGAGAGGGGAAAAATATTTTGTGTGGGAGGGAAAAAAAATCTACAATTGGCCGGGTGTTGGGAGAGTAAGTGGGGATTGAGGATGGAGGGGTAAAATTTGAGTGGATGAAATAGGAATGAGGAAAGAGCAAAAGGAGAAAGATTAGTATGTTAAAACAGATGTAGAGGTAGAATGGAAAAAAACTAGGAGAGTGAAGAAAGGACAAATGGACAGCAGACGATGGAGAGTTAGCAGAAGACACAAATAAACCAGAAGAAAGTGGCTGGAACAATTGCAACTGAAAAAAAGGTACAAAGATATCTCTTTATTTTGAATTTATTAACTGGAATATGTCAGCTCTGGGAAATGTGCATCATTAACATCAGTGCTTTGTTTAGTACAAGAGGAAATTAATTTATAGTTTTATTTCTACAGTGTTGTACATTCCAAGTTTGGCTTTTGGGGCTCCCAGTTTAATTATTGTCTTCCTGTTTCTAAATTGTGATTCCTTGTTTGGTGATGGTCTATGTTCTGCATGTGTAACTGAGCTGAGGTATTCTGTTTATGTAATTCCTATTTGACATTGCCACTTGTTCTCTTTCCCCAGTAGGTCATGTATTGTTATTCTCTGAAATGTATTGGTTTAATATTTGCAGTGTTGCCTTTTGATAGGTATGGTATGGTGTTTTATGAGTCCTTGTAGTGCTGTTAGGATACGGCAGGTTTGCTATGGGCTTAAATGGGCAGTGTTTGTAGTAGTTCCTAATGTGCCTGGCGGTTGGCACTGTATTATGGTAATGTAGAAATCTTTTAGTCTTTCTTTATCCATACACTCATGAAGAAGCATGTTTACTAAAAGTTAGTGTATGGTAACATTATGCAAATATTTATGCAAATGAGGCCCCTTATGCAAATGAAGCCCCGCACCGAGTCTCCGCACATGGCCCCGCACCCCCCTTGGGCCGCCCCTGTCGGGTAATTATCGGGTCCGAGGCACTGGAGGCAGCAGTCATGTGTGTCGGTGAGAGACATAAGTTTCTTACACCGATCACACTTTTTAAACCCGCTTGCAGCCATCGGAGGAAAAAGGGCCCCTGCTAGGTCAAAAGATAGGGCTGCCAGTGAAAAAAGAAAAAATGGCGCAAACACTAGTCACTAAGGACGAAAACCGAAAAAGAGTTCCGGGCTCGATACCAATGTATCGGGCCCAGGCGGGAAAGGGAAACCAGTGTCGAACCGAAGAAAAACAGGTTAACGTAGGGAAAATCAACTTCTTCCTCGGGTGAAACGAATATACATCCGTCGGGCTCCGCGGAAAAAAGAAGACTGAGCAAGATGGCACCCTTGGGCGGGAAGGGGACTGCGCATGCGCGCTGCATTCCCAAAGGCTTTCTATGAAAGCTGGGGAAATGCTCCGCACGGGGGCTCCATCGGTGCCGACGTCACCCATATGTGAGGACTGACTTACTGCTTGGTCCTGGAGAAAAGGAGTGAACCAAGTGCGGATACTAAACAGTGTCCATGATATACTTTAAAAAATATGTTTCAGAGACAAATATCATTACTCACTAATATATTATGATAACATACAAGGAAAACAAAAAGTCACCAAATATCACCAACTGTGCTGCTCAGTACAGTTAACCTAAAAATATATGAAAATATGTAATGATCATGATTCTATTCGAGGAGGTATTATGCTAAAAAGAAGGGGAATGGATGCACAGTAGCAGATTACAATACAACATATGAAGGAGAATCACTCTTGAGGAACACAGTTAGATCCGGATGCCTTATAGCCAGTCAGTCTGAGTACTGAGGGAATAAATCGGAATAAAATGCAAGAGGCCAAGGTTCAGCACCAAACACAGTATAAATTGTGAAGGAGGCCACCCCAATAAAAACTAAGAAGCTTGTGTCGCCCATCTAGTTCTTCCATTGAACAGAGTGAAGGGAATATTTAAAAAAAACAAAATTGTTTGAAGGGGTACATTGTCTAGAAATCAAAGCAAACGTACACAATGGCATCGATAAGGTGTCTTAAGCTTGTGAAGTAATGTACACTCATCAATGACCAAACTCCCTCTCCCTCCATCTCCTCCAACAGAGCAACAAAACTGACTAGAACCTCCAAAAACCCACCTCACTGCTATTCTCTCATACCTAGCTACAGACAGGAGAGGTGCATAGCTGCTGCTGTTTTGCACATCACACTCAAAATCCTACAGATTAAAGTGTAAAGAAGAACTTAGCCAAAATAATTTTGGCAGAGATTGGACAACAAGAGATAAAGAAGTCTTCTCTTGCCAGGTGGAAGTGGCAGAGGAATTGGAAGGCTTGAGCTCCGAAGAAGTTGAGAAGGTCTCAGTGGTCTTTTTGTAGACAGTTCAAGAATAGATTGTGAACTTCAAGGAGGTGGATGGCGCAGGGTTGAATTTTGATTAAATTACTCGCCCCAACTCAAGGAAAATTGCATTTCAGATACAGTTAACTAGGTCCTTTCTCTACAGAATTTACAACTTAACTTTGTACCGGAAGCAATGGAGGGTGAAGAGGTTTGCCCAAGGTTACAAGGAGTGTCAGCAAGATCAGAGCCCTTGATTCCCTGATTCTCAGCATGCTGCTTTACCGGTAAAGCTTCCAAAAATTACAGTGTATACAACTCCTTTTAGACAAAAATCATTAAAAAAAAGCATTTGCTAAATACTGCAGAAAATGAGGCAAACAAAAGTAGAGAACTGCAACAAGCTGGTATCAGTTATTACACCTAAAATATAAAAAGTTTAGAAATGTAAATAAAATATCCCCAAAGCCTTCAAAATCAAAATAAATGTTTATTTTGTTTACCATTCACACCTACCTGCCACAGCATCTCTCAACCTGTGAGGCTTTGTCTGTTGCTTTCTCTTATCATCTCTCAGCCCTAGTCTCTACTGTAGCTTTGTTTTCCTTCTTCCAGCATTTTTCTCTAGATGTCTCACACTCTCTGCAGCTGTCGCTGTCCCTGAGGCTTTAGTTAGGGACTCTCAGGAAATAAACATTTACAAGGTTGATGAGGGTGTTAAAGTAAGAAAGAGAACTTAAAATGAGTTTTTGAGATTATTCCCTGTCTAGTGACTGCAATTTGCATAGGGAAATGACAGATACTGGATTTAAATTAGTAACTATAATATTTCTACACTCTCCATTTCCAGAATAAATTTAACCTCACTCCTTAACTCTTAAACAGTTGGAACAGGGAAAAGCTTCAGAACAAATTTCCCAATTTCGAGGTCCTGTCACAGGTTTAGACACCAAATCAGTCAAAGGACTTAAAAAATATGAGGTCAATATTCATTAAAATGTCTGGAGAATCATAGATGTTTCAAATTATTCTTATATGCAGAAGCACTATACAAATAGCTAGTGCTGCTGAATATACAAACTATGGGGGTTATTCCAAACCCCAAATAACGGGGTTGGATGTCCAAGATGGACGTCCAATCCCCATTTGGGTCCTGGATGTGATTCCCACATGTATAGAGTTTGTACAGGGAATGCTGGACGGGGTGGGAGGGGGAGGTCCAGAGGCAGAAAGTGGGCGGAGTGGAGCGGGGCAAAGCGGCCAGATGTACAGAGGGTATTCAGGTCGGTCCTCTGTACGTCTGGCGGCCCCTGCTTAGATGCCCACTTTGGAGTGTTCAGGTCCACAGCCCCGCAGATGATTGCACGTCCAATTTGTGAACTTCCAGATGGCCCCCATTCTGAACTGGCCTCCACAAATATAAGTATACATATATGTATACTTAGAATATCTGGATATTGGGGCTTATATGTATAAGTTATATGTTTTGCTCAGACGGCCCAAGTTATACATAGTTTTGGCAAGTCTGAGCTAAACGCATAAGCCAGACGTATAGGGGCTGAATATCAGTGCCTATATGTATAATTTGTGGTCCCATCCATGGAATTCCCTAACTCCACCCTCCCCACTCTATGTAAAGCATACAGCAGAATATTGATATTTCACTATGGCCCTCATTCTTGAACGCGGGTTGTGGGGCAGCCCCACAATCTGTCTATACCCTATGCCCCCACTGGCTCTCCCCATACGTCCTGTGCTTCAGGATGGGGAGAGCCAGTGGGGGCGGGAGGGGGCAGAGCGGGGGAAGGCGACCTGGCATCGCATACAGAGCCAATTCAGGTCACAGTCCTGTACGTGCTGCCAGGCCTGCTCGGTCGTGCTGCTTATACCATCTCAGAGGTGGTATAAGCAGCACTTTGTGGCCAATCATGGCAAGGGAGCCACTCCCAGGGCCAAGGATGGGTGCGGTGGGCCCCCGCCACACGATCCAGGCCACAGGAGGCCAGCCTTGGGTCGGGCAGCTGGGAAAGGAGAGGCCAGGAACATGGATGTCTGTGGCGCCTGCGGAGAGGACGTCCCCACAGGTGGAGGGGGCACACCAGGCCATCCTCGGGCCCGATTCTGGCTCCCGTGGGAACGTTTGTTCCTGCGGACCAGAATCGGGTCCTAATGGCCCCATCTTCAGTGGGGACGTCCGGACAGCCCAGACGTCCCTCTCCCACAATGGTGCTCTATATGTATAATCCTGCCGTATTAAAAAAAAAAAAGGCACATTTACATGTTCGACACGCTGCTGAATATCTAAGTGCTTTTTAAATATTAACCCCTATGTATGTAAATCTAAAACACAAAAATAAACAAAATTGTCAGGAAAAGCAGTGCATGGTACAATTGTTTATTTTTATACATGGTAGATATACTGTAAAGCCATGTTGAAGCACTGGAGGTTCTTTTATGTTTATGTATCTATCAGGACCTGATAGGCTCAGGTTAGTGGTGCACTGCACACAGCTTCTCAGTTGGTGGTATAGATGCACTTCTTTACACTAATGACCCTATGCCCCTGATGAAGTCTCTGAAAGGCAAAACTGCATTTTTGTGTGAAACTGAATTATACTTCAGTGTTGTCTAGTTAATCTTTTTTTAATCAAAGTCTGTTATTTTGTGCAAGTTTTAATGCCAACAAAAATAACCAGAAATCTATTTGCACAATCTGACATTTATCTATTTATTCAGCTTTAGCTCACATCTTTTACATTGATAAATCAAGGTGCATTACACAAAGGTACAGAAGTTATATTCCCTGTCACAGAAGTCTTATAATCTGAGGGGGTCTATGTATTAAGCTGTATAATGATAATAACGTCTATGACAAGGGTAATCTTATAACTAGGCGCCTAATTTTAGGCACCAAGAATGTGACTATCTAAAGCCTATTTTATAAAGAAAAGCAGGTGCTTACTTTCTTTTTATAAAATAGGGGTGTAAGTGTCCAAAAATAGGCCTGGCAGAAAGGCCTATGCCTAGATTTCTAAAGAATGTGTGTAAGTTATAGTATTTTATATTTTATGTATGTAAATGTGCACTCCTCCCAAGCTCTGCACCTGAAAGTGTGTGCTATCAGCCTGATGTGTGCACTTACAAAATAGTGACTGACATGTATAGGCCCATTCACGCACAGAAGTCCTTGAAAATATATGACTTACGCATGTTGATGTGCAACTACACGACTTGCTATAAAACTACCTTCTAACTGGTAATAACATAGCTTAATGCAGGTGTTCTTCTGCCACAGCCAGGCTGGGCCGTAGCCAGTGCCTTGGGTTTGGGGGCTTTCTGCTTACGTGGGCCATGCCCCTGTCCCTTGCCCTGCTGCCCCTGTTGGGGAGCCAGGGAGGCCTGAAAATGGGGGTAGCTTCGGTAAGCAGCACCCTTCCTTGGGTAAAAGGGCTTCTTACCCAAGCCCTTCTTGCAAGAAGGGGCAGAGGTCTTCTTGGAGAGCCGTGTCCTCATCATGTACTCAGTCTCCAGTTCTGCGGCCTTGTCAGTCATGGGTTTGCCAAAAAGGTTCTCCCCTTGGCATGGGACATCGACCAACTTTTCTTGAACCCATTGCTCAAGGTCCGACAACTATAGCCATGCCTGGCGGTGTGCACCGATGCCCACCGTGGCTACCTGGGCCGCTGACTCAAACCCGTCATAGGCCGCCCGAGACATAAACTTCGAGCACTTATGGACGGTGGTGAACAGGCTCCTGAAGCGCTGCAAAGGCCCCTCGAAGAGACCAGCCAAGAACCCGGCGAGTTCCTTCACCAGGTCCCTCAAGTACATGCCCATGTACAGCTGGTAGGCCTGAATCCAACAAGTCAGCATTGAACCCTGGAAGCACCTCCTCCCGTGGGCATCCAAGTTGTGGGCCTCCCTGCCGGGAGGCACCAAGGAGTGCATCTTCTGGCTCCTCAGCCTGCACATGGCCGATTCCACAAACATGGAATTGTGTGGCAGCTGCAACTTTTGAAAGCCAGGGCTCCAGCGGATTCAATACATCGAGTTGATCCGTTTGCTGATAACCGGCGCCGATGCCAGTGTCTCCCACATGCAGAGTATCAGTCGTTCCAGGATTGGAGGCACGGGTACAGTAAGGGCCTCCCGAGGGGGGGGCCTCATACTGCAGGATCTCAAGCTCGTCGGCTCGAGGATCCTCCTCGGACTCCGTGGGGAACGCCACAGCCTTGGACATATCCCTCATGAAGTCCAAGAACCTTGTGTCCTCCAGAGGGGACATTCTCAGAGGTTCAGACACTGGGGAATCAGACGGAACGTCCCTGTGCTGACAGGTGTCCAGGGACGACTCCTCCTCCTCCATTTCCCAGCCTGATGCCTCCGAGGAGGAATCAATGGGCTTTGGCATCGAGGGCCCCGGCACTGACAGCCCCAACGCTGGGAGGCTCGGCGGTGATGACCTCAGCCAAGGATCGACTTGAGCCCGAATGGTCTCGAGGATCGGCTCGGCCTCTTGGGTTGGCTTCATTGTCGATGGCCTGGTGGTTGGGATGGAAGAACCGGACAGACCGGCAATCAGCACCTGCTGCTGCTCCATGAAGGCAGTAAAACTGCGCTCCAAGACCACCATTCTGAACTCGAGTCCAGAAGGCTCTGCAGCCACCGGGTCGGGTCCTGATGCCGTCGGGCGCGACACCGGTTCCCTCGGAGGGGAGTCCTCAAAAAGTACAGTTGTTACCTGCCTCGGCTGATCCGTCTCCCGGCAAGGAACCTTTGCCAGGCGCTCTGTCTCCAAGGATCCCGGAAGGTGCTTGGGGCTCCATGACAGGCCCTGGGAGGGGCCGGGCCGTTTGGAGCCATCCAACGACACCGCCTTCAAGGACTTCTTCTTCCTTCGGTGTTCCCGCAAAGGAGACCCCCTCTCCGAGGAACCCCGACAACGCTCGGGCTCGGAATGCTTCCCCCGAAATTTCGAGGCCTCAGACAAGGTCCAGGCTCACAAAGGCACTGACTCAGGAAAAATCCTATCGTGCTGCTGCTGGCTGCTCTTCAGGGCCTTAGAGGACATCTTCCTACATGGACCGCAGACAGTCGGGTCGTGGTCGGACCCGAGGCACCGGAGACAGGTGTCATGAGTATCGGTGAGGGACATGAGTTTTGCACACCGATTGCATTTTTTAAACCCGCTGGCAGCCATCGGGGGAAAAAGGGCCCCTGTCAGGTCGAAGACCCAGGCTGCCAGTGAAAAAGAAAAAGGGCGCGAACGCCAGTCACGAAGGACAAAAACCGAAAAATACTAGCTGGACTCGATACCGTATACTGAGTCAAAGGCAGGAAGAGGAACCAGTGTCGATCCGGTAAAAGAAAGAATTCTTAACAGTTTTTAGACTTTTTTCACGGGGACACTTGGACAATGTCCAGAGGGCTCCGCGGAAAAAAGGAGACTGAGAAAGATGGTACCCTTGGGCAGGAAGAGGACCGCGCATGCGTGATGCAATTCCCAAAGGCTTTCTCTGAAAGCTGGGGATTTGCTCAGCACGAGGGCTCCGTCGGCGCCGATGTCACCCATATGTGAGGACTGACTTCCTGCTTGTTCCCGGAGAAGTGCTTGTTTCCTGGCAACAACACTTGCAGGGAGAAAAACAAAATGTGCTGTCCCTGCCACAGTAATTTTCACTGGTCAACAAAACCTGCATGTTAATTAACAGTCCTTTCATTTTAGTGCCCCACCACCGCACATCTGTAGGTCTAAAATGGCAGGCTGGGACGTGCATATATCATAGCATAGACGCTCCCATTCTGAAATACCACAGTTATAACATCAATGTATCTGTTTCTGTGACCGTGCATGATGGGGGCATCCACATTTCTGAAATGGCCTGTGAACATACACATACCCAGCCTTGCCATATGCATGTACCCATCTCTGGAACCGGTTACGGGGACGTGCATTTTTCGGGATGGAGATGGAGCTATTTCAGAAAGCACTTATACAAACCTCCCTTCACTGCTGGCACTCTCTTGGTATTTTGGACATTGTGACCTGGATGTCCAAGATTCTTCCTAGATATCCCTTCTAAATGCTGCTTCACACATCTATGGGCCTGAATCAATACATTTTTTTTTCTCATCGATACAGAATGGGATAAGTCCTTTTTGAATATGGCTCAATGTTTGATTTGCTACTGAGTTTCTATAATCTTAAGATGCTTTTCATTCAATAAAGCCATTCGATATCCAACTACATCTGAGAAACTTGTGCAGTATAAAAATTGAAGTTGAAAGAAACATTTTACTGCGCATGAGCTTCTGGGGCCTCATAAGCCTCTTCGTTTCAGGAATCTATGTGCCCCTGAAAGCTCATCTGCGCATCTGCATATAAAAATAGGTTTTCTTGATCCAATACATTATATTTCAGCCCATAAAGTATCCTATTTTCAATGGACCAATACAGCAACAAACAGCCTAGTACAATAATATAATAATGCACAATCACAGGAAGCACAAGCTAGCAGGGACATGATTAAGACAGAAAACAGTTAATCATATAGTAGGAGTGCAATAAATTCATATTTGAGGGTGGAAAAAAGAAATTACAGAATGTACTGTGAATACAATTCAAAAGGAAAGAAACTGACAAAAGGACAGAAGTAATAGGGAAAGGAAGCAGCTATCAAATACAGGAAATGTAGTAACACAGATTCTGGGGAAGAGGGGGGGCAGTGACCATGGAAAATTTCAAAACGGAATTCTCACATTAGTCAAATAGTAAATAATTTAAAGAAGCTCCATTATGTTTCTGCTGCCTCTAGCTCTCTTTTTTTTTTTGTTAAGTCAATGCTGAATACCACCTGATTTGATCTCATGCACTTCCTTGCTCAGAACAACCCTGCATTTCTTAAAAGGCTCATGAAGCTAAAAAGAATTATTTACCATGACAAGGAGTTTATTCTGGGTTGCCGAGATCCCCAGGTTCTTTTGGCAATGTTTTTTAAATTCAGGATACAATTATTTCTATTTAAACATGCCAACAAATAATTTTTTTCTGTGAAACTATTTTAAGTCTCAAATGAGTATGAATCAAGCCCTAAGCTTTAATCAACCAAGTATGTAAGTAAGATGTACAAATAATTATCCAAAACATGCCATAGTAACATTTTAAAATATGCTTTCCAGTGTTCTTTGTATATACAAGCACATACAGTTTTCCTAGATCTGCAGCTTGCCAAAAATGAAGAGGTAGGTATATGTTTAAAATAACATGGCATTATAAACTTTAAGGACAACTTTTAGGTCTATTTAACATATTTATATTCCACCAGTTCTAATGTCTTGTACTCGAGGGATCATGACATATATATGTCTTTAAATAAATAAAATAAAACATGGTCAGGAAACATACAACAAGCAATAAAACTTAAAATATTGCCTAATGCAAATAAAATTCAGGAATTAAATATAAAGTTAAAATATTCTTAACACAAGGCAATATAAACACATTAGGATACAGCATCAAGAGCATAATTTTATAATAGGGCGCCAAGATTAAGGCAGTCAAAATATACCTTAAGTTAAGTTATGGACATTTTCACCAGCTCTACAGTAGATAGAAATTAATGTGCGTAAAGTTTACAAGTACACATGTAAATGACAGTATTTTATAATCAATGTACATATTTCCTAACTCCACCCATGCCATGCCTACCTGCAACGTATGCAAAGCATGTACTTTACAGCAATCAGTATTTTATAAGAAGCCATTAATGTGCATAAACTGCCACATACGCGCATTAATGATTTTATAAAATTACCTCTCAAAAGCCTGGGAACAGGAGGTGATTGGTCTCAAGCCCAATACCTTCTGAAAGACTATTTCCAAGTAAAAGAGCTGCCAAAGAGACGTCACTCACATGTTTCAGCCAATCAAAGAGATCTTGGAGCAGGAATGGCAACTAAACTTCTCCCCACCAATCTTAAGGGGTATAAACTGTAATGGAAGTCTAAATCTTAACTAGGAATAGATTCTCTCAAAATTTTTAATTCCCAGGACACAAATCTTAACCTGGACACTCCAAAATCACAGGAATCAATGTAAACAATCTAATCTTGGAGTATTATGGTCAAAGCATCATGCCCCTCTCAAAAAATGTGCCGCAGAATGCCGCAAAAACTACAAAATCTTTATAGAGTTTTGCAGAAAGCCAAGAAAAGCTGAATTACAGACATTTGCTTTTTTAAGTGCCAAGAGAGCTCTAAGATTATCTAGTCATAACACTGGTCTCAGACAATACAACAAATGGAGTTTTGAGAAGTCCTTCATAGTGCAGCTTTAATGCAAAGCTTAAAAGAAAACTTCACATCAAAAATAACATCACAATTTCATGAAAGCAACAGAATAACATGATCATCTAATTTTAAGTTCAAAGATTCAGTCAAAGTTGACTGATTGATCAATATGGCCTCAGTATTTGACAAATTAACAGCTTTTACTACATCCTCTGGTAACAAATTCCAGAGTTTGTGCATTGAGTAAAAAAATATTTTCTCTTATTAGTCTTAAATGGGTTATGCTGTAACTTCATTGCGTGTCCCTTAGTCTTTCTACTTTTGATGGTATAACAACTGATCTACCCATTCCATTCCATTTATTAATTTATAGACCTCTATCATATCTCCCTTCAGCTGTTTCTTTTCCAAATTGAAAAGCCCTAACCTTTTAAGTCTTTCCTCATAAGGCTATCCTTCCATCCCCTGTACCTTTTCTAATTCTGCTATATCCTTTTTAAGATATGGTGACCAGAACTGCACACAATATTCAAAGAGCAGTCACACCATGGAACAATACAGAGGCATGATAATATCCTTGGTTTTATTCTTCATTCCTTTCCTTTTGATTCCTAGCATTCCATTTGCTTTCTTAGCCACTGATGTACACTGGGCGGAGGATTTCAACATATTATCCGCAATGACACCTAAATCTTTTTGCTGGATGGTGGTTCTTAATGTGGAACTTGTATCGTGTAATCATAGTTTGGGTTATTCTTTCCTAGGTGCATGACTTTGCACGTGTCCACATTGAATTTCATCTACTATTTGAATATCCAGCCTTCTAACTTATCAAGATCCTCTTGCAATTTTTCACAATCCTCTTGTGTCTTAACAGCTCTGAATAATTCTTATATGTCTCAGTTGTTCATATACTGTAAAATATGTGCTCTCAAAATGGTCTCACATATAAAACAGACAAGAAAGATATACTTTAAACTCAGAATGCTAAAGCAACGCCGTCCACTCCTTCATCCTCACGATTTCAAATCAGTTCTCAATGCAAACATCACACCTCACTTCGATTTCTGTAATGCCACTCTCCATGGATTACCTAAACAAATCTTAAAACAACTACAATTAGCACATGTTGCAGCCAGGATAACGGCTAATGCCAATCCAATGGATCACATCACACCAATACTATACAACCTGCACTGGCCCCCAATCCAGAGTCATATACTTTATAAAATACTTGCTACATATTTAAATTAATCAAAGATATTGATTCATCACACCTCTCCATGCTCATTACCAAAGAACCAAACACTCGTATACAATAGATATGTAATAAAAAATAAACTTACTACCCCATTAGAGCACAGGAAAATCAGAAAAATAACAAATATTAGAGCACTCTCCCACTTTGCCCCCACCCTCTGGAATAACCTTCCAGACATTCTAAGAGACATCAATGACCTCTCTACTTTCCATAAAAAATTCAAAACTCATATATTTACTCTACACTTTGGAAACCAAAATGAACCTAATAGTACTGATACCACACATCCCGTCACATAAACGACAAATCAGACGCGCGTTCTCAAAAGGCATCCTTCCAAGGGCTACTTTATCTAGACCTTAACCAAATACTGTACTACTTTTAAATATGTACATAGTTTGATTGTTACCTGTTTTTTCTCTGTTTATAATAATGAACATAGTTCTAACTGTTCCATGTAATTAAATATGTATGATATTGTACAATTCAAAAGTAATTTATTGTAAACCGCATTTGATCTGCTGGAAAAATTTCCAATAAATAAATTTTCCAATAAATAAATAAATAAAATGGTATGACCGCCAGTATCAATAGATGAGGATATATTCAAAAACACCAACAGAAAACCGTGGACCATGTCAAACTCCTGTCAAATCACATCCAGGGGATAATTTTATAAGGAACCATGTAAGGTTATGCACCATTGTGTGTAAATCACAGTACTCCCCGCAGGAATGAAGCAGGGCACTATCACCTCCTTCTTCAGAGCACTCCATGACCCACCTGAGAGCATTCCAATGATCACCGACAGCGAGGGAAGTGAGACTCATCAGAAACTGTCAGAGGGCCCTTTGGTGTGGCCCTTAGATGGGGAACGGAGGCAGAGGAACAAAGCTATAAACACCTGACTGAAACTAACCAGAGGAAACCTGTAAGTTGAACCCAACACCTTTACGAACTACCACACAAATGCGCCTGTTTTACTGTACTCCTGATCACCTGTACTAACATACATTCAAGCTTGTATTTTAGTACCACCTAGCAAGCTAGTCTTGTAATTGTCTTATACATAATTTCAAACAATCTTCCAACCAGCCACCCTTGACTTACTGAAACAAAAGCAGCATTACACACCCGAATACAAACAATGGATCCCCATAAACTGACTTACAGTATAGAGTAGTTACTCACCTCTAACAGATGTTCTCCAGGAGCAGCAGGAATCAGTCCTCACATATGGGTGACGTTGGCGCCAACGGAGCCCCCATGCGGAGCATTTCCCCAGCTTTCACAGAAAGCCTTTGGGACTGCCAGCACGCATGCGCGGTCCCCTTCCCGCCCAAGTGTGACATCTTGCTCAGTCTGATGACATAGCTAAAAGACAGCAAAAAACAAAATAAATCATATGACTGCAACTCCAAGGGGAGGAGGGAGGGTTGTGAGGACTGATTCCTGCTGCTCCTGGAGAACACCTGTTACAGGTGAGTAACTACTCTTTCTCCAGGACCAAGCAGGAAGTCAGTCCTCACATATGGGACTCCCCAGCTTAAGGCTACTGGGGACCCAAAGCTGAAAAAATATGCTCCCTCTAGAGCCTCAGCATGTACGAAAAGAATCTTCTCTGAGAACGCCCCCGAACGGTAGCCCAACACCAGGGCCGGAGGGTAGGAGTTGCCTATACCTCAAAGAGATTACGGAGTACTGCCTGTCCGAAAGCACTGTCCGAAAGCTCTCTTGAGGCAGTAGTGGGCCGCAAAAGTCTGGCTTGAAGACCAAGTAGCGGCCCTGCAGATGTCTACCAACGGAACAGAGCGGAGTTGAGCCACTGATGCAGCCTTCGCCCTGACACGGTGAGCCGTGACTCGACCCTGCAACGAGAGGTCGGCTGCCCTGTACGCCCAGGCGATGCAGTCTGCTACCCAAATGGATAGAGTACACTTGGAGACAGGTAACCCCAACTTATTAGGGTCAAAAGAGACGAAGAGCTGAACAGCCCTTCGGTGTCCCTGCGTACGGTCAAGGTAGAAGGACAACGCCCTCCTACAGTCCAGGGTATGCAAAACCGTCTCAGCCTGGCTGGCATGCGGCCTGGGAAAGAAAGTTGGAAGAAGCACCTCCTAGTTGAGGTGGAAGGAGGAGACAACCTTAGGAAGGAACTTAGGGTGAGTCCGTAAGACTACTCTGTTCCTATAGAAGCTAGTGTATGGTGCATCTGACACCAAGGCTTGAAGCTCGCTCACTCGCCTTGCTGAGGTAAGATCTACCAAAAACAACGCTTTCCAGGAGAGAAAACGCAAAGGACAAGAAGCCATAGGCTCAAATGGTGGGCAAGTAAGCTGTTGCAAGACCACATTCAAATCCCACTCAGGGGCAGGTGGACGAACTGGAGGCTTAAGCAAAAGGAGGCCTCTGAAGAAGCGAACCACTAAAGGGTGGCTTGAGAGAGACTGACCCTCCACCGGTGAATGGTGCGCTGAGAGAACACTGAGATGGATCCTAACAGAGTTGGATTTTAGGCCTAGGTTGGACAGGTGAAGCAAATATTGCAGCACCACTGGTACCAGGCATGAAAAAGGATCCTCCTTGTGTTGAGCACACCAGGTGGAGAACCTACGTCACTTAAGGGCATAAGACTTCCGAGTGGACTGCCTCCTAGAGTCCAAGACCACGTCCTCCACTTCCTTAGGCAGCAGTAAGGGTGCTAGAACTACCCATTCAGCAGCCAGGCCATTAGACTGAGGGACTGGAGGTTGGGGTGTAAGAGAGATCCCTGCTCCTGAGACAGGCGATCGGGTTGCATCCCCAGAGGAAGAGGAGTGTCCACCGCTAGTTGCAAAAGAAGTGGAAACCAGGGTTGTCTTGGCCACCTGGGGGCCACCAGGATCATCGAGGCCTTGTCCTGGATCACTTTGAACAGTGTCTTGGACACTAGAGCGTGAGAGGAAATGCATATAGGAGGCCTGGAATGGAATGAGAAAGGCATCCGCTGCCACTCTGAGAGGATGCGTTTGCCTGGAGCAGAAACTGGGCAGTTGAGGGTTCAGTGGACTGGCAAAGAGATCTATGGTGGGAAGACCCCATCTGAGGAAGAGCTGTTGAACCACCAGAGGATTCAACTGCCATTCGTGTGGCTGCAGAATCCTACTCAATCTGTCTGCCAGGTAAAGCACAGTTACTTACCTGTAACAGGTGATCTCTGGGAACAGCAGGAATAAGTCTTCACATATGGGTATCGTCGGTACCGACGGAGCCTGCACGGGAACGCTCCCCAGCATCCAGTAAGAAAGCTTTTGGAAGCATCCCACAGTGCCTGCGCGCTGCCTTCCCGCCTTTCAGAACCACCTCTCTCCAGTTCGAGTTTAAAGCTGAAACAAAGAGAGAGAGAGAAAAGGAAAGAAAGATAGAGAGATACAACTCCTAGGGGAGGTGGGTGGGTTGTGAAGACTTATTCCTGCTGTTCCCAGAGATCACCTGTTACAGGTAAGTAACTGTGCTATCTCCAGGAACAAGCAGGAATGAGTCTTCACATATGTGGACTCCCTAGCTGCAGATGCCAGGGGAGAACCCCAGGTTGTGTGTCCTTGAAAAGGACTCTACCTCCTCCCATGGATCTCTGGCATCCAACCAGGGTAGGTGGTTAGGAGTTGATTAGGAATGAAACAGGTGTTTGAGAACAGCCTGACCAAACAAGGCATCCCGGCGGGAGTCCTTGTCCAAGCAGTAATGGGCTGTGAAGGTATGAACCGAGGCCCAGGTGGCCGCTCGACAGATTTGGTCGATGGACGCAGAATTTAGATGAGCCATTGAGGCTGCCATGGCTCTCACATTGTGAGCTGTGACATGGCCCTCCAGAGAAAGGTTTCTACTCTGGTAGGCGAAAAAAATACACTGAGCAATCCAGTTGGACAGTGTTCTCTTAGAGACTGGAAGTCCTAAATGAGAAGGATCAAAAGCAACAAAGAGTTGAGAAGACTTTCTATGTTGCTGTGTTCTTGGTAAGTAAAAAGCAAGAGCTCTCTTACAATCTAAGGTATGAAGATTCCTATCTGCACTTGATGCATGAGGTCCTGGAAAAAAGACAGGTAAATATACCTCTTGGTTCAGATGAAAAGGCGAGACCACTTTAGGCATAAAGTGTGGATTGGTCCTGAGGACAACCTTATCATGATGGAACCTTGTATAAGGTGGATTAGCCACCAAAGCTTGCAACTCACTGATGCGGCGTGCTGAGGTGACTGCAATGAGAAAAATAACCTTCCAAGAAAGAAATTTCAAGGAGGTGGTGGCTAAAGGTTCAAAGGGTGGCTTCATGAGCTGGCCAAGAACCAGGTTTAAGTCCCATGCCACTGGAGGTGGTCTAATGGGAGGTTTAGTTAAAAGAAGGCCTCTCATGAATCTTGCTATAAGAGGATGAGAGGAAATAGGTTGTCCATTGAGAGGCTTGAGGGACGCTGCAATAGCACTCAAATGGACTCTTACTGAATTCATTTTCAGACCTGCATGGGATAGATGCAGGAGATACTCTAGTAAAGAATTCAGAGGTATTGCAAGAGGGTTTAGACCCTTCTCTGAACACCAAATGGTAAATCTTTTCCATTTGAAAGCGTAGGAACGTCTAGTAGAAGGCTTTCTAGAGGCATGAATAACATCTCTGACTTGCTGAGAGAGATGAAAATCTTGAAGGTCTAATACCTCAGCAACCAAGCCCTAAGATGAAGCGACTGGGGGTTTGGGTGCCATAATGTTCCCTCTTCCTGGGATAGAAGGTCTGGTGCAGAGCCCAAGTCCAGGGAGGGAGCTTGAGAGAGATGCAGAAGTAGAGGGTACCACACTTGGCGTGGCCAATGTGGTGCTATGAGGATCATGGTCCCTCGATCTCTCTGAAGCTTGAATAGTGTTTTGGGAATTAGGGGAATTGGTGAAAAGGCATAAAGGAAGTCTTGACCCCAGTGAAGGAGGAAGGCATCCTTGGCCTGAACTCCCTGACACGGAATTCTGGAACAGAATCAGGGAAGTTTGGCATTCCACGGACTTGCAAAGAGGTCTATGTCCGGGGTTCCCCAAATTCGAAAAATCCTGGCTACTTGGTCCATGTGGGGGGACCATTCGTGTGGAAGCAGAACTCGACTGAGTCTGTCCGCCCAAGAGTTTTGAACGCCTGGAAGATATACTGCCAGAAGATGGATGTGATGCTCTCTGGCGAAGGCCCACAGTCGCAAAGCTTCGTTGCAAAGCGACAGAGAGCCAGTCCCGCCCTGCTTGTTCACATAGAACATGGCTACTTAGTTGTCCGTATGGATGAGGACTGTCCTGTAGCTGAGCAGGGTATGGAACACACTGAGAGCTAAGAATATTGCTCTGAGTTCCAATAGATTGATATGCAGAGAAGTCTCCTGTGGAGACCAGATGCCCTGGGTGGAGAGATCTTGTAGATGAGCTCCCCAACCCTTTGGAGAAGCATCTGTTGTGAGAGTTGCTTGGGGTAGTGGCTGCTGAAAAGGGGACCCCAGCAACAGGTTTTGAGAGGACTTCCACCACTGGAGAGACCAAAAAAGGGGACTGGAGTTTTCTATTTTGTCTGACAGGCAACCTGATGCCTGAGTCCATTGGGTGGACAAAGTCCGTTGAGCTGCCCTCATGTGAAGGCGAGCATATGGAACCACATGCACGGTGGATGCCATGTGGCCTAATAGTTGTAACATCTCTCGAGCAGTTAAGTGGGACTTTAACTGAATCTGGGAAGCTAACTGCACTAGACGTAGGCAACGGGCCTGAGGAAGATAGGCCCTTGCAGTTGTGGTATCCAGCAAGGCCCCTCTGAACTCCAGAGACGGAGTAGGGGTGAGATTGGATTTTGGGATGTTTATTACTAGTCCCAAATACTGAAGGATACGCATTGTGCAGGTTAGGCAAGTCTGGGCCTCTGACTGGGATGGGGCTCGAATGAGCCAGTCGTCCAGATATGGGAATACGAATATTCCTAGAGTGCGGAGAAATGCAGCTACTACTGCCATGCATTTCGTGAACACCCTTGGTGCAGAGGCCAGACCGAAAGGAAGCACCCTGTATTAGTAGTGCTTTCCTTGAAAAAGGAACCGAAGGAACCTTCTGTGTGTTGGATGAATGAAGACATGGGTGTACGCATCCTTGAGATCTAGAGAACAAAGCCAGTCCTAACTCTGAAGGTATGGAAGCAGAGCCCCTAGAGAAATCATTTTGAATTTCTCCTTGAATAGAAACTTGTTCAATTCTCTAAGATCTAATATGGGTCTGTAGCCCCCTGTTTTCTTTGGGATAAGAAAATAAGGGGAGTAGAACCCTGAGCCCTGTTGAAGAAGAGGTATTTCTTCTATTGCCCCTTGGGCAAGAAGGGTAGCAATCTCCTGACCTAGAAGGTTGAGGAGAGATATTGGAGAATTGAACTGTTTCACCATGGTGTGAGGAGGAAGGCTTAAGAAATGAAGCTTGTACCCTTCCTTTATGATGGAGAGGGTCCATTGCTCTGCTGTGATTTGCTCCCATCTGGGAGCAAAGTAAGTCAACCTTCCTGGAATGGTGAGGGGCTCTGGTTTTTCCAGAGCTTGAAAGGCTAAGTTCTCTAGTTGCAAGTCAAAGGCCCTGAGGAGGTTGAGGCTGCTGGGCTGTGGTAGGCCTGGCAGCCTTTGACTTGGCCTGTTTAGGTGGTTGCTGACGCTTTGCAGCAAAACGACCTGCAGAAGATGTCTGCCCATGAGCAGGATAATATCTTCCCTTTTTAGAAAAAGATGTCTTTTTGAATAATATTTTCTTAACAGCGGCAGAGGTAGACTTTGAAAGTCGATCCAAAGCAGAGTTCTCAGCATCCATCTGAGTGGCCTTTGCTTGCCAATCCCTGCCAAACAGGTTTTCACCTGTACAAGGAAGATTTCCCAACTCATCTTGGACCCATAGTTCCAAATCAGAGGCTTGTAACCAAGCAATTCTGCGTGCACCTATGGCAATAGCCGTGGCTCTGCTTACACACTCAAAAGAGTCAAAGGCTGCACGGTTGGAGAATTTGGAAACATCTTGGGCATGTTTGAGCCAAGTGAGAAATTCCTGCCTTTTATCTTCTGAAATAAAAGGAGCTAAAGTCTGCAGATGATCTGTGACTTCTTTTAGAAACATCCCCATATAGAGACTATAGGAGTTGATTCTGGCAGCAAGCATATTGGCCTGGAAAATCCTTTGGCCAAAAGCATCTAGAGTCCTACATTCACGTCCTGGAGGGTTAGATGAGTGTCTCTTTGCACTCTTTATTTTCTTCATAGCAGACTCAACCACAATAGAGTGCTGAGGAAGCTGAGTCTTATGAAAACCAGGACAGGGAGGGACACGGTACATAGTGTCTGAACTACGAGAATGAGGAGAGGTGATGAGAGGAGTCTCCCACATGCCCAACATGAGATCATAAAGAATCTAATGAATAGGTAAGGTAGCTGCTTCCTTAGGAGCCTTAGGATATTGCAAAATATCTAATTGCTTGGCTCTAGGCTCTGACTCAGAGGCCACTGTGATGGAGAGGCCTCTAGCCACTTCCCTAATGAAGTCTTGAAAAGACAAGTCCTCTGGAGGAAACATTCTTCGTTTTGGAGAAGCAGACTCCTGATGAAGAAGTACCGGTGCATCGACAGAAGCCTCCGACTCATCAGAGTCTTCGGAGGAATCGAAGTATCGCCTGTCTGGATGCTCCTGTAAAGCCCGATACGCGTACCGAGTGGGATCGACATCGGGAGTAAACGGTACCGGTTCGGTACCAATGGGCATCATAGGACAGGGTACCGTTGCAGTCGACACCGAAGCCGATGTCGATGCAATCGGTACCGGCACCGGGAACGGTGCCGGTGCCGGGGTCGGTACCGGCAACGGAGATTGTTGCGGTACCGGGAGGCGTCGAAGCCTGCATAAATGCCGTAAGGGTGCGCTGCATGGACAGAATTTTCTGATCCATCGACGCCACCAACGTCTGGATGTCAGTACCAGTGGAGGCCACTGGTACCCCAGAACATGTCAACAGGTGATCGGTCGAGGCCGAGCAATCGATGTTAACCTGTGACCCCATAGACAATGCTTTGGAAGACGGAACTTCCCGCCGGGGTAATTTTGCCGGAGCGGAATCCTCGAGGACAAGCCCGGAGGCATCTCGATGCTTAGAGGGAGATTTGCCCTTCGAGGACCGGCTCGATTTATGTTTGGTTACCTGAGATCCATGGGAGGAAGAATAAGCCCTGGAAGACGTTGATGCCACCGAGGCTGCATCAGAGGGAAACAGGGTACTGAGCTTGGCTGCTCGTTTCTGCCGACCTCTTTTAGACATCATGGTGCAGGACACACAATCCGTGATGGAATGGTCAGGACCCAAACATTTCAGACACCAATCATGGGTGTCGGTGACAGAAATAGTACCGCCACATTTTGTGCACTTTTTGAACCCGGAAGCGGGCTTCTCCATGAGGAGAAAATATTTAGGCCTAAGGCCCAAACTGAAAATGCACAGCTGAATAAAGAAAAGTTTTTTGTTTGTTTTTTTTAAAGAAGAAAGAAAAGAAAAGACCGGCGCTACCGGTCTGACGTCGAAGGCAGACGCGACACAGAAAAATAAAGAAAAAAAAAATAAAGAACTTCTTCTGCGGTGACAGGAACACGACCTGCTGGCTCTGCGGAAAAGAAGAACTGGAGAGAGGCGGTTGGGAAAGGCGGGAAGGCAGCGCGCAGGCACTGTGGGATGCTCCCAAAAGCTTTCTTACTGGACGCTGGGGAGCGTTCCTGCGCAGGCTCCGTCGTTACCGACGATACCCATATGTGAAGACTCATTCCTGCTTGTTCCTGGAGATTTCTCTTATCCAGGGAGATAGACCGCCTTGAGAAGTATGCCATGATTGACTGCCCAGGAGCACAGGTCCTGTGCTTCCTGACAGAGAGATCGGGACCCTGTGCCACCCTGCTTGTTCTCATAGAACATGGCAACTTGATTGTCCATCTGCACTAAGACGGACTGGCGAGAGAGGACATGAGAGAACGTCCGGAGGGCCAGGTGGATTGCTCTGAGCTCTAGGAAATTGATCTGCTGTGCGGACTCCCAAGGGGACCTGAGGCCCTGGGTGCATGCTCCTTGGCAATGTGCACCCCAACCCTTGGAGAGGAGCATCGGTTGTCAGCACTTGAGAATGTTGAGGTGCTTGAAAAGGCACCCCTTTTAGCATATTTGGAAGATGAAGCCACCACTGTAGAGAAGAAGCTAGTAGCTTGGACACCCTCACTTTGTCCGTCAGGTTTCCCCTGGCCTGCAGCCACTGAGTTCTGAGGCCCCACTGAGCTGGCCGCATGTGTAGACGGGCATTTGGAGTTACATTGACCGTGGATGCCATGTGGCCTAAGAGCCTCAGGAGTTGTCTGGCGGAGACAAGAGAATTGCTGTGGAATTGGCTGGCCAAGTCCATCAGCCTGTGGGCCCTGTCCACTGGAAAAAAAGCCTTTGCCTGAAGGGTGTCCAGTCTTGCTCCTATGAACTCCATGTTCTGTGAGGGGTGCAAAGCGGACTTTGCGAAGTTTATGACAAACCCCAGATGCTGGAGAAGAGCGACAGTGCGGAGGGTGGCTTGATTGGTCTCCTGTGGAGACTGACCCCTGATGAGCCAGTCGTCCAGGTATGGGAAGACAAAGAGTCCTTGAACCCTGAGATAGGCCGCCACCACCGACAGGCATTTGGTGAAAACCCTGGGGGTGGAAGTTAGGTCAAAAGGGAGTACCCTGTACTGGTAATGGTTTCCTCCCACTACTAATCGGAGATATTGTCTGTGGTCTGGATGAATAAGGATGTGAGTATAAGCATCCTTTAGGTCTAAGGAGCATAGCCAATCTCCCTGCTGGAGGTAGGGCAACAGGATTCCAAGGGTACACATCTTGAACTTCTCCCTCTCCAGGAACTTGTTGAGATTCCGCAAGTCTAGGATAGGCCTGAGGCCTCCTGTTCTTTTTGGTACTAGAAAGTACCTGGAATAGAAGCCTTGACCTCTCAGGTGGTGAAGCACCGGTTCCACCGCCTCTTCCTTCAGAAGACTTGCTAACTCCTGCAGGAGTAAGTCCCTGTGCAGAGGGAGTCTGGGAGGCTCCCCTGGAAAGTAGGAGGGAGGTACCTGGTGGAAGTGGAGGAGATAGCCCCTCTGGACTATGCTTGGCACCCAGGTATCCCTTGTTACGGCTGACCACCTGTGGGCATACAGGGTCAGCCGGCCTCCTGTGCTGGGAGGGGCCAGCTAAGGAGGAGAGGCTATGCCATTGGAGTCAAAACCCCGCTCTCTGCTGTGCAGGAGCCGGAGCTGGTGGCTTGGGGGTTTTCTGCCTACGGGGCCCATGTCCCTGCCCTTTGGCCTGCTGACCCTGCTGGGGAGCTGTGGAGGCCTGAAAATGAGGGTATGATTTGTAGGCAGATGACTTCCTCGGGTAAAAGGGCTTTTTTCCCAAGCCCTTCTTTTTCTGAGAAGGGGCAGAGGTTTTCCTGGACAGCCTTATCCGGGTGAGAATCTCGGACTCGAGTTCCGCAGTCTTTTCAGCCATGGGCTTGCCAAAGAGGTCTTCACCTTGGCAGGGGACATCGACCAACTTGTCCTGCACCCATGGCTCGAGGTCTGATGACTGTAGCCAGGCCTGACGGCGTTCACTGATGCCGGCTGTGGCTACATGGGCCGAAGCCATCATAGGCTGCTCGAGAGATAAACTTCGAGCACTCTCGGATCCCCGATGACAGGGCCTTGAACCTCTGCAAAGGTTCCTCGGAGAGACCAGTAGAGAACCCGGCAATCTCCTTTGCCAGGTCTCGAAGGTATATGCCCATGTACAGCTAGTAGGTCTGGACACGGCAAGCAAGCATAGAGCCCTGGAAGCACTTTCTACTGAGGGCATCCAGGTTCTGGGCCTCCCGGCCAGGAGGCACCAAGGAGTGCATCTTCTGACTCTTCAGACGATGCATGGCCGATTCCACAACCATGGAGTGGTGCGGTAGCTGTGCCTTTTGAACCTGGGGCTCTTGCAGACTCGATAGATGTAATCGACCCGCTTGCTCAGAACTGGCGTGGAGGCCGGCGCCTCCCACATGTGGAAGAGCAACCGTTCCAGCATCGGAGGAACCGGTACAGTAAAGGCCTCCTTGGGAGGAGAGTCATTCTGCAGGGCCTTGAACTCCTCGGCTCGAGGCTCCTCCTCGGGATCCGCGGGGAAGGCCAAGGCCTTGGCCATGTCCCGCACGAAATCCGAGAAGCGGGTGTCCTCCAGGGGGGGACCGTCTCCGAGGTTCGGAATCGAGTGAATCCGAAGGGACACACGGGGTCCGAAAGGTGTCCAGGGACTCCTCATCCTCCGTTTCCCAGCCTGACTCCTCAGAGGAGGAATCGAGCGGCTCCAGTCAGGCAGGCACCGATGCCATCCGCACCGATGCCATCCACCCCGATGCCGAGGGTACCGGCGTCGATGACTTCGGTCCCGAACGGGAGTCCGAGGGAGACCTTGGCCGAGGATTGACTCGAGAGCGCATGGACTCGAGGATCGGCTCGGCCTCCGGGGTCGACTTGGACATCGAGGTCCCGGTGGTCGGGGCAGATGCACCAGTGAGACCGGCGATCAGTGGCCGCTGCTGTTCCATGAAGGCAGTCAAGCTGCTCTCTAAGGCCGTTAACCTGAGTCCGAGCTCAGGAGACTCAGCAGCCCCCAACTCGGGCCCCGATGGCGTCGGGCCAGACGTCGGCTCCCCCGGGAGGAGAGTCCACGAGGACTACAGCACTCACGTAACTCGGGGACTCCGGCTCCACACGAGGTTGTTTTGCAGGCCTCTCCAACTCCGAAGACCCAGGACGGAGGTCGGGGCTATGAGACCTGGCCCTCGAGGAGCCAAGTGTGTCCATCGACGCCGTCCTCGCGGGTTTCTTCTTCCTTTGATGCTCCTGCGAGTGAGACCCCCTCTCAGAGGATCCCTGGCGATGCTCGGGATCGGAATCCCGAGACATCGAGGCCTCTGACGAAGTCCGGGCCTGGCCGGACGCGGAGTCAGAGAAGATTCTTTCCTTCTGGTGCTGCCGACTCCTCAATGCCTTCGAGGACATTTTCCCACACGGACCACAGATCATCGGATCATGATCAGGTCCGAGGCAGCGGAGGCAGCAGTCATGTGTGTCGGTGAGAGACATTAGTTTCTTATACCGATCACACTTTTTAAACCCGCTGGCAGCCATCGGGGAAAAAGGGCCCCTGCGAGGTCAAAAGACAGGGCTGCCAGTGAAAAATAGAAAAATGGCGCGAACGCTAGTCACGAAGGACAAAAAACAAAAAAAGAAGTCCAGGCTCGATACTGGTGTACCGGCCCGAGGCGGGAAGGGGAAACCGGCGTCGAACCAAGAAAAAACACGAAAAAATCAATTTTTTTCACAGGTGAACATGAACCACGTCCGTCGGGCTCCGCGGAAAAAAGAAGATTGAGCAAGATGGCACCCTTGGGCGGGAAGGGGACCGCGCATGCGTGCTGTCAGTCCCAAAGGCTTTCTGTGAAAGGTGGGGAAATGCTCCTCATGGGGGCTCCGTCGGCGCCGACGTCACCCATATGTGAGGACTGAATTCCTGCTTGGTCCTGGAGAAAATCTACATCCTCCTCATATCACACCAAATAACAAGCGCCCTCTCACTCCTCCAAGCCACACACACTAATCCCATCCAAATTATACACCCCTGAAATAGAAACAACCTCCACCCGTCACCATTTGCAGCAACACATACATATGCCACTAGACAAAACAGGCACCGCTCCAGACTGGTACATATTCATACCCCACAATTGAATCACACTGCACACCCCACCCACACACCAGCCCCACTAAAATGCATCCTCATCAATGCACGCTCGATAAGAAATAAAATACCAGTAATTACAGACCTGGCCCACGAAGAGAAGCCCGACATCCTCTGTGTCACAGAGACCTGGAAAGGCGGTATATAAGAAATGTTAAATAAAATAAACAAATAAATGCCCTACTAAACCTACTGCAAATAAGGAGATATGACCTATTTAACTGCTCAAGAGAATCTAAGAAGGGAGGTGGAGTTCTTATCAGAACTCAAAGCCACCCCCTTCCCATCTACCAGCCTAGATGGGATAGATATACTCAAAATTGAAAACAAGAACTTCTCACTCTGCCTCATTTATAGGGCCCCATCACCAGACCATAACATCCTAACTCCAATCAGAGTTAGCATGCACGGCCTCCCGCATATCATCCTGGGAGATCTCAACCTCCCATCACTGCACCCCTCACACACCACATCCTTCCTTGATGCAATGGCCAACCTGGGATACCATCAGATCATAAACCAACCCAACCACATGAAAGGAAACTCCCTCGATCTTGTCTTCCTCCCTGCCCTAATTGCAAACCACCCTAGAGCCACAGCTCCCTCTATCCTAGAAGCCCCATGGTCAGACCACCACCAAGTAACCCTCCAGATCCCACTGGATACCCCCATGAACAGCACACCAACTGAAGCACCCCTAACAAAGTGGTTCACCCACTTTAACAAAGAAGCATTCATAGAAAGCACATTACCTCATCTTATAATGGACTCCTCCATCCCAAACACATCTCTTGATACCTGGAATATGGTCATACAAACAGCAGCAGCCCCCCCCCTAGCAAATCCACAAAAAGCCCATACAAAAAAATCTGAAAAATGGTATACCCCTGAGCTCACTAAATTAAAAAAACAACAACTGAGAAACCTAGAAAAGAGATGGAAATCGACCAAGACACAAGAAAGCAAACAACTATACCTCACCTTGCTCAACGCATACAAAAATGAGATAAACTGAGCTAAAAGAGACTACCACACGAGGATCTTAAACCAGGCAATCAACAGACTAGGAGAGTTTTTTGCCATTGTGAGATCCCTGACCAAAACCAAGCAAAATTAATTAGACACCTCCGACATAAAACCCCAAACACTTGCTGACTACTTTGCAACCAAGCTAAAAAACAAAAATCCAACTAGCACCCCCTCCACTCCCGAACCACCAATAAACCTCAAAACATGGAATAACGTCCACCAGATAGACCAGAAACACTTAACAAACACGATAACAAACATTAACACAACCACATCCCCCTGGACACATGTCCTGTCCCTTGGATTAAGCATGCAAAAGTAGAGTTAGCCCCATACCTCCTCCACATAGTAAATCAATCCTTACTACAAGATAACATGCCCACAGAACTAAAGATATCCTCCATACGCCCAATACTAAAGAACAGAACGCTCAACAGGAGCGAACCCAGCTCATACAGATCAATAGCGAGCATTCCCTTTGTTGTTAAAATCATTGAAAAAAATCATCCAAATACAACTCCAGGATCATGTAGACAGCAACATCCCTCTAGACAACCAACAATTTGGTTTTCAACCTTTTCATGGAGTCGAAACCCTATTGATATCCTTGTTTGACCACCTCATCCGAGGCTTACATAACCCCAAATGTATTTTATTATTAGTTTTCATAGACATTGCCTCAGCATTCGATAACATCAATCACAATACACTCATAACCAGACTAACACAAATTGGAATAGGAGGAACAGTCCTACAATGGTTCAAATTCTATATCTCGAACCACAGACTACGCATACAGCTAGGAAACGAGCCCCCAGTTACCTTCACACAAGACCAAGCTACCCCCAAGGGTCTGCCCTATCAGCCTTATTATTTAACCTTTATCTACAACCTATCACCAATATATTAAAAAAATTCACCATAAAGTACTATATCTATACATATGACATCATGTTGTCCTTCCACTTAGATACGAATAATCCCACCTTTAAAAACCTATCCGACTGCATTAGGGAAATCGAATCACGGCTCAACTCTAACAACCTCAACATCAATTTAAAAAAAAATGGAAGCCATGTTCTTGTTGTTAAGTGCCGTCGAGTCGGAGTCAACTCATGGCGACCCTCTGGATAGTTATCCTAAATTGTGTTCGGTCTTCAGACAGGCGGCTCATTGCTGACAGACTGGTACCCGTAGCTGCTGTTATTGTATCAATCCATCTCATTGCTGGCCTTCCTCATAAGAACATAACATAAGAACATAAGATATGCCATACTGGGTCAGACCAAGGTCCATCAAGCCCAGTATTCTGTTTCCAACAGTGGCCAATCTAGGTCATACGTACCTAGCAGTTTCCCCAAGGGACACAGGTTCCACAATGCTTGTATTGGTTCAAGCATTGATATCCTGGGTCCCTTCTTAATAATGGTTTATGGACCTTTCCTCCAGGAACTTGTCCAAACCTTTTTTAAACCCAGCTACACTAACAGCCTTTACTACATCCTCCGGTAACAAATTCCAGAGTTTGATTACACGTTGAGTGAAAAAATATTTTCTTTTATTAGTCTTAAATAGTTTACCCTGTAGCTTCATTGCATGTCCCCTAGTCTTTCTATATTCTGATAAGGTAAACAATCGATCTACGTTTACCCGTTCCACTCCGTTCATTAATTTATAGACTTCTATCATATCTCCCCTCAGCCGTCTCTTTTCCAGGTTAAAGAGCCCCAACCTTTTTAGCCTTTCTTCATAGGAGTAGCCTTCCATCCCCTTTACCATTTTGGTGGCTCTTCTCTGAACCTTTTCTAAAATTGCTATATCCTTTTTAAGATATGGCGACCAGAATTGCACACAATATTCAAGGTGCGGTCTCACCATGGAACGATATAGAGGCATTATAATATCTTTTGTTTTATTTTCCATTCCTTTCCTTATCATACCTAGCATTCTATTTGCTCTCTTGGCCGCCGCTGCACACTGGGCCGAGGGTTTTAACATGGTATCCACAAGGACGCCTAAATCTTTTTCTTGGGTGGTGGTTCCTAATGTGGAACCTTGCATCGTGTAACCATAGTTTGGGTTGTTCTTCCCTAGGTGCATAACCTTGCACTTCTCCACATTAAATTTCATCTGCCATTTTGATGCCCAGTCTTCCAATTTATCAAGATCCTCTTGCAATTTTCCACAATCCTCCTGGGTTTTAACAACTTTAAATAGTTTTGTGTCATCAGCAAATTTGATAACCTCACTCGTTATTCCACTTTCCAGGTCATTTATGAATATGTCAAAAAGCAGCGGACCCAGCACAGATCCCTGGGGTACACCACTATTCACCTTTCTCCATTGGGAAAATTGGCCATTTAGCCCTACCCTCTGCTTTCTATCTTTTAACCAGTTCCTGATCCACAGTAGTACACTGCCTCCTATCCCATGACTCTTTAGTTTTGCCAAAAGTCTCTCATGAGGGACCTTGTCAAAGGCTTTCTGAAAGTCCAGATACACAATATCAACCGATTCACCTTTGTCCACCTGTTTATTCACTCCTTCAAAAAAAACATAACAGATTAGTAAGACAAGATCTTCCTTGTCTAAAGCCATGTTGGCTGTCTCCCATTAGGTCATGACTATCTATATGCTGAGTAATTTTATTCTTTATGATGGTTTCTACCATTTTTCCCGGTACTGATGTCAGGCTCACCGGTCTGTAGTTTCCCGGATCACCCCTCGAACCCTTTTTAAAAATTGGTGTTACATTGGCGATCCTCCAATCCTCAGGTATTAGAGATGATTTTAATGATAGTTCACAGATTACTGATAGCAGGTCTGCAATCTCAAATTTCAGTTCTTTCAACACCCTTGGATGTATACCATCCGGCCCAGGTGATTTGCTACTCTTCAGTTTATCTAATAGTTGTAGGACATCTTCCCGATGTATCGATATTTCCTTCAATTCTTCCACACCTTTAAATACCACTTCAGTCGTGGGTAACATCCCTACATCTTCCTCAGTAAAGACCGAAGCAAAGAATTCATTCAGTCTCTCCGCTATCGCCTTGTCGCCTCTTAGTGCTCCTTTAACCCCTTTATCATCTAATGGACCAACTGACTCTCTCACGGGTTTTTTGCTACGAATGTACTTGAAAAGGTCTTTATTTCGCGTTTTTGCTTCCCCAGCAAGCTTCTTCTCAAATTCTCTCTTTGCCTGCCTTATCAATGCCTTGCATTTGACTTGCCAGTGCTTGTGCTGTTTCCAGGTTTCATCATCACCTCTTTTGCGTTGACCTTCTATCTTGCCAAGCATGATGTCTTTCTCTAATGATCTCTCTCTTCGCATGATGTGTCCAAAGTATGAAAGTCGAAGTCTTGTCATCTGAGCTTCTAAAGAAAGCTTAGGTTTGATCTCCTCTAGTACCGACTGGTTTGTTCTTCGGGCATTCCATGGTATACACAGTATTCGCCGCCAGCACCATAATTCAAAGGCATCAATTTTCTTCCTGTCTATCTTTTTCACTGTCCAGCTTTCACATCCATATCATGTTATTGAAAATACCATGGCTTGAACAAGTCAAATCTTTGTATGGAGAAAGACATCTCTGCTCTTGAGAATCTTATCTAGGTCTTTCATAGCCATTCTGCCAAGAGCAATGCATCATCTGATTTCTTGACTGCTTGTTGCTTCTTTATTGATAGTTGATCCAAGTAGGTTAAAGTTGTTCACGATTTCAATTTCTTCTCCTTCAACGCTGAACCTGCTGATTATGCCAGTTGTCATGATCTTTGTCTTCTTTACATTAAGGTGCAGGCCCATTTTGAGACTATGTTCTTTGATTGTGAGAAGCAAATGTTTCAGATCATCTTCACTTTCAGCCAGTAATGTGTTATCATCAGCATAGCAAAGGCTCTTGATGAGTCTTCCACCAATCTTCACACCTCTGTTTTCATACAATCCTGCTTCTCTGTTGATTTGTTCTGCATATAAATTAAACAGGTAGGGGGAAAGTATGCAGCCTTGTCTTACACCTTTGCTTATTTTAAACCATTCTGTTTCTCCTTGTTCCTTTCGAACTGTTGCTTCTTGATCAATGTACAGATTGTGCAAGAGTACAATCAGGTGTTCTGGTATACCCACGCTTCTTAATATGGTCCAGAGTTTTTCATGGTTTACACAGTCAAAAGCTTTGCTATAGTCGATAAAGCACAAATAGATATTCTTTTGGTATTCTTTAGTCTTTTCAAAGATCCATCTCACATCCGCAATGATGTCTCTCGTTCCTCACCCTTTCCTGAACCCTGCTTGCACTTCAGGTAGTTCTTGTTCCAGGTATGGTTGTAGTCTCTTTTGAATAATCTTCAGAAGTATCTTGCTGGCATGTGGGATCAGAGCGATGGTGCGATAATTTCCACAGTCAGTTGGATCACCTTTCTTTAGTATTGGTATAAACACAGATCTTTTCTAGTCAGTTGGCCATGATGTTGTCTTCCATATTTCTTGGCAGAGCCTTGTAAGTACGGTAACAGCTGCATCAGATTGCTGTAATAGTTCTATGGGAATGCTATCAATGCCTGGTGCTTTGTTCTTTGATAAGGCTTTCAATGCTGCTTCAACTTCTTCTTTCATCACCAATGGTTCCCGATCATAAGGTACAGGTTATAATGGCTGTTGGTCCACTTGATCTTTATCATATAAAAACTTTGTATATTCCTTCCATCTTTTCTTGATCTTCTCAGCATCATTCAACATAGAACCTTAAGCATCCTGTAACATTCCAATTCGAGGCTGGAACTTTTTCTTTAACTCTCGTAACTTTAGAAAAGCTGATCTTGTTCTTCCTCTATTAGTTTCTACTTCTATTTCCTTGCATGCATCATTGTAGTACTTTTCCTTGTCCTGTCTTGCTGCACGTTGGAAATCTCTGTTGAGTTCTGTGATTGTCTTTCTTTCTCCTCTGGCATTAGCTTCTCTGCGTTTCTGGGCAATTTTCAGAGTTTCTTCCGTCATCCATTTGGGCCTTTTTTTCTTTTTCACCTTTTGTAGAGACTTCTCACTTTCTTCCAACACAATCTTCTTGATGTTCCAACACAACCTTCATTCCATAACTCTTCTGGAGCTCTGTTATTTGTATCTAAAGCAGCAAATCGATTTTGCAGGCAGTCTTTAAATTCCAGTGGTATATTCACAAGGTCATATTTTGCTGCATTCCTGAGTGGTTTGCTCTTTTTCAACTTTAGCTTGAGTTTGCATACTAGTAGTTGATGATCTGTACCACAGTCAGCTCCAGGTTTTGTCTTTGTTGATATTATAGAGCTTTTCCATCGTTGACTTCCACAGATGTAATCAATTTGATTTTTATACAATCCATTGGGTGAAGTCCATGTGTACAGTCGCCGCTTGTGTTGCTGGAAGAAGGTGTTTGAGATGAATAGATCGTTGATCTTGCAGAATTCTATCAGTCTTTCTCCAGCTTCCTTTCTGTTGCCACGTCCATATTTTCCAACTACTTTGTCTTCTTCTTTGTTTCCAACTTTTGCGTTCCAGTCACCCATGACTATCAGGATATCCTGTTTGCATGTTCTGTCAATTTCAGCTTGTACTTGTCAATTTCATTCTCTTCTGCAGCTGTTGTTGGGGCATATACTTGAATTATAGTTGTGTTGATAGGCATTCCTCGTAGACGAATAGAGATTAAGCGTTCGCTGAATGCATTGTATTTCATTACAGTTCTTGCAAGTTTCTTCTTTATTATAAATGCAACACCATTTCTTCTTTGTCTTTCATTTCCAGCATAGATAGACCATGTGATCATCTGATGCAAAGTGCTCGATGTCAGTCCATTTCAGTTCGCTGACACCCAACAGATCAAGTTGTACACGTTCCATTTCATTCTTGACCACCTCCAACTTCCCTTGGTTCATGCTTCGTACGTTCCATGTTCCAATGTGTAAGACATCTTTACAGCTTCTGACTCTCATTTCATGCGCAGCTACATCAGCAGTCAGACGTCCCGAGGGCTTTGATACAACCACATCATAAATGCTGGCTTTACTCTGAAAAGTCTTCAGCTCTTCCCCAGTAGCCAGTTGAGTGCCTTCCGACCTGGGGGTCTCATCTTTCAGCACTATAGCACAATTTGTTTTGTTGTAACTATCCATTGGGTTTTCATGGCAAGATACAGAAGTAGATTGCCGGGCCTTTCTTCCGCGCAGTTTAAGTTTGGTGTTGTTGCCGTTGTCACAGAAATGTGATCCTCCGCCGTCAACACTATCCCATTCTGCTGCTGCCCAGATGGGTGGTTTATCTTGGTCTGGCACCTCAGCTGAGACCTGTCCATCTTGGGAGATCCTGCCAGTAGTTAAACTACCGATAGTTTAGCTCTCAGCATCACTGATGCACACAAGCCCTCACAGCACGACAAGCTGCAAACCAAGTGAGGGGGAAGCCATGTACATCAGAAAAAAAAAAAGCCATGTACATCACAAAAAAAACAAACCACACCCTTCCTCAAAACATCACCCTGAGTTTCGCTGCCCTCCCAATCAAGAATGAGGTCAAATACCTTGGCATAACCCTCGACCAAACACTCAGCATGCTCCTCCATTTGAAACAAACAGCGAAAATCGTGTTCTACAAGTTAAAGACAATCCAGCACATACGGCCATTCCTAGAAGCAAACAACTATAGATCAGTAATCCAAGCAATTGGCACACCCTGTTACAGGGTCTACCTGCCAAAAGCCTACACATCCTCCAAAGAGCACAAAACATCATGGCAAGAATCATCTGCAAAGCCCCACTGTCTGACCACATCACACCCATCCTATATGACCTCCATTGGCTTCCAATAATGAGTCAAATAAAGTTCAAAATACTCATGACAACTTTCAAACTACTCAACAATATAGCTCCATCCACACTCTCAACACTCATCCAAACCCCCCTCCCCCCCGACACAAGAACCAGAAGAGAAAATGCACTGTATTCCCTTGAAATCCCTAACACATTACGGAAAACGAAGCATACAACAAGCTCTAGGGCATTCACATTCACTGCCCCCACCCTCTGGAACTCCCTACCACTATCAATCCGCTCAATTAAGGATCTCCAGTTGTTTAAAAAAATCATTCAAAACATACCTCTTCACCACACACTATGGAACACAAAATGCAACACAAAACACCACCACGAACTCACAGGCACACTAACCACATACCCCAGCCCACATTCCAGGCAACATTTGCCTATGAACAGCATGTACATAGTTATAAATATGTTAAGTTTGCAAAGTGTTTGCAAGTTACCATGTAAATAGTTCTAAAAAAACTGTTCTATGTAACATGTTTGTTTTATGTAAACTGCCCCTGATCTCTGGAAGGGGCAGTATAGAAAAATGTAACAAATAAATAAATAAATTTTAGTGATTAACATACATAATGGCCATTTATGCACATGCTTTAGCCAACCCTATTTTGTAAATATCCTCATCAGACCAATGGTGTGTACTCTCACCATGGCTGTACACATGGGTGGAGTTTGGGCACAGTATGGGTTCGGTGTACACCTACAATCTATAAAATATTATAATTTATGCACATTCTTTACAAATCTAGGCACTGGCATTTACACCACCTCTAAGGCTGGTGTAAGTGATAGTGCCTTAAATTAACATGCTTTTCCAACCACTTACACTAGTATTTTATAACGAAAACTAAGCCCTATGGCCACTGTTCCCTCTAAGCTGTGCGCGTGTGCGCGCGCACACACCTCGCCGAGCGAGCGCACATAATTTACAACAGAGCGCACAAAAATTACAGCTCTGATTCTGATAGAAAACAACACAGACGTCTTAAAATTTAAAAGTTATGATTGTAATTTCTATAAATTTCCCACTTCATTTAGTAATCTATTTTCATTTAATTTGATTAAAATCAATGTGGTGTACATACTGTATTCTGATGTGTAGTCAAATTTTAAGTATATAACTCTGAATGTCGTTATGTGGCGCACAAAAATTTAACCTTCCTTCAAAAGCTGCACACAGCTGGTATTTTATGCGCACACAGCCTACAGAAAATTAGAGGGAACATTGCCTATGGCCTGGATTGGGGAGCGAGACAAGCATGTCCTCTCTTTCCTCTGCTCTTTACTTTGGCAATCAGACTACTTTGGCGATTGGTATTATGGAAGGGGACATCAGCATAAGATAAAGAGTAGTTACTCACCTGTAACAGGTGTTCTCCAGGAGCAGCAGGAATCAGTCCTCACATATGGGTGACGTCGGCGCCGACGGAGCCCTCGTGCGGAGCATTTCCCCAGCTTTCAAAGAAAGCCTTTGGGAATTGCAGCGCGCATGCGCGGTCCCCTTCCCGCCCAAGGGTGCCATCTTGCTCAGTCTGATGACATAGCTAAAAGACAACGAAAAATTAGCAAAATAAATCATATGACTGCAACTCCAAGGGGAGGAGGGAGGGTTGTGAGGACTGATTCCTGCTGCTCCTGGAGAACACCTGTTACAGATGAGTAACTACTCTTTCTCCAGGACCAAGCAGGAAGTCAGTCCTCACATATGGGACTCCCCAGCTTAAGGCTACCGGAGACCTCAAGCCGAAAAAATGAGCTCCCTCTAGCTCGGCAGTACATAAGGAAGGAATCTTCTCTGAGAACGCCCCCGACCGGTAGCCCAACACCAGGGCCGGAGGGTAGGAGTTGCCTAAACCCCAAAGAGATTATGGAGTACTGCCTGTCTGAAAGCACTGTCCCTGCGGGACTCCCTCTCAAGGCAGTAATGGGCCGCAAAAGTCTGGCTTGAAGACCAAGTAGCGGCCCGGCAGTTGTCTGCCAACGGAACAGAGCGGAGATGAGCCACTGATGCAGCCTTCGCCCCGACCCTTCAACGAGAGGCCGGCTGCCCCATAAGCCCAGGCGATACAGTCAGCGACCCAGATGGACAAAGTACGCTTGGAGACAGGTAACCCAACTTATTGGGGTCAAAAGAAACGAAGAGCTGAACAGCCCTCCGATGCTCCCGCGTACGGTCAAGGTAGAAGGATAACGCCCTCCTACAGTCCAGGGTATGCAGGACCATCTCAGCCCGGTTGGCATGCGGCCTGGAAAGAAGGTCGGAAGAACCACCTCCTGATTGAGGTGAAAAGGGGAGACAACTTTAGGGAGAAACTTCGGGCGAGTCTGTAAGACTACCCTATTCCTGCAGAACCTAGTGTAAGGAGGATCAGACACTAGCGCCTGAAGTTCACTCACTCGCCTAGCAGAGGTAAGAGCTACCAGAAACAAGGTTTTCCAGGAGAGAAAACGGAGAGGGCAGGTAGCCATAGGTTCAAAGGGCGGACAAGTAATCTGCTGTAAGACCACATTCAGATCCCATTCAGGGGATGGTGGACGCAAAGGAGGCTTAAGCAGAAGGAGGCCTCTGAGAAAACGAGCCACCAAAGGGTGGTTGGAAAGAGGCCGTCCGTCCACTGGCGAGTGGTGCGCTGAGAGAGCACTGAGGTGAACCCGGACAGAGTTGGACTTAAGGCCTAGATTGGAGAGGTAAAGCAAATATTGCAAGACTACCGCTACCAAGCACGAGAAGGGATTCTCGCTGTGCTGAGCACACCATGCGGAGAATCTACGCCACTTAAGAGCGTAGGATTTCCTGGTGGATTGCCGCCTAGAGGCTAAGACTACATCTTCCACCTCACGGGGCAGTAGTAGGGGAGCCAGGACTACCCTTTCAGCAGCCAGGCCATCAGATGAAGGGACTGGAGGTTGGGGTGCAAGAGAGACCCCTGATCCTGAGACAGGAGATCGTGCTGAAACCCCAGAGGAAGAGGGGTGGCCACCGCCAGTTGCAGCAGAAGTGGGAACCACGGTTGCCTCGGCCACCTGGGGGCTATCAGGATCATTGAGGCCCCGTCCTGGAGGACTTTGAACAGTGTTCGGGACACTAGTGGCGTGGGAGGAAATGCATACAGCAGGCCTGTGGACCACGAGATCAGAAACGCATCCGCTGCTACTCTGAGAGGATGCGGTTGTCTGGAGCAGAATCTCGGGAGTTGCCGGTTCAGAGGACTGGCAAAAGATCCATGGTGGGGAGGCCCCACCTGAGAAAGATCTGCTGAACTACCAACGGGTTCAATCTCCACTCGTGTGGTTGCAGGATCCTGCTCAGTCTGTCCGCCAGGTAATTTTCTTGACCTGGGAGGTAGACAGCCTTGAGGAGGATTCCGTGATTGACGGCCCAAGAGCACAGCTGTTGTGCCTCCTGACATAGAAGGAAGGAGCCTGTGCCTCCTTGTTTGTTCACGTAGAACATGGCAACTTGATTGTCCGTCTGGACTAGTACAGACTGGTGAGAGACGAGATGGGAGAAGGCTCTCAGAGCTAGGCGTATCGCCCGTAGCTCCAGGAGGTTTATCTGTTGACCAGCCTCCCAGGGGGTCCAGAGACCCTGAGTACAAGTCCCTTGGCAATGTGCTCCCCAACCTAGAAGAGAAGCATCTGTCGTCAGCACTTGAGAATGAGGAGGGGATTGAAAAACCACTCCGAGTACCAGATTCAGAAGATGAAGCCACCATTGCAGAGAGGAGACCAGCAGCTCGGATATTCTTACGGAGTCCGCTAGGCTCCCTGTGGCCTGATGCCACTGAGTGCGAAGACTCCACTGAGCAGGCCGCATGTGCAGGCGGGCATTGGGGGTGACATGAACCGTGGAAGCCATATGGCCGAGTAGTCTCAGGAATTGCCTGGCAGAGACCAGGGAATTGCTGTGAAACTGCCTGGTCAGATCCATCAGCCTGTGGCCCCTGTCCATTGGCAGAAAAGCCTTCGCTTGAAGGGTGTCCAGCCTTGCTCCTATGAATTCTAAGTTCTGGGACGGGAGCAAAGTGGACTTTTCGAAGTTTATGACAAACCCCAAGTGCTGAAGCAGAGCCACAGTGCGAAGGGTGGCTTGATTGGCCTCCTGGGAAGACTGGCCCCTTATGAGCCAGTCGTTCAGGTACGGAAACACAAAAAGACCTTGAAGCCTTAGGTAGGCCGCCACTACTGCCAGGCACTTGGTGAACACCCTGGGAGCGGAGGTCAGGCCAAAGGGTAGTACTCTGTACTGATAGTGGTTTCCTCCCACAACAAATCTGAGATATTGTCTGTGGTCTGGATGAATAAGGATGTGAGTATAAGCATCCTTTAGATCCAAGGAGCATAGCCAATCTCCCTGCTGGAGGTAGGGCAGCAGGATTCCAAGGGTAAGCATCTTGAACTTTTCCCTCTCCAGGAACTTGTTGAGGTTGCGTAAGTCTAGGATGGCTCTGAGGCCTACTGTTCTTTTTGGTACCAGAAAGTACCTGGAATAAAAGCCGTGACCTCTCAGGTGGTGGGGCACCGGTTCCACAGCCTGTTCTTTTAGTAGACTTGCCAACTCCTGAAGGAGTAGGTCCCTGTGCAGAGGAAGTCTCGGAGGCTCCCCTGGAAAATAGGAGGGAGGCACCTGGTGAAAATGGAGAAGATAGCCCTTTTGGACTATATGAAGTACCCAGGTATCTGATGTGATGGCTGACCACCTGTGGGCAAAGTGGGTCAGCCGGCCTCCTGTGCTGAGAGAAGCCAGCTGAGGAGAAGAGGCTATGCTTTGTGAGTCAAAAACCCCCACCCTGCTGAGCAGGGGCCAGTGTTGGTGGCTTGGGGGCCTTCTGCCTACGGGGCCCATGACCCTGCCCCTTGGTCTGCTGACCCTGCTGGGGAGCTGCAGAGGCCTGATAATGAGGGTATTGTTTATAGGCAGATGACTTCCTCGGGTAAAAGGACTTTTTTCCCGAGCCCTTCTTCTTCTGAGAAGGGGCAGAGGTTTTTCTAGACAGCCTAGTCCTGGTCAGAGTCTCGGTCTTGAGTTCTGCAGCCTTTTCAGCCATGGGCTTGCCAAAGAGGTTTTCACCTCGGCAGGGGACATCGACCAACTTGTCCTGTACCCATGGCTCGAGGTCGGATGATTGTAGCCAAGCCTGTCGGCGGGCACCGATGCCGGCCCCGGCTACTCGGGCCAAAGCCTCGAAGCCATCGTAGGCTGCTCGAGAGATAAACTTCGAGCACTCTCGAATACCGGTGGACAAGGCCTGGAACCTCTGCAAAGGTTCCTCGGAGAGACCAGCAGAGAACCCGGCAATCTCCTTTGCCAGGTCTCGGAGATACATGCCCATGTAGAGCTGGTATGTCTGGATACAGCAAGCAAGCATAGAGCCCTGGAAGCACTTCTTACCGAGGGCATCCAGGTTCTGGGCCTCCCGGCCTGGAGGAACCAAGGAATGCATCTTCTGACTTTTCAGTCGATGCATGGCCGATTCCACAACCATGGAGTGGTGCGGTAATTGTGTCTTTTGAAACCCGGGGCTCTTGCGGACTCGATAGATGGAATCGACCCGCTTGCTTAACACCGGCGTCGAGGCCGGGGTCTCCCACATGCGGAAGAGCAGCCGCTCCAGCATCGGAGGAACCGGTCCAGTAAAGGCCTCGTTCGGGGGAGAGTCATACTGGAGGGCCTTGAGCTCCTCGTCTCGAGGCTCCTCCTCGGGATCCGCGGGGAAGGCCAAGGCCTTGGTCATATCCCGCACGAAGTCCGAGAACCGGGTATCCTCTGGTGGGGATCGTCTCCGAGGCTCGGACTCCGGCGAGTCCGACGGGACACACCGAGTCCGATAGGTGTTGGGTGACTCTTCGTCCTCCATCTCCCAGCCCGACTCCTCGGAGGAGGTGTCGAGCGGCTCCGGTCAGGCGGGCACCGATGTCTTCTGCCCCGACGCTGAGGGTACTGGCGTCGACGACCTCGGTCCCGAACGGGAGGTCGAGGGAGACTGTGGCCGAGGATCGATTCGAGCCCGCATGGACTCGAGGATCGGCTCGGCCTCCGGGGTCGACTTGGACGTCGATGTCCCGGTGGTCAGGGCAGATGCACCGGTGAGACCGGCGACCAATGCCCGCTCCTGTTCCATGAAGGTAGCGAGGCTGCTCTCCAAGGCCGTCAACCTGAGTCCGAGCTCAGGAGACCCAGCAGCCCCCGACTCGGGCCCCGACGGCGTCGGGCCCAACGTCAGCTCCCTTGGAGGAGAGTCCACGAGGACTACAGCACTCACGTGTCCAGGAGACCTAAACTCGAGACGAGGTTGCTTGGCAGGCCTCTCCCACTCCAAAGACCCGGGACGGCTATCGGGGCTAAGCGACCTGGCTCTCGAGGAACCAGGAGCGTCCACCGATGCCGCCCTCGCGGGTTTCTTCTTCCTGCACTGTTCCCGCGAAGGAGACCCCCGCTCAGAGGAACCTCAACGCTGCTTGGGGCCGGAGTCCCGAGACGTCGAGGCCTCTGACGAGGTCCGGGCCCGTCCGGATGCGGAGTCAGAGAAGATCCTATCCTTCTGGTGCTGCCGACTCCTCAACGCCTTCGAGGACATTTTGCCACACGGACCACAAATCATCGGGTCATGATCGGGTTCGAGGCAGCGGAGGCAGCAGTCGTGTGTGTCGGTGTCGGTAAGAGACATAGGTTTCTTACACCGATCACACTTTTTAAACCCGCTGGCAGCCATCGGGGGAAAAAGGGCCCCTGCGAGGTCAAAAGACAGGGCTGCCAGTGAAAAAAGAAAAAATGGCGCGAACGCTAGTCACGAAGGACAAAAACCGAAAAAGGTGAGAGTGGGCTCGATACCGGCGTATCAGGCCCAGGCGGGAAAAGGATCCAGCGTCGAACCGAAGGAGAAGTACAAAAAATAGGGAAATCAACTTTTCCTTGGCGAAAAACGAACTACGTCCGTCGGGCTCCGCGGAAAAAAGAAGACTGAGCAAGATGGCACCCTTGGGCGGGAAGGGGACCGCGCATGAGCTGCAATTCCCAAAGGCTTTCTTTGAAAGCTGGGGAAATGCTCCGCACGAGGGCTCCGTCGGCGCCGACATCACCCATATGTGAGGACTGACTTCCTGCTTGGTCCTGGAGAAATCTCTTTGCTGATGCTGTTATTTTATTGTTAGCATTCCACTTCTATCACTATCGATTTTGTTGTAAGAGATGCAGGACTATAGCAGCAACTCTGGGTATAATAAGCTAAATACCCAGAGATGAAATTTGTTTTGGGGGTCCTGCTGAAAGACTTATTGTAAACTATCTTTTCTTTGAAGTGGGCCAGAGAATCTATTAATTACTTGTGAATCCAACTTATGAGTGATTTGTCCAAATTGTACCCTCTTAAATATATCCCACTGGTCCAGGTGATTACTAGAGATATAGACTCCTGAGAGCTAGGGTCATCTCTTGGCTGTGGCAGATCATGACCATTAAGATGAATGTGCCCTGTTGATTATTATTTATGTTTATGGCCCTCCCAATTGCCATACCTGATCATGTATTATAGGTCCTACAAAGCGCACATTTTTTTATTTTATATGGATAAGGTGACCTCTCAGGGTGATGCGGAAAGTGATGTTCTTATCTAAGGAGCAGAGGAGCTTGGGAGTCCCACAGAATGTATATTATGAAGCAGCTTAGCTTAGAGCTATGTTAGAGAGGAGAGGAGCGATGGGAAGGAAACCTTTGAATAGACTTGAGCAGGAAGCAGTGGGTGGGATGGTTATATTTGACTTACCCTTGCTATTAAGTGATAGTATAAAAAGAAATGCTATTGTTAACGCCTTTATTGGGCACATCCTAGCAATCTGGAAGAGAACTAAGAGGTGGAAGGTAAATGAGTTACAAGGAATCTATCAATTCAGTTCAACAGCAAATTTATCTCTTTGGGTGTATTCAGTACTTATAAAAACTGATCGCAGACTAGGATCTGTCGGATGGGTCAATTGGTTGAGGGTAGATAGATTGAATATAAGGATTAAGGGGGCATATGGGCTGAGGGAGAGAGATCATTTCTATTTCTGGCAATTCTGCTATGACTTGTCTCGAAAAAGTGATTAAAATGATTTCAGAGTCACCCCTACTAGTTTTGAGCAATTATATGCCAAGGGAAGAGGGTACATAAGGGATGTTACCTAAACTTTATAAGATGCTCCCTCCAGAGGTGGGGAAGAATATGACCCATCTGCTGAGTTGGGAGAAGGATTTGGAGGTCAACTGGGAGATATCGGAGAGGGACAGGAGTTTTTCAAGCCATCTATCAGTTACCCCATTCTGCAGCATTAAGAGAGAATGGCTATAAAATTCTATATGATATCTACTATATCATGCCATAATCTATACATAGGAGATTCAAGACTGCCAGTCCGGACTGTTGGAGGGCATGAGAGCAAGTAGGCATCTTTCTCCATCTTTGGTGGAAATGTCCAAGGTACAGAACTAATGGGTTTTATTTATTTTATTTATTTAACAGGTTTTCTATACCACCTTACCTTCCATTTAGGGTGGTTTACATTACAACTTCAACATCTTTATAATGAACAGAGGGATTAACTTGGAGAGGTATACATATAACATATATGAACTTGAGTGAACTATTATACAGTAGCGTTATGCAAAAGTAAACTGTTATACAGTATGCAGTGAACTAATTTGGGTTGGATCAGGGATAGTGGGAGGATTTTGGTTGGGATTAGGGTAGGGCTAGATGGTATTCATTGAGTGGTGCTGGTATAGTGCTCCGTAAAAAGGAGTGTCTTAAGGGCTTTTCTAAAATCTTGGAGGTTTGTGGTGGCTCTTATGGTATCTAGTAATGAGTTCCAGAGCGATTGTGAGTAGAGGGAGGGTGCTCTGTTGCAGGTTATCTGTTTTGCTTTATTTTTGGCTTTCGGTATGAGCAATAGGTTTTTAGTGGATGTTCATCGGTTGCTTTTTTCTGGATCTCTCTCTATCATTGGTTGGAGGGTGATTGGTACCAGTTGGTGAATTATCTTAAAGATGATGGTAAGAGATTTGAATTTAGATCTTTGAATGACTGGGAGTCAGTGCAATTATTTCAAAGTTGGAGTGATATGGGTGTCTCTCGGTATCCCAGATATTATTCTTGCAGTCGTGTCCTGGATTAGCTGTAGAGGCTGGATGCTATGTTTTGGTAAGCCTTGATAAATAGAGTTGCAGAAATCCAATATTGGCATAATCATGGCCTGGCAGATGGTGCGGATGCTCTTCTCGTCTAGGAGTGGCTGGAGTCTTTGTATTGTTTGAAGTTTGTGGTATGCTGATCTTGAGGTTTTTGAAATGTGTGTTTGGAAGTATAATCTTTGATCCAGTATGATTCCCAGGACATTAGAAGCCTTGATTTAAGCATGGTGCCTAAATTCTTTCTGTTGAATGTTATACCGGATGATTTAGATAAAGAAACAGAGCAATTGGTTTTAATGGGAATAGTGGCTACAAAAAAGGAGCCTGCCCAACACTGGAAACAACTGCAGCTCCTGAAGAAGGATTGTATTATTTGCGAGATGCACTTTGTTTGTAGGATGTGTGAGATAACCACGTATAAGAAGCAACAACTGAAGTCCTTCTGTAGAATTTGGGCACTGTTTCAAGGATGGTTACAGTGTAATCTTGGAGCACTAAGTGGCTGAAAGGCACATTGTAGCTCTCGTGGCTAAAGGGAGGTGCATAAGTGGGGGAGGAAGGAAGGATTTTAAGGAATGATTGTTCTGTCAACCTTGAAACTGTGAGTGGATAATAACATAGATCTGTTGTTTAAACCATCAAAAAGTTGAAAGATTAGAGGACATGCAATGAAGCTACAATGTAATCCATTTAAGACTAATAAGAGAAAATATTTTTTTCACTCTGCGTAATCAAACTATGGAATTCGTTACTGGAGGATGTAGCAAAAGCTGTTAGTGTAGGTGGGTTTAAAAAAGGTTTGGACAAGTTCCTGGAGAAAGGGTCCGTAAACCACTATTAAAGATAACCCAGGAAATCCACTGCTCACCTCAGGATGAGCATTCTAGAAGCTGTGGACTTTGGGTACCTGCCAGGTACTTGTGACCTGGATTGGCCACTGCTGGAAACAGGGTATTGGGCTTGATAGACCTTAGTCTCACCCAGTATGGCATTTCTTATGTTCTTATATTAATGTGTTATTATTTGTAAGATATTATAATAAACATTGACTTACAAAAAAAGTTTGCTCTACCTAGGCCTCCTAATTCATTGTCAAAGAACAGTTTAGGAAGAAGCTGATAAACAGTAACATTTAGGTGACTACTAATGAGCAATATGAGATGCAAATGAGTTAGATTTTCAGACAATAGAGCCAGTGCATGCAAATCTACCTCTATCAGTTACCCCATTCTGCAGCATTAAGAGAGAATGGCTATAAAATTCTATAGAGCCAGTGCATGCAAATAAATAGAGACCAGATACTGTGGACATCCGAAAAACTTGATTTGTGAGGTGTGCCTGAGAACTGGATTAAGCACGACCAGATTAGTGAACAAGGTCATAATGGCTAAGCGTTTTCTGTAATGGACCAGGTAATCATTATGTAGTTTATGAAAGGCAAAAGCACATTTTTGTGCAAAACGTAACTACACCTTAAGAATATAAGATATGACATATTGGGTCAGAGCAAGGTCCATCAAGCCCAGTATCCTGTTTCCAACAGTGGCCAATATAGGTCACAAGTGTTTCCCCAGAAGACACAGGTTCCACAATACTTGTACAAGGACAAGCAGTAGATTTCCTGGGTCCCCTTTAATAATGGTTTATGGACCTTTCCTCCAGGAACTTGTCCAAACCTTTTTTTTAAACCCAGCTACACTAACAGCTTTTACTACATCCCCTGGTAACAAGTTCCAGAGTTAGATTATGCATTGAGTGAAAAAATATTTTCGCTTAGCTTCAATGCATGTACCCTAGTCTTTCTACATTAATTTATAAACCTCTATCATATCTCCCCTCAGCCATCTCTTTTCCAGGTTGAAGAGCCCTAACCTTTTTAGCCTATCCTCATAGGGGTATCCTTCCATTCCCTTTACCATTTTGGTGGCTCTTCCCTGTATCTTTTCTAATTCTTCTATATCCTTTTTAACTTACGGCGACCAGAACTGCACACAATATTCAAGGTGCAGTTGCGCCATGGAACGATACAGAGGCATTATAATATGCTTTATTTTATTCTCCATTCCTTTCCTTATGATTCCTAGCATTTTATTTGCTTTCTAGGCCACCACTGGGCAGATGGTTTCAATGTGTTATCCACGATGATGCCTAAATCTTTTTCCTGGGTGGTAGTTCCTAATGTGGAACCTTGCATTGTGTAACCAAAGTTTGGGTTGTTCTTTCCAAGGTGCATAACTTTGCACTTGTCCACATTACATTTCATCTGCCATCTGAATGTCCAGTCTTCCAATTTATTAAGGTGCTCTTGCAATTTTTCACAATCCTCGTGGGGTATTTTAAAACTTTTTATTTATAATTATATCCAATTTACATCCAAGTAAATACATGAATGAAAAAGAAAAACAATGGGCTATAACATGATAACAAAAAGAAAAAATAAGAAATCATTAATCTAAATACAATATCATGTCACCCATATCATATTAGACCCCAATACATCAGGAAATAAAGGGGGAAGTATTAGGAAATATAAATTAGGAAAGTACAGGATTATAACTAAACCCGCACCATCAACAACTTACATAATCAACAGGTAAAGACCTAAGTGTCAGCCGGAAGAGATAACTTAGAGACCTCCACAATCACTTCCTCCCTAACCACTAAGAACTCATGGAGCTGCCTAGGATCAAAAGAAATATAACCTTTTTGTTTATACACCACACAACATTTAGCAGGAAATTTGAGTTGAAAAGTCGCCCCTAGGGCCAACACCCTGCTGCGAAAAGCCAAAAAGCCTTTCCTTCTCAACTGCGTAGCTCGTGAAACATCAGGAAAAACACGCACTTTAGATCCTAGGAAATCTGCATTGATATTCTTAAAATACAATCGAAGTATAAAAAATTTATCTGATTCTAGCGCCAGGGTTACCAGCAGAGTTGACTTATCAGTGATGACCTCCAGAGAAGAGTCTAAAAAACCGGTTAGGTCACCCTTCCCAGCAGGAACAGTATGGATGTCAGAAACCCCGTCCCTCGACCCTAAGGACAAATACTGCGCCCGAACCAGAGGTGGAAACTGATCCTGGGGAAGCTTAAGAACCTCCACAAAATATTTCCTCACCATCTCCAATGGTGCCAATAAGGGAGAGCATGGAAAATTCAGAAAACGAAGGTTACAACGTCTAACCTGGTTTTACAAATATTCCATTTTTCTGGAAGACACATTTCTGTCCAAAACCTGGGCATTCACTAATTCACGCAAATGTCCAACTTCTTGTTCCAACTTAGTTAGTCTCTCCGCCTGCCCAACCTGGTCGCCAGAAAGAGTTCCACAAGTTGTCTTAACCCCAACCAATTCATTACTCACAGCATCAAAAATAATCTTAAGGGAAGAGTTAAGCGAGGCCAAGCCATCCCACAGTGCTTCCAAAGTTATCACCGCTGGTCTTTCCAACAATAGCTTGCCCGAAAGATCTTCCCCTTGAACGGCGGCCGCAAAAACCTCTCTCTTCGATGATTCACTAATCACGGTTGTTCTCCGCCGCTCTGCCATCTCCGTGAAGGAAGAATCACCAACCGATGCTCCTCCCGAGGACCCTTCCTTCGGCGTACTCGAAGGCAAGCCGACAATGGATCCAGCATCTGGCAGTGCAACACTTCCGGGTCACGGTGGAGAGGTACGTAGCTCCAGCGAGAGCCAAATCCCCGACGCACTCAGCACCGATACTTCTGCTATTGGCGCTGCCGAGGACATTGCTTCAGCTCCAACCGCAAAGTTCTCTGTGCCGAAGAGCGAGGCATGTCCACCCCGGGAGGAACCACAGCCTGCTTCCGCTTCCTCCGCCCCATCTCAACAAGCGAAGCACGTCCCGGCACCAACACAAACAGGAGAACGCAGCCTCACAGGTCAGAGCATCCTGTCCCCATCTTGTCACGCCCCCGACCAATCCTCGTAGGTTTTAACAACTTTGAATAATTTTGTGTCATCTGCAAATTTGATTACATCACTCATTATTCCCATTTCTGGGTCATTTACGAATATGTTAAAAAGCAGTGAACCCAGTACAGATCCCTGGGGTACTCCACTATTCACCTTTCTCCATTGGGAAAATTGGCCATTTAGCCCTACCCTCTGCTTTCTATCTTGTAACCAATTCCTGATCCACAAAGGTAGACTACCTCCTATCTCATGACTTTTTAATTTCGCCAAAAATCTCTCATGAGGGACCTTTTCAAATGCTTTCTGAAAATCCAGATACACTACATTGACCAATCCACCTTTGTCTATTTATTTACACCTTCAAAAAAATATAACAGATTAGTAAGACAAGACCTTCCCTGGCTAAGGCTATGTTGGCTGTCTCCCATTAAACCATGACTATCTACATGTTCAGAAATGTTGTTCTTAATAATGGTTTCTACCATTTTTCCCAGAACTGACATCAGGCTCATCCCTGGAACCCTTTTTTAAAAATTGGCATTACACTGGCCATCCTCCAGTCTTCAGGTATTACTGATTATTTTATTGATATTTCACAGATTAGTAATAGCAGATCTGTAATCTCATATTTCAGTTCTTTCAACACCCTTGGATGCATATTATCTGGTCCAGGTGATTTGCTACTCTTCAGTTTATTAAATAGTTGTAGTACACCTTCACAGTTTATCAATATTTCTTTCAATTCTTCTGCTGCATCAGCTTAAATACCATTTCAGGCATGGGTAACTTCCCTACATCTTCTTCAGTAAAGACCGAAGCAAAGAATTCATTCAGTTTCTCCGCTATGGCCTTGTCCCCTCTTAGTGCCCCTTTTACTCCTCTATTATCCAATGGTCCAACTGACTCTCTCACAGGTATATTGCTACAAATGTATTTGAAAAAGTTATTATGTGTTTTTGTTTCCATAGCAAGCTTTTTGCCTGCCTTATCAATGCCTTGCATCTAACTTGCCAGTGCTTATGTTGTTTCCAGTTTTCGTCATTTGGCTCCTTTTGTCATTTTCTGAAAGATGTTTTTTTTGCAACAACAGTCTCTCTGACCTCATCTTTAAACCATGCTGGCAAGTGTTTGGACTTCCTTCCACTTTCCTTAAAGCATGGAATACAGCTAGGTATGGCTTCCAATATAGTAGTTTTAGACAACACCCATGCTTAATGTAAATCTTTAACCTTTGCAACTGCTCTTTTTAGTTTTTTCTTAACTATTTTCATCATTTTATCAGTCTCCCTTTTGAAAGTTAAAAGGTAGCACTGTAGATTTCCTTGCCGTTTTTGCTCCATTTATTAAATCAAACGCGATCATGCTATGATCACTATTGCCAAGTGGCCTCAAAACCTTTATCTTGTGCACCAGATCTTGTGTTCCACTAAGGACTAGGTCCAAAATGGCTTCCCCTCTGATCAGTTCATGAACCATCTGCTCCAAGAAGCAGTCATTTATTTCATCTAGAAAGCATAGTTACTCACCTGTAACAGGTGATCTCCGGGAACAGCAGGAATTGAGTCTTCACATATGGATGACACTGGCACCAACTGAGCCCGCGCGGGAACGCTCCCCAGCTTCCTACAGGAAATCCTTTGGAAGCATCCCACTGCACCTGCGTAGCTGCCTTCTCGCCTTTCCAACTCTCCCTCCTCAGTTAAGTTTGTAGCTGAGATAAAAGGAGAGAGAGAGAGAGAGAAATACAACTCCAAGGGGAGGAGGGTGGGTTGTGAAGACTCAATTCCTACTGTTCCCGGAGATCATCTGTTACAGGAGAGTAACTAAGCTATCTCCAGGAACAAGTAGAAATGTAGTCTTCATATATGGGACTCCCTAGCTTGGAGATGCCAGGGAGATGACCACAGAGAGAGCTGTGAAACACAGGCCTAAGTCAGTCATGTATCCTCCAAGGATATCTTGTATCGAAACCCGGGACAGGGGTTAGGAGTTGATCTAAGACTGAAAGAGATGCTGAAGAACAGCCTGGCCAAACGAGGCATCCCGGCAGGAGTCCTTGTCTAAGCAATAATGGGCCGCAAAGGTGTGAACAGAGGACCAGGTTGCTGCTTTGCATATTTCATCAATCGCCACTAAGCGTAGATTTGCCATGGAGGCTGTCATTGCTCGCACATTGTGCGCTGTGACATGACCTTCAAGGGAAAGTCCTGCACCCTCATATGCAAAAGATATACAATCTGCAATCCATTTGGAGTGTGTTCTTTTGGAAACTGGTAGACTTAGACGACTGGAATCAAAAGCAACAAAAAGCTGTGAAGCTTTCCTGTGCTGCCTAGTTCTCGGTAGATAAAAAGCCAAGGCACGTTTGCAATCCAGAGCATGAAAGATTTTTTCTACACTAGAGGAATGATATCTAGGAAAGAAAATAGGAAGAGATATCCTATTGGTTTAAATGAAAAGGCAAAACCACCTTTGGCATAAAGTGAGGATGAGTCCTAAGGACTACTTTATCATGGTGAAACTGTGTATAAGGAGGGTCAAGCCACTAAAGCCTGGAGCTCACTGATGCGTCTTGCAGAAGTGAGGGCAATTAGTAATGTGACCTTTCAAGAAAGAAACTTCAGAGATGTAGTGGCTAGGGGTTCGAAGAGTGGCTTCACATTGAGGTCCCATGTCACTGGTGGTGGCCTAAAGGGAGGCTTTGTTAAGAGTAGGCCCCTCATGAAGCATGCTACAAGCAGCTGAGAGGAGACAGGTTGTCCATCTAAGGGTATGTAAGATGCTGCAATGGCACTTAGGTGGACCCTTACTGAATTGGTTTTGAATCCAGAGGATGAGAGGTGGAGGAGATACTCAAGTAACGCTTCCACGGGAACCCAAAAAGGATTAAGATCCCTTTTTGAACACCAGATTGAAAACCTTTGCCACTTGAAGGCGTAAGAATGCCTTGTGGAAGGTTTCCTTGAAGACAATAGGATATCTCTAACCTATTGAGAGAGGTTGATGTCCTGGAGTTCTATGCTCTCAGCAGCCATGTTGTCAGATGTAAGGACTGCCGGTTTGGACACAGCAGCATCCCATTCTCCTGTGATAGGAGATCTGGAGCACATCCCAACTCTAGAGGTTTGGCTTGAGAGAGACATAGAAGCTGTGGATACCACATTTGTCGTGGCCAACGCGGGGCTATGAGGATAATGTAGCCCCTGTCTCTCTGGAGTTTGAAAAGAGTCTTGGGGAAAAGTGGAATGGGAGGGTAGGTATATAGGAAGTCCTGACTCCAGAGGAGGTGGAAAGCATCCATCGCCTGACTGTTCTAAGCAGGTGTTCTGGAACAGAAGCGGGGATGTTTGGCATTCTGAGGTCTTGCAAATAGGTCTATATCTGGAGTTCCCCAGATTTGAAAAATTTGAGCAACCTGGTCCACATGGAGAGACCACTCATGAGGCAGTAGTACTCGAATGAGTTTGTCTGCCAGGAGATTCTGTTTGCCAGGGAGATATACCGCTACTATGTGGATCTGATGGCATATGGCAAAAGACTAGATGTAAGGCTTCGTTGCACAATGCTTGAGAACTTGTTCCACCTTGCTTGTTCACATAGAACATAGCTACCTGATTGTCCGTCTGGACTAGAACTGTGTGGGAGCGAAGGTGGTCTTGGAACACCCTGAGAGCATTGTGGATGGCTCTGAGTTCCAATAGATTTATGTGAAGTCATGCCTCTTGCTGAGCCCAAAGACCCTGAGTGGAGAAATTGTCTAGATGAACTCCCCAACCCAATTTGGATGCATCCGTCATCAGGGTAGATTGCTGTGGTGGCATCTGAAAAAGTGACCCTACGAGAAGATTTTCTGGTGATTGCCACCATTGGAGGGACAAAATGAGACGTGCAGAGATCATGATTCTGTCCCCCTGATGATCAGATGCTTGAGTCCACTGCAAAGCATCTGATCATTGAGCTGCATGCATATGCAAATAAGCATAGGGAACTACATGTACTGTGGAAGCAATATGGCCCAGCAGTTGAAGCATTTCTCGAGCAGTTAGGAAAGAATGAACAAATGGATGATGAAATGCTCAAAGAAATCAAGGAAGCTAACAAACGTTACAGCGCAGTAATAATAATGGGTGATTTCAATTACCCCGGTATCGACTGGGTCAGTGTCACGGCAGGACATGCTAGGGAGATAAAGTTCCTAGATGACATAAATGACTGCTTCTTGGAGCAGCTGGTTCATGAACCGACCAGAGGGGAAGCCATATTAGACCTAGTCCTTAGTGGAACACCAGATTTAGTACAAGAGATAAGGGTGTTGGGGCCACTTGGCAATAGTGATCATAGCATGATCGCCTTTGATTTAATTAGTGGAGGAGAGATAGTAAGGAAATCCACAGTACTACCTTTTAACTTTTGAAAGGGAGACTATGATAAAATGAGGAAAATAGTTAAGAAAAAACTAAAAGGAGCAGTTGCAAAGGTTAAAGACATACATCAAGCTTGGGTGTTGTTGAAAAATACCATCTTGGAAGCCCAGACCAGCTGTATTCCACGCTTTAAGAAAAGTAGAAGGAAGTCCAAAAAACTGCCAGCATGGTTTAAAGGGGAGGTCAGAGAGGCTGTTGTTGCCAAAAAAGCATCTTTCAGGAAATGGAAAAAAGAGCCAAACGATGAAACCTGGAAACAGCACAAGCACTGGCAAGTCAAATGCAAGGCATTGATAAAGCAGGCAAAGGGAGAATTTCAGAAGAAGCTTTCTGCGGAAGCAAAAACACGAAATAAAGATTTTTTCAAGTACATTCGTAGCAAAAAACCTGTGAGAGAGTCAGTTGGTCCATTAGATGATGGAGGAGTTAAAGGGGCACTAAGAGGCGACAAGGCGATAGCGGAGAGACTGAATGAATTCTTTGCTTCGGTCTTTACTGAGGAAGATGTAGGGATGTTACCCATGACTGAAGTGGTATTTAAAGGTGCAGAAGAATTGAAGGAAATATCGATACATTGGGAAGATGTATTACAACTATTAGATAAACTGAAGAGTAGCAAATCACCTGGGCCGGATGGTATACATCCAAGGGTGTTGAAAGAACTGAAATATGAGATTGCAGACCTGCTATTAGTAATCTGTGAACTATCATTAAAATCATCTCTAATACCTGAAGATTTGAGGATCGCCAATGTAGCACCAATTTTTAAAAAGGGCTCCAGGGGTGATCCGGGAAACTACAGACCGGTGAGCCTGACGTCAGTACCGGGAAAAATGGTAGAAACCATCATAAAGAATAAAATTACTCAGCATGTAGATAGTCATGGCCTAATGGGAGACAGCCAACATGGCTTTAGACAAGAAAGATCTTGTCTTACTAATCTGTTATGTTTTTTTGAAAGTGTGAATAAACAGGTGGACAAAGGTGAATCGGTTGACATAGTGTATCTGGACTTTTAGAAAGCCTTTGACAAGGTCCCTCAACAGAGACTTTTGGCAAAACTAAAGAGTCATGGGATAGGAGGCAGTATACTACTGTGGATCAGGAACTGGTTAAAAGTTAGAAAGCAGAGGGTTGGGCTAAATGGCCAATTTTCCCAATGGAGAAAGGTGAATAGTGGTGTACTCCCAGGGATCTGTGCGGGGTCCGCTGCTTTTTGACATATTCATAAATGACCTGGAAAGTGGAATAACGAGTGAGGTTATCAAATTTGCAGATGACACAAAACTATTTAAAGTTGTTAAAACCCAAGAGGATTGTGGAAAATTGCAAGAGGATCTTGATAAATTGGAAGACTGGGCATCAAAATGGCAGATGAAATTTAATGTGGACAAGTGCAAAGTTATGCACCTAGGGAAGAACAACCCAAACTATGGTTACACGATGCAAGGTTCCACATTAGGAACCACCACCCAGGAAAAAGATTTAGGCGTCATCGTGGATAACATTTTAAAACCCTCGGCCCAGTGTGCAGCGGCAGCCAAGAGAGCAAATAGAATGCTAGGTATCATAAGGAAAGGAATGGAAAATAAAACAAAAGATATTATAATGCCTCTATATCGTTCCATGGTGAGACCGCACCTTGAATATTGTGTGCAATTCTGGTCGCCGTATCTTAAAAAGGATATAGCGTTATTAGAAAAGGTTCAGAGAAGAGCCACCAAAATGGTAAAGGGGATGGAAGGATACCCCTATGAAGAAAGGCTAAAAAGGTTAGGGCTCTTTAACCTGGAAAAGAGACAGCCGAGGGGAGATATGCTAGAAGTCTATAAATTAATGAACGGAGTGGAACGGGTAAACATAGATCGATTGTTTACGTTATCAGACTATAGAAAGACTAGGGGACATGCAATGAAGCTACAGGGTAAACTATTTAAGACTAATAAAAGAAAATATTTTTTCACTCAACGTGTAATCAAACTCTGGAATTTGTTACAGGAGGATGTAGTAAAGGCTGTTAGTGTAGCTGGGTTTAAAAAAGGTTTGGACAAGTTCCTGGAGGAAAGGTCCATAAACCATTATTAAGAAGGGACCCAGGATATCAATGCTTGACCCAGTACAAGCATTGCGGAACCTGTGTCTTTTGGGGAAACTGCTAGGTACGTATGACCTAGATTGGCCACTGTTGGAAACAGGATACTGGGCTTGATGGACCTTGGTCTGACCCAGTATGTCATATCTTATGATCTTATGTTCTTATTTCATACATGCCTGAGAAGCTAGCTGAACGATTCGAGCACAGCAGGCCTGTGGTAGAAAAGCCCTTGACTGCTGCATGTCTCGGAGAGCCCCTATGAACTCTAAGGTTTGAGAAGGGGTGAGTTGGGATTTTGGAAGCTTTATTACAAATCCCAAGTGTTGAAGAACCTGCATTGTGCGGGAGAGAGCAGAGCTGGCCTCTAGAGCTGTTGTTGCTCGGATGAGCCAGTCGTCTAAGTAAAGGAAGGCAAATATCCCTAGAGATCTTAGGAATGCAGCCACTACTGCCATGCATTTTGTAAAGACTCTTGGGGCACATGCCAGGCCGAAGGGTAGAACCTTGCATTGGTAATATCTTCCCTGAAAGAGGAATCGTAGAAACCTCCTGTGTTCTGCGTGAATAAGGATATGGGTATATGCATCCTTTAGATCTAGAGAACAAAGTCAGTCCTGACTCTGGAGATAAGGGAGAAAAGTTCCGAGAGAGATCATCTTGAATTTCTCTCGGAGCAGATACTTGTTCAATTCTCTGAGGTCCAGAATGGGCCTGTATCCTCCTGTCTTTTTTGGGATAAGGAAGTAAGGGGAGTAGAAGTCCAAGCCTTGCTGAGTGAGAGTGGCACTTCCTTTATCGCACTCTGAGCGAGAAGGGTGGTAATCTCTTGAAACAAGAGATTGGTGAGAGGAAGCCGAGAGCTGAACTCTCTTGGAGTAGATGGAGGGGACATTATTTATTTATTTATTTATTTTTCTATACCGAGCTATTTGTCATCAGCGCGGTTTACAGGAAACATATTTGTGCAAAGTGGGGACTGCAATGCACTTACAATAAAACAGGGTGCTTGAACAGGGTTAACAGGAAAAAACACAACAACAACTATTTACAAGTAGGAAGGCGAGATTCTACATACATCTCATCAATATGTACAGTTCATACAGCAAAGACATTGTGGCTGGTAGGTCGTTATCTGGGCCGGGGTCAGGTACCAGATGAGGTGGTGATCAGAGTGGTGTAGTAGGTAGGGGATTCGGACGGTGTGGGTTGGACATGTGAGGTGGTGGCAGCGAGATGTCGTTTGGGTTGGAGAAGTACTGGATAAACAGGTGACGTTTCAGTGCTTTCCTAAATTGGAGAAGGTTGTTGATGGCTCGGATGTCAGGTGGAAGAGCATTCCAGCAGGAGGGTGCGTAGAGAGCAAAGGCACGGTTTCTCGTAGTCTTGGAGCATTTAGTGATCGCTTTGGGGAGGATGAGAGTGTTAGTGGCAGCAGATCTTCTTAACCTGTTGGGGGGAGTGGTCTGGACAAGGTCAGAGAGGGAGGTGGCCGTGCATTTATTGATAGCTTTGAATGTCATTGTTAAGATCTTGAAGGCGATCCTGCAATGAACGGGGAGCCAATGTAGGTGTTTTAGTATTGGGGTAATATGGTCCCTTCTAGAGGCTCTGTGAAGCCAGTTGCAAGGGGTGCAGAGTGCTCTTTGGAAGACCGTGCAGTATGGAATTAATGTGGTCGAAGTGAGGCATTACTAGTGCTTGAAAGACTGTTCTAAAATCTTTCAGGTCTAGCAGCTGTCTCATGTGGCGCAGTGTTCGAATTTTATGATATACTGCCTTTACCATGTTGGATATCTGGGCATTCATGTTGAGATGTTGATCGAGCGTGATACCGAGGTATCGTATCGTAGGCTTGGTGAGGAGTTTGGCATCACGTACCTTCAAGGATGATGGTGGGGTGAATGCTTGGTTTCTGCAGATGAATAGGACTTCTGTCTTTTTGAAATTTATTTTAAGCTTCTGAGTGTGTAGCCAGTCCGTGACCGTGTTAAAGCATGAAGACAGGCGGGAGAGGTCTGGATGTTCAGTTGATATCGGTGTGTACATCAGAACGTCATCAGTGTATATTAGGCAATTGATGTTAAAGGATCTGATGAGGGTGCAGATGGGTTGCATGTAGACATTGAAAAGGAGGGCTGAAAGTGATGATCCTTGTGGTACGCCCTTCGCTTGCGGGAAGGGTGCTGAACTGGAGGGGCCAGAGCGGACATGTTGCCATCTTTCATTCAGGTATGATGTGCACCATGATAGCGCAGTGTCACATACTCCCTTCTCGGCGAGGCGGGAAAGAAGTAGGTCATGACTGACAAAGTCGAAGGCAGCTGCGATGTCTAGAAAAATGAGGGCAAAGGTTTGTCTGATATTGTCAATACCTATGGTTAGGGAACTGAGTAATGTGGTCAGAAGGGTTTCAACACCGTGTGACTCCCGGAACCCATGTTGGCAGGGGTCAAGGGGTGCATTGTTCTCGATATGGTGGTCCAGTTGTTGCTGCACTATTTTTTCAATGATTTTGGCTAGGAACGGGATGCTCAAGATGGGTCGGTAGGAGTCCATTCTAGCAGGGTCCAGTTTGTTGTTTTTGAGCAGTGGTCTGATTGATGTTTGTTTCAGGCTGTTGGGAAAAGTTCCGGTAAGGAAGGATACCTTTATAAGGTTGGTAAGGAATGGGCTGAGTTTGACCCATAGTTACAAAGGGGTCAAACTCAGCCCATTCCAGACATACTTTGGAAGTGAAGTTTGTACCCCTCTGCTACTATGGAGAGAGTCCAATGTTCTGATGTTATCTGGTGCCACATTTGGGTAAAGTGACAGTCTGCCTGGAATGTTGACTGGCTCTGGAATCTCTAGAAAGAAGTCAAAGACCTTGAGGAGGCTGGGTCTGATGAGTTGGCTGAGCCCTGGGGATCTGAGCCTTCCTTTGTTGCTTCGGTTGCTGCTGTCCCTTTTGGGAAGTATGGACTGAACAATGCAAAGTGTGGGTATAAGAAAGGTAACACTTCTTTTTCTTGTTGAAAAAAGGCTTCTTTATAGCCTTTTTCTTAGCTGGGTTGGCAGTGTTTCTAGAAAGCCTATTGAGAGTGGTATTCTCGGATTCTAGCTGAGAAGCCTTGTCCTGCCAATCCTTGCCAAACAGATTCTCCCCTGTGCAAGGAATGTTTCCCAGCTTATCTTGCACCCACTGTTCAAGATCAGATGCTTGTAACCAAGCAAGTCGACATGCACTGATACAAATAGCAGAAGTTCTGCTAATACACTCAAAGCAGTCAAAAGTTGCCCTGTTCATAAATTTGGAAACATTCTGGGTATGCTTTACAAGTGTCAGGTAATCAGCCCTCTTGTCATCAGGGATAAGAGGTGCCATTAGTTCTAAATCCTTAGCAACCTCTCTAAGGAACATACTCATGTAATGTAAGAACTAATTCTGGCTGATAACTTTGAGGCCTGAAAACATCGATGACCAAAGGCACCGAGAGTTCTCGCCTCCCAGCCCGAAGGATTTGAGGAATGTGTCTTGGCACTTTTGATTCGACGCACTGCCAATTCCACCACCATGGAGTAGTGTGGTAACTGCGTCTTCTGGAAACCGGGACACTGCAAAACCCAGTACATGGTATTGAGCCTCCGAGAATATGGAGAGATAGTTAAGGGTGCCTCCCACAATCTAAGCATGAGGTCATGCAGTATCCGGTGAATAGGGAGGGTAGCGGCTTCCTTTGGGGCTGCTGGATACTGAAAAATTTCAAGCTCTTCAGCTCTCGGTTCCTAATGGAGAGGCCTCGAGCCACATCCTGTATAAAGTCTTGAAAAGACATGTCCTCAGGAGGATACATAAGGTGTTGCGGGAAAGGAGAAGGATCCTCCGGCAGAGCTCTCATCTCCAGGGTACCGGTCGATTCATCAGACGAGTCTGAATCGGAGGACGAAGTACCGGCGGGCTGGGTGCTCCCACTCAGCACGTCTACGGTACCGATCAAAATTGGCATCGGAATGCCTCGGTACCGGACCCTTGATGCTGGACACTGATTCTAGGGCCAGCATAGGTGGTAGCATGGAGAGCGGCGCAAAGGTCGATGCAGCCACATTCGGTACCGGTGTCGGTACCGATGGCTGCGGAACTGATTGCAGAGGCTTTCGCGGTACCGAAGCTGCTAGCAAGGCCGCTAAACTCTGCTCAATGGCCATGATACGTTGATCCATGGAGCCAGCCGAAGACTGGGTATCAGTACCTGAGCAGCAGGCCACGACCCCTGAGCATGGCACCAAGAGCTCTCTGGAGGCGGAGGCCTCGGGAGCTTCCTGGGACCCCGTTAACGCTTTGGAGGCAAGGTCCTCCCGCTGGGGTTGTTTGGCTGATGTATTCCCTTCCAGGGCAAAGCCTAAGGCATCTCGATGCTTAGAAGGGGATCTACCCTTGGAAGACTGGCCAGCCTTCGAGGAAGACTTCGGATTCGATACCTGAGATCCATGGGAAGAAGATGAGGCTCTCGACGATGTCAATGCAACCAACATTGCATCGGAGGCAAAGAGGGTGCCGAGTTTCGCACTTTATTCTGCAGGCCCCTCTTTGTCATCTTCCTGCAAAGAAGGCATTCTGATGGCTGATGGTCTGGTCCCAAACATTTGAGACACCAGTCATGGGTGTCGGTAGCAGAAATGGTACTGCTACATTTGGAACACTTTTTAAAACTACTAGCTGGTTTATCCATTTCAAAAAGAAAAAGGGGGCCTAAGCCCAAAATGCGCCTAAGCACCTGGAGGGTAAGAATATCCTGAGGAAAAAACAGGGTTTTTTTTGGGGGGTTTTCTTAAAGAAATAAATTAAAAGAAACACCGATGATGCCGGTGCTAGTGTCAACGGGAAGGCAGACGCGACCACAAAAATAGATGATGAAATGCTCAAAGAAATCAGGGAAGCTAACAATATTTACAGCACAGTAATAATAATGGATGATTTCAATTACCCCAATATCAACTGGGTCAGTGTCACGGCAGGACATGCTAGGGAGATAAAGTATCTCCAAGAACAAGCAGGAATGTAGTCTTCACATATGGGTGACGTCGGCACCGACGGAGCCCGCGCGGTAACGCTCCCCAGCATACGATAGGAAAGCCTTTGGGAGCATCCCACTGCGCCTGCATAGCTGCCTTCCCGCCTTTCCAACTCTCCCTCCTCAGTTTTTCATTTTTCTCGGAGCTGACAGGGAGCAATTCCTGTCACCACAGAAAATGTACTTCTTTGTTTATTCTGGGCAGGCGGTCGATAGTACACCCCTATTGCCATCGTCTTCCTCTTTTTACATGGAATTTCAATCCATAGAGATTCTATAGTGTATTTTGTTTCCTGCAAAACTTTAATCCTGTGTGACTCAATACCCTCTCTAACATACAGCGCAACTCCTCCACCAATTTTTTCTACTCTATCCATTGCGATAAAATTTGTAACCAGATAGCACAGTGTCCCACTGGTTGCCCTCCTTCCACCATCTCTCTGAAATACCAATCATATCTAACTTCTCATTTAGTGCTATATATTCTAACTCTCCCATCTTATTTTTTAGACATCTAGCAGTTGCATACAAGCATTAGAGGCTGTATTTTATTCATATTAATCTGCTTACCTGTAGGCAGGGGTAATTTGGAATATTCAAGTTCTGTCTGCTCAGTGCATTTGGGTTACTTTTGTCTTTATTGGAACCTCTCTGTCGATATGCCCTAACTTCAATTTTTTGCTAGTATACTTCAAGAATACCTCTTTCCAAACTATGCGCTCTTGGGCAACTATCGACTTTCCCCTATTATCTAGTTTAAAAGCTGTTCTATCTCCTTTTTAAAGGTTAATGCCAGCAGCCTGGTTCCATCCTGGTTAAGGTGAACCCATCCCTTCAGAAAAGTTCCTCCTTTCCCCAGAATGTTGCCCAGTTCCTAACAAATCCAAAATGCTCATCCTACCACCATTGTCTCATCCATGCATTGAGATTTCAGAGTTCTGCCTGCCTTTTGGGTCCTGCACGTGGAACAGGAAGCATTTCAGATTTCAAATTCCTACCTAAAAGCCTAAATTTGGCCTCCAGAATCTCCCTACCACACTTTCCTATGTCACTGGTACCAACATGTACCAAGACAGCAGACTCCTCCCCAGCACTATCTAAGACCTTATCTAGGTGGTGCGTGAGGTCTGCTACCTTCTCACCAGGCAGGCATGTTACCAGGCGATCCTCACGTCCACCAGCCATCCAGCTATCTACATGCCTAATGACCTATAATGGCTGCCTAACCCTTCCCTCATGGGCATATGGCCTTGGAGAAACCTCCTTGATGCGAGAGGGTTTTACATCACCTGGAGGACAGGTCCTAGCTACAGGATCACTTCCTGCCACACCAGAGTAATGCTCTCTATCATGTGACCGCTCCCCTCCATGGCAATAGGGATGCTGCCAGACTGGAGGTGGGACTTCAGTACTACATCCCTATAGGTCTCGTCTGTGTACCTCTCTGTCTTCCTTATATCCTCCAAGTCTGCTACTCTAACCTCCAGAGATTGGATTCGTTCCCTGAGAACAAAGAGCTCCTGGCACCTAGTGCACACGTAAGACCCCGCACCAACTGGGAGAAAATCATACATGTGACACTCAGTGCAAAAGACTGGAAAGTCCCCATCTCGCTGCTGGACTCTTCTCTGCATCTTAGTTTTAAGGTTGTATTTATATATTTAAGTTGTTTACTTATGTAGATTTGCTGAGGATGCTTATACTAATAAAACTATATCTAATATGTTTAATGGACTTTGTTCACCTCAGGTTTAATTAAGCTCAGGTCCATAATGTATGCTTGATGAGAATAAACAGCTGCACCTGAGAGTGAATATGGGCACCTCCTTCCCTTTAAGAGGTTTAAGAGCCTATAAAGCTACGATTATCTCAGGGGTGGGACGGAATGAAGACCTATTAAAAGTAAAGTAAAAAACATTAGTAAAGGTTTTTTCTGCATCAAAGTCCACGATTTCAAGCACACTTTAAGGCAAAAACCTGGCAAAAAATTATTTGCATAACATAGGCACATTATTTGGTGACCACATGTTATGGTCCAAAATTTATCATTCACTCCCAGGTCATACATTAAGTACCAATTTCAAATGCACTGTGTATAAGAAAGGTCCCTTTCCTAAAGACTGAAACCCACTCAAAAACAAACACACAAGACTGATTCCAAAACAAAGCACTTCCATTAACAAGCCATATAGCAATATTACTGCAAATGTTAGAAAGAGCAGAAAAGGCAACAGTAAAATCGATGAGGAAGAATTTGCACATGACTATCATTCCCTCATGCAACAGAAGGCAGTATGCAAAGAATGGCGGTCTAGCAGATGTTCCTGTTGGGATTAGACAGTCACAGGGCTGTAAAAAAGCATTTCAAAGGCCAGAGCAGGTAAGTATATTTGGATCCCTCTGCTTCCAGGCTCCTTTCTCCCTCTTCCTCTTCCACTCTGAATCCCAGTCCTGCTTCCCTCCTTCCCCCCATTCTGGACAATAGGAGAACAGGTGCATTCTTTTGAACTTTCCACCACCAGCACATGCTTTCAGTCATTTATTGAGTCCACAGGGCTCTGTAACTGGTTGATGCACCCTCTTGCCCATTCCTAGTGACAGCCTCAACTAATCAAGAAAGTGAGAAGATGCCAAAGACATAGTCCTCCCCACCCTTTTATCCAGCCATTTGCAGGTAAAATCACTACCTGCAAAAGTTAGCTACATAAGACAAGGACGAGATATAGAGTGGTCTTTTTAAATTTAACTGGGTAGCACTCTATTATGGCTGCATAAAAAGGGTTAGTCCAATGCAGCTCCACCTTTAGCTGTAAGGGCAGATTGAATATTCTGCTGAAGATAACTGGGTAGCTTTATCTAGTTGACCTTTTAGGGTTGCCAACTGGCTCCTGATGCGCCCGACAGGCTTGTTCCAGTCCTGGGTTTACCCCACTGCATGCAGTTACTTGTAGTTTTCCTTTTCTTATGGAGCGCAATGGAGAAATCAGAACTACATATCCCTGCATGCAATGAGGTAAACCCAGAACTGGATCAAACCTGTCGGGCGCATCTGGAGCCAGTTGGCAACCCTATGACCTTTAGTGTACAGAATAATTTTAGTTCATTTGGGGGGATTGGCAGATTTCTGTAATTTGTTTCACCGTTTCAAACTTTTTCTAGCATAAAAACTCTTATGTGTGGAAATCAACTTTATGCATGTTAGTTTGTAGGTAAACACTCATTTAATCGATTTTGCATGCACTTTTTTGTGCATGTTAACTTAAATGACCGAATCCATGCATCTAATGCATATTCCTATTACCTTTAGCTCTACCTATGCTGCTGAACTAATCAAGAAAGTGAAAAGATACCAAAGACATAGTCCTCCCCACCCTTTTATCCAGCCATTTGCAGGTAAGAGTAGTTACTCACCTGTAACAGGTGTTCTCCAGGAGCAGCAGGAATCAGTCCTCACATATGGGTGTCATCGGCGCCGATGAAGCCCCAGCGGAGCATTTCCCCAGCTTTCTATGAAAGCCTTTGGGAATGCAGGCACGCATGCGCGGTTCCCTTCCCGCCTAAAGGTGCCATCTTACCTCAGTCAAATGACATAGCTAAGAACAGCACACAAAAATGAAAAAATAAACTATGTACAACTGCAACTCCCAGGGGAGGAGGGAGGGTTGTGAGGACTGATTCCTGCTGCTCCTGGAGAACACCTGTTACAGGTGAGTAACTACTCTTTCTCCAGGACCAAGCAGGAAGTCAGTCCTCACATATGGGTGACTCCCTAGCTCTGGGCTACCAAGGAACCCAGGCTGAACAAGAGAACTCCCTCTAGTCTCAGCAGCAAAGAAAGGCTTTTCAAGGACACAACCTCCACCGGTAGCCCAACAGAGGGCAGGAGGGCAGGAGTTGCCTAAACCTCAAAGAGATTCCGGAGTACTGCTTGGCCAAAAGCACTGTCCCTATGGGACTCCCTCTCCAGACAGTAATGGGCCGCAAAAGTCTGGCTTGAAGACCAAGTTGAAGCCCTGCAGATGTCTACCAAGGGCACAGAGCGGAGATGAGCCACTGAGGCAGCCATTGCCCTGACACTGTGGGCCGTGACCCGACCCTGCAAAGGAAGGTCAGCCGCCCTGTAAGCCCAGGTGATACAGTCAGCTACCCAGGTGGACAAGGTACGCTTGGACACAGCCAACCCCAACCTATTAGGGTCAAAGTATACGATGAGCTGAGTAGCCCTCCTATGCCCCTGCGTACGGTCAAGGTAGAAGGATAAGGCCCTCCTACAGTCCAGGGTATGCAGGACTGCTTCAGCCGGGCTTGCATGAGGCCTAGGGAAGAATGTTGGAAGAACCACCTCCTGATTGAGTTGGAAAGAGGAGACAACCTTTGGGAGGAACTTTGGATGAGTCCTGAGGACTACCCTGTTCCTATAAATCCTGGTGTAAGGCCTATCACAGACCAGGGCCTGAAGCTCACTCACTCACCTAGCCGAGGTAAGGGCTATCAGGAAGAGTGTCTTCCAGGATAGGAAGCGTAGTGGACAAGTAGCCATTGGCTCAAAAGGTGGGCGAGTCAGTTGCTGCAAGACCACATTCAACTCCCACTCAGGGGCAGGAGGACGGATTGGAGGCTTGAGCAAAAGCAAGCCCCTGAGAAAGCGGGACACCAAGGGGTGACCTGACAGAGAATGTCCCTCCATCAGTGAGTGGTGAGCTGCTAGAGCTGAGAGGTGGACCCGAACAGAATTGGACTTAAGTCCCTGATTTGATAACTGCAGTAAGTACTGAAGCACTACTGGCACAGTACAGGAGAAAGGATCCTCTGTACATAGCTGACACCACACAGAAAACCTTTTCCATTTGAGAGCATAGGTTTTCCTAGTGGACTGTTTCCTAGAGGCTAGGACAGCCTCCTCAACTTCCTGAGGTAGGCCCCAGGGAGCCAAAACTACCCTTGCAGCCTCCAGGCCATCAAATTGAGAGCTTTGAGATTGGGGTGCAGAAGGGAACCCTGCTCCTGTGAGAGAAGGTCGGGTTGCAACCCCAGAGGCAGTGGAGGATCCACCGCCAGTTGAATCAGAAGAGGAAACCAAGGCTGTCTCGGCCACCTGAGAGCCACCAGCAGGACCGAGGCCTTGTCCTGAAGAATTTTGAAGAGAATTCGGGCCACCAAGGGCGTGGGAGGAAACGCATACAGGAGGCCCTGAGACCATGGAATCAGAAAAGCATCTGCTGCTATTCTCAGAGGATGCGGTTGCCTGGAGCAGAACTTTGGCAGTTGCTTGTTCATTGGGCTGGCAAAGAGATCTACCAAAGGGAGACCCCACTTTAGGAAGATCTTCTGAACTACTGAAGGATGCAGCTGCCACTCGTGGGGCTGCAGAATTCTGCTTAATCTGTCAGCCAGGTAGTTGTCCTGGCCTGGAAGGTACACAGCCTTGAGGAGCATGTTGTACTTGAGGGCAAATGAACAAAGGTCCTAAGCCTCCCGACAAAGGATTCTGGACCCAGTCCCGCCCTGTTTGTTCACATAAAACATGGCTACTTGGTTGTCTGTCTGAACCAGGACAGATTGATGAGCCAGGGTAGGAGAGAAAGCTTTGAGTGCTAATCAAATAGCTCTGAGTTCGAGGAGATTGATCTACTGTGCAGCTTCCCAAGGAGACCACAGGCCCTGGGTGCACTTGCCTAGACAATGAGCTCCCCAGCCCTGCAGGGAGGCGTCTGTGGTCAGTATCACCGTGTACCCAGGAACATGAAAAGGCACCCCCTTCAGTAGATTGGGTGGGTGCAGCCACCAGTTGAGGGAGTTCAGAAATTGTCTGGACACCATTATCCTGTCTCTGAGGCTGCCTGTGGCCTGTGACCACTGAGTCCGAAGGCACCACTGTGCAGGCCTCATATGGAGCCTGGCATCGGGGGTCACATGTACTGTCGAAGCCATGTGGCCAAGCAGCCTCAGGCAGAGTCTAGCGGAGACCAGTGACCTGCAGAGAAACTGATTTGCCAAGGCTATCAACCTTTGGGCCCTGTCTTCTGGCAAAGCACAGTTACTTACCTGTAACAGGTGATCTCTGGGAACAGCAGGAATAAGTCTTCACATATGGGTATCGTTGGTACCGACGGAGCCTGCGCAGGAACGCTCCCCAGTGTCCTTAAAGAAAGCTTTTGGGAGCATCCCACAGCGCCTGCGCGCTGCCTTCCCGCCTTTCCCAACTGCCTCTCTCCAGTTCGAGTTTTAAAGCTGAGACAAAGAGAGAGAGAGAGGAAAGGAAAGATAGATAGAGAGATACAACTCCTAGGGGAGGTGGGTGGGTTGTGAAGACTTATTCCTGCTGTTCCCAGAGATCACCTGTTACAGGTAAGTAATTGTGCTATCTCCAGGAACAAGCAGGAATGAGTCTTCACATATGGGGACTCCCCAGCTAGAGATGCCTGGGAGATCACCCAGATTGTGAGTCCCTGGGAAGGGCTCTACCTCTACCCATGAATCTCAGGCATCCAGTTCAGGGACGGAGGGTAGGAGTTGATTAGGTATGGAACAGGTGTTTAAGAACAGCCTGACCAAACAAGGCATCCCGGTGGGAGTCCTTGTCCAAGCAGTAATGGGCTGTGAAGGTATGAACCGATGCCCAAGTGGCCGCTCGACAGATTTGGTCGATGGACACAGAGTTTAGATGAGCCATAGAGGTGGCCATGGCCCTCACATTGTGAGCTGTGACATGGCCCTCCAGAGAAAGGTTCTTACTTTGGTAGGCGAAGGAAATACACTGAGCAATCCAATTGGACAGAGTTCTCTTAGAGACTGGAAGTCCTAAATGAGAAGGATCAAAAGCAACAAAAAGTTGAGAGGACTTTCTATGTTGCTGTGTCCTTTGTAAGTAGAAAGCAAGTGCTCTTTTACAATCCAGGGTATGAAGAGTCCTCTCTGCACTTGATGCATGAGGTCCTGGAAAAAAGACAGGTAAAAAGACCTCCTGGTTCAGATGAAAAGGTGAGACCACTTTAGGCATAAAGTGTGGATTAGTTCTGAGGACTACCTTGTCATGATGGAACCTTGTATAAGGAGGATTAGCCACTAAAGCTTGCAGCTCACTGATACGGCGAGCTGAGGTGACTGCAATGAGAAAAATTACCTTCCAAGAAAGGAATTTTAAGGAGGTAGTGGCTAAGGGTTCAAAGGGTGGCTTCATAAGCTGGCCAAGAACCAGATTCAAGTCCCAGGCCACTGGAGGTGGTCTAATGGGAGGTTTAGTCAAAAGAAGGCCTCTCATGAATCTTGCTATAAGAGGATGAGAGGAAATAGGTTGTCCATTGAGAGGCTTAAGGGATGCTGCAATAGCACTCAAATGGACTCTGATTGAATTTGTTTTAAGGCCTGCATGAGATAAATGCAGCAAATAGTCTAGTAAAGAATGCAAAGGTATTGCAAGAGGGTTGAGACCCTTCTCTGCACACCAAATGGAAAACCTCTTCCATTTAAAAGCATATGAATGTCTGGTGGAAGGCTTTCTGGAAGCATGAAGGATATCCTTCACTTGCTGAGAAAGTTGTAAATCTTGAAGGTCTAGGCCTTCAGCAACCAGGCCCTGAGATGAAGAGACTGAGGATTTGGGTGCCACAAAGTTCCCTCCTCCTGGGAGAGGAGATCTGGAGCAGACCCCAGGTCTAGGGAGGGAGCTTGAGAGAGATGCAGAAGTAGAGGGTACCACACTTGGCGTGGCCAAAGTGGTGCTATGAGGAACATAGTCCCTTTGTCTCTCTGAAGCTTGAACAGAGTCTTGGGGATTAGGGGAATAGGTGGAAAGGCATAAAGGAAGTCTTGCCCCCAATGAAGGAGGAAGGCATCCCTGGCCTGAACTCCCTGACATGGAATCCTGGAACAGAACCGGGGAAGTTTGGCATTCCACGGACTTGCAAACAGGTCTATGTCTGGGGTACCCCAAATCTGAAAAATTCTGGCTATCTGGTCCCCATGGAGGGACCATTCGTGCGGAAGCAGAACTCGACTGAGTCTGTCTGCCCAAGAGTTTTGAACTCCTGGAAGATATACTGCCATGAGATGGATTTGATGCTCTCTGGCGAAGGCCCACAATCTCAGAGCTTTGTTGCAAAGCGACAGAGAGCCAGTTCCCCCCTGCTTGTTCACGTAGAACCTAGCTACTTGGTTGTCCATGTGGTTGAGGACTGTCTTGTAGCTGAGCAGGGTGTGGAAGACTCTGAGAGCCAGAAAGATTGCTCTGAGCTCTAAGAGGTTGATATGAAGATATGTCTCCTGTGGAGACCAGATGCCCTGGGTCGAGAGATCTTGTAGATGAGCCCCCCAACCCTTTGGAGAGGCATCTGTTGTAAAGGTTGCTTGGGGTAACACCTGTTGAAAGGGGGACCCCAGCAACAGATTCTGAGTGGACTTCCACCAGTGGAGGGATGAAAATAGGCAACTGGAGGTTGCTATTTTGTCTGACAGGCAACCTGATGCCTGGGTGGATAGGGTCCACTGAGCTGCTCTCATGTTAAGGCGAGCATAGGGAACCACATGCACCGTGGATGCCATGTGGCCTAAAAGTTGCAACATCTCTCGAGCAGTTAAATGGGATTTTAACTGAATCTGGGAGGCTAACTGCACCAAGCGTAGGCAACGGGCCTGGGGAAGATAGGCCCTTGCAGTTGTGGTATCCAGTAAGGCCCCTATGAACTCTAGAGACTGAGTAGGGGTAAGATGGGATTTTGGAATATTGATTACCAGTCCCAGATACTGAAGAACACGCATTGTGCAGGCTAGAGAAGTCTGGGCCTCTGACTGGGATGGAGCTCGGATGAGCCAGTCGTCCAGATATGGGAATACAAATATTCCTAGAGTGCGTAGGAATGCAGCTACTACTGCCATGCATTTTGTGAACACTCTTGGAGCAGAGGCCAGACCGAAAGGAAGCACTTTGTATTGGTAGTGCTTTCTTTGGTACAGGAAGCGAAGGAATCTTCTGTGTGTTGGATGGATGAGAACATGGGTGTACGCATCCTTGAGATCTAGAGCACAAAGCCAGTCCTGGAAGGAGAGTTCCGAGAGAAGTCATCTTGAATTTCTCCTTGCATAGAAACTTGTTCAATTCTCCGAGATCTAATATGGGTCTGTAGCCCCCTGTTTTCTTTGGGATGAGAAAATAGGGGGAGTAGAACCCTGAACCCTGTTGAAGAAGGGGTACTTCTTCTATTGCCCCTTGGGCAAGAAGGGTAGCAATCTCCTGACCTAGAAGGTTGAGGAGAGATGTTGGAGAATTGAACTGTTTCACCATGGTGTGAGGAGGAAGGTTTAAGAAATGAAGTTTGTACCCTTCCCTTATGATGGAGAGGGTCCACTGCTCTGCTGTGATTTGTTCCCATCTGGGAGCAAAGTGAGCTAACCTTCCTGGGATGGTGAGGGGCTCTGGATGTTCTAGAGCCAGAAAGGCTAAGTTCTCTAGTGGAAAGTCAAAGGCCCTGAGGAGGCTGAGGCTGTTGGGCCGTAGCAGTCCTCGCAGCCTGGGCCTGTTTTGGTTGTTGCTGCCTCTTTGTAGCAAAACGACCTTGAGAAGAGGCCTGACCATAAGAAGAAAATTTCCCTTTCTTTGGGAAAGATCCCTTTTTGAACAACCTCTTTTTGAAAGGAGCAGTAGTAGACTTTGAAAGTCTATCTAAAGCAGAATTTTCAGCATCCATCTGGTTGGCCTTTGCTTGCCAATCTTTGCCAAACAGGTTTTCGCCTGTACAGGGAAGGTTACCTAGACCATCCTGTACCCAGGATTCCAAATCAGAGGCTTGCAACCAAGCAACTCTGCGTGCACCTATGGCAATAGCCGAGGCTCTACTGACCCCCTCAAAAGAGTCAAAGGCTGCACGGTTGGAAAACTTGGATACATCCTGTGCATGTTTAAGCCAGGTGATATATTCTTCTCTCTTATCTTCTGACATAAAAGGAGATAAGGTTTGCAGATGATCTGTAACTTCTTTTAGAAACATCCCCATATAGAGACTATAGGAGTTGATTCTGGCTACAAGCATACTGGCCTGGAAGATTTTCCTGCCAAAGGCATCTAGTGTTCTGCATTCTCTTCCTGGAGGAGCAGAGGAGTGCCTTTTTGTACTTTTGATCTTTTTCATGGCAGACTCTACCACAATGGAGTGGTGAGGAAGCTGAGTCTTATGAAACCCAGGACAAGGAGGAACACGATACATGGTGTCCAACCTTCTGGAATGAGGGGAGGTGGAAAGAGGAGTCTCCCATATACCCAACATGTGTTCATAAAGAATCTCATGTATTGGTAAGGTGGCTGCCTCTTTAGGAGCCTTAGGATATTGTAGGATATCTAATTTTTTGGCTCTAGGTTCAGTCTCAGAGGTCACTGAGATGGACAGGCCTTTGGCCACCTCCCTAATAAAGTCCTGAAAAGACAAGTCTTCAGGAGGAGACATTCTCCTTTTTGGAGAAGAGGGTTCCTGAGGAAGGATCCCCGATGCTTCAATTGAGGACTCTGAAGAGTCAGAGTCTTCAGAAGAATCAAAGTATCGACTGTCTGGATGCTCTCGTAGAGCCCGATACACGTACCAGGAGGTATCGACATCGGGAGTAATCGGTACCGGGCCGGTACTGATAGGCATCACTGGATAGCGTACCGCTGCCGTCGATGCTGATGTCGATGCAAGCGGTACTGGTATCAGAACCGGAATCGGATCCTGTACCGGAATCGGTACGGGTACCGACAACGGGGTTTGTTGCGGTACCGTAAGCGTTGCAGCTTGAATGAATGCCGTGATGGCACGCTGCATGGTCAGAATATTCTGATCCATCGACGCCACCAATGTCTGGATATCGGTACCGGTAGAAACTGCCGGTACCCCAGAACATTGTAACAGGTGATCGGTCGAGGCCGAGCCATCGATGTCAACCTGTGACCCCATAGGTAGTGCTTTGGAAGCCGGAGCCTCCCGCCGGGGTAACTTTGCCGGTGTGGTATCCTCAAGAGTAAGCCCGGGGGCATCTCGATTCTTAGAGGGAGATGAACTCTTTGAGGACCGGCCAGATTTAAGTTTGGTTACCTGAGATCCATGGGATGAAGAAGAAGCCCTGGAAGACGTCGATGCCACGGAAGCTGCATCGGGTGGAAACAGGGTACTGAGCTTAGCTGCCCGATTCTGTAACCCTCTTTTGGACATCATAGAACAGGACTTACAATCCGCGATGGAGTGGTCAGGACCTAAACATTTTAGACACCAGTCATGGATAAAAGAAAATAAGAAATTCTTCAGGGGTGACAGGAAACACGACCTGCTGGCTCCGCGGAAAAGAAGAACTAGAGAGAGGCAGTTGGGAAAGGCGGGAAGGCAGCGCGCAGGCGCTGTGGGATGCTCCCAAAAGCTTTCTTTAAGGACGCTGGGGAGCGTTCCCGCGCAGGCTCCGTCGGTACCGACGATACCCATATGTGAAGACTCATTCCTGCTTGTTCCTGGAGATGAAAACCTTTGCCAGCAGAGAGTCCAGCCTTGCCCCTATGAACTCCAAGTTCTGGGAGGGGAGCAAAGTGGACTTTGCGAAGTTTATGACAAACCCCAGGCTTTGAAGAAGAGCAATAGTTCTGAGGGTGGCTTGTCTGGCCTCCTGGCACGTCTGACCCCTGATGAGCCAGTCGTCCAGATAGGGGAACACAAAGATTCCCTGATTTCTCAGGTAGGCCGCCACCACTGCCAGGCATTTGGTAAAGACCCTGGGAGCGGAGGTGAGGTCAAAAGGCAGCACTCGGTACTGATAATGGTTTCCTCCCACAATGAACCTGAGGTACTTTCTGTAGTCTGGATGAATGAGGATGTGAGTGTACGCATCCTTTAAATCTAAGGAGCATAGCCAATCTCCCTGCTGGAGGTAGGGCAGAAGTGTTCCAAGAGTAAGCATCTTGAACTTTTCTTTCTCTAGGAACTTGTTGAGGTTCCTGAGGTCCAGAATGGGTCGAAGGCCACCGGTTCTTTTGGGCACCAGGAAATACCTGGAGTAGAATCCGTGACCTTGCAAGTGGGGAGGCACAGGCTCCACCGTCCTGTCCACCAACAGACCTTGAAGCTCTTGAAGGAGAAGGTCTGTGTGCAGGAGAGGCCTTGGAGGCTCCCCTGGACAGTAAGGAGGAGGCAGTTGGTGAAAATGCAGTGCATAGCCCCTGTGAACTATGTCCAACACCCAATTGTCCCCAGTGATGAGGGGCCACTGGTAGGCAAAGAGGGCGAGGCGACCTCCTGTGCAGGGTTGGGAGAGCAGGGATGGAGAGGCTACACTCAAGGAGTCAAAAAACCCCACCCTGCTGAGTGGGAGCAGGGGCCGGAGGCTTGGGGGTCCTCTGCCTACGGGGCCCATTACCCTGCCCCTTGGCTTGCTGACCCTGGGGTGCAGCTTGGGCAGCCTGATATTGAGGGTACTGTTTGTAGGCAGTGCCTTTCCTCGGGTAAAAGGGCTTTTTACCTGAGCTCTTCTTTTTATGAGAAGGGGCAGAGGTCTTCCTAGACAGCCTTGTCTGTGTAAGGTGCTCTGTTTCGAGCTGAGCGGCCTTCTCGGTCATGGGCTTGCCAAAAAGGTTTTCACCTCGGCAAAGGACATCGACCAACTTGTCCTGAACCCATGGCTCGAGGTCCGATGACTGCAGCCATGCCAGGCGTCGAGCCGCGATGCCGGCTGCCGCAACTCGGGCCGAAGCCTCGAAGCCATCGTAGGCGGTGCGGGACATGAACTTCGAGCAGTCCCGAATCCCCGAGGACAAGGACTTAAATCTCTGCAAGGGTTCCCCGGAGAGTCCAGCAGAGAACCCGGCCAACTCCTTGGCCAGGTCCCGCAAGTACATGCCCATGTACAGCTGTTAAGACTGGACACGGCAAGCAAGCATCGAGCCCTGGAAGCACTTTCTACCGACACCATCGAGATATCGGGCCTCCCTGCCGGGGGGCACCGCAGAGTGCATCTTCTGGCTCTTCAGACGATGCATGGCCAATTCCACAACCATGGAATGGTGTGGTAGCTGTGCCTTTTGAAAGCCAGGGCTCTTTCGGAGTCGATAGATCGAGTCGACTCGCTTGCTTAAAACCGGCGCCGAGCCCGGTGCCTCCCACATACGGAAGAGGAGCCGTTCCAGCATCGGAGGAACCGGGACAGTAAAGGCCTCCTTCGGAGGAGAGTCATACTGCAGCGCCTCGAGCTCTTCAGCTCGAGGCTCCTCCTCAGAGTCCGCCGGAATAGCCAAGGCAGTGGCCATATCCCGGACGAACTCCGAGAACTGAGTATCCTCCGGAGGGGATCTACTCCGGGGCTCAGACTGCGGTGAGTCCGACGGGACGCACCAAGTCTTGAACGTATCGGGAGACTCCTCATCCTCCCACGAAGGGCAAAAACCGAAAAAGAAGAATCGGGCTCGATACCGGCGTACCGAACCCGGCGGGAGGGGAACCGGTGTCGAACCGGGAGAAAAAACAGCAAGAATCGCCGAAAAAAATCAACTTTTATCCGGGATGACAGGACACACCTCCTGTGGGCTTCTCGGAAAAAAAGAGACTGAGGTAGGATGGCACCTTTAGGCGGGAAGGGAACCACGCATGCGTGCCTGCATTCCCAAAGGCTTTCATAGAAAGCTGGAGAAATGCTCCGCTGGGGCTTCATCGGCGCTGATGTCACCCATATGTGAGGACTGACTTCCTGCTTGGTCCTGGAGAAAAATCACTACCTGCAAAAGTTAGCTACATAAGACAAGGACGAGATATAGAGTGGTCTCTTTAAATTTAACTGGGTAGCACTCTATTATGGGTGCATAAAGCATAATTACTCACCTGTAACAGGTGATCTCCGGGAACAGCAGGAATTTAGTCTTCACATATGGGTACCGACGGAGCCCATGCGGGAAATCTCCCCAGCGTCCAATAGGAAAGCTTTTGGGAGCATCCCACAGCGCCTGCATGCTGCCTTCCCGCCTTTCCCAACTGTACCTCTCCAGTTGAGTTTAAAGCTGAGACAAAAGAGAGAGGGAAAGAGAGAAAAGAGAGAGATAGAGAGATACAACTCCTAGGGGAGGTTGGTGGGTTGTGAAGACTAAATTCCTGCTGTTCCCGGAGATCACCTGTTACAGGTGAGTAACTATGCTATCTCCAGGAACAAGCAGGAATGTAATCTTCACATATGGGGACTCCCTAGCTGCAGATGCCAGGAAGAAGGTCCCACAAGTTGTGTGCCCTTGTGAAAGGGCTCCACTTCCCCCCATGGATCTCTGGCATCCTACCAGGGATGGTGGGTAGGAGTTGATTAAGTGTTGAACAGGTGTTGAAGAACAACCTGACCAAAAAGGCATCCCAGCAGGAGTCCTTGTCTAAGCAGTAATGGGCTGTGAAGGTATGAACCGAAGCCCAAGTGGCTGCTCGACAGATGTCGTCGATAGACACAGAGTGAAGATGGGCCATAGAGGCTGCCATGGCCCTCACATTGTGAGCTGTGACATGGCCTTCAAGAGGAAGGTTTTTACTCTCATAGGCAAAACATATACACTATGCAATCCGGCTGGACAGTGTTCTTTTGGAGACTGGAAGTCCCAAATGACTAGGATCAAAAGCAACAAAGAGTTGAGAGGACTTTCTATGTGGCTGTGTCCTTTGCAAGTAAAAGGCCAAAGCTCTTTTACAGTCCAAAGTATGAAGATTCCTTTCTGCATTTGAGGTGTGAGGCCTTGGAAAGAATACAGGAAGATAAACTGCTTGGTTTAAATGAAAAGGTGACACCACCTTTGGCATAAAGCGTGGATGAGTTGTAAGGACTACCTTATCATGATGGAACCTTGTATAAGGAGGATCAGCCACCAACGCTTGCAATTCACTGATGCGACGTGCTGATGTGATTGCAATAAAAAAAGATGACCTTCCCGGAAAGGAATTTCAAAGAGGTAGTGGCTAATGGTTCAAAGGGTGGTTTCATGAGCTGCCCAAGAACCAGATTTAAGTCCCATGCCACAGGTGGTGGCTTAATGGGAGGCTTAGTTAAAAGAAGGCCTCTCATAAATCTCGCTATGAGAGGATGAGAGGAAATAGGTTGTCCATTTAGAAGCTTGAAAGAAGCTGCAATAGCACTCAAATGAACTCTAACAAATTGGTCTTAAGCCCTGCATTTGATAAATGAAGGAGATATTCTAGTAATGATTCAGAGGTATCGCAAGAGGGTTAAGACCCTTCTGCGAGCACCATATGGTAAACCTTTTCCATTTAAATGCAAAACAGCGTCTTGTGGAAGGCTTCCTGGAAGCATAAAGGATATCCTTTACCTGCTGGGAAAGGTTAAGACCGTGAAGTTCTAGGCTTTCAGCAACCAGGCCCTGAGATGCAGAGACTGGGGATTGGGATGCTACAGCATCCCATCCTCTTGAGAAAGGAGATATGGAGCAGATCCTAACTCCAGAGGCGGAGCTTGAGAGAGATGTAGGAGCAGAGGGTACCACTTTTGCCGTGGCCAACGTGCACCTATAAGGATCATATGACCTCTGTCTCTCTGAAGCTTGAACAGGGTTTTGGAAATTAGGGGAATGGGTAGAAAGGCATACAGGAAGTCCTAACTCCAATGGAGGAGGAAAGCATCCCTGGCCTGACAACCCTGAGCTGGAATTCTGGAACAGAACCGGGGAAGTTTGGCATTCAGCAGACTTGCAAAGAGGTCTATGTCCGGGGTTCCCCAAATTTGAAAACGTTTGGCCACCTGGTCTGCATGGAGAGACCATTCGTGTGGAAGCAGAACTCGACTGAGTCTGTCTGCCCAAGAGTTTTGAATGCCTGGAAGATACACCGCAAGGAGATGAATCTGATGCTCTCTGGCGAGGACCCATAGTCACAAAGCTTCGTTGCAGAGCGACAGAGAGCCTGTTCCGCCCTGCTTGTTCACATAGAACATGGCTACTTGATTGTCCGTTTGAACTAGGACTGTCTTGTAGCTGAGCTGGGTGTGGAATACTCAAAGAGCAAGGAAGATTGTTCTGAGTTCCAGGAGACTGATGTGGAGATAGGTCTCCTGTGGAGTCCAGGTACCCTGGGTAGAGAGGCCGTGCAGGTGGGCTCCCCAACCCACCTGTGAAGCATCTGCTGTTAGAGTGGCTTCGGATGGGGGTTGCTGAAAAGGAGTCCCCACCATAAGGTTTTGGGGTGACTGCCACCATTGGAGGGACAAAATAAGGCGACCTGAGTTTGCTATTTTGTCTGACAGGCAACCTGACGCCTGAGTCCACTGAGTGGATAAAGTCCACTGGGCTGCCCTCATATGGAGGCGAGCATAAGGAACCACATGTACGGTGGATGCCATATGGCCTAGCAACTGTAACATTTCCCGAGCAGTGAGGTGAGGTTTTAGCACTGCTTGGGAAGCTAACTGCATAATGCGAAGGCAGCGGGGCTGTGGAAGGAAGGCCCTTGTCTGTCTGGTATCCAGCAGAGCTCCTATAAACTCTAGGGATTGAGTGGGAGCAAGGTTGGATTTTGGGAAGTTTATGACAAGTCCCAAATACTGAAGGATGCGCATTGTGCGAGAGAGAGCAACCCTGGCCTCTGGCTCTGAAGAGGCTCGAATGAGCCAGTAGTCTAAGTAAGGGAAGACGAATATTCCCAGGGTGCGGAGAAATGCTGCCACCACAGCCATGCATTTTGTGAACACCCTTGGTGCAGAGGCCAGGCCAAAAGGAAGAACCCTGTTTTGGTAGTGCTTCCCTTGAAACAGAAAGCGAAGGAACTTTCGGTGAGTTGGATGGATGAGAACATGAGTGTACGCATCCCTGAGATCTAGAGAACAAAGCCAATCCTGACTCTGAAGGTATGGCAGCAGAGTTCCTAGAGAAATCATTTTGAACTTCTCTTTGAACAGGAATTTGTTCAATTCTCTGACGTTTAAAATGGGTCTGCGTCCTCCTGTTTTCTTTGGAATAAGGAAATAGGGGGAGTAAACCCCTGTACCCCGTTGGGGAATGGGTATCTCTTCTATTGCTCCTTGAGCAAGGAGCACAGTGACCTCTTGACCTAACTGGTCATTGAGAGAGGTCTGAGAATTGAACTGTCTTACCATTGTAGGAGGGGGCATGCTGAGGAAATGAAGCTTGTACCCCTCTCTTACAATAGACAGAGTCCAATTTTCTGCTGTTATCTGACCCCATCTGGGGGCAAAATGGCATAACCTTCCTGGGATGGTGGAGGGTTCTGGGCCGTTCAGGGCCAGGAAGGCAAAGTTCTCTAGATAGGAGTTAAAGCCCCTGTGGAGGCTGAGTCTGCTGAGCCAGTTGAGGCTTAGCTGCTTTTGTCTTTCTTTGCCTAGGTTGTTGCTGCTGTCCCTTTTGGGCAGACTGACCTAAACGATGTCCCTGCTGGGTATAGGAGGGATAAAACTTTTTCTTCTTGCTGAAGAATGGTTTCTTAGAGGATCTTTTCCTCGCAGGATCAGCTGTAGATTTAGAGAATCTATCCAAAGTGATATTGTCAGCATCTATCTCATTAGCCTTTTCCTGCCAATTCTTGCCAAAAAGATTCTCTCCTGTGCAAGGTATATTCCCCAGTTTGTCCTGTACCCAGATTTCCAAGTCAGATGCCTGGAGCCAGGCAATCCTACATGCACCTATTGCAATGGCAGAGGTTCTGCTTATGCATTCAAAGCAGTCAAAGGCTGCACGATTCACAAACTTGGAAACATCCTGAGCATGTCTGACAAGAGCAAGATAATTCTGCCTTTTATCATCAGGAAGGAGAGGGCTCATAAGCTCTAAATCTCCTGTGACCTCTTTAAGGAACATTCCCATATACAAGATATAGGAACTGATCCTTGCAGAAAGCATGGAAGCCTGGAAGGATCGACGTCCAAAGGCGTCAAGAATCCTACACTCACATCCTGGAGGATTAGATGCATGCCTTTTTGCACTCTTTATCCGTCTCATGGCTGATTCCACCACCATGGAATGGTGTGGTAATTGAGTTTTCTGATACCCAGGACAAGGAGGAACTCGATACATGGTGTCGAGCCTTTGAGATTGAGGAGATGTGGTTAGAGGTGTTTCCCACATCCTTAACATAAGATCATGCAAGATCTCATGAATAGGCAAGGTAGTTGCCTCCTTGGGAGCTTTTGGGTATTGTAGGATTTCTAATTCCTTTGCCCTAGGCTCTTTTTCAGGAGCCACTGTGATGGAAAGACCTCGGGCCACATCTCGGATAAAATCCTGAAAGGACATATCCTCTGGTGGAGACATCCTACGCTGAGGAGAAGAGGAATCCTCAGGAAGAAGTACTCTGGTATCGGCAGAGCTTTCAGAGTCTTCAGACTCATCCAAGGATTCGAAGTATCTCCGATCCGGGTGACCGTGCAAGGCATGGTGCTGGTACCAATCGAAGTTGGGATCGGAGTGGTCCGGTACCGACCTGTCGATGCCGGATAGACGCATGACTTGGTCCCGGTAGAATACCTGCCGATGTCGATGCAGTCGGTGCTGGTACCGGTTGAATTGTCTGAAGCGGTTTCAGGGGCATCGAGGCCATAAGAAGAGCCACCGGACTGCGTTCAATAGCCAAGAATCTCTGGTCTATCGACGCTGCCGATGCTTGGGTATCGGTGCCGGATGAAGCGGCCGGAACCCCAGAGCATGGCACCAGTAGTTCTGCCGAGGTTGAAGCCTCGAGAACTTCCTGGAGCCCCGTTACTGCTTTGGAAGCCGAAGCCTCCCGCCGTGGCAATTTTGCTGGTGAAAATCCCTCAAGGGCAATGCCAGAGGCATCTCGATGCTTAGAAGGAGATCTACCCTTTGAGGACCGGCTAGATTTATGTTTAGTTACCTGAGATCCATGGAAGGAAGACGAAGCCCTGGAAGACGTTGATGCCACGGAGGCTGCATCAGAGGGAAAAAGGGTGCTAAGTTTAGCAGCTCGGTTTTGCCGGCCCCTTTTCGACATCATCCCACAGGCAACACACTCTGAAATAGAGTGGTCAGGACCTAAACATCTGAGGCACCACTCATGGGCGTCAGTGACGGAGATGGTACCACCACACTTAGAACACTTTTTAAAACCTGAAGCGGGTTTTTCCATTCTGAAGGAAAATTTTGGGCCTATTGCCCAAAATGGCGTGTGGCACCTGCAGAGAAAATTACTGGAAAAGATTCCAGAAAGAACGGGGGGGTTTTTTTGAAAAGGGGAAAGAAGAACCGGCGGTACCGGTGTAGGGTCGAGGGAAGGCAGACACGACCACAAAAAAGAAGAATAAGAAGGGAATTCTTTTTCTGCGGTGACAGGAAGTGCGACCTGTCGGTTCCACAGAAAACAAAGAACTGGAGAGGGACAGTTGGGAAAGGCGGGAAGCAGCAAGCAGGCACTGTGGGATGCTCCCAAAAGCTTTCCTATTGGACACTGGGGAGCGTTCCTGCGCGGGCTCCATCGGTACTGACGATACCCATATGTGAAGACTACATTCCTGCTTGTTCCTGGAGATAAAGGGTTAGTCCAATGCAGCTCCACTTTTAGCTCTAAGGGCAGATTGAATATTCTGCTGAAGATAACTGGGTAGCCTTATCTCGTTGACCTTTAGTGTACAGAATATTTTTAGTCCATTTGGGGGGGTTGGCAGATTTCTGTAATTTGTTTCACCGTTTCAAACTTTTTCTAGCATAAAAACTCTTATGTGTGGAAATCAACTTTATTCATGTTAGTTTGTAGGTAAACACTCATTTAATCGATTTTGCATGCACTTTTTTGTGCATGTTAAATTAAATGACCAAATGCATGCATCTAATGTATATTCCTATTACCTTTAGCTCTACCTATGCTGCTGAACTAATCAAGAAAGTGAGAAGATGCCAAAGACATAGTCCTCCCCACTCTTTTAGCCAGCCATTTGCAGGTAAAATCACTACCTGCAAAAGTTAGCTACATAAGACAAGGACGAGATATAGAGTGGTCTTTTTAAATTTAACTGGGTAGCACTCTATTATAGCTGCATAAAAAGGTTTAGTCCAATGCAGCTCCACTTTTAGCTGTAAGGGCAGATTGAATATTCTGCTGAAGATAACTGGGTAGCTTTATCTAGTTGACCTCTAGTGTACAGAATATTTTTAGTTCATTTGGGGGGTTGGCAGATTTCTGTAATTTGTTTCATTGTTTCAAACTTTTTCTAGCATAAAAACTCTTATGTGTGGAAATCAACTTTATGCATGTAAGTAAACACTCATTTAATCGATTTTGCATGCACTTTTTTGTGCATGTTAAATTAAATGACCGAATGCATGCATCTAATGTATTTTCCTATTACCTTTAGCTCTACCTATGCTGCTGAAAATCGACCTCCATGTATTACATCTTAACTAGACTCACTGAAGAGATTAAGCAAATTTTCAAGGACTTCTTAATCAAGATGATGAATTTATTGAAGAATAGTTTATCTTTGTTTTCTAAAACTATTTGGACTGAATAAACAAAAGAAAAGTTAGTTGACCTGATAAAGAAATGGACAGCAATAGCAGAGGATAACATTCAGAGAATCAATATGAAGAAAACATTTAGAGTGGCACATAAATTAGCTCTGCCAATCCATGTAAAAGACACATAATCTAAAACCTTGCAAAGAGACTTGCCCAATTTCCCCTACATTTGAAATGTAAGTCAGTTGAGGAATCATTGTGGCATTATTTGTGGAGTTACAAGATCATCTCTACTGTTTTGGTTGCTGCCCTCTGTCACGGCGGTCATCATTTCTCTCACTCTCCTCGTCCCAATGGCAGCAGCGGTGGTGTTGGGTTTCTACTTTCTCCTTCTTGCCAATTTTAACCCCTCCTTTTCCCTCAATCTCATTCCTTTCCCTCCTTTGAAATCCATTCCATCCGTCTTTTTAATCCCCTACCTCTACGCACCGCTGTCACCTATAGATCCCGACAAGTCCTCTTCTACCTTCCTCACTGATTTTTACTCTTGGCTCTCCTTATTTCTGGATTCTTCATCCCGCTCCCTTATTCTTGGTGACTTTAATTTTCATTATAAATAACCCCTCTGACCCCTATGCGTCCAAGCTCCTTTCCCTTACCTCCTCTTTCAACCTCCAGATTTGCTCTTCTGCCCCACTCATCGGCTTTGTCACTGCCTTGACCTTGTTTTCTACTCTAAATGTTTATGTTCTAATTTCCATACTTCCGCTCTTCTTTTATCTGACCATCACCTGCTAAATTTCACTCTTCATTACTCCCCCCCTCAATCTCGCCCAATCTCCTCCTATCTTTTTAGGAATCTTCATGCTATCAATCCACTGACTCTATCCACTACTGTCTCATCTCTTCTCTCTTCCACTTTGTCCTCTAAATCTGTTGCTGAAGCCATAGCTTCCTATAATACTGCTCCCTCCTCTACTCTGGATATCCTTGCTCTGCCCATTCCAGGTCCTGTGAGGCATACCTCACTCAGCCCTGATTGTCTTCAATTACCTGCTACCTACGTTCCTGTGTCCACTCAGCTGAGTGCACTTGGCTCAAATCCCTCTCTCTCTCTGACTTTCTTCACTTCAAATTCATGCTTTCTTCTTTCCAGTCTGCCATTGCACTCGCTAAGCAAAACTATTTTCTCCATCTGACTAACCGTCTTGCCTCTAACCCTCACTGTCTCTTTTCTACACTCAGTTCTCTTCTTAAGGCACCTCCACCTCCAATCCCTCCTTCTCTCTCTGCCCAAACTCTAACAGACTATTTCCATGACAAAGTGCATAAGATTACTCTTCAATTCCCCAATCAATCTTCTTCACCCCTCTTCCCCCTCTCCATTGCCAACTTTTCTCTTCAACCTCTATCACACTTTTCATCCTTTTCTAAAATCTCTGTTGAAGAAACATCTCTTCTTTCCTCTTCTAAACTCACTATCTGTTCTACGGAGCCTATCCCCACCCATCTCCTCAACTCCATCTCCTCCTCCATCATCCCTTTCATCTCACATATTCTCAACCTTTTGCTTTCCATTGCAAACTTCCCTGCAGCCTTCAAGCATTCTGTAATCACTCCTCTCCTCAAAAAATCCTCACTTGACTCTACTAGTCGTTCTAATTATCGGCCCATCTCCCTTCTCCCATTCATTTACAAAATTCTTGAACGTGGGGAGCATCTATCCTGCAGTCCGGTTTCCCTCGGGGGAGAGAGGGCCGGTTTGAAGCTCGGCGATCTGAGCGGGCAGCCCAGCTGATGTCACCTTCCGGGGCCCTGATATTGTTGGCATCTGTACGGCGCTTAGCCGTCGGCACGTCTCCTAAGGGGCGTATCCAAAGGGGTATTGTCACGCCCCTTTTGAGCCCCTTAGGAGCACGTTTGGAGCTCAGCCAGCTAAGGAGTGTTGGTAATGTCGGGTGGAAAGCGAAAGAAGAAACCTCCTGTGGATGCTTCCCAGGCTGGAGCCATTGAAAGACACGTGATTTCTACACCACGGACTACCCATCCAGGTACCGTGCCTCTCGATCCCTCAATCGAGGGAGTGAGTTTAAGCTCTGTGGAGCGTACTCCTCCGCTTCCCCCTGGATTTCTTGAGCTACCCGGTGAACTTTCTCCTGATACCACCTCTTTTCAATGTAAAGAGTCTCTTAAGGTGTTCTCTTGGCGACCTCCTTCCGGTCTCTCTACTGAACTTCCAGCTTCCGAAATTTCTCTTTTGGATATTTGGCAAGTGGTTTCATGTATGGAAAAAACTCTTGCTGAGACTGTCCCTTTACTGTGTCAATTTACTAGGGATACCGTAGAAAGGTTTCAGTCTCTAGATTCTCAAGTTGGAGCCTTGAGCTCCGCAGTGGCTAAAATGGAGTCTCAAGCTATGTCTTCTTCTGAATTTTTCGCAGCTCATGCGAAAGACAGCCTTATTTTGCACCAGAAACTTGAGACCCTAGAGAATGCATCACATTGTAAGAATTTGAGGGTATTAAATTTTCCTATTTGTTCACTGTTGTCCCCTTTAATTTTGTTTAGGAAATATTTGAAAGATGGCCTTCTTTTTCCGCAGGCTGATTCTTGTTTAATTACCAAGTGTTATTATCTGTCCTCTAAAATTCTGTCCAGTACTGCGGATCAAGAAGTGGCTCCTCCTTTGGATTCTGAGAACTTTAATTTAACCACTTTTTTAGAGGACACTCAAGATGTCATCTCCACTAGGGCTACATTATTGATGACTCTTTCTTCTGAGGAAGATAAGGTTACCATTCTTAAGGCTTACTTCAGGAGGAAAGAGATGAAGTTTTGTGGTGATAAGGTTTCGATATTTCCGGATGTCTCACGTTCTACACAGACTCGTAGGAAAGCTTTTCTTATGTTGAAGTCTAGAGTTCTTGCTTTGGGGGCGACGTTCTTTTTAAAGTACCCTTGTAAATGCTCTATTTCTTTAAACTATGATAAATTTATATTTCTGTCTTCTTCTGAATTAGAAAAGTGGATCCTGGATAAGGAAAAGTCTAAGGATAACCCGTGATTTCGGGAAGGGAGGGGTCTCATCCGGCTGTTTATGTTGGCTGTAGATTTCTCTTTGGAGAATTTTCTGTTAGCCTTGTTTTCTTACTTGTAATTTTCCTTTGATTATATTAAACATGTCTCCCCGAGATGTGGGCTGTAGTCTTGTATTAAGGATTACCTTTTGTATTTTTATTTCCTATGCATATTTTGTTTCTTTGTAATATAATTTTACCGTATAATAATGTTGTAAAATTTTTGATAATTAAAAAAAAACAAAATCCTTGAACGTGCAGTTTTCCACTGCTGTCTCAAATTTCTCTCCTCTCAAGCCCTCCTTGATTCACTTCAATCTGCTTTTCATCCATCTCATTCTACTGAAACAGCTCTTCCCAAAGCCTCCTGTGATCTGTTCCTCGCTAAGTCCAAAGGCCTTTACTCAGTTCTCATCCTTCTAAATCTTTCTGCTGCTTCTGATACTGTTGGCCACCTCCTCCTCCTTGACACTTTATCTTCAAGAGGTCCTGTACTGTCTTGGTTCTCTTCTTATCTCTCCATTCACTCTTTCAGTGTTTGTTTTGGGGGTTCCTCCTCTACTGCCATCCCTCTCTCAGTTGGTGTACTTCAAGGGTCTGTTCGGGGCCCTCTCCTTTTCTGTCTCTATATCTAGTCCCTAGGTGCCCTCATCTCTTCCCCAGGCTTTCAGTATCATTTTTATATTGATGGCTCTCAAATCTATCTATCTATCTACACCTGATATCTCTCCTTTGCTCCAAATTCGTATCTCTACTTGCTTATCTGACATTGCTGCCTGGATGTCTCACTGCTGCCTAAAACTGAATATGGCTAAAACTTGTGACGTAGGAGACTCTTATGAAGCAATGGAAACTGATAGTGATCCGGTGGAGGGAACCGGTACTGCAAGGGAATGCAGGATTTTCTCTTATGAGAGAAAAAAACACAGAGCTAATCAGGAACCACACCTCACCTCAAGGCAGGAGAGAAGCCAAGTCCCTGATTGGGCACACCCAAGCAGGAGGCCGGCAGTGCAGTACTCAGCCAGCTTGTTAAGAACTGAGAAACAGAAACAGTTAGATGAGCACGAGCACCAGGAGCAAGACGGAGAGGAGGAGTCAGGACACAAGCACCTGGACGAGGACAGGTCAGAGGAACAGGAACCGTTGGAGAGAGAACCACTAAGCTACTGTGATCCACGAAGGAGCAGACAGGACCTGGGAGACTCAGGGGCAGAGAAAGACTTCTGTTACCAGAAGAATTCAAAGGCACTGAGAGACCCAAGGCTACAGCTCAGGAGTTTAAAGGACCAAGCAGAACCTTGGAACAGGAGGCAGAGGGAGAAAGAATTACCCTGGAAGAAGCCCCAGCACAAGGTATCTGGTGGGTTTGGAACGGCTAGCAAGCTTAACAGTGGGAAGCCAGAAAGAGTGAACTTTAATTGTGAAAGACAGAACAAAGACAGAAAGTTTGATAGTAATTGGTTAAGCCAAGAGAAGCCTGACTGTTTTCCTTTTAACACTCTGAGAGACTCTCCAAGCACAGCTGAAGCGTTTTACCCTGCACTTTCATTTGGAGATAGGTGGGGGAAGGGAAATGCTTACACGCTGAACTCTTGTCCAAGTAAAAGCACTGATAATTGCCAAGAGATAAGAACAATAAACAAGCATTTACCTGAAAGTGGATATTCTCAGCTTAGCTCAGAAAATACACAGGCTGAATTACTTCTCACTGAATTCAGGGAGTTCCTTAAAAGTAGAGCAGTTTCTCCTCATGACGTAGCAAAGCCTATGAGCAGCTGTGAGGAAGAAATGCCTTTAATTTCTCTGCCATCTACAGAGAAGGAAGTCCCGATGGACTGCTCTACATGTGTGATTCAAAAGGACATTTAAGTGATAGGCTTGCCAATGTTTTATGAAAGAATATAACAAAGTTACCTTACTGATTGCTATGCTAAAGAAGCTTATGTGAAGAGAATAAGTGAAAGCATATTGTGTGCAATTCAGGAGCATTGCTGTTACCAGAGTTTTCTGTTACGTTAATGACAGGAGGTCACATGACAACCGAATGTGATCAGTAATGGACATTTAGCCAAGCAGTAAAAAGCCTTGTTTAGTTAAGTTTCTCAGCCTTGTTTTATGCTACATTATTTCATTTACGTCTGCTGCATTTGAACTCCGGAGCGGGAGAAATAAACCTCACAAAAGAAATTTTCTTTGCCTTGCCTTACTACTTGAGCACCTACACAACTACAACCTTAACCCTCAAGGGCATTCAAGGCCAGCCCCTCCCTTAACCCTCAAGGTCCAGGGAGTGGGTGGGTGGCAAACTGAACTTCTTATTTTTCCCCCTAAATCTTCCTCCCCCCTTCCACCTTTCTCTATCGCTGTTGACAACGCTCTTCTTTTTCCTGTTTCCTTGGCCCACAATCTTGGGGTCATCTTTGAATCCTCCCTTTCCTTCTCCACACATATTCAACATATAACTAAAACCTGTCATTTGTTTCTCTACAACATTAACAAAATTTGTCACTTCTTCTCTGAACAGACTACTAAGGCTCTTGACTACTCTTTGGTCACCTCCCGTCTTGACTATTGCAACCTCCCCCTTGATGGTCTCCCTCAGTTTCATCTCTCTCCTCTTCAATCTATCCAAAACTCTGCTGCATGGCTAATCTTCTGCCAGCCCTGATATACTCATATAGCCCCTCTTCTAAAATCACTTCACTGGCTTCCCTTCCATTTCCATATCCAATTCAAACTTCTCCTTCTAACATATAAATGCATTCCCTCTACTGTCCCTCATTACCTTTCCTCTCTTCTCTCTCCCTACACCTCCCCTCGTGAACTCTGCTCCTCCTCTGGCTTTCTTCTCTCTGCCCTTTTCTTCTTTTGCAAACTCCAGACTTTGATCTTTTCACCTTGCTGCTCCTTTTGCATGGAACAAACTTCCTCTATCTTTATGTCAAGTTTCTTCTCTCCCCCTCTTCACATCCATGCTAAAGGCTTACCTCTTTGAGGCCGCATTTGGATTCTAATCCCTTGTTCTCCTTCCCTATGTGAACCCCCTTGTTTCTCTTGCATTATTCTGTCTGTCTTGATTAGATTGTAAGCTCTTCGAGCAGGGACTGTCTTCTGTATATGTTTGTACAGCGCTGTATACGCCTTGTAGCACTATATAAATGATTAATAGTAGTAGTAGTCATAGTATTCTTTGGCAACTAATTATTGAGAAGCTGAGCATAATATGTGAGCAGAATTTACAACTGGCTATAAAATTATGTCAGCCAGGGACAGTAGTGAAAAGACAACTACAAGGAAATAGATCAAAGACCTGACATATAACACTACTCAGAAGTGCATTCCTATTACATGGATAGAGGATAACCTGTTAGATATAAATCAGTGGCATAAATTGATATTGGACACAATGGAGACTGACAAAATAAAAGCACAGGCTTAATAGCAGAAAACCTATAGACAAATTCCCACCTATAAAAACTGGTTTCTATCTGTCATGTTCCCATAAAAGGAATGTGGCACCTCATCCCTGGAGTTGCTGATTGGCCTGATTCTACTGCTGACCCAGTATAGCTCTTGCTGAAGCTGCTGATGTGCTGCCAACTGCTCCCGCCCCTCCCCACTGACATCGTGGTAAGATGTTCCATATTCTATCAGCACAAAGATACAACATCCTGTTTCTGACAGAGGCCAATCCAGGTTACAAGAAGCCAGCATGATATTAAGGAGCAGATCCATTCCTTATTTCTCACATCTCAAAATAAGCAGTGGTTTTTCCAGGGCTCTATGACTAATAATGGTATACAGGAAAGGGGAAGGGGAAGGGATTTAAATCACACCTTTTTCAGGAGAAGCTTGTTTAAACCCTTTTTACTACTACTACTACTGAACATTGGTTTAGCGCTACAAGACGTATGCAGCGCTGCACAGACATATGTAAAAGATGGTCCCTGCTCATCAGCGCTTACAATCTAGTCAAGACAGACAACACAGTAGAGCTGTAGACATGGGGTACATCTAGGGGGAATGGTCAGGAAACACAAAGGAGATCAGGTGAGTCAAGATCCGAAAGCGGCAGCGAAGAGGTGAGTTTTCAGCCTGGATTTGAAAAGGGTCAGAGAAGGTGTCTAATGTACAGACTCAGGTAGTTTGTTCTAGCCATAAAGAGCAGCAAGGTGAAAGGAGCGAAGTCTGGAGTTAGCAATAGAAGAGATCTGCCAAAAGAGCAGAGTTCCCGAGGAGTGGTGTAGGGAGAGATCAGAGAGGAAAGGTAATGAGGAGCTGCAGAGTGAATGCAGATAGGGAGCCAGTGAAGTGACTTCAAATTGTGTCAGAGGGGAATCAGAAGAAGCAGGCCATGTGTGCCAAAGCATATGGCCTGTCGCAGACTGCTGCCACCACTGCGTCAAGCCAAGCTGACCCTTTGAACCCATTGATGGAATTGGCTGCAGTGGGGGGTGGCAGCACAGCTCAGAAGGGTGGCGGCATGGCCGGGGCTTCTGCCTGGAGTGGCAGAAACCCTTGGACGGGCCCTGCTCTCACCTTAATATTATTTGAAAGGGCAAAGGTTTTCTATTTACACATTCCACTTCACTCACAATTTTATAGACCTCTGTCATATCTCTTCTCAGTCAGTGGCGTTCCTGGCCCCCTCCGTTACCCATGGTGAACGACCCCCCCCCCCCCCCAACGCTGCTTATATAACCCTTCTTCTCAAGTCGCTTCATTGGCTCCCTATTCGTTTCCGAATACAGTTCAAACTTCTCCTACTGACCTATAAGTACACTCATTCTGCTTCTCCTCAGTACCTTTCCTCTCTTGCCTCTCCCTACACTCCTCCTTGGAACTCCACTTTTCTGGCAGATCCCTTCTATCTGTGCCCTTCTCTTCTACTGCCAATTCCAGACTTTGATTCTTCCACCTTGCTGTTCCTTATGCCTGGAACAAACTACCTGCGTCTGTGTGTCAGGCTTCATCTCTGGTCCTTTTCAAATCCAGGCTGAAAATTCATCTTTTCAAGGCCACTTTTGGATCCTGATCTGCTTAGTCTACTATGATTTCCTTACCATTCCCCTAGATATATCCTTGCCCTCAGCTATTGTGTTGTCTGTCTTTACTAGAGTGTAAGCTCTGATGAGCAGGGACAGTCTTTTACATGTGTCTGTAAAGCGCTGTGCATGCCTTGTAGTGCTATACAAATGATCAGTAGTAGCAGTAGTAGTGCCGATGTGTCTCCCCCTGCGCCACAATGCACTCCTCCTCAACCCCAGCCAGCTTCGTGGAGGCAGCACAGCGAATTTACGATTAAGCTGGCTTGCCGCAGTATCTCGCACTCTGGGGGCTGGTTGCTATACTCTCCCAGGCGAAGTCTCACGATTAACAAAACTTTGGCCAGAAGAGAAGAGCGGCCAGCCCCTGAAGCACAAGGCACTGTAACCAACCAGCTTAATTGTAAGTTTGCCGTGCTGTTAATGTGGGGCTGGCGAGGATGTAGCCTCTTCCCAGCTGGCACTTAGGGTGGGCCGCACCCACCGCCCCTCTCTTGGTACCCCACTGCTCTCAGCCATCTCTTTTCTAAACTGAAGAACCCTAGCCTATTTAGCTATTCCTTACAGGGAAATCACTCCTTTCCTTTTATCATTTTGGTAGCCCTTCCTTTTTTCAGTTTTGCTATATCTCTTTAGAAATTGGGGTGACTAGAATTGTACACAGTACTCAAAATGTGGTCCTACCAAGGACTGACACGAGGTAATATAATAAAGTAACATAGTATATGATGGCAGATAAAGACCAGTATGGTCCATCTAGTCTGCCCAGCAAGGCGGCAAGAGTAGGTGCATTTTGATTTTATCCTGTTGCTATAAAGGGATCCAATGTGTGTGTCCCATGCCATTTTGAATTCTGTCACTGTATTTGCCCCCAACACTTCCATAAGGAGGGCATTCCAAGCATCCACCACCCTTTCAGTGAAAAAGTATTTCCTGACATTGTCTTTCAGTTTACCCCTTGCAGTTTCATGTTATGCCCTCTAGTTTTACAGCTTCCCCATCTTTGGAAGAGGTTTGTTTGTTCATTAATATTATTTTAAGTATTTAAAGGTCTGATTCCTATCTCCCCTGTCCCTCCTCTCCTCCAGAGTTTACATATTTAGGTCTTCAAATCTCTTTTCATAAGTCTTCTGACACAGGCTCCAAATCATTTTGGTCGCCTTCCTCTGAACTGTTTCAGCCTTTTTATGTCCTTTACGAGATAAGGTCTCCAAAACTGAACACAATATTCCAAGTGAGGCCTCACCAGCGACTTGTACAATGGCATTATTACCTCTTCCTTTCTGCTGGTAATTCCTCTCTGTATGCAACCCAGCATCCTTCTGGTTTTTGCCATCACCTTGTCACACTGTTTCACCACCTTGAGATACTTTGTTTATTTTCTATCCCTTTCCGAATAATTCCTAACATTCTACTTGCTTTTATTTTCTGCTGCTACCCACTGAGCTGAGAAGTTCAATGTATTGTCCGCAATGACTCCAAAAGCCTTCGAGTAAGCTGACTCCTAATAATGGAACCCAGAATTGTGTATCTATGGCTTGGATCATTTTTCCATACATGTATTATTTCATACTGGTCCACATTAAATTTGAACTGCCATTAGGCCATCCAGTCTCCTAGTCTCATCAGGTCTTCCTGCAACTTCCCAGAATTTGCTCATAATTTAACAACTTTGTATAATTTTGTGTCATCTCCCTTTTCCAAATAATTTATAAATATGTTAAAAAGCACCAGTCCCATACAGATCTGTGGACCGGTGCTTTTTAACTCCACTATTAACTTTTATCCACTGAGAGAAAGAGTAGTTACTCACCTGTAACAGGTGTTCTCCAGGAGCAGCAGGAATCAGTCCTCACATATGGGTGACATTGACGTTGATGGAGCCCCTATGCGGAGCATTTCCCCAGCTTTCTAAGAAAGCCTTTGGGAATACACCCTCGCATGCGCGGTCCCCTTCCCGCCCAAACGTCCTATCTTGCTCAGTCAGATGACATAGCTAAAAGACAACACAAAAAACAAAATGAAATATGTACAACTGCAACTCCCAGGGGAGGAGGGAGGGTTGTGAGGACTAATTCCTGCTGCTCCTGGAGAACACCTGTTACAGGTGAGTAACTACTCTTTCTCCAGGACCAAGCAGGAAGTCAGTCCTCACATATGGGTGACTCCCTAGCTCTGGGCTACCAGGAACCCAAGCTGAAAAACAGAGCTCCCTCTGTGAAGCCTCAGCATCAGGGAAAGAATTTTACTGAGAAGAGATCCCACCGGTAGCCCAACAAGAGGGCTGGAAGGCAGGAGTTGCCTAAAACTCAAAGAGATTCTGGAGTACTGCCTGACCAAAAGCACTGTCCCTACAGGACTCCCTCTCCAGGCAGTAATGGGCTGCAAAAGTCTGGCTTGAGGACCAAGTTGCAGCCCTACAGATGTCTGCCAACGGTACAGAGCGGAGATGAGCTACTGATGCAGCCATTGCCCGGACACGGTGGGCTGTGACTTGACCCTGCAAGAGAAGGTCTGCTGCCCTGTAAGCCCAGGTGATACAGTCCGCCACCCATATGGACAAGGTACACTTGGAGACAGGCAACCCCAAGTTGTTTGGGTCAAAGGAGACGAAGAGTTGAGTAGCCCTTCTATGACCCTTAGTACGCTCAATGTAGAAAGACAAGGCCCTTCTACAGTCCAGGGTATGCAGGACTTCCTCAGCCTGGCTGGCATGGGGCCTAGGGAAGAATGTAGGAAGGACCACCTCCTGATTGAGGTGGAAAGAGGAGACTACCTTCGGGAGGAACTTAGGATGAGTCCTAAGGACTACCCTGTTCCTATAGAAACGAGTGTATGGCCTGTCACAGAACAGGGCTTGAAGTTCACTCACTCGCCTGGCCGAGGTCAGTGCCACTAGGAAAAGAGCCTTCCAAGAAAGGAAGCGGAGAGGACACATAGCCATCGGTTCAAAGGGAAGGCGAGTAAGCTGCTGCAAGACCACATTCAACTCCCACTCAGGGGCTGGTGGACGGAGAGGAGGCTTTAGCAAGAGCAAGCCTCTGAGGAACCGGGACACCAAGGGGTGAACCGATAAAGGGTGCCCTTCCACCTGTGAGTGGTGGGCTGCCAGAGCAGAGAGGTGTACCCGAACAGTATTGGACTTAAGACCCTGATTAGACAAGTGCAGCAGGTACTGAAGCACCACTGGCACAGGACAGGAGAAAGGGTTCTCCTGGCGTTTATCACACCACACGGAGAACCGCTTCCACTTCAGGGCATAGGTCTTTCTGGTGGATTGCTTCCTAGAGGCCAAGACCACCTCTTCAACTTCCTGAGGCAGGCCCCAGGGAGCCAGCACTACCCTTGCAGCCTCCAGGCCATCAAATTGAGAGTTTTGAGATTGGGGTGCAGAAGGAAACCCTGATCCTGAGAAAGAAGATCGGGTTGCAACCCTAGAGGGAGTGGGGTGTCCACCGCCAGCTGCAACAGAAGAGGGAACCAGGGCTGTCTCAGCCATCTGGGGGCTACCAATATGACCGAGGCCCTGTACCTTAGAATCTTGAACAAGGTTCGGGCCACCAGGGGCGTGGGAGGAAATGCATACAGGAGGCCCTTGGACCATGATATCAGGAAGGCATCCGCTGCGAATCTCGTGGGATGCGGTTGCCTGGAGCAGAACTGAGGCAGCTGCCGGTTCAGGGGACTGGCAAAGATGGAAGTCCCCACTTCAGGAAAGTGTTCTGAACCACCAAAGGGTGCAGTTGCCATTCGTGAGGTTGTAGAACCCTGCTCAATCTGTCTGCCAGGAAATTTTCGTGGCCAGGAAGATAGACACAATATGCTGCTCAGGGCAGTCTAAGAGCAAAAGAGCATAGGGCCTGTGCCTCCTGACACAGGAGCCTGGACCCCGTGCCCCCTTGTTTGTTCACATAGAACATTGCCACCTGGTTGTCTGTCTGCACCAAGACAGATTGGTGGGCCAGGGTGTGAGAGAAGGCCTTGAGGGCTAAGCGTATCGCCCTGAGTTCCAGGAGATTGATTTGTTGCGTGGCCTCCCATGGAGACCACAGGCCCTGTGTGCACTTGTCTAGACAATGTGCACCCCAGCCCTGGAAGGAAGCATCAGTTGTGAGTACCACAGTGGCAACAGGTACCTGAAAAGGAATTCCCTGTAGAAGGTTGGGGGAGTGTAGCCACCACTGCAGGGAGTTCAGGAAGGGTTTGGACACCCTTACTTTGTCTCTTAGGCTTCCTGTAGCCTGCTTCCACTGAGTCCTGAGACACCACTGTGCAGGCCTCATATTCAGGCGGGCATTGGGGGTCACATGCACTGTTGAAGCCATGTGGCCCAGGAGCCGTAAAGAAAGTCTGGCGGAAACCAGTGGGTTGTCTAGAAACCGGCTGGCCAAGTCCATCAGCCTTCCCGTTCTGTCTTCTGGCAAGTAAGCTTTTGCGTGCAGGGAGTCTAACCGTGCCCCTATGAACTCCAGGTTCTGGGAGGGGAGCAAAGTGGACTTTGCAAAGTTTATGACAAAGCCTAGTTGTTGAAGGAGAGAGACAGTACGGAGGGTGGCTTGCCTGGCCTCCTGGAGAGTCTGACCCCTGATGAGCCAGTCATCTAGACAGGGGAAGAAAAAAATACCCTGGTTTCTCAAGTAGGCCGCCAACACTGCCAGGCACTTTGTGAAGACCCGTGGGGCGGAGGTTAGGCCAAAGGACAGTACTCGGTACAGAAAATGGTTTCCTCCTACCATGAACCTTAGGTATTTTCTGTGGTTTGGATGAATGAGGATGTGAGTGTACGCATCCTTCAGATCTAAGGAGCATAGCCAATCTCCCTGCTGGAGGTAGGGCAGCAGTGTTCCAAGAGTAAGCATCTTGAACTTTTCCTTTTCCAAGAACTTGTTGAGATTTCTCAAGTCCAGAATGGGCCGGAGACCTCCAATTCTCTTTGGCACAAGAAAGTACCTGGAGTAGAAGCCCTGCCCCAGCAGGTGGGTAGGTACAGGCTCCACCGCCCTGTCTTGAAGAAGACCTTGCAGTTCCTGGAGAAGGAGTTCCTGATGCAGAGTAGGCCGTGGAGGCTCCCCTGGAAAGTAGGAGGGGGGTACCTGATTGAAATGGAGCAGATAGCCCTTCTGGACTATGCTCAGTACCCAAGCATCTCTTGTGATGGGCAGCCACTGGTGGGCAAACAGGGCCAACCGACCTCCCGTGCTGAGATGGGCCAGCAGAGGTGGAGAGGCTATGCAGTGGGAGTCAAAAACCCCCTCCCTGCTGAGTAGGAGCAGGAGCTGGAGGCTTGGGGGCTTTCTGCCTACGGGGCCTATGTCCCTGCCCCTTGGCCTGCTGACCCTGCTGGGGAGTTGGGGAGGCCTGATAATGAGGGAAAGGTTTAAAGGTTTGTAGGCAGATGACTTCCTCGGGTAAAGCACAGTTACTTACCTGTAACAGGTGATCTCTGGGAACAGCAGGAATTAGTCCTCACATATGGGTACGTCGGTACCGACGGAGCCCGTGCGGGAAAGCTCCCCAGCTTCTTAGAATAGAAGCTTTTGGGACCTCCCACTGCACATGCGCACTGCCTTCCCGCCTTCCTGAACAGCTCTCCTCAGTTTCGAGTTTATAGCTGAGTCAACAGAGAGAGGACAGGAAGATAGATAGATAAAAGATACAACTCCTAGGGGAGGTGGGTGGGTTGTGAGGACTAATTCCTGCTGTTCCCAGAGATCACCTGTTACAGGTAAGTAACTGTGCTATCTCCAGGAACAAGCAGGAATAAGTCCTCACATATGGGGACTCCCTAGCTTAGATGCATGGGATCCCCTGTAAAGGTTCGCCATCTTCGTATGGATCTCAGGCATCCATTCTGGGAAGGTGGGCAGGAGTTGTTTAGGAATGGAACAGGTGCTTGAGGACAGCCTGGCCAAACAAGGCATCCCGGCGGGAGTCCTTGTCCAAACAGTAATGGGCTGTGAAGGTATGAACCGAGGCCCAGGTAGCGGCTCGACAGATCTGATCTATGGAAACAGAGTGCAGATGAGCCATAGAAGTTGCCATGGCCCTCACATTGTGAGCAGTGACATGGCCTTCCAGAGAAATGTTTTTGCTCTGGTAAGCAAAAGAAATACACTGAGCAATCCAATTGGAAAGTGTACGCTTGGAGACTGGAAGTCCCAAATGGGAAGGATCAAAGGCCACAAAAAGTTGAGAAGACTTTCGATGTGGCTGAGTCCTATTAAGGTAAAAAGCGAGAGCTCTTTTACAATCCAGAGTATGAAGGTTCCTCTCTGCATTGGATGCATGAGGAGCTGGAAAAAAGACAGGTAGATATACCTCTTGATTAAGATGAAAAGGCGAGACCACTTTAGGCATAAAGTGGGGATTCGTCCTAAGGACCACCTTATCATGATGAAATCTTGTGTAAGGTGGATTAGCCACTAAAGCCTGCAGCTCACTGATGCGGCGAGCCGAAGTGACTGCAATGAGGAAGATGACCTTCCAGGAAAGAAATTTCAAGGAGGTGGAAAACATTGGCTCAAAAGGTGGCTTCATAAGTTGACCGAGCACTAGAGATTCAAATCCCATGCGACCGGGGGTGGTCTGATGGGAGGTTTAGTGAGAGTCAGGCCTCTCATGAATCTTGCAACAAGAGGATGAGAGGAGATAGGTTGTCCATTAATATGTTTCAAGGATGCTGCAATAGCACTTAAATGGACTCTTACCGAATTCGTCTTGAGGCCTGCATTGGATAGATGCAGGAGATAATCAAGAAGAGAATTCAAAGGAAGTGCCAGAGGGTCAAGACCCTGCTGAGCACACCAAATGGAAAAACGTTTCCATTTGAAAGCATAGGAACGCCTGGTAGAGGGTTTCCTAGAGGCAGGAGGTCTGGGAGAGCTGTAGAAGTAGAGGGAACCACACTTGGCGTGGCCAGCGTGGAGCTATGAGGATCATAGTTCCATGATCCCTCTGGAGTTTGAACAGAGTCTTGGGAATCAAAGGAATGGGTGGAAAGGCATATAGGAATGCCTGATTCCAATTCAGGAGAAAGGCGTCCGTAGCCTGAGCTCCCTGACACGGAGTTCTGGAACAGAACCGGGGAAGTTTGGCATTCCACGGACTTGCAAAGAGGTCTATGTCCGGGGTCCCCCATTCCTGAAAGATTCGGTTTATTTGGTCCAAATGTAGGGACCATTCGTGTGGATTGCTGACGCTTAGCAGTATAGCGAGGTTGAGAAGACTGCTGGCCAGTATTTGAAGCAACTCTGGCCTTCTTATAGTAAGGCCTTTTAAAAGACTTTTTCTTAGTAGGAATTGAAGTGGACTTTGAAAGTCTTTCCAAGGTGGCATTTTCAGCATCCATCTGGGTGGCTTTGATTTGCCACTCTTCCCCAAATAAGTTCTCACCTGTACAGGGCAGATTCCGTAAGCCATCTAGAACCCAAGGTTCCAGATCAGAGGCCTGGAGCCAAGCAAGACGTCGGGCTGCAATAGCAATGCCCGAAGCCCTACTGGCTCCCTCAAAGGAATCATATGCTGCCCTATTAGAGAACTTAGAAACCTCTAAGAGTTGTTTCACTAGGGAAAGGAATCCCTGCTTTTTATCCTCAGGGATAAAGGGGGCAAAATGCCGCACCTTTTTGGCAAGTTCCTCCAGGAACATGCCCATATAGAGACTGTAGGAATTAATCCTGGCTATAAGCATACTAGCCTGGAAAATTTTCCTACCAAAAGAGTCCAAAGTCTTACATTCCCGTCCTGGAGGGGTGGAAGAGTGCCTTTTGGTACTCCTAATCTTCTTCATTGCAGACTTCACCACAATAGAGTGGTGGGGCAATTGAGTCTTTTGGAAACCAGGAGAAGGAGGGACCCTATACATGGTGTCCAACCTACGGGAATAAGGAGACAAGTCAAAGGATTTTCCCAGAAATCCATCAGTTGTTCTTGAAGGATTTCATGGATAGGCAGGGTAACTGCCTCCTTAGGGGCCTTTGAGTATCCCAAAATATCCAGTTTTTTGGATCTGGGTTCCTTTTCAGAGGATGTGGTAATAGAAAGGGCTGTAGCCATTTCTAAAACAAAGTCCTGGAAGGACAAATCCTCTGGAGGGGACATTCTCCTTTTAGGAGAAGAGGGCTCCTCAGGTAAGTTGAGTGAAAACTCAGCAGAATCATCAGAGGAGTGAAAATCCTCAGAGGAATCGGTGCTTTCCTCTAACGCACGATACGCGTACCGATCGGTATCGATATCGGGCGTATCGGGTATGGAACCGGTATGGAGCGAAAGCCCATACGGTACCGACTTGCGTTTAGAGGTGGACGGCCTCGATACCGGCATGGCGGACGATACCGGTATCGGGCCCGGAACCGCTGAAAGCGGAACCGATGGCGTTGCAGCTTTAATGAAAGCCATGACGGCCTGCTGCATGGACTGTACAGTATCGCCCATGGACGCCATAGCTGCCTGGATGTCGGTACCGGAGTGACCCGGTACCCCAGAGCAGGCTAACAGGTGATCTGTCGAGGCCGTAGCATCGATATCAACCTGAGACCCCTGAATTGGCGTTTTTGGAAGTTGGACTTCCCGCCGGGGTTGTTTGGCTGGGGCAGGGTCCTCAAGTTCTAAGCTAAGAGCCTCTCGATGCTTTGAAGGAGATTTGCTCTTTGAGGACTTGCCCACAGAAGGTTTGGTTACCTGAGATCCATCCGGAGAAGAAGACCTGGATGACTGTGATGCTGTATTCTCTGAAGCAAACAGCACATGGAATTTGTTGGCCCGGTTCTGCAGCCCACGTTTAGACATGTGGGAGCAAGATGGGCAGTCCGGTATGGAATGGTCAGGCCCCAAACATTTCAGACACCAGTCATGGGTGTCTGTGACTGAAATAACAGCATTACATTTGGTACACTTCTTAAATCCAGGGGCTGGCTTCTCCATGAGGAGAAATTGAGTAGGCCGAGAGGCCTCTCTGAAGTGACCAAAAAGCTAAAAAATAAGAAAAAAGAATTATAATTTTTTTAAAGAAAGAAAGAAAAGACCGGCGATACCGGTATCGGTATGGGGAAGGCAGGTACGCGGTCTAAAGAAACAAATAAAATAACAATTTCTTCAGCGGTGACAGGAACACGACCTGCTGGCTCCGCGGAAAAAAGAGAAACTGAGGAGAGCTGTTCAGGAAGGCGGGAAGGCAGTGCGCATGTGCAGTGGGAGGTCCCAAAAGCTTCTATTCTAAGAAGCTGGGGAGCTTTCCCGCACGGGCTCCGTCGGTACCGACGTACCCATATGTGAGGACTTATTCCTGCTTGTTCCTGGAGATAAGGTCTTTTTCCCCGAGCCCTTCTTATGAGAAGGGGCAGAAGTTTTTCTGGACAACCTTGTCCTTGTCAGAGTCTCGGACTCGAGCTCAGCGGCCTTTTCTGCCAATGGTTTGCCGAAGAGGTTTTCACCCCAGCATGGGACATCGACCAACTTGTCCTGTACCCATGGCTCGAGGTCCGATGACTGTAGCCATGCCTGGCGTCAAGCACCGATGCCGGCCGCCACTACTCGGGCCAAAGCCTCGAAGCCATCGTAGGCCGCCCGGGAGATGAATTTGGAGCATTCCCGGAACCCCGAGGACAACGATTTGAACCTCTGCAAAAGGTTCCCCGGAGAGGCCAGCCGAGAACCCGGCTATTTCCTTAGCCAGGTCCCGCAAGTACATGCCCATGTACAGCTGGTAGGACTGGACACAGCAAGCAAGCATCGAGCCCTGGAAGCACTTTCTGCCGATGGCATCTAGGCTTCGGGTCTCCCTACCGGGGGGCACCGCAGAGTGAATCTTCTGGCTCTTCAGACGATGCATGGCCGATTCCACAACCTTAGAATGGTGCGGTAGCTGCGCCTTCTGGAACCCAGGGCTCTTACGGACTCGATACATGGAATCGATCGGCTTGCTCAAAACCGGCGCCGAGGCCGGTGTCTCCCACATTCGGAAGAGGAGCCGTTCCAGCATCAGAGGAACCGGAACAGTAAAGGCCTCCCTCGGGGGAGAGTCATATTGTAGGGCATCGAGCTCTTCGGCTCAACGCTCCTCCTCAGGATCTGCAGGAACATTCAAAGCCTTGGCCATGTCCCTGACAAACTCCGAGAACCGGGTGTCCTCCAGTGGGGACCTACTCCGGGGTTCGGACTGCGGTGAGTCCGAAGGGACACACCGAGTCCGAAAGGTATCGGGGGACTCCTCGTCCTCCGTTTCCCATGCAGACTCATCCGAGGAAGAGTCAAGGGGCTCCGACCGCGCAGACTCCGGTAACACCCGCCCCGATGCCGGGGCCATCAGTGTCGACGCCCTCGATCCCGAACGGGAGGTCGAGGGAGACCGTGACCGAGTCCGGACTCGGGCCTTCATGGCTTCGAGAACCGGCTCGGTCTCCGGGGTCGACTTAGACGTCGATGTCCTGGTGGTCGGGGCAGATGCACCAGTCAGGCTGGCCATCAGCACCCGCTGCTGATCCATGAAGGCAGAAAGTCTGCACTCCAAGGCTGTCAGCCTGAGTCCAAGCTCAGGAGACTCAGCAGCCACCAACTCGGGCCCCGGTGGTGCCGGGCCCAACGTCGGCTCCCTGGGAGGAGAGTCCTCGAGGACAACAAGACTTACGTGCTCGACGGACTCCAGCTCTACACGAGACACCTTAGTCGGCTTCTCCAGCTCCAAAGGCCCGGGGCGGCGGTCAGGGGTCCGAGACCTGGCCCTCGAGGAACCAGGGGTATCCTCCGACGACGCCCTCACGAGCTTTCTCTTCCTCTTATGCTCCCGACTGGGGAACCCCCTTTCAGAGGAACCCCGACGAAGCTCGGGGTCAGACTCCCGAGACGTTGAGGCCTCTGACGAGGTCCGGGCTCAACCGGAGGCAGAGTCAGAAATAATTCTCTCCTTCTGATGCTGCCGGCTCCTGAATGCCTTAGTGGACATCTTTCCACACGGGACACAGACAATGTTCCCTCTAATTTTCTGTAGGCTGTGTGCACATAAAATATCAGCTGTGCAGCTTTTGAAGGAAGGTTAAATTTTTGTGCGCAACATAACAACACTCAGAGTTATATACTTTAAAATTTGACTACACCTCAGAATACAGTATGTACACCACATTGATTGCACTAGAAAATATTGTAGAACTTGTGAAAACCGTAAATACACAACAACTTTCAAATTTTAGGACATCTGTGTTGTTTTCTCTCAAAATCAAAACCGTAATTTTTGTGCGCTCTGTTGTAAAGTATGTGCGCTCACTCAGCGAGGTGTGTGCGCACGCACATGTGCACAGCTTAGAGGGAACAGTGGACACAGACCTTGGGATCATAGTCCGGCCCGAGGCAACGCAGGCAGCAGTCGTGTGTATCAGTAAGAGACATGAGCTTCTTACAACGATCACCCTTTTTAAAACCACTGGAGGCCATCGGGGAAAAAAGGGCCCCCAGAAGGTCAAAAGATCGGCCCTCCAGGGAAAAAGAAAAAAAGAGCGCGAAGGCCCTCCAGGGAAAATGAAAAAAAGAGCGCGAACGCGTGCCACGAAAGGCAAAAAAAATGAAAAATAGAGATCGAGTCGATCCCGCCTGGGTTCGGTACGCCGGTAAGGGGAACCGGCGACGAACCGGACAAAAAGAGAGCGAAAATCACAGAAAAAAATCAGACTTTTCTGGGTGACACGGACTGATGTCCGTTGGGCTCCACGGAAAAAGAAAGACTAAGCAAGATGGCACCTTTGGGCGGGAAGGGGACTGCGCATGCGTGGGTATATGCCCAAAGGCTTTCTTAGAAAGCTGGGGAAATGCTCCGCATGGGAGCTCCATCGACGTCGATGTCACCCATATGTGAGGACTGACTTCCTGCTTGGTCCTGGAGAAATTTCCATTTAGTTCTACTCTCTGTCTCCTGTTTAATCTTTTCCCAATCCACAGCAGGAAATGTTGGATGAAAGGATCAGTTATACAAGACCAGGTGACCCCGTAGCATGTATGGTACATTTACACTCTCACAGGCCGATGCAGAAAGCCGGTGCTGAAGTCACGCTCTATCAGCTTTTCGCTCCTATTTGCAGCACACCGATATCTGCAACTTCAGCGTGGGCAGGCAGAAAGGAGATCATATGCAAATTTGTGACGTGTTAGCCATTCATTAAACTGTTAAATGTATCCCCCAATTGACCGCTTTGACTCGGTGAAAAGCGGGATATAAATACAGCTAAATAAATTAATTAATTAAACTGTGCGCAAACGGCAGCGTTAACCTGGGAAAGCAAACACAGGCATACAAGAAGTCAGTGCTAGTTTGGCATGCTCTCCCAGAGAAACAGGGGTACCGCATAGCTAATTTGCATATGAGCCCTGATAGTATTTTGATGGCATCAGGGGCTTTCTCTGATGCCTGGATCATCTAAGGAGAAATGTCAAACTCCCCTCAGATGATCCAGGCATCGTGGAAAGCATCCAATACCATCAAAATACTGTCAGAGCCAGCACCCCTGACAGAAGACGAATCTCTGGTGGCCCAGCGGCCATGATCCTCAGGGCTGGCCCGTCCACTAGGCAGGCTAGGCGGCTATCTAGAGTGGTAGACCTCTGTAAGTGGCAGACCATGTGCTTTGGCACACATGACATGCCACCCCCCCACATCAAGAAAGTTGTGTTGGAAGAAAGCGAGAAGTCTCTATAAAAGGTGAAAAAGCAAAAACAGCCAAAATGAATGACGGCCTTCTTGATGTCATTCCATAACTCTTCTGGAGCTCTGTCATTTGTAACTAAAGCAGCAAATCGATTTTGCAGGCAATCTTTAAATTCCAGTGGTATATTCTCAAGGTCATATTTTGCTGCATTCATGAGTGGTTTGCTCTTTTTCAACTTTAGCTTGAGTTTGCATACTAGTAGTTGATGATCTGTACCACAGTCAGCTCCAGGTTTTGTCTTTGTTGATGTTATAGAGCTTTTCCATCGTTGACTTCCACAGATGTAGTCAATTTGATTTTTATACAATTCATTGGGTGAAGTCCATGTGTATAGTCGCCGCTTGTGTTGCTAGAAGAAGGTGTTTGAGATGAATAGATCATTGGTCTTGCAGAATTCTATCAGTCTTTCTCCAGCTTCATTTCTGTTGCCAAGTCCATATTTTCCAACTACTTTGCCTTCTTCTTTGTTGCCAACCTTTGCGTTCCAGTCACCCATGACTATCAGGATATCCTGTTTGCATGTTCTGTCAATTTCAGCTTGTACTTGTTCATAGAACTCTTCAATTTCATTCTCTTCTGCAGCTGTTGTTGGGGCATATACTTGAATTATAGTTGTGTTGATAGGCAATCCTCGTAGACGAATAGAGATTAAGCGTTCGCTGACTGCATTGTATTTCATTACAGTTCTTGCAAGTTTCTTCTTTATTATAAATGCAACACCATTTCTTCTTTGTCTTTCATTTCCAGCATAGTAGACCATGTGATCATCTGATGCAAAGTGCCCGATGCCAGTCCATTTCAGTTCGCTGACACCCAACAGATCAAGTTGTACACGTTCCATTTCATTCTTGACCACCTCCAACTTCCCTTGGTTCATGCTTCGTATGTTCCATGTTCCAATGTGTAAGACATCTTTACAGCTTCGGACTCTCATTTCATGCACAGCTACATCAGCAGTCAGACTTCCCGAGGGCTTTGATCCAACCACATCATAAATGCTGGCTTTACTCTGAAAAGTCTTCAGCTCTTCCCCAGTAGCTAGTTGAGTGCCTTCCGACCTGGGGGTCTCATCTTCCAGCACCATAGCACAATTTGTTTTGTTGTAACTATCCATTGGGTTTTCATGGCAAGATACAGAAGTAGGTTGCCGGGTGTTTCTTCCGCGCAGTTTAAGTTTGGTGTTGTTGCCGTTGTCACAAAAATGTGATCCTCCGCCGTCAACACTATCCCATTCTGCTGCTGCCCCGATGGGTGGTTTGTCTTGGTCTGGCACCTCAGCTGAGGCCTGTCCATCTTGGGAGACCCTGCCAGTAGTTAAACTACCAATAGTTTAGCTCTCAGCATCACTGATGCACACTCTCCATACTATCAAGGTAAAGAGTTACTTGACATCATTACCAGAATTAACACCACCTCTTCATACCTGGATCCATGCCTGGTAGCTTGGATAAAAGCAACTAAATCCGAGCTAGCCCCCATCATTCTTAGTATGGTTAACCAATCCCTCCTTCAAGGAACAATGCCAAATGATCTCAAACTCTGCTCCATTTGTCCAGTACTCAAGAACAGATCCCTTAACAGAGATGATCCCACGTCCTATAGGCCAATTGCAAGCATCTCCTTCCTAGCAAAAATCATTGAAAAAATAGTCCAAATATAGACGCAGGATTTCACTGACACAAACTCTCCCCTGGACAAACACCAGTATAGTTTTCGCCCATACCACAGAGTTGAAACATTACTAATGGTCTTATTTGACTCCCTCATCTGTGATATGGATAATACTAATCAGGTTTTTATTCTTGTCTTCATAGACATTGCCTCAGCCTTTGACAATATTGATCATGACACTCTCCTCGCTAGACTAGCAGAATTAGGAATAGCTGGCGCCACTTTTCAATGATATATTACCAACACATTCTAATACGTTAGGATTGACCAAATATCATCCATGACCTTCCCATAAGAACAGGGAAACACCCGAGACTCAGCATTATCGGCCCTCCTTTTCAATCTCTACCTGCAACCAGTCTGCTCAGTCAGAAAACACAAAATAGGATACCTCATATATGCCGATGATATTATGTTATTTGCCCAAGTAAATACAAAGAACCCCATTTACCAAAACATGATTGACTGCATTCTCGAAGCAGAATCCTGGCTAGGCAAAAATAACCTTCAAATCAAACTCAAAACAACCTAAATCATGTTCCCAACAAGAAATCAAGACTTTTACCCCCTACCCCCCCCCCCCCCAAAATCCACATACATAACTTCGCCATTCCAGTAAAACAGGAAGTGAAATACCTGGGAATCATATTGGATAAAGCCCTCAGTATGAAACAGGTGAAACAATTGGCTAGGACTATATTCTTTAAACTAAGATCCATCCAGAACTTCAGACCATTCCTAGAACCTAGTGATTTCCATACCGTGGTTCAAGCATTCATAACGCCACACTGGGATTACTGTAATAGTTTATTACAGGGTCTGCCCAAGAACATCATTAACACCTAACAGCTAACTCAAAATGTGTCTGCCGGAATGATATCCAAAGGTAAAATAAAACTCACGCCGTTTAATAACTCACTCTGCAACTTGACAGCTTCACAATTTCACACTGGCATTTGGTCTCAGAAAAACTAGCGGCACTTAAACCAGGAGCTGATAGCTCTTTGATGGTGCCAGTTTCACATCAATGACCCTATGCCATTTATAGTCTTTTTTCATTTATTTTGAAATTTATTCCAAAGTCTTTCTTACTTCATAAATATTTTGTATTCCTCCAATAAAAAATACTCCAGTGAATTATCGCTATTACTTATATGAGGAAACACAAAAATAATGTAAACTTAGCTTCTGCCAAATGATCGTAAAGGGCAATTCCTAATTCCTAAGCTAAGTTTACATTATTTTTGTGTTTCCTCATATAAGTAATAGCGATAATTCACTGGAGTATTTTTTATTGGAGGAATACAAAATATTTATGAAGTAAGAAAGACTTTGGAATAAATTTCAAAATAAATGAAAAAAGACTATAAATGGCATAGGGTCATTGATGTGAAACTGGCACCATCAAAGAGCTATCAGCTCCTGGTTTAAGTGCCGCTAGTTTTTCTGAGACCAAATGCCAGTGTGAAATTGTGAAGCTGTCAAGTTGCAGAGTGAGTTATTAAACGGCGTGAGTTTTATTTTACCTAGCGTTAACCGTTTAAAGAGTAACAGACTACAAACTAGGAATGATATCCAAAGCATGCCTATCTGAACATATCACACCTATTCTTAAGAATCTCCACTGGCTCCCAATGCTCAGCAGGTTAAAGTATAAAACAATAATCATCACCTTTAAATTACTCAACAACATCTCACCCTCCTACCTCGCATCAAGGATTCACACACAGACAGAGTCTAGGAACAGAAAGAGGAACAACCAAAATATGCTTGCAATACTTCCCCCCCCCCCCCCATTCTGCAGTTCGAAACAAATAATCACCAACAGAGCCTTTACTTACACTGCACCTACTCTATGGAACTCCCTTCCAGACACCATCAGGTCAATCAAAGACCTCCAGACATTTCAAAAAGAGCTAAAGATGCTTCTCTTTGCTAAATACTATAACAATGCCTGAAGTAAATTGTCAGCTCTCACTTCCCCACAATCCATATACACATGTATATAGTCAATGTTTGCCACCTAGCTCACTGATTCTGGAAGGCACCTTTGTACATAGTTGAATGGTTCTACGGTCAGTAATAACTGTACATAGCTGAATGGTTTTATGATTTGTAATAACTGTTCTCTGTACCTGGTTTTGTTCTTTGTAAACTGTCCCTGATCTCTGGAAGGGGTGTTTTTTTAATAAATAAATAAATGAAATAAATGACTGCTTCTTAAAGCATGAACCAACAAGAAGGGAAGACATTTTGCACCTAGTCCTTAGTCGAACACAAGATCTGGTGCATGACATAACGGTGTTGGGGCCACTTGGCAAAAGTGATTATAGCATGATCATGTTTGATTTAAAAAATGGAGAAAGGACAGCAAGGAAATCCACAGTACTACCTTTTAACTTTCAAAAGGGAGACTATGATAAAATTAGGAAAATAGTTAAGAAAAAACAAAAAGAAGCAGTTGCAAAGGTTAAAGATTTAAATCAAGCATAGGTGTTGTTTAAAAACACAATCTTGGAAGCCCAGACCAGCTATATTCCACGCTTTAAGAAAAGTGGAAGAAAGGCCAGAAAACTGCCTGCATGGTTTAAAGGTGGTCAGAGAGGCTGTTGTTATCAAAAAAGCATCTTTCAGGAAATGGGAAAAGGAGCCAAATGACGAAAACTGGAAACATAAGCACTGGCAAGTTAGATACAAGGCATTGATAAGGCAGGCAAAGAGAGAATTTGAGAAGAAACTTGCCGTGGAAGCAAAAACGCATGATAAAGACTTTTTCAAGTATATTCTTAGCAAAAAACCTGTGAGAGAGTCAGTTGGACCATTAGATGATATGGGGTAAAGGGGGCACTAAGAGGGGAGAAGGCCATAGCGGAGAGACTGAATGAATTCTTTGCTTCGATCTTTACTGAAGAAGATGTAGAGATGTTACCCATGATTGAAATGGTATTTAAAGGTGATGCTGCAGAAGAACTGAAAGAAATATCAATACACCAGGAAGATGTATTAAAACTATTTGATAAACTGAAGAGTAGCAAATCACCTGGACCGGATGATATACATCCAAGGATGTTGAAAGAACTGAAATATGAGATTGCAGACCTACTATTACTAATCTGTGAACTATTATTGAAATCATCTGTCATAGCTGGAGATTGGAGGATAGCCAATGTCACGCCAATTTTTAAAAAGGGTTCCTAGGTGAACCAGGAAACTACAGACCGGTGAGCCTGATATCAATACCAGGAAAAAGGGTAGAAACCATTATAAAGAACAAAATTACTGAACATGTAGATAGTCATGGCTTAATGGGAGAAAGCTAATGTGGCTTTAGCCAAGGAAGGTATTGTCTTACTAATCTATTATGTTTTTTTGAAGATGTGAATAAACAGGTAGACAATGGTGAGTCAGTTGATATAGTGTATATGGATTTTCAGAAAGCCTTTGACAAGGTCCCTCATGAGAGACTCTTGGCGAAATTAAAAAGTCATGGGATAGGAGGCAGTGTACTATTGTGGATCAGGAACAGGTTAAAAGATAGAAAGCAGAGGGTAGGACTAAATGGCCAATTTTCCCAATGGAGAAAGGTGAATAATGGAGTACCCTAGGGATCTCTGCTGGGTCCGCTGCTTTTTAGCATATTCGTAAATGATCTCGAAATAGGAATAATGAGTGAGGTGATCAAAGTTGTGGATGACACAAAATTATTCAAAGTTGTTAAAACCCAAGAGGATTGTGAAAAATTGAAAGAGAATCTTGCTAAATTGGAAGACTGCATGTTCAAATGGCCGATAAAATTTAATGTGGACAAGTACAAAGTTATGCACCTAAGAAAGAACAACCCAAACTATGGTTACACGATGCAAGGTTCCACATTAGGAACCACCACCCAGGAAAAAGATTTAGGCATCATTGTGGATAACATGTTGAAACCCTCTTCCCAGTGTGCAGCAGCGGCCAAGAAAGCATATAGAATGCTAGGAATCATAAGGAAAGGAATGGAGAATAAAACAAAGGATATGATAATGCCTCTGTATCGTTCCATGGTGCAACCACACCTCGCATATTGTGTGGTTATCATCACCGTATCTTAAAAAAGATATAGCATTTTTAGAAAAGGTACAGAGAAGAGCCACCAAAATGGTAAAGAAGATGGAAGGATACCCTTATGAGGAGAGTCTAAAAAGGTTAGGGATCTTCAACCTGGAAAAGAGACGGCTGAGGGGAGATATGATATTGGTCTATAAATTAATGAATGGAGTGGAACGGGTAAACGTACATCGATTGTTTACGCCACCAAAATATAGAAAGACTAGAGGACATGCAATGAAGCTACAGTATAACCTATTTAAGACTAGTAAGAGTAAATATTTTTTTACTCAACGCGTAATTAAACTCTGGAATTCGTTACCGGAGGATGTAGTAAATGTTTTTAATGTAGCTGGGTTTAAAAAATGTTTCGACAAGTTCCTGGAGGAAAGGTCCATAAACCCTTATTAAAGGGGACCCAGGAAATCCACTGCTTGCCCCAATACAAGCAATGTGGAACCTGTGTTTTTTGCGGAAACTGCTAGGTACTTGTGACCTAGATTGGCCACTGTTGGAAACAGGATACTGGGCTTGATGGACCTTGGTCTGACCCAATATGGCATATCTTATGTTCTTAACCTCTTCTTATGCAATTTCATTGGCTTCCTGCCTCTTCTTGTATACTTTTTAAAGTGGTAGTCCTGGTACACAAAGCCTTGCACACTGGTACGCCCTCCTATCTGGCTTCACTGAATATCCCACACGTTGCTTCTGTCCGTTTTCTGTATTCCCTTCATGACAAGAAACTTCACATTCCAGCTCCTAATATTGCTCACTTAGAGTCAACAAGATGTTCTATGTTCTTTTTTTGGGCACTCTTTTATGGAATAATTTACCTGTTGCTATATGCTCTGGGCTCGATTCTGTCCCACATGTCCAACCCCTCTGTGCGTCCGGTCTGAACCAGACGCACAGAGGGGATCGCGATTCTGATCCTATGGGGTACGTCTAGCCCCGCAGGATCAGAATTGCAAACAGTCCTGCATGTGCAGGTCGGGACAGCGATTCTGTCCGGCCTGCACATGCAGGACTGCATCCGGCTAACTCAGTCAGGCATTTAAATGAAGCCGCGGCGCCATGGCATCCATTTAAAAGCCACGGCTCCATTTAAAAGCCACGATGCCGGCTGCCGACCAAAACTGAAAATTTCCCGCAGCCTGACCCCTGATCCGGCCTCCAAAAGCCAGGATCAGGCTGCAGGAAATGTCCCCTGGCCCACCCAGCCCCTTCCGTGCCCCGAATTTAAAAAAAAAAAAAAATCCAGGGGAGTTTTTCCACCTCGGAGTTGGAATAACTTTCCCGGCCATTTCGCCGGCCCTAGACGTGCAGGACTGACATTAGAATCGGCCCTGTACATTCAGGGCCGGTGACCGCCCACTGCCTGCCCATTCTCCGCCCCCAGGCCGCCCATTCCCCGCCCCCGACTAACTTCCCCGCACAACTGGCGGGGAAGTTAGTCGGGGGCTGAAGCCAGCACGAATAGGGGGGCTGGACATTCCGTTGGGACGTCCATTCCCGGTATTCGTGGTTCAGAATGACCCCCTCTGAGTCTATTCATAAGGCTTTTCTAGAAACTTGTCTCATTTGTTTTCTATTGCTTTTTATGCCCTGGGGTGGGGGCTTTTTCCACTCCCAAGTTTGTCTGAATATATTATATATTATATTATCTTAATATATTTGAATTTTTATGGGTATCTTTCTTTCATGTACAGTAATGGTGTTCTCTTTTCCTTCTGTTTTGTGTGTCTTATAAGCTGGTCAGATGTTAACTATGTTTTATGTTTATCTGCATTTTTATCTGTTATAATTTTGTTCATTTTATGTTTTTACCCATTTTTAAATTTTGTAAACTGCTTTAAATCCTTAAATAGAAGTATATACTAAAGCACTAAATAAATTATAAACTATGGGCCTGATATTCCAAGGGCTTTACATGGTTTACAGACTTGCTGCTTAGAGGGATATTCAGTGGCACTAACACGCTGAATATCCCATGGGTTCTACCGCTACATGCCCCAATGCTAACCATGTAGCACCAGAGCATGTTGTGGGTGTTGCGGGGCAGAGCAGAGGCTGCACCCGTCGTTAACTATGCAGCGGTGATATTGAACAGCTGCGCAGTTAACAACCCGTGAGTAAAGATAGGCGCAGTAACAGCCAATGACCAGATATGGCCCAGGCATTAAATATCCAGGGTTATTATTCAGCAGCAACAGCTATGCCTTTAGAAGCTCTAGCTGCCACCGCTGAATATCCTCCTAATACTATTTGAGAATGGAACCTTCATATTCTAAACCCCTTAGGCATGGCTGTAGCGCCATTGTGCATAGTAATGCACATGCACCACCATCTTAAAAAATACAGCATTTCAAAATTCTTATTTTTTAGCTATATGACAGCAAACCTTTTAGCTATATGACAGCAACTTAAGTAATCACTCTACACCCCTGCCCTCGAGTAGATGGGAATGAAGGTACTCTATTTTTTTTTTCAAAGCTGCTAATTAGTGCCCCAATTCAAAGTTAGGCACTTAAAACCTTTTTCAAAAATGTATGTCCAGTGTATCTCACCACAAAAAATATGTTGCCATGAAGTAAAGTGCAATGAACTAAATGGTTGTTGTTGTTAAGTACCCTCGAGTCGGTGTCGATTCCTGGCGACCCTCTGGATAGTTGACTTAAACTTTGTTCAGTGTTCAGCCAAGTGGCTCATAGTTGATAGAGTGGTATCCATAGCTGCTGTTATTGTATTGCTCCATTTCATTGCCGGCCTTCCTCTTTTACGGTGACCTTCTATCTTGCCAAGCATTATGTCTTTCTCCAATGATCTCTCTCTTCGCATGATGTGTCCAAAGTATGGGCAGTCCATCATATACATAGTATTCATTGCCAGCACCATAATTCAAAGACATCAATTTTCTTCCTGTCTTATCTTTTTCACTGTCCAACTTTCGCATCCATATGATATTGAAAATACCATGGCCTGGATAAGTCAAATCTTTGTATAATCTCTTATTATTTAGATTATTTCTATAAATTCACTAAGAGTTGATACACAAAGTACATACAATACTGCAAGCTACTAAACTAGCAAGAATGAAATGAATCAACAGGATTATTCTACCAGTCCAATGCTGATCCAGAAAAATGGGTCCTAGTCAACATAATATGAGAACAGAAGATATGTTAATGAGACCCCATACTTCAGTGGTTCCCAAACATAAGGTCGGCACCCCAAATGGGGTCACATCATCAGTGGATGGGGGTCACAGAAACAAGGCCATTTCCCTTTCTCTCTGGACTTTCACTGTGATCTATGTCAAGTAGTGGCAGTCACCAGTTAGCATGTGGCCTGTGAGCCAGTGAAAAATCATAGTCCCTTGCCCCTCCTGGGAAAGCTTCCTGTTGGACTGGAAACCAAGGCTGAGTACTGGGGTCTGTAAGCACACACACTGCACACTGACACAAGGGACCGTGGAGGGACGGGAAGGAGCCTTGAGACCTGCTAATTTGATTTCATCATCATCTGGGGTCACGTGAATTTTCAGTTGTTAAAATGGGGTCATATGGGATAAAAGTTTGAAAAGCACTGCTGCACATACTTTCAAAAACATAAGCAATGCAAGCATTTGTGCAAGAGTCTAGCAGCACTAAAGTATTTCCCAAAATCAGTTTATGTGCAGCTTGAGCCAACAATCTTTATCCAGAGAAAATATGCATTAAATCTTCCCTAAGACAGTTTCAGTCTGTCAACTCATACTTTCATCAGGGCTAGCTCAAACTGATTGGACCTAAGTCAATAATTCTGTAAAGTGTTGCTCAGTAAATAAAAAGTTAGAAAAGCACTCTTCACACACACATGAATTCCAGTAAGCCTGCAAGGTGGCAGAAAGCACTAGAATCTCAGGATGTGGTTTAAAGTAATATTGTTGCCATTTTAGTCCACTTGAATGTACAGCAATAATAATTAATATAGCTAAACAAACCCCCCCCCCCCCCCAGAAATATAAGTTGATTCCATTTTATTGGACTAGAAATACATTTTTGACTAGCTTTCAGGACCTAAAATTTCCTCTCTCAGTTCAGGTCAGAATGAGTAAAAAATGGCAACGCTAGAAAAAAATAAGTGAATTAAAACAGCCTTCCAATGATAATCTGAATGTGAAAAGTGAGGGTAGAGGGAAATGGATAGGTTATCAGAACATGTCAGGCAGCAGAATTTTATGGATTGTGAGGGCAATTTTATAAGAGGGCACCTAAATGAAAAGTCCAAAAAGGACCTATTTTAAACCTATTTTATAAGTCAATATAGATGTTATAAAGGCAACAAAATAGGCTCCCAGAACAAGACCCAACAATGTGTGAATGCCCATACATTTACAGCTAGTCTGAAAAAGAGGTATGGGGTAAACGTGTGTATGTATTCTAAACATGCACCCCTGTAACATAACAAAATAGGGGGTCCTATTTGTGCTTTGGACTTCTAAAAACAGGCACAGAGATGGCCAAAGCACAGAAATGTCTCCAGAGCCATTTTAGAAGCCGGGTCTGTGGATGTCCAAGTCTGAACGGGGGGTGTGATGGAGTGATTAGGCAATTCCCAAGGAACCTGAACGTCCCCAACTGATTTTAGAAATTTCCTAGATGTCTGAAGTCGCATCTAAATTTTGAATAGTGCTGAAAAACATTCAGAAGGTGTAGGAAAGAAAGTACTCCATCATTCCCAGTAGTCAGCACAATGTCAATGATATCAGCAGTGGGATCTGAACTCTTGGTTTCTCCTTCTTAGCCCACTATTCTAACCATTAGGCTATTCCTAGACATCCAGGTTCTGAAATATTATTCTGGGGTCGTCTATGTTGCCATTCCTGCAAACATCCATACTGGGCATGTCAATGTTTATGAAATTATGTCTGCACCTGGAAGTGCCTGCTTTTTTTTCAGATGTTCTGGCTTACACATCCCAGATTGCATTTGGACAGCCCTTCTATAATTCCCCTCATAGTGACTGACAGCTGATAAAGACCAAAATGGCCCATTTATAAAGCGTGCACACATTATGACTGACTCTGCCTCTGCTCAGCTCCTAGGAAAGCCTACACATTGATTGCGTAAAAGTACGAGCGCTTTTTCCATGCACCTACCTTTTGCGTAGGTATACAACTGCACAATTAAGCTTTATAAAATTACCCCCTTAACACATCACAAAACCAGGATTGGATCATTTTAATTTAAAAAGTGTTATGATCCTGGATGCTTTTAAAGGTTCCTTTGTATATCTTGATTATAAGGCCATTGATGGTCCCGAAAAGCCCTCCCCAAGAAATGTAGTTTAGAAAGGAGTCTGAATGACTTGGGGACCCTTTTACAAAAGGTTAACATGCATTAGAAATAAATGGCGTATTGCACTTAACATGCATTAACTTCATTAACACGCATTAAAACCTTTGGTAAAAGGACCTCTTGGTGTTTATCAAATACAGTTGAGCAGAAAAATTAAATCAAACCAAAGAGATGTAATATTATCTTTATATTTACAGCAGGCATTTTACTAAGGGATGCCAAGCATTTCCCTGTCAGTTAAAGTGGATCCCTGTCCCACAGCGCATGCTGCATTAGCATGGGTGCACCTAACGCCACCTATTGAGGTGGCGTCAGCTGAACCCGTGCTAATACAGTTACACGCAGTGTTAAAACAGTGCTAAATGCACTAAGCTCACCATGCCCACTCTTCGCCTGTACACCGCCCACTTGCATCTATTATGTGAATTGAGCTGTTCGTGCAGGAATTATCCTGCACTAATGGTCATGGCCCTGCAATACCTGGCAACACAGACCAGAAAACACACTGCCAGGAAGCGCCCATTAGTACAAGACTCTCAAAGTCTCATCTTTCAGCAGCACTAAAAGTATTAAAAATATTTTTAAATCCTGCTAAAGGACAAACTTTCAATATTAACTACAGTTTACTTAAAAGAACTGCATAATTTGCAAGGCTTTTCCCAATGCTTGCCCCAATCATCCGAAAGAACATAGTCAAGAGGTCTAAACTGACTTCAGACTAAAAACAAATAAGACTGATAATCTCCTGGAAATATAAGCAGTACCAGCATTTCTTACCAAACATAATTCAAACCAATCAAATATGAATCATGTATTTAGGATATTCATGTGTTACATAGCTCCTATACTACTCCCTATGTGATCCTCCGCCGTCAACACTATCCCATCTGGGCAGCAGCAGAATGGGATAGTGTTGACGCCGGAGGATCACATTTCTGTGACAACGGCAACAACACCAAACTTAAACTACGCGGAAGAAAGGCCCGGCAATCTACTTCTGTATCTTGCCATGAAAACCCAATGGATAGTTACAACAAAACAAATTGTGCTGTAGTGCTGGAAGATGAGACCCCCAGGTTGGAAGGCACTCAACTAGCTACTGGGGAAGAGCTGAAGACTTTTCAGAGTAAAGCCAGCATTTATGATGTGGTTGGATCAAAGCCCTCGGGACGTCTGACTGCTGATGTAGCTGCGCATGAAATGAGAGTCCGAAGCTGTAAAGATGTCTTACACATTGGAACATGGAACGTACGAAGCATGAACCAAGGGAAGTCGGAGGTAGTCAAGAATGAAATGGAACGTGTACAACTTGATCTGTTGGGTGTCAGCGAACTGAAATGGACTGGCATCGGGCACTTTGCATCAGATGATCACATGGTCTACTATGCTGGAAATGAAAGACAAAGAAGAAATGGTGTTGCATTTATAATAAAGAAGAAACTTTCAAGAACTGTAATGAAATACAATGCAGTCAGCGAACGCTTAATCTCTATTCGTCTACGAGGAATGCCTATCAACACAACTATAATTCAAGTATATGCCCCAACCACAGCTGCAGAAGAGAATGAAATTGAAGAGTTCTATGAACAAGTACAAGCTGAAATTGACAGAACATGCAAACAGGATATCCTGATAGTCATGGGTGAATGGATGCAAAGGTTGGCAACAAAGAAGACGACAAAGTAGTTGGAAAATATGGACTTGGCAACAGAAAGGAAGCTGGAGAAAGACTGATAGAATTCTGCAAGACGAACGATCTATTCATCTCGAACACCTTCTTCCAGCAACACAAGCGGCGACTGTACACATGGACTTCACCCAATGGATTGTATAAAAATCAAATTGACTACATCTGTGGAAGTCAACGATGGAAAAGCTCTATAACATCAACAAGACAAAACCTGGAGCTGACTGTGGTACAGATCATCAACTACTAGTATGCAAACTCAAGCTAAAGCTGAAAAAGAGCAAACCACTCATGAATGCAGCAAAATATGACCTTGAGAATATACCACTGGAATTTAAAGACTACCTGCAAAATTGATTTGCTGCTTTAGATACAAATGATAGAGTTCCAGAAGAGTTATGGAATGACATCAAGAAGGTTGTGTTGGAAGAAAGCGAGAAGTCTCTACAAAAGGTAAAAAAGAAAAAACGGCCAAAATGGATGACGGAAGAAACTCTGAAAATTACCCAGAAACGCAGAGAAGCTAAAGCCAGAGGAGAAAGAAAAACAATCACAGAACTCAACAGAGATTTCCAATGTGCAGCAAGACAGGACAAGGAAAAGTACTACAATGATGCATGCAAGGAAATAGATCTCTATTCAATGCATGTACACTCTAAATATCTCTATATTTCAAAACTGGCAGATAAGTTTTAAATTTTCAGTTTTAATGTTCCCATGGATAAACTTCTATCATTTAACACACTGTCAATTATATAGACAAATCCTATTGGCTACTAGGTTTGTTATTTAAACATCTCTTAAGCTATATAGCTCCAAATTATATAAATGTCTCATAAAACAGTGTGACTATAAAATTCATAAATAAGCCCCCAATGGGATTTAAATACACAAAAATACATACAAACTATTACTTCGCATAAACCATAAAACTTCCATTACTTATGCTGAATAAAGAATGCTTAAAACCTCATTACTACTTTTTCTTTTGAACTGAATGGCTGGTATATGTGGCTTTTTTCTCAATGGTCCAAGGAAATCAGGGGAGATCTTTGGACCAATGGCTTACTTGGCGTGAACAATGGTGGATTTTTGAGCTTGGTACTGAGGCACCAGGAGGGCTTAATTTACAAATTGAATGGCGATCCTGTATAGTGTGAAGCAGTACTGGTTCTAAAAGAGCAATAATAGTGATAGTTTTGAGAGTAAGATTTCTCACTGTAACAGGACGTCCGGTGGGAGTAAGATTTCTCAATGTAGCAGGACGTTTGGAGTGCGAATAGAAATTGTTAGAGGATCCCCCGTGAGATCTTGGGGTTTAAATTCTCAATAGTGGATAGACTCCGCATGCGCGGCGTTCCTGGATCGTTGGTTAATCTTCAGACAGGGAAGATCCCAGAGAGACGTGGGCAGCACCAAGTAAGCAAATTTTGGAGCGATAGATGTTTCAGTTTATAAAGAAGGAAAAATGGGGGGTGGTGGATAAAACATTTTTTAATTTCATTTTTGATTGTGATTAGGTTTTGCAGTGCATATGCTGAGGGTAGTGAGATTTGAAGATAAACCCCTGAAGAACCAAATAGAGAAACGCGTGGGCAGTGCCAGTGATCGGCGTTGGGACAGTTTTTAAGAATCAAGATATGTCAACAAGTTTCAACATGGGACACTTTTGGACTGATTAAAGCTGGAAGATTAAACCAGTGTGGAAAGTTGGGAACATCTAAACAGTGTGTTGGACTCTATTGAAGCACATTTATAGGAAAGAAGAAGGACTCACGAACAGGATAGAAGAAAGCAATAATTTCAGTGACAACCATTGAGAAAAAAGCCACATATACCAGCCATTCAGTTCAAAAGAAAAAGTAGTAATGAGGTTTTAAGCATTCTTTATTCAGCATAAGTAATGGAGGTTTTATGGTTTATGCGAAGTCATAGTTTGTATGTATTTTTGTGTATTTAAATCCCATTGGGGGCTTATTTATGAATTTTATAGTCATACTGTTTTATGAGACATTTATATAATTTGGAGCTATATAGCTTAAGAGATGTTTAAATAACAAACCTAGTAGCCAATAGGATTTGTCTATATAATTGACAGTGTGTTAAATGATAGAAGTTTACCCGTGGGAACATTAAAACTGAAAATTTAAAACTTATCTGCCAGTTTTGAAATATAGAGATATTTAGAGTGTACATGCATTGAATAGAGTTATTCACACTCTGTGATAAGGGCCTTGGAAAGTGTTGCAAGGAAATAGAAGCAGAAACTATTAGAGGAAGAACAAGATCAGCTTTCCTAAAGCTACGAGAGTTAAAGAAAAAGTTCCAGCCTCAAATTGGAATGTTACAAGATGCTCAAGGTTCTGTGTTGAATGATGCTGAGAAGATCAAGAAAAGATGGAAGGAATATACAGAGTTTTTATATGATAAAGATCAAGTGGACCGACAGCCGTTTCAACCTGTACCTTATGATCTGGAACCATTGGTGATAAAAGAAGAAGTTGAAGCAGCATTGAAAGCCTTATCAAAGAACAAAGCACCAGGCATTGATTGCATTCCCATAGAAGTATTACAGCAATCTGATGCAGCTGTTACCATACTTACAAGGCTCTGCCAAGAAATATGGAAGACAGCATCATGGCCAACTGACTGGAAAAGATCTGTGTTTATACCAATACTAAAGAAAGGTGATCCAACTGACTGTGGAAATTATCGCACAATCGCTCTGATCCCACATGCCAGCAAGATTCTACTGAAGATTATTCAAAAGAGACTACAATCATACCTGGAACAAGAACTACCTGAAGTGCAAACAGGGTTCAGAAAAGGGCGAGGAACGAGAGACATCATTGCGGATGTGAGATGGATCCTTGAAAAGACTAAAGAATACCAAAAGGATATCTATTTGTGCTTTATCGACTATAGCAAAGCTTTTGACTGTGTAAACCATGAGAAACTCTGGGCCACATTAAGAAGCATGGGTATACCAGAACACCTGATCGTTCTCTTGCACAATCTGTACATTGATCAAGAAGCAACAGTTCGAACGGAACAAGGAGAAACAGAATGGTTTAAAATAAGCAAAGGTGTAAGACAAGGCTGCATACTTTCCCCCTACCTGTTTAATTTATATGCAGAACAAATCATCAGAGAAGCAGGATTGTATGAAGACAACAGAGGTGTGAAGATTGGTGGAAGACTCATCAACAACCTTCGCTATGCTGATGATACCACATTACTGACGGAAAGTGAAGATGATCTGAAACATTTGCTTCTCACAATCAAAGAACATAGTCTCAAAATGGGCCTGCACCTTAATGTAAAGAAGACAAAGATCATGACAACTGGCATAATCAACAGGTTCATCGTCGAAGGAGAAGAAATTGAAATCGTGAATAACTTTAACCTACTTGGATAAACTATCAATAAAGAAGCAACAAGCAGTCAAGAAATCAGACGACGCATTGCTCTTGGCAGAATGGCTATGAAAGACCTAGATAAGATTCTCAAGAGCAGAGATGTCTCTCTCCATACAAAGATTTGACTTGTTCAAGCCATGGTATTTTCAATAACATCATATGGATGTGAAAGCTGGACAGTGAAAAAGACAGACAGGAAGAAAATTGATGCTGTTGAATTATGGTGCTGTGGCGAATACTGTGTATACCATGGACTGCCCGAAGAACAAACCAGTCTGTACTAGAGGAGATCAAACCTAAGCTTTCTTTAGAAGCTCAGATGACAAGACTTCGACTTTCATACTTTGGACACATCATGCGGAGAGAGAGAGATCATTAGAGAAAGACATCATGCTTGGCAAGATAGAAGGTCAACGCAAAAGAGGAAGGCCAGCAATGAGATGGATCGATACAATAACAGCAACTACGGGTACCAGTCTGTCAACAATAAGCCGCCTGACTGAAGACCGAACACAATTTAGGATAGCTATCCAGAGGGTCGCCATGAGTCGACTCCGACTCGACGGCACTTAACAACAACATGCTACTCCCTGTACAGTTTTGAAAGGTAGGGAGTGGCCTTCCCCAGCTTCTCCCCCACTCTCAATTGTACTGGACTCTAATTCAAGAGAAATATATTTCTTCTGCATCAGTAGCTTCTGCTGCTATCTGGCCTTAGACCAAGACTGCAGCAACAGAAGGCATTTTGCAGAAACTATGCATAAAACATAGAGGTGATAATAGGTCTTGTCATAACTAAATTACATAACATATCAAAAACATATTCATAGTCTCATTCAAACATAGATAATGATTACTATTTTAGGATATAAAATTTCATACACATAGAAGTCATTTTCTGATTTTACAAAAATTAAGATACAAACATTTCCACAAAATCGGAGACCAGCAAATTGCAACCATACTCACAAGCATAAACAGCACCACATCCCCACTCGACCCCTGCCCAGCAACCTGGATCAAGGCAGTGAAACAGGACATAGCACCGTACATCTCGCACTTAGTAAACCTATCACTACAACAAGGATTCATGCCCACTGAGCTAAAGAAATCCGTCATAAGACCTATTCTAAAAAACAGTACACTCAGCAGAGATGACCCAGCATCCTACCGCCCAATATCAAGCATACCATTCCTAGCAAAGATCATTGAAAAGGCGGTCCTATTACAACTCCAAGACCAACTGAACGACAATGCTCCTCTAGATGACCAGCAATACGGCTTTAGACAATATCATGGGGTCGAAACCCTATTACTAGTTCTACTTAACAACCTACTCAAGGGCCTGGAAAACAAAAAGAAAATGTATATACTCCTATTCATTGACATCTCAGCTGCCTTTGATACAGTTAACCATCGAACCCTCATAAACAGAATCAAGTCAATAGGAATATCAGGAACCCCACTAAAGTGGTTCACATCATACATCTCAAACCGAATGCAACAGGTACAATTCAACGGCGAAAAAGCAGAAGCATTCTCTCAAACACAAGGTATACCACAAGGCTCTGCACTCTCAGCACTCCTTTTCAATGTATATTTGCAACCACTATGCAAAATATTTACACAGCATAAAATCAACTACCACATTTATGCCGATGATATTATGCTGTATACACAACTTGACACTGACAACCCGGACTACAGCTCACTCGAAACATATCTTGGCGAGATGCAAAACTGGTTACAACAAAGCAGCATGACAATCAACCACAAGAAAACTGAGGTGATGTATATCTCAAGGAAAGCAAATTTTGACCCACCTACATCTATAACCCTGTGCAACAACACTTATCAAACAAAGAAAGAAATAAAATATCTAGGAGTTACATTTGACTGCGACCTAAAAATGGAAACTCACCTGCGCAAAACCAACAGGGCAGTCTTCTACAAACTGAGAACTCTACAACCCATACGAAATATTATTGATCCCCACGACTTCAGATCCGTTGCTCAAGCACTCATCATGCCACATTTCGACTATTGCAACGCCATTCTTCAAGGACTTCCTAAGAAAACCCTGAACATCCTTCAAATGGCACAAAATGTATCTGCCAGGATCATCATGAGGAAAAGTCTTACTGAACACATTACACCAGTACTAATTGAGCTACACTGGCTCCCCATAGCAGCCCGCACAAAATACAAAATACTGACGACCACCTTCAAACTCATCCACAGCATAGCACCATCCTTCCTCGACACCCTAATCAGATTGCAACCATCCAACAGAAACAGGAGAACCATCAATTCCAACACCCTCCACACTCCAACAGATATCAGATCAGTCAAAAAAATCACTAGTAACAGGGCTTTCTCATACACAGCACCGACACTATGGAACCAACTCCCACCCGACCTACGAGCCAGCATTGATCTAGCCGACTTTAGAAAGAAACTCAAAACCCACCTATTTCAAAGTCATTTCAACCTGTACTAAATTCACATAAGGGGCAACTCCCCCACAGCACCCCAGAAAACCTGAAATGTATAAATGTACATATGTAAATTATTATCCCCTTAGCTTAGAAGTAGTTAATTTTCTGCGTGATGTGCTAACCTTTCAAATCTTTATGTACAAATCAAAATTATTCTGTCTTGATTTCAACAGCTTTCTCCATGTAATCTTCCCCGCTTCTGAACACTGGAAGGAGCGGTATACAAATGCTTGCTAAATAAATAAATAAAAGTCACTCTTTGCCCTTCTAATAGACATGGAATACTGTTCTGTACCTGTCATTCAGGTCATATGCCAAAACCTGGCTATGCAGGATTTTTGATTTCTTATTCATTTTCCCCTATTTATCTTTTATGGTTTATCTCTTTGCTGTAATAAATAATCTTTCTTTAATATTTTTGCTTTTAATACCCCTTTTTATAATTTAAAGTTCTTTCTTTAATTTAGTTACCACCACTGTTTATGGCTGGCTAGAACAGGATGTTTATTTTCAACTCTTTATTTAAGGAATCTGAAAACAAAATAGAGTAAGTAGCATTAGCAGGCAAGACAACCAGTTGCATGGCCATAAGCCTAAAAAAAAGAGTAAACATAAGTGATTATTAAATAGTGAGTGAAGGGAATCTGTATCCACTGTGGCTCGTGATAAGAGTGAGAAAGGTTCTTACATTATGTTAAGAAATAATATTTTTTATTATTAGCCTTAAATAGGTTAGCCTGTAGCTTCATTGCATGTCCACTAGTCTTTTTATATTCTGATGATGTAAACAATCGATCTACGTTTACCAGTTCCACTACATTTATTAATTTATAGACCTTTATCATATCTCCCCTCAGCCGTCTCTTTTCCAGGTTGAAGAGCCCTAACCTTTTTATCCTCACTTCATAGGAGTATCCTTCCATCCCCTTTACCATTTTGGTGGCTCTTCTCTGTACCTTTTCTAATAACGCTATATCCTTTTTAAGATACAGCGACCAGAATTGCACACAATATTCAAGGTGCGGTCGCACCTTGGAACGATACAGAGGCATTATAATATCCTTTGTTTTATTTTCCATTCTTTTCCTTATGATTCCTAGCATTCTATTTGGTCTCTTGGCTGCTACTGCACACTGAGTGGGGGGTTTTAACATGTTATCCACGATGACGCCTAAATCTTTTTCCTGGGTGGTGGTTCCCAATGTGGAACTTTGCATTGTGTAACCATAGTTTGGGTTGTTCTTTCCTAGATGCATAACTTTGCATTTGTCCACGTTAAATTTCATTTGCCATTTAGATGCCAGTGTTCCAATTTATCAAGATCCTCTTGCAATTTTCCACAATCCTTTTGGGTTTTAACAACTTTAAATAGTTTTGTGTCATCTGCAAATTTGATAACCTCACTTGTTATTCCCTTTTCCAGGTCATTTATGAATATGTCAAAAAGCAGCGGACCCAGCACAGATCTCTGCGGTACTCCACTATTCATCTTTTTCCATTTGGAAAATTGGTCATTTAGCCCTACCCTCTGCTTTCTATCTATGTTATATTTGCTAGCAGATTTCAAAGCATATGCCAGTTTTTCCAGAGTCACTACCTCCCTGGCCTAGTTCCTCAAATGACTGAACTGTGGTTCTAATTTCCAGTAAAGCATAGTTACTCACCTGTAACAGGTGATCTCCGGGAACAGCAGGAATTTAGTCTTCACATAAGAGTATCGTCGGTACCGACGGAGCCTGCACGGGAACGCTCCCCAGCATCCAATTAGAAAGCTTTTGGGAGCATCCCACAGCACCTGCGTGCTGCCTTTCCCAAATGCCTCTCTCCAGTTGAGTTTTAAAGCTGAGACAAAGAGAGAGAGAGAGGGAAAGAAAAGAAAAGAAAAGAAGAGATACAACTCCTAGGGGAGGTGGGTGGGTTGTGAAGACTAATTCCTGCAGTTCCCGGAGGTCACCTGTTACAGGTGAGTAACTATGCTATCTCCAGGAACAAGCAGGAATGTAGTCTTCACATATAGCTACAGATGCCAGGGAGAGACCCCAGAAGTTGTGTGCCCCTGTGAAAGGGCTCCACTTCCCCCATGGATCTCTGGCATCCTACCGGGAATGGTGGGTAGGAGTTGATTAAGTATGGAACAAGTATCGTAGAACAGTCTGACCAAACAATGCATCCTGGCGGGAGTCCTTTTCTAAGCAGTAATGGGCTGTGAAGGTATGAACCGAGGCCCAAGTAGCTGCTCGACAGATATCGTCAATAGACACAGAGTGTAGATGAGCCATTGATGCTGCCATGGCTCTCACATTGTGAGCTGTGACATGGCCTTCCAGAGAAAGGTTTTTACTATGATAGGTAAAGGAAATGCACTGTGCAATCCAATTGGACAATGTTCTCTTGGAGACTGGAAGTCCCAAATGAGAAGGATCAAAAGCAACAAAGAGTTGAGAGGACTTTCTATGTTGCTGTGTCCTTTGCAAGTAAAAAGCAAGTGCTCTTTTACAGTCCAAAGTATGAAGGTTCCTTTCTGCATTTGAAGCATGAGGCCTTGGAAAAAATACAGGCAGGTAAACTGCTTGGTTTAAATGAAAAGGTATCCTGGAAACAAGGAATAACTCTAGAGACTAAGTGGGAGTTAAGTTGGATTTTGGGATGTTGATGACCAGGCCCAAATACTGAAGTATACGCATTGTGCAAGATAGGGAAATTCTGGCCTCTGACTCTGATGGGGCTCGAATGAGCCAGTCGTCTAAGTAGGGGAAGACGAATATTCCGAGAGTGCGAAGAAATGCTGCCACTACAGCCATGCATTTCGTAAACACCCTTGGTGCTGAGGCCAGGCCAAAAGGAAGAACCCTGTACTGGTAGTGCTTCCCCTGAAATAGAAACCGAAGGAATCTTCGGTGAGTTGGATGGATGAGAACATGGGTGTACACATCCTTGAGATCTAGAGAACAAAGCTAATCCTTACTCTGAAGGTATGGCAGAAGAGCTCCTAGAGAAATCATCTTGAACTTCTCCTTGAACAGGAATTTGTTCAATTCTCTGAGGTCTAAAATGGGTCTGTGTCCCCCTGTTTTCTTTGGAATAAGGAAATAGGGGGAGTAAAACCCTGTACCCTGTTGGGAGATGGGTACGTCTTCTATTGCCCCGTGGGCAAGAAGTAAATTGACCTCTTGACCCAACTGATTTTCGAGTGCAGTTTGAGAACTTAACCGTTTTACAACTGTAGGAGGGGGTATGTTGAGGAAATGAAGCTTGTACCCCCTCCTTTACAATGGAGAGAGTCCATTCTTCTGCTGTTATCTGCTCCCATCTGGGGGCAAAATGACACAACCTTCCTGGAATGGTGAAGGGCTCTGGCCCGTTGAGGGCCAGGAAGGCCAAGTTCTCTAGATGGGAGTCAAAACCAATGTGGAGGTTGAGTCTGCTGGGCCGGTTGAGGCTTAGCAGACTTTGCTTTTCTTTTCTTTGTTTTGGTGGCTGCTGTCCCTTTCGGGCAGACTGACCTGTAGAATGCCCCTGATGGGTATAGGAGGGGTAAAACCTCTTCTTTTTAGAGAAGTATGGTTTCTTGTAGGATTTTCTCCTTGCAGGATCAGCTGTAGCCTTGGATAGTCTGTCCAAAGTGGTGTTATCAGCATCCAGCTCATTAGCTTTCTCTTGCCAATTTTTGCCAAAGAGATTTTCGCCTATGCAAGGGATATTCCCCAGTTTGTCCTGTACCCAGAGTTTTAAGTCAGATGCCTGGAGCCAGGCAATCCTACGAGCACATATGGCAATGGCAGAGGTTCTGCTTATGCACTCAAAACAGTCAAAAGCTGCACGATTAACAAACTTGGAAACATCTTGGGCATGTTTGACAAGTGTAAGATAATCTTGCCTCTTATCATCAGGAAGGAGAGGGCTCATAAGCTCTAGATCTCCTGTAACCTCTTTAAGGAACATTCCCATATATAAAATGTAGGAACTAATCCTGGCAGAAAGCATAGAGGCCTGGAAGGTTTGACGCCCAAAGGCATCAAGTCCTACATTCACGTCCTGGCGGATTAGATGCATGTCTTTTTGCACTCTTGATCCTTCTCATTGCTGATTCCACTACCATGGAGTGGTGTGGTAACTGGGTTTTTTGAAATCCAGGACAAGGAGGTACTCGATACATGGTATCAAGCCTACGAGAATGAGGAGAGGTTGTAAGAGGTGTTTCCCACATTCTTAGCATGAGATCATGCAAGATCTCATGAATAGGCAAAGTAGCTGCCTCCTTGGGAGCTTTAAGATATTGTAAAATCTCCAATTCCTTTGCTCTGGGCTCTGTTTCAGGAGCCACTGTGATGGAAAGACCTCTAGCCACCTCCCAAATGAAATCCTGAAAGGATATATCCTCTGGAGGAGACATTCTATGTTTAGGAGAGGAAGGCTCCTCAGAGAGAAGTACTCCGGTACCGACAAAGCTGTCAGAATCCTCAGACTCATCGGAGGATTCAAAATATCTCCTGTCTGGGTGCCCTTGCAAAGCACGATACCAGTACCGATCGAAGTCGGTAATGGAGGGGTCTGGTACCGGCCTGTTGATACCAGAGGAAACAGCATGACTCGGTGTCGGTAACACAGTTGCCGATGTTGATGCTGTCAGTACTGGTACCGATATCGGTGCCAGAATCGGTGTCGATACCGGTTGAACTGCCTGAAGCGGTCCTGAAGGCACCGAAGCCGCAAAGAGAGCCACCAGACTGCATTCAATAGCCAAGAAACTCTGGTCTATTGATGCTGCCGATGCCTGGGTATCGGTACCGATACCCGGTACCCCAGAGCATGGCACCAGTAGTTCTGCCGAGGTTGAGGTCTCGAGAACATCCAGGAGCCCCGATAGTGCTTTGGAAGCCGAAGCCTCCCGCCGGGGCAATTTTGCCAGTACAAGTCCCTCAAGGGCAACGCCAGAGGCATCTCGATTCTTGGAAGGAGGATCTACCCTTTGAGGACTGGCCACATTTATGTTTGGTTACCTGAGATCCATGGGAGGAAGACGAAGCCACGGATGCTGCATCGGAGGGAAAAAGGGTGCTAAGCTTAGCAGCTCAGTTTTGCCGACCCCTCTTCGACATCATCCCACAGGCAACACACTCCGAGATGGAGTGGTCAGGACCTAAACATTTAAGGCACCACTCATGAGTGTCGGTGACGGAGGTGGTACTGCCACACTTGGAACACTTTTTAAAACCTGAGGCGGGTTTTTCCATTCTGAAGGAAAAGTTGGGCCTAGTGCCCAAAATGGCGCGTAGCACCTGACAGAAAAAAGACTGGAAAGTCCAGAAAAAGATTACAAATTTTTTTTTTTAAAGAAAGAAAGAAAGAACCGGCGGTACCGGTATAGCGTCGAGGAAGGCAGACGCTACCACAAAAAAGAATGAAAAAGATGGGATAATTTCTGCGGTGACAGGAAAAACGACCTGCTGGCTCCGCGGAAAACGAAGAACTGGAGAGAGGCAGTTGGGAAAGGCGGGAAGGCAGCATGCAGGCACTGTGGGATGCTCCCAAAAGCTTTCTAATTGGACGCAGGGGAGCGTTCCCGCGCAGGCTCCGTCGGTACCGACGATACCCATATGTGAAGACTACATTCCTGCTTGTTCCTGGAGATTGAGTTTTAACATGTCCTGCACATATTAGTCAGGCTTTCCCATTCTTTGGCAGAGCAACTCCATCTCAGTAACCTAATAAGGGCCAGTGTCACAGTAAGAGCACAATCAGAACACAGAAAAATATTAATTACCAATTTTATTTTCCCCTGAACCCCAGTACCAAAGGAGAAGGTCACCATACAAGAAGATGGTTGTTGAAAATACCACAAATCCTCAAACATTTAGAGGGGGATTTTAGAAGGGATGTCAAGGGCAATCTGGGACATTTAAACCATCATAAAGAATAAAATTACTCAGCATGTAGATAGTCACAACCTAATGGGAGACAGCCAACATGGCTTTAGACAAGGAAGATCTTGTCTTACTAATCTGTTATGTTTTTTTGAAGGAGTGAATAAACAGGTGGACAAAGGTGAGTCGGTTGATATTGTGTATCTGGACTTTCAGAAAGCCTTTGACAAGGTCCCTCATCAGAGACTTTTGGCAAAACTAAAGAGTCATGGGATAGGAGGCAGTGTACTATTGTGGATCAGGAACTGGTTAAAAGATAGAAAGCAGAGGGTAGGGCTAAATGGCCAATTTTCCCAATGGAGAAAGGTGAATAGTGGTGTACCCCAAGGATCTGTGCTGGGTCCGCTGCTTTTTGACATATTCATAAATGACCTGGAAAGTGGAATAACGAGTGAGGTTATCAAATTTGCAGATGACACAAAACTATTTAAAGTTGTTAAAACCCAAGAGGATTGTGAAAAATTGCAAGAGGATCTTGATAAATTGGAAGACTGGGCATCAAAATGGCAGATGAAATTTAATGTGGACAAGTGCAAGGTTATGCACCTAGGGAAGAACAACCCAAACTATGGTTACACGATTCAAGGTTCCACATTAGGAACCACCACCCAGGAAAAAGATTTAGGCGTCATTGTGGATACCATGTTAAAACCCTCGGCCCAGTGTGCAGCGGCGGCCAAGAGAGCAAATAGAATGCTAGGTATGATAAGGAAAGGAATGGAAAATAAAACAAAAGATATTATAATGCCTCTATATGGTTCCATGGTGAGACCGCACCTTGAATATTGTGTGCAATTCTGGTCGCCGTATCTTAAAAAGGATATAGCGATTTTAGAATAGGTACAGAGAAGAGCCACCAAAAAGGTAAAGGGGATGGAAGGATACTCCTATGAAGAAAGGCTAAAAAGGTTAGGGCTCTTTAACCTGGAAAAGAGACGGCTGAGGGGAGATATGATAGAAGTCTATAAATTAATGAACGGAGTGGAAGGGTAAACGTAGATCGATTGTTTACCTTATCAGAATATAGAAAGACTAGGGGACATGCAATGAAGCTACAGGGTAAACTATTTAAGACTAATAAAAGAAAATATTTTTTCACTCAACGTGTAATCAAACTCTGGAATTTGTTACCGGAGGATGTAGTAAAGGCTGTTAGTGTAGCTGGGTTTAAAAAAGGTTTGGACAAGTTCCTGGAGGAAAGGTTCATAAACCATTATTAAGAAGTGACCGAAGATATCAATGCTTGACCCAGTACAAGCATTGTGGAACTTGTGTCTCTTGGGGAAACTGCTAGGTACATATGACCTAGATTGGCCACTGTTGGAAACAGAATACTGGGCTTGATGGACCTTGGTCTGACCCAGTATGGCATATCTTATGTTCTTAACATCTGAAAACAATGGTGGCATGTCCAGGTGCAAACACAATTTCAAAACATGCACGTGCTCAACATGGATGTTTGTGAGGGTGTCTACAGAGACGTCCCCAGAACTGTATTTCAGAATCTGAACATCTAGGATGGGAAATCCTGGCTATTATGAAGAAACCTCATTATTTATTAGGAATTCAATCCTGGCAGGAGCACAAGAAAAGATGCATGTTACATGAAACAGATACTATACATGGACACAGTGTGGAGGAGTTGCCTAATGGTTAGAGCAGTGGACCAAGAACCAGGGTAAACCCGCGTTGAATCACACTGCTGCTCCATTGGGCAAGTCACTTAACCCTCCATTGCCTCAGGTACAAACTAAGGAGCCCTTTTACAAAAGTGTGCTAGTTTTATCACTTAATTACAAATTAAGTGCAAAACCCTAATGTGCATTATGTGCAGAACCTCTGTGATAAATGTTGGGGGTGAAGCCAGAATGTTCCCAGCAGTTACCATGGGGATGCATACCTTAATGCATGGTAGAATTACCGCAGGTGCACCTAATGCCATCCACTGAGGTGGCGTTAAGTGAACCCACGCTAAATGCAATGTGCTCTCCATGACCACTCTCCACCCCAACCTGCCCATTCCCCGTCCCAAGTGTGATTTACCATTAGCACACTGTCATGCTCCGAACACTAACAATTACAGTGGGTCCAAGCTTGTGGTTACTGTGCCAAAACATGTGCTAACGCCCTGTAGTAAAAGGACCCTTAGATTGTAACTTGCCTTGAACTACTCCTGAAAAAGGCATAAGCTAAATCCAGAATCCCTTCCCTTCCCTCATGCTCACAGCATGATAGAAGCATAGACAAATGATGGCAAATAAAGATCATATGGCCTGTCCAGTCTGCCTTTCCATACCAACTAGTAAGCTTTACAGTCCACCTTTTTCTCCATTAGAGATCTTCTGTGTTTGCCCCACAATTTCTTCAATTCAGATACCATCCTCGTCTCCACCACCTTCACTGGGAGACTATTCCATCTATCTACCACTCTTTCCATAAAAAAAATATTTCCTCAAATTATTCCTGAGTCCCCTTTCACCTTCATTCTATGCCCCATTTGCACTGGTCTCTCAGTTGAAAGAAACTCTCCTCCTGTGCATTTATGCCACTGAGGTATTTAAACGCCTCTATCAAATCTTCCCTCTCCTGCCTTTCCACCAAACTATTCATATTGAGATATTTAAGTTTATCCCCATATGCCTTAAGACAAAAAACACTAACCATTTTGGTAATGGCTCTGCACCAACTACATCCTCTTTATATCTTTTTGAAGGTGTGGAACAGAGGCACTATCATCTCCTTCTTCCTGCTGGTCATTCCTCTCCCTATGCATCCAAGCATCCTTCTGGCTTTCACCATCACTTTTTCTATCTGTTTAGCCACCTTAAGATCATCAGAAAGAATCACCCTCAGGTTCCACTCTTCTTTTGTCTAAAGAAGTACTTCACCCCTTATACTGCACTGCTCACTTATTTATTTATATTCTCTTATATACCGTGCTATTCTGCATCAGTGTGGTTTACATTGAACAAACTGAAATTACATTGAACAGGGCATTATAACTTGGAGATAACTATTTTACAGGGAACATGGGCTATGGAGGGTTAAGTGGCTTGCCCAAGACCACAAGGAGCACCTGTGGGACTAGAAACCCCAGTCCTTCTTGCTGAAGGTTGCTGTCCTCTAGTGGGATTTGAACCCCTGACCTTCTGGCCTGAAGTACCTTGCCCCAACCACTAGGCCACTCCTCCACTTGGATTTTTGCAGTCCAAATGTATGATCCTGCATTTTTTAATGCTAAATCTCAGCTGCCAAATTCTCGACCATTCTTCAAGCTGTTCTAGATCCCTCCACATGTTATCTACTCCTTCATATGTGTTCATCTGTTTGCAGATTTTGGTATCATCCACAAAGAGGTAAACCTTTCCTGACAGTCCTTCTGCAATATCACTTATAAAAATGTTAAACAGAACTGGACCAAGAACAGATCCCGGCAGCACACCACTGGTAACATCCTTCTCCTCAAAGTGAGCCCCATTTACCTGTACCCTTTGTCGCCTCCCACTCTACCAGTTTCTAACCCAGTTGGTCAATTTAGGGTCCATTCCTAGGGCACTCAATTTATTTAGAAGTTGCTTGTGCAGAACATTGTCAAAAGCCTTACTGAAATCTGCGTTACAACTAGCACTCTGCCTCGGTCCAACTCTCTGGTCATCCAGTCAAATAAATTAATCAGATTTGTCTGATTTGCTTCAGATCCTGCAATCCACTGGATTCCAGAAACCTCACTATCCACTATTTAGCAGCATTTCCATTAATTTAAACACTAAAGAGTTCAGACTAGCTGGCCTGTGGTTCCCAACTTCATCCTTCCACCTTTGTGTAGAGGGACCATATGCACCCTTCTCCATCCTCTGGGATGACGTCCAACTAAAAAAGCAGTGAAAAGTCAGACAGTGGAGCTGCCACTACTTCTTTATATTCCCTCAGCACTCTCAGATGTATCTCATCTAGCCCCATTGCTTTGTCTTCTTTTAGTTTAGCTAGCTCTTCACAAACAAACTCTTCTGAAAATCATTCAAAATCTGCCTCACTTCTGTTCCTATTTTCTGAGGTCCTGCTCCTAGTCCTTCATTTGAGAACACAGAACAGAAATATTTGTTAAACAATTCCATTTTATCAGTTTCTACATATTTATTCCCTTCATCCTTGAGTATGACAATACCACTTTCTCATTTCTTCCTCTAATATCTGAAAAATGTTTTGACTCCTCATTTTAGTGCTTTAGCTATTTTTGCTTCCATTTCTATCTTTGCTTTCCTGACTATTTTCCTAGGTTCTCTTAGCTTTTCCAATATAGTTTAAAGCTCTCTTCAGCAGGTTAGCCAGACTATTGCAAAAGACACTTTGACCTTGGGTAGTCCTAAATGAAGTATCACTTTGACCCTTCTTGGACAAGTGGACATGAGTTAAGATATTTTGGTATGGAAAATTAGCTAAAATATTTTGGCTTGGTTTTCTGCCACTAAAATACACCAGAAGGAAAAGAGGACTAGACTATAATGTAAACCAGATAAATTCATTAATTCATTACAATAGATTGTATGCTACAAAATCTGGAGATATACAAAATAGAAGTAACTTTAGTGGGATAGAAATTAATATTTCCTGAGCTGGTCTGAACATCTTTTTTCAGCAAAAAAAGTGTCTTGATCACATATCTGCAGATACTTGATTATTAATGCATCACAGGAATTTGGAAAACAGAGCCTAATATAAAACTTTACCAACAGGAATAAACAGACCAATTTTATTTTATTTGCCTGGCCATTTTCTTCATCATTTTAAATCCAACTTAGGCAGAACAGGCCTCTACTGGGCTTATGCTTAACTTACAACCGCCCAAGGTATTTTTCTACCACTTTAATCCTTTACTAATTCCATCTAATCCAGTCGTCACAGCTTTAGTCCTTGACCAAAGGCCAAAGAACTGTTTTCCCCACAACCCAACATGCTTGAACTCTAAAATCTGGCTTCTATGTGTCACTGCTGTGCAGTGGCTGAGGCTTCCTTCCCACAAGGGAGCCATGAATGTTGTCTATCTCCACAGATTCTCCAGCACTGATCATCTTGAAGAGTGGAAGCTGAGCTTAGGAATCAAACTCAAATCCCCCACATGCCATAAGGATTGCATCAACAACCCCATTTAAGCTATGAAGAAGCTATTGCACAACTAGAACTGTCAGAGCTACTTATACAGGAAGACATTAAAAACAATCTGGTCTGAGCACTCTTTTGTCTCTCTGTTGATTTCTTGTCCATTATAAATTAGTTATTGAAATAAAAGAGTAGCCTAATGGTTAGAGTAGTGGGCTGAGAAGCAGCAAAACCATGTTCAAATCCCACTGCTGCTGTTTCTTGTGATGTGGGCCAAGTCACTTAACTCCCCCATTGCCTTAGGTACAAACTTAGATTATAAGCCTTTTTGGGAAAGAAAAATGCCTATTGTACCTGAAGGTAACTCACTTTGAACTTCTACGAAGGTCGTGAGCTAAATCCAATTCTTTTTCCCTATTTTTTTTAGTGTGCATTTTCTATAGTGCTTTTCTTTATTATAAAGCCTGCAAATTTCTCAGAAAATGTGATGCCATTATACTGAAAGGGGAGCTTCTTCTGTGTAGTTGAAAGAGCAATCCTTCCATTTGTTATCTGCCTTCTAACATCTAACAGCAGGACTCGTAGATCCTGCGTACCTCTAGCTAGAATCCTCTTTTCCCAGGGCTCTACAAAGTCTTGTTCTTCAAGGCCCATAGTTTTTGCCATATCCTAACAGTGATACTGCTATATCAATTCACAACAAAAAGTAGACTCTGAAATATTTATCCAGTATACCCATCCTGATGATATTTGAAGAAAGATGGGAGAAAAGCTTGTGAAAATTACTCAGAAAACTCAAAATTTTCAACAACCTGAGGCAATAGCCTAGTGGTTGGTGCTTTGTATTAGCAAGTGGTAGATCTAGCTTAGATTCCTGGCACAATAGTGTCCAATGTCCATTATAACAGTGTTTCTCAAACAATGGAAAGAGCTGACTTGGATTTAGTGGCAGTTACAGAGACATGGTTCATGGAGAACCATTATTTATTTATTTATACATTTCTTCTATACCACCCCTTCCAGAGATCAAGAGCAGTTTACAGTTAACAATTGAACAACTTTTACATGACTGGGATGTAATAGTATCGGGCTATAATTTATTCAGGAAGGACAGGCTAGGATGAAAAGAAGGAGGAGTGGCACTATATGTAAAAAATTATATTAAAGCCGTAGAATTGCAGGGCTTATGAGGCACTGTTGGTTAAAGTGGAAAGAGGGAATGGAACATCCATTTATAATGGTGTGATATAAAGGCCCCCCTTCATAGGCAGAAGAACTGGACAGAGATTTAATTGAAGACATTCGCAGTACTGCTATGAAAGGAAAAGTGCTATTCATAGTTGATTTCAATATGCCAGATGTTGACTGGGACATCCCTGCTGCGGTGTCATCTAGACATAAAGAGATCCTGGATTCTCTACAGGGAAAACTATTCCAGCAACTAGTAACGGAACCCGCATGGGAGGGGGCCATACTGTACCTGGTGCTTACGAATGGGGAGAGTGTTTCCAATGTTATAAGTTTCCAATGTTATACTGGATGATCATCTCGCATCTAGTGATCACCGGATGGTTTAGTTCACTATTAGAACAAAGGCTGAGATAGGTCATTCAAAAGTGAGGGTCCTAGTCTTTAGGAAAATTAACTTTGTCAGGAGGGGGACAAGGAGTTGTTAGCTGGATGGGAATAGCTGTTGGATATGGAAAAGCAATGGGCAAAATTGAAAGGGGATATTTTGGAGATCTAAGATGGCGGATTCATGAGAACGCCGTGCGGTGGCGTTTTTTCCTCTTTCTCCCAGCAATGGGCAAAAGGAAAGCTAAAGGGCCTAAAAAGCCCTCCTCTGGCCCGGCAGCTCCTCTCGCGTCTGCTTCTCGAGTGGTTGGTCCGCTCGATGCTTTTGTTACGCCAGCACAGCAGTCGGTAGAACCGGTAGGAAAGAGCCCCTCTGCTCTCCTGGTGGAGCGGGAAAGCTCGCTGGAGGGCTCGGGTCTGGAGATCTCACCACTGGAGCAGTGGCGGCCTCCTAAGGATCCCCTAGTGAGACGAAGTCCAGTGCAGCAGGAGGTTGTGCCTCCCCCTGAAGCGGGAGGGAGTGTCTGATAGCGGAGGGCCGGCTGCACGGAAAAGGGGTGAAGCAATTGCATCAGCTTCCCCTTCGTCTTCGGAGGTTCCTGCGTTGCAGAGGCCAACACCCAGTATGGCAGAAGCCCTTTTGGAGTTCGAGGCATCGGGAGGTCAGCGATGTGAGTCGGAGAACAGTTCTGTGCAGGCAACAACTTTCATGTTTGCATTTGAGAGACCGGCAGTTTTCACTCTTGAATCCATCTGGTCGGCGATAGTTAAATTAGGGGAACTTTTTGCTCCTCAGATGGGGGCTCTTGCGACCAAATCTCAGGAGTATGAAATATCTCTCCAACAACACTCTGAGGAAATTTCAGTTCTACAAACAGTGGCAGAGTTGAAGCAGACTGTTTCTGGTTATGATGAAAGTACTTCTTCTTATCAAAAAGATTTGTTGGCTTGGAGAGCACGGATTGAGATGTTGGAGAATGTGTCTAGATATTCTAATTTGCGTTTAATTAATTTTCCAAAATCATCTGGTATATCCACGAAAGAGATGTTTCGTAAATATTTAGTTGAAGTTTTGGATGTACCGGTGGATTCTCATCCTCCTATGGTTAAGTTGTATTACTTACCGCGTGGGAGAAAAGTGTCTGGTGGAAATATAGAGGGTCTTGGGCAAATTGATGTATTAGATGTGTCAGCTATTTTGGAAACTTCTCTACCTGAATCTGTTTCTTCTTCTACTTTAATAGCAACTTTTGCTCTTGCCTCTGATAGGGACTGGTTTCTGCGTATGTTTTTTAGGAAACGGACTGTGCCCTTTTGTGGGTTACAGGTTCGGGTGTTTCCTGATATAGCTAAAGAAACTCAGAAACGTAGAAAGGAGTTTCTATTGCTCCGTCCCGGAGTTTTGTTATTGGGGGGTATGTTTTTTCTTAAATTTCCTTGCAAATGTATGATTAAATTGAATGCTCAGTCGTATATATTCTTTGAGCCTTCTCAATTGCTTGCCTTTCTGAGCTCCCGTCGCCCTCCAGAGACAGTCCTTGATCCATTGCTATAGAATATGCCGTCTGTAGTTCTCATTTTCCTTTCTTCTCAATTTACCTTAAATTTATGATGTTAATAGATCTCCTCCGTCTTTGGGGGCTATTGTAGGGGCTGGTGTTTTATTTTCTTCTTAAGTTTTACTATTATATTGAATGTTTCAGTATTGTTATATTTCCTCCATGCCTTCTATATTTTCCATGCAAGTGTTGTATATGCTTGGATTTATTGTAAAATTTTAAAGTTTAAATTTAAAAAAAAAATTGAAAGGGGATATTTTAAGGGCAACAAAACCTTTTTGTTAGGAAAGTAAATGTAAAGCATAAAAGGAAAAGGAGACCATCATGGTTCTCAAAAGAAGTAGCTAAAAAGATGAAGAAAAAGAGGGTAGCTGACTTAGGAATTAGTTATTCTCTATCTTCCAACCAATCCTAGATCCTTCAGCCTCTTGAAACATATTCTCACTCTGCCATCTATGACAGAACCTTTTCCCAGCTCTCCAGCTCCTCATTTGAACACCCTGTACTCCCCTTGTGGGCATAACTCATATCTGATCCATTCAAAGTGGGGACTGGAATGTCCCATTCCCTGCTGCACAGGTTGGCTTCACTTCAGTAAGGCAAAGGGGCCTTATACAAGAAAATAGCTAGGAGAAAAGTATGAAAATACAGATAACTTAGCGTGAGGAAATGAGTCCAGGAAGAAAGAGTACAAGAGAAGACAGTCAAATGAAAGGCTCATCCTCTAACGTTGAGCACAGCAGTTAAGAAATATTAGCCATCTGGAACTGCAGCTAAAGAACACACAGTGCAGAACAGCATACTGTAATTAAATGTTGAAGTTAATTTCTAGAATGGAGAAAGCCAAGGCATTCCATGCTGACCGCCACTACCTTCCTCTAGACTGAAGTGTACACTGCCTTTCACCTGTTAGCAATTAGTCATACTGCAATCACTAGATGCAGCCAATTGGAACACAGCTGTTTCTGAACAAAGCACCCAGTGATTACCTAAAAAGTGGACTGAGAAGGTCCATTCTTTCCTGGTTCACAATAATTAATTATTACAGCATTAGCGCAGTATAGTTCTTATTTATTTACTTAACAGTTATTTTAAATGTATTTATTTTTCTGCCATTTAAAAAAATGAGGCAGACTATCTCATGCTGCAGCAGCGCTACACATTGAAACAGACGAGAGGAGACCGCTGTTCAGCTCCTCTACATGACTTCTGCTCCTTAGATTTTCAGAGACCATAGATGGTGCACAGGCAGCAATCATGGGACCCAGAAGAGATGGCTCTGTACAAGAAAACACCTGCTGGCAGGCTCAAGGAGTGCACTTGCACAATGTTCCAGAAGGAACTGCATTGTCCATGTTAAGAGGGAAGATTAAAAAAAACCAGTGGAAACCTCCTGGGGTCATGGTCTGTGTGTTGTAGATTAAAACTAAATGCCACTAAGTTAGAATGTATTTGGTTGAGTTTGAATGGGGAAAATCCAACTTTTCAGGTTTTATTAGCTGTTCACCTTTGATTTTGCCATTCTATCCAAAATCTTGGTGTTTGGATTGCTTCCAATCTGTCATTTGATAAACACATTGGGATCTATTCTGAGTCACGAATAGTGGGGATGGATGTCCCGTTAGGATGTCCCGTTAGGATGTCCATCCCCGCTATTCGGCTGCCTTTCCCGTCCCCGCCAAGCCTCCCAGTAGGAACAGGGATTTTTTACAGGGAGGTTAGATGGGGGCTGGAAAGGGGAAGTGCGGAGGCGGAATTAGGGCAGGTGGTGGGCAGTCTGCGGCCCCAGATGTACAGGGCTGATTCTGATGTCAGCCCTGTATGTCTGGAGACAGTAGACTGAATGGGGAACTTATTCCACCTCTGAGGTGGAATAGGTTCCCCTGGGGGAGACAGCAGGCCCGGGCGCGTCAAAGGTAGGAGTGGGTGCAGGGGATTTCCTGCAGCCTGATCCTAGATGAGAGAGGTCAGATCAGAGGTCGGGCTGCAGGGAAAGAACGATGTCGGTGGCGGCCAAGGATCGCTGCTTCTGAATGGAGCCGCGGTGCCATGGCATCCGGATGCCATGGCGCCGCAGCTCCATTCAGGAGCCTTGACTGAGGTAGCCACGTAGTGGCCTATACATGCAAGCCAACCAGAATCAGGTCCAGGCCTACACGTACAGGTCTAGATGGGATTCTGATCCCGCAGGGGTTGGACATGCCCTGCAGGATCAGAATCCCGTCTCTCTGTGCGTCCGGTTCCGACAGGACGCAAGAGGCTGGACGTCTACTATAGAACAGGCCTCATTACTTCTGCTGTTCTTCGGATGATTAGGTGAGTTAAATCTTACTTTCAGAAGGATGATGTATTAGTACAAGTCATTTCGGGGGGACATATTCAGAAGGGTTTAGTCAGTTAGCCAGACTTGCTTACTGACTAAACCACCGCAATCCCAATATTCAGCAACATTATCCAGACAGTGCCACTGAATGTACCCACAGACTGCAGAAAAGATGCCCATTTCAAACTGGTATGGTCTGTGGGCAGATCGGGAGCAGTTCTGTCAGCTATCTGGTTAGTGGCCATATTCAGCCACTAACCGAACAGCTAAACTAGATAGTTAGCACAGGTCATTTGTGCTAACTGATTAGAGGCTGAAAATCGCCATCAACTGGATAGCAACAGCACTACTCAGTGAAACCAGATATTCAGCTCTGGATGCCGGATAGACTCCAACGCTGAATATCAGGGTCTAATTAAAGTGACTGTAGCAGGTGCTTTAAAAGCACTGGCCACCGCTGCTGAATATCGGCCCCTTAGATTATTGCAATTGCTTCTATATGGGCTTGCTTAAAAAACAAATATGTCAGCTGCAGTTCATTCATAACATGGCTGCAAGATTGACAGACTTAAGGTGATCAGATCAAATCCCTCCTGTCCTAAAGTTTCTGCACTGATTGCCTATTGTGATGCTAGTGAGGTTTAGGGTTTTATAATTGGTGCTTAAATTAGTTCATTATGGTAACCCTAGATATTTTGCTGGAATTCTTCTCCTTTATATTTCTCAGAGATTGCTTCATTCCTCTCAACAGGCGCTGCAGGCCCTCCCTTCTTGGATGTGTTTGCGGTGTAATTGCCAAAGAGCATCTGCATATTTTGCCCCTCAGCTTCAGAATCTTTTACCCAGGTATCTTTGATCTGAACCTTGTTATCTTAGATTTGGGAAGCTGATAAAGGCTTGGCTTTTTAATGAATGGGAATCAGTTCTTGATGTTATATATATATTTTTTGATGTATTAAATGTATATTTTATTAATCATGTTTTAATTTTACTTTTATGTTATTTTATATTTTTGATTTTTGTTTAATTTAGATATTAAGGGTCCGATATTCGGTGGCAGCATCTAGCCAATCTGCTGTGGCTAGCCGCTGCCGCTGAACTCTAAACTCAGATATTCAATGTTGCGGCCAAATCTAGGCCCCAGCATTGAATATCCAGGTTTGACAGATTGCCGGGAACAGGGTAGCAGTGATATTCAGCTGCTGCCTGTTTTGCTTCTGTGATAAAAGTTAAGACAGCCTTTACTGTGCCTGACTTTCACCATGTGTCACTAACCGAGCAATGGCTCAATATCACTGCTGCCCAGTTATCAATGGTCATTGTCCCAGAATGCCGCGATGCTAACCAGTTAGCATCGGGGTATGCAGAAACAGCATCCACGGATATTCAATGGCAGTAACCATGTTAGTGCCATTGAATATCCCACTAAGCAGCATTTATACAGTTTGCTGGTCTGCAAACCATGTAAATGCCTTTGAATATCCCCCCTATGTTTTTATTGGTTTTGTATGTACCATAAGTGTTTCAGGGAATTAATGTGTATAATCAAGTTTAATTAAAAAAGAAAGAAAGATCTATGGTGTTATGGCCCCAGTTGGGTAGGTTCCAATGGGCTGCAAAGCCAAGAAGATGAGACATCTGGACAAATATCAATCAAGTAAGCTTTATGGAAAAGCTCACTCTTTAATATTCCCCTTTCCCAGAATATACAAATGTTCATGTTCATCCTCACTCTCTAACTTAGCCATTCACAATGCAATGAAATATGTGTTGTTGAGTCAATGCTGACTCCTGGTGAACCAGCCCCTGGGTTTTCTTGGCAAGGTACAACTGGAAGTAGATTACCCAGCTCTTCTTCTGTGCAGTAAGTTTATAGCTCCTGGTATTCCAAGGTGGTCATCTATCCAAGTACTAGCCAAACCTGACCCTGCTTAGTTTCAGAGAATAGCCAACAGCAGGCTCATTCAGGAAACCTGAAGATTCCTAGATCATTTTATTTCATGTGACAGTAACCATCCTGATAATTAGTTGCTGCACAAAAGGGGAGATGTTGCTTATTTTTAGGTAGGTGAATGTAAAATACATACTATGGCTTTGCTGCCCTGAATAAGCCTGATCTTGGCTGATCTCAGAAGTTAAGCAGGCTCAGGCCTGACTAGTATTTGGATGGGAGACCACCTTGGAATACTGGGTGCTGTAAGCTTACAGGGTCATTCACAACAGGACGTCCATCCCCGCTATTCTTGCCTTTTCCCGGTCCCGTCTACCTTCCCCGCATCTTGTACGGGGAAGATAGATGGGACAGGAAAGGGGAGGATCGGGGGCAGCATTAGGGTGGGTAGTGGGCAGTCGTCAGCCCTTGACGTACAGGGCCGATTCTAATGTCGGCCCTGTATGTCCGGGGTCAGCAACTTGCACAGGGAACTTATTCCACCTCTGAGATGGAATACGTTCCCCTAGTCACCACGGATCGGTGGGCCCGGGGTGTAGATGGGGCAGGGGGGGCCCAAATGAGTTAGCTGGGGAAGGCCTGTACGTGCTAAATGTGCCCTGCAGAATCAGAATCGCGACTCCCTCTGTGTGTCTGGTTCCAGACAGACGAACAGAGGGCCCGGACATGTGGGATGGAATCGGGCCCTTACTGTATGGATGAAAGGACTGGCAATCTACTTCTGGTTGCACCTTGCCACGAAACCCCAGGGGCTGGGTCACGAGGAGTCAGCATTGACTGGACAGCACACACTGTTCTCCTTTAGTGTGGCTTTATCACAGCTTTTAGTTTTGGGGAGTAGTTTATACACCCCAGGGCCTGATTTTGGATAGAGTTTTGTAAGGGATCTGGGAATGGTGATTAACAAAAATGTTCCCAGTTCTGTGGTTAGACCTAGTTTGTACTGATATTTGAAGTCCCAATATATTAAGACAATGAGGGAGAGGAGGCATTTATGGTAGTGGGAAAACCATAGGAGGGAGATAAAGCTCTGGAAGTGCAACAGCCTTTAGATCACAATTTTGATCAGGAAGATATGGGAGAAAAGGTTAAGCTATGAAAAAGTTCTTTGCATAAAGTAATGCAGCATTACACAAGTTCTCAAATGTACAGGATTCCAGCGAGGTAAGAGAGAACATGGTTTATCCCTGAAGTGGCAGATGCTAAGAATATTCTTCACTGGTCAAAGCAATAATGGAGAAAGACTTATACCTCAGTTCAAATGTGGAATACCTGACCACTTAGAAGTTGTTGATAATAACAGAAAGAGAATTGATAAGGAAACAGATTAGTATATCTTTAAATCAACACAGGGAATTATTTTCAGTGGTTAGATCATGGTTACTCCCCTCCACCCCCCCCCCCCCAACAAATGAGGAAGAAAGACTTTTGGTTCAACTCTTTCTATTGTGCATGGAAAAAAAGAGACATTACAGAAGTTACTAGACCCAAAAAGTAACTAAAATGATCATGGGGCACGGAGGAAAGAGGGCCCATATTGGGAAACCTTTTAGCATACTGGAGTTAACCAAATAGTGACCTTGGTTTCAAAGATAAAGTCCTCATGTGGTGACCTGAGTCTTTGATCTTACGTGTAATTAAGTCTTTTAGGATAGTTTTTACTTCCAGTTTAGTGTTGATTCTGAGCGCATCTTGAATGAGAGCTATATGCCTATTTCTTTAAAGAAGGCCCCTAATGAAAGAAGTAGGAGAGATATCAAATCCTAAATATTATAAGCTGATACCAAACCTACTTTTTTAAGCAAATGTTTGAAGATTGGGGTTTTGAATGATTACCAATCAGGCTTTCACAAGAGATACAGCACAGAGATTGTGCTTTTGTCACTCATAGATTCCTTTTTGAGGGATATGAATGTGGGAGATAATTTTTCTCTGATGTTGCTGGACATTTCTTTGGCATCAGGCATGGACCGCCATGATTTGTTATGATGAATGAGAGAGATGGGTTGTAGCAGACAGATGTTGGATTGCTTTTCATCTTTTCTCATGAATCAACAACAACAAATAAGTTCATGTGATAAGGTTTCTGAATGGTTTTCATTACTGGCAGCGGTGCCAAATGGACTGCCACTGTCACCAGTATCTTTCTGTCACCTATTTGTCCTTTTCTTGTGAAGCTGGATATTATGTTTAGATTGTACACTGATAGCATATAATTAAAGATAAGGACTACGAAAGATGAGGAATTGAATGTGACTGAAGTTAAGAATACAGAAAATAATGAGAAGCTTGCAAGAATTGTTCCAAAAAATGTGGATAAAATTAAGATACGGGTTTTGGAACAATAATCAGGTTGATAGGTCAGGGTTGGAATCCATGCTACAGGAGAAATGGTATGGAGACCAGCAAAAAGTAAGTAACCTGGGAGTTATGTTTATGTTTATTTAATTGAATTGCCTTTTGAGAATAATGTAGCAAAGTGGTTTACATAACAATATATATATATAAATCCAAACACAATTAAAACATAATAAAAATCAATAATATATAGAGGCAGTATAAAGTAATAAACATGCAAAAGGACAAACACAAACATGAGACTGCACCAGAGGTGGACATTCATATCACCCACATCCCGCTTTCAAACCTTAATCCACCAGAATCTACTTCTCAAAAGCATGTACAAAACCAGGTTTTAAGGATTGATTTAAATTTAGTATATGGAGTCTTGAGTCCAAGGTCAACAGGAAGCTCCACAATGACGGTAAATATCCCAAAGAAGACTGATGAGTCATTTCTAAATGAATTCTCTATGGAGGTGGAAGAGACAACAATTGCCGTACCCATGAAGCTTTGTGAGGAATGAGCCAATATGCTAGATATTTATAGTGGCTAGTTAGCTATCCATGAAATGGTGTTTGAAGAAGGTACATACAGCCTTTTCTAAATCAAGGTTAATTTGGAGATTCAAGTACTTGACTCCCCCGGGAGATCTGAGAACGGTGGTACAATCTTTAAATTTAGCAAGCTTGGATCAGGGGCGGCAGAACACCTTTTTCTTTGGGTGGCCAAGCTCTGCCTAACTCTACCCCAAGTTCTGCCCTTCATCCTCCATAACTCCGCCCCTACGTCAGCCAACCTGCATGAGGCTGTGATCTCCAGCCTTCCCATCCTATTCTGCCCACAGGAATCCAATCTCCTATGGGCAGACAGGAAGGGTGTTTGCTGCGATCGCGGCAGCAAATTTTTGGTGGGACCAGGGCTCACAAGGCCCACCCCATTTCCAACACCTATAGTTTGGATTACTGCAATGGCTTGTTTATAGGACTCCCTCAAAAGTGCGTAAATGTCCTGCAGCGGCTTTAAAATGTAGCTGCGTATCTTCTGACAGAATGTAATCACAGAGGCTATTTCACCCCATACTTGCAAACTTACACTGGCTGCTGGTGTATTATCATGTTATAAGGCTGGTTTTTCATAGAACGTCGAGATCTAAATTAAGACATCCAGGTTGTGACCAATGTTCCCGCTAAGCTGCGCTGGGTCCACCGCCAACATTCCTGCCGGCGGGGGGAGGTGCACAGCGATCGATCGCTCTGCCCCTCCCCCCACCGGCGGGAATGCCGGCGGAGGACCCAGCGCAGATTAAAGAGAATATTGTGAGGGTGCTGCAGCATGTGTTAGACCCTGTGTCTAACGCACGCTGCAGCACCCTCACAATGTTCTCTTTAATCTGCGCCGGGTGCTCCACCAGCATTCCCGCCAGTGGGGGGGAGGGGCAGAGCGATCGATCGCTCTGCACCTCCCCCCACCGGCAGGAATGTTGGCGGCGGACCCAGCGCAGCTAAACGGGAACATTGGTTGTGACGTCCTCAATTCCAGCAGTATTTTACAAAGGCTCTACCAAAAGCGGAGCTTTATATAAAATACATCTAAGGATGTGCAGGGATGTGTACTTACTGGCATGCACAGCAGAGGCAGCCATTTTACAAATATATACGTGGGAAAAATAAGTAGCTATTTCAAATGGCACCACCTCCATGTGTAGCAGACCCATTTTACAAATTCATGTATATATACTGCCAATTAGTTACTGAGGCTGCATTATTTTTTTGGAGGCAGTGATAAAGAACTAGAGAACTAATCCCTTAATCCCTCATGTAAAGCCCTGCTGAAACAAGCACTTTTAAATATCTATACCTCTCAGCTAGTGCAAATCCCAACAGGGAAATATTTTCCTATATTCATGTATTCCTATTTGTCTGCCCAAACCACATCTAAACCATGCCCCTATTATGCCTCCATGATATTGTTATATAGTATAGACCTCCATATGTAAAACAGCAGTTTTCTGAAATCACCAGTTACATGGCTTTCCTAACCAGGGCTCCACAGATCAAACAGAAAGTAAGGATTTGAGGGTTTCTTTGTTTGTTTTATTATATTACATTGCTAGCTCTCTGACTGGGAGCTCTTAAAAGGGTTTTGTGTATATTTTTCAAAGCAAGGTTACTTTCATTTTTGCTGTTTTAGGGGAACTTTCCTTGAGCACAGTAGGTTGCTGAACTCCTGTAACCTCCTCAGGTTTAGAAACTGCTAACACCTAATCAGGTGTTAGTTCCCTCCCTACCCACCCCGACTCCCACCCACCCCTAGTGAGCAGTCTTGCTTTATAGGGCACCTCCCCCTTTAACAAATCACAGTGAATTGGACCAGCACATTTGTATATAATTAAAGAGATTTAACTGCTTTTTCTCTGAAAGGACAGCTGCGAAACCGGCTGGTACTTGGTAGATCTCTCTTTTGCTTTAACAGATACCTAAGCTCCACGAACAGAACAATGGCTGGGAAAAATCGTATTGCTAAAGCTGTTGCCCCCGTTACAGCTTCTGCCTCGGTCCAGACAGAGGTCCTAATGCCAGTTGAAGGACCGGTTCCATGTGCAGGGTGCCTGCATGCTGAAGCTCTGAGGAAACAAGTGGAGGAACTCAGAGAGGAGGTGGCGAGGCTGAGGAGCATTCAAGACAGTGAGAAGTACATTGATCAGAAGCTTCTTGCAGCAACCAGGCTCTCCAGCACAGTAGAAGATGGGTGCCAACAGAATGTCGATGGTTGGACACAAGTCACCAGGGCCTGCAAAATCACCAATCCAACTTCTCCAGCCCTTGAATTGAAGAACCATTTTGCAGCCCTGGAAGTGGAGGAGGTGAAAGCATCCCTGGAAAGGGAAGAACCAGAGTTCAAGTACCCCAAAGTTGCGGAATCAGTGACCAGAAGGAAACGAAGGGTAGTGGTGGTTGGAGACTCTCTTCTGAGGGGTACTGAGGCGTCCATCTGCCGACCAGACTTGATGTCTAGAGAGGTATGCTGTCTGCCTGGTGCCAAAATCCAAGATGTTACGGAGAGTTTGCCAAGACTCATCAAGCCCACTGACTATTACCCAATGTTGCTAATCCATTTTGGAACAAATGATACTGCCAGGTATACCTTGGAACGTATCAAAAGTGACTTCATGGCTCTGGGACAGAGGGTGAAGCAGTTAGGTGCACAGGTGGTGTTCTCTTCAATCCTCCCTGTTGAGGGTAAAGGCCAAGGCAGAGAGGCTCGCATCCTGGAGATGAATGCATGGCTGCGTGGATGGTGTCATCGAGAGCGTTTTGGTTTCCTAGACCATGGGATGCTGTACCAAGGGTTGCAGAGCAGAGATGGCATCCATCTGCCAAGAAAGGTCAACGCATCTTTGATAGTAGACTGGCTAATCTACTGAAGAGGGCTTTAAACTAGATTCGTTGGGGATGGGTGAAGAAAGCCCCCAGGTAAGTGAAAGCCCCCAGGTAGGTGATACATTAAATACCTTTATGGAAATGGGTAACAGGGGTAACATATGGAAAGCAGTGTGTATAAATGCCCGTAGTATGGGAAATAAGATCCCTGATGTTGAAGCTTTGGTGGGAGTGGCTGACTTGGATTTAGTGGCAGTTACAGAAACATGGTTCACAGAAAACCATGACTGGGATGTAACTATACCTGGCTATACTTTATTCAGAAAGGACAGGGTAGGAAGAAGGGGAGGAGGAGTGGCACTATATGTAAAAACTACTATTAAAGCTTTGGAATTACAGAGCTTAAAAGGGAGAGAGGAGGCATTGTGGGTTAAACTAGAAAGAGGGAAAGATAAATCTATTTGCATTGGTGTGATATACAGACCTCCCTCACAAGAGGAAGAGGTGGACAGAGAGTTAATTGAAGACATACGCAGCATTGCTAGGAAAGGGGAAGTGCTACTGCTAGGAGATTTCAATATGCCAGATGTTGATTGGCACATTCCTGCTGCAGTATCATCTAGAAGTAAGGAGATCCTGGATTCTCTACAGGGAGAACTATTCAGGCAATTGGTAACAGACCCCACACGTGAAGGGGCCATACTGGACTTGGTGCTTACCAATGGTGAAAGTGTTTCTGATGTTGTAGTGGGAGATCATTTTGCATCCAGTGATCACCAGATGGTGTGGTTCAGTATTAGGACTAGGGCTGTTAGAATCCATTCCAAGGTGAGGATCTTAGACTTTAGGAAGACTAACTTTGCGAAGATGGGCCAATGCCTCAGGGAGTCGTTAGTGGGATGGGAACAGCTGGGGGATGTAGAAAAACAGTGGGCAAAACTGAAAGGGGGTATTTTAAAGGCAACCAACCTTTTTGTTAAAATGGTAAATAAAGGCAAAAGGAACAGGAGACCGCTATGGTTTTCAAAGGAGGTAGCTGAAAAAGTGAAGAAAAAGAGGGAGGCCTTCATGAAATACAAGAGATCACAGAGAGAGGAAGACAGACATCTGTATTTGGAAAAACTTAGAGAAGCTAGCAAAGTAGTCAAGAAGGCAAAGATTCAAAAGGAGGAGGAAATAGCCAATGCAATAAAGTGGGGGGATAAGACATTTTTCAGATATATTAGTGAGAAGAGGAAGGGCAAGAGTGGTATTGTCAGACTCAAGGGTGCAGGGGGGGAATATGTAGAAGCTGATAAGGATAAAGCGGAATTGCTTAACAAATATTTTTGTTCTGTGTTCACAGATGAAGAACCAGGAGCAGGACCTCAGAAAACTTCCACAAATAAGAACAGAAGCGAGGGACATCTTGAACAATTTTCAGAAGACTGTGTTCGTGAGAAACTAGCTCAACTTAAAGTAGACAAAGCGATGGGACCAGATGGGATACACCCTAGAATACTGAGGGAACTTGGGGACGTTCTAGCAACTCCACTGACTGACCTTTTCAATGCCTCGTTGGAGTCGGGAGTGGTGCCAAAGGACTGGAGAGAGGCTCATGTGGTGCCTTTACACAAAAGCGGTAGTAAGGATGTGGTTGAAAACTACAGGCCGGTTAGTTTAACTTCGGTGGTGAGTAAATTATTGGAAACGCTGCTGAAAGAGAAAATAGTGAGGTTTCTGGAGTCCAGCGGATTACAGGATCCAAGGCAGCATGGATTCACCAGAGGCAGGTCTTGTCAGACAAATCTGATTGATTTCTTTGACTGGGTGACCAGGGAGTTGGACCGAGGGACAGCTCTAGATGTGGTGTATTTAGATTTCAGTAAAGCCTTTGACACTGTTCCTCACAGGCGACTTATAAACAAACTGAGCACCCTAGGGATGGACCCTAAAGTTACTGCTTGGGTTAGAAATTGGTTGGGTGGGAGGCGACAAAGAGTACAAGTAAATGGAGCTCACTCTGAGGAGAAGGATGTTACTAGTGGTGTGCCCCAGGGATCTGTCCTTGGTCCGATTCTTTTAACATCTTTGTTAGTGATATAGCGGAAGGGCTGTCGGGTAAGGTTTGCCTCTTTGCGGATGATACCAAAATCTGCAATAGAGTAGACACCCAGGAAGGTGTAGATAACATGAGGAGGGATCTAGCTAAGCTTGAAGAATGGTCTAGAATTTGGCAGCTGGAATTTAATGTTAAAAAATGTAAGGTCATGCATTTGGGCTGCAGAAATCCAAGGGAGCAATACAGTATAGGAGGTGAAGTACTTTTGTCCACTAAAGAAGAGCGGGACTTAGGCGTGGTTGTGTCTGATGATCTTAAAGTAGCTAAACAGGTAGAAAAGGCGACGGCAAAAGCTAGAAGGATGCTTGGGTGCATACGGAGAGGAATGGCTAGCAGAAAAAAGGAGGTGATAATGCCTCTGTATAAGTCTTTGGTGCGACCTCATTTGGAGTATGGTGTGCAATTCTGGAGACCGCACCTTCAAAAGGATGTGAACAGGATGGAGTCGGTGCAGAGGGTTGCTACTAAAATGATTAATGGGCTTCATTATAAAGCATATGAGGACAGACTTAAGGATCTTAATATGTACACCTTAGAGGAAAGGCGGGATAGAGGTGATATGATTGAGATGTTTAAATACCTCCGTGAAATAAATGTTCAGGGAGAGAGCCTCTTTCAATTGAAAGCAAGTTCTGCTACGAGGGGACATGGGATGAGGGTGAAAGGAGATAGATTCAGGAGTGATATGCGGAAATATTTCTTTACAGAAAAAGTAGTGGATCCATGGAATAGTCTCCCTGTGGAGGTGGTAGAGATGAGAACAGTAACTGAATTCAAAAAAGCATGGGACCAACACAGAGGATCTCTAAAGGTAAAAAGTGGACTGTTGTAGTTGTTGTTATGGAAGGACAGACTAGATAGGCTATGTGGTCTTTTTCTGTCATCATGTTTCTATGTTTCTATGTGTATGAGATCTGCACGTGTGCATACCAATCTTTATATGTGGAGATGCTTCTAAAATAACCACCTAAATTTAATATCGTATCTCAGGTTCACAAGGCATTGTGTGGAGAATCCCTATTTTATCTATACATTTTAGTAAAATATTTGCCCAAAAAGACATTGAGATCTCAAAATCAACTTTGCCACCATCTAATGAAGCTTAGTAGGTGGCTATGCACTTGCAAGCTTTCTTTTGGGGTGCATCCCCAGTTGTGAAATATATTACCTTAGAGCTGAGAAATAAATCTGATTACTTGGGGGCATGTTTACTAAAATGTGCAATTAATGAGCGGCAAGCCTATAATTAGCGCAAGGGGTGGTGTAGACCCATGTTAACTCTTGGGGAGGTACCCAGCATGTCCCCCTGCAACTACCGTGAGGAGACATACCAAATGGCACTAACCGGCTAGCACATCCAACGTGGGTGTACTTAACAACCAGTCACTGAGGAGACAGTAAGTGCACCCACACGAACAGCAGCAATTATGGTTAGTGTGTGCCAGTGACGGCTACATTAACCATGATGTGCCATCAACACTCACACTCCACCTTTAACCCACCCAGTCATTGCCACTTCCTATGCTAACATTAGCTTGGGACTTTTACCGTGCTGTCCCCTACTGTCAGCATGGCTCGCTTAACATGTAGTAAACTTTAGAATGGTTTAGAAAACATACCTCTTGCTATTTGGTAAAGGTTTGAAAACATTTTCTTCACATAAATTTTTAAGGGAGATTAAAGATTAGTAGTACCATGTATAGAATGAAATGGTATGGGGATGTTTAAAAAATGTCATGTCTGTTTTATGAATGCTTTATTGAACACCACAGATAAAAGACAGACAATGTTTGGATCAGTAGTATCTAAAGTTTTTGTAAATAAATAAATAAAATCTCTTAAACAAATATTTAATTGCTCTCATACACTACTACAGAAGGTTTGGACCCGCTTATAGGAGATGACACTCACATTGAGTAGAAGTGGCACAACTTGAGACATCTATTGCTACATCGAGGGGTCTGTTTACTAAGCAGTGCTAGCAGCTTCTGTGAGAAATTGGAGCCATGGCCCCATTGAATAAATCGGTGCCACAGCTCCAATTTTGCATGGAAGCTGCTAGCGCCACTTAGTAAACAGACCCCCTAGATTCTGTAGCCAAAGCTTAAAAACAAGAGTTGGTTTGAGACATCAGATTGCAAAGATATTTATTTGGTGTCAATTAGATATGAAATTTACTGTTTCTAAAATTTACCTGCCAGGTAGAAAGGGGCACACCTAGAGTACAAAACATATACTTTTAAATAATATACTGGTTATTTTGTCTTATTTTGGATTGGTTTTCCCTACAGAGGCTGTTTTGAACTCTCAACATTAAATTTAAAATGTATTTTTTTCTGCATAGTTGCTCCTTTTTATGTTTTATTAAAATAATTTCCTGCAGCACTGGTTTCTTTATCATTCATTTTGACCTCTAATATTCTGCAACTGAATTAGTACAATTATATACTAGCTAAAAAAAAAATTAAGCAATTACATAAAAAGTAGTGTTTACATAAAAAATAGGGGTGTATTTAAAAATTAAATATAAAATTTAGGGACATGTTTACTAACATGCGCTAACCATCAGTGTGGGGTTTGCCACATTCTAAGCACGCTGTGCTAACTGGTAGTGCGGGCTCCCATGCAAATAATTTCATGCTAACTGGTTAATGCATGATTGGGAAGAGAATGGGCAGGTTAGGGGCATAATCTGGGCATTGACAGCATGCCATTGTTAGCATGGGCAATGGTATACCCATGTGCTACTTAGTGCAGTGCTGTGCTGTGCGGTGCTGCACGTTAGCAATGCGCTAATGGCAGGAGAATGGATGCACATGCCCCCAAAAATTAGCATGGGCCTCTGTGCTAATTTCACACTGCAAATGCATGCTATCAGTGCAGACTTTAATAAACATGTCCTTTAGTTTTACTATGGAATGTATTGCTTTTAAGGCACATTTTACAATTGTACATCCAAGTACAATCTGGGACATCAAAGCCAGAATGTCTGGAAAAAAACTCAGGCACATGCAAGTTCAGACACGATTCCAGAAATGTGGATGTGCCCGACATGGACATCTATAGAGATGCCTACATAGATGCTCCCAGAATAGCATCGCAGAACGTGGAGTCTAACAGCATAACGGTGGGGAGCAGGATGGTCAGGTTTCAAATCACAGTGTTGGTCTTTGCAATCTTAGACTAGTTACTTAACTTTCCATCTTCTCTATACTCTTTGGGTATTTTTTTTTTTTTTGTATTTTAATATTTTTATTTTCATACAAACTTAGAACAACAGCAGTAAACATATGTCACAACATCAGTTTACCCCTTCCCCCATAGCTATACACTTCCCCCACCAACCCCACCCTTAACCCCCAACTTCCCCCTGCAATGTCCCACCCAGCCAAACCACCCCTCCTTCCTATATTTTAAGATCTCCCCCCTCCCCCTCCCCCCTCCCCCCAGCTCCCCCCTCCCCCCTCCCTTCCCCCAGGACACGCCACAGACCTCCCTACTTATCCATGAATTTCTCCACTCTCTCCCACCTAGCCGCTGTCAACTTTTCCATTAAAACAACATGTCTTAGCCTTCCCTCGAACTCACCCATCGTTGGCACCTCCACCCGCTTCCATGATGCTGCCAATTCACACCTCGCCGCACTCAGACACGCTCGTACCATGGTCCCCCCCCTCCTTGTGCCCCACCCCCACCATGAAAGTAAGCACACCCCTGGGTCCTTCCTCACCTCCACCCCCAAAAACTGTTGGATCCAACTCACCACCCGCCCCCAATAACTTTGTACCTTGCTACATCCCCATCAAATATGCCAAAAGGATCCCACCTCCCCACACTCCCGCCAACAGCCCGCCGCCACCCCCGGAAATATCCTGTGCAACCGCTCCGGCATATAATACCACCGGAATAAAATCTTATACCAATTTTCCCGTATGCTACTCGCCCATGGCAATCCCCTTACCCTATCCCAAATCTTTTTCCATTCCACCTCTGTCAGTGGTCTCCCCAAGTCCCGCTCCCACTCTGCCATATAAAAATGGAACCTCCCCCTGCCCCCTCCCTCACTGCCTTATACAACCTAGACACCACCCCCTTCGACCCAAATTTCCCATACCAAAGGGCCTCTATCTCCGACACTTCCCCCATGTTCACCCCCAACCCCCCACCCCCCTGCAAAAAAGATCTCACCTGGATATAGGCATACCTATCCTGCTCTTCAAGCCCATACTCTTCTCGAACCTCCTCGAAAGACCGCATCTCCCCCTCATCCAGTAGTTGGTAGAAACACTCTAACCCCTTCCCCGTCCATATATCGAACCTTCCCCCCCTTCCCACCCCAGGGTAAATGGTTTCCACCCCCTCCATGGCATCATAACTGAGAATTGATCCCCCTTCCCCCATCCCCTCGGCCCCGGACGACGTCCCACACCCCTACTACCTGCTGCATTGCCGGCGACCCCTCTCCCAGCGCCTTGCGATTCTTCCTCCCCGCCCACAGCCAAGCATCTAATCTACCCCCCTTTGCCAGCGTACACTCTAATTGCACCCATGGCTTCTGGTCCCCTCTCCTCCTCGATTCCATTACATGCCGTATTTGCGCCGCCCGATAGTAATCCTTAATATTAGGCACCCCTAACCCCCCCTCCATCTTCGGGGCATACAACATTTCCCTCGCAAGCCGCGGTGGCCTCCTATTCCAAATGTACTGAAATACCTTCCTTTGCACTCTCCGCAGCACCTCCTCCAGCACTCTCACCAGCAGAGCTTGGAATAAGTACAGCAACTGCGGTACCACATTCATTTTGACCCCTGCCACTCGGCCTAACCACGATACCTCTTGCTTCATCCATCCCTCCAAATCCCGCTCCAGCTCCCGCACTACCCCCGGGTAATTATAACGATACATATCCCCATACTTAACCCCTAACTGCACCCCCAGATATTGCAGTGTGTGATTAACCCACCTCAACGGGTACATACCCCGCAGCAACCCCTCCACCCTCGGCGTCACTCTGACCCGCAGCACCTCCGTCTTATCAACATTCATTTTAAATCCCGAGACTTCCCCAAAGTTCTTCAACACCTCCATTACCTCCGGTAAAGATCCCTCCGGCCGGCCAAGATACAGCAAAATATCGTCCGCATAAAGAGAAATTTTATGATTAACCCCCCCCCCCCCCCTCTCTCCAATCCTCTAATCCTCTCATTTGTCCGGATTACCTCCGCTAAAGGCTCCACACTCATTGCAAATAGCTACGGTGATAAAGGGCACCCCTGCCTCGTCCCCCTTCCAAAAACTAAAATCCCTCGAGTAACAACCATTGACTTTCACCCTTGCCCTTGGTCCATTGTATAACCCCCTAATCCATTTCTCCAAATTCTCCCCCACCCCCATTTTCCTCATCACGCCCATCAAAAAAGCCCAGTTTACCCTATCAAATGCCTTTTCGGCGTCAACTGACATTAACAGAAACTCTTCTGTCCCCCGCCGCGCTTCCCATAGCACCCCCACTGCCCTCTTCATATTATCCACTGCCTGTCGACCCGGGATAAACCCCATCTGGTCATCCTTTATCACCTTTGGCAACCAAGGCCCCAGTCGCCCCGCCAGTATCTTAGCCAGGACCTTGACATCAACATTTAATAGAGAAATGGGCCAGTAGGAGCCACATTCCAACGGATCACATCCCCCTTTTGGCAACACCGTGATCCCGGCTGTCAGCATCCCCGCTTGCAGTTCCCCCCCCCCCCCTCCTCCAACATCCCATTAAACACCCGACTTAACACCTCCCCCACCTCTTCCTTGAATACGCGATAAAACACACTCGTCAGCCCGTCTAACCCCAGGGCCTTCCCACTGGGCATCTCCTGGATTGCTCGCTCCACTTCCTCCTTAACAATCGGGGCTTCCAACTCCTCCTGAACTTCCTCCGGTAATTTAGGTAGCTCAATCTTCTCTAAGTACCGGTCTATACGCCCCCCTTCCACCCTTCCATCCTCTGCATAGAGTTCCCGGTAAAACTGCTGAAATCTCTCCTGTATCTCCCCTTCCCGAAAATACACCTCCCCCCTTCCCCTTAATTTGATAGATCCTAGAAGCCACCATGCGCTTCCGCAATCGCTGCGCCAGCATCTTCCCTGCCCTATTACCAAACTCGTAGAACCGCTGTTTTACCCAAGCCAACTCCATCACCACCCTCTCCACCTGCAGCCCCTGCAACTCCCCCGCATATCTTTTCCATCACATCTCTATCCCCTCCCCTCCCAGACCTCCTATATACCTCCTCGGCTTCTTGCAACCTTTTCCCCAGTGCCCTCTCCTTTTCATACTGCTTCCGTTTCTTTCGCGCCCCCCATTGTATAAACTTCCCTCTGAGTACTGCCTTCAGCCCCTCCCACACCATTGCCACCCGAACCTCTCCATTATCATTCACAGATAGATATTCCTTGATCCCCTCTCTAGTATCTCTCACCACCTCGGGGCACTTCAACAGACCCTCATTTAACCGCCAAAACCTCAACCCCTCTCGACCCCTCCCATTGAACCTCACCTCTACCGCCTTATGATCTGACCAAGCAATTGGGATAATCCCCCCTTCCCTCACGCCCAACATCCATTCCTGGTCCACAAGCATCATATCTATCCTGCTCCAACTGTTATGAGGTACTGAATAGTGTGTATATTCTCGCTTCTGGGGATGCAGCACTCTCCATGCATCCACCAGATTCAGACATTTCATCACCCTCTGCAATGCCTTCCAGTTTCTCCCCTCCCCTCCCCCCGCCTTGATGCCCTATCCATCATATGCTCCAAAACAACATTAAAATCACCTCCCACCACCCTCCTCCCCCCCCTGCTGCTCCAACAACCTTCTCAACTTCTGCCAAAAGCTCACTTGTTCTCCATTCGGCCCATAGACGGACACTAAAACTATCCCCCCCCCCAGCTCCCAACTACCCCCACCACCCGGCCTTCCCCATCCTCAAAGCTTCTTTCCACCTGGACCCCACTACCCCCCTTTATCAACACCGCTACCCCCCCTTCTTCCCCCCGCCCGACTACATGAGTAAAATTGCTCCACATACCGGGCGTTCCTCATCAGTCCCACATCTCTACGGCACAAATGCGTCTCTTGTACTAGAATCACATCCCAATCATTCTTCTCCGCCTCCCGGTACAATAATCTCCTCTTTGTGGGTGAGTTCAAACCCCGCACATTAATCGTTCCCACTCGCAGCATCAATCACCTAGCCCCTTCTCACTCCCCCCACCCCCTTCCCGTGTCCTTTTCCCTCCCCCCACCCCCCTGTCCTGCACCTCCTCCATTCAACCCCCCTCCCACGTCCCCCAGCGCCTCCCCACTCTCACACCCTCCTTAGTGCACCCCCCCTCCCTTCCCCCTGCCCACCACCCTCTTACCTTCAGGATCACCCCCACCCCCCTCTCACCCCTTTTCCCCCCAAGTCCTTCTACACCAGAGTCCAGAGGGCCTTCCGCTCCAATTCACCCAGTCAAGTTCCATGTGCACCAGTTCAGCATCAATCCGTGGGGCTCACTCGCATCCCCGCGCCGCCTTCCTCCCCTCTCCTCTGCAGCCGTTGTCCTCTCTCAGCTACCCTCTGCCATCGGGAGCCCTCCTTCCGTTGATCCTCTGCTCCTCCAGCTTGCAAAGCCCCCGCCTTTCCCACGCCCTTGGGGAGCTGCTCACAGCCCAATTCACCCAACACAGTCCAAGCTTCCTCCGCCCCCTTCATTTTCCGGGACACTCCATTAACAGTCACCAACAGGCCGAAGGGGAACAGCCACCGGTATCTCAAGTTTCTCCCCCGGAGATAGGCAGTGACCTCTCTCAGGCCTCGTCTTCTGTCCAAAGTCCCCTTTGACAGATCGTTGAAGATATCCACCTCAGCTCCTTCCCAGGCAATCCTCCCATATTTCCGTGCGATCTGCAAGATTTTCTCCTTCAGGGGGAAGCTGCTCATGCATGCAATAATATCCCTGGGCTGCTTATCTCTCCGCGGGCCGAGGCTGCGGTGCGCCCGCTCCACCCCTATCTCCCGCTCTCAGTCCTCTGTGCCACCCTCCAGGGCCAGTATGTGGGCACACAGCCTTTTGATCACCTGTGTGCAGTCTTTAAACGCCTCCGTCTCTCCAATCCCCTTCACTCGCAAATTGTTCCGGCGGGCCCGATCCTCAATCTCCTCCAGCTTCTCCGTCATCTCCTCGTGTTGTCTCTGCAGCTTGCTCTGCTCCTCTGCCATCGCCTGCAACTCGCCTGTACACTCTTCCACATGGTCCTCCAGTACCGCCACGCGGTCGCCCAGGCCATTCAGGTCTTGTTGAATACTCGCCAGCGACTCCTTAATTTCTTTCCGCATCACCACCAACTCGGCATGCAGATCCTTTTTAAAGGCCCGCAACCATGCCCGTATAGGCATTTCCGCCTCCCTGAGCTCCTCGCTCTCCTCATCTTCCGCAGAGCTCGCCATTCTACTAGGCCCCTCCGCTTCAGCAGCCGCCTGCTCCTCTTTCTCCCTCCTCTGCACATAGGAAGATCGAAAGCCGGCAGCTTCTTACGTGCCGCTTGGGCCATTTCTCCTTTCCGCTCCCTGCTTTCACTGGCACCGGGATCAGCACTTTTTCCCCCTTTATTTAGCAGGACACCGACGGAGTTCAGCTAGAATGCAGCCATTCGCTCCGCGACGTCACCAGAAGCCCTCTCCTCTTTGGGTATTTTAAGGCCAAAATAAGAACTTTCCTGATGCCTATTTATGCCTGCAGCAGGTACAAATGTGGAAATGCCTGAAAACGTCCCGTCATTCCTGAAATAGAACAGAGAGGTGTAAGTACATAGCACCTCCCTGGACACACCTCCACTATACCCCTTGCCTACTTGAACGTCCCTGCACCAGAGATGTTTGTAAACATTGTTTGTGGAATGACCGCAGAGACGTTTCCGTGATTTTAACATCTACATGCACATCTTCAGACATCCTACATCACAACTAAGCCTTTTAAAATGACCTACTTAGTCTCTAACTGTAACTAAGCTCTTTTTAATACGATTTTCCGTATCATTGGGTAATGTTTTAAGACTAAACAATTGCTGTAAAGTTGTCTATTATGTAGGGGCTGGCAAATGAATTTACTGTCCTAGGCAGACATCTTTTGCTGCTCCCCTCATCCCGCAATGCCCACCTGCTTCTACTATGCTCTCTGCTCTAGTTCCCTATTCACTTCTCTGATGGTTTCCCAGCACTCAGCAGACCAAGTACTCTTGGGATGACTTTTGAGTCACCAAATGAATTGCAAAACCCGGTACTTATTACTGACCACTAGCTGAAGTGAGGGCAATGAGGAAAATGACCTTCCATGAAAGAAATTTTAGTGATGTTGTAGCCAAGTGTTCAAAGGGCAGCTTCAGATGCTGTGCTAGAAGTACATTAAATATCCCATGCCATCAGAGGTGGCCTAATGGGTGACTTGGTAAGGAGAAGCCCTCTCATAAAGCGTGCCACTAGCGGTTGTGGTGAGATGGGCTGTCCCTCCAATAGATGGTGAGTAGCTGCAATAGCACTAAGGATAATCTGATTGAGTAGGTCTTGAGACCTGTAGGTGGAGGAGATGCTCGAGGAGTGCCTCCACTGGAGCCGAGAAAGGATTGATATCCTTTTGGGAGCACCAGGTAGAGAATCTATGCCACTTAAAAACATATGAACGTCTGGTGGATGGCTTCTTGGAAACAAAGATAATGTCTTTTACTTCCTGGATGAGGTTAAAGTCTTGAAAACCTACGCTTTTAGAAGTCAAGCTGTAAGATGCAGAGACTGCGGATTGGGATGAAGTAGCATCCTTCCCTCCTGAGAGAGGAGATTGGGTGCCGACCCGAGACGCAGAGACTGAGTTTGAGACAGAAGTAGCAGGAGAGGAAACCACGGTTGACGTGGCCAGCGTGGGGCTATGAGGATCATGAAGCCTCTGCCTGCCTGGAGCTTGAAAAGTATTTTGGGAATTAGGGGGAATGGGAGGGAAGGCATACAGAAGACTCCGATCTCAATGAAGGTAGAAAGCACCCACCTGTTGGTTGCTGGATGTAGGAGTCCGGGTGCAGAAGCATGGGAGTTTGGCATTCTGCGGAGTGGCAAAGAGATCTATTTCTGGAGTTCCCCAGGTATGAAAGATGAAGGAGATTGTCTCTGGATGGAGACACCACTCGTGGGGAAGAAGGATTCGACTCAATTTGTCTGCCAAGACATTTAGTTCTCCTGGCAGATATACCCCTTGGAGGTGTATCTGATGAGCAATGGAAAAGGACCAGAGATGAAGAGCTTCCTTGCAGAGGGGCCAAGAGCCTGTTCCCCCCTGCTTGTTCACATAGAACATGGCCACCTGATTGTCCGTCTAGACCAGGACTGTGTGAGATCGCAGATGATTCTGAAAAACCCTGAGGGCAATAGAGATATCATGAAGTTCCAGAAGATTTATCTGGAGTTGGGACTCCTGCTCTGTCCAGAAGCCCTGAGTGGAGAGAGTGCCCAAATGAGCCCCCCAACCCAGCTTGGAGGAATCTGTCCTCAGGGTGCATTGATGTGGACGCATCTGAAAAGGTGACCAGACAAGGTGCTTGTCTGGGGAACACCACCACTGGAGGAATGTGACCAGACGGGCAGTGATTCTGATCCGGTCACTGAGATGGTTGGAGGCTTGCTTCCACTGGGAGGCAAGTGCCCATTGGGCTGTGCGCATATGTAGATGGGCATATGGTACCACATGTACTGTTGAGGCCATATAACCTATAAGTCTCAGCATTTCCCAGGCAGTCAGAAGTTGTGCCAGGGATGCTCCATGAGGCATGCACAACGAGATTGGGGCAGGAATGCCCTTGACTGCTGTGTGTCTAGTAGAGCTCCTATGAACTCTGAGTTGGAGCGAGATGGGATTTTGGAAGATTTATGACAAAGTCCAAGTGTTGCAGTGCCTGCATTGTACAAAAAAGAGACAGATGGATCTCCTGAGAGGTTCCTGCCTTTATGAGCAAGTCGTCTAAGTAAGGGAAGACAAATATCCCAAGAGATCATAGATATGCATCTATGATTGGCATGCACTTTGTGAAGACTCTTGGGGCAGAGGTGAGTCCGAAGGGAAGGACTCTGTATTGATAGTGCCTTCCTTGGCATATGAAGCGTAGATATCTCCTGCATCCTGGATGAATGAGGATATGTATGTATGCTTCTTTTAGATCTAAAGAACAGTGCCAGTCCTGACTCTGGAGATAAGGAAGGATGGTCCCTAGGGAGACCATCTTGAACTTCTCTCAGACCAGAAACCTATTTAGGTTTGTTTATTTATTTATTTAGTAACACTTATATACCGCTACTTCCAGCGATCAGAAGCGGTTTGATTACATCTTTGGGATTTGTCAAAAATCAAGAAAGAGAAGTTGGGGCATATATACAATAGTTCAGAGGTAAATCACAGCACACAGAATACGGTCTCGAGATTGGCCTAGACATATTTACATAATTTTACAAAAGGGATTCTATTTCATCATATTTACATTTTTACATATAACTGTTCACTTCATCCTTTATCTCTTTGGGATTTACTACTGGTTGTAGTGACAGTGGAATAGATGCGTTTTTAATTTCTTCCTGAAATCAACTATGTCTTTAATTGTTCGCAGCTCATGTGGCAGTTGGTTCCATAAGGTTGGGGCATAGAATGAAAATGCTCTGAGGCTAGTACTGGCTTTTATCTGTCTGATGATGTTTGGTACTTGTAGCGTGTCTGAGTTGATAGTTCTCCTGTCTCTGGTGGTAGGTTGCTCGCAGATAAGGGTTTCTGAGGTCCAGGATGGGTTTGTACCCTCCGCTCTTCTTTGGTATGAGAAAGTACAGAGAGTATTAGCCCATTCCCTGTTGAGGTGTTGGAACCTCCTCTATGGCACCCTGGGACAGAAGAGAAATCACCTCCTGCAGCAGGAGAGCAGTGACAGGGGGCTGAGAATGATATTCCCCTACCAGGGTGGAGGGGGGCAGGGTGTGAAGATGAAGTCTGTACCCCTCCTTTACTATGGTCAGAGTCCATTGCTCTGAGGTGATGAGATGCCACCTGTGGGCATAATGACAGAGTCTGCCTGCTATGTGGAGGGGGTGGGGAACCTCCAGAATCAGGGTGGCTATGTTCTCTAGGAAAAAGTCAAAAACCAAGTGCAGATTGAGTCTGCGGAACTGGTTGAGCCTTACGAGCCTGAGGCTTCTTCTGTTGTTTGGGAGGCTACTGTCTCTTTTGAGGACCCTGAGGTTGGTACTGAGAAGCAGGAGTATAAGAAGTGTAAAATTTCTTTTTCTTAGCATAGAAAGTTTTCTTTGCAGTTGCTTTCTTCCTAGCAGGGTTGGCTATAGTTCTAGAAAGCCTGTTTAAAGTGGTATTCTCAGATTCCAACTGAGAAGCCTTATCCTGCCAGTCCTTGCCAAAAAGGATTGACAGGAAAAGGACTGTGCAGGGAATGTTTATTTATTTATTTTACATTTTCTTATATACCGCGCTATTCTGCATCAGTGCGGTTTACATTGAACAAACTGAAATTACATTAAACAGGGCATTATAACTTGGAGATAACTATCTTACAGGGAACATGGGCTATGGAGGGTTAAGTGGCTTGCCCAAGACCACAAGGAGCACCTGTGGGACTAGAAACCCCAGTCCTTCCGGCCCAAGGTTGCTGTCCTCTAGAGGGATTTGAACTCCCGACCTTAAGTACCTTGCCCCAACCACTAGGCCACTCCTCCACTCCAGCTTATCTTGAAACCATTGTTCATGATCTGATGCCCGCAGTTATGCAATATTATGTGCACTGATGCAGACATTCTGGGCATGTCTGACCAATGTGAGATAGTCACCTCTTTTATCATCTGGAAGAAGAGGGCCATGGACTCAAGATCTCTGGTTACTTCCTTAAAGAACATACCCATATAGAGAATGTATGAGCTTATCCTGGCTGAAAGCATGGAAGCTTGAAAACACAAATGCCCAAAAGCAACGAGAATCCTTGATTCTCTACCCAGAGGGTTAGAAGAATGGGTTTTAGAACTCTTAATGTGGCGCATCACCGATACCACCACCACTGAATGGTGGGGAAGATGCATCTTTTGGAAGCCGGGATACTTGGGTACCTGATACATGGTATCGAGTCGTCGAGTATGGGGTGAAATAATGAGGGCAGTTTCCCACATCCGGAGCATGAGATCATGGAAGGGTGGCCGCCTCCTTAGGAGCTGATGGGTATTGGAGGATCTCTAATTCCTCTGCTCTGGGCTCTTTTTTGGATGTCACTGTTATCGAGAGATCCCTAGCCAGGTCATGATTAAACTCCTGAAAAGGCATGTCCACGAAAGGGGACATGTGCCGTTCCAGCGAGGGAGAAGGATCCTCTGGAAGACTGTGTAGTCTTTGGATATCGAGTGATTCATCATCGGAACAATCGGAATTGGAGGACTTGAAATATCGGCAGGAACGATGTTCCTGTTCAGATAAGGCCCAATACCGATTAAAAGCAGTGGACTTAGTGGCATGTACCCCAAAGCAGTCTGCATCAGCACCAGATCCAATACCGGTGTCGGCGATACCGTTGGTAGTGACTTGACTGGGACCGAAGCCGCCAGTAGAGCTGCTAGGCTCTGCTCAATGGCTAGGATACGCTGATCCATGGAGACTGCCGATGCTTGGGTATCAGTACCGGAGACTTGCACTACCGTCCTAGAGCATGGCACCAGGAGCTATCCTGAGGTGGAGGCCTCGGGAGCATCCTAGGACCCCTCGATGGCTTTGGAGGAGAGGTCTTCCCACTGAGGTTGTTTGGCCGGCCAACCCACCTTCAGGGCAACGCCCGAGGCATCTCTATGTTTAGAAAGAGATCTACCCTTGGGGGGATGGCCTGCCTTTTAAGACGACGTATGCTTCAATACCTGAGATCCTTAAGAGGAAGAGAATGCCCTCGATGACATTGATGCCAAAGAAACAGCGTCAGAGGCAAAGAGTGTGCCCAACTTCGTGGCTCGATTCTGCAGGCCTCTCTTGGTCATCTTCTTGCACAGAGGACATTCTAACGGCTGGTGGTCGGGCCCAAGGCATTTGAGACACCAGTTGTGAGTGTCAGTAGCCGAGATGGTACTGCCACATTTAGAACATTTCTTAAAACCACTAGCTGGTTTTTCCATAGTGTCAGTAGACACGATGGTAAACTTAAGACCTAAAATGGTGTAGATATGCCTTAAGATAGAAAGAAAAGAAGAGAACTAACAATGGGAGTTGGTTCCGGGAAGGCAGACACTAACCACAAAAAACAAAAAAACAAGAACTGAAGAATTTTCTGCGGTGACAGGATTTGCTTCCTGTTGGCTCCGCAGAAAACGAAGAACTCAGAAAAGCAGAGTTGGGAAGGGGGGAAGGCAGCACGCAGGCACAGTGGGATGCTCCCAAAAGCTTTCCTATTGGACGCTGGGGAGCGTTCCCATGTAGGCTCAGTCGGTACTGATGTCACCCATATGTGAAGACTACATTCCTGCTTGTTCCTGGAGATTGGTGGGGTTCCCCAGGAGGAGTGTAGGGAGAGATAAGAGAGGAATGGTAGTGCGGAGGAGAAGAATGGGTGCACTTACAAGCCAGAGGCACGAAAAGGGTATACATTTGATGCTCAGCAATATTATGCATCCTTTGGGGGAAGTGCAATGTTAGTTCTGGGTTTTATGCACTTGGTAAGGATCCATCCCTAGCAGTTGAAAGCGTGTTTGTAGAGTTGACTAGGGCAGGAATCACTGGGACCAATTCCTAAGGCCACATACCATTTGATGAAAGGTATGTCCTGGCATACATGTTCATATTTACATTCTCAGATACCATATTTGGGTTCACTGGGATTACCTAGCACCTTTCAGGACATGAAGAGAACTGGTATATGGTCTAGGTTGCAGCAGCTATCAGTTTTCATTGGTATTTATGTCTAGTTTGCATCAGCAAACTACTGCCTGTGATGAGCAGCTTAGGAGATGGACGTTTTTCTCGAGGGGCATGGCATCCACAGATACATTGCGGGAAGGGCAGGATCCGAAACGTGTACGGTGGGTGCCGGGATGTCCAAAACGTTTATCCGCATCCACTAATATTGATGAGAATGTGTTTCTTCATTATATTACATGGCCCATGCTTGCACAAAACAAAGCAGAAAAAAAGTATCATAACAGAAAATTTATATACCGCTTTGTTGTTTTTATGAAGAGCAGGTAAGCAAATGAATAAACATACAAATGGTAAATTTACCAATGTAAGTTCCAAAAATAAAAACAGACACGGATATCATAATAAGTTACATAACCATAAAAAGGAACCCCCAAATCTGTACAGAGTTTGATCTCTCCCCTTTTACAGAAAAGGGCAATCTTTCAATAAGGGCTATTTTAAAAGATTATTTCCGCCGATACACAGTTTTATGAACCTGTTTCTAGTGAAGCACTATTTTAATAACTTTTTTGTAATATAATGGCAGTGAGGAATTAACATAAGAACATAAGATCATAAGATATGCCATACTGGGTCAGACCAAGGTCCATCAAGCCCAGTATTCTGTTTCCAACAGTGGCCAATCTAGGTCATATGTACCTAGCAGTTTCCCCAAGGGACACAGGTTCCACAATGCTTGTCCCAGCAAATCAGTAAGCCTTATATGGGAGGTAATAAAAACAGGAATTGGACCAGTCTTGATATTTCATTTTCAATAGCCTCAGAAAATTATTCAAACTTTGATTGCGAAGAACTGCAAAGGATCTTGTGAGACTAGAGATCATATTTACTAAAGGTTAATGTGCGTTAATGAAATTAAGGTGCGTTAAGTGCCATTGCGCCTATTGAAATAAAAGGGTGCTTAAACCATGTTAATTTCATTAACACATGTTAAAACCTTTAGTAAACATGTTTCTGGGAATCTGACAGAGGAAATTTAATATGGACAAGTGCAAAGTGATGCCAAAAGGGAAAATAATCCCAACTACGGGTACACAATGCCAGGTTCCATGTAAGGGGTCACCACTCAAGAAAAAAAAATCTTGGAGTCATTGTGGATAATACATTGAATTTCTCAGCCCAGTGTGTCATAGCTGCCAAAAATCAAAAAGAATAGTCAGGATTATTCTAAAAGTTATGGAGAGCTAAAGTGAGAATATCATTATGCCTCTATATAGATCCTTAGTATTGTGAGCAGTTCTGGCCACCTCATCTCAAAAAGGATATAATGGAATTAGAAAAAGATCAGCAAAAATGATAAATGGGATGGAACACCTCCCTTATGAAGAAAGGCTAAACAAGTTAGGATTCTTCAGCTTGGAAAACAGATTACTGTGAGGGGCTGTGACAGAAATTTATAAAATCATGAGTCAGGTAGAATGGTTAAAAAGAGAACAGTTGTTTAACTTTTCAACAACACTGAGAAAATAAGACATTCCATGAAAAAAACAAAGAGCAGACTGATAAACTATTGTGGAAAGTGCTTTTTCATGCAGCCAGGACAGGATTAGCCCCTTGGTGGACCTTAGGCAAATAAGCACATTGGGCCCATTTGAAAAACGCCCACAAACAGGGCGGCATTGTTCTAACTACAGAGGAAAATCAGCAGGGCAGGAAGCAGCAAGTTAGAAGCGGTACTCGCCAACTTTTTCTACCGACTGGAAGACAATACATAGAGAGTGAGGAGGTAGTGGTGCCTTGTTTCCCCCACCACCACCACCATCACTATCCTTCTTTCTGCCAGCAGCTGACTTGCCAGGGCAAAAATCTGCCAGGACATGGACCAAGTCTATTCCTTAATACTATCCTGCATACAAGGCCAGGCCAACCCAACCATTAGGCAAGACTGGGCACACACCTAGGGCATCAGCTTTTGAGGTACAGCACAGAGCAGTAGCTGTCAAAGCAAAAGAATAGATCCTGACAGCCAGACAAACTCAAAGAGCCGTCAGCACATTATTTACCTGTAGAGATTGTGGGCACACACATACATACTAAACAAAGTTTAATATTTAAAAGTATGATGTCTAATTATTCATTTTTATAGGATTAGTTGTGGGAAGGGTGATGTTTCAATTATCATGATTACTGAATTTAATTATCAAAATCTCAGTGGGGGGTGGGGGGTTAAAACTGAAATTTATCTATGTCACCGTGCACCGGCCTGTCTGCATGCAATGTACAACTAAGCTGTGGAATCTGTTGGTTCAAGAGAGTTTGGACAAGTAAAAACTTATTAGTTAGGTACACTTGGGACAGCCAGTGGTTATCTGCTGAAATGCGACACAGATCTACTTTTTGGGATCTGCAGAATACTGGATACCTCACCTGGCCACTGCTGGAAACAAGGTAATGGACTCGTTGGACTTTGGTTTAAATCAGCATGGTTTATCTTATGTTCTTATGTAAAATTGAGAAACTATTCTGCACTCCCATCAATATGTATAGAAACCTCAGTGTTAAATATATCAAAAACGTTATGAAAACACTCCATTTGTAACAAAATTACTATGATGTTATCATAGGGCTAAAGAGCAAATAATTAATCCACAATTTGTATATAACCTGGATATAAGGCACAATGTAGGCATTAATGCCTACATTGTATATAAGGCACAATGTAGGCATTAATGCCCATTCAAAATTGCCCTAATTTGCATCAAGGACCTCCGTTTCAGGCAAAGACAGACTATGTGCTAAAAAACTAAGCTTATATAGAAAAGTCTTCTGATTCAAATTCTTCAAAGCAACATAGCCTGGTGCCTCCCCAACGCCACAAGTCAGCACCTTATAAGTGTTTCGCTATTATGCTTCATCAGGGGATTAACTGCGAAAACACAAACAAATACAAACAAACTTATATAAAATCAAAACCTCTCACTAGATCATCACAATAACCACATATTCTAAAGAAGAGCATACTTTCCACTTACTTTTAACAAGCAAAGATACAGCACATGTATACACCCCGACCGCACTTCAACATGGTCAGTCAGCTTTTAAAAAAATGCCACGCATGCGGACGGTCTCCCAACACTACTCTTAAATACTCACACCTTTACTATGGCACGTCCTACATACATGACGTCAACAATCAAGAGAGCTCCGGGAAAAGAAAAACCCAGGGGTTTGAAAGGTGGAATAGATTGGGGCGTGTGTGTTTGAACAATTTTTCTTTTCCCGAAGCTCTCTGAGTGGGTGTAGGATGTTGGGCTACGTATTTATTAATGATTCAGTGATGATTGGTATAAATTTTTATACACATATATTCTTTCCGTCTTTATGAACATCTTGATTGTTGACGTCATGTATGTAGGACGTGCCGTAGTAAAGGTGTGAGTATTTAAGAGTAGTGTTGGGAGACCGTCTGCATGCGTGGCATTTTTTGAAAAGCTGACTGACCATGTTGAAGTGCGGTCGGGGTGTATACATGTGCTGTATCTTTGTTTGTTAAAAGTAAGTGGAAAGTAGCCTCTTCTTTAGAATATGTGGTTATTCATAATAGCATATAATAGTGAAATGCTTATAAGGTGCTGACTTGTGGTGTTGGGGATGCATCAGGCTATGTTGCTTTGAAGAATTTGAATCAGAAGATTTTTCTATATAAGTTAAGTTTTTTAGCACATAGTCTGTCTTTGCCTGACATGGAGGTCCTTGATGCAAATTAGGGCAATTTTGAATGGGCATTAATGCCTACATTGTCTGAGACCTCCAGGTTATATACAAATTGTGGATTATTTGCTCTTTAGCCCTATGATAACATCATAGTAATTTTGTTACAAGTGGAGTGTTTTCATAATGTCGTTTTTAATATTTTTCACTCTGAAAGTGACCAACTTATTGATTGGATGCCTGAAATATAGCATTGAAAGAACATAAGAACTGCCACACTGAGTTACAAAACAAAGGTCCGTCAAGCCTAGTATTGCATTTCTCACAGTAGCCGATCCAAGTCACAAGTTGTGATGGTGCAGAGGGGTTAAGCACTAGAAACAGGAGGTTGGAACAGTTTCTTTCCCCTGAAGCAGACAGCAGTACAGGCAAGGAAAGGGTTAAACCTCCAACTCAGAGAAACTCTATGCTTAGAAAGATAGAGAGAGAGCCACACTTCAGCTCCATGACAACCAAGGGAGCTGACGTGAGAGGCAAGGGGGCGGAGTCAAAGCCCATAGGACAGCCCCAAACACTTAAGCAGGAAGTAATAGTTCCAAAGGAGGAGGTGCTGGGGAACAGCAGAGAGACTGAGAGAGAGTCCGAGAACAGGAACAGGAAGAAGAAGTTCCAGGAGAGGTGCTTGGAGAAACCTCTGGGAAAGCATCTTGAGAGAGGAATTATCACTGGACAAGCAGCAGAGAGAAGGAGGAGAGAAGAACCTTTAAACCTCAAAGGGAAAGATTGGAAACCTTGTCTAGGAGAGAGAGACGTTCTTCTGAGGACTCTTCCGTTGAAGCTGTGCACACAGGTGGGAGCTTAGGCAGAAACAGAGTTCCGTTTAAAAAGCTGTCCAAACATTCCCAAGGCAGGCAACATATCTGTAGCTCAAGTTCTGAAAGGAGCACAGGTGATTTGAAGCAGTCAGCTGATTGTGTGCTGCAGAGACAGGAGTTGGAAACAAACCCTGCTGAGCAGTTTGCCACGAAGGAATCCGTGAAGCAGTTTGGGGACAAATGTTTGCCTTATGCCCAGCCAGTGAAAGCTAGAAGTACCAGGAAAAAGGTGAGCCCTTTAGATTCCCTTAAAGCTGTGTTAAAGGAGTCTGGTATTTTAAATTCTTCCACCCTACCTCCAAGTAAGAAGAACTTTAGCTGGAAACAGCTTAGCACTTTATTAGAGCAATGGAAGCCTGTTGATCTGGAAGCCCCTGTAAATAAGCAGGATATATCAGAGTCAGACGAGGAACCTATGCAAACTGAGGAAGCTTTGATAGGATCTGAATACTCTGACATGGAAACAGATTGCACTTATTGCCATAAAGAGTGAGAGCTGTGTAACATTGTGCTGCTGAGAAGTACTGAACAAAGCCCGACTAATTGCAAGGGAGCTTTTACACTGAGAGAGGCTGAGAGCTGCCAAAGTGTAAAACTCAGTCTATTAAGCAGCTGTGAAAGAGGAGTACACTACGGTTGTGTTATCTTTTATATGAAGCTGTTTATAAAGACACTGTTGATAATAGGAAAAGCATTTAATGTTTGAAGCTGAAAGAAGTTGGTTATTCTGTTGGAACGGACTTGCCTGAGAGTTATACCACGTAACTTCATTTTGGTTGGGAGAAGCATCCATTTATTTCTGTTTAAAGGGGTAGTAGATATCAATTCCTGTGCAACAATAAACTTATTGTTACCCCAAAACCTTGGCTGTATTCATCTTGGCTCACAACTACAAGGAACATAGACAACAGCACACACAAGGGATATAAATTTGTGGTCACGTCCACTTCTACCAGGCGACCACCTGCACATACAAGAAGAGGGCGTGACAAAGTACCTGGCTAGATCCCATACTACTTAGCCTCCAAAGCTCAATTATGCATTGAGTGAAAAAAATATTTTCTCCTCTTTGTTTTAAATGTACTACTTTGTAATTTCAAATCTTTGTACTTCTTGAAAGAGTTAACAGTTTGCATTTACCTGTTCCATTCCACCCACGATTTTATAGACATTGATCATATCTACCCTCAGCCTTCTTTTCTCCAAGCTGAAGGCCCTAACCTCTTTTGCCTTTCCTCATAAAAGTCATTCCATCCACTTTACTTTATTTATTTATGATATTTAGCTCAGGCCTTTCCAGGGGGAGATCAAGGTGAGTTACATTCAGGTCACCCTTCTCTTTCTAATTCTATATATTTTTTGAGATACTGTGACCAGAAATAATCAAGGTACAGTCATATCATTGAGCTATATGGAGGCATTATGGTATTCTTTGGGGTAATTGGCGGTAGTGGCTTCCGTGTGATATCGGAGCGGGGCCGCAGCTCCAATATTGCACAGAAGCCGCTACAGCTAATTAGTAAACATACCACTTTGTCTTATTCTCTATCCTTTTCTAAACAATTCCCAACATTCTGTTTGCTTTTTTGATTACTGTTGCACACTGAGGAGAGGATCTCAACACATTGTCTGCAATGATGCCTAGATCCTTTTCTAGGTTGTGACTTCCAATGCGGAATCCAACATCAGTTAGCAGTAATTTGGGTTATTCTTTCCTATGTGCATCACTTTGCACTTGTCCTCATTAAACCTCATCTGCCATATTTGGATGCCCAGTCTCCGGGTCTTAAAGGTCCTCCTGCAATTTTTACAATCCAAATGTGATTTAACATCCTTGAATAATTTGGGATCTACAAATCTGATGACCTCAGTCGCCACTCCCATCTCAAATATATCAGACTATCTTTACCTTTTTGCAGATGATACCAAAATCTGCAACAGAGTAGACACCCAGGAAGGTGTAGATAATATGAGGAGGGATCTTGCTAAGCTTGAAGAGTGGTCTAGAATTTGCCAGCTGAGATTTAAAGCTAAAAATGTAGGGTCATGCATTTGGGCTGTAACACTCCAAGGAAGCGGTACAGTATAAGGGGTTACACACTTCTGTCCATGAAAGAAGAACGGGACCTAGGCATGATTGTGTCAGACGATCTCAAAGTAGCTAAACAGGTGGAAAAGGCAAAGGCGAAAGCTAGAAGGATGCTTGGGTGCATAGGGAGAGGAATGGCCAGCAGAAGAAAGGAGGTGATAGTGCCTCTGTGTAAGTCTTTGGTGCAGCCTCATTTGGAGTATTGTGTGCAATTCTGGAGACCGCACCTTCAAAGGATATAAACAGGTTGGAGTCGGTGCAGAGGGTGACTACTAAAATGGTTAATGGTCTTCGTTATAAAGTATATGAGGACAGACTTAAGACCTTAATATGTATACTTCAGAGAAATGACAGGACAGAGGTGATATGACTGAGCCGTTTAAATACTTCCATGGCATAAATGCACAGGAGGACAGCCTCTTTCGACTGAAAGCAACCTCTGCTATGAGGGGACATATGATGACGGTGAAAGGGGATAGACTCAGGAGTAATATGCGGAATATTTCTTTACGGAAAGAGTGGTAGATGCATGGAATAGTCTCCCAGTGGACGTGGTAGAGATGAGGACAGTATCTAAATTCAAAAAAGCATGGGACAAACTCAGACACTCTCTAAAGGAAAAAAGGGGACTCTTGTAGTGGGTGATATGGAAGGGCAGACTAGATAGTAACATGATGCCTAAAAAATGCCACATGGCCTATCTACAAATACATCAAAAAGTACTGATCCCAGCATTCACCCTGCTGAGAAAATTGACCCGTTAACCCTACTCTGGACCTACAATCCCATATCAACAAGACATCCAAAAACACCTATCACAAGATGCACATTAATAATCAGATGGCTCAAACCATTACTCAGCCAAGAACACTTCCGAACAGTTTGTCAGGCGATCATCACACCTATCCTGGACCACTGCAACCACATATACCTTGGTCTACCCAAACTGGCACTCCACCCTCTACAGATGGCACAGAACACCGCAGCTCGAATCATCACTGGCACGACAAAACACGAACATATCACCCCCCTCCTGAACTAACTTCACTGGCTCCCTATTATCTCCTGCATCATAAGAACATAAGATACGCCATACTTGGTCAAACCAAGGTCCATCAAGCCCACTATCCTGTTTCCAACAGTGGCCAATCTAGGTCATACGTACCTAGCAGTTTCCCCAAAAGACACAGGTTCCACAATGCTTGTACTGGGTCAATCATTGATATCCCGGGTCCCTTCTTAATAATGGTTTATGGACCTTTCCTCCAGGAACTTGTTCAAAACCTTTTTAAACCCAGCTACACTAACAGCCTTTACTACATCCTCCGGTAACAAATTCCAGAGTTTGATTACACATTGAGTGAAAAAATATTTTCTTTTATTAGTCTTAAATAGTTTACCTTGTAGCTTCATTGCATGTCCCCTAGTCTTTCTATATTCTGATAATGTAAACAATCGATCTACGTTTACCCGTTCCACTCCGTTCATTAATTTATAGACTTCTATCATATCTCCCCTCAGCCGTCTCTTTTCCAGGTTAAAGAGCCCTAACCTTTTTAGCCTTTCTTCATAGAAGTATCCTTCCATCCCCTTTACCATTTTGGTGGCATCTTCTCTGAACCTTTTCTAATATTGCTATATCCTTTTTAAGATACAGCGACCAGAATTGCACACAATATTCAAGGTGCGGTCTCACCATGGAACGATATAGAGGCATTATAATATCTTTTGTTTTATTTTCCATTCCTTTCCTTATGATACCTAGCATTCTATTTGCACTTTTGGCCGCTGCACACTGGGCCGAGGGTTTTAACATGTTATCCACAATGACACCTAAATCAAGTACAAACTATCCTAAACATTCAAAATCAAACAAAACATATCTGCCAACATTCTGAAAAGCCTTATCAACACAGACCAGCGCAACAGACCAAGAAGGTGCCCCAGTTCAAACACCATCAGCACCCCTAGTGCCTTCGCAAAATCCAAGCAGTCTACATCTGGAAGAGCTATCTCCCTAGCTGCTCCTGCCCTCTGGAACTCCCTCCCAGATGCTCTAAGAGCTGCATCTGATTATAAAGACTTCCAGAAGAAGCTGAAAACCACCATTTACATTGAACACTTTGGAGGCATCATTTAATATGGATTACCTTCTTCCTCCCCACCATCCGCTGGCCCTATTGGCTTATATTCTCTTCTGCCCTAGATCCATCCCCTTTAATCACACTATACAAATAATGCCTTGAAGTGTCTAGAATACCTCTTGGGTCTCACATATCACTTCATCCTCATTGTATATAGTTTACTTTGTATATAACTTAGCCTGAAACAACCTCCTGCATGTCCCCTTACCCTTATTCAATGTAAATCTTTCAAGTTCTTTGTAAACTGCTTTGATTATAGGAAAAGGTGGTATATAAAACATGTTAAATAAATAAATACTCTGTTTTCCATTCCCTAACCAGCTCCCAATCCACATCACTACATTTCTCCTATCCCATGGCCCTTCACCTTTCCCAGAAGCTGTCCATGTAGTAACCTATAAAATACCCCTTGAAAATCCAGACACACGATATCAACTGTCTCACCTTTGTCTCATTCACACCCTCAAAGAAATGCAGCAGATTGGTGAGGCAAGACCTCCCCTGGCCAAATCCATTCCATCAAACCATATTCATCCAGGTGTCTAGTAACCCTGCTCTCACTAATAGTTTCCACCACCTTGCCCAGCATTGATGTCAGCCCCACTGGTCACAGTCTCCCAGATCACCCTCAAAAAACATTGGCCACCCTCCAATTCTCAGGCACCACAGACAATTTTAATAAGTCACACTACTAATAATATATCTGCAATTTCATGTTTCAGTTTGTGATAAGGAAGCTTATCATAGCTCAGGAAGGAGCTATAGGAAAGGTGAAGTGACTCTGAACAAGCAACCTGTCAGTTCTGGTAGAAATAAGAAAACAGAATTTTCCCATAAAAGACTACCAGTCCCAGAATGCACCAGGTTTCCAACAGCCATTAGAGGAGCTGAAGTGGGGAAACGTGTGTTCAATCAGGAGGGCTATGAGGTAATCCCTAAGCACTCATCTCAAAGGGCAGGGCCTGATTCAGCACAGCTGCGCTGTGTTAGGGAGGAGCACTCATCCAAGCAGAATAAAGGTAGAGTTTATTCTACAGAGAATCAGCTTGAGCTGGATCATCTTCATCATCAGAAGGATCATCAGAAGCAGAAGCCAAACCGGACGGACAGAGAGGGAAAGAAACCCTTTGGAAGAAAGAGGAGAAAAGCCTTTGAGAGGTATAGAAGAGTCCAGAGCAGTACGTATACTGGGAGGCATTCCAAGGGCCAGCATACACCATTGGACTGGGGAAAGCCAGAGGAATGGTGCTGCAGAGCTAGGAATCTCCAGACGGTACCTGTGAGGGAGACGGCTGCACGTGGAAGGGACCCTAAGACCCGTGCCAGAAGGTATGTGAAGAGAGATCCAGTGTCCAGGGATCTGGATTGGAAGGCTGGACATAAGAACTGGACTACATACTGGCCAGGCTATATAGAGAGGAACTCTAACAGCAATGGAAGCTCAGGTATGAACACTGATCTATGCCCTAGCTATAACCTTGAAAGACAGCAGGGAAACAAGTATTCTCCTGAAAGTGCTCCATTGGGAGATTCATCTGTGCCAATCCATGATATTGAACCCATGCTTGTTGAAGAAGAGGGGGTGATAGCAGATGAAGAATCTGTTTACATGGACTGCTCTCTGTCTAAACTCCTTTGGTGATTTTCTGTTATAAAGTACAGCAACCATCACAAAGAAATACAAACTTGTTCTTTAATCTACTCAGGAAAGCTCCTGAGTAGGATTTCTAGCCACGCAGTAGAAAGCAAGCCAGCTAAGGGGTTTCAGCTGGATAACTGCTAGCAATTGAGCCTTACCTAATTGCTTGTGGGCTCTGAGAGAATCACTTCTGAATCTATGTGGGAAGATACAAGAAGTTAACCTGAAAAGAACAGTTTTTCCTTTCTTTGTGGCTTTTGTTTGTTGTTTGATATATTGCTAAGAGAATATTAGCTAAAGCCTACAGAAAAGACCAGTTTGTTGCCAACCAGGTCTTATTTCTTTTGTTTTGATTGCCTGACAAGTTCAAATGTTGTTTTCTTAATTTTGTTTTTTCAAGTTTAACACTGAAAGCAAGTAACCTGATTTATATGCTACCAAGCATATCTGTGTTGGGAGAAATAACCCCATAAATAAATATCTTATTGGCTTTACCCAAAAGCACAACTAATTATTGTGAGCAGCTGTGTCTGGTGTGAAAGAACTGCATTGCCCACAATCCCTTGCAAATCATATAGATATATGCACTTGCCAAGACTGTGAAGATTCTCACCCAGGCAGCCGTCTGACAAGTTCTTTCAGCATTCTGAAGTGTACATCATCTGGTCCAGGTGATTTGCTACTCCTTAAATTTGTCGACTTGGCCTACTTTATCTTCTGCGTCACTGAGATTTGTTTCAGTTTCTCCAAATCATCACCATCAAATACCATTTATGGAAAGTTCCCCCACATTCTTCCCAGCAAGGACCAAAGCAAAGAACTCTCTCAGCCCCTCTGCTGTGGCTCTGTCCCTCTTCCCCCCCCCCCCCAAATGATCCCTTGCTCCATGAACATCCAGTGGTCCAACTGGCTCCCTCACAAGCTTCTTAATGTATCCCAAAAAGCCCTTACCATGAATTTTTGTCTCCACTGCAAGCTTCTTTCCAAACTGTTATTGCCTTCCCTATCAATGTCCTACATCAAACCTAGCATTGACCATGCTATTTCCTGTTTTCTTCATTCGGATTCCATTTTTTCTAAGATGTTCATGCCTGAAGCAAACTTTTAACCTTCGCAGCTTCTCCCCCTAGTTCCTTCTTCACCATTTTCCTCATTGAGTCCACTTGTTCCTTGGGAGGTTTTAAAGTCCTGGCTACCCCTTTTTGGGTCCCTGAAGAGATTTTCAATTTTTCCAATGAAGGTGTATTCTGCCCCAGAAATCAACAAGGATGTGTTTATAGGAGCGCTATGCTAATTTTGGCAGGGTTTTTTTCACTGAGGACTGAAAACATGCCTCTGGCTGGGTTTCACAGTATGAGTAAATTGAGCGGGAAGATGGAAAACAGCAGATACAGCAAACTGCTGAGCATGCTTGGAAGAGCTCCTAAAGCTCACTTGAGCAATGTTGAAGACTAGAGAGCAGAAGATCTGGATCCAGGTGATGAAAATGATGTCACCCATGTGTGACTCCATTTCCTGTATTGTCCATGGAGAAAGAGCAACATCAGCAGAGGACACTGCATGAGTGAATGCCAGCATTTACACTTGTAACTGGGAGATTTTGCAGCCTATGTGTGTAAAGTATTGGATTTTGGAAAACTGCACATTCAAAGGGAGCCCTTTAAGAAGCTAAGCTCCAAAACTCAATTTTTTTGCTAGTTCAGGTGATTTTGAACATCAGAGGTAAGCACAATTCCCCCCTTAATCACTCCTCCAATCCCAGGTTCAAACAAACCGTTAACAGACAGTTTTGCATGCTCCGGAATTGGTGTAAATGCTGACAGTGACATTGTTTGTGTATATGAAAATAGGATATACACATAGGGACTGATATTCAAAGGCATTTACACAATTTGTGTTGATGAATATCCGGGTGCTGCCACCATAGATGCTAAGTGGTTAGTATCGGGGTGGTCAGGAGGTGGCATCCACCATAAACAGGCTGCAGCGATATTGAACTGCTGCCCAGTTATGTCTATGTGGTGAACGTCAGGCAAAGACTGGTCTAACTTTTGCCAGCAAATCCAGGTAAGCTGGATATTTAATGTCGGTGCCAGATATGACCCTGGCATTAAATATTCAGGTTTAAAATTCCGCAGCAGCAGTTAGCTGCACTAGATGTGCTAGACGTCACCGCTGAATATCAGGCCCATATACTTTTAAGGTCCACCCAAAAATGCCTAAAACATACCTCCTTCAAATCTGTGCATAACACCTATGCACACATATAGGTAGTGCCTCTTCTAAATCACTATTTATAGGTATATGACTTGTAAATGGTGTTCTTACACATAAACCTTCTCAAATTGCCTTCAGAGTTTGGCAGAAAAATATTTAACTTTAAATATATAAAATATTTAACTTTAAATATATAAAATTTCTATTGAAAATATATAAGAGTCGGGAAACTAGTGTACATATCTGTCTATTTCTGCCCCTAATCTGTATTTATACCTCTGATTAACTACTTAATTACATTTCCTAGATCTAATTATAGGAAAGGACAGCCTGAACTGGATTACATGGACAATTGTGGCTGCCATGCTAGTCCACTTAAATGCATAGAAATAAAGGTTAATACGTTTAAAAAACATGCAAAGGCACATTTTACAAAGGATGTCCAAATGCAGTCTGGGACATCCAAGCCAGAATGTCTGAAAAAAGGGCAGGCATATCCAAGTTTGGGCACGATTTCACCAACGTGGACATACCTAATATGGATGTCTGCAGGGCTGTCTACATAAACATCCCTGGTATAGTCTTCAGTAACGAAGACATCTAAGAGCCATGCAACAGTGGTTCAAACACAAGATACGTTTCCCTAATAACATAAAAATATCATTGCAATTGTGGAGAGTACCGAGTATAGTGGAGTGCCATCTTCTCTACATCCTCCAGATGTTTTAGAGCCCAAACAAGCACTTTCCCAATGCCTATTCATGTAAACCGCGTAAATGCCTTTGAATATTGGGCCCCTAGTGTTTTTCTCAATTACTGATTTGTGTGGGGGGCAGCATTAGTGAACTGTTGCACCAATTCTATGGAATCTGTCCATCTCTCTCGGTCAGCTAAGCATCCTACTTCAGACTGGGAGTCCTCAGATTCTAATCCATCATCAAGCAAATGCAGTTCACTCATTTCTCTTACTGGTAAAGACTTATTCAAAGAATGTAATTGAAGGATGAGTGGTAGCCTTCTAAGATCTACTTGGCTAACATCCACCTAAGGTGATAAATAAATAAACGTCAGTATTAGGAGTTATTTCAAAGTTTTGTATACTGCTTTATAAGGCAGTCAAAGCAGTTTACATGGAACAAAATTTTAAACGTTTACATTCAACAGGGTTAACTTTGTACATCAAAAACAGTGCTTAACTATTTATTTATTTATTTATTTATTTAACAGTATTTCTAAACCGCCTTATCTTAATAATCAAGGTGGTATCACAGCAAGCAATCAGGTAAAGTGTGTGTGTTGTACATGCAGTGAGGATAAAACTTAGTTGTGTGAGGGATGTGTTGGGTGCTTGATTTGTTTGAGCTATATACAGGGTGGGCTATTTACAGTGGTGCTAGAATCATATTTGACTAGTTCCATTTACAGTGTTATTAGTTGTGATTCTTAACAGTAGCTGGTTTTATTGTTATCAAGACGGTGATTATCTACGTACCGTTAAGATTGATTATCTATGCAAGTTAAGATTGATTTTCTTTATGTACATCGATTTGCACTTATTCACACTAAATTTAACTAGCATTTTGATGCCCGTTTCTTCTGCTGGCAAGGTCCTTCTGCAATGCCTCAGTCTACTTGTGTTTTAACTACTTTGAATATTTCTGTCATTTGCAAAATTTGATCAATTCCCCCATTGCTCCCTTTTCCAGATCATTTTGAGTATGTTAAACAACACAAATCCTAGCATGGAACTCTGAGGCACTCCAATATTTACCTATTTCCATTGAGAAAGCTGACCTTATAATTTGCCTTCCTATCCTTTAGCCACAGAAAGACAATACTTCCCATCCCATGACTTTTTAATTTTCTAAGAAGTCTCTCAGGAACAACTATATCAAATGCCTTCTGAAAATCCAAATATACAATTAGAAAAAAATTATAAAAAGTCATCTATGTGTGAAAAGCAAGAAGGCACTTATTTGTAGCCTAATTTATAAAGACAGATAGGGGGGTATTTTAGAAGCTTTATTTGCAATTTCCATGTGGAAAATTCAGCATTTACATGTAGAGATGGCATCCACATGAAAATGGTGATTTTACAAAAATGCTAAATTTACAGATGGATTCCATAATACATAGAAATTAAAAGGGTGTGTGTTATTTATTTATTTATTTACATTCTCTTATATACCGCGCTATTCTGCATCAGTGCGGTTTACATTGAACAAACTGAAATTACATTGAACAGGGCATTATAACTTGGAGATAACTATTTTACAGGGAACATGGGCTATGGAGGGTTAAGTGGCTTGCCCAAGACCACAAGGGGGGCATAGTGTTGGGGGCATAGTTTGGGCATGGCCTGGGTAAGTCAAAAATCTACACTTGTATTCCCCCATTTCATATAGGGAATGCATGGGGGTATGACCAAAATTGTCCATGTTGTGATTTACAGTTGCTTTTTGGCATGTGCAATCTCTGTAGTTAATTGGCTGTATTTATATGTCTAGAATTATAAAATACCAAATTGCACATGTAAATTGTAGGAGACCTACTTACATGTGAAAATTATAAAATTACCAACTTACATGTATAAGTTTCCGAATTTCTTCTGTTCACTTATCCCACATGTAGATTTGTAAAATGGCTCCTCTGGCTCTACATTTCAGCAAATAAACTGTATATTCCTGTATGTCATACATATTTTATATTCATACATATTTTAGAAAAGACTCCACATTTGGCGGGTCTTCCATTTCATATTTGAGTTCCCTTAGTGGGCCTAGTGATTTTCTACTATTTGGTTTGTCAGGTTGTTCTAACATCTCTTCCAGATTCATACTGATTTGTTTCATTTCCTCTGATTTTCCATCTACAAAGAGTGGTTCTGGCATAGATATCTCCCCAGTATCCGCCCCCCCCCCTCCCCCCCATGGCTTTATCTTCTCCAAGTGCTTTGTTCACTCCCTGGTCATCTAATAGCCCAACTGAATCCCTCACAGATTTTTTGTATTTGAAAAAAGATTTTATTAGCTTTTGCCTCTTTAGCATTTCTCTTCTTAAATTCTCTTTTGATCTGCTATGTTGACATTTTACATCAAATCTGCCAGGGTATATGTGTGTTCCTATCTTCTTTGTTTGGTCCTGGTTACTATTTTTAAAGGATCCTTTTTTGGTGTTAATAGCCTCTTTCCATGTCCTGTCTAGCCACCCTGGCAGACACTTGTGTTCTCCCTTCAACTTTTTAATTTGTGGAGTACATTTTATGTGAGCTTCCAAGATGATATTTTAAACAAATTCTATATCTCATGCAGACCTTTAATCTTTGTAACTGCTATTAGTCTAACTACTTTCCTCAATTTATCATAGCCTTCCCTTTTAAAGTTGTATGTTACTGCAGCAGTTTTATTTATCACTGTTTCTCAAGTAATTATTTCAAATTAATTGCATTATGACCACTACTACCATTATGATACTGAGGTAACTGAAATCCCCCATCATTGTTGTATTTCCACAATTAGTAGCCTCTCTAATCTTCCTTAGCATTTCATAGTTTGTTTTGTCATTCTGGTCAAGTGAATGACAGTAAACCCCCACTGCTATAGCCTTCCCCCCTTCAGAAATCTGTCGCTCAAATTTTGCTCAATATATTGTAGTTGCAGTCTCAGTTTGTAAAAGCTCGCTGACAAAAGTGATTTGGTATAAGAAGGCAAACCAAATTACAAAGGCACATAGAAATCCAAAGCTCTTCAGTTCTTTTGCACGATATTTCATATATTTTTCATATCTGGATCTGAAAGACTGAATAGTGTCTATTCCGCTTGCCAATCTAGTCAAGTAAGGTAACATGCATTTCCTCAAAACATCCCATTGCTTTATCGAGTCTGATTTAAAAAAAAAATTCTGAACCCCAACATCCTTAGATGCATAACTATACCTTTTATGACAACAATCAGCACTATATATGTGTGTGTGCTAACATCCAACCTGGCAGCATCTCTCATTCTCTCTCAAACATCATCAACAGGATCCAGAGGTTGATATGAGTAATGTCAGCAACACTTCCCTGGTGGCCAGTGGATGCCAGGGCAGGTGCGACACAAAATATAAAGTTAAGGTTTGAGAGTCTTTTGAAGGCCCAAATGGCTCTTGGTCCTTGAAATTTTCTTGAGCTCCAAATCTTTAAGAAAATACTTAAGCAGAGTGGTGGGAAAAATAAGGCTTTTATTTCCCGTCTTTGCTGAGGTTCAGAAATATTGGGTTACAACGTGAAAGCAAAAGTCCTTACTTCAGGTAGAATAACAAACTTAGGCTTTTCAAACAAAACTAACATACATTACAGGAATGGTGGTGCTTAACCAAATCAAGAATGCTCTGTTGGTACTTTAAACAGATCACAACTCTGGCAGAGCTTCTAGACTTCCTGAAATACACAATGTACAATCCATGTCATGGTCAGATACATCTTCTATGGGATCCACTTGCATTTGCTCACAATCCGATACCTCTGATTCAGTGTCCCTGGTTTCATGCAAACCATATTCAGGGGTTTTATATATTTGCTCTAGCAAGTCCCAATGTCCTGGGCCTAACCTAGGGCGTCGACCCTGTGCTATATTGAGCTTACAAGTATCCCTTCTTCCTGGAGGTTTTATATCAGCATTATATAAACCTTTATCCTTCACAGCATTCTTCTTAGGCATATATTTTCCATACCTTTTATTGCAGCAGCCTGGTGATGAAAGGTTTTTCTCCTTTGGCTTGCTTCCTCCACTCAGAAGCTTCGTGCCAATCCTTTCTCTGAAAGTTTGCTTTATCTTCCGACCGTGGGAACAGCTCTCCTGGTAAGTGCCTGCTCCTGCAACAGCCCAAATCCTGGCTTCCGTGCTCAGCCTGGCTTTTCCTTCCCAGCTGATTCCCACTTGCTTCTTGCTTGCAATCAATGTAAGGCTTTCTCCTCTGCCAGCCAACAGCTTTCTCACCAACCTGAGCCGGTCCTTCCTTGGCTCCTTGTGGCTTCCTGTTAGCTCCTGGAGATTCTCTGTTAGGTCCTTCTCTGGCTTGAGACGATTCTCTTCCAGCTTGACCCGGTCCTCTCTCCTGGACCCGACCCGGTCCTCTCTCCTGGACCTGACTCGGTCCTCTCCGAATCCGACCTGGTCCTCCCTCCTGGACCTGACCTGGTCCTCTCTGGATCCGACCTGGTCCTCTCCATTTAGCTTGAGGCAATTCTTCCTTATAAAGAACTCCTCTCCTTGAGGCATGTGAATTGTTTGTCATGTGCTCCTGACCAGCTGGGCGTGGCACTCCAGTCTCTCTGACTGCACTCCTGCTCCCTCTAGCTGGTCCCTGTGAACATTGCACTCTGCCACATCTTTTCCTCTGTGTAAAACAGTTTCATTTCTCTCATCAGGGCTCTCATCAGCCCCCGCTGCATCACAGTAACTAATTCTTGCTGAATTTATATACAAGAAAATATGGTAAGGCTGCATACAAAATGGTTTAGGCAAAATTCCTTTAAAAGAAAGATGCCGTTTCTGTTTCTTTCTGTTAAGAATACAGAGGCCTATTCTGACACCTTCAGCTTCTCCCCCCCCCCCCGACTTCTGGGAGTCTCCACCATTTCAGACCTTGTAACCTTAAAGTTCTCCCCAGGACCAGGTAAAAAAAACTTCTTGTCCAGGTTCTACAACAGTAAGAAAACAGCCAAAGTTTAAAATCTTCTCTGATGTCCTTCGCATCGGATGCCTTGGCTCTGGCTTTCTCTGTTCATGTCCCAGATGTGTGTTTTCTGTAGAAAAATGATAGGGTTTATGTCTCCTCTCTAGAGTCTGCTCCCCTGAGCCCTAATAGTTCCAAATCTGCACAGGAACAATAGTCCTCCCCACTCCACCCCCTTAAAGTCCTTACTTTCACTTTTTATTTACTTTGTTTGTCATAGCAACATACACTCCCTCACAAATGTGCCATAAAGCTCTTGGATTAAAATCAAGAATTATTCTCTTCACTTCTGAAGGTTTGTCATTCACGTTACATCCATTCTTTTATCCCTGGTCCTCTTGTTTCATGAGCTGGAATTATCAGTTTCCCAAGTTGTTTCCAAATTTTTCCTGCCTTGCCTTTCCCTTCTTTGCCATTCTGAAAGCTAGATCTGAAGCAGAACAACACAGAACAACTGCTAGATTCGTCCTCTGGATACTCAGTGCATTTACTGAATGAAGGCATTGCTGGGCCTTAATCAATGTAGCCCATTAAGCACGTCATTTGAGTCCAATAGAGGAAATGATTTTATCTGAGTGTGCTCAGAATTCTAATGTTTTTTAGTAGCTTTGCAACTTGCAATTTATTTATACTTTGAAATATAACACCTTTCTGGAGACTAGTCAGAATCGAGAGGGAGACCACACTCATTTTCAGGTTGAATCGCCTTCCGATTCAAGGAAATGATGTACTCTAGATGAACCCGATTTCTGCCACCCTCTCCTGCTCCCACCTCGCACTCACTTACCATAAACTTCATTGCTGCATTGCTGTTCCTGCTTCTGCTCCTTCCGATGCAAGCTTCCTTTTGCATGGGAAACAATTCAAAACCAACAGAATTCCGTAGATCCCCTCCACCATCCACTATTATTTTTGTCGGGCATAAACCACAAGAGGGAGAGAAACACTCTTTCCCTCACACATAGTACATGCCCCTTTTATTCATCCAAAAGGTTCTGGTAATACGTAAGTTAGAAACCAACAGGAAAAATAAGACCACATTTAGCTGATCCACCGCACAGGTTTCTAACTTACGTATTACCAGAACCCTTTGGATGAATAAAAGGGACATGTACTATGTGAGAGTGGAGGAGTAGCCTAGTGGTTAGAACACTGGCTTGGTAACCAAGCAACCAGGGTTTGATTCCCACTAGCACTCCTTGTGGCCTTGGGCAAGTCACTTAACTCTCCATTGCCTCGGAAGAAAGGCCTGGCAATCTACTTCCAGTGACACTGCCAAGAAAACCCAGGAGCTTCTGGGTCACCAGGAGTCTGGACTGACTCAAAGGCACACATTGCATTTTACTATGTGTGAAGGAGTGTTTCTCTCCCTCTTGTGGTTTATGCCCAACAAAAATAATAGTGGATGGTGGAGGGAATCTACGGTATTCTGTTGGTTTTGAATTGTTTCACATTTTGAATACTGTTCATCCAGGTATTTGGCAGTTGTGTCCTTTTGCATGGGGGCAGAAACAGTTAGTGCTGCACTGGAGTTTGAGGTAAGCACTGATTAGCTGTTTAAAAGTAATTGCCATTGTTGCAAGTCTGGAGAGTGGCAGCAATGGCAGTAATGGGGGCAGGGTGGGAGCAGGAGGGAGTGTCAGGAACTGGGTTCATCTAGATTACCTCGTTTCCCCACATCAGACTGTGGATATAACAAATTACTTAAGTAAAATCACAGGGAGGCTGACATGGTGTCCAGTATAGCTTTACTGCAGAAGATGTAAAAGTGAGGATAAATAGAATATAGCAGGTGGTTGAGTTTCACTTCCAGCCAAATGCATAACTTCATTACAAAGAAAAACAAAAACTGTATCTGTAATCCCTTGGAGATTGCATTAATTCCTGAGCCCAATATACCTTCTCTGGTTCTTGGGGACTCCTTTGAATTGATACATAATGCAATTTTTTACTCCCTTAAGAATTCCCTCTTCAGACTTGGGATCGAGCACTTACTCCACAAGACACTCCACTTACATAGAAACATAGAAAATAATAGTAGATAAAGACCATAAGGCCTACTAAATCTGCCTATCCTTAAGAACTATTAAATTCTATAATCCCTTCTTCCTCCTTTTCACCTTTATCTTGGTATTTTTGGGGATACTTCTTCTAGCCCCTCTTCTGGTTGAGCTCCTTTTAAGGAGGCTCTATATTTTTATCTCTTCTCTCTCACTCAGGCAACCAAGTATCTCTCCTTACTCTTTTACAAGTCCAGCATAAGGGAATTTATAGGTAACAAGTTCCTTCAGACTCCTGCTTAATTGAGTGAAGGGGTAATCTAAAATCTTCCTTCCTATAATAACAAATAAATAACTAAAAAAAAGCAGAAACCGGATATTCTCAGTCATAAATCATGATTCTTCTTCCTCTACAGTTGCACTCTTGCTTTTAAGGAGCAAGCTTAACTCAATTAAAGCATCAATATAGATACCAGACTCTACTTCTTTCATTCTTTGAAGGCTAGAATCGAAAAGCTTTAAGATTTAGAAAAATGCAAACTAAAAACACGCTAGAAACTTGCTTCCTGATGTACATGTGTATGTGTATTGGGGGGGGGGGGGAGGAGAGGCATGTCAAGATGATGGGTACATGCTATGAATGGTTAGCCTGGTGTCTCAAGCCCTGAATATGAGCCAGAGAAAAGGGAAGACCCAATTACATCTAGGAAATCCCAGAATGTTGTGACGTATTCCCATCCAAACTCCCATGGATTCTCTTGCCATCAGAAGAGCAGAAGCTGCCTCGCTTACGTCAAGAGCATGGAGGGACCTTCATTGTCTGAAGAGGCTATTTTGTTGTCCCCTGGTGATAGGATGATGCTGGTAGTTCCAGCGGTAAAATGAGGAGTGCCTCTGTGAGAGTCTGCACCTTCCATCAATGTGCATGCCAGGACAATAGACAAGAGAAGGAAGAGGAGGCAGCATGTTGGAGGTGAGGAGGGAAGTTACAGGAAATGATTTCAGCAGTGTGTCAAGACCTATGGATGACAGTGGGTTTAGTGGAGAAGCCCCAGTGCCACCTGCAGAAATGGCGATTGAGTTGTGAAATATTACCTATAGTACCTTAATGACTCTTTTGAAACAGCCTGAAACTTTTACGCTGGCTATACTTCGGGAAACAATTCAGGGACTGCAGCAATTCCTGATAGCCCAGAACTTATCTTGTCTCAGCAAATGAAAGAGATCTCAGGAGACTCTGATCAAGTTAAATCCGAGCAAGAGAATGGACTCGGCGGAAGATAATTATAAAAAGCTTACTGCTGACTATGCTATGTTGGTGAAGGACAATATTAGCCTGCATGCAAAGACTGAAAGTCTGGAAAATGCTAATAGGAGGATGAGTTCACATCTTGTTAATTTTCCAAAGTTAATAACGGTCTCTGCCTGTGATTTATTCAAGTGGTATTTCTCAGAGGTCCTTAAGGTTCCTGAGGACTCCTTTCCACTTTTATCTGACATATATTATCTTCCACAGGGTAAACCTCAATCCATTCTGGAAGAGAAACAAAATGATTTGCCAATTGATACTCTCAATGTGACAAAGCTTTCTGATGGATCGAGGATAGAGTTCCCTGTTCCATCCACACTAATTGAGCAGTAAGCACTGCTTTTATGTCCACTCATTTTTTATTGAAATTCACACATATTAAATCAAGTACAGAGGCATATCAACTGCAGTATAATTGACAATGCACAATGACTTCACCAAACTCCACAATGTCTTAAGCCTTGGGACCAGTCACTTCTCTTAATTGTTTTTACATGCAACCCGGGATAGAAGCACTATCACTCTCATCCAGCGTGGGCATTCGGTAGCTATAACATGACAGGCTATGAGAGTCTGGTTCTACTTATAATAACCGTAGTTTTCCAGTACCACCCTTATCAATAACAACTTCAATAAGAACAATAACTCTCTCTGATACATCATCCCCGGTTTCCCCCCATTCCCTCCTTCCACCCCCTCCCTCTCTCCCAATCCCCACCCTGCTCCAAACCCGTTGTCACAAAATAAGAGCATACATCACAGCATACCAACCAAATACACAAATATTAAGGTAGTTCCTAGCATAGCTATCCAAGAGAAAACCACAGCCTTCCCCAGGCATAGGGTCATACAGTATCATCTCCCCTATACATTTAGCACAGTACTCCGATCCTGGGGCGACAAAACATCTATATACGGGGACCAGAGGGCCAAAAATACATCCCAGTGTTTCCCACTTTTTTGTTTTGCCGTTAACTTCTCCATATTCATCAACTCTAGCATTGATTTTTCCCACATCACCACTCCAGGAGGACAGTCCTCAATCCATCTGCTCAGTAGGGCTTTCTTAACTAATAAAAAGCCTCTCTCCAGGAGTGGCCTATGCTTGGCAGCTATCGACACGGCACTCCTACTCCAATTATGCAGCAAACATACCTATTGTTGACATAGCTGCTCTATACCCATCCAATCTTCCATCCTATTGCAAGCCTGGGCCCAGAGAGATTGCACCGGCGGGCAGTCCCAGAATTTGTGCATTAAAGTTCCTACATCCCTGCTACACCAGCCACACGCGTCAGACACTTTAAGTCCGATCTTAAACGCCCATTTATCAGTGGTATATGCTCTCCAGAGGAATTTATATTGTAGTTCCTGTAAATAGATCCACAATGTTTCTTTCGGCATCCTCTCAAAAGCCTCCTGCAAAGTGTCCACCGACGCCCCCTCCAACCCCTCGCTACTCCACCTTCGAGTCAATTCATAAAGGAACAGCTTATCTCCCTTGGGACGTATCAGGTTCCTACACTCTTCCTCTCTCATATTACTTTCAACCAGTTTCTGCAGTACTATTCGAGGGAGTCTTGCCTCCCCCTGAGCCCCTCCTCCCATATATATTCCCCCCACGTAATGCCGCACTTGCAAATAACCATAAAAATCATGCTTGTGAAGAAGATAGCTAGCCTTCAGGTTTTGGAAACTTTCAAAAACCTCCCCCCCCCCCCCCCCCCGTCATAAATATATCTCCAATGCAAACAATCCCCCTTTTCTCCCAGCCTTGGAATAAATTAGGTGCTGAGAAGCCCGGGGGAAAATCAGGGTTGCCCACCAAAGGAAGCAGAGGTGATCGTCTCCAGTTCCACCCAAAACGAAGACACAATAGTCGCCATGCTGCTCGGAGAGCATTGAGATATCCTCCATTTTTCCTCCCCCGTACCACAGTAGATCGGTCAGCATGAAGCATATATAAACAGTGATATGAGGCACATGCTGCGCTCAATTGTGGTAGCGGGGCACATCCCCCATCCTCCCCCAACAACACCCATATGTGCCTGGCCAAATAGCGGAGATTATAATTCTTCAGTATGGCTAATTCCAACCCTCCGTCATCCCTTCTTCTTATTAGGGCTCTAAGTGGAATCCGGAACCACTTACCCCTCCAAAGGAACCCCCGCAGGTATTTCTCAAAAGTTCTCCAATCCCTGCCCAAGATCCATATAGGTAATAGGCGAAGGACATATAGCCATCTAGGGAGCTCCACCATCTTAAACAGTGCTATCCGCCCTCTCAAAGACATAGGCAGGCCCCGCCAATTAGCTAAAGTTTTCTTAGTTTTACCTAACATGCCCGGTACATTCACCTGGTACAGGTTCTCCGGACGGTCTGGCAGCTGTATCCCCAAATATTTAATAGACCCTTCCGCCCATACAAGCGGAAAGGAGCCTTCCCACATCGGCCGGATTCGCCCACCGACATCTAACACCACCGACTTTAACGCATTAATTTTTAGCCCGGAGAAGTCACCAAAGTCTTTTATCAGCTGTAGGACACGCTCCAGGGATTGTTGCGGTTTCGTAAGGCAGAGTAACATATCATCTGCAAAAGCACTGAGCTTCATTTCTTCTCCCCCCATCTGCACCCCTCCTATCTGCGGGTTATCCTGAATGGCCCATAGTAGAGGTTCCAATGCCAGTACAAATAAAAGGGGGGACAAGGGGCAGCCCTGCCGGGTACCTCTTTCCAAGGTAAATGGTTCAGAAAAGGCACCATTCGTTCCAACTCTGGCCATGGGGCTCGCATATAGCACTTGAATCCATTTCACAAACCTCCCATTCATTCCAAAACTATGCAGCACGTCCCACAAATAGACCCACGCGACCCTATCGAACGCTTTTTCAGCATCTAGGCTCACCAAAAGCAAAGCCTCCTCTCGGCATAAACAATCCTCCATGCCTAGTAACAGCTTGGCGATATTTTTAGTCGCCTCTCTCCCCTGCACAAACCCCACCTGTCGGGGATCTATGAGAGATGGTAGGATAGAGTTTAGCCTTCCTGCCAACACTGAAGCCAAGATCTTCATATCACAGTTTATAAGGGAAATAGGCCTGTAAGAGGCCGGGTCTGCCAAGTCCTTCCCCGGCTTTGGGATCACTGTGATATCTGCACATCGCATATCCCTAGGGAACTCTCCTACCGAGCAGACAAAATCAAACATCGCCACCAAGGATGGGGCCAACCTAGGTGCCAGCATTTTATAATATTCTACCCCGAATCCATCGGGTCCTGGGGCTTTATGCAGCTTCCCTTTCTTAATCCCTGCTAAGATCTCTCGCATCGTCAACGGTGCATTTAACAGCAGCAAGTCCTCCTCCGACACTCTAGGTAAGGCCAATTTGCTGAGAAACTCTGTCCCTTTCTGAAAATCTCTCTCCTCCTCACTATATAGTTGGGCATAAAAGGCTCTGAAGACCTTCGCTATCTGCACTGGTTGATGCTGGTTGATGCTGCACTGGTTCCCCCCTTCATCCTTAAGCACCGGTATGAATCGAGTACCTCCTGAATCCTTGACTAGTTTCGCTAAATGTTTCCCCGTCCTGTTACCAAATCAGTATAGCTGATGTTTATAATATTGCAAAGACAAAGTAGCCCTTCTGTGAAGTATCTCATTGAGCGCTGTTTGGGATCTTGCATACTCCTGCTGAACAGACTTAACGTTACTGCGAGAAAGCTTAGCTTGTAGGTCTTGTACTTTCTGCTCCAAGCCAATAATACTGCGATCTAGATGTTTACACCTCTTAGCTGTGTACGCTATGATAGCCCCTCTCATCACCGCCTTACTGGCCTCCCAAAAAAGTGCTGGGGAACATTGCGGCGTGTCATTAAAGTGGACATGTTCATCCCACTGCTTCTCAAGATAGGCTTTAAAGTCTTTCTCCTCCCACAGATAAGCTGGAATCCGCCACTTCGCCCCCGAGGGTCCCTGGCAATCCCATGTGATCCAGACCATTCCATGATCAGAAACTACAACTGGCTCAATCCCCGCCTGCATCACCTTGGAGAGCCCTCCCTCCCTCACGAGAATATAATCAATGCGAGACCAAGTGAGATGAGCTCTCGACTGATGAGTATATTCCCGCACTCCAGGATGGAGGACTCTCCACACATTTACAAGATCTCCCATTTTGCAGAGAAAACCGATCCCCCTTTTCCTCCACGAGCCACCTCCAACTCTCTGAGATTTATCCAGATAAGGGTTGTGGGGACAATTAAAATCTCCAGCCACAATCATCTTGCTCCGCCCTGCTTTCCTTATGAATTCCAACAACATTTTGAAAAAACCATGGTCATAGACATTTGGAGCATAAATGTTAGCTAGCCAAAGGTCTTCATTATATACTTTAACATGCATCATAATGTATCTTCCATTGGGATCCACCTGCATACTGCTTACATCAAATGGGATACCCCGTTTCACAAGTATCACTACCCCTGCCCTCTTGGTGCCTGAGGCTGCCCCATGCGAGACCGCCACCCAGTTTCTCTTTAACTTTTGATGTTGCAGAACACTCAAATGAGTTTCCTGCAGCATCTCTATATGTGCCCCCTTTCTTTTAAGCGCCTGCAGGATCTTAGCACGCTTAACTGGAGATCCTATTCCCCCCACATTCCAAGAGATATATTTTACATTAGGTGTAGTCTTTGGAATAGATCATCTGCTGTTTACTTCCACTACAAATCCTACTCCAGGAGGCGCCCAGCCTCGCCCCTGGAGTCAGCTCTGGGTCCCTCTGTTCCCCACATAGTCCTCGGTATCGATGCGTTAGTCTACCCAACCTGTGTATGCTCCAAAATGCAATGCTGCTGCAGCTCCCTCTACCCCATCCCCCCCCTACCCTTACCCCTTCCCAACCCCCAACCCCCACCCAACCCCACCCCACCCACCATAGAGTTTACAAGCACAATCCCCACTCCCCCTTGCAGTGCAAGACTGCCAACTCCTCCAGTTAGACCCCTCCACACTCCCTCTTCACCCATCCCCACACACACACATCCATTCAGGCAGTCGCACATATACCCCCCACCTCCCTCCATCCCATACATCCCCACATCCTTTAACATTCTTCACCCTGCCAAGGCAAGGTACTCCCAACTAGGAGTTAGATTACTGTCTATACACCTCCGGGTCGCCCCTCCATGAGCAACAAAACAAAAACAAAAAACTGAAGGCGACTTGTCCAACATCTCCAGAGTCCACCTGCATCTAGTCCATCTTGAGGCCTCTGCACCGTAGTCGGTTCGGCCACTGCTCACTCTATCAATGCAAAAGAGTGGCGTTGTCCCACACAGAAACTCTCCAATCTGTCGCTTGCCTTAAGCCTTCTCAGCCTGTTGTCCATGCTCTATCGTAGCAAGAAACTTCCTCGCCGCAGTTGCCTGCTCGAATGAATGCGTTGTACCTTTGTGAAATACCTTCAAAATGGCAGAATAGGTTAGAGCAAAGCGAATCCCTCCTTTCACCAGCTTGCTGCAAATGGGCGAGAACTCCTTTCGTTGCGCCGCCAAGGTCGCCAGGTAATCTTGGAACATGAGCACTGGTGCATTATCCAGCTTAAGATCTCTCCGTTTTCTACACGCCTGCAGCAAAAGCGATTTGTGCTGAAAGTTTAACAGGCGGGCCAGCACCGGCCTTGGTCTATCCCTGCCGCTTAATCTCTGCCCCAGCCTATGAGCTCTTTCAACTTTGATTTGTCCAAGCAGATCTGTTAGGCCCAATTCTTTCGGCAACCACTCTTCAAACAGGTGTGCAAGTTGGCCCTCAGCCCATGATTCTGGCACTCCTATCAAGCGAAGGTTATTCCATCGCGATCTGTTCTTCAGGTCGTCTACCTTCTGCATCAGAGCCTCAATCTGCTTTTGGTGTTTATGGCTGCTTCTCTCCAAGGCCAATTCATTCTCCTCCAGCACATTCACTCTCTGCTCAACTTCCTCCACTCTTCTTGTAATTTCAGCAAAGGTCTCACCCATCTCCTCGAGTTTCCTCATTACTGTGTCAAACTTTGGTTCCAAGAGCTTTACCTCCTCCTGCGCAACATCATCCAAACATGAATCCACACTGTCTTTCCCGGGAGAATCAGGCGCTACAGCGGGTCGGGCCGCGGCTGCCATCTTGGTGTCTTTCAGGCCCGCGACTTTTTCTCTTCTCCCCGCTGCCTTCATCGTTACCACCAGGTGAGCCAGTCAATCAGAGTATCACAATGCACACGATAGACAAACAGGCAGACCCCCGCTTTTCGCTATGGTTTTTTCGCCAAGTTATTCGCAAGTTTCTTGGGGCGGCCCGGGAGCGAGACGAGGAAGCTCCTCACCCGCTCATGTGCTCACGTGATCTCCTCGTAAGCACTGCTTTTAAAGACATTTTTCAAGGTCAGGGAAGCACAATTCCTGAACTGTAAAATTTACAGGTTTCCTGATATGGCCTGTGTCACTCAAATGAGAGCTATTCCTTTTGATGAGGATTCACCTCATTCAATTAGGAGTAAGAGTTTGGTTGTAATATCCTTATGGTCTTGCATCAAGGAGTTAAATAGGGTTTTTTTGATCCCTCCCATTTATCATTGTTTCTGTCTGACAAAAGCATGGTTTCTCTAGCTGTTACTCCTAACTAAGGTAGATTTCTTGCATCCTGAATTATAATACCAGATGTACTAGCTTGTACCACTTTTACTTTCATGGTTGATATTTGCTGCTTTAGGTAGACCCCCATTAGTGGACTAACCTGAGGACCAGAAGAATTATTATTATTTCATTGTATATTAATTTATCTTTGATTACGGTGAAGATTCTGGATTCTCATATTTTCCTTCAGCAATATTATTATTGCTTGTGTTACTTTGGGGTAATTATAAAAATAAAGTTAAAAGACAAAAAAAAGAGGAATCTGCTTCCTCAGAATCCAACTAAAATAGCCACAAAGAGAGATCATGTCAATCAAATCCAAAAAATCCTCACCTCTTCTTATGGGGCACAGAATTTGGAAAATATGGCAGCATACCCAAAAGGAATTCTGTAGCAACAAGATTCACTTCTCTGAACTTCTTTATTTGGTATGCCCTATCTGCAGGAACACATTTTGTTAGTAAAGTTAACTATTAATACCTTATATCCTTCCCTTGGATAAAAAATTTGTGACCACAGTCATAAATTTACAATAAAATCTTCACTAGATACATTAAATATCACAGAAATAAGAAGAGGCATTACATAATTAAATAGAGCGATTAAACCCATTTCTGTCATGGTTGATCAGACCATGAACAGACTCAGCATTAATATGACCAGATAAATGTTCTGGCATGAAAGGAAAAAAGGTTAAATATCTGTAACAAAGTATTGTATCAAGCATCTTTCCACAAGATAAACACAGACAGGAAAATCCATTTAAACCTTTCAAATAGGCAAGTCAATTGAACACTTCAATTGAGGGTTGCCAAATATGGAATAGAGCTATTGATCAAAACCTATGAAAGAGTCTCAAGCTCTGTTGCTTAGTACCTCTTATGACCTCTCTTTCCGGTGAAATCCCACAGAGTGTGAGCACACCAAATACCATATCTCCAATGCTGCTTCTCTTCCAGTATGGATATTAAGTATATGTGAATGAAATTTTCTTCAGTAAACCATTTTTCAAAGTGCTTTCACTACTTAATTACTGTATAGCAGACAGTGATGAAGAACCCTCTCACTATTTTGCAGCTGCAGCAATACCAATTGTTAATTCACCAATACCATTAGAGTATACCAAACTTTGCTTTGCAAGGGGAAAAAATGTTGTGCTCAAAATAATACTTCAATAATAATACCCTTTTTCTACAATAATGGTGAATAAAAAGACTGCACTACAGTACAGTGGTTCACATGTTATGGTCATCTTTGTGCTGAACTCAAAAACATAGGAAGTGGAGGACAACCAGGCCTTATGGTACAAAGTTCCTTTACTGTATTTAGCCTGACTTGGCCAATTTTCAGCAATGAAGTCTTCTTCAGGAGTCACGTTTACAGAATGTGCAAGCACTTACAAGGCAATATATGCTGCTTTGTTAGCACGTTCTTGTAAGCGTTTGCATTCTGTAAGTGTGAGCTCTGAAGAAGGTTTCATTGCTGAAACATGGCCGTCAGGCTAAATAAAGGAACTTGGTACCATAAGGCCTGGTCGTCCTCCGTTTTCTGTGCTTTTGAGTGATTTATCTGCAGAGATTGTCCTTCCTTGTTTGCCTCTTGTTTGGACGTCTTTGTGCTGAAAATAGACAGAAATTATGTTTTTTTTTTACGTTTTAGATGTAATTCATTCTTAAAAGAGACACATACATAATATTCAAGCCCACTGTCAGTAGGGTTCAAATGAGAAAATATGTATTCAGGGAACCAGTCAACTACTTTGATTCCAGTTCTTTAAGCAACATTTCTTCTTGCAAGCTGCTCCCAACCACCTTACATCTGTGACATGACTACTTTTCATGCTTTAATGCTTGCAGCCCTATACTATTGTTTGGCTCTCAAATAGTCTGGTGTCATATATCTGTGTTTTGAATACATGAAGTTGATACATGGGCCATGTGGTTGGCTCTCCATTACAAGATGATGCTGATTTCATACCTGATTGGCAAGTTCAAGTGTTTAAATTAAGGGAGAAGGCAAGAGTTTATTGCCAAAGACAGATATACATTATACTTGTTCCAAGAGGTAACAGGAAAGTTTGATTCTAACAATTGAGATTCCTTTGCATTTATACAGAAACATTATTATATTGATTTCTTAAAATGGGGTGTCCCTACTTTTAAATGGCCTTGCATTTATTCTTTGATGGCCTCCCTTTCATCAGGTAGCGTCTCTAACAGTTTATTTACAAGATCCTAATGGATCTGTTGCCAAAACAGGTTTCTGGTGTCCTGTTGGCTAAATGGCAAACTGAACTGGATTCACTCATATCCTGGAAAACAGAGTGAAGATTTATGAAAATTAGAGAATTGACAGACAATGCCACCCTCAGGGAAATACAGCATGCAATTCTCCGGAGGACATAAATATATATCCTTCATAGGCATTCAAGGTAGGTATCTCTTTTCAAGCAAATGTCAAAAATAAGTCAACACATTAAATTTGGAGCTGGGATAAAATCAGTCTTTAGAACATTTAATATCGCAATCCTAAGCTCCTTGTTGAGACAGTTGAATTAGATGCTAAACAGAGGATTCAAGAAGGATTAGATGCTACTTACATGTGCAAATGGTCATATGCATGAAGCAGTGCTTTTAGAAAAAAAACACTACTTACATGTGTATAGGCACAGTATGCACAGATTTAAAAGGGGGCAGGTTCTAGGTGTGATTTGGATGAGCCTTTGAGGTCTACGTGTACGCCCTATTTTTCAATGGAAATACAAGTATAGTAAGGACGTGTATTCATAGCAGTTTTTATTCAGTTTGTCTAGGCACCTACAAAATCTTTGTGTGCGCAAATACCTAGGAATTATTTATATTTAGTGCATGCCTTTCCGATAGTAGTTCAAGGAAAGTTACATTCAGGTACAGAAGCTACAGTATTTCCCTATCTCCAGAGGGCTTACAATCTAAGTTTGCACCTGAGGCAATGGACGGTTAAGTGACTTGCCCAAGATCACAAGGGGCAGAAGTGGGATTTGAACCCTCACTTCTTCCCAGTGCTCTAACAGCTACACTGCTCTTCCACTCCATTTCCTTCCAGCTACATGCATATAATTAATCTGCATGTGGAAAAAAGTCGTTGCACAGATAGAAGGTATTCAATTAAGACAAATACGTGCAAAAACACAAACATTTCTAAAATTTCATTTTTTATTTTTTATTTTATATTTATAAATTTTACATAAACAATCCAGACAATAAACATTCTGAATCTGAATCCGAAAAAAACAATAAGGAAAATCAATTTAGAGAGACCAAAGGTCTTCTACAAACAACAAATAAAATTTAATTTTAAATAAACACCAATTTAACTTTTTTGTGGCCATGCAACCCTAATCTGCAGTATAAGAAATTTCTCCTTTGGCATCTAACCCTGCTTCTAAGCATGCATAACTGTTAGTTAACTGCCGATTTAGACCTGGGGTTTAGAGAGCTCGATACAGAAACTCTGTGCTAGAGCCTGGTACTAAAGTTCTAGTGTAGGGTTTCCTAATGCAGGTTTAGTGCAGAAGTTTTGCTCAGCTTCTGTGGTAAGCAAACAGCATTCAAATGAGTTCTGCAAAAAAGTCTGCGCTAAACAAGAAGAATAAGCCAGATGCATGCGCACAAGTGTTTATGTTAGTAGCACCCATATCCTGTGCACAAAAGGCACTTGTGTGTATGTGCTGAAATGCTAGGCTGCACATAAAAGCAATATTATTCTGCTCACAATAATATTGATGATCATAGATGCCATTTATCATTCTGAGCAGAATAATATTTCTCTTATGCACAGCATAGCAATTCAGCACCTGCACATGAGTGCCTTTTGTGTGCGGGATATACAGTAGATGAAGATAACAAACACTTGTGAACATGCACCTGGCTTGCTCTCCTTGTTTAGCACAAACTTTTTGTACAGCTCATTTACATCTTGTTTATTTACAACATAGCTGAGAAAACTGTCTGTGCTAAACGTGCAATGTGCATACATTGTTCGAATACACTTCTCCGGACAATTTTTTTCAGCACTCTTTTCAGCAAAGAAAGAAAAAGCGTTGTGGGGACTGTGCACTCAAGAACATAATAAATACCATACTGAATCAGACCAAGATCCATCAAGCCAAGTATTCTGTTTCCAACAGTGGTCAATTCAGGTCACAAGAACCTGTCAGGTTCCAAAACAGGTACACAGACTCCACAATGCTTATCCTGGGGTAAGCAGTGGATTTCCATGATCCTCTTTAATAAGGTTTATGGATCTTTCCTCCAGGAACTTGTCCAAACCTTTTTTAAACCCAACTACACTAACAGCTTTTACTACATCCTCCGGTAATGAACTCCAGAATTTGTTTACACGTTGAGTGAAAAAACATTTTCTGTTATTAGTCTTAAATGGGTTACATTGTAGTTACTTTTCCTACTTTTTGATGGAGTAAACAACTGATCTATGTTTACCCGTTCTATTCTATTCATTAATTTATTGACCTCTACAATATCTCCCCTCAGCCGTCTTTTTTCCAAGTTGAAGAGCCCTAACATTTTAAGTCTTTCCTCATAGAGGTATCCTTCCATCCCCTTTACCATTTGGTGGCTCTTCTGTGTACCTTTTCTAATTCTGCTAGATCCTTTTTAAGATATGATGACCAGAACTGCACACAATATTCAAGGTATGGTCGCATGATGGAACAATACAGAGGCATTATAATAGCTTTGGTTTTATTCTCCATTCTTTTCCTTATGATTCCTAGCATTCTATTTGTTTTCTTGACCGCTGCTATGCACTGGGCAGAAGGTTTCAACGTATTATCCACGATGATGCCTAGATCTTTTTCCTGGATGGTGGTTCTTAATGTAGAACCTTGCATCGTGTTGCTATAGTATGGGTTGTTCTTCCTTAAAGAGTAGTTACTCACCTGTAACAGGTGTTCTCCAGGAGCAGCAGGAATCAGTCCTCACGACCTTCCCTCTTCCCCTGGAGTTGCAGTCCTATCCTTCATTGTGATTTTTGCTGTCTTTTAGCTATGTCATCAGACTGAGCAAGATGGCACCCTTGGGCGGGAAGGGGACCGTGCATGTGTACTGCATTCCCAAAGGCTTTCTTTGAAAGCTGGGGAAATGCTCCGCACGAGGGCTCCGTCAGCGCCGTCATCCATATGTGAGGACTGATTCCTGCTGCTCCTGGAGAACACCTGTTACAGGTGAGTAACTACGCTTTCTCATCCATAAGGCTTGTGATAAGGAAGTACATAGTGAGCCTATGGAAATAGGAGAAACTAAGGATTTTACCTTTAAGTAAAGTGACATCCCTGAAGTGCACGAGTTTCAGCGTTTCCCTAGAGAGAGCAAGCACAGGGAATCTGAACTTAGGCGGCCACACCCAAGCTCTGCTGACGTAGTTGCAGGCTTGGAAGATGATTGTATGTACCTGTCTAGAGAGGGAGAGACACGGCCCGAGAAGCAGAGATATAAACCGAGGCTAGAGAGAGTGGAGGGGAGAGCCACATCCACAGTGGAGGAGAGAGCCACACCCTTAGCCAGAAGGAGAGTCACACCCACAGCCAGAAGGAGGATCACAGCCAGAGCTGAGGAGACAGCCAGGGAGGAGAAGAGAAGGCAGTGGAGAGAGCCTGGGAAGAGAGAGACCAGGAGAGGAGTGCTCAGAGAGAGTGCACAGGGAAAGCTTCAAACCCCAGTTCCTGTTGAAAGAATTCAGAGAGTTCAGAGCTGGAAGCCCAGGACTCAGCCCAAGAGTTCACAGAGCCCAGTCTGGAACAGGAAACTGTGGCAGAGTTCCAGAGAGGAACGGAGGCAAGTAAGCCAGGGATTGTTTCCCAGAAGCTGGAGGGAGGTGGGTGAGCACAGCCAGGGGGAAGTGTCCACAGCCTCACAGATAACGTTGCCTTACCGGGGAGAGCTGTACTCCAGAGAAACGCAGGGTTCCTTAGAGAGGGTTTACCCTAGGACGTCCATTGAAGCTTCAGAGCAGGGCACTGCATCACCGGAGCTAGAGGAAATGCAGGTGGACCTCATTGAGCAAGATTCTATGCAGCCAGAGGAGCTCATGGACTGTACACTGTGTAAAGCAGATAGTGTTGAGTCTTTCAGCTAAGAAATAGCTAAGAAGAAAAAAGTCTCCTGAAAAACTGAGTAGTGAAGCCTACTCTTAAGCAGAAGGTAGGAGCATGCTCTTGTTAAGAGGAGAATACTTATTGCTTCTGTATTTGAGTATTGAATGAAGACAAAGGTAAAAGAAGGTATTTTACTTTGGCTGAATGAAGAAGCTATGTTTTTTCTTTATCTGTTATTTTGAAACACTTGCATAAAAGAAAGGACTGTGAAGCTAATACAGCCCAGTTTGTAAATGACTTGGAGCGAATACCTGGAAAAATATCCTATTACAACATGCTTGAACTTTGTTTGCGTTATGGGGAAATAAACTTTGTCATTTTTGCCTACACTCTCGGTGCATAACTACACTTCCTATTAGAAGGCTAGAACTACTATTCCCAGCATCCTTCACTGGAGAAAAAATATTCTGTTTAAGCTTTTACAAGGGAAGATTAATGGCATCCCTATCCCTCTAAGCCTCAGGTGGAGGGCTAGGGCATGACAGGCTCTACATACCAACACCCCGATTTATCTTTCAAATGTCTTACACTTCCATGTTTCCCCCCATGTCCTCCGTAATATATATGCTAACCATCTTCACTTGCCCTCTGTCTCACATGCCCGACTCAAATCCACCCGCCCTTCCACCCTGTACTTCCTTGGACCTCCCCTCTGGAACTCCCTCCCTCCTGATGTCTGCCTCAAACCCTTTTTCACCAAATTCAAGTCCAAACTCAAGACGCATCTCTTCCAGGTTGCTTTTGACCTCCTACCCCTCAATCCATGACTCTCCCCCCCCCCCCTTATCCTGGCCTATTTCTCTGTCCTGTGTATGAGTGTTTACCTTTCCTAAAAGACAGCAAAAAACAAAATAAAGTAAATGACTGCAACTCCAGGGGAGGAGGGAGGGTCGTGAGGACTGATTCCTGCTGTTCCTAGAGAACACCTGTTACAGGTGAGTAACTACTCTTTCTCCAGGACCAAGCAGGAAGTCAGTCCTCACATATGGGACTCCCCAGCTCTAGGCTACCGGGAACCCAAAGCTGAAAAAATGGCTCCCTCTTAAGAGCATCAGCATCCATGATAAGAATATCCTCTGAGAACACCTCCGTACGGTAGCCCAACACAAGGGCCGGAGGGTAGGAGTTGCCTAAACCTCAAAGAGATTACGGAGTACCGCCTGTCCGAAAGCACTGTCCCTTCGGGACTCTCTCTCCAGGCAGTAGTGGGCTGCAAAAGTCTGGCTTGAAGACCAAGTAGCAGCCCGGCAGATGTCTGCCAACAGAACAGAGCGGAGATGAGCTACTGACGCGGCCTTCGCCCTGACACGGTGGGCCATGACTCGACCCTGCAAGGAGAGGCCGGCTGCCCTGTACGCCTGTATGCCCAGGCGATACAATCTGCTACCCAAGTGGACAAGGTACGCTTGGAGACAGGCAATCCCAGTTTATTAGGGTCAAAGGAGACGAAGAGCTGAGTAGCCTTTCGGTGCCCCCGCGTACGTTCTATGTAAAAGGACAACGCCTTCTTACAGTCCAGGGTATGCAAGACTGTTTCAGCCCGGCTGGTATGCAGCCTGGGAAAGAATGTCGGAAGAACCACCTCCTGGTTGAGGTGGAAGGAGGAGACAACTTTTGGAAGGAACTTCGGATGGGTCCGTAGGACTACCCTGTTCCTATAGAACCATGTGTACGGTCTATCAGAAACCAGAGCTTGCAGTTCACTCACACGTCTGGCCGAGGTAAGAGCTACCAGGAAGAGCGCCTTCCAAGAAAGGTAGCGTAAATAGCAAGTAGCCATCGGCTCAAACGGTGGGCGAGTAAGTTGTTGCAAGACCACGTTCAAATCCCACTCAGTGACAGGTGGACGAACTGGAGGCTTGAGCAAAAGCAGGCCTCTGAGGAAGCCGGTCACCAAGGGGTGAACCAACAGAGAGTGTCCCTCCACCGGTGAGTGGTGTGCTGATAGAGCACTGAGGTGGACCCGAACAGAGTTGGACTTAAGGCCTAGGTCTGACAGGTGAAGTAGGTATTCTAGTACTACTGGCACCAGGCAGGAGAAAGGATCTTCATTGTGCTGAGCACACCATATTGAGAATCTACGCCACTTGAGAGCATAGGACTTTCTGGTGGATTGCCGCCTAGAGGCCAAGACCACCTCTTCAACTTCCCTAGTTAGAAGCAAAGGAACTAGCACTATCCTTTCAGCAGCCAGGCCATCAAATTGAGGGATCTGAGATTGGGATGTAGAAGGGAACCCTGATCCTGAGACAGGACATCGGGTTGCAACCGCAGAGGGAATGGAGTTTCCACTGCTAACTGTAGAAGAAGTGGAAACCAAGGTTGCCTCAGCCATCTGGGGGATACCAGAATCACCGAGGCCCTGTCCCGTAGAATCTTGAAGAGAGTTCGGGCCACCAGGGGCGTGGGAGGAAATGCATACAGGAGGCCCATAGACCAAGAGATCAGAAACGCATCTGCTGCCATTCTCAGGGGATGCAGCTGTCTGGAGCAAAAGCTGGGCAGCTGACGGTTCAGTGGACTTGCAAAGAGATCGATGGAAGGAAGTCCCCATCGTAGAAAGATCTGCTGGACCACCAGTGGATTCAACTGCCATTCGTGAGGCTGGAGAATCCTGCTTAGTTTGTCTGCCAAAAAGTTCTCCTGACCAGGTAGATACACTGCTTTGAGAAACATGCCTTGTTTGACTGCAAAGGAGCAAAGGCCCTGCGCCTCCTGACACAGGAGCCTGGACTCTGTGCCCCCTTGCTTGTTCACATAGAACATGGCCAGCTGATTGTCTGTCTGAATTAAGACAGGCTGGTGAGAGAGGGCATGAGAAAAAGTCTGTAGAGCCAAGCGGATTGCTTGCAGCTCCAAAAGATTGATCTGCTGTGAGGCCTCCCGAGGAGACCAGAGGCCTTGAGTGCACGTGCCCTGGCAATGTGCACCCCAGCCCTTTAAGGAAGCATCGGTCATCAGCACCCTTGTGTGTGCTGGGGCCTGAAAGGGTACTCCCCTGAGAAGGTTTGGGAGATGTAGCCACCACTGCAAGGCGTCCAAGAGTGGTTTGGACACCTTTACTCTGTCTCAGAGGTCGCCTGTGGCTTGCGCCCACTGAGCTCTGAGGCACCACTGAGCCGTTCGTATGTGCAGATGGGCATTTGGGGTCACATGTACCATGGATGCTATGGCCCAGGAGCTACAGGAAGTGTCTGGCGGAGACCTGAGGATTGCTTTGGAACTGGCTGGCCAAGTCCATTAGCCTGTGGGCCCTGTCCTCAGGCAAGTAAGCTCTTGCTTGCAGGGTGTCTAATCTTGCCCCTATAAACTCTAGGTTTTGTGAGGGGAGCAAAGTGGACTTTGTGTAGTTTATGACAAAGCCAAGATGCTGAAGAAGAGAGACAGTGCAAAGAGTGGCTTGTCTGGCCTCCTGGAGAGACTGACCTCTTATGAGCCAGTCGTCCAGGTATGGGAAGACAAAGATTCCCTGATTTCTGAGATAGGTTGCCACCACCGCCAGGCATTTGGTAAAAACCCTGGGGGTGGAAGTTAGGCCAAAGGGAAGTACTCTGTACTGAAAATGGTTTCCTCCCACCACAAATCTGAGATATTCTCTGTGGTCTGGATGGATGAGAATGTGAGTAAAAGCATCCTTTAGGTCTAAGGAGCATAGCCAATCTCCTGCTGGAGGTAGGGCAGCTGTATCCCAAGGGTAAGCATCTTGAACTTTTCCCTCTCCAGAAACTTGTTTAGGTTTCGCAAGTCTAGGATAGGCCGGAGGCCTCCTGTCCTTTTTGCTACCAGAAAGTACCTGGAGTAGAAGCCTTGCCCTTTCAGGTAGTGAGGCACCGGTTCCATCGCCTGTCCTTTAGAAGACTTGCCAACTCCTGAAGGAGGATGTTTCTGTGCAGAGGGAATCCTGGAGGCTCCCCTGGAAAGTAGGAGTGGGGTATCTGGTGGAAGTGGAGCTAATAGCCCTTTTGGACTATGTTGAGGACCCAGGTATCCCCTGTGATGGCTGGCCACCTGTAGGCGTACAGGGTCAGCTGACCTCCTGTGCTGAGTGGAGCCAGCTGTGGAGAAGAGGCTATGCTGTGGGAGTCAAAACCCCGCTCCCTGCTGTGCAGGAGCCGGAGCTGGCGGCTTGGGGGTCTTCTGCCTACGGGGCCCATGCCCCTTGGCCTGCTGGCCCTGTTGGGGAGCTGGAGAGGCCTGGTATTGAGGGTAGGTTTTGTAGGCAACACCCTTCCTCGGGAAAAAGGGCTTCTTTCCCGAGCCCTTCTTTTTCTGAGAAGGGGCAGACGTCTTCCTGGACAGCCTTGTCCTGGTGAGAGTCTCAGTCTCGATTTCTGCAGCCTTTTCAGTCATGGGCTTACCGAAAAGGTTTTCACCTCGGCAGGGGACATTGACCAACTTGTCCTGCACCCATGGCTCCAGGTCTGATGACTGTAGCCAGGCCTGACGGCATGCACCAATGCCGGCCACTGCTACCCGGGCCGAAGCCTCAAAGTCATCATAGGCTGCCCAAGAGATAAACTTCGAGCACTCTCGAATCCCTGTTGACAAAGCCTTGAACCTCTGCAAAGGTTCCTCGGAGAGGCCAGCTGAGAACCCAGCAATCTCCTTTGCCAGGTCTCGTAGGTACATGCCCATGTACAGCTGGTAGGTCTGGACACGGCAAGATAGCATAGAGCCCTGGAAGCACTTTCTACCAAGGGCATCCAGGTTCCGGGCCTCCCGGCCAGGGGGCACCAAGAAGTGCATCAGACGGTGCATGGCCGATTTCCACAACCATGGAGTGGTGCGGTAGCTGCGCCTTTTGGAACCCAGGGCTCTTACGGACTCGATAAATGGAATCGACCCGCTTGCCAAGAACCAGCATTGAGGCCGGTGCCTCCCACATATGGAAGAGCAGCCATTCCAGCATCGGAGAAACCAGTACAGTAAAGGCTTCCTTCGGAGGAAAATCATACTGGAGGGCATCGAGCTCCTCGGCTCGAGGTTCCTCCTCGGCGTCCGCAGGGAAGGCCAAGGCCTTGACCATGTCCCTCACAAAGTCCGAGAACCGGGTATCCTCCAGGAGGGACCGTCTCCGAGGCTCGGACTCCAGTGAGTCCGAAGGGATGCATCGGGTCCGGAAGGTGTCCGGGGACTCCTTGTCCTCCATCTCCCACTCCGACTACTCCGAGGAGGAATCGAGCGGCTCTGGCCGTGCGGGCCTCGGGGCCACCCGCCCCAACGCCAAGGGTATCGGCATCGACGACCTCAGCCCCGCAAGGGAGGTCGAGGGGGACCTTGACCGAGGATTGACTCGAGACTTCATCGACTTGAGGATCGGCTCGGTCTCCAGGGTCGACTTAGATGTCGAGGTCCCGGTGGTCGGGGCAGATGCACCGGTCAGACCGGCGATCAGCACCTGCTGCTCTTCCATGAAGGCAGCCAAGCTGCTCTCCAAGGCCATCAACCTGAGTCCAAGCTCAGGAGATTCAGCAGCCCCCGACTCGGGTCCCGACGTCGGCTCCCCCAGAGGAGAGTCTACGAGGACAACTGCACTTACGTGACTCGGGGACTCCGGCTCCACACGAGGTAGCTTAGAAGGCCTCTCCGACTCCGAGAGCCCAGGGCAACAGTCGGGGCTATGCGACCTGGCCCCTCGAGGAACCAGGAGCCTCCACCGACGCCGCCCTTGCGAGCTTTTTCTTCCTTCTGTGCTCCCGGGAGGGAGACTCCCTTTCAGAGGAACCCCGATGGCGCTCGGGGTCTGACTCCCAAGATGTCGAGGACTCTGATGAGGTCCAGGCCTGGCCGGACGCGAAGTCAGAGAAAATTCTCTCACGTTGATGCTGACGGCTCCGAAGCGCCTTCAACGACATTTTGCCGCACCGGCCACAGGTCATAGTCGGGCCCGAGGCATCGGAGGCAGCAGTCATGTGTGTCGTTGAGAGACATAAGTTTCTTGCACCGATCACACTTTTTGAACCCGCTGGCAGCCATCGGGGGAAAAAGGACCCCTGCAAGGTCAAAAGACCGGGCTGCCAGTGAAAACACAAAAAGAGCGCGAACGCTAGTCATGAAGGACAAAAAACGAAAATCACAACTCCAGAATTGATAACGGTGTACCGAGCCCAGGCGGGAAGGGGAACCGGCGTCAAACCAGATAAAGCAATCGCAGAAAATCGCAGAAAAAAAAAATCAACTTTTTCCCGGGTGACACAAACTCACGTCCGTCGGGCTCCGCGGAAAAAGAAAGACTGAGCAAGATGGCACCCTTGGGCAGGAAGGGGACCGCGCAGGCCGCTGCATTCCCAAAGGCTTTCTTTGAAAGCTGGGGAAATGCTCTGCACGGGAGCTCCGTCGGCGCCGACGTCACCCATATGTGAGGACTGACTTCCTGCTTGGTCCTGGAGAAGGGGTAGATTCTGAGGCCTGAATAGTGGGGTTGTAAAATCCGCGAACAGGGCTGAGACACTTTTCCAGTCCCAACACTCCCCACACGTATAGAGGGTTTGTGCGGGGAGCAATAGATTGGGGTGGGAGGGGGCAGGATAGAAGCAGAGCGGGGACAGGCCGCAGCACCCAGATATACAGAGGCCATTCAGGTCTGGCCTCTGTACGACTGGCAGAATCCACTTAAGTGCCAGGCATCCCAGCGATTGCAGCCTGCAGCCCCCCTCCCCCCCCCCCCCGCACCATTGAACCGGCATGGGAATCCGTCAGCCATCCGATCCCAGCCTTGAGGGCCCATGGCGGATGTCAGGAGGTGGGGTGATGGGACTGCTCAGGGTCCTGCACTTCTTTATCTCCGGCACTAGCACTTCAGCAGGGGCATTGAGTGGCAGCCTGTTGTACAGTTAAAAAGTTATGGGATAGGAGGCAATGCACTATTCCCCACTCGGAATCCTGTGCACACTGGGCCGTCCAAGTGCCCTGATTTTGCAACCGTGGGAATGTATAGCTCCCGCGGTTGCAGAATCAGGTGCATCTTGGCCCCGTTCATTATTTGAACGTCCGGCCAGCCCAGATGTCCACAAGTCAGAATCGGCCTCCACTTGCATAACTTTGCATTTGTCCACATTCAATTTCATCTGCCATTTGGACATTCAGTCTTCCAATTTATCAAAGTCATCTTGCAATTTTTCACAATTCTCTTGTGTTTTAACAACTCTGAATAATTTTGTGTCATCTGCAGATTTGATCACCTCACTCGTTATTCCGATTTCCAGGTCATTTATGAATATGTTAAAAAGCAGCAAGCCCAGCACAGATCCCTGGGGTACTGCACTATTCACCTTTCTCCATTGAGAAAATTGGCCATTTAGCCCTACTCTTTGCTTTCTATCTTTTAACCAGTTCCGGATCCACAATATGCATTGCCTCCTATCCCATGACTTTTTAATTTTGCCAAGAATCTCTCATGAGGGACTTTGTCAAAGGCCTTCTCAAACTCCAGATACACCATATCAACCGCCATACCTTTATCTACCTGTTTATTCACATCTTCAAAAAACTATAACAGCTTACTTAGTAAGACAAGACTTTCCTTGGCTAAATCCATGTTGCCTTTCTCCCATTAAACCATGACTACCTACATGTTCGGCAAGCTGAAAAGGTATTTGGTCATCGGCAGTACCCACAGGGCCGGATTTACCTTGAGTGAGGCCCTACGCCAACAAAAATTGTGGGCCCCCAGCAGGGGCGGCCCAAGGGGGGTGCGGACCTCATTTGCATAAGGGGCCTCATTTGCATAAATATTTGCATAATGTTACCATATACTAACTTTTAGTAAACGTGCCTCTTAATGAGTGTATGGATAAAGAAAGACTAAAAGATTTCTACATTACTATAATCCAGTGCCAACTGCCAGACACATTAGGAACTACTACAAACACTGCCCATAGTAAACCCGCCGTATCCTAACAGCACTACCAGGACTCACAAAGCACCATACTCTACCAATCAAAAGGCAACACTGCAAATATTAAACCAATACATTTCAGAGAACAACAATACATGACCTACTGGGGAAAGAGAACAAGTGGCAATGTCAAATAGGAATTATATAAACAGAACACCTCAGCTCAGTTACACATGCAGAACATAGACCATCACCAAACAAGTAATCACAATTTAGAAATAGGAAGACAATAATTAAACTGGGAATCCCAAAAGTCAAACTTGGAATGTACAACACTGTAGAAATAAAACTATACATTAATTTGCTCTTGTACTAAACAAAGCGCAGATGTTAATGATGCACATTTACCAGAGCTGACATATTCCAATTAATAAATTCAAAATAAAGAGATATTTTTCTACCTTTTGTGCATTTTTTTCAGCTGCAATTGCTCCAGCCACTTTCTTCTGGTTTCTTCGTGTCTTCTGCTAACTCTCCATCGTCTGCTGTCCATTTGTCCTTTCTTCTCTCTTCTAGATTTTTTTCCATTCTCTCTCTACATCTGCTTTAACATACTAATCTTTCTCCTTTTGCTCTTTCCTCATTCCTATTTCATCCACTCAAATTTTACCCCTCCATCCTCAATCCCCACTTACTCTCCCAATACCCGGCCAATTGTAGATTTTTTATCCCTCCCACACAAAATATTTTTCCCTTCTCCATTTTACTCTTCCAGCCCCATCCCATTCTAATCCTCCCCCAACATCAGCTCCCTTCTAGTTCCAGCCTCACCCAGCATCCATTCCCTTCTAGTCCCTGCATCAGCCCATTTCCAGTCCTAGCCATCCATCAGCCCATTTCCAGTCCTAGCAACCCCCCAACCCAATTCCAGTCCTAGCCCCCCCATCACCCCACTTACAGTCCTTAACCCCCCATCACCCCATTTTCAGTCCTTAACCCCCCATCACCCCATTTTCAGTTTAAGCCCCCCCTATAACCCATTTCCAGTCCTAACCCCCCATCAGCCCACTTCCAGTCCTAACCCCATCAACCCATTTCCAGTCAGCCCCCCATAGCCCATTGCCAGTCCTACCCCCCCCATCAGCCCACAGCCCATTACCAGTCCTAACCCCATCATCCCACCTCCAGTTTTAAACCCCCCAGCCCATTTCCAGTCCTAGCCCCCCATAGCCCATTACCAGACAACCCCCATCAGCCCACAGCCCATTACCAGTCTTAACCCCCCCAAAGCCCATTACCAGTTCTAACCCCCCCAACAGCCCATTACCAGTCCTAACCCATCAGCCCACCTCCAGTCTTAACCCCCCAGCCCATTTCCAGTCCTAGCCCCCCCCCCATCGCCCATTGCCAGACAGCCCCCATCAGCCCACAGCCCATTACCAGTCTTAACCCCCCCCAAAGCCCATTGCCAGTTCTAAGCCCCCCCAACAGCCCACAGTCCATTACCAGTCCTAACCCCATCAGCCCACCTCTAGCCTTAACCCCCCCCAGCCCAGCCCAGCCAAGCCCAGCCCATTTCCAGCCCCACCCCCCAATAGCCCATTACCAGCCCTACCCCCCAGTCCATTTCCAGCCCCAGCCCCCCCAATAGCCCATTACCAGTCCTACCCCCTCCCATAGCCCATTACCAGTCCTACCCCCCCCATAGCCCATTACCAGTCCTACCCCCCCCCCCATAGCCCATTACCAGTCCTACCCCCCCCCCCCGGCCTAAAGTAAAATTTAATTTTAAAAAAAACCTGGTGGCTGCCGCCGCGGGGCCCCCTCTGCTGCCGCGGGGGCCCCGTCTACAAGCTGAAGCCGTCGGGTCGGGTCGGGTCGGGTCTCTCTCCCTCCCTACCTCGCTGCAGGCTGCAGGCTGCAGGCTGCGAGAGACGCAAAGGGAGAGCGTCTCTCCTCGCGTCTGTGTTAAGCCCGCAGGGGCTGATGGGAAATCCCATCAGCCCCTGCGGGCTTAACACAGACGCGAGTAGACGCTCTATCTTAGCGTCTCTAGAATCCTGCAGCGAGGGGGGGAGGGAGAGAGACACGACCGGACCCTAACCGACCCGACCTGAAAGATTAAGCTTGTATACGGGGCCCCCGCGGCAGCATAGGTGGCCCCGCGGCGGCAGCCACCAGGTTTTTTTTTTTAATTGAGTTTAAAAAAAAAAACTGGTTCTTTTTTTGTGGGCCCCTGCCGGCTGTGGGCCCTACGTCATGGCGTACATGGCGTATACGTAAATCCGGCCCTGAGTACCCAATGGTGTATTCATCAATGACTTTTATTATATATTGTTTACATTGTAGTCATTTGACATTTGGAAGCTAGTTTATATTGAGAGTACACTAATGGCAGATCATTTTGCTGCATCGGCCCCTGAATGAGGAACTGTACTCACCTCCCTGGTATTCTAAACCACCTCAACCAGCCAAAAAATGTATTGCAGTTTTGCAAAAATCTTATATGTACACATGTGAGTGTGGGTATTTTCACATGTAGGTAGCAAAATCTGTTACTTACATATGTAAGTGCTGGCCCTGACACATACAAAGCCTTGAGTAAGGCCACTCCTTTTCTTAACATATTTTTGTCGTAAAATGACTGTGCTGCCAAATACTTATTCCTTCTACAGCACATATTTTACAAAAAATGCCACATTCAGTGAACCTTCTGTAAAATATGCTGCAAATTGTGAATATCCTGTCTTGGATGCCCCTTTGCTGATTTAAATAACCTTTATAAAATCAGGTTTCATATGAATTATCTTAGATTACTCTATTACAAATATAAAAAGAAAATCATGCCAGAATGTGCTTCAGTAAAGGATTCTTAATTCATAAAAAATGCATCACGAATCAGTATTGGAGGATTCCCCTCCAGAAATAACTATGTGGAAATTTACATGCATATCCTGATGAAAATGAAATAATTCTCAGAAAGCTAAAGGGTGAGTGTGCAACAGAGGACTTTGTGGCCATAAGGAACCTTTTCATCATCTCTTACTTCACAAGTCTGCAAATGAATCAAACAAAATTTGATTAAGAGACAAGAAGGATCTTGGGTCACCTGAGGTGAAATGCTGCACTTCACCTCAGATGACCCCTTTGCATGCATAAAGACTCACTGTTAAGAGAAGAATAAAAACTGTGTTAAGTTTTAGTTTTCTTTTACATTCGGAGCAATTTCATATTCAGTCATTTTCTCATGCTAGAAGGTTTTCTGCATCAGGAGTATAATCTCAAGTAAAACACCTGCACTGAAGAACAACATAATTTATTGCATTGGCTCCTTAGAGGTGGAGCATGACATTTTCTTTGATGCTGCAGAGGTGCTTTCATCTTATCTACTCTCCCCTGCCCTGGCCACTGTGTAATTGACATCTGGTGAAGCCTTGGCCTGGCTCAGCAAACAAGATCATCATCATCTAACTCTCAAGCAGCACAGCAGCAGCTGTCAGCCCCCAGATAGCACTCCTTAATAATCCTCCATCCTCTCTTAACCCTTCTTGCCATCTCTTATCTACTCTGCGGGGGGAGGGGGGAAACAGGGAGCAAGGCAGGGAGACCAGGGAGGCAAGCCGGCACCGCCAACTTCCTATTAGGTTGCTGTGAGTCTAAAAACTTGCTGAAATAAGTACGTTTTTAAGCGGGTCTTGAAATCTTCGAGGTTAGGTTTTAGATGAATTGGTTGAGGAAGACTGTTCCAAAGGGAGGAGGCAATGAAAAAGAAGGCAGACTTCCTGGTGGAGTCGAATTTACCTCTGGTCGGTGGAGGAATGACAAGACAGTTACCATGGAATGACTCTTGCAAGGCCAATACTAAATACATCACAAAGGATCCCCTTACATTTCTTATTACAGGGCTTCCCAAACCTTACCATGAGACCCCAGAGCTATTCAGGTTTTCAGGATATTCACAATGCAATCATGTTTCTCCAATCCTTCAGGCCTTGCATCAGCTGCCAATTGAGAATACAGCCAAGTTCAAAGTTCTTTGTTTGATCTACAAGGCTGTAGCACAGAACAAACCTGTCTGGCTGTCAACACTTTTGACTCCCTAAGAAGATTGTTGTGATCTTCCCAACAGTCATTACTGAGCATCCCTGTTGGGGTTCATTTGCAATGGCCTAGGACCAGGGCATTCGCTTATGCAGGACTAGGACTATGGAATTCACTGCCTCTTTCAATTCGACTGGAACCAGAGTATCTCAGAATTCATAAAGTGCTTAAGGCTTGACTATTTGCTTAGGGATTGCTTAGGCAGTCTAAGTATGTATTATGATCAGTTCAAGATCTCTTTTTTTTACGGGGGGGGGTTTTACTGATGATTTTAGTTTACTTGATATTTATAATTGGCTTTGAGGTTTTTTATGAAGGCATGCAATCAAATGCAAATAAGCAAGTAAGTATGAGATAAATCTGCATACACTGGAGAACCAGGATATGCAAATGTATCTCATGGATATTCATTGTGGCTATCCTGAAAACCTGATTAGCTGTGGGATCTCCAGGGTAAGTTTGGGAACTGTCTTATTACCAAGCTTTCTAAAAATCCACACAGCTATCAAAATTAATGAAGCCGTTATCTAAACCCGCCTTCTTATGCTCACTGAAGTATGGTTGCATCACACAAGTGTCCTTTCACATCTTATTGTAAAGATTTTTAATAATCCACATGGAGGCCAATTCCATAATATGCACGTCCAGCCCGCAGACATGTCCAAATCGTAAATGGGCCCAATTCACCCTAATTACGCAACAGTGGGTATAGATGCGCCCGTGGTTCCAGAATAAGGGACATAGGCGTTTCCAGCGTGGCACAAGCAAACCACCACTGCTATAATGATACAAGGGTATATGCAGCCAACGGTTTGGATGTCCCTGCGCTCACTGTATTCTGAAAAGATGGACGTTTCCATCCTGCCCATTTCTGCCATATACCCGACAGCCACACCTCCTCTGTTAAATGTGCATTTCCTAAGCTGCTCGTCTCACTGACAGTGTTGTGCTGATGCAAACTATACATAAATACTGATGATACATAAATATTGTTGCAAACTAGACTAGATATACTAGTCTGTTGCATGCCCAGAACAGTGCAAGGTCTCAGTGCACTCAAAAACATAACAAGAAGAAGTAGAAAGCGATATGTTAGTCATGACATACCTTATATCAAAATATATATGGCAGTAGAAGAAATCCTTAGTTATTCGTTCATTGGTCATCTCTAAAAACAGTCTTTACAATGCTAAGTGTGGACCCTTACCAATCTCACAAAGCGTAGTTACTCACCTGTAACAGGTGTTCTCCAGGAGCAGCAGGAATCAGTCCTCACATATGGGTGACGTCGGCGCCGACGGAGCCCTCGCGGAGCAATTTTCCCCAGCTTTCAAAGAAAGCCTTTGGGAATTGCAGCGCGCATGCGCGGTCCCCTTCCCGCCCAAGGGTGCCATCTTAGCCAGTCAGATGACATAGCTAAAAGACAGCATAAAAATTTGCAAAAAAACTAAAGCAGATGATTGCAACTCCACGGGAGGAGGGAGGGTTGTGAGGACTGATTCCTGCTGCTCCTGGAGAACACCTGTTACAGGTGAGTAACTACGCTTTCTCCAGGACCAAGCAGGAAGTCAGTCCTCACATATGGAACTCCCAAGCTTAAGGCTACCAGAGACCCTAAGCACAAAAATGAGCTCCCTCTAGCTCAGCAGCACAGAAGGAAGGAATCTTCACTGAATTATTACCCAATGGTAGCCCCCATCCGGGATGGAGGGTAGGAGTTGCTCAAACCTCGAAGAGATTCCCTGCGGGACTCCCTCTCGAGGCAGTAATGGACCGCAAAAGTCTGGCTCGAAGACCAAGTAGCGGCCCGGCAGATGTCTGCCAATGGAACAGAGCAGAGGTAAGCCACTGACGTAGCCTTCGCCTGAACACAATGAGCTGTGACCCGACTTTCTAATGAGAGTCCGGCTGCCCCATAAGCCCAAGCGATACAGTCAGCAACCCAGATGGACAGAGTACGCTTGGACACAGGGAGCCCCAATTTATTGGGGTCAAAAGACACAAAAAGCTGAGCAGCTTTACGGTGCTCCCGCGTACGGTCAAGGTAGAAGTTCAACGCCCTTCTACAGTCCAGGGTATGCAGGACCATTTCAGCTCGGCTGGAGTGTGGCCTGGGAAAGAAGGTCGGAAGTACCACCTCCTGATTGATGTGAAAAGGGGAGACCACTTTTGGAAGAAATTTAGGGTGAGTCTGTAGGACTACCCTATTTTTGTAGAACCGAGTGTAAGGGGGATCAGACACGAGGGCCTGCAATTCACTTACGCGTCTAGCGGAAGTGAGGGCTATCAAGAATAAGGTTTTCCAAGAAAGAAAACGGAGAGAACAGGTAGCCATAGGTTCAAAAGGCGGACAGGTGATCCGCTGTAAAACCACATTCAGATCCCGGTCAGGTGCTGGCGGTCGCAGAGGTGGTTTAAGTAGAAGGAGACCTCGGAGAAACCTTGCCACGAGAGGGTCGTTGGAAAGAGGTCTGCCGTCCACCGGCACATGATGTGCTGAAAGAGCACTGAGGTGAACTTTGACGGAGTTGGACTTAAGTCCCAGATTAGAGAGGTAGAGCAAGTACTGCAAGATCACCGACACCGAGCAGGAGAAGGGATCCTGAGACTGCTGGGTACACCAAACGGAAAAACGACGCCATTTAAGGGCGTAGCATTTGCGGGTAGAAGGTCGCCGGGAAGCTAGGACGACCTCTTCCACTTCTGCCGGCAGCAGAAGGGGAGCCAGGACTACCCTTTCAGCAGCCAGGCCATCAGATGTAAAGATCTGAGGTTGGGGTGTAGCAGGGACCCTTGATCCTGTGTCAGGAGGTCTGGTTGAAACCCCAGAGGGAACGGAGCCTCCACCGCCAGTTGCAGCAGGAGTGGAAACCACGGCTGTCTGGGCCACCGAGGAGCTATCAGGATGATGGAAGCTTTGTCTCGGAGAGCCTTGAAAAGAGTACGAGAGATTAGCGGTATGGGAGGAAAGGCATACAGAAGGCTTTTCGACCATGAGAGTAGAAAAGCATCCGCCGCTACTCGAAGGGGATGCGGCTGCCGAGAGCAGAAGCGAGGAAGTTGCCGGTTGAAGGGACTGGCAAAGAGATCCATCGTGGGGAGGCCCCACTTCAGAAAAATTTTCTGAACGACCAAGGGATCCAGTCGCCACTCGTGCGGCTGGAGGATTCTGCTGAGTTTGTCCGCCAGGCAATTTTCTTGGCCTGGGAGATAAACTGCCTTGAGAAGAATGCCGTGGCTGACGGCCCAAGAGCAGAGCCTCTGCGCTTCTCGACAGAGAAGGAAGGAGCCCGTGCCCCCCTGTTTGTTCACGTAGAACATGGCAACTTGATTGTCCGTCTGGACAAGGACTGACCGGTGAGAAGTCAGGTGGGAGAAAGCCTTGAGAGCCAGACGAATTGCTCTGAGCTCTAGGAAGTTGATCTGCTGCGCAGACTCCCACGTGGTCCAGAGACCTTGAGTACATGCCCCTTGGCAATGCGCTCCCCATCCCAGGAGAGAAGCATCGGTCGTCAGTACTTGAGCAGGCGGAGGAGATTGAAAAGGCATTCCGAGTACCAGGTTCGGCTGATGAAGCCACCACTGTAGAGAAGAGGCCAGCGGGTCGGAGATCTGCACTAAGTCGGCTAGGCCGCCCGTGGCCTGTTGCCACTGCTTGCGAAGGCACCACTGAGCAGGCCTCATATTCAGGCGGGCATTGGGGGTCACGTGGACGGTGGAAGCCATATGGCCGAGTAGTCTCAGGAAGCGCCTGGCCGAGACCAGGGACTGGCTGTGAAAACGGCTGGCTAGGTCCATGAGCCGTTGAGCCCTGTCGAGAGGCAGGAAAGCTCTCGCCTGAAGAGTGTGCAATCTTGCGCCGATGAACTCGAGATCTTGCGAGGGGAGCAAAGTGGACTTTGCGAAGTTTATGACAAAGCCCAAGTACTGGAGAAGAGTCACAGTGCGGTGTGTGGCTTTTGTGACTTCCAGAGAGGACGATGCTCTGATGAGCCAGTCGTCTAGGTAAGGAAAGACATAGAGGCCCTGAAGCCGGAGATAAGCCGCCACCACCGCGAGACATTTTGTGAAGACTCGTGGTGCGGAGGATAGGCCAAAGGGCAGTACTCTGTACTGGTAATGATTTCCTGCCACCACAAACCTTAGGTATTGGCGGTGGCTTGGGTGGATGAGGATGTGCGTGTAGGCATCCTTTAGATCCAAGGAGCATAGCCAATCTCCCTGCTGGAGGTAGGGCAGAAGGATTCCAAGGGTAAGCATTTTGAACTTCTCCCTCACGAGGAACTTCTTGAGGTTGCGCAAGTCCAGGATGGGTCTGAGGCCTCCCGTTCTTTTTGGTATTAGGAAATACCTGGAATAAAAGCCTTGACCTCTCAGGTGGTGGGGCACCGGTTCCACAGCCTGTTCCTGAAGAAGACTTGCTAACTCCTGAAGGAGTAAGTCCCTGTGCAGAGGGAGTCGTGGAGGCTCTCCCGGGAAATAGGAGGGAGGGACCTGGTGGAAGTGGAGAAGATAGCCTTCTCTCACAACATGAAGCACCCAGGCATCTGATGTGATGTTGGACCACCTGTGGGCAAAGTGGACCAGCCGGCCTCCTGTGCTGGGAGAAACCAGCTGAGGGGGAGAGGCTATGCCGATGAAGTCAAAAACCCCCACCCTGCTGAGCAGGGGCCGGTAGTGCAGGCTTGGGGGCTTGCTGCCTACGGGACCCGTTACCCCGTCCCTTGGCCTGCTGACCCTGTTGGGGAGCTGCGGAGGCCTGATATTGAGGGTAGTGTTTATAGGCAGCCGCCTTTCTCGGGTAAAAGGACTTCTTTCCCGAGCCCTTCTTCTTCTGGGAAGGGGCAGAGGTCTTCCTAGAGAGCCTAGTTCTGGTGAGAGTCTCTGTCTCGATTTGCGCAGCCTTCTCAGCCATGGGCTTGCCAAAGAGGTTCTCACCTCGGCAGGGGACATCGACCAACTTGTCCTGCACCCAGGGTTCCAGGTCAGACGACTGAAGCCAAGCCTGTCGGAGGGCACCGATGCCGGCTGCGGCCACTCGAGCCGATGCTTCAAAGCCATCATAGGCTGCTCGAGAAATGAATTTGGAGCAATCTCGAATTCCAGTGGACAAGGCTAGGAACCTCCGCAAAGGTTCCTCGGACAGCCCAGCAGAGAATCCGGCTATCTCTTTAGCCAGGTCTCTAAGGTACATGCCCATGTAGAGCTGGTAGGTCTGGACCCGACAAGCAAGCATAGAGCCTTGGAAACACTTCTTACCGAGGCCATCCAGGTTGCGGGCCTCCCTGCCGGGAGGCACCGAGGAGTGCATCTTCTGGCTCTTGAGCCTATGCATGGCCGATTCCACCACCATGGAATGGTGCGGTAGCTGTGCTTTCTGGAAGCCAGGGCTCTTGCGGACTCGATAGATGGAATCGACCCGCTTGCTTAATACCGGCGATGATGCCGGACTCTCCCACATGCGGAAGAATAGTCGTTCCAGCATGGGAGGAACCGGTACAGTAAAGTGCTCCTTTGCTGGAGAGTCGTACTGAAGGGCGTCGAGCTCTTCGGCTCGAGGCTCCTCCTCGGGATCCGCAGGGAAGGCCAAAGCCTTGGCCATATCCCTGACGAAGTCCGAGAACCGGGCATCCTCCGGGGGGGACTGTTTCCGAGGTTCGGACTCAGGGGAGTCCGAGGGGACACACCGAGTCCGAAAAGAATCAGGTGACTCTTCCACTTCAGATTCCCAGGCCGACTCCGAGGAGGAATCGGTGGGGTCGGTTCGGGCGGGCTGAGGCGTCGGCTGCCCCGACGCCGAGGGAGTCGGCGTCGACGACCTCGGTCCCGAACGGGAGGCCGAGGGAGACCTCGACCGAGGATCGACTCGAGCCCGCATGGACTCGAGGATCGGCTCGGTCTCCGGGGTCGACTTAGACGTCGACGTCCCGGCGGCCAGGGCAGAGGCGCCAGCGAGGCTAGCGATCAGTGCCCGCTGCTGGTCCATGAAGGCAGCCAGGCTGCTCTCCAAGGCCGTCAACCTGCGTCCGACCTCAGGTGACCCAGCAGTCCCCGACTCGGGCCCCGACGGCGTCGGGCCCGACGTCGGACCCCTCGGAGGCGAGTCCAGGAGGACTACAGGACTTACCCGAGCAGGCAATTCCGATTCCAAACGAGGTCGCTTCGTGAGACGTTCCTGCTCCAAAGACCCGGGACGGCTATCGGGGCTATGCGACCTGGCCCTCGCGGAACCAGGAGCGTCCACCGATGCCGCCCTCGCGGGTTTCGCCTTCCGATGATGATCCCCGGAGGGAGAACCTCTGTCGGAGGAACTCCAGCGATGCTCAGAGCTGGAGCCTCTGGACGCCGAGGCCTCCGACGAGGTCCGGGTACGGGTGGGATCTGCGAAGATTCTTTCCCGCTGATGCCGCCGACTCCGTAAAGCTTTAGAGGACATTTTGCTGCAGGCCCCACAGATCAGTTCCTCGTGATCTGGGCCGAGGCAGCGGAGGCAATGATCGTGTGTGTCAGTGAGCGACATATTTCTGTCACACTGAACACACCTTTTGAAGCCACTGGCAGCCATCGGGGGAAAAAGGGTTCCTGCAAGGTCAAAGGACCGGGCTGCCAGCGAAAAACCGAAAAACGAAACTGACAAGAAAAATCAGAAAAACCGAAAAATAAGAGAAGGACTCGCAACGGCGTCGCGAGTCCGGGCAGGAAAGAGACCGGCGTCGAACCGAAGAAAAAAGAGAAAATAAACGACGAAAATCAACTTTTTCTGCGGGGACAAGAAGACCACGTCTGTAGGGCTCCGCGGAAAAAAGAAGACTGGCTAAGATGGCACCCTTGGGCGGGAAGGGGACCGCGCATGCGCGCTGCAATTCCCAAAGGCTTTCTTTGAAAGCTGGGGAAAATTGCTCCACGAGGGCTCCGTCGGCGCCGACGTCACCCATATGTGAGGACTGACTTCCTGCTTGGTCCTGGAGAAAAACCTCATTCAACTTGCAATTCCCCAAAGGATGTATTGTATTGCTGAGTGACATAACAATGTTCTTCAAATGCCTATGGCTGTCTGGCTATGGCATCTGTTTCCCACATATCTGGGTATTGGCATTTTACACAGCAGCTCCCTACATTTGGCTACACCCGTGCCATAGAATGTCCACTCTGTCTTGGCTTATGTTGGTCTGTATAAATCTGCTATCTGTGGGGCAACCCTGCCTGCCTTCTCACAGTCTGCTGTGTGGCAGTGCTCCCCTGGTCAGGCCTGTGTGGGCATGGAAGGAAAAATTCCTGTGCCGTCATACCAAGTAGTCAGCCTCCAGATATCTCATGACTCTTGCAGCTCTCATAGATCCTGGACTGGGTAAGGATGTAGGCCTCATGTGACAACATAAGTCATGTCTCCCAGTGCCTAGCACAGTGGACATATGGCTGCCCATTTCACACTGTCAACAATATATAATCTTATTAGAGTATTTTATGAAACATATTCCAGAAAAAAATACAAAAGGTTCTCCATAGCTAGATGTCAAAACATATCCCTTTCAATAAAAACTGACCCTCAGAACAAGAGCATTCAACAGTGCAAACAGCACTAATGCATGCCCAAAAACACCATCATCGGTCTCTATAAATATGCACATGTTTAGAGATTGATGATGGTGATTTGGGGCACGTTTTAGTGCTGTTTGCACTGTTGAATGCTTTTATTCTGAGGCTCTCTTATTATTAAAAGGGATATGTTTTGACATTTAGCTATGGAGAACTTATTCAGATTTTTCTGCCCTATCACAATGGCACCTGGTGACGCAGCAGTCATCCATACAGTCCAGGTACTGGCCAGGAATTCATGTCCCCCTGAATTGCAGATGAGCACACCAGATCCTCCCATTCAAACCTCAAACCAAACACACACTCTCTCTCTCTCTCACTTTCAGTCACAAAAAAACATAATTCTGCCAAAAAGATGCCCTGAATCTATAAATAACAGTTGGTATGATATAATAGCATGGAGTCCAAGGACTAAAAATATAATCTCCTTTTCTCACCCAACAAGAATCCTTTCCATACTTACTCACATGCTATTCCTACATCAACAGTCCCATTTTTAAGGACACAGTAATTGTTAGGGTCCCTTAGATTAGCTCCTTTAGCACAAACAGCAAATGTCAGCATGGTCAGAATAATCACTATTGCTCTTCTTAATATATTTTTCAGAGTAGTTATTAATGCCTCTTTAGCTTACAAGATTCCCACATTTCTGATTTCTGTTCTTTATAAATGCATCTTGTGGTGTTTTTCCATACTGCAGTCCACCATTTTAGAACAGACTAGTCACCATCTTTATACAAACACAGCAGAATATTTTGTCAGTACTGGCCTTATCCCATGTCTCTGGCAGATATAATGGGCACCTCTGCGGGGACTTCCCATAATGTATATGGGCCTTTCCTGAATATGCTTTATATGACTCAGGGCAAACCACGCCCCCATTCTGCCACTCCCAGACATGTTCTGAGATCCCCATGTTAGCGAGATAAATGTCTGCGGGCACTATGTATTGGAATATGCGTGTAGATGTTTTCGGCAAATAAACGTACCCGGCATACATACAAACCCTTATTCAGTTTCTGGAATGACCTCCATAGCTACTAAAACTAACAAAGCCATTGCTGTCATTGCCATGCTGTGTATGTTTTATTTTCACTGCTTTGAGCAGGGATGGAAAAGTAATCTATTAAATGTAGATAAACAGACTTCCGGTGACATCACCGAGCTGAATGGCAGCGAAGTGATCGGGCTCCGCTGCCAACGCCTGCAATAATGGGTGCAAATACCCCAAATTGAGGAAAGGCAAGGCGGAATGTAGGAGTGCCCAGCAGAACCACTCCTGAGAGCAGGCTGTGGAAGAAAGAGCGTGAAGGAGCCTTATCCGGAGCCGCTAGCACCGGCGGCGCATAGTTGGCTGAGGAGATCGAGACGGTGCAGTGTAGCGGAGGAGAGAGCCCTGCGGTGAGCACGGCCAAAAAAGGACTCGGAGAAGGAGCGGTGCAAATCCGGGCGGCTGCCAGAAGCAGAAACCGAGCGGAGGGAGCCCGGTAAGAGAAGGCGGGAAGTGAGTGCGGGCCCAGACCCCGAGGCACTGAAACGCCGCGTAGAGGTGCGAGAAGCAGGCCGACTACAGCACCACGTGGTGGGGAAGTGAGCAGAGTGAATGAGTGAAAACTCTCCACACCAGAAGTAAAGCGGCGGGCTGCCGGTTGCATCTGTGAGCACAAGGGCAGGCAGTGGAAGTGGAGAAGCGCTGAGTGGGCCCCGGAGCAGATATAGGCCCGTGCGGGTGAAGAGGAGTGAGCAGCAAAGACAGGGCGACGGACTGTTGGTACAGTAACCTCCGGGCCAGAGTGGGAGGTGGAGAACTAAGTGGCACAGGAAGGGCAAAGAGCCCGAGAGCATGGATAAAAACGACTGACCTCTGCAGATTTAATAATAGAGCACTGCTACCTTTAATAGTGGGCTACACCACACGAACAGCAAAAGACCTGTCCGGAGGTGGGGGAAAGAGGGCGGCAAGAAGCAAGGAACTCAGCACCTGGAATCCCTGAGACAGTCGAGCTCTCACGCCTGGAGGGCGGAAGAGAGAACATGGAGAAAAGTAAGAGTGGGCAGTCAGTCAAGAAGAAGCTGGCTGAATTCCGCTCCACCTATGCCACACCTAAAGGTGGAAAAGAGGGAGAAAAGGAAGGCAAATCGCAACCCCCGGCTCTAAATGAATCTGAGCAGAGGTTGGAGAAGGAGGGCAACTCAGAGTTCACGATCATGTTAAAGGACTGGCTCACAGAGTTGAAAGAGGAGATTAAGTCGGAACTCAGTGGGGTAAAGAAGGAATTAAAAGAGACAATTCAAGCACTGAGACAAGATTTAGTGGACTTGGGCAGTCGTGTGGAAGAAACAGAAGCGCAGGTGGAACAACATGGAGAAGCCTTGGAAGAATTACAAAAAGGATGGGATGACCACACATGTGGGCTAAGAGAGTTGCAAGTAAAACTGGAGGACCTCGAAGATAGATCCAGGAGATGCAATATAAGGGTAAGAGGTCTTCCGGAAGAGCCAAAATACAAGAATTCTGCAGCAGTGGTGGCTAAAATATTCGGCTCACTGTTAGAGGCGGCAGCCGTGGAGGAAGATGAGGTAGGAGCGACTGTACAGATAGAGAGAGCGCCTAGAAGTTTGGGCCCGGTGCGGGACAATAAACCTCGAGATATAGTAGTATGTCTCAGCTCGTATAAGAGTAAGGAAAAGCTGCTATGGGCTGCAAGGACAATGAAACAGTACGTTTGGGAAGAACACAAGCTGGAGTTTTTTCAGGACTTGTCCCCCGGAATGTTGCAACGAAGAAGAAACCATAAAGAAGTGACGGAGTATCTGAGGCGAGAGGATTTGCGCTATAAATGGCTGTTCCCATTTGGACTGTTGATTACAGTAAAGGGAAGATCGAGACGAGTGCAGTCATGTGAGGAAGCGTGGAAAGCATTAAGAGAGCTAGGCGCAACGCACCTGCCAGAGGGAGCACAGTCATCTAACGGAAGTACAAAAGCCCCGGGGGACCCAACTACAAAATGGAACAATCAACGCTGGCACAGAGCACCAGTGGGAGGGAGAAGATTAGCAAGGCTGCATCGAGGGAGCGCAGGAACGCAGGCTGAGAAAAATGGAGCAAGCTGAATACTCAGACTGTGCATGTTGTTATGGTTAAAGTTAATGTGTTTGGCATTGGGGGGGAATGGTGAAATGGGATTGAGGGGATGAGGGGGAGGAGTAGGGAAGATAGGAGGGGAGTGAGTGGTGAGGAAGGGGGAGGTGGAGGGAAGGGAAGGGGCAGGCTTAGGCTCAATAGATAGTCACGAGTAAGGAAGTCGTTACTCCTGTAAGGGAGGATGGACAGGGGTGGGGGTGGGGGTGGACGGGGGGAGGGGGTGAGAGGGTGGGAAATGGGGGGAGTAGGTGGGGGGAGTAGGTGGGGGGAGAGAGGGGGGGAGGGTGGGGGGGGGAAGGGACAGGTAGGGCAAAGGGGGCGAACCAGGGGAAGGGAGCAGCACAGGTGACCTGAAAATTATGACCCTAAATGTGAAGGGCTTAAATTCACCCTTTAAAAGGCAGAAATTGTACAGGGAAATAGCAAGACAAAAAGCCTCATTGGTCCTATTACAAGAAACTCATTTGTTAAGCAGACACGAATCGTTAGTGAAACCCAAGGGATATACTGAGTTACTGTTTGCTTCTAATGTACGAGAACGGAAGAAAGGGGGGGTAGCACTGCTGGTTAGTGGGGCACTCAAAGTGGAGTTGCACACCATCCTTAGAGATAGAGGAGGTAGGGGATAGGGGATGAATGGTTTTGTGTGATCAACATGTATGCGCCCACTGGGGCCCAAAAGGTTTTCTGGGAGGAAGTGGATCAGAAAATGAATGCATTGGGGGAGGGAGCGAGGATATGTGATGGAGATTTCAACATGACTTGGGAGGTGGGGAGAGATTCCACGGGGAAGGGGGAGGGGAGGCGGGCAGATAGGAGTCGATACCAGCAATTTATAAAGGCTAAGGATTTGATTGATGCATGGCGCTTGCACAACCCAAGCCGGCGCCAATATTCTTTCTATTCAGCAGTACATGGTACGTACTCAAGGATAGATACTATATGGGTAGGGAAAGAGATAGCGGGTAGAATTATTGAAGGAGTGATGGAGCCGATTACATGGTCAGACCATGCACCGGTGAGGGTGACCTTGAGAGGTCGGGGAGAAGATAGGGGGATTCGCTTCTGGAAATTGAATGAGGCCCTTCTGTGTGATCCAAGGGTGGTGCATGACATACAAAGCCTGATACCAGACTATTTTGAGTGTAATGATATGGGAGACGTCCGACAGGGAGTGGTTTGGGACGCTTTCAAGGCGGTGGTGAGAGGCACACTTGTCAAATGGGGGGCGAGAATAAAGAGGGAAGGGGAGGAGACGGAGCTCCAGCTGCGGCAGAAACTGGTGCAGCTAGAAGAGGCAGATGCCCGTAGTATCAGCAGGAGTTTGAGGAGGGAAGTCTTAGAGACTAGGGCGAAGCTGAATGCGCTCGAAGCAGATAAAATACATTATCGGTTACAACTTTTACGCCAGGAGTTCTTTGAGGGGGGGAACAGAGCAGGAAAGTACTTGGCGAGGAGGTTAAAGCAAAAGCGGAATATGTCTTTAATTATGCAGATTAAGGAGAGGGGGGGTTATTAGAGAGGAGCAGAAAATCCGAGACGCATTTGTGAAGTATTATAGGGGTTTATATGAAGCTAAGGTGGACAGGCCAGAGGGCGAGATGAGAGAATATCTAGCGACAGCCGGACTTCCTCACTTGGATGAGGGGGAAAGAGAGGCGCTTGAAGGGGAAATACAGGCATCAGAAGTGGAGGGGGCGATAAAGGGTCTGAAAATAGGGAAAGCTCCCGGCTTAGATGGGCTGACGGCCAGCTTTTATAAAAAATTCAAGGGAGAGCTGATAGGGCCCCTGACAAAATTGTTTAATATTCCAAGGGTGGGGGAGCGATTAGCGGAAACGATGGGATGGGCTGGAATAACGCTGATTCCTAAAATGGGTAAGGATCCGATGGAGTGTGCGTCGTACCAGCCGATCTCATTGATAAATGTAGATGCAAAACTGTTGGCGAAAGTGTTAGCAGGACGGCTTAATAAAATATTGGGGAAGTTAGTGCATGAGGACCAAGCGGGGTTTATACCGGGGAGACAGGTGGCGGATAACATCAGGAAAGCATTAAATGTAATATGGTCCGTGAAACGCAAAACAGAACCGGCACTGCTTTTATCGTTGGACGCGGAAAAAGCATTCGATCAAGTGTCGTGGAGATTTCTATTCTCAGTGCTGGAACACATGGGGTTTGGGAATAGTTTTGTAGGCTGGATAAAGGCATTATATGAGAGACCCGCTGCGTGTGTGCGTGTAAATGGAGGTTATTCAGGATTCTTTCCGTTGGGGAGGGGGACGAGACAGGGGTGTCCGCTCTCGCCACTATTATTTGCTTTGTCGCTGGAGCCGCTAGCGGGGAGAATCAGGAAGAGTGTAGAGATTAAGGGGGTGACAGTAGGGCAGCGGGAGTATAAATTAGCCATGTTTGCTGATGATATCCTACTTATGGTCACTAGGCCAATGGAAACGGTATCCGGAATAATGAGGGAGGTGCAGGAATATGGGGAAATGGCGGGGTTCACGATCAATTGGAATAAGTCAGAAATTTTGAACTTATCAGTAGGGGAGGAGCAGCAAGAGAGCCTAAAACTAGCATTTAAATTTAGGTGGGCATCAAGATCAATTCGGTATCTGGGAGTTTATCTAGGGCAGGACCTGGAGGAGCTGTTTGAGCTGAACTATTCGAAGGTGTTTCGGCAAGTAGAGGCACAATTAGGGGTCTGGAATAGGGGGTTTGTATCGTGGTTGGGGAAAGTGGCAGTGGTAAAAATGATGTTACGCCCCCAATTCCTGTTCTTTTTTCAAGTGCTGCCAGTAGCGATACCTACCAAGGTGCTGGTTCGGCTGCAAAAGCAAGTTGAGGGGTTTATATGGGGAAATAAAAGACCTAGGGTGGCAGCTAGAACACTGCAAGTGGCAAGGATGGAGGGTGGCATGGGGGTTCCAAACCTCAGGAAGTATTATATTGCGGCGCAGTTGAGGGCGGTGTATTCGTGGCTGAGGGAGCCACATAAGCACTGGGTGAGGATGGAGGAAGCGGGATTCCGACCCGGTGAGCTGGAAAGACTCGTCTGGGGGAGGAAGGGCAGTAAGGGGGATAATCCACTGGTGGGTCACACTTTGGAGGTGTGGCAGTTACAACGGAAAAGGTTGATAGGGGAAAAGAGGTGGGCGCGTGGGATGTCATTGCTGGCGTGCTGTGAAGAGGGAAAAGGCCCCGATGTATCGGTAGTGAAAAGATGGGCAAAGCAGGGGCTGCAAAGTGTGTCGCAGATAGTCTTTGGGCAAGGTATAAGAGATTTTGAGGGCATTCGAGATCTGTACCGGTTGAAAGAAACGGACCGGTACCACTATCTACAGATGGGCTCACTCCTCGGGCAGAGAAGGCACTGGCAGGACATTGCACAAGAACCAGGATGGTTTGAAGGTAGCTGTCTGGGTTCGTTGGGGAGGAAGGGGGTGATTTCTAGAATATATAAAGGATTAACAGAGAGAGGGAGAGAGAAATTAAGTTATATGAAGGTTTGGGATAAGGAATTAGGGGTGGAGTGGGAGGTGGAGGAGTGGGAGCGAATAGCTCAGGGCATAGCGAGGGCGTCCATCGCTACATCCCTGCATGAGAATGGATGGAAAGTACTGTCTAGGTGGTATATGACGCCGGAGCGATTGTACAAAGCGGGGGCTCGTGGGACGGATGTATGTCGGAGGATGTGTGGAGAGAAAGGAACTTGGCTGCATATGTGGTGGACATGCCCAGTAGTAAGGCAGTACCTGGGCAAATATCGGGGACATTATTGAGGGCATAACCGGCGCTAGAATTAATCTGACGCCGGAGTTGTGTCTCTTACTAAAAAAGAATGAGGTGGAAGAAGGGAATTGGAGTATTGTGTGGCAATGTATAATTGCGGCTCGATGTGAAATAGCCCAACATTGGAAGCAGGGGGTCATGCCAACCATGGAAAAATATGCAGGGCGTCTGGCAGACTTGTATCAAATGCATAAATTAACGGGGATGAAGAAGGGGAAAGGGGAGAAGGTGGAAAAGCAGTGGGAGGGGGTATGGGGATGGTTAAACAGGGGTAGGGAGGTGAGGATAGAGAGGGAACAGAGGGAATAGAGGAGGAAGTTTGAAGGTCAATATAAGTGGTAATACAAGCATGGAAGTGTAAGGGGGAAGGGGAGGGGGAGGGGGGAAGGGGTGGGGGAGGTAAATAAAGTAAGCGGAGTAGAGATCAGAGGGGCGGAAGAAGGGGAGGGGGTTTAGAGAGGGTACAGTTTGTGACAACAGAAGAGCTGCTAGAGATATTGGTTTCATGTTGGTTGAAACGAAATGTTTTCCAGAAGTTGGGTATTGGGTATGATGTTGGTGTTCTGGCTGAATAAACGTTAAGTAACAAAAAAAAAAAAAAATACACAAAAAGCAATACACATACAATAAGAGCTTGGAGAGAAACAATAATGTTTTAATATGATATGATCTTTTTATCAAGGTACAAAAAGAATGAGGAAAAATTGGAGAATATACTATAATAAGTATAGTCTACTAGAGCATAGAGACAAGTCTGCAGAATTTTATGCATTCATACGTTGAGAAGAGGGGCATGTAATCTAGGGTACCCAAAAGGGAGGGTATCGCTGCAATTGGAATAAGAAATACGTAGTGTATAATGGGCGTGGAAGTTTGTGTATCATAAGTGTGGTTTCAATGTTATGTGATGTATATTATGATATTTGCTAATAAAAAATTTAAATTGCAAAAAAAAAAAAATGTAGATAAACAGAACATCCAGGGACCCCGTACTCACTTAAGTTTGGGTTATAACTATGGTCACTCCATGCAGTTATTCCAATTCCTTCTTGGAAAACATGTGCAGCCAAATCACTACCAATTGGCTTGAAAATACAGAGCCCTACGGTCACCCCAGTGCGTTCTTGGATGCCTGATGCAGCCACACCACCATTGTCTGGATCATATGCAGATTATCCTGATGCTGTTAGGCTGTGTCTGCTACTCCATGCAGGTTACCTCATTGTCTTCTAGGAAGTTTGCCACAATCCTACCACTGTTTTTAGGGCCAATATTACCTAAGGCTAGCCGAACCCAGAGCCAAGAAAGTGCAGAAGAAAAGGAGCAAACGTCATACTGGGGACAGCAGCAGCATTACAAGCTGCGGGTTGGGAGTGAGTCCATCCCACCAGGATTTCTGCTTCAATTCTGGTCTGATAAGAGAGAATCTGTTGCAAGAATGTGTGGGTGGTATGCAGAATGGGGACAATTAGGGTTATAACCGGTGACTGAATGAGTTCTAACCCTTCTCTGGTGCTGACGGCGAATACTGCGTATACTATGGACTGCCCAAAGAAGAAACCAGTCAGTACTGGAGGATATCAAACCTATGCTTTTTTAGAAGCTCAGATGACAAGACTTCGACTTTCATACTTTGGACACATCATGCGAAAAGAGAGCTAATTAGAGAAAGACATCATGCTTGGCAAGATAGAAGGTCAACGCAAAACAGGAAGGTCAGCAATGAGATGGATCGATACAGAACAGCAGCTACCAGTCTGCCAACAATAAGCCGCCTGACTGAAGACCAAACACAATTTAGGACAACTATCCAGAGGGTCATCATGAATCGACACCAACTCAACAGCACTTAACAACAACACTAAAATGTGGCTGAGCAGATATTGAAGTTGACCAAACCCAAGGTGTCTTCCTGGATAGAGTTGCAACCCCTCTATATTACAACAATGTTTCAGATCTCTAGACTGACATATACAGGATAAGAAAATCACTGGCAAGTGCTAATACACACGAGTACATTCCTAGGTAATTACTCAAATTGGAAACAATGCTATTAGTTCTAATTGGGCCTGCTTATTTACAGGAAACAAAGAAATTACAGGAATTCTATGATGACATCTGATAACAGCAGATGATATACTTCATGCAATATACTCTCCAACAGAGATTGCAGTAGTGAGGAATGAAACAGGATTCACGGGATGAAGTCCCTACCATATGAACATATGGGAAAATTCTTTCCTTGCTGAATTCATCCACACAGTCCTCATAAACATGTTAGAGCAGACGGTCCCAAACTGTGAGTCGTGTCCCCAAATGGGGTAACAAAAATTATGCACTGTCTCTGCAATAGTCCCACCGATTGATTGCCAGAAGATATCAGGCAGTGATGCTCTGAGCTGGGCTGCTAGCACAGCCACAGAAGAAAAGGCACAAGAGCTGAACAGCATGCAGTAGATGTGTTTGCATGCTGGTATCTGAGATAACCTGGAGTGCTAGATTCGTTGGGGATGGGTGAAGAAAGCCCCCAGGTAAGTGAAAGCCCCCAGGTAGGTGATACATTAAATACCTTTATGGAAATGGGTAACAGGGGTAACATATGGAAAACAGTGTGTATTAATGCCCGTAGCATGGGAAATAAGATCCCTGAAGTTGAAGCTTTGGTGGGAGTGGCTGACTTGGATTTAGTGGCAGTTACAGAAACATGGTTCACAGAAAACCATGACTGGGATGTAACTAAACCTGGCTATACTTTATTCAGAAAGGACAGGGTAGGAAGAAGGGGAGAGGAGTGGCACTATATGTAAAAACTACTATTAAAGCTTTGGAATTACAGAGCTTAAAAGGGAGAGAGGAGGCATTGTGGGTTAAACTAGAAAGAGGGAAAGAGAAATCTATTTGCATTGGTGTGATATACAGACCTCCCTCACAAGAGGAAGAGGTGGACAGAGAGTTAATTGAAGACATACGCAGCATTGCTAGGAAAGGGGAAGTGCTACTGATAGGAGATTTCAATATGCCAGATGTTGATTGGCACATTCCTGCAGCAGTATCATCTAGAAGTAAGGAGATCCTGGATTCTCTACAGGGAGAACTATTCAGGCAATTAGTAACAGACCCCACACGTGAAGGGGCCATACTGGACTTGGTGCTTACCAATGGTGAAAGTGTTTCTGATGTTGTAGTGGGAGATCATTTTGCATCCAGTGATCACCAGATGGTGTGGTTCAGTATTAGGACTAGGGCTGTTAGAATCCATTCCAAGGTGAGGATCTTAGACTTTAGGAAGACTAACTTTGCGAAGATGGGCCAATACCTCAGGGAGTCGTTAGTGGGATGGGAACAGCTGGGGGATGTAGAAAAACAGTGGGCAAAACTGAAAGGGGGTATTTTAAGGGCAACCAACCTTTTTGTTAAAATGGTAAATAAAGGCAAAAGGAAAAGGAGACCGCTATGGTTTTCGAAGGAAGTAGCTGAAAAAGTGAAGAAAAAGAGGGAGGCCTTCATGAAATACAAGAGATCACAGAGAGAGGAAGACAGGCATCTGTATTTGGAAAAACTTAGAGAAGCTAGCAAAGTAGTCAAGAAGGCAAAGATTCAAAAGGAGGAGGAAATAGCCAATGCAATAAAATGAGGGGATAAGACATTTTTCAGATATATTAGTGAGAAGAGGAAGGGCAAAAGTGGTATTGTCAGACTCAAGGGTGCAGGGGGGGAATATGTAAAAGCTGATAAGGATAAAGCGGAATTTCTTAACAAATATTTTTGTTCTGTGTTCACAGATGAAGAACCAGGAGCAGGACCTCAGAAAACACCCACAAATAAGAACAGAAGTGAGGGACATCTTGAACAATTTTCAGAAGACTGTGTTCATGAGAAACTAGCTCAACTTAAAGTAGACAAAGCGATGGGACCGGATGGGATACACTCTAGAATACTGAGGGAACTTGGGGACGTTCTAGCAACTCCACTGACTGACCTTTTTAATGCCTCGTTGGAGTCGGGAGTGGGGCCAAAGGACTGGAGAGAGGCTCATGTGGTGCCTTTACACAAAAGCAGAAGTAAGGATGTGGTTGAAAACTACAGGCCGGTTAGTTTAACTTCGATGGCGAGTAAATTATTGGAAACGCTGCTGAAAGAGAAAATAGTGAGGTTTCTGGAGTCCAGCGAATTACAGGATCCGAGGCAGCATGGATTCACCAGAGGCAGGTCTTGTCAGACAAATCTGATTGATTTCTTTGACTGGGTGACCAGGGAGTTGGACGAGGGAGAGCTCTAGATGTGGTGTATTTAGATTTCAGTAAAGCCTTTGACACTGTTCCTCAACGGCGACTTATAAACAAACTGAGCACCCTAGGGATGGACCCTAAAGTTACTGCTTGGGTGAGAAATTGGTTGGGTGGGAGGCGACAAAGAGTACAAGTAAATGGAGCTCACTCTGAGGAGAAGGATGTTACCAGTGGTGTGCCCCAGGGATCTGTCCTTGGTCCGATTCTTTTTTTTTTTTTTTTTTTTATTTACATTTTACTTTTCCTCAATACAAACTTATCAGATAAGTGTACAGGCAACATAAAATAATACAAACAGGAAATAATCTAAACAAGAAACATAAACACATCCTTATAGCCCACAAATTGGGGAGATATACCAAGAATCCAATTCCAAAGGAAACACCGAGAACAACTCTCAATACATGCCAAAATATAATTCCCGCCCTTATCCCTCATCCCACCCCCAGTCCCTCCCTACCTGACAAAAAGGTCTCCAATTGTAAAGAATCAAGAAAAATATACTTAACCCCTTTCAGTGTTACCACACACTTACAGGGGAACCTAAGAAAATAAGATGCACCAAGCGCTAAAACCCTGGGCTTAAGGGCCAAAAAGGCTCGCCTACGCACCTGGGTTGCCCTGGATACATCTTGAAACAGTTGTACTTTTGCACCACAAAATTCCACATCCTTATGTTTAAAGTAACTTTTAAAAACTGAAACTTTATCAAATTCAGAAACAAATAGCGGAAGGGCTGTCGGGTAAGGTTTGCCTCTTTGCAGATGATACCAAAATCTGCAATAGAGTAGACACCCAGGAAGGTGTAGATAACATGAGGAGGGATCTAGCTAAGCTTGAAGAATGGTCTAGAATTTGGCAGCTGTAATTTAATGTTAAAAAATGTAAGGTCATGCATTTGGGCTGCAGCAATCCAAGGGAGCAATACAGTATAGGAGGTGAAGTACTTTTGTCCACTAAAGAAGAGCGGGACCTAGGCGTGGTTGTGTCTGATGATCTTAAAGTAGCTAAACAGGTAGAAAAGGCGACGGCAAAAGCTAGAAGGATGCTTGGGTGCCTACGGAGAGGAATGGCTAGCAGAAAAAAGGAGGTGATAATGCCTCTGTATAAGTCTTTGGTGCGACCTCATTTGGAGTATGGTGTGCAATTCTGGAGACCGCACCTTCAAAAGGATGTGAACAGGATGGAGTCGGTGCAGAGGGTGGCTACTAAAATGATTAGTGGGCTTCATTATAAAGCATATGAGGACAGACTTAAGGATCTTAATATGTACACCTTAGAGGAAAGGCGGGATAGAGGTGATATGATTGAGATGTTTAAATACCTCCGTGGCATAAATGTTCAGGGAGAGAGCCTCTTTCAATTGAAAGCAAGTTCTGCTACGAGGGGACATGGGATGAGGGTGAAGGGAGATAGATTCAGGAGTGATATGCGGAAATATTTCTTTACAGAAAGAGTAGTGGATCCATGGAATAGTCTCCCAGTGGAGGTGGTAGAGATGAGGACAGTAACTGAATTCAAAAAAGCATGGGACCAACACAGAGGATCTCTAAAGGTAAAAAGTGGACTGTTGTAGTTGTTATTATGGAAGGACAGACTAGATAGGCCATGTGGTCTTTTTCTGTTATCATGTTTCTATGTATCTGAGATAACCTGGAGTGCTGACCATCAGATTGGTCCCCACTTTTGTCTGCCTTCCTTCTCCCCCAGGGCACCACTGCTGTCCTCAGTCTGCTCTTTTCTCACATACATGCTTGCTCTGCCTCACTGCTGCGTTGTGTACCCTGCTCCATCATCCCATTGTCCACCCTGCTTTGTGCACCTGGAAGCATCACTTGCCATGCTTCCCTCTGTGATTTGTGCACCTGGCATCATCACCACTATCTCTTCTGACAGCCTGGTGCTATCTATGCAAAGAGGGATAGAAGGGGGCACCATCAGGCTGTTAGGGGAGAAGAAGAAGACTAGAGGCATCATGGTTGTCCCAGCACAGGGAGAGAGAAGGCATTGTGGCTGTCAGGAGGAGGGAGAAAGTGATGGAGAGGAGGTAACAAGGCTGTCAATAATTTGCTTTCATCACCATCTGGGGGCAGGCAAAATTTTGATTGCTAAAATGGGGTCATATTGGAAAAATAAGTTTAGAAAGCACTGGATTAGATTTATTCTTTTATAACTTTGTATTTTAATTGTTAGTATATATTGACAATTCACACCACCAGTGCAGAAAGGAAGGAAACAATATCAAAATAAAACTCCTGCCTCTATACTACATCTCAACAATGGTCCCTCAGAGAAAAACTCTGTCACGCTCTCTCAGACCCAACATCCATACTGTGGAAAGAACAGAACCTCCCCCAAATCCTGCCATAATTTACTCCTATTTCTCATACGAAAAATCACATCCTTTTTAGATTAGTGATGCCCTGAGACTGCCAGCACCAAGCCCCCAACTCTGGGGAGAACTTCCAGAAGGTGGCAAAACATGTGTAAGAAGTAGCTGCGATAACAAAAGTCTAAGATACACAGGCAGTGGGGAGGTCTATCCAGAAGCCCAGAAAAATCAGTGTAGGCTAAACAATTAAGAGGAGAATTTTATAACAGGGTGCCTTGTTAAAGCACATTTTAATAACCTACTTATATTTATAAAATACTAGCGTAAGTGGCGGAGAACGTACCTGAAATTAAGGCATGATCACTTACACCAGTCCTAGAGTTGGTGTAAATGATCAACCCTATATTTTGCAAATATGTGCATAAATAACCATATTTTATCAATATGTGTACTTTTATGCTGGTTGGTAATTATAAGAGGTCATTTACGTGCATAAATGACTAAAATACAGTCAAACCTCGGTTTTCATTTGCCCCGGTTTTCATACGCTTCGGTTTTCAACGTCTTTTTTGACTGAGATTTTGTCCCGGTTCTCATACATCGCTTCGGTTTTCAACGTCTTTTTTGACTGAGATTTTGTCCCGGTTCTCGTACATCGCCTCAGTTTTCGTAAAGTACAGTACTGTAAATACATACACCCTCGCGCTGCACACCAGTCTGTATACACTGCCGGAACGCCCGCCCGGTCCCGGCCCGGCAGCACTGCACCGATCGTCAGCGTGATGAGAAGCGAAAGCCAGCTGAGCACGTAAATGAAAACACATCCTCGAGACTGGTCAGAGTCAGAGAGGCAAGGATTGCGCAGAGAGGAAGGCCCCGATCTCGTCCACCGCCTGCCCGTTCTCTGGAGCACCCCCTCAGGCTCGGAGGTAGCAGGGAAGAAAAGCTGTCAACGTAAGCAGGAGATGTTGCATGAATGTGGGAGGCAGTTCTTTTTCTTGCAGGGTACGTCTGAAGCTATATCATTAAGATTTTCTGCCATTCTGAGCATTGAGCAGATAATGTAAAGGTATTTTAATGGGCTGAATCCAATGTGATTCCGAAGAGAGCTGGGCACAGCAGCTTGTCAGGGGTGGTTAAGGCCAGATGTTAACATACTGTACTGTACAGTACTGTACTTAGCTTGTTTTCAGTGATGTTAAATGTTCATTTATCCATTTCATTAGTCATTTATATTTATTTCTCATTGTTTTCTGTATGTAAAAATATAGTTATTCTCTATAAAATGTATTTTTTATGAATATTTTTGGGTGTCTGGAACGGATTAATTGGATTTACATTATTTCTTATGGGAAATAATGCTTCAGTTTTCATACGTTTCGGTTTTAGTCAGACTTTTTCGAACGGATTAATCATGAAAACCGAGGTTTGACTGTACTAACATTTATGCACATTTTTAGGGCCTAAAACCACATGCATCCTTATATAATTAACCCCTAAATGGCAACCCACTGTGAGCCCGATTCAAAGAGGCGACTTGTGGGGCTGCACATCCGGTCCCTATTCCCCCTCAGGCCCTCCCCGCACAGCTAGAGCAGCAGTACGTGGAGAGCAGGCGGGAGGCAGGCAGGGGGGTGGAGTCTGGGCAGAGAAGGAGGGGGCCGAGGTGGCAGGACGTACAGGACCGATTTCGGTCACGGCCCTGTACATCCTGCGGGGTCAGGGGGGGGGGAACGTGCTGATTATTCTACCTTGAAGGTGGAATAAGCAGCACAAACCAGGTAATCGGGGTCAGAACCAGCAAGGGATGGGTGCAGGTAAGTCCCTGCCACCCAATCCAGGCCCTGGCTGGCCAGCAGTGGGTCTGGCAGCAGGGAAGACGTGGGTCGGCACCACAGGTGACAAGGGAGCTTGCGGGGAGGACGTCCCCACAGGCATACAGGGGCATGCCAGGCCATCCTCAGGCCCAAATTCTGTATGCCGCGGGAATGTTTTGCTCCCACATTACAGAATCAGGTTCTAACAGGCCCATCCTGCTCGGGGCCGTCCTGCTCAGGGCCCCCTTTCTGAATCGGGCTCTATGTCTGCAATCTCACAGGCAACCTCCGACCAGAACAACCATTTCTGGGCACTTCCACCACATAAGATGTGTCCAGCCTCTGTATCCCTGCCAACAGACCAAATATGGCCCTGGAAAAATCTTAACAAAAAAACACAAGGCACTCAGTATGTCCTATGGAGGAGACAGATCACCTCAGCCTCCCTCACATAAACTGGAAAACTATGAATAGCAGTCCAGATGGACTTCAAGTCCTAACCACCCAAAGTCAGACCTATGTGCCTATTCCAAGAACAAATAATAAAGATATGGGTGTCACAGCCCATATTGGTCTGGAGGATACTTCTATAAATAATGGAAATACTCTTTCTGAATGGACTAACATTGGTGAGAAAGCCCTCTACAAAGGTCATCTTTCACAATGGAGATCCAATATCAGTCAGACCTGTAAGCGCCCTGTGCAACTGCAGGTATAACTATCAGGTAGTACCTGAAAGCTCAAATTCCTGATGAAGAGCATCTTTTAGCCGGAGCCCCACTTCATTCCACATATGTCTAACACACTTATGCCCTCAGTCAAACCAAACCTTCATATCAGGTCCAAAAGGTTTACATTGCTACACTAGTGTTTATTATAGAGAGGGGACATGAGAGGCAGGGGTTCCAATTGCAAGCATAAAAAAACCCCAACCCTCTCTCCACACCCCAGTTGCGTAAACTACCAGATTGTCCTCCTAACTAATGGAAAGGTAGCAAGAATAAGCAGAAAAGCAGATAGGCCGTCTCCAACCATTATTTTCTCTAACTTCACTCAGCTAGGGGACGCAACCATCCCAAACCACATCTTAAGAGCTAGGAACCTGGCCACCCTTAATACATAAAAAGGCCAGGAGACCCATTCTCCCTTGATGCTTAGGAAGTCACAGGGTGCATCATTTAATTCTGGCACACTTATTACAAGAAAGCTAGATACACTGCTCCTCGCAGATCTGCAAAGACACACTTCAGGATGTTGCATAGTACATGCTGAAAAAAAGGTACAGGAACTGAGCTAACAAGCACATCTTTAGCGAACTAATCGCATCTCCCCCAAGAGTCAGGAAAATCCATCCAGTCCTTCAGATCCCACTTAATTTTGTTAAGAACCGGGACATAATTAACAACAATATAAAGATCCTTGAAATTGGGGATTATCCTGTTTAGGTCTTCAAGTCTCTTCTCATAAGGCTTCAGCCTGCGTCAGAAGCCTTATGAGAAGAGACTTGAAGACCTAAACATGTACACTTTGGAGGACAGGAGGGACAGGGGAGATATGATTCAGACCTTTAAATACTTAAAGGGAAATAATGAACAAACAAACCTCTTCCAAAGACGGGGAAGCTGTAAAACTAGAGGGCATAACAGGAAGCTGCAAGGTGGTAAATTGAAAGGCAATGTCAGGAAATAATTTTTCACAGAAAGGGTGGTGGATGCTTGGAACGCCCTCCCGATGGAAGTGGTGGGAGTAAACATGGTGACGGAATTCAAAATGGCATGGGACAGACACAGTGGATCCCTTTACAGCAACAGGATAAAATCAAAATAAACTGAACTATCTAATTTCTCAACAAATAGGGGTATCATCCATGGAGTGGTGGGTTCACCCCTGAGCAGAGACACGGGGAGGGGTGGCCTGCACGGAGCGGCAGGTGCACCTACTCTTGCCATCATACTGGGCAGACTAGATGGACCATACTGGTCTTTATCTGCCGTCATTTACTATGTTACTATGTTACTATCCTAACACCCAGATAAGTATATAAGTAAAGCCATCTCTAATCTCTCTGCCCCGTTTCTGATTTAAAATAGTTTGCTTTGCAGCCCGAAACTATCCCATACTCATTCAGATGGAGCATTAATGCAGGGGCCAATGTGTTAGAATATTCTAAAAAAATAAATACATCATACAGCAAAATAAGATGTTCCTCTACCAAAATGCCCTTAATACCAGGGCTCAATCGCAAGAATGCTACGATGCGATAAAACCTCATATGAAAAAGACTTGCAAAGTGACTCAAAGGTCTTTTCAGCATTGAGTACTAGGACCAGTGCCGAAAGTTTTTTTTTTTTTGGTCAAATGAATGACATCATAGAATCTCCTCATGTTGGTAACAGACAAGTACAATTTAATAAATTCAGTCTGATCCTTATGGACCAGAAGAGTCATCAGCCTTCCCACCCACCTCTGCAGGACCTTGACAAGCACATTAAAGTCAGAATTCAACAAAGGGATCTGCCTGCAGAAGCCACAGTTGAGCAAAAGGTCCCCTGGAGAGAAACTCATCTGCCCCAGGTGATTAAAACTGTCTACCAAAAAAGAACCCAAATGAGATATATAAGTTTAAATATCTCAATTGGGTACCCATCACGACCAGGCACTTGCCCCTAGGTAAGACCTTACTAGCTGTCTGAATCTCCAATAGAGAAAATGGGGTAGACAAAGTCTCACCAGTTCCTCAGTAACCTTAGGAAGATTTTGCGCAGCTAAACAGCTAAAAAGGTATGATCATAATGCATGGGGAGGGGGGCAGAACTGGCTCAACCATCAGGTAAGAACAGGTAGTCACCTAGGATGACAGTTTCTGAGTGGCAGCAAAAAAGCAGCAGCAGTCAGAGGAAAGCAATAGATTTTTGAACGTGCAGTTCTCCGTTGCTGCCTTTAATTTCTCTCCTCCATGCCCTCTTGGATCCACTCCAGTCTGGCTTTCATCCTTTTCATTCCACCGAAACAGTTTTTGCCAAAGTCTCCAGTGACTTGTTCCTGGCCAAGTCCAAGAGCCTCTACTCAGTTCTTAATCTTCTTGACCTTTCTGCTGCTTTTGATACTGTTGATCACTCTCTCCTCAATACATTATCCTCTCTCAGTTTTAGAGACTCTGAACTGTCTTGGTTTGCTTCTTATCTCTCCAATCGCTCCTTCAGTGTTTGTTCAGATGGTTCCTCCTCTTCTGCCATCCCTTTCTTAGCTGGTGTACCTCAAGGGCCTGATCTAGGACCTCTCCTTTTCTCTCTCTAAACCCAGTCCCTTGATGCCCTCATCTCTTCCTATGGCTTTCAGTATAATTTTTATGCAGATAAGTCTCAAATCTATGTTTCTTCACCTGATATTTCTCTTACACTCCAAGTTCGTATCTCTGCTTAGTTGTCTGACGTCGCTGCCTGGATGTCTTACCGTCGTCGGAAATTGAACATGGCTAAAACCAAACTTCTTATCTTTCCCCCTAAACCCTCCTCTCTCCTTTTCTCCATCACTGTTGATAATACTCTTCTTCTACCTGTTTTCTCAGCCCGTAACCTTGGGGTCATTTTTGACTCCTCTCTTTCTTTCTCCTCACATATTCAACAGATTGCTAAACCTGTCATTTCTTTCTGTATACGAGTAACATTAGCAAAATTTGCCCCTTCAACTCTTATTCACTCTTTAGTAACCTTCTGTCTTGATTACTGCAACCTCTCCTTGCTGGTCTCCATCAGTGTCCTCTCTTTCCTCTTCAATCTATTCAGAACTCTGCAGCGCGGTTAATCTTCTGCCAGCCCCGTTACACTCATATAACCCCTCTTTTGAAATCACTTCATTGGCTCCCCTTCCATTTCCGTATATTTCAAACTACTTCTCCTAACCTATAAATGCATTCACTCTACTGTCCCTCATCTTTCCTCTCTCTTCTCGCCTAGTGGTTGGGGCAAGTTACCTTGGGCCAGAGATTCAAATCCCACTAGAGGACAGCAACCTTGGGCCGGAAGGACAGGGGTTTCTAGTCCCACAGGTGCTCCTTGTGGCCTTGGGCAAGCTACTTAATCCTCTGTTGCCTTAGGTACAAAAACATAGATTGTGAGTCCTTTGGGGACAAGGGGAAAATATATACGTATACAGCACCTGAATGTAAACTGCTTTGACTGGTAGAAAAGCAGTATATAAGCATAGTTACATAAATAAATAACTACTCTGCTCCTCCTCTGATTTCCTTCTCTTCAAATGCCAATTACAGACTTTGATCTTTTCACCTTGCTGCTCCTTATGCCTGGAACAAGCTTCCTCTTTCCTTACGTCAAGTCTCATCTCTCTCCCTATTCAAATCCAAGTTCAAGACTTACCAGCTTTTGGATACTGATCTCTTGTTCCCTTGCGTCTCCTCTCCCTATTGACCTCATGCTGCTTTTGTACTGTACCGTCTGTTTTTTTTAGACTGTAAGCTCTATGAGCAGAAACTGTCTTCTTATGTGGTTGTATAGCACTGCATATGCCTTGTAGCATTTAATAAATGATTAATAGTAATAATAGTAATAGTAATCCTGACAGTCCAACAAACTCAAAAAGCCATCGGCACATTCATTTACCTGCAAGGAGAGTGACACAGACATATATACAAAGCAATTTAATATTTAGATATGTGAAGGTACATTTTGGAAATGACGTCTAGGTGCAATCTGGGTAGTGCAGGTCAAAATAGCCTGCCATGTGCAAGTTTCGGCCCAATTTTAGAAACCTGCATGTGCCCGAAATGAATATTGGCAGTCACGGCCAGATAGACGTCCCTGCAACAACATTTTAGAATGGGGACATCTATACCATGCTGCATACACTTCTCTACCTGCCATCTGGCAGGCAGGGATGTGCATCGGGATACCAACTAGAAAACAAGTGTCCGTGTTTCCCTTCAATTTTCTCTTTGGTTTTGAAAAAATATGGTAGATATCAGAATACTTTCTTCTCTACAGCCTCTAGGTATTTTGGTGGCAGAATGAGAGATTTTCTGATGCCTATTCATGTCCTGCTGCAGGAACAGACATGGACATTGCCACTGGTGAGTTTAGATGTGCTTGCCATTTCTGAAATTGGGCGTGCACATGTAGCCTTTCCAGAACACCTCCAACACACTTCCACCATGTCCCCATGTGACAGGGACATGTTCATCCCAGAGACATCCTATTCTGGCTTTCTAAAATGGCTCCAGAGACATCTTCAGGATTTGCACATCTAAGTGCCTATTTTCAGATGTCCAACTCATGACAGGGCTTCTAAAATGACCCCCGTGATGTTGTTGTTGTTGTTAAGTGCCGTCGAGTCGGTGTCGACTCCTAGCGACCCTCTGGATAGTTGTCCTAAACTGTGTTCGGACTTCAGTCAGGCGGCTTATTGTTGGAAGAATGGCACCCATAGCTGCTTTTATTGTATCAATCCATCTCATTGCTGGCCTTCCTCTTTTGCACTGACCTTCTACATTGCCAAGCATGATGTCTTTCTCTAACGATCTCTCTCTTCGCATGATGTGTCCAAAGTATGAAATCAAAGTCTTGACATCTGAGCTTCTAAAGAAAGCTTTGGTTTGTTCTTCTCTAGTATTGATTAGTTTGTTCTTCGGGCAGTTCATGGTATATACAATATTCTATATAGTATTCGTTGCCAGCACCATAATTCAAAAGCATTTTTAAAGGATTGCTGTGATCATGATCATTGAGTTTATTTATCAACATCTTGGAGGTGAGGCTGAAGGTTCATCTAGGGCAGCGATGGCGAACCTATGGCACGCGTGCCAGCTGTGGCACGCGAAGGCCTTGCAGCTGGCACGCGGGAAGGTCGCACATTAAAAAAAAAAAAAAAGCTGCCCGCTGCCGCCGCGGCGGCATGGAGTGTCCCGCGGGGCTCCCTCTGCCCGGCGGGACTCTCCCGGCGCTGCTCAGCCCCTCTCTGCCGGCTTGCAGAGACGCGAAGGGAGAGTCTCCCTCGAGTCTCTGTTAAGCCCGCAGGGGCTGATGGGAAATTTCCCATCTGCCCCTGCGGGCTTAAGAGAGACGCCGAGGGAGACTCTCTCTCCCTTCGCGTCTCTGCAAGCCGGCAGAGAGGGGCCGAGCAGCGCCGGGAGCGGCCCGCCGGGCAGAGGGAGCCCCGCGGGACACTCCATGCCGCGGAGGCGGCAGCGGGCAGCATTTTTTTTTTTTTTATTGCCATGAGCCGAGGGAGGGGGGTTAAGACTGGCAATGGGCTAGGGAGGGAGAGAGGGGGGTTAAGACTGGCAATGGGCTAGGGAGGGAGGGAGGGGGGTTAAGACTGGCAATGGGCTAGGGAGGGAGGGAGGTTAAGACTGGCAATGGGCTAGGGAGGGAGGGGGGTTGAGACTGGCAATGGGCTAGGGAGGGAGGGAGGGAGGGGGTTGAGACTGGCAATGGGCTAGGGAGGGAGGGGGGTTGAGACTGGCAATGGGCTAGGGAGGGAGGGAGGGGGTTGAGACTGGCAATGGGCTAGGGAGGGAGGGAGGGAGGTTAAGACTGGCAATGGGCTAGGGAGGGAGGGAGGTTAAGACTGGCAATGGGCTAGGGAGGGGGGGAGGGGGGTTGAGACTGGCAATGGGCTAGGGAGGGAGGGGGGTTGAGACTGGCAATGGGCTAGGGAGGGAGGGAGGGAGGGAGGGGGGTTGAGACTGGCAATGGGCTAGGGAGGGGGGGTTAAGACTGGCAGTGGGCTGGGGAGGGGGGTTAAGACGCAGTGGGCTATGGGGGGAGTTAAGACTAGCAATGGGCTGTGGGCTGATGAGGGCTGGCAATGGGCTATGAGCTGATGAGGGCTGTCTGGAAATGGGGTGATGGGGGGGGTTAGGACTGGTAATGGGCTATGGGGGGGTGGTTAAGACTGGTAGTGGGCTGATGGGGGGGTTAGGACTGGTAATGGGCTATGGGGGGGTTAAGACTGGTAGTGGGCTGATGGGGGTGTAGGACTGATAATGGGTTATGGGGGGGGCTAGGACAGGAAATGGGCTGATGGGGAGGGGTTAGGACTTGAGGTGGGCTGATGTGGTTAGGACTGGTAATGGGCTGTGGCTGATGGGGGGGGTTTAGGACTGGCAATGGGCTATGGGGGGCTGACTGGAAATGGGCTGATGGGGGGTTAGGACTGGTAAAGGGTTATAGGGGGGCTTAAACTGAAAATGGGGTGATGGGGGTTAGGACTGGAAGTTGATTGACGGGGGGGCTAGGACTGGTATTGGGTTGGGGTGTTGCTAGGACTGGAAATGGGCTGAGTGGAAGGGGAGGCTTGAACTGAAAATAGCTGATGGGGAGGGGCTTGGAATGGAAATGGGCTGTGAGGGAAGGGAGCTAGGACTGAAAATGGGCTGATGGAACAGCTAGGATAGGACTGGAAATGGGCTGTTGGGGGGAGCTAAGATTGGAAATGGGCTGTGGTGGGGGCTTGAATTGAAATGGACTCATGGAGGGGCTAGAACTGGAAGTAGGCTCATGGGGGGGCTTGGACTGGAATTGGGCTGAGTGGAGGGGAGCTATGATTGACATGGGCTGATGGTGGGGCTAGGATTGAAAATGAGCCGATGAAGGGACTTGGACTGGAAATGGGCTGATGCAGGGACTAGAAGGGAATGGATGCTGGGTGAGACTGGAACTAGAAGGGAGCTGATGTTGGGGGAGGATTAGAATGGGATGGGGCTGGGAGAGTAAAATGGAGAGGGAAAAATATTTTGTGTAGGAGGGATGAAAAATCTACAATTGGCCAGGTATTGGGAGAGTAATTGGGGATTGAGGATGGAGGGGTAAAATTTGTGTGGATGAAATAGGAATGAGGAAAGAGCAAAAGGAGAAAGATTAGTATGTTAAAGCAGATGTAGAGAGAGAGAGAGAATGGAAAAAAAACTAGAAGAGAGAAGAAAGGACAAATGGACAGCAGACGATGGAGAGTTAGCAGAAAACATGAAGAAACCAGAAGAAGGTGGCTGGACCAATTGCAACTGAAAAAAAATGCACAAAAGGTAGAAAGATATCTCTTTATTTTGAATTTATTAACTGGAATATGTCAGCTCTGGGAAATGTGCATCATTAACATCTGCGCTTTGTTTGGTACAAGAGGAAATTCCTATTTGACGTTGCCACTTGTTCTCTTTCCCCAGTATTCTCTGAAATGTATTGGTTTAATATTTGCAGTGTTGCCTTTTGATAGGTAGGGTATGTGCTTTGTGAGTCCTGGTAATGCTGTCAGGATACGGCGGGTTTGCTATGGGTTCTAAATGGGCAGCGTTTGTAGTAGTTCCTAATGTGCCTGGCGGTTGGCACTGGATTATAGTAATGTAGAAATCTTTTAGTCTTTCTTTATCCATACACTCATTAAGAGACATGTTTACTAAAAGTTAGTGTATGGTAACATTATGCAAATATTTATGCAAATAAGACCACTTATGCAAATGACGTGCTGGCACTTTGAGGAAATTCTTTGGTTTTGTGCGGCAGTTTGGGCACTCGGGCTCAAAAAGGTTAGCCATCACTGATCTAGGGTGTCTAGTATCCTTGCACCAGCCCTGAGGGGGGATCCTCAGCCGCACTATATAACCCAGTAAAGTAATCCTGAATGACTTACTTAATTCCAGAGGAGTGATACAAAAGTGGGTTCCTCCTGTCCTTAATACTAGAGATCATCCTAACCTTAGCCCTCTTCCGAACCACCCTAGCCAAAAAAGCACCAGTTTTGTTCCCATGTTCATAAAAACGCAGTTTAGCGAAGCACAAAGTTATTTCCACCTGACCTGTTGCTAATGCTTGAAGCAGGGATAAAATCTTAGTTGGCTATGTTCACTTGTGCCAACGTTCAAGCTTCATAACTCTGTCCTCGAGCTATCTCTGCCAGTCTCAACACTTCCTAGTTAAAAAGCTAGCAAAAGTAGTGATTTTACCATTGAGGAAGGCCTTAAATATCTCTCAATGTGAAGTTGAATTACAGTCTTCCACAGGGTTACAGGTATTAAATTCTTAAATCATCTCCTTCATCAGACATTAAAATTTAACATCTTCCATCAGGGACGTGTTCAACTACAAGGTAGATGCACCCACCTTGGCCTCTTGCAGATCCAGAGATATCAATACCAGATGGTGATCAGAAAAACAGCTTGCTAAGGTGTCACTGCAGACTAAACCAAAGTCATAATTTGAAGGGCCCAGAAAAAGTCTACTCAGCTATAAGTTTTGTGCCTGGGAGAGTAACTTGTATAATCCCTGCACCCTGGATATTGGGATGTCCACAAATTATAGCTCACCCATAGATGGATAGGACATACAGGATCAGTCAAGACCAATATTTAGATACACATTCCAGTTCCCTACATATAGATATGTGATGTTTTGAATGATGACAAATGGCACGAAATTTCACGATAAAACGCGTTATGATTTGAAATAGGCCCATGCATGTTAACCAAAGTAAATTTAACAGAATATAAGGTACACTCCAGGCTCACATATTTATTTATTTATTTATTTAACAGTTTTTATATACCGTCTTTCTACAAGTCAAGACACCCATTGAGGACAGAGTAAGAATTACATACTGCCAAATACAAAACAAAGGGTCTGGAAATGGAAAGGAACACTATCATTTTGATAGGAAAGGTAAACACTCATACACAGGACAGAGAAAATAGGCCAGGATAAGGGGGGAAGAGTCATGGATTGAGGGGTAGGAGGTCAAAAGCAACAAGACTACAGTAAGATACCTAGGTGTAACGCTTGATCAGCAACTTAATATGAAGGCTCATATCAAAAACATAACAAGGTCAGTCTACCATAAAATCCGGACCCTCCGCAATCTGCGTCAACTATTAGAGCCTGAGGACTTCCGTACTGTCTTTCAGGCCCTAATAATGCCTCACTTTGACTATGCCAATGCGATCTTGTATGGTCTACCTAAGTGCACGACTAACCCCCTACAGCTTGCAATGAATTCAGCTGCAAGAATCCTTCATGGAGCCTCAAGAAGTTCTCATATTACCCCAATACTAAAACAATTGCACTGGCTACCCATACAAGCCAGGATCTCATTCAAGATCCTAATTATGACCCATAAAGCCATCAAGAAATACCCTGCTACTACCATTACTGACCTAATTTCAATCACACCTTCCAATCGAGCAAGGAGATCGAATGCCGCAAATACTCTCATATTACCTAAGGCAAGCACGAAGTGTTCTCAATTCACTAGATCCAGAGCCTTCTCCTTCTTTGCCCCATCCTGCTGGAACGCACTACCAGCAACTATCAGAACCATCAGTGAACTTCCCAATTTAGGAAGGCACTGAAACATCACCTCTTTCTTCAGCACTATGATGTTGCAGTCTCTCCCCCACACCCACCCACTCTCACATCTCAATGCAGCACCTCAAGCTCATGCACTTCACATTCCCAGACTGATCACTCGCAATCACACCTTCCCCTTCACCCACCATGAGAAATTTATGCAGTGCCGCATAACTCATTATATTGTTGTATATAGTAGACTATATTTATTCATCGTGTCTCCCTGTTAAAGGACTGGTTAATTTGTACCCTATTTGTTTTACCTGTTATACCTGTTTATTGCATACCCAAATTTAATTTTCTTGTTTAATGTATACCCAAGTTATTATACCTGTTCACTGTAAGCACAAATCACAAAATTGAGATGTGCAACTCTTATGTTCATTGTAAACCGCACTGATATCGAATAGCGCGGTATAAAAGAGACTGCAAATAAAATAAAATAAATAAATAAACCTGGAAGAGATGCGTCTTGAGTTTGGACTTGAATTTGGTGAAAAAGGGTTTGAGGCAGACATCAGGAGGGAGGGAGTTCCAGAGGGGAGGTCCAAGGAAGTACAGGGAGGAAGGGCGGGTGGATTTGAGTCGGGCATGTGAGACAGAGGGCAAGTGAAGATGGTTAGCATGTATATTACGGAGGACATGGGGGGAAACATGGAAGTGTAAGACATTTGAAAGATAAATCAGGGTGTTGGTATGTAGAGCCTTATGGATGAGAAAGCGTAGTTACTCACCTGTAACAGGTGTTCTCCAGGAGCAGCAGGAATCAGTCCTCACATATGGGTGATGTCGGCGCCGACGGAGCCCTCGTGGGGAGCATTTCCCCAGCTTTCAAAGAAAGCCTTTGGGAATGCAGCACGCATGTGCGGTCCCCTTCCCGCCCAAGTGTGCAATCTTGCTCAGTCTGATGACATAGCTAAAAGACAGCATAAATCAAAATGAAGGATAGGACTGCAACTCCAGGGGAAGATGGAAGGTCGTGAGGACTGATTCCTGCTGCTCCTGGAGAACACCTATTACAGGTGAGTAACTACTCTTTCTCCAGGACCAAGCAGGAAGTCAGTCCTCACATATGGGACTCCCCAGGTCTAGGCTACCGTGAACACAGAGCTAAAAAATGGCTCCCTCTCAAGAGCCTCAGCATCCGTGATATGAATTTTCTCTGAGAACGCACCCCGTACGGTAGCCCAACACAAAGGGCTGGAGGGTAGGAGTTGCTAAACCTCAAAGAGATTACGGAGTACCGCCTGGCCGAAAAACTGTCCCGCCAGGACTCTCTCTCCAGGCAGTAATGGGCTGCAAAGTCTGGCTTGAAGACCAAGTTGCGGCCCGGCAGATGTCTGCCAATGGAACAAAGCAGAGATGAGCTACTGACATGGCTTTCGCCCTGACACGGTGGGCCGTGACCCGACCCTGCAAGGGGAGGTCAGCTGCCCTGTAAGCCCAGGCGATGCAATCTGCTACCCAAGTGGACAACATACACTTGGAGACTGATAACCCCATCCTATTAGGGTCAAACGAGACGAAGAGCTGAGTAGCCCTTTGATGCTCCCGCGTACGTTCTATGTAAAAGGACAACGCCCTTTTACAGTCCAGGGTATGCAAGACTGTTTCAGCCCGGCTGGCATGCGGCCTGGGAAAAAAGGTCGGAAGAACCACCTCCTGATTCAGGTGGAAAGAGGAGACCACTTTTGGGAGGAACTTGGGCTGGGTCCGTAGGACCACCCTGTTCCAATAGAACCGCGTGTATGGTCTATCAGAAACCAGAGCTTGTAGTTCACTCACACGTCTGGCCGAGGTAAGAGCCACCAGGAAGAGCGCTTTCCAAGAGAGGAAGCGCAAATGGCAAGTAGCCATCGGCTCAAACAGTGGGCGAGTAAGTTGCTGCAAGACCACGTTCAAATCCCACTCAATCACCGGTGGACGAACCGGAGGCTTGAGTAGAAGCAGACCTCTGAGAAATCTGCACACCAAGGGGTGAACCGACAGAGACTGTCCTTCCACCGGTGAGTGGTGCGCTGACAAAATACTGAGGTGGACCCAAACAGAGTTAGACTTAAGGCCTAGGTCTGAAAGGTGAAGTAGATACTGCAGTACTACTGGCACAAGGCAAGAGAAAGGATCTTCATTGCGCTGAGCACACCATACCGTAAACCTACGCCACTTGAGGGCATAGGACTTTCTGGTGGACTGCCTCCTAGAGGCCAAGACCACCTCCTCAACCTCCTTAGGTAGAAGTAAGGGAGCTAGCACTATCCTTTCAGCAGCCAGGCCATCAGATTGAGGGACCTGAGATTGGGGTGCAGAAGGGAACCCTGCTCTTGAGACAGGAGATTGTGTTGCAGCCCCAGAGGGAACGGAGCTTCCACCGCCAACTGCAGAAGAAGTGGAAACCATGGCTGCCTCGGCCATCTGGGGGCTTCCAGAATCACCGAGGCCACAGGCGTGGGAGGAAATGCATACAGGAGGCCCGTAGACCAAGAGATCAGAAAAGCATCTGCTGCCATCCTCAGTGGATGCAGCTGTCTGGAGCAAAACCTGGGCTGCTGACGGTTTAGTGGGCTTGCAAAGAGATCGATGGATGGAAGTCCCCAGCGGAGGAAGATCTGCTGGACCACCAATGGATTCAACTGCCATTCGTGAGGCTGGAGAATTCTGCTTAGCTTGTCTGCTAGGAAGTTTTCCTGACCAGGTAGATAAACTGCTTTGAGAAACATGCCTTGTCTGACCGCAAAGGAGCATAGGTCCAGTGCCTCCTGACATAGGAGCCTGGACCCTGTGCCCCCTTGTTTGTTCACATAGAACATTGCCACCTGATTGTCCATCTGAACTAGGACAGACTGTTGAGTGACAGCATGGCAGAAGGTTTGCAGAGCTAAGCGGATTGCTCGCAGCTCTAAAAGGTTGATCTGCTGTGTGGCCTCCCGAAGGGACCACAGGCCTTGAGTGCACGTGCCCTGGCAATGTGCACCCCAGACCTTTAAGGACGCATCTGTCGTCAGCACCCTTGTGTGTGCTGGAGCCTGAAAAGGTACACCCCTGAGAAGGTTTGACAGATGTAGCCACCACTGTAAGGAGTTCAGAAGTCGTCTGGACACCTTTACTCTGTCTCGGAGGTAGCCGGTGACTTGTGTCCACTGATCTCTGAGGCACCATTGAGCAGCTCGCATGTGCACGGACATTCGGGGTCACATGTACCGTGGATGCCATGTGGCCCAGGAGCCGCAGGTAGTGCCTGGCAGAAACACGAGAATTGCTTTGGAACTGGATGTCCATAAGTCTGTGGGCCCTGTCCTCGGGCAAGTAAGCTCTTGCCTGTCCAACCTGGCCCCTATAAACTCTAGGTTCTGAGAGGGGAGCAAAGTGGACTTTGCGTAGTTTATGACAAAGCCCAGATGCTGAAGAAGAGAGACAGTGCAAAGAGTGGCCTGTTGGGCCTCCTGGAGTGACTGGCCCCTGATTAGCCAGTCGTCCAGGTACGGGAAGACAAAAATCCCCTGATTTCTGAGAAAAGCCGCCACCACCACCAGGCATTTGGTGAAAACCCTGGGAGCAGAGGTCAGGCCAAAAGAAAGCACTCTGTACTGAAAGTGGTTTCCTCCCACCACAAATCTGAGATATTGTATGTGGTCTGGATGGATGAGGATGTGAGTATAAGCATCCTTTAGGTCTAAGGATCATAGCCAGTCTCCCTGCTGGAGGTAGGGCAACAGTATCCCAAGGGTAAGCATCTTGAAATTTTCACTCTCCAGAAACTTGTTCAGATTTTGCAAGTCTAGGATAGGTCTGAAGCCTCCTGTTCTCTTTGGTACTAGGAAGTACCTGGAGTAGAAGCCTTGCCCTTCCAGGTGGTGTGGCACCGGTTCCACCACCTGTTCCTTTAAAAGACTTGTTAACTCCTGATGGAGGAGGTCCCTGTGTAGAGGGAGTCTTGGAGGCTCCCCTGGATAGTAGGAGGGGGGTAGCTGGTGCAAATGGAGAATATAGCCCTTCTGGACTATGCTCAGTACCCAGGTATCCCCTGTGATGGCTGGCCACCTGTAGGCGTACAGGGTCAGCTGACCTCCTGTTCTGAATGGAGCCATCGGCGGAGGAGAGGCTATGCTGTGGGAGTCAAACCCCCCCCCCCCCTGCTGTGCAAGAGCCGGAGCTGGCGGCTTGGGGGTTTTCTGCCTATGGGGCCCATGCCCCTGCCCCTTGGCCTGCTGGCCCTGTTGGGGATCTGGAGAGGCCTGATACTGAGGGTAGGTTATGTAGGCAGCACCCTTCCTCGGGAAAAAGGGCTTCTTTCCCGAGCCCTTCTTTTTGTGAGAAGGGGCAGAAGTCTTCCTGGACAGTCTTGTCCTGGTGAGAGTCTCAGTCTCGATTTCTGCAGCCTTCTCAGTCATGGGCTTGCCGAACAAGTTGTCACCACGGCACGGGACATCGACCAACTTGTCCTGGACCCATGACTCCAGGTCCGACGACTGTAGCCAGGCCCTGACGGCGTGCATCGATGCCGGCCGCGGCTACCCGGGCCAAAGTCTAGAAGCCATCATAGGCTGCTCGAGATATAAATTTTGAGCACTCTCAGATCCCTGAAGACAAGGCTTTGAATTTCTACAAGGGTTCCTCGGAGAGGCCAGCCGAGAACCCGTCAATCTCCTTTGCCAGGTCCCATAAAAGTACATGGCCATGTACAGTTGGTAAGTCTGGACATGGCAAGACAGCATAGAGCCCTGGAAGCACTTTCTACCGAGGGCATCCAGGTTCCAGGCCTCCCGGCCGGGAGGCACCAAGGAATGCATCTTTTGACTTTTCAGCCTGTGCATGGCCTGATGTCAGTACCGGGAAAAATGGTAGAAACCATCATAAAGAATAAAATTACTCAGCATGTAGATAGTCATGACCTAATGGGAGACAGCCAACATGGCTTTAAACAAGGAAGATCTTGTCTTACTAATCTGTTATGTTTTTTTGAAGGAGTGAATAATCAGGTGGACAAAGGTGAGTCGGTTGATATTGTGTATCTGGACTTTCAGAAAGCCTTTGACAAGGTCCCTCATCAGAGACTTTTGGCAAAACTAAAGAGTCATGGGATAGGAGGCAGTGTACTATTGTGGATCAGGAAATGGTTAAAATATAGAAAGCAGAGGGTAGGGCTAAATGGCCAATTTTCCCAATGGAGAAAGGTGAATAGTGGTGTACCCCAGGGATCTGTGCTGGGTCCGCTGCTTTTTGACATATTCATAAATGATCTGGAAAGTGGAATAACGAGTGAGGTTATCAAATTTGCAGATGACACAAAACTATTTAAAGTTGTTAAAACCCAAAAGGATTGTGGAAAACTGCAAGAGGAACTTGATAAATTGGAAGACGGCATCAAAATGGCAGATGAAATTTAATGTGGACAAGTGCAAGGTTATGCACCTAGGGAAGAACAACCCAAACTATGGTTACACGATGCAAGGTTCCACATTAGGAACCACCACCCAGGAAAAAGATTTAGGCGTCATTGTGGATACCATGTTAAAACCCTCGGCCCAGTGTGCAGCGGCGGCCAAGAGAGCAAATAGAATGCTAGGTATGATAAGGAAAGGAATGGAAAATAAAACAAAAGATATTATAATGCCTCTATATCGTTCCATGGTGAGACCGCACCTTGAATATTGTGTGCAATTCTGGTCGCCGTATCTTAAAAAGGATATAGCGATTTTAGAAAAGGTTCAGAGAAGAGCCACCAAAATGGTAAAGGGGATGGAAGGATACTCCTATGAAGAAAGGCTTAAAAGGTTAGGGCTCTTTAACCTGGAAAAGAGACGGCTGAGGGGAGATATGATAGAAGTCTATAAATTAATGAACGGAGTGGAACGGGTAAACGTAGATCGATTGTTTACCTTATCAGAATATAGAAAGACTAGGGGACATGCAATGAAGCTACAGGGTAAACTATTTAAGACTAATAAAAAAAAATATTTTTTCACTCAACGTGTAATCAAACTCTGGAATTTGTTACCGGAGGATGTAGTAAAGGCTGTTAGTGTAGCTGGGTTTAAAAAAGATTTGGACAAGTTCCTGGAGGAAAGGTCCATAAACCATTATTAAGCAGGGATCCAGGATATCAATGCTTGAACCAATACAAGCATTGTGGAACCTTGTCCCTTGGGGAAACTGCTAGGTACATATGACCTAGATTAGCCACTGTTGGAAACAGAATACTGGGCTTGATGGACCTTGGTCTGACCCAGTATGGCATATCTTATGTTCTTATGATTCCACAACCATGGAGTTGTGCAGTAGCTGTGCCTTTTGGAATCCAGGGCTCTTACGGACTCGATAAATGGAAATCGACCAGCTTGCTAAGAACCGGCGCCGAGGCAGGTGCTTCCCACATACGGAAGAGCAGCCGTTCCAGCATCGGAGGAACCGGAACAGTAAAGGCTTCCTTCAGAGGAAAATCATACTGGAGGACATCGAGCTCTTCGGCTCGAGGCTCCTCCTCGGCGTCCACCGGGAATGCCAAAGCCTTGGCCATGTCCCTGACGAAATCCGAGAACCGGGTATCCTCCAGGGGGGACCTTCTCCGAGGCTCGGACTCCAGGGAGTCCGAAGGGACGTACTGGGTCCAGAAGGTGTCAGGAGACTCCTCGTCCTCCGTCTCCCATGCCGACTCCTCCGAGGAGGATTCGAGCGGCTCCGGCCATGTGGGCCTCGATGCCACCCACCCCGATGCCAAGAGCTCCGGCATCAACGACCTTGGCCCCGCACGGGAGGTCAAGGGAGACCTTGGCCAAGGATCGACTCGAAACTTAATGGACTCGAGGATCGGCTTGGCCTCCGGGGTTGACTTAGATGTCAATGTCCCGGTGGTCGGGGCAGATGCACCGGTCATACCGGTGATCACTACCCGCTTGTGCTCCATGAAGGCAGCCAGGCTGCACTCCAGGGCCATCAACCTGAGACCGAGCTCAGGAGACTCCACAGCCCCTGACTCAGGCCCCGATGGCATCGGGCCAGACGTCAGTTCTCCCGGATGAGAGTCAACGAGGACAATAGAAGTTACCTGACTCGGGGACTCTGGCTCCAGGCGAGGTAGTTTGGTCGGCCGCTCCGACTCCGAGAACCTGGGACGGCGGTCAGGGCTTCGCGACCTGGCCCTCGAGGATCCAGGTGCCTCCACTGACGCCACCCTCACGAGCTTCTTCTTCCTTTTGTACTCCCGGGCGGGAGACCCCCCTCTCAGAGGAGCCACGACGGCGCTCGGGGTCAGACTCCCGAGATGTCGAGACCTCTGACAAAGTCTGGGCCCAGCCGGACGCGGACTCCAAAAAAATTCTTTCACGTTGATGCTGATGGCTCCAAAGCGCCTTCAATGACATCTTGCCGCATGGGCCACAGGTCATGGTCAGGCCCGAGGCAAAGGAGGCAGCAGTCATGTATGCTGGTGAGAGACATAAGTTTCTTACACCGATCACAGTTTTTGAGCCCGCTGGCAGCCATCGGGGGGAAAATGGCCCCTGCAAGGTCAAAAGATAGGGCTGCCAGTGAAAACAACAGAAAAAGCGTGAACGCTAGTCACAAAGGACAAAAAACGAAAAAGAAGTTCCGGACTCAATACCGGTGTACCGAGCCAAGGTAGGATGGGGAACCGGCATCGAACCGGTTAAAGAGACGTGAAAAATCGAAGAAAAAAAATCAACTTTTCCCGGGTGACACGAACTTCGTCCGTTGGGCTCCACGGAAAAAGAAAGACTGAGCAAGATTACCCTTGGGCGGGAAGGGGACCGCACATGCGCGCTGCATTCCCAAAGGCTTTCTTTGAAAGCTGGGGAAATGCACCGCACGAGGGCTCTGTCGGCGCCAACGTCACCCATATGTGAGGACTGACTTCCTGCTTGGTCCTGGAGAATTAAGAGTTTATACTGGGAATGATACTTAAGGGAGAGCCAATGGAAGTGGATTAAGAGAAGGGTAATGTTCTCAAAGCAAGTGGTGTGTGCTGCGATACGGGCAGTGATATTTTGTATAAGTTGCAAGCAATGGATCTAATACTGGGAAAGACCAAGAAGTACAACATTACAATAATCTAACTTGGATATAACCAGAGTAATAAGAAGGGTAGTGAGGAATGAGAGGGAGAGAGACAGATAGCACAGATGTGGCAGAGGGAGAAGAAGGAGCGACGAATTAGAGAAGAAGAGTGAGATTCACACTGTGATAAGGAAGCTTATCAGGACCTAGAAGAGAGGGGTAAAAAGAAGGAATTTACCTTAATAAAGGGACCCATTTTAAAAGGTCCAGGACTTAAAACTCCATTTGCTCCTAGAAAGCCAGTAATTCTTGGCTACAATGAGGAACAGAGTGCCTCTAGTGGTAGAAAGGATAGGGAATACAGGTTCAGGGTAAGGAACCCTTACGTCACTGCATCCCCTAATCACACAGCTGCCACGAGGGAGTTTGATCTTTCTCACCTGAGAGGGGAGAGGATGGAGCAGGAGCCTGAGGGGTTTAAGTTTATCTCAGTTAGGTCAGAGAGACCAGGTGAGAGACCAACAGAGAGACCAGGTCAGAGAGCAGCAGAGAGAGGAGCAGGACGATGAAGAGGGACAAGCAGGACACATGGAGAGAAACTGGAAGGATTCCTGAGACCAGAGAGTGCGGTAACTGCTAACCAGAGGGAAAGAGAGAGCAGACATTTTGCCTACTCAAGGAATGGAGCAGTGAGAGCCAGAAGCACTAATTGGAGAACAGGACGTGCTAGATGGTGGCCAGAGCATGTAAGAAGTGAAGCTATTACAGGCTTGGATCAAGGTATGAGTCCCAGAAGCTTAGCTAATAAGGAGCAATACGTATTTGCCAGAGATAGCCTTAATCATAGTAGAAGGCAGTCAAGTAAGCTATCCGAATCTGAGCCAGAGAGTGAACCCATGGAATTGGGAGAGCCAGATTTACCTTGTGAGGAAGAGGTCTCAAACATGGACTGCTCTGCATGCCAGTCTGCCAATTAAAGAATGGTTGCTAGTGATGTCAACCGTAAAGAGAAGTCTCCAGTGTCCAAAGCCTTGAGAGCTGTGTTTGCTTGTTTAAAGTTCTAAGCTCAGGAAAAGTGTTAGGCAGTGAAAAGCTAAAGCTTCCTGATTGTCTTTTGAGAAACAGCTGTGAGCAGTGCAGAGCTCCTTTGATGCCATTTCAGCTGAAGTTATTTTATTTATTTATTTATTAACAATTCTTATATACCGCACTATTAGACATCAGCGCGGTTTACATTGAACAGAAAACATCCGACAATTTACATATGTCTGGTCTAGGGTTGCCAACTGGCTCCAGATGCGCCCGACAGGCTTGATCCAGTCCTGAGTTTACTCCATTGCATGCAGGGAGATGTAGTTCTGATTTCTCCATTGCACTCCATAAGAAAAGCAAGACTACAAGTCCCTGCATGCAATGGGGTAAACACAGAACTGGATCAAGTCTGTCGGGCGCATCTGGAGCCAGTTGGCAACCCTAGTCTGGTCATTACATTTAACAGGAAGTATAAACTTGGCAAATAGGGGAAACTATATACAAAGGTGTGTTATCTGACAAGAGATATCATGGTTAACTATATACAAAGGTGGTACAACAGTAAGTAAGAAATGCTTTTGGTTTGTCTAACTGTTGAGAAAACCTGGAAAAAAGTTGTATTGCTTCTATGAATTGGACTAACTGTATGAAGTGCTGAGTTTAAGCATACAAGATAGCCAGGTATTTGCTCTGGACTGGAAAGGAAAAGAAACCTGGTTTAAAAGTTTCTTTCTGTTTGTTTTGATCTTCACGGCAAGCTCTGCTGAAGGCAGGTGTTGCTAATTAAGGCTGAGGGAGTCTGTTTAATTCAGTTCAAGTTATCCTGTTATAAGTTGCAAGAATTCCTGGATGAAAATATCTTTAAAAGGTGGATCTGTGAACCTAGTGTGTCTTATTTTGTGCTAATGAATAAATTACACTCACTCAAACCCAACTACAAAAAAGGTGTTTTTTTTCATCTGAGCCCAAGTGATATCTAACTGAACTACCTTTCCCAGAATGCATGTAAAAGCATCCAGTTAGAAAAAGGCCAGAAGTTCAAGCACCACAGTGACAAAAACAAATCCACGCCCCCCATACCAAGGTAAGGGGCTAACGGCATGACAACACCATCTCAAGAATTGCATAAGCTGGGACTTCTTAACCAGGGAAGAGATTCCATGGATTTTTAAGGAAAGGATACTAACCTGTGCACTCATGTCAGGTAAGGGACATAATGAGATTTATGAAATCTATTGCGTAAAACTACCCAATGAAGGAGATTGGGGCTGCAAATCCCATTATGGATTGGCAACACAATAGTAACTTTGCACTAAATGTTTGCATGCCTAACAAAACACCCCAACCCACTCACAAATGAACTCCCCCCACCCAATACACCATCCATAACAGCTACTGTGCCATGGTGACCACATTCAGTTTCCCAACACCTGAGGCTTTCCTTGTACATGGCGCGACTTCCAGTTTCTCTGTTTTTCTATTCCATTTTTAGGGTTGTAAATTACTTTGATGTTGCTAAGATATGATATAAAAAATACTAACAAAAGCATAAAAAACAGGGTGCTCCACCACACAGCCATCTTCCTGTGGATGGGAAACAGGTAAGGACCTCCCAGAGCATGCATGCTCCCCTACTGCCACCCCATCCTCCTCTCCCCCTCACACAGCCACCACACACCCAAACACAAAGTGCACTCCTCGATATCTGCCCCCACAGCTTGGCACAAAATCAGCAGTAAAATAAATAACAAAGAATGCCAAATGGTAGATGCAAAACAGTCTTAGCAGACCCACCCTATGTAGTATCACAAGAGAACTTTGGCGGTTAGCATGGAGAATAAGTGATAGTACCAGTCCATGCCCCAAAGAGCCCTTTGCTCCACAATCCGCTCCAAATTGCAAGTGACAGAAGTTAGCCCATCCAAACCAAAAGCATAAAATCCAGTCTGGTCAGCTGCCAAAAAGAATGTTTGACATGGAAAACCAAACAATCAATAACTGGGGAAGAAAACCATGAGTCCTAGGACTTCCAAACCCATAGGGGTATGTTTACTAAACTGCGTTAGTGCGATTCGTGTTAGGAGCCGTGGTAGAGACAGAAACCCCAAATAAGGACATGGGCGGTACATTGTTTCTGAGAACGCCCCGAGAACGCGCGTTACAAGGCGCCATAAATGAACGAGCGCTACAGGGCACGTTACCGCGCGTTAATCTTAAGAAGGCGCGCAGGCATACAAGCACAGCAACAGAGCTGTAGCACAATGGTTACAACACTGACTGATGGTACAGGGGTCATGGGTTCGATTCCCCAGTGGGCCTAATGTATAAGGCTGGCTGAGGCAGCACCCTTCACATTTAAGTAGTGATTGTTGAGGCATTTGACGTGTATGTTAATTAGTGCTGCCAGCAAACACACCCTCATGGTGGCATAACCTCAGGTGCCGCATAAGGCACCCCATAACGCACTCCATAGGGCACATTATAAAGTGTACTGTCCGCCAAGGCACCCTATAATGTCCCCTATGGGACACCTTAAAAGGCTGAGAACAAAGCCCTGGCTGGCTGCAGAAGGACTGCACATGACCACACAAACTGGCTGCTGTGGTTACCAGGATAGGGTTAACCCACCCGTACCCATGATGCACTGCACATGCAAATCAGCAGTCGAGAGATGGGCACAAGATTGGGTATGCACCCCCACAGCACCTTGCCTGGTAGGGGGAACAGACCGTGTGTGGCACTGCCACAGAGTAGCCACAGACAGTCACATTGTGCGGGTACTGTGCCCACCCTGAGGTTGAGGTGGGGCGCCCAGCACCAGGTCCACAGCACCTTTCATGGCTGAAATACGCCATGCTGCAGGTCCCCATCAGTGTGTGATAGGTAGTTCCGTTAGACACACCTAGGATACATCTGTGTCCTGCTGTATGTCTCGGTCATGTGTAGTCCCTATGGGCAATGCTGCACCCAGAATAGTGCATATCCTGTGTTGGTGCCATCGTTACCTGCTCTAGGGGGAGGGGGGAGGTGTATGGACCCATAGGCAGATTATGTACCACCACACAACCCACCCTCTGGGGCTCAGGGTGGGAAACAGGATCACCCACCAATAGATTATGTTTATTATGTTTATTTGAATTTGATATACCGCTCAGGCCGAAGCATTAGAGCGGTTTACAATAATATATCATTTGTGGAAATATGAAAGGAACGCCATTTGTAAGATAGGAAAGAGTAGAGGACAGAAACAGTCAAAAGGATAGGCAAAGAAAAGAAAGGGAACAGCAGGTTACCATAATATAAGCGTATGACAATCCAGACCACATATTCAATGCTCATTTCAGGACAAACGCCATGGACCAACGCCTAAGGGCCATGCCAAAGGGCTCTCTGGCGCGGGCCCGCCGGTGGAATGGCGGTTTAAAAGCCGATGGAGTGGGCAGTCTCTGTGGAGGGAGGTGGAGCTCCTGCTGGGGAACAGACAGAGCGGTACACATCCATAACACAATAGCAGACAGCCGGCAGGCCCGGAAATGCTCAGCTGCCCCCCACCATTATCTGACATTCTCCAGCAGCAAGCCTCCAGCCGCTGCACCCTGCAAGGTGTTCCAGCAAGACACATACTAGCTGCAGACAGTCCACCAGCTAGTCCATAGTGCATGGTCCTGGAGGAGATGCATGTACCCAGAACGGGGATGTCAGCATACACACCAAGCAGATAAGTCAGTGATTGGGCCCCAAAAGGAAACCCATATATCACATGAGAGAAATGCTATATAGCACTATGGGGGAACCTAGCCATGCCATGGTCACTGCTCAGTCAGGGTGAGAGTGACCTCCCAGCAGGACATGCTATGGCCACCCTGTCCGTGCAGGTGGTGGCCAGGCACTACAATGTCCGAGCCATTGCCCTATGCCGTGTGCAGATGCATCCAGGCCAGGCCACCCTATCCAGGCTATTCCCACGGTACCTTGCTCCTCATTATGCACATTGGCAGGCCAATACTGGCAACAGTGCTAGCAGTGTGGGCTGTGGAGGGTGTTGGCAGCCACCACACACTGGATAGACAGACACACACTCCCCACACCTATGCCAGCATTGTGCAACTATAGAGGTGTTGGGCAGCCCAGGCCACCACACCAGTCCTGGGCACAGTGCAGGCATGGCTATGGTACGCAATACTGTAGGAGTCACTCCCCAGGTTGGTAAACACTGTCAGACACAAGACCTGTAGCACACTCCACAGACATCAGAAAGGTTGCTATGATGCAGCTCACTCAGAACAGTGTACTTAACCTAGGAATTGCTATCTGCCAGTACTCATAGCAACCTTTTGATAGATGTGTACCATATTCCCCGGTTTAGGGTGGCATTACTAAGGTATGCAAGTGCTAGTATTGGGAGATGCACGCAGAGCCCAAAGTCCTGCCTTTCCAGGAGGCTTTGGATAATGGGGCCTGTGGGTGTGGGTGTGCCTACCCCTGTTGGCTGCTGCTTTACGGCAGAGGTTCCCAACTCCAGTCCTGCGGTGCCAAACACTGTTCGGGTTTTCATGCTGTCCCTCATGAATATGTATGAGATACATCTGCATACCATGGGGGTGGCGCATAGAAATGCAGCACAGGCATCTTTATCAGAGGCAGCATGGAACCGGAATGGTGTTTGGCCCTCCAGGACTGCATTTGGGAGGCTCTACTCTAGGTAATGTGCATGTTTATGGTGTCTTTGCTCTGTAGGGTAAACTGTAGGTGTCTTGGGCATTTTTACGTCATCTGCAATAAAGGTGCAGTCTGTATTAGCACGTTGTAGTAGTGGGTAAAATATGGGGACTGGGTTGGCAGGAACCCCAGCTGGGACTTGAACCTGTGACCCTCTGCTTCTGAATACACTGGTTTTGTGCACTGCACCACCTTGTTGTCACAGAGTCAGTACATTCCTTGGTGATACCATCACTGTTCGTCAGACAGGGCCCGTCTGTTGCAGTACACGGCACCCACCTACACAGGGCTAGGCCACGGTCTGCTCTGGGCAGCTGCCACTGCCCCCTCCACCACCAGTATCGCTCAGCCACCATGCTGACATGCCCTTCTGCTGGTGGTGCTGGTGGTGCTGGTGGTGCGCAGTCTCAGGCCATCCAGTGTGCAGGTAGGCGGCTGCCTATGGTGCGGGTTCTGGGGTAGGGGTGCCTGCAAAGTTGTCCACGCTTCCCCCCAGCACCGCCTGCTAATGTTCCATGCCCTTGGGGGTAGCTGCTGGGTACTATCCCCTGTGACACTGTGGGAAACACAGTCGTGCCCATGTTGGGCCTTCAGCAGTTGCTGTCTGGCTGTTCTGCTGCTTCAGCATTCGTATGGGCCACCTAGGCATCGCCCAAGTCCGCACTGTGGCCCTGCTGCACCACAGCATGTGCCGCCTGCGGCCCTCTGTATCCCCTTCTCCGGCATCTGTCCAGTTGCCGTTCTGACATGCCCGTCCTGATGTTGCGGGACATGTGCACGCCATACGAACCCTGTCCGATGGTGGGGAAAAACCTGAGCAGCGCTATATCACTGTGGGCTCATTCACCTTGTATGGGGGCAGAGTATAGACCCTTCCACGATTTATATCTGTTCTATGGAGCTTACTTGGGGGGGGAGGGGTTGATGTTTCTCATTGCTACCACTATTGGACAGCTTGGTTATGGTCTTTTTCCAGTTTGTTGGGGTCATTTTCAGTGTTTATGTGCCCTTTTGTTCTGTACACATGTATCACACTTATCACTTTTTTTAGGTTTCCCTGCCTGGGCTGTACATTGCTGACACTGAAATGGTTTCTCTCCCCTGTAATGTGCATTTAACGGCAGGTTTTCATTCGCAATGGAATTGAGCTCTTCAGATCAGCGCGTTAGTGTGAAGGGAGCCTCTCCCCACCCACTCTCCGCCCATTGACCCCTTCTCTCCGCCCTCTCTCCACCTTCTGCGGTGTTTTACCGCGCCGCGGGAGTTTACGATAGTTAACTACAGTTAACGCGCGTTATGTAACGTTAACGATCGTAAGCGCATCATAACGTGCATTATGATGCGCTTACGATCGTTAACGTTACATAACGCGCGTTATTTACGATTACCGCAGTTTAGTAAACATACCCCATAGTCTATCTCATTATGGCAGCTGCTACATCTGGAAATAAAAAGTAGTCAGCCAAAGGGATAACCAGGGTTAGTGCAAGGGTATCATGCACCCTAGACCAAACTTCAGCCTTGAGCCCCTCGCAATGAATTTTTATATAGAAACCTTGAAACATGATGGCAGAAAAAGCTCACATGGCCTAAACATTGAAACATGATGGCAGAAAAAGCTCACATGGCCTATCTAGTCTGCCCTTCCATATCAACCACTACAACAGTCCCCCTTTTTCCTTTAGAGATCCTGTGTTTGTCAATTGCTTTTTTGAATTTAGATACTGTCCTCATCTGTACCACCTCCACTGGGAGACTATTCCATGCATCTACCACTCTTTCCATAAAGAAATATTTATGCATATTACTCCTGAGTCTAACCCCTTTCACCCTTATTCTATGTCCCCTCGTAGCAGAGCTTGCTTTCCATCAAAATAAGCTCTCCTCCTGTGCATTTATGCCACGGAGGTATTTAAACATCTCAATCATATCACCTCTATCCCGCCTTTCCTCTAAAGTATACATATTAAGATCCTTAAGTCTGTCCTCATATGCTTTATAATGAAGACCACTAACCATTTTTGTAGACACCATCTGTACTGACTCCAACCTGTTTATATCCTTTTGAAGGTGCGGTCTCCAGAATTGCACACAATACTCCAAATGAGGTCGCACTAAAGACTTATACAGAGGCACTATCACCTCCTTTCTTCTGCTGGCCATTCCTCTCCCTATGCACCTAAGCATCCTTCTAGCTTTTGCCGTTGCCTTTTCTACCTGTTTAAGATCATCAGACACAACCACGCCTAGATCCCGCTCTTCTTTTGTGGACAGAAGTATTTCACCCCCTATACTATATTCCTAGTGGGCCCCCCCCCCTCCAAGATTATGATTATTTAACTCAATTATAATCATCCCTCCCTGAACAATCCTATAAAAATGCACATTTGGATATTACCCTTTTAAACATTAAACTTTGTCTTGTAAATATATGCACAATAGGGGAGTTTTCAAAAAGCCACTTACAGAGGTAAATCAACTATTTGCAAATTGCCCATTCTTCTTGATGGTAAAGGCACACACTGATGACTCTGAGTTTGTATGCTGCCAGGACCCATTGCTTTGTTTTGCTGCCCCACCTGAAACTGCTGCCCTAGGAAACTGCCTGGTTTGCTTGGTGGTTGGGACAGCCCTAGGGATAACGCATAAAAATGCATGACCACCACAGCAGTCATTTCTCAGGTGAAACAGGGCAATTAGCTTCCTTCAAGGAGCCATAAAATCTTTAGCTACTTCCACAGAGTCAAATATCCTAGGTTTCCCCTCAGACACATCTACGTTTGGGGAGATACAGCATTGAGTACCTTAGCTTAAGTTTCTGTTAATTGTCTTTTTTTCCCCCCTGTGAATTCCTGACTCTTATGCTGCAGCTCGGTGAAGTTTCGAAGACTGAGATATGGCTGCCCTAACAGCTAAGTTCTCCCAAATTTCTAGCAGCATCTAGTATCCTACACTTGTCACCAAAATTGCACAAACACAGTATCGCTGACAGATGTCTGCCTCACATTTTGTGAATGTGATTGATTTTAGGCATACCTCCCTTACACTACAGCTGCAATGCCTCCAGCAACCATTTTGAAAGAAAAACAGAATGAGTTGCAGCCCTCCTGAAGTTTTGGCCTACCAATAATACGGATATTGTAGCACCGTGACCAATCTTCCAGGTCGTCCCATTCATCTGCAGCATATTTACAGCAGTGTTCCAGCTTGTCGATCTTCTGGTGCAGAGACATAAGTGAATCTTTCAACTCCGACTCACAGTTCAACCTCATAAAATCCTGGCAGTACCCTGATGGACCATTTCAACAAGCTGGCCCACTTTGTCAGCAATCATCTCCAGCCGAGCATAAAGAGTTTTTTTGCAATCTTAGCAGCTGTCTCTATTAAGGCTTTGATCTACTCGCTATGATCACTAGACATGTCCAAGGCTAAGGGCATTGTCTCAAGCTTCATCCTCCAAAGCTGGCCCCTCTTGGCCTGGTCTACAGCTCATCTTCTTTGTCATTTTACTCTGGTCAGACCATCCTCACCCTACTATCCTGTTGTTCTATAGTCTCCTTTCCATGGAAAGAGGCCTGCTTCCTGTGTCGCTATACCTTGGAAGTATTTAAATGTCTCTATCTCTCTCCTTTCTTGCCTTTTCTTCAGGGTATACATGTTTAGATCTGTAATTCTGTCCCCATATGCTTTCTTATAAAAACCACTGAACCTTTTTGGGACTACTCCGTCTGGTATATATCCTTTTGAAGGTGCAATCTCCAGAATTGCTGAAAGTAAACTAAATTAAGTCTCACCAGGGGCACCATCACCTACATTTTCCTAGTGATCCTTCCTCTTCCTATGAACCCAAACATCCTTCCAGCTTTTGCAGTCACCTAATCTACTTGTCTGGTCTCCTTAAGATTATCAGGTATGATCACCCACAAATCCTTTTCTTATTGTGTGCAAAGAAGAACTGTACCCATATACCAGTAAATGTACATGAGAGAGGTTTTCATACAATGGAGAAAGTAAGCATGCAAATCTCTCTCATGCATATTTACTAAGGATCTCCTGAAAACCTGACCCATTGGTGGCCCCCTGAGGACTTGGAGTGAATATTAAGGCCCTATCCTACACCACTCTCCTGGACCTTTGCAGGCCAAATAAATGACTCTGAATTTTTTAGCATTAAATCTCAGCTACCAAACTCTAGACCAGGGGTGCAGAAATTCAGTCTTCCAGAGCTCCAAAAAGGTCTGATGTTCAGGATATCCCTAATGAATATGCATGAGACAAATTTGCATAAAATGGAGTATGCAGGCAGATCTCCTAAAACCTGACCTGTCTGTTGCCCTTGAGGACTAAACTTGTGCACCCTTGCTCGAGATCATTCTTCAAGCTTTGCTAGATCCATCCTAATATCTTTCACACTCTACAGATGTCTTTTGTGTTGCAGAACTCACTTGTTTTCCCTTGCCTTTGACCTCCTGCCACCCACTGCATAATCCCTCCCCTCCCTCTTTTAAGGTTCCTCTCTCTTTTCATCTTGCTCATCTTGTATGATTGTATTTCCTTTCCTATCACATTTTGGCATTCTTTTCCTTTTCTTAGCAACTAATTTTCTATTGTAAACTGTTCTATTACTCGTGTAATGAGCGGTATAACGAGAATGCTAATAAAGATAAAAAGATAAAGATAAACGTACAAAAGAGTCATCAGGGATGAAGCTCAAATTGTGCATTCAAGCTCACCTGCTAAGGCTAAAAATAACTTCAGCACCTCCCTCTACTGTCAGCAGCATGGGCAGAGGAGTCCTGCAAAACTTTGTGAGAATGTTGGGTGAGGCATTTAACATGGGCAACCTCCTCGGGCAGCAAGCTGCAAGGGGCAGCAAAAGAATTTCAGCTATTTTCATCATTCAGCTGAAGTTATTTTTAGCCTAAGGACAGGAGTTTGAATACACAGCATCTTTCTCTCTCAGCAGCAGCACAGGTTGGAGGATTCCCACACAATTCTGTGGAAACACTGACCTCACCAATAATATTCAAAGCAATTTACAAAACTGCCCAGTAAAAACAATAAAAAATCCTCTTCCCCAATTATAAACCAACCTGTCCCATAAAAAAAACAATATGAAAAAATGTTCTACAATTGTTATATGTAAAATAATAGTTCTCTATTATTAAGTTTTATGTTCATTGTAAACCGCCACTGATCTCTGGAAGAGGCGGTATGGAAAAATTGTATAAATGAATAAATAAATAAAATAAATAATAGGTTGCTCTTGCCCTGCTACTGTGCAATGGTCACACTAATTCCATAGTAAATCTTTCAAGTGTTGCCTAACGATCTCACTATATTAGGATATCATGTACTCCTACAGATAATGGTACATAAAGCATACTTTATTGGCTAATGCAAAACTTTTTCCAGCTCCTGCTTACTCACAGAAAAACAGAGCAGAACAATGAAAAAAAAACAAGCAAATTGAAATTCACAATGAACCATGATTCTTGTTACCCTTAATCTCTGTGAATACACATTTTCCTACCACTGGTTCATCTGGGCTCTGACAATATAATGTACTTTTTTAATAGAGGGCTTTCCACCGAGCAGACAAAAGAATATAAGGTATATATACCTTGTATATACAACTGATAAAAGCACACCTCTCCTTTTTGGCTTTCCTGTGGACTATGTCTGTGACTGTAGAGAGATGAGAATGATCACCACAGCAAAACCGACGTTCTTTTTGTCACAAGGAACCGTAAGTTCATACCGCCTCCATCACTACGCGTCAACAACATAGAGTTGAAATCAAAAGCTACCATCCGTTACCTCGGCATCACATTGGATCAGCACTTGGATATGACAACTCATATCAAGAACATCACAAAAAACGTATATTATAAGATCAAATCGCTACACCACCTCCGCTCCCTACTAGAACCCACAGACTTCCGAACAACCTTCCAAGCATTAGTCCTCCCACACCTGGATTTTGCCAACATCATCCTACATGGCCTCCCTCAATCAACGTTAAACCCGCTCCGCCTAGCCATGAATACAGCCGCCAGAGTCCTCTCCGGCTCATCAAGATCTGACCATATAACACCCATCATGAAAGAACTGCATTGGTTACCATTACATGCCAGAATCCAGTATAAGTCTTTAGTCCTTACTTTCAAGGCACTAAATAACTACCCCCCTACACCAATCAGCAAGCTTATCCATGGCACCCTGGAAAACAGAAAAAGGAGAACCACATCAATGAACACCTTAATTGTCCCGAAGATAATAACGAAGTGTACTAAGGCCACCTCCAACAGGGCCTTCTCCTTATTTGCTCCTCTAAACTGGAATGCACTACCTCACGAAATCCGTGCTATCAAAAACCTAATCCTATTCAGAAAAACATTGAAATACCACCTGTTTACAAAATGCTACCCAGAAGTCAACCTAGTCACTAACAAAACTACCACCTCAATACAACCTGAAAAGGGCTAGCAGGTCAACCTTTCTCTCTAGTCTTATTAGTGAACCACATTGTAACATCCAATCGAGTTTGATATTACTGTATATACCATTAAGCTATTCTGTACATAGTTCCCCCGGTTGTCCTATTGTTGAATTTCCCTGTTCAATGTAAAACTCAATGTTGCCTGTATGCATTGTAGTATGTTCTTGTTCTATTGTACACCGCACTGATTATAATAGCGCGGTATAAAAGAATTGTTAAATAAATAAATAAATAAATAAATAAATCACAAACAAGAAATTTGCCAGTCCTGATTGCCAGTAGCCTCAGCCATTAAGGAACTCCTGACAATAGCTCTTCATGCTACACATGACACTATCCCTCTTATATTGAGAATGTTAGACATGCTGCTTCTTTTAAAGTCCATTCTAATGTTCACGGAAGTTACCTGATCAACTCAGTAGTGAAAATAAGTTATCTGTCTACAGAACCAATCCAACACAAACGGCCGCAATACAAGCTTCCCTTTACCCTTGCTCCAGTCAGACCGCTGTTTGAACTGAGAGAATACATAAATTCCTGAGTCCATTCATTGCTTTGCCTCTTCACTGGCTCTACCAATTATGTAGTCAGCTTTCTGGAGGTTTGTCAAGATGTGCAAAACCTATCTACCAGGAGAGGGACAAAGATCCATGAGCCAACCAACAGCTTCCAGATGCTAATGACCTTCAATTACTACTAATGTGAGATGGATGTGATCCAGTGACCCAGTGGAGAAAAACACTGCATCCATTCAGTGATTCACTGAACTATCAAGTCCTGAAAGGGAAAGATTTATATCTCTGTACCAAGCTGCTGAGACAGTCTGTGAGCAATTTTGTTCCAAGCAGGCAGCCTGCCATGTCACCAGCATCATGTTATGACCTGATAGTGTGTGACCTCAAACCAATCTACTCCAGCTAAGAATTTCTCATTAGCAACTGAATTTGATAAACCCACCTGGATGAAAGGAAAAGCTTTTCTTGCTATTGTTAAGCACCCAACACGAGAGAATAAAATGAGTAACTAGTGCTCGTGATGTCAAATATGTGTCAGCATAGCTCAATACCCAGGCAAAATTCAGCTGTGACAAAATTGTTAGACCTTTTTTTATTGTCTTGTATTACTTTATTCCCCAAGTTGAGGTAAGCCTGCGATTGACTCACAGGGATACTTGAAGTATGGTAATTTACGTGATTCATGCCTGTTAGAAAGTACATAAAGGAACACTGCATTATTATCTCAACAGGTGACCTGTCTTGTTCATAAAACCAAAGACCACCATTCAGTTAGTGGTCCTCATAGGTTTATGAGGGAAAAGGTGCTATTATGATGGGAATAAAGGTAGTGAGGTATGCTGCTATATAGCATACTCCAGACAAGTTACCACCTTGCTCAGGAAACTAGCAATTTGAGTAATATTAACATCTACTGTAATAACAGGTATGTGCTGAGAGATAGGAAAAAAGAACAGAGGAAATACCATGCAGGGTCAGAGTAATAGTCCGTTGAGCCCAGCATCCTTCCTCCAACAATGGCCCTTCAGGGTCACCTGGAAGTACCTGGCAGTTCTAGTATAACATAGTAGATGATGTCAGATAAAGACCAGTATGGTCCATCTAATCTGCCCAGCAAGTGACCAGAGTGACTGTACCAGCCCCTCTATGCCTTTATGTTGTACCCGCCACTCTGTGTAGGACACCCTCTTTATTTATTCCATTCTCTTGCTATATACAGTAGGGATCCTCTGTGTTTGCCCCATGCCTTTTTGAATTTCTTCACTATTTTTGCCTCTATCGCCCTGGAACTGTTCACAAATTTGCATGTCATCCCTGTGTAGGAGCCATGCTAATCTCTGTATCATTTCTATTTTACTATATCTGCAGCCACCACCTCCATCAGGAAGGCTTTCCAAGCATGCACCATCCTTTTGGTAAAAAACTATTTCCTGACGTTACTTGTGAGTTTACCTACCATCACATTCTATATTGCTCTTTCACAGAAGAAAGAGATGGTGGAGACCTTCAAGTCTATGGCCTTGTCCTCCACAAACTTTTACAAGCTTTTGAAAACTCAGCTATACTAAGCTTAACCAAACTTTATAACAATGAATTCCATTGCTTAATTATGTGTTGATTGAAACTGTTACTAGTAAGTGTGAAGGAGCATTCCTAGTCCTAGTATTATTTGATAGTGTAAATAACCATTGCCTACTAACTCTTTCTATACCACACATAATTTTATGAACTTCTATTGTATCTCTTCTAAGGCATATATTCTCCAAATGAAAAAATCCTAACCTGTTTAGCTTTTCTTCATAAGGAGTCAAACCAACCACATATAATTTTTGTTGCCCTCGGCTATAGTTTTTCTAGTTATGCTATATCTTTTCTGAGGTGTAGAGACCAGTGTGTGCTCACACGATAGATCAGTACAGAGGATTATGATATTCTCTATCCTTCTGAATAACCTCTAACACTCTATTTGCTTTTTTTTTGGCCTCTGATGCATACTGAGCTGAGCATTTCAATATATTTTCCACAATGACTTCAGGGTCCTTTTCCAGTGTAGTGACTCCTAATATGGAACCCATCATTGTATCTAAAATTGGGATTATTATTCCCCATGTGCAACACTTTGCACTTGTCCACATCAAAGTTGGTCTTCCATTTAGATAGCCAGTTCACAGTCTTGCAATGCCCACCTGCAATCCCTCACAATCCATTTGTATTTTTACTACTTTGAATAATTTTGTCTCGTCTGGAAATGTAATCGCGTTGCTCATTGCTCCTTTTTAACCAGATCATTTGTCAAAAGAAAAACCGTCTGGTTTATGTATTTCTGAGAATATCACATACTAGGCAACAATTTCTAGAAAGGTTGAAATCAAATTGTTACTTTCCTTAATATATAAAACTAGAGGACTGAACTGATGGTTCAGATATTGCTGTTGATATACAACAGCAGCTCTAAAATTTGTGGCAGAGTTCATGTCAACTATAAGTTGAGCAAAGCACTGCTTCTAGGGTAAGAAGTGCAACTGCAAATCTTTCAGACAACTGATGCAATATGGCCTTTTATACTTCTAGCTCCTCTTTGAGTCCATTCCAGGGAACAGGAAGGAGGGAGGGAAAAAGGTAGCATTAATTGATTTACTAACTATACTTTCCCCAAAGGGTACAAAGCAGAGTTTTATCATTTGCTACAATGATTATTCCTATATAAATCTCTTAATATTCTTTTTTTTTTTGCTTTTAAATTTTTGAGCCAGCAATTCTCTCCTACTCCTATTTCTCCCAGTTCATCTGGAAACAGGCTGAGATCTGGGATCATTTACACTACCTATTTGTATCCTTCTCCTCCTCTTCTAAACACACACATGGTTTTTACTTGGACCACTGCAGTGGCTATCCTGGGCTGTAGGGCATGTAGCCTGGCTCACTTCAGAACCTTACAATTGTGAGCTCCTGATCAGCTGTCTAGGCATCAGCCCATGCAACAGCCCCAATCCCCAATGTCAGCCCCTGGGACTGTGGATGCAGCCTTTGTTGCATCCTGAGCTCCAGCTGAAACAGGGAGCTGAGGCCTCGATCTGGTAATCAAACTCAGAACTTTCAGCACAGCACTTACCTGAGCCACCAGGCCAGCCCATACTTTACTATCCTATTAGAAGTCTTTAAATTTTGGAGCCTGACACAGATGGAGTCAGTTCAGAAAGGGACTACTAAAATGGTCATCTATGTCATAAAGAATATTGGAACAGAATTAAAGATCTGAACAGGTATACCCTTGAGGAAAGGCTGGATAGGGAAAGTAGAACGAGACATACAGGCCTTGACAAATATTCTTGGAATCTAGGAGCCAGATGCTGAGACCTCGAGGGATAAATGTCAGCCAGTTATCCACTGCTGAGATAGTCTGTGAGTCCCTTAGGATGGTCTGTATTTTAGCACAATTTATACTCAGAAAATGATTAGATCTTAATTTTTAAACCATCATAATGGAGAAAAATAACATCATTAATAAAGAACTCTGACAAAAAGGATATAATTTTCATTATTTAATAAGAGAGCCAACAATAAGTGTCCTGGTGTAAAAACTAAGTGAACACTTCATTCAGGAACTGGTAACATCTCCTTTAACAGCAGTAACAACAACTAAATGTTTCCTATAACTGTTTCGCACATTGCCCTTGAGGAATTTTGGTCCATTCTTTCATACAGAACTGTTTCAACTTGTGTGACATTTCATGGCTTCTTTGTATGAAACAGCTCACTTCAGGTCTTGCCATAACCTTTCAACAAGATTTAAATCAGGATTTTAACTTGGCCAACCAAAACACAAAATATTTTCTTCTTCAGCCATTTTGCAGTAGATTTACTTGAATGTTTACAGTTGTTGTATTGTTGAATAATCCACTTTCAACACAGCTTCAGTTAATGGATGAGTGGCCTGACATTGCCCTCTACAGTTTTCTGATATCAAGTAGAATTCATACTTAACATCAATGATGGCAAGCTTTCCAATCCCACGTCATGATACCTCCAGCATCATGCTTAACAATAGGGATGGGATGTTTACTTTTTAAGGCAGTATTTGCTTTTCACCAAACAAAATGTTTGAGATTGTGGCTGAAAAGTTCAAATTTGGATTCATCTATGTTTTGGGTCATCCAGATGCTCTTTACATTAATAATGTTATTTTTAGAAAGCAAGTGTTTCTTCCTAACCTCCCAAATATGCCATATCAGTTCTTTTTTTTCTGATGGTTGACCCATCAGTGTCCATTAAAGCAAATAAAAGCCACTCTACAGTAGTAGCACGCAAAAATGTTTGCGTGTCAGCACCTGTTTCTGTGAAAGTTTAGCTAAGAGATGCAAATGAGCTCTTGGCTCATTTACATCCTTAGCTAAACTTCACAGGGAATGTCTTAAATTCTGGGTTGTGGCAATGTGTGATAAGTTCTTTTAAAATATCTCTGCACAGCAGCATGTTGAAATTAAAGGACCCACTGCTTCAAACTGGAGGTACTCTCAAACTTCTCCTTTGGGGTGACCTCGATGACCTGGTAGACTAGTGAGCTTGATGACCTCCCTCCCTTGCTCCAATGTAGGCTAAAATATTGTAATTACCCCCCCCCCCCTTTACTGAAATCCCATCCCTTAATAGTGTCCTGGAGAAGGTCAGTCCACCTCTCCATCCCCCATCCTTCTCCCTGACACTCCAACGCATTCCAAGGAGACAAAGGGGCAATGAAGGCTAAGAGCAATCCTCTCACTTCTGTCTGTAGGCTACTGTCTTCAAAATGGCTACTGGTTCCCATGGTACTAGTGCTCTGGATCAAATTGCCAAATAAGCAAACAGAAAGGGAATTATTTCTGGTTTGGTGTGATAACAATTAGATACTTAAGATTCTGATACATAAATATACTTTACTAGTTTTCTTTCTCTGGCTAAATGGCAACCGTTTATGACCTCTGTTTATCACCTGTATTGCTTTAACTTTGCCTATAAAGCCCTTACTATAAACACCCAGGGCTTTTTTTGAGAGGGTACCTGGTGGAACTGAGTGCTGGCACCTTTGTCATTGCCTGCTATTCTTGATCCATGACCCTCATGTATTAATGAAAGAGCCTGCATATGAGTACCAGCACCTTCTTTGCTAGAAAAAAGGCATTGTAAATACCTATTTTACATTATAAAAAAAATAGCTGTTCATAAATCATTCATTTGCAAAAGCACTACAAACAAAATATTTTTGATAAAATTATTTTCAGATTTTTTTTTCAGCAACTAAACTCCAACCAAACCCATTTAGACATTTTTAAATCCCTAAGTTTCATTAAAGGAAACCAGGGCTAATTTTTCTCAGTTTAGAGAAATAGTTTTAAATCTAAAATTGCATTTGTTAATTCACGTTTTATTGTCACTTGATAAACTAAATCTACCACAATTTACAGTATGATAATAAATTTAAAAGTTCACTTACTTGCTTTCTCTTAGGTAATCAATTACTCATAACAGCTAAGATTAACCAAATCTAAAACTTTTGAATGTTCAAATAAAAAGGGGGTCTATTCCAATATTTCTCTTACTTTCAAGATTTCTGATTATCCTTCTGACATAAAAACGATTGCAAGGGTCAAAAGATCCTGCAGTTCATAAAATGCCCAGCATTTTAGCAAAAAGGGGAGCCAAGATGGCAGTTGGGCTTGGAGATATTTTCTAGAAGGATGGGTCAGAGTGCAGCGGCTGAATGCTCATGAAAAAGCAGAAAGGAAGAATGCAGACTTAGCCTCTTACTACTACTATTTAGCACTTATATAGCGCCACGCACGCAGCGCTGCACAGACATACATACAAGAGACAGTCCCTGCTCGTTAGAGTTGTGCTCGTCCGAGCTTAAATCTAGTCGAGACAATACAGAGCATGAGACAATACAGAGCATTAGTCAATTCGGTGGAAAGCACAGTATGTTCTTTACAATTCGGTCATGAAGATTAACGGGAGTCAGGTTAAGATTAAGGATAGAAGTCAGGATCTGAATGTGACAGTGAAGAGGTGGGTCTTCAACCTGGATTTGAAGAGGGCCAGGGAGGGTGCCTGACATATAGACACAGGTAGGCTGTTCCAGGCATAAGGTGCAGCAAGGTGAAAGGAGCGAAGTCAGGAATTAGCAATGCAAGTGAAAGGCCTAGATAGAAGTAATTTGTTAGCGGAGTGGAGTTCCCGAGAGGGGATGTAGGGAGAGATAAGAGATGAGAGGTATTGAGGGGCGGTAGAGTGAATGCATTTATAGAAACATAGAAATATGACGACAGAAAAATACCACATGGCCTATCTAGTCTGTCCTTCCATAACAACTACAACAGTCCCCTTTTTACCTTTAGAGATCCTCTGTGTTTGTCCCATGCTTTTTTGAATTCAGTTACTGTCCTCATCTCTACCACCTCCACTGGGAGACTATTCCATGGATACACTACTCTTTCCGTAAAGAAATATTTCCGCATATCACTCCTGAATCTATCTCCCTTCACCCTCATCCCATGTCCCCTCGTAGCAGAATTTGCTTTCAATTGAAAGAGGCTCTCTCCCTGAACATTTATGCTAAGGAGGTATTTAAACATCTCAATCATATCACCTCTATCCCGCCTTTCCTCTAAGGTGTACATATTAAGATCCTTCAGTCTCTCCTCATATGCTTTATAATGAAGACCACTAATCATTTTAGTAGCCACTCTCTGTACCGACTCCATCCTGTTCACATCCTTTTGAAGGTGCGGTCTCCAGAATTGCACACTATACACCAAATGAGGTCGCACCAAAGACTTATACAGAGGCATTATCACCTCCTTTTTTCTGCTAGCCATTCCTCTCCGTATGCACCCAAGCATCCTTCTAGCTTTTGCCATCGCCTTTTCTACCTGTTTTGCTACTTTAAGATCATCAGACACAACCACGCCTAGGTCCCGCTCTTCTTTATTGGACAAAAGTACTTCACCCCCTATACTATATTGCTCCCTTGGATTGCTGCAGCCCAAATGCATGACCTTACATTTTTTAACATTAAATCCCAGCTGCCAAATTCTAGACCATTCTTCAAGCTTAGCTAGATCCCTCCTCATGTTATCTACCCCTTCCTGGGTGTCTACTCTATTGCAGATTTTGGTATCATCCGCAAAGAGGCAAACCTTACCTGAAAGCCCTTCTGCTATATCACTAACAAAGATGTTAAAAAGAATCGGACCAAGGACAGATCCCTGGGGCACACCACTGATAACATCCTTCTCCTCAGAGTGAGCTCCACTTACTTGTACTCTTTGTCGCCTCCCACCCAACCAATTTCTAACCCAAGCAGTAACTTTAGGGTCCATCCCTAGGGTGCTCAGTTTGTTTATAAGTCGCCTGTGAGGAACAGTGTCAAAGGCTTTACTGAAATCTAAATACACCACATCTAGGGCTCTCCCTCGGTCCAACTCCCTGGTCACCCAGTCAAAGAATCAATCAGATTATAGGTCAGTAAGAGAAGTTTGAATTGGATGCGGAATTGGATAGGGAGCCAGTAAAGCGACTTAAGAAGAGGAGTAATGTGGGCATGGAGAGACTGGCGGAAGATTAGTCAAGCAGCATAATTTTGTATAGATTGAAGGGGAAAGAGATGGCTCATGGGGAGACCAGCAAGGAGTAGGTTGCAGTAGTCGAGGCGAGAGGAGAGGAGATTAAGGAGTGGATAAGCATTTTGGTAGTGTGTTCAGAAAGGAAGGGGAGGATTTTGCTAATGTTGTAGAGAAAGAAGCGGCAGGTCTTAGCTATGAGCTGGATATGTGTGGAGAGGGAGAGAGAGGTGTCAAAGATAACCCCCAGATTGCGGCCGAGGGAACAAGAAGGATCGTAGACCCATCCACGGAGATTGAGAAAGGGGGAAGAGGAGGGGAGGAGTTGGGGGGGAAAGACAAGGAATTCAGTCTTGGCCATGTTCAGTTTCAAGCGGCGGTGAGACATCCTGGCAGTAATGTCAGAGAGGCAGGCAGAGATCTTGGTCTGGATTGCTGGAGAGATATTAGGTGTAGAGAGATAGATTTTGGAGTCATCGGCATAGAGATGGTACTGAAAGCCATGGGAGGAGATAAGCGCGCCAAGGGATTGGGTATAGAGAGAGAAAAGGAGGGGGCCCAAGATGGATCCCTAGGGTACACCAACATGGAGCGGGGTGGGAGAGGAGGAGGAGCCACCAGAGCATACACTAAAGGAGCGATGGGAGAGGTAGGAGGAGAACCAGGATAGTACGGAGCCCTTGAAACCAAGCAAGGAGAGGGTGGTGAGGAGAAGATTGTGGTCAAAAGTGTCAAAGGCAGCGGAGAGGTCGAGAAGGATAAGGACAGAGTAAAGGTCCTTAGATTTAGCCAGGAACAAGTCATTAGAGACTTTTGTAAGAGCCATTTCAGCGGAGTGTAGGGGACGGAAGCCGGATTGTAGTGGGTCCAGGAGGGCCTGGGAGGTGAGGACGTCGAGGCAGCGGCAGTGGACTGCTCATTCTAGTAGTTTAGTTTAGATATGAAGGGAAGGAGGGAGATGGGTCGATAGAAGGACATGTGGGATCAAGTGAGGGTTTCTTGAGGAGAGGTGTGACAACAGCATGTTTGAAGTCTACGGGGACAGTTGTAGTGGAGAGTGAAAGGCTGAGAATATGAGAGATGGAGGGGACAACGGTGGGGGAAGATGGGATGTAGGAGATGGGTGGGGATAGTGTCAGAGGAACAGGTGGTGGATTTGGAGGAGGAAAGAAGGAGTGTGGTTTCCTCTTCAGAGATCATAGGAAGGAGGAGAGGGTAGCATAGGAAGTATGGATGGGGGGGGGAGAATTGGGGAGGGGGAGGAAGATGAGGAAGTAGGGAATTGGAGGGTAATCTTGTGGATTTTGTCATGGAAGTAGTCAGCTAGGGTTTGGGCAGAAAGGGAGGGCGGGACCGGGGGTGGGGGCACCTTGAGGAGAGAATTGAGGGTATTAAAGAGGTGGCGAGGATCAGAAACAAGGGAGTTAGTCAGATGGATGTAGTATTCTTGTTTGGCAAGTGATATGGTTGACTGGAAGGAGCCAAGCATGAATTTAAAGTGTAGGTCTTCTGGGGAGTGGGATTTGGTCCAAGCACGTTCAGCAGAACGGGCACAGGTGCATAAATAGCGGGTTGTGGATGAAAGCCAGGGCTGGGGGGCAGAACGTCGGACAGGACGTGGGGTGGGTGGGGCAAGAGTGTCAAGAGCCGAGGATAGTGCAGCATTATAAGAGGATACTGCCTCATCGACGGACTTGGAGGACATAATGGAGGAAAGAGATGGAGAAATGATAGAGGAGAGAGTCAGGGGATCAATATTATGGAGGTTTCTAAATAGGTTGGAAGAGACAGGACAAGGTTGAGACAGCGGAAGCTGAAGATTGAAGGTTAAAAGGTGATGGTCAGATGAGGGAAGGATTGAGTTGCGGAGGTTTGAGGGAGAGGAATTAGAGAAGAGTATCAGGTCAAGGCAGTGGCCGTGCAGGTGGGGGGGGGGGGCAGTGGAGCAAAGTTGGAGGTCAAATGAGGAGGTGAGGGCGAGGAAATTTAAAGCATGGGGATTGGAGGGGTTATCGATGTGAATGTTAAAATCGCCAAAATAAGAGTGGGGGAAGAGGGATCCAGAAAGACGGAAAGCCAGGAGTTGAAGTCAGTAAGGAAGGTCGATGTGGATTTGTCGGGTGGGCGATAGATAACAGCTACTCAGAGGGGAAGTAGTGTGAAGAGGTGAATGGAGTGGACTTCAAAGGAGAGGGAGGAGTGTGACTGAGGCAGCAGGAGGGGTTGGAATTGGCAAGAGGGAGAAAGTAGAAGCCCTACACCACAACGCCTCCCAGACCAGCAGCTGTCCTGCAGTTGGTGTAACCTATCACTGAAGGCTTTGTAGTACCCCTCTGAGCGGTTAAGCCTCTGATGTTGCAGCAAGATGGTGGAGTGGCTGCTCCAAGCAATTTAGAGACCTCATTGAGTCTGGAGGTTTAAGTGCTTCCTCCCTCACCCTGGAGAGAATTTGGTTGTGCACGAATAGGAGGCTGTTCTGAGGCTGTGGATATCAGGTGGATCTCAGTCACCCATGGGGGAAAGCATGTATCAGTGGATTCTTCCCCCAAGATTCTTCTTTATGGTGCTCAGGTATAGAAAGAGAACTGGCAAGTGGCACACCGAGGGAAGAAGGCCAAGACATGTTATGGGGACCAGAAGAACTGTGATGCAGAGGGATTAAAGGGCCCTTTTACTAAAGGGGGTTAGCTGTTAGCACAGGTTCTGCAGCATGTTAAAGGCATGCTAGGACATGCATTGACAGCTAGCGCGGTGCCATGACAATTAGTGCCACTAGATTTTAGCATTCTCTGTCCCTGGGACATTAGGGGAGCAAATGAGCAGGTTAAAAGCGGAGAGTGAGTGGGGTGAGCACCTTGCAGTCAGCACTACCATGCTAACTGCAAGGCATCCAATTAGCATGGGTGCACTTACTGCCACTTCAATAGATGGACGCAAGTGCACTTGTGCTATTTTTATGCCACGTTAGGGCAGGGTGCACCGCGTTAACTGCCGGGAACATGCTTTCAATGCCCCCAACAGTTAACCCAGGTGATATTGCTCCTAACGCATTATGGGTTTGGCACTGTTGGCACACTAGGTGCAACACCTTAGTGCCCTTTAGCGTGCTAAGATGTTACTGTGTGAACTAGCACGTTATAACTATTAGTGCCTGACTGTGGTAACCGTTACCATGCTGGGATAAAAGTTAGTGTGTACTAATTCATATGCTAATTGCACAGTGTGTTATGGGACAGATTATGGGCAGGGAATGGGAGTGAACTGTGCATTCCCTAGCACTTGTAAAATTAGGTCGGGCATTAAGATATATACAGTGCAAGCTAGCGCTTACTTTTACAGTAGGTGTTCACAGGGGCAGAGTTTGGGTGGAGCATGGGTGAAATCACAAAAATGCACTCATATTTTACAATATATGACATTTATACCTGCTCTTGAGCAGGCGCAATGTCTGCACCCACAATCTAACATGATTTGTTCAGGGATCTATAAAAGTATTTTATAAAGACAAGTAAGTACCTACTTGTTTATATAAAAAACTCAAAATAGGTGTCTTCGCCACCGCCTTACCTAGGCACCCTATTATAAAATTATCTCCTTAAGAGGATGATAATAAAAAGCCACCCCTCCCCATGTCTTTGTTTAGGGGTGCACCTGCCACTCTGTGCAGACCACCCCTCCCCATGTCTTTGTTTAGGGGTGAACCCGCCGCTCCATGTAGGACACCCCTATTTGTTGAGAAATTAGATGGTTCAGTTTATTTTGATTTTATCCTGTTGCTGTAAAGCAGGGGTCTCAAACACGCGGCCCGCGGGCCGCGAGACAACTTTGTGCGGCCCGCGACGGCGGAAAACCAAAAATCCCCCAAAACCCTGGCTTCTGCTGCTGCCGTTGCTGCCGTGGCAGCAGCAGAATCAATTGTCAAATTAAAAAAAAAAACTGACTTCTGCTGCTCAAGCAGCTGTCCTGCGGCCCCTTTCCCTCTGCCCGGAGATCCGACTCTGCTCTCAGCGGCGTGCTTTTCAAGCCGCGAAGAGAGTATTCCCCTCTCGCGCGGCTTGAAAAACCGCGCGAGAGGGGAATACTCTCGTCGCGGCTTGAAAAGCACGCCGCTGATAGAGCAGAGTCGGATCTCCGGGCAGAGGGAAAGGGGCCGCAGGACAGCTGCTTGAGCAGCAGAAGTCAGTTGTTTTTTTTTAATTTGACAATTGATTCTGCTGCTGCCACGGCGGCAACGGCAGCAGCAGAAGCCAGGGTTTTGGGGTTTTTTTGTTGGCCGGTAATGAGCTATGGAGGGGCTGACTGAACTGGAAGTGGGCTATTGGCAGAGGGGGGAGGGGGGGGGTTATGACTGGTAATGGGCTGGGGGGGGGGTTATAACTGGTAATGGGCTATGGTGGGGGCTAGGACTGGAAATGGGCAGATGGGGGTTAGGACTGGAAGTGGGCTATTGGCAGGGGGGGTTATGACTGGTAATGGGCTGGGGGGGGGTTATAACTAGTAATGGGCTATGGTGGGGGCTAGGACTGGAAATGGGCAGATGGGGGTTAGGACTGGAAGTGGGCTATTGGCAGGGGGGGGTTATGACTGGTAATGGGCTATGGTGGGGGCTAGGACTGGAAATGGGCAGATGGGGGTTAGGACTGGAAGTGGGCTATTGGCAGGGGGGGGGTTATGACTGGTAATGGGCTATGGTGGGGGCTAGGACTGGAAATGGGCAGATGGGGGTTAGGACTGGAAGTGGGCTATTGGCAGGGGGGGTTATGACTGGTAATGGGCTATGGTGGGGGCTAGGACTGAAAATGGGGTGATGGGGGTTAGGACTGGAGGTGGGCTGATTGGGGGGTTAGGACTGGTAATGGCCTATGAGGGGAGGTAAGACTGAAAATGGGGTGATGGGGGATACGACTGCAAGTGGGCTATGGGGGGGACTAGGACTGGTAATGGGCTATGGGGGGGGTAAGACTGAAAATGGGGTGATGGGGGGGTAAGACTGGAAGTGCGCTATGGGGAGGTTAGGACTGGTTATGGGCTATGGGGGGTCTAGGACTGGTAATGGGCTGGGGGGGTTGCTAGGACTGGAAATGGGCTGAGTGGAAGGGGGGCTTGAACTGCAAATGGCTGATGGGGAGGGGGGCTTGGAATGGAAATGGGCTGTGAGGGGAGGGAGCTAGGATTGGAAATGGGCTGATGGGGGGCTAGGATTGGAAATGGGCTGATGGTGAGGCTAGGATAGGACTGGAAATGGACTGATGCAGGGACTAGAAAGGAGCAGATGCTGGGTGGGGCTGGAACTAGAAGGGAGCTGATGTTGGGGGAGGATTAGAATGGGATGGAGCTGGGAAAGTGAAATGGAGAGGGGAAAAATATTTTGTCTGGAAGAGAAGACAAATCTACAATTGGCCAGGTATTGGGAGAGTAAGTGGGGATTGAGGATGGAGGGGTAAAATTTGAGTGGATGAAATAGGAATGAGGAAAGAGCAAAAGGAGAAAGATTAGTATGTTAAAGCAGATGTAGAGAGAGAGAATGGAAAAAAACTAGAAGAGAGAAGAAAGGACAAATGGACAGCAGACGATGGAGATAGCAGAAGACACGAAGAAACCAGAAGTGGCTGGAGCAATTGCAACTGAAAAAAAATGCACAAAAGGTAGAAAAATATCTCTTTATTTTGAATTTATTAACTGGAATATGTCAGCTCTGGGAAATGTGCATCATTAATGTCTGTGCTTTGGTACAAGAAATTATTTATAGTTTTATTTCTACAGTGCTGAGGTATTCTGTGTAATTCCTATTTGACATTGCTACTTGTTCTCTTTTCCCAGTAGGTCATGTATTGTTCTCTGAAATGTATTGATTTAATATTTGCAGTGTTGCCTTTTGATAGGTAGGGTCTGGTGCTTTGTGAGTCCTGGTAGTGCTGTTATGATACGGGGGTTTGCTATGGGTTCCAAATGGGCAGTGTTAGTAGTAGTTCCTAATGTGCCTGGCGGTTGGCACTGGATTATAGTAATATAGAAATTTTCTAGTCTTTCTTTATCCATGCACTCATTATGCAACATTATGCAAATATTTATGCAAATGAGGCCCCTTATGCAAATGAGGCCCTGTCTTATGCGGCCCCCGGGTTACTTTACAAGTCCTCATTCGGCCCTCAAAGCAATTTGAGTTTGAGACCCCTGCTGTAAAGGGACCCACTGTGTCTGTCCCATGCCACTTTGAACTCCGTCACTGTGTTTGCCCCCACCACTTCCATCAGGAGGGCATTCCAGGCATCCACCACCCAAAGGGGTCCCTTTACAGCAACAGGTAAAATCAAAATAAACTGAACCATCTAATTTCTCAACAAATAGGGGTGTCCTACATGGAGCGGCGGGTTCACCCCTAAACAAAGACATGGGGAGGGGTGGCCTGCACAGAGTGGCAGGTGAACCTACTCCTGCCATCTTTCTGGGCAGACTAGATGGACCATACTGGTCTTTATCAGCCATCATTTACTATGTTACTAGTCTTAAATAGGTTACCCTGTAGCTTCATTGCATGTCCCCTAGTCTTTTTATATTCTGATGACGTAAACAATCGATCTACGTTTACCCGTTCCACGCCATTCATTAATTTATAGACCTCTATCATATCTCCCCTCCCCTCAGACTAATAAGAGAAAATATTGTTTCACTCAACGTGTAATCAAACTCTGGAATTTGTTACTGGAGGATGTAATAAAAGCTGTTAGTGTAGCTCGGTTTATAAAAGGGTTGGACAAGTTCCTGGAGGAAAGATCCATAAACCGTTATTAAAAGGGACCCAGGATATCACTGCTTGACCCAATACAAGCATTGAGGAACCTATGTCTTTTGGGAAGACTGCTAAGTACTTATGACTTAGACTGGCCACTGTTGGAAACAGGATACTGGGCTTGATGGACCTTGGTCTGACCCAGTATGGCATATCTTATGTTCTTATGAGCACAAAGCAAACAGGACCTGGCCACAAATGCCCTACAGGCTGAGGCCTGCAAGGTTAGTGCATTAATCTCAAACAACTGTTTAAGTAATGTCTCTAACTTCCAATCCTGCACATCTTTAATCGCCGGGATGGTCTTCTTTGTGACCGCCACCACTGTGGCATCCACTTTGGGGGAGTGGAATAACTCTTTCTCCTTATCCGGTAGCGGATAGAGTCTGATCATAGCTCGTGTACCCTTGAGGGTCACCTCTGGTACCTCCCATTCATCTTGAATCATCTGCTTGACTACACAATGCAATAGAAAAACATCTTTGACTTCCTGACCATCTGAAACAATGGGTCTTCCAGCAGCTCCTCCTCCCCTGAAGTGTCAGCCACCATATTAAGGGCCTTAGCCAAATGCATGACCAATGCCGCTAGCTCCTCTCTGCGGAAGACACGCACTATGCGAGACTCTTCCCCCTGCGGGATCTTGCCTTCTTCCAGTTCCACTGGCTCATCCATGCCCAGGCCTTCGACCCCATCTGAAAGCACTGAGCCCAGGTCCTCCCAAGGCTCATTATCCATATGCTGCCTACTAGGGCCAGGCTCCCCTTCTGTTCTTGTCCCTAAAAGATTCTCCGACAAGGCCCGTTTCCTCGTCCACCCCTGGGAGGCAATCGGCCCCTCTTCAACCTTCTGCTTCATGTAAAAAGCCTTATGCATGAGGACAAACTCTGGTGAAAAACACCCTGGGAGTGACTCCGTTAGCAATTCCTTTAGATGCGGATGGTCTTGGAGACCTAGACCCCTTGCTTCTAGGCACCAGCACCGGTAGGGTTGTGCTTGACCTGCCTCCCTGCCTGGCGCCAAGCTGCCTAGGGCAGGAGAAGACAGATCCTCTAGCATAAATGGTTCTTCAGCTCCCCGAGAAGTCCAGTCCATTCTCCCTCTTACCAAATCTTCCTCAGCTGACCTGGCCTCTGCCTGATAGCTGCGGCAGAAACCCGTGGCCAAGACTGACTCCTGATGAGAACCACACACAATACACGTGGGCCTAGCAGGCACAATCCTTTCATCAATTTTATGCATCAGCAATAGACCAAGCAAAACCAACAACAACATGATCGGCACACCTGCAGGCACTGTTCCCTCTAAGATGTGCGCGTGTGCGCGCGCACACACCTCACCGAGCAAGCGCACATACTTTACAACAGAGCGCACAAAAATTACGGTTCTGATTCTGATAGAAAACAACACAGACGTCTTAAAATTTAAAATTTGTGATTGTAATTACTAGAAATTTTCCGCTTCATTTAGTAATCATCTATTTTCATTTAATTTGATTAAAATCAATGTGGTGTACATACTGTATTCTGACGTGTAGTCAAATTTTAAAGTATATAACTCCAAGTGTTGTCATGTGGCGCACAAAAATGTAACCTTCCTTCAAAAGCTGCACAGCTGATATTTTATGCGCACACAACCTACAGAAAATTAGAGGGAACATTAGAGGGAACTATAAATAAAATAAAATAAACATTGCCTGCAGGCTACCACAAAACCAAACAACCTCAAAAAGAGCACCATCACTACTTGCATCCTCAATATGGAACTCCCTACCATTGAGCCTGAGAGCTTTAGAAGACCTCACAGAATTCTGCAAAGACCTCAAAACATGGTTATTTATAGAAACCTATGAGCATTCAAGCAACATCTCTTACCCAAACAGCAACACTACTACCTCCGCCAACTAAACACACACCCATCCCATCCACACACACAAATTCAACACACCTCATTAGTAAATACCTTTATGTTAAATGTTACTTCAATTGTACTGTCTAAATATTGTCTAAATGTCTAAATACTGTTACGTAACTGTGCTGTCTAAATGATTACACGTACCCTAATGTTAAATGTAACCCTCCAATTGTGATGTGACGTGACCACCTTGATTGAAGGAAAAGGTGGCATACAAATCTGTTTAAATAAATAAATGCTGCTCTTTGCCCTAAGCTATCCCACAGGCCAGAATAACCCTTGGCCTGGGATCTGCTCAGGAACACTGAAAAATATGTACTTTATGCTGCCAATGTTCCAGTTTATCACAGTAGTTATTCTAGGGTCTTAGAGAGGGCAGAGAAAAAAAAATTGTTAAGTCAATCACCTTCAGCATCCAGCACTCCCTCTGGGTGCACCTCTACATGTGGTGAAGGCCCCAGATCAATGGCAGCATTTCCCGCTCAAAATCGGAGTTCCCCAGCTGCCCAACAGCATCTTTGATCCTCTGCAACAACTTAAATCTGGCCCCCCAGCAAGCAGGAAACCCCCTCTACCAAAAGCCACTGCCGTTCGCAGTCTTCTCCCGACGACTGCTCAGTTGATCGCTTCAGCTTTGATGGTGCTAGTATCCCCCCGAGCGCGCATAGACTTCTACTCAGACAGGTGACTGCAAATGATGACCTGCGGGGATGCTTACTGAAGAGAAGTGTCCCAATCCCAGTACTTTAACAGCCTCTTTCCAGGTGTTCTCTGCAGTTGACACCCATGAAAGTCAACTGCATCCCTGAATCAAAAGGTGGTACTGGCAAGAGAACAGTAACTTTGGATGAATATGCGAGAAACATGATTTAGTTACAATATTCAAACCACCCACCATAATAAAAGATCATTTTAAAAAATACGCACCATTCCAATCTGTCATAATTAACATGGCCATATACAGATACATGTATATAGAATGCTCACATTATACATTTGTTGTAGCATTTTAAAAAGGGCATCCAAGTGCAATCTGGATTGTCCAGGGCAGGAAGTTCAGAAAAAATGCTGGGGACATCTATGTTTCAGCCCAATTTTAGAAACACAGATGACCCTGACATGCATGCCTGTGCCAGCGCTCACACAGATGTCCCCATTAAGAAACCGTGGGGTGGGGACATCCATCTAAAGCAAAGGTTGCATACAGAGATGTCCAACTGCAAGGAAAAATTATAACATGAGTTGGTATTCCCCTACAGTAAACGTTGTCAACATGGACAATCAGGGCCGGCCCATCCACTAGGCGGCCCCCTAGGTGGCAGATCTCTGTGGGTGGCAGGCCATGTGCTTCAGCACACATGGCCCATCATCCTCCCTCCCTGCGCACCAAGCCATGCCACCGCCAATTCCGGTGGCAGCTAGGCTTGGCGGCAGCGACCCGTAGCAGGCCATGTGCTTCAGCACACATGTCCTGCAGCTGAGCCACCCCGCAACCCCACTGCCAAAATCAGTGGCAGTGGGGGCGGCAGCGCAGCACGGCTTGGCTCGGTATGAGGTGGAGCGGCTCGGCGCATAGAGGGGGGGGCGGCATGGCTGGGGCTTTTGCCTGGGGCAGCAGAAACCCTTGGGCGGGTCATGTGGACAATATAGAGAAAACCAGTTCTCCACATCCTCCATGTTTGCTAACAAAACAAGCACTGTTCCAATGCCTGTTCGTTCCTGGAGCAGTGACGCAGTTCAGGATGTCCAGGAAGTTACTGAAATTGGGCGAGGATGTCCAAGTTCCTGGGAACACCCCAGACACACCTGAAACCAAGCCCTTTGGACATCCTCAAGCTTCTAAATGGCTCAAGGAATGTCTCTGTGCCTTGGACATCTCTATGCCCATTTTCAAACAGCCAAAGCACAAATAGGGCTTCTAAAATAACCCCCTAATTTTGTTCAAATATATCCATTCGCTGTATACTCAAATCTTTCAGAACTACATGCAAAACTGTGGAAATTCCATGTGCTCAAACTAAGACATTTCACCTTGGTTACAGCTTCAACAAAGGTAAAACAAAAATTCTCTTAGCAAACATATTCTTCAGAGTAGCATAAACAAGGCCCACAAATACAGTAAGAACACAAAAAAACAACAAAATGACTAGTTCAGAAATGTTGAGCTGGGAAAATACAAACACAAGCTTACTAGGGAAGGGAGGGGAGTCTGTTCATGACCCCATGCCATTACCTTGCGGTAACTCTAATAATGATTTAATGAGCCATAGTGGGAGGAAGTCAACATCGAATCATGGAAAATGATGGCAGATAAAGACATATGGCCTGTCCAGTCTACCCATCCATACATGCCAGCTATTAAGCTCTATAACCCTCTTCCTCTTCCTGGGCAGGACCGAACGGTAATACAGTAATACAGTACATGACAGCACATCCACCAACCCATGTGGTCTGCCCAGTTAAACTATACACACATCCCAGCGGCCAGCCACAGAGCGTGAACACCTGCAAGATACCTCTCCTTATCCAGAACTGTCTTTTACATCTTCCTGTTTAGTACTCTGTCATCTTGAATGAGTCAGACGGTCCTTATTTGCCATCATTTACCATGTTAATATGGTGTCACTGTCTCTGATTATGACCTTGGGTGTGACACTTCAGCTTCTTATATGCCTTTGTATTTTATTTCCTCTACGCTTTGGAAGTATTTACTAATGTATCTGATTGTGAATGACTATCAGATAAATTAGTTCCTGAAAGTTTCAGTGCTTGTTTCTAAATGGCTAATGGCCAAAGCAATGAATGTGCCAGATATAAAATAACTATCAATCTTAGTTTGCAATATTTGACTTAACATTTACCTTTTCTTAAGGTGTTTACAATGGTCCCAACTTATTCATGCAGCACAAATTCAAGTAGCTTCTGCATTCAAGGACTATACTTATAGACATTCTTTGTAGACATGATTTCATTGTAACTACCCCGAGTACACAATGAGGAAAGATATGAGATCTGATTTATTAAAAATGTGTGTGTCAGTTCTGCACCAGTATCTTCCCCACAAAAAATAATGGGATTGTTTTGGTGATAAAATTAGGTGCAACTTTTACAGCAAAGCAAAATTAGCACCAATGTTTAAATAAATTGATCTGATGGGGGTTGGTTTATGAATGGATCTCTCCCACAGGCACAAAAAGGCAGAGTATTTTTAACAAACTAAACCCATAGTTGCTAAAGTAGGAAAATGACTATGGTATGTTGAGCAGCATTAGTATATCAGATGTACACATACAGGCTACAAGCCTCCCTTTAGATACAGCCAACTGTGACATGAGAGATATTGTATTTTTTTTTGAGTGGTGTATTTCTTTTGATCTCAGAAGAAAGGCTTCCACAGCCTGCTCATTGTATCTTGTAAGTACGCTATAAGACATAAGCTTTTGATCAGGAACAAGTCACATAAGCCTCTGAAAGTTACAGACATGCTGATGCATTCAAAAAGATAAATTCCTGACAAATTTTGATGCAGAGCTGCCAAGTTACCCAGTTCAAGAAGGGAAATGTTTTGGCTAGTCCCAATTTTGAACTTACACCCCAAAGCAGTGTGGTATTTTAGTCCTTGGTCCTCTCCTTGATTACAGTGCTGTAGGCACCAAACTTTATCAGGATAGGTCTGTCAGAAATCCAGAACTGGCCCATCATCTCCCTTCTGGAAATGGGCAACTTGGCAGCTCTGCTGCTGCATCTTTGTAACAATTTTATTAGCCAATAAATAATCTAAAATAAACAAATTAAGCGTATATTAGAAATACTGTTGATTGTCCCAGTCCCACAGTAACATAAGTTATTTAAATATAAGGAGCTAAAACGCCAACTCTAACCTCCTTTGCCTTTATCTTCACTTTATCATCCCTCTGTCATCTAATACTAAACTGGATGAAATACTCCATAGCTGTTCCAGGAATGGCAGGGGTACATAATCTGGTTGTTCAGTGCAAACCAAGCAAAGCCAAGAACTACTAAATATGCCACCAGCCATATCTACACCGTGTTCAGCATACTCAACTCTGTACAAGACTAATCACGTAGCTGCACGTTCCTTCCTCAAAGAACTGTGTGAGGCCCTTGCATGTCATGTAATGCTACAGTTAGTTAGATCCTAGGGTTTTTAACCTTCAACCCTCCAGCTTTAGACTAAGGATTCTCCCATATTAAAGAATCACCTCCTCCTGCTGAGCTAACAGGAGGTTACCATCTATTTCAGCAGAATTGCTCATCTCCTTGCTCTTATTATTTAACTGTCACCAATTTGATTTCCAGCTTGTTGACAAAAATCAAATGTAAGGTCTAAATCAGGAGCTCAAAGCAGTCTTGGGAACCTCTAGAACAAATACTATCCCTTTGATACCGTTAGGACCAAACTGGAAGAATTAAACATCCCATAAAAAATGTTGATAACTTGTCAGCCTCATTTTTGGTTACAGATAAAGTCTGAGGCATAAACTGAGGACTGTTCCTTCTTGGCCTTTTGAATGAGATTCTGTCTATCCTGACTAGTAACACAAATCTATTTAGATCCCGACCAAACTAAGAAGACTAAACAAATACCCCCTCCCCTCCTAAGGTTTAAAAACTTTTGAAACAGTGACTTTCTTAAGATTACAGAAGAATAATGAATGAAAGATGTTAACTTGAATCTTCAGGTTTCAGAGCTCTGTCACTAACCACTCAACTGTACTCTAGAACAAGGGAATCAGTAAATCATAAGCGCCTCACTGAAGAGGCAAGAGGAGAGCCTGTATTCTCAGAAAGGCTCCTGCATGCTAAAGAACTACTCCACTGCAACAATAGTAGGGAAGAAGGCATAGGGAATGGTAAACCAGGAAACCCCAAAGAGGCTCTGTTCTAATCAATATTAGCAGTCTCACTCTATACAGCACAAAACAGCACCAGTCATTTTTATTTATTTTATTTACATTCTCTTATATACTGTGCTATTCTGCATCAGTGTGGTTTACATTGAACAAACTGAAATTACATTGAACAGGGCATTATAACTTGGAGATAACTATTTTATAGGGAACATGGGCTATGGAAGGTTAAGTAGCTTGCCCAAGACCACAAGGAGCACCTGTGGGACTAGAAACCCCAGTCCTTCTGGCCCAAGGTTGCTGTCCTCTAGTGGGATTTGAACCCCTGACCTTCTGGTCTGAAGTACCTTGCCCCAACCACTAGGCCACTCCTCCACTCCACTATCATTGCTTGAATAGCTCTGTGCAAACCTGGCCTGAATCTCCTCAGTCCTGTGTAGCCCACTTCAGTCCAAAGCATGAGTGTGAGTCAATAAATATTGTGAATTGTTATTGTTTTGATGTTTTGCTTAAATTCACCTTATTTATTCCCGTTCCACCAATACGTGGGCATGCACACACATCTCTTCATGTGTCTGTATGTATAAATATGCATGTACAAACACATACATACATGCCTACATGTATAAACATATAATATAGCATGCATATGCATACAAACACACTTATGCATGGATGAAACATGTATACACAGACATTCAAAAGCATGTATGTATACACAGGCCATCTTGTTGTAAATGTATTTTCTAGTACACTCAGTAGGGACTAGACTGATAGTACTAGGAAACAGAGTCCTCCCTTTACCCAAAGGAGAGGTACAACATGGCAGCAGCAGTGCAAGCTTCTTCACACTGCCCTGCCAATGTGCCTCCACTCTGCTTTGGGAGAAGAGGGGAAACCGCCTCACAGGGCAAAATGTATCATGATTCCTATGCCTATGTCGCTTCTGGCCTCTGGTGAGTTTGCCAACAATGGCTTTGGTTAGTGCAAAACTGTGATGGGAGGGGAGTTGTAATCTGGGAAATAGATTTGGCTACCAGCTCATTTCACACAATCTTTTTAAGTCCCTATTGGCTCAATCCATATTTGAAATGGTGACCTAAGAATGAAGGGATATTCCAAAGCAGTTACACAGTTTACAGACCCATAAACCGTGTAATTGTCTCTAAGCGGTTAGTGCTGAATATTCCCGGATACCGCCGCTATACGCCCCGATGCTACATGGTTATCATCAGCGCATTCCAGGGGCGATACCCGGGGATAACCAGTCAGCAGCGATATTCAGCCACTGAACATCCACCGCTGCCTTGTTAGCTTCCATGCTGTGCAGCAGACCCGGATATTCAATGCCGGTGGCTCGATATGATCCCAGCATTGAATATCAGGGTTAACTCTTCAACAGCAACAGCTAAGCACTATACTTGCGCTAGCTGCCACCGTTGAATATCGGGCCCGAAATGTCTTGTAATCTGTCATCAGTTTCCTTGAGTCATCTGTTTTCAAATTCAATGTGATTTCAGGCAACTAAAGTTGCAGAAATTGAAAACTGTATTGGCTAACTAAAGCTATACTTCATCAGTTTGTCAAAATGAATAATAAATTGGATAACAAAAGTCATAGCATGTTATTTTTTAACTTGTAAAAATAAAAATACGGATAGTAAAAAGATTTAATTTTCATCATGTCATAACTCCATCTTTGATTTACTGTACTTTCCCCTCTTTCTAAATTCAATTTAAATTCCTCTCTCCCCTATACCAATGTTTCCCAATCAGTGGGTCATGTCATGGCATACTGTTGTCCTTACAGACCTGATCAAATGTGCCATGAAAAAGTGACCATTGCCTGATGCTCAGATCCAGACCAGCATATGGGCTCTGCTCCCAGCATCTCTCAGTAAAAGGCACAAGCAGTGGCTGTTAAACATGCAAAAGCTCTTTTTTGGGCACATATGTGGGCACACATGTCTTGCCTTCCTTACAAGCTTCAAGGTATGGGAATTAATTTGGCCACTGATAGCAGGCCCTGCTTTGGCAGTACACACATGGCACATAACATCTCCTTCTCTTTCTTCTCATGAGCCTTCTTCCTTGATTCTGTCCAGTCTCTGGTGGGACTTTCAGTGCTTCCCTAACTTTTCTTTTTGCCAATACAAGTCTTCTCCAAATCCACATTGACAGCTCTGCATAGCATTTTTATTAGTGTGGGTATGTCTTGGGCTTGAAGTGCATGTGAAACACTGTTCTTTGTAATAATATTTAATCTTTATAACTGCATTGGTTGGAGAGGTTAAAAGAAAATCAAAGGTCCAACAAGCCTGACTTTATCTTGAGTGTATGTCAGTTCTCCCCAGGGGGAGATGAAAGAACACTGTACACTTGTACTCAGTTTTGCAATTGTGAAAAAATTATTCCTCTTCCTGCAAACAAATGTCCAGCAACAAGCCACCTACTACTGAAAACAGATGAACAAATCAGTTTTTATAGTCATATGGCCAAATGATTTATGCCAAACTGATATACAGTTTTGTACTGGTACCAGATACATACAGTAGCCTTCAGGGAGGTGGTGATAGCCAAAACAATAACATACTTCAATAAAGTCTGGTATAAGCATAATTCTTATTTGCAAAGGGAGTAAAGAGAAAAATAAAGTTCAGCGGGGGGTCAATTGTACCTTCTGCCCTGGCCATTCTCCAGAACCTCTCAGTTCTACTCCTCCTCACTCACTTGTTGGACTACAGGCCAGATCAGCCTTCTCTCACTACACATCTTCTCTAAAGACACAACCATCCTAGCTTATGCCCATCAATAACCATAAAATCTCCAAGGCTTGCTCCATTTTAGCATAACCATAGACTGTCCACCAGAACTCTGTTTCTCTGTACATTTCGTATCATCCCACTTCTGAGAAGGAGGAGGAAAAATAGGAGAAAAGTAAAAATACAGGGAAGGAGGGAAAACAAACATTTTACCAGAGAGAGAGAGAGAGAAAAATATGTAGGAAGAAGAAAAAAGTGTGAGAAGAAAGAAAAAATAGGAAAGTGGGAAGATGCAGAAAGGAAAGAAAAAAATGATCCAAGAAGGTGATAAGGAGAAAGGCACCAAAAAGGAAAGAAAATTTCCTGGTAACTCTGTATTGAGGGGGGAGGGAAAAACAGGAGATGGATTTTCAGTCAGTGATTTTGGTTCACCTGTCAGATGAAAAAACTTTTGTCTTACCTTATGAATCTGGACAATTTCTCTTTCCAGAGTGGGGCTGCTGGTGTCAATGGTGCCATTGGACGGCATCATGAAGAAATGCTTATCTTAAAAGTGTATTTTATATTCAAAATAAGTAAAAATAACAAATAAAATGAAGACTATATATAAATTTTAAAGCACCAGCTGGAAGTTTTTCTTTCTGTTTACGTCCTACTTTCTTTCCAATCTTCTTCCTTCTGACCTACAAGAAAAACAGAAAGAAAATCAGATCACCAACAACATTAACAGTAGTCACCAAAATTTACAAAAAGTTGAAAATCAGTCTCAAATGTTAAAATAAGCAACGGCTAGAATGACTAGGTCTTTGCAGGTTTTCCTTTCAAGGACTTGTAATGATTAATTCATTGCAACCTTGAAATTTGCCCTCTTTTTGTAGATGAGTATTTCCAAAAACTCTACAAACTCAATATAAGCACTCCTGAATAAATTATTCACCTGCATAGTGAGATCATAAATCCCTTTTCTTTATCTTTCGTCTTTCAAGAGAAATACATAAGCTAGCTAAGGGGTGCAATTTTTTAAGAAACAGGGTGTGAGGAAGGCTGGGGAGTCTGGAATAATGAGCAGCTGAGGAAATGGACAGTCAGAGGTAGAAGAGGGGAAAAGGAAATTAGAGTGACTCAAGGGAAGTCAGATTCAGACTGGGAAGGAGAAAATATATTTACAAAAAGATTGGGAGTGGGGAGGGGGCTAAAGGGACAGAAAGAATTGGGGTGGCAGTCACAAGCTGGCACGGTAGCGAGTAGATAGAGAGGCTAAGGTGGAAAAGGGGATGAACAGAGATTCAGCAGAGAGGAAAGCAATACCGTACTCTGACCAGGGAGGATAACAGCCAAATTAGTCGGAGGGGGCAAAAAAGGGGCAAGCAGAAAGTGAACGTAAATGGGGATAGACAAGCTGAAGCGTAGATGGGCACAGACAAGGCTAACACCAAGCCACAGGCTGAATATAAGCAAGGAAGGCGCTGCTTTTTCATTACAAAAATTCTCTTTTTCAGACAGTAATGTATGTTTTTTTTCAGTCCTCCGTCTGGATTTTGAGGCCAAGAAATTATTTTAATCGAACCATGCACCCCTTGCTCTCTCCCAGTCAAAACAAAAAGCCGTCTGCTTATTAACAGCAGTTTCCTTGTCTCTGTGCCTCCTTTCCTGCTTCCTCCTCCTGATTCAGTAATTTTCTCTATCCTTTGTCCCACAACAAATTACCTCCGAGACAAAAAAAAAGGTACAACGACAAACATGAAAAGCCTGTACACCTAGGAATGACTCATATTCTCCCCTCTGTCTCCTCTCGGCTGAATTTCCCTCTCTCTGGTGTCTGCTTCGCTAAAAGATACAGAACATGGCGGGTTTTGACACAGAGCCAGAAACACATTTTTTCTCCTTTTTTCTTTCACCCCTCCTTTATTTTCCTTTCCTTCCTCCCCTCAACGCCATTTCTCAATTAGCCCCCACTTAAATCCCCCCCATGAAAAAGATAGAGTCAACAGCAGCAACAAATGGATTGGTTCCTTTTGGTTTTTTTTTTTTTACTGTAAAATAATAATTGCTTCGTTGGTTTGCTTTTGTTCGACAGTATTTTTAGGTCGGGGGCTAGGGAGGGAGGAAGGGAAGAGTTTAGAGACGGATACGTCGTCGACCTCCCCGCCAAGCCCAGCGCAACGGATTCTCTCGGCGGGCCCTCCCTCGCCGCCCTGCTCCTGTTGGGGGAGGGGGAGAATGGCTGCCAGCGGGCGGGAAATCTGCGGAGGGCCCCGCGCGCCCGCTCACCCCGCCAAAAACTACAGTCCTCTCCCACTAGGCCGGGAGGTCACGACGAGAGTCGCCACAGGAAAAGGAAGGAATTGGCCGTAGGTGCTCTGCTCTGCTCTCCCCCCCCCCCTTCCCCCTTCCCCCTTTTTCTATCTCAAAACGATTTGACATTTAGGAAGAGCAAGGAAATAAAACGGAGAAAATTCCGCACTGCGGTGACTTGGCTGTTTTTGGCTTTTTTTAGGCTTAAGAGCGGTGTTTGTGGCATCCCTCTGGTCTTTGCCGCCTACTGCCTAGTTCTCGTCCGGTTAAGACGAGAGCACCGCGCGACCATAGTCTGTGGGAATGTGGGGCTAATGGCTAGAGCACCGCGAGTGCAAGGCATTCTCCACCTACTTACACCCAACGCCCCACACAAAAATATATCATAATTTCATCTAAAACACAGATACACAGGCCATTCTCACAAAGAAACACTCAACGTATTAAGCCACCCATTCTCCACATACCATAGGAAAACAGCATATCGCATTCCTTCCAGAAACACGCACGCCTGCATAGCACATTTTCACGGAAATAACCCCTATACCACTACCACTGATAGTTTGTATAGGGCTCCAAGGCGTACGCAGCGCTGTACAGAGTCATGTAAGAGACAGTCCCTGCTCGCCAGAGCTTACAGTCCAGTAAAGACAAACAAACCTAACCATGTTGGGCCCTGGAGATGACAACAAAAAGGTGAATAAAGCCCACCCATTTTTAATACAGGTCTATGTACACACACTCACAAAACTGACCAGTACACACACATTCTCACGAACTTACCATTCTTAGCCCATTGTAATTACATAGAAACATGACGGCAGAAAAAGACCACATGGTCTATCTAATCTACCCTTCCATGTCCACTACAACAGTCCCCTCTTTACCATAGAAACACCATATAACTATAGACACCCACACATCCTCACAAAACGAACCAATAGCCCCCCCCCCCCCCTACACACTGTAGTCCTAGAAATGAATGCTGGTCAATTAATGGCTGGTACAGAAATAAAGAATCCCGCATAAAATCCAAACATACAGAACGTGGGCGCTACCTTCTTATTGGGCTAACGTTTTAACACTGCTTTGCTCGCTTTTGGGAGCAGTCTAGTATTGTCATCTACTACTCATTCAGACCAGATCTCAAGAAGGGGGTTTCACTCTCCAAAAAATGTATTGCTAGTCAGGTTTAAAATAGATCATCTCATATGTTTTGTTTTGGTTTTCTGTTATTTATTTGTTAATCGTTATTTCAGTGTATTCAAGTGGACTAGCAACAACCAAGCTGCTTTAATAGATTGTACATGTCCAAATGTCACTCAGGTTTTGAGGGATTTAGGATCATTTATCGGTTGAAAAACAAGGCTGCCCGCCCCCACTCCCATAAATCTCAACAATCCCAATCGGCTCGGGGGGTCCAAGCCCCCTGGCCCCAGCGGCCCCTGCCACGCCCACCCGTCAGACACGCGGCCAGAGCTCTCTCCCCCCCCCCCCTCAATTCAGGGGCAGGACCAGCCTGTCACAGCCAAAGAAGGTTGAACACCTGTTGCTATGGAAAATTCTGCCCGCATTAGCCATGGGGGTGGTGTTGTCCTTGGCAAAGTAACTTTGGCTTTTCTAGAGCTTTCTATTTGCAGTTAACTCATTTCTTTTGCAGTTCACGCAGCCGAGAAGTCATTTCGCTTGCCCAATGCATGTTCTTTTCAAACAGAAAATAGGTTTGCTTCTGTCAGTTTCCACATGGTTCACGAACACCCACGACTTCTCTTTTATATAGTTCCGTCTGAAGACATATTTCCTATGTCACTGCATCACTCCCCTTAAAAAAAAAGAATACAGGAGCAATCTGTTCATCTTTTGGAAAATGCAATATTTGTGCCTTAGCCACAGTGATAGCCAGACAGTTCTATTGTTCTTTCTGTCGGCCCTCTCAGGTCTTTCCTCTCTCGATCCTTCTTTTATTGTTTGTCTCTTTCTAAACCACCATAAGGAAATGTGTTAGTAAACATATGGGTTTCAGTAAAAACAACAACAGCAAAACAATCAAGGCATTAAATTATTTCCAGAAGTAACAAAGTAAACCAATAAAATAGCTTATGGAATGCAGAACCTGAAATGCTCCTTCTGCTCCTTAAATCAGATGAATAACAAAAAATCGACAATGTCCGGGCAGAGTTATTATATCTGCTTCAAGTTCTGCAGGATGTATTGCCCTTTAAGGGCTATTAGGGTGTTATTTTGGGGACAATCGGATTAAACATGCCCATTTGATTCAAGAAATACACAGGTCAGAAAGCATTTCCAAACAGAATATAACAAAGCATGGCTGTTTACAAATTTACCACCATTTTAATTTTTCAACGATTCTGTGGTTATCTGCTGCCGATCCAACATTTAACTTAAAAAAAAAAGCTTTTTACCTTTGTTAAGAAAAGATTTATTTGTTCAACATTTGAGCAACGCACACATGCACACAGTTTGGGGCAAAAGAGGTCTTCCTCTTTAAACATTCTATTGAACAGAAGTTAGTTAAGCTCCTGTTCATACGAGCCCACCCTATGCTGTACAATTTTGACTAAACGCTAGCAACTGAATTCAGACACCCCCCCCCCCCACCCCACCCCACTCCACTCCACTCCACAGGTGGGATTCAGGAAGAGGCCTGCACTGTGTGACCCATGCTCTGTGCATTTGAACTGACCGGGATCTATACTAAGAAGACCAGTTCCCATTACAGCAGATCAGCCCTGTTAAAGTATGAATAACAATAGCAGAAATATAATTAAGCTTCCCATGCAAAGACGTAGCACATTTAGTTGCTAATGTCACTCTTACCAACTGTCGATCTCCTTGTTTCCCGGATAGCAACCAAGGAGTTTTCCTTTTTCAGAAAATGATTTCCCACTCCTGGTCCTAAAAAGAACTACAGAATCTATCAAATAGCCACAAAGCCTGAGAGCAATCAGAGCTATCTTTTCTAAAGTGACAATTACTAACTCCCAAAACCAGCTTTTAAATAAAGCATTGGTCTGACAACACACCAGCACCTACATAAACTTATGAAGACTCACTGCTTACACATCACAGTACTGCAGTACACCTCGTCTTAAAATAATCAGGGTGAACACTTCTCTCTTACTCATGGATTTAAGAACACTGTGACCCTTAAAGGCTGTTTCCAAAAAAGTAGGAGAGAGGACATACAGCCCCCACCCTATCTAAACTGCATGGGATGATCTACAAGCTGCAGGAGCATTGGAAACAGGTGTCTTCTGATGAAGCATACTACTGACAAAGAAAGAGCTGAGAGCATAAATTCTCCACTCCTACCATCAAGATGCTTCACACACTCATGCTGCAAAGACAACTTTTCACAGAAAGACCCGGCCGCGAATCAGCGCGGCCAGGCACAGGCACGCGCCGGCGAGCCGTGGCCAAAATTAGGGGCGGGGGAAGGCGAGGGGGAGGGCGGGCGAAGAGCCGCATTCAAAAAGCGCGCCCGGCGCGAATGCGGTCTCTTTTCCAGCTCCCCCCTCCTTACATGAAGAAGCCGGACAGGATAGCAGGACCGAAGATCATCGCGGCAGAGTTAGCTGCTCACCTCCGAGCGGCTGTCCAGGAACCGGAGCCATAGTGAAACCCGTGCGGAGAGAGGCCACGCAGAGCAGCAGAAAGAAGAAAAAGCAAGCGAGGAAGAGTGCTCCGGCTGATCCACCCCCTCCACGTGGATGAGCGAGTGTAGATCGCCGAGACTCTGCAAGAAAAAAGGCAGAAGCGATTAAAAGAAAACACAAAAAGCAAGTATGGGATATATAGTGCTCAGAGAGCAGGGGAGGGGAAGGGAGGGGGGTGGAAGGAAGGAGAAGTTAAAAAGAGAGCCGATAGCGGTGGGGGGGGGGGGGGGCCTTTTGCAGCCGGAGGCCTACACACGGAGAGAGGAACGGGCCCAGCCTGCCAGCCAGCCAGCTAGCCAGCTTCCCTGCAGGGTAAAAGGCAGAAGCTAATAATTAAAAATAAATATATATAAAAAAAATAAATAAATAAATAAATAAATAAAACAGTGTGGTGAGCGGCCAGGACAGGCGTTACACGTGGCCAGGCCCAGAGAGCAGGAGGTGAGGAGGTTGCCCAGGGGATGAAAGGGGGGCGGGGGGGAAGGGCCGGGAGGGATGGGGGAGGGGGGAAAAAAGAAAAGGGCAGAGAGGTGAGCAGCCGCACATGCCCTCTTTTCTTCATAGAAGAAGTAAATAAAGGATTATAGGCATAGGAAGGGATGCTTAACAAGAAGGGGACAGAATGGCAAAGGTAATTAAGCTATATTGGCGAGGTGAGGAATCTAAAGAGACAGGGGTATTCTAGAGAGGGAGATCTCTATTGTGAATATATGTATGTTGCTGGCAAAGGGACACGGGAGCTACGAGGTAGAAGACAGGAATATAGTAGGCATCAGAAATGACAGTAACTATGCCTTTTCCCCTTGCCACTACTTAGTTATGCTATACAAAAAAAAAAAAAAAAAAAATGCCGGGAAGAGCATGGGATTATAGATAGCATCAGATGTGATAGTAATGTAAGTTTATTGCCTTTGCATAGCACTCTATCTTAAAGGAAAAATGCCTAGGAAGGGAGCACTAAAGGCTTCTCGGCCACGAGGCAACAGTGAGCCACGGAAGGCGGCAGCGGCATCGAAAGCACGAGCAGCGGCCGAACAAAACGCGAGAGGGACTCAGAGGGCTGTCCGCGAAGCAACGGCCGCTGCAGCGAGACCGCGGCAAAGTGCCAGGAAGAAGACACCTCAGCAACCAGGGAACGTGGCCCCCCCGCAGAACCAAGAACTAGACGACCTGCTCCTGCTCCACTCCTACCATCAAGATGCTTCACACACTCATGCTGCAAAGACAACTTTTCACAGAAAGTTACTTTACTTGAAACCAGTACATAAGGTTACACAGATACACTGTGCCATCTTGACTGGGGCAATGTGAAACACCATGACCTATAAACCCCATAAGTCATTTCATTTCGTCTGGGGCAGGGGCAGCGGAATATATTTTTGGTTGGAGAGGCTGAACAAACCAATGTCCTCCAGCCCTGCCCTCCAGCTGTCTGCTGATGCTGCGTTGGGCAAAATATTGGTAGGGCCGTGGCCCACCCCATTCTGCTGCCTACATGTGTGTCTGTGTAGCTTTATGGTCTCCATAGTTGCATGAAAGCTTTCATGGCTGAGAAAGTTATTTTTCTTTTAAGCAAAAAGATGACTTTGCGCATCCTGCTTTGATTTCTTATATAAATTCTGCCAAATGCTGAAAGAGAGAGAGACAGACATATAGGGAGGACATGTGCAGGAGTGAAAGAGGGACAATAGTTCCAGTTAAATTATATCAGATTTCAAAGGAAATAATTTCATTTTGGTTTCCCACTATTTACAATAATTCCATCTTTGTTAAACCCATTGGTACGAGGGTTGCTATTTATATTTCTGGCCTTAGCAACAGTAAGTGTTGCCAGGCGCCATCCAATGGTTCCATTGGAACACTGACATTGTTGAACATAACCTCATTCATAACAGTTTATCATTTGAGCGCGATTTGTTGTTTACAGTATCTTGAAAAATTCATCTCGGGCGAAAAATGGAATTAACTCGTGAACATTTTCGTACGATTATTTTTCATAACTTTCGACGTGGATTATTAAGACAAGAGTGCATCGATGAACTTAATCTTTTATACGGCGATAAAGCACCATCCTACAGCACTGTAAAAATCTGGTATAACGAATTCAATCGTGGCCGACGTTCGCTCCAGGACGAATTCCGTCAGGGTCGTCCAAAATCGGTTGTTGTGCCAGAAAATATCGATGCTGTGTGTGAACTGATAAGCAAGATCGTCATGTGACATACCGTGAGATTGAGGCATCTTTGGGCATTAATATGACAAGCATCAATAAGATATTGCATGATCATTTGGCCGTAAAAAAGATTTGTTCGCGTTGGATCCCGCATAATCTGACAAACGCTCAAAAGAAGGCTCGTGTCGACTGGTGCAAGGAAATGTTGAAAAAATACATTCAAGGTGCATCAAAGACTGTGTATAACATCTACACAGGTGACGAATCATGGATCTATGCATATGAGCTCGAAACAAAACAGCAATCGACTGTATGGGTCTTCCAAGACAAGCCAAATCCAACAAAAGTTGTTCACGGAAGAAGCACATTGAAGCAAATGGTTGCCTGTTTCTTCGGCATTACCGGTCACGTGGCGACAGTGCCGTTAGAGCAACATAGGACAGTCAATTCTGAATGGTACATGACCATTTGTTTACCAGAAGTCTTCGGAGAAATTTGGAAAAAGTCGAAGAAGAGGCGAATAATTCTTCATCATGACAATGCGAGCTCTCACACATCGGCTCAAACAAAGGATTTTTTGACCAGCCAAAACATCGAATTGATGAGTCATCCACCGTACAGCCCTGATTTGGCACCCAATGACTTCTTTTTATTCCCGCACATCAAAAACAAATTACGTGGTCAACGATTTTCAACACCCGAAGATGCGGTTGATGCATTCAAAACGCATGTTTTGGAGTTACCTCAATCGGAGTGGAAAAAGTGCTTCGAAAATTGGTTCAAAGGCATGCAAAAGTGTATTGATCTTCATGGAGAATATTTTGAAAAACAGTAAAACCAATTTTGATCATAAATATTTGTTTTTTCATTATTAGGCCAGAAATATAATAGCAACCCTCGTATATGTTAAAAACAAGAATATAAATTCCAAATTCGTTGGTCAGATATTCAATTTATTATTTAAAGTCTGAATGTGGAAAAGTAAAAAAGTGCAAAAACTGAACACTTTCAAACCAAACCTTAACGCCTCAGCCCAGAGCACACCAATAAAGCATTTCATCTGCCAAGCTCAGAGATCATCTAGTTCTTTGATCTATTTTTTTCACTCCTCTGCAGCCATTTGAAACTGAAATATCCGCGTGATTTGTTTTATATTATGGTTTAAGTTAACTGATATATTTCTGGAATGTATATCGTTGCACCCATTTTAACTGTATTTAGCCTAAGACAGTCTCACGATATTTTTTGGTCCTGAAAAAATGAAAACCGTGCCCACTGCAAAAAAACATTATATATGCATGCAACACCCATGATAGTACCTAGCTGGAGCCGTGTGGCAAGCTTGTTTGTGGACAATGTATTGGAAGGAAAAAGGGCTCCCATTAGGGAGTCTTCAGCTGAGTAGTAGGAATGGGGACAAGAGACACTGAGAAGATGTTTCTTTCTCTTAGCACAAACCGGAGAGGTCAACTCTACTTCTGTAATGATCAAGAACTCACTGACTTGTAAAATGAGCAATGCTGGCTGAAGTAACTTGACTACGTTCCCCCCCCCCCCCCCCCCCCCCACCGTTTCACTATGGCAACATGTAAAAGGATTGCTGCAGTACTACCAAAACCTACAATGGAAGAACCCATCATTATCATTTTTATTTAAAACCGCCTTTCCATCTTGGCAGTACCCAAGGCAAGCTTCAATTTAAATGGCAAAGTACGGTATTCTTTGTTAAACTGCATCCGAAACACTTATATACTAGTCAGAGGTTTTCAATCTGGCCCTTGAAAAATTGTTCCCAGAAGCTACGTGGTGCTGCAGGTAGGGAGCGGTGCTAAGATAAGAGCTGCAGAGAGGGCGGGAACTCCCGCGGAGCTTTGCAGAAACCTATCTGATTTTAAGGATATCCACAATGAATATCAATGATATAGAAATACATTCAGTGGAAAACAGTGTCCACAAATCTATTTCGCCATGCATGCATATCCATTGCGGATATCCTGAAAACTTAACTACACAGGGAGCAGCTGCACACCCCTGCACACAGAACTCACTTATATACTGTAAACTCACCCAACTTACTTCAAGACATCTGTATTATATTAAACTGCAAAGTCACCTCCTCAAATCAAATCACTTGACTATTGACTACCAAAGCTCCACTATAAAAACCCAGTAGATCCGTAACTACTAAAAATTATTCGCCTACAACAGCCTCCCACCCTATATGTCGGCCTTATTCAAAATACACTGTTCTCCATTCTGTAGAGGAAAAACATTTACTTTTGTGATTAAGATTCTAAGATACTCATTTACTAACATCTGTTTTTATTGCCACAAATTTTGTTTTGCTGCCTGATCCCATTATTTTCAAGAGGGAAACCCGGCGAAAATATTTAAATAAATGTCCAAGTTTCTTGAAATGCCGAACAGGATCTGAATATTCTGCTGAACTTGAAAAGGCAAACCAACATCAGTGGGCCACAGATCAGCTGCACACACCCTATCCTCCCATTCAAAGAAGCCGTCATAAAGGTGGCAAAGAGAAGGTGAGCGAGATGGCATAATACGGTTATCATATGGCCTGTCTGCACATACATCACAGAAAATTACAGATCCATGCAGTTCTCAGGTTCCAGACCTCAAAAGAACACAGGCCCGATTTTGCATTTATTAAAATAATTAGTATATCACCTAAGTTATATCTATTGCTTTGGATTCGTGCAGATGTTTCAGACAGGACCTTATATGTCGGCTTGTCATAAGAACAACAACCGAACTTTTCTCCCCATAAGACCTTTACGGTAGCTGTTCTGTGATTTTTAAGGAATACTGGAGGCTCAATTATTAAAGTTTTGCACGTATTTGTTCAACATTTTGGTTTCTAGCGCGGTATTCCTAATCCATATTTTCTGGAGATAACACAAAGTAAAAAAAAAAAAAACCCCTCTCTAATTTCCTTTCTGATTTGCTCTGCTCTGAGTGGACAGGCACTGCAGTCTCGCTGTAGACTCTGCCTCCATGATAAATTCGGCACAATGTGGAAAATGGACGCTGTTACGAGATGCCAAAGAGGAGAAACTGTCACGGTTTGAAGCGTACACATTTCCTCCTAGTATGGTCGAGGCGCAGTTCAGGGGCTAGAGGGGAGGGGGTAAAGCAGACAGAATGACAGACACACTTGCGCAGAAATGCTATATGGTATTTCAGATGCCAGCCTGTCATGCAGAGCCCCCTTCCCTCCTCATCTGTGCTGCCTCTCTAAATGTTCTGTCTGTAAGTCCTGTAACAGTGTAGCCAGCCCCTCGCAGAGAACAGCGAAAGGGCAAAGCCTTTAGTAGAATTGGAGGGGGGGGGGGTGAATAAACAAAATATATTGATGCAACTGAGCTAAACTGTACTTTCAAAGATATGTGGAAAACAATAAAATCAGAGTTGAAAAGAAGGGAATGTTCTCTGGAAAAACGCCAAGGCTAGCACACTTAAGCGATCGCAAGGATTCAGAGGACACCTCAACAGGATTGAATCGCACATTGCACAGCCAGCCTCCCTTGCACTGTTATTGGTTTCGTGGTTCAGAGGGGAATACACAGGTTGGCTACAGTCTCCATTCCTCCCCTCTCCAGCATTGTAGAGAGCTGCCAGCCTTCCCTTACGTGCTCTTCACGAGAAGCGTTCAAGGACATGTCGGCACCCCACCCTGTCAATAATCCGAATAATCAGAGGGGTAATGACAACCCGCAGTAAAAGGTCTCAGCCGTCCTTACAAAAACAACTTCCCCTCCCTCTCCCGAGCTGCTTCTAGCAGGAAAGAGAGGATTCGTGTTCTGAAAGGAAATAAACCCTACTTAAGAGCTTTCGGCATATTCCACCCCTTTTCATCCACTCTCCCAACAATCCCCCACACATATAACCCCTTCCACCTCACCACACAAGTCCATAAACAAACCTGTCTCCTTCACTCGACCAAGAAAACAATTTGGGAGCATTTCCGTTACAGGAGAAAATTTCTGGGGAAAACCAGCGATGACCTCCACTCTTATTGCTCAGTCACCTGTTTTTTTCTGCATTCTTTATTTGGTTTTCATTCAAACAATTGCAATGAACTACAGAATACAGAAAACAATAGTTCCACCACACATATCTAGGGAGACAGAAGTTAAAGCCTCTGTTATCTTCATCATGCCTTACATAAACGATTAATTGGCACGCACAGTCCAAGCTACACTACTGAAAACACATTTTTAAGTTTTTGTTTTTTTTACCGCTTAATCATTTCAGTCAAAGGGTTTACACTGTAACTTAAACTTGGTAATGTACATTAAACAGGGACATTGATACTTGGATTTTATGAGACAATGAAGGGTTAAGTGACTTGCTCAATGCCACAAGGAATGCTAGTGGGAATCGAACCCTGTTTTTTGGTTCCCATCTAACCATTAGGCTACTCCTCCATGCCATACATACAGCCATACCATTACTACATACATATCGGCACATACGCATATGTAGCTGCATACAGAAACAAGTAGATTTTGTACACACATATAAATACACGCAAACATATCACCCAAAACTGGTTCATTAAAAACACATCCTGCTGCGAACACCAAGCCGTCACATCCTAGTCTAGATAGACATAAGCAAACTGGAGACAAACATTCACTGAATCCGTCCAAACATAGACATACACCTCCTCACTGCCAGCGATTAAACAGAACGGTTATAGGCTAGCTCAGCTCTACCAACACCACCCTCCCCCATTCTTCACTAGACTATCCTTATTACTCCAAAATGGACTGGGAACATAACACCAACGTGCAAAACAATCCTGTTTTCACCCGTACGCCCCCTCCCAAAACAAATGGAAGCAAGGGCAGCCTGAAATTCCACATGCAATACATCCCAAACTTATGCAGCTGCGATCTTGCTCTTCCTCGAGTTCCCCCTACCCTTTTTCCCCCGGGGAGAAGAGCCACCCCGCATCGGCAAGGAGGCTAGTGCAGGACTGGGCACTGCCACTCTGTGCCACCCTGAGGCTCGAATTAATCTACCCCATTTGCCCTCCCCCGCTCCCAAAGGCATGAGCGAGGGCTGTACTAGACTGTCCAGGTCGGGCTCCCAGCCTCTCCCTCCATATAAAACCACCCATTTTGCTGTGTGTATGCGGAGAAAGGAGAGCGATTCTTGCTTCATTTTGAGACCCCCCCCCCCCCCCCTCCCAGTCCAAGCTTCCTACCATATTCTGGCTTAATTTCATCAAGATCTGTTTGCGCCCCGAAATCTCTTATGGCCCGCTCTTTCAGGCGTTAAAAGGCATGAAGAATACAACAACCAAATAACTTTCAATATGTAATGCAATAAACGCACCCTGCAGTTCAGAAAAACTTAGGGGCGCCTGCAAAACATTATCCATCTGAGGACTGCGGCTACGACTATTCGCTCCCCACCCCCACCTTTGGCTGCCAAGCGGTCATGCCAGATCCTGTGCCCCGATGATCGCATTAAGAGTTCAGCCAGTCCCTGGCCTCCTCTAACCCTAGCCGCATATCCTCGGGGACCGCCGCTGTCTCAAGTTCAAGTGCAGGCAATGTAACAAGAAAAGGGGGGGGGGGGAGGATCTGCACGTAGAAGAAAAGAAAGCAAACACCCCATGGCTGCGAAACAGTAAGATATCGAAAGCTGCAACTCGTAACCCAAGGCTCTGCACTATGTGCAAGTGTGTATATGTGAGGATAGAGATATAGGCACCGTTCTTTCTTGCATGCAGAATAAGGAGAGCGGAAGGAAAAACACGGCTGCAAGCGTCATTTTGGCAAACATGACGGCTATCGGACTCTCCCGTCCATGCCCAGCCCCCCACCCGGACCTGTGCATGGATCGGCGCTCAGGAGGTGCCCTCCTCCCTCCGATCTGAAGGGTTATTGATCATGCCAGGCGGCAGAGTTGGGGGAGAAGCGTTAATTACCCTCTGCTGGTGCCAGGCCTGCACCTTTTGACAATGTAAATCTCCCGAGATCTTCCCTGTTCTTCTGTCTCCTTCTCTTCTCCTCTCCTCCTCTCTCTCCCCCTGTTCTCCTCCTTCCTCCTCTCCTTTCCTTTCCTTCTCCCCGGCCGGCGAGGCCTCCTCCAGCAGCTCCGCTCGCACTGCACTGCACTGCGCTGCGCTGCACCCAGCCGCGGACAGGCAGCTCCCAGAGTTTGATAGGTCCTAGTGCCCACCCGTCGCAAGGATTCCCCTGCACAAAATACAGACACTTGAACACACAGACACAGACCGAGTAACCGACACTCACCTTCACCAACTAGCTACAACCGGGAACCTCTAGTGGTCATCCGTTGTTAAAATAGTACCTTCCTCTATCTATAGATATAGCTTTATATACAACTATATGGAAACTCTCACACTACTGGATCCAGAAACAGAAGTGTGAAAACTCCTAGTTTCCACTATGCCGAGGAATTCCCCTCATGAAGAACTGCAGTAGTGTACATCGGAGGTAGATCACTCAGTCCTGGAGGATCACAGATAGGTCTGTTTTTCCGGATATCCCGAATGAATATTCTCCTGATGTATCTGCATATATTTGACGATCTATGTACTAAAGTGTGTTAGTTCACAGCGGGTGTTAACACATGTTACTGGCCATGTTAGCAATACTCCAGGTCAACTGGGCCTCCATGCATATTTTATTAGTACTAACACAGCTGCATTAATGTTAACACCAATGTCCACCTTAATTAGTTAATGATATGTATGCAAGATTTAATAAGTCAAGTTAAGCACAAGGTTTAGCATGATCTCATTGATACCAAAAACGGATTACATCCTCAAAGGTATCATTAGGTTTTCTTGTGGTGATTTTTGTTTCAGCATAGACATGTTAACAGCTAGCACATATTGAGACCACCACAAGTATGTCGCATGTTTTTTTTCTTAGAATATTTGCCTTGGAGCTGTACGGACTCTTCAGATGAAGAAGGGTTATTGCCACAATGCATTTTGGCTGCAAGTGAGACGATATATGGCCTATGGATTGTGCAAAAAGTTAGGCACTCCTAGTAAAATTATATATTTTAATTAATCCCTAAGAAGGTGATTCCATAATATGAAAAAGTCTAAGACCATATTCTGAAACCCCCATGGCCCTGCAAGTTTACGACGCTAGCATGGGGATCTCAGAGCAGGAGGGAATGGGGACGTGATCAGTCGCAGAGACATATAAAGCATATTCAGGAAAGGACCGTGTACATTTTCAGTGTTTCCTGTAGATGCCCCCTTTATTCCTGCGAAAACGTGGAATAAGGCCAGGACTTAGAAAATATTCTGCTCTGCTCTTCAATGCATCCCATATAGAAAAATGGTTGTGACAATTATGTTTTGAACTGGAATGTCTGCAGTTTGGAAAAACACAAGATGCAGTTTTAAAGAACAGAAAGCAGAGGTGATGGAAAGTCGTAAGGTAAAGAAACATTAATAAACACCCCTACAGAAATATTAAGAAGAGCAATCATGTTTATTCTGACATTTGCTGTTTGTGCTAAAGGAACTAATCTAGAGTTCTGAAAAATAGGGCTGCTGATGTTGTTGATAGTATGTGAGTGAGTATGGAAAAGATGATTTTTTTGGGGTGAGAAATGCAGATCAGCTGTTCTTGATAGATGCAGGGCATTTTTTTGGCAGAAGTATGTTTTTGTGACTGCAAGTGAGAGTGTGTGTATGGTTTGAGTTTTGCATAGGAGGGTCTGGTGTGCTCATCCGCAAATTTGGGGGGACATGAATGCCTGGCCAGTACCTGGACCATAGGGATGACTGCAGCGTCACCAGATGCCAGTGTGATCGGGCAGAAAAAAATCAGAAATGGTTCTCTATAGCTAAATGCCAAAACACATCCCTGTATTAATGCTGTTTGCATTCAACAGTGCAAACAGCATTAATACATGCCCAAAAGCACCATCATCGATATCTAAAAATTTGCACATTTATAGTGTTTTTGGGCATGTATTAGTGCTGTTTGCACTGTTGAATTCTCTTATTCCGAGGGTCCATTATTATGGACAGGGCTATATTTTGACAGTTAGCTATACAGAACCTTTTCTGATTTTTTTCTGGTCCATATTTAGCATTGTACAGACTGTTTTCAGAGATGACCAATGCAAGAATAAGGAGTTCTTCTACCGCCATGTATGCCAAGATATGTCATGACAAACATATCACTTTCTACCTGCTTTTATACTATATTTGAGTGCACTGAGATTGCTGTGCAGTGTTCTGAGTATGCAACAGACTAGTATATGTAGTCTAGTTTGCATCAACATTTATGTATCATCTGTATTCTTGTGCAGTTTGCATCAGCACAACACTGTCAGTGAGAGGAGCAGCTTAGGAGATGCACATATTACAGAGGAGGCGTGGTCATCCATGGTTATATGGTAGAGATGGGCAAGATCAGAAATGTCCATCTTTTCAGAATACGGTGAGTGTGGGGACATCCACACCCATTTGCTGCATATGCCCATCTCTCATATGCCATAGTGATTTGTTCCTGCCGCGTTAGAATTGGCTATGTCCCTGATTCCAGAACCGTGGGCACATCTATAACTGCAGGTGAGGAATTAGGTTTAAATCAGGCCCGTTTTCGGTTTAGATGTGCCCGCAGGTTGGACATGCATGTTATGGAATTGGGGTCTAACGGGATTATTCTGTCCCATGAATAGCGGGGATGGACGTCCCAATGCTATTTGTGGCCCCCCCTCTGGCATCTAACTTCCCTGCCAGTTGTACAGGGAAGTTGAGGTGGGAAGGGCGGATTGGGGCGGAGTTAGGGCAGGCGGTGGGTGGTCGCTTGCCCTGGACATATGGGGCCAATTCTAATGTCAGCCCTGTACATTCAGGGCCAATGACTTGTACGGGGAAGTTATTCTAGCTCGGAGGTGGAATAACTTCCCTGGATGTAGTAGATCGGCAGGCCTGAGGTGCAGATGGGGCAGGAGGGCCGAGGACATTTCCCACAGCCAGATCCTGGCTGTAGGTGGCTGGATAGGAGGTCAGGCTGCGGGAAATTAGTTGCAGGAGCCAGCGGCGGGGATCGCGGCTTTTAAATGGAGCTGTGGTGCCATGGCGCCGTGGCTCCATTTAAAAGTCCTGATGAGTTAGTCAGGTATGTCCTGTACATGCAGACCGGGCTGAATCGCAGTCCTGGCCTGTACATACAGGACTGTTCATGATTCTGATTCCGTGGGGCTAGACATGCCCCACACTATTAGAATCGCAATGCCCTCTGTACGTCTGGTTCAGACCAGACGTACAGAGGGCTTCTACGTCCGGGACGGAATCGGGCTGTATGTGACTAGCAGCTGATGCAAGCTTTACATGGTACAAAGTTAAACATGACTTCTGCAAATTATAATGCATAATTACTATTTATTTGCTGCTGTTCACAGATTCAAAATAAGAGAACAGTGAATATTGCAGATGCAAACGTTTGAACACCTGTTTGTTACATCACCTTTGGCAGAAATAACAGCTTCCAAATGTTCATGTAGTCTAATCTTTCTTTTCTTGCTTTAGGAAAAATTTCCCACTCTTCTTTGCATAACTCTTAGTTCAGAAATATTTTTAGGTATTCTTGTAGGCACTGCATGTTTGATATGTCTTCACAGACTTCTAACAGTATTGAAGTCTGGAGACTGTGAAAGCCATTCCAAAACATTGGTCTTTCTTTCCTGTAAGTATTTCATAGTTGATTTTGAGACATATTTTGCATCAGTCTCTTGCAGAAATATTCTATCTCTTGTTGTTGTTGTTAAGTGCAGTTGAGTCAATATCGATTCATGGCAACCCAGTGGACAGTTGTTCTAGTGTTCTTTCTTTATTCAGGTGGCTAGTTGTTGAAAGAGTGGCATCCATAGCTGTTGTTATTGTATTGATTAATTGCATTGCTGGCCTTCCTCTTTTGGGTTGACCTTCAACCTTACAAAGTATGATATTTTTCTCTAATGATCTTTCTCTTTGATTATGTGTCCAAAGTATGAAAGTCTAAGTCTTATCATCTGAACTTCTAAGGAAAGCTTAGGTTTGATCTCCTCTAGTACCAATTGATTTGTTCTTTAGGCAACCCATGGATGTATATACAGTATTCTTCACCAGCACCATAATTTGAAAGCATCAGTTTTCTTCCTATATTTCTTCTTCATTATCCAGCTTTCACATCCATATGATGGTATTGAAAACACCGTGGCTTGGAAGTCAAATCTTTGTATGCAGAGATAAATCTCTGCACTTGAAAATGTTGTCTAGGCCCTTCATAGCCATTCTGCCAAGAGCAATGTATTGTTAGATTCCTTGACTGTTTGTTATTTCATTATTGATTATTGATCCAAACAGATTCAAGTTTTCTACTATATCCCAGCTTCAAATTCTTCACCAACTGTGGAAAATTAGCTTCTAGGATAGACTGATATTTTATAGAATCCATTCTTTCATCTGCACGGTACTTTCTGTGTCACTGACTGCCACACAACTTCAAAGCATAACAGATCTACCCTCTGTTTAATGTTTGGTAAGATGTTGTTTTCTTCAAATGTTTCAGGTTTTTTTCTTCATATGTGTCTTGTGTGATTGTAGCCGAACAATTCAGCTTTTGTTTCAGCAGTCCAAAGAACATTGGGCCCAATATTCCAAGGCATTTAGATGATTTACAGAGCTGTAAACCATGTAAATACTCCTAAGTGGGATATTCAGCGTCACTAACCGAATATCGCAGAATAATGACACTATACGCTAAGCATCAAGGTGTGTTGGGGTCATTCTGGGGCAGAGCAGAGATGGAGCCAGTCGCAAACCAGGATGCAGCGATATTGAGTTGCTGCCTGGTTTGCGACCTGTGGGTAAAGATAGGTGCAGCAAAAGCTTTGCCTGTGGGAGCTAACCGGACAGTGGCTCAATATTGCCACTGCCTGGTTAGCTTCTGCACTATCGGATGCTGTGTGTCAACCCCGGATATTCAATGCCGTGGCTGGATATGACCATGGCAAAGAATATCCGGGTTTAATGTCCAGTACCGGTGACTAGTCACTGTAATTGCTCTAGCGGCCAGCGCTGAATATCAGGCCCTTTGTTCTAAAATGTTTCAGACTTATCAAGCTTTTCTTTTGCATACTGTAGATCAGGCATGTCCAACTTCGAACAGGTCGTGATCTACTTTTTCCGGCCAAAACTGCTGGTGATCTACCACCACCACGAAAATGAAGTTTCAAATTAGTTTCAAATTAAATTTTAACCCAATAAAGTTGGAGGATTCCCCCCCCCCCCCCATTTTAATGAACCTTCTGTCATTTACTTGGATGTGATCAGCTGTTAAGCAAATTAAGCAAAAACAAAACAGAGAGATGAAGATCCAGTAAGAACTGCGAGGGGAAATGGAAAGTACATTTTTTCTTACACTTTCTTTAACTGTCTTAATAACTTTCTTTAACTTTTATTGAGTAATTTGTGTTAAATTTAGGTTCAGTATTGATCCAGGCTAATCTTGCACAATCTTTAATATTTCACTCTTGCTCATTAGTGAGACATCTGAGCCTGCATTTCATCCACCAGCTTTTTGAAGTTAGGTGAATATTGCGTGAGGGCCAGTCTCAGGGAATCCTGGAGATGTTCATCTGTCATGTTGGAACGTTGTGTACTCTTTGTCATTTTCAGATGGGAAAACGCAGATTCACACAAATAAGTTGAACCGAAACAGGAGTGTACAGCTTCACTGCATCTTCTCAAGTTGAGAAATTTGTCTCTAGGCACTAGCTTCCAAAGCGATCCTTACTCAGCACAGGTCTTGAGAAAAATGTCATTTTTAAGGGTTAATATTTTGTTTTCAAGAGATGGCTTGTTCAATGAGTAATTTTTACTGATAGCAGCTGCAGTTTCTTTATTTATTATTTTATTTATTTATTTATTTACATTCTCTTATATACCGTGCTATTCTGCATCAGTGAGATTTACATTGAACAAGGCATTATAACTTGGAGATAACTATTTTACAGGGAATATGGGCTATGGAGGGTTAAGTGGCTTGCCCAAGACCACAAGGAGCACCTGTGGGACTAGAAACCCCAGTCCTTCCGGCCCAGGGTTGCTGTCCTCTAGTGGGATTTGAACCCCTGACCTTCTGGCCTGAAGTACCTTGCCCCAACCACTAGGCCACTCCTCCACTAATTTCTTTAATGTCCACATCTACTTTGAATGGGTATGACAAGTACTCCACAACTGTTCCAATTTTTTGGAAGTCACAGAATCTATTTTCGAATTCCTGGATAACAGAACAGATTTCTGTCACATACTTCTCGTTCTGAAAAACAAAATTTGGATATTGTCCCAGATGGTCCTGCGAATTGGAAAATGATCAAAAGTGTTGTTTGCAAGGTCAGTCATCATTAGCTCAAATTTGCTCTTGTAGGATGAAACTGTACTCATCATCTCGCCAATGCATTTGTTTGTACCTTGTAGTTCAAGGTTCATATCACTTAGTTCGCCTGTAAAGTCAGCGAGAAATGCCAGATCACATAACCACTCCTCATCTTCCAAATCTGCTTGGTCATCTCCCCTCTCCTTCAAAAAGCTTCTTATTTCATTCATCAAATCACAAAATCTTTGCAGAAACCTGTGTCTACTTAACCACCTTATATCTGTGTGCAAAATGATTTCCGCTGCCCCTTCATCAAGAGTAAGATTGAAAAGCCATCTTTGAAGTGATCTTCAACAAACTGAATTTACAATTTTGAAAGTGATGTCCATGACAGTCTTTGTATTGAGTCTCTTGCTTGCCAAAACTTGCTGGTGAATGATGCATTGGTAAGAAAGGAAATCTGGGACGTCGTCATGCTGTCTACAGAGGGCTATGAAACCGTTAACCTCACCTGTCATTGCTCTTGCTCCATCAGTAGTGATGGAAACAAGTCTATGCAATGGAAGATTACACTTTGTCACAAAAGAATGGAAAGAACTGAATATTTCCTAACCGGTAGTTCTCCCTTTTAAAGAAACCATTCCAAGTAGTTCTTCTTTAACATTGAAGTCTTGAAGGACTAGAAAAAGGGACTGTTACTTCTGGAGAGAGATCTGCAATTGTGAGTATATATTTCTGGGAATTTTCTGAAAGGACTTCTTTGTATTAACGCTAATTAATCTGTGAACCCAGTGTTTTTGTTAAATCAGTCAGGGCCTAGTAGCAGCAGTTTAAGTTTAAATTTAAAACACAGAGGAGAGCATTCTGGTTAAATTTGGAACCCAGCAGAGAGCTTGTAGTTTAAATTTAATAGTCAGTTTAAAACACAGAAGAGAGCTTTCTGGTTATGTTAAGAACCCAGCAGAGAGCTTGTAGCTTAAATTTCATAATAAGTCAGAGCCTAGCAGCAGCAAAGAGCTGTAATTTAAATCAAATCAGAATATAACTTAGCATAAAAGGCAAAACAGGGTAGGTACTTTTGAGCAACAAATAAAGTGTTCTAGAGACCTTTACAAAGAGGCCTTCTACCTAGGGGGCAAGAGACCTGTGAAACCTTTTCAATAGGTGTTAACACCAGGTGGCAGGTCAAAAGGCCATTTTGAAAGACTCCTTCTATCCAAGCAAGGACTGTTAATCACCCAGGAAGTTGGTCACAGCTTACCTCAGCAGCACAGGCATAAATAGCTCAACCAGAGCTCTGTGATCCTCAGTCTTGAAGGACTAGAAAAAAGGGACTGCTACTTCTGGAGAGAGATCTGCAATTGTGAGTATATACTTCTGGAAATTTTCTGAAAGGACTTCTTTGTATTAAAGCTAATTAATCTGTGAACCCAGTGTTTTTTGTTAAATCAGTCAGGGTCTAGTAGCAGCAGTTTAAGTTTAAATTAAAACACAGAGGAGAGCTTTCTGGTTAAATTTGGAACCCAGCAGAGAGCTTGTAGTTTAAATTTAATAGTCACTTAGGGCCTAGTATCAGCAAAGTACTTTTAGTTTAAATTGAAAACACAGAAGAGAGCTTTCTGGTTAAATGTGGAACCCAGCAGAGAGCTTGTAGTTTAAATTTAATAGTCAGTTTGAAACACAGAAGAGAGCTTTCTGGTTATATTTGGAACCCAGCAGAGAGCTTGTAGTTTAAATTTCATAATAAGTCAGAGCCTAGCAGCAACAAAGAGCTGTAATTTAAATCGAATAAGAATATAACTTAGCATAAAAGGCAAAACAGGGTCAGTACTCTTTGAGCAACAAATAAAGTGTTCTAGAGACCATTACAAAGAGGCCTTCTACCTAGGGGGCAAGAGACCTGTGAAACCTTTTCAATAGGTGTTAACACCAGGTTGCAGGTCAAAAGGCCATTTTGAAAGACTCCTTCTATCCAAGCAAGGACTGTTAATCACCCAGGAAGTTGGTCACAGCTTACCTCAGCAGCACAGGCATAAATAGCTCAGCCAGAGCTCTGCGATCCTCAGTCTTGAAGGAATAGAAAAAGGGACTGCTACTTCTGGAGAGAGATCTGCAATTATGAGTATTATACTTCTGTGAATTGTTTGAAAGTACTTCTTTGTATTAAAGCTAATTAATCTGTGAACCCAGTGTTTGTTGTTAAATCAGTCAGGGCCTAGTAGCAGCAGTTTAAGTTTAAAACACAGAGGAGAGCTTTCTGGTTAAATTTGGAACCCAGCAGAGAGCTTGTAGTTTAAATTTCATAATAGGTCAGAGCCTAGCAGCAGCAAAGAGCTGTAATTTAAATCAAATCACAATATAACTTAGCATAAAAGGCAAAACAGGGTCAGTACACTTTGAGCAACAAATAAAGTGTTCTAGAGACCTTCACAAAGAGGCCTTCTACCTAGGGGGCAAGAGACCTGTGAAACATTTTCAATAGGTGTTAACACCAGGTGGCAGGTCAAAAGGCCATTTTGAAAGACTCCTTCTATCCAAGCAAGGACTGTTAATCACCCAGGAAGTTGGTCACAGCTTACCTCAGCAGCAGAGGACACGGTACTGTGTAGGAGCCCTCTTTTAATAAGTGTTATTTCCCTCCCTCCCCAACTCCCACCCACCCCTGGTATAATCATAGCTTTATAGGTACTTACACATCTTAAAGGAAAGGAGGTGCTCTCAGGTGAAGCTCGTTATCCAAATCAGTCATACAGTAAGGGCCTGAGATTAATTAATCTTCAGGTGAACAAGGTATATTAAACGTATTAGGTACAGTTTTATTAGTATACATATCCATAGCAACCCTTAGTAAGTAAAGAACTTAGATCTAAACACAAGCTTAAAACTAAGATGCAGACAGCAGTCCAGCAGCGAGATGGGGGCTTTCCAGTCTTTTTGCATTGATTTTCTCCCAGTTGGTGAGAGGTCTTACGTGTGCACTAGGTAGAAGGAGCTTTTTGCTCTCAGGGAATGAGTCCATTCTCTAGAGGCTAGAGTAGCAGACTTGAAAAACATAAGAAAGACAGAGAGGTACATAGACGAGACCTACAGGAATATAGTCCTGAAGTCCCACCTCCAGTCTGGCAGCATCCCTGTTACCGTGGAGGAGAGAGGTCACGTGACAGGAGAGCATCACCCTGGTGTGGCAGGAAGTGATCCTGTAACTAGGACCTATCCTCTAGGTGATGTAAAATCCTCTCGCACCGAGGATGTTTCTCCAGGGCCATGTGCCCATGAGGGAAGGGTTAGGACAGCCGTTATAGTTGGTGATTCAATCATTAGGCATGTAGATAACTGGGTGGCTGGTGGACGTGAGGATCGCCTGGTAACATACCTGCCTGATGTGAAGGTAGCGGACCTCACGCGCCACCTAGATAAGGTCTTAGATAGTGCTGGGGAGGAGTCTGCTGTCTTGGTACATGTCGGTACCAATGACATAGGAAAATGTGGTAGGGAGGTTCTGGTGGCTAAATTTAGGCTTTTAGGTAGGAAGTTGAAATTCAGAACTTCCAGGGTAGCGTTCTCCGAAATGTTTCCCATTCAACACGCAGGACCCATAAGACAGGCAGAGCTCCGGAGTCTCAATGCGTTTATGAGACAATGGTGCAGAGATGAGGGTTTTGGATTTGTTAGGAACTGGGGAACATTCTGGGGAAAGGAGGGGCTCTTCCGAATGGATGGGCTTCACCTTAACCGGGATGGAACCAGGCTGCTGGCATTAACCTTTAAAAAGGAGATAGAGCAGCTTTTAAACTAGATAATAGGGGAAAGCCGACCGTTGCCCAAGAGCACATGGTTTGGAAGAATGTATCCTTGAAGGATACTACCAAAAGCAGAGAGGATCCAAAAAAGAGTAAAGTAGCCCAAATGCCCTTGAGTATGGAGCAGACAGAGCCTAAAGATCCCAAATTACCCATGTCTACCAATAGCCAGATTAATATGAATAAAATACAGTCTCTAAAATGCTTGTATGCAAATGCTAGAAGTCTAAAAAATAAGATGGGAGAGTTAGAATATATAGCACTAAATGAGAGGTTAGATATGATTGGAATCTCAGAGACATGGTGGAAGGAGGACAACCAGTGGGACACTGTGATACCTGGGTACAAACTATATCGTAATGATAGAGCTGATCAAATTGGTGGAGGGGTTGTGCTCTATGTTAGAGAGGGCATTGAGTCAGAAAGGATTAAAGTTTTTCAGGAAACAAAATTTGCTGTAGAATCTCTATGGATTGAAATTCCATGTAAAAAGGGAAAGACAATGGCAGTGGGGGTGTACTATCGACCGCCTGGCCAGAATGAACAAATGGATGATGAAATGCTCAAAGAAATCAAGGAAGCTAACAAAAGTTACAGCGCAGTAATAATAATGGGTGATTTCAATTACCCCGGTATCGACTGGGTCAGTGTCACGGCAGGACATGCTAGGGAGATAAAGTTTCTAGATGAAATAAATGACTGCTTTTTGGAGCAGCTGGTTCATGAACCGACCAGAGGTGAATCCATATTGGACCTAGTCCTTAGTGGAACACCAGATCTTGTGCAAGAGATAAGGTTGTTGGGGCCACTTGGCAATAGTGATCACAGCATGATCGTGTTTGATTTAATTAGTGGAGGAGGGATAGTAAGGAAATCCACAGTACTACCTTTTAACTTTCGAAAGGGAGACTATGATAAAATGAGGAAAATAGTTAAGAAAAAACTAAAAGGAGCAGTTGCAAAGGTTAAAGACTTACATCAAGCTTGGGTGTTGTTGAAAACTACTATCTTAGAAGCCCAGACCAGCTGTATTCCACGCTTTAAGAAAATTGGAAGGAAGTCCAAAAAACTGTCAGCATGGTTTAAAGGTGAGGTCAGAGAGGCTGTTGTTGCCAAAAAAGCATCTTTCAGGAAATGGAAAAAAGATTCCAAATGACGAAACCTGGAAACAGCACAAGCACTGGCAAGTCAAATGGAAGGCATTGATAAGGCAGGCAAAGGGAGAATTTGAGAAGAAGCTTGCTGGGAAGTAAAAACGTGAAATAAATACTTTTTCAAGTATATTCATAGCAAAAAACCTGTGAGAGAGTCAGTTGGTCCATTAGATGATAGAGGGGTTAAAGGGGCACTGAGAGGCGACAAGGCGATAGCGGAGAGACTGAATGAATTCTTTGCTTTGGTCTTTACTGAGGAAGATGTAGGGATGTTACCCATGACTGAAGTGGTATTTAAAGGTGTGGAAAATTTGAAGGAAATATCGATACATCGGGAATATGTATTACAACTATTAGATAAACTAAAGTGTAGCAAATCACTTGGGCCGGATGGTATACATCCAAGAGTGTTGAAAGAAATGAAATATGAGATTGCAGACCTGCTATTAGTAATCTGTGAATTTTCATTAAAATCATCTGTAATACCTGAAGATTGGAGGATCGCCAATGTAACGGCAATTTTTAAAAAGGGTTCCAGGGGTGATTCAGGAAACTACAGACCGGTGAGCCTGACATCAGTACCAGGAAAAGTGGTAGAAACCATCATAAAGAACAAAATTACTCAGCATGTAGAAAGTCATGGCCTAATGGGAGACAGCCAACATGGCTTTAGACAAGGAAGATCTTGTCTTACTAATCTGTTATCTTTTTTTGAAGGTGTGAATAAACAGGTGGACAAAGGTGAGTCAGTTGATATAGTGTATCTGGACTTTCAAAAAGCCTTTGACAAGGTCCCTCATCAGATACTTTGGGCAAAACTAAAGAGTCATGGGATAGGAGGCAGTGGATCAGGAACTGGTTAAAAGATAGAAAGCAGAGGGTAGGGCTATATGGCCAATATTCCCAATGGAGAAAGGTGAATAGTGGTGTACCCCAGGGATCTGTGCTGGGTCCGCTGCTTTGTGATATATTCATAAATGACCTGGAAAAGGGAATAACGAGTGAGGTTATCAAATTCGCAGATGACACAAAACTATTTAAAGTTGTTAAAACCCAAGAGGATTGTGGAAAATCACTAGAGGATCTTGATAAATTGGAAGACTGGGCATCAAAATGGCAGATGAAATTTAATGTGGACAAGTGCAAAGTTATGCACCTAGGGAAGAACAACCCAAACTATGGTCACAAGATGCAAGGTTCCACATTAGGAACCACCACCCAGGAAAAAGATTTAGGCGTCATTGTGGGTAATATGTTAAAACCCTCGGCCCAGTGTTCAGCGGCGGCCAAGAGAGCAAATAGAATGCTAGGTATCATAAGGAAAGGACTGGAAAATAAAACAAAAGATATTATAATGCCTCTATATCATTCCATGGTGAGACCGCACCCTGAATATTGTGTGCAATTCTGGTCGCCGTATCTTAAAAAGGATATAGCGTTATTAGAAAGGTTCAGAGAAGAGCCACCAAAATGATAAAGGGGATGGAAGATACTCCTATGAAGAAAGCTAAAAAGGTTAGGGCTCTTTAACCTGGAAAAGAGATGGCTTAGGGGAGATATGATAGAAGTCTATAAATTAATGAACGGAGTGGAACAGGTAAACGTAGATCGATTGTTTACGTTATCAGAATCTAGAAAGACTAGGGGACATGCAATGAAGCTACGGGGTAAACTATTAAGACTAATAAAAGAAAATATTTTTTCACTAAACGTGTAATCAAACTCTGGAATTTGTTATTGGAGGATGTAGTAAAGGCTGTTAGTGTAGCTGGGTTTAAAAAAGGTTTGGAAAAGTTCCTGGAGGAAAGGTCCATAAACCATTATTAAGAAGGGACCCAGGATATCAATGCTTGACCCAGTACCAGCATTGTGGAACCTGTGTCTTTTGGGGAAACGGCTAGGTACGTATGACCTAGATTGACCACTGTTGGAAAAAGGATACTGGGCTTGATGGACCTTGGTCTGACTCAGTATGACATATCTTATGTTCTTATGTTCATAAACCATCTGGATAAAGACTAGTAACTGGGCTATGTCACTTATGTCTGTAGATTCATCCAGTTGGAGTGAGAAAGCAACACAATTTGAAACATCCTCCAACAATTTTTCAGTTGTGTTTTCACACATCTTTTCTATTCGCCGCACTATGGTGTTTCTAGACAATTGTACATCTTGAATAGCAGCTATGATCTCTTTCTTATTTTTAAATCTTTTAAAACGATTGTCAGCTGCTTCAAGAAAACAATCTTTTACAAATTCCCCTTCAGTAAAAGGTTTGCATTTCTTTGCGATCAGGTTGCTGATCTTGAAGGATGTTATGGTTGCATTGACTGAATGTGACCTTGTCTTCGCCATCAACTGTTGCTGAGTAGTAAATTTTGATTTAAGTTCTTTGAGCTTCAGTTTACGAGTTTCACTTTTGGGTGGAAAATCAGCATCAAACTTATTGCTATGCAGAGCCTTATAATGACGTTCCAGATTACCCTTTTTGGGCAAGGATACTGGGGTGTTACAAATTGGACAACACTTGTCTTTCACCATGATGTAGAAGTATTCCATTTCCCAATCATCATGAAAGTGGTAGGTTTTGTTCTTCTTTGGAACACATCTTCGTTATACTGGGGTGGCTGGATGTAAGAAGGCCAAATCTGCTAAGTTAGTATAAACACTGGCTGAATCTGGTCCAAAACTGTCATTGTCCCAAAGTATTAAATTTCAACAGGAACTGAAGACCTCTGGATGATGTGCAATACAAGGACTGGAGATGCCAAAACCACACATGCAGTTCTAAAAGTAAAAATAAGAATTCATCATACTGGCACCAATAATTATAATAATTATAATATAATATAATATAATATAATATAATATAATTATAATCAAATACCACCAAACAATCATCAAAAAAACTCAAACACCTGTCCAGCAAACCAGATAAGATCAAATACCGCCAAACAAGTTCAAATACCACCACACACAATTTAATAAATTCTGCACACAGTGTAGAATCAACACAAAGGCAAGGCGAAATAAAATTGCAGTGTAGAATCAACGCAAAGGCTAGGTAAAATAAAATTGCAGAGGCAAGCAAAAGTCACAGTGGTTTGAACCAATTTGAAGGCAAGGCATAGGCAAGTTAGAACAAAATTGGAAAAGCTCGCCAAAATCACTTTTGTTGTGTCTGCCCGAAAACATTTAATGAAAGCGAACTATAAAGTGACCAATGACCAGCACACGACACAACTAATACGGTAAGTGTATTCAGGTAAAGCCCGGGTGAATGGATATCACCCGGAATATAACACACTTCTAAGGGGTGTTGGGGCAGGGGAAGGAATGGGTGATTCTGAGAGGCAAGAGACCTGGTATGACGCCAGGCCTGTGGCGTCTCGTCGCGGGTCACGGGCAGCAGCCCCCTGTGGTACCCACAAACTATTGGCACGAAAACAACAAGCGCCCCCAATACACCCACAGGCAAGATTCCCGCAGGCAGGGAAAAAAGACAGTCAAAGGATTAGCAGCGGCGGCAAGCCCTCGGCAGATGACCTGCCGGCACAAGCTCTCTCTTAGTGACGGGGCGAGCTGCTGGAGAGATGGAGCCAAGTGGGGCTGGCGATCTACCCATGACCCCTCCGCGATCTACAGGTAGATCACGATCTACCTGTTGGACATGCCTGCTGTAGATGATGGCTTTTGTGATGATGCCATAGAAAAGGTTTCCTTTTGATAACTCTGCTTTGCAGATCATTGTTATGTAAAGAACCATAAACTATAGACCTGTAGATAACCAGTGGTTCATTTGCAGTGATCTAGGGGTTCATTTTTGTAGATCCAAGTCATTTTCTGTTGGTTCTATTGGAGAATTTTCTTGACCATTCTGATCTTGCGCTGATGTCAACAGTTCCATATAACTTCCATTTCTTAACAATGCTTCTGATAATTGAATTGCTAGCTGGAAGTGTTTAGAGATTTTTTAAAAAAGCTTTCCTTTACTTTGCAAGAGTGTATTATCTTCATATATAAATGCTTAGACAGCTACTTAGAAGTGCCCATGGTTTTTGAAGGTAGACAGAGCATCAATCACAAGCTGAGAGATTAGCAGGTTTCAAAGAATTTAGACCACCATAGGATTATCTTCATCTGACTAATTGAAAGCTTAATGAGTCACTAAACCTTTAGGGCCCAGTTAACAACTTTTAAAAAAGATAGTAATAAATCAAATCAAAGGGTGTTTAACCTTTTGCATCTTCCTTATTCACTGTTTTATTTTCAATTGGTTAAAATTAGCAAATAAAGGGTACTTTTATAATAGGTCACCTAGGTAGGAAGTCCAAATGGGCACCAATTTTGGGGCTGTTTTATAAAGACAAAATATATGTTGTTATAAAAGAGTTTCATAAAATCAGCAGCAATTGCAGGTAAACACACTCACATACATTTATATCTGCTTGGGAGCTGGTGTAAATTTACATACACAAATTATACATGTGCACACACATTTTATAAAAGATGCTCATACTTTGTGACTCAACCCATATGTCAGTCAGTCTCCTCCTCCAAACATGCCTATATTCAAGTAACGTAAAAATAGGAGCAAAGATTCACAGTGCCTACTTTATATATGCATAGCCCCTGGGGTAATTTTATAAAAGCCCTCTTCTGCAGGTAAAACAGAATTTACATGTAATAAAAAGATTATAAACTACTACGCCCATAAATGGTAATTATACATTCAAATTTAAGAAAGATGTCATGTTTGAGAGGAAGTGACATCACCACTGCAGATGGCTGCCTAAGGAGGAGCTCTTATCACAAATGTCAAAATACTGATGAAAAACCCTCCAGAGCCATCTTCGGCTGCAGAAATTTGGTCCAAGTAGAACAGAAACCCTCTTGTTTGCCAGTAACAAACTGGAAGCATTCTGATATGTGCCAGATGAGAATGAGCACTTGAAAGGCAAAATCGGAAATATGGAGGTGGAAAGATGGCAGTGATCAGCTCGGAGTCAGAGGAAAAGCAAGGTTTGCAAGGTAGCGTGCACAAGTCTCAGTTCAACATTGGCTCAAGGAGATGAAGATGGAAATCCTCTCCATTAGGAAAGATATAAATTTTCCTACAGGCAAATTAAAGCATGAAAATGGCGAATAGGGAAGGTGCACGGAGGAGCTCAAGGTTAGGGTCGAAATGCATGAGGAATCCCTAAATGAGTTGCAAAAGCAGTTTGACCAGATGCAACATAACCAGTTGGATTAGGAGGTGAAGAGGGAGGATTTGGAGAACCGTTCCCATTGTCGCAACATCAGGTTCAGAGGTGTGCCTGAAAATGGATGAAATGAAAACTACATAGAGACTATGCAAAATATCTATAAACTAGTTCTGGCAAGTGGAGAACGGAGCCCTGAGTCTGTAAACATAGACTGTGCACAACATAGTCTGGGATCACAAAGAGGAAACTAGCCCAGAGACATGATCGCATACATTCATGACTATAGCCTCAAAGAACGGATCACGTGAGGAAAATGGGCAGGACTGCAATGATTAGGTGTATCAAGATTTGTCCGCAGTCACCTTGCAAAAGAGGTGAAAATTTTAGGCGGTAACATGTTACCTAAAGAAAGATGATCTTAAATATTGATTGCAATTCATGTTTGCTCTCCTATTGAATGGGCAGGACTGCAATGATTAGGTGTATCAAGATTTGTCCGCAGTCACCTTGCAAAAAAGGTGAAATTTTTAGGCGGTAACATGTTACCTAAAGAAAGATGATCTTAAATATTGATTGCAATTCATGTTTGCTCTCCTATTGAATGTGCATGGAGAGTCAAAGGGAACTCAGACTGTTACAGAGGCGTAATGCATTTCAAAGCAAGCTGGATTGAGAAATCTGCCTCAGGAGGAAAAACACTATGGGGGTCATTCTGCGCCATGAATAGCGGGGATGTACGCCCTGTCTGGACATACATCCCCACTATTCGTCCCTCTACCAATCCTAGTGCAAAGGCTCCCCGCACGTACAGCAGTGTTGCCCCCGTGGGATCAGAATTGGGTGCTACCGCTGCGCATCCTGATTTTGAGCGGCCATACAGGGGCAGGACATTTACAACAGAACTGGCCCCTATGCTAAAAGCCAGATGAAAAGGAGTTTATGAGGTGGATTAGAGTTATGCATGGAGGCAAGTGACTGCAGTGGTTTTTATTGAGCCCTATGCAGAGGATAACAGAGAAGGAGAGGAGACTTGATGACGAACAGGGCCTGAAGTGCCTGGTTGGACAATAGAATCTGGTTAACTTTGTTAAGTCATCTGGAGACAGTGTTTACCAAACATGTCAACTCAGTGGAGTGCGATGCAAATGAGATGAATGGATGGGAGGGGACAAAGGGTTGTGAGTGAGTATGCGAGTGAGTGGGATGAGTGTGGAGGAGTGCTGAAGGTGACATGAGGGGCTGCCTGGATGGTGGGTCAGATTTCTGTAAAGAGTCGTGAAGGAGCCTAAGGAGAGATATTGGGGGGATAGGGGGTGAGGAGGGGGGGGGGGGGAGAAGGTATGAACGGGAGGATGATGGGTGGTGGGCAAAAGTGGAAGGGCCAGCGGTTACAAACACTCTAGCCACCTTACTTGGCAGACTAGATGGACCATAGTGGTCGTTATCTGCCATCTGCCCTTTGAGGAACCTTTAAGTGAACCAGATAGCTATCAATGAACTTAAAAGAGAGACCCATCTCCCACACTATCAACAAATTACTAAGCAAACATGTACATTTGTAATCACCTATATGCCCCCTCGTAGGATTTATCCTATGGGTCAGCCTCACAAAAGCACTAACACACACTGCTCAAAATATACCAATTCTTCACAATTCTGGCCACCACAGAACCAACAAAATACATAACATATGGCATAGACATGTATATCGCCACATACAAATACATCCTATCTTCCATACCCCCGCCAGCAAACCTAGAAACATAGAAACATGATGACAGAAAAAGACCACAAGGCCCATCTAGTCTGTCCTTCCATAACAACAACTACAACAGTCCACTTTTTACCTTTAGAGATCCTCTGTGTTGGTCCCATGCTTTTTTGAATTTAGTTTCTGTCCTCATCTCTACCACCTCCACTGGGAGACTATTCCACGGATCCACTACTCTTTCCGTAAAGAAATATTTCCGCATATCACTCCTGAATCTATCTCCCTTCACCTTCATCCCATGTCCCCTCGTAGCAGAACTTGCTTTCAATTGAAAGAGGCTCTCTCCCTGAACATTTATGCCACGGAGGTATTTAAACATCTCAATCATATCACCTCTATCCCGCCTTTCCTCTAAGGTGTACATATTAAGATCCTTAAGTCTGTCCTCATATGCTTTATATTGAAGCCCATTAATCATTTTAGTAGCAACCCTCTGCACCGACTCCATCCTGTTCACATCCTTTTGAAGGTGCAGTCTCCAGAATTGCACACCATACTCCAAATGAGGTCGCACCAAAGACTTATACAGAGGCATTATCACCTCCTTTTTTCTGCTAGCCATTTCTCTCCGTATGCACCCAAGCATCCTTCTAGCTTTTGCCGTCGCCTTTTCTACCTGTTTAGCTACTTTAAGATCATCAGACACAACCACGCCTAGGTCCCGCTCTTCTTTAGTGGACAAAAGTACTTCACCTCCTATACTGTATTGCTCCCTTGGATTGCTGCAGCCCAAATGCATGACCTTACATTTTTTAACATTAAATCCCAGCTGCCAAATTCTAGACCATTCTTCAAGCTTAGCTAGATCCCTCCTCATGTTATCTACACCTACCTGGGTGTCTACTCTATTGCAGATTTTGGTATCATCCGCAAAGAGGCAAACCTTACCCGACAGCCCTTCCGCTATATCACTAACAAAGATGTTAAAAAGAATCGGACCAAGGACAGATCCCTGGGGCACACCACTGGTAACATCCTTCTCCTCAGAGTGAGCTCCATTTACTTGTACTCTTTGTCGCCTCCCACCCAACCAATTTCTAACCCAAGCAGTAACTTTAGGGTCCATCCCTAGGGTGCTCAGTTTGTTTATAAGTCGCCTGTGAGGAACAGTGTCAAAGGCTTTACTGAAATCTAAATACACCACATCTAGAGCTCTCCCTCGGTCCAACTCCCTGGTCACCCAGTCAAAGAAATCAATCAGATTTGTCTGACAAGACCTGCCTCTGGTGAATCCATGCTGCCTCGGATCCTGTAATCCGCCGGACTCCAGAAACCTCACTATTTTCTCTTTCAGCAGCGGAACAAAAGACAAACAGCTAAAATACTTACTCATCAACACATGATCAGCTAGAAACAAAATAGCTATCCTTACTGACTACGTCAAAGACAAGAATATTGACATACTATACATAACAGATACAGTACTAACTAGCCAGCTAAGAATACCAGACTACAATCTCTATAGCTGCCCAAGAACCAACTGAAGAGGAAGAGGTATACTTATACTGGCAAAAGTCAATTTCAACTTCTAAACAACAACTGAGAATATGGAGAACATATATACTTGTAATTTCAAACAAACATCTCACAATATGCTTGTCATATAGATCGCCAACAACAAACACTGAGGAACTCTCTGCACTACTGGAATTAATCTGCAGGTATACCCGCCAGTACAAACAGCTAATATTGCTAAGAGATTTTAATCTCAATGCTCTCTCCAAAAAGCAGGCCAACACATTCCTAGAGGCCATGAATGCTTTAGAATATTTATTTATTTTATTTACAGTTCTTATATACCGCGCTATTTGGTATCAGTGCGGTTTACAAATAACAAAGATTTTGCATCAGAACAGAGGATCTTTTGCTTACATTGAAACAGGGATTGCAACTTGGGACTGAAACAAGGGTAACTATATACAAATCAATAATGCTGGTTGTAAAACTATTTACAGTTTATAATGCACATTAGACTCGTAATGCAAGAGGCTTATAATCTATACTTGCTATGAGTAAGTCTGAGGGCAAGTCTGTTATGTGTGTCGTTAGGAGTTAAGTTGTTGGAATGTCAGAGGCTGAGTGGGTGAGGTGAGGTGCTGGGAGTGATTGTGTTAAGTTAGGGTGGATGAAGTGAATGCAGAATAAGTGGTGTTTAAGGGCTTTTCTGAATTGTGAGAGGTCAACAATTGCACGTATGTGAGGTGGGAGATTGTTCCAGCACCTAGGGGCATAGAATGTAAAGGCTCTATTACTAGTTGTTTGAGTACATTTAGTGGACTCAGATGGTATAGACAGCGTATTGGCAGCTGTTGACCTTCTTAGCCTGTTTGTAGGGGTAATGGTCAGGAGTGCAGTGAGGGATGAGGGGGCTAGCTTGTTAATTGCTTTAAATGCAAGGAGTAAGACCTTGTAGGTAATCCTGCATTGTCACGGTAGCCAGTGTAGTTCCATAAGTATGGGTGTGATGTGCTCTTTTCTGGAAATGCCACAGAGAATTCGGGCTGCTGCATTCATCGCCATCTGGAGTGGATTGAGGGTGCTCTTAGGGAGACCGTGTAGGATGATGTTTGCATAATCGAAACGTGGCATTACAAGTGACTGGAAAATAGTTCTGAAGTCTTCTGGGGCTAGTAGAGATCTTAGGTGTCTTAGTGTCCGTATTTTATTGTAGATGGACTTGGTGGTATTCTTTATGTGTTCTTCGAAGTTGATATGTTGATCTATTGTAACGCCCAGGTATCGTATCTCGGTTTTGCATGGGAGCTCAGCATCTCGTACCTTCAATGATGTGGGAGGAGAGAAGTTCTTATTCTTTGTTAGGAATAGGACCTCGGTCTTCTTAAAGTTTATACGCAGATTCTGGGATAGGAGCCAATCAGTGATTGCATTTAAGCATTCAATAAGTGGGAGGAGGTTCGGGTGCGGGATTTTGATTGGGGTGAATATCAATACATCGTCTGCGTAGATCAGACTGGAAATATTAAAGGAACGGATGATATCACAAATGAGCTGCATATAGATGTTAAAAAGTAGAGCAGACAGGGAGGATCCTTGGGGTACTCCCTGCTGTTGATGGAATGGTTCAGACGTTGAGGATCCTATACGTACATGTTGCCAATGGTTAGCTAGATAAGATTTACACCATTCCCAAGCCAGGCCATTAATTCCCTTTTCCTGAAGGCGAGAGAGGAGTTGCAGGTGGTTAACAGAATCAAATGCAGCATCTATATCGAGGAAGATGAGCACAAACCCATTTTCAATCTTGTCGATACCTCTGGTTAAAGTATTGATGAGTATGGTGAGCAGGGTCTCTACACCATGAGATTCTCGGAACCCATGCTGACAGGGATCCAGAGGGACTGATATATCAATGTGTTGCTGTAGTTGCATTTGAACCACCTTCTCGACAAGTTTTGCTAGAAGGGGTATGCTTGAGATCGGGCAATATGAGTCAGTCCTTGTAGGGTCGAGTTTGTTGTTTTTGAGGAGAGGGCGTATGGACGTTTGTTTAAGAGTTGTTGGGAATATTCCTATTGTGAAGGAGAGCTTCATGATGTATGCCAGAGTTGGGCTGAGCTCGGCATGCATCGTTCTGATTCAGTGAGCTGGACAAGGATCATTGGGGGCTGTAGTAGTGTTAATAGTGGCAATAAGGTCAGCGATGTATTTCTCTGTTGGGGGACTGAAGTTTGTTAACGGTTGCTGTACATGGGGAGTGTAACAGAGAGTGGGACTTGGATCCATCTTTGTTTTAATGATTTTAGATTGTAGGTACTCGGCATAGGGCTGAGGTTGGATAGATATCGTCTGATTTGAGGTAGGTGTCTTGGTTAAGGATTTAGCAATGTTAAAGAGGTCGCGTGGTTTATTTAACGAGTGGAGGAGGAAATCCGTGTGATGTTGTCTCATTTTTTCATATATTTTCTCCTGGTGTTGCTTTAGGGTGTCTTCATAAGTCATTTTGTCAGATGTAGAGCGAGAGTGACGCCATTTTCTTTCTTTCTTTCTTAGTAGCTGAAGAGATAATCGTAGTTCTGCAGAGAACCAAGGGGCTGGTCTTCTTTTTCTTGATGGTGTGTTGGGTGCTGATAATTTAGAGGAAGGTAGTTGTGAGCAAGAGATTAGAGTGGAATTCCATCTGTTGATCATATCGTCGAGGTTCTGAGCTGGTTAGCGGAGTGCTGGAAGAGCGTTGTTGGCGAAGTCCTCTCTGTCTAGGGATCTAAAGCGAATTGTAGATCTTGTGGAGGTAGGATTTGTTAGGCTGGTTGAGATTTGATTTTGTTGGTATGTGATCTGGAAGGAGATTAGGTTGTGGTCTGACCATGGGACAGGAGTGAATGATAGGTTGATGTTGTTTACTTCTGACTGGGGGGCAAAGATGAGGTCAAGAGCGTTCCCCTTGAGGTGTGTAGGAGAGTTTATCATTTGTGTATAGTTTAGGTCATCCATAGCATCAAGGAAGGTCTTAGAGTAGGTAGGTTGTAGAGAAGCAAGGTTAAAATCACCGATTAACCAATTGGGTTTACATGGACTTTCAGGGTTGCAGGCCAGGTCTATTATATTGGAGAGATCTTCCGGGGGGGAGGAAGGAGCTCTGTAGATGAGATTTATAGTGATGTGCTTGTTAACAAGAGATAATGTGTCCATGTGCTTGATGCTCATTGTTGATAGTAGCTGGAATTGTAGTTCACTTCGTGCTAGGATGAAGAGTAGTAGACAACAAGTAGTAGACAAACCCACACATACAAAAGGAAAAAGTCTTGATCTAATCTTTATCTCTAAAGAGATGACTGCCAACAACTATTTCACAGATCCTCAACCACAGCCAGTCCAATGGTCAGACCACTGCATACTAACCTTCTAACTGTACCAAATAACATGAACATGCTAGCCAACAAATATAAAAACATATACAACTACAGCTTCCGATTCTTTGATAAACAATAATTCTTGAAGGAAATCACTCCCCAGCTGCAGTTGGACATCACCAACATTGATCCACTCATAAACACCTGCAACAACATCACAAACAATGCAACAGCACCAATGACCAAATCTATCCCAAGACGCAAGCAGAATGAAAACTGGTACACAAAAGATCTAAGGAACATAAAAAGAGAGCTCAGAAGAACTGAGAGGAAATGGAGACACTCAAAATTGACAGAGGACCAAACAAATTGCATGTGTAAACTAAATGAATACCGGAACAAAATCAACACTCAAAAACAAGAACACCATATCAAACTTATCAAAAATTCCCTAAACAGACCAAGAGAACTATTTGATATCATGTGTTCTCTAACATAAGACCCAAACCATAAAAATCCTGACACCACCCCCTGCTCACAAACACTGGCTAACTTCTTCCAAAGCAAAATCAAATGCATGGAAACTAAAACACAAACAACACATGAAGATAATGTTACTAGCACATCCTGGCAAACCTTCAACTCTATTACAAAAGATAACATAGAAAATATAATTGATAACCTCAACACCACTACCTCACTACTTGATCCATGTCAAACAGGCATTAGTACATCCTACAGCAGATAGAACAGATCCAGCTTCTTACAGACCCATATGTAGTCTGCCATTTCCTGGAAAAAGTAGTACTGCAACAATTACTAGACCATCTCGACACACATGCTCCTTTGGATCACCAGCAACATGGCTTCAAGCCTCACCACGGAGTAGAAACCCTAATGATCTCACTCATGGACACTCTCATAAAAGGGACTGATAAACCAAACCAAGGATTTATACTAATTTTCCTTGATATAGCATTTGCTTTAGATTCCATCTCACACAATCTACTGCTTGTAAGACTAAGAGCAATGGGAATTAAAAACACCCCACTCAAATGGTTCCAGTCATACCTAATGGACCGCTTCCAATAAGTAAACTTGGGGCTGCAGAGATCCATACCTTACAAGCAACACAAAGGAGTCCCAAAAAGATCAGCATTCTGCAGTACTCTTCAGTATTTACATACAACCTATATGTGACATATTCAGAAAACACAAAGTCCACTATCATATTTATGCGGATGATATAATGTTATACACACCATACAACATATCCAGCCCAGACCAAGCCAAGATTGTAAATTGCATTGCTGAAACAATGCAATGGCTAAGAGATCACAACCTCACAATAAACTACAAGAAAATGGATGTACTGTACATAACCAAAAATAAAACCTTCACACCACCTAAAACTCTGAAGGTTGGCAATACAGAACCTGAAGTCAAACAAGAGGTGAAATACCTAGGCATAACATTGGACCAGCAACTAAACTTCACATCCCATATCAGAAAAAACACCAGAACTATATATGGAAACATAAGAATTCTACAGAACCTATGTCCTCTCCTAGCACCAAATGATTTATGAACAGCATTCCAGGCCCTAATCTTCCTTCATCTGGATTTCTGCAATAACATACTCCAAGGATTCCCCAAATACACCTTGTACCAGCTACAATTTGCACAGCACACAGCAGCAAGAATTATAACAGAGGCAAAAAAACTGACCACATAACACCAATATTTAAGTAATTACACTGGCTACCACTAACAAGCTGAATAAAGTACAAAATAATAATAACAACATTCAAGATCATATACAATTTATCTGCAATCTGCTTGAAATCCACCATTCATGAAATAGCAAATAGAAGAAAAAGAAGAAAATGCACTCAGAACATGCTGACCCTACCAGCAGAACTAACAAAAAGCAACTAATCGACATATAATAGAGCCTTCTCCCTATATGCCCCAGATTTCTGGAATATCCTCTCCAAAAAACTCAAGAGCATCACTGAGCTTACGTCCTTTCGTAAAGAGTTAAAAACTCACCCATTCAAAGACCATTTCAAAGTCTGAACTCTCATCCCCTCAAATCGTGAATGCCCTCTTCCCACATCTCTAAGACACACTGATTCCTCTTCCCACAACCCTGTCTTTACACTGATTTTGTAAATATGTTCATGTATCTATTACCTGAATCCATAGTTGAGGTGTTTTGATATTTAGCCAATGTTTATCTATTGTTACCTGTAATACTTGTTAGCGGAACTTGTCCTAAGTTTAAGTTATATGTAACAAAGTTGTTCTATGTAAACCACTTTTGATTACCTGACTAAGCAATATAGAAAAACAGAAATAAATAAAATATATAAAAAAATCATATACTATGTTATATGCATTTGGCCCTAGTTTTTACCCATCAAGAACAACTCTCTCTAGAGTACCAACATGGTGCAAAATGGTTTAAAACTAGTCTATAAATGTTAAGATACTTTACTCCCCCTACAAAAGAAATCATTTTTTTAAAGATATGGGATGGCTGCAAGTGGATATTGTCATAGTACAGGAAACCCTCTTAATGTGGAGAGATGAGGGGTTCCTAAAAAATAATGTACTTTGCCTGTAATTTGGGGAAGAAAAAGAAAGGAGATTGGGTGGGAACCTTTGCTGCTAGGAGATTGCAATTCCAAGAACTTCAGGTACTAGGGGATAACGAGTTTTGAGTTTTCAAGCCAAAATTAATCAGGGAATTTTTAACTATTATAAATATACTGTATATGCTCTGAACGGGAACCAGGGAGATTTCTTCAGTGAGCTAGGTGGGGCGATGTTACAGGTTAATGGAGGGAGACTGTAGTAGGGGTAACTTCAATATAACCATACCTTCACCCATGGACAGCTTGAAGGGGGTGAGGGTAGAGGTTCAAAGTGAAAAAAATTCCTGAGGGAGTGTGGCCTAGTTGACATATGGAGGCACCAGCATCTGCAGTGCAAAGATTTTATATTCTACTCTGCCTCACATTGAACATATACTAGAATTGACCTGTTGATGACTGAAATGTGGAATATGGGGAGAGGGCAGTGCCTGGAATATAAGGAATTTCATGGGCATACCATGCTCCAGTTTGGATTGTATGAAGGCAGAGTACTGAGCAGAGGGGTAAGCGCTCATGCCACATTAATGATAGCTTGTTGGATGACAGGATAGTTGTAGAGCAATTGCCATGTGAAATTAAGGCATATTTTTTAGTGAATGGAGAGGGTGAAGTCTTGTGGGCTAATGTCTGGAATGATAATGTGGGGTGCAAAGGAAAAAAACTAAGGTCCAAGCAGCTGAAGACCTAAGGTGCAAAATCAAAGACCTAGAGGAGGAAGAGGAGTGGGCTTCCCTTCCTGCTTGACAGATTCAGTTAACAGAGGAAAGGGGGAAACTGAAGGTGTTAATGGCAGAAGAAATTTTATTTATTTATTTTATTTTACACTTCTTATATACTGCCTTTCAGTGGTATCAAGGCGGTTTACATGGAATATAATCAACAAACGTTACATAGAACATGGTTACAATTAACAAGTTACATGCAATTTGAGTCCTTATACAGTTAACTATTTACAGTTTAACCCTTAGACAGTTAACTATTTACTGTCCAATCCGTGGGCTGTTAACTATTTACAGTTTGAATAGTATAGGGTCCAATTTTTGGTGTATTTCAGTCATTTGGATGTGAGGGAGATTAACAGTTTGTCCTGTAACAGTTCTGGAATATGTGCATTTTAAGCTTCTTCCTGAAGTCCTTCAGGTCAGTTGTTGCTCTGAGATTAGCAGGAAGGGAGTTCCATAAGGTAGGTCCGTATATGGAAAAGGTGTGATGGCATGTGTACTGGTTGTTTTATGTCTGGGGACTTTAAGGAGGTTTGTGTTTTGATCTCTTCTTGGTCTGTTGTCTGTACATGTGTATATGAGAGATTGTAAGCAGCCAGCAGTTAGGTTGTGCATACTCTTGAAGGTGTTCATGATTGATTTTTATTGAATTTGTGCTTGGATGGGCAGCCAATATAGCTCCTTTAATACTGGGGTGATATGTTCCTGTCTAGTTGTCTGTGATATCAAGCGAGCTGCAGAGGTTTTAGCTATCTGGAGTGGAAGGAGTATACATTTTGGTAGTCCTTGGAGTACCGAACTTTGGGCTGGGTAATAGTAGCCATTCCCCCTGGACAACAGAGAGTCTAACTTATTTTTGTGCTACTAATAATCCCTACATAATAATGGGGTCTCTTCCAAGGGATGAGTATTTCTGAATGTGCTATGTCTCCCAGAATTTGTGTAATATTTCTGAATTGTCCTATTGTGGTCCAAGCAGCTGTTTATGCTGAGGTTTGTGGCTAGAAAGGTGTCTGTTGAGACGGGTTTGGAACCCACATTACAGGATCTCTGAATGAGTTGCGTCTTACTGAGTCAGCGTAATTCTAGCAGCTATTCCTGTGTTTGTAACGATGGTTCACACAGAGGGCTGGGTGGATCAGGTTTCCGCTCTCAGGAAGCGGAATGCTCTGGATCAAACGGAATTGCAATTTCTGACAGTTTGTAGAACTGAATTAGCCGCCCAGACTAGGAGACTAAAAGATGTCGCTGCTCTTTATGAGCGACGTGAGAGTGCTTTGATAGCTGAGCTCGAGTCTGCAGAGACTGCTCTCACTGTAGCGACACAGCGAACGGCTAGTCTCCAAAGGGAGCTAGCTGTTGCACGTCAGGAATGTGGGCAGGAAATACAGAGAGTTAACCTCGAAATCCAGCAATTAAGAGCTGATTGTTTTGAATTGGCCTGTGTATCCACCTCTCAGAGTAATGAGACAGAGTACAGGGATAATTTGATCCCTCTAGGCTTCTCAAATTACCGAAGGGTAGATGACGGCCGTTTGCCACTGGAAACCCTGCCCAGTGCTGAAAGGCAGCTTTTCCAGCATAAACTCAGTTCTCTCTCATCAGCGCATGAGCACAGGAGAGAAACAGGGCGGAGTGAAAACCCTACTCTTGACCCCTCCCCATACAGGGAGCAGTGAGGGGGGGGGAAGTCCCCCTGGTGATGGCAAACTGTACCAGCAGCGACCACCAGAGGGAGCTGAAGGCAAGCGAAATCCTCTATGCTCCCGTGTCCTGCAAGGAAAACAAACAAATGAAGGTGCTTCTGTCGCCCAATTACAAATTATCAAGACCTTGCGGAGCATGGTCACACCTTTTGAGAAAAAATGGTCGTGCCACCATAAATGAACATTTAGCTGCAGTCAAAGATGCCTTTCGGGCACTGAACATTACCAGGGGGGAGGACATGGTTCTGTATCTTCCATGGTCCTTTGATGTACCTTGTCAGCAGTTTATCAGGGCCATGGCAGACGATGAAAAGAAGGACATCATCATCTTTGAACAGGCACTAAAGAAACATTATGGGCCATACCCTGATGATATCGCTGCAAAGCAGGCAGCATTTAGTATGACTCATAGGGATAATGAAACACCCCGAGAGTTTGCTTACAGACTTAGGCAGACCTTCTTCCAGAGTGACCCTTCTTGGGAAACAATAGAACACCATCAGGAGTTTCGTAATCTTTTCTGTCAGTTGCTCCTTCCATCTATTAAGCCTTATATTTCTGACAAGCGTCACGAACCCCTGTCATGTGTGATAGAACATGCTGAGTGGATTTGGGAAGCTGTTCCCAACATGAGAGCCACCAATTGTGGCAGCACATCAAAGGCTCCAAGCAAAACCAAGGAGCCAAAACAGTATGTTAGTGCTGTAAAATCTACCCTTTCGTTGGAAAGTAACTCTTCTCCTTCTGCTCCACAGAATCCTCCCAGGCCACTCCAGAATAACCAGTCATCTGGGTCTAAGCAGCGCTCTGGGAATCAGCGTTTCACTCCGCAGAACCGGAATTGGAAGAGAAAGCCTGGTTTTGACAAATTCCAGGAGCTGGAGAAGAGAATAAGCGAGTTGACAGATATGATGAAGGCTACCATTGCATTCAGCTCCTCACAGGAGGCTTCTGCTAGTAGTGCGCCACCTAAGCCACGAGCAAAGCCTCAGAAGCCAGAGGAGGAACTGGTTGACTCCTCTTCCCCTTCTAATGCGACTGCATGACTAACCGACTTTGTTTCTGTCCCACAGGTCACTATTGCACAGGTGCAGCCAGTTCAGATATCCAGACCAGCTGGAGATGCCACCCCATGGACACAGAGTGACAGTCCTGCAATGGACAGCGAGGGTCCAGCCTTCGACACCATCAGGAAGCACAAGTACTTTCTGGGTAAACTCAAGCCAAAAGGACAGAGGTACACTGTTCCTGTTACAATTCAGCAGGCTTTTCTCTGTGAGGGCCTGATAGATTCAGCCTCTGAGGCTACCCTGATTACCTCGAGTCTCTTTGATAGACTCACTGCTTCCTTGGGGAGTCAGAGGACCCTACACGTCACACCCAGTGATTTGTCACTCGCAGCTTATGGGAATCAGCCCATAGAGTCAATGGGGCAGGTCTGGCTTAACCTCCAAATTGGAAAATTACAGGTGAAACATCCTGTCATCATTACTAAGTGCCCTGGGGAAGAATTCTTGATTGGCAATGAGCTCCTGAAATGGTTACGCCCCATTCTGGACTACGTCCAGGAAGTGATCTGGGCACAGGTCACACATCCCATACCTTATGCTAGGGTAAAACATGACAGCAGAGTCAGTGGTCCTTGTTCGGTGGAACGCACAAACATGTCCATCAGGATTAATTTCCAGAGGTCAGCTGATCCCCAAATCCTTCAGCTCCAGTATGAAAGGGCTGGAAATGAGGATCAGGGCATCAGCGACGTGGTTGCCATTTCAGTAGGTTCAGTAGCTAACATTGTCCTTGATACTGACTGCCTGCAGATATTCCTGAAGGAACCTGTGGAAGGTTGTGAGGTGCAAACCCCTCCTCCATCCCATCCCTGCCTAGATCACCCTAGGAAACTGACGGACATTTTCTCGGCTGAGAAAGGTCCCGTTATATATGTGCAGGTGGGCATGTCCCAAAAGGAAAGGGCCTACCTATTACCCCACTGTGACCACTCCCTCATCAGTGAGACTCTTTTCTATCGGCTCAAACAACAGCTTACCCTTGATTGGGTAATGGGAGCGAAGACTTCGTTCCAAGTGCCTGGGGAAGGGCTCAAGACATTAATGGGCTACTGCAATCTCCACTTGCAAGTTGGGGTCAAAGGTTTTCGGCACACCTTCTCCATCATCAGAGAATTTGAGGTGCCCCTCTCCTTAGGCTCAGATTGCCTTGTTCGACTGGGAACTTATGTGGATTTTGTGAACAACATCCTCTGGAGTAGGATGGAAGGAGATCCGGTGGATTTCTCTGGTGCCCACCCATCCCTACGGGCTGGTCAGACAATTCCTCAAGTCTGTGAAGTGGTCAATGCAGAAGACATCCACATACCTGGGAGAGTACAGGATTGTCCCCTGCCGATACAGGTGACCCGAGGACAAGTGGTCTCAGACACCTTGGTCTTCTTCAGTCCAAATTCCCGTTTTGAGGAGATGGGCCTAGCCATGGGTCCCAGACCCTGCATGGAGGCCACAGCTCCCTCCTTACACTTATTGCTCACCAATCTGAACCCAGATCACATTCACCTTGTGAAGGGCGAACCTCTGGGATTCCTAGTGGGAGAATCTTTCCCGAGTGTGGAATTGAGTCTCCAGATTATTGGGGAAGCCCCTGTTTCCTGGAACATCTGTGAAGGGGGGGGGGACCCCTGCGTGTGTACGATCCTCACCCCGAGGCCTCCTCACCTTACAGTTTGTCTGGCCACATAGTGCTGTGACCTCTCAGGTGGTCCTCGAGTCTGACCATCTGATTTTGTCCAGTAAACTCAATGAGGCTGTTAGTTCCCTCACCCACCGGGGGGGGGGGGGAGCCCCATGCTGTCCAAGCCATCCAGGTCTCCTCTCTCCAAGATGAGATTGAGGAGAAGGTTGAAATACCCTCAAACAACCCTGTTCTGGGATTTGACGAAATGGTTGCGGGAAAACTTGCTGAAGCAGACGCCTGCACTGATGAGTCAGAAAAGGCCCAATTAAAAGAACTGCTGTACCGTCACAAGGACCTGTTTGCCACTGACACCTATGACTGTGGTCTCACCGACCTACATGTCACCCGTATTCCTACGGATCCAAACAGTAAACCCGTCTTTGTGAGGCAGTATAAAATCCCATTGGCCTCCTATGAATCCGTTCAGGAAATCATTAATTCCCTGGAACAAAAGGGAATTATACGTCAATGCAACAGTACTTACAATGCCCCACTGTGGCCTGTCGTCAAGAAGGATTCTAGCTGGCGCTTAGCTTTGGACTATCGCCAGCTTAATAAAAAGGTACCTCTATCCAGATGGCCTATGGCACATCTGGAACAGAACTTAGCCACCATCAAGGGTGCAAGGTACTTTACAAGCCGAGATCTGGCCTCAGGATTTTGGACTATACCTGTCCATCCAGAAGACCAGCATAAGCTGGCTTTTACCTTTGGTAGGCGACAATATACTTGGAATCGGACACCGTTTGGTTATTTGAATGCCCCAGCAGACTTCAATATTTTCCTGCATAAGGCTTTGCCTGATGCTGAGACTAGAGGCACCCTCGTCTATGTTGACGACATTCTGGTGAAGAGCGCCAGTTTCACTGACCATTTGCAAGAAATAGAGCATGTTTTCCAGCAACTGAAAGCTGCGGGAGCAAAGCTGTCCTTGTCAAAGGGCCAATGGTGCCGGAAATCCCTCAATTATTTGGGTTACGAAGTTTCTGCTGAGGGACTGCGGCCTCAAAGGAAGAGAATTGCGGCCTTGCAACAACTCAAACGTCCGACCAACGTGAGTGAGCTGCGCTCATTCTTGGGCATTTGCAATTATTCCCGCCAATTTGTGGATCAATATGCGGAGATTTCTAACAGACAGCAACGGATTCGCACCCTCTCCACAACTTCGCCCCCATACAAACAACTTCAAGGAGTACCCCAAGGATCCACCCTATCAGCCATGTTGTTTAACATATACCTACGTCCACTATGCTCAATCATACGCACCCACAACATCAACTTCCACATCTACGCGGACGACATAATGCTCTACGCACCAATTACAACCAACAACCCAAAAAACGAACAGCTATCAGCCTGCTTCAACGACGTGGCCAACTGGCTACAGGAGAACAATCTATCCATCAACATAAAGAAAACCGAAGCCCTAATAGTAACAAAAGAACCTGACTTCAAACCACCTACCCACCTCAACATGGGAACCACACAAATACAAATCCAGCCTCAAATAAGATATCTAGGCGTCATCATTGATCAAGCTCTCACCTTCAAACAACAAATCAACAAAACCGCTGGGATGATATTCCACAAAGCTAAAACTATCCAACGACTCAGGCCCCTCCTAGAACCTCACGACTTTAGGACAGTGATGCAAGCTGTGACACTCCCTCATCTGGATTTCTGCAACATAATCTATCATGGACTTCCTGCCTCGCACACCAACTCCCTCCGTACTGCCTTAAACACCACAGCAAGGATTATTCAAAATGCAAAAAAACGGGAGCACATCACCCCAATCCTAAGAGACCTTCACCTCCTTCCACTGCAAGCAAGAATCAAGTACAAAGCCATCTTACTCATCCACAAAACTATCCACCAAGCACGGAACACCTCACTACACTCCTTACTGCCTCGACCATCCCACAACAGATCAACCAGACATTCCTCCAATAACTCTATCGTTGTCCCCCACAAAAGAACCAAATCTACACAACGGACCTGCAACAGAGCATTCGAACTTTATGCTCCATCCCTCTGGAACTCTCTACCAAACCACATCAAGAACAACAACGACATCACATCATTTAAGAAACAGCTAAAGACAATCCTATTCCGTGAACATCTTTCAACGGAAACACCACCATGACCTCACACTTAGATTTTAGCAGAAGTAAATCATGTCCATGTCCACCCATAACACAGGTACACTAAAAAAAATTTTTTTTAAACTGCCTCTAATGTTTCGATTGATTTTTACATTTTTTGGTGCGCTGAATCCAAATCTGGTAACCAATTTGCTCCATCACGTATAGATTTTTTGCTACATTGGGTTAGCAGTTTGAGGTGAACGTTTCAGATTGAGTGCGATCGAGATAAAAGTTTCTTGGATGAATTCTTTATACTAATTGTTTAGTAGTTATTCAAATAAGAATAAAGAAAATTGTAACAAGGCAGCACATAAGAATAGAGTAATGTCAACAAAACACACTGTGATGGTAGCAAAATTGTCTGCACTTAAACAGCCACATACATGTGCACAAACATTGAGCATATAAGAGCGAGGTTAGACACAAAGCAAAGCAAAGAAATGTGCAAAAAATGTTGTACAGGTATGTATGTAAGAATAGAAAACGCAAACCACACCATTACAATACATGAAGACAAACACCCGATGGTGTGAAAATAAAATTCTAATAAATGAGATCCGACACTGTGGTAATAACTAGCAAATTTTTATTTCAAAGTTTAGTAAAAACACGATATTTGTCAACACAGTTTAGATTTTAAAGTCATTCTTGGGTCAATCAATCTCCTGGTGGGCCCGTTTCTTCTTCCCCCGAATGCTTCTCTTGGTGCGCTGCTTGGCGTATTTTTCATCTGGGGTTTCCCGCAGCAGCAACCAGCAGAAATCAGCCATCATAGTGGTGTTCCATCTTCCTTGGTTCCTTCTCTCTGCGTCCTTGATGTCCTGGTGAAACCTTTCACCTTGTTCTTCACTGTACGCCTCCAGGTTTTCGGGAAAGTAGTTCACATGGGAGTGCAAGAAATGGACTTTCAGGCTCATGTTACAGCCTTGTTCTTTGAAGGCATTGAGCATCCTGGCAACAATATCCTTATAGTTCTCATCCCGCCTGTTCCCCAAGAATTTGAGAACAACATCCTTGAAGGAATCCCAGGCTTCTTTTTCCTTGTCAGACATCGTTTCAGCGAATGCTCCATCTGAAATGAGTTTCCTTATATCAGGGCCAACAAACACTCCTTCCTTTAGCTTTGCTTCAGAAAGTCGGGGGAACTTTGAGCAAAGGTACCGAAAGCACTCACCATCTTTTGGAAGGGACTTGATGAATTGCTTAATGAGACCCAACTTAACGTGGAGAGGTGGTAATAGAATTTTATCACGAGGTACCAAGTTCTCATGAAGAACATTTTTCTCACCGGGTCTCAAATACTCCCGAATTGGCCAGTCTTTTTTCTGCCAGTGTAGGTCGCGGGCCCGGCTATCCCACAAGCAAAGGAAGCAGGGATATTTGGTGAAACCGGATTGCTGCCCTAATAGCATGGATAGAATTTTAAAGTCTCCACAAATCATCCACTTATGCTCATCATAACGAATCTTCTGAAGAATCAGGGCCAAATTCTCATATTTTTCTTGGAGAATAACAGAGTGAGCAATAGGAACTGAAGCGAATGTGTTGCCATTATGAAGAACACCTTTTATGCTGTCTTTTGACGAATCAATGAACAGCCGCCATTCAGCAGGATCATACTTGAGTTTAAACTTTTCCATCACTCCGTATATATCGTTGCAAAATACCAAATCTTCCTCTTTGCTGAAATACTTCAAAAATTGTGTCTCGCGGTTGCGGTACCAATAAAAAGTTGTTCCTGGTGACAATAGATTTTTCTGTTTAAGCCGAGAACCTAGCAGTTGGGCAGCATCTTTTGGGAGTCCTAAATCCCGGACTAAATCATTCAATTCAGCTTGAGAGAAAAGTTCAGGTTTCGGATCTGGTTCAGTTTCAAACTCGGAAGTACTGGACTCATCGGGAAAAGCCATCTGATGAGTCTCATCATGATCAGAACTGTCCACACAAATATGATCCAAAGATTTTGGTGGTTCAGGCACAGGTACTTCGTTGCTATGAGGCATAGGCCTAATTGCTGAGGGAAGGTTGGGGTAACTTATTACGTTCTTATTTTTTAAGTTGTATCCCTTCACAATGCAAGAGCAAAATTAGCAGTCACTGCTGTGGTCTCTTTGTTCACGCCACATCATAGGTATTCCGAAACGAAATGCTTGTTTTTTACCTTTCATCCATAAGCGTAGATCTTCCTCACATGTCTTGCACACTTTGTGAGGAGCCCACGGTTTGTCTTGATCGCCTAACTTCAAACCGAAATAGGCGAAATATACTTTTTTAATAAATGCAGAAATGTTCCTCTGCCGCTTTTTCACGGTATATTCCCCACAAATAAAACAAAAACTGTCCGGAGAGTTGACGCAACCTCTGGCTCTGTGAGCCATCACAAATACACAGCACTGCAAACTACAACTGTAGTGAACCACTTCCGAATAAAGCTGGATTACGACTGAGCAAACAAAAGGTAATAATGAACTTGCAAGAAACTGAAATTTGACAGGAACGTTCATGTCGCAACCACCGTGTTTGAGCGAGCGAACGAGGCGAGGCGAACAGGAAAGAACATGTGCCAGCGCGAGTACTGGATTTAGCCCCCCGCCTCCCAATTGTCCTGTTAATGTATAAAATGAATACAAAACACTCTAAAATATCATGAGGTAGTGTTTCTAGTTAGTTAACCATTACAACCTCTATTTTGGGCCAAGAAAATAAACTGCAGTCGGCTAAAAAGAAATTATGTGAACATTCCTTATATGGGTAAGAAATCTAATTTTGCAAGAAAACGTGACGTGATGGAACATTTTGGCTATTTTTCCTGGATTCAGCACCCCAAAATCTATAGGAATCAGTTGCAAAACTGGAGGCAGTTTTTTGGTAGTGTACCTGTGTAATCATTAATTGTTGACCCTGGTGATGGCCCCTTCCTAAAAGAAATTACCCCTCCCTATGTTACATGTTACACCGCTTTGACCCGGTGAAATGCGGGATATAAATGCAGTTAAATAAATAAATAAATAAATAAAATAAATTTCCCGACCCCTGGTCAAACTCCTCAAAAGAGATGAACCTTGGGTATGGAATCCCGACCAAGAGGCAGCTCTAGAAGAGCTGAAGGCAGCTTTGAGTCGTGCTCCCTGTCTTGCCTATCCAGAGAGTGGCAGAGAATTCTTCGTGGAACTAGGTTTCACCGATCACTCTATGAGTGCTGTTCTGTACCAGATGCATGACACAGACAGGAAAGTTATTGCCTATGCCAGCAAAGCTTTAACAGAAGTGGAGAAGAAATACTCTGACTGTGAGAAATCCTTGTTGTCCACAGTCTGGGCCATCCAATATTTCTGCAGTTATATCCAAGGTGAGAGGCTGGTTGTTGAGACTCACCACCAACCCATCAAGTTCCTAGGCAGTGATCGGATTAAATCGGGACAAGTGTCAAACAGTCGCATTGTCTCCTGGACCTTAGCACTTCAGGGCTGGCCCCTGGAGGTCAGGTATGCTCAAAACCGCAAGGATGCCGCCGCACAGGGTCTGGCTGAATTGCACGATTGCACTGCCAGAGAACCTTTAGTGGGTAATTTAGACACCGAAATGGAGTCATGTACGCCTGAGCCTTCTCATCATCGTCCTTATGATGAGAACCTCTGTAAAGGCTACCCCAAGGTGTATGTGGACGGTTGTGCTTACCGTCGAGAGCCTGACCATGAACTGGTAGCAGGTATAGGTGTAGTTTGGAACCAGAACCACCCTTGTGAACCCTTCAAGTACCATCTGGGTACCAAGACTAATCAGTATGCAGAGCTAGCTGCAGCCCTGGCAGCTCTCCAGTCCGCTGCTCAGGGAGGGGTTCACACCCTAACCATCTGTACTGATTCAGACTACGTCCGACAGAATTTTGTTTCCCACTTACCCATTTGGAAGTCTAACAATATGCTGAATTCCAAAGGGAAACCTGTCAAACATGCCGGGTTGATTCTGGCCTTGGACAAGGTAGCTCATGAAAATGACATGACCATCTACTGGAAGAAAGTGAAAGGTCATTCCCGTGTTGATAATCCTGACAAGATTGGAAATGATCTAGCTGATCAGCTTGCCAAGGAGGGTGCTGTCTCTGGAGACCTCTGACAGTTGGAGGCCCCCGAGACCAATGGGCTTCGAATTGTGACGGCGGTTACCCGGCGACAAGCTCAATTATCCACCCTGCCCCCTGTGATTCAATGGTGTGGCGAGAGCACAGATCTCGACCTCGTGCAAGCCCAGAAACAAGATCCTACTCTTGGACGTTTCTACCTTTTTCTGCATAACCCCCAGGAACACCCATTAACTCTGGAGGATTGTCAGGACGACGAGGAACTGAGGATTCTTTACATCTCCAAGGACATGTTCCATCTCCGGAAAGATCTGTTGATACGGACGAGTAAGCATGGTATTGTGCAATGGGTGGTACCTCGGGCCTTCTGAGGAGTTATGTTACAGCATGCTCATGATGAACCTTGTGCCGGTCATAGAGGTGACCGAATAACCTATGAAACGTTGAAACAAGTGGCCTACTGGCCCCACATGTACCAAGATGTCCAATTGTATACTAAAGGTTGTCTGACCTGTTGCAGATTTCAACCTGCAGCTCCTTCTTATAGAGCCCCTCTGAGAAACAGAGGTCTGACCATGCCTTGGTCTGATCTCTAGATTGATTGGATCGGCCCCGTGCCCCGATCCTCTCGAGGCAACAAATATATGTTGACAGTTACCTGCTTATTTACTAAATGGGTCGAGTGCATCCCAGCACCCAACTGTACCGCCGAGACCATGGCCACCTTATTGTTAAACCATGTTTTCAGCAGATGGGGCCTCCCCATGCGAGTGGAATCTGACCAGGGTTCCCACTTCACGGGACAAGTCATTAAGCATCTGTGGAAGGTACTAGGTGTTAAGGCCAAAGTCCACATTGCTTATCGTCCACAATCCTCTGGACAAGTGGAGAGAGCAAACAAAACTATCATCAGTATCTTGAAAAAGTATGTTTCTTCCTCTGGGAAGGACTGGGACATCAAACTGCTCTTGGTCCTGATGGCTATCAGAGCCACGCGTCATCGTGCTACTGGTGTGTCCCCTTTTGAGATGATGACAGGTAGGGACATGGTTTTACCCCTTCATCTTCTTTACAGGACTAATGATGTGAATCTCGCTGCTGCCACAACTGCTCATGAATATGTTGCCCATTTAAGACAACACTTGCAAAGTGCCTTTGCCTTTGCCCAAAAGAATTTGGACACTGCTGCTAGGGGTAGGAAAGCCTACTATGATTTGAGGACTACCTCTAACGAATACCAGATTGGCGATAAGGTATTCTACTACAATTTTGGTAAGAATAAGGTCAAAGACTGTAAATTCTACCTAGCTGGAACGGTCCATTTCCTATTGTGGATAAAGTCTCCCCTGTTGCTTATCAAATTCGAATGAAGTCAGGTACTGCGAGGGAAGGCTCCCTTAAATGGGTCCACATTAATCAGCTTAGACCGTGTCATCCCAGTAAGCTCCTTCCTGAAGAACCTCTTGCTGAAGTGAGTGATGCTAACCTTGAGGCGGGATAGCCTGTTTGTTTTCTTTTACAGATGGAGTCCCGAACTTTGAAGGTCCTGTTCCTGATTTTGATGTTAGCAGGATCCGAGGTTGCCAGATTGATTGAGCCTGGCCCACTTTCTGGTATCGTGCTACAGGATGCGCCTGGTTTCCTGATTACACAGTCCCAGACTGTCACACAGAAAGTCTTTGTGTCCCTAGATCCCCGACATGTTTTACAGAAACCTTTTGAATCGTCTGTTGTACGCACCACTAATATACAACAGTACCTAATCTCGGCATGTGCCAACGCTCTAAAGACCTTCATTGGTTGTGTTCTGGTAAACCTTTCCTGAAGGACACTTCTGCGGCTCTTTGTGGGTTGTCTGCTGCAAATGTGAAAGAACAATGTAAAGTTACCATGACCAAGTACGATGACTTTTCTGAGACAAAAGTTGCTGTTGTCAACAATGTTTGGCTGGTTAGTACCCCTTTGAGTGAACTCCTGGTCACCATGAATAAGCATGACATTCATAATAGAGTTCCTCTACCCTGCAATGTTTGCTTGATTGATGTTCCCAAGAACTCCATTGTTAATGTTGGTGGAGTTTCCTTGTTTTATCTAGATGCTGACCCTGTTTCAACAGAGCTCCAGATATTGGATGTGTTTCGAGGTCATGAGATTGACTTCACTGCAGCCTTGACCTATCTTTTGGACTATAAGGACTCTCCCACAGTTGAACTGTCTATTGACCAGGCCGACCTTGCCATTGCTGATTATAACTTTGATTCCCGTGATGTGGACATTTTACAAACTGATTTTATGTCACATGTCATTGTGCCTGGTCTTTTCTTTCTGTTGGTGCTCCAGTTTCTTATCTCCTTGTATCAACAGAGACAGATTCATACTCTTCGTCGCTCTCTGCATCCTGCACCTCTGCTGCCTGCCATGCGTCTGCAGGATTTGCTGGAACGTCACACTTTTGAATAAGTGTCACCATTTTCTTTGAAAGCTATCCATTACTCTTAATTGAGTTGTTTTTTTCATAGATAGCATGTGTTTCTTTTACTAACACTGTTACACATTGCTTCTCATTACTTTTGAGTGTTCACCTTGGTGTTACACTAACACATTATATTGCATTACTGATATGCATTTTTGGTTTGGATACTATATATATACTCTTCAGTTTGACGTTAACCCGTCTTATCTTAATTGAATTGACTTGATTGTATCTCTATGTCATTTTATTTTAACTTCTTTTATTGCTTGAGTGTATTCACTGTATTATTCCTCATGCAGTATTGCTTTCGTGCATCTTTTGTGCTTGATGTATTATCCACTTCTCATGCATTAGTCAATCATTTGTCATTTGGTTCTGACCTGCACGGTAGTACTGCTAGTTAGGCTTTGTACGATGGAGTGTACTCCCTTGTAGCATCCTCCATCTTACAAGGGGGGGGGGGGAGATGTAGGGCTGGTACCCCTGCAATTCTACATGCAAATCTCCGGCCTGCTCAGCAACTCAGGCCTGAACCAAACTGAACAGACAAGATGGATTCTTCACTACACTTTTGCTGTGTTCAGCTACTAACCTGACCTCCAAGCAACTGCTTGTGCAGCGTTTCTAAGTGTGCATACATACAGAAGCTATTGTCCGTGGCTAATTTACTGCCCGCATGCAAGGACATCTGCTGCTTCAGTGTCCTTGGACACTTGTACATATGCCCAGAAGTAACTTCTTACTATGGATCCTTTGTTTGCAAGAAGACGCCCATCATCTACCTCCTGATTCTCTGAGAACACCTCAGACTGCCTGGTGCCAACCAATCATCGGACCTATGACGGAGGATTCTTACAGAGAATAATGCAGTCTGCACTGGAACTTTAGAGTAAGAGTTGGGGGCTTGGTCCACCTGGATATACAGACTTCTGCACCAGTTCCTTCCTGCTGTACATTGCGTACCTGATTCCTGCGACCTGAGCTTTCCGCCAGACGGCCACTACGTGTGGGCTAGGCCGTCCTCCAAAGGTCTGAGATAAGACTTTCACAGATACCTCCGGTTCGGACTTACTGTGGCTCGCCTGAAGGGGCTGGAGCCTGCATTAACTAGGAGCTGCCTCCTTGGACTGTGCTGTTCCTGAGTGCCCGACGGAGCTAAGGTACTGGCTTATCTCTCCTCTCCTGGATGGGCAAGGGGTTAGCAATATATTTCTTACTTTCCCTCAGTGCAGAGCGAATCAGTGACGTCTGGTTACTAATTAGTGATTTATTACGTTGTCCAATTGTACATCTGTACTATAACAAATTTCTACCTCATGTTTCTAATTAGCTATATGTGTGTTTGTATATTTTTCTACCTGGTTGCCTATAATAAAGTCTAATATATATCTGCAGACCAGACTTCTTTCGTGGCTCATTGCCAGAATAACTCACCGAACTTTGGGCTGGGTAATAGTAGCTATTCCCCCTGGACAACAGAGAGTCTAACTTATTTTTGTGCTACTAATAATCCCTACAGGAGTTACAGTAATTCCAGATAGGGATAATGATTGCTTGCCAGCATGGTCCAGTAACGGGCAGAGGTTATGTAGAGTCCTTAATCTCTGATATGTTGCTGCAGTTGTTTTCTTAATGTGTGCCTGGAAATTCAGTTTCTGATCTAGTGTCACACCAAGGTATTTGACTTCTGATTTGATGGGGGTATCGTGGTTGTTGAATGTGAATTTCTCTACCAGTGCCTCTGTTTTGCTCAAATTCAGCATGAGCAAGTGTTCATGTAGCCACTACGTCACTTCTTTGAGACATGAAAGGATGGTCAAGAAGTCTGGATGCCTTGTTGCAATTAGGGTGTATAACATAATGTCATCTGCATAGAGATGATACATTATCCTGTGTTTCCGGAGGATGCTACATACAGACTGGATGTATAGGTTAAATAAGAGGGCTGAGAGAGGTGATCCTTGAGGCAGTCCTTGGTGTATTTGAAATGGCTTTGAGGTCCTGTTTTGTATTTTGACCTGATGCATGCAGTCGGATAAGTATGAGTGGAACCATCTTAAGGGTATCCCATTTGCTCCGATTTCTACCAGGTGAGTAGGGAGTCTTCTGTGGTTTCTGGAATCAAAGGCTGCTGAAATGTCTATAAATATAAGGAAGAATGCCTGTTTGGATTTTTCAATTCTCTTAAGCAGGGTGTCAAGGAGAGAAGTCAGAAGCATTTCAGTACCGTAATGTTGTCGGAACCCATGTTGGAATCAAGAGGTGCATTTGAGTCTATAAATTCCTGGAGCTGGAGCTGAATGGCTTCCTCTATTATTTTTGCTAGGAGAGGGATACTAGAAATGAGTCTGTAAGTTGTGGGTAAGGCAGGGTCAGCTGTAGCATTCTTCAGGGTGTGCCTGACAGAGGAGGCCTTCAGGTTAGTTAGCATCAGCCCCTGAGTGAGGGAAGAGTTTATTAGTTTGAGCAGTGGTTAGATTAGCTCTTTCCTGGATGCTTTAATCCATGCGGTTGGGCATGGGTCTAATGGTGAAGTGGTAGTGTTCATCATGGAGAGAATTTGATCTAGTTGTATATTTGATATCAAAGTGAACAGGGTCCAGTTGGTGAGCTATTTGATGTGTTTGTAGGTAGTTGATCCAGTGCTGTTGTATCTTTAGCACAAGGGAATTTGTTCTGGAGGTAGGAAGCATAATCTTGTGGTTTCAAGCTTGGGCCTTTTGGAGTAGGAGGGGTTCGTATGAGTGACTTGCTGATTTTGAACAATTCTCTAGGTCGGTTGAGGAATTTGAAAATGAGATTGCTATGATAGTCTCGATTTCATTTGTTTATCAGCTTATTGTAGTCATCTTGCTTGGAGGAGAATTATCTTTGATGTTTGGGGTCATGTGTTCTTCACCATCTACGCTCAAGTTGTCTCAGTTTAAGTTTCACCTCTTTTATATCTTTTGAGTACAAGGGTGCTGAGGAGCTTCGCCTCGATTCTCACTTTGGAAGGAGTACTGCAAATGTAGTTATCTGATTGTTCCAATCATTTTGTGATATCTGTTGAGGATGATTCCATTAGAGTGGTAAGATGTACAAGGAGGGCTTCTTTGTTGAAGTCTCGGAATCTGCGCATTCCCTGGGGTTGTGGTTTCCTTTTTTGGATAGTCTCGAGCAGCGGAAGATCGAACGATATCATGTGTGGTCAGACCATGGTAATGGTGTGGTCTGAACATTCTGCGCAGTCATCGTTTTAAGTATGAATGTCATGTCCAAGGTGTTTCCTCCCTTGTGTGTGGGGGAGCTTAAGATTTATGAAAGGTCCATCACATCTATTGCTTCAAGAAAGGATATAACTTGGTTTGTGGGTGCCAAATGTAGATTTAGGTCTCCTAACAGGATGAATGGTTTCTCTGATGCTGATTGGGAGCTTGCTAGCTCAATTAGAGAAGAGAGATCATCTGCTGTTGATGTTGGCAATCTATATGCTAAGGGGGTTATTCCAAGGCACGAATTGCAGGGCTGTGCAGGGAAGTTAGTCGGGGGCAGGGAAGAGGCAGCTCGGGGGTGGAGAATGGGCAAGAAGTGGGCGGTCGCCGGCCTTCAATGTACAGGACCGATTCTGATGTCCACCCTGTACGTCCGGAGGATGTAGTAAGGGCTGTTAGTGTAGCTGGGTTTAAAAAAGATTTGAACAAGTTCCTGGAGGAAAGGTCCATAAACCACTATTAAAAAGGGACCTAGGATAATCAATGCTTGACCCAGTACAAGCATTGTGGAACCTGTGTCTTTTTGGGATATTGCTAGGTACGTATGACCTAGATTGGCCACTGTTGGAAACAGGATACTGGGCTTGATGGATCTCGGTCTGACCCAGTATGGCATATCTTATGTTCTTATGTCCAGGGCTGGCAAAATGTCCAGGGAAGTTATTCCACCCCTTGGGTGGAATAACTTTCCTGGACGCGTCTTTTCAGCAGCTCCGAGGTACGGAGGGGGCTGGGAGGGCAAATGTTAATTTCTGCAGCCCGACCCTAGCTTTAGGAGGCCGGATTGGTGGTTGGGCTGAGGAGAATTAACTTTTTGTGCGGTGGCCGGCATCGCGGCATTTAAATGGAGCCAAGGTGCCATGGCAACATGACACCATGGTGCCGTGGCTCCATTTAAATGTCCTGACTGGGTTAGTCGGGCTTTGCTGTATGTGCAGGCTGGGACCGAATCGCAGACCCAGCCTGCATGTACAGTGCTGTTTGCGATTCTGATCCCGCAGGGCTAGACGTGCCCTGTGGGATCAGAATTGCAATCTCCTTTGTACGTCCAGCTTAGCCCGGACGTACAAAGGAGATTATGTCCAGGACGGAATCGGGCCCTAAGTATATGGAAAAATGGTTGTTTTTCGATCAGTAGTACATTTAAGGTGATGTTTGTTAAGGATGTGGATGCTTGGAATTTGAGGTCTTTCCTGGTGAGAATAAATATCCCTCCTCCTCTCTTATTTATCCGTGAGCAGTTATGAAAATCAATGTCTGGTGTGATGAGTTGATTTGTGAGCACTTGGTCTGTATCAGTGAACCTGTATCATGACTCTGTTACGAACATAACATCTATCTTGCTGTCATTTACATTGTCGTTAATAAGGTGAATATTCTTGCCTGTGGAGCGTGCATTTGCTAGCACACATTTCATATATTTAGGCGGATTATTGTGGTTTTGTTGGTCAATAGGGCAGGATGTTCTAGCAATTTGAATTAGTCTTGGTTGCCATCTGGATATATGCAGAAATTGTTGGCACCGAGTGAGGTTTCTCTTGTATACAATTGGTATGATTGCTGTCGGAATTGTGGTAGCATTAATTACTCTTATCAGAACACCTCCACCGGCTCCCACTACAAAGCAAGGTAGCATACAGAATTGCACTAATGGTACATAAAACCCTCTTCCATCATTCCACCAACCACTTCAGCACCCTCATCACCCTACAAAAATCAATCAGACCCAGAAGAACCTCAATCATGAATACACTTTCCACCCCACAACCATAACAAAGAGTACCCAACTAGCCTCTGCCAGAGCCTTTGAGTACTATGCCCCAATCACATGGAACTCCCTCCCAGACATCACTAGAAACACTACAGATCTCCTAACCTTCCAGAAACTACTCAAAACACACCTTTTCACCCTCCATTTCACTATCTTCCCATTGACCCAGCAACCAGACACTCATCTCATACACACACTCTCAGCTAATACATGTCAAGACCATGTCACAAAATATTACTATACATATGTATAGCTCAACTTATATATAACTATCCCCCACTGTTGCCCCATACTAGTTTATTGTACATAATTATAATATTCTAATATAAATGTTCTCTGTATCATCTCCAGTTTATTGTAAACCGCTTTGACTTCTGCGAAAGGCGGTATATAAACCCAGTTAAATAAATAAATCAGAAGGAGTGTAAGCACCTTAGAGGTTATCTGTGCCATTTCAATGCCCTAGTAACCTAGCACAGGCAGCTGAGTAATACAGAGGATACAAGATGGCAGTTTATGAAAATTACTATGCCTGAGCCCGCATAGGAGGAATTTCTTTCAGAGTGATTGTGGTCTGTCTCATGTGATGATACCATGTTATAAGTGTCAGTATGCTGGTGAGCAGAGGATCCCAATCTCCTTAGTTGCAGAGTACCCTTTGGGTATGTTGTGCTTGTTCTTCATTGCTGAGGGACGTGTGGACAGTAGGATTGTTTGTAAGGAGGATCAATGTGGCTCTCCTTACAGTCCCTGCCTAGGGCCTGCCAGGCGTGGGCACACCTGGGGGCGCTATGATATTTAATTTCCCATGTGGAGGACCTGATTGGCCCTGCGGTGGTGATCGGGGAGGGGCTTGCTCTCCTGCTCACCTCCCCAATGCTGATTGGGCTGCCGGAGATGGTGGCCGGCTGTTCCGATGCCTGTAGGTGCTCTGGTATTTAATTTCCCATGTGGAGGGCCCGATTGGCCTCTCGGTGGTGAGTGGGAAGGGGCTTGTTCTCCTGCTCACCTCCCTGATGCTGATCAATTGTTAAGAGCCAAACAGAATTTCTTTGAATATGGCAATAAGACTGGAAAATTAGACTGGCAGGCTTAAAAAGAAAAGGGTGGTAGCTTAGATAGGATGAATTAAGGATAAAGAGAGTAAGACAATGGATGAGCTTCCTAAGAGTTTTCAGGAATTTTATGAAGATCTTCATAAAGCTTAGCCAGGGGTAAGGGAGGCAGACACTGACAGCAGGGCCGGTGCTACCATTTGGTGAACTAGGTGGTTGCCAAGAGTGCCAGTGGTCAGCCATCCTTCTCTGGGCCCTGCAGTAGTGGCAATTATTTCTAAATAGCGATGCAGCGCTTACCATAAACTCTGGTACTTCCTGTTTGCATGGGGGCAGAAGCAGAGCCAGCCCAAGGGTTTCTGCTGCTAAATTTAAGTGCTAAATCTCCATGTATCTGTTGGGGGCTCGACCTGTATGTTCCCAGCAGCTAACATACATTGGGGTATCATAACAAGCAGCACAGTAACATGGAGGCACCTAATGTCACCTATAGAAGTGCCATTAGTTGAACCCATGCTAAGTACCATTGTAACTGCATTTACGTGCTACCGTGCTGGCCATACCTATGTTCTGCCTCTACTGTCCCACTATCCACAGTAGCATGCAAGTGCCAGTTAACTTGTGTTTTAGTGGTCGGTAGCTGGAGGGCATTCACTCTGCAGCTCCTCACTACCTTTCTTCTCTTATCTCTCCCTACACCCCCCCCCCCCCATGGGAACTGGCAAATTGCTTCTATCTGTGCCCTTCTCTTCTATTGCTAACTCTAGACTTCTCCTTTCATCTTTCTGCACCTTACACCTGGAACAAACTACCTGAGTCTGTACATCAGGCGCCTTCTCTGACCCTTTTCAAATCCAGGCTGAAAACTCACCTTTTTGCTGCCACTTTTGGATCTTGACTCACCTGATCTCATTGCGTTTTGCTTGTGTTATCTGTCTTGACTAGATTAAAAGCTCTGATGAGCAGGGACTGTCTCTTACTTGTCTGTGCAGTGCTGCGTATGTCTTGTAGCGCTATACAAATGCTTAGTAGTAGTAGTAGTAGTAATAGTAGTAGTAGGGTAGGTACTGGAGACAGGGAGATGGGGAGAGCAGGGACTGGAACTTTGGTGGAGACTTCAAAATTTGGTGGGAGAAAAGAAGAAGACAGAATCTAAGATTAGTTGGGTATTGGGCGAGTAAGTGGGGACTCAGTTGGTGGGCCCAGGAGCTGGCATAACTCACTGTGCAGGCAGCTCCGGCATTGTGCAGCACCATACCCAGCTTCATCTTTCTTTCTCTAAGTCAGCAATAGCAGCCAAAGCTGCCCGTAACATTCACTTTCAGTGTGCGGGGCCATTCACCAGAAGTGAATGCTACAGGCAGTACTGGCTGCTGCATGCTGACTCAGAGAAAGAAAGATAAAGCTGGGGATGGTGCTATGAGATCTTTCTGCCACTGATTCAGAAAAAGAAAGAAGACACCAGGGATGGTGCTGCACAATATTTTTTCCCAGGGGAAAACAGAGAGAGGGAAAAAAAGAGAGATGGGATATGCTGGATGGGGGGGGGGGTTATATCTATCTATCTATATCTATAGAGAGAGAGAGGGGTGGAGATTTTAAGTTATGAGAAAGAAAGGATACAAGGCCTGGGATGGGAGGGGGAGAGAGAGAAGATGCTGGGCTGGGAGGGGAGATAGGAGAGATGCCGGACCACTGCAGGGGGAGAGGATGGAGAAGGGGAAGAGGATGGAAAGCTGATGGTTTATGGGAGGAGGGAGGAAAAAAGGGCTGGGGAAGTGGAAGAGAAAGCATGAGATGCAGGACTTTGAGGGTAAAGCAGAAGGGTGAGGGGATTGGGAGACGCCGAATTGAGGTGGTGAGATTCTTTTTAACATCTTTGTTATGATATTGAGGAAGGGCTGTCGGGTAAGGTTTGCCTCTTTGTGGATGATACCAAAATCTGTAATAGAGTAGACACCCAGGAAGGAGTAGATAACATGAGGAGGGATCTAGCTAAGTTTGAAGAATGATCTAGAATTTGCAGCTGAGATTTAATGCTAAAAAATGCAGGATCATGTATTTGGGCTTCAAAAATCCAAGAAAGCGGTACAGTGTAGTGGAGTGAAGCACTTCTGTCCACAAAAGAAGAGTGGGACCTGGGTGTGATTGTGTCTGATGATCTTAAAGTAGCTAAACAGATAGAAAAGCCACCACAAAAGCTAGAAGGATGCTTGGGTGCATAGGGAGAGGAATGGCCAACAGAAAAAAGGAGGTGATAGTGCCTCTGTATAAGTCTTTGGTGCGACCTCATTTGGAGTATTGTGTGCAATTCTGGGCAGACAATAGAACAACAAAACACCCACTTTTGCAGAGCCCTGTATTTCCATTAGTAGACCTTCACACGGTGATGATGGTTCCCAGGCACCCTGACTCACAGTCCACTTAGTATGGTAAATAATCACCACACCTCCACCATGTTTTCCCACTTGGGGTATCTGCAGACAAGCACATGCCTCAGGACATGACAAACCAGCAGCTACCCCTCTCCCTGATGAGAACCAAGTCTCGGTACTAAAGAAAAAATCCAGACTCTCTGCACTAATAATATCTGCTAGCAAATGCCACTTCTGGCAGGCTGAACGAACATTTACCAGGGTGCATCCATTTTTCCTCCTGCACCTCCCAATCGCAAGTGCCACCTCCCATAAAACTCTAGCATTCCTCCGTTCCCTATAAGGTTGATTCCCATATCTCCCCTTTCTACCCCCTGCATAAACCCCTTGAGCCATAACAATCCCAATCCCCCTCCCCCCCTCATTCGGCAAAAAACACATCCTCAACACCCACTCCCAGCACTACCCCAAGTCCCCCAACCAACACACACAACACCCAAAATTACAAAGCAAACAAAGCAAATCTTGGTGTCCCCCTGGCGTTCTAAGTGGCATGCCCCTTGGCCATGCCCCTTAGCTGGGGCCTGCCAGGCAGGGCCCCCCCTGGAGCCTGGTAGTTTGTTATGTAGGCTAGTAACCAGCGTCGCTGAGGATGATGTCAATGGGTGGTTGGAACAATAGCGGAACACTCCCTACTCCCCCACACACCAGTCTCAGTCCAGGAGAGTGGGCAGGCACAGCAAACAGATGGAAATGGCACAGGAACAGCAAGTAGCAGCACTCTTCACATTGCCTGGAGTCTGCTAGTTCTTTTTGTAGGCTGGTAACCGGCATTGCTGAGGATGATGTCAGCGGGTGGGCAGAGCAACAGCGGAACACTCCCTACTCTCCCACATACCAGTCCCAGAACTTCTTCAACTTTTAAGTGGCTAGCATATGTGGTTGCAGCTAGATTTGATGTGCATACCTCTCCATGTGTATCTCTTAACTTTATTAAATAGGCCTTAAATATGTGACTACTAACGCAAGTTAATTAGGTGCAACTTTATAAAATTATCCTCAACATGTCTTCATGATATCTTTATAGTGAGGTATCTCAGACATATGCATGATTAATACTAAAGGGCTTGTCTACAAAGGGGCCGCGGCTCCGATAACGATCGCGAACCGCTACCGCGACTTTGTAAACAAGCCCCTAAGTGTAGCTGATGTTTATAAAACTTTGTGGACTCCTTATCCAGCAGCCAACTACAGTCATACCTGCCCTGGTGGAAGAGAGTCAAGTTGTTCAACCATTGGACTGTCTGGGGCTGAGGATGCAGCATTGACAGCCCCTGGGGAAAGGAATCTCAGTCATACTGTAACAGCAATATCTTTTGGCTGGATTTAGGGCCCATGACTGCAGAGCTCTGGAAGGAGCCCTAGTACATGATCTCCAGCAAAGGACTGTCATTAAGATACCACTCTTCCCTCTAAAGCGTGTAGATACATGGTTATGTAGACTTTCTCTAGTGGCTACATATGCTGCACTTTCACAATTTTGAGCTTCATGGGTGTGTGGGCCAGTTTTTATAGCTAACTAGGTGTTCTCATATCAACCAGACAGAGGCTTGTGTTCAGCCCAAGGAGTGCTCCTATATATTCCTCCAGTAGAGGTGATGAGAAAACGCAGGTTTCAGATTAGGGCTTTCTCTGTTAGGGACCTTGAGTTGTGGAGTGGCTGCCTTCAATTTGAGATAGGAAGAGAACTACTTATGTTTCTTAATAAACAAACAAACTGAAAGCATAGTTATTTGGTGGCGGATAGGACGTGGATAGTATGGAAGTATGATGGTGGAGGTTTGATATTTGGGAAAAAGATGAATTCTTCTGAGAGGGTGGAGGAATGGAATGAAGTCTGTGTATGTGGTGGGATGGTGGTCAGATTGTTTACCTTGATTTGAACTACAGTATATATATATATATATATATATATATATATAATATTTTTGTTGCAAACTACATTGGGCATTACTTGTGTATCGGGGGCATAGAATAGAAGAAATAAATGACATGAAATAATCTAGACCTGACTGAGTAGGAATCCACCTAGTGTTGGTCTGTTTGTGAATGATTACTATACACTCTCCTTTTAAAAGTCGTTCATACTCAACAACGAAAAGATAGGAAAGCTTTCAACATTTAACTTATATGATCACGTTTCAAGCACAGAAAGGTCTCAGACTTACAACGGCTCTGCTTATATGATGACTCGCGTCTTTTTCAAAAGCAGTTTGCCCTTTTGCATCAACGATGCAGCGATGATGTTAGTTTTGATTGGGGGTTTGAAATTGAAATGGTCCTTTAACTAAAGGGTATGGACGAGAAGTCCGCATGCGCGGCGTTCTTTTAAAATTGCTACAAGCGAGAAGCAGCAGCTAAGGGCAGAACGCGGGCAGCGGTATCGAAGGTCAGTGCATTATATCAGAGTATTGAAGATCTGAATATTTTAATCTATTAGTTAATGAGATGGGAGTGTAATTAACATGTAGTTACTTTTTTAAACGCAGTATGAAATTTAACCAAGACACGGACTATATAATATCAAGTGATCCCCTGATGAAACTAGTGGCGTGAAACGCATGAATGGTGCCTGGGATAAGCGTCGGGATCTTTTGAATTTATAGAAGATTGGAGTTTACTCACTACAGTTAAGTGATTTATATCTATCATTGTACACTTGAAGATCGATTATCCAGTGAGTAACTTCTGAGTGTCTTGAAAGGTCGTTGATGCAAAAGGGCAAACTGCTTTTGAAAAAGACGCGAGAGAGAGGTCACGTGATGCGGCTGAGGTAGTGGTCGCATCTCGAGTGTGCTCCGACACCCCCCACCCAGTCCGGCATAAAAGCACCGTGTAAAACCGCAAAAACTCGGTAGGAATTCGCCTACGGTGTATCGGAGGGTTTACAGCTTCCCACAGTGCGTCTTTCTTTGCTGAGTGGCATGGCGACAGCAAGCAAAACAACGAGACGAGCGGCCGGCACGAGTAAGATGGCGGAGTCAACCCCGTTGCCCGGCTCACCTAGATCCCCCGCTTCTCTTGAAGAGATGTCAGCAGCGATGGTAGTGGCTCTCTCGCCCCAATTCGAAGCCTTGCACGAAAAAATGGACGGGCTGCGCTCCTCTGTGGACACTCTGGGGAACAGACTTCGCGAAGCGGAGGAGCGACTGGGCCAGACTGAAGACACGGTGGAGGGGTTAGCTTTCGAGGTGGCAGGTCTAAAGACCCAGCTGGGCCTGCAAGAAGAAAAAATTGATGACTTAGAAAACCGATCGCGGAGAAAGAAATAATCTAAGGATTAAGGGGATCCCGGAGACAGTATTGGACAAGCAACTGAGCAGCTACTTGGAGGCATTAACGGCGCAAATCTTGGGGGCGGAGGAGCTGGGTGGCAAGCTCAGAATTGAGAGAGTACACCGAGTGGGCCCCAAACAGACACGAGATGGCCGCCCCAGAATAGTCCTCGCAAAATTCCTCTATTTCCCCCAAAAAGAGCTGATCCTACGAGCTGCCCGACGGCAGGGTGAAATCATCCATAACAACAGTAAAATCCGCGTGGCACAGGACTACTCGGCGGCGCTGAGTCGGAAACGACGGGATTATGCTTCCATATGTGAAAAACTCATCGGTGCAGGCATCCGCTTTACTGTTCAATACCCAGCTAAGCTACATGTGATCCATGAAGGAGCCCACCGGACTTTTGCGACGGCCGCGGAGGCTGAAGGTTATGTGAACCAACTACTTGCTCGTGAGCGGGCAGCCTCAGCGTCCCCACAGTGAATTCAACAGGATGATAGTTGTGTGATAAATGTGCTTCTGGTGACGCCATGATGCGATTGTGGACAAAAGACACATTAACTCGGAATGGTTGCCACAGGGACATTGTAACTAAGTTACTTTGTGTCCCTGAGGGCCGTCCATCCGACACAATTTTGTTACATGTTGAACTTTAACTAATGTTGCCAGTTTTATAAGCCTCCTTTGCAACATTTAGTATCGTTGCTACTATCTGAGAACCGGTGGAGGTTTGTTTCTTTTCCTCTATCATTCTATCAGAAGTTCCTTTAGCTATAATTGTACTTTGCCTTGTCTCTTCCGGGTGCCTGGTGGGGCGCGGGGGGGGGGGGGGGAGGGTGCTCCCTTTTTACACACTAGTTCCTATATATATCTACGGGGGCCTGTGGCTCCTCCCTTGATTTCTGCATGTGGGTGTTCTGGGACCATACGCTGCTTCATATTGCTTTGCAGGGGTGGCGGCCCCTGCCTTGCTGGGGGCCAGCGGACCGGAGCAGCGTGGGCGGCTGGAACGAGAGGAGGGAGTATCGGGGCTTCCTGCGGCCTGGCGGGTTGGGTGGGACCGGTAGCCGGGGCGCTTTTGCCCGGACGGTCCTGCCTAGTCCGTGGAAAGGACCCTCCGATGTGATGACAATTGGGTCTCGCCGTACTGGGCAGCCTGCTTGCGGCTCCGCCCTCGCTCCCAGGGGCTGAGGTGGGGGGAGACTTATATCCCTCAACCGTCTCACCGGTCAATCCTTACTACCGGGGAGGGGACCGGCATCTGCGGATGCTAGTTTGAGAGGTTTTGGATACATGGGTTGGGGGTGAGGGGGGAGGAGCAGAGGCGTGGTCCCACACCAGCCCACAGGGCATTTAACGGACCCTCGGAGGGATAGGGGAGCTGTGAAACTCTTCCGACAGTGTGGGTAGTTGGGAGCCCAGGAGGTATGTTTGTCATATTTGAGGTTTGTTTTATGGGAGGGACTAGTCTCCTTATTTTCTTGGACTCCCCTCTAGTGTCCTCACGTAGCAAAGAAGGCAATGATGTGCTCCCGGTGTTTTGGGGGTGTGAGGTAATAGATATTTAGGTACTGCTTAGCGCCGGATGTGGTGTAGAGGGAGCCCTACCCTTTCACGATTACGGGACCTGGCCTTTTCCATTGCAATAATACACTGCCACGGGGAAGGCTGTTACAGGGGATTGGGTTATAACTATCTGATGAGTCTTAAGTAAGTGGGGGCTGATGGGCTTTGGGCCACTGGCCCTGCAGTGCGTTGAGGAGAGTGCAGAGCACTTTGGGCCCCGGGTTAGGGTGCGGGATTCTGTATTGATCATTATTGGGGGGGTGGGGGGCCCCGGGCCCACTCGGACGGGCCTCGGTGGGGCTTTCTCGGAGTGGTAGGGGAAGAGAGCCATTAGGGTTTAGTGGATTGGGGAGAGGGGAGGGGAGACTGTACTATGGATAGAGGGGGATTAAGCGGGAGGGTAGAGGGGGACAGTGGGGGGACTGGGGGGAGGGTGAAACTGTGGGGGGGATGGGACCCCTGGACCCAACGGGATAGGAAGGTTGAGACCTTGCTAGGGACTACAAGTGAACCCCAGGCTGGGGGGGTTCACTCGGGAATGGACTGGAATAACGGCTTACTTATGGTGAGTTGTTGTGCCTCCAGCTGAAAATCATTTCATGGAATGTGTGTGGCATAGGCAACCCTGTTAAACGGTACAAGGTGCTGCAGGCTTTGGCCAGATTGCACTGCGACATTGCCATCTTACAGGAAACCCACCAGACTGCTGAGGAACATGCGAAACTGCAGAGAGATTGGGTGGGACAATGTTGGGGTGCCCCGGCGCTGGGGAAAAAGGGTGGGGTGCTCCTGCTGATCCATAAGAAAGTGCGCTTTGACCTCGAGCGGCAATATGTTGACCCAAAAGGAAGATATATCCTGTTATATGGTAACCTAGAGGGGAGACCAGTGGTGTTGGGCAACTTGTATGCTCCAAATGTGTCGGACAAATCTTTACTTGCCTGCTTGGCCTCCAAGATAGAGCAGCTACCAGATGTCCCTTTGATTTTAGGTGGAGATTACAATGGGGTGTTGGATGTTGATTTGGACACATCTGGAGGAGGGAGGGATAGTTGGCGGCTTCCGGCTACCCGAGCGCTCCAGGAACTGAGACGCCGATTGGAGTTGGTGGACCCATGGCGTCTACTGCACCCCGGGGAGCGTGACTTCACCCACCAGTCGAGAGCCCACGATTCCAGTGCAAGAATTGATTATGTCTTGGTCACCGAACGGTTGTTTGCGCAGGTTGAGGAAGCCGGGATCGGCCCAATGATGGTTTCGGACCATGCACCAATTTGGGTGGAGCTGCGGTGGGGGGGTGTCCCTACCTCGCAGCGCGTCTGGCGCTTCCCTATGGGACTGTACACTGATACCGAATTTCATGCCTACCTCGCACAGCGATGGGAGGAGTTTATGGATGTCCACATACAGCATAGGGATGAACCTGAGCTACTGTGGGAAACAGCGAAAGTGGTCCTACGTGGCGATATTATTGCTTATGGAGCGCGGAAACGCAAATTGATTGCGTCGCGTATAGTCCAGCTAGAGAAGCAGGTGGTAAAAGCCCGGCGGCGGTGCGCGGGTAATCCCACAATGGCTAACAAACGCCTCTTTTGGGAACTTCAGTCCTCTCTTAATGAGCTGCTCCATCAACGGGCGAAGAAATCTTTGTTATATTATCGGTATCAGCTTCACCGTTTTGGGAACAAACCGGGGAGACTACTGGCGCGCTGTTTGCGTGGCAGCAGGGGGACCCGGTCTATCGCAGCGCTGCGTGACGATCAGGGCCAACTGCATAAAGATAGCCCTGCGATAGCCCACGTGTTCCGTACTTTCTTTCAGAAACTATACCAAGGTGGGGGGGGGTCCCCGGTAGCAATGGCCAATTACCTTCGGGGGCTGCAGATTCCCACGCTGACCATGGAACAGCGCTTAGTGTTGGATGCACCAGTGACGGAGGAGGAAGTGTGTAAAGTTATCCAAGGGGCTAGTTGTTATAAATCACCCGGTCCGGACGGTTTCGGGGCGGAGTGCTACAAGTTACTGATTGGCCGGGTTGCCCCTGTCCTGACTGCGGTGTACTGCCGGAGGGTGGAGCAGGGGAAGTTTACGTGGGGAGCGAATCACGCGTTTATTACAGTAATACCCAAACCGGGTAAAGACGCCACACAAGCGGCTTCCTACCGCCCCATCTCATTGCTAAATTTTGACTTGAAATTGTTAGCGAAGGTCCTGGCTGACCGGCTTGCCGCGGTCCTGGGGGGCCTATTGCACGAGTCGCAGGTGGGTTTTGTCCAAGGGCGGCATGCAGTGCGGAACTTACGAAAGATATTAGCCTCTATGGAATGGGTGCGGGCGCGAGAGGAGCAATCACTGCTGATCAGTTTTGACGCCGAAAAGGCGTTTGATCGGGTTAACTGGGAATATATGAAGCTATTCCTGCCTTGGTATGGGCTGGGTGACCCCTTTATTGGGATGGTGGAATTGCTGTATGCCAACCCCACAGCCAGTATTTTATGTAATGGGGTGCTGTCTGATAGTTTTGCCCTGGAGAGGGGCACTCGTCAGGGCTGTCCGCTCTCCCCATTGTTGTTCGTGCTGACCTTGGACCCACTGCTGAGGAGTATAGCGGAATCTAATGATATTCGTGGCGTCCGTATCGGGTCTTACGACTTTAAAGTAGCCGCATTTGCGGATGACATCCTCGTTCACTTGCGCGACCCTCAACAGTCACTGCCGTGTCTACTTACCGAGTTCTCCCGGTATGGCGACTTTGCGGGGTTGCGTATTAACTATGACAAATCAGAGGCTATGGATGTTGGCGGACGGCTCCGACGAAAATGGGGGGGGAACTTTCCCCTGAGGTGGGCTGGCGACTCTTTTATTTATTTGGGGATTGAGCTAACTAAAGATACGGCGGCATTGTATAAGCGGAATTTTGAGCGTGTTTGGTCTAAAGTTCACTCACAGCTCCATGCATGGGCACCTCTCCCCCTATCTTTACTGGGCAGAGCAGCCGCAGTGGGGATGGTGATATTGCCACGGGTCCTATACTGGCTGCAAACTTTGCCGGTGCGACTACTGCGGCGTGATCTCCAGCGCATCGAGCATGAACTCCGACGGTTTCTTTGGAGGGGGGCTAGAGCACGCATACCACTGAACCGTTTGAAGAGGGGATGGAGATCTGGGGGCATTGGAGTGCCCGACCTTTGGATATATGCCTTGGCTTGTCAGGCTAGGCACTTGGGAGACTGGCTTGGTAATACTGAGGTTTACACCCCGAGGGCATTTGAAGAGGCCTTAGTAGCACCACACTCCTTGCTGGCGGCCCTACATTTAAGGCATGCGGTCCTGCCGAGTCGGGTATCAGGCAGTGTGCTGGTTCAGGCAGCACGGTATACCTGGCAACGCTTGAATCAACTGTGGGGGAGCTCGCCGGAGATTTCAAGCTGGTTACCGCTGCAAGGTAACGCCCAATTCCTCCCGGGCTCGGACTCGGCCTCCTTCCGTCGCTGGGCGAAACTGGGAATGCGGTCGTTGGGGCATGTAATTGACCTGGAAGGACGATGTAAACCTTTGGTAACTTTATGTCGGGAGTACGACTTGTGCCCCGCAGCTTCCTTGTTCGCATACCGGCAGCTTTCCCATTACGTGAAGTCAGTTACGAGCCCGGAGCTGAGAGGTGACCATTCTGCGCGGATATTAGAATTCTTCGCTCTCGGGGAGGGAACTACACGTTCCATTGCTAGCTATAAAAAAGCACTGGAGCCCTATGTGAAGCCGTTGGATTACTCGGCAGAGGAGGCTTCATGGGCGCGGGAATTGGGCTGTGAGGTGGAACCGGGCTCTGTTCGTGCTGCATTAACTCGGATAACTCAGTTAGCAGAGGGGGCTAGATGGCGTGAAATGCAGTTTAAATGTATATTGCGAGCCCACTTCTCCCCTAGGCGGGCCCTGCGTAGCCACCTGGCAACCTCTGGTGGATGCCCGAAATGCGCCTGTCCACTAGCAGATTTGGGTCATATGTGGTGGGGATGCCCTCATATACGGCGCTTTTGGCTTAGGATAGCCAATTACCTGAGCGGCTTACTACAGCAACAGGTCTGCTGGACAGGGCGACTAGTGGTACTGGATCAATTGGGAGCACTCCAACCCAAAGGCAGGTGGCAGAAATTGCTGATACGGAAAGCATGTCTGGTGGGGAAGGGTCCTGTGTTGCGGAGATGGCTGGAGCCTTCGGCTCCCTCCTTTTGGGAGTGGCGCAATGGGTTCCATCAGTTTATGCTTCTGGAGCGAAGGAGTGCGAAGAGACAACCTCGGAGTTGGGCCTTCTTCCTCTTATTGTGAACCCCCTACATTCAAGCATTGAGACCAAAAACGCGCAGTGAGGTTCTGGGTGTGTAAAGATGCTTAGAGGGTCTCTTGATAATGGTGGAGAGGATGGTTAATAGGTCCAGTAGGTCCCGGGAGGGGGGAGGGAGTGGGGGGTATGGGTGGGAGGGGGGTGGGGAGAGGGGTGGGTCTGACAGTTCTTAAGTGGGTTTTTTTTTTCTTTTTTCTTGGGTTTGTATTGTTGTAATTTCCTGGGGCGGTGGACCAGATACAGCCCCGCCCTAGATATGTCTGCTTTGTTATATTATATTGGAAAATGGAAAGAGTTATGCTATATTTGTATTGTGTTCGATCTTTTCAATAAATAAACCTTTGAAAAAAAAAAAAAAAGACGCGAGTCATCATATAAGCAGAGCCATTGTAAGTCTGAGACCGTTCTGTGCTTGAAACGTGATCACATAAGTTAAATGTTGAAAGCTTTCCTATCTTTTCATTGTTGAGTATGAACGACTTTTAAAAGGAGAGTGAGCAGGAATCCATGCTGCTGTTCTCACAACCTTTCCTCTCAATGCATGCCAGCCCTGTGACTGTGAGTAGCTTCAAAACTTGCGGGCAGCACTTCCTGTAGGTTGATCTCATTCATTATGAGATCAGCCTACAGGAAGTGCTGCCTAGGAAGTTTGAAACCACTTGCAGGATTGACACATGATGAAGAGGCCATAGCTCAGACAATTACAAGGAGTCACAACAAACAGTGCAGTGGCAAAGTTGAATAATGGGAACTATCAGTTATGGAAATCCAAGCCAAAAAAACTGTTGTCCAAGATGATTTGTTGGATGTCCTAAGCACAGACAGTCAAGCTATGAATCCAGCAGAATTGGATCACAAGAGCAGGCACGCAAAAGCAAATGTAAGCTTGCTAGCAGAGGATGATCAGCTTATCCATGTAAAAAAAGTAGACACAACTGAAGATATGTGGAGTGCACTACAAAAATTTCACGAGTTCAAATCCAAACAGTAAAATTATATTCCTTTGCGTCCCTCTAGTCCAGTCCCGGAACCATAGAGTTGTGAACCTCCACCAGCAGCTTTGGAGACTGAAAGATGTCATCACTTTGATGTCACTGGTACAAGTAGGCAGGAACCGCCCCCAAACACCAGTACTTTCAGTCTCCAAGCAGCTTGGAGGTTCTGAGCCCGGGACTTGGGCTCAGAGAGAAAGCAAATAAGCAGACTTATTTTTTTATCCTTTGGGGTTTTCATTTCTGATACTATTTCTTTGCTTTATTTTAGATCTGCTGCTGCCAAGTTTCCCTTTTTCTTTTCCCTTTCATTGGCTCCCTTCGCTTCCTCCCCCCCCCCTCCTTCTGCACCGGAATGAGTGGTTTTTTGTTTTCAGAGCCCCACCATTTAAACGAGCAGCCCCGCTTAGCCTCCCTGCTCCCGAACCCGATTTGAAGGGGTGAGGAGCAGGTGGTAGGCAGAAAAAGGCAGCAGCAGGGGAGACGCCGGTTGACAGGCCCTGCGAGATTTGCCTGCTTCACCGAGCATTCTTAGCACCGCAGCCGAAGCCGTGCAAGGGCTGAGCTGCGAGGTGCACTGTGTCTCCCTTCCCCCCCCCCCCCCGCCTTCCTACCCGGTTGGAGGTGCCTGGACAGGGTGAGTACAGCCAGTTCCCTGGGGCATTGGAGGGGTGCAGACCTTGCTCGACGGCCCTTTTTGGGGGGTAACTGCAGGCACGGGGTTTATTGCCGCGTCTTTTCAGCAGCGGGAAAATTGCCGGCGGCCATTTTGAGAGCCGCGGGGTTTTTTCTTTTTTCATCGTTGCTTTTTCTTTTGTTCCCTACGGCTCTTAGGAGCTTAGTTTTTGGTCCAATTTGGCAGGATTCTTCTAGTGGGGCCCTTCCTGAGCGGTTGGTGTAAATAAAAAAAATAAAAAAAAGATTTTAATAGTCGGGTTTTTTGCAGCTGTTCCTTCTGGGGGGTTGCCTTACTATGCCAGCTAAGCCCCGCTGCCTCGTGTGTGGGGTGAAGCGCACCGAGGTGATGGAGACAGGGGTGTGTAAGCCCTGCTCAGTAGAAGCTGCTAGTCTGGAAAGGCCTTTGGGGGAGGTTGCTGGGGAAGCGGCACCTGTTTCCCAAGGGGAAGGGGAGGTTGGACCGCCTTCTCTTGGGGCTCCGGAGGGGCCGGGCTCGTCTGGGCTCAGTCCTCCAGGAGCAGACGACAACCGGTCAGCCGGAGGAGTTGAGATCCCTCCAGACTTCTTCTCCCTGATGCAGAAGGCGTTTGCCTTGCTGCAACCTGCTGCGGGGACAAGGGTCCATAGTCCACAGAGTCAGAAGCAGACAGGGTTCAGGGTTCCCCGAGATGAGGAGGAGGTTCCTCTCAAAAAGCTTCGGAAGGGAGCTGATGAGGGTTCTTCTTCTTCCTTTGGAGTGGAAGGGGAGGAGACGGTGCAGGAGATGGATCTTGAAGTTCCCTCTGAGGAAGAGTTAGAGGACGGAGAATTACCGGACGAGGAGCAGCGGAATAGAGTGGTTCGGTGTCCCCTGCAGCCCCCTCTGGTGGCGGCATAGTGTTTCCACCGGAGGCTGGGGAGCGCATAAGATTTGGGGTATCAGGGTTGGCCAGTTGCGAGGGTCATAAGGTAGCGGTCCTTCGTGCCAACCTCGTTGCCAACTTCCCAATAAAGTGACTTCACAGCCAAGTGTAGGGAAAAAGGAAAAAGGCTTTTATTTCTCCTTTGCGCAATATGGTTCAAAATATACGGTTCAGAAAGTAACAGGGCTGTAACAATCCTTACATCAGGTTCCACATATATAAAACGGTCAAAGTAACAACTGTTAATCTCCACAGTAACACAAAACATAAGGTATCCTGTATTCACTTCATACATTCTTTAACTCCAAAAAGATTATAGTTTTCCTACTGTACAATAAACGCATTCCATGGGTTCTTCCGCCTCCTCACCCCCAGATTCCACTGGCAGCCATTCCATGTCCGAGAGCTCTGAATCGGAAGCTTCAATGGGGCTGAGTTCTGGCTTTTTGAAAGCGTGCCAAACCGTGTTCCAATGCTTGTTTGTCAGCTTGGGGCGTCGGTTCTTGGCTATAGGATAGAACCCTGGCTGTTCATCTGCTATGGTTTTAAAAGCTCTCTTGTCCAAACCTTTAGCATTAACAGTTTTCTTCCTGGGGAAATCATCTGTTATTTTCTGCTTAAAAGTGTCATTATTATACTGATAAAATCCTCTCTTCTGCTTTTCTCCTATGCTGGGTTTAGGCACACAATCACAGGCAATAACTGTTTTACCTTTGAGCTTTCTGTAGTCTCTTCCAGGAAAGGCTTGAGGCCTAGCCTGATTATCTTCTAATTCTTGCTGGCTCAAGTAATCCCCCCGGGTCTCTCTTTCTCTAGAGTGTGGATAAACTTCTTTGGGGCAGGGCTGCAGCTGATGCCCTCGGCCTTTGCTTCCACTCCCGTGGCAGTTAGCTAGTGGCCGCGCCCTCTCAGCTTTTCCCTGTTCACCAGGCCTCTGAGTTTTCCACCCTTCTCTCTGGTTACTTTTATAGAAATCTTTAAGAGTACCTTTCTCTTCTTGAGTATCCTTTTCAGCTGGATATCTTTCTCTCAGATCGTGGCTTAGCCCCTCTCCCTGGATAGGGCTTTCTCTCCAGCTGGATGGGAGAGCACCTTCTTCCTTGACTGCTCTCTGCAGTGCTGCTCCTTGGAGTTGTCTCTGGCCTGCTCTCCGGCCTACTCCTCGGCCTACTACTTGGTCTGCTCTCCAAGTTGCTTCTTGGCCTTCTCCTTGGCCTGCTCTTCGGCCTGCTCTTTGATCTCCCCTTTGAACTGCTCTGTCCCTGCTTAAATCGGGACTGACTGATTCTAAGTCCTGCCCATAGAGGCGTGGTTCCTCTGCATCCAAGCTGGCTCTCCTGCTCCCTCTATGTGGGCCTTCAGGATATTGCAACTGAAACTTGTTTTTTTCTAAATTTAAAACTTTTTTTCTTTCTGCCAGAGGGTCCGCTGCATCACACCGGATGTTTCGGAAGGAAGAGTTGCTGGCTTTGATTGCGGAAACCTTAAAAGCGTTAAACATGCCTATGAGCGTTCCTGTGGCGGAGGACGCGTTGGAAGACCCGTTATTACAGGCGGTGCGGATCCCTCAGCGGGTCTTCCAGGTACATCGGGTGTTTCGGGCGATGATTCAGGAGGAATGGGGCTCGCCTGAATCCTCTTTGAGGGGGACCAGGAATCTGGCCCACTTGTATCCGCTTTCGGACCAAGATAGAGAACTTTTTCATTCTCCAAAAGTGGATGCGGCAGTGTCAGCGGTCACGAAGAAAACCACCATTCCGGTGGAAGGCGCCGCGGCATTGAAGGACGTACAGGATGGGCGATTGGATACCTTGTTAAAGCAGGTGTTTGACATTTCGGCCCTGTCCTTACAGGCCTCCATAGCGGGGGCGTGGGTGGCGAGAGGCTGTTTGAGATGGTCCCAGCGATTGCAGGGAGATCCGCTGGAGGGACAGGCGGAGGACGGGGCGCACCTGGAATCGGGTACGGCGTATCTGTCCGATATCCACTATGATCTTATTAGAGGGCTGGCCAAGACTATGGCTTCGGTGGTGGCCTCTCGCCGATATCTTTGGCTCCGGAACTGGTCGGCGGATGGTGCCTCCAAGGCTAGGCTTAGTAAACTGCCTTTTCGGGGAAAGCTTTTGTTTGGTGAAGATTTGGAGAAATTAGTCAAGGATCTGGGGGAGTCCAAGGGGGGGCGCCTCCTGGAGGATAAGCCCAAGCAGAGCCGTAGTACCTCAGGGGCCAGGGGTCTCTTGGGGACTTTTCGTAGGTTCAGATCCTCGCGCGTTCCCCTGCCCCAGCGGGGGAGGTTCCCAGCTAGGGGTCAGCCATTTCGAGGGTTCAGGGGGGCGGGCAGAGGTTTTGCCTCCTTCCAATCCTCAAACAGTAAGAAATCCCAATGAGATAAGGCGGACCCAGGTGGCCGAGGTGCCCGTGGGAGGAAGGTTGCGGGAGTTTCTCCCTGCCTGGGTCCAAATCACCTCGGATCGGTGGGTGTTGGAGGTCATTCGGGATGGCTATGCCCTGGAATTTCAGCGGCCCATGCTGGACTCCTTTGTCCTTTCTCGGTGCGGGTCTCCGAGGAAGCTTCGCGCAGTCAAGGACACGTTGCGGCGGCTGCTGCAGCTCGAAGTGGTGGTTCCCGTCCCGGCGGGCCAACGCGGGTGCGGTCGATACTCGATCTATTTTGTAGTTCCGAAGAAAGAAGGCACCTATCGGCCAATTTTGGACTTTAAAAGGGTAAATCGATGTCTTCGTATCACCCATTTCCGGATGGAGACCTTGCGTTCAGTCATTGCGGCAGTCAGGATGGGAGAGTTCTTGACAGCCTTAGACCTGACAGAGGCCTATCTACACATTCCCGTGCGTCAAGAGCATCAGAAGTACCTTCGATTTGCAGTGCCGATGGGGCATTTCCAGCTTCAGGCGTTGCCTTTCGGGCTCGCGACGGCTCCTCGGACGTTCACCAAGATTATGGTGGTTGTTGCGGCGGCGCTACGCAAAGAAGGGATTCTCGTGCATCCGTATTTGGACGATTGGTTGATTCGGGCGAAGTCTAAGCAGGAAAGTGTAACGGCCACTGCTCGGGTGATAGCGTTTTTGGAGAGCCTAGGTTGGGTCAACTTTGCGAAGAGCAAGCGGGTGCCCTCTCAGACTCTGGAGTACCTGGGAGCGCGTTTCGAGACTCGATGGGGCGCGGTCGTCCTGCCCAGCAGCAGGGTGAAGGCCTTACAGGATCTCGTGCGGAACCTTCGGGGGCAGCCAGCTCCATTGGCGTGGCAATATCTGCAGCTGCTGGGTACCATGGCGGCGACCATCAAGGTAGTCAGGTGGGCCAGGTTTCACATGCGCCCTCTCCAGAGCGCCCTGCTCAGGTGTTGGTCACATCAGACGGATGTGTTGTCTCGGCGGCTAGTGTGTCCTCCGGAGGTGCGACGGGGCCTTCTTTGGTGGTTGCAGCCCGGTAATCTAGAGGGCGGCATGTCCCTGGAGACTCCATCCTGGGTACTGGTGACGACCGATGCAAGTCTCACAGGATGGGGTGCGCACTGTGAAGGCCAGATAGCCCAGGGGCCGTGGTCGCAAACAGAGCGGCAGTGGTCCATCAACAAGTTGGAGATGCGAGCAGTGTTTCTGGCTCTTCAAGAGTTTCGGGAGCTCGTGCACCAGAAAGTGGTAAGGGTGCTGTCCGACAATACGACGACGGTGGCCTATATAAATCGTCAGGGCGGCACGGGGAGTCCGTCCTTAGAGGAGGAGGCGTCTCGGCTGTTGAGCTGGGCCGAAGGAAATCTCAGCGCGTTGTCGGCTCAGCACGTGGCCGGCACCGACAATGTCCAGGCGGATTTTCTGAGTCGGCGCAGGGTAGACCCGGGGGAGTGGGTCCTGCATCCGGAAGTTTTCGCACTCCTGGTGCGCCGCTGGGGACTGCCGGTGATGGATCTAATGGCCACCTTCGAATCCGCCTGAGTAGAACGGTTCTTCAGCAGGAGGAGAGAGCGGATGTCGGAAGGCTTGGATGCGCTGGCGCAGAGGTGGCCGATGGAGGGGCTCCTCTACGTTTTTCCTCCGTGGGCGCTGATCGGCAGGGTGATTCAGCGCATAGATCAGCACCGGGATCAGGTGGTGCTGGTGGCGCCCGATTGGCCTCGAAGGACGTGGTATGCCGATTTGGTGCGGCTGCTGGTGGACGAACCGTGGAGGCTCCCTTGTCGGGAGGATCTCTTGCTTCAGGGGCCGTTTTGCATGCCGCAGGTGGGTCGATTCTCGCTTACGGCATGGCTCTTGAGCGGGCGCGGCTAACAGCTAAAGGATACTCCAGCTGTCGTTGCTACCTTGTTGGGCTCGCGTAGGCGGTCTACTTCTTTAGCGTACATCTGTGTTTGGCGCGTGTTTGAGGCGTGGTGTGCGGATCGCGCTCTTCCGCCTCTTCGGGCTTCCGTACCGCAGATCATAGCCTTTTTGCAGGACGGGGTTGAGAAGGGTCTCGCGGCTAGTTCCTTGCGAGTACAGCTGGCAGCGCTTTCCTGTTATCGGGGGAAGGTCCAGGGTCAGGTGCTTGGGTCCCATGTCAATGTTCGCCGGTTCCTGCGGGCGGTGTTGTTGTTGCATCCTCCGCGGCGCGACTCGCTGCCTTCCTAGGATCTCAATTTGGTCTTGGAGACTTTGATTGTGGCGCCTTTTGAGCCCTTGCGAGAGGCGTCGCTTAAGGATTTGACGTTAAAGACTGTCTTTCTGGTAGCCATTTGTTCCGCCAGCAGGATTTCGGAGTTGCAGGCGTTGTCTTGTAGAGAGCCGTATTTGACTTTTTCTCGCCACAAGGTGGTTTTGCGCACGGTACCAGCCTTTTTGCTGAAGGTGGTCTCGCCGTTCCATGTTAACCAGGTAGTGGCCCTTCCGGTGTTTTCGGCGGGGCGGTCTGGGCAATCCGGCGGTCCTCTTCATCGTCTCGACGTACGTCGGGTGCTCAAGATGTTTCTCCGCAGGACGGTATCTTTCCGGAAATCGGATAGGTTGTTTGTCGCGTTTGGCGGTCCGCAGAAAGGGGAGGCGGCAGCGAAGTCATCCATTTCGCGCTGGCTGAAGGAGGCTATTTCGTCGGCTTACCTGTTGCGTGGCAGGGAAGTGCCTAGTGGCGTTCGGGCGCATTCTACTAGAGCGCAGGCGTCGTCGTGGGTGGAGATTAGCTTGGTGCTGGTGGCGGACATTTGTAGGGCGGCAACTTGGTCCTCGTTGCTTTCTTTTGCCAGGCCCTATCGGCTGGATGTTCAGGCGCAGAGTGATGGGCGTTTTGGTTCAGCGGTTCTTCAGGTTGGCCTCGCCGGTCCCTCCCGTTGATCTTCACTGCTCTGTTGCATCCTCTATGGTTCTGGGACTGGACTAGAGGGACGCAAAGGAAGAGTAAATTAGACTTACCTGCTAATTGTTGCTCCTTAAGGAACTCTAGTCCAGTCCCGGATCCCTCCCGTTGCTGGGCTCGGCATTCAGCCTGCAGTTGTTTTAGTTCAGAAGTAAGGTACAAATCATATGCCTAAACAGCTGCAGGAGAGGGTTAGTGGTGCCGAGGTAAGAAAAAAGAAGGGACATCTTTTTGGCGCTGCAGAGCCTCGAGGGCTCCGGAGAGTGTTTTCTTCTGTTTCTGGGGCTGGAGGTTTTTCTTTTCATTTGGGTAACCACATGAAAAAAAAAACAAGACACACAGACGGAACACGTTCCTATTTTGATGGAGAAGAGGCGGTATTGGCGTCTTGGTAGCGAATGCTGCTTCTTCTTCAGTAGTTTTGATCTGTTCTTTGTTTGGGTCTCTAGCCTGATTGCTTTCTTATGCCTGTTTCTACTTATTTGTTGCTCTGCTGAGTCTGCTTTGTCAATAGGTACTGGTGTTTGGGGGTGGTTCCTGCCTACTTGTACCAGTGACATCAAAGTGATGACATCTTTCAGTCTCCAAAGCTGCTGGTGGAGGTTCACAACTCTATGGTTCCGGGACTGGACTAGAGTTCCTTAAGGAACAACAATTAGCAGGTAAGTCTAATTTACTCTTTCTTGCACAAACTTTATGAGACTGGAACGAGGCCAGGACTTGCATGAACATGTGAATATCCTACACTGTAGAACAATTGCCTGGTTTTGGAAAAGAAATAGAAGGCAATCCCATAACAGCATTATTACTATGCAGTCTTTCAGAGTCTTCATTAAAGTCCTTGATACCAGACCAGAATGAGAACTAACATTAGAATGTGTCAAGGTTAAACTCATTGAGGAACATAATCACAGAAAAGAAAATAAGAGAGATGTAAAGGATGACTAGTCAGAGATAGCTCTCATGTTCAACAAAGGAGTGAAGCAAAGGAAAGCATTCAGGCTGTGTTTTCATTGCAAGAAAGTTGGACACCAGAAGCAAATACAAGAAATGACCAAAGGCGGTCACAGATGAGGCCAGGTACTAAGCATGGAACAGAGCTGTTAGTGTAGATGGGTTTAAAACAGGTTTGGACATGTTCCTGGAAGAAAAGTCCATAAACCATTATTAAAAATCCACTGCTTATACTTGGAATAAGCAGCATGGAATCTGTCTACCTTTTGGGAACCTGACAGGTACTTATGACCTGGATTTACCACTGTTAAAAAAACAGGATACTGGACTTGATGGACCTTTGGTCTGACCCAATATGGCATATTTTATGTTCTTATGTCACTAAAAGGGGGAGGGGTGCATCATAAAGGTGGTACTTTGCATTGACTCAGGCAATACGCCACATGACAAGTGATGAAGTTTGAGGGTTTTGTTTTTTGGTGTTTGAATACCAGCCTTTACTGTACACCTTCTGCAACACAGTGGTTTATATAATCATACATCTGTTAATTCCTGGTCCTGATATTCTGGTCTCTTTCTGTATAGCCTCTCAATCAGTGTTGGGATCCTCACTTCCCTGACTAGTTCTACTTGTACGTTTTTTTCCAGTGCTTGGTCTCTGCTCCATTCCCCTTGCTCCTTTGGTTGAGTATTGGTTGGGTAGGCTATCTTTCCTCTTTCTCCTCTCCAACAGCTTAGTTCCTGAATGGCACCTTGGTGTATCAGCTGAGCTAGATTATCGCCTTTTTTTCTTCTCTAAATCCCACAGTAAATTCTTCTAAAACTCCCTGTTCACTGCTTAAGGTCTTAGTTAACATCTGGAACTCTGATCAGGGTATTATGCTCCTAGAGACAAACCAAGGGGGCAGAGAACTCTCCACTCCAGCACAGCCTGGTGAATTGAGGTTTTTTTTTTTTTTTAGAAATTGACTTCAGCATGAAAACATCTTTCTGGCAGATGGAAAAAATATCAGGGCAGAGGGTGTAGGCTATGGACTCCTGAGCTGTAGCACATCAGACAGTATGGAGCAGACAGAGCTTAAAGATCCCAAATTACCTATGTCTACCAATAGCCAAATTAATATGAATAAAATACAGTCTCTAAAATGCTTGTATGCAAATGCTAGAAGTCTAAAAAATAAGATGGGAGAGTTAGAATATATAGCACTAAATGAGAGGTTAGATATGATTGGAATATCAGAGACATGGTAGAAGGAGGACAACCAGTGGGACACTGTGATACCTGGGTACAAACTATATCGTAATGATAGAGCTGATCAAATTGGTGGAGGGGTTGCGCTCTATGTTAGAGAGGGCATTGAGTCAGAAAGGATTAAAGTTATGCAGGAAAGACGGAGGATCCAAGATGGCGATTGTGTGAAGTGTGTGGTTCGGTGCGGTGCTTTTCCTATGGGTAGGAAACGGAAGTCTAGGGGGGCTAAACAGCCTTCTATAGCCCCTCAGGCTGCGTCGGTATTACCTCCAGCTCTTGTGGGTCCTTTGGACTCTTACTTGGTTTCGGCACCGAGGCAGTTGAGTGAAGTTGGGGAGAATAGCCCGGCTGTGCAACAGTCGGAGGTGGAGTCCTCGTCTGTTGCTTCGGGTGGTGATCTTTCCTCCCCAGGCTCTGTTCGGGCCTCTAAAGTCCCTCGCCAGGATATCGGCGGTGTGGAGCAGCTGGAAGTGGGTGTTGAGTCATCGGACCCCCCCCCGTTGAGCAATGACAGCCCGCGGAGAGTCGGGTGGACGCTGCTCTTCCTTTAGTACAGCAGCAGAGGCCCGAGGTTATCGGAGTCATGGCAGAAGGTGGAGTTGGGCTGGAGTTTGGCCTGACTACGTCCACCCCGGTGCCGGGCGGTTTATCATCTAATCGAGGGGGTGAAGTTTTCCCCGCGTCGCTGCTGGAGGTCCCTGAAGTGGTAACTTTGGAAACGATATGGGCGGCCATTATGCAACTTCGCGAAGAAATGCTTCCACGGATGTCGAGTCTGGCGTCTCAAGTTACTAACAATGGTCTGGTTATTCAGGAAAATGTGGTTAAAATAACGAATTTGCAGAGGGCTGTTGTTGATCTACAAACTTCTTCCGTGGCTTTTGAGAAAGAGGTGGAAGTATTGAAGAAGAATATATTGCCGATGACATTTAAATTGGAGGTGTTGGAAAATATGTCTAGAGCTGCTAATATACGTTTGATTAATTTTCCTCGCTCATCTGTAATATCTCCGAGAGATATGTTTAAAATGTATTTAGTAGAGGTTTTGGGTATCCCCCCCGAATCCCACCCTCCTGTGGTCAAAATGTATTATTTGCCCTCGGGGAAAAAGGTTTTGGGGGCGGATGGGGGGGGGGGTGAAGGGATTCCCTAATGGGGATGTATTAAATTTGACTGCAATGTTGGAATCATCTCAGGAAGATCACGTTGTGCCTTCCACTTTATTGATTACATTAGCGCTGCTATCTGATAAGGAATGGCTTATGAAGTTATTCTTTAAGAAACGCAATGTATTGTTCAAGGGGTTGTCTGTTCGTATGTTTCCGGACCTCTCTAGGGAAACCCAGAGGTGGCGGCGGGATTTTCTCCTTCTTCGACCTGGTGTTCAGCAATTGGGAGGGCTTTTTTTCCTAAAATTTCCGTGTAAATGTCTGATCAAGTATCAGTCTGAATCCTTTATTTTTTATGAGCCTTCCCAATTGCTGGACTTTATAAATGCCCGCCATTATATAGTGATGGATGGTTCCCCATCTGCCTATGTATGAGTAAAATGATTCAACTGTTTTACACACTTCCTGTTTCCTGTTGAAAGTTTGGTATTATATTTTTCTTTCGTATTCTCCCTCTGTTGTGGGCTAGATGGGATGGGCATTTTGACTTATTTACTTTTGTATTGCTAGGACTCTTTGGTCCGTTATGTTTTTTTTCCTTGCCCCTTTCAGTTTCAGTTTCAAGATGTATTCTTGATATGTATTATATATATTCATAAATAAAAAAAATAAAAAAAGTTATGCAGGAAACAAAATTTGCAGTAGAATCTCTATGGATTGAAATTCCATGTAAAAAGGGGAATGCGATGGCAGGGGGGGGGTGTACTATCGACCACCGGGCCAGAATGAACAAAGGAATGATGAAATGCTCAAAGAAATCAAGGAAGCTAACAAAACTTACAGCGCAGTAATAATAATGGGTGATTTCAATTACCCCGGTATCGACTGGGTCAGTGTCATGGCAGGACATGCTAGGGAGATAAAGTTCCTAGATGACATAAATGACTGCTTCTTGGAGCAGCTGGTTCATGAACCAACCAGAGGGGAAGCCATATTAGACTTAGTCCTTATTGGAACACCAGATCTAGTGTTGGGGCCACTTGGCAATAGTGATCATAGCATGATCGCCTTTGATTTAATTAGTGGAGGAGGGATAGTACGGAAATCCACAGTACTACCTTTTAACTTTTGAAAGGGAGACTATGATAAAATGAGGAAAATAGTTAAGAAAAAACTAAAAGGAGCAGTTGCAAAGGTTAAAGACTTACATCAAGCTTGGGTGTTGCTTGAAAAATACTATCTTGGCAGCCCAGACCATCTGTATTCCATGCTTTAAGAAAAGTGGAAGGAAGTCCAAAAAACTGCCAGCATGGTTTAAAGGTGAGGTCAGAGAGGCTGTTGTTGCCAAAAAAGCAACTTTCAGGAAATGGAAAAAAGAGCCAAACGACGAAACCTGGAAACAGCACAAGCACTGGCAAATCAAATGCAAGGCATTGATAAAGCAGGCAAAGGGAGAATTTGAGAAGAAGCTTGCTGTGGAAGCAAAAATGCGAAATAAAGATTTTTTCAAGTACATTCGTAGCAAAAAACCTGTGAGAGAGTCAGTTGGTCCATTAATGATAGAGAAGTTAAAGGGGCACTAAGAGGCGACAAGGCAATAGCGGAGAGACTGAATGAATTCTTTGCTTCGGTCTTTACTGAGGAAGATGTAGGGATGTTACCCATGACTGAAGTGGTATTTAAAGGTGCGGAAGAATTGAAGGAAATATCGATACATCGGGAAGATGTATTACAACTATTAGATAAACTGAAGAGTAGCAAATCACCTGGGCTGCATGGTTATACATCCAAGGGTGTTGAAAGAACTGAAATATGAGATTGCAGACCTGCTATTAGTAATCTGTGAACTATCATTAAAATCATCTCTAATACCTGAAGATTGGAGGATCGCCAATGTAACACCAATTTTTAAAAAGGTTTCCAGGGGTGATCCGGGAAACTACAGACCGGTAAGCCTCACGTCAGTACCGGGAAAAATGGTAGAAACCATCATAAAGAATAAAATTACTCAGCATGTAGATAGTCATGGCCTAATGGGAGACAGCCAACATGGCTTTAGACAAGGAAGATCTTGTCTTACTAATCTGTTATGTTTTTTTGAAAGTGTGAATAAACAGGTGGACAAAGGTGAGTCGGTTGATATAGTATATCTGGACTTTCAGAAAGCCTTTGACAAGGTCCCTCATCAGAGACTTTTGGCAAAACTAAAGAGTCATGGGATAGGAGGCAGTGTGCTACTGTGGATCAAGAACTGGTTAAAAGATAGAAAGCAGAGGGTTGGGCTAAATGGCCAATTTTCCCAATGGAGAAAGATGAATAGTGGTGTACCCCAGGGATCTGTGCTGGGTCCGCTGCTTTTTGACATATTCATAAATGACCTGGAAAGTGGAATATCGAGTGAGGTTATCAAATTTGCAGATGACACAAAACTATTTAAAGTTGTTAAAACCCAAGAGGATTGCGGAAAATTGCAAGAGGATCTTGATAAATTAGAAGACTGGGCATCAAAATGGCAGATGAAATTTAATGTGGACAAGTGAAAAGTTATGCACCTAGGAAATAACAACCCAAACTATGGTTACACGATGCAAGGTTCCACATTAGGAACCACCACCCAGGAAAAAGATTTAGGCGTCATTGTAGATAACATGTTAAAACCCTCGGCCCAGTGTGCAGCGGCAGCCAAGAGAGCAAATAGAATGCTAGGTATGATAAGGAAAGGAATGGAAAATAAAACAAAAGATATTATAATGCCTCTATATCGTTCCATGGTGAGACCGCACCTTGAATATTGTGTGCAATTCTGGTCACCGTATCTTAAAAAGGATATAGAGTTATTAGAAAAGGTTCAGAGAAGAGCCACCAAAATGGTAAAGGGGATGGAAGGATACTCCTATGAAGAAAGGCTAAAAAGGTTAGGGCTCTTTAACCTTGAAAAGAGACGGCTGAGGGGAGATATGATAGAAGTCTATAAATTAATGAACGGAGTGGAACGGGTAAACGTAGATCGATGTTTACGTTATCAGAATATAGAAAGACTAGGGGACATGCAATGAAGCTACAGGGTAAACTATTTAAGACTAATAAAAGAAAATATTTTTTCACTCAACCTGTAATCAAACTCTGGAATTTGTTACCGGAGGATGTAGTAAAGGCTGTTAGTGTAGCTGGGTTTAAAAAAGGTTTGGACAAGTTCCTGGAGGAAAGTTCCATAAACCATTATTAAGAAGGGACCCAGGATATCAATGCTTGACCCAGTACAAGCATTGCGGAACCTGTGTCTTTAGAGGAAACTGCTAGGTACGTATGACCTAGATTGGCCACTGTTGGAAACAGGATACTGGGCTTGATGGACCTTGGTCTGACTCAGTATGGCATATCTTATGTTCTTATGTTCTTATCATGGTCCTGAATGTTCTAACCCTAGAAGGAAGTCTACTGCCAGTGAAACACCTTGCTAACAATGGTCTTACAGCGTAATTTCAAAGAAATGAATGCAGCATTAACAAGGGAACAGAAATTATAGCCTGAGGAATTTTGGATGAATATCTATAAAAACTCATTTGCAAGAAAGAACAGGCTAAAGTTATTGTTTAAGCTCATTATGATAAGTGCATCCACCTATGACACAGGTGTTTAATAGAGAGAAACTCAGAGGACATAAAAGATCTTGCAAGAAGAAACATAACAAAAGGACAAAAAGATGTTATTGTGCCATACACATATGTTGAATAAAAAAGACTGCATAGACTCCACATCCCAAAAGCATCCCAAAAAGGTCCATGCATCTCCAAGAAATCATCCACAATGATATCTGAAAACTGATGAAGAACTCCATATGAAGATGAAACAAATACCCAGCGATCTTCATCGAGGATTGCTTCAATTGCACTGCTACTTCTCTCATGAAGCAGAAAAGGAAGGTGCTTGAAAATTTTCAGAGGTTTATGGCAGTGGTCAGGAATAAATTGTAATGGAAATCACAAATATTCCATACAGACAAATCGCATGACAATACAAAGAAAGCGAATGGAAATGTACCTAAAGGAACAGGACACTGAACATCAGTAAACTATCCTGTACACACCTGAAAAAAATGGAGCGACTGTCAGTAAAAGCTGCAGCCTACTAGGGATGACTGAATATTTGTTATAGGATGCTGGCTTATATTCTAAAAATTGGAGAGAAGCACTAATGATGGGAACTTATTTATAGAATAGATTACTTTTGAAAGTGGTTGGCACAATTTCATATGAACTTTGGTGTGGACCAAAACTTGGCATAGGACACATCAGAGTGTTTGAATGCAAAGGCTACACCTATATCTCAAGTGAAAAGCACATAAAGCTAGAGAAATGGAAAGTGGCTACAGCAGGGCCAGTGGAAGGGTATTGGGCACCCTAGGTGAATCTTCAGCCTTATACCCCTCAACCGAGATTTTGATAATTAAACTCATTAATCATGATCATCAAAACACCACCTCTTCCACAACAATCCGATATAAATGTGTAATTGGACATTATGGGCCCGATTTTCAGCTGTCCACATTTTGGAAGGGCTATGCCCTCTCCGCCAACTACGGTGATGGCATTGAATATCTGGTCACTGACACACATGCCGGAAGCCACTGAAGCTAATCGGGCAGCAGTGATATTACATGCTGGCCTGTTAGTTCCTGCACTTTAAAGTTAGGCAATGGTTTTCCTCACCTATCTTTAAAGCACAAATTGCTAAGCGGGCAGCATGCAATATCGCTGCTGTCCAGTTAACGCTTGTCGCCACCCTCGCTCCGCCCCAGAACGCCTCCAACACGCCCCAATGTTAACTGGATAGCATCGGGGCACGTAGGGGATATTTAATGGCACTAACCATGTAAGTGCCTTTGAATATCCCCATCTAAGGCATTTACATGGTTTACTGGACTGTAAACTGTGTAAATGTCTTTTGAAAATCAAGCCCCATAGTTTTAAATATTAAACTTTGCTTTGCATATAAGGATGTGCCTGATCTCTCTGCAGATAAAGAATGTGCTAATGACTCTTTGACTTTATCTGCCTGTCAGGGATCTATAGTTTTGCTTTGACTGTTGCTGTTCTTTGCTGCCCCTCAGAGGCTGCTGACCTAGGTGACCATCTAATCTTGCCTAATGGCTGAGATGGTCCTGTGCTACAATGATCAATGTAAAAAGATTTAGAGGGGGCTATTCCAATCTGGCTATTCTAATACAGTTAGTGCCACTGAATATCTTGTGTGCTGCTGCTACATGCCCTGATGTTAACCAGTTAGCATCAGGGCATGCCAGGGGGCATTCTGGGGCAGTACCTGTTGCTAACCAGGCAGTGGCGATATTGAGTCGCTTTTTGGTTAGTGACACATGACTAAAGTAAGGCACAACAAATGCTGGCCTTACTTTAGCTGCAGAAGATAATGGGGCAGCGGCCGAATATCGCTGCTGTCCCATTAGCTTCCAGGTTCTGCGGCCAAATATGGCCCTGGCATGGAATGTCCCTGGTTAAAGTTCGGTGCCAGGAGCTAACCGCTTTAGTGCACTAGCCGCTGGCACTGAATATCAGGCCCTGAACAAAGACCATTATAATCAGCAGTGTGGTGTATACTCTGATGGAATCCCAGGGGGAGATATCATGAAGTTTGAAACCATTGAAGAAACCTTTTAGTAAGTGAGAGAAGAAACATACCAAAGGGCAGAAAAAGATCAGCATGGATGTACTTGATCCTCATGAACAAACTGGATTCAGTAATGTAACAGGTATTGGGATACAAACAAGCACAACAAAAAAAATACCACCTCAATACCATTCTACATTGTCAAGATATGTAATAGATATGTAATATACCTGAGCCATTATCCTGGGACTAATGACTAATCAGAGAAAAGTTTCTTCACCCAACATTATTTATTTATTTTGACAGTTTTGTATACCGCCTTATCCTTCAATCAAAGCACGTATATGCAATCCTTCAATCAATGCCCTTATATGAAAATCAAAACATGTAATTAAGCACTGGATTTGTTATTGGAAGATGTAATAAAAGCTGTTAGTGTAGGTGGGTTTAAAAAAGATTTGGACATGTTCTTGGAGGAAAAGTCCATAAACCATTATTAAGATGGACTTGGAATCTATCTACCATTTGGGAGCCTGCTAGGCACTTGTAAACTGGATGGGACACTGTTGGAAACAGGACACACTAGGTTTGAATGCCTTTTGGTCTAAGCCAGTATGGCAAATCTTATGTTCTTTTTTTTAAATTTCAAAGTTTATTGTTCCCAAGAAATTCAAAGTACAATACCAAACAAAAAAGATAAATTTTACAATTTACACAGTCCAGGAGAAAAAGAAAAATCATGCACTAGTAAGAAATAAAAATGACCCAGCCAGAGGCTTGCTTGTTAAGCCAGATGCAGAAATAAAGCTTACACCCAGAAAGCTAATCTTCCAAGTCATTTTGCGAAGATGACAAAAAGACAGGTTGAGGAAGAACATCTAAAGTAATAGACTGTCCTTGTCCTTTTGAAGGTTTCAATCGAAGCCATAATTTTCTGAAGATTTCTTGCAGAATGCCTCTGTCTTACATACTCTAGTCTTAGCTCAGCTAATCAGTGTCAGGCTAAGAATTTCTCGCCCTGACTTCAACTAGATTTAAAACTTCCTTGCCTCCCTCTGCTACCATTTGTGGAGGAAAACTACCTTCGTTAGTAGATTCTTTTGGGGACATTTCTTTTTTCTTCTCATATAAATTCTCTATTGAGACAGATGAGGCAGTCAGATGAATGTTTAATCCTTCTTTAGGTCCCTTTTGCCCCAAAGAAATGTCCCCAAATGAATCCACTAACGAAGGTAGTTTTCCTCCAAAAATGGTAGCAGAGGGAGGCAAGGAAGTTTTAAATCTAGTTGAAGTCAGGGCGAGAAATTCTTAGTCTGACACTGAACAAGCAGACACATCGGATAATGTAAAAGTGGAACTCTGCGCCTTCCTCGGCTCTGTGCTCCTCATCCAAGGTATCTTAGCTGACTGAATCAATTCCCGACTGGGGTCTGGAGTCCTTCCAGTTGACGGGATCACCGCAGCTCTAACCACCCCACTCCCCCCCGACTTACTGGACCTATCCCCAGAGATCTCCTGCTTCACTAGGAAGGGGAGAATAGAGGACTGGCGGGGCTCTGATGACAAAGACTGCATCTTATCCTTCCTATTCGCCATATGGGGAAAGAAACAGAATTAACAACACAGCTAAATGGTGCTCAATCCACGCCATCTAGCTAGAGAGCAGCCATCTTGGATTGCTCTTATGATCTTATATTCTAATGTTCTTACCTAGGCAGGAAGCCGTCAAATGGAGAGAAGAAGCAGAAGGGCAGATAAAATCACTTCACAAGACTTAGATTTTTGCTAATTGCCACCTGGAAAACTATTGGGTTTATATAAATATTTAAAAACAAATACATGGCTTTGGGTAAATTTTAAAGGGCTATCAAGAGAACACATTACAGCTCCTGGAAACAATGTTCAGCTCTGCCACTGGACAGATAACATCACCCTATAATACAAATAAGTCATTAATCATTTTTATTCCTAAAAGCAATAAAGATCCACTAAGGTTAGGATACATGGTGTCCTTGCTAAATTTTAATTTGAAGCACCTGGCAAAAATCATGGCAGGCTGATTAGCTGAGCTAAGACTGGAGTATGTAAGACCGAGGCATTCTGCAAGAAATCTTCAGAAAATTATGGCTTCAATTGAAACCTTCAAGAGGACAGGGACTGTATCCTTACTGATGGACTTTGACAATGAGAAAGAATGGGACTATTTGCTCTCAGTGTTGGGAAAATTTGATATAGATGGAAACCGGCAGAAGTTATTGCAAATGGTTTTAGTTTGGAGGAATTCTGTTTACCGTGGGTCTTTAACAAGTTGCTGGCTTTCACTATTGCTTTTTATTCTGTCATTGAAAGCCCTGCTGAGAAATATTCAGGAGATTAGAACTATCAAAGATGGGCACAGGGGGTTCAGGAGTTCAAGGCTATGACCTTTGCGATGGTGTGCTAATACATATGAGGAGCCACACAGATCTTTTTTTGGCTCTTTTCAGGTTTGCAGCTGAACTTACAGTAGATAAATCAGAGATCATAGCAATGAATTTCTTTTTCGAGTCTTTTTGTCCTGCACAGAAAGATGTAGTCCATCATTGCAGTATCGCCTTTTGTTGTTGGAGATATTGCCCTAGCTGCCTATGTATTTAAAATATTTGAGCCAAATATTCAGTGGCAGTGGCTAGTGCTGCTAAAGTGGCTATCTGCTGCTGTTGAACTTTAGATCCAAATATTCACTGTCAGGATCAGCATTGAATGGGGTCAGCTGGATAGGACTAACTGGGCAGCAGCGATATTCAACCACTGGCTGGTTATCTTTGACAGTGAAAATTAGGACAGTTTTTGCTGTGCCTAACTTTTACTGCTTAGGGATAACCTGGCAGCAGCTGAATATTGCCATTGCCCGGATATTCTCAGATGCTGCCCCTAGCTGGTTAGCATCAGGGCATACAATGGCACCCGCAGATATTCAGCGGCACTAATCCTTTTAGTGTCACTGAATAGCCTGGTCAACGCAATTAACATAGCTAGCAGGTCTATTAACCAGGCCCTTCTTGCTTACATCTTGTTTGGAGCCATATATTGAAATATGATGCAACCTATCTTCTAGGGGTATGTATGGAAAAGAATTGTTTGTTAATGTTCAGAAATGCTAAAAAAATCAGGGAAGCTAACAAAAATTACAGCACAGTAATAATAATGGGTGATTTCAATTATCCCGGTATTAACCGGGTCAGTGTCATGGCAGGACATGCTAAGGAGATAAACTTCTAGATGAAATAAATGACTTTTTCTTGGAGCAGCTGGTTCATGAACCGACTAGAGTGGAAGCCATTTTGGACCTAGTACTTAGTAGAACACCAGATCTGGTGCAACAGATAAGGGTTTTGGGGCCACTTGGCAATAGCGATCATAGCATGATCACGTTTGATTTAATTAATGGAGGAGGGATGGTAAGGAAATCCACAGTACTACCTTTTAACTTTCAAAAGGGAGACTATGATAAAATGGGGAAAATAGTTAAGAAAAAACTAAAACCAGCAATTGCAAAAGGTTAAAGACTTACATCAAAGGTGGGTGTTGTTTAAAAATACTATCTTGGAAGCCCAGATCAGCTGTATTCCATTCTTTGAGAAAAGTGGAAGGAAGTCCAAAAAACTGCCAGCATGGTTTAAAGGTGAGGTCAGAGAGGCTGTTGTTGCCAAAAAGCATCTTTCGGGAAATGGAAAAAAAGAGCCAAATGACGAAAGCTAGAAACAGCACAAGCACTGGCAAGTTAGATGCAAGGCATTGATAAGGCAGGCAAAAAGAGAATTTGAGAAGAAGCTTGCTGTGGAAGCAAAAATGCGTCATAAAGACTTTTTCAAGTACATTCGTAGCAAAAAACCTGTGAGAGAGTCAGTTGGACAATTAGATGATAGAGGGGTAAAAGGGGCACTAAGAGGGAAAAAGGCCATAGTGGAGAGACTGAATGAATTCTTTGCTTCGGTCTTTACTGAGGAAGATGTAGGGAAGTTACCCATGACTGAAATGGTAAGTAAAGGAGAAGCTGCGGAAGAATTGAAAGAAATATCGATACATCAGGAAGATGTATTACAACTATTTGTTAAACTGAAAAGTAGAAAATCACCTGGACTGGATGGTGTACATCCAAGAGTGTTGAAAGAACTGAAATATGAGATTGCAGACCTACTATTAGTAATCTGTGAACTATCATTAAAATCATCTGTAATACCAGAAGATTGGAGGATGCCCAATGTAACACCAATTTCTAAAAAGGGATCCAGAGAACATCCAGGAAACTATAGACCAGTGAGCTTGACGTCAGTACCGGGAAAAATGGTAGAAACCATCATAAAGAACAAAATTACTGATCATGTAAATAGTCATGGCTTAATGGGAGACAGCCAACATGACTTTAGACAAGAAAGATCTTGTCTTACTAATCTGTTATGTTTTTTGGAAGGTGTGAATAAACAGATAGACAAAGGTGAGTCGGTTGATATAGTATATCTGGACTTTCAGAAAGCCTTTGACAAGGTCCCTCATCAGAGACGTTTCAAAAAACTAAAAAGTCATTGGATAGGAGGCAGTGTACTATTGTGGATCAGGAACTGGCTAAAAGATAGAAAGCAGAGGGTAGGGCTAAATGGCCAATTTTCCCAATGGAGAAAGGTGAATAGTGGAGTCCCCCAGGGATCTGTGCTGGGTCCACTGCTTTTTAACGTATTCATAAATGACCTGGAAAAGGGAATAACGAGTGAGATTATCAAATTTGCAGATGACACAAAACTATTCAAGTTGTTAAAACCCATGAGGATTGTGGAAAATTGCAAGAGGATCTTGATAAATTGGAAGACTGGGCATCCAAATGGCAGAGAAAATTTAATGTGGACAAGTGCAAAGTTCTGCACCTAGGAAATAACAACCCAAACTATGGTTATACGATGCAAGGTTCCACATTAGGAACCACCACCCAGGAAAAAGATTTAGATGTCACTGTGGATAACAGGTTAAAACTCTCTGCCCAGTGTGCAGCGGCGGCCAAGAGAGCAAACAGAATGCTAGGTATCATAAGGAAAGGAATGGAAAGTAAAACAAAGGATATTTTAATGCCTCTGTAAAATTCCATGGTGCGAACGCAACTTGAATATTGTGTGCATTTCTGGTCGCCGTATCTTAAAAAGGATATAGCGTTATTAGAAAAGGTACAGAGAAGAGCCACGAAAATGGTAAAAGGGATGGAAGGATACTCCTATGAAGAGAGGCTAAAAAGGTTAGGGTTCTTCATCCTGGAAAAGAGATGTCTGAGAGGACATATGATAGAGGTCTATAAATTAATGAATGGAGTGGAACGGGTAAACATAGATCGATTGTTTACCTCATCAGGATATAGAAAGACTAGGGACATGCAATGAAGCTACAGGGTAACCTATTTAAGACTAATAAAATAAAATATTTTTTTACTCAACGTGTAATCAAACTCTGGAATTTGTTACCGGAGGATGTAGTAAAAGCTGTTAGTGTAGCTGGGTTTAAAAAAGGGTTGGACAAGTTCCTGGAGGAAAGGTCCTTAAACCATTATTAAAAGAGACCTGGGATATCACTGCTTGATTCAATACAAGCATTGTGGAATCTGTGTCTTTTTGGGAAACTGCTAGGTACTTATGACCTAGATTGGCCACTGTTGGAAACAGAATACTGGGCTTGATGGACCTTGGTCTGACCCAGTATGGCATATCTTGTGTTCTTATGTTCTTATGTCACTTTGGGCTGCTTTTCAGTCATTGTTTTTCAATTCATTTCAGATATTATTGTATGTAAGATTTGATTAACATGCATATAAAATGTTTCAATGCATATAAATCAAATTTACATGTATTCATTCGGATGTCTTATGCAAAAAACATTTTCTGGACTGAAACCATAAACTGAATGTACTTCTTCCTTCTCTCTTATCATGAACAGGTAGTACTTCCAAAAATACTATAGTCTTTACTTTTGGCTTAAGCCTGTCTTCCAAATTCTGGAAATCTCTTTGCACTTCCGAGATGCTGTTTCAGGATAGGTTGTTTGTCCTTACTATAGATGGATACGTTTTGGAATCCTTGCTTTCTTCTCCAGTTTCATTTAGGGGCATGTTTTCTTAATATTAATGCATGTTAAGTGCTGTCACTGCCCATTTATGTCTATGGGCCATTGTAGCACTTAAATCACCTCAACTTTACTTAGTGCACGTTAGCCTTTAGTAAACATGCCCCCTTCTGCTAACCAAGAATCCTGGGAAGCATTTAATCTTTATTTTATAACAGAATACCTAAGTGAGATGTCCAAAACAGACAACATAGGTGCATTTATATGCTTTTACAAAATAAACATCTGGAACCAGCCCCAGTGGCATGCAAATGGTAACACACAGATTCACATCTGCTCTGAAGCAGGTGTGAATGTATGTGTGTGCTCTACAAAAGTGTTCATGTATTTTATAGACTATGCATGTACATTGCAGCTCTATCTCTGCTCTGTTCAAACTATATCCCCAGGAAAGCGCAGGTAAGTATGTGCCACATGTATTTATATATGTAGATGTTTATGTAGTTATATATGTAGTTGTTTACTGTATGTATAAAAAGATTTAACATGTGGAAAAAATTTTATAAAACTATTCCCAATTTATCCTTTGAACTGTGCTCCCAAATGAATGCCTTTGATAACACAGTCTCATAGCAGTAGCAATTTCCAATTTTTGAGATCTTTTGAAGTTTCATTTTGTCATATTACAAGTGAACTAGTTTCCATTTCAGAATGGAGGATTCAAAGGAAGTCTAGACACCCATGGAAACAGACTACCTGAATAACAATGAAAACCAAGATCCCCTGCCAATCAATGATTAGTATAAAAAAAATTATTCAGGTCAGTGGTGTACATTCTGCCCAAGCAGCCCCTGCAAAGCTGAGGAGGGGGAGAGAGGGCAGGCAAGAAGGGGGCTCACATGGCCCTTGACCAAGCACTGTAGAATGAAGTAGAGCATTGCAAACCTCGCTGCACCCAAACTATAAGGGAAACAGAGCACTGCAAACTTTGCTGTACCCCTCCTTCTGCCTTTTCCTTTTGAAAGTCTTGTGCCCTGCAAGTTGGAGAAGCATTGCCCTCTGCCTTGTCAAAGTCATGCAATAACAGTAATTTTGCGGAAGTTATCACAAGACTCCAACCTGGAAGAGGGCGTTGCTTTTCTGGCTGCCAGGCACAACATTTTCAAAAGGAAAAAGACAGTGGGAGGTGGTGCATGAGTATGCAAAGTTAAAGTAAGTAAATTAAGTTTGTCGCTTGTTTTTTTCGGGGGGTGGGGGGGGGGACGGGACCTACCTCCCCTCCCATCTTTTCTACTGCTGACATCACCACGAGGGGAGATAGCAGTTTCCCCCACTCCACCACCACTGCTGCCTTGAGGGGGCCATTGGTAAAGTTTTGTTTGGGGCCCATCATCTGAATTTATGCCTCTGATTCAGGTACATCTACTACAGAATGACTGAAGAAAAATATTTCATGTTTTGCACTGGCAAAGTCAGAGTCCCATCCTAAAGTCTAGTGAAATGCTATGGAAAGAACTAATGTGAGCCTTTCATGCAAAGAAGCCCTCAAATGTTGCAAAATTGAAATAGTTCTGTATGGAAGAATGGGCTAAAGTTCCTCAAGATCAATGTTCTAAATTGATCGACAGTTTCAGAAAATGGTTGAATTTATTGCGGCTCAAGGAAGTGCCTCCATATACTAAATGAAGGATTCATGTACTTTTTCAGAAGAGGATACTTTATTGATGAATCTTTTTGTTCAGTAAAATAATCAAAATACATTGTCTTTGAGTTACTTATTTTGCTGAAATACAGAACTCCTAAGGCGTTCACAGGGTTTTTTTCAGCACTGTATTTTAATTTTGGAATGTAAAGCTCCCTTGCACAGTGCCTCACTGTATGTGGCAAGGAGCCACACTTGAGTTCTGCAGAGTACTGATATAGTCCTGGGTTTCAGGATTCTTCAATGCATAGCAGCTTATGCTGCAAGGCCCAAGGGGATCACTCTCTCCGTTTCTCACTAAAAGTCTTCCCATACTGAGTGTTCCAAACAAAACAAAGTTTACTGAAGGCAAAAATGAAGTTTCAGCAGTATAAAAATCAATAAAGACAGCTGACATAGTTCTGCAATCTACGGTATCAGAACAACTAAAAGTTCAAGTGTCAAAATAGAAAAAGATCTCAATACATAGATTTTCATGCCGTTTGAGTAAAGATGCAGGGATACTGGGACTTTCTTGGCTTCTCTTGGTCTACTCCTTCTCTAGAACCCTGTCATAAACCTTTGAAATCCTTTCTCACAATTAAATTGCTTTTGATTCTGTGATTTCTAGCCTATTCATAGAGCGATTAAGATTGATTGGTGTTGTTAGAAATGGTCTTTGCTGGATATAGTGGAATTAGAAAAGGTACAGAGAAGAGCGACCAAAATGATAAAAGGGATGGAAGGACACCTCTATGAGGAAAGACTTAATAGGTTAGGGTCCTTCAGCTTGGGAAAGAGACAGCTGAGGAGAAATATGTTAGAGGTCTATAAAATAATGACTGGAGTGGAACAGGCAAATGTAGATCAGTTGTTTACTCTTTCAAAAAGTAGAAAGACTGGAGGACACTCAATGAAACTACAATGTAGCACATTTAAGACTAATCAGAGAAAATATTTTTTCACTTCACACCTATTCAAACTCTGGAATTCATTGCTGGAGGATGTAGTAAAAGCTGCTAGTGTAGCTGGTTTTAAAAGAGGTTTGGACAAGTTCCTGGAGGAAAAGTCCATAAACCATTAAGAGGACCAGGGAAATCCACTGCTTATCCCTGGGATAATCAGCATGGAATCTGGCTACCTCTTGGGAACCTGACAAGTATTTGTGTTCTGGATTGACCACTGTTGGAAACAGGATACTGGGCTTCATGGGCCTTTGGTTTGATCTAGTATGGCATATCAAGTTTTCACAGATTTACTACAAAGTGCTATGTAATCAAGTGTATATGTCACTGACTTTCTTAATTATCAACAGTGAGAGGGTCTGGTGGTTACAAGGAACACATAGGTGCAGTTTCCATTCAAAATCAAATTACCTGATGACTGTATTCCTTTATTTGGGAATTATGTTAGACTCACAACTCTTCTTTCCCCCTCAATTAAAAAGCTGGTGGGAGCTATATTTTATAAATTGAAATTGGTGAGAGGCTTAAAGTGTTACCTTAGTCGGGAGTTATTTTGTAGGGCAGGGGTTCTCAACCCAGTCCTTTGAACACACCTAGCCTAGATTTTCAGGATAACCCTAGTGAATATGCATGACATGAGAGAGATGGTTATAGATTTTCAGGATAACACTAGTGAATATGCATGACATGAGAGAGATGGTTATGGTTTATTAGCATTTGATATACTGTCCATCGTAAACAGCAGAGCAGTGCACAAAATAAAATTACATTACAACAAAAATTAGAGAGAAAAGTAAACGCCATTAAAATGATAGAAAGGTCAGGGAGGTAGGATGAGAGGGGGAAAAGCAAAGGTAGAGGGGAGCAGAATCTGATGCGGACTAAGTGGGAAGGTCATATGCAAGCTGAAAGAGGTAAGTTTTTAGGGCAGATTTGAATTTAGGATAGGAGTGCTAAAGATGGAGATCAGCAGGGAGGGAATTCCACAGATTACGATCTAGAAAGTAAAAGGTAGCATGGTGGGTGATTCGAGGTGGGCTTGTGACGGTGAGGGGAGATAGAGATGATTTCCATGAATTGACCACAGAACACAAGAGGGAACATAAGGGACGAGATGAGGCTAAATACGCAGGAGAACCAGAATGTAAAACTTTATGGATGAGGGTGACAACTTTGAATTGTGTGCAATGAGAAAGAGGGAGCCAGTGTGATTTACCAAGAAGGGGAGAAATGTGGTCGAACCTGGAGGTGTGGTGAAAGCAGCAGATGGCAGTGTTTTGGACTGATTGGAGAAACTTCAACTGATAGTAGGGGTAGACCTAAATTTATTTATTTAACTGGTTTTAATATACCATTTTTCTGTCAGTCAAAACAGTTTACAATGAACAATTTATACGGTTTACATTAAATAGTATGGCATGCAAGGTTACATAGAACTTATTAAACATATAACAGCAAGTAACAAGGGGATTGAGGGAGCATGCAGGATCACTGTAACAGTAGAACTTATGTTACAATGAGCTTCTGATACAGCAGTGAGCTTCTGATGCAATGAGCTTGCATTGCGATGAGTTTATGAAACAATGAGCTTAAGATATAGTAAACAGGGGGTTGTTCTACATAGTGTAGGCTCGATGTCAAGTAGCTGATTATGGGGGGGGGGGGCATGAGGGGAAATGTGGACGATCAGTGAGAGTGACATGTTCCTGATGGGAATCAGTTGTAGGGGAAAGTCCATAGTACTCTTCAAAGAGGTGTGTTTTGAGATGTTTTTTGAAGATTTTATGTGATCGGATGCTCCATAGTGTAGGAAGTAAGGAGTTCCAGAGGGTGGGTGGTGTAAAATTTGAGGGCTCTCGCACAGGCACGTTGTGAGCTCTTACGTATCTGAGGAGGAGGGAGAAGGAAATTGAGCATGTTCTGTCTGTGTGGTCTATTGGAATTTGGGTGTCTGATGAGCTTTTGGAGCTGCTTGGATGAGGTGTTGATAAGTGCCTTATGGATAATAGTGAGGACCTTGTGTTTGATTCATGATGCTATGGGAAGCCAATGGAGGGATTTAAGTATGGGAATAACATGAGTGTGTCTAGAGGCTTTGGCAATGGTGCGTGCTGCTGAGTTTTATTCTAGCTGTTGAGGGGCAATGGTAGTTTTGGGAAGTTCTTGAAGGATGGAGTTGCAGTAGTCGAACAAGGGTGTAATGGAAGCCTGGCAGACTGCGCAGAAGCTCTCAGGGGAGAGGAGAGAGCATAGGTTGCGGAGGAGTTGAAGCTTGAAGTAAACATTTTTAGTGGTGTTCTTTATGTGTGGTTGGAAATTAAGCTGATGATCCAGGATGACACCAAGGTACTTAACTTGTGACTTGACCTATAGTTCGGTGTCCTCAATTTTGATGAAGGGAGGTGGTATGAAGTTGGGGTCCTTGGTCACATGGAAGTCTTACTAGATGGCTAGATTGTGGAGTTCCAGCCAGGAGATGATTTCTTTGAAGCAGGCAATAAGGTTGGAGCACTCAGAAGCAGTGGTGTGAAATGGAGTAAAAATCATTATATTGTCTGCGTATAGTTGGTAGCCAACATTGAACTTTGGGATTGATGTAGATATTAAAGAGTAGGGGGGAACCACAGAGAGCAAAGAACCCACACAGGGAACAAAAACAGTGAAGCAGCAAGTTCATAAGGCAGAAAACCAGGCTCTTTATTGTCAAACCAGAACCCCAAAGCATTTTAGCCCAGGGGGCCTTCCTCAGGGGGTACAAACCTCAAAATAAAAACAAGAGATCATATAGTAAAAGAACAATACATGACAATACATATACATAAAAACCTGTATACATAAAATCAAGGGAACAATATCCCAATAAAATACAAAGTACAATTCATAAATAATAGTTAATACCATGAATCAATAAATAAACAATAAAAATGTATGGTTAGCAATCAATATGGATAAATAAATAAGCAAACTATATAGACAAATATATGAATAAATAAAACATACAATATATGTAATGTTAAATTATTAATTGAGTGAAGGAATTAAACATTATTTTATTTATTTATTTAGACAGTTTTGTATACCACCTTATCCTTCAATCACAGTGGTCAACAAGACATTGGGAGGTATACATTCAACAGGAGGGGATACAATTCACATATGTAAAAGGCTATCTACTTATAGGTCTAAATGGGGATGGGCGGTTGGGGCTGAGTGGTGAGGGTAGCTAGTGGGCCACTTGGGTGGTATCTAGTGCTTGGCAACTTAAAGTGGTTGCTCATAGGCCTCGGTGAAGAGATGGGTCTTGAGAGCTTTGCGGAAGTCCTTGGTATCATTTAGGGTCATTAAGTCCATGGGGAGGGAGTTCCATAATGCAGGCACCAGTAGCGAGGGAGCTCTCTTAGATGTTACTTGCTTAGTCTTGTGATAACCTGTGGATAAGGTGATCCTGTTGTCATTGTTGGTTCTTCTAGGCGTGTTACTGACATCCTTGGTTATTACGTCCTGGAGCGCATCTGCAGAGCGGTGGTGGAAGATTTTGAAAATGTTCAGGATTGATTTGAATTTTGCCCTTGCAATTATTGGGAGCCAGTGCAGCTGTTGCAGGACGGGGGTGATGTGTTCAGATCTTGCAGTGCCCGTGACGATGCGTGCTGCAGTATTCTGCACCATTTGGAGTGGGTGAATAGACTTCTGGGGGAGGCCTTGGTATAGTGAGTTTCCATAGTCTAGCAGTGGGGTAATAACTGCTTGGTAAACTGTGCGGAAGTGGTCTTGGTCAAAGATTGGTTTGAGTTTTCTGATGATCCTCAATCGGTGGTAGGCTTTTGCTGCAGTTTTAGTAATGTGAGATTGTAGGTTCAGAGATCTGTCCAGGGTGATACCTAGGTACCTCACTTCATCCTTGATTGCTATAGTTTTGTTTAGAATGCTGATTGTTTGGGGTGGCTTGAATGTGGAGTCTCTGGTAATGAACATAGCCTCTGTTTTATCAAAGTTGACTGTCAGGTTGTTAGCGGTGAGCCAGGTGTCCATGTCATCAAGGCAGCTTGTCATCGATGTCAAGCTGCTGGCCATAGCACAGAGACTATCCTTGTAGCACTGCTCTCAGAACTTCCTCTCGTGGTTTCTTTGGATCTCTCCTCTGCCTTTGATGTTGTCGATCACCGCACTCTTCTCACACGTCTATCTGACTTCGGCGTTCGTTGCACAGTTTTACAGTGGTTCCGTTCCTTTCTTTCTTCCCGTTCTTTCGTTGTTCACTCTGGCTCCTCTGCTTCTCCCTCGTCCCCCTCAATCTGTGGTGTTCCTCAGGGCTCTATCCTTGCCCCCCTGCTCTTCAATGTCTTTCTCAACCCTTTTGCCTTGCTTATTCAACAAGCTGGAATTTCTGCCTACATCTGCGTTGATGACATTCTTCTGGTTCATCACACCTCCTCTTCCTCCCCCGATCTCGCCCCACTCAACTCCTGTCTTACCTCAGTTGCTTCCTGGTTCGATCAAAACTTTCTCCATGCCAATCCTGCTAAATACTCTGCGATCTGGTTTTCTTTCGGGGTCCCCCCTCCCGATCTGTCTCCTGTTATGTCCTCCCGCCCCATCCCCCTGGTATCGACTCTTCGATACCTGGGCGTCACCCTGGACTCTTCTCTCTCTTTCCACCAACATATTTCCTCTGTGGTGCGTACTTCCTTTTTTCACCTTCGTCAGATAAGGGCTGTTCGGTCGTTTCTTCCTTCTTCCTCTGTTGTCACCCTTGTTCTGTCACTTGTGATCACACGTTTAGATTACTGCAATGCCATCTTTGCAGGCCTTCCCTCCTTCCAGCTTCGCCATCTCCAATTAGTCCAAAATGCAGCCGCTCATCTCATCACTTGTTCCCCCGCTCGCTCTCACGTTACTCCCTGCCTTTACACCCTCCACTGGCTTCCGGTTAAGGTCAGATTCATTTATAAATTGCTCATCATTGCACATAGGGCTCTTCATGTCAGCACCCCTCAGTATATTATCCATCTTCAATCTTCCCCACGTCTTCTTCGCTCGGCTCACGGCAATCGCCTCTTCCTCCCCTCCCCATCTCAGGCCCACCTTGAACTCACCCGTCACTCTGCATTTTTCTTTCTAGGCCCCGCCTTATGGAATTCGCTCCCACTATCGCTTCGCACTGAACTATCCCTCCCCTGCTTCAAAGCTCTCCTTAAAACTCATCTTTTCTGCTAGGCCTTCGATCTCCACTCTTCCACCAATTTATTTATTTATTATTTATTTATTACAATCTTTTATATACCGCGCTATTTGATATCAGTGCGGTTCACATACAACAACATCAACAGAATAACAGGCTATTCCGTGTTTATAGCAAACAGGTATATAAACGTGGGTAACATAAGGTTAACTTATTACAAACATGATTATATAAAAGGTATCATGACAACACAAAAGTCCTAGTAATCTTACTGAGAAAGTGGGAGAGGCTATTTGAAGATAAGGTGTGTCTCTTATTTGGGGGGGCTCTTGCTGGGGGTAATGTTTGGTGGGTAGTATATGAGGAAAGGTGATATTTAAGTGCTTTCCTAAATTGGGTTAAGTCGGTAATGGCACGAACGCTTGGTGGTAAGGCATTCCAGCATCTTGGGGCGTAGAATATAAAAGATCTGCTTGCCGTTATCTGGGTGCATTTTGTTACAGCCTTAGGAAGTGTTAGTGTGTTTATAGCCGTCGGTCTTCTGGATCTAGTAGATGGAGTTACATGGATGAGATTTGAGAGTGAAGAGGATGAAAGTCCGTGGATGGCCTTAAAGGTCAGCAGTATGGTCTTGTAAGTGAGCCTACCATGTATGGGGAGCCAGTGGAGTTGTTTTAGTATAGGACTCACGTGCTCGAATCTGGCGACTCCCTGAAGGACCCTAGCTGCGGTGTTCATAGCAAGTTGTAGAGGGTGCCACATCCCCCAGCCGCGCCCCCCACTTTTCATAATATCCTCCCCTCATATTTTCATTTGCTCCTCTGCTCCTTTCCCTTTCCTGTCCCTTGTCACCATGTTCTTTCTCTGGACCTGTCTCTGTTCTCTATCTTTTTCGGTTTTGCCTATCCCTGTCCTGTCTATTGATGGCGTTCCTTTCTGACTTTATTTTCAGTAGCCTCTATCAATTTTGTATTGTACACCGCCCTGACGCCCCAGCATGGGCGGTTTATCAGACTCTGCTAATAAAGATAAAAGAATAAAGATAAAGATTGTAGGTTGATTGGGGCATATACCATGATATCATCAGCGTACAGGTGGTAATGTAGTTTGTGGCGTTTGATGATGTTGCATATGGGTTGGATGTATATATTTATGAATATTTAACGCTTAAAGGAAGAGGAGGACCAAGGAACAGCGAAAGAACCAACTCAGGAGAAAGAAGGATACCTGAAAAATAGCTTTACCAAGGTCACACTGCAGTGATATCAGTTTTGTGGTTTTGCTGTTCTTCAAAAGAAAAGCCGCTTAAAACAATAACCTTAGTAACTGGAATCTATAAAGGAAAATAAAAAGCTATATATCAGGAATCCTTTAGCACAGAATGTAAATCAAGAACTCCTCAATATACCTACTGGGCAGGGGATAAAAATCTCTACATTCTAATGTATATGGTAAAATATGTTAAAACAATTAAAAGGGATCCGGAGCACTTCTCATGCCCAAACAGTGGAAATAAGTGTGATAACATTAGCCTTTTTTTAAAAAACAGCTAAAATATATTAAATCAATAGACAAGAAAAAATGTTTTAACTCCCAGAGATTTTGCGGGCAGCTAAACCATTTTTGCAATATCAAATAAAAGGAATGTTTTGAATTGTGTGAGGGAAATGGGAAAGATTAGAAACAGCGTACCTGCTCTGCATGTGACAACAATGGTCAAAAGTGAAACCCTGTGAAGACCGGCTTTTAAACAGAGGGGGAAATTCCTGCCAAAAGGGAGAGGGTCAAAGGTCAAGTGTAGCATTTAAGCAATGGTAATACTTAAAGATGTATTGAGTCCATAAACTTTATAGCAATCATGTTGAAAAAAGGAGCGATATTGAAAAACAATCATTAAAAAAGGGGGTTATCCTAGTATGCACTTTGTGCCGTATAGTAATGCTGTACTCCGCACAGTGAGGGGACCAGGCCCAATCATGAAAGATCCCTCAAATAACAGACAAGGGGAGGAAAGAGATACAGTGAAAAAAATCAGAAGACAAAAAAGTTATGCCACATGCAATATGTCTATTTAAACAAGATGTATAGGTAAATCAAGTACCGAGTACAAATCAAAACCTCACATTATCCTAACATGAATGTGACTCTATTCAAAATAGTGCAGGGAATCATGCATGACCAAAGATTTATATGAATCATAGGGTGTACTGAATATGTGTGTTTATATATACTTATCATGTTAAGCTGAAATATATCGGAGCCTATGTGATGTGGGTAAAAGTGCCGAGAAAATGAAAGGCTCCTTTTGAATAATTTCTAAACAATCAAGGACATATCAAACTCAAACAAGACAGAAACAATATAAAAGACTAGCTCAAAAGACAAACAAAAAGGCACCCATAAAGAAAAGTCATATCCACAGGAGATAAAATATAGTATATATATGTAGAAGAGAGACCCATAAACTCAGAGGCAGCTCTATAATTAGGCAGAGTGAGGCGGTAGCCTCAGGCGGCAAACTTTTGGGGACGGCAGAAATGCCCCCATAAGAGCCATCTCATTCCGCCTTCAGTTAAAAAATAAACGCGTGCAAACTGCTGCCCGTCCCCCGTCATTTGTTTTGCTCTGCAATGGAAATGATAGGAAACTGGTGCGGAGCCTCCCAGCGGTAAGGAACCTCTGCTGCTGCTCCATCCCGCTTGCAAAAGGAAGTGATGCTAGAGCGGGACTTGGCAACAGCAGAGGTTCCTTACCGCCGGGAGACTCCTGTCATTTCAAATGCAGAGCAGAACGAACAACGGTGGATGGGCAGCAGTTTGTATACATAAATGTTCTAGTTCTGCTCTGCACCCACTATTGAGGGAAGGGTTTCTGTGGGTGCAAAATATATGTTCAAAAAGAAAAAGCAAGAACCATAACGCAGTTTATAACAAAATAAAGATGAGTTATAATTTAGTTTTATAAAGTGTGCTGTGGTTCTCGCTCATTTTTTGGGTGCCATCTCATCCTTCGCCACAGGCAGCAGATTGCCTAGAGCCGCCCCTTCATAAACTTGCATATTGGAGCCATCCAAATCATAAAAGTGAAATAGCAAAAATTAAAGGGGCAAAAAACCAAGTAAAAACTTTAATAAAACCAGTTAAGAGTAATATATCACATAAAAACCAAGGCTAATGAAGAAACTGAAAACCATTATAAAAAGAGAACCCATGGGGGAACTTAGCATGGCTCATGTGAGTGAGAATCGTATAAAAAAGATAAGGAGGTACATCGTTGTGTCGGAAATGTATATATAAAAAATTGAATATGTAAATAACAAAATCCTGCATACGGACAGGAATAAAAACCAAATATGTCAATAAAGAAATGAATAAAGAAATAATTAATTAAATAGATCTAAAAAATTTTTTTGATGAAAAGTAATAAATAATAGATAAGAATTGTGGAGGGGAAGGGAGAAGGGGAAGAGGTAAAAAGGGGGAGAGGGGAGGGGGAGAGAGAAGAGAGGGGGACGGGGAGAAGGGGGAAGGGGGGAAAGGGGGGAAGAGGGAAGGGGGAGGAGGGAAGAGGGAGAGAGCGGAGGGGAGGGAAGGGACGGGGGGAGGGAAGGGAAGAGGGGAAAAGGGAGGGGAGGGGGAGGGAAGAAGGTGGAGGGTGGAGGGGGAAGGGGAGGGAGGAGAAGGGGGAGGAGGGGATGGGGAAGGGGGGTAGAGGGGAAGGAAAGAGGAAAAAGGGAGGAAATAAAACCATAATTACCAAATGAAAACCATAAACAGGGAGCAATCAAAATACTAAAAAAATGTAAAAAAATACTAAAAATATTTTTATGAAAAGTCTTAAAAACAACATAAAAGACAAAGGTCATAGAAGAACCCATAAAGGAGGAGAGGCACCTCTGACACCATCAGAATGCCTTCCCTGATGGACTACGATCGACAGAAGATATTAAGGAATTTCGAAAACAACTCAAGACAACGCTCTTCATCGAGCACTACGGCGACAGCACATAATAGTGCCCAACAGCCCTTGGACTAATACCGGCCCCCCACACTTTATCACTCATGTACATAACAATGTAATGTAGCTCTTGCTGTAAATAGCCCACCCTTTATCACTCCTGTTCATAACAATGTAATGTAGCTCATGCTGTAGATAGCCCACAACGAAGCAACGCTAACTTACACACACACACATACACTGTATAACACTGCATGATAACACAAATGTCAATATAATTCGATTGGTTGCTGTGTACACCGCCTTGATTGAAGGAGAAGGCGGGATATAAGTCCTGTTAAATAAATAAATAAATAAATAAATAAAGAGGTTCATAAAAAAACAGAAAGTCAATCTCTTGATTGAGTCCATTAGGCTTCAAAGTGTTGAGTTTGAAAATAAGTCTTTGTTCAAAATGCAACAGGACTTTATCTATGTCTCCTCCTCTCCAATGGCGTTTAGCAACCTTAACACAAAAAATTTTAAATCTGTGATGGAATGCTTGAAATTAAGCCATTGGTCGACCAAGGATTTGTCCATGGCCCCACATTTAATGCAGCTTTTGTGTTCCGTAATGCGCGTCCTCACCTTCCGCTTTGTCTTCCCCACAAAACAAAGTGTGCAGGGACACATTATCAAGTAGATGGTGAATTGTGACTCACAGTTGGAGAATCTTCAAACTTAATGGACCATGTTTTAGAGAGATGTTGAAAAAGATCCTTTACTACCAAACAGTGTGCACATACGGAGCAACGGCCACCACGAAAATGGCTCCACACTTTAGGGCATGAGCAAGGCCTATATAATGCTGAGGGGACAAGGATATTCCTCAAGGTGCGATTCCTCTTATAAGGAATGATAGAACATAGGGTACTCAAGGAAGATATGGAAGATAACAAATGCCACTTATCTAACCGAGGCAGGCGGACCTGGTGCTTCGGGCCCGTTTCCTCCACCCCCATTACCCCCACTCTCCCCACCCCACAAAAGACACTACACCAACATTTCATGGAACACAACTGGTCGCAGCTTTATTAACCTTTAACAATTTCACAATATGCCAACAAGCTACACCTTCTCAATCTATTAGCGGCACCTGGCCCGCACCAGCCATACCTTAGCAAAGTGCCTTGCCACCGCTAACGCCATAACTTGCCCCCCTGGCAAGTTACCTAACCCTTCCCCCGACTTCGCCATGCCATTAGCAAAAGTCGACCAGGGTTTGACCGGGTCAGGGGCACCCCGCCCCCGCCCAAGTGTAGCCTGAGGCTCCGGACCCCGGAAACCTCCGGGATCCCGCCACCGGCACAGGTAACAACCTTGTTCCTGTGCCTCCCCCCCCAAAAGCCAAGCTGCGACCAGTGAGCAACCCAACCAATACACACTCCAAGACCTCCCGCCAGTCCTAAAACAGCAGAGCCAGCACTACTGGCGATAACTGCCCCATCACCCCCATACAGCCCCGGCCTCAACTTCCCCGAGAAGGCATCCTCTGGTACCCTCATGTCGGCCAAGCCAGCTGTTAGCCAGCCCCCGCGACCAACGCCGCTGGCTCCATCATGCAGGCCTTGGAACAATATCAGACCCCAGCAAAATTACACCCAGAAACGTCTGCAAAACCCAGGTCGTTGCCTCCAACCCTGCAGGCAGTCGCGATATCCGCCCGTGGCACTGTAGCAAAGGAAGCCGCTGTGACCCGCGGGGTCCGCGCTCACCTAGCCATGATATAGTCACCAAAACCGGGCTGCTCCCCAATTGGCATTCACCCGCCTCACCAGAACTCGCCGACCGGCTCATCGGACAAAGGAGTGAATGATCCCCAACCTTCATCAGGCTCCAGACCCCACCTGCAAAATAAATGAACAATGAAACTCCCCAACCCCACAACCCCCCTTAGCCGGTACAGCCGCACTTAACCCCTACACGCCCGAGAGCGCCATCCTTATGCTCTACAGGACCTGTGTAGCCACCCAGAAGGGAAAAGAGTGCAGCTCAAAATACGTAGGCTCATCACCCACCCAGCACAGCGCCATCCTGACCACCTCGAGCGCCGGAATACCCCGTGCATCTGAAACAGACCAACACTTCCTCACTCTAGAAGAAATCCCCCGCCTGCCCGGGGGCACCCGCAGGTATCGCCGCATGGCAGCCACAGGGCACGTCAAAAAGCCTTCAGCCCACTTAGCCGCACCCTCGAGCATTGTCGAAACTTGCCCAAACATCCCAAACCGCCCCGAAACCCAAACGTGGGGCCGTTGAAGCCCTCCCCGCCCCCTGTCCCGACCGAAGCCGCCGCCCACTCCCCCAATTCGAAAGGCCCCGGAAAAAGGCAATACAAAACTGCCCAAGATATGGCAGCTTCATACCTCCATGCAGTCATCCGCAGGCTCGCCGAAAGGAGCCAGACTGGCACATCATGCGCGAGGGGCCGCCTCGGATCCCGAGGAAATGGCCGAGCACACCCCCCCCCTCGCAGTAACCTGCGAGTTACCAATCCCCCAACCAGCGATCTGCACCCCCACCTTCGCAAATATGAAACCGTCCCAACTGCGAACCCACCCCGGTCTGGAAAAACCCCCCACACCCTTAGCCACCACTATATATACCCACCAAGCAATGCTTCTGGTTGCCGCCCGTGCGCGACCAAATTGGACCACTTAGTCACAACCCTGATGACACCCAGACCACGGCCCCAGTGATACCGAATTCAGCAGTAAACTCCGCATGTCTCCAAGGCCAGTGCTCTATAAGGTCCCTGGGCCCCGGATCCCTCCTTGTCCGCTTCCAGGCCAGAGCCCGAAACCGCTCCACCAGAAACGTGAAAGAGCCTCGGCAATTCCGGCCACACAGCCGGGGATAGGCCAAGCCTCCTTCAACACCTGCCAGTGTAGAGATGCCAACACCACCACCCTCATTAACCCGCCATTGGCAAACCCCTGCGGGAGTAACGATGGACCACACTGCCCACAGCCGCATTGCCGCCCACCATACCACCTCACGGTTGCGGAGCCAATCAGGCCAGAACTCCAAAACCACCCGGAGCAGAAACCCCTCCAGGAAGGAGATATCGGCAGCCGAACCGATACCAGCCAAGACTGCGGCCATCTGACCACGCACCAGGCCCCGCCGAAGTACACGCTCCACCCGCCGCAGCCGTGTAGAGCTGCAACCCCTCACGGGACAACTCCTACTCCATCAACACCGATGTCCCTTCGAAATTGGCCGAGAAGCGACTCAAGAGCCGCGAGTCCGCCCACACGACTCCGCGGCCCCCATCCGATGGCGCGGATTCCACGCCCCGCCCCGTGGAAACAACCGCGCTGGCAACCTATTCCCGCTGCAGGCGAGCTACCACATCCACCGAGTCTAAATCCATACCCAAAGTTAGTCGCATTGCCAGACCCTCTGCCTTACCCCACGCCAAGGGCCCACCTAAATCCCGCGATGGTTCTGCAAACCCATTTAATATCTCCTGGCACACCACCGACTAAGCCGCCCCCCAAACAGAATAGCCTACAAGCAATGCACCTACAAGCAATGCACCACATTCACCAAGCCCCGTGTTGCACAAGCAACCACTGCACTGAACAGTACCAAGTACGCACCAGAGACTGAGCAGCCCATGAGCATGCATATGTAAAATAACACGCCCCTTGACGGAAACCCCGCAATGGAAACGCAGTTGGGGGCACTGGCAACATGCGAAAAGGCCGATTCAAGATCAACCTCGGCCCTCAATGCTACCCGACCCACCTCCTGCACCAGCTCCGCTGCCCGAGCAAATGACACGCACCCCACCGTACACCACGCACACGGAATGTGCACCGTCTACAACACCCCCAAAAGACAGGCCAAATTATGAATTAGCCTGAACTGCTCAGTCACTTCTTCGGGACTATCCCCAAAGGGAAATCATCGAGTTCGGGGAAGGCGGATCCTGGAACGGGCCCACAATGCTGCCCCCACACAACTCCCCAAAGAACCAACCCCACCCATGGTTCCAAACACCACCACTATGCCCAGCACCGGCAAAACAACACCAAACTAAAAACCGAACCCAGAGCCGTGGATACCGCTGAAGCCACCCTAGCAAAGCGTGACCCCTATGCAACCACACCTTATAGCAGAGCGCAGTCCGGAATCGGGCAGGTTGACTTATTGAACCTCCAACCCCCCCCGCCCCCCGCCCCAGCTTCCTGCTGCAAACTGGCCGGTAGCCCCACGCACCCCTCCTCTAGCACCCGACCAAACGGACATTTGAGTCGGCCAGAGGTTAACCTTGCGTGCCCCAAGATTACCATCCGTGCCCTTCCAACCTGTCCCTGAACATTCCATCATAGCACAACCACGCCCACCCCTTGCGTGTCTGGGACGCCTCCAATACGGAATCCGCATACCAATAGCATCCCAGAATGCTCGAGTGTGTGATGTCCCCACACCCCGGCTAAGCACAGAAGGATCGAGGCCAATGCACTACCTTGCGCGCAACCTCCTTAACCCACCCCAAATTATCATCCTCCATGCTCCCTTTCAGGCTCTCCCCTGAGCGCTTCCTGCCTCCCAACAGTCGCAAGACAGCTATACAGCGTCATTGACATATCCTACGTCAAGTCGGTCCGGTACCCCTTCCCACAGCTCCGAGAACGCAACCCCGATGGGCCCCTCCCGCCCTAGGCCCCACCACTCCTGCGCTATCCGTCCCCTTCCGCGGCAGCTCCATCACAGATGCCCACGACAAATCACCCGAGTAGGAGGAGGAGGCCGACTCCGAGCTCGCCGACAAGAATTCCGCCTGCGCAGCCCCGCCCTAACCCCCCCAAATCCCCTGACCGTCCTGCCCATGCCATTCCTCGCCCAGTGGGCCGACCACTCACCTGCCTCTCGACCCTCTGCCACCGGCAGCTGCAGTCCCGGCGTCCAGCTGGCTGACGTCATCGCAGGTCTGCGCCGTTTCACCGCGCCGCACCGGATGCCTCCGCTGCAGCACCTCGCCTTGTGGCTGCTCCACCGCCCGGATCCATCCAGAGCTCCCGACCGCCATCACCAGGCCTCCAAGACGACTGCACCATCGCCGGCCCCTGCGGAGACATAAGCGAAAAAACAGGGGGGGGGGGCTGCCGGAGACCACGCATGTGGTCAGGGCCCACCTCGAACAGATCCATACGTACCCTGCCCACCCCCAAGCCAATGCGCCCCAGGCGAAAGCCCACCAGCACCACCTAATCACCTTAAACCGTAGACCAGCCAGCAGGAGTAAGGTGTCCCCAAGCCCACTGCCCCCTACCCAGCTGCAACCCCCCTTCCTGCCTGTGGCACTGTTCCTTCTAAGCTGTGCGCGCGCACACACCTCGCCGAGCGAGCGCACACACGTCACAACCAAGCGCACAAAAACCACAGCTCTGCCCCTGATAGAAAACAACACAGACGTCTCAAAATTCAAAAGTTGTTGTGTATTTACGTTTTCACAAATTCTCCAAAATTTCCAGTGCAATCAATGTGGTGTACATACTGCACTCCGACGTGTAGTCAAACTTCAAAGCACACAACTCCGGGTGTCGCCACGCGGTGCATAAAATTCAACCCCCCTTCAAAAACTGCCCAGCCGACACTCCATGCGCACACAGCCCACAGAAAATTAGAGGGAACACTGACCTGTGACCCCCTCGCTCCCCCCATTGCCATCCCAAATCACCCACAAATTCGCCACCCCGGACCCCGAACCCCCCCACCCCCCACAGTCGCACCCTGACCACCCAACACCCCTGAGCAGCGCACCCCCAGCCCGCCGGGAGAGGCCCAGCGCACAGCTCCACCCCCACGTGCCATCTCCCTCCCCGCCCGACATCCGCATTGCTAGGGAGGGGCCCGCACGCCCCCGCCAGCCTCCTGCACCCCTAAAGCACCCCACACACAGCCCTACGCCACCTCAGCCCTCTCCAAGCCACCGAACCCTCATGCACCCCCCCAATCTCAGCCCCAAACCATATATCTTCTTTTCTTTTTTTTTTTTTTAAGATCCCACCCCACAAAAACCCCACAGCTTCCCCAGTTATCACCTCCTCTCAGTACAGGAAGCCCCCCCACGGCAGGGAACTCACCAGCTCTCCTGCAAGGGCCCTGCAGCGCGGGAATCCGCCATCGCCAACCCAGACCACACTTGCCTTCTTCTCTGGGCGCGCCTACCGGACCCCACAGCCAGCGACCAGCTCTGCTCCGCGGCCCCGCCGACCGCCAGTCTGCTGCTGCCGCTCAGCCAGTCCCCGCCGGGAGCCACGTTGCCTCCCGCAATGAACCACGCTGAGCAGGCCGCACACCTGAAGACCCGCAGCAAAATGCCGGCACCCCCGAGCAGCCTCCGCCGTGAATAAACACGCGGAGGCTGCCCGCCGGTCCCCACCACCCACCACACCACCAGGATCCTCCCTGATTGGCTCCCGCACGGCTGCCACCGCCAGGAGCCAATGAATTTAAAATTAGCCGTGGCCGCGCGCAGGGTCCTTGCACCGGCCGCGCACCCGGTTAGGGTCGGCCGCTGGGACCCTGCCCGCGGCCTCTTCATTTTCAGAATATATGCGATAACATGTGACAAATTGGAAAAGGTCAGCACACTTACCAATTGTTCTTTGCTCTGAACATTCTTCTGAAGAAGAATAGATCTAGCAGACATCCGGGCTCTATGGTGAGCCCTCCTTATGCAATCTTCTGGATGTCCTCTTGCTTCAAACCGATGTGTAAGTTCTTGAGCCTGTTGTTCAAAATCCTCTTTTGATGTGCAAAGATGACGTAGCTTCAAAAACTGACTTGTAGGGAGGTTTTCTTTCAGTGACATATTGTTAAAGCTCGTGAAATGTAGTAATGAATTTCTATCAGTAGGCTTGTGAAACAAACTAGTAATGAAACTGTTAGGACCCTTAGAGATGAGGATATCCAAATATGAAATCTGACATATGTCATACTGAATTTGAAATTGCAAACTCTCATCTAAACATTTTAACCATAATAAAAGTTAATGAAGGTCTTCTTCTGAGCCATCCCATATTAAAAGGACATCATTGATGTACATCTTACACATCTTAGACACATTTTAGACACATTTTACACATTTTAGACTACAAAGTGTTATACCACATATGCAGACTAAAACTATCCCTGACAATTATTATACCTGCAAATGTTGACCTTTATGCACTCTAATAATGTAATAATATACTAATGTAAATAGTTGGTTCACATCCCAAACTGATCCTTTGGAATGTAACCCGTATTGTAAGAATTGTAATATTGAAAATTGTTTTGTATGCATTTAGTTATACTGTTATCTGCAAAAGTTACAATTGTTATATGTAAAATGACTAGGAATGAACCCCTCCATACCTTATAAACTATTGTTCTCTGTAAACCGCACTTGAACCTTGGGAAAGAGCGGTATAGAAATGCATGCTAAATAAATAAATAAATAAATCTTAACCTGTTTTTCAAAAGGGTGTTTCATAAGAAAACCTTTTTCAAAATGGGTCATGTATAAATTCAAAACACAATAAGACTATCTAAGAACCCAATATAGCACACCAACACACTCTCTTAGGGGCTTGTTTACTAAGCAGCGGTAGCGGCTTCCAACCAATATCAGAGCTGTGGCCCCATTGAATTCAATAGGGCCGCATCTACGATATCGATCGGAAGCCACTTCCGCTGCTTAGTAAACAAGCCCCTTAGTTAAGCAATATTTACCCACAAAGGTCTCTCACAAAACTACATAACATCTTATCTAGCAATATAATAAAGGGTAAAGAGATCTCAGGATGGCTATATGCCCTACATATGGCGAAAAAATCCACCATAGGGACTAGCAGACGCTCACATCACAGATCTCAAATATTCCTCATTTTCGCTTAAAGTACGATTGGCAGAGCATAAATATAGCATCAAGAAGATGAAAGCAGAAACAGCACTGATAGTACACTGTTCATTGATGTCTCATGCTTTTGAAAATCTATCTTGCTCTGTATTAGGTTCCAACGTGTATTTGTGGTGGGGATAGAGGGTGTCTACTGTTGCAGAAAGAACAATGGATTTATAGATTAAAAGTTTTAGCCCCTTGTGGCTTGAACAATAGAATTGAGTGGGTATTGTTTTTTTGAATGCCAGTCTGCTGGAGAGGGTTGGAAGCTCTAGCCATACTTTGTGTGTGTTTTTATGTGTGCATAAAGTTTTGTTATTTGAGTGAAAGGCTCCTATTGGCTGTTAGTTCCTTTTTAGTTAGCTGCGTCAGACCCTGAATTTTGTAGCAACCCCGGTAGAAGTAGGAGATGGTAGATTGAATATTTTCAACATGGATAAGAACCCCTGAAGAAGCCTTTTTGGTGAAACAAAAATCTTTATTGGGTTTGCCTGATAACGGGGTGTTGGCTGTTTAATGAGTACAGCGTTGGTGATTGTCTTCATTGAGTCTCTATGCAAAGAGAAGTATAATCTATGCAGCTTGAGTTTGGAATTTTGAATATATAAGATAAGTAATTAATTATTTATAAGTTATGCTGCTAGATTGTTGGTGAAGTTTGCGTTTATTTATTTACAGGAGACGTCATCTTACCATTCTAAGAACGGCTTGTTCTGACAGTTTAAGACGCATAGATAAATCATTATACATTTATATGTATGTTTTTAAATGTTGAAAAGTACTTTTCAGGATTGAACTTAATGGGAACTGGATACTGGATGAATAAGATATATATTATTTACTTGAAAATTTAAAAATTAAAAATTATTAAAATGAGGGATGTTTGAGATCTGTGATGTGAGCGTCTGCTAGTCCCTATGGTGGATTTTTTTGCCATAAGTAGGGCATATAGCCATCCTGAGATCTCTTTACCCTTTATTATATTGCTAGATAAGATGTTATGTAATTTTGTGAGAGACCTTTGTGGGTAAATATTGCTTAACTAAGAGAGCGTGTTGGTGTCATGTATAAACTCGCCACATCTGGGGCCATGGAAGACCCCATGGCCACTCCTTTGATCTGTTTGTAAAAAACTTCACGAAAACAAAAAGTTTTCAGTCATAATCACAATTGCCATTTATATTATAAAGCACATGGGTGTTCCATAATTTTTAATGCTGCATATTGGGGAATATTAGTATATAGTGAGTTGATATCAAGTGTAAGTAAGATAATGCCCTGAATGTACCCTTGAAAATCATTCAGTAATTGTATCATGTGAGATGAGTCACAGATGGAGGGAGACTTGGATACAAACGGTCTTAGAAAAATATCTAGAAATTTAGAGACTGGTTCGAATTAAAGAGCCAATGGCTGATATGATAGGTCTGCCCAGGGGATGATGGAGAGATTTGTGTACCTTCGGTATCATATATATTTTTGGTGTGACAGGATGGTTAACTGTCAAAAAATAAAAAAAATTTTTGGTTAGATAACCAGCCTGTAAACCCACAAATAATAGTGTATCCAGACTACTTTTGAGTCTCCTTGTGGGGTCCTCATACAATCTAGTGTAAAAAGCAGTGTCACATATCTGGCGATATACTTCATCTTTGTCCGCTGGTTTTATGATTATTTGGTTATTAAAACTTAAAGATGCTAAGGCATGTCAGTCCTCCTTAGTGAGATTAAAAAATGTACGATATTTCTTGTTATAAAATGATTCAACTCTATGAAGTACTATCCTTTCATATGCTTCAATCATAACATTGTTAGTATTGGGTGGTAATCACTTAGAAGAATTTTTTACTACCGAAGTGTCACCAGAGCTGTCAGCATGGGAATTAAAATAATCTTTAATCTTAAATTTACGGAAAAATTTGAAAAGTTCAACCATAGTATTTTAAGGGGTATGTTTACTAAACTGCGTTAGTGCGATTCGCGTTAGGAGCCGCGGTAGAGACAGAAACCCCAAATAAGGACATGGGCGGTACATCGTTGCCGAGAATGCGCCGAGAACGCGCGCTACAAGGCGCCATAAATGAACGAGCGCTACAGGGCACGTTACCGCGCGTTAATCTTAAGAAGGTGCGCAGGCATACAATCACAGCAACAGAGCTGTAGCACAATGGTTACAACACTGACCGATGGGGTCATGGATTCGATTCCCCAGCGGGCCTAATGTATAAGGCTGGCTGAGGCAGCACCCTTTACATTTAAGTAGTGATTGTTGAGGCATTTGACATGTATTTTAATTTGTGCTGCCAGCAAACACACCCTCACGGTGGCATAACCTAAGGTGCTGCATAAGGCACCCCATAAGGCACTCCATAGGGCACATTATAAAGTGTACTGTCCGCCAAGACACCCTATAATGTCCCCTATAGGACACCTTATAAGGCTGTGAACAAAGCCCTGGCTGCAGGACTGCACGTCACCACACAAACTGTCTGCTGTGGTTACCAGGATAGGGTTAACCCACCCGTACCCATGATGCACTGCACATGCAAATCAGCAGTCGAGAGATGGGCACAAGATTGGGTATGCACCCCCACAGCACCTCGGCCAGGTAGGGGGACAGACCGTGTGTGGTACTGCCACAGAGTAGCCACAGACAGTCACATTGTGCGGGTACTGTGCCCACCCTGAGGTTGAGGTGGGGCGCCCAGCACCAGGTCCACAGCACCTTTCATGGCTGAAATACGCCATGCTGCAGGTCCCCATCAGTGAGTGATAGGTAGTTCCGTTAGACACACCTAGGATACATCTGTGTCCTGCTGTATGTCTCGGTCATGTCTAGTCCCTATGGGCGATGCTGCACCCAGAATAGTGCATATCCTGTGTTGGTGCCATGGTTACCTGCTGTAGGTGAAGGGGGGGTATGGACCCATTGGCAGATCATGTACCACCACACAACCCACCCGCTGGGGCTCAGGGTGGGAAACAGGATCACCCACCAATAGATCCACACTCTACCTCCCTGCAATGGTAGCAGTAGAGGGGACCATCAAATCCAGTCCTGCTGGGGAACAGACAGAGCGGTACACATCCGTAACGCAATAGCAGACAGACAGCAGGCCCGGAAATGCTCTGCTGCCCCCCACCATTATCTGATATTCTCCAGCAGCAAGCCTCCAGCAAGACACATACTAGCTGCAGACAGTCCGCCAGCTAGTCCATAGTGCATGGTCCTGGAGGAGATGCATGTACCCAGAACGGGGATGTCAGCATACACACCAAGCAGATAAGTCAGTGATTGGGCCCCTAAAGAAAACCCATATATATCACATGAGAGAAATGCTATATAGCACTATGGGGGAACCTAGCCATGCCATGGTCACTGCTCAGTCAGGGTGAGAGTGACCTCCCAGCAGGACATGCTATGGCCACCCTGTCCGTGCAGGTGGTGGCCAGGCACTACAATGTCCGAGACATTGCCCTATGCCGTGTGCAGATGCCGCCAGGCCAGGCCACCCTATCCAGGCTATTCCCACGGTACCTTGTTCTTCATTATGCACATTGGCAGGCCAATACTGGCAACAGTGCTAGCAGTGTGGGCTGTGGAGGGTGTTGGCAGCCACCACACACTGGATAGACAGACACACACTCCCCATACCTATGCCAGCATTGTGCAACTATAGAGGTGTTGGGCAGCCCAGGCCACCACACCAGTCCTGGGCACAGTGCAGGCATGGCTATGGTACGCAATACTGTAGGAGTCACTCCCCAGGTTGGTAAACACTGTCATACACAAGACCTGTAGCACACTCCACAGACATCAGAAAGGTTGCTATGATGCAGCTCACTCAGAATATTGTACTTAACCTAGGAATTGCTATCTGCCAGTAATCATAGCATCCTTTTTAAAGATGTGTACCATATTCCCAGGTTTAGGGTGGCATTACTAAGGTATGCAAGTGCTAGTATTGGGAGATGCACGCAGAGCCCAAAGTCCTGCCTCTCCAGGAGGCTTTGGAGAATGGGGCCTGTGGGTGCGGGTGTGTCTGCCCCTGTTGGCTGCTGCTTTACGGCAGAGGTTCCCAACTCCAGTCCTGTGGTGCCAAACACTGTTCGGGTTTTCATGCTGTCCCTCATGAATATGCATGAGATACATCTGCATACCATGGGGGTGGCGCATAGAAATGCAGCACAGGCATCTTTATCAGAGGCAGCATGGAACCGGAATGGTGTTTGGCCCTCCAGAACTGCATTTGGGAGACTCTGCTCTAGGTAATGTGCATGTTTATGGTGTCCGTGCTCTGTAGGGTAAAATGTAGGTGTCTTGGGCATGTTTACGTCATCTGCACTAAAGGTGCTTTCTGTATTAGCACGTTGCAGTAGTGGGTAAAATATGGGGACTGGGTTGGCAGGAACCACAGCTGGGACTTGAACCTGTGACCCTCTGCTTCTGAATACACTGGTTTTGTGCACTGCACCATCTTGTTGTCACAGAGTCAGTACATTCCTTGGTGATACCATGACTGTTCGTCAGACGGGTCCGTCTATTGCAGTACACGGCACCCACCTACACAGGGCTAGGCCACGGTCTGCTCTGGGCAGCTGCCACTGCCCCCTCCATCACCAGTATCCCTCAGCCACCATGCTGACATACCCTTCTGCTGGTGGTGCTGGTGGTGCGCAGTCTCAGGCCATTCAGTGTGCAGGTAGGCGGCTGCCTATGGTGCGGGTTCTGGGGTAGGGGTGCCTGCATAGACGTCCACGCTCCCCCCAGCCCCACCTGCCAATGTTCCGTGCCCTTGGGGGTAGCTGTGGGGTACTATCCCCTGTGACACTGTGGGAAACACGCTCGTGCCCATGTTGGGCCTTCAGCAGTTGCTGTCTGGCTGCTCTGCTGTTTCAGCATTCGTATGGGCCACCTAGGCATCACCCTAGTCCGCACTGTGGCCCAGCTCCACCACAGCATGTGCCTCCTGCGGCCCTCTGTATCCCCTTCTCCGGCATCTGTCCAGTTGCCGTTCCGACATGCCCGCCCTGATGTTGCGGGACATGTGCACACCATAGGAACCCTGTCCGATTGTGGGGGAAACCCTGAGCAGCGCTATTTCACTGTGGGCTCCTTCACCTTGTATGGGGACAGAGTATAGACCCTTCCACGATTTATATCTTTTCTATGGAGCTTACTCGGGGGGAGGGGTTGATGTTTCTCATTGATACCACTATTGGCCAGCTTGGTTATGGTTTTTTTCCAGTTTGTTGGGGTCATTTTCAGTGTTTCTGTGCCCTTTTGTTCTGTGCACATGTATCACACATCACTTTTTTTTGGTTTCCCTGCCTGGGCTGTACATTGACGCTGAAATGGTCTCTCTCCCCTGTAATGTGCATTTAACGGCAGGTTTTCATTCGCGTTGGAATTCAGCTCTTCAGATCAGCGCGTTAGTGTGAAGGGAGCCTCTCCCCGCCCACTCTCTGCCCACTGACCCCTTCTCTCCGCCCTCTCTCCACCTTCTGTGGTGTTTTACCGCGCCGCGGGGCATTATGATCGTTAGCGCATCATAATGCGCGTTATGTAACGTTAACGATCGTAAGCGCAGCATAATGCGCGTTATGATGCGCTTACAATCGTTAACATTACATAACGCGCGTTATGTACGATTACCGCAGTTTAGTAAACATACCCCTAAGTGTTGTGTTTGCATGTTGGGACAACTGACAGACCTTTCTGTAATACTTTAATTTCTACATCTGTGAGGGAATAACTAGACAAGTTAATGATGCCATCAGGCTCATCTTTGAGAAAACTATTTACGTTCTCTCACCTTTCCCTCTCCCTCTCCCTCTGCCAAATTCCCAGGAATCTGTCACTGGTAGAGAGTTTGTTCTCTGACCCCTCCCTTCCACAGGTTGTCCATTGACAAAAATGGACATGAATTCTCTTCCTGATAAGGTGGTATAGCAGAGGAAAACAGAGATGCAGAAGAGTTCAGTTGATCCTCTCTATCACTGTGATTTTTCTTTCTAGTGGGTTCCTGGCCACTACCTGAAATATGATGATTTTTCATTTTATATTTACATCTCACTTCTGGGAATTCCGTTTTACGTTTCCTAGATTCACTTCTGTAAGGGACCTGTCTATTGGTCCAATAATAAACAGTTCCATTCTTGTAGTCCTCCTCATCTCTTTTACAGTTTTTATGTTTCCTTTCCTTTATGAAAGTCTTATAATTGTTAACATTTTTATCATAATCTCTCTTCAGCGCATCAAATCTAATATCACATTCTTTAAAAGCTTCCAACTTGGAATCAATGTCTGCCCTTAAAGAGTCGGCTTTATGTTTGGAAGTATTAATTAATAAAATCATCAAGTCCAAAGAACACTTATTTAAAATTTTAATCCAATCGGCCATAAAATCTTCATTGTCTGTGTACATCCCAGGGGCTTTTTGAATTCTAAGGCCCCTGGGCATAACCTTGTGTCGACAGAACTCCAACAGCGAAGAGGCATGCATATCCTCTCTAATTAGTTTTTGTGAAAGCCTTACTGTCGTGCCCCATTCATCATCTGTACCACAGGTAATTTCTTCTTGGTCATAGAACGGATCCTCGGGAAGTAAACATTGTAAATCTTCATCTTTATAACTGAGGACATCCTTCCACTCTGACTTTTGATTCACACGACAGGTGAGAAAGAATCTTCTCTCCCAACAGAAAAGGAAGGCAATCTGTTCTTCCTCCTCCAGGTGCCCGGAGAGCCACAGTCTCCTGCTGCCTCTCCCTAACTCCCCTATATGACATAACACCCTCTAATGACTCCTGAAGTCAACTAAATAGACTTTTGGTTAGAAGGAGCTATATGCAAAACTAGCTATGCTCTTCCGAAACCTTTAATTGCTGACATCTTCTTAACTGCACTCTATGGTGAAGCCTAATGGACTTTATGGAAACAGCACCTACTGGAATGAATGTGTCATTGTTCCTGGATCCTTGAAGTTTGTTCCAAGTTCCAGGGGCCTGGAAACAATTTGTCCCCTGTTGGAAGAAACCCTGGGAGACACATGGAGTATGTGATGTCTCCACAGCTCCTTCATGCATCCCCTTTTCCTATTTATATGCACTCCTGTATCCTGCACATATGCTCATTTCTTTTCCACAGTTGAGGCAGGATATGAGTATCAACTATGGTTTCTCATCTGCTCACCACCCTTGCAGTAATGAGTTACAATGAGGTGTGTACATCCACTTGCTCTGTTTACAGAGCACAACTTTGGCTAAAGAGTCACTTTAGGTATTTGGAGGGATATGTGTTGGACAGATGGCAACATACATTAAGGGAGGGGGGCGTGTGAATTAGTACAAGTTTGAAACTTGTGAGTAGTTATTCTAGTTGTTAAAGTTTCAATCTTGAGTGCTACTTTTCATGACTTTCAAACTTCTGCTAATTCTATCCCATTTTGTGAAGGCGGTGTCTGAGTATTTTTACTTTAGAGTAACTGAGATGTTTGCCTGCTGCATGTTTAATAATATTACTCTCAGGAACTGGCTCGCAATCAACATTAATCCTGCTGTTGAGGAAGATTCACATAGTCACTTGCAGGTATCAGTAAAATACTGTGAGTAGAAGCCACGTCCAAAGCAGTTAGATTGTGTAGTACTTTGTTTGTAAGTGCTGGGTATGATGAGGACTATATCTGAATTTAAAAAGGCATGGGACAAACACAGGATCTCTAAGGGAAAAAAGGGACTGTAAAGCTTAGGGCCTTGTTTACAAAGCCGCGGTAGCGGCTTCCGCTCGATATCGGAGCCGCGGCCCCATTGAATTCAATGGGGCTGCGGCTCCGATATCGGGCGGAAACCGCTACTGCGGCTTTGTAAACAAGCCCCTTAATAGTTGTCAAGGAAGGAGAGACTGGATAGGCCATATGATCTTTATCTGCTGTCATTTTTCTATGTTTCTGTGTTAACTAGATTTTGCTAGTGATTTGCTATGAAGAAGGAAAGATGCAGCTTAAGCAAACATAGCCTCCCTTTCCTTGCTTATTCTTATATTTGCGAGATGCTGCTTTCTTGCTCTGCCCTGCCTTGCATTCCTCTGGGTATTTTTCTCCCTGGGGACTGCAGAGAGGATAATGCACAGGGTAAAGGAAAAGGGAGCTAACCTAGTTTGAGGCAAAGGTATATGGTGTTTGTGCAGCCGCTGAGTCACCCTGCATTTAGCTGGAGAATCTGCCATCCTGCATAGATCTGAACATTTGCATATACCTATAAGCAGCATATAGGATGAAGAGAACATGGGCTCCACCTCAGGCGGATCACACTAGGAATGTACTAGGGCCCACTACAGATCACACAGCCAAGAAAGGAATATGTTGCTGGGCATTCTGTTAATGAAGAATGAAGCCAGTCAACAGCCACTCTAAGCATATCTAGGACCACCCATGCTATGCACATCTTTCTCCTTATCATTGTTGCCAAAGGAGTTTTTAAATCAGTTTTGGATTTCTAAGGATGCCACCTCACCCTAGATCAACAAAACAGGCTGCTCAAATACTGTTTTTTTTCATTGCATGCATGAATTTGTAGTTTTGAATTTTGTACTGAAAAGAATGAAAAAATAATCGTAGCTAAAATCCAGCTAAGACTGGATCAGACTGTTGGGTTGACTTGGGGTGAGGTGGCACTGACAACCCATATGAACGTTTGACAATCTAGTCTTAATGTATTCCAGCAGAACTAGAAGCTATAAATACCACAATGAACTGGGATATAAAATCCAAAGCCAGGACAGGTCTAATGTCCCCCTCTTTGAATGGTGTCATTCAGCATGACACATACTGTTAGTAAATGGAAAATGTGACAGTTCTGGGCTCAGCAAGGAGTGTTACTGCTTTGAGAGGCAACACTCTCCTAGCTTCAGGGCCAGAACATGAGAATTGAGGCTTCATCGACAGCATGAGCAAAAAAAGCAGGAGGACAATACGTCACTGGAGGGACTAGAGCTTTATTGTTGGGTCAAGGTTTGCCCAACATGTATTTCGGCCAATGGCCTTCTTCAGGGGACTGTGACCTCCAAGCAACGCATACCAAATCATTAAAATAACAGGCATAATTAAAACATAAAAATCATAACTAGACAATAAATAAGTATATGGATAAATAAATACAATAATCATAAAAATTTGAATATAAAAAGAGCCAAATCATAGTAAAAAATACCATAAAGCTATTCCATTAAAAAAATCAATTAAAACATAACATAAATAAATGAACACAAATGGAATAACAATAAAGCAATATTAAGGCCAAAATACATGTGAAGAAAAATAAATGGTAACAATAAAATACTGTGAGTAATGAAGAGATGCGCCAAATGGTGAATAATAGCACAATAATGTGCTGAAGTGTACATGACTAAAAAAAAAAAAATAATAATAAATATCATAAAACTCACCAATTAAAAGTAACACAATGATGTGTTTTCAAGTCTTCTACACTAACTAACTCAAAATACTAGAGGAGAAAGGACATGATCATTAAAACCAATTGATAAAGCAGTTGGACAGCTGTGGATAAGAGAGGGAGTATATGAGAACATCTCAATAGTGCTGTTCATCAAAAGAATGTATACTGAATAATTATGAATGTAAGTAATTATGCAACATAAAAGGAGGAGGGGAGAGGGAGATGGCAACAGGAAACAGAACATTTTATAAATGCTATATGTAAAACTGGTATTTCTATTTTGGACTTAACTCATCCTGAGTTACACAATTCCACCATATTGTATGTGATGGTATAATGAAACTAAACGAAGATCTCCTTTGAGTGCTGGTGACAATGCATCATTGTATTGGCTGAACAAAGCAATACTATTACAAATAACAAATGATTCCCCTAATAAATCGATATTGTACAAGCCAAATCTTATTCGGAAATGAATCTTTGTATACCGCCAAAGCCGAAGAGAACCACCTACAAATAGCTGGTGGGAGCAGAATGTTAAACAGGTTGCAATAAAAAAGTGTTGTAATCTGATCAGTGTTATATATATATCTGACCAATCTTTGGTGATGAAAATGTGTTGCTATTATACATCAAAAACAGTAATCCATCTGGTTGCACATATATAAATATCGAGTGTTCAAGATCAACACAGCGCAATAAATCTGCATTGTTCTTGCAGAAACCCAGATTGAAAACAAGGATAACAGAGTGGGGCAGCGGCACATTGAACCATAAAAGTAGTGCAATGAAGAAATAGCTTATACAAACCTAATGGATATGTGATAAAGTGAAACTGGGTATATTTTAAACGGGAGAGTCTGATGAGACCTCAAATAACAAGTGCAGAGCAGGACAGCGACATAAGGAACTATATATATAGGTAGTACAATACATAAATAAGCACTGTAAACATAGTATGTCTTGAAGGACTAGAAAAGGGGACTTTTACTTCTGGAGAGAGATCTGCAATTGTGAGTATATACTTCTTGGAATTTTCTGAAAGGAATTCTTTGTATTAAAGCTAATTAATCTGTGAACCCACTATTTTTTGTTAAATCAGTCAGGGCCTAGTAGCAGCAGTTTAAGTTTAAATTTAAAACACAGAAGAGAACTTTCTGGTTACATTTCATACCCAGCAGAGAGCTTGTAGCTTAAATTTAAAAGTCACTCAGGGCCTAGTATCAGCAAAGTACTTTTAGTTTAAATTTAAAACTCAGAAGAGAGCTTTCTGGTTAAATTTGGAACCCAGCAGAGAGCTTTTAATTTAAATTTAATAGTCACTCAGGGCCTAGCATCAGCAAAGTAATTTTAGTTTAAATTTAAAACACAGAAGAGAGATTTCTGGTTAAATTTAGAACCCAGCAGAGAACTTGTAGTTTAAATTTCATAATAAGTTAGAGCCTAGCAGCAGCAAAGAGCTATAATTTAAATCAAATCAGAACATAGCTTACCTCAGCAGCACAAGACAGGGTACTGTGTAACAGCCCTCTTTTAATGTTATTTCCCTCCCTCCCTCCCCAACACCCACCCACCCCTGGGATAATCATAGCTTTATAGGTACTTACACATCTTAAAAGACAGGAGGTGCTCTCAGGTGAAGCTTGTTACCCAAATAAGTCATATACTAAGGACCTGAGATTAATTAAGCTTCAGGTGAACAAGGTATATTAAACGTATTAAGTACAGTTTTATTAATATAAATATCCATAACAACCCTTAGTAAGTAAAGAACTTAAAGATCTAAACACAAACTTAAAACTAAGATGCAGACAGCAGTCCAGCAGCGAGATGGGGGCTTTCCAGTCTTTTGCATTGAGTGTCACATGTAAGGTTTTCTCCCAGTTGGTGAGAGGTCTTACATATGCACAAGGTGCAAGGAGCTCTTTGCTCTCAGGGAACAAGTCCGTTCTCTAGAGGCTAAAGTAGCAGACTTGGAAAACATAAGAAAGACAGAGAGGTACATAGACGAGACCTACAGGGATATAGTCTTGAAGTTCCACCTCCATTTTGGCAGCATCCCTGTTGCCATGGAGGAGAGAGGTCACGTGACAGGAGAGCATCACCCTGGTGTGGCAGGAAGTGATCCTGTAACTAGGACCTGTCCTCCAGGTGATGTAAAACCCTCTCGCACCAAGGAAGTTTCTCCAGGGCCATGTGCCCATGAGGGAAGGGTTAGGACAGCCGTTATAGTTGGTGATTCGATCATTAGGCATGTGGATAGCTGGGTGGCTGGTGGGCGTGAGGATCGCCTGATAACATGCCTGCCTGGTGAGAAGGTAGCGGACCTCACGCGCCACCTAGATAAGGTCTGATTAATAACAGCACTGCCTCAACAATTTCAATATTCCTCACACCCCCCCCCACCAAGATCATACACTCCATCCAAATCTGCAACCCCCCCTCAGAAACCAGACAGCACCCCGAGACCCAAAACACACCAAACAGAAGAGAGCGAACCATATCAAATACATAGCAAGAAAAAACAAAAGCAAAAACAATCCAACAGACTTCCAGATGAAAGACTACCATACCATCATCCTTATCAATGCCAGATCAATAAGGAACAAAACACACATTATACATGACATCATCACAGACAAACAACCAGACATCCTATGCATCACTGAAACATGGATCACAGACACCGACGCCGCAAAAACAAACCAAATAACCCCCCCCGGATACAAGATATACAACCGCCCCCGCACATCTAGAAGAGGAGGTGGAGTCCTGATCGCAGCCAAGTCCACATTATCACTTACCAGCACCACACACAACAACACCAAGGACATTGACATACTCAAAGTAGAAAACAGCACAATAGCAACCTGTCTAATATACAGACCACCGTCCTCTCCCCCAGAAACACTGGCCACAGCACTAGAATGCGTCTCAACCACAGCAATCAGAAAATACCAAATCATCCTGGGAGACATAAACCTACCATCACTACCACAATGCCAAGCCAACACCTTCATGGAAGCCATGGAACAACTTGGTTACAAACAGATAATAAATGAACCGACACACAACAAAGGTAACACCCTAGACATGGTATTCACACCCGCAGAACAACAACCAAACAAGGAAAAAAATCCTGTAATAAAAATAACCCAAGTACCATGGTCCGACCACCACCAAATTGAAATCAGGATCTACACACCCCCCAGTAACCCAAAAACTGAACTACCAACAAACACCCGCAGAAGATTTAATAAATACAACAGCGAAACCCTTATAAAATCCATCACCTCGCACGTAGACCTGCAAAGCACCGACCTCGACAGTCTAATAATCAATTGGAACTCAGGAATTCAAGAGATATCTGAACCCAAACGGAAAGCAACAAACAACAACCCCAAACTCAAAACGGAATCATGGTACACTGAAACTCTGTCCACCTTAAAGAGAGAACTACAAAGAACAGAGAGAAAATGGCGACAAAGCAAAACCAACGAACATAAAACACAATACCTAACCATACTCTCCAAATACAAGAACGAAACCAACCTAGCAAAACGTAGACACCACACAAACTTACTAAGTAAAGCATTAAACAAACCCAGAGAACTATTCGCCCTGGTCAAATCCCTCACCAAAACAACACAAGAGGACCAACACAACGATAAAATCAAGGTCCAGGCCCTAGCTGATCACTATGCTAGCAAACTAAACCCACAGACTGGACCCAAACATGCACTTCCACTAGACGTGTCCACCACAGAGACACAACCCACCGAGACAACCATACAAACACACATCACCCGCTGGAACAAATTTTACAACATTGGGGACAAACAGGTCATTAATATAATCTCAAACATCAACACCACCACCTCTCCCCTAGACCCTTGCCCAGCCTCATGGGTTAAAGCAACAAAAGCAGAAATCACTCACCAAATCGCACACATAATAAACCAATCACTCCAACAGGGCACCATGCCAAACCAACTCAAGAGATCCGTCATAAGGCCAATACTAAAAAACAAGACTCTCAACAGAGAAGACCCTGCATCTTATCGCCCAATTTCCAGCATAGCCCTTCTAGCGAAAATTATTGAAAAGGCCGTTCTACAACAACTACAAGACCACCTGGACAACAACACAACCCTGGATGAACACCAATACGGTTTTAGGCCACACCATGGGGTCGAGACCCTACTTATTGCACTGCTGGACAATCTACTCAAAGGGATTGAAAACAAAAAGAAAATGTTCATTCTCATATTCATTGACATCTCCGCAGCTTTCGATACTGTTCACCATCAAACACTACTAAACAGAATGAAGGATATAGGAATAACAGGAACACCACTAAAATGGTTCTCATCATATATCTCCAACAGAATGCAACAGGTACAGTTCAATAACGAAAAAGCACAGGCTTTCCCACAAACACAAGGCATACCTCAAGGCTCAGCTCTTTCCGCGCTTCTCTTTAATGTATACATGAGACCAATCTGCGAAATATTCAAAAAGCATAAAATCTATTATCACATATACGCCGATGATATTATGCTCTATACCCAACTCGATGCAAGCAACCCAAACTACGCGCAGCTAGAAGAATGCATAAAAGACATGCAAACATGGCTCCAGCGAAACAACATGGCCATTAACCACAAAAAACCCGAAGTCATGTACATCTCAAGAAAATCGGATTTCAACCCGCCAGCTTCAATTACCCTAGGTGAAAACACATACCACACAAAAAATGAAATAAAGTACCTAGGAGTAACACTGGATAGCGAACTAAAGATGGCAAAGCACCTCCGCCTAGTAAACAGAGCCATCTTCCACAAGCTCAGGGTTATACAACCTCTCAGGAGCATCATAGAACCCACTGATTTTAGGACAGTAGCCCAAGCCCTCATCACACCACATTTCGACTACTGCAATGCAATCCTGCAGGGCCTTCCAAATAAAACACTAAACATACTCCAGATGGCACAGAACGTCGCAGCCAGAATCATCACTAAAACAGGTGTGGCAGAACACATCACCCCGGTGCTGATGGAATTACACTGGCTCCCCATCATAGCCCGTATAAAATACAAAATCCTGGTGACAACTTTTAAAACCATCCACAATCTAGCACCAACCTTCCTCACAAACCTAATCACCTTACAACCTGCTAACAGAAACAGGAGAACTGCCACCATAAACAACCTACAAGTACCAATAAGTATAAGATCAGTTAATGTAGCCACAAGCAACAGAGCATACTCCTTCGCTGCCCCATCACTTTGGAACCAACTCCCACCTGAGTTGCGCTCAATCACTGACCTGATGGGTTTCAGAAAAGACCTGAAGACACACCTATTTCGAGAGGCCTACAACGTACCATAAATCAACAACGCACACACCAAGTGACCTACAGTGTATCATTAATGCAGCGTTAAACTATATATATGTAAAAACACAAATGTTTATATACTGTAGAAAAGTATAATTGTAATCCCCCCCCCACATAACTGTATCCTGTTGTAAACTTAATGAAACATGTCATTAATCTTGTATACTTCAATGAAACCTGTTATAATCCTATTTGTTTTAATCTTGTAATCCTGTAATTTGTTAATCCTGTAATTTGGAAATTTATTGTATACTGTAATGAAACACGCTTGATGTGTTTTGAAAACCTATCACATAACCTTATTAATCACACTGTAATGCTTTGAAATTTCTGTCATTGATCTGACATTTTCTGTTCTCTTAATCAAACCGCTTCTGATCGCTGGAAGCAGCGGTATACAAATATGTGCTAAATAAATAAATAAATAAATTAGATAGTGCTGGGGAGGAGTCTGCTGTCTTGGTACATGTCGGTACCAATGACATAGGAAAATGTGGTAGGGAGGTTCTGGAGGCTAAATTTAGGATTTTAGGTAGGAAGTTGAAATCCAGAACTTCCAGGGTAGTGGTCTCCGAAATGCTTCTCGTTCCACATGCAGGACCCAATAGGCAGGCAGAGCTCCAGAGTCTCAATGCATGGATGAGACAATGGTGCAGAGATGAGGGTTTTGGATTTGTTAGGAACTGGGGAACATTCTGGGGAAAGGAGGGGCTCTTCCGAAGGGATGGGCTTCACCTTAACTGGGATGGAACCAGGCTGCTGGCATTAACCTTTAAAAAGGAGATAGAGCTGCTTTTAAACTAGATAATAGGGGAAAGCCGACAGTCACTCAAGAGTGGATGGTTCGGAAGAATGTATCCTTGAAGGATACTACCAAAAGCAGAGAGGTTCCAAAAAATAGTAAAGTAGCCCAAATGCCCTCGAGTATGGAGCAGACAGAGCTTAAAGATCCAAATTACACATGTCTACCAATAGCCAAATTAATATGAATAAAATGGTCTCTAAAATGCTTGTATGCAAATGCTAGAAGTCTAAAAAATAAGATGGGAGAGTTAGAATATATAGCACTAAATGAGAGGTTAGATATGATTGGAATATCAGAGACATGGTGGAAGGAGTACAACCAGTGGGACACTGTGATACCTGGGTACAAACTATATCGTAATGATAGAGCTGATCAAATTGGTGGAGGGGTTGCGCTCTGTGATAGAGAGGGCATTGAGTCAGAGAAGATTGAAGTTTTTCAGGAAACAAAATTTGCTGTAGAATCTCTATGGATTGAAATTCCATGTAAAAAGGGGAAGGCGATAGCAGTGGGGGTGTACTATCAACCGCCTGGCCAGAATGAACAAATGGATGATGAAATGCTCAAAGAAATCAAGGAAGCTAACAAAGGTTACAGCGCAGTAATAATAATGGGTGGTTTCAATTACCCCAGTGTCGACTGGGTCAGTGTCATAGCAAGACTACTGGACTTCTGCAATCCGATATACCTTGGCCTACCGAAACAAGCCCTCAAACCTCTACAACTAGCACAAAACACTGCTGCACGAATCATATCAGGAACTGCAAGACAGGAGCACATCACACCCACCTTAAAGGACTTACACTGGCTTCCAATCGGTGCACGCATCAAATACAAAACTATCATAAACATATTCAAGATAAAACACCATACATCAGCCAACAGCCTACACACCCTCATACAATCAGACACCAGTACGCGTCCCAGAAGAAAACAAACCCACAACAGAGTCAGCACCCCAAGTGAATACAAACACACACGCAAGGACACAACAGACAGAGCACTCTCAATGGCCGCTCCAACAATATGGAACAAACTCCCGGACGACTTGAGGGTCACTACAGACCTAAAAGACTTCAGAAAGCAGCTGAAAACCATACTGTTCATAGAACACTATGGACACATCACATAACTTCAGAGAATGAACAACAGCACATGATCCCGCCTAACCAATGTATGCATGGAACTTGTTTTTGCACCACTGTATATAGCCCACTCTGTAAATAGCTCACACCAATCTAGCACACAACACAACACACACTCAATTTCCCCCCACTGCATGTATAACACACTCACTTGACCTGATTGTTTGCTGTGATACCACCTTGATTATTAAGATAAGGCGGTTTAGAAATACTGTTAAATAAATAAAGACATGCTAGGGAGATAAAGTTCCTAGATGAAATAAATGACTGCTTCTTGGAGCAGCTGGTTCATGAACCGACCAGAGGGGAAGCCATATTAGACCTAGTCCTTAGTGGAACACCAGATCTAGTGCAAGAGATAAGGGTGTGGGGGCCACTAGGCAATAGTGATCATAGCATGATCGCATTTGATTTAATTAGTGGAAGAGGGACAGTAAGGAAATCCACTGTACTACCTTTTAACTTTTGAAAGGGAGACTATGATAAAATGAGGAAAATAGTTAAGAAAAAAACTAAAAGGAGCAGTTGCAAAGGTTAAAGACTTACATCAAGCTTGGGTGTTGTTGAAAAATACTATCTTGGAAGCTCAGACCATCTGTATTCCATGCTTTAAGAAAAGTGGAAGGAAGTCCAAAAAACTGCCAACATGATTTAAAGGTGAGGTCAGAGAGGCTGTTGTTGCCAAAAAGCATATTTCAGGAAATGGAAAAAAGAGCCAAATGACGAAACCTGGAAACAGCACAAGCACTGGCAAGTCAAATGCAAGGCATTGATAAGGCAGGCAAAGGGAGAATTTGAGAAGAAGCTTGCTGCGGAAGTAAGAACGCAAAATAAAGACTTTTTCAAGTAGATTCGTAGCAAAATACCTGTGAGTGAGTCAGTTGGTCCATTAGATGACAGAGGGGTTAAAGGGGCACTAAGAGGTGACAAGGCGATAGCAGAGAGACTGAATGAATTCTTTGCTTTGGTCTTTACTGAGGACGATATAGGGATGCTACCCATGACTGAAGTGGTATTTAAAGGTGCGGAAGAATTGAAGGAAATATCGATACATCGGGAAGATATATTACAACTATTAGATAAACTGAAGAGTAGCAAATCACCTGGGCCGGATGGTATACATCCAAGGGTGTTGAAAGAACTGAAATATGAGATTGCAGACCTGCTATTAGTAATCTGTGAACTATCATTAAAATCATCTCTAATACCTGAAGATTGGAGGATCGCCAATGTAACACCAATTTTTAAAAAGGGTTCCAGGGGTGATCCGGGAAAATACAGACCGGTGAGCCTGACGTCAGTACCGGGAAAAATGGTAGAAACCATCATAAAGAATAAAATTACTCAGCATGTAGATAGTCATGGCCTAATGGGAGACAGCCAACATGGCTTTAGACAAGGAAGATCTTGTCTTACTAATCTTTATGTTTTTTTGAAAGTGTGAATAAACAGGAGGACAAAGGTGAGTCGATTGACATAGTGTATCTAGACTTTCAGAAAGCCTTTGACAAGGTCCCTCATCAGAAACGTTTGGCAAAACTAAAAAGTCATGGGTTAGGAGGCAGTGTACTATTGTGGATCAGGAACTGATTAAAAGATAGAAAGCAGAGGGTAGGGCTAAATGGCCAATTTTCCCAATGGAGAAAGGCGAATAGTGTTGTACCTCAGGGATCTGTGCTGGGTCCGCTGCTTTTTGATATATTCATAAATGACCTGGAAAGTGGAATAACGAGTGAGGTTATCAAATTTGCAGATGACACAAAACTATTTAAAGTTGTTAAAACCCAAGAGGATTGTGGAAAGTTCCAAGAGGATCTTGATAAATTGGAGGACTGGGCATCAAAATGGCAGATGAAATTTAATGTGGACAAGTGCAAAGTTATGCACCTAGGGAAGAACAATCCAAACTATGGTTACACGATGCAAGGTTCCACATTAGGAACCACCACCCAGGAAAAAGATTTAGGTGTCATTGTGGATAACATGTTAAAACCCTCGGCCCAGTGTGCAGCGGTGGCCAAGAGAGCAAATAGAATGCTAGGTATCATAAGGAAAGGAATGGAAAATAAAACAAAAGATATTATAATGCCTCTATATCGTTCCATGGTGAGACCGCACCTTGAATATTGTGTGCAGTTCTGTTCGCCGTATCTTAAAAAGGATATAGCGATATTAGAAAAGGTTCAAAGAAGAGCCACCAAAATGGTAAAGGGGATGGAAGAATACTCCTATGAAGAAAGGCTAAAAAGGTTAGGGCTCTTTAACTTGGAAAAGAGACGGCTGAGGGGAGATATTGTGGTAGGCGACGGCCTATGATCCATGCTAATTGAACTAAGCAGACAGGCCTAAGCAGCTTGACCTGTAGCTGCTACAATATGATAGAAGTCTATAAATTAATCAACGGAGTGGAACGGGTAAACGTAGATCGATTGTTTACATTATCAGAATATAGAAAGACTAGGGGACATGCAATGAAGCTACAGGGTAAACTATTTAAGACTAATAAAAGAAAATATTTTTTCACTCAACGTGTGATCAAACTCTGGAATTTGTTACCGGAGGATGTAGTAAAGGCTGTTAGTGTAGCTGGGTTTAAAAAAGGTTTGGACAAGTTCCTGGAGGAAAGGTCCATAAAAAATCAAGAAAGGACCCAGGAATGTCAATGCTTGACCCAGTACAAGCGTTGTGGAACCTGTGTCTTTTGGGGAGACTGCTAGGTAATGTGGTAAGGAGAGCTGTATAGAAGGGATGGTAATGGGAAGAAAGTGAGACCTGTGCCTTTAAAAGCAGAGATCAACAGAGTTCCCATAGTAACCACAAGCCTCCGAGGCAGACTACAGCTAGTACTAAGCCCCGCCCACTTAATGACGTTAGAGCTAGGTTGAGCCCTAACAGCTCTCACGTGTGCAGGGAGAAAAGCGTGGTGCCTAAGAAGCACCAGTTTAAAACTGTTTCAGTGTTTGAGAAAGAGGGAGAAGAGGAAGGCGAGAAGCAAAGCAGGCAGCAGCAGACACGGCAGAACTTGCAGGAAAGCACACAGCAAGAGAGTCTGAAACAGCTGGGAGCTGAGCAGCAGAGAGCCCTGGAATCAAGGCAGAAACGTGTCTCAAGGTACCTCAGAGAAAGGAAGCTGGAGGAGTCAATTCCCAGGTGGGGAAACAGCTCGGGGAGCCAATTGAGCCCTGGAGGTAGAGAGAATAAGTTGCCTAAAGTTCCTAGCAAAGCTCTTTCTGAAGAAGTGGTTAGAGAGCTAAGAAAAAGTGCCAAACGCTGTGTTAGCCAGAGGGCTCTAAAGCAAACTTCACACAGAAATAAGAAGTGTGCCAGTGACTGCCGTGACTCAGCAGTGAGAGATATTGAAAGGCTGATAAGGGAGAGAGAAACTCCGTCTTTAAAGCCTGTTGCTACAGAGCAGAGAGAACACTTGCTGCTAAAGCTGGATGAGCTGCTACGGGGTGTAAATCATAAATCCTATGATACCCGTCCACAGGAAGATAGCTCTAGTGAGTCTACTCATGAAATGGAAATAGAATTGTGTGAAAGCCCATCTGAAAGTGATACTGAAGAAATACAATGTTCTTATTGCAAGGCAGACGAACTGAACATGTGCTAAGCTGAAGCCCATGTGAAGGAAGGGTTTGTCTAAAGCAATTATAAGCTAGTTTCTATGAACTGAGAAGGGAAAGAAACTTGCTAGAAGTTTGAGAGCAATTGTGGCTTGTTTGTATATGCTGTAAAGGAAAAGAAACTTGCTGGAAGTTTAAAAAACAGTTATAAGCTCTTTTCTATGGAAGCTGTGAAAGAAAAGAAACTTGTTGAAAGTTTAAGTTACTTTGATATGGTCAACAGCCTTAGCTTTAGAAGGTAGTTACCAGAAGGAAGCTAAGAGTTGACACTGTGAAGAAGAAATTCCTGTCTGTTTGAGTTAAGCCTGTTGGGAGTTTATTTATCCTTTGCCTTTGGGAGAAATTATCCTTACCTGTGTTTAGTGCAACGAATTTGATGCAAGGGGGAAACCCTGAAAAATAAATTTCTGTTTTTGCCAAACAAACTGTGTGGTCACACTGCTTGCTCAAAAGAATAGCTGAAACTACATATCCCAGCAGTCCATGCTGGCAGCCATATTGGGGACAGTATTCAGAAGGGCAATTAAGGCAAGCCCTCTTGCTCATCGGCCACCGGCCAGGGTGGGAGGACGCAACAGTACGTATGATCTAGATTGGCCACTGTTGGAAACAGGATACTGAGCTTGATGGACCTTGGTCTGTCCCAGTATGGCATATCTTATGTTCTTATGTTATGTTCTTAATAAAGTGAAAAAGTATTCATGTTTAATGGGAGAATCCGATCAGACCCAAGATAATAGCAAACAGTTCAGACCAGTATCATTTTGAACAATCCCTTAGAGAGTGCATATAAGACCGAAGAAATAAGGAACTCAGAATGAAGCAAAAGTTGACACCAAATATTAGAAGTCACGAACATGATCACGAGAATCAGAATATGATAAAGGGGTGGACATGTGCTTTAGGGTCTTTAAAAGGCAACGGGTACTGACATAAGAACAAGCACAAAAAAATGAATGTATAATCATGTCATGAAGCCATAAATGTTAAAGCTACTTTATCAATTAATACCATTATAAAACGGACAGTAAAATCGAAAAGAGTAAAACAAAGGGGACTTTAAAATATGAAATATTCAAGAGAGCTTCTGAACACCTAATTTACCACAATAGATTATAGTTCCATCTTCCAGTGGGAGAAGCTATTTATACTTTTAGTTGCCTTATATATATAGGGCTTCTGTTTCTAAGAGGATCTTTTATAAAATGGTGCTACCTGGCAGCTTGTGTTCTGGTGCATGCTAAAGGTGTGCAGGAACACACAGGATGAATCCCATGCTAACTGTGCAACCTGCATTAGTGGTATGAGTGAATGGGTTTGTGGTGGTGAATGGACATGGTGAGTGAGCTTGACATAGTTAGTGCTGTATTAACACCAGGGCTAACTGCATTAGCATGGGTTCACCTAAAACCGCCACTGCTCCTTTATTGCTGGGTGCTACCCCTGGAATGCAGTGCATGGGGAGTGCAGCAGCGGCACCTGTGGATATTCAGCAGCACTGTCTGTATTAGTGCTGCTGACTATCCCAGTCAACATGATCAGCGTATCAATGTCTCCAGCCCAGTCAGCATCCACAGCTTTGGATTCAAGGTTGGTTCATTTGGATTTCAAATTTAACTACTTGCCTTTTCTAAATCAGAGCTCAAGGCAAGATACAAGTAGGAACGCAAGTTATTCCTCTGTCCAAGTGGACTTACAATCTGAGTTATAGACTAAGATAATGGAGGGTGATGTGATTTGCTGAAGGTCACAAGGAGCATCAGTAGGAGAAACAGGACTTGAATCATCATTTTTCTGATTCTCAGCCTGCTGCTTTAACCACTAGACTGCCCTACCACTGTGCTTCAGTTGCTTTGACTGAATATTGTGACTTTCCAGGACAAAATACTGCAGAAATTTCTGGTCTAAGAACATAAGATTTGCCATAGTGAGTCAACCCAATGGACCATCAAGCCCAGTATCCTGTTTTTAAAAATTGCCAATCAGGTCACAAGTACCTGGCAGGATCCCAAAAGACAGACAGATTCCATGCTGCTTATTCCAGAGATAAGCAGTGGATTTCCTCCAGCCCATTTTAATAGCGGTTTATGGACTTTTTCTCCAGGAATTTGTCCAAAGCTTTTTTAAATCCAGCTACACTAACAGCATTTGCTATATCCCCTGGCAACAATTCCACAGCTAAATTATGCACTGAGAGAAAAAATATTTTCTATATTACTCAAGATGTGGTTACACCATGGAGCAATACAGAGGCATTATAATATCCTTTGCTTTATTCTCTATTCATTTTCTTCTAATACCTAGCATTCTATTAGCTTTCTTGGCTGATGCTGCACACTGAACAGAGGATTTCAACATATTATCCATGATGACACCCAGATCCTTTTGCTGAGTAGTAGTTCCTAATGTGGAACTTTACACTGTGTAGTTATAGTTTAGGTTGTTCTTTTGCTAAGAGGGTCATTCTAAAAGATTTAGTCGGCATGCGGACATCGAAATCACAGATGTCTCCGTAACCATTCCATTTTGCAAACATCTCCAGTACGGGAACATTCAAGAAGGCATGGAGGGGGGTGTCAGAGGCATGTCTGGGGAGAGGCAAGGCCAGCCCAACTACAAGGCAAACTAGGTAGTGGCCTAGGGCAGCAACCTGAGGAGGGCAGCAAAAGCCAGCCATTCAAATTGACAGCCAGAGGGGGTGTAAAGCTTGCCATTCACCTAGGGCTCCAGCACTTTGGACCAACTCTAGGCCAGTCCTAGTGAGGGGCAATGGACTTATACATGCGGTCTGCAGGCATGTGCATGTTTATTACTGCTCCAGACACAAATAGGCATCAGGAAAGGGTTTGTTTTCACCTTAAAACATTGAGAGAATTAAGTGACTAGCTTTAGATTGCAAAGTCCCACAGTAGGATTTGAACTCTAGCCATCCAGCTCTTAAGCCACTACTCTAACCATTATGTTATTAGATACTTAGATAGTTATTAGATAGGAGTGGAGGAGTGGCCTAGTGGTTGGGGCAAGGTACTTCAGGCTGGAAGGTCAGGGGTTCAAATCCCACTAGAGGACAGCAACTTTGGGCCAGAAGGACTAGGGTTTCTAGTCCCACAGGTGCTCCTTGTGGTCTTGGGCAAGCCACTTAACCCTCCATAGCCCATGTTCCCTGTAAAATAGTTATCTCCAAGTTATAATGCCCTGTTCAATGTAATTTCAGTTTGTTCAATGTAAACCACACTGATGCAGAATAGCATGGTATATAAGAGAATTAAAAAATAAAAATAAATAAATAAAATAAATACCTTAGTTCTGGAATGCTCTCCTGGGGATGTCTATATAGACATTTGATACAGGTGCATATCAGGCATGTTCAATTCCTGAATTGTGCCTGAACTTACAAGTGCCTGCCTTTTTTTTCCATATCATTATATATTTCAGACATTCAGGCTTTGAAGTCCCAGATTGCTCTTGGACGTCCCATTTGAAATGTGCCTCTAAGTGCATACCTTTGCACGTGTCCACATTACTGTTCATCTGCCATTTGGATGCCCAATCTCTCAATTTCTTAAGGTGCACTTACAATTTTTCAGAAACCTCTTGTGATTTAACAACTTTGAATAATTTTGTGTCGTCTACAGTTTTGATCACCTTACTTATTCGCATTTCTACATCATTTATAAATACAGTATGCTAAAAAGTAATGGGCCCAGCACAGATCCCTGGGGTACTCTACTATTTCCATTTCTCCATTGGGAAAATTGACCATTTAGCCCTAATCTCTGTTTTTATCTTTTGGCCAGTTCCCCATCCACATTGCCTCGTATCGATGAGTTTTTAATTTCTTCAAGAATATCTCATGAGAGACCTTGTAATAAGCTTTCTGAAAATTCAGATACACTATGTTCACTGGTTCACCTTTATCTACCTGTTTATTCACACTTCCAAGAAGATGTAGCAGATTGTCGAGGCAAGACTTCCCTATGCTAAATCCATGTAGACTTTCTCCGATTAAGAGTGCAAAGGAGGAGCGTGACTCTTGCAGGTGTAGAGGGAAACAAACGAAGCAAGAGAATAGAGCAGGTTTGGAACAGACTGCTTTATTGAAGATGGTCCCTACGCGTTTCGGCTTGCGCCTTCTTCGGGGGACATACAGCAATGTTGTATACAATGGAGTGTCTCATAAAGACAGTTTGGTGAAAACACTATGTGTTGGTAGTGCCGTATCTGATGAGCTTGTCACCAAAGAACAAACAGGTTGTAGCACTATATAATAGTGATTAGGCAGGAAAATGTGAAAATGCGAGGAAACACAGCATATAAGATCTTGCTTTCAAAGCAAGATCTTATATGCTGTGTTTCCTCGCATTTTCACATTTTCCTGCCTAATCACTATTATATAGTGCTACAACCTGTTTGTTCTTTGGTGACAAGCTCATCAGATACGGCACTACCAACACATAGTGTTTTCACCAAACTGTCTTTATGAGACACTCCATTGTATACAACATTGCTGTATGTCCCCCGAAGAAGGCGCAAGCCGAAACGCGTAGGGACCATCTTCAATAAAGCAGTCTGTTCCAAACCTGCTCTATTCTCTTGCTTCGTTTGTTTCCGACTTTCTCCGATTAAACCATGGTTATATATATGTCTAGTAATTTTTTTTTTATAATGGTTTCTACCATTTTGCCTGGAACCGATGTCAGACTCACTGATCTATAGTTTCCTGATTCATCCCTGGAACCCTTTTTAAAAATTTGCATTAGAGTGGTTACTCTCCAGACTTCAGGTATTATAGATGATTTTAATGATTATTTACAAATTACTAATAGTAGGTCTGCAATTTCATTTTTTAATTGTTTTGGCACCCTGGGATGTCATCTGGCCTAGGTTTATGTCAATTGTTCTATTACATCTTCCAGGTTCAGTGAGATTTGTTTAAATTCCTTCAATTCATTACCTTTAAATATCATTTCTGCCATAGTTATCTCCCCTATATCTTCTTCAGTAAAGACTGAAGCAAATAATTTATTTAGGGGTATGTTTACTAAAGTTTCTTAACGTGCGCGGCGCGCAGGAGCGCGCACTAAGGTACCTTAGCGCATGCTAATGATGCTTTACGGGGCAAAAATGCGCTTTAGTGCACGCTCATGCGCGCAGCGGCGCACACGAGCGCTGAAGGCGGGGAAAGGCTCCCGGAGGGCGGAGGAAGGCTCCCCAGGGGCGGAGAGAAGGGGTCAATGGGTGGAGAGTGGGAGGGGAGAGGCTCCCCGCACACTAGAGTGGTGAAATTCGAGGCCAAAAATAACGCAAGTGAAAACCTCGCGTTAGAGCCGATTTAAAGGGAAGAGAAACCATTTCTGTCAGCAATGTACAGCAAAACCAGGGAAACCTACGAAAAAGTGATGTGTGATACATGTGCACAGAACAAAAGTACAAATAAACATTGAAAAGGACCCCAACAAAATTAAAAAAAATCATAATCAAGCTGGGCAATAGTGATAGTAATGGGAAACATCAAAACACAATCCCAAGAAAGCCCCAAAAAATAAATATGAATTTTGGAAGGGTCTACGCTCCGTCCCCATACAAGGTGAATGATCCCACAGTGAAATAGCACTGATCAGGGTTTCCCTCTCCATTGGACAGGTTACCTATGGCATGCACATGTTCCACAACAGCAGAATGGGCATGTTGGAATGGGCAACTGGACAGATGCTGGGAAAGGGGATACAGAGGGCTGCAGGCGGCACATGCTGTGGTGCAGCTGGGGCACAGTGCGGACTAGGCAGATGCCTAGATGGCACTTAGGAATGCTGAAACTGAACAGCAGCCAGACAGCAACTGATAAGGGCCCAACATGGGCACGAGAGTGTCTATCACAGTGTCACAGGGGATAGTACCCAGCAGGTACCCCCAAAAGCACAGAACATTGGCAGGCGGTGTTGAGGGGAAGCGTGGACGCCTATGCAGGCACCCCTACCCCAGAACACGCACCATAGGCAGCTGCCTACCTGCACACTGGATGGCTTGAGACTGCACACCACCAGCACCACCAGCAGAAGGGCATGTCAGCATGATGGCAGAGGGGTACTGGTGGTGGAGGGGGGCAGTGGCAGCTGCCCAGAGCAGACCATGGCCTAGCCCTGTGTAGGTGGGTGCCATGCACTGCAACAGACAGGCCCTGCCGGACAAACAGTCATGGTATCATCAGGGAATGCACTGTCTCTGTGGCCACACGGTGGTGCAGTGCACACAACCAGTGTGTTTGGAGGCAGAAGGTCACAGGTTCAAGTGCCAGCTATGGTGCCTGCCAACCCAGTCCCCATATTTTACGTGCTAATACAGACAGAACGTTTAGTGCAGATGACGTAAACATGCCCAAAACACCTACATTTTACCCTACAGAGCAAAGACACCATAAACAGGCGCATTACCTAGAGCAGAATCTCCCAAATGCAGTCCTGGAGGGCCAAACACCATTCAGGTTCCATGCTGCCTCTAATAAAGATGCCTGTGCTGCATATCTATGCACCACCCCCATGGTATGCAGATGTATCTCATGCATATTCATGAGGGACAGCATGAAAACCCGAACAGTGTTTGGCACGCCAGGACTGGAGTTGGGAACCTCTGCCATAAAGCAGCAGCCAAAAGGGGCAGACACACCCACACCCACACCCACAGGCTCGATTAGCCAATGCCTCCTGGAGAGGCAGGACATTGGGCCCTGCGTGCATCTCCCAATACTAGCACTTGCATACCTTAGCAATGCCACCCTACACCTGGGAATATGGTACACAGCTATCAAACGTTTGCTATGATTACTGGCAGATAGCAATTCCTACGTTAAGCACAGTTTGCTGATTGAGCTCCATCATAGCAACCTTTCTGATGTGTGTGGAGTGTGCTTCAGGTCTGGTCTCTGACAGTGTTTACCACCCTGGGGAGTGACCCCCAACAGTATTGCGTACCATATCCATGCCTGCACTGTGCCCAGGACTGGTGTGGTGGCCAGGGCTGCTAAACTCCTCTATAGTAGCACAATGCTGGCATAGGTGTGGGAGTGTGTGTCTGTCTATCCAGTGTGTGTGGTGGCTGCAAACACCCTCCACAGCCCACACTGCCAGCACTGTTGCCAGTATTGGCCTGCCAGTGTGCATAATGAGGAGCAAGGTACCATGGGTATAGCCCGGACAGGGTGGCCTGGCCAGGATGCATCTGCACAGGGCATAGGGCACTGGCTGGGACAATGTAGTGCCCGGCCACCACCTGCACAGACAGGGTGGCCACAGCATGTCCTGCTGGGAGATCACTCTCACCCTGACTGTGCAGTGACCACAGCATGGCTAGGCACCCCCATAGTGCTATATAGTATTTCTCTTATGTGATATTTATGGGTTTCCTTTTGTGGCCCAGTCACTGACTTATCTGCTTGGTGTGTATGCTGACATCCCAGTTCTGGGTGCACGCATTTCCACCAGGAACATGCACTATGGACTAGCTAGCAGACTGTCTGCAGCTGGTATGTGTCTTGATGGAGCGCCTTGCAGGGTGCAGTGGCTGAAGGCTTGCTGCAGGAGAATATCAGATAGTGGTGGGGGGCAACTTAGCATATCCAGGCCTAATGTCTGTCTGCTATTGTGTTATGGATGTGTACAGAGCTGCATTGACTGCCCTGTAGGTGTCTGTTCCCCAGCAGGACTGGGGTTGATGGTCCCCTCTACTGCCACCATTGCAGGGAGGTAGAATGTGGATCTGTTGATGGGAGACCCTGTTTACCACCCTCAGCCCTGGAGGAGGAGAGTGGTGGTGGTACATAATCCTCCTAGGGGTCCATAGGGGCTACACCTGACTGAGACATACAGATATATCCAAGGTGTGTCTGCAGAAACTACCTATCTCAAACATTAGCACTGTTGGGGACCTGCAGCATGGCCTATCTCTGCTGTGGACCTGGTGCTGGGCGCCCCACCTCACCCCCAGGGTGAGTGCAGTACCTGCACAATGTGACGGTGTGTAGCTACTCTGTGCTAGTACCACACACGGTCAGTTCCCCCTACCAGGCCGAGGTGCTGTGGGGGTGCATACCCCATTTTGTGATCATCTGTAGACTGCTGATTTGCATGTGCAGTGCATCATGGGTATGGGTGGGTTAACCCTATCCTGGTGACCACAGCAGACTGTTTGTGTGGTGACTTGCAGTCCTTCTGCAGCCAGCCAGGGGTTTGCTAGCAGCTATAGAGGTGTAGCCCACTGGTTACTTCACTGCCAGTGGAGCCAGAGGTCATGGGTTCAAGCCAACAGTGGGGTTATTTGATAGGGCTGTCCAAAGCATTATCTGATTTTAATGTACATTAGTGCTGCCAGCAAAAACACCCTCAGTGTACTGTACCCATAAGGTGCCTCAGAGGGCGCTTTATAGGGCACCTTATGGTTACCGTCCATATAAGGTGCACTATACAGTATGCTATGGAGCGACTGATAGGGTGCCCTATAGGGGACATTATAGGGTGCCGTGGCGGATAGTGCACTTTATAATGTGCCCTATGGAGTGCCTTATAGGGTGCCTTATGCGGCACCTTAGGTTACGGCACATGAGGGTGTGTTTGCTGGCAGCAATTAATAAAATACAAATAAAGTGCCGCAGGAAACAATACTTACATGTCAAAGCTGATGCCTCAGCCAGCCTTACGTATTAGGCATACTGGGGATCGAACTCATAACCCACTCTATCATCAATCAGTGCCTTAACCATTGTGCTACACTGCTGTTCCTCCTTGCATGTCAGCGCACCTACTTAAGATTTCCATGCGTTTAATTGCACAGTGCTGCCATCAAAAACAGTGCTATGACCTTGCTGTGCCTCATAGGGAACCCTATATGGCGCCCTATAGGCCACCCTTTCAGCAACATTGTAGGGTGCCGTGGCGGACAGTGCACTTTAAAATGTGCCCTCTGGGGTACCTTATGGGGTGCCTTATGCAGCACCTTATGTTACAGCGCTTTGGAAGTGCGTTTGCTAGCAGCAGTACTTATAATAAAATTAAAAAGCCTCATAATGCAATATTACACATAAATGGTAGTGCCTCAGCCACCCTTCTTCATTGGGCACAGTGGGGGATTAAACCTATGTCCCCTGCACCATCTGTCAGTGTCTTTACCATTGTACTGCAGCCCTGTTCCTCTGTTTGCACATCAGCGCGCCTGCTTATGCTTCCTGCGCGCGTTCCTCATGCGCTACTGTGCACGGCACGCGCTAATCCCGTTTTGCTCTATTTTTGACCGGACCGCCCACTCCTTATATGGCATCCTGCAGACTAATGCGGCGCGCACGTTAGGAAACTTTAGTAAACATACACCTTAGTCTCTGTGCTATGGCCTTTTCCCTCTTTAGTGCCCCTTTCACTCCTATCATCTAATGGTCAAACTAACTCCTTCACAGGCTTTTTGCTTGGAATGCACCTGAAAAGGTTTATTAGGAGTCTCAAATTCTCTCTATCCTACCTTATCAATGTTTTGCATCTAACTTGCCAGTGTATATGCTATTTCCTGTTTTCTTTATTTAAATCCTTTTTCCATTTTTTGAAAAATGTTTTTTGGTTATTACAGCCTCTCTCACTTCACCTTTAAACTATGCTGGCAGATACTTAGCCTTTCTTTCACCTTTTTTAAAATGTGAAATAATCTGGTCTGGAATTCCAATATGGTGTTTCTAAGCAAAGTCAACGCCTGATATAATTTCTTAGGGGATTATTTTAGAAGCCCTATTCATGCTTTGGATGTCTGAAAACAAGCTTAGAAACATCTCCAAAGTCGTTTTTGAAGCCGGCTCTGGGGACATCCAAATCTGAATGGGGGCATGGACCTACTCCATGCAGTGAACAGGCATCTGAAAAGTGCTTGTTTTAGCTGAAAAACATCCAGAGGGTATAGAGAAGAAAACAGTCCATCATCCTCAGTACAATGTCAACAAGAGCAGCAGTGGGATTTGACCCATAGCTACCCTGTTCTGTAATCTACTAGCTTAGCCGTTCAGCTATCCTAGATGTCTAGGTTTTGAAATGCTTTTCTGTGGATGTCTACATAGATGCCCTTGCAGATGTCCCTATTGGGCATGAAATCGCGTCTGCACCTGGATGTGCCTGCTTTTTTTTCAGACGTTCTAGCTTAGATGTCCCATATTGCACTTGGACGTCTCTTCTAAAATTTCCCTCTTAACCTTTTCAGCTGCTCCTTTTAGTTTTTTCTTTGCCATTTTCCTCATCTTTTCATAGTCTCGTTTTTGAAAGTTAAGTTCTAGGACAGTAGATTTCCTTACTGTTCTCCCTCCATTTATTAAATCAAATTTGATCATGTTAAGTTCACTATTGCCAAGTGCTCCTAACACCATCACTTCTCATACCAGATCCTGTGTTCCACTAAGGATTACATCCTGAAAAGCTTTACTTTGTGTCAGTTCCTAAACTAACTGCTCCATAAAGCAATCATTTATTGAATCTAGAAACGTTATCTTCCTAAAATGTTCTGATTTGACATTCATCCAGTCGATACCATGGTAATTGAAATCACCCATTATTACTGTGTTGACAATTTGTTAGCTTCCCTAATTTCTGTTAGCATTTTATAATCTGTTTGTTCATTGAGGCCAGGCAGATGATAGTATACCCCCACTGCTATTCTATTCTTCTTCTTACATAGACTTGCTATCTATAATGATTCTACAGTGCGTTTTGTTTTCTGTAAAACCTTTATCCTATTTGACTCATTGTTCTTTTTCACATATAGAACCATCCCTCTACCAATTTGATTTACCCTCTCACTGTGATATAGTTTGTATCCCCCATATCACTGTGTCTCATTGGTTATCCTCCTTCCACTATGTTTCTGAGACGCCAATTATATCTACCTATTTATTCAATGCTATATACTCTAACTCTCTCATCTTATTTTTTAGACTCCTAGCATTTCAATAAAGGAATTTTGAAGTTTATTTTTTGTTCATTTTGACAGCCTGCTTATCAGTTTTCAGGGGTAATTTGAAATGTTTTTACTTTGTCTGCTGTTTACTTAAGGGAAAACCAAGGATCTGCATCAGGGGTCAACAAAAATACATACAAACATAATATAACTGCTTTGACCCAGTGAAAAGCGGTATATAAGTGCAGCTAAATAAATAAATAAATAACTATAAAACATATTAAATCATCCAAAAACAACAATATAAATGTACTGAACAGAAATCCATGCTACAGTATGCATATAAAAATCACATGCATAAATAGAATGTGTCAAAAATAAATAAATATGTTATTGTTAAAACAGTAATTCTCACACGCACAAGCATTTTTGCCAAGACTCGGCTGAGTCGGGTTTTTCAATAAACTACATTTGAAGAACATCTGTTGGGTGAAGCTGTTATCTGTCTCTGTTCTGCTTCTTGTTTCCCTTGTCTAGTCTAATACAAAGTTGTCCTCCCCCTTTTTCTGGTACGTTTGCTTAGGGGCACCTGAATTACTTTTACCTTTATTGCAATCTCTCTGTCGGGATGCCCTAATCTCCCTGTTTTGATAATACCTCTCAAAGATACATTATTCCAAACTATGCGCTCCTGGGTGACTGTCGTTTTCCCCCCAATGTTTAGTTTAAAAGCGTCTCTTTCTCCTTTTAAAAAGTCAGTGCCAGCAGCCTAGTTTCACCCTGGTTAAGGTGGAGCCCATTGCTCTGAAAAAGGTCCCCTCTTCCCCAGAATATTTCCTAGTTCCTGACAAATCTAAAGTCCTCTTCCTGATACCATTGTCTCATCCACACATTCAGAAAACATATGCTGAATGCGTGTATTACAGAATTTTTATGCGTTCACTTATGCACTCACAACACACAATTCTCAATGTGCAATGCAGAAAGAAGAGGCCATGCAAATGAAGGGCACGCAAAACCAAGCATATGCAAACGTAATATGCATAAAACCCCAGCGCTAAGTTAAAAATCATCGTTAAATGTTGGCATTAGAAATCAGGTAATGCATGTGCACCAAAGAAAACATAAGAAGAAGTAGATAGAGCATGTGCATAATTTTGCAATCCGGTCCCCTGTAGATGTCGTCACACAACAATGGGCATATTTGTGCGTCCACTGCGGTGCATAAATATAAATGCTGCAGTACCGAGCTTTTCTTTCCAGTTGCAGATTACGCTGGGCTACCATGCATCCTCTACAGTGCATAAATGCTTTCTTACAAGTTTCCTTCTGTAGACTCAGGGATGTCTGGTGAGTACATATCTAGAAGAACCTGGTGTATTTGGGTGGTGCTCAGTTTTACAGTTATCTCCTCTCTCATTTCTTTCTGATTTGTAGAGATGGAATGTGATTCAGGATCAGGTAGTGAGACTGGGCAGACTGCCAGCTAGAAGGCAAAGCGATCTCGCTCTTTGTGGTTTTCAGAGGAGGAAAAGAATGTGCTCGACTGTCGTGTGGTTGCCAATTCCCAAAATTTACTCTTGCAAAGTATAGAGCTGGGCAAATGAATAAATTGTGAGATCAATTTGCAGCAGAGGTGAATCCCCTAGGGGTGAAGGTGCGCATGATTCCAGAATTGAAGCACCGGTGGCCATGAGAAATCATGGTGGAAGACTGGGGTGGGCCTCCATGTTCCACTGAGCTGATCCCACTGGAGCAGTTGATTGCCTCCACTTTTGAGCCGGAAGCTCTCAATGGTTTGTCTGATGGTGTAGACTCAGGGATGTCTGGTGAGTACATATCTAGAAGAACCAGGTGTATTTGGGTGGAGGAATTGTGAGCATGAGCAATTTTACAGCTATCCCTTTCTCATTGCAGTATCTGCTTCCATTGCCTTCACCTCTTCCGGAGAGTATACCCATCCAGGATTACCTTTGGCTTCCTTTGCGAGATGGGCCTGGGAGGAGGATGTATTAACTCTTCCCCTTTGTCATTACAGTGTGTTCCTCTCCAAGCCCTGCCTCTGGAGGTTTTTCTGCTCTGCCCTCCACCTCTGCCAGTGAGTATACCCACCCAAGATTACCATGGGCTTTTTTTTGCAAGTTGGGCCTGGGAGGTGGATGTCTGTATTAATTCTTCCCCTTGCTTTCTCATTGCAGTGGGTTCCTCTTCAAATCCCGGGGGCCTGTCTGTTCTGCCCTCCACCTCTGCCAGTGAGTATACCCACCCGGGATTACCATGGGCTTCTTTTGCGAGTTGGGCCTGGGAGGAGGATGTCTGTATTAATTCTTCCCCTTGCTTTCTTATTGCAGTGATTTCCTCTCCAAGTCCCAGGGGCCTGTCTGTTCTGCCCTCCATCTCTGCTGGTGAGTATACTCACCCAGGGCCGTACCGAGGGAAGATTGCGCCCTGTGCGACTTGCACATCAGGCGTGTACCGCCCCCCCCCCCGTGGCGGGAGAGAAGAGGCGTGCCCGATGTGCAAGTCGCTGGCATGCTAAGCAGATCTTTCCCTCCCTGCAAGAGCAGGGAGGGAAATATCTGCTTAGCATGCCGGTGGAATGCTTAAGGGGCTCATTTTAGCTGTCCTGCCATTGCCTGCCGCTGCTGAGAGAAGAAAAAGTGGCGGCGGCAGGCAACGGAAGACAGCTAAAATGCGCCCCTTAAGCCTTTGCACTCTGTGCGGCCGCACCGCTCGCACAGGGCTAGGTATGGGCCTGTACTCACCCAGCATTAACTTGGGCTTCTTTTGGGAGTTGAGGCCTAGACCTCCTCTCTTGTCTGTGTGAAGTTTGGGGCCAGTGAGTATTGTGTTGTGGCCCTGTCGCAGATCAATTATTCTCAGCTGTCCTATTTTATTTCAGCGACTACAGATGGAGATCTCTTCTGTGTTCTTGGCAGAATGCACCGCATATGCAAGAGATAGCAGACCCCCTGGAAGATCTAGCAGCCCAAGTTTTGACACGGCAGGAGCAGACACATGACGTGCTCCTGGGGGAGCTATGTGCTGTGTGGCAAGAGCTGGCGTGAGACAAGAGCTAGCCAGGCTAGCTGGCGTGCGACAAGGGCTAGTGGGCGTAAGCCATCATCTAGGCAGCATAAGCTGGGAGCCGCAGGCTGTAGGGCAGGCGATTCTGGCCCTGATTTCTGCACAAGCCCAGCAATAAGTATCTGTGCCTAGTAAGTGGATGCAAGGATTTGGAGGCCTCACTGTAGTATTTTATGCGCATTGCTTTCTTTAACAAGTTTCTTCTCTTTTCTCCTCACAGGTTGTACTTCACTCCCAGCAAGATACAGCAAGATGTTTTTTATTTTTTGTTTCAATTTTGGCTTCAGCATGTTAAATACTTATGAAAAGTTTTGTTAATATATGTACAGGGGGTATATTGTACTGTGTATATTGTATTGTACTGAACTGTGCATATTGTAAGTATATCCTGGTGGCCTTTGCCGGATTAAATATTTCTTGTTGGATCGCGTGTTCTATTGTGATCCCACATACCACAGTTATCCGCCACCCCTTTTCCCAAAAATAGGCAGGACAAATTGGTCATTCCAAAAAATGACATTTATTTGGTCTGAGGCAGGCCTGTATAAGAAAAAAAAAGGGCCAATCCAGGAGGAAGAGGATCAGTGAAGGGGGGCAGTAGGTGAAGGGCAATATGCTCAATGTCCTCCATCACTTCTGTGATGAGGACATTGAGCATATTGCCCATGGCATCTATTGCTAGCTGCCCCCTGATGTCCCATAGCATGCTGTGACAAAAAAACAAAAGAGTGACCGGTTCACACACACAACTCTTTTATTGACCAAATAAGACCCTACTAGTACCCTTAAGAGCAATATCGACAATTTGGTTCTCACTGCTTATGAGACAGGGCATTTAACAAAAAAGGAGAAGGATTTCCTTACGGTAAAAAATCCTGTTATGCCCACTATCTATGTGATACCGAAAATTCACAAATCTTTGGATAGCCCCCCTGGGAGACCCATCGTATCCGCCATAGGATCCTTATTAGAACCGGTCTCTAAGTTTTTAGATGTTATCCTTAGACCCTTTATTTTAGAGATGTGGTCATATGTTCGAGATTCAGCTCATGTGATAGAGATCCTCTCCTCTTTTAAAGATCTGAATTCCAATATTATTATGGTGACTTTGGATGTCGAATCATTGTATACTAACGTGCCGCAGCAGGAGGCCCTACAGATAGTTGAAGAGTGTTTTTTGGCTAGAAAAACTCACCAGCGTATTCCTACCGCATTGTTGTTTGCACTTGCGAAAATTGCACTTTGTAAAAAATTTTTTTGTTTACGAGATTTGTTTTACCAGCAAATCAAAGGGGTAGCTATGGGCTCTTCATTTGCACCGGATATCGCGAATCTTTATATGTACAGATTTGAAAAGCATTTTTTGGAAGATCATTTATATAAAGAGAATATCCGGTTGTGGATACGATACATAGATGACATCTTGATTATATGGGATGGCTCAGTTGAATTATTATCAGATTTTAATATGTGGATTAACGACTTGGATGACAATCTACGCTTCCAAGTCACTTATGACAAAGAAAGGATTTCATATCTGGACTTATTAATTAAGCGAGAAGGCTCAGGTTTTAGTACTACGCTGTACCGAAAACCAACTGACCGTAATACTCTGCTCCATCACTCGAGTTTTCATAACCCGTCCTTTAAAAATAATCTACCAGTGGGGAAATTTCTCCGAGCCAGGAGGATTTGCACGTTAGACGAAGATTTTGAACTTCAATCCACTGTTCTTCAAGAAAGGTTTCAGATGCGGAAATACCCACCTTGTGCAATTAATAAGGCTTACATTAGAGCTCGAGATTCTTCAAGGTCTGCTTTGCTTAAGCCACGTGCCAAGAGAGACTTTCAGAATAAAATGGTTTGTCCATTAAAATATTCCTTAGAATCCTACAAAATTATTGGAATTTTGAGAAAAGAATGGCATTTGATCCAAGCGATCCCAGGGTTTGAAAAATTGGAATTAATGATAGCACATAAAAGGAATGTGAATCTTCGGGACCTCCTTGTTCCATCAGCTCTTACTGAAAGAAAACCTCTCTCTATGTATAAAGGACAGTATCAGTGCGGACACTGCTCTGTATGTACACATACACTTCCGATTCGAAAGTTTTTCATACATCCTACCACCAACGTAAAGTATCACGTCCACGATTTTTCTAATTGTGAGACAGCAAACGTTATTTACATCATTATATGTCCATGTAACATGTTATACATTGGAAAAACTAAACGAAGCATACGTGTTCGAATAGTTGAACACAAGAGCAGTATAAGGAGAAAATTAGAAGACAAACCGTTGGTTCAACACTGGCTTGAAAAAAACCATAAAATTTCAGACTTACGTTTTTTTGTTATTAAGAAGGTAATACCAAATTGGAGGGGCGGAGACAGTGACAGAACGTTGTTAAGGTTAGAACAGAAGTATATTTTTTGGATGGATACTTTATCCCCTCATGGTCTAAATTTAGAAAGAGATCTGTCGGTTTTTCTGTAGAGGTTCTCTTTCTCTCTGGTTTCATATTTTTGGCCTGTTTTCACTTTTGCAGTTTTCAAGTTTTTTATAACTATAGATGAGAACTATGTTTTTGATTTTTATGGCACATTTATTTCAGTGGATATGTCCCTTATATTGTACAATCTATGATTTTTATTATACATTAATTATTTATTTTTTTAGTTTATTGGTTAAATACTATTGTAGTCATCATTTAGTCTTTTTCCTCCTTTGATTTGTGTAATAAGGGGTTACTTGTTTTTTATTCAACCCCATTTTAATATAATTGTTTTATATTTATTAAAATATTTATTGTTTTTTAACACTTTTAAAGATCTACGGAAGCAGCTTGAATTATCTTCTTTCCTTCTGTGTGATATCAGCGATTACATCATTTTGAACATTGGGTCAATATGTTTTTTACTAATTGACATCTTTGGTTCTCTATTTATTTATTTTTTAATTGACCTTTTTATTCAAAAATTTTTATAGCTGATTACACTATTCATTTATTTATATATTTATATATTTATTAATATTAATATTTATTATAATATTTATGGCAGAAGATTAAAAATTGCCATGTTTTCGGCCAAAACCTAACCCTTGTGTAGCATGGGTTTGTTATAGCCCCTTTTATAAATATCAAGTTAATTTACATCTGCCGTTTTTAGATGCATATTTAAAAAAAAAAATTGTTTCCTTCCATATTTGTTTTGGATACCCATTATATTTTTTGGATATTTTTAAATATTTTTACATTCCCTTGTTTAGATGAGCCATTTTTAGAATGACTACATCGGTTAATATCTCTTATTATCATTATTATTATTATTTATTTTTTATAGATACCCATTTTATTTTACTCCATATGGGTTACACACATTTTCTAGATTGACCACCATGGTCAATTTGTGGTACAATTTTTGGTGTGAATAACGTCCAAGGGATTTTAGGCTTTAATTTGGTTTTTTTAAAGGTTTTTTTAGAGTGATTCATTGATTACAGTACTTTTGCCGGTTCTGAAGGGGAGTATAATACTGTGACATTATTATATTTATGGCGGTTCAGGTTCTAACAGATTCGTTTAAGGTTTTACATAATTTAACTTAAGAGTATGACCTTTTTTCAGATCCCATAATAATATATTTTACGAGTGGGTCATTGTATCAAGTTCTTCGCCTTTGCCACTTCCGGGTTTCACAATCCTTTTAATACGCATGCCCTAGCGTTTTTTAAGCTCTTGCAGTGCTTGAAGGAAAAGTACGCACTTATAGTCGTCTCTTTGCAATCTGTTGAACAGGTAAAAGTTTTAGTTGGTGAATATCTCTTTAACGAAAAGTATTTTTATAAGGCTTAGAACGATGATGCTCTTTAAGTCTTGTAGATATATTGCCTTCTTGTGGAGTATTGTACTGGCACTCCTTTCAATGAGCATAAGAAGTATAGGTTGGTTGTGGCTCCCTGATCCCTTGATTCTTTTAAAAAAACAGTTTTAAAAAAACAGAAGTAATTTTTATCAACTTTGTAAATCTTAAAGATAGATAGTGCATAATTGAAATTTGGTACAAGTTTTAGTACTTGTCTTCTTGAATTCATATAAGGATAAGAGAATGCTATTGAGGATCTGTTTAAAAGTTCACAGCCCATTATTTTCTGAAAGCCACGATCTTTGTATTTACCCTTTGGCACAATATTCGTTGGATACTGTTCACTCCAAGTTAAATGATTAAATGTTCACTTTTTGACATACAACGGTTGTCGTCTAATGACAATCAGGTTAGCCTTCTAAAATAAAAATATTTTTTTAATAACCGAGGTATCCGGATGCCCACCCTTTGCCTAGCGGCAGCCATACCACTTTACCACCATTCCACACTCCAAGCCACCTTAAATCAAGAGCATCTCACCCCCCCCCCCCCCGCTTTCCCCTTTCTCCCATAACAGAAGACACACAGACCATAACATTGGTGAACAATTAGTTGGTCGCAGCTTTATTTATAACATTGCAAACCGGCCCAACATAGGCCAAACAAAGGTTCTTAATCGAAACATTCCCCCCCCCCCTCCGCCTCCCAAATTTCCGGATGATACCCCACCAGCCATTTCTAGCAAAGCGGTGCATCATCCACCCCCCCATTCCCCCTCCGCCCGCCTTGCCATGTTATTAGCAAAGGCCGGCAATTTCTTCCACCGGGCAGAGACCACAACCGTGATGTCTCTCCCAACCTACAGCACTGCCGCTCCCCTGCCAAGCGGCATCCACCTCAAATGCCCCGCCGGGTCGGCGAGCGCCGGCTCGCTACCCCGCCAGCCCAGCTACAATGACCCCCCCCCCCATACCCAGCTGCGACGACCCTACCCTTTCTGCTACCATGAGCGAGGGGAGGGTGGGAAGGGACACCTTTTCCAACGGCTGGCCACGCTGCAAAGAGGGAGAGCGCACACTGGCGATCTCCCTCGTGTGCCATTGCTCCGCCCCCCCGGCCGGCACCAGCACCAATCAGCAACCACTACGTGAAGACGTAGGTTGCTGGTGCCGGACGCGCTTCTTCCACGCTCTCACCCCCCCGCCCCCCCCTAACACGCCAGACCGCGCTTCTGCTGCCAGAAGGCTGGGCCCCGGGAACCCGGTTACTACCGGCCTTGGGACCCTGCCCTGCGGCGCGGCGGCATTAACCGAGGTATCCGGATGCCCATCCTTTGCCTAGCGGCAGCCATATCACTTTACCACCATTCCACACTCCAAGCCACCTTAAATCAAGAGCATCTCACCCCCCCCCCCTGCTTTCCCCTTTCTCCCATAACAGAAGACACACAGACCATAACATTGGTGAACAATTAGTTGGTCGCAGCTTTATTTATAACATTGCAAACCGGCCCAACATAGGCCAAACAAACGTTCTTAATCAAAACATTCCCCCCCGCCTCCCAAATTTCCGGATGATACCCCACCAGCCATTTCTAGCAAAGCGGTGCATCATCCACCCCCCCATTCCCCCTCCGCCCGCCTTGCCATGTTATTAGCAAAGGCCGGCAATTTCTTCCACCGGGCAGAGACCACAACCGTGATGTCTCTCCCAACCTACAGCACTGCCGCTCCCCTGCCAAGCGGCATCCACCTCAAATGCCCCGCCGGGTCGGCGAGCGCCGGGTCGCTACCCCGCCACCGGCACAAGGTAGATCCACTATCCTTGTGCCGCCCCCCCCAAAGAAAGCTGCGACCAACACCAATATTCCAGGGCCTCCTGCCAGTCATTCAGCAACAAATCCTGACCAACAGGAGCAAGGTGCACACCGTCCAGGCGGTACAGGCCACTGCACCGGACATCCGCCCACGGATGCAACACCTGCCGTCCACCTGTTTGCTGAACCCATTGCCCGATCTGCCTATTGATTTTAATCAGGCCCCGCGACCACCGCCGCTGCGTCCAACAGGCTGGGCGCAGAATTATATCAGACCAGATAATGGCCACATCCGGAAATAGCTCCTGCAGCAGACCAAGGTCCCTCTGAACAACTCGGATGAGCTGCCGGCAAGACCAACTCGCCAAGTCGTTGCCCCCCAAGTGGATCAGAAGCCCGACTGGCCGCCTACGCTGCGCCATCTGTGCATGAACGAAGTCCACGAGCTGCCACCACCGCATTCCATGTTGTCCCATCCAACAGAGGCGAACTCCAGAAGCAGCCAGACCAAGGTGTAGTCCCAGTGGCCTCGACACCGCCCTCCGCTCGGCCCAGTAGACGAAAGAATGGCCGATGACCCACCAGTCGCCGGAGCACACACCATCTGAAAGGACAAAGCGGACTGCCACCAGCAGGCAACTCTGAAATAGGAAGAAAACTGATAGTATACCCCCCCCGGTAACCACTTTGACTCCAGTATAACTGCTAGGAGGCCTCCCAGATCCAACCCGGATACCGAGGTAGGTAACCTAAGGGCGCACAAACCCTTCATACGCTCCAGAGCACCACCTCCCGATCCGCCGAATGACCGGCCCCTCAAGACCCGCGGCCGCCACACTCGTGGCCGCTCCGATCCTGAACGAATGTGAAGCAAAACTCCGTTCGTCGTAGCCTAAGGACCGCAACGCCAAGTGCAGCACCGCCGTAAACTGGAACTGCGTTACCGGCCTACCGTCCTCATGCAAAAAGAAATAGGAACCATGCAAACCCGAACGCCTCTGCGAATAACTTCTCAAGGCCTGCACTGGGCACGAGGGCAGGGGGTAGATGGCACTCAATACCACCCAACCCCCTTTACCCGCCTGATCTGTCTTGGACCGCAGGAGGAAAATACGGACTTGAGACCCCTGGATCGTGACGTGGGCAAGCTCAAGATCACCAGGCGCACCCCTCCTGGCGGATCGGGGCACCAGTTCGCACACGCGAAACGCCCCAAAAAAGGCAGTCACAAACAAGGCATGGAACAAAACAGACTCGAAAGGAGAAGCCGCGACGCGAGGTAAGACCTCGCAAATGCGCAGCAAACGTTCATGGGAAACCGGGAGCCGCCAGTCCTGGGGCCTGGGGTGAGCCCTAGCCCAACCCGCCAAAAGATACCGGACTAAAAAGGAAACCCTTGGGTTCCCCCACCCCGCCGCCTTGCAGAAGAAGGAAAACCCAGCTACCGCGGACGTAACAGCCGTACGAGTCCAGCCCGCCTTCTTCGCCCAAAGCACGAACTGTCCCATCATCCCCTCGGGAACCTTCCCCCCGCCCCAGCCCAAAGTGCTCAGGAATGCACTCACCTGGGAGTAGCCACGCCGATACAGGGCCCACGTACTGCGCGCCACCGATGTAGACAACAATGCCATCAGCTCTGCATTCCAACCTTCCAGAGATGCCCCGGGACCGGGGAAGCCACCTGATCTGCCTCCGGAGCCAACAGCCGGAATTGCGCCCACTGAAAACGGGACAGAGCGTCAGCAATGGAATTCTGGGCCCCAGGCACATGCCGAACCCTGGCGGTGACATTCATTCGTAAACAGGCCAAAACAAAACTCCTCATTAATGCAGCTACCTTCGGGCACCGAGGCGCATGCCGGTTGATAACCTCCACCACCGCCGCGTTATCACACCAAAAAACTACCCGCCGATCCCGTAAGCGCTCAGGCCAAACCCAAAAGGCAACCACTATGGGAAAGAGCTCCAGAAAAGTAATGTTCCGCGTCAAGCCGGACTGCACCCACTCGGTAGGCCACGGCTCGGCACACCACGCCCCTTGACAATAAGCCCCGAAACCAAAACTGCCAGCCGCATCTGTAAACAAATGCAGGTCTGCATTCGACAGCTCAGGTAACTGAATAACCGAGCGACCGTTGAAGTCAGCTAAAAAGGAATCCCAAACCCGTAAATCCTCGCGCATCCCTGTCGTCACATGAATTCGGTGGTGCGGGAGCTGGACGCCCACCATGGCAAGCGACAACCGCCGAGTGAAGGGGCGCCCCATGGGCAGCACCCTGCAAGCAAAAGTGAGATGCCCGACTAAGGATTGCATGACACGCAGAGTGGTCTTGCGCGAAGATCCCACCACCGCTACCATCTGCCGAAGACATGTCACCTTCCGCTCCGGCAAGCGGACAACCATAGCCACAGTATCAATCTCAATCCCAAGAAATGTAAGGCGAGTTACAGGCCCAACCGTTTTATTAGCCGCCACTGGAATGCCGAAGTCGACCGCCAAACGCAAAAAGGTCTCCAGCAATATGTCACAAGTTTTCGCCTGTCCGGGCCCGACGAATAAAAAATCGTCCAGATAATGTACAATAGTATGTACCCCCGTCAATTTACCCAACACCCAGTGCAAGAAGGTGCTAAATGCTTCGAAGTAAGCGCAAGATATAGCACAGCCCATAGGCATGCATTTGTCAAAGTAATACTGTGACTCGAAGGTAAAGCCCAACAAGGGAAAGGACGAAGGATGAACTGGCAGCAATCGGAACGCGGATTCAATGTCCACCTTCGCCAAGGACGCCCCAGCCCCACATTGCTGTACTAAAGCGACAGCGGCGTCGAAGGAGGCGTAACGCACCGTACACTGCTCCCGAGGGATGTGATCGTTCACGGAATCCCCGATAGGGGAAGATAAGTTGTGAATTAACCTAAACTTGCCCGGCTCCTTTTTGGGAACCACCCCGAGCGGGGACACCGTGAACGGGGAAAAGGGAGGCTCGCGAAAGGGCCCTGCCACTCGGCCCAATGCACACTCCTCCGCAATCTTCTTCCGCACCACCTCGGCAAGAGAGCGCACCGAACTAGCGTTACGCGACCCACCCCCCGCAGGCGAACCCTGACACGGAATCCGAAAACCCTCCGAAAAACCCTCCAATAACACACTCCATGCCCCCCCCGCGGTTAGCCCTGCCATACTCAATCAACCATGGGCGCATGACTTCCACTCTCACGGGCGTGGGAGCCAAAGCCCCGAGACCGCCCTCACTTACCCCCCACAGGGGCTCCTGCCGCTCCTTTGCGACTGCACTTGGTGGCCGCGTGCCCACTGCCACAGAGGGAGCAGGCGTGCTTAAATTTGCAGTCGGGGAACGGGCACGAGGATTTATTGAAACGCCAACAGACGTCCCCGCTCGCAACGCTACCCCTGGACTGAGGTGCCGGGATGGCGGCCATCCGAAAGGACCGCACTCCCACCGATGATGCCGCTCCGGCCTTACTGCCTCCCCCGCCGGCCCCCCCCCGCGCGGCCCCTCATGGACATCTGCGTCAGCCATAAATTGATGTCCTTCGTGCCCCACGATAACTGTTTACTCTCTTCCATCATGTCCCTGAACTCCTCGTCGTAGTTCAGCCAAGCCCACCCTTCCTGCGCCTGCGACGCTGCCAAAATCGTATCGCCGTAAGCCAAGAGCGCCCCATAATGGTCCGGGTAATAATGACCCCAAACACTAGCCAGCCGTAAGAAAGCCCGAGTCCAATTCAGGGTGTTGCGAGATGGCTTCCGCACCCGACCCACTTTTTCATCCTCCTTACGTTTTTTCTTACTCTCCCCGAAGCGCTTCCTGCCCTCGAGAAGGCGGAAAATGTCAATATATCTCCGACGCTTAATCCGGTGCCGCAACTTCCGAGGGACACCCTCCCACAGCTCCGCGCAACGCACCACCACGGATCCACCGCCCGCCTCCTTCTCCCCCACCGCAACCACCGAATCGGCAGAGGAAACCGTTGACGAGGACGAGGAGGAAGAGAAAGCACGCCGACAGCGACGCCCGTGTTTGCGCTTCGCTGTTTCCTTTCCACCGGCCACCCCAACCACCTCAGGACTTTGCACTCCACCCGCAGAACTGCCCACACCCGCAGAATACTCACCAGCCGCTCGGGGGAGAGGCGTCGACGCAGGAATGTTCTGAACCTCAACCGCAGAACCGCTCCGCTCATCCGCCGAACTCGCGGTGCCCACTCGAACAGGGTCAGCGAGGTCCATTCTGGGCCAATCACTCCGAGGAACCTGAGGCAAAAGAGAAGAGAAGGTGGCAGGCCCTGCCCGCAAAGTGTTGGAAGCAACGCTGGGTCCCCCGCCCCAGCCCCACGCTGAGGACCCAAGTCCGCCCGCCTCCCAAGCTGCCATCCCCCTACCCACAGGATTTGCGGTCCCGCCGACCCCGCCCCCCCGCCAACCATCCCAGTCACCACTCCACTGCCCCGAACCTCCCCATGCGCCCCCACCAAACGGCCAAGGCCCCGGAGCTCCAAAGAAACCAGAATGTGGAAAATGCCCGCCACTGTACCCGGGACTAGACCATCCGGAGAAAGGCGGAGGAGAGGACATTCTGACGGACCCGCCGCCCTCCACGGCAGGCACCCCCACCCCCAGGACTCGAACCTCTGAGGCTGCGGACCCGGCCCCGGATCGCTCCACCGTGCCAGTCCCCCCTGCCACCTCACCCAATCCCCCATCACCGCCCTCCGAGCCAGAAGGCCCAGGCACCCCATTCCCGTGGGGCTCAGTCAAAACAGCATGCGCTCTGGCCCGCGAGGGCCGGCCAGCGCTACCGGAGCGCGCCCTTGGCGACCTCCCCCTGCCCCGCCCTCCCCGAGGGGCCCGAGACACCGCCGCCCCGCCACTTCACCAACTGAAGGAACAGACCTAGGTCTCCCAGTCCCTTTGCCACTAACGGCTACCCCCCGAGCCCCCACCCTCTTATGCGCGGCCTTGCCAAACCGGCGGGCCATAACTGCACGCTCAGCCCAAGGCACAGAAGTAGGGCCAGGGAGTCGTATTGAGACCACTATGCAACCGTACTAAACAGTATTTAAAACCTGCAGCACTCCCTTAACCCCGGAGCAGCAGTTAGGCTCCCCCCAATTTTTTTTTTTTTTTTTTGATATTAACTACCCCAGTATAATGGGGTCGACCTTTGCCTAGCCAGCCAGCAGGAAATTAAGCCCAAAAGGAACCCCACAAAATCCCGATTAGCCCCACACCGCCAAAAAGAAGGAGGCCCACCAACGCGGGAGCATACCCAGAGCCCCCAGCAGCTCGAATAAGCCCCCCAACCCGCCCCAAACCGCCAGAGTCCCTGCACACACCTTTTCCGACGGCTGACCACGCTGCAAAGAGGGAGAGCGCACACCGGCAATCTCCCTCGCGTGCCATTGCTCCGCCCCCCCGGCCGGCACCAGCACCAATCAGCAACCACTACGTGAAGACGTAGGTTGCTGGTGCCGGCTGCGCTTCTTCCACGCTCTCATCCCCCCGCCCCCCCCCTAACACGCCGGACCGCGCTTCTGCCGCCAGAAGGCTGGGCCCCGGGAACCCGGTTAGTACCGGCCTCGGGACCCTGCCCTGCGGTGCGGTGGCATTTTTTTCAATTTTTTAATTCGGCCCTTACAATATTTTCAATCTTCGATATGGTCAACCGTTTTTGTTTTTTTGTGGATCATTTGGGATTTAAGGATTCTATAAAAAGATATAGATAAGAGTCATTTTTGCCATTATAGATACACTCAGCTGTTCAATTATGGTTCAGGATACACTGCAGATGGTTTAAGGTTTCTCTTAGCCCTGGGCCCGTTATATACCTCCTCCCTTTCTTTTTATAATGGATGGTTTTTTGATAATGGATATTTATCTGTTTTGGGCTGCATTTATAATTGTTTGTTGCTTGATTTTTCTAAAGTTATGTTCTTTTTTATAAAAGAGTTTTTTGTTTAGGATTTTAACGACTACAATCACACATTAGTGTATTGTGTAGTTTGTGATCACCACAACCAGTCAGGTAATATCAAATTTTGACTGACATTAGTAATTTGTTTTAAATATCTCCCCTCTCTATTATTTGTTCTCCTCATCCCTCTAGTTTTTTCTTTGATTTACATGTAGTTTTTTTATCATGTTTTATGTTTTAGTAGATAGATCTGATGTTTGATTTATCTTATCACATTCTGATCCTTCATTTTAAGTCTCATTTATTTTGAATATTATTAACTATAATTTTTAACAACTTTGTGCACTTTTAATGTTGTTTTTGTGTTCCATATCAGTTGCACGCAACATATTAAATATGTGTATAGATTTTGTTCCTTTGAATTATATTTTTGATTGTATTCTTAATTGTATTTTTAATTGATTTTTGAAAATTATATTGTATTTATGAGACACATTAGAGATTAAATATATTCCACGTCTCAACTGAGACTAAGGGGTATGTTTACTAAACCGGGCTAATGGTTAACCCGGGCTATCTGCAACTAGGTCCCATTGAATAATATGGGACTTAGTGGCAGATAGCCCGGGTTAACCGTTAGCCCGGTTTAGTAAACATACCCCTAAAGCCCGTTATGGAATAATATGTAATTTTTAACTCATTAACATTTATATATTATTATTTATATATATTGTTTTTAGCCTTTTGTTTAAAGTATTGTTTCCGTTTTTTAACAATAATTTGTAATTATATTATTTATTTATATGTTTTTTAGTGTGTCCTGATAAACCCCGGATGAAGTATGCTACGAAACACGGTCCTGTGTTGGGTTTAGGCCACTTATTATTTGGTCAATAAAAGAGTTGTGTGTGTGAACCGGTCACTCTTTTGTTTTTTTGTCTCTGTTCTGCCCTGAGTGGCTTGTGCTGTTTTCTTGGTCCCATAGCATGCTGTGGACATCCCCTGCTGGTTGCCCAGAGGGGGGTGACACAGCATGCGGAGCTCTCACATCCTCTTCCTCCTGGATTGGGGGAGCATACCTGATCACGCCTGGGCATGGAAATAGGATCGGGGTGGTGGGGAGGAATCAGGGGAAGGTGGTTCCACAAGGGAAGGAATGGTTGTTGCAGGGCGTGGCTGGGGGGGAGATTGTTCAGGATGAGGGGGAGGTTGTTCAGGATGAGGGGGAGGTTGTTCGGGCTGGGGGGCAGGTTATTCCAGCTGGGGAGGAGGTTATTCTGGCTGGAGAGGAGGATGTTCAGGCTGGCAGTGGAGTGGTGTGGGTGTGGCTGGTGGGCATGTTGCTCAGGGGGGGGGGGGTTGGTGGTGGTGTTGGTGGTGTGGGCGGCAGGAGGGTCCAGGGTCATCTTCGCCCTCTTCTGGGCTGCAAAAAGAAAAGAGAAGCACATGTCATGTTATCCATACTAATCAGTGTACACACCAAAAAATAGACCGAATACAACAGCCCCCAACTTCTGTTTACTTATGATGCCTACCTGAGGATATCTCCTATTCATGTCATATCCACAGCAGATACCATGAGTGCCTCCTCAGCTCTCTGGCCTTTTTTTGAGGTTCTCAATCTGAAATACAAGAACCTTTTATTTGTTATAAAAATAAAAAATAAAAAAATACTAGTGTCATTTGTTATAAAGTTGCCTTCAGGTACCCAAGACCAAAAGGAGTGCTAGGCAGTGGGCATTGCGCTAACCACTAGGCTACTCCTTCACACCCATATGTACCCCCAAAAGGAAACCCTACCCCTGAAAAAATAAAAATCGGCTAAGTGTCAAACTCACCTCCCGGTGAAAAATGGACTTTTCATTGAAGGCCTCTGCCATGCCTTCCACATTAGATGGTAGTTGCACCTGCGGTCGGGCCTTTGGAATAGGTGCTTTTCATTGGCGATGATGAGGGCCGCCAGCAACTCGCTGTCTTCCTGGGGGAAGTTGGGCTTCTGCCTGGGATATGGCCCCTCTGCTCCTACTTCTGTAGCCATTTTTCTGCGGGTTCTGGGTTGACACAGAGACACACGCATGAACGCATGCACACACCTCCTCCACATGCGCATACCGCTGTACATCCCCGCAGATATGCTTCTATCCATGTCTGTCCGCAGGCACACTTCTATCCGCATCTGGTTTGACTTCTTTTTTTACCTTGCCAGGATGTTGGGAAGGTAATCATAAAGGTGCCTGCATTCCTTTTCAGCCACAATACAACAAAGTTGTGTTATGTTCCATCTTCCAAAGTAAAATCAGTCCAGCAAGGGCATGGGTGCAGCAAAAAAGCATCTCAAGATGGGAAGGGAAGGAAGGTCAAATTTTTATTGGGTGGGTTTTAAATGTTGAGAATATTGTTTACATCACTTGCCGTTGGTATGATACCTTGCCAGGATGCTGTGATGGTGTTAAGGTGTCTGTATTCCTTTTCAGCCATTTTTTTCTGCACTTCTTTTCCTGAGCCACATTTTAGTTCTGATTAATGGTATTCAAGGTACACAAGCCAATACAATCAAGCAAATTTTTCAAGAAAGAAGGCATCAGGAAGAGATGCCAGATCCTTAAAAAAGATCAATGTCTCCTTATCCCTTGACATCATGGCAATATTGGGCAGATGCATTGGACGGGCAGGCTTGGTGAACAAGGAGGCCTTCCGGATGCATAACATCTCCGCCCACATCCCCAATTCCATATTTGATTGTTTCCTTACCATTACCAGTCATACCCCCAGGCCAGTCACAGCCTGGCACCACTCACCCCCCCCCCCCAATAATACCAATCAAAAGTATTCTTGCCCCCAAACCATTTATTAAGTAAAAACAAGTAATCATATCATATCAATCCACATAAGAATTGCCAATAACATGAAATGCAAAGTCATCTAGAAAAGTAGTCCTCTATAAGTCTTCTTCGTCTCTAATTACCCCTTGTTGCATCGGGGTGGGCACGGGCAGGTGCAAAGATGTAAGGTTTCGGTGGCAAATCATGAGCTATTTTGCATGGCATTCCATATTCCAGGGCTATGTTGTGCAGCATGCAGCAGACTGCAATGCACCCCAGAATGGTCCAGACAATGGAAGCGACTCTTGAGGACCCCAAAGGTGCGCTCAATCACACCACTTGTAGAAATGTCTGCCTCATTGTAGCACATCTCTGCAGGTGTGCTTGATGAAATCAGCGGAGTCATCAACCAGGTCTTACACCCGTATCCAGCATCACCTATGGCATTAAAAAGAAAGACAACAGCTTGAAAATACATCTATCTATCTATATAAGTTGCCTTATGGAGATGTATATCTATTTGCGCGCCGATACCCAGCATCCCCTATAAATACAACTCCAACAAAGCAGTCTAGATAGATATAGTGTAGTTCTTATACAGCTGTCCCTCCACTCTCCAAAGTTTCAGTATGCCTATGCGCACTTACCGATGAGCCAACCTTCACCGTACTTTCCCTCTTCAAAGTTACGGCTGAGTGCTGAGTTGGAAAGGATAAAGGCATTGTGATAGCTGCCTGGGAACTTGGAGACCACATTCAGGATCTTCATGTGCACATCACACACCACTTGGCCATTAATTGAGTGGACATTTTTCTTGTTTTGGAATGCCAGTTCTCTGTTGTTGGGAGATGTTAGGGCTACATGGGTGCAGTCTATTGCTCCGATCACATTTGGTAGTCCAGCAACAGGGCCGGCCCGTCCATTGAGCAAGAATGTTTTTTGCACAGGGCCCCGCGTTTCAGGGGGCCCCGCGCAAAGAACATTCTGCTTTTTTTTAAATTACATCAAAAAAAAAAAAGCTGACTGGCTGCTGCCGCTGCCACCGTGGCAGCGGCAGAATGAAGTGTCCCGCGGGGCCTCCTCTGCACGCTGAGCCCCTCTGCAAGGGCTTTCAGATTCGCGAAGGGAGAGTGTCTCCCTCGCGTCTCTGTTAAGTCCGCAGGGGCTAATGGGAAATTTCCCATCAACCCCTCGCGTCTAAAGGGGCAGATGGGAAATTTCCCATTAGCCCCTGTGGGCTTAACAGAGACGCGAGGGAGACACTCTCCCTTCGCGAATCTGAAAGCCCTTGCAGAGGAGCTCAGCGTGCAGAGGAGGCCCCGCGGGACACTTCATTCTGCCGCTGCTGCTGTGGCTTGCTCAGAAAAAGAGTCGCCCTCGCCCATCCACCTTCTAGTGCATGCTGCTGGAAACTTAAGTTCTTACTGCAGAAGACCCCGAAACACTCGGCATTCATACACCTGTTCTCAGTCCATCTTGAAAGTTTGCAGAGTCCGATCGTGCTTGGCATTGCAGCAGGACATGACTTGAGATGTGTGCACGCACGCAGTGAGCAAATTAGTATTAATTCGGGCCATATGATTTGGGGAGGGGATCTAGTTAGCCCCACGAAGTTGTGACCGAAATCAATGTTATGAAATTATCCATCTTGGAAAATTAGATACTAAGCTTAGCCAAGGACACGAAATGCCTGCGATCGAATAGCTGGGAGAAGAAGGAGAGGGACGAGCTCATTAAAACATGCCACTAACCCTATAGGTTAAATAGCGAACGCTCGCACTTTTCTTTCACCGTTTCATTTTAGGCGTACACCGGCTCCTTTTCATTTCATCCGCTCCTCGGATGCCAGGGAGGAAAATACTCCGGTAGGGAAACTGTGTCCTGCCAATAAAGGAATAAGCAATGAAAGGGAGCTCGTGCTTGCTCAAGTTGCTTTTGGCCTTCTCGGCAGCAAAACATTCTAAAAAGTCTAGTAAATATGAAACGGTAATGAGCAAAGTATTTTACAATCGCTCTGCTCCAGATCGGATATCCACTCTCTATAGTTTCTTAAATGCATGCAGAAGGCATGGGGTAATCCTTGAGACTCAAATTAATGTTGACTGGCATAAGATACTGGATTAGGAAGGATGCAGCAGGCAAGCACTGTCTCAGCTGTTTGCATGACAGAGTACTAAGGTATTAGCTATTTTGTCTAGCCATCTGGAGCAACATTTAAGATGGCAAAGGTGTCTTGATGACAGAGTGAGTAGTTTTGTGTGTCTCATTGTACCTCCTCTCTGTAGGCACACTTGGGCACCCTACAGGACAGCGTAGCCATAACCGACGTGAATATCCAATATCGCCTGTGGAAAAGAAACAAGAGCATAGGAGTAAGATGAAGAAACTGATGTGCTCGGAACACCTCAAACTGAGGTTTCCCATTGCTTCCACATGGAAGGAGGTTTTGGGGCTTGTCAGTGCAATGTACAGAGCATACTTGTGAGCCAGCCCCTTGCCAGGCATGAAGCTTCAGCATCACATTGTCAGGGCAAGTTATTCCAGACAGATCTGTGACTAGCAGTGAATGTTGTTGTGGGTTTTAAAACAGTGATTATCCAGCAGCCAATCTCAACTATACCTACCCATCCTGAACTGATGAAAGACAGTGAGGAAGGGTATGAGTCACATCTGGACCCCCAAGTACATTCAGAATGTTCATGTGCACATCACACACCACATGCCCAATGCCCATGAAATTGAGTGTGGTTCAGTGATATATGTGTGCAATCTATTGCAATTCATTACATTTCACAGCCCTGTGACACTATGGAAGTTGGTGTGAAGGCACATTTTCAAAAGGCCGTTTAGATGCCCTCTGTGCAGGGCTGGTACAAGGATTGGAGAGAGCCTAGGTGGGCCCTTCCATGCTGCTGCCGCTCCTCTCTGGGACCTGCTCAATAGCAAGGGCTCAGTAAGCACTAGTAGCACTTACCTCAGGTCACCGGCACTACCCAGCGGTTCCTCTGCTTTACATTACCCCTTCTGCCCCCTCCCACATTACATCTGGTTTGAATTCTGCTTGGAGGGGGATGGAAGAGGCATTGTAAAGCACAGGAACTGTGGGGATAGTGCTGCAAACCTGACGTAAACGTCTCCCCGCATTTACTGAGCCATTGCCACCACTGCAGACCCTGTTGAGGGGCGGCAGTGGTGGCAATGGTGCCGGCGCCCTCAGAGGGCTGGTGCTGTAGGCAGCCACCTAGTTTGCCTAATGCTAGCACCAGCCCTAGGACATACAAATCAAAACATCTGAAATTCTGTAGGAAAGGGAATAGAAGAGATGGAGACCTGTTAATGCATTCTGAAATCCACGTATACATATCCCCATCAACATCCCAGACAATGGGGCCATGCACACTAAAGGTCCACACATGTACAGGGAGATGATCAATTTCAGAAACATGCATACGAAAAAGTTTGATATGAGAGGACCTGGCAACACACTGTTGACATGTCATGCCAGTATTTTAGAACCTGCTCATGGATATGTCATCACATCCACGTTTGGCCCAGCCATTTTGCAAATGGACACATGCAGCAGCATGGCAGTAAACAAAGAGGCCTCTCTACCTCTTATCCTTTTTTGAGGGGAGAAAATAATTGGGGAAAATGAGAGACTTCCCCATGTCATCCCTACTGTTGGGAGCTAACGAAATCATGCACTTTTAGAAGACCTATTCATGCCTGCCTCCTTCCTTGCTCTGGCCCACGTAGCCTGCTTACATAAAAGTAACCCAGCTCAGTGACCAGCTTGACCCTGAACAAAGCTACCACTGAGTGCATACATCATATTTTTATTTTTATATACTTTTATGTATGGGCAAGAAGTTGACGTACCTTACATTCAGGAATTCTCCACTATTATTTATGTGTTTCGATATGTGAGGCAAACCATTAGAAAAGACTCCTTCCTGTTAAGTGCCATCAAGTCAATGTTGACTCATGGCAACCATCTGGATAGTTGTCCTAAAATATGTTCAGTCTTCAGATAGGCAGACTTTGTTCAGTCCATCTTGCTACTCCATATTCCTGTAACAAACTACCTGAATCTGTGCATTGGGCCCCTTCTTTAGCCCTAGTCTAATCCAAGCTAAAAACCCACCTCTTTGAAGCTGTTTTTGGATCCTGTTGCTCCTCACTCTCTTGTCCACTACTTCTGTGTATCTTACTATACTGTAGTCCCCAGTTTCACTATGGGGGTCATTCCAGAAAATGAATAAGGGGTTTGTACATGTGGTGGGGACGTTTATGTGCCTAAAACGTCCCAGACCATATTCTGATACACTGCTGACATGCACATCCATGGCGCTAGCACGGGGATCTCAGAACATGGGCAAGAGAGGGCGGAATGGGGGCATGGTAAGCCGTGGGGTCATATAAAGCATATTCAGTAAATGGTAATGGGCTGATGGGGAGGGGTTAGGACTGGTAATGGGCTGTGGGCTGTTGGGGGGGGTTAGGACTGGTAATGGGCTATAGGGGGGGTGTTAAGACTGGTAATGGGCTGTGGGCTGATGGGGGCTGTCTGGAAATGGGGTGATGGGGGGTTAGGACTGGTAATGGGCTATGGGGGGAGTTAGGACTGGTAATGGGCTATGGTGGGTTAGGACTGATAATGGGCTATGGGGGGGGGCTAGGACAGGAAATGGGCTGATGGGGAGGGGTTAGGACTGGTAATGGGCTGTGGGCTGTTGGGGGGGTTAGGACTGGTAATGGGCTGTGGGCTGATGGGGGCTGTCTGGAAATGAGGTGATGGGGGGTTAGGACTGCTAATGGGCTATGGGGGGGTTAGGATTGATAATGGGCTATGGGGGGCTAGGACAGGAAATGGGCTGATGGGGAGGGGTTAGGACTTGAGGAGGGCTGATGTGGTTAGGACGGGTAATGGGCTGTGGGCTGATGGGGGGGGGGTTAGGACTAACAATGAGCTATGGGGGCTGACTGAAAATGGGGTGATGGGGGTTAGGACTGGAAGTGGGTTGATGGGGGGCTAGGACTGGTAATGGGTTGGGGGGTTGCTATGACTGGAAATGGGCTGAGTGGAAGGGGAGGCTTGAACTGCAAATAGCTGATGGGGAGGGAGCTTGGAATGAAAATGGGCTGTGAGGGAAGGGAGCTAGGACTGAAAATGGGCTGATGGAGCAGCTAGGATAGGACTGGAAATGGGCTGTTGGGGGGAGCTAAGATTGGAAATGGGCTGTGGTGGGGGCTTGAATTGAAATGGACTCATGGAGGGGCTAGAACTGGAAGTAGGCTCATGGGGGGCTTGGACTGGAATTGGGCTGAGTGGAGGGGAGCTAGGATTTGACATGGGCTGATGGTGGGGCTAGGAAATGACTAGAAATGGACTGATGGGGGCTAGGATTGGAAATGAGCTGATGAAGGGACTCAGACTGAAAATGGATGGGGAGCTAGGACTGGAAATGGGTTGATGGGGGGCTAGGACTGGAAATGGGCTGATGCAGGGACTAGAAGGGAATGGATGCTGGGTGAGACTGGAACTAGAAGGGAGCTGATGTTGGGGGAGGATTAGAATGGGATGGGGCTGGGAGAGTAAAATAGAGAGGGGAAAAATATTTTGTGTGGGAGGGATGAAAAATCTACAATTGGCCGGGTATTGGGAGAGTAAGTGGGGATTGAGGATGGAGGGGTAAAATTTGTGTGGATGAAATAGGAATGAGGAAAGAGCAAAAAGGAGAAAGATTAGTATGTCAAAGCAGATGTAGAGAGAGAGAATGGAAAAAAAAACTAGAAGAGAGAAGAAAGAACAAATGGACAGCAGACGATGGACAGTTAGCAGAAAACATGAAGAAACCAGAAGAAAGTGGCTGGAGCAATTGCAACTGAAAAAAATGCACAAAAGGTGGAAAGATATCTCTTTATTTTGAATTTATTAGCTGGAATATGAAAGCTCTGGGAAATGTGCATCATTAATGTCTGCGCTTTGTTTGGTACAAGTGGAAATTAATTTATAGTTTTATTTCTACAGTGTTGTTGTACATTCCAAGTTTGGCTTTTGGGGTTCCCAGTTTAATTATTGCCTTCCTGTTTCTAAATTGTGATTCCTTGTTTGGTGATGGTCTGTGTTCTGCATGTGTAACTGAGCTGAGGTATTCTGTTTATGTAATTCCTATTTGACATTGCCACTTGTTCTCTTTCCCCAGTATTCTCTGAAATGTATTGGTTTAATATTTGCAGTGTTGCCTTTTGATAGGTAGGGTATGGTGCTTTGTGAGTCCTGGTAATGCTGTCAGGATACGGCGGGTTTGCTATGGGTTCTAAATGGGCAGCGTTTGTAGTAGTTCCTAATGTGCCTGGCGGTTGGCACTGGATTATAGTAATGTAGAAATCTTTTAGTCTTTCTTTATCCATACACTCATTAAGAGACATGTTTACTAAAAGTTAGTGTATGGTAACATTATGCAAATATTTATGCAAATAAGGCCACTTATGCAAATGAGGCCCCGCACCGAGTCTCCGCACATGGCCCCACACCCCCCTTGGGCCGCCCCTGTCCAGCAATATTAAAAAAGTCAGCCTTCAACACCTGCCTTTCTGTCTCCTGCTCTGGGTACTGTATATGCTCCCTGATGTGATTTTTCAAAACCTACAATACCTGCTTGAAATGCCTTGAAAATGATGACTGGTCCATTCTACAGGCCAGCCTCACATCATTTTGGAATAATCCAGTGCTCAGAAAATAAAATGCAGCAAGTAACTTCACCAGTCCTGGTATGGCATACTCCCAAGCAGTTGCAGGATGAATATCATCTTTAATGTCCTCATACGTTTGTACTATGCCCTTGTAGGTCTCTTCTATATACCTCTCTATCTTCCTCAGTTCCTCCAAGTCTGGTTATCTATGAGATTCCTCCAAGTCTGGTTATCTATGAGATTGGACTCATTCTGAGAGCTAGGAGCTCTTTGCACCAAGTGAGAGATAATCATACATATGGCACCCAGTGCAAAAGACTGGGTAGCTCCATCTTGCTTTTGGACCACTATCTGCATCTTTGTATTAGTTAGTTTACTTATTTAGAGTTGTTAAGGGAGTACGAATACCTAAACTAATGTAAAGGTCTAAGGATTATTTGGTATATTTGATACTATTATTTTTTGCTTGCTTCCCAATGAACTGCTAATCTGTTAAAGGGTAATTACTTCTTGAGGAAAGTTGGCTGTGGTGTCAAATGTTCACTTTCTTAATTGAGATAGCTAACTGGCACTCCTTGTGACCTTGGAAAAGTCACTTAAGTCTCCATTGGCTCAGATACAAGCTTAGATTGTGAGCCCTCTGGAGACAGGGAAATACCTACGTACATGAATGTAACTTGTCTTGAACTGTCATTAGAAAGGTGTGAGCTAAATACTAATAAATAAATAAAAGTAAAAATAAATAAATTAAGGATGTGCCTGGGGTGGGTGGGTAATGTGGGTGAGAAAAAGACTAATAACCAATCTGTTTTCTTTTAAACCTATAAGTGCTTACCCAAATCTAACATAAATGTATTCAAAACCTCTAAAGCAAAGCAGCTATTTGTCTGCTTAGAGCCCACCCAAATCTAATGGATAGGCTTTAAACGGCAAAAATTATGGATACTGTGATAATGACAGCTCTGTAGAGCGAATGCAATGGGAAGGAAATGAGCAATATACCTTTAAGAGTAAAGGCAAACAAGGTTCCCATGGAAACCTCAAGCTTCTAGCTAGAACTGAGCCCGGTCATAGTAGTGATGTAGGAGCTGAGTGGAGCCCTAACGAGTTTCACATGAGCAGCCAGAAGGGTGTGGCTGCTGAGGAAAGCCGTTTTAAACCTGCCTCAGAGTTCAGTGCAGGAGAGCAGCAGAGAGGGAAGATGCAGCAGGGAAGGCAGCAAGTGAAGCAACAAGAGCAACGAGGGAAGCTGAAGCCACGAGGGAAGCCAGCTGAACAAGGAAAGCTATGGAACCCAGAACAAGCTAAGAAGGATTCTGGAAGGTCTGATTCCTATGCTCCAGGAACACTGGAAGCAAATCCAAAACCTCTGCTAAAGCAACCCAAGGAAAAGGTAGAAAAGCTTACCTTCACACGGGAAGAGAGCTCTGATTGCAGAGAGGGCATTGCACGTGAGAAAGGTACGTCTGCTATAATCCCTAGCAAGAGATGCTGAAGATATTATACAGCAGTTAAAGACCAGTGCTAACCAGAGCCAAGATAGCACTGCTGTGAAAACAACTCCAGTCAGAACTAGAAACATTCCAAGTAAGTGTTATGAGACAGATTTAAAGTCTAATAGTTAAAAGCTTACGAAGGAATCAGTTTCCTGCCTTAGACAAAGTGACTGCAAACCAGAGGGAACAGTTTATAGAACAACTGCAGGAAGTTCTTAGTAACCTTCAGTCTAATTCTGGTTTTAAATGTTCCTTAAAACAGAATGATAATGGAGATAGTGAGGAGATGATAATTGATGTAGAAGAAACTCCTGATATGAATGACATTTGTGAAATGAATTGCTCTTTTTGTGAGACCAATCACCTGGACTTACGTTAAACAACCTTTGCATGAGAGGAATGCAAAGCTGTTTTCTGACTCTCTGAAAGAAGGACATTGTGCTGAAACAATTAACCTACCTAAGCGTTTGCTGTGAATGAAACAGTTTACCTATGCTTTATTTCTCAACTTTAATTGCTCCTGTTTTTCCTATTATTTTGGGAGAAAATAATCCATGCCATGTTTTGAGCTGTGAATTCTATGTGAAAGGGAAAAACCCAAATAAATGTATCTGTTGCCTGAAACCTCTAGTCACAACACTTTTGTTGGATAGTAACCAAGACTACAAGTCCCAGAATCCCTTGCTGGCACAAAAGGAAATTACTTGAAGACAAAATAGAGGTCACCCTTGCCCTTGAGCCACCGGCCCTAGGCGGGGTAGGAAATACTTACTCCCCTATCATAAAGTACCACCCTCTCACACCCTTCCACTTTCATCTTTCCCTCCCCGAACATTACACAACCCTGACTTTACATAATCTCTGTATTATAAATATGTTATGGACCATAGACTCTAGTTACCAATTGTAATTGTACTATTCGTTGTAATTAAGGTTTTAAAGGTTCTATGTAAAGCAGTTACATTTTTTTTCCCTGTAAACTGCTTTGATTCCCAGATAAGGCAGTATAACCTCCCCCTCCCCGCTGAGAAATACATAAATAAATAAATATTGGAAGTTAATTTAAAGCCTCTAAAGTACACATCTATTTGCTTGCTCAGAGCCTACCTAATTCTAACAGAAATTAATTTAAAAATGACTACAATGAGCTCCAATTTGCCTGTTTTTCTTTAAGACTAAAAGGGCTTACCTAAATCTTATAGAAGTGAATTAAAAACCTCTAAAGCAAGCGGCAATTTGTCTGCTTGGAGCCCCCTGAAACTAAAAAAAATAATTTTAAAGCCTCTATGCAAGCTCCTATTTGACTACTTTCTTTTAAGACTAAAAAGGCCTACCTAAACCTAATAGAAGTAGATTAAAAACCTCTATAGCAAGCTGAGAGCTAGTTTTGCTTTTTTAATGAAATAAAAAACAGACATTTCCAAATAAGTCCACAAGTTCCTTTCTATCCCAAGCTTTAAGACACTAAAGGGTATGTTTACCAAGCTGGGCTAATGGTTAACCCGGGCTATCTACAACTAGGTCCCATGTTATTCAATGGGATCTAGTGGCAGATGGCCCAGGTTAACCGTTAGCCCAGCTTAGTAAACATACATCTAAGTTTTCCAGCAAAGCAATGATCACATAATCACCGAGGCTTTGTCTGCTCTCAGCTGTCCTTCAGAAAAGTCTTATTATAGTCCATTATTATTCACGTAGTCTGTTTCCATGGGTGTCTTTATTTATTTATTTTGCATCTTCCATGCCAAAGTGTTCGAGCATTTCAGTGATCTTTTGTCTCTGATTAGGGAGAATACTTCCATTTAATTTCCAGAGTGAGCTCTTTACTGTTCATTTTAAACCGCTTTGATTTTAAGAAAGGCAGTATATACAACCTGTTAAATAAATGAATAAATAATTATTATTCTCTCTCTTTGAAAGACAAGATAATTTGTATTATTTCCCGGTTCTTTTACTAGCATCAGCATAGATCAGGATGTCTGTCATCTCCTGTTTTGCTTTCTAGTGTATAAGCATGGCTTTACTTTATTTCAGAAATCCTTCTTTGGCAAGCACTTCATTTATTTTCTCATTCCTTCCTCTTGCAACTTAAGTCCATAGGTATTCTTTTGTAGTTTACACACAAAGTTTTGTTTTTTCAGTTTCTTAAAAATGAGTGGCTAATCTATGTAAATACCTTCCTTGATGTCATCATGCAAAAGAGCAATGTGTACAGTATATCCAAGTACTTAATTTCCATCCTCTTTCCAGTTGCCATACTGAGAAGGCTTCTAAAAGAGGAATGCTTCACAACAGGAATGAATGTTTCCTAAAAGTCTTCACAATATTTTGTGGAATATACTTTGGCAAAGAGTCTTGTTTTGTGTCAGTGAACATCTCTTCTGCATTGTATTTGACATACATTTGTACCTTCTGCCCATCAAGCCAACAGTTATATGTCATAAACCATTTTCCAATTTTTTACCCCATGCTTTTAGGTTGGACATATTCCCTTTTGGCCCCTTTACCCATTTCCTTTATAGCAGAATAATCAAAGCTGTTAGGCCCTTTGTCCTATACCTCTATTACATATAGAATCTGTTCTTTTTGTGCATACCTCTTTGGACATATGGAAGTGTTCCAAGAGAATAAGAAGTTACAAAGAGATGGCATTTATATTCACACAGGTGAAGTCTACAGACTTCTGACTGAAATGAAGAAACGGGACAGATATTTGATCAAAGATATTGAGAAGGTAGGAATGAAAGGTGAGGTGGTATTACTGGAAGAATTTAACTTACTAGATGGGGCTTGGAATATGCTGTCTATAGGATTGGAAAGAAGTAGAGAGGATATGGATGCCTCAGAAGGGGCTCTGCTCAGGCAAATGTATTTATTTATTTATTTATAGAACAATTTTAGCCCACCAATGTAGGAATGATGCTGGATCTACTACTTACAAATGGAGGCAGTGTGCCTAATGATCAGATCACTGCTCACCTATGCCCAGTGATCATCAGATGGTATGGTTTGATATAAAATCTAAGACAGAGACCAGCTACACAAAGCTCACAGTCCTGGATTTCAAAAATACTGACTTTGATAAAACGTGAAGGTATCAGAAGGAGGGGTTGACAGAATGAGAAGTTAGGGGACATGGAAAAAGAATGAGGAGAACCACAAAAATGGAAAGGGGATGGAAGGATACCCCTATGAGGAGAGGCTTAAAGGTTTGGGGCTCTTCAACTTGGAAAAGAGATGGCTGAGGGGGGATATGATAGAGGTCTATAAATTAATGAATGGAGTGAAGCAGGTAAATTTATTTAACAGTGGGTTTTTTTTATTTTCTTTTATTGAAATTTAACAAAACTTACAAAAAGCAAGCATAAAGAAACTGTCGATGACATAGCGGGAATCAATACATACAATATAAAATAAAGACATCCCATCATTCCTAGCCCACAATACGAGGAGATATTTAAAGAAAACAAATACAAGAAATCCAAGAACAATCTCTACTTACAGGCAGCTTTTAAATTTAACAGTGTTTTTATACTGCTTTATCATTTCAATCAAAGCAGCTTACATTGTAACTTAAACTTGATAAATGTACACTGATAATGTGGATTTTTCTCAGTGATGGAGGGTTAAGTGACTTGCCCAAGGCCACATGGAGTGTTAGTGGGAATCAAACCCTGGTCTCTGGGTGCCCAAGCCAGTGCTCTAACCACTAGGCTACTCCTATGATTGTTTATGCCACCAAAAGTAGAAAAACTAGGGGACATGCAATGAAGGTACAGTGTAACCCATTTAAGACTAATAAGAGAAAATATTTTTTCACTCAACGCATAATCAAACTCTGGAATTCATTACCGGAGGATATAGTAAAAGCTGTCAGTGTAGCTGGATTAAAAAAAAGGTTTGGACAAATTCCTGGAGGAAAGGCCCATAAACCATTATTAAAGAGGACCTGGGAAATCCACTGTTTACCCCAGGATAAGCATTATGGAACCTGTGTGCCTTTTTGGGAACCTGCCAGGTACTTGTGACCTGGATTGGCTACTGTTGGAAACAGGATACTGGGCTTGATGGACCTTGATCTGACCAATTATGGCATATCTTATGTTCTTAATGAGCTAAACTAAAAGATGCTTGTTGATGTGGAAGGACAGACTAGATAGGCTATGTGGTCTTTTTCTGTCTTCATATTTCTATAATAATGGCCTTATTCATTAAGCCCACTGGGGGGATCAAGCTCATAACCCCTGTACCATCAGTCAGTGTACTAACCATTGTGCTACACCTCTGCTCTATAATAATGGCAACAGATTTGTATGTAAAGAGTACAAAAATCAAGAGGAAAACAAAACCAATATGGTTCTCAAAAAGTGGGCGAAAAAATAAAGGCAAAGAATAATATTCACAAAATATAAAGGATTTAAAAAAAAGCAACACAGAAGAGAATACCCAGAAAGAGACAAAGAAAGAAATCAGGACAGCAAAAGAAAGGGCAGAAGAAAAGATGGCTAAAGACGTAAAGTAAGTTGACAAGAACTTTTTCAGGTATATTGAAGAGAGAAAGAAGTCCAGAGGGAGAACTATAAGACTGAAAGGTATCGAGGGTTAATGTATGGAGAGTGAGGAGAATAAGTGGATCTGCTGACCAAATATTTCTCTTCAGCGCTTGTGGAAGAAAACTCTCGAAAAGGACTTCAGATGGCAAGCACAGATACACGTGAGAATGGGATAGATATTTTGCCATTCACAGAAGAGAGTGTTTATGAACAACTTGAAAAACTGAAAGCAGACAAAAAACCTTGAGACAGATGAGATATGTTCCATGATACTAAGAGAGCTCAGAGAGGTCCTGGCAGGTCTGTTGAAAGATTTAATAGATCTTTGGAGATGGGCATGGTTCCATGGGATTGGAGAAGGGCAACTGTGGCTCCTCTTCACATGAGTGCTAACAGATAAGAAGCAGAAACTACAGGTCGGTAAGCCTTACCCTGGTGGGGGGAAAATGATGGAGATGCTACTGAAGGAAAGGATAATGAACTCTTTACAATCCAGTGGGTTGCATGATTTGGGGCAACAGAGTTTTAGCAGAGGCAGACCATACTGAACAAATCTGATTGATTTCTTTGGCTGGGTGATTAGAGAACTAGACTGAGAGAACACTATGGATGTGGTCTACTTGGATTTAAGCAAAACCTTTGATATTGTTCCACATGGGAGGCTTATTAATTAAATAGGTGTGGATCTCAAGGTGTTGCATTGTATTAGAAATTGGTTAATTGCCAGATGACAAAGGCTAGTGGAAATAGAATTCATTCGAAGGCAGGCCTTAATTTTGGTATAGGTAACATTGGCAGCTGCTTCCTGTGCCAAATTTTGTTAGACATGAGTGCTGCTGCCATGCCTCCATCTGGACCTGCCTTGACTTTCTCATGGTTGCCCCTGCACCAGTAGCAGCAAACTGAAAGCAAAACTTGAATCTGGAAGCTACCTGTTTTCGAGCACTGACAGGCCCTGCGATGCTCTGCCTATCACATTGGTTTCCATGGTATCTTTATCTTTATCTTTATTTTTGCACTTAATATACCACCCAAGCACAGGCGTAAGGGCAGTGTACAATTAAAACAGGCTGCAGCTGAAATCAAAGAAAGAAAGGAACGCCAGTATTCAAAAAGGAAAGTGACAGACAGGGAAACAAAGAGAGAAAAGAGGTTACAGAGCTCCGAACAAAAGAGGAAGGAAAAGGGGAGGGGAGGGCTGGTGGTGGGGGAGGGGGGAGGGGAGGGGAAGGGGGATGGGGAGGGAGACTAGGGATCAGGGAGGTCAAATGCCTAGTGAAAGAGATGGGTTTTAAGCATACTCTTGAATCGGGGGAAAGACAGCTCTGTGCGGAGAGTGTGTGGGAGTGAATTCCAGAGGGTGGGGGCCAGGAAAAAGAAAGCAGAGAGGCGGATGGGCCTGGGTGGGAGAGGGGAGGAATAGACGATTGTCGAGGGCGGAGCGAAGAGAACGAGAGGAGGGCTGGAGGCGAATGAGGTCAGCCAGGTATTGGGGGGTGCCAGTATGGAGAACTTTGTGGGTGATAGTGAGTACCTTGTAAACAAACCTGAACTTAATCGGAAGCCAATGGAGACCAATGAGCAGGGGAGTTACATGATCGGATCAGGAGGAGTGGGTGAGAAGACGTGCAGCTGTATTTTGGACAAGTTGTAATCGATGGAGCTGATGCTGAGGGAGCCCTGCCAGGATGGTGTTACAATAGTTGAGCCTGGAGATGACAAGGGACAAAACGAGGTTGACGAGGGAGGGTGGGGAGAGAAAGGGTCGAATTGCACAAATCTGACAGAGGGAAAGGAAGGAGTGGTGAGTAAGAAGGGAAATATGATGGTGGAATATGAGTGAGGAGTCTAGAGTGACTCCCAGATACCGGAGAGAAGAAACAACAGGAATTGAGGTGAAGGAGAGAAACGGGGAGATAGTGGGTAAGGGAGCACCAAAAGAGAACCAGAGGGCAACAGACCTGGAGGGATTAATGTGAAGGAAATTGCTACCTAGCCAAGAGGCGACTCAAGTAAGGCAAGCGTTAAGAGCTGTGAGGTCTGGGGCGAGGGAGTTGGTGTAGTGCAGGAAGAGAATATCATCAGCATAGTAATACCTAGAAATTCTGGACTGCTGTATGATCAGGGTGAGTGGTGCAAGAAAAATATTGAAGAGAAGGGGTCAAGGACTGAACCCGAAGGGACATCGCAGTAAAGAGGGGAGGGGGAGTAAGTGGCAGAACCGGTTCAGAAGGCAAAGGTGCGGGATGAAAGAAAGGAGCAGAACCAAAGGTGAACAGTGCCATGGATCCCAAACTCTGAGAGACAAGTAAGGAGAGAGTTGTGGTCGACTAAATCAAAAGCAGAAGACAGATCCAAGGAAACCGCAAGGGAAAGGTCACCACGGTCATGGGATTAGTGCAGGGGTGGCTCAAGGCAACCTGTTACCTGAGGCGAAGGATGAGATGGTGCCCCCCCATAGAAGGGGGGGGGGGCAGGCTTTTTCAGAACTTCAGTCAGGGACTGAACCAAACCAAAAAGCCGATTAGATTATATGGAGGAAATGCAAGATGTTTGCACACCAATGAATTAAAAGAGAGCGAGAACCATAGCACAGTTTATAAAACTAAATTATAACTTATTTTTATTTTGTTGTTACAAACTGTGTAATGGTTCTTGCTTTTTCTTTTTCAACATATATTTTGCATCCACAGAACCCCCTTCAACAGTGGGTGCAGAGCAGAATCAGGACATTCACCCACAGAACTCAATATCTTTAAAAAAATCTGATTCTGATCATCTCACTAATAACAACAACAACCTTTCTCCAGTAACAGGCATATTATGAACTAATACAAAACTCTACAACAAAGAGCACATCTACCATACCATACCATATCAGCACCAACTTCCAAAACTCACATAAAGAGCCCATCTAAAAAATACTGTGGGCTCTGGAACATCCATACACCTATTTGAAAAGCTGAACAAGTCAAATTACTACAGTACAGCATAGATCTTTATGTACAAACTCCATGTTAACAGAACACCTGGACTCAGTCACACACTCAGAACACAGACCCTCACCAAGTACAGAATAAGCAACCACAATCTAAAGTAAAAATAAAAATATGTAGACACAATTTAAACTGAAACCCCAAGAAGCCAGACTCCGCATGCAGTGCAACAACAGATAAATAAGGGATGCATTTCCCCCATACTGTGTAAAATATAAAGATAGCACAAAGTTCAGTCACTAAAATTAAATAAAATTATTTTTTCTCCCTTTGTTATCTGATCATTTTATTCTCTGATCATATTGGTCCTGATCTGAGGCTTCTGTTTTCCTGTCTTCTCTTAGCACTCTTTATGTGATTTATGGTCCATCTGCCATTTCTTATCTCTTCTTTTGTTTTCTTCACTTCCTTCCATCAGCCCATTCCCAGTTCCAGTAATCCTCCCCAGTATCAGCCCCCTTTCCAGTCCTCCCCTCCCAGTACCTTCCAATGTCAATCGCCTTGCATTCCCAAGACTGCCACTGGTGTCCATACCCTTCCAGTCCCCCTCCTTCCCCACTGTGCAGCCCCTTCTAGCCCAAATACCATCCCAGGTATCAGCTCATGTCCACTCTCAGTGCCACCCCCCCCAGTCAGCTCCCTTGCAGTTGCCCTACCCTCTATCCATCCCCCTTCCAGTGCCATTCACACATGTCAGCTCCCTACCAGCCTCCTCCCCGTTACCCAGCCACCTACCACTCCCATTCCCAAGTGTCCACTCCTTTCCAGTCTCCCTTCAGTACATCCCAGGTGTCAGCTTCTTTCCAGCCCCCTCCTTCCCCCGCTATATCCGCTCCTTTGCTGCCCCCTCCGTCCCTCCTCTCCGCTCCCTTCCTGCCCCCTCCTTCCCCTGACAGACCCTCTCAGTATCCGCCCCCTTCTAGTCCTTTTCTCCCATCCCCCCTGCATCAGCCCATTCGTAGCCCTAGCCCCTAGTTTTCTTCCAGGGCCAGCAGCACTCTCCTCCCCTCCCCCATTAGCCCATTTCCAGTCCTATCCCCCATATCAGCCCATTTCCAGTTTTACCCCCCCCCCCCGGATCAGCCCATTACCAGTCCTAGCCCCCCTCCAGATCAGCCTATTTCCATTCTTAACCCCCCATCAGCCCATTTCCAGTTCTAGCCCCCTCGATAACCCGTTACCAGTCCTAGCCCCCTCCCGATCAGCCTATTTCTATTCTTAACCCCTCATCAACCCATTTCCATTTCTAACCCCCCCATCAGCCCATTTCCAGTCCTAGCCCTCCCCCTATCAGCTCAATAATATTTCCAGTGCTACTCCCCCCCAGCCCAGCCCCAGACCTTCTGAAGGGAAATTTAACAAAACGAAAACAGTCTCAGAAGCTGCTGCTACAGCAGCGTCAGCATCAGAATGAAGTGCCCCGCGGCCTTTGCCTCCCCGGAAGAGCCCTGCCTTCTATTTCCCCTGCACCGGCTCAGCTTTATAGACCTGCAAAGGGAGTATTTCCCTTTCCTGTGGCTCTGTTAAAGTTGAGCCCACCGGCACGTATTGGAAACAGGCATTTCCTGCATGAGACAGGAAATGCCTGTTTCCCATCAGGGCCGGCTGGCTGGCTCAACTTTAACAGAGCCACGGGAAAGGGAAACACTCCCTTCGTGGCTCTGCAAAGCTGAGCCGGTGCGGCACGGGAGAAATATAAGGCAGGGCTCTTCCAGGGAGGAGGGGGCCGCGGGGCACTTCATTCTGCTGCTGCCACTGCTGCTGCAGCAGCAGCAGCAGCTTCTGAGACCTTTTTTTTTCATTTTGAAGGCTGAGTGAGGCGGTCTTTTTGAGGGCAATTTTTGCCACCCCCAAAAAGTTACCATCTGGGGCGACTGCCTCACTCAGCCTCATTATAGAGCCGCTCCTGGATTAGTGATCTTCATTTTGGAAGGAGAGGAGAATGGTTTTGGTACTGGGACTGGGACAGAAGCCAGACTGATGGGGGTGAAGGGAAAGGGTGGAACTGAGGTGAGCAGAAAGTTGCAAAAAGATAAGCTTCTCCAAGACTTTGGAGAGGAAAGGGAGATTAGAGACGGGGTGCCAACTGGCTGGGATGGAGGAGTCGAGGGAAGGTTTCTTCAGTAGGCGTCGAATGAGGGTGAATTTCCAGGCAGCAGGAAATAGGCCGGAAAAAAGACTAGTATTGAATTTATGAAGAATATAGGGTAACAGTATAAGAGAGGGAGCCAGATAGAAGGAAGAGGGTCAAATGGACATGTAGACATGCGGGAGGAGGTAACGGGAAACCCGTGCAGAAGAAGGAGGTAGGCACTGCAGGGTTTATCAGAGCACAAAAGCAGGCAGGCTATGTGCTCAATTTTTGATTTGAGCTTGCTACCGCTGCTGCCAGGGCAGCCCTTGACCTAAAGGTGAGGCAATAACAAGGGGAGGATCTCAGTAGCAGTATAAGGGAAGTATCCTCCCCCTCCTCTTTCCCTTCCCATCGTGCTTATGAGCATTTAAATTTAAACCCAGCACTGCTCAAAAGTGAGAAAGGTGAGTAGAGGAGTACCTCAGGGATCAGTCCTGGGATCCGTTCTATTCAATATCTTTGTGAACAATATTGCTGAAGAGTCGGGCCAAAAAGTTTCATTTTGTTTCATTTCCTGGTTTATTTGTGTGGATTTTTAGTTTGTTTTTATTTCATTTTTGGCAAAAATGTCATTAATAGCACACACTATCACCCAATAGTGCATACTATTTAATTTAATTTAAATATATAATTTGCACTCCACCTTTACCATCAAATAAAGTACAAAGTGGATACAGTATTAAATAAACAATACAAATCAATATCAGTATATCAAAAACATATCCTAAAAAAACAACCCAAATCTTAAAATTAATCTGAATGCTTACTAAAAACTAACCTAAATCTTTCAAATCAATCATAGTAATAAATCTGATTGATTTGGCAGCTGCCAATGTTACCTATATCTATACCTATACCATAGTATATGACAGCAGATAAAGACAATATGGTCCATCTAGTCTGTCCAGTAAAAAATCAAAATCAAAATTATTACTAAATAATCAGGTTTTCAATTTATGATGAAACTGCGAATAATCCCTTAATATCCCTTAATTCCACAGGCAGATCATTTCATAATTTGGGTACAGCCCCAGAAAAACATCAGTCCTTGATTCAGGTCTGAGAGAAGGTATGGCTGGCAGCACCGAAGCACAATGAGAGGTAGAACATAATATTTTAGCTAAATGTTACCTAACCACTTTTCAGATAAATATTTTGGATCTATAACATGAACAGCTCTAAATGTTATACACAGAATTTTAAACTTGACTCTCCATTCCAATGGCAATCAATGCAGCTTCTACAACAAAGGAGTGACCCTATTCTCATATCCACTATGGCTAAATTTTGAATATGCTGAAGCCTTGGTGATAATTTCTTTGTGAGCCCAAGATAAACTACATTACAATATTCCAGATGAATTAAAATCGTCATCTGGACCATTGTGAAAATCCTGAGCTATAAGGAATGATCCCAGTTGTCTAACCAATCTCAGCCTATACCAGGCGCTTTTGAAAATACTGTTCACTTGGCTGCGTAGCTCCTGAAACAAACAAACCTCACAGCCCAAAATATTTATTGATTTTAGGTCTGCAGGTTTAGAGGCATTCCCGCCCTCCCTTTGAATCTCAGTCTTAAGGTTCAATCTGCAGTATTATTGTTAAGCTAGATTTCTAAACTTTTCATACAGACTTTCAACTGGTTTACTAATTTCCTGAATTATAACCTTCATATGAATAAAAAAATGCACAAGATCTGCTTAAATGCATGGGTGAAAACCAAACATCCTAATCTGTCCTACAAAAGCACTAAAATACAAACCAAAAAGAACAGGGGACAGTGGTACCAGTGGTACAAACTTTGTTTACAGGTGTTTTTTCTCAAAATAGCATTTTGAAAGCTCTATCACTGAAAAATGGCTCAAACCATTTTTTATTAGGATTTTTATATATACAATACCAAAGAGCAAAGGAAATACAATCATCCACAAAAGATTATAAACATTAAGGAAATACAACAAAACAGGTAATAGTCCATGTCACAGCACAGGGAGTATAAAACAAAACAACAAAAAAAAACAAGCACAAGAAAACCAAAATAAGGACTGATTCAAAAACAAACCAATCCCTATCTACTCATAGCCTCAATATTCAAAAAATAGATAAATGTATTGCTCAATAGTGCACACACTATGGGTAAATAGTGCACTCTACTGAATGATAGTACACTACTAGGCACCATTTGAGCATGTATGCACTAGTAGTTAGAGCATTGGCCTGGGGGGAGCCAGTGAGACTAGTGTTCAAATCCCACTGATGCTCCTTGTGGCCTTGGGCAAGCCACTTAACTCTCCATTGTATCAAGTACAAACTTAGATTCTAAGTCCTCCAGGGACGGGGAAGTACCTAAATGTTACTTACTTTGGGCATGAGCTAAATTTATTTATTTATTTAAAAGGATTTATATACCACTTTGTCCTAAAATCAAAGCGGTTTATACTTCAAACAATCAAAAATCAGTGTCAGTAGGGGTAGGCATGTAGTGTTAACACAAGTCAGTATTTGTGTGAGTGAGGACGATGATTTCTTGGTGTGCTATTTATGGGATGAGCTATGTACAAGGGGTTATATACAAGGAGGGTAGGGGAGGTACATAGGGGGTCAGGCAGATTGGTATGTAGCCATGGGGCTATAGGACATAGGACGATAGTGTTCAGTGAAGAGCATAGTTTTGGGCTGCTTCCTGAAGTCCTTGAGGTCCATGGTTGATCGTCGGTTGTCTGGGAGGGAGTTCGATGCGGTTTAAATTAACATTTAACCCAGGCGGTTTAAGTTAACATTAACTTATACAAAGAACATCAATTTTAAGCAATAACTTATACAAAGAACTTTCAATAGTAAACAGTAACATCATATTTTAACAACTTAAACAGACTTGTAACTTCATGCTCCTTTTACTAGGAACATTCAATTGTAAATTGTAATATTGCATTTCAAAAACATAAACAGTCTTGTAATTTCCTACATTAAGATTGAGATTGGTGTCATTGGAGGTCTTCATTATAATGTTCAATGAATAAGGTAGTCTTGAGTAACCTGTGGAAGTCTTTTAAATTAGTTGTGGATCGTAGCTTTTCTGGAAGTCCATTCCAAATAGCATGGGCAGCTAGGGAGAAAGCCTGCATGGATGTGGATTTATTGGTTCTTGTGAATAAACTAGGAGTTGGTATTGTGTTTTTAGTGCTGTTTCTGTCCGGTCTTTCTTTTGTTTTTGTTCTGATGAGCTCTTGAAGTATTTCTGCTGACATGTTGTTTTTGATCTTGAAGATTGTGAGTGCTGATTTATATTTTGCTTGTGAGGAGATTGGTAGCCAATTCAGATCTTGTAGTGTGGGAGTTATATAGTCTTGTAGTGAAGTGCCGGCAATAATACGGGCAGCGGTGTTTTGGATTATTTGAAGGGGTTGGGTGGATTGTTTGGGTGGGCCTTGGAAGAGGAGATTACAATAGTCCAGCACAGGTGTGATAATTGCCTGGCATACCATACGGAAGTGTTCTTTGCTGAGCAGAGGTTTTAGTCTTTGGAGCATTGCTAGTTTGAAGAAGGCTGTTTTGGATGTTTTGTTAATGTGTGCTTGAAGAGTAAATTGTTTGTCTAGTATCACTCCAAGATACCGAACTTCCTCTTTTACAGTGATTGGTGTATTTGAAATGTTGATGGTGGTAGGAGGATTGAATGTGGATTCTCTTGTGATGATGATTGCTTCAGATTTTTTTAATGTTGATTTTTAATTTGTTGTTAGTAAGCCATGTCGTTATTTTGTGAATGCAGGTTGATATATCTGTATAGTCTGGGGCATCCAGGTGGATTGGAGTATATGCCATGATATCGTCAGTATATATGGCATATTGAATCTTGTATTTATTAAATATTTTGCAAATAGGTTGGATATAGATATTGAACAGGAGTGCAGATAATGAGGAGCCTTGGGGAACTCCTTGTGTTGTGTGGAAGGGTGCTGAGGTGAGGTTATCTGATGTTACTTTTTGTTGTCTGTCTTCAAGGTATGATTGAAACCATTTTATGGTGGTGTCTTGGAGGCCAATTTCCATTAGGCGCTTCAGAAGGATGTGATGAGCAACAGTATCGAATGGGGATGATATGTCGATAAAGATAAGTAGGAAGCCTTTCTTTATCTTGTCTATTCCTTTTAGTATGTTATCAATTAGATGAATGAGAAATGTCTCCATGCCGTGGTTTGGACGGAATCCATGCTGGTGAGGGTCCAGTGGGGCGTATTGATCAATATGTTCTTGAAGCTGTCTCTGTACGATTTTTTTTGATTATTTTTGCTAGGAATGGAAGGCTTGATATTGGGCAGTAGTTTGCTGGGTCAGTGTTGCTAGTTAATGTGGTTTTACGAATAGGGCGTATAGTAGATTGTTTAAGTGCTTTGGGCATGTAGCCCTGGTTGAGAGAGGTGCTTACTATTTTTTGAATGTATGTGCTTAGATCTTCTTTAGTGGATTTAATCCACATCACCGGGCAGGAGTTCAATGGAGAAGTGGTAGTGTTTAGAGCAGTTAAATATAAATAAATAAACCTGCATGGAGAAGCAGCAACAACCTTAACCAGTTTACTGTAGGGGTGTTCATTCAAGTACCTAGAAATTAAAAATGTGTGCAGATTGCTTATGCATGTACAATCCTAAGAATATACATATGTACAATGTGTTCATTTTAAACATTCTGAGTGCAAACAGTGCACATGCAGAAGAATGATTAGCCTAAACATGAAAAATTCCCCAAAATTGGGAAAAATTCCTAAAAAATAAGCATTTTTTGATAATGCCCCCATTTTATTGGGAAGACTGTATGGGCCATTTCATTCTTATCTGTGATCATCTACTATGGGGGTAATTTCAGAAGCCCTGTTCATGATTTGGACATTTGAAAACAGCTTTTCAGATCTCCCAATCACATCCACATCTCAAGAATGTGCCGAGTTTACACATGTCTGGTGCAATCACATACTAAAGCCCTTTGGCATGGCATGATGGCGTGGCATGATTTCGAGGTTCATACAAAGGATGCCGTTACGCTGGGCTACTGGGTAACCATCCTCTATTTGCCTGTATGCATGTATTATAATTCTGATGTGTTGTAATGTTTGTTATTCTGTGTGTATTTCTGTTGTCTTAATTAGATTGTAAGCTCTGATGAGCAGGGACTGTCACATTTATTTCTCTGTACAGCGCTGCGTATGTTGTAGCACTTAATAAATGTTAAATAGATAGAACTAGAATAGATATGTCACAAGAGGGCATGTTTGAGGTGTGTCTTGGACATTTTGAAAAGTTATATATGTTCAGTTGATTTTAGATTACTGCTGCATGCTTAAATCTGCCAGTCCTGGATAAGAAAGGCTTTTTAGGCAAGTCTCTGTGGGAAGGGCTGGTATCTTACCCTCAGATAGTGTCTTCAGATAAGGCTTTTCAGGAATGGCTGTAGTCACAATTTTATTCTTGGCATTATGTAACCTTACTGAGATGCTCATACCTTGTGGTAGCCCTATCCACTTCTAGCCCTATCCTTCAACCACAAGCCATACCTGCCTGTTGAGGAGAGCTGTGTGAACTGACGAGGGTGGAGATGGAAAGGGGTAATCATTGACTTTGATATGGCCAGAATGTCCTGGAGAAATGAGAGAGATACTAGGATCATGAATGACACAGTTAATTGACTGAAGTCATGCATTATGACCGCTGATAATTGTTCTATGACCTGCCAGTATGTGGTCCTTGAGTTTGGTCTATAGATCTGGACCTCGGGGCTCAAGACACCTCAAGTCATTCATGCATAAGATATAGGGCGACAGTGTGCCTTGGTGGTGTAGGTTGATTGTGCTGATATATTTTAGCTTGGTTTTATGCTACAGTTCCAGTGCATACACTACTTCTTGAATCTTCTGGAGAATCCCAGAATGCTGACTGCTGCTGCAGTAGCTTGCCAGAACCTGTCCTTGGCTGCCTTGGACTTCTTGTTGGAATTCTTACCCTACATCAAAGGCTCCATTGTATGCAAATCTTTCTCTTGTGGTTATCCTGAAAATCTGACCTGCTAGATGTGTCCCATCCCTACCCTAGATGATGTTGCAGTTCTCCATGGCCTTCTAGATGAGAAGCTCATTCCCATGCAGTGTACCTTAAACAGTGCTGCTGTGTGATATCTTTCTTTAAATTACTCGATCCTATTTGGCAGCTGCAGCAGAAGCACTTAAGTACATCATCTCTCAGTGCTGTGTCCAAGTCTTGCAATAACTGTTAAGTGATTTTGCAACTGTTATCAAGAATCTTGAAACTGGTGACGGGAGATAATGTGATTCTCCGGCTGCCAGGTAGGACTGAGTAATTTAATTAAATAAAGATATTGGAAGCCAGTGCGGCAACACTGTTCAAGTTAAGTATAGCGTTGCCTCTCTCTCTGCCTCTCCCTCTTCTTGTTTAGGTCCCTCCACACTGCAGAGGCTGCTTCATTGGAATTTAAACCACTGGTCCTAGACTTTCACATTTCAGTACATTTCATTTACACTCACTTCCCCACTATTTGCCATCCTCGCTCCTAGAATGCCCATATGCTGTTCCTTGCCATAAAACAGTCAGAACAAAGAATGGCGACAGAAACGACAAAACACTTCCACACAATCTTTCACTCTAGAAGACAGACACAATTGGAAAGGAAATTGCTAGATAGTGATATTAGTTACTGAGGCTAGCTGTTTCTTAATGTTTCTAGAGTGGCTAATTCTTAGATGGTTCCCTGTTAATGTTAGTGCTTTATGTCTGGGAAGGGTTTTGACAGCCTCTGTGTGGTCAGGAAATAATTGAAAAGACAGTAGGGCAGTGGTTGAATGGATAACGGAGTCTAATAAAAAGTTAGCTGGGGGCTGACCCACTGGCTCAATGGTACTGCTGGGCACTATTAAGTGGACGATCTGAGTTCAGTTTGCAGGTCAGGCCTTCTATCCACAAACCAGCTGTGTCTGAAATGCCACAGAAGCTATGTTCAAAGCACCTGGAGGGAGGAGGTGCTCTTAGTCATGTAACAATGATGCCTAGTGGCTCGATTCAGGTCCAGTGATAGCAGAATCCTGAAAAGAGCCCTAGAGCATAGCCTCAGCCCTCAGCCAAGGACTGTCACAGTAATGGCTCAAACAAGCACTATGGGAAAGGGATACAGAAAGGAGCAAAATCCACAGCTAGTTATGATGAAGGCTTACTCTACATAAGATGTATCTGATTGAGCTGAAAGAAACTGCTAGGCTAAAAAACTCAATACAAACAAAGGTTAACTGCACAGTTCACTGTGGCATCAGTTATTACACTAGTGGCATACAATCCAGAGTTGGAAAAAGTGAGAAAAATCATAAATGACCTACAGCCTACAGTGAGGTGAACTACTGAAAGAGAGATTTCCTGCTCTGCCAGGGTTGTCCTTTTGACAACCATCCAATCTGAAGCAAAAATGAATGCTAAGCAAGCTTCCAACAGAAGACTAAAAAGAAGAGCATGGCATAAGTCTCTGTGATATACCAAACCCCACTATAACCTATATAGGAAAATATTCAACGAATGAGAGGCTTCTACTCATGCCCCTTCTATAAATACAGGGGCAGCAGCTAGCTGCTTTTAAAGCGCCTAACCACTGCCACTTTACATAAGCCTGGATATTTAGCACCGGAATGTATGAGGCATTCGGTGCTGAATATCTGGGTTTGCGGGCAGCTCCATTGCTATCTGGTCCGTAGTGATATTCAGCCGCTAAGAGCCCGATTCCGACGTGGACGACCTGGCCCTCTGTACGCCCAGTCGGAACCGGATGCACAGAGTTAGCTGAGATTCTGATCCCATGGGGCATGTCTGGCCCCATGGGATCAGAATCGCGTCCAGATCTGTACATGCAGACTGGGACACCGATTCAGTCCAGCCTGCACGTACAGGCCTTGCCTGGCTAGCTTAGTCAGGCCATTTCAATGGAGCCACGGTGCCATGGCATCCGGTTGCCATGGGACCACAGCTCCATTGGAAAGCCGTGATCTCCAGCCGCTGGCTCCAGAAGTGCTTTCTCCACAGCCCGACCCCCGATCTGGCCTCCAAGGCCAGGGTTGGGCGCGGGGAATGTCCTGTGCCCCCTCTTGCCCTTGCAGAACCCTGGGCCCACCATCCCCCACTGACTAGGGGAACTTATTCCATCCCCAAGGTGAAATAAGTTCCCCATTCAAGCCACCAGCCTCGGACGTACAGGGCCGACATTGGAATCGGCCCTGTTTGTCCGGGGCCGATGACCGCCCACTGCCCGCCCCAACCACACCCCCAATCCGCCCCTTTCCCATTCCATCTAATTTCCCCATACAACACGCGGGGAAGTTAGATGGGAATGGGAGAGGGCACGAATAGTGGGGATGGACGTCCCAACGGACGTGCCTCGGAATGACCCTATAACTGTATAGCGATAACTGGTTAAAATTAGGACAGATATTGAAATGTTATAACAATAACTGATTTTTCTATCTGTCTAAATGCATGTTGATTGCAAAACAACAGCATACTTTAGTAAAAGCGTCCCACTAGAGTTTGGAAAACTATCTACTTCAGTTGTTGTAACAGAAACAAAAAGTTACAATATGCTGACCAATGTGCCATCACAAAGGTTGCTTTGTGGTATCACTTGCCAGCCTCTACAAGCTTGGACACAGGAGAAAGATATTCTCTTTCTCCAACTCTTTCTTCTTCAGTCCCTCAGTCTACTGGAACTTTGTTTGGGGCCACTACATAATAAGCATCAGCCATTGAAGCCACTCTTATGGGGAAGTGCCTTGGTAAATTATTTATTTATTTATCATTATTTATCATCTTTTTTACCTAGACAAACATGAGGCAATTTACAAACTTAAAAAGAAAATGTAAAATTATTACAATAAAATTATTAGCCCTCTTACTAACATACCACTGCTATCTAATTCCTTACTTATTCTCTTATACTCTACCTTAACCTGAACACAAAGGTCACAAGAAGGCATTAAATAGCAGGTAAAGAATAGATCCTTGCAGCATTCCATATCTTGTACTCCAGTATTCTGAAAGCTTGTGGTTCCATAAGACATACTGCTGTTGATTAGTCAGATAAGATGTGAACCAGCCAATAATTTTGCCATTCACTCCTAACACCTCTAAACGGTGTAACAACAGGTCATATGTATCAAGGGCAGATGTTAGATCCAAAAACAGTCACTCACTCTAGCCCACTCACTCTACTTTGCTATCTCCAATACGTATTTCATTGGGAAAGACCCATAACTTGTATGAGTCCAGTAGTCCTTCACATGAATAATAGTGCAAATCATAATTCTTGTCTAATTTTGGTTCCTGATACTGTCAATGACCAACAGGTGGAAATAGAGCTGGATCGAGGGAGTAATGAGAGAGGAATACTTTTGATCACTGGCCCACAGAGAAATCAAGGAAACGGCAACCAGTTTTTTTGGCAGCACACATAAATCGGTAAGCCCAGTTTCTTTGTGGGGAAAACCATAGTGGACATGAGGGAAGGGGAAGAGCAGCATTATCACCAGTTGTCCCTGGTCGTTGTGCAGGTACAAGGCCCCTGGCTACTTGAGAGGAACTGGCTATCTTTTCTAAACTTGGACTGGTCATTATCATGATGCAGCAGCACTAGTTGATATAGTGATTAAGGGGTAGATTCTGAGCAGCGTTTAGCGGTGATGGACATCCGGTTCAGACGTCCATTCCCACTAAACACTTGGGTGGTAATTCCATCTGCAGAGCTCCCCACACATACAGCAGAGATGTGCGGGGAGCTCTGTATGGGGGCAGGAGGAGACGGGCCGAGGGAGGCACGAGGGCGGGCTGTGGACATGATGCCTACTTCGGACATACAGAGCCTTGGAGGTGGAATAAGTCCTCTTGGATGTTGGGGGCTGCTGGAGCTGGGGCGCAGAGAACAGGTGAGGGGGTGCAAGGGGTGCTCCGCAGTCTGACCGTGGCCATGGAAGGCCCGATCGAGGGTCGGGCTGCGGGGAAAACAGAATCTGCTGTTGCTGCCAGAAACGCAGCTCCTGCATGGAGCCATGGTGCCATGGCAACATGATGCCATGGCACTGCAGTTCCATGCAGGAACCAGACTGAGCTAGCTGGGGATGTGGCTGAACATCCGGGGTGCCTGAATTGGAGCACATCCTGGACATCTAGCCACTATGCCGTGATTCTGCTCCCATGGGGCCATCTAGCCTCCGTGGAGCAGAATTGGGTGCCTCCCAAGGCCGTCCAGATGTCTGGACGTCCGGACGGCCCGGGAATGCTCATATCAGAATTGATCTCCACTTGTATTTACACAAGGACTGAGGAAGTTTACAAAGGTTTCAACCCATGTTGTAGCACTTCTAGATATTTATTTATTTCCAAGAATTTATTATTCTGCCAATCCAGCAAAGAACCCACCTAGATAGTTTAGGAAACTAAAAATGAATACAGCAAAAGGACAAAAACATGCAAACCAACCAAAAAATAAATAAATGATTCCGATATTCAGCAGCGATGGCTAGCCGTTCTAAAGCTGCTAGCCATTGCCGCCAAACCTATGACCAGATATTCAATGCCAGGTCAGCAGGATGGCTAGCATCTGGGCACCTAGCAGCAGCACCAACAGATAAAGTCGTTCCATCCTCTAATTACTATAAATGTACCCCGTCACCACTATATGTATAACTAAAACTCACAATGCTTGAAGATGTACATTCATGTACAGTATAAATGTTCCTTTTGCTACATTTAGTTGTATGTAAAAGTTATAATGTACTTGAGGAAATGTTCAATGTTCATTTATGCAGAGTTTATCGTAAACTGCCTTGAATCGTAGAAAGGCGGTATAGAAAAAGCGATAAATAAAGAAATAAGTAAATATCCCAGTGAGGTCTGCTAACCACGTTAATTGCTTTGAAATATGAGTCTCTATATGACCATTCTCCCCCCACTACCCCTCAGAGCCGAACGCCTACTGAAAGAAACGAGTCTCCAGATCTTTCTTGCTTTGAGGAAAAGAGATAAAAGGGCAGGTTACACCAAAGAGCCAGGGCTAAATGGTAAACACAGATCACTGAGAATATTCCAATCTAAGTATCAAAGAAGAGGGAGTCAGAGCCAAGAAACTTAGGAGGAACAAAGGATTCAGGAAGGTTTGTACAGAATGAGGCATTTAGCCAGATACAGAGACTCATCCAGGTGTAAAGCTCTATAGACTAGTTAGTACAAGGATTTTGTACTTGACATGATAAGAGTTGGATGCCAATGTTGTGTTGCCAATAGGGGAGTCATGTAGTCTAAATGCTAGTGAAGATAATGGAAGGCCATTACAGTAATCCAGTTTATGGAGGCACCAAGTATGAGGAAGAAGTTTTAGATTGGATAACATTAAAAATGGCTTCAATGCTTTGTTCCTACCAAGTACATCAAAAGAAGAATGAATTACAGCTGAAATTTGAGGCCTAAATGAGAGAGAAGAGTCAAACAGAACCAAAGTATACAGATGGGGAGTCAGAGAGTTGCAGTGGTATCCCATTGATAGAGGGAGAAAGTTGTGTGATTTTGTTTAATCCATTTCTTCCTCTCAGGTGCTGCCTTATGTCCTCTGGAAAAAACAAGCTGGGAGTTCTGCTAGTTGAAGAAGAGATTTGGAACCTGTCCACATTTTCATGATAGATCACCCCCATTGCTCCAGTCATCAAAAGAAATGGGTCACTGCTGATTTATGGAGACTTCAAAGTCCAGTTTCTGTGTAAGAAGATTTATTTGCCTCTTTTGTGTATGGAATGATTTTTTCCATATTGGAACTAAGACATATATATCTACAACTGTTAAAGTCATCTATATGTGGTTAGTGTGGCAAGCCATCTGTGACTGTAATTAGTACATATGTCAGTGAATTGTTGCATACTGTGATCTTTGCACTGCAGAGATAGTCTTGGAGCTTGACTACTATGGTCCAATTTAATGCCAGAAGTTCCAGTTGATGAGCTACATATTTGATTGCAACCTCAGACAGTTTCTTCTAGTAAAAGCAACAAGCCTCATACTTTTAGGGTGTTCTTTACTAGCCAAGGAATTAAGGGAGCTGTCAACAATTTCCCCATACCAATGATTCTGCAGCCATCTTGCTGCCTTTTGAAGTGGTTTCAGCTCCAAAAATTTTTCATTCCATTATTGAGGGGATGATCCAGAGAATATCAAAGGCACTGGTGTATTTGAGCAACATCTTGGTGACAGAACCAGATTGAGTCACACTTGGAAGTTCTGCAGGTGGTGCTTCAAAAGCTACAATAGGCGGGATTGAAACTGAAGACATAAAAATGTTCCTTTTGGACAAATTTCTACAATTTTTGAGTCATATTAATGATGTTGAGGTTTATACCTGATGAAAGATAAGGAGTAGATACTAACAGACACACCGGGGCTTGTTTACAAAGCTGCGGTAGCGGTTCGCGATCGTTATCGGAGCCGCGACCCCATTGATTTCAATGGGGCCGCGGCTCCGATAACGACCGCGAACTGCTACCGCGGCTTTGTAAACAAGCCCCACCTGCTCCATGCGCGTTGTCAGAGTTTAAATCATTTCTTTGTAGCAGCAGAGCGCAGACAAACCAATGATACCAGGAGTCTGTTCCGAAGGTCCAAATCATTTATTTGTGCACAAGTCTCAAGCAGAATCAAATTCAAAATGGCTGAGCAATGTTCTCTGGCAAAACAACAACTTTTATAGACTTTTGCTCCATTCTAGGTATAGAAAAACATTTCATTGGTCCCGGTAACCTCCCGTACCTCCCGTACCCCTTCTATTGGTCCCGGTACTGATATGATTATCCAATTATGTACTTGGAGTGGGCTCAGCACCTGCTCACCCCCCCTCTAGTCCCAATTACAATGGCCAGTTTACCAACTTGTTACTTTCCTACTTCCAAGGCCATTGGGCTAGTTAGTACGTGTAGGGAAGCAGGGCTCTGTAACCTTTCTGTCAGCAGTTTTAATTAAATCCCTTACAGCTGTATTTTCTTATCAGTGGCTTTCAAACATATTTTTCTGTATTTTTCCAACTTTCAGTTCTGCTTGTCTAAGCTAATCCAATACTTTTACTGAGTTCTAATTCTACAATAGCAGCATGTTGGGGGATGTGTAATTCCTATGGGCCTCTTCACAGGCTTCATTTACAGGTCAAGCTAGTTAGGGGCCTGTCTGTTTATGTCAGACACTGTGGATCACAGGCCTTCACCTGCCACATTCCCCCCTTTGATTAATCTCACCCTATTACTTAATAAGGTGTGAGAATTAAATCACTTAAAATGGTTATATCATCGTCAGAGGATTCCGACTATATGCAGGAGGTTTAGGTTGGTATAAGGCCATAATCTTAGTTGCGGTCTTCCGCTCTACTGTACTTTCAATAGCACTATGAATAGAACGCATACAACATGGGATTATGCATGGCAATAAGAAAATGACAGCAATGATTATTAGTACTAGTATAAGGAAAGTTTTAAGTCCTCCTAGCCATGAGAAAAGATTAGCAAACCAGTTAGGAAACTTTAGTGAATGCCAAGTTTGTACTGGCACATAAGCTTGCTTTCGCATAGTTTCAGCAATTTCTTCAACTACTTGACCTTTATCATCTATTTTCAAACAACAATTAGTTAAATTCAGCTTACCACATACTCCTCCTTCAGCTGCCAACAAATAATCAAGTGCTAAGCGGTTTTGATATATAGCAGTGCGCATTTGGGTACTCTGTCTAGCTAAAAGTGTAAGAGCTTGGCTAGTCTCATTGGTTATTATTTCAACTACTGCTTGTAAGCGGATAATACGATTAATCATATAGACTGGGGTTCGATAGCCCCACATACCATCATCATTCCAGGTGGCAGTCCCATAATATTCAATGATTCTTTCTGGTGGCCAATCATCACCCTGCCACTTCTCCCACTTGCCTACCTGGAGGGGTGCTCTCTTCTGTCTCAGTGCTCTTTTATGTCTGTGATTAGTTGTGTACACTGGGTATCCTAATTGTTCTCCATGTTCCGTGTTTAGAAGAAAGAAAGAAGGTCTGATGGTCCCTAAGACACACGCCCCTCCCGAGTATGTAGGGAGTCGGGCATATGCTCGGTTTCCACAGATCCAGTATAGGCCAGGTGGGGCTTTCCAGGCATGAGGTTTGGCAAGATTAGTCCATAAATGAGAAAGTTCAGGGAATCTGGCTAATGGGTTAGGGGGTTCAGGTTCTTTAATTCCGGACCACCAAGACGTCTTTTTGGTGGTGTCATTATAGAACTTCTGGCTAAGACAGACCAGCTGTCCTACCTGTTGCTTGAACTGGGGTCCAGTTCGTGCATAGCAAAGATGTCCAACTATTGAGTGCGCTAACACCCATTCACTGGTAGTCTTATGTAGTTCAGTTTGATTGTAAGTCATTGAGTAATTCAATTCTTGGGCTTCCCATGGCCACTGGTCACCCATTTGTGTCCCCCCACAAAAGTAACAATCTGAGATTTTTAGACTGGATACTACTGCTCCAGCTAATTCTAAAAATAAGTTCTGGGAGGGATGGGGAATTTCAAACTTATTTACATGCATGGCTTCATAGAATGTGTCATGGATATGGTACTTGGATGATTTATGGGCTTGGGTATTTAATTTTATATATACTATGGTTCCTGGATCTGATCCAGACCCTGCAATTCGTAGACCAAATCGGGATCCTCGTTTCCAATTTTCAGGTCTCAGAACAACCAACTCTAAGGGATTGCAAGCATTTTTCTTGCATTTGTCTATATCTTTGACATATGGCCTCCGCAATGCAGCCATTCGGTTATCTTTGTTGGTATTCTCTACCATACCAACCCAGGTGGCATAAAAGACACATTCCCATCTTGGGCAGAAGTAATCTGACTCTGGGGCTGTACTATATACATCGGCTGAGACTTTCTTTCCTGTGCATGCTCCCCATCCAGTGGTCCCTTTGGACACATATATTTGTCATTCCATGTGTATGATTTTTCCCAATTACCACACTTAGAACGACTATCTCTGTTGATTACTTCACAAGCATCAAAATACAAAACAGCAGATTGACTAGGATCTGTGAGTGGGCGTGTGGCATTGATCAAAGGTCCATTTGCATCTTTCCATCTCATTTCCAAGGTGTAATAGGATGGATTCTGATGCGGATTAAAGCATACTTCAGATTTACCCTTGGTACAGACATTCAGTTCAGTGGTGTTATAAATACACCGAGTCACTTTACCAGTGCAGGAATAGTAAGAGTGATAAATCAAAGTCTGAGTTACTTTCAGTCCAGTCCGAGTAGAAGTAATGCAAGCAGTGCATGGAGGCAAGGCATGAGTCAGTTCAAAGCCTCCAAAACAGGCAACCAGGGCAAAGCAAAGATAAGGATACATGTTGATTGGAGTTCTTCTGAATCCTCAGCTTGAAAATCTTGACCACGACGTTCTTTTCTTCGTCCCGTTTGCTAATGAAGCAATTCAATGGGTGCTGAGTGTTGATTGAAGATCCTCAAGTTGTTTATCACACATTAACCAACTTATCAATTTCAGTTGGCTTCCGAAATATGGTCAATCAATAGCATCAAAGTAGTGTGTAAAATCACACACATGAGGTTCATTGAAACAAACTCTTGCTGTATGGAAAACAGCAATCCTCTTCGAAAGACTTGGCTACTGCAGGGCACTGTGATAAAGTGTCTAAGCTGCTGGTTGCCATCTCAGAGTAACTCGCAAAGGTGCATCAGGATGCTGCTCTGCTGTCCACTGCTTAGGTTCTGGATCAGCTGCGGGCTTGACTCTGCTGTGGTGGATCCAGGAATCGATTTCTGCTACCTTTACTGCAGTTGGGGTAGACAGGATGACGGTGTATGGTCCCTTCCAATGGGGTTCCAGCGGTGTCTTCTTCCAATCTTTGATCCACACCGAGGTACCAGGCTGGTAGGGATGCAAGGGTTCCGTCAAATTGATAGGCAACTGGTCTTGGATCCACGCATGGAGAGTCTGCAGAACAAAACTAAGAGCTAGGAGTTCTTGCCTGGTTATTTCTGAACCAATTTGGGCTAGACTTCCTTTAATTACCTGCACTATTGGTGGGGGTTTACCATACAGAACTTCAAAAGGGGAAAATCCTGTTGACTTCACAGGAGCTGAGCGTATTCTGAGTAAAGCTATTGGGAGCACTTGGGGCCACTTCAGGCGTGTCTCCTGACAAAGCTTAGACATTTGGGCTTTTAAGGTACGATTCATTCGCTCAACTTTCCCTGAACTCTGGGGTCTGTATGCAGTGTGAAGCTTCCATTGTATCTGCAAGGCTTTTGCTAACTGTTGAGTAATCTGTGAAACAAATGAGGGCCCATTGTCTGACCCTATTACTGCTGGAATTCCAAATCTAGGGACAATCTCTCTCAGTAAAACTTTGGTGACTTCTCGAGCTTTCTCAGTTCTGGTTGGGAAGGCTTCTACCCACCCAGAGAAAGTACAAACTAATACTAATAGGTAGTGATATCCATTGGCTTTTGGCATTTCAGTAAAATCAATTTGCAGGTGGTGCATGGGGGTTACACCTCCTGACTGAACTCGGGGTGGTGTTGTGGGACCTTGCTTGGCATTATTTTTGGCACAAATTAGACACTGGCATGCCACTGAAGCTGATAAGGCTGTTAACATGGTAATGCAAAAATGTGGTTTGAGTGCTTTTTCCATAGCACTTTTCCCATAGTGGGTGGCTTCGTGGAAAGCTTTGACAAAGGCTGGACCCAACAATTCAGGGATTACTATTCGTCCCGGGGGTTGGCTGCCCTCTGCTGGTGGCAGCTCAATCCATCCATCTTTCAGTACTCCATCTTCCTTATTACAGTAGTAATCTAATTCTTTGGTGGTATATCGTGGTGTCCATAAGTTCAAGGGTACTGGAAACAATGCTGCCTGCATCGGCATGGCTTTTGGCGAAATTTGTCCTGTCATGGCTGCTTGTCGTGCTGAGGCATCTGAAAACCTATTTCCTCGAGCAACTTCTCCTTTTCCTGCTTGATGTCCTCTGCAATGCATGACAGCTACACGAGTTGGGGCCCATACTGCATCAAGTAACATCAGTATCTCTGGGCCATACTTGACTGATTTTCCTCCAGACGTGATGAGCCCTCGTTCTTTATAGAGAGCTCCATGAGCATGTAAGGTAGTGAAGGCATACTTAGAGTCTGTATATACATTTAACACAAGTTTTGCACCTAGCAGTAGTGCTCGAGTAAATGCTATCAATTCTGCTTTCTGGGCTGATGTACCTGAGGCTAGAGCTGATGACTCAACGACTTCATGTTGAGTAACTACTGCATATCCGGCGCAGCGTCGTCCATCGATGATGAGACTGCTTCCATCTACGTAATAGACTTGGTCAGGATTGTCTATGGGCACATCTGTCAGGTCAGGTCGGCTTGAGAATACAGTGTCCATGACTTCTATACAGTCATGTTCTGGGAGTTCTTCACTAATAGGTATCAAGGTGGCTGGATTCAAGGCATGGCTCACTTCCAGTTGTATCTGTGGGTTCTCACATAACATACTCTGATATTTCAACATTCGGGAATTGGTGAGCCAATGATTTGCTTCCTGTTCCATAAGGGCAAGGACTGCATGTGGCACAGTGACTCGTAGATTCTGTCCTAGTGTGAGCTTGTCTGCTTCACTCACTAACAATGCTGTAGCTGCAACTGCTCACAGGCAAGGTGGCCATCCTTTGGCCACAGTGTCCAATTGTTTCGATAGGTATGCTACAGCTCGCTCCCAATTTCCCAGTTTCTGAGTCAACATGCCTAAGGCATTTCCTTGTGCTTCATGTACAAACAAGTGGAAAGGCTTGTGAACATCTGGTAGTCCAAGGGCTGGTGATGACATCAATTCTTCCTTTAAAGTCTTGAAGGCTGTATCCTGCTCAGGTCCCCACTCCAGTGGCGACTTTTCTTCTCCTTTTGTGGCTTCATACAGTGGTTTGGCGATTTGGGCAAAGTTGGGAATCCAGATTCGGCAATATCCTGCCGCTCCCAGAAAGGCTCTGACTTGCTTTCTGGTAATTGGGGTTGGAATTCTGCATACTGCTTCTTTTCTCTCTCTGCCTAATTTTCGGCTTCCTTTGGTTATGCGAAAGCCCAAGTATTTCACTTCTTTTTGGCATAGTTGTGCTTTTGCTCTGGAAACTTTGTATCCAGCTTCATCTAGTAACTGCAAGAGGTCTTTGGTGGCTTGTATACATTCACTTTCTGATTCAGCAGCTATCAGCAGATCGTCCACGTATTGGAGAAGTACTCTCTTCCCCGGGGCCACTGGATAGCTTGAAAGGTCTTGATTCAGTGCAGCACTAAAGATGGTAGGTGAATTCTTGAATCCTTGGGGTAATCGTGTCCAAGTAAGTTGGCCCCCTCTTCCAGAGATAGGGTCCTGCCATTCAAATGCAAATAATATCTGACTTATGGGGGCTAATCTTATGCAAAAGAATGCATCTTTTAAATCCAGAACAGTAAAGTGGGTAGCTTCAGCAGGTATCAGTCCTAGAAGAGTGTAAGGATTGGGTACAACTGGATGTATGGTCTCAACTGCTTCATTCACTCTTCTTAGATCTTGCACTGGGCGGTAGTCATCTGTTCCAGGCTTCTTCACCGGCAAAAGTGGAGTGTTCCATGGGGATTGACATACTTTTAGTAGGCCATGTTCTAGTAATCTTTGCAAGTGGCGGTGGATGCCTTCAATTGCAGCTCTTGGGAGAGGGTACTGCTTGACATGTACTGGTGTAGCACTAGGCTTGAGAGTTACAATTATTGGAGCTATATGTTTGGCTAGGCCTGGAGGACTGCCTTCTGCCCATACTCCAGGTGGCGCATCAATGCTTTTCAAAGTTTGTTCAAAATAGGTGTCTTGGGCAGATTCATCACTTTTTTTTTTTTTCTTTTTTCAAAACTTTATTTAGAACCATCAACGGTAAACAACAAGTACAGAGCACACAGAAAATCACCACTCTCTGGGGTTAGCTCTTATCCCCAGGAGCCATACCCATTGACGGTTACATGGATTTTTCAAAGTATAATAACCCACACCCCCTTCCCCCACCCCACCCCCTCCCCTCCCCTCCCCCCACCCCCCTCCCCCCCCATACATGTCAAAGCCACACAGGACCATCTGGAGGTTCCGCCTGTCCCCCGAATAACAAAACAATAGATAAGGGTGTTAACAACCCAACTGCAAGACTGTATTACGAGTCCGGGCACTCAGATTTTGAATGTATGGGTCCCAAATTAGCAAGAAGGCGGACCATCGCTGGACGTGGCCCCGGGCAGCCCTACACTCCAGGAGCATAAGCTGATGGAAAGAGTTCCGCCACTCCCAAAAAGAGGGAGGGCGGGTCTCCCTCCATCGCCTCAACAAAGGTCCCTTACCCACCAGACATGCCTTACGCACCAGCCAGCGACCCCACTTCCCCCTCGAGAGGCAAGGGCCAGAACATCCAAGACCACCAAGGCTGCATCCCACTGAATAGGTTGTCCCAGCAGATCGGCCATGTACAGGGCAATCCTCCGCCAATAAGGGCGAAGCCTGCGGCAGCCCCACCACATATGTAACAAGGTCGCCATGGGCGCCGCACACCGCGGACAACCGCCATCCACAGTCAGGTGGCAACGAAGGGCCCTCCGCGGTGAGAAGTGGATCCTGGTAAGACATTTAAATTGTATTTCCCGCCAACCAGATTCATCACTTTAATATCTCCATTCTTCTTCTCGGGGAACTGTAAGCAGCATTATTCCTGCTGGTTTGGCTTGAGAATTTACTGTCATTTGCATTTCTCCTTTTTCAGTAAAGGATATTTGGGCTTGTAACTTGGCTAACATATCTCGTCCCAGTAGTGGCACTGGACATTCAGGCATGTAAAGGAATTGATGAGTTATTTGCTGTCCTCCTAGACTGCATATGCGATTCTGAAGAAAAGGTTTTGTAGCTTTGGCACCAGTTGCTCCTACAATGGTGACTGCTTTTGTAGAAAATGGGGCTATCTTTTTGTCTACTACTGAATGTTCTGCTCCAGTATCAACCATAAAGTTCATAACTTGGTCTCCTATTTGTATTCCGACCATAGGCTCCTGGAGACCTAAAGCAAATTCAGAGCCCGGTCTGTCCTAATCCACGTCATCTTCATCATGGGCTGTCGTAGCCAATGCTTGTACAGCTTCTCCTCTTTCTCGCTGGTATTGCTCTCGATTGGCTCCTCCGCGATTTCGGGGAAGGCCTCGTCTTTCTTCTCTCCATTGATGATTGTTTTCGTCATCTTGGTGGGCGTCTTCGAGTTGCGGGCATGCATCTTTCCAATGTCCTTCCTCCCTGCAGTAGGCACATTGGTTTATGCCTAGCTGGGGCCGGCTTCCGCCTCGGCCCTGCCCCCTTCCTCTGCTCCGTTGACTAGGGATACCTCCCCTTTTCTGTTCAACTATGGCCGCAGCCAAAAAATCAGCTTTCTTCTTCATCTTTCGATCACATTCTCTCTGCCTTTCATTATCACGATTCACATACACTTTATGAGCGACTTCCAATAACTGAGTTGCATTCATGCCCGCAAACCCTTCTAATTTCTGTAATTTACGTCTAATGTCTGGTTGAGACTGATTTACAAAAGCAGAATTCACCATGCATAAACTTCCTGGTGCATCGGGATCATAGGGAGTATACATTCTATATGCTTCAGTTAATTTTTCATAAAACACTGCTGGGCTCTCATCTATACCTTGGGTAACTTCAGTAACTTTGGAAAGATTCATAGCTTTCTGGCCCCCCCTTTTCAGGCCTTGTATAAAGCCTTGGCGAAAACGGGCTAGGGCTCTGGATCCTCTTTCTGTATTTGGATCCCATCGAGGGTCTTCATTCGGGAATTCTCTCTGGGCCGCTTCCCGATTATCTATTCTTTCCTCCCCCCTTCCTCCTGGAGCTACAGGGTTATCTGCCAGCCAGTCTATAGCTGCTTTTCTAATTCGTGTCCGCTCCTCTGTAGTGAATAAGGTGGACAGGAGCTGGCGGCAATCTGCCCATGTTGGTTGGTGGGTTTCCATAATTGTATTCACTAGTTCTGTAAGCTCTTGGGGTTTATTGGTATAGGAGGCATAATGTGTCCTCCAATTTAACAAATCAGTGGTAGAGAAGGGGACATACACATAGCCTAGGGGTCCCGCCACCACCTCATTATCTTCATTTCTTACGGGTATTCCCGGGATTTGTCGTAAAGGCATCATCTTGGCAGTAGATGTCTTTTGGGATCTGAGAGATATTTTTGTAACTTTCCTATCAGGGGTTATTTTCTTCTTCTCTACGTGCTTTACTTTTGATTTACTCTTTACTGGCGAGCTAACACTGGCAGCCGCTTTTACACTGTCAGTATCACTCGGGGAATTTTCAGTTTCTTCCTTCTCTGTTTCTGTATCTGATTCTCCTTTTTCTGTCTCGGTATAATCATCTTCTTCAATTAAAGGGAGCTCATCTACCTGCTCTCCGGGTGATGGCTCAGGGGTTGGGTCCCGCTCCCGCTGTCTCCGGGGCTCTGGGGCAGGACGTGGGGCTACTCTCACTGGGCGCTGGGTTTGGGGCTGTCGGGTAATCATTTCTGGGGAATCAGGATCTACCAGGATGGGCTTCTTCCTGGATTTCTCACCTTTCCCTTTCTTTCTAGGCTGTTCTATTTTCTGACTATAATCTGTCTTTGCTAACATTATTCTGCACTGCTCTTCATAACAGCGCTTCGCCCAAGGGGGCGGATCTTCACAAATACTTAACCAGGAATTTATATAGGGGTACTGATCGGGGTGCACTATTCGCACTCTACGGTGCACTAACTGAATAATTCCTACATTAAAGGTTCCCTCTCGGGGCCAGGTAGGGTCTAGATTGGGCCACTCCCTAGTACACAAAATCTGTAAACGGGCTGCAGTCATTTTAATACCATAATCTCCAGAATATCCTTCTTTAAAATGTGCGATCATACATTCTAATGGAGTGTTCCTAGTAGACCCCGCCCCTCCCATTTTGATGTGTGTGCGCAACAACAGACAGAAGGGAAAAGGAGGGCGGACCGTGGGTAAGGGGTCCTCACGGCCCTAGAAACATATAGGGAAAACAAATAACAAGACAAGACGACAGTCGCTTCCCCCTTTTTACGACCTGAACGCGGTCGCCCGGTTAGGAACTGCGTTACTCAGGGGTCCGCCTTCGCTTGGTCCGTGCTGCCAGACCTCTCATTCACACTTCATTCACACAATCATGCTAGCAACGTATCCCAGAAATGCAATCCAATCCTGTCTATTCTGACTAGTCTTATTCAAATTCCAAAATACAAGAAGACGGGGGTTTCGCCCTGCGAATACTCATGCGGGGTTAATCGGCCCGTCTTTGAGAGGTGATCAAGCTCTCTTACCAAGTTCCAAGTTCCAAGTTCAAGATGCAAGATTCAAGTGGCAGTACTGCTCTTTCTTATCTGTCTAGACATACCAAATCAAAACTTTACTCACCGGATCTGGTCCTCAAAGTTCCCAAGCAAGCGCATGAGTTGGACCTCGGACTCCCCTCACTCGGGTTCGAGGTGTTGGCTCCAGCCGGGCCCAGCACCCGCCGAGGTCCGGCCAGCTCCCTCCGATGCAAGGGACCGGTGGCACCAGGGAGCGAGCCCCCGTCGGAAGGGTGCGATCCCGGCAGGACCAAACCTGTAGAGGCGGAAAGTCGTGGTATATTGCCCTATATACCCTCTAATACTGTGGCAGGTGAAGGCCCGTGATCCACAGTGTCTGACATAAGCAAGTAAGCCTAACTAGCTTAACCTGTAAATGAAGCCTGTGAAGAGGCCCATAGGAATTGCACATCCCCCAATATGCTGCTGTAGAATTAGAACTCAGTAAAAGTATTGAATTAAGCTTAGACAAACAGAACGAATGGAAAAATACAGAATTTATGCTTAAAACTGCTGACAGAGAAGTTATAGAGCCCTGCTTCCCTACACGTACAAACTAGCTGAGTGGCCTTGGAAGTAGGAAAGTAACAAGTTGGTGAACTGGCCATTGTAATTGGGACTAGAAGGGGGGTAAGCAGGTGCTGAGTCCACTGCAAGAACATAATTGGATAATCATATCAGCACCGGGACCAATAGAAGGGGTACGGGAGGTACGGGAGGTTACCGGGACCAATGAAATGTTTTTCTATACCTAGAATGAAGCTAAAGTCTATAAAGGTTGTTGTATTGCCAGAGAACATCGCTCAGCCATTTTGAAATTGACTTTGCTTGGGACTTGTGCACAAATAAATGATTTGGACCTTCTGAACAGACTCCTGGTATCATTGGTTTGTCTGCGCTCTGCTGCTACATATTCTTGGTGCGTTGGCCGGGAAGTTGTGGAATCAGAGTGTATATAGGGCAATATACCACGACTTTCCGCCTCTATAGGTTTGGTCCTGCCGGGATCGCGCCCTTCCGATGGGGGCTGCTCTCTGGCGCCGCCGGTCCCTTGCATCGGAGGGAGCTGGTTGGACCTCGGCGGGTGCCTAGCCCGGCTGGAGCCAACACCTCGAACCCGAGTGAGGGGAGTCCGAGGTCCAACTCATGTGCCTGCTTGGGAAGTTTGAGGACCGGATCCGGTGAGTAGAGTTTTGATTTGTTATTTCTAGACAGATAAGAAAGAGCAGTGCTGCCATTTGAACTTGGAACTTGGAAATTGGTAAGAGAGCTTGATCACCTCTCAAAGACGGGCCGAGTAACCCCGCATGAGTATTCGCAGGGCGAAACCCCCATCTTCTTGTATTTTGGAAATTGAATAAGACTAGTCAGAATAGATAGAAACGAATGCATTCTGGGATACGTTGCTAGCATGATTGTGTAAATGAAGTGTGAATGAGAGGTCTGGCAGCACGGACCAAGCGAAGGCGGACCCCGGAGTAGCGCTTTTCCTGACCGGGCGACCGCGTTCAGGTCGCAAAAAGGGGGAAGCGATTGTCGTCTTGTCTTGTTATTTGTTCTCCTTATACGTTTCCAGGGCCGTGAGGACCCCTTACCCACGGTCCGCCCTCCTTTTCCCTATTGTCTGTTGTTGCGCGCACACATCGAAATGGGAGGGGCAGGGTCTACTAGGAACACTCCATTGGAATGTATGATCGCACATTTTAAAGAAGGATATTCTGGAGACTATGGTATTAAAATGACTGCAGCCCGTTTACAGATTTTGTGTACTAGGGAGTGGCCCGATCTAGACCCTACCTGGCCCCGAGAGGGAACCTTTAATGTAGGAATTATCCAGTTAGTGCACCGTAGAGTGCGGATAGCGCACCCCAATCAGTACCCCTATATAGATTCCTGTTTAAGTATTTGTGAAGATCCGCCCCCTTGGGCGCAGCGTTGTTATGAAGAACAGTGCAGAATAATGTTAGCAAAGACAGATTATAGTCAGAAAATAGAACAGCCTAGAAAGAAAGGGAAGGATAAGAAGTCCAGGAAGAAGCCCATCCTGGTAGATCCTGATTCCCCAAAAATGTTTCCCCGACAGCCTCGAACCCCGGGCCCAGTAAGAGCAGCCCGGCGTCCTGCCCCAGAACCCCTGAGCTATTACCCAGAAAGCAGGTAGATGAGCTCCCTTTAATTGAAGAAGATGATTCTACCGAGACAGAAAAAGGAGAGTCAGATACAGAAACAGAGAAGGAAGAGACTGAAAATTCCCTAAGCAATGCTGACAGTGTAAAAGTGGTTGCCAGTACTAGCTTGCCAGTAAAATGTACATCTAAAGTAAAGCACGTAGAGAAGAAGAAAATAACCCCTGATAGGACAGTTTCGAAAATATCTCTCAGATCCCAAAAGACATCTACTGCCAAGATGATGCCCTTACGGCAGGTCCCGGGAGTGCCCGTAAAGAATGAAGATAATGAGGTGGTAGCGGGACCCCTAAGCTATGTGTATGTCCCTTTCTCTACAACTGATTTGTTAAATTGGAGGACACATTATGCCTCCTATACCAATAAACCCCTAGAGCTTACAGAATTAGTGAATACTATTATGGAAACCCACCAACCAACATGGGCAGATTGCCGCCAGCTCCTGACCACTCTATTTACGACAGAGGAGCGGGCACGAATTAGAAAAGCAGCTATTGATTGGCTGGCGGATAACCTTGTAGCTCCAGAACAAGGGGTGGAAAGAATAGATAATCGGGAAGCGGCCCAGAGAGAATTCCCGAATGAAGACCCCCGATGGGATCCAAATACAGAAAGAGAATCCAGAGCCCTAGCCCGTTTTCACCAAGGCTTTCTACAAGGCCTGAAAAGGGGGGGCCAGAAAGCTATGAACCTTTCCAAAGTTGCAGGAGTTATCCAAGGTATAGATGAGAGCCCAGCAGAATTTCATGAAAGATTAACTGAAGCATATAGAATGTATACTCCCTATGATCCCGATGCACCAGGAAGTTTATGTATGGTGAATTCTGCTTTTGTAAATCAGTCTCAACCAGACATTAGACGTAAATTACAAAAATTAGATGGGTTTGCGGGCATGAATACAACTCAGTTATTGGAAGTCGCTCATAAAGTGTATGTGAATCGTGATAATGAAAGGCAGAGAGAATGTGATCGAAAGATGAAGAAGAAAGCTGATTTTTTGGCTGCGGCCATAGTTGAACAGAAAAGGGGAGGGACCCCTAGTCGACGGAGCAGAGGAAGGGGGCGGGGCCGAAGTGGAAGCCGGCCCCAACTAGGCGTAAACCAATGTGCCTACTGCAGGGAGGAAGGACATTGGAGAGATGCATGCCCGCAACTCGAAGACGCCCAGCAAGATGACGAAAACAATCATCAGTGGAGAGAAGAAAGACGAGGCCGTCCCCGAAACTGCGGAGGAGCCAATCGAGAACAATTCCAGCGAGAAAGAGGAGGAGCCATACAAGCATTGGCTACGACAGCCCATGATGAAGATGACGTGGATTAGGACAGACCGGGCTCCGAGTTTGCTTTAGGTCTCCAGGAGCCAATGGTCGGAATACAAATAGGAGACCAAGTTATGAACTTTATGGTTGATACTGGAGCAGAACATTCAGTAGTAGACAAAAAGATAGCCCCATTTTCTACAAAAGCAGTCACCATTGTAGGAGCAACTGGTGCCAAAGCTACAAAATCTTTTCTTCAGAATCGTATATGCAGTCTAGGAGGACAGCAAATAACTCATCAATTCCTTTACATGCCTGAATGTCCAGTGCCACTACTGGGACGAGATATGTTAGCCAAGCTACAAGCCCAAATATCCTTCTCCGAAAGAGGAGAAATGCAAATGACAGTAAATTCCCAAGCCAAACCAGCAGGAATAATGCTGCTTACAGTTCCCCGAGAAGAAGAATGGAGATATTACATTGATGATTCTGTCCAAGACACCTATTTTGAACAAACTTTGAAAAGCATTGATGCACCACCTGGAGTATGGGCAGAAGGCAGTCCTCCAGGCCTAGCCAAACATATAGCTCCAGTAATTGTAACCCTTAAGCCTAGTGCTACACCAGTACATGTCAAACAGTACCCTCTCCCAAGAGCTGCAATTGAAGGCATCCATCGTCACTTGCAAAGATTACTAGAACATGGCCTACTAAAAGTATGTCAATCCCCATGGAACACTCCATTTCTGCCAGTAAAAAAACCTGGAACAGATGACTACCGCCCAGTGCAAGATCTAAGGAGAGTGAATGAAGCAGTTGAAACCATACATCCAGTTGTACCCAATCCTTACACTCTTCTAGGACTGATACCTGCTGAAGCTACCCACTTTACTGTACTAGATCTAAAAGATGCATTCTTTTGCATAAGATTAGCCCCTGTAAGTCAGATATTGTTTGCATTTGAATGGCAGGACCCCATCTCTGGAAGAGGGGGCCAACTCACTTGGACACGACTACCCCAAGGATTCAAGAATTCGCCTACCATCTTTAGTGCTGCACTGAATCAAGACCTTTCAAGCTATCCAGAGGCCCGGGGGAAGAGAGTGCTTCTCCAATACGTGGACGATCTGCTGATAGCTGCCGTATCAGAAAGTGAATGCATACAAGCCACTAAAGATCTCTTGCAGTTACTAAATGAAGCTGGATACAAAGTTTCCAGAGCAAAAGCACAACTATGCCAAAAAGAAGTGAAATACTTGGGCTTTCGTATAACCCAAGGAAGCCGAAAATTAGGCAGAGAAAGAAAAGAAGCAGTATGCAGAATTCCAACCCCAACGACCAGAAAGCAAGTCAGAGCCTTTCTGGGAGCGGCAGGATATTGCCGAATCTGGATTCCCAACTTTGCCCAAATTGCCAAACCACTGTATGAAGCCACAAAAGGAGAAGAAAAGTCGCCACTGGAGTGGGGACCTGAGCAGGATACAGCCTTCAAGACGTTAAAGGAAGAATTAATGTCATCACCAGCCCTTGGACTACCAGATGTTCACAAGCCTTTCCACTTGTTTATACATGAAGCACAGGGAAATGCCTTAGGCATGTTGACTCAGAAATTGGGAAATTGGGAGCGACCTGTAGCATACCTATCGAAACAATTGGACACTGTGGCCAAGGGATGGCCACCTTGCCTGAGAGCAGTCGCAGTTACAGCATTGTTAGTGAGTGAGGCAGACAAGCTCACACTAGGACAGAATCTACGAGTCACTGTGCCACATGCAGTCCTTGCCCTCATGGAACAGAAAGCAAATCATTGGCTCACCAATTCCCGAATGTTGAAATATCAGAGCATGTTATGTGAAAACCCACAGATACAATTGGAAGTGAGTCATGCCTTCAATCCAGCGACATTGATACCCGTTAGTGAAGAACTCCCAGAACATGATTGTATCGAAGTCATGGACACTGTATTCTCCAGCCGACCTGACCTGACAGATGTGCCCATAGATAATCCTGACCAAATCTATTATGTTGATGGAAGCAGTCTCATCCTCAATGGACGACGCTGTGCCGGATATGCAGTTGTCACTCAACATGAAGTCGTTAAGTCATCAGCTCTAGCCTCAGGCACATCAGCCCAGAAAGCAGAACTGATAGCACTTACTCGAGCACTATTATTAGGAGCAAAACTTGTGTTGAATGTATATACAGATTCCAAATATGCTTTCACTACCCTACATGCCCATGGAGCTCTCTATAGAGAATGAGGGCTCATCACATCCGGAGGAAAATCAGTCAAGTATGGCCCCGAGATACTGATGTTACTTGATGCAGTATGGGCCCCAACTCGTGTAGCTGTCATGCATTGTAGAGGACATCAAGCAGGAGAAGGAGAAGTTGCCCGAGGAAATAGGTTTGCAGATGCCTCAGCACGACAAGCAGCTATGACAGGACAAATTACACCACAAGCCATGCCAATGCAAGCAGCATTGTTTCCAGTACCTTTAAACTCATGAACACCACGATATACCACCAAAGAATTAGATTATTACTGTAACAAGGAAGATGGAGTACTGAAAAATGGATGGATTGAGCTGCCACCAGCAGAGGGCAGTCAACCCCCAGGACGAATAGTAATTCCCAAATTATTAGGACCATCCTTTGTCAAAGCCTTTCACGAGGCCACCCACTATGGGAAAAGTGCTATGAAAAAAGCACTCAGACCACATTTCTACATTACTCTGTTGACAACCATATCAGCTTCAGTAGCACGCCAATGTCTAATTTGTGCCAAAAATAATGCCAAGCAAGGTCTCACAACAGCACCCCGAGTTCAGTGAGGAGGTGTAACCCCCATGCACCACCTGCAAATTGATTTTACTGAAATGCCAAAAGCCAATGGATATCACTACCTATTAGTATTAGTCTGTACTTTCTCTGGGTGGGTAGAAGCCTTCCCAACCAGAACTGAAAAAGCTCGAGAAGTTACCAAAAAATTTTACTGAGAGAGATTGTCCCTAGGTTTGGAATTCCAGCAGTAATAGGGTCAGACAATGGGCCCTCATTTGTCTCCCAGATTACTCAACAGTTAGCAAAAGCTTTGCAGATACAATGGAAGCTTCACACTGCATACAGACCCCAGAGTTCAGGGAAAGTTGAGCGAATGAATCGTACCCTAAAAGCCCAAATGTCTAAGTTTTGTCAGGAGACACACCTGAAGTGGCCCCAAGTGCTCCCAATAGCTTTACTCAGAATACGCTCAGCTCCTGTGAAGTCAACAGGTTTTTCCCCTTTTGAAGTTCTGTATGGTAAGCCCCCACCAAAAGTGCAGGGAATTACAGGAAGTCTAGCCCAAATTGGTTCAGAAATAACCAGGCAAGAACTCCTAGCTCTTAGTTTTGTTCTGCAGACTCTCCATGCGTGGATCCAAGACCAGTTGCCTATCAACTTGACGGAACCTTTGCATCCCTACCAGCCTGGTACCTCGGTGTGGATCAAAGATTGGAAGAAGACACCGTTGGAACCCCATTGGAAGGGACCATACACCGTCATCCTGTCTACCCCAACTGCAGTAAAGGTAGCAGAAATCGATTCTGAACCTGAGCAGTGGACAGCAGAACAGCATCCTGATGCACCTTTGCGAGTTACTCTGAGACGGCAACCAGCAGTTTAAACACTCTGTCACAGTGCCTTGCAGTAGCCAAGTCTTTCGAAGAGGATTGCTGTTTTCCATACAGCAAGAGTTTGTTTTTAACGAACCTCATGTGTGTGATTTTACACACTACTTTGATGTTACATTGATTGACCATACTTCAAAAGCCAACTGAAATTGCTAAGTTGTTTAATGTGTGATGGACAACTTGAGGATCTTCAATCAACACTCAGCACCCGTTGAATTGCTTCATTGGCAAACGGGACGAAGAAAAGAACGTCGTGGTCAAGATCTGCAAGCTGAGGATTCAGAAGAACTCCAATCAACATGTACCTTTACCTTTGCTTTGCCCTGGTTGCCTGTTTTGGAGGCTTTGAACTGACTTATGCCTTACCTCCATGCACTGCTTGCGTTACTTCCACTTGAACTGGACTGAAAGTAACTCAGACTTTGATTTTCCATTCTTACTATACCTGCACTGGTAAAGTGACTCGGTGTATTTATAACACCACTGAACTAAATGTTTGCACTAACGGTAAATCTAGAGTATGCTATAATCCGCATCAGAATCCATCCTATTACACGTTGGAGATACGATGGAAGGATGCAGATGGACCTATAATTAATGCCACACAACCACTTAGAGATACTAGTAGACCTGCTGTTTTGAATTTTGATGCATGTGATGTTATAAACAGAGATAGTCGCTCCAAATGTGGTACCTGGGAAAAAGCATATCGAAATGACCATAAGTATATGTGCCCAGAAGGTGCCACAGGATGGGGAAAGTGTACAGGTAAAAAGGATTCATATAGTACTGCCACAGCAGCAGAATACTATTGCCCAAATTGGGAATGTGTTTTTTATGCTACATGGAATGATGGTATAGTAGAAGAAAAGATAGATAAACGAGTGGCCACTCTAACTAAGTCACCAACAGACGACAAATGTAAGAAAGGTGCTTGTAACCCTTTACACTTACGGATACGTAATTCTAATGCATGGAAACAAGGATACAAGTTTGGTCTACGTATCGCAGGTACTGGATCAGATCCAGGAACCATTGTGTATATAAGATTGAACACCCAAGCCCACAAGTCATCTAAATATCACATCCATAACACCTTCTATGAAGCCATGCATGTAAATAAGTTTGAGATCCTTCATCCTTCCCAGAATTTATTCTTAGAATTAGCTGGAGCAGTAGTATCTAGTCTCAAAATCTCAGATTGTTATTTCTGTGGCGGAACCCAGATGGGTGACCAGTGGCCATGGGAAGCTCAAGAATTAAATTATTCTCTGACTTACAATCAGACTGAATTACACAAGACTACTAGCGAATGGGTGTTAGCGCACTCAATTGTTGGACGTCTTTGCTATACCAGAACTGGACCTCAGTTCACCCAAAAGGTAGGACAGCTGGTCTGTCTTAGCCAGAAATTCTATAATGACACTACCAAAAAGACGTCATGGTGGTCAGGAGTAAAACACCCTGAACCTCCTAATCCATTAGCCAGATTTCCTGAACTTGCTGATTTATGGACTAATCTTGCCAAAACCCATGCTTGGCAAGCCCCACCTGGCCTGTATTGGATCTGTGGAAACCGAGCGTATGCTCGACTCCCGCCACATTGGGGAGGAGCATGTGTCTTAGGAACCATCAGACCTTCTTTCTTCCTCCTACTCACAGAACATGGAGAACAATTAGGATACCCAGTATACACTACCCACAGACACAAAAGAGCACTGCGACAGAAGAGAGCACCCCTCCAAGTAGGCAAGTGGGAGAAGTGGAAGGGTGATGATTGGCCGCCAGAAAGAATCATTGAATATTATGGGCCTGCCACTTGGAATGATGATGGTATGTGGGGCTATCGAACCCCAGTCTATATGATTAATCGTATTATTCGCTTACAAGCAGTAGTTGAAATAATAACCAATGAAACTAGCCAAGCTCTTACACTTTTAGCTAGACAAAGTACTCAGATGCGCACTGCTATATATCAGAATCGCTTAGCACTTGATTATTTGTTAGCAGCTGAAGGAGGAGTATGTGGTAAGCTGAATTTAACCAATTGTTGTTTAAAAATAGATGATAAGGGTCAAGTAGTTGAAGAACTTGCTAAGGATATGCAAAGACATGCTTATGTGCCAGTACAGACTTGGCACTCACTGAAGTTTCCTAACTGGTTTGCTAACCTTTTCTCATGGCTGGGAGGACGTAAAACTTTCCTTATATTAGTACTAATAATTATTGCTGTTATTTTGCTGTTACCATATATAATCTCATGTTGTATGCGTTCTATTCATAGTGCTATTGAAAGTACAGTAGAGCGGAAGACCGCAACTAAGATTATGGCCTTATACCAACCAAAACCTCCTGCATATAGTCGGAATCCTATGACCATAGTATAACTATTTTGAAGTGATTTAATTCTCACACCTTATTAAGTAATAGGGTGAGATTAATCAAAGGGGGGAATGTGGCAGGTGAAGGCCCGTGATCCACAGTGTCTGACATAAGCAAGTAAGCCTAACTAGCTTAACCTGTAAATGAAGCCTGTGAAGAGGCCCATAGGAATTGCACATCCCCCAATATGCTGCTGTAGAATTAGAACTCAGTAAAAGTATTGAATTAAGCTTAGACAAACAGAACGAATGGAAAAATACAGAATTTATGCTTAAAACTGCTGACAGAGAAGTTATAGAGCCCTGCTTCCCTACACGTACAAACTAGCTGAGTGGCCTTGGAAGTAGGAAAGTAACAAGTTGGTGAACTGGCCATTGTAATTGGGACTAGAAGGGGGGTAAGCAGGTGCTGAGCCCACTGCAAGAACATAATTGGATAATCATATCAGCACCGGGACCAATAGAAGGGGTACGGGAGGTACGGGAGGTTACCGGGACCAATGAAATGTTTTTCTATACCTAGAATGAAGCTAAAGTCTATAAAAGTTGTAGTATTGCCAGAGAACATCGCTCAGCCATTTTGAAATTGACTTTGCTTGAGACTTGTGCACAAATAAATGATTTGGACCTTCTGAACAGACTCCTGGTATCATTGGTTTGTCTGCGCTTAATTCAATACTTTTACTGAGTTCTAATTCTACAGCAGCATATTGGGGGATGTGCAATTCCTATGGGCCTCTTCACAGGCTTCATTTACAGGTTAAGCTAGTTAGGCTTACTTGCTTATGTCAGACACTGTGGATCACGGGCCTTCACCTGCCACAGGTCTACTAGGAACACTCCATTGGAATGTATGATCGCACATTTTAAAGAAGGATATTCTGGAGACTATGGTATTAAAATGACTGCGGCCCGTTTACAGATTTTGTGTACTAGGGAGTGGCCCGATCTAGACCCTACCTGGCCCCGAGAGGGAACCTTTAATGTAGGAATTATCCAGTTAGTGCACCGTAGAGTGCGGATAGCGCACCCCGATCAGTACCCCTATATAGATTCCTGGTTAAGTATTTGTGAAGATCCGCCCCCTTGGGCGCAGCGTTGTTATGAAGAACAGTGCAGAATAATGTTAGCAAAGACAGATTATAGTCAGAAAATAGAACAGCCTAGAAAGAAAGGGAAGGATAAGAAGTCCAGGAAGAAGCCCATCCTGGTAGATCCTGATTCCCCAGAAATGGTACCCCGACAGCCTCGAACCCCGGGCCCAGTAAGAGCAGCCCGGCGTCCTGCCCCAGAACCCCCGAGACAGCGGGAACGGGACCCAACCCCTGAGCTATTACCCAGAGAGCAGGTAGATGAGCTCCCTTTAATTGAAGAAGATGATTCTACCGAGACAGAAAAAGGAGAGTCAGATACAGAAACAGAGAAGGAAGAGATTGAAAATTCCCTAAGCGATGCTGACAGTGTAAAAGTGGTTGGCAGACAAACCAATAATACCAGGAGTCTGTTCAGAAGGTCCAAATCATTTATCAATACCACACCTTCCCGGCCAATGCACCAAGAATATGTAGCAGCAGAGCGCAGACAAACCAATGATACCAGGAGTCTGTTCAGAAGGTCCAAATCATTTATTTGTGCACAAGTCTCAAGCAGAATCAAATTCAAAATGGCTGAGCAATGTTCTCTGGCAAAACAACAACTTTTATAGACTTTTGCTCCATTCTAGGTATAGAAAAACATTTCATTGGTCCCGGTAACCTCCCGTACCTCCCGTACCCCTTCTATTGGTCCCGGTACTGATATGATTATCCAATTATGTACTTGGAGTGGGCTCAGCACCTGCTCACCCCCCTCTAGTCCCAATTACAATGGCCAGTTTACCAACTTGTTACTTTCCTACTTCCAAGGACATTGGGCTAGTTAGTACGTGTAGGGAAGCAGGGCTCTGTAACCTTTCTGTCAGCAGTTTTAATTAAATCCCTTACAGCTGTATTTTCTTATCAGTGGCTTTCAAACATATTTTTCTGTATTTTTCCAACTTTCAGTTCTGCTTGTCTAAGCTAATCCAATACTTTTACTGAGTTCTAATTCTACAATAGCAGCATGTTGGGGGATGTGTAATTCCTATGGGCCTCTTCACAGGCTTCATTTACAGGTCAAGCTAGTTTGGCCTGTCTGTTTTTGTCAGACACTGTGGATCACAGGCCTTCACCTGCCACATCTTGAGCTCCTAAATTATTTTCATAAATTTTTTCCTAGATTGTTCAATGTGTTAATAAGGTCTTTGCATCTTCCGCTGCTAAAGCAGGTTGCATGGAAATACAGGCCAGCTTCAAAGAAACTACGCAATTATTGTGGGCAGTGACACATTTGAACCTCAGGTTGCTGATGATTTTCGCATGAGATTCCTTTGTGTTTGTATTTAGTTCACACCTTTCTGGGAGTAGCTGGAGGCTTACCACAGCCTTCCTATTTCTCTGGCTGTCCTGACTATCTGGCAGACTCCTGTACTTTGCAGGTTGACGTGTTCACTGGCTGCCCTTTCTCAGCTTTTACAATGCACATTTTTTCTGCTTAGCCAGGCTCTAATTGGTCAAACATGTCTCCAATGTTCTGCTTCCTTATGTCTCCATAGTTCTGCCTCCTTAGAACTACATTACCTAGCAACTTCCTAGCTATAGTGACATCACTTCCTGCCGCCTTTTAATTTTTTTTTCTTTGCTAATTGGATCTTATCCCTCTCCAACTGCATCTGATCTGTCTCCAGAAAGTTATTGATGATCATGATCTATTGGAAACTTTATTGCTGATTATGTGTGATAGCCCGTTAAGAGACTTTGATCATGTTAATACAACAAATTTAGTGGTATTTATAGAAATTTTGTAGCAGCAAAGCGCAGACAAACCAATAATACCAGGAGTCTGTTCAGAAGGTCCAAATCATTTATTTGTGCACAAGTCTCAAGCAAAGTCAATTTCAAAATGGCTGAGCAAAGTTTTCTAGCAATACAACAACTTTTATAGACTTCTGTTCCATTCTAGGTATAGAAAAACACTTCATTGGTCCCGGTACTCTCCCGTACCTCCCGTACCCCTTCCATTGGTCCCGGTATTGATAAGATTATCCAATTATGTTCCTTCAGTGGGCTCAGCACCTGCTTACCCCCCTTTCAGTCCCAATTACAATGGTCAGTTCATCAACTTGTTACTTTCATACTCTCAAGGCCATAGAGCCAATTTGTGCATGCAGGGGAGCAGGGCTCTGCAACTCATCTGTCAGCAATCCCAATTAAATCCCTTGCAGATGTACTTTTCTTATCAGTAACTTTTAAACATATTTTTCTGTATTTTTCCATCTTCCAGTTTTGCTTATCTAAGTTAGTTTAGTACTTTTACTGAGTTCTATCCTACAATAGCAGCATGTTGGGGGATGTGTAATTCCTATGAGCCTCTTCACAGGCTTCATTTACAGGTCAAGCTAGTTAGGCCTGCCTGCTTATGTCAGACACTGTGGATCACAGGCCTGCACCTGCCACAATTTCATTTGCTGTTGATACCACTGATCATTCTCTCCTTAATGAGATGGGAACTGATTTGGTTGTCTTGGGTTGGTTGGGATTCACATACTATCTATCGAACCATGTTTTTCAACTAAGAGTAAGGGAATGAGCTTCTGATTGGTTATCATTGAACTCTGTGGGGTTCCTCAAGGTTCGTGAGGAACTAGCTAAACTAAAAGTAGACAAAGCGAAGGAACCGAATGGGATACATCCGAGAATACTGAAGGAACTTGGGGACGTTCTAGCAGCTTCACTGACTGAACTTTCCAATGCCTTTTTGGAGTTGGGAGTGGTGTCAGAGGACTGGAGAGGGGCAGACGTGGTCCTTTTACACAAAAGCAGAGGTAAGCATGTGGTTGAAAACTACAGGCTAGTTAACCTAACCTCTATGGTGAGTAAATTATTGGAAGCACTGCTGAAAGATAAAATAGTGAGGTTTCTGAAGTCCAGTGAATTACAGGATCGGAGGCAGCATGGATTCACCAGAGGCAGGTCTTGTCAGACAAATCTGATTGATTTCTTTGACTGGGTGACCAAGGAGTTGGACCGAGGGAGAGCACTAGATGTGGTGTACTTAGATTTCAGTAAAGCATTTGACACTGTTCTACATAGCCGACATAAACAAACTGAGAACCTTAGGGATAGACCCTAAAATTATTGATTGGGTTAGAAATTGGTTGAGTGGGAGGTGACAAAGTGTACAGGTCAATGGAGTTCACTCTGAGGAGAAGGAGGTTATCAGTGGTGTGCCGCCGGGATTTGTCTTTGGTCCGATTCTTTTCAATATCTTTGTTGGTGATATTGTGGAAGGGCTGTCAGTAAGATTTGCCTCTTTGCAGATAATACCAAAATCTGCAATAGAGTAGACAGCCAGGAAGGAGTAGATAACATGAGGTGGGAACTAGCTAAGCTTGAAGAATGGTCTAGAATTTGGCAGCTGAGACTTAATGCTAAAATATGCAGGGTCATACATTTAGGCTGCAAAAATCCGAGGGAACAGTACAGTGTAGAGGGTGAAGTACTTCTGTTCACAAAAGAAGAACTTAAAGTAGCTAAACAGGTAGAAAAGGCGACGGCGAAAGCTAGAAGAATGCTTGGGTGCATAGGGAGAGAATAAAGGAAGTGATAGTGCCTCTATATTGGTCTTTGGTGCAATCTGATTTGGAGTATTGTGTGCAATTCTGGAGATCACATTTTCAAAAGGATATAAACAGGATGGAGTGGATGCAGAGAGTGGCTACTAAAATGGTTAGTGGTCTTTATTATAAAGCATATGAGGACAGGCTTAAAGATCTTAACATGTATTTTTCAGAGGAAATGAGGGATAGAGGAGATATGATAGAGACGTTTAAATAATTCCATGGCATAAATGCACAGGAGGAGAGCCTTTTTTGATTGAAAGCAAGCTCCGCCACAGGGGGACATAGGATGAAGGTGAAAGGGGATAGACTCAGGAGTAATATGCAGAAATATTTCTTTACATAGTGGTAGATGCATGGAAAAGTCTCTCATTGGAGGTGGTAGAGATGAGGACAGTATCTGAATTCAAAAAAGCATGGGACAAACACAGAGGATCTCTAAAGGAAGAAAGGGAACTATTGTAGTATTCGATATGAAAGGGCAGACTAGATAGACCATGTGTTCTTTTTTTGCTGTCATATTTCTGTGTTCTGCCTTATGTATTAAATGTTTATTTATGGGCATTATGTGATGTTTTGAGAGAACATGATGTCAATTACCCTTTTTACATGGATGACATCATGCTTTTCCTCCCTTATCAGATTCTCTTGATCCACCACCCCCTCCCCAGTCTTCAGCAATGATTGGTGGTTTATGAGCTGCTGTACCCTAGATAACTCAAAATAGTCTTGCAGTTAATTTAGAAAAGAAGAGGCTCTCTTAGTCAGTATAGTAGAATTATGTTCTAGGGCATATACTCTGCAGCTTGATACATTTGGAGTAGCCTAGTTGTTAGAGCAACTTCCTAGTAGCCAGAAGATCAAGGGTTCAATTCCCACTGGCACTCCTTGTGACTTTGGGCAAGTCACTTTACCCTCCATTGCCTTGGAAGGAAAGGCTGGCAATCTACTTCCAATGATACATTGCCAAGAAAACCTAGAGGTAGCTGGGTTGCTATGAGTCAACACTGACTTGATAGCACTAAAAAAAAAAGTCCTGCAGTTAATTTAGAAAAAAAGAGGCTCTCTTAGTCAGTATAGTAGAATTATGTTCTAGGGCATATACTCTACAACTAGACAAATTTACTGATCCTTCAAAGACTGAGTTCTAAGGATGGATACAGATAAAATATTTTCAGTTCATTTTTGGAATTTTCTGAAAACTTCTCAATTTTGAAAGGTTTTTTTTTTTGTTTGCATGTGCATTAGAACTTTTTAATGCATTTTTTAAAATGACACTCTATATTCTGGAGCTGAGGAATTTTTCCTTTTAGTTTTTCTCTTCTCTTACGTGCTCCAACTTATATAGTAGTCCTTTGGGTGCTTCTTTGTTGTCATATGCAATCCCCTTCCTTGCTTGTCCTGAATGGTTTAATGTCTTAATTGTTTTACTTTTCTTTGTTATTAATTTGAACCGTATGACCTGTTTCTGGTTTAGTGAAAGCATTGTAAACCACTATGAATGTATAGACAGTGGTATAACAAAAATTGATTTTAAGAAATAACTTAAATAAATAATTAGTGGTTAATACACAGTAAATCTTTTTGTGCACACTGATATTTTTGAAGCATGAAGGAGTAGCCCAATAGTTAGAGCTGCAGGCTGAGAACTAGGGAAACCTAAGTCAAATCTCACTGCCACTTCTTGTGATCTTGGACAAGTCATCTAGCCATTGCCTCAGGGCCAGCTTAGATTGTAAGCCCTCTGGGGACAGGAAAATACTTACTGTATGTGGATGTAGTTCTCCTGGGGCTACTCCTGAAAAAAGTGTGGGCTAAATCCAAAATCCCTTCCCCTTTGCCCTAACAAATGCACATTCCTACTGAGTTCTGTTATCTGTGAGTCACCCTTGACTCCCAGATGTCATTAACTTTAAAATCATTTTTTAGCTCTCAGTAATCTCTATGGTTTTTCATGCTGTACTTTCATTGTAATGTAGTAGTTGTTGGCTTCCTAGCGCCTTCTCTTCAGCTATGCAGCTGACCCAGGATGGTGTGGTTCATGCGCTGACAGGGTGTGGGAAACAAGCTCACTGTAGCTGGTTGCTTTTCCGTTTCAATTTACATTAATTGCAATGGTTTTCAAAGCACTGCATGATATGTTGTCAGGCTATCTTAAATCTTTACTTCAGGTACATCATGCCATGCAACCTTTGTGTCTTTCTCAGCAAGTAACACTTGATGTGCCATCTGTGAGAATCTTTAGGAGGGCTACAATACATTCTCTCATCTTTTTAGTTATTGCTTCCTATGTGTGTGGAATATTTTGCCAGTTGAGCTTTGAGTGTTGACTGGTATGTTTCTTTAGAAGCTGTATTAAGATCTTGTATTTCGCACAAGCATTTAATGCATTAGCTTAGGAGATCTATTCTGTATGTTGATGCATATTGGACTCAGCAGTGTTTTTTTATACAGTATTCTATGTAGTCTCAGTCTTTGTATTTTTTTTTATATTATCTTTGTAACCCGCTTATGATCTTAGTAGATGGATAGGCTATAACTATTTACAGTAAATAAATAATAGATTGCCAGCTCAGTTAGGTGAACTACAATTTCCTGAAGCTTTTGCCTTAAAACCACATTCCTTCTTTCCTTACTGCCGTTAGATTTACATTGTTCTTTATGTCATTGACAGTCTACCTGTTCTGTGTCTGTAGAGCCTTGCTTTTGCAATATGAGCACAAGGGCTTCTTCCACAGAATGACTCAGTTAGACAAGGGATTGCTGCTGTTTGACCTCAAGAAATCCCACCAGTACTTAAATGGGCACAGTTCACAATCTTATGTTTCACAATTCCCTGGTTAACCTTTTAGAAGAGGCTAATCATATACCACAATTGATTTCCTGGAGGATGAAGAGATTGGCAATGACATTGTCTGTCTATCCATGTACCATTAAATAACAAAAAGCCTTTTGTGGCAATCCAGGTGCCATTAGTAAAGTGTTCTCAGAAGGTCTGGATTTTGGTATAGGGAATGTAAGCAAGTGTCTGTGTTGTCAAATGTTGATATCAAAATTCATGCCCCCATAATTTGGAAAGCCAAAACAATACACCAATAATATAGGCCCCAAAAAATCAGACAAACCGAATCTCAATTCAAAACAATTTTCTTGAAAATAATTTTTTGAAAAGATTTTTTGTCGGGTATGCTGTCACAGGAAATGGAGACAAATTTCTCCCACCCACTGCAGCTACCCCTTTTAATCAAATGTGAAATTAAAATGGCTACTTAGCTCAAATAATACTTGTACTCCACACAGCGTTCACAGCAAAGTCCTGCATATGACGTAGCATGTTTCGGGTGAAACTTCCAACCCTGCTTCAGGTATTGCAGGACCCTCAAACGACGTGTTGGTCAGTGGACTCAATGACAAATTTTGCAGATTCGATGGTCTTTTGAAAGTGGTGTCTGACGTCAAGGAGAAAACCTGTCAGCTGTCTGTTGCTAAGGGCTACTCACTGCACAGGGAACCCCAAGAATGACTGGATGTCATCACAGGAGGCTGGCCCAATCCTGTTCAAGGTTTAAACCCTTTGGGAAAACAGTGTCTAATTTAAATATCCATGCTTGCTCATAATGCTGAAGCTTAATAATGCGATCATCGCCCCTAGGATCCACTGGAACATGATCAATAATACATCGTTGTACTTGATCAAAAGAATGTTTCAAATCCAAACAATGTTGAACCATGAGCACAGATGTGGTGGCCGTGTTCAAGTGGGAGACATACTCATTTAGACGAATTTTGCACTGTCTAGTAGTCCTCCCGATGTAATAAAGATCGCATGGACAAATTATTAAATATGCCACATATGTGAAACTACAAGAAGTGTGCTAACAAGAGTGTAATTGTGGATCTTTGTGGGAGTCATACCAACAGTTCCCCTGCAAGGTGGTGTCACAATGCCTGCATCTACCGCAGGGGAAATGGCCCAGGTCAGAATGCCCACATAGGGCTCTGTCTGATTCTGTGGCTACATGAACCAATCTGTCACGGAGATTAGTGCCGCATGACAAAGCTTACATCAAAGGTCATTGAAAACAAGTGTGTAGCTACAAAACCGACCAATGTTTGTGCAATAATCGGCAAATGTCCCCAGAATGCTGCTTGTGAACACATCATATGATCATCATGGCAGGTTCCTCCGATTGGGGCATGTTTGTTCAACAACATATAAATTCAAACGACATGCCCGGGATTTGATGGGTCATTTATTTCATAAGGGGTATCCCCATAAGATTGTGCTTTGTGCTTATCACCGTGCATTATATATCCACCGAGAATGGCTTCTGAATGATATGATGTTTACTCCCCACAATGATGATCATTCAGTCCACTGACCAACATGTTATTTGAGGGCTCTGCAATACCTGAAGCAGGATTGGAGGTTTCACCTGAAATGTGCCACGTCGTATGCACGTTGTGTGGAGTACAAGTGTTATTTGAGCTAAGTAGCTATTTTATGCTGCTGTTGCTGCGAGACCTGGCTCAAGGTATCTCAAGATGAGGGGCGGCATGATTAGGGAAGAAATCCAAGGTCATCTATAAAAAACAGTGTATGTTGCAATTGCATATCCTAACAGCTGAAGATGCTATGAGCCTTATAAAGAGATCATATATATAGACCTACCATCATAGGCCTTCAGATGTACCTAACATCATCAACAGAAACAAATACTCAAAACTTGCTGACGTACTTAAGCAAAAGCAAACAGCTTTTTCCGCATGTACAACATATTTTACAATCAGAAAATGGCTATTATAGTTGTGGTCAACATTACTGGCATCTTTGCAGTTCAACTGCTTAATGTCCAATATCTCCTAAAAAAAAGTGGAATGGCTTTGGATTATATATGCACACATATTTGACACTTAAAAGAATCAAATAAAACAAGACCAATTAAAAAAGAAAATAGTAGGAAATAGTATAAAAACTGGGACATTGCCAGGACATGATTATTCAATAAATAGATCTTAGTATCAGAAGAGTAGTAATAATCATTCAATATCAAACAACTTACTCTTTCACTTACTTTGTATTCTTAATAATATTTGCATCAAACAAAATACAACTGAAAACACAAACAGAGACCGTCAGATATTCACTTTAGGACTATTATTCCCATATAATTTCAATGTTAATGTTAATGTTAATGTTTTGACATGTTCTCTCTGTAAACCGCTCCTGATCTCTGGAAGGGACGGTATAAAAAAAATGCACAAATAAATAAATAATAAGTCCCAGCACTCTCATTCATTGGTCTCATCCATAAGTTAGAATGCACTATCTTAGCTCACAACATTCATCATTCAATATCTATTTGAAACAATATATCATATTACAATACCACCACTGATATAATGTTGACCACAACTGTAGTATGCGTATGCACAAAGTAGGTGCACAGAAAGATAGTGCCTATGTTTTGCAATCTGTGTGTATTCTCGGGGATATATTTTGGATGGAGTTGCAATGTATTTGCATATGTTATAAAATATGCAAGACACACATATTTACACTTGCCTCAGAGCAGATGTAAATTGAAGCAAGAGCATTTGTACACTACTGGGATAGTTCTGGGAGACTATTCTATAAAGGTGCATAGGCATGTATGCTGCTTTTTCAAAATAGACCCTGTTATGAAATTATCCCTTAGGTGTATATATTTACAAAATTGACATTTAAATTATGATGTCTAAAGATGTGCATTTATAGGATTCTTCTGACAGGAAATGTGTGCCGATACCATGCATCTATAATATGGAATGCCACACTGCAGTACCAGCTACACTGCCACAGCAGTCAGAGCGTAGGCCAGATGGGTGGCATGCGGCAGAACCTACCTAACTATTGGCATATGTTGTAGAGAGGGCCCAAGGTGCTATCAAACAGAACAGAGTATCTTCAAACATATGGAGTGGCCGAAGGAGGTGGGGGGGGGGGGAGGGGGCAGAAGCAAGGAGCAAGGACCCACAGGATGGGCCATGTGGATAGAGGGAGGCAGTTTAGGAACCCAGCCATATCAGAGTTCCCATAAGTGATGAGTGGTGATGGCATGAGAAGGTGCACAAGTACTTGTCTAGTTCACAATTAGGGGAGGGATAGTGATGCCAGTCAGTGAACTACACCAATGGGCATACCATGTATTGGCCCCCTGATACACAGGCACCAGATGTTGTGAGGGCCATGGGTGCAGTGTCTGCACCCCCCCCCCCCGCCACCCTGGGCATGCAGTAACATGGGTTCGAATGATTTACAATAGCCAGTGAAGAATTGCTGACCAAGCAAGGGGTTTCCATAGTGGCAGGATGTGCATGGGCCTGGCATGGTAGGAAAGCACAGAACCAGTTAGAGATGTCACATACATAGGGACAATAGACAAACATGTGGAAATAGTACTCAAAGGTGCTCCACAATGATCGACTGTGTGGTATCTTTGTCACCTTCCCCTCCCCTCCATTATGTTGAGTAGCAGAGGAAGGGCACCTTGGCAACATGCCACATCTGCAAGGGTCGATGCCTGAACAGGTCAGGTGAGGAGGTACATATAGCAGGTTGTGTTAGGGACTAGCAAGGACATAACTGTGAAAATACTTCTGACACGCTTACACGCAGCCTTGCACTAAGCAGGAACTCTGTGTCATAGCTGCAGTGGCAATCATGGAAGCATCACCACCACCACTCCTGCCACCAGCATCACCACTGCCACCCACAGCTGCAGCAATAGCAAATGAGGACACCAATATCACCACCATCACTACTGAGGTAGAGGACGGCAGCAGCACCCACAGCAGCAGCAGAGGCTCCTCGGTATGGGTGGAGGCCACAGTGAAGGAAGAAGGGAGGAGAGAAGGAGGGAACCAATGATGTGGTCATCACTTTTGTTGAGGAATAGGGCAGGAGGGCATCTGCATGTCCCTGAAACAGAGGGGATATCTTATTGAATTGTGATTGATGAGCTATAATATGTGGTGGAGCTGGAGCTGGAGGGTGGGGAGGAAGAAGGGTAGGAGGTGGGAGGACAGCAGAAGTGGGAGTGGGGGGGGAAGAAGAGGTATATGAGGAAGAAGGGAGGAGGAGGGAAGGAGCAAGTGAGGCGGAAGGGATAGAGGTAGGTCAGGAGGTGTGGAAAGAGGGGGAGGTGTGGGAAGGGAGAGGGTAAAGGTCAGGGAGGTATGGGAAGAAGGATAGATTAGGGTGAGGGAGGGGGTGGAGGGCAGGGAGGTATGGAAGGCAGAGAAGGCTGGAGTTGGTAGGTAGACAGACTGGAGAACGACTGCAGCAATTTGTCACCTAGCCTGTCCAGCCTGCCTCCATGCTGGACCAGATACACCACCATGAGGTCTCTGAGGCCTTGATGGACCCCAAGATCCTGCTGCAACATATCCCTGCTACATGAGGATTGGTAAGCCTTCTCTATGGTCACCTGGTTATAGGACCTTATGGTCACGTACCTGGAGGGCTTGGAGAGCGAAGATACATACTATGATTCTGGCCATACAGCAGCTCATGGCATGTACCTCTGCTCCAGCCACTCCAGGCAGGAAGGGAGAGAGTGGGATTAGGACAGTGCCTTATGCCAGATGGTTGTAAATACATGCACCAGTGAGCCTATTGGTCCTTTCAATAAAGGTTATTTTTCTTGGCAATATGTGACCATAGTTGTAGTTTCCAGTGCACCTAACCACCACCGTAGTTCTCCACTGTCCCCTAACAACAGCATGTGCCCTATGTAACCATCCATGGGTGCACATTATCCCCAGCCATCTCATGGCACCCTGGCTCCTTCCCTCCTCCTTTCTTCTTCCTCATATACCTTCCCTTCCCCCCATTCCCACTTAGCCTGGCACATGACCAATGCAAGAGCCTTGGATCTCATCCCTAGCAGGTCTCCCTCTCACAGAACTATGTAGCTCCAAACAGCCCTCCAGAAGTACAAGCCATGTGCCCCTCATCCTTTTCTTAGGGCATCCCCTCCCCCTAGCACACAGTCACTGCCACCATCCATAGGATGGTGCAGGGGAAGAAGTGGCCAGTGGGAAGTGACAAAAATATGCAGACAGGTCTGGTTGGGGCCCACAAACAGCCATATCAGTATGCACAATATGTTTGGAGATGCACACCATGTCCCCACACCTGTCCACTACACCTGCTCACAATACACCCCAGCACAAGGCTCCAGTGCTGGGGGTTATCTGAGCAAACCATGGCCTGGGGTGGCTTTGGCATGAATCAGGGGCCCCAACATCTACACAAATGTCAGCATGTCTGTGGACTGCCATTGGCAATGCTCTCACCCACACTACTGGAGGTCACAGCTCATGCACTCACATTGGGCAGCCAGCATACACACAGCATGTGCAGAGGAAGGCACCATCACATCATGTTGGGGACATGGAAATGTACCATGCACTGCACATACACACATGAATAAAGGAGGTGGAAGACAAGTGCTCAATGTAGGTGGGGGTTTTAATAAAGGTCTGCACACAGTGGAAGTACACCATAGACACAGGTCCACATGACAATGGGTGACATGTATGCAGAGCAGACATGGGATTTGCCAGGCACTTATGGTGGGTATCAGGCTCTCTGCCCCTATATACAGGTTAATAAAAGCTGTGGGCGCTCTGCTGAGCATCCATCTACAGAGTTAAAACACATAAACGTTCTGGCCTCCTGCCTCTATGCACAGGTTAAAACAGGCTTTGGGAGCCTCACTGAGCATCTGTCTACAGAGTTAAAGCACACCTAAAATCCCTTCCCCATCCCACTGTCCAATCCCTCCCTGGTCCCATTTGCTCCTGTGTCTAGTCACCATCTGCAGGGGAAGGAGAGAAACCATTCTTATTAGCTAACATCTGCCATTGCACCACACAGAGCAGTTTCACACACCACCTCCCCCCTTCCCCCTCCCCCTGCTCCCTCAACACCCAGCCACATGTTATGATGGGGCAGTCTCCTGTGGATACATGCTGGTATGGCAACATTTGTTGACAAACCAGACAATGGCAAACAGAGTACACCCCTCACACATATGAGCCCTGGCAAGAACCTGCACACCACACTCAAATCCCTTAGCTGGTTTGAAAGCAACTGAAGTGTTAGAGATAGCATTCCACCTGCTGTCTTTGAGCTGACTATTTTGCATTGGAAAACGGAAGCTTACTTGTATGACTCCCCCACAGTCCATTTCTGAAATGGTCACCACACATGTTTGTAACTCATTCATATTCCCACCTGTGGCCCTTTTTAGAATGACACATGTGTAAATTGAGGATGTTCAGGTGCTGCTCCTAGGCATGTATATAAAATGGGAAGTAGTGCGTGGCCTCACTTTAGAAATGATGTGATAAGTCCTATCTCAGGCCAAGTCATGCCACCACAACAAAAGTTGCTCACCAGAAAGGACAACTTCTGCCAGGGTAAGGTAGAACCCCTTTTGCCAGAGGTGCTCAAACAGCAGAGAGTGCTCCTGGATCACAAGGGGTTCCTATCGAAAACAGAAACTCTGGCTCAGCATCTGTTAGAGACTCTATATCATCTACCACTGTGACCGAAAGCCTGAGGACCTCAAATACAAGTGGAGGGAGGTCAATGGGAAGACCAAGTCAAAGGCCCTGGAGAGAGGACAAGATGGCCAGTTGCAGACCTTCACTGACCTGGAGCAACAGGTGCTCCAAACAATTGATGAGGAGACTGTAGTGGGGTTGGAGACCTGGATATGTCAAGAGCCTCCCAGGAAGAAAGTAAGTATCTATTTCACACCTTCCTATACTTCTCTTCCCCCTCCCTGCATGCCCTCTCACCATGTTGCTAGCTCTCTCCCACCTAGATGTAATGAGTGGGCATGGAATCACCTATCACACTAATCCACCTGGGATACCCATTATGGGAATGTGTGCTTGATGTCCTGACATCAGTGCATGCAGCAGGGGAGACCTGGGTTATAATCACCATTAGTGTCTGACAGGCATGAAATTTGGTTGTCCCCACTCCCTGAAGCTGGATTGCTGGATGTGCAGTGGTTGTGACCCACAGAGCTTGCCTGCAGTAGTCAGACACCTCTCTTTAAAGCACCCTACTACTGCTAAAGATTTGCCAGAGCATCTGCAAGGGGCTTCCAAGAAATACATAGGCTACTTCCAAGACCTATTGATATGGAGATGAATGATCAGGACCTACCTCAGCCTTAACTCTTTGGGTCTTGTTCAACTGCATCAGGCTCATTTCCACTCTCTTAGTCAGCTGCTGTTTTGGCACTTGTCAGTCCTCATACAGGTTGCTACATCCACTTTGGGTTGGGGCCAGCACACATTTATAGTCATTTGGGCTTTTGGTGCATGTGCCCTCCAGACTGCACCTGGCCAGCACATGATCCCACTGTGCACTGTTGAATATGTGGCTTTCTGTAGACATGCCTAGCGCATGGCATGAGATGACATAGCATTTAGACCCTATCCATTCCACTTGTGACCACAGCCCTGGCCCTCTCTCTTGGACATTGCAGCTAACCTTTGCCAAGGCTGATCTGATGGGGCCATTGTCACCTCAGAGTGCCATCCACATTCATATACTATGTACTACCACATTAGAAGGGCATGCATTACTAACATGACATGGGGTAGGCAGACAGCTGCAATATGATACATGATTGCATTTCATTTAGCTCACATCTTTCCAGTAGTCAGGGACAGTAGGACTTTCCCTGTCCCCAGAGGGCTTGCAGTCTATCAGGCCGATGCAGAAAGCTGGCACTGAAGTCGCATTCTACCAGCTTTTTACGCCTGTTTGCAGTGCACAGATAGCACACGACTTCAGCGCGGGCATACAGAAAGGGGCTAGTATGCAAATGAGCCACCTGTTAAACTAGGCACAAAATGGCATCATTAACTGGGAGAGCAAGCCAAACACATGTGCATAAGAAGTCAGCGCTATTTTGGCATGCTATCCCAGAGAAATGGCACCATGTGGCTAATTTGCATATTGGCCCCGACAGTATTTTGATGGCATCGGGGGCGATCACAACATTGGGAAAAGCTCCTGATGCCATCAAAATACTGTCAGGGGCTGGTGCTCCAACAGAAAGTGACTCCCTGGTGGTCTACTGTCTCCTGAACCATCCACCTCCACTTGACTTTAAAAATGAGTTAACCTGGTGGTCTAGCGGCCCCTGAACCCCCACCTGACTTTAAACAAAAAGATAACTTGATGGTCTAGTGGCCCCTGAACCCCCCCACCCGCACCTGACTTTAAAAAATAAATTAACTTGATGGTCTAGTGGCCCCTGAACCACCCACCTCCCCTACACAGTACCTTTCAAAGTGGGAGCACTGCCTAAGCGCTCCGGCCTTTGGTCCACCATCTTGAAAAATGGCAGTGCCCAGCCTCACATGGTGCATCCTGGGATGCACCGGGTGAGATCAGACTGGTAGAAAGTGGGAGCGCATAGGCAGTATTCCCGCTTTGAATGGTACGGGGAGTTCAGAGGCTACTAGACCATCAGGTTAACTTTTTCTTTTGTCGGGTGGGGATGGGGGATTCAGGGGCTGCTAGACCACCAGGGAGTTACTTTCTGTCAGGGCACCAGCCCCCAACAGTATTTTGATGGCATCTGGGGCTTTTCCTAATGCCGCAATCGCTCCCGATGCCATCAAAATACTGTCAGGTGTGGAGATCGAGGTTGCTGAGCCACCAGAGATTTGCTTTCTGTATTTTGATGGCATTGGGGGCTTTGCCCGATGCTTGGATTATCTAAGGGGAAGATGATCTAGGCATCGAGGAAAGCACCTGATGCCATCAAAATATTGTCAGGGGCACGCGCTAGAGGTTTAAACCACCTCAGACCCAAGTGTAGAGACATTAGCACTAAAGCTGGTTGCAAAATCCTCTATGCCTATCTCTCCATTGGGCGCAGCCATTATTTGCATACTAGTTTAGTATGTGCAGCTCATTTGTCTACATTTAAATACTCTCGGAGTTAATTATACGCTAGTTTTTCTATCTTTGTTTATGCACGCATCAATCTTTTTTCTGCATTTGACGTTAGCTTAAACGTGCTTAAAGTGTGCCATTTTCTGTGCTTAAACGTGCTTAAAGTATACTAGTTTTCTGCATCAGCCTCTATGTTTGTACTGAAGCAATGGAGGCTTGAGTGACTTGCTTAAGGCCACAAGGAGTGTCAGTGGGATTTGAATGATGGTCTTTCTGGTCATAGGCTGCTGCCTTAACTACTAGACTACTCCTCCACTCATGTCCTACTTACACGAGATAGGGAATCTGAAGATGTCCTGGAGGGCAGCAGTACAGACCCAAACAGCCATCCCAGCCATCCCCCTGGAGAAGGACTCACACCACAGCTCATTACCACACTGAATAATCATGACAGGGAAGCAGAGATGGAGGATCAGGGCCAAGTGTCTTGAAAAATTAGGGACCAAGCATATCAACATTGCTGTTGCACAAGTGGAGGAGGAGGAGGAGGATTTCCTTGAGGAGGCTGATCTACAGCTTCCACCTTCCTCTCCCTTTGATGATGCTCTGCTATTTGGGGAGGGTGTAGGAGCTGATGACAGGCAGTAGATCCCTAGCACTAACCATCATAGTCAGTAACACATGCACTTTGCTGAATGTCTCACGGAGCACAATGTCCAACTTAAGGCACAACATACCGAGAAGATAGATCTGCCGAGACAGTTACTTGCCCTCCAGGCATACCATATTCAGTTCTAGGAGAGACAGCTGCAGGCAACAGAGACCCTCAATGAATTCATCATGTGCTGCACAGAGACCTGCAGGAATACATCCTCCCATGGGCCATAGCCCCTCTTAACCTCTTGATGTCGGCATAGTGTCATCTTTGCTCCATCTACATGGACCTCGAAGAGGAGGGTGCTGGCACCATCCACCACCACTAACGCAACCACCACCTCCAGCTCTGGCACATCAGCAGCAACATCTGTCTGGCCACTGCCTCCCTCTAACAAAATATTTGGACCAGTGTCCCATAGAACGGAGAAACCCTTTCACTTTCTCCCTTCCATAAGGCCTCCCCATAGTCTGCTGTTCTTGATAATGTCTCCAGCAGCTCCTCTGAGTCCAGAGAGACATCAGACCGTACACCCTCACACCAACATAGACCCAGGGGGTTTGGGCAGGAGGATGGTGCAGAGGGGCAAGGAATGGGGAGGGGACAGGGTAAGAAGCAACTCTATTTTCCTGTAAGCTCCCTTTGGGGGGGTGATGAGGCTGCCTTTTAGGGAGTGGCTAAGGGTGATAGGCGCTTGGAGAGGGGATTATTGGTGTTGTACAGTGGGGATAGTGTTTGGGGGAAGAGGTTTCACAGTGTTGGTGTTGAGAGGCAAGGGTTATAGTGTGGGCTGTGGATGGACATGGGGGCGAGAGAGGAGATGGTAGAGAATGGGCTTCACACTTTACATATGTTCTGTATCAGGAACTATACCCCTAACTTCATATGAAGTGCCTGTGTATGAAATCATATCTTACTGCAATGCCTAGTTGATACAGTTGCCCAGTCTCCTCTTGCCTTGGCCTTTCAGCATCTGCATCATAATCTGGGTCTGCTGCATCCTATTGTTCAAAGAGAGGTTATCAGTGTCACAGTGCTAGATTGTGGAACAAGCAGCAGGCAATGAAGATCTGACATACCCTGGCAGAACTTTATAGCAAGTCAAGGCATCCAAAAGTGGTTCTTGAACTGGCCAAATGTCCTCTCAATGATTGCATGCAAGTTCCTGTGGACCCTGTTGTAATGTTCCTCTGCCTCTGTGTGAAGTGCTGTGATCGGGGGTCAACAGCCAGTGCTTTAGTGGGTAATCTCTATCACCTGCATAGGTAAAGGGAGAGAAGACACATATTAGGGCATTGCACCAGGGTGTTTCATATGCTGAGTGGGCATTACAGTCCCTGGCACTTTGGCCTGAGTGCTGCTACTCTGAGGGTACAGTGCAACCTCTAAGTATGTGCATATATAGGTGATGGAGAGACCTGATGTGGAGCTTTACCTAGGAGTGGAGGGGTAGCCTAGTGGTTAGGGAAGAGGCGTGGAGCCAGAAAGACCAGGGTTCATAATTCCATTGGTATTCCTTGTGGCTTTGGGCAAGTCACTTAATCCTCAGGTGCAAACTTAGACTGCAAGCCCTGTGGGGATAGGGAAGTGCCTACTGTACCTAAATATAACTCACTTCAAATTACTACTGGAAAGGTATGACTTAATAATAATCCATAGATAATACCTTGGATGTCAAACCTCTCATAGATGCCAGAGGGGAGAGATGTAGGAGTCATGGCAGGAACTTGGAAACCTGAGGGCTACAAATTATCTTCCCCTGTGCATTGCAGAATGCCTGCATGATTAGTGAGTTGAATACCTTCTTGGTGTGATAGGCAGTCTCCCTCTCTTATAGAGGTCTGAGGGCCACATGTGTGCAATCAATGAGCCCCAGCACAGATGGGAAGTGAGCCACATCAGAGAAGTGGATCATGGTTTGCTGCCTCTGCAGGATGGTCTATGGAAAGGCTACATATTGTGCAGTGCAGCTTAGAAAGGCCTTCAGGACTTGTTAGCTGCACTGTGAGATGGCTGACTGGCTGAGACCAGTGGCAGACTAGAAACTGCCAGTGGCTAGAAAGGCAAGGGATGTGGTGACCTTAAAGTGTGTAGTGGAATGGAGGAGCAGCATAGATTTTGGATGGCTGCCTTATCAAAAAGGAATGTTGTGAGGCACTGCTCATCTGTGAGATCCAGAAATTGGGTCCTGGGCCTGTAGATTCTGATATGGGTGCTTCCTAGTGTTTCTCCTGTGCTTGCTCTGGACCTCATGCAGCAGGGCCAGTACAACTAATGTTTTCATCTTGTCTATGGTTCCAGCCTCCCACCACTATCACCCATTGACTCCCATCACTGGACACATGCCTGGCTAAGAAGAGGTGAACCAAAATGTAAAGATGAGAGATTGATAGTTGCAGCCTAGGATAATGGATTATGAATGAGATGATTCACAGCAAACAGATAAAACTGGTAAAACAGTTGGAAACACTCATCTTGTGGCTGGTTGTGAAATTCTGATGGCAGAACATTTCTATACAGAAAAGCACAACAAGGTGGCATGCCTCATCCATTGGAAAATTTGTAAACACTATGGGGGTCATTTTGAGGCACAAATAGTGGGGATGCATTCCTTGCCTGGACTACATCCCTGCTATTCATCCCCCTTGCCGTCCCTGTGTAAGGCTCCCTGTAGGAACAGCGGGGTTGTACGGGGAGCCTTAGATGAAGTTGGGAGGGGGCGAGCGGGAGTGAGGGTGGTATGGGAGCGGGTTGTCACCCTAGACATACAGGGCTGATTCTGAGGTCGGCCCTGTACATCCTGGGTTGGCCTTCTAGACAGGGGACATATTCCACCTGGATGTCGAGGGACAGCGGAGGCTGGCAGCGGCAAGAAGGTGAGGGGGTGCAGTAGGTTCCCCACAGCCTGATTCTGGCCATGGTAGGCCGGATTGGGGACTGGACTGCGGGGAAAGGGGGGCTCTGTCTCATAGCCGGCAATCGCAGCTCCTGAATGGATTCGCGGTGCCATGACGATGGGACACCATGGCATCGTGGCTCTATTCAAGAGCCTGATTGAGTTAGCTGGAGATCTGTAGGGCATGTAGCCCTTCAGAATTGGGGCCTAACCTGCACATACAGAGTGTTGTACGCCCCGATTCTGAGGGGCCATACAAGAGCTAGATGTCCAGAAAGGAATTGGTCTCCACAACATCACTGCACTTCATAGGCACTGGAAATATGACCCTAAGAGAATTACAAAGAATGAAGAAGTTGCGATAACTTAGGACATTCCTATTCCAACATAAGAAAGTGGATGCGAGGAAACTTGGCATAGTGGTAAAGGAGAAAAACATCAGAATGGTAGTGATAATAGAGGTGTCTGTTCTAAGCAATTATTTTGTGAATTGTATGGAGAGGGAGAAGATCCTGAAATACCAAGCAATGCAGTTGGAAACCAAGAAAATGTGGCAGAAAGATACAAAAAAATTTCCCATTGTATTGGGAGTCACAGGCCTGATTAAGAGGAATTTCCAATTAAATCTTGATAAATTGCCCATACATTTAAATGTTATGAACTCCAAAAGGAAGCTGTCATTGGCACGATGCAAGTATTATACTCCACATACCTTGACTTCGGAGTGAGGTTCATGACTGTCATAGTATGCACAAAACGAACCCATTTGGAGAAATTGCACCGACACCAACGACTCCCACTACTAACACCCAAAGCACTGCACATGCACCTCCACAAACACAATCCCACACAGACAGGCAGAAGGGAGCCACACAGAGACACAGGGAACACTGGGTCACATATGGTCAGACTGGAGGGTCTTGAAATAGGGGAAGAGGATAGGTTTGAGAAGGGCACAGGATACACTGCAGGAGAACAAACGGTAGCTCAAAAGACACTTACCTGGACACAGATGACAGTCAAGCCAGAAACTTGCAGGTGAGTCTCCTCCAGTCACCATCACCACAGCAGTCCCAAAAGACAATAAAGTTCCATCCTTATTCATGACTTATAGTAGGCAACGATTGACATGTGTAGAACATCCACCTTACACGTTTCTGACCTATGTGAAATACGTCATAGACAAGCAGGTACATGTGCAATCCAGGTCATACCCTCAAATACCCTCATTATGCCCCCCGTGGAGATGCGCAGAGATCAATGTGCTGAGTGCATAAATGTGTATCTTGCGGCTTTTCTAAAATGGTGTTTTAAACCTGGCCATGGCTTCCACGTTTTTGTAGCCTTGTATCCACATTTAAAAGGCCATCAAGGCTTCTTAAAAAAAGCCCATAGGGGGTTGTTCTGAGGCATGAATAGTGGAGATGGACGTCTATCCCCGCTATTCGTGCCGGCTCCTACCCCTGCATAACTTCCCTGCCAGGGGAGGAGAGTGGGGACGGCGGGAAGTTATTCCATCCCTTAGGTGGCATAACTTTCCTGGACATGTTCTTTCAGCAGCTCCAGGGCGCTGAAGGGGCTGGGGGAGGGGGGGCAAAAGTTAATTCCCCGCAGTTCGATCCTGACCTTATGAGGCCGGATTGGGGGTCGGGCTGTGGGGAATTAACTTTTTAGCAGTCAGCCGGCATCGTGGCATTTAAATGGAGCCATGGCTCCATTTAAATGCCCTGACTGAGTTAGTCAAGCTTTGCTGTACATGCAAGCTAGGACTGAATCGCAGTCCCGGCCTGCACAAACGGTGCTGTTCGCGATTCTGATCCCGTGGGGCTAGATGTTCCCCGCAGGGTCAGAATCACAATCTCCTTTGTATGTCCGGGTCAGCCTGGACATACAAAGGAAATCTATGTTGGGATCAGAATCGGGCCCATAGTGTCTTTTTTAATGGATAGGAGAGCCAATGCACTAAAGACCTGATTCTCTAAAACATAAATCTTGTTGTCATGAAAATAATGGGACTGCTGGCTATGTTTTAGTGAATCAGCCCATAATTCTATTGTGTCACAGAAAAGCATATATATGTCTTCACTAGTTTTTTTTCAATTTATATTTTATTAAAATTTCAAAGAGTACAACCAAAAGAAAAACAAGGTCCATACTAAACCAATCTTGAATGAACGTATGAACTGCCATACTGGGTCAGACCAGCCCAGTATCCTGTTTCCAACAGTGGCCAATCTAGGTCAAAGGTTTCTGACAAATCCCAAAAGTAGCCAGTTTCATGTTACTTATTCCCACTGATAAGCAGCAAGTTTCTCTTGGACTATATTAATAATTGTTTATGGACCTTTCCTCTAGGAATTTGTCCAAACCTTTTTTAAAACCAACTACACTACTCATCTTCACCTCATCCACCGGCAATGAATTACAAAGACTATATGATGAAAGAAAAAATATTTTCTCCTATCTGTTTTAAATATACTATTTTTAGCTTCATGGCTAGTCTTTGTATTTTTTGAAACAGTAAAAAGAGAAAAAGCAAGGTGCTGCAAGCTTTACCATCATTTCATTTTTTTGCTTGTCTGGTTACTGTCTCCACCCTGTGCCATTGCTACCTGCTGCACTTCATTGAGGATCATCTAAATAGGCTTAGGAACACCCAGAGCTGGAAGAACCCTCGTCAACACTCACAGTGAATCAGGATCTGCCCATAAAGCTGGAGTGACCCAGGTGGATCCCGCCTGGCAGGTCCCGTTTAAGGAGCACGGCCAAGGGGCGTGCCACTTAGCATGCCACTTGGAACGCGACGGGAAGGTGTTGTAAAAAGTGTTAAAAGTTTTGGGTGGGGTTGGTGAGGTAACGTTTGTATGGTTGGTTGATGTTTTTATTATTTTGGATTGAGTTTTAAATGTGGCTAAAATTAAGTTCTTTATTAGGATGTGGAAGGCAATGACTGCTTGTTTTCTTGCTTTTATTAATTGTTATGGAATACAGGGTTTTTGCCCTCAGGGTTTGTCAGCTTGTATACCTGAGAAGGAGAATGGTTGGTATCAAAATGGTTATTTATCCCAAATAGGAATACAAACTGAGTTTATATTACCTATACAGGTGTGGATATCTAGCTCAAGGAAGTAAATAAAAGTATAATAAAGATAGGCTGCAAGATAGATGTCTTTCCAGCTTAAGGCAAGTAATCTCTCAGGAATCTTCACAGGAATTAATACCTATTCCTTGTTTATGTTTTAATGCTAGAAGTGTGTAATAAGACTTCTCTTATTTCTGAATTGATACTAGACAAGGACCACAGTTTTGTTTTTATTACTGAACCTTGGATTCGCTCATCAGAAGATCCCATTTTACATGAAGTATGCCATGTAGGCTATGATTTTATCAGTGCCCAGAGAGGGGAAAATGTGTGTGTGTGTGGGGGCCTACTTATTTTATTTAAGAGGTTTTATCATTTACGGTTATTGGATACTATTACTTCCTCCTATCTTGAAACTTTATTCTGTGAGCTTTCATCTAGTGACTTAAAAGAGAAGAGTATCATTATTTTAGTGTATTGTCCCCCAGGAAGTTGGAGGAATGTTCAAATACCACAAAAACAAAACCACTAAAACAATGTACAATGTACCACAAAACAAAAACACTACAATGACTCCAACCACTCTTTGAGCCAGAAGACTTGCGGATGGTACTACAAACAGCAGTAATACCCCACTTAGACTACTGCAATGCCATATACCAAGGATTACCGCAATCTACACTTCTTCCACTCCAAACAGTTGTCCATTCAGTAGCAGGGCCCCTTCAAGAAGAGACAAGGCAAGACCATATAACTGCATTACTCAGCTACACTGGCTCTCTCTGCTGAACTGAATAAAGTACAAAACAATACTGTTAACCTATAAAACCATCGACGTGGATCCCCCCCATGCACCTCAGCTCACTTTTATAACCCTCCCAACCATGAAGAACCAGACGAACATCCACATTAAATACCCTGACCATTCCTCACACCAGGACCAAATCAAACCATTAAGCATGTAAAAGGGCATTCCAGTTATATACACCATCCATATGGAACAGACTACCGGACAATTTCAGACTCATTGCTGACCTCAAGACTTTCCGAAAACACCTAAAGACACAACTATTCCTGGAACATTTCAACACAACAGCATAACCTCCCACCCTCACAAGATTCAAACATCATTGACAGTAGTAACCTGTACCTAGCTTGAAATGTAGATAAAATTCCCCCCTGGGGATCATAGTTGCTTATTGCATATAGTCTCATATCAATGTTACAATCATTAGATAGTTAAGACCCCCTATGGGGTCCTGTTTGCATGCTCTAAATAGTTTTCACACCATTGTTACAATGTATCTGAAATTGTTCCATGTAAATCATCTTGACCCGGAAAAAGGCGGTATATAAAGAAGGCTAAATAAAAAAATAAATGTTAAAGATCACTATTTTGAATTTTTGGCATCTTGGGTACTGTTGTACCGTAATTGTATATTATTAGGGGACATTAATCTTCATATGGAGGACATGCATGGTACGAAGGCATTGGAATATACTGAGTTTTTATGCTCTCTGTGTTTTAAAAAGGTTCCCCTACAATCTAGGCACATGTTAGGGCATTATTTTGATCAACGTGCTTTTTATTTTTCATTGTCGCAAGGTGATATTTCAATGTTTGTGCATCTCCGTTAATTTGGTCAGACCATTATCTTATTGAATTTATATTTCATTTACCATGTATAAAGACTCACACGCATTCTCTGTTTGAATTGGTTCATACAAGATTAAGGCCATCCCCAGATATTTACTGGAACAAGATACAAAACAGTGTTTTTTCAGAAAAAGAGTCGGCCATGAATTCTGTAGCTAGTTGGATAAGTAATACAGTTCCTATTGTGGAAGACATCGCTCCCATTATTTGTAAAAAAAACATTTTGTATCTAAACAACATCTTCCTTGGTTTTCTTAAGAATTATTAGCTCTGAAGAAAGAATGTAGATCTTTTGAAAGGAAATGGGGAAGTCTCATAAAACTGCTGACAGATATACCTGGCAAATTAAGTATAAAAGATACAAAGCGGCCATTCATCAGGCACATAAACAGTACTATGCAAAATATAATTGCAACTACATCTTCGCAGCCTCGATCCCTATTTAAAATAACATCCTCTTTAATAAGGGACAAAAATAAATTAAAACCTGCTCCAATATTATCGGCTCAACAATTCGCGGATTATTTTAAACAAAAATAGAAAATGTACAAAATGATTTTGATAAACGGCAGATACATTTAGAAGTTTTCTGGAACGCTTTAAATGATAGGACTCTGGATAACTTTTTGTAGACTTCATGTGGTCTGAATTTACCATCCCATCTTACAAAATGGTAAATACAAACATGCTAGAAAGTTTTCACTTGCAGACCACTGTCCTACTTATTTTTTTACACAACATAAGAACATAAGATATGACATACTGGATCAGACCAAGGTCCATCAAGCACAGTATCCTGTTTCCAACAGTGGACAATCTAGGTCATACGTACCTAACAGTATCCCCAAAAGACACAGGTTCCACAATGCTTGTATGGGGTCAAGCATTGATATCCTGGGTCCCTTTTTAATAATGGTTTATGAACCTTTCCTCCAGGAACTTGTCCAAACCTTTTTAAACCCAGCTACACTAACAGCTCTTACTACATCCTCCGGTAACAAATTCCAGAGTTTGATTACACGTTGAGTGAAAAAATATTTTCTCTTATTTGTCTTAAATAGTTTACCCTGTAGCTTCATTACATGTCCCCTAGTCTTTCTATATTCTGATAGTGTAAACAATTGATCTACGTTTACCCGTTCCACTCCATTCATTAATTTATAGACCTCTATCATATCTCTCCTCAGCTGTCTCTTTTCCAGGTTGAAGAGCCCTAACTTTTGTAGCCTCTCTTCATAGGAGTAGCCTTCCATCCCCTTTACCATTTTGGTGGCTCTTCTCTGTAACTTTTCTAATAACGCTATATCCTTTTTAAGATACGGTGACCAGAATTGCACACAATATTCAAGGTGCGGTCGTACCATGGAACGATACAAAGGCATTATAATATCCTTTGTTTTATTTTCCATTCCTTTCCTTATGATACCTAGCATTCTATTTGCTTTCTTGGCCGCAGCTGCACACTGGGCGGAGGGTTTTAACATGTTATCCACGATGACTCCTAAATCTTTTTCCTGGGTGGTAGTTCCCAATGTGGAACCTTGCATCGTGTAAGCATAGTGTGGGTTGTTCTTTCCTAGGTGCATAACTTTGCACTTGTCCATATTAAATTTCATCTGCCATTTGGATGCCCAGTCTTCCAATTTATCCAGATCCTCCTGCAGTTTTCCACAGTCCTCTTGGGTTTTAACAAATTTAAACAGTTTTGTGTCATCTGCAAATTTGATAACCTCACTAGTTATTCCCTTTTCCAGGTCATTTATGAATATGTCTAAAAGTAGCGGATCCAGTACAGATCCCTGGGGTACACCACTATTCACCTTTTTCCATTGGGAAAATTGGCCATTTAGCCCTACCCTCTGCTTTCTATCTTTTAACCAGTTCCCGATCCACAATAGTACACTGCCTCCTATCCCATGACTTTTTAGTTTTGCCAAACGTCTCTGATGAGGGACCTTGTCAAAGGCTTTCTGAAAGTCCAGATACACTGTATCAACCAACTCACATTTGTCTACCTGTTTATTGACACCTTCAAAAAAACATATCAGATTAGTAAGACAAGATCTTCCTTGTCTAAAGCCATGTTGGCTGTCTCCCATTAGGCCATGACTATCTACATGCTGTGTAATTTTGTTCTTTATGATGGTTTCTACCATTTTCCCCGGTACTGATGTCAGGCTCACCGGTCTGTAATTTCCCGGATCACCCCTGGAACCCTTTTTAAAAATTGGAGTTACATTGGCGATCCTCCAATCTTCAGGTATTACAGATGATTGTAATGAAAGTTCACAGATTACTAATAGCAGGTCTGCAATCTCATATTTCAGTTCTTTCAACACTCTTGGATGTATACCATCCGGTCCAGGTGATTTGCTACTATTCAGTTTATCAAATAGTTGTAATACATCTTCCCGGTGTAGCGATATTTCTCTCAATTCCTCTGCAGTATCACATTTAAATACCACTTCAGTCTTGGGTAACATCCCTACATCTTCCTCAGTAAAGACTGAAGCAAAGAATTCATTCAGTCTCTCCGCTATAGCCTTGTCTCCTTTTACTGCCTCTTTTACCCCTCTATCATCTAATGGTCCAATTGACTCTCTCACAGGCCTTTTGCTACGAATGTACTTGAAAAAGTCTTTATTTCATGTTTTTGCTTCCGTAGCAAGTTCCTTCTCAAATTCTCGCTTTGCCTGCCTTATCAATGCTTTGCATTTAACATGCCAGTGCTTGTGCTGTTTCCAGTTTTCATCGTTTGGCTCTTTTTTCCCATTTCCTGAAAGATGCTTTTTTGGCAGCAACAGCCTCTCTGACCTCACCTTTAAACCATGCTGGCAGTTTTTTGGACTTTCTTCCACTTTTCTTAATGCGTGGAATACAGCTGGTCTGGGCTTCCAGGATAGTATTTTTAAACAACACCCAAGCTTGATGTAAGTCTTTAACCTTTGCAACTGCTCCTTTTAGTTTTTCTTAACTATATTCCTCATTTTATCATAGTCTCCCTTTCGAAAGTTAAAAGATAGTACTGTGGATTTCCTTACTATCCCTCCTCCACTAATTAAATCAAACATGATCATGCTATGATCACTATTGCCAAGTGGTCCCAGCACCCTTATTTCTTGCCCCAGATCTGGTGTTCCACTAAGGACTAGGTCCAGTATGGCTTCCCCTCTGGTTGGTTCATGAACCAGCTGCTCCAAGAAGTAGTCATTTATTTCATCTAGAAACTTTATCTCTCTAGCATGCGCCACAAGATGTTAGGACATGATTTTATGGAATTACGGTTGAGTTTATGACTCAAGGAATTTATCCAGCTATTCTGGGAGATATTATCCTGGCACATATTCTTAAAGATAAGAAACTTAGATAGCAGAAATTACTAACTTTTACCTACAGCTAATATACTTTTATTAATTAAGGTTACAGAATCAATTGTGGCAAATCAGCTAATTTCCTATTTGGACAAATTTGACATTTTGAAGGAATTTGGGTTTAGGAAAGCTTATAGTACTGAATTGTTATTAGAAGTTTTAGTTTCTGATATAAATGCTGCGTTAGCAAAGGGTCATGGCAGTTCTTCTGTAGTTTGATTTGAGTTCAGCGTTTGATCTAGTAGGGATAAATGGTATAGTGCGTAGTTGGTTTTATGGATCCCTGAAGTACAGAAAATATCGGGTGCAGGTAGGTCAAGATTATTCTTCTGAGCGGATTGCTTGCTGTGGGGTCCCACAGGGCTCCCCATTGTCACCCATCTTTTTAATTTGATTATGACTACCTTAGGGTTTGCTTTTCAGCAATTGAATTTAAAACTTTATATGTATGCAGATGATATCTCACTGCTGTTGACTTTTTCTCCTTCTTCTAAAGATTTTTATACAACTATTAAATCTGCTGTTGTATTTAGAAATTTGGACAAAATCATTATGGGGTATGTTTACTAAACTGTGTTAGTGTGATTCGTGTTATGAGCCGTGTTAGTAGAAGAAATGCCAAAAAAGGACATGGGCAGTACATCGTTACCAATAACGCGCGTTAACACGCGTTATAAAGCGCCGTGCAGCAACGATCGTTACAGGGTGCGTTACTGCGCGTTAAGCTTAAGAAGGCACGCTGACACCCAAATACAGAAACAGAGCTGTAGCACAATCGTTACTACAAAGACTGATGGTACAAGGGTCATGGGTTTGATTCCCCAGTGTGCCCAATGAATAAGGCTAAACGAAGAACAAGAGAAAAGAAAATCCAATGCACTCAAAAGTTCCCTAAAAGGCTCAATCATATGTTTTTGTCGGAGCTTGTCAGCCCAGTGTCAGGATGTGTTCCAAAGACACCACCGTGACCGCTCCTTTTATTCTATAAATTTAAGAAAAAAGTCCGTGACTTAGCTGTATTGCAGAGCGCCGCCAAAACGCCAAACATCTGATAGACGACGTGGCTCACATTTCGGGTTTTCACCAACTTAAAAGTAACCCTGCTTCAGGTCCCACAGTTTGGCAAATGACAGATCTTCAGCTTACAAAGCCTAGGGAGTATCCTCTACTTATCTTCGGCAGCGTCTGATGTCAGAATGATGAACAGAGCATTGAAGCCAATCACAATCAACCTACAGCGGAGCCCAAAAAGGGAATGCCCACTGCATAGGGAATTCCCAAAAAGGCGTCCCGAGTAGGGATGGAAACACAAGTCAGATGATAGTATACCAATCCAGCTGGAGATTCAGCCCCTCCGGAGTCACAGAGTTGAGGAGGTAAATCCAACGCTGTTCACAGAGCTGAAGCTTATGCTCGTGATCCCCCCCTCGGGGGTCCGGAGGAACATGATCCAACACCCGCCAACGCAGTGATGTAAAAACATGGCCCTTCAACAAATTGTGTTCCACCATAGGAGCCGAAAGAGTCCTAGTGCGGAGGCGAGAAGCATGTTCAGAAAGACGGATTTTTATGGCCCGCTTAGTACGGCCCACATAGTAAAGGGAGCAGGGGCAGACAATCAGGTATACAGCAAACTCCGTGGAGCAATCCGTATGCCATCTAGTAGTGAACTTCCGAGACATATGGCCATCAACCCAATCAGGGCCATCAAGAGTTGAAGCACAATGAGCACAACTGCCACAAGCATAATGGCCACTGTCCAGATGAAACTTGGGGGGGGGGGGGATCCACCTGCGAAACCGTAGACATCACTTTATCCCGCAAATTGGCTGTCCGAGAGTAAGCAGCCCGCAGTGTGCAATCCCGAAAACAGGCATGTGTCCCAACAATCGGCCAAAACCGATGCAGCAGCTTCGTGACATGAGTGATTTGGCGAGTATACGGCAGAACTCCAGTAATCGTGGAATCCTCAGGGTTAGAAGCAGGAGGAACCTTCGGGATACGGGGGATTTTTTGAATCAGCTATAATCTTGCCAGGCGGTGGACACCTATCGTTTCCTTGTATCCCTTGATGTTCAGGCTCTCTACAGGAATATTGACCAGCGGGACATATTGGCGTGTTTACAAAATTATCCGCTTACCCTTCCGGACCGGATTCCACGGGCTTTCCTGCTGGATTTGCTTGAGCTTGTTTTGGACCAAAATTTCTTCTTACATCAAGGGGTTTATTATCGACAGATACACGGAATAGCCATGGGTGCTACTGTGGCCCCGTCTCTGGCTACAATTTATATGGCAATATTTGAACAGCTATATGTTTATTCTGATCCTGCCTTCTGTATGGTCCCCTTTTGGAAGCGTTTTCTGGATGATATCTTTTTCCTATGGGTTGGCACTCGTATGGATCTGGATAGTTTTTTGAGTCGTCTCAACACACATGTGCCCCGAATTCAGTTTACGGCACAGATTTCTCCTAGTACTTTGCAATTCCTGGATGTTCAGGTTTCTCTCACTACAGCTGGTTTTGGGACGACATTATTCCGTAAAGCGGTGCAGCGAAATACACTTCTCAGTTACCATAGTTTTCATCCCAGAGCCCTGAAACAGGGTTTACCCTTTGGGCAGTTTTTGCGGCTATGCCGCAACTGCTCGGCTTTACATGACTTTAAATTACATGCTCGGGAGCTTGAACAACGATTGCTCCACCGTGATTACCCTCACTTAGTGGTCTCTAGGGCATATAGGAGGGCGCTCTATTTCAACCGCGAATGGTTTTCTTTTCCTCCTGCTTCTAACCCTGAGGATTCCACGATTACTGGAGTTCTGCCGTATACTCGCCAGATCACTCATGTCACGAAGCTGCTGCATCGGTTTTGGCCGATTGTTGGGACACATGCCTGTTTTCGGGATTGCACACTGCGGGTTGCTTACTCTCGGACAGCCAATTTGTGGGATAAAGTGATGTCTACGGTTTCGCAGGTGGATCGCCCCCCCAAGTTTCATCTGGACAGTGGCCATTATGCTTGTGGCAGTTGTGCTCATTGTGCTTCAACTCTTGATGGCCCTGATTGGGTTGATGGCCATACGTCTCGGAAGTTCACTACTGGATGGCATACGGATTGCTCCACGGAGTTTGCTGTATACCTGATTGTCTGCCCCTGCTCCCTTTACTATGTGGGCCGTACTAAGTGGGCCAAAAAAATCCGTCTTTCTGAACATGCTTCTCGCCTCCGCACTAGGACTCTTTCGGCTCCTATGGTGGAACACAATTTGTTGAAGGGCCATGTTTTTACATCACTGCATTGGCGGGTGTTGGATCATGTTCCTCCGGACCCCCGAGGGGGGGATCGCGAGCATAAGCTTCAGCTCTGTGAACAGCGTTGGATTTACCTCCTCAACTCTGTGGCTCTGGAGGGGCTGAATCTCCAGCTGGATTGGTATACTATCATCTGATTTGTGTTTCCATCCCTACTCGGGATGCCTTTTTGGGAATTCCCTATGCAGTGGGCATTCCCTTTTTGGGCTCCGCTGTAGGTTGATTGTGATTGGCTTCAATGCTCTGTTCATCATTCTGACATCAGACGTCGCCGAAGATATGTAGAGGATACTCCCTAGGCTTTGTAAGCTGAAGATCTGCCATTTGCCAAACTGTGGGACCTGAAGCACGGTTTCTTTTAAGTTGGTGAAAACCCGAAACGTGAGCCACGTCGTCTATCAGATGTCTGGCGTTTTGGCGGCGCTCTGCAATACAGCTAAGTCACGGACTTTTTTCTTAAATTTATAGAATAAAAGGAGCGGTCACGGTGGTGTCTTTGGAACATTTCCTGACACTGGGCTGACAAGCTCTGACAAAAACATATGATTGAGCCTTTTAGGGAAATTTTGAGTGCATTGGATTTTCTTTTCTCTTGTTGAATGAATAAGGTTGGCTGAGGCGTCATGTGTAACCCTTTGAAGGCCTACTATATTTTATTCCACATTCTGCAGCCGGGTTAAAGTTTGCATATGTCAGGAAAATTGTGCCCGTCTTATTCAATATGTTCCAATAGTGACGTTCCCTCTGCCATGGTCATGTATTATATACCATTTGATAGGAATATTTAGGCAGAAGTTTGGATCCCGAAAGTATTGGGCTTGGCCTGGAAAGGGTTAAGTATTGGGCTGTGAGGAAGTTTAGTTGTACTTTAATAGTGCTGCCAGCAAACACACCCTCACAGTGGCGTAACCTAAGGTGCCACATAGGCACCCTAGAAGGCACTCTATAGGGCACATTATAAAGTGCGCTGTCTGCCAAGGCACCCTATAATGTCCCCTATAGGACACCATATAAGGCCACCTTATAAGCGCTTTATAGGGCACCGTATAAGGCGCCCTATAGGGTGCCTTATGAGCCACCCTAAGGTGACAGTACCCTGAGGGTGGTTCTGCTGGCAGCACTAATATACAATAAAAATAGACCATGCCTAAGACAGCCCTATCGATGAACCCCACTGTGGGTTTTGAACCCATGACCTCTGGCTCCATGTGCAGTGAAGTAACCAGTGGGCTAGAGCTGCTAATAAACACTTGGCTGGCTACAGGAGGACTGCACGGCACCACAACAACATTCTGCTGTGGTTACCAGGATAGGGTCAACCCATCCGTACCCAGGATGCACAGCACATGTAAATCAGCAGTCTACAGATGATCACAAGATGGGGTATGCACCCCACAGCACCTCAGCCTGGTAGGGGGTGCCGACGGTTTGTGTTAGTGGCACAGAGTAGCTACAGACCGTCACAGTGTGTGGGTCCTGTGCTCATCCTGAGGGAGAGGTATGGTGCCCAGCATCATTCGCACAGCACCTGGCTGTGCTGAGATAGGCTATGCTGCAGGTCCCCATCAGTGCCAATGTGTAGTCCTTGCAAACACCCCTAGGATATGCCTGTGTTCATCTGTATGTCACATCTAGCCCTTGTGGACTATGATGCACCCAGAAAAGTGCATACCCTGTATGGGTGCCATGGTCACATGATGTAAGTGAAGGGGGTGTTGGGACCCACAGGGAAATTACATACCACTACCCAACGCACCCTCTGGGGCTCAGGGTGGGGGAGAGGATCTCCCATCAACAGATCCACTTTCTACCCCCCTGCAATGGTGGCAGTAGAGGGGACCATCACCCCAGTCCTGCTAGGGATCAAACACCCTACAGGGCAGGCAATGCAGAGCAATACACATCCATAACGCAATAGCAGACAGACGGCAGGTCTGGCAATGCTCAGCTGCCCCCCACCATTATCTGACATTCTCCAGCAGCAAGCCTACAGCCGCTGCACCCTGCAAGGTGTTCCAGCAAGACACATACTAGCTGCAGACAGTCTGCCAGCTAGTCCATAGTGCATGGTCCTGGAGAAGATGCATGTACCCAGAACGAGGATATCAGCATACACACCAAGCAGATAGGTCAGTGATTGAGCCCCAAAAGAAAACCCATAAATATCACATGAAAGAAATGCTATATAGCACTATGGGGGAACCTAGCCATGCCATGGTCACTGCTCAGTCAGGGTGAGAGTGACCTCCCAGCAGGACATGCTATGGCCACCCTGTCCGTGCAGGTGGTACCGGGCACTACAATGTCCGAGCCATTGCCCTATGCCCTGTGCAGATGCGGCCAGGCCAGGCCACCCTATCCAGGCTATTCCCACAGTACCTTGCTCCTCATTATGCACATTGGCAGGCCAATACTGGCAACAGTGCTAGCAGTGTGTGCTGTGGAGGGTGTTGGCAGCCACCACACACTGGATAGACAGACACACACTCCCCACACCTATGCCAGCATTGTGCAACTATAGAGGTGTTGGGCAGCCCAGGCCACCACACCAGTCCTGGGCACAGTGCAGGCATGGCTATGGTACACAATACTGTAGGAGTCACTCCCCAGATTGGTAAACACTGTCAGACACAAGACCTGTAGCACACTCCACAGACATCAGAAAGGTTGCTATGATGCAGCTCACTCAGAAAATTGTACTTAACCTAGGAATTGCTATCTGCCAGTAATCATAGCAACCTTTTGATAGATGTGTACCATATTCCCAGGTTTAGGGTGGCATTACTAAGGTATGCAAGTGCTAGTATTGGGAGATGCACGCAGAGCCCAAAGTCCTGCCTCTCCAGGAGGCTTTGGATAATGGGGCCTGTGGGTGCGGGTGTGTCTGCCCCTGTTGGCTGCTGCTTTACGGCAGAGGTTCCCAACTCCAGTCCTGCGGTGCAAAACACTGTTCGGGTTTTCATGCTGTCCCTCATGAATATGCATGAGATACATCTGCATACCATGGGGGTGGCGCATAGAAATGCAGCACAGGCATCTTTATCAGAGGCAGCATGGAACCTGAATGGTGTTTGTGCTCTGTAGGGTAAAATGTAGGTGTTTTGGGCATGTTTACGTCATCTGCAAGAAAGGTTCTGTCTGTATTAGCACGTTATAGTAGTGGGTAAAATATGAGGACTGGGTTGGCGGAAACCACAGCTGGGACTTGAACCTGTGACCTTCTGCTTCTGAATACACTGGTTTTGTGCACTGCACCACCATGTTATCACAGAGATGGTGCATTTCCTGGTGATACCATGACTGTTGGTCAGACAGGGCCTGTCTGTTGCAGTGCATGGCACCCACCTACACAGGGCTAGGCCACGGTCTGCTCTGGGCAGCTTCCACTGCCCCCTCCACCACCAGTATCCCTCAGCCACTATGCTGACATGCCCTTCTGCTGGTGGAGCTGGTGGTGCGCAGGCTCAGGCCATCCAGTGTGCAGGTAGGTGGCTGCCTATGGTGTGGGTTTTGGGGTAGGGGTGCCTGCATAGACGTCCACGCTCCCCCCCAGCCCCGCCTGCCAATGTTCCGTGCCCTTGGGGGTAGCTGTTGGGTACTATCCCCTGTGACACTGCAGGGGACACAGTCGTGCCCATGTTGGACCCTCATCAGTTGCTGTCTGTCTCTGCTGTTTCTGCATTCCTATGGGCCAACTGAGCATCAACCTGGTCTCCTACTGTGGCCCAGCTGCACCACAGCATGTGCCACCTGAGGCTCTCTGTATCCCCTTTTCCGGCATCTGTCCAGTAGTCCATTAGGATGTGCCCACCCTGCAGTTGCAGAACATGTGCATGTCATAGGTAACCTGTCCATCAACATGGGGTGACTCTGATCTGCACTATTTCACTGTGGGATCATTCACCTTGTCTGGGGACAGAGCATACGTCCTTCCACAATTACTATCTTTTTCTGGTGATTTCTCACTAGTGTTTGTTGCTGTTTCCCATTGGTGTCACTATTGGCTTGCTTAGTTCTGTTTCTTTCCTCGTTTGTTCTGGTCATTTTCACTGCTTATTCGCCCTTTTCTTCCGTGCACATGTATCACACTTATCACGTTTTGTGGGTTTCCCTGCCTCTGCTGTACATTGCTGACACTGAAATGGTTTCCCTCCCCTGCAAATGTGCATCTAACGGCAGGTTTTCATTCGCGTTGGGATTGAGCCCTCGATTTCAGTGTGTTAGTGTGAATGGAGCCTCTCCCCGCCCACTCTCCGCCCATTGACCTCTTCTCTCCGCCCACTCTCCACCTTCTGCGGTGTTTTACCGCGCCGCGGGAGTTTACGATCGTTAACTACGGTTAACGCGTGTTACGTAACGTTAACGATTGTTAGCGTGTTATACCGCGCGTTAACGTTACATAACGCGCGTTATGTAACATTACCGCAGTTTAGTAAACATACCCCTATGTTTACAAGTCAATATTTCAAAAACAAAGGTTATGTGCTTTCATAATAATAAACCAGTACTGGATTCTTTAATGTGTGCTTTGACACAATTAGAGCTGAAGTTAGATCCAGTCCTAAAAGTTCTTGAGATTTTGATAGATGCAAACCTAGCATTTGAGACCTATGTAAGTTTGATTAGAAACATAGAAACATAGAAACATGATGACAGAAAAAGACGACATGGCCTATCTAGTCTGTCCTTCCATAACAACAACTACAACAGTCCACTTTTTACCTTTAGAGATCCACTGTGTTGGTCCCATGCTTTTTTGAATTCAGTTACTGTCCTCATCTCTACCACCTCCACTGGGAGACTATTCCATGGATACACTACTCTTTCTGTAAAGAAATATTTCCGCATATCACTCCTGAATCTATCTCCCTTCACCCTCATCCCATGTCCCCTCGTAGCAGAACTTGCTTTCAATTGAAAGAGGCTCTCTCCCTGAACATTTATGCCACGGAGGTATTTAAACATCTCAATCATATCACCTCTATCCCGCCTTTCCTCTAAGGTGTACATATTAAAATCCTTAAGTCTGTCCTCATATGCTTTATAATGAAGCCCATTAATCATTTTAGTAGCAACCCTTTGCACCGACTCCATCCTGTTCACATCCTTTTGAAGGTGCGGTCTCCAGAATTGCACACCATACTCCAAATGAGGTCGCACCAAAGACTTATACAGAGGCATTATCACCTCCTTTTTTCTGCTAGCCATTCCTCTCCGTATGCACCCAAGCATCCTTCTAGCTTTTGCCGTTGCCTTTTCTACCTGTTTAGCTACTTTAAGATCATCAGACACAACCACGCTTAGGTCCCGCTCTTCTTTAGTGGACAAAAGTACTTCACCTCCTATACTGTATTGCTCCCTTGGATTGCTGCAGCCCAAATGCATGACCTTACATTTTTTAACATTAAATCCCAGCTGCCAAATTCTAGACCATTCTTCAAGCTTAGCTAGATCCCTCCTCATGTTATCTACACCTTCCTGGGTGTCTACTCTATTGCAGATTTTGGTATCATCCGCAAAGAGGCAAACCTTACCCAACAGCCCTTCTGCTATATCACTAACAAAGATGTTAAAAAGAATCGGACCAAGGACAGATCCCTGGGGCACACCACTGGTAACATCCTTCTCCTCAGAGTGAGCTCCATTTACTTGTACTCTTTGTCGCCTCCCACCCAACCAATTTCTAACCCAAGCAGTAACTTGGGTTAGAAACTGATTGTCTCTAAAACCTTTGATAAACTACACCAATTGCATAGATTAAGGGGTTATTTTTCTATAGAACGTTCTCAAATTGTGGTGCAAGGCGCTATGTTATCATATTTGGATTATGGAAATTTTTTATTTCTGAATTGTTCTCAACTTCAAATTAGATGATCACAGCTTTGCCAATCTACGGCTGCCTGTCTTATTTTTGGTGTTTCCCAGTATACTGAAATAACTCCTCTACTACATAAATTACAATGGTTAAAGGTCACTAACCGGATTCGTTTTAAGTTTTTACATTTTTATACAAATTCTTTAACAATTTTGTTCTGGAATATCTTTCATTGTTATTACTTCCCCTAAGGTCTTGTAAATCTAAGCGCTTACAATCTACTAACACCTTCTGTATCCATTTTGTAGGGTTGTTTATTTAAAATTATGTTTTAGGCACACCATTCCATATTTGCTGGTACAGGATTGGTCTGAATTTCCCAAAAATATGAAATGTAACCCTTCTTTTCCTCAATTTCGTAAAAGGTCGAAAACATGGTTGTTTAATCAAAATTAATGGTTTTTCTTATATGGGTGTTTTTTTCCTTGCTGTAAACCATGCAGAACCACTATTTAGAATGGGATTATTGCGGTATATAAAAGTGGGTTTGATTATATTAGAATTTGCGACTACTCGTTCCACTCCACTCAGGATTTTATAGTCTTCTATCATATCTCTCCTCAGGTTTCTCTTCTCCAGGCTGAAGAGCCCTAACCTCCTTAGTCTTTCCTCATACAGTAGGAGAGATGATCCATCCCTTTTATCATTTTGGTCACTCTTTTCTGTACCTTCTCTAATGCTGCTATATATTTTTTGAGATATGGAGACCAGAATTACACACAGTACTCAAGGTGCAGTTGCACTATGGAGTGATACAGAGGCATTATGATATCCTTTGTTTTATTTTCTATTCCTTTCCTAATGATTCCTAATATTCGGGGGGATGGGGTGTTGGTTTGGCTGCTGCCACACATGAACAGAAAATTTCAGTAGTGGCTAAAAAATTAAGGCAGGTATCTTTTTCTACAATTTATTGTTAAATAATGTACTGTGGAGATGTCACACGTGCTTACTTATTTAATCAGCATGGCGATTAGTCACACCATGCGTCTGGCGTCCATTTTAGTTTACTTACGCTCTGTAGTAGGTTTCTTGGATGAAGTTTTGAATTTTTACAAGTAACAGGGCGCGGATAGGGTCCCAGCGCCCACACATAACCGGGTGCTTGGCCCGGAGCGGGACCCTGCGTGCATTGGGGGTGGAGGGGGGAGAAGGTGCGGCAGCGTGGGGGATGTCATGCGTGTCCATTGAATGGATTGGCTCCGCTCGGAGGATCGTACGCGAATGGAGCCACTCAGCGTGAAGGCTTGCATGTGAGCAGCATTGTTGCGGCAGCGGGAGGAGAGTGGCGGATCGTAGGCCTGTCGGACTGGGAGCAGACGGTCAGGTGAAGCTGCAGCAGTGCAGCGGAGGTGGACAGATCAGATCTGGCAGAGATCTTCGGGGCGTTCGTGAGGCAGCGTGTGCAGAGCTTGTCGGAGCGGGCAGACGGCGACAACAGTGTGCAGGCGAGTGGAGCATAGCAAAAAAAAACCACAAAGAAAGTATCAGGAGTAGCATTCAGGCTAGAGACGCAAATGGGGAAGGCATTGGAGGACAGGAAAGGAAAGACATAAGGGGTGATTCATTTCATAGTGGGAGCAGGCTGTTCAAGTGTAAGCAGCGTGTGCAGAGGCAGTGTGTATGGCTGCGAGAAAGGCACGCAGGGGTCAGGGAGCCAGCAGGGCCGATGTGGGCAGGCCGGGGGTAGGGAGTTGACGGGGGGGGGGGGGGAAAGGGGCAGCAGGGCAGGTTGGGGATCAGGGCCGCATGGCGGGGGGTGGTCAGTGTGCGGCATATGGCAGGGGAGCGCAGGGGGTCCCCAGACATGGGTAAGAGGCCACGAGGGGGAGGCAGTGTTCGAGGCCGGGGATCTGGGACACAGACGAGGTCGGGTGGCCCTATGGCTGCGGAGGCAGTGTCTACAACGTGTGAAGTGGAGCAAGGGTGCAGCTCGGCGGGGGTGGTGGCAGATTCGGGGGTGGGGGGTGGTGTAGAGCAGGGGCAGGGGAGTGGGGCTGGCCCCTGGTGGCAGGGGGGGGAGGAGGGGGAGGGTGCCATGCCCGGGTATGGAGCATTTGGTGGTGGGGGTAGAGGTTAGGTTTTCCTGTGGAGGGGCCCAGCGGGCTATGAGTCAGTTGGGCACCAGGCTGCTTGGGACCATTGGATGGAAGGAGGGCAAGGCTCGTTTAGGGCGGACTGGGTTGGAGTATGGCCACAGACTTGGTCTCCAGGTGTCTCCCCCCCCCCTTGGGTTTCCTCTTTTGTCTCCACAGGTCCCGTTTTCTTCCTCGCCGAGAGGTGTGTCCATGGCAGCGGAGCCATCGCGGGCGATGAATATGGATGCAGGAGCCACCGTGATGAGGGGAGTCTCACTGGAGGGGGAGCGGGCACGAGGAGCTAGTGCACATCAGCGGATGGAGGATCGAGGATCCACGATTGGGGGTGCCACCCACGACAGAGGGAATGGCTGCGGGGGCCAGGACGGGTGAGTTGCAGGCGGTGGAGGTAGCGGAGTGTGGGGGGAGTGGGTTGCGGGCCGAACGGTTGGGAAAGGCATGTAGGAAGAGGATGCATGCTTGTCGGTGCCGGCATAGTTCTGAGTCTTCCTCCTCATCGTCATTAGACTCGTCGGAGGCGTCCTTGGGTGAGGAAGGCAGGGCGACGGGTCGAGTGGCTTCCGGTAGCCAATCGGGGGGTGGCACTCCTTCGTTGGCAACCTTATTGGAGATATGGGAAGGGGTGCCAAAAGCTGGCGACGCAAAATTCGAAAGAAGAGATATATTGATATTTTTCGCTTGCTTGAGGGGCGGAAGCATTCGGGTGAGAGTAGAAAAAAGCATAAGGAGGATGAGAAGGCTGGTCAGCTGCAGAAGGTCTCTAGTAATGTTGTCAATTGGGTGAGGGCGTTCTTGCGGTTGGCGAGCATCTGGGGTCAGCAATTTCCTGAGCAGTATGGGATGTTGTTGACCTATGTGGATTCGATTCTGGACGCGTCACAGGCCCATGAGGGCTGGTCGTGGCTTAATTATGATGAGAAGTTTAGGGATAAAATGGAGGAGAACAAGCTGTTAACTTGAGGCACAAAGGACATTAATTTGTGGCTGACGCAGATGTCGGCCAGAAGGAGTGCCGGAAGTGGGAGTGGGGGTAAGGGTGGGCCAGGGGCTACTACAGGGTCAAGCCGTTCCTTTCGTGGAGTTCCCCCATTGCAGACAAAACCGGTCGCCAGTGGAGTTGGGGATGTGTGCTGGAAGTTTAATAAGTCATTGTGTCCCTTCTTGGACTGTAAATTCCGGCACGCTTGCTCCATCTGTGGTGGGGTTCATTCAGTGGCAAAATGCAGTAAAAAAGGGTCCTTGGCGGCCCCTTTGCCAGTGCCCAAGTAGGGGAGCTACGCTTGATTTGGCCCCCTCTCCGATATGGGTGGCGGTGTTATGCTCGTGGCTTCACCATTACCTGAAGAAAGGGGATAAGGCAATTTTGCAGTTAGGGTTTCAGTTGGGTTTTGTTATTCCAGTTCAGGGTGTGGTGGCAGGTTCGACAGCACGAAATTCCCCAAGTGTGTGTCGCTAGGCGTTGATAGCGTGAGAGAAGTTGGCTGTCGAGTTGCAGTTGGGTAGAATATCGGGTCCATTTACGCAGCCGCCTTTCCCAAAGTTTGTGGTATCTCTGTTAGGAATCATACCTAAGAAGGAACCGGGGAAGTTTCGGTTGATCCAAAATTTGTCTTTTCCGTCAGGGGCATCGGTGAACGACCTTATCCCATGCAAGTTTTGTATGGTACAGTACGCCTCGTTTGACAGGGCTGTGGAGTTAGTCCGGAGAGCCGGTCGTGGGGCATTGATGGCAAAAGTGGATATTAAATCTGCATTTCGCTTGCTGCCGGTACACCCTTCTGCCTTCCATTTGTTGGGTTTTCAATTTGAAGGGGGCTTCTATTTTGATAAGTGTATGCCAATGCGTTGTGCAGTGTTTTGCGCTTACTTCGAGAAATTCAGCACGTTCTTGCATTGGATGGTGGTGCGGAGGGTGGGGTGGTTGGATGTGGTGCATTATCTGTATGTTTCTTGTTCGTGGGCGGTTCAGGGACCACGGTGTGTAATGCGCTGTTGGAAGGTTTTATCCGTTTGGCTAGCAAATTGGGGTGCCGTTGGCGGATAGCAAGATGGTGGGCCCAGTGACAAAGATTACCTTCTTAGGAGTTGAGTTGGATTCAGAGAGCATGGTGGCACGTTTGCCGGTGGAGAAGGTGTTGAAGTTGCGAGTATTGGTTGCTAATGTCATGGCCTCCTCTAAGTTAACATTTAAAGAAATGCAGGCGCTCATAGGATCGCTTAATTTTGTGTGCAGGGTTATCCCAACGGGACAGGTATTCATTCGTTGGTTGGTGGTATCGACGTCGGGGGTAGGCAAGCCTCATAACCGCATTCGGGTGTCAAGAGTGCTCCGTGAGGATTTGCGGATTTGGGACATCTTTTTGTGGGACTTTAATGGGACTTCAGTGTTGATAGAAGCGGAGATTTCTAGTGAAGACTTGCAGCTTTACACGGACGCGGCGGGCGGTGTAGGTATGGGAATTTAGTTTGGCGAGGCATGGTGCGCCAACAAATGGCCGCAGGCTTGGTATGACGATGGGTTGTTGAGTAATATTACCTTCTTGGAGCTTTGGCGTTAGAGTTGTGGCCGGATAGGCTGTCCAACCACCAGGTGGTATGGTGGTGTGATAATGAAGCGGTGGTGCATGTCATCAATCGTTATTCGCCACGATGCGGTCAGGTGGTGTCACTAATGCAGCAGGTCATATTGGCATGTTTGCGTTTGAATGTCGATCTTTAGGCACGGCATATACCGGGGCATACTAACGAAATTGCTGATGCTCTTTCCCGTTTACAGTGGGAACAGTTTCAGAAGTTAGCACCGGAGGCAGACAAGGACGGGATTGTGGTCCCTTTGAACTTATGGAGCTGTGGCCTGTGGAGATGAGGAGCCTGTTGCGGAATTTGGTGGTGGAGCGGACTTGGGAGGTATACAGGCAAGGTTGTGAGGGAGTGCTGGAATTTCTGCATGGGAATGGGTGGACAGGGGAGGCTGTATCCGATCATCTACTGGGGAATTATATCATTTGTGCAAAAGGGCGAGGGGTTACGAGAGCGATGGTGCGTAGTCATCTGGCGGGTTTTGCGTTTTTTGCAAGAGCGGTGGGATGGGAATTCTCTGGGGGAGGGTTCCTGGCACGATGGTTACTACAGGGGTGGGAACATTCACGGCCGACTCCACAGGATCATCGGCGGCCGATTACACACAACTTACTTCGGAGACTGTGCGAGAACCTACCCAGAGTTGCGGAGTCACAATTTGAAGTCACACTCTTCCGGGTGGTTTTTTGTTTGGCCTTCTTTGGCGCCTTCCACGTGGGCGAATTGGTAGTGGACTCGGTGAAAGCTGGAGTGGGTAGTAGTTTGCACCGCCAGCATGTGTGGGTAGAAGGGGGGCAAGTATGCGTCCTGCTAGCGAAATCGAAGACGGACCAGCAAGGGAAAGGGTTGTTGGTGGTCCTGAAAGAGATTGCAGGACTTACTTGCCCGGTGGCCACCATGAGGGACTACTTACATGTGTGCCCTGGGGGGGAGGTGGGGGCTTTTTGTCCATATGCATTCCCAGGTGGTGACGCGCTTTCAGGTATCGGAAGTGTTGCGCATGGTGTTACGGCAGATAGGGGAAGATCCGCGGCTGTTTTCAGCTCATTCTTTTCACATCGGTGCGGCGACCAGTGCGGCAGTGGCAGGGTTGTCGGGTGGGGGGGCAAATCCAAAGTATCGGCAGATGGCGGTCTAGGGCATTTAGGGGATATGTTCGGGTATGAGAGGCATGCCTTCGGCCAGGGGATAATAACGCATATTTTCTTTTACAGATGGGGGTCTGAGTGTGCGGGGATGTTGGATCTTGGGGCATTCCTTCGTGTTCTGGGCTGGTCAGCGAGTGGCAGTGCAGCCTATCGGGCTGAGCCTGGGACTTGATCAAGCGGTGGTGTCAGTTTCATGGCTGGGCAAGTGCGGGCTGCGGTGGACACAGCTGATGCCTTTGCTCCGGCACCATGAGCGCATCAAGACACAGCCAGCGATTCTACTGTTGCATCTGGGGGGCAATGATTTGGCCGCTTGGACCTGCAAGCAACTAATCAAGGCTGCTAAGAAGGACTTTGCCTCAGTGCTCCGTATGTTTGGGGTGTGGTGTTAATATGGTCGTATATTATCCCAAGGCCGGCATGCTGAGAGCAGAGGCATTGGTCTCGGGGTCTAATGAAAATTAATAGGCAGATTGGGCGGTGGGTATGTGAGCAGGGGGGGTATCAGGTACAGCACTCCTGGGTGGAGGTGGCTTGTGCGGGGTTGTATAGGGAGGATGGTGTGCATCTATCTCCGGTGGGGATGGACTTGCTCCTGAATGACTGGCAGGAAGCGTTGGGGCGAGTGGTGCACGGTGACTGGTCACAGCTTCCTTTTGGGGGGGGGTGGCTCAGGTGGGTCATGGAGCCTGTGCCGGTGGCGGGATCCCGGAGGTTTCTGGGGTCCAGAGCCATAGGCTACTTGGGACGAGGGCAGGGTGCCCACGACCCGGACAACCCTTGGAAGACTTTTGCTATTCATATGGCAAAGTCAGATAGGAGTGGTAGGAAAATTGCCGGTGGTATGACCAGGGCAGGAGCGGAGGTGAGGTCACCTTGCTAATTGCATGGCTGGTGATGCATCGCTCCGCTGGGGGTTTGTTGGATCATTATTCCTGTTATTATGCTGAATTGGCAAATAAAGCTGCGACCAGTTGTTACCATGAATGGTTATTTGTGAAATTTGTGGGAAAGGAGGAAGGGGGGTATAGTAGGGGAGGGGGTACTCTAAAGTTGGAAGGGGGAGCGCCGGGTCCGATTACCCGGTTAGTAACAGGGCGGGGGCAGGGTCCCGGCACCCGCACGTAACCAGGTGCTTGGCCTGGTGCGGGACCCTGCGTGCGTCCGGGGTGGAGGGGGGAGAAGGCACGGCGGCGTGTGGGACGTCATGGGCATTCTTTGAAATGGATTGGCTCCGCTCAGAGGATCGTACGCGAGTGGAGCCAATCAGCGTGAAGGCTTGCATGTGCTCCAGTGTTGTTGGCGGTTGCCGGAGCACATGCGTTGGAGGCCTGAGGGTGAGCAGCCCACCCGCCCACCCAATAGAGCAATGGGGAGTTTGGGGGAATTGGGGTGTTGCAACGGGGGTGGGAGGTGGCGGGATCCCGGAGGTTTCCGGGGTTCGGAGCCTTAGGCTACTTGGGACGAGGGCAGGGTGCCCACGACCCAGACAACCCCTGGAAGACTTTTGCTATTCATATGGTGAAGTTGGATAGGGGTAGGAGGAAAATTGCCGGTAGTATGACCAGGTCAGGAGTGGAGGCGAGGTCACCTTGCTAATTGCATGGCTGGTTATGCATCGCTCCGCTGGGGGTTTGTTGGATCATTATTTTGTTATTATGTTCAGTATGTTGAATTGGCAAATAAAGCTGCGACCAGTTGTTACCATGAATGGTTGTTTGTGAAATTTGTGGGAAAGGAGGAAGGGAGGTAAAGTAGGGGAGGGGGTACTCTAAAGTTGGAAGGGGGAGCGCCGGGTCCGACTACCCAGTTACTAGGAAAAGATTGAAAGTTACATGTAAAATATACAATCAGGATGGGTAGAAAGTGTGATATTAATGACTTTGTAAAGGGACAAGTTGTCTCACTCCATGCTGAAGGATATTCACAATGTGCTATTGTAAAGCATTTGCATATATCAAGGTGTGCAGTTCAGAATGTTCTGATCAGGTGGCCGTACACATCATTCGAAATGTGGGCGCAGACGGATAACTACTGGACGAGATGACGATTCCTCAAAAGCATGATGACCAGGAAACAAATAGCTGCCCGCATACAGTTTTATAGCAAGATGAAAGACAAATCTGCTGAATGGTGGGAGAGGGTAATGTTCACAGATGAAAGTACATTTCAACAAGTGCGTGGGAGTGGTTACAACTACGTCCGTCGACCAGCAGGCGAGAGACTATAAAACGAAGTACATGATCAGGACTGTTAAACACCCACCATCGGTCATGGTATGGGGTGGTATCTCGGCGAATAGACGATGTGGTCTGCACATTTTTGAGAAAGGTGAAAGAGTAAATGCTGCAAAATACACATCCGTGCTGCATAGTAAAGTTAAAATACACATAAATGTTTCTGGCACAACTATATTTCAGCAGGACTCGGCACTGTGCCACACTGCAAAAAGTCAAAAAATGGTTCGTGGACAACAAGATCGAACTGCTACCAAGTTGGCCATCAAACTCTCCGGATCTCAATGTAATTGAAAACTGTTGGAATCATATGAAGAAAAAGGTGGCAGCACACCATCCAACTTCAGAAGTAGATTTAAAGGACATACTCAAGCATGTATGGGTCAACGAAATCACTCTGGCATACTGTAAAATGCTAGTTAACAGTATGCCTACAAGAATCCAGGCTGTGCTGAAAAATCATGGACACCTTATCAAATATTGACACATATATTGTTTCCTGAATAAAACTTTGAAAATGACATATATATCTTTGGTTCTTTAAACTTTTGACCATGAAAGTGACAATAACACGTACTTTTCTAATAAAATTCTGATATATTGGACTCTGCCTTAATTTTTTGGCTACTACTGTATTGTCTATGATCACACCTACATCCTTTTCTTGGATGATGACTCCTAATATGGAACCTAGGCATTGCGTACCTATAGTGTTATTCTTCCTTACATACATCATTTTGTACTTGCCACGTAAATTTCATCTGCCATTTGGATGCCCAGGGCTCCCAGTCTCACGGGATCTTCCTGCAGTTGCTCACCATCCAAATGTGACTTAACAACTCTAAAAAAATTCATCTACAGATCCCTGGGGTACTCCACTATTCACCTTCCTCCACTGAAAAAATTAATCATTTATCCCTATTCTCTGTTTTCCATCTCTCAACCAATTTCCATTCCACAATAGGACTTGCCTCCTATGCCATGATTTCTTAACTTCCTCAGATGTCTCTGTTACGAGACTTTGTCAAATGCTTTCTGAATGTCTAAATACACTATGAAGCCAATTCCAATTGAGGCATATCCAGGCCGTCTGAAAGTCCAAAATATGGACAGCCCAAATGTGTAACCAATTCTGTACCCGCTGGAGCTAGATATTCCCACAGGTGCAAAATTGGACAATTAGATGGGCTAGACATGCCCCAATTCTGCAGCGCTGGATGTCCATCAACTTCCCTGGCTAGCCCTCCCTATGCTCCTGCTGGAGCCCTGGTGCCATGGCGTCTCATCGCCATGGCACCAGGAAGCGATGATGAAGTGCAGAAAGACTCAACGTACCTGACAGTGGTCCTTCCTCACCGCCCGACCCTTGGTGGGGTCTGCCAGGGCCGGGATTGGGCAGAAGGGCCTCACCTGACATTGCTCCCTGCTTTGGGGGGTCATTCCTGGCCGGATTGCTGCAGTCTATGGGACTTATTCCACCTCAGAGGTGGAATAAGTCCCATGTCCACCTGTCCCCAGCCGGATGTACAGGGCCATAATCGGAATAGGCCCCATACATTCTGGTTGTGCAGCCCGCCCCTGCTCCACCCACTTCCTGCTCTGTCACCACCTCCTCCTGCCCCTGTCTGCAGCTCCTCGCACAAAGGCCCTATACGCGTGGGGAACTTTAGGGGCAGAATAGGCTCATAGTGAATAGTGGGGGGGGTTGTACGTCCAAAATGGACATACATCCCCACTATTCGCTAGTCAGACTGACCCCCTATGTCAGCTGGCTCACTTTATCTGTATGCTTATTCATGCCTTCAAAGAAATGGAGCAGATTGTTAAGGCAAGACTTCCCTTGGGTAAATCTATGTTGACTTTGTCAAATTAAACCATCTGTCCAAGTGTCCAATAATTTTGTTCTTAATAATGGTTTCCACCATTTTTCCCAACACTATCAGGCTCATTGATTTGTAGTTTCCTGGATCAACCTGGAACCCTTTTTAAATATAGGGCCTCCAAGCCTCTGGTACCATAGACAATTTTACTAATAGTAGTTCTGAAATTTCAAATTCAATTTTTCTCAGCACTCTTGGGTGTATACCATCTAGTCCAGGAGATTTGCTGCTCTTTAGTTTATCAATTTGTTCTACTACATCTTCCCAGTTCACTGAGATTTCATTCAGCTCTTCTGACTCATCACCATTAAATATCCTTTCTGCCATGGGTAGCTTCCTCATATCTTCCTCAGTAAAGACTGAAACAAAGAATTAATTTAGGGGGTCATTCCAAGACACGAATAGCGGGAGTTGCACATCTGGGTTGGACATGCTACCCCCGCTATTTAAAGGGGCCCTATTCTGTGGCAGCAGCTCCTTGCATGTATTGTACCAGTGTGCAGAGAGTGCTGATGGGGGTGGAAGAGGGAGGGCTGGAGGCAGAGGGAGGGTAGAGCAAGGACAGGCCTATACACCCGGATGTACAGGGCCGATTCTGGTCATGGCCCTGTACGTCCACACGAGGCAGGATGGATGGGGAACTTATTCCACCTGCAGCAATTGTGGCACACAGACCCCCTAAAGTGGCATGGCAGCAGAAAGGTAGGGTCCCGCCACCTGATCCAGGCCCTGGCTGCCCCTGCCGGAGGTCGGGCAGTGAAGAAAGAAGAGCATGATCAGCATTGACCTGACTGAGCTCCTGGATGGCATCCTGGTGCCATGGCGACGAGATGTTATGGCACCAGGGCTCCAGCAGGAGCAAAAGGAGGGCTGGCTGGGGAATCTGAAGGAATTGGGTCCGATCCGGCTCATCTAAGTGCTCAATTCTGCACCCAGGGGAACGTCTAGTTCCTGCGGGTACAGAATCGGGTACACATTCGGTCCATCCAGTTTTTGGACAGGCCAATGACCCGGATGTGCTCTGCTTGGAATGGGGCTCTTAGTCTCTCAGCTATGGCCTTATCCTGCTTGAGTGCCCCTTTTACCCCTTGATCATCTAATGGTCCAACTGACTCCTTACCCAGATTTTTGCTTCATATGTAGGTTTTAATGTGAGTTTTTGTCTGTATGGTAAACGTCTTTTCAAATTTTCTTTTTGCCTTCCCTATCAGTGCCTTGCATTTAACTTACCAGTGCTTATGTTGTTTCCTTTTTTCTTCATTTGGTTCCTTATTCCATTTTTTTTTTGAAAGATGTTATTTTTGGTTTTAGCAGCCTCTTTCACCTCACCTTTTAACCAAGCTGTCATTTGGCCTTCCTTCTACTTTTCTTAATGCATGGGATACATCTGGTCTGGGCTTCCAAGATTGCATTTTTAAACAACATCCACCTGATGTAAAATCTTGACCTTTGCAGCTGCTCCGTTTAGTTTTTTCCTAACCATTATCTTCATTTTATCATAGTCTCCCTTTTGAAAATTAAACACTGGCACAGTAGATTTCCTATGCATACTCACTCCAGTTATTAAGACAAATGTGATTATGTTATGATCACTAGTGCTGAGTGCTCCCAACACAGTTAACTCCTGTATCAAATTCTGTGTTCCACAAAGGACTAAGTCTCAAATAGATCCTTCTCTAGTTGATTTCCAAACCAGCTGCTCCATGAAACAGTCATTTATTTCATCTAGGAACTTTGCTTCCCTAACATGCAGTGATGCAATGTTTATCCAGTCAATATTGGCGTAATTGAAATCTCCCATTATCATTATGTTGCCAATTTTGCTAACTTTCCTAAATTCTGATAACATTTCACCATCTGTCTCTCTTTCTGTCCAGGTGGATGACAGTAAACTCTACCACTATTTTCTTTCCCTTCACACATGGAATTTCTATCCTTAAGGATTCAATGGCACATTTTATTTCCTGAAGAAGAGATAATGTAGAAAAGAAGATCTCAAAATAGAAATTCACATAATAAATTCACCCCATATCTCTAAAAGACTGCCATAAGGGAAAAAGATGAGTAAAAAATAAGAAAAAAATTACAAGATAAAAGTATAGGGAGACAAAGTCCCATGACTATGAAAATTCATTATTCGCCTATTCAGACCCGACTGTATGAAGACTTACTGCATCTTTGGTTCCCCCTTAAATAGGAGACTGTGGTGCTGGATCAAATCTCAAACACCAACTGGATCTGTAAGCACACAGGAGCCCTTTTACTAGAGTGCGATAAGCTTTTGCAGGTGTTTTGAGTAACAATTAATGTGTGCTAAGGGCAAAAGTTGTGCGCTAACAATCGGGGCGTGCCCAGCATGTTCTTAATAGTTACTGCACTGAAACATAACTCAACTCATGGCAGCAACATTCACAATTAATTCAGGTGCATTTAATGCCACTCATTGAGGTGACATTAAGTGCACCCATGCTGACTGCAAATTGGAAGTTCATGGTATGAACCTCCACGCTAACCAAAATGTGCAGTACACTCACACTATCGACCCCTAACCTGCCCAGTGACTGCTCTGTAATGTAATATGCAGCTAACGAGAAGGCTGCGGGGCCACGTACCGGCAGGCCGCGGTTAACCGGGTGGGCGACGTGGTGCGTGGCCCCGGCCCATAATTCAGAAGAGGTGGGGGAGGGGCGAAAAGAAGCGGCAAAGCTTGATTTGAATTCATTGGCTCCCGCGGGGAGTGAAAGGCGCGGGAGCCAATGGATGTAGGAGGAGAGGGTCTGGGGACCGGTGCAGGCGGGAGCACGCCGGCAGGACGCCAGTTCGATGAGGCGGAGGACGAGGACTGGTGTCGCTGCGGGAGCTCCGAGGGTGCATCGTTTTTGTCAGCGGTGAAAAGGGACGTGGCGGTCTGGCCTTCTTCATGCCTTGAGGACTGCGGGCTGGCAGGAGTGGCGGCGAACCTTGGGTGTGTGAGCCCTAGTACGCCTGGTGCTTCACGTGGACGGCTGCGGCTGCGGTGTGCTGCATGCAGATGGCCGTGGCTGCGGGGTCCAGGCAAGGCATACTTGATTGTAGCTCGACGTTGAGGGAGCAGCTGGGCTGGTGGGGATCACTAAAAAAAAAAAAAAGGAGGGAAACCTGCCTGGGGTTGTTTCATTGCCTTACTTAAGCGATAGCATTCGGGAAGGGAACTTAGCAGGGGACAGTAGAGGCTGGTGTCTGTGTGAGGATCATGCCAGGTCGGGGGCCTAGGCGGTCTTGGGGGGTCAGTGAGACGGGTGTCTGCAGCAAGGGGAGTGCAAGCAGGGGGGAGGGGGAGAGACAGCGCGGGTGAGAGGGGGGGGAAGGGGGTAAGAGAGTGGGGGTTCGGGGTGAAGGGCTGGTTGGAGAGGGGGGCTTTGTAGGGGGGCCCGGGCCTGTGCAGGTCATGGCAAGAGGCAGGGGGGGGGTGCTCGGAGGGCACAGGGGGCCTCCAGGGGGGAGGTGGGGAGTCAGGGTCTGGATGGGTTGCACAGGGACAAAGGGGTTGGGGGGGCCTTACTGGGGGTGAGGGGGGAAGCGGGGTAGGTTGGGGTCTACACCTATGTCCTGGGGGCCACAAGGAGGTGTAGTAGGGCAGGACAGTTTCCTTGGGGGGGGGAGCATGGGGCTGGCCTTTGGTACCGGGGGGCTTGTATCCCACGGCTTGGGAGCATTGGCAGGGAGGGGGGCAAGGGTCCTCCAGGGCGGAGTGGTTGGGGGCCTGGCAGACGCCCTGGGCCATGGCGGGTTCCCCCTCGTTGTTTTCTCCTTTGTCTTCGCAGATGCTGGCTGGAGAGACACGGAGGCTGGACCGGCTGGGAGGTACGGCGATACGAGGTGATGAGATGGAGGCAGAGCCTGCTAGCAGTGTTCAGACTGCGGAGACACGGAAAGCTCGGGACGAAGTGCTTCCGGCTGAGGGCGGTATGCCGGCTTCAGAGGACCTGACAGGAGTGCCACAGCTCAGGACCCCGTCAGCGGGTGAGTTGCAGGGAGAGCAGGGGGTTGGGGGGAATGTTGGGGGGGGGGGGGAAGGGCAAGGCAAAGAAGAAGTGCCGACACTCTCGTAGGCGGTGGCAGAGGTCAAGGTCCTCTACGTCATCATCTGGTGATGCCTCGTCCTCTTCTTCGAGCTCGGGGGCCAGAGAGCTAGCCGTAGGTGGTGGGGCTGGGGGGGTAGCCGTGCCAGGTGGCGGGGGTACGTCGCTAGTGGCCTTTTCAGAATTATGGGAGGGGGTGCCGTGGAAACTGCGTCAGAAGATCCGGAAGAGAAAATATATTGATATCTTTAGGCTGTTGGAGGGGAGGAAGCGGTCGGGGATAGCAAGCGGAAACGGAGGGAAGACAAAAAGGCGGGGAGGGTCCGGAAGGCGTCGCGGAGCGTCATTAACTGGACGAGGGTCTTCTTGCGTTTGGCTAGTGTGTGGGGGCACTGTCACCCGGGACAATATGGCATGCTGCTAGCTTACGCGGACTCGATCTTGGAGGCGGCGCAGACCCATGATGGTTGGGCATGGCTCAACTATGATGAGAAGTTCCGGGACAAAATGGAGGAAAATCGGTCGTTGTCATGGGGAATGCAGGACATTAACCTCTGGCTGACACAAATGTCGGCGAAAGGGGGTTCCGGAGGGGGGGCAGACAGAAAGGGGGTAGCGTCTTGTCAACGAGCGCGGGGCGGCCCTTCCGTGGTGGAGGGGCTCCCGTGTTGCAGAGACCAGGTAGCGTGGGAGCCGGGGACGTTTGTTGGCGTTTTAATAAGTCCTCTTGCCCGTTTCTGGACTGTAAGTTCCAGCATGCCTGTTCGGTCTGAGGTGGGGGGCACTCGGTGCTTAAATGCGTCAGAAAAGGGGCCACGGTTGTCCCTTCTCCTGCTCCCAAGCAACAGTGATTTTTTGGATTTGGCTCTGACGCCTATTCGGCTCGAGGCTCTTGGGCCTTCGCTTAAGCGATACAAGAGGCGTGCAGCTGGGGGGGTGCTTGAGCGGGGCTTTCGTTATGGTTTTCCCATACCAGTGGTGGGAACGGGGGGTTCGGAGGGGGCGCGTAATTCACCGTCGGTGCGGCGTTTTGCCCGGATAGTTAGGGACAAGTTAGCTGTGGAGTTGAAGTTGGGTAGAGTGGCTGGGCCCTTTACGGAACGGCCGTTCGCAGACTTTGTGGTTTCCCCGTTGGGTGTTGTTCCGAAGAAGGAACCTGGGAAGTTTCGGTTAATTCATAATTTGTCCTTCCCGGTGGGGGAGTCAATTAATGACCGTATCCCAAAGGAGTTGTGTGCGGTGCGTTATGCGTCCTTCGACGAAGCGATGGAGCTCGTGCTTGTATGTGGGCCGGGGTATCTGATGGCAAAGGTGGATGTCGAATCCGCCTTCCGCTTGTTGCTGGTGCACCCAAATTCATTTCATTTCCTGGGTTTAGTTTCGAGGGACATTATTATTTTGATAAGTGCATACCGATGGGGTGCTCGGTATCGTGTTCTTACTTTGAAATGTTTAGTTCGTTCATGTACTGGGCTCTCCAGGAGTCGGTGGGGTGCGGGAATGTGGTCCAATATTTGGACGATTTCTTGTTCGTGGGCGGGACACAGTCCGGGCGCTGTCAGGAGTTGCTGGACGGCTTCGTGAGGCTGGCGCAGGATTGGGGTGTCCCGTTGGCGGCGGGTAAGACAGAGGGCCCGGCGACTCGCCTCATGTTTTTGGAAGTGGAATTGGACTCGGTGGACATGGTGGTGCGCTTGCCGCGGGAAAAGGTGGCGAGCTTGCGGGTTCTGGTGGCGAATGTGAGGGGGTCGGCGAAAGTAACGCTGAGGGAGATGCAAGCGTTGATAGGCTCATTGAACTTTGCGTGTCGGGTCATCCCGATGGGACGGGTGTTTCTGCGCTGGTTTTCGGCCGCTATGGCTGGTGTCCGTAAGCCGCATCACTGCATCAGGGTTTCAAGGAGTATGAGGGCAGACTTGGGGGTGTGGGACGAGTTCCTGAGTGACTTTAATGGTATCGCGGTTATGCGGGAGAAAGAAAGGTCGACCTTCGATATGCAGCTCTTCACCGACGCAGCGGGAGGTTTTGGATTAGGCGTCTATTTCGGGGGCTCGTGGTGTGCGGAGCCCTGGCCCCTGGCGTGGCGTGAGGCAGGCCTAACCGACAGCATAACCTTCTTAGAATTGTTCCCGGTACTGGTGGCTTTGGAGCTGTGGCCGGACCGACTGCGCAATCGCTGGGTCTTGTGGTGGTGCGATAACGAAGCGGTTGTTAGTGTTATTAATAGGTATGCTCCGCGCTGTGTGCGGGTGGCGGCCCTAATGAGGGAGGTAGTGCTGGCCTGTTTGAGATTGAATGTTGTTGTGCGGGCTCGTCACGTACCAGGCTATGCTAACCAGGTTGCTGATGCTCTCTCCCGTTTCAAGTGGGACATGTTCCGGCGATTGTCACCAGAAGCAGACGCCGTTGGAGTGCGGGTCCTGGAGCGCTTATGGCAGATTGGCCTGAAGGCATGCTGAACCTGCTGCGGAGTTCCGTATCATCAGCTACTTGGTGGGCATATTGCAGAGGCTGCGACAGTGTGGTGGATTTTTTAACAGCCAGGGACTGGCGGCAGGGTCCTGTCCCGGACCACTTCATGGGATTGTACATTACGGCGGTGAAGGCTGCTGGGGCAGCGAGATCGACAGTGCGGGCGCACATAGCGGGGTTTACATTTTTCTCTAGGGCAGTGGGATGGGGAGCACCCAACTGGGGCTTCCTCTCGCACCGATTGCTCCTAGGTTGGGAGCAGGGTAGCCCTTCACAGGGGCATAAGCGGCGGCCGATAACGTATGAGCTGCTCGGGAAGCTGTGTGCGGTGCTGCCTTTGGTGGCCGCATCTGCGTATGAGGTCACGCTGTTTAAGGCAGTGTTTTGTGTGGCCTTTTTTGGGGCGTTCCGGGTGGGGGAGTTGATGGCGCCGTCCAGTTCTGCGGTTGGGGGAGGGGCTTTACAGTTACATCATGTGCAAGTGTCTAGGAAGGGGTTGTGCATCTGGTTGGCAAGGTCCAAGACGGATCAGAGGGGCAAGGGCACCTGGGTGATTTTGAAAGCTATTGGGGGTTCCCTAGTGTGTCCGGTGGCTGCAATGGAGGCCTACCTCCTGGCAAGGCCGCAAGGGGGCAGATTCCTCTTACTGCATGAGGATTCACGCTGTCTGACGCGGTTTCAGTACACTGCAGTCCTGCGGATGGCGGTGCGCCAGTTGGGTTTAGAGCCGGGCGACTTTGCGCCGCATTCATTTCGGATTGACGCAGCCACAAGTGCCACGGGTTTGTAGTTGCCGGGGGATGGCTCCGGCGGAAGCGGGAGGGAACTCACTTTGCTACTCACATGGCTGGTGAGGGTCGCCCCGCTGCCGGAACCGTTATGTCAGGAGTTGGCTGTTGTTAGATGGTTTGATAATGTTTATGGTTAAATAAAAGCTGTGACCAGTTGAATGCCAATAATTGTGTTGTGTGGTTATTTCGGGGGGGAAAGGGAGGGTGGCAGATGGGGGTGGGGCGGGGTTTGAGTGCCACGTCCGCCTTACCCGGTTACGAGAAGGCCGCGGGGCCACGTACCGGCAGGCCGCGGTTAACCGGGTGGGCGGCGTGGTGCATGGCCCTGGCCTCGCAATTCAGACGAGGTGGGGGAGGGGCGAAAAGAAGCGGCAAAGCATGATTTGAATTCATTGGCTCCCGTGGGGAGTGAAAGGCGCAGGAGCCAATGGATGTAGGAGGAGAGGGTCTGGGGACCGGTGCAGGTGAGAGCGCGCTGGCAGGATGCCAGTTCGACGAGGCGGAGGACGAGGACTGGTGTCCCCTCCCTCCCACCCTTAGGACTGGCGGACGCGGTAATGGGGGTTGCAGCTGGAGGGGGGCAGGATCCCGGAGGTGTCCGGGGTCCGGAGGATTGGCAACACACAGGGCGGGGGTGGGGTACCCCCGACCCAGAGAACCCCTCGGGGCTTTTGCTAATAATATGGCGAAGCCAGAGGAGGGGGGGTTTGTAGTTGCCGGGTGATGGTTCCGGCGGAAGCGGGAGGGAACTCACTTTGCTACTCACATGGCTGGTGAGGGTCGCCCCACTGCCGGAACCGTTATGTCAGGAGTTGGTTGTTGTTAGATGGTTTGATAATGTTTATGGTTAAATGAAAGCTGCGACCAGTTGAATGCCAATAATTGTGTTGTGTGGTTATTTCGGGGGGGGGGGGGGAAAGGGGGGGTGGCAGATGGGGGTGGGGCGGGTTTTGAGTGCCACGTCCGCCTTACCCGGTTATGAGGGAATTAGCTTGTGGTAATTGTCATGCTATGCAGTAACAGTTGGTGTATGCTTGCCTGAACAGATACTGTACACTAATTCCCATATTAACCACTTAGCACACTTTAGTAAAAGGGCCCCATAGTTTCTTCCTCTAAATTTAACAAAACATTTCCTAGGAAATTTTACAAAGAAACCCATTACCAGGACCAAGGCCCTAGGTTGTAATTACACAAACTTGGACCTTATTTCCTGAGTCCTAGAGGCTATATCAGGAAAAACATTAATCCTATGACAATGAAACCTGAGATCTAGCTCCAAAACAAAGCCTCAAGATCCTGTCTCAGTTCAATGCAAAGGAGGTGACCAAAGTAACTCTAATGGAAGACTCCTCTATAGAGATCTCCAGACAAGTAGTTCAATTATGAGCATCAAAATCAAGCCCAGCCCCCTTCCTCCCCAAGCACCTCAAGGATTCTGGAATGTAAAGTGGAGTGGAGGAGTAGCCTAGTGGTTAGAGCACATTGCTTAAGAACAAAGAGACCAGCGTTTGATTCCTAGGAGCACTCCTTGGGCAAGCCACTTAACCCTCCATTGTCTCAGAAGAATCCAAGTTATCAATGTCCCTGTTTAAAGTACATTGCCAAGTTTAAGTTACAATGTAAACCACTTTGACTAAAATGATAAAGTTGTCTAAAAAACTGTTAAATAAAGGAAGTAATTTTATAAGGGTTGCTTAGTTTAACGCGCGTTGTCATTTTATAAAGTGAAGTGCGCACATACATTGCTTTATAAAATAGGGGCTTAACTGGTAAGATACATGCACCAAATGTAGGTGTAACCACTTATACCAACCCTAGACTTAGAGGGATGTTTACTAAATGGTGGTAGCGGACTCCGTGCTATATCGGAGCCGCGGCCCCATTGAAATCAATGGGGCCGCAGCTCCAATATCGCACGGAGTCCGCTACCGCCGTTTAGTAAACATCCCCCTTAGTGTAAATGCTCGTGTCTAGATTTGTAGATGACGGATGTAAGTTATAATATTTAATAATTTACATGTGTACATGTAGGCTATGCCGATGCTGTGCCACTGAGCTCGCCTACTCCAAACGTATGCACCATCGTCCTGAAACGCATACTTACAGAATAGTGCTCATCTGAACTATGCATGTAAGTGCCCATTTTATTCATTGAAAATAGGTGAGTTCCTAAGTGGTGGTTCACATATGCAATTTATTTCTTTTTTCTTGGATCTTATAGTGGGGTAACATATTGTGGTCTATGCCAGTGTTGTTTTTCTTTTTAGATAGAGGACTGTTTTGTTAGTTTCTCTATAATGGTTTTTCTTTTTGTTAATTCTGATTCAGATTCAGAGTTGTATTTCTGGATTTATTATGTAAAAAGGTATAAATTAAAAAAAAATTAAAAAAAGAAAATAGGTGAGTTTAGACATATACCTTTACATAGATAATTATAAAATTACCTCTAAAAGGCCTTAGATGTACCAGACAAGGAAGTGGGGCCTAAATGCAAAATAACCTAACTTTTTAAAATTTCGATTGGGACAATTATTTTACAGAAACACAAATTATTGCAACTTATATAGTTCTTCTGAGTTTATTCACCAGCTCCAGATTCCCCTTAATCTGGGCAGCAGATGTTGCTTGCATAGTCTTAAGAGGCCTGCTCTTATATCTGAGCATTAGTTTTAACTTCCTTCAGCTATGACTCTATTACTGAAAACCTGGCCACTGGTTCTCCAGAAAATGTACATGGCTGTGATAAACAATTAGATAGTTTATTCTCCATCTTAACTATCAATCTCCAGATCTTTAAAGTAGTTACCTCCCTTGGATGTGTTAAAGTAAAAGGTCCTGTATTGTTTATAGTTTCCATAAAGGTTTTAAAGATCCTTTCCCTTTTGATATTACACCAACAGCAAACCCAGACAGCTCTAGGACACTCTTCCCATCTTCACCTCTACTTATCACAGAAGCACTTGTAGTTAAGTGTTCACAACTTTGGATCAGGATCTCCTTGTTTGCCTTATTTCCAATGTGCTCTTCAGCACTCATTAAGGGGGATAGCAGACTTAACCTGTACTACTGTCAGGTAAAGGGGCAGCAAATGGGGTACTGGGCTAAGGGAGGCTTTTTTCAACCCAACCCCATCAGACTTTCCTATCTTTTGAGAAAAAGGTAGACCCCACTCATGTACTGGCTGAACACAAAGGAGTCCATAGACCCAAGAGTCTGAGGAGCCTTGCCATCATTGGTCTATCTCACTTTCTTTCCTTCTTCCTCATGTCAATGAATTGTATCACTACCCAGTGTCCAAAATACTCATCTGCTCTAGTTCCACCAAAGTCTCTCAAAGTCTCCACCGGGTCTTCAAAGGGACTCCAAAGGGGTGTTTTCTTTTGGGCATGCCCCTGCAGGCTTGCACCTGTAGTCACGTGACCATGGGCATGTACCACAGTTGAATGGGAAATTTAAATGTCATACTGACTCCACTGATGTCACTACCAGCTCAGTCAGGTGCTTTGCCACACCAGGGTCCAACTAGGGCCAGAAAGTTATCCCCTTTTCACAAGGTACTTCCCAAGCTCCCAATCGGGATATCTGGTCAGCTTTTCCCACTCTTCACTAGTTTTAATTGGGAAAAGCTGCATTCTTTGGATGCAATAGTTACTGGTATGGCTAAAATAATACAAAGAGATATGCATGTTTGGTTAGACATCAGAGAGTTCTCAACACAACAGAACAGTGTGATGGCAGTATTAACATCATTAGGAATATTTCAATACAGAAAATGGAACTCTTTTCACAGTTCCGAGCCATCAATATCTTTGGAGGCTTTGTCAGCCAACAACTGAAGGTTATGACAGTGTTTCATAAGGTCAAAATTAATAAAATGTAGAGACGAAATGATGTAGAGGAGGGCAAAATTCTGCTCATGTTTTGCAAGCCTTCCACAGTCATCAATCATGTCAATCATTATGAAGAGATAGTTTAGTTAAATTCTTAACTGAACATATTCTTCTTCATTCTGTGTCATTGCTCATTGAACTGTGGGAGAATATCCAGTTCCTGTTCTAAGACCTTCATGCTGATAAGTTCCAATTCAAACCCAGTTGCTTTGTACAGGACCAAGAGAAGAATTATTTCAAGTATTGCACATATGCATCTAAATGCTTACCTTTATCAGAACAAGTGAAACCATGAAGTTAATAGGCTTTCGACAGACCCCTTTTCCCTGCTGCCTGGCCCTCGGCGGGGTCTGTCAGGGCCAGGATTGGGCAGAAGGGCCTCACCTGCTGCAGCTCCTTGTGTTGGGGGGAGCTGCCTGGCCTGATCGCCACCTTTGCTGGGACTTATTGCATCTCTGAATAAGTCCGATGTCCAATCTGCACCCACTCAATGTACAGAAGCCTGCCCAGAATGGGCTCTGTATGTCTGGGTGCCTGGCCCTTCCCCCTCTCCACCCTTATGTCACCCAGTCACTGCCGCCTCCCGCCCCCATTCTGCGCTCCCCACACAAAGGCCCTGTGCGTGCGGGGAGCAGGCGAGGCAGCATACGGTCCCAGGCTTGTTCAGGGGTTGTCCATCCAGACCAGACATACAACCTGACTAAACCTGTCTCTGAATGCCGGCCAATATATATATATTTAAATATAAAGTATTTATGGTATTTATTTAGAAACATTTTGCTATATCACCATTTGAACAGTGGCCTGATAGCATGACGGTTTACAACAATGAGATGCCACTCAAATTAAACTCAGAACACACCTCTTTGAAATCCCTGTGTGCCATGCATATACATATACTTGAGATTCAATAAAGCAAAAAGGTCACTTCCGGAGTGAAAATATGAAGCAAAACTCAGGAAAACCACTCCCACTTAAAACATAAACTATGATGAATAGATGGAGCAAGTAGCAGCAAATAACATAAAAAACACACCTGGAAGGGAGGTCTCAGAACCACGGGCAATGCAAAGGCAAGCAGGAAAAACCTGTAAGTCACTGCCCCCTCACATCAACGACCATCTCATTCACCGTCCCAGAGTGAACACAAATGATCAAACAGATTCTTCTTTTGATGGCACAACAATGGATGGAAAAATTCCACACTTAACTTCAACAGAAGATGTATCACATCTTTAACAGAAGATACGATCCACTGTACCTCAACGCCGTAATCTTCAGCGCCAATCAAGCGTGTCACAAAAAATGCTTCTTCAGGGGGAAGCCAGTCACTGCCATGAAAAAAGTAAAAAAAAAAGAAGAAAAAGAATAAAATCATACACTATATAGCTCTCTATTATTCCCATAGTACTTAAAAGCCTCCAAAAACCGAACCCCACTTACCACACTGTAACTCTAATACAGAATCCAAACTCAGGCCCACATTCACCACGGCCGTGCGCTCATCACAAAAAAACACCGCACATGCGAACTTCGCCTGTAACCACCCCACATATACTCCACCGAAAATTGGAATGCCAGAGACTCCTCCCACAAACTAAACGCATGCGCTCCAATCAATTTGTGAGTTTAAACCCCCTGGAGCCACAGTTTGTAACCGGAAAATCCACCGCTGTTCACACAGCAGCAGGGCTTGTTCTCTTGTACGTCCTCTACTGCCCTTGTGGATCCTCGTGTGTGGTGTATGGGATTTTTTGTCCCTGTGGTTTATTGTATATAGGCAAGACTGTGAGATTTTTCTGGACAAGGATCTGTGAGTACAGGAGTAGATTAAATTGTAAGGTACGGGAAGCCCCCATTGTTCAGCATTGCCTTACATTGGGGCATGTGTTTGGCGATCTATGGTGCTTCTGTATTGACACTGTGTTGACGGAGAGTAGAGGACGTACAAGAGAACAATCTTGATCAGAATCGCAAACAGGCCTGTACGTGCAGCCCGGGACCCCGATTCCACCCGGCCTGCACATACAGGCTTTCCCCGGCTAACTCAGTCAGGGCTCTTCCTCCTGAAGCGATTTCCCTGCAGCCTGACTCCCGATCTGGCCTCCTAAGGCCAGGGTTGGGCTTCAGGGAATGACTCGGCCCCCCTGCCCAATCCGCGCCCTGGGCTCGCCGATCCCTGGCGACTAGGGGAACTTATTCCACCTCGGAGGAGGAATAAGTTCTCTGTGCAAGTCGCCGGCCCGGGACGTACAGGGCCAACATTAGGGCCCACTGCTCACCCTAATGCCACCCCAATATGCTCCTTTCCTGCTCCCCCATCTACCTTCCCCATACATGACACGGGGAAGGTAGACGGGACCAGGAAAAGGCATGAATAGCGAGGATGGACGTTCCAACGGGACATCCATCCCCGCTATTCGTGACCCAGACTAACCCCCTTAATGTATGTTTAAACAATAAAAACCTGGCCAGGCTATTCTGGTCTAACAATAGCACAGTCCCAGGTACCTCAGAGGAGGAAATAACCAGACAGATGAGCTTGCAGCCAAAATGGCTAAAACTGTTCATAAAAAAAAACCTTGTAGTGTCTCTTAGTCTGTTAGTGGCCACTCGTGGAACTGCTTGACTTTTAGTTTTCTCAATTGAAAAGCATTTCTCCAGCAGTTAACGCAAAGCACATCCCCCTAATGTGGTTGGCATTAGTGCAGGTACACTTAATGCCACCTATTGAGGTGGTGTTAGGTGAACCTGTGCTAATGCAGTTAGTGCACGGTGTGACCTCAGCGATAACTATGCTGAGCTCACTGCGCTCACTCTCTGCCCCTAACCCACCCACTCACAACCCTAAAGTGGATTGCACAATTAGTGTCCTGCATTAACTGTCTTGGCCCCATACTAGTGGTAACACATGTCCCGGCATGCCTTTAATACATGCCAGAACACATGTTGCTATCTAGCACTCATTAGTAAAAGATTTCCTTAGTTCCAGGCAGGACTGTACCAAGCCAGAAATGTGCCCTGTGCAACTCGCAAACCTGGTGCCACCCCCACCCCCCCCATCCAATCGCATGCAGGAAGTTGGTCTTCTTGGGCTTTCTGGAAGCCCAGTGATGATATTGGTGCCCCTTCTGTACTTGCACCCTGTGCAGCTACACTGCTCGCACAAACCTTGACATGGCCTTGGTTGTGCCATTAAAACAGGGTCAACCACTCCTTGAGGAGTCCACTTCCATGGATTTTTAACCATGTTTTTATTGTAAACCACCTTGCTTGCCTATATAAAGGTGGTATATCAAATGCTAATAAACTATAAACCATAGAATCATCCAACACTAACATATGGGTCATCCCATATAATTTTATTTGTGGTTTCTGAAAGAATGTTTTCAATCCAATCCTCATATGGAAGGGATCATACGTAGTAGTAGGCGAAAACAATAAACTCAGGTTACGTACTTGCTCTTGTTCTTTGATCAAGATACTGGGAATAGATTAATTATGGTGGATTGTTCAACCTGATCAAAGACAGCAGGGTTCATCAATTTTTAATGCCTCCCTGTCAACGAGAACACTGTCCTTTATATCCTCCTCTTCCTCTGGGATGTCCTAAAAAAGTATTCCTTCTCCATCTAGCTCTACTTTTGGTACACTTATTTGAATTGTCTGAAGATCTATTAAAAGTAACCTATCTGGGTATCTCATCTTTAGCTTTCATCCATGGGTCTATCGACTCTTGTTGATATCAACTGGCCCCGTTTCAATTTGTTCAATTTATTGTGTCTCAATGTGTCTTTATAAGCTTCCATTGAACTTTTAAAATTTCTTAAATGTTCAAAGATTATTTTATCAAAAGTTTGAGACAAAATATTTTGCATCTTATTGATCTCATTCTGAATGTACTAACTCTCATCTTTGGAGGTTTTCACTAAAAAGAATCCTTGAGGGCCTCTTTTACTAAAGCCCATTGGCAAGTTAATAGGCCTTTGGGAATATTAACATCCAATAGTGTCTGCTTTCCACATTATAATACATGTTAATCAGCCAATGCGGGATTGGGGCGGGAGAATGGGCAGAGAGTGGGCATGGAGAGACCATTGCCGTTAGCGCAAGGCCAATTGCTGCATGCTCAACAGCAATGGGGCTCTTAACATGGGTTCACCTAATGAGTCCTCTATAGGAGTTGTTAAGTGAATCCAACCTAATAGAATGCACATTATGGAAATCCTTAACGTGTTAGCTGCCAGAGACATACTGAACACGCTCCCAGCAGCTAATGTGCTACCTTCGCCATTAGCGCACCTGAGATTGGCACATTAATGGCAAATTCATAGTGGGCTTTAGTAAAAGGGGCCCTAAATCAAGAGCACATTTATTTAGGACCCCATTCCATTGCTTAAGAAAGCGCTCATTATATTCAAATAAGTTCAGCTCCTTATAAATTCTTAACTCTCTTGGAATCATATTTGCAGTAATATATTAAGCCAATGTGGCACTATTTAGTTGTGCTCTAATCAGCCATTTTTCTAACTATTGAAATTCCCCCCATTTATCAACTATTTCAGTCCAATTTCTACCCTCAAGTAATTGAATATATTGCAGTATATTGGTAACTTGTTGAGAAATATAAACATGTATATTGGAACAGGATGCCTTAGCCATAATTAATCACTTCTAAATTTCACCACGAATCTCACAAAAAAGTGTCAAAGATAGATGCAACCAAGAAGAACAAACAAGACATTAAGCTGAACCCTAATCAAAAGTCAAAGATTTTTTTCACAGGAAGTCCTTGCTTAAATATTGTTTCTATTATATAAATAAATTATTTCAAAAAACCTTTTGTCAGATTCCAGTATTCAGAACATGCAGTAGATACCATCATGATCAGCTGACTGTAGTCCCTTTTAATTTAATTTTTTTAATATCATATAGTCCTGCTACGGGTACCATTCTGTCAAAAATGAACCGCCTGACTGAAGACCGAACACAATTTAGGACAACTATCCAGAGGGTCGCCATGAGTCGACACTGACTTGACGGCACTTAACAACAACTACAACATAGTCCTTAAAATCCAATTCAACATTCACCCTAACATAGCGCTACATTTTGGACGACAATACTATTTCAAACTTCCTGCTTCAGGAGGGTAAAATTACTTAACTTACAAATTGTGGAAATCCCTTGATACTAAGCTGCTCTTCTGGTCAGCGGATCAAAGTTTCACCATTTCCCACAGCAACTGGAATCAACTTCTTTCTCAGTATTCAATGTTTTTTGTACACTAGGAAGGTCATTTTAAAAGGTTTAGTCATGATTTGGATGTCTGAAGATGTGCACATTCCACAAATGACAATTGCAGATGTCTCCAATGCAGGGGCATCCAAGCAGGCAAGAGAGCATGGCAGAGGTGGGTCCAAGGAGGAGCAATGGACTTACACGTCTCCATTTGATCTCAGAAATGTTTGCAGGCATGTCCATGTTTATACCTGCTCCAGGCACAAATAGGCATCAGGAAAGTGCTTTTTTTGTCATCTTAAAACATCAAGAGAAGACTGGAATTAAGTGACTAGCCTTAGATCACAAAGGTTCATGCTGGAATTTGAACCCTGGCCACTCTGCTCTTAAGCCACTACTCTAACCATTATGCTATTAGCTGTGTTGATTTTGAAATGCTATCCTGGGGATGTCTGTATAGATGTATGATAGACGTCTATATTGAGCATGTCCACATTTCTGAAATCATGCCTGAACTTGCATGGCCTGCTTTTTTTCAACGTTCTGGCTTTGACATCCCAGATTGCACTTGGACATCCCATTGTGAAATGTGCCTCTAGCTTTTTCTCAGCTCTTCCAGCAAGCATCAAAATTCCAGCTATAATACCTACATGGAATGAAAAAAAGCACTTTAGTTTCTTTGAAGGATTCTTGCTTGAACTCTTTTATGCTATCCATGCATATTTTTTTGAGTTTCAATCTTTTACTGAGTTTTATCAGTATGTATACAACAAAACACATTTAAAAAAGAGCACTTAGAGTACAACATACTTGGATGCACTGCAATTCTGTTTACACTACCTAATTTGTAAACATAGGTTTGCAATACCCCTATCTATGATGGTATGGCACATTCTGCTTGGTTTTTCATATATTGCTCATTCATACCACAGCTGTTTAATTTATATGCAGAACAAATGATCAGAAAAGCAGGACTGTATGAAGGCAACCAAGGTGTAAGGATTGGTGGAAGACTCATCAACAACCTTCACTATGCTAACAATACCACATTAATGAATTAAAGTGAAGACGAACTGAAATATCTGCTTATCAAGATCAAGGAACTTAGTCTTAAAATGGGCCTGCACCTTAATATGAAGAAGATAAAGATCCTGACCACTGGCAAAATCATTAATTTCATCCTTGAAGGAGAAAAAATATAAATAGTAGACAATTTTAACCTTCTTGGATCAATCAAGATCGAAACGACAAGCAGTCAAGAAATCTGATGACATATTGCTCTTGGCAGAATGGCTATGAAGCACCTAGACAAGATTCTAAAGTGCAGAGACTTATCTCTGCATACAAAAATGTGACTTGTTCAAACCATTGTATTTTCGATAATGTCATATGGATGTGAAAGCTGGACAATGAAGAAGAAAGGAAGAAAATAGATATCTTTGAATTATGGTGCTGACAAAAATACTGTATATACCACGGACTTCCCAAAGAACAAATCAGTTGGTACTAAAGGAGATCAAACCTAAGCTTGCTTTAGAAGCTGAGATGACAAGACTTTGACATTCATACTTTGGACACGTTATGCGAAGAGAAATATTATTAGAGAAAGACATCATGCTTGACAAGGTTGAAGGTCAGTGCAAAAAATGAAGGCCAGCAATACAATGGATCAATACAATAGCATCAGCTGTGGATGCCCTCCATCAACAATTAGCCACCTGACTGAAGACCGAAAACAGTTTAGGACAACTATCCAGTGGTCCACCATAGGTCGACATTGACTTGATGGCACATAACATTTTTGTATGAGACAAACTAAATTCCACCACTTAGATTATTTTTCCAGTTATTCGCAATTAATTTCAACACAATACTCAACAAGGTCAGCAACTGTTGAATTTTCTATAGTGGGATCCATCTGAATCACAAGTATCCATGCATATTTGATATATTATCACAGGCCAGCCTCTGGAGATTAGAAAGCTGGAAGTGAAGGATTTCCAGTTCAGTTGTTACAGTATCACTTGGACTATCTCCTGCATTTTCTTCAAAAGTCAGAAATTCAAAGAAATGCTCTTTTACTTGCCCTTTCTGTGGCACAGACTTTAATTGTTCCAAAGATCTATCAGAGGAAAAAGAGAGATATAAATACTTGGTTTAAATTAAATTAATCTTTTTGATCAGAATCTGAATAAGTTCATTATCCAGTAGGCAGAATTTTTTTTTCCAAAAAGAATGATCTGAGATGTTATGTGAAGAAGCACGCCTAATGTGCTCCTGTATAGGACCAAATTTTCTTAAAAACTTGTCATTAATATGTACTTGCTAGGAGTCTTTTCAGAACATTACACCAGTACAGCCTTTCTTGCATTCATTGTTTTTGGAATAGTCTGCCAACAGTATTCCTGTGTTTTAATATTTTGACAGATTTGTGACAGGCCTTGCTTTGCAGTAGAAATGCTTGAAATTGATGATGGGAACATCTTACATGCAAAGCAAACCCTTGGGGGTCAATATTCAAAAGGACTTTTGGTGTTAACACCTCATGCGAATCATATAGGTCTTTTGATTGGAAAAATGTAGGGCCAGCAAACTGATAACATTTGACTGGACATCTTGATGTCTGGCCAAAGAGTAATGCATATAAGTAAAGGAGAGGTCAAAGGGCAGTCTGGGGCCATGATATAAAATTATCCAGATAGTGGCAATATTCATCTGCTATCTGGATAACTTAGCCAGATGCTTCAGCTGCAGATATTGCAGCCCTTAGATATTTGGTTAAGTTATCCAGATCTCTTTAACTTGTGATATTCAGTGGGGCAGAGATATTCACATATCTCACTGAATATTTGATTCAAGATATCTGGATAGCTTACCTGGATATCTTTCAGTGGATAGACCCCTGCTGAACATTGCTCTCTTTGTTTTTAGAGAACACGCGACAGTGCTAGTCACATTTGTCTTCACAGCACAACGGTTTAGTGTAATGAATTATACTGAAATGCGATTCTCAGCATCTTGTGGGAACTCATTTACATTCACGTAGACATGAATTGGACCTTTCTCACTTGTTAATTTAAGAATTTTTTAATCCTTATTTCCCAGTCTAGCCATTCAAAGTGGATTACAGCAAAAAAAAAAAAGAACATGTGGAGGGTAATTTTATAATCGAGCACCTAGTTTTAGGCACCCAAAATGTGCCTCTATCTTAAGCATATTTTATAAAGAAATGTTGACACTTTTCTTTATAAAATAGGAGAGTAAGTGGTATAAGTGCCCGTGCCTAGATTTTGAAAGAGCGCATATAAGTTATATTATTTTATAACTTGTGCATGTAGATTTATGTTCTACCCATGCTCTTCCCCTGTGCATGCCCACACTGAAAGTACATGCCATTGGCCTGATGTGAGTACTTACAAAATAGTGACCAACTGAAATAAAATTACCTCCTAAGAGGATAATTAACCAGGTGCTTAGTGTAACTCAGCCAAAAGATGCCTTGATACCACTGAAAGGCGGTATATAAGAAATGTTAAATAAATAAATATTTTACAAACAGAAGTCGGAATCTACGTTATTTTTATAAATTACTGGTGTAAGTGGCCAAAAATATGCCTTAATTTAAGGTGCAATCATGTACACCAGTCTTAGAGCTGGTTTAAGACTGCACCTATATTTTGTAAGTACACATATAATGAGATGGATCGATACAATAACAGCAGCTACGGGTACCAGTCTGTCAACAATGAGCCGCCTGACTGAAGACCGAACACAATTTAGGATAGCTATCCAGAGGGTCGCAATGAGTCGACTCCGACTCGACGGCACTTAACAACACATGTAAATTAAAATAAGAACATAAGAACTGCAAGGTACGTATGACCTATATTGGCCACTGTGGGTAACAGAATACTGGGCTTGATGGACCTTGGTCTGACCCAGTATGGCATATGTTATGTTCTTATAGAAACATAGAAATATGACAACAGAAAAAGACCACATGGCCTATCTAGTCTGTCCTTCCATAACAACTACAACAGTTCCCTTTTTACCTTTAGAGATCCTCTGTGTTTGTCCCATGCTTTTTTGAATTCAGTTACTGTCCTCATCTCTACCACCTCCACTGGGAGACTATTCCACGGATCCACTACTCTTTCCATAAAGAAATATTTCCGCATATCACTCCTGAATCTATCTACCTTCACCCTCATCCCATGTCCCCTCGTAGCAGAACTTGCTTTCAATTGAAAGAGGCTCTCTCCCTGAACATTTATGCCATGGAGGTATTTAAACATCTCAATCATATCACCTCTATCCCGCCTTTCCTCTAAGGTGTACATATTAAGATCCTTCAGTCTGTCCTCATATGCTTTATAATGAAGACCATTAATCATTTTAGTAGCCACCCTCTGCACCAACTCCATCCTGTTCACATCCTTTTGAAGGTGCGGTCTCCAGAATTGCACACTATACTCCAAATGAGGTCTCACCAAAGACTTATACAGAGGCATTATCACCTCCTTTTTTCTGCTAGCCATTCCTCTCCGTATGCACCCAAGCATCCTTCTAGCTTTTGCCGTCGCCTTTTCTACCTGTTTAGCTACTTTAAGATCATCAGACACAACCACGCCTAGGTCCCGCTCTTCTTTAGTGGACAAAAGTACCTCACCTCCTATACTATATTGCTCCCTTGGATTGCTGCAGCCCAAATGCATGACCTTACATTTTTTAACATTAAATCCCAGCTTCCAAATTCTAGACCATTCTTCAAGCTTAGCTAGATCCCTCCTCATGTTATCTACCCCTTCCTGGGTGTCTACTCTATTGCAGATTTTGGTATCATCCGCAAAGAGGCAAACCTTACCTGAAAGCCTTTCCGCTATATCACTAACAAGGTCCATCAAACCCAGTATCCTGTTTTCAACAATGGCCAATCCAGGTCACAAGTATCTGGCAGGTTCCCAAAAAGGCACACAGGGTCCACAATGCTTGTCCTGGGGCAAGCAGTGGATTTCCTGGGTCTTCTTTAATAATAGTTTATGGACCTTTCTTCCAGGAACTTGTCCAAACCTTGTTTAAACCCAGCTACAATAACAGCTTACATTCTCCAGTAACGAATTCCAGAGTTTGATTACATGTTGGTTAAAAAAATATTTTCTTATTAGTCTTAAATGGGTTATATTGTAGCTTCATTGTGAACCCTCTAGTCTTTCTACTTTTTGATGGGGTAAACAACCGATGTACATTTACCCATTCCACTCCATTCATTAATTTATAGACCTCTATCATATCATCCCTAAGCTGTCTCTTTTCCAAGTTGAACAGCCCTAACCTTTTAAGCCTCTCCTCATAGTAGTGTCCTTCCATCCTCTTTACCGTTTTTATTGCTCTACTCTGTACCTTTTCTAATTCTGCTATATCCTTTTTAAGATACGGCGACCAAAATTGCACTCAATATTCAAGATGCCGTCGCATCATGTAATGATACAAAAGCATTATAATATCCGTGGTTTTATTCCCCATTCCTTTCATTATGATTCCTAACATTCTATTTGCTTTCTTGGCTGCCACTGCACACTGGCTGGAGGGTTTCAACGTATTATCCACGATGACGCTTAAATCTTTTTAGGTGGTGGTTTCTAAGGTGATACCTTGCATTGTGTTACCAAAGTTTGGGTTGTTCTTTCCTAGATGCAGAACTTTGGAGTTGTCCACATTAAATTCCATCTGCCATTTGGACGTCTAGTCTTCCAGTTTATCAAGGTCCTCTTTTATAATCTACACATACACTTGTTCTCACTGCCCACATTCTACCCACTTTGTCATTCATCTGTTCATTCTGGCCAGGTGGACGGTAGTACACTTTCATTGACATTCCCTTCCCCTTTTTACATGGAATTTCTATCCATAAAGATTGTACAGTGTATTTTGTTTCCTGCAAAACATTTATCCTGTCTGACTCAGTGCCCTCATTAACATACAGTGCATCCCTCCACCAATTGTAATATAGTTTGTACCTAGGTATCACAGAGTCCCATTGGTTGTCCTCTTTCCACCAAGTCTCAAGATGCCAGCTATATCTATTCTAACCTTTCATTCAGTGCTTTATCTTCTAACTGTCTCATCTTATTTTTTAGACTTCTAGCATTTGCACACAGGCATCTCAAAATTTGTTTTTGTTCATATAAACAATCTGGTTATCAGTTGACAGAAGTAATTTGGAATCTTTCAACTCTGTCTGATCTATACCTAAAGGCACCTGGGTTACTTTTACCTTTATTGGACAGTCTCTATCAGGATGCTCTATCTTCCCTGTTTTGCTGGTATCCTTCAAAGATACATCATTTCGAACTATTCACACTTGGATGGATGTTGGCTTTCCCCAAATTTCTAGTTTAAAAGCTGTTCTATCTCCTTTTTAAAGATTAATGCAACAGCCTGGTTTCATCCTGGTTAAGGTAGAGCTCATCCTTTTGGAAAAGCCCTTCTCTCCCAGAATATTGCCTACTTCCTAACAAATCTAAAAGCCTCTTCTGTGCACCATTGTCTCATCCACACTTTGAGACTCCAGAACTCTACCTGCCTCTTGGGTCCTCAGCGTAGAATGGGAAACATTTCTGAGAATACTACCCTGGAAGCTATGGATTTCCACTTTCTACCTAAACATCTAAATTTGGTTTTCAGAACCTCCATCCCATACTTTCCTGTGTCATTGGTACCAACACATATCAAGACAGCAGACTATTCCCCATCACTGTCTAGAATCTAGGTGGCATGTGAGGTCCACTGCCATCGCACCAGGCACACAAATTACCCGGCAATCCTAATGTTCACCAGCCACCCATTTATCTACATGTCTAATGACTGAATCTTCAACTATAGCAGCTGTCCTAACCCTTCCTTCATGGGCACATGGTCCTGGATACATATCCTCAATGCAAGAGAATATTATATTACCTGAAGGACAGGTCCTAGCTACAGGATCAGTTCCTGCCACACCAAGGTGATGCTCTCCTTTCAGGTGACCTCCCTCCTCCATGGCAGCAGAGAGGTTACCAGACTGGGGGTGAGATTTCTCTATTAAGTCCCTGAAGGTCTCCACTATATACCTCTGTCTGTCTCAGCAAATCCATGTCTGCTGCCTCTAGAGATTGGACTTGTTCCCTGAAAGCAAGGAGCTCTTTGCACCCAGTGCACACATGAGACCTCTTACCAATTAGGAGATAATCATACATGTGACACTGTGCAAAGACTGGATAGCCCCCATCTTGCTGCTGGACTGCTATCTGCATCTTAATTATAATGATTTGTTTAGCTATTTAAAGTTGTTCAGTTACTTAAAGTTGCTAGTGGAATAGGGATACATGACCCAATACAAATATATCTAATAAGTTTAAAGGACTTTGTTTAATGTTCACCTCAGGATGAACTGCAAGGACCTACAATTAATCTGTTCCTAAAGGCTAATAACTTGCTGTCCCTGGAATGCTTGAAACAGGGTTACATTTAACAATCAAAACCCAGCCAATCAACATAAATGATCGCTGTAATATTAACCAAATCATGAAACAGGAATGTTTTAACTGATTGTTTATTTGTATTCTATTTAGCCTATGCTACAATCTGAGTCAGTATTCTCATGCTTGCTGAGCTTGTGAAAGACTGGAAATAGGACAAAGCTGGCTGCCGTTATCACATACATCAGGCAATAATGGCCTCTGACAAATAGAAGCATTCCTTGTGCGTTATTTACAGCAAGGCTTATTTCAAGCAATGGGACCTCTGTACCAAGAATTCATGTTAATGACATTGACACACGTTAAGGCAACAGAGTGTTTGTTAAAACGTCTAGTTTTCCTGTAAATAATACATGCTGCTAGACGTTTTCCTTTGCCATATCCTTCTATAAAAGATTTTCATTAGAAATGAACTCTTCATTTCTAATGAAAATCTTGATAAATTGTTCTAGTTTCAAATGAAACTAGAAGCTTTGAAAATTGCTTGTCTTAAGACACATCTGTTTCAGAAATATTTGAAAGGCTGAGAATAGTTACGCTGTTCGTAGTATTATGCTGCATTTCACCGTAAAGACACATCTGTTTCAGAAATATTTGAAAGGCTGAGAATAGTTACGCTGTTCGTAGTATTATGCTGCATTTCACCGTAAAGAGCATGTACATTGTTTTTCACTGTAAAGAGCTTGTAAATTGTTTTTGTTCTTTGTAAACTACTTTGATTTATTGAAAAAGTGGTATTAAAAACTTACAAAATAAATAAATAAATCATGTTCCTAAGACACATTTGGCTGAAATATCTGAAAATCTGAGAATTGTAATTCTGCCATAATTTATTTGTTCCTTATTTAGCTATACTTTTTAATTTTTTAGATGTTTTTAACATTGTATATGAAGTGGCATTTTTCAAAGGGTGTCTAAGTGCAATCTGGGCTGTCAAGGATAGAATGTGCAGAAAAATGCTGGGAACATCTATGTTTAGGCCTGATTTTAGAAACACAGATGTCCCCAACTTGGAGGCTCATGCTGGCATCCATATAAACATCTCCACTATGAAACCATAGGGTGGGGACATCCATCTCAATCAAGGCTACATATGGGGACATCCAGTGACGTGGCAAAATGAAAACATAAGTTCCATTCCCTGTCAATGTTCACTGTCAAATTGTAAAATAAAGGACATATGAGTGTACCTCATTCTTCACACCCTCCAGATGTTTGCCTGACAAAATGAGCACTTTTCAGATGCTTATTCATACCTGAAGCAGGTATAACCTTTGATGCAGCTCAGAACATCCAGGACATTTCTGAAATTCTGCATGGCCATCCAAGTTTTTGGGAACACCCCATCCAGGCCTTCACCACACCCCCATTCCAACTTGGACATCCTCACGCTGGGGGCATCCATAGAAAGCAGTTCCAGGGATGTCTTTGTGCCTTGGGTGTCTCTATGCCCATTTTTAGATGCTCAAGCATGAAAAGGGCTTCTAAAATAACCTCCTTAATCTGTTTTGAACTATTTGGTATTAGCAGAACATATAACTTGAAATTAAATTAAAGTGACTTGCCCAAGGTCACAAGGAGAGTTAGAAGGACTGGACCCTTGACTTCTCTGGATTGCAGGATGCTGCTCTAACCATTAAGCTACTCCTCCACCCCATTTGACTTGTCTTGCCTTGTCTTGAATGTGACATCATTCACTTGCCCTTATTCTTTGATAATACATTTTCACTGAAGCCTACAAATGGGTGGTTAATAAATCCGAATAAATGAATAAATGCAATTTTACAAATAGTGAGTGCTCTCAGTTTGACAAGGTGACATGGACACAATTGCATTTGTACTAAAATTCAGTTGGACACTTTTAGAAGGTTCAAAAAGTAATCACTCTCTGCCAGTCTAACCACTTTCATGTCAATTCACTAAGAGACATTCTTTTAATATCTGATATTATCTAGTCTTTAGGAGAATTCTCATAGAAATATAACCAGGTTTTTATTCTCTGACAGAGGTACTCTGACATCTGTAATCATTCTACCTATCAAAAAAGTTAAATTAATATTAGTCCCACAAAGCAGAATCTATCCTCTCAGCCCCCACTTCATGCACCCCCTCCCTATCTTAGCTTTGCAGGATTTGCTCTCTGATTCTGGCACTGCAGGAAGACTAGGGTTACACAGTTTAGAAGTCTGTGAGATTATTCAGAAAGAGAGCAATATTCATTTAAAAAAATGGCTGGGTGCTTAAAGCTTGCCAGATTTTGGCTGGGAAGTCAAGTTGATTTCCAGCTGAGTCCAGCCAGATAGAATAAGTAGTCTACGATTATTTTACAAAACTTAGCCAGCTTGTGCTGAAAATAAATGCAAGCTAGCTAAGTCTTCTCTAAAAAAATGCAAACCAAATCTGAGACCTTGCCCTCTTTCTCTCCTGACTGTAAGGTATATATAAAAATAACTTTGCTGCTATCCTCGGACTATTTCCCTTCCTCTAATTAAAATATGTATTTTTAAAATGTCCCCAGGGTCACCCTTGGACTCCCTTCCTTCCTCCCATTGAAATATAAAAATAAGTCATTTTTTTGACAGGAGAGAGGAGTAGGGGGATTCCCCAGTCTTTAGTTTGTCCTTATATGGGCAGCAGGGAGAGAGGGAGGAGATGCTCACTGCACTTTTTTTCACAATCTGTAGGCAGGGAGGAAGCCTCAGGATGGCCAAGGGAACATTTAAAAATCTCTATATACTGTATCTATCTAACTATTTTTTTATTCCGCTTTATCATTTTGCCAAAGCAGTTTACATTGCAACTTAAACTTGGTAATGTACATTAAACAGGGACATTGATAACTTGAATTTTTCCTGAGGCAATGGAGGGTTAAGTGATGTGCCCAAGGTCACAGGGAATGCTACTGGGACAAAAACCCTGGTCTTTTGATTCCCAAGCAGTGCTCTAAACATTAGGCTACTCCTCTACTGAGCATATATCCAGGGTTTCTGATTCTAGGTGTTTATAAATTGTAAATGTAGAAGTGCATTTTTTAGATGATTAGGTATTCTTGGAAGTTACTGAAATTTGGTGTTTATTTGTCTTTTTGCATTGGGGATCATTCTGCAGAATGTGGTGACTAAAGTTATTGTTAAAGCAAAGAGATGGGATAGGGTTGCACCATTTTTTAAAAATTTGCAGTGGATACCCATAAATAAGAGAGTAACAATCAAATTGTTATCTATGACACACAAGACTATTTGGGAATATGCCCAAGTTATCAGAATAAATTTGTGGAAACCTATATGATGCTATGGCTTGTAAGATTGGAGCTGGACATTCAATTAAAATATTAATATTAGTACAGTATTAGTAAGAAAACATTAAATGGAAATGCCCCAGTGGAATGGAATACATTACCAAAACCTTTGCATCTGGAAAGAGGTTATGGGCTAAAGGCATTTACATGGTTTACAGACCTGTAAACTGTGTAAATGCTGCTGAAGGGGATCTTTATTTAATTAACATTTCTTATATGCTGCTTTTCATGATATCAAGGCAGTTTACATTGAACAGGGCATTATAACTTGGAGATGACTATTTTACAGGGAACATGGGCAATGGGGGGTTAAGTGGCTTGCCCAAGACCACAAGGAGCACCTGTGGGACTAGAAACCCCAGTCCTTCCAGCCCAAGGTTGCTGTTCTCTAGTGGGATTTGAACCCTTGACCTTCTGGCCTGAGGTACCTTGCCCCAACCACTAGGCCACTTCCCCCTACTAACATTGCTACACTCCCCCCCTATGCTGGCTTAGTTTTACCTGTAGGAGCTAACCAGGCAATGACTCAATATTGCTGCTGCCCGGGTAGCTTCTGCAGCTGTGGAGGCTGTGCAGCGACCCCAGATATTCAGTGCTGGAGCTGTATATGACCCCTGCATTGAATATCCAGGTTTAGTGTTCAGTGCCAACAGCAAGGCGCTGTGCTCGCGCCTAGCTGCCGGTGCTGAATATTTGGCCCTATAAATCTTTTAGAAAATTGCTAAAGGTCATTCATTCAATGATATTTGGCATTATGTTTATGTGATTAGGGTGAATTAGTATTTTGCTGTATTAGAAAATGTATGAATATGAATGATGTTTTTATATGTTGTCATCTCCTTCAATCCAAATTTTTTGAAAACGTGGATTGCTTTTTAGCTACCTCCTCCCTGTGCATTGCCCTCAGGTTAGCTGGAGACGTCAGTGAGCAGAACTTCCTTCCTACTGCTTCCTTCTCTGCCAGTTTTCCTCTACAGTCATAACCATATGGGGCCTGTGTGTGGGAGTTTTTAAATGTACTTATATTACAGTGGGGAGCCCAAAGTGTGTTTTTACCTACATCCTACCAAAGAGTTAATTCTGCCTTGCCCAGGACTGATCCTTGCGGCACTCCACTCAGAGTGAACTGTTTGCCACCACCTTCTCTGTTGCTTATTTTTCAATCAGTTTGAAGCCCATCTTGCCTCCTTACATCCTATGGTGTCTAAATTGCTTATGAGTTTCCAGCAAACCAACAGTTGCAAAGGTCTTAATAAAACCTCCGCTGATTTAATTCCTTTCCCTGGCCATGCTGCCAAAGTGCCTGAGCAAGAAATTGATCCCACATGTGCCACTTGGCACTATGAGCTGGAGTTCGCAGATGGTTCCAGGTTATAAGAGAAGACTGGCTTGATCGCAGTCTCTTTGATTCAAATAAACGCACAATCTATTTATACAGTGGGCTCCTCTTATAACATTGGAACTTTGAAAAAATGTTTGTCCAAGCAGAATGTCCTTATGACAGGATTTACACTTGGCGGATGCTTTGATTCGTCGGTTGCCATCAGCTCTCTGGTTACGCTGTCTGATGTACGTCACAAAAGCAGCCAGCTTTGTCACCATACATGTCTTTCAGAGGATCTGCAGCCAGATGTGCCATGAGAATACCGAATCAGACTGTGGCAGAGAAGAGGTTAACTAGAATACACGTAAATGATCAATGGAAACTTTCCTGCTATTCTTTGATTCCTTGTATAGAATGCAACATTTTTTCCCTGCATATTGTTTGAGGGATGAACTCTAACAGACTAATGTCTTTTATAAAAAGGAACGTCAAAGCAAACATTTTATTTCTATGCGGGATTTGTTTCCTGAGTGTTTTTTCGTAACTATCTCTGCAAGACTATTGATTGTAGATATGAAAGGAAACAAAAGAAAGGAATGACTTGTAGCAGATTGCGAAACAATAAGAACTAGGGCAGAAAAGCCATTTGATTGTCTACATCTCCTACACTCAAAACGCTATGGAAATACAAAATGCATGCGGGGAACTGCAAATAGGAAGATCTGTCAAAGGAACTATTCTACAGAAAGGAAAAAGACTGGCAAAGGGTCTCCATAGCTGTAGTATTTATGAACAATAAGGAGAGAAGCATGTACTGTAAAAACAGTGTGCTATCCTACAAAAGTGCCAACCATTTCCTATATCAAAATGGGCTGAAACAGCAATCTGCATTTGTCAAATCCATCCAAATATCCAAGTCTTCATAGAAACATCAAAGATGTTGCTGTTTTTTAAGCTCTGTGCAGAAGTGACTGTCTTTTATTAGGCGTGTTCCCTGTTGGGAAGGGTCCATCTATCTGTCTGCCTGTCTGTATGCACCGTTGTTTACACTTGCACAAACAAAGCTATGGTGGGGACCAGTCTCCCGCTGGCATTAGACAGGAGGCTATGACATTTGCAAAGATGTGCTGAACCCTGCTAGCAAAAGAAGATAGGGAGATAAAGATGTGCCGAGTCTGCCAGTTGGGAGCCATATGAATAAAGTGGCCACCATGGCAAAGTCCCTACATGCATTATAAGCTAGGAAAATAAAGTTAGCAGCTGGGAGTGGAGAAGAGTGAAGGAGCAAGGAGGGGGTGAAAGGTAAGGAAGTGAGGCCATGGAGGGAGAAGGGGAATGGGGGAGGTTGAAGAGATAAGAGGTATATCCCCACATGCATTCACCTTCACCTCAGCATCACATGCTCACATTCCAACTCCATACCACACACACACACAGACACTTACACAACACACCTATTCTGCCCCCACACACACTTCAACCCAATACCTCACCCATCACCCCTGCACTACCCATCCACCCCCACACACATCCACACACACACCAACTCTGCCCCCACACATACCCCAACCCTATACCTCACTCACCACCCCTGAACCACCCACCCACATACACACACACACACACACACACACACATACCTACTCTGCCCCCAGACACACCCCAACCCTATACCTCACCCACCACCCACACTCAGACACTCTACCCATGCACCACACACACACATACATGTGCACACACGCACACACACACATCTATTCCATCAGCACACATACTATACATATGCAACACATGCACAAACACACACAGCCCATCCCTGTACCACACATACACACATCCACCACCCCCACCCCCACACCAGACATACAGTTGCACACACACACACACACACACACACACACACACAGAACCCACTTGCACACCACATATATGTGCACATACTAATGCCTGTACTTCATACATGTGCATGCACACACACACACACACCCTACAACCATATCATACATAGACACATGGGCACACACGTTCCCTGAAACACATGCGCACTCCATTACACACTCTCTTCTATACACCAAAACTGTTGCACCCATTACAGATTCTGCCTCTGTCCAGACAGATAGCCTGATACCAGTTGAAGGACTGGTTCCATGTGCAGGATGCCTGCAAGCTGAAGCCCTCATGAAACAAGTGGAGGGCTCAGAGAAGAGGTGTCGAGGCTGAGTAGCATTCAAGACAGTGAGAAGTACATTGATGAGATGCTTCTTGAAACATCCAACCTCTCTGACAGAGGTGAAGATGGGATGCTACAGAATGTTTGACGCAAGTCACCAGAGCCTGCAGAATCAACAATCCAACTCCATAAACTCTTGAATTGAAGAACCAGTATGAAGCACTGGAAATGAAGGAGGTGAAAATATCCCAGGAAAGGGAAGAATCAGAGCTCAAGCACTCCTAAGTTGCGGAATCAGGGACCACAAGGAAGTGAAGGATAGTGGTGGTTGGTGACTATCTCGTGAGGGGTACTGAGGTGTTCATCTGCCAACCAGACGATGTCCAGAGAGGTGTGCTGTCTGCCAGGTGCCAAAATCTAAGATGCTATGGATAGTTTGCTGAGACTCATCAAGCCTAGTGACTGTTATCCGATGTTGCTCATCCATGTCAGCACAAATGATACTGCCAGGTATCCCTCTGAGCGTAGCAAAAGTGACTTCATGGCTCTGGGACAGAGGGTGAAGTAGATAGGTGCACAGGTGGTGTTCTCTCCAATCCTCCCTGTTGGGGGTAAAGGCCGAGGCAGAAAAGCTCAAATCCTGGAGATGAATGCATGGCTGCATGGATGGTGTCATTGAGAGCCTTTTGGTTTTTCTGAACCATGGGATGATTTTCCAAGGGCTGCAGAACAGAGATGGCATCCATCTGTCCAAGAAGGGTCTAAGTGTCTTCTGCAGCAGACTGGCTAACTTACTGAAAATGACTTTAAACTAGATTCATTGGGGATGGCTGAAGAAAGCCCCCAGGTAAGTGAAACATTAAATGCCATTGTAGAAATGGGTAAAAGGTGGAACAAGGTGGACAGGTTCCTGGAGGAAAGGTCCATAAACCATTATTAAGAAGGGACCCAGGATATCAATGCTTGAACCAATACAAGCATTGTGGAACCTGTGTCCCTTGGGGAAACTGCTAGGTACGTATGACCTAGATTGGCCACTGTTGGAAACAGAATACTGGGCTTGATGGACCTTGGTCTGACCCAGTATGGCATATCTTATGTTCTTATGTTCTTATGTTCATATGGAAAGTGGTGTGTATAAATGCCTGTAGCATGGGAAATAAGATCCCAGATGTTGAGCCTTTAATGGAAAAGGCTGACTTGGATTTAGTGACAGTTATGGAGACATGGTTCATGGAAAACCATGACTGGGATGTAGTTATACCGGGCTATACTTTATTCAGGAAAGACAGGGTAAGAAGAAAGGAAGGAGGAGTGGCACTATATGTAAAAAATAATAGTAAAGCTTTAGAATTACAGGGCTTAAAAGGGAGTGAGGAGGCACTGTGGGTTAAACTAGAAAGAGGGAAAGGGAAACCCATTTGCATTGATGTGATATACAGATCTCCCTCACAGGGCTAAAAAGTGAACAGGGATTTAATAGAAGACATACTATTGTATTGCCATGAAAGGAGAAGTGCTATTTATAGGTGATTTCAGTATGCTGGATGTTGATTGGCACATCCCTGCTGCTGTGTCATCTAGAAGTAAGGAGATCTTAGAATCTCTACAGGGAGAACTATTCCGACAACTGGTAACAGAACCCACACGTAAAAGGGCCAAACTGGATTTGGGGATTACCAATAACGAAAGTGTTTCTGATGTCACAATGGAAGATCATCTAGCATCCTGTGATCACCAGATGGTGTGATTCAGTATTAGGACTAAGGCTGATAAAATCCATTCAAAAGTGAGGATCTTAGACCTTAGGAAAACCAACTTTGCTCAGATGGAACAATACCTCAAGGAGTCGGTGGAATGGGAACAGCTAGGGGATGTAGCAAATCAATGGGCAAAACTGAAAGGCGATATTTAAAGGCAAAAATCCTTTTTGTTAGAAAGGTAAATAAATTTGAAAGGAGAAGGAGGCCACTATGATTTTCAAAGAAGTAGCTGAAAAGGTGAAGAAAAAAAGGGTAGCCATCATAAAATACAAGCGATCACAGAGAGAAGAAGACAAACAAAGATGCTTTTTTGGCAACAACAGCCTCTCTGACCTCACCTTTAAACCATGCTGGCAGTTTTTTGGACTTCCTTCCACTTTTCTTAAAGCATGGAATACAGCTGGTCTAGGCTTCCAAGATAGTATTTTTCAACAACAACCAAGCTTGATGTAAGTCGTTAACCTTTGCAACTGCTCTTTTTAGTTTTTTCTTAACTATTTTCCTCATTTTATCATAGTCTCCCTTTCAAAAGTTAAAAGGTAGTACTGTGAATTTCCTTACTATCCCTCCTCCACTAATTAAATCAAAGGCGATCATGCTATGATCACTATTGCCAAGTGGCCCCAACACCCTTATCTCTTGCACTAGATCTGGTGTTTCACTAAGGACTAGGTCTAATATGGCTTCCCCTCTGGTTGGTTCACGGACCAGCTGCTCCAAGAAGCTGTCATTTATTTCATCTAGGAACTTTATCTCCCTAGGATGTCCTGCCGTGACACTGACCCAGTCAATACCGGGGTAATTGAAATCACTCATTATTATTACTGTGCTGTAACTTTCATTAGCTTCCTTGATTTCTTTGAGCATTTCATCATCCATTTGTTCATTCTGGCTAGGCGGTCGATAGTACACCCCCACTGCCATCGCCTTCCCCCTTTATACATGGAATTTCAATCCATAGAGATTCTACAGCAAATTTTGTTTCCTGAAAAACTTTAATCCTTTCTGACTCAATGCTCTCTCTAACATAGAGCGCAACCCCTCCACCAATTTGATCAGCTTTATCATTACGATATAATTTGTACTCAGGTATCACAGTGTCCCACTGGTTGTCCTCCTTCCACCATGTCTCTGAGATTCCAATCATATCTAACCTCTCATTTAGTGCTATATATTCTAACTCTCCCATCTTATTTTTTAGACTTCTAGCATTTGCATACAAGCATTTTAGAGACTGTATTTTATTCATATTAATTTGGCTATTGGTAGACATGGGTAATTTGGGATCTTTAAGCTCTGTCTGCTCCATACTCGAGGGCATTTGGGCTACTTTACTCTTCTAGAGTGAAAAAAATTATCAAAACCCAAAAATCACTCCAATCATACCAACGAAAGAAAAAACAAAACAAAAAAAAATTAAGGAATGTCCAGAGCACTCAAATACAATGAAACAGAGATGGAGGGGAAGTCTCAGAACAGCGGGCATAACCAGAGACTGAGGAAAACCTCACTCTATAGGCCCTGTTACATCAAGGACCGATCCAACCACCTCACAATTATATTAAACACAGCTTCATGGCAAATTCTAAAAAACACAGCTTCACAACAAGAAACTCATATCAGATCAAAAGTGAAATTCAGCTTATCAGAAAATATAAATGATTTCTCTTTATCGTGATGACCCCTTCTCATTATTGTAATGATCCCCAACGCCATACTCTTCGGCACCAAATACGTGTTTCGCAGTGAATGCTTCTTCAAAGGGAATGCTGAAGACACATTGTAATCAGACAAATGAACCTTCCACACTCAAACGCCACCATGCCTGCCATAAAAACAAAACAAACACATAAAAACTTGCTCTTACCCAAGACTAGAATCCATAACAAATCCTCCGTATCATAACAGCACTACCAGGACTCACAAAGCAGGACTCACAAAGCCTACCTATGACAAGGCAACAATGCAAATATTAAACCATTACATCTTCTACTGGGGAAAGAGAACAAGTGGGACTGTCACATAGAAACTACATGAATTGAATACTGCAGATCGATTACACATGCAGAACATAACACAGGTACACTAAAAAAATTTTTTTTAAACTGCCTCTAATGTTTCGATTGATTTTTACGTTTTTTGGTGCACTGAATCCAAATCTGGTAACCAATTTTCTCCATCACGTACAGATTTTTTGCTACATTGGGTTAGCAGTTTGAGGTGAACGTTTCAGATTGAGTGCGATCGAGATAAAAGTTTCTTGGATGAATTCTTTATACTAATTGTTTAGTAGTTATTCAAATAAGAATAAAGAAAATTGTAACAAGGCAGCACATAAGAATAGAGTAATGTCAACAAAACACACTGTGATGGTAGCAAAATTGTCTGCACTTAAAACAGCCACATACATGTGCACAAACATTGAGCATATAAGAGCGAGGTTAGACACAAAGCAAAGCAAAGAAATGTGCAAAAAATGTTGTACAGGTATGTATGTAAGAATAGAAAACGCAAAGCGCACCATTGCAATACATGAAGACAAACACCCGATGGTGTGAAAATAAAATTCTAATAAATGAGATCCGACACTGTGGTAATAACTAGCAAATTTTTATTTCAAAGTTTAGTAAAAACACGATATTTGTCAACACAGTTTAGATTTTAAAGTCATTCTTGGGTCAATCAATCTCCTGGTGGGCCCGTTTCTTCTTCCCCCAAATGCTTCTCTTGGTGCGCTGCTTGGCGTATTTTTCATCTGGGGTTTCCCGCAGCAGCAACCAGCAGAAATCAGCCATCATAGTGGTGTTCCATCTTCCTTGGTACCTTCTCTCTGCGTCCTTGATGTCCTGGTGAAACCTTTCACCTTGTTCTTCACTGTACGCCCCCAAGTTTTCGGGAAAGTAGTTCACATGGGAGTGCAAGAAATGGACTTTCAGGCTCATGTTACAGCCTTGTTCTTTGAAGGCATTGAGCATCCTGGCAACAATATCCTTATAGTTCTCATCCCGCCTGTTCCCCAAGAATTTGAGAACAACATCCTTGAAGGAATCCCAGGCTTCTTTTTCCTTCTCAGACATCGTTTCAGCGAATGCTCCATCTGAAATGAGTTTCCTTATATCAGGGCCAACAAACACTCCTTCCTTTAGCTTTGCTTCAGAAAGTCGGGGGAACTTTGAGCAAAGGTACCGAAATCACTCGCCATCTTTTGGAAGGGACTTGATGAATTGCTTAATGAGACCCAACTTAATGTGGAGAGGTGGTAATAGAATTTTATCACGAGGTACCAAGCTCTCATGAAGAACATTTTTCTCACCAGGTCTCAAATACTCCCGAATTGGCCAGTCTTTTTTCCCCCAGTGTAGGTCGCGGGCCCGGCTATCCCACAAGCAAAGGAAGCAGGGATATTTGGTGAAACCGGATTGCTGCCCTAATAGCATGGATAGAATTTTAAAGTCTCCACAAATCATCCACTAATGCTCATCATAACGAATCTTCTGAAGAATCAGGGCCAAATTCTCGTATTTTTCTTGGAGAATAACAGAGTGAGCAATAGGAACTGAAGCGAATGTGTTGCCATTATGAAGAAGAACACCTTTTATGCTGTCTTTTGACGAATCAATGAACAGCCGCCATTCAGCAGGATCATACTTGAGTTTAAACTTTTCCATCACTCCGTATATATCGTTGCAAAATACCAAATCTTCCTCTTTGCTGAAATACTTCAAAAATTGTGTCTCGCGGTTGTGGTACCAATAAAAAGTTGTTCCTGGTGGCAATAGATTTTTCTGTTTAAGCCGAGAACCTAGCAATTGGGCAGCATATTTTGGGAGTCCTAAATCCCGGACTAAATCATTCAATTCAGCTTGAGAGAAAAGTTCAGGTTTCGGATCTGGTTCAGTTTCAAACTCGGAAGTACTGGACTCATCGGGAAAAGCCATCTGATGAGTCTCATCATGATCAGAACCGTCCACACAAATATGATCCAAAGATTTTGGTGGTTCAGGCACAGGTACTTCGTTGCTATGAGGCATAGGCCTAATTGCTGAGGGAAGGTTGGGGTAACTTATTACGTTCTTATTTTTTAAGTTGTATCCCTTCACAATGCAAGAGCAAAAATAGCAGTCACTGCTGTGGTCTCTTTGTTCACGCCACATCATAGGTATTCCGAAATGAAATGCTTGTTTTTTACCTTTCATCCATAAGCGTAGATCTTCCTCACATGTCTTGCACACTTTGTGAGGAGCCCACGGTTTGTCTTGATCGCCTAACTTCAAACCGAAATAGGCGAAATATACTTTTTTAATAAATGCAGAAATGTTCCTCTGCCGCTTTTTCACGGTATATTCCCCACAAATAAAACAAAAACTGTCTGGAGAGTTGACGCAACCTCTGGCTCTGTGAGCCATCACAAATACACAGCACTGCAAACTACAACTGTAGTGAACCACTTCGGAATAAAGCTGGATTACGACTGAGCAAACAAAAGGTAATAATGAACTTGCAAGAAACTGAAATTTGACAGGAACGTTCATGTCGCAACCACCGTGTTTGAGCGAGCGAACGAGGCGAGGCGAACAGGAAAGAACATGCGCCAGCGCGAGTACTGGATTTAGCTCCCCGCCTCCCAATTGTCCTGTTAATGTATAAATGAATACAAAACACTCTAAAATATCATGAGGGAGTGTTTCTAGTTAGTTAACCATTACAACCTCTATTTTGGGCCAAGAAAATAAACTGCAGTCGGCTAAAAAGAAATTATGTGAACATTCCTTATATGGGTAAGAAATCTAATTTTGCAAGAAAACGTGACGTGATGGAACATTTTGGCTATTTTTCCTGGATTCAGCACCCCAAAATCTATAGGAATCAGTTGCAAAACTGGAGGCAGTTTTTTGGTAGTGTACCTGTGAATTCGTCACCAAACCAGGAAAAAGGGATCACAGTTTAGAAATATGAAGACAATAATTAAACTGGCAACGCCAAACTTGGAATGTACAACAGCACTGGAGAAATAAAACTATAAATTAACTTCCTCTTGTACTAAACAAAACACAAAACGATAGCAATGCACATTTCTCAGGGCTGACATATTCCACGTAATAAATTCAAAATAAAATAGTTTTTTTCTACCTTTGGTTTTTGGGCATTTTATTTTTTAGTTGCAATTGCACCAGTCGCTTTCTTCTGCTTTCTTAGTGTCTTCTGCTAACTCTCCATTGTCTGCTGTCCATTTGTCCTTTTTTCTCTCTTTTAGTTGTTTCCATTCTCTTTACATCTGCCTCTAACATATTGATCTTTACCTTTTGCTCTTTCCTCCATTTCTTTCTTTATTCCCTTTTCATCCACTCAAATTTCATCCCTCCATCCTCAATCCCCACTTACTCTCCCAATACTCAGCCAATCATAGATTTTTCTTCCCTCCCACACAAAATATCTGTTCCCCTCTCAATCCTCACTCCCCCAGCTTCTTTTTTTCTCCTGCCAGTCCCAGCCCCATCCCCTTCTGGTCCTCCCTGAGCATCAGCTCCTTTCTAGTTCTAGTCCCAACCAGCATCCATTCCCTTCCAGTCCCATTTGCCCATCCTCCCACATCAGCACATTTCCAGTCCTAGTACTCCCCATATCAGTCCTCATCCAGTACCTCCCAGCATCTGCTCCCTTCCAGTCCCAGTCCCCCATCCACCAGCATCAGCCCATTTCCAGTCCTAACCCACTAGTATCAGCCCTCCTCCAGTCCCTCCCAGCATCAGCTCCCTTCTAGTCACCCAGCATCAGCCCATTTCCAGTCCTAACCCCCAGTATCAGTTCCCTTCCAGGCCCAGTCCTCCATCCCAGGTCATTCCCAGTCCTAACCCCCCAAGTATCAGTCTTCCAACAGTCCCTCCCAGCATCAGCTCCCTTCTAGTCCCAGTCCCCCATCCCTAGCCCATTTCCAGTCCTAACCCCCCAGTATCAGTTCTCTTCCAGTTCCTCCCAGCATCTGCTCCCTTCCAGTACCAGTCTCCCATCCCTCAACATCAGCCCATTTCCAGTCCTGGCCCCCCTGTTCCCGTTCTAGCCCCTAGTCCCCCCCATTTCCATACTAGCATCCATTCCCGTTCCCATTCTAGCCCCCAGCCCCACCAGCCTCTCCCCCAGACACACACCAAAAGGGGCCCTACGCCTGATCAGCTTCAAAGGGAGCCGGGGAGGACCAAAGTCCCGGCTCACCTCTGAACAGCCGTGGGAGTAAAGAGCAGCATTTGCCTTCTCTTCCATGGCTGTGATAAAAGGAGTCCGCTGGCGCACTGAGGCTGGGAGGTCAAATGGGGGCATGTACCAACTAATCCTGTTTGGATTTGAAAGTATGCTCTGGGGAATAGGCCCTCGCAAACCATTGCAAATAAACAGGGCCTAGCCTTCCCTCCCCCAAACATTTGTATATCATAGTAAAGTTTAAATCTTATTCTGGACCCTAAAGTTACTGCTTGGGTTAGAAATTGGTTGGGTGGGAGGCGACAAAAAGTACAAGTAAATGGAGGTCACTCTGAGGAGAAGGATGTTATCAGTGGTGTGCCCCAGGGATCTGTCCTTGGTCTGATTCTTTTTAACATCTTTGTTAGTGATATAGCAGAAGGGCTTTTGGGTAAGGTTTGCCTCTTTGTGGATGATACCAAAATCTGCAATAGAGTCGACACCCAGGGAGGGGTAGATAACATGAGGAGGGATCTAGCTAAGCTTGAAGAATGGTCTAGAATTTGGCAGCTGGGATTTAATGTTAAAAAATGTAAGGTCATCCATTTGGGCTGCAGCAATCCAAGGGAGCAATATAGTATAGGGGGTGAAGTACTTTTGTCCACTAAAGAAGAGCGGGACCTAGGCGTGGTTGTGTCTGATTTATTTATTTAACAATGATTTATATACCGCATCTTCCATAGTTCAGTTGCGGTTCACAATAAACAACAGTTAACAAATCGGAGTTTGTTTTACATAAAACATCATATGACCAAATAACAATAAGATAAACAACTAGTGTTAATACAGAACAGTATAGAACAGTGTAAACTATATACATTATGTACAAATACACATTATGTGGGGCTTAAGCGTTATTCAAAGTACAGTATCAGCTATGAAGAATTGCATGTCTGATGATCTTAAAGTAGCTAAACAGGTAGAAAAGGCGACGGCAAAAGCTAGAAGGATGCTTGGGTGCATATGGAGAGGAATGGCTAGCAGAAAAAAGGAGGTGATAATACTTCTGTATAAGTCTTTGGTGCGACCTCATTTGGAGTATAGTGTGCAATTCTGGAGACCGCACCTTCAAAAGGATGTGAACAGGATGGAGTCGGTGCAGAGGGTGGCTACTAAAATGATTAGTGGTCTTCATTATAAAGCATATGAGGACAGACTGAAGGATCTTAATATGTACACCCTAGAGGAAAGGCAGGATAGAGGTGATATGATTGAGATGTTTAAATACCTCCATGGCATACATGTTCAGGGAGAGAGCCTCTTTCAATTGAAAGCAAGTTTTGCTACGAGGGGACATGGGATGAGGGTGAAGGGAGATAGATTCAGGAGTGATATGCGGAAATATTTCTTTACGGAAAGAGTAGTGGATCCATGGAATAGTCTCCCAGTGGAGGTGGTAGAGATGAGGACAGTAACTGAATTCAAAAAAGCATGGGACAAACACAGAGGATCTCTAAAGGTAAAAAGGGGACTGTTGTAGTTGTTATGGAAGGACAGACTAGATAAGCCATGTGGTCTTTTTCTGTCGTCATATTTCTATGTTTCTAGAGACTATTGCTAACCAATGTCAATCCATTAGAACTGGAGAGGCTCTATCCCATGTACTTTTTGTTTATATAGCCAAGTTGGTGGCTGTATAATGAATTAATAGCACCCATGAGAAGTTTGCAATAAATTAGCTGAGCAATTGTCTAACTAATCATACTTTCCATAAAGGTTTCTGAATAACAGCAGTTATCTGATTTCCCATTGATAAAGCCAAGTCAATAATCATACCAAGAATACAGATAGTACTAGAGCAGCGCTTCCCAAACTGTTAACCAATATGACCTCATTTTAGTACTTAAAAATTCACATGACCCCAGATGATGTTGATGAAGAAGGAAACAAAATAGTAGACCTCTATTGCCCTCCCTCTCCCACCCCCTGAATTAAGAGCGGGAAGATGGCAGCCTAGGGCCCTGTGTATCAGTGTGTGCTCATCTACCCTAGCACACTGCATAAATTTCCAGTCTATCACGAAGGCCTCACAAGTGGAGAAGGCAGGACATGTGAACTGACTCACAGACGCTATGCAGATTGCCACTACTGGGCATACATTACAGTGGAGATCAAGAAGGAAGGGGCACAGTCCTGTGTCTGTGACCCCCATCAGCTTATAATGCGACCCCATTTGGGGTCACAACTCCCAGTTTGGGAACCACTGTGTAAGAGTTTGAAGAATGTTGACTCCCGCTCAAACAATTCTGGGCCCAATATTCAGCGGAGGTAGTTAGCGCCACTACAGCACCTAGCCGTCCTCAATGAACACAAAAGCTGGATATTCAATGCCGGGGGCATGTCTGGCCACTGGCCTTGAATATCCGGGTCAGCTGCACAGCCTGGAAGCTAACTGGGCAGCGGCGATATTGAGCTGCTGCCTGGTTATCTCCTGCAGGTAAAGATAGGCAAGGCAAAACTTGGCCTGTTTTTACCCGTGGGAGCTAACCAGGCAGCGGCTCAATATCGCTGCTGACCGGTTAGCGATGGGTATTGCTCCCGGAATGCCCCGATGCTAAGCACTTATAGCGATGGTACTTGGAGATATTCAGTGACACTAACCGTGTTAGTGCAGCTGAATATCCTGCTTAGAGGCATCTACATGGTTTACAAGTCGCTGGTGAAGCCTCACTTGGAGTACTGTGTTCAGTTTTGGAGACCGTATCTCGCAAAGGATATAAAAAGACTGGAAACGGTTCAGAGGAAGGCGACCAAAATGATTTGGAGCCTGCATCAGAAGACATATGAGAAGAGACTTGAAGACCTAAATATGTACATACTGGAGGAGAGGAGGGACAGGGGAGATATGATTCAGAACTTTAAATACTTAGAGTATTAATGGACAAACAAACCTCTTCCAAAGACGGGGAAGCTATAAAACTAGAGGGCATGACATGAAGCTGCAAGGGGGTAAACTGAAAGGCAATGTCAGGAAATACTTTTTCACTAAAAGGGTGGTGGATGCTTGAAATGCCCTCCTGATGGAAGTGGTGAGGGCAAATACAATGACAGAATTCAAAATGGCATGGGACAGACACAGTGAATCCTTTTATAACTACAGGATAAAATCTAAATGGACATAACTCTATCTTATATCTCAACAAATAGGGGTGACCTACACAGAGTGGTGAGTACACCCCTAAGCAAAGGCATGGGAGGGGTGACCTGCCTGGAGCGGCAGGTGAACCTATTCTTACCACTTTGCTGGGCAGACTAGATGGAGCATACTGGTCTTTATCTGCCGTCATATATTATGTTGCTATGTTACTATGTAAATGCCTTTGAATATCGGGTCCTTTGTTTTTGACTTATAATATTACTATGGAACTTAAAGAATTTAATCTAGTAGAGTGTAAAAGATATTTGTTCATCTTCCTTTGTTGTATACATAATACTCTGTCCTTGCAAACAGGTTATGGGGGTCCGGCTTGGAGTCCAACCCCCACTATTTGTAGGGATCCGATTTGAGACCTAGAGTTCTGCACACAAAGGCCTTGTACATGCGGGGAGCTTTGGACAGGGTGGGAGGGGCGGTGTCAGGGCAGGGAGTGGATGGAGTGAGTACAGGCTGACGCACCCGGACATACAGGGCCAATTCAGGTCACGGCCCTCTATGTCTGGCATCAGGAAGATGGATGGGGAACTTATTCCACCCCAGAGGTGGAATAAGTCTCATGTGGGGCAATGATCGCACGGCGCAGACCCCCTGAAGTCACAGGGGGAGAGGAGGTACAGCCCCGCCACCTAAACCCAGCCTGGGCGGTGGGGCAAGAAGCGCGGGACCGTAGTTGGGGTGTCTCTGCTCCTGCTGGGCTTCCCAGTGCCATGGTGATGGGATGCTACAGCACTGGGGCTCCAGCAGACGCATTGGCAGGACTAGCTGGGGAGGTTGCTGCACGTTCAAGGCCTCAGAATTGGGGCCCGTCCAGCCCATCGAAGTGCCCCAATTCTGCAACTGCAGGAACGTATAGCTTCCATGGTTTCAGAATCGGGTGTCTGTGGGGCACGTCCAAGTTTTGGATGTCCAGATGGAATGGACGTCCCCCATTCTGAATTGGCCTCCATGTTGGCAAGACTAGCTGAGCTTTGAGATTGAGAATGGTAGAACATCATAGCCATATAAAATGTAAAAAATCAGATACACCATTTTTAGTATATTGTTTTATATTGGCCCATTCAGTGAGATTTTATAGACTGGTGACTATATTTATTAGTTGATTATAATTTATCCTTATAATCAATTTTACTGTAGTTATAAAAATTATCCCTGTCAATTAGCCATTTTGGGGATGATGCTATATAGGGTACATGGAACGTTATGCATTGTTTACACTCTCCTTATTCTATAGGACTTGTCCGCATGAATGGGAACTTACAAATTCGCTTTAGGTGGACACTATTCTGTAATTATGCATACTTTGCTTGGGTGAGCACAGAGGTGGAGCTTGGGCTGAGCATAGGAGAGGTCTAAATTTATGCACATAAGTTATAAAATACTATAACTTACTTTAAAAATTTAGTTGCGGGCATTTACACCAAGTCTAAGGTTGGTTAAGTGGCCACACCTAGATTTGACATATGTATCTCAGTACTCACGTCCCCATTCTATAAAGTACGCTTGCACTTGACTTTATAGAATAGGCCCTGTATATGCACATGGCAACACATGTTAACTGTGCAGGAGTTTACAGAATTACTTGTCATAACAAAGTAAAGTTCAGCGTCTTCTTTTAATAAGAAAGTAATGCGGCACTATTTTTAAATGGCTAAGCTGTTTGGTAATGTGAACTAGTCATAGATAGAACTGTATTCAAGCTACTGGATGAGACTATATCTGCAGCCAGTGATTGGCTATTTAGACGTGCATTTTTCTTAATTAAGAAAAAAGTAACACTATTTTAACATAAGAACATAAGATATGCTAAACTGGGTCAGACCAAGGGTTCATCAAACCCAGTATCCTGTTTCCAACAGTGGCCATTCTAGGTCTCTAGTACCTGTCGGGATCCCAAAGGTAACACAACCAGGAGCAAGGTGAGAAAAGCAAACCTTTATTTGTCATACCCTATACTGGCCGTGTTTCAGCTAAGGCCTTTGTCAGAGTGACCAAAAAATGTGTATTAAGTGACCATTTTTTGGTCACTCTCTTTCAGTAAGATGATACATGTGGTATAGCTTCTTTTAATTTATTATTATTTTTTTATTTCTTTCTGTGGTCTTTTTAATGATGGACAGTTTAATTTTGGATTGCTTTTAATTTATTTTCACTTTTAGTATACATGTGACATAGAAACATAGAAACATGATGACAGAAAAAGACCACAAGGCCCATCTAGTCTGTCCTTCCATAACAACAACTACAACAGTCCACTTTCTACCTTTAGAGATCCTCTGTGTTGGTCCCATGCTTTTTTGAATTCAGTTACTGTCCTCATCTCTACCACCTCCACTGGGAGACTATTCCACGGATCCACTACTCTTTCCGTTAAGAAATATTTCCGCATATCACTCCTGAATCTATCTCCCTTCACCCTCATCCCATGTCCTCTCGTAGCAGAACTTGCTTTCAATTGAAAGAGGCTCTCCCTGAACATTTATGCCATGGAGGTATTTAAACATCTCAATCATATCACCTCTATCCCGCCTTTCCTCTAAGGTGTACATATTAAGATCCTTAAGTCTGTCCTCATATGCTTTATAATGAAGCCCATTAATCATTTTAGTAGCAACCTTCTGCACCGACTCCATCCTGTTCACATCCTTTTGAAGGTGCGGTCTCCAGAATTGCACACCATACTCCAAATGAGGTCGCACCAAAGACTTATACAGAGGTATTATCACCTCCTTTTTTCTGCTAGCCATTCCTCTCCGTATGCACCCAAGCATCCTCCTAGCTTTTGCCGTCGCCTTTTCTACCTGTTTAGCTACTTTAAGATCATCAGACACAACCACGCCTAGGTCCCGCTCTTCTTTAGTGGACAAAAGTACTTCACCTCCTATACTGTATTGCTCCCTTGGATTGCTGCAGCCCAAATGCATGACCTTACATTTTTTAACATTAAATCCCAGCTGCCAAATTCTAGACCATTCTTCAAGCTTAGCTAGATCCCTCCTCATGTTATCTACACCTTCCTGGGTGTCTACTCTATTACAGATTTTGGTATCATCCGCAAAGAGGCAAACCTTACCCGACAGCCCTTCCGCTATATCACTAACAAAGATGTTAAAAAGAATCGGACCAAGGACAGATCCCTGGGGCACACCACTGGTAACATCCTTCTCCTCAGAGTGAGCTCCATTTACTTGTACTCTTTGTCGCCTCCCACCCAACCAATTTCTAACCCAAGCAGTAACTTTAGGGTCCATCCCTAGGGTGCTCAGTTTGTTTATAAGTCGCCTGTGAGGAACAGTGTCAAAGGCTTTACTGAAATCTAAATACACCACATCTAGAGCTCTCCCTCGGTCCAACTCCCTGGTCACCCAGTCAAAGAAATCGATCAGATTTGTCTGACAAGACCTGCCTCTGGTGAATCCATGCTGCCTCGGATCCTGTAATCCGCCGGACTCCAGAAACCTCACTATTTTCTCTTTCAGCAGCGTTTCCAATAATTTACTCACCACTGAAGTTAAACTAACCGGCCTGTAGTTTTCAACCACATCCTTACTTCCGCTTTTGTGTAAAGGCACCACATGAGCCTCTCTCCAGTCCTTTGGCACCACTCCCAACTCCAACGAGGCATTGAAAAGGTCAGTCAGTGGAGTTGCTAGAACGTCCCCAAGTTCCCTCAGTATTCTAGGGTGTATCCCATCCGGTCCCATCGCTTTGTCTACTTTAAGTTGAGCTAGTTTCTCACGAACACAGTCTTCTGAAAATTGTTCAAGATGTCCTTCGCTTCTGTTCTTATTTGTGGGTGTTTTCTGAGGTCCTGCTCCTGGTTCTTCATCTGTGAACACAGAACAAAAATATTTGTTAAGCAATTCCGCTTTATCCTTATCAGCTTCTACATATTCCCCCCCTGCACCCTTGAGTCTGACAATACCACTTTTGCCCTTCCTCTTCTCACTAATATATCTGAAAAATGTCTTATCCCCCCATTTTATTGCATTGGCTATTTCCTTCTCCTTTTGAATCTTTGCCTTCTTGACTACTTTGCTAGCTTCTCTAAGTTTTTCCAAATACAGATGCCTGTCTTCCTCTCTCTGTGATCTCTTGTATTTCATGAAGGCCTCCCTCTTTTTCTTCACTTTTTCAGCTACTTCCTTCGAAAACCATAGCGGTCTCCTGTTCCTTTTGCCTTTATTTACCATTTTAACAAAAAGGTTGGTTGCCTTTAAAATACCCCCTTTCAGTTTTGCCCACTGTTTTTCTACATCCCCCAGCTGTTCCCATCCCACTAACGACTCCCTGAGGTATTGACCCATCTTCGCAAAGTTAGTCTTCCTAAAGTCTAAGATCTTCACCTTGGAATGGATTCTAACAGCCCTAGTCCTAATACTGAACCACAGCATCTGGTGGTCAGTGGATGCAAAATGATCTCCCACTACAACATCAGAAACACTCTCACCATTGGTAAGCACCAAGTCCAGTATGGCCCCTTCACGTGTGGGGTCTGTTACCAATTGCCTGAATAGTTCTCCCTGTAGAGAATCCAGGATCTCCTTACTTCTAGATGATACTGCAGCAGGAATGTGCCAATCAACATCTGGCATATTGAAATCTCCTAGCAGTAGCACTTCCCCTTTCCTAGCAATGCTGCGTATGTCTTCAATTAACTCTCTGTCCACCTCTTCCTCTTGTGAGGGAGGTCTGTATATCACACCAATGCAAATAGATTTCTCTTTCCCTCTTTCTAGTTTAACCCACAATGCCTCCTCTCTCCCTTTTAAGCTCTGTAATTCCAAAGCTTTAATAGTAGTTTTTACATATAGTGCCACTCCTCCTCCCCTTCTTCCTACCCTGTCCTTTCTGAATAAAGTATAGCCAGGTATAGTTACATCCCAGTCATGGTTTTCTGTGAACCATGTTTCTGTAACTGTTTCTGTGACATTTTAATTACATTTATTTACTCTGATGCCCTTTATGTTTTTTAACTTTTTAGTTTTGCAATATGCCTGTGTCATACCCCTGACAAAGGCCTTAGACAAAATATGGCCCGTGTAGGATACGACAAATAAAGATTTGCTTTTCTTACCTCGTTCCTGATTGTGCTACTTGGTTTGCTGCGAGTGTGTGTGCTCTCCTTTGGGCTGTTGTGGCTTCCCAAAGGTATACACATGCCATGCTGCTTGACTCAGGGGTAAGCAGTGGATTTCCCCAATCTTCTTTAATAATGATATATGGACTTTTCCTCCAGAAACCCCTCCAAAGCTGTTTTGAACTCAGCTACACCAACAGCTTTTACTACATCCTCCGATAACAAATTCCAGAGTTTGATTATGTGCTGAGTGAAAAACTATTTTTTCCAATTAGTCTTAAATATGCCACATTGTAGCTTCATTCTGTGTCCTCTAGTCTTCCTACTTTTTGAATGAGTAAAGAACTGATCTACATCTCCCCATTCCACTTCATTCATTATTTAATAGACCTCTATCAAATCTCCCCTCTCCGTATCTTTTTCAAATTGAAGAGCCCTAACCTTTTAAGCCTTTCCTCATAGGGATATCCTTCCATCCCTTTACCATTTTGTTCTCTCTTCTCTGTACCTTTTCCAATTGTGCTATAGCCTTATTAAGATATGGCAACCAGAATTTCACACAATATCCGAGGTGTGGTCGAACCATGGAATGATACAGAGACATTATAATATCCTTGGTTTTATGTTCTATTCCTTTACTAATGATTCTTAGCTTTCTATTTGCTTTCTTAGCTGTGGCTGCACACTGGGCAGAGTTTTTCAACGTACTATCCACGATGACACCCAGATCCTTTTCCTGAGTGGTGGAACCTTGCATTGTATAACTGTAGTTTGTCCACATTACATTTCATCTGCCATTTGGATGCCCAACTTGTGGATATCCCCGGGCTATTCTGGGAAACGGCCAAAGCTATCCTGCGGAAGGACATTATTGCATATGTGGCATGTCACCACAGGCTAATGAATGCCCAAATTCTTTGTTTAGAGAAGCAGGTGGTAGTTAAAAAGAAGCAATTTGCCCGGTCTTGGGTGGTGAATGATCGTGCTCAATTGCTGGAGACTCAGGCGACCTTAAATGAAGTGTTGCACCAAAGGGTGAAGAAATCTTGAATGTACTACAAATTCCAGTTATATCAATATGGGAACAAAACCGGCAAGTTGTTGGCATACTGCCTTAGGGGGGCCCAGGGGTCCTGTTGGGCGGTGGCACTTCGGGACACCAGGGGGGTACTTCACCAGCAGTCTAGGGAGATCGATGAAATTTCTGAATATTTTACCAGGACTTTTTTATGGGGGAGCGGATCTTGCCTTCTTATTTGGCAGCCTACCTCAAGGTGATGTGTTTGCCCTTGCAACTCAATTGGGGGCACCAATTACCACTGAGGAGGTTCAGTGGGGGATCAAGCATGCTTAGTGTTGTAAAGCACCTGTCCCAGATGGTTTTAGTGCAGAATTCTAAAAATTGTTGCAGGACCAGAATACACCCCTCCTGGTAGAGGTGTATTCAATCAGTGCCAGGGGGCAGGGATCTCCTTGTCTTCAAAAGGCACAATGGCAAATTGATTTGCCTTAGGCTGGAAGGGGCAACCCCATTGTCCTATGATGCTAGCAAAGTCTTTAACTCTCTAACTATAGGCCAGCATCCTGAGAGAAGAATAGCATAGGATTTGGGAGGGGGATCTGAAAGATCTGTGGTTTCATTCAGGGAAAAAGAAGGCAATTGACTTTCAAACTAAAATGCAGACAGCAGTCCAGCAGCAGGATGGGGGTTATCCATTCTTTTGCATTGAACATCACATGTACCATTTTTTCCCAGTCGGTGAAGGATCTTACGTGTGCACTAAGTGCAAGGAGCTCTTTGCTCTCAGGAAATGAATGTGATCTGTGGAGGCTAGAGTAGCAGACTTGGAGGATATAAGGAAGTCAGAGAGGTGCATAGATGAGACCTACAGGGACGTAGTATTGAAGCCCCATCTCCAATCTGGCAACTTCTCAGTTGCCATGGAGGAAAAAGGTCACATGAAAGGAGAGTATCACCTTGGTGAGGCAGGATGTGATCCTGTATCTAGGACCTGTACACCAATAGATGTAAAACCCTTTCACACTGAGGAGGTTTTTCCAGGGCCATGTGCCCATGAGGGAAGGGTTAGGATGGCCGTTATAGTGGGTGATTCGATCATTAAGCATGTAGATAGCTGGGTGGCTGGTGGACGTGATGATCACCTGGTAACAATGCCTGCCTGGTGTGAAGATAGTGGACCTCATGCGCCATCTAGACAAGGTTTTAGATAGTACTGGGGAGGAGTCTGCTGTCTTGGAACATGATGGTACCAATGACATAGGAAAATTTGGAGGGAGGTTCTGGGGGCCAAATTTAGGCTTTTAGATAGGAAGTTGAAAACCAGAACTTTCACGGTGGCATTCTCTCAAAAGGCAAGCAGAGCTCCGGAGTCTCAATGCATGGATGAGATGATGGTGCAAAGAAGAGGGCTTTGGATTTGTTAGGAACTGGACAAAATTCTGGGGAAGGGAGGCACTCTTCTGAAGGGATGGGCTCCAGGTTAACCGAGATGGAGCCAGGCTGCTGGCATTAATATTTATAAAGGAGATAGAACAGCATGGTTCGGAACAATGTAACCTTGAAGGACACTAGTAAAAGAGGGATGTTATGACATCCTAACAGAGAGGTTTCAATAAAGATAAAAGTAACCCAGATGCAGAGCTGAAAGATTCCAAATTACCCCTATCAACTGATAACCAGATTCATATAAATAAAATACAACCTCTAAAATGCCTGTATGCAAATTCTGGAAATCTAAAAAGTAAGATGGAAGAGTTAGAATATATAACTCTAAATGAGAGGTTAGATATGATTGGTATCTCAGAGACCTGGTGGCAGAAGGACAACCAACTGCGAGGTCAGAGAGGCTGTTGTAGCCAAAAAAGCATCTTTCAGGAAATGAAAAAAGGAGCTAAATGACGAAAATAGAATTTAATTAATTTAATTAACAGTTTCTTATATACCGCATCTTCCAATGATCAAATGCGGTTTACATGGAACAAAACATAACAGACAGGCGTCTGTTTTTACAGTGAACAGCTTAAAACCATAACAACTATATTATATTACATGGAACATGCAAGAACTATTTACAGGGAACAATATGGGTAAAAGATACATGCAAGAACTATTTACAGGGCACAAAATGAGTAAAAGATACAGTGTTGTATGTGACATTTAAGGATCATAAGCATTTGGAGTTTCACATCATTTGTCAAATCAATCCAGTTTGGTTTATGGGAAACTGACATGGTATTATCCATTTTCTAGCTGGGGAGGTGTGCTTGGCAAAGATCCGTAGTGTGAGGTGAACAGGTGCGTTTTGAGTTTTTTACGGAATTCTTTGATCTCTAAAAGTGATCTCATTTCATCTGGAAGGGCGTTCCATAGAATGGGGGCAGCATGTGAGAATGCTTTTTTGTTTGTTGTCTTTCTTGCTTTTATAAATTCTTTCGGAGTCCTTAATTTGTTTGTATGATCTCTCATGTGTAAGTTTTTAGCAGGTTTTTTAGTGATGAGGTTGGATAGAGTGGGTGGTGCCAAATTGTTTAGAGTTTTGAAGGTAGTTGTTAGAGTTTTATATACTATTCGGCTTTGTATCGGTAGCCAGTGTAAGGTCTCCAGTATCGGAGTGATATGTTGAAATGGGGGGATCTTCATAATGGTCCTGGCTGCTGCATTTTGTGCAATTTGAAGTCTTTTCAAATGTTGTTTTGTTGTGCCTAGAAGTATTAGATTTGCAAAGTCGAAGTGAGGCGTAATTAATGGCTTGTATTATTTGCTGGAAGTCTTGAAGGTGCATTAGTGGGCGTAACTGCTTTAGGATTTTAAGTTTGAAGTATACTTTCTTCGTTGTGTTTCTTATATGTGTTTCCATGATAAGGTGTGTGTCAAGTATTACACCTAGATATCGTACTTCATTTTTTATTTTGATTTCTTGGTTTTGCAGAGAGATATGTGTGGGGGGTGAGTATGAGCGGTTTTTTGTTACAATTAGGGCTTCTGTTTTTGCATGATTGATGTAGAGATTATTTTCATTTAGCCAGGTAGTTAGTTCATTAAAACAGTCTATGAGTAATTGGATTGGTATATTGGGGATTGTAAATGGAATGTACATCATTATATCGTCTGCATATAAGTGATAGTAAACGTTGAATTTTTTAAATATATTACAGACATGCTTTATGTAGATATTAAATAGGAGGGCTGACAGTGCCGAACCCTGAGGGAGACCTAGTTCCTGGTTGTACGTCTTGGATGTAAGGTTACCGATTTGTACTGTTTGTGTTCTATTGCTTAGGTAAGAAGTGAACCAATTAAGTACAGTTGATTTTATTCCTATTTGTTTGAGTTTCATGAGCATTAAAGAATGGCTTACGCTGTCAAATGCTGCAGAGATATCGATGAATAGGAGTAAAAAGGCTTGCTTGGGATTATCTATTCCTTTTACAAGTGTGTCGATGAGTACTGTTAAGAGTGTCTCGACACCATGGCGAGGGCGAAACCCATATTGTTGTTCATCTAGAGGGGCTGAAGTGTCTATGTGTTCTTGAGTCTGAATTTGTACAACTTTCTCTATTAGTTTTGCCATGAAAGGAATACTAGAAATAGGTCTGTAGGAATTAGGCAATGTTTTGTCAAGGGTGGCCTTTTTGAGTATTGGTCGGATAAGGGCATGTTTTAGTGATGGGGGTAAATATCCAGTTTTAAGGGATAAATTGATTATAGGGAGTATGAAGGAAGATAAACTTGGGAGAGTGTTCTTTAGCCAAGATACTGGGCATGGATCTAGGTTAGATGTTGTTGTGTTTAGATTTAAAACAGTGTTCTTGAGTATATCCTTGGTTATGGGGTTGAATTCAGACCATTCGGCTTTGTAGTGGTTTTGATATGTGTGTGTGGAGTTAGGTAAAGGTGGATGGAGCTTAGTTTTATTTATGTAGTAATTAGCTAGAATCTGTGGAGAGATTTCAGTTATATCATTGCTGGCATTGTTAGCGTTACTCGTTAGTTTTTGTACAATTGAAAATAATTCTCTTGGTCTGTTTAATGAATTTGTTAGGATGGAAGCATGGTAATTTTTCTTAGCAGTGTCTATTGCTTCCTTATAATTTTTAAGTTGATTGTGGTATATCTCATTATTAATGGTGTTTTTGCATTTACGCCACTTAACTTCTGCTTTTCTTAGTGTTTTTTTCATTTGTTTTAGGGTGTTATTAAACCAAGGGGCATTACCAACTCTGGTATGTATGTTCTTTCTATTGACATTTTTATTAGTGGCTGCATTACTTACAGTTTTATGCCATTTCTCTACCGTTTCATCCAGGTCATGTGGTGAAGTGTCTAGGTGGGGGATTATTAATCCAGAAACTCTTCTTCATTAAATTTTTTGAATCTTGGGGTTGGGATCTGTGCTGGTCTACCTTTGTCTGTTGAGATGTTGGTTGTAATGTTAAAGTTAATAAGGTGATGGTCTGACCATGGTATTGGAGAGCATTTGAGTGAGTTAGGGTTAAATGAATTATAGATTGCTTCCGGGAGGAGGACAAGGTCGAGTATATTTCCTTTGTTGTGTGTTTTAGTGTTAATTATTTGGTGGAAATCCATGTCTATTATTGATTCTAAAAAGAAGGTAGAATATGAAGCTGGCAGTGAGGGAAGGTTAAAGTCACCAAGCGTTATAATTGGATTTTTGTCAGTGGAGGAACTTAGGAATTCGATTAAGGTATCTAGGTTTTCTGATTGTTGATCAGGTGGTCTGTAAATTAGACAAATTCTAAGATGGCCTATTTTCATAATGATAGTGTCTATGTTTGAAGATAAGTTAGATGACTGTTGTCTGGCTTTTAAGAAAACAACATAGAATTAGAAAACAACATAAGCACTGGCAAGTTAGATGCAAGGCATTGATAAGGCAGGCAAAGAGAGAATTTGAAAAGAAGCTTACTGTGGAAGCAAAAACGCATAATAAAAACTTTTTCAAGTACATTCATAGCAAAAACCTGTGAGAGAGTCAGTTGGACCATTAGATGATAGAGGAGTAAAAGGGGCGCAGCAGAAGGACAAGGCTATAGAGGAGAGATTGAATGAATTCTTTGAGTCAGTCTTTACTGAAGAAGATGTAGGGAAGTTACCCATGCCAGAAATGAAAGAAATATCAATAAACTGGGAAGATGTATTACAAGTATTTGATAAACTGAAGAGTAGTAAATCACCTGAACTGGATGGTATACATCCAAGGGTGTTGAAAGAACTGAAAGATGAGATTGCAGACCTACTATTAGTAACTATCATTAAAATCATCTGTAGTACCTGAAGATTGGATAAAGGCCAGTGTAATTCCAATTTTTAAAAAGGATCTAGGAAACTACAGGGGGGATCTAGGAAACTACAGACTGATGAGACTGACATTATACAGGACAAAATGGTAGAAACCATTATAAAGAATAAAATTACTGAACATGTAGATAGTCATGGTTTAATGGCAGAAAGCCAACATGGATTTAGCCAAGGAAAGCCTTCTCTTAGTAATGTTATATCTTTTTGAAGGTGTGAATAAACAGGTAGACCAAGGTGAGGTGGTTGATATGGAGGAAAATTCTGTTCTGGGCATTCACGTGCCGTCCGGGCACCCAGAATCTGGATGGGCCTGCATTGCACCCGATTCTGCTCCTGCAGAGCCTAGACATGCCCACGGGAGCAGAATCGTGTGTAACTGGCTGGATGTGCAGACCCTACCCCAATTCTAGGCACCTGGACATCTGGCCCACTACCTGGCTAGCCAAGCCAGGCTTCTGCATGGAGCAGCGGTGGCATGGCATCCTGTTGCCATGCTTCCGCAGCTCCATGCAGGAGCCACGATCACTAGCGGACCAAGTGAAACTCCTTTTCCCACTGCCCGATCGGGCCTGCAGTGGGTCAGGGTTGGGCCGCAGGGAACCCCATGCACCCCCTTACCTCTTTGGTGGGCCCCGGATCCTCCATCATCCGCCATCCAGGGGGACCAATTCCACCTCCGAGGTGGAATAAGTCCCCTTTAGATATGGCCGACCCCGGACATACAGGCCGACCTCGGAATCGGCCCTGTATGTCTGGGGTCATGATGCCGTCCACAGCCGCCCTCGCTCCGCTTGCAGCCCGATCCCTCCCGCCCACAAACAGAGTTCCCCGCACAGCTCAGATCTACGTGTGGGGAGCTCTGTTTCCCGGACGTAGGCCAGGCGTTTAGCAGGTCTGGAAATCCGGATCGGACATCCAGACCCATTATTCGCGGCTCAAAATAGACCCCATAGTGTACCTGACTTTTCAAAAAGTCTTTGACAAGGTCCCTCATGAGAGACTCTTGTCCAAATTAAAAAGTCATTGGATTGGAGGCAGTATAGTATTGTGGATCAGGAATCAGTTAAAAAATAGAAAGCAGAGAGTAGGGCTAAATGGCCAATTTTCTTAGTGGAGAAAGGTGAATAGTGGAGTACCCAGGGTTCTGTGCTGGGCCCGCTGCTTTTTAACATCTTCATAAAAGACCTAGAAATGGGAATAATGAGTGAGGTGATCAAATTTGCAGATGGCACAAAATTATTCAAAGTTGTTAAAACACATGAGGATTGTAAAAAATTGCAAGAGGACCTTGATAAATTGGACATTTATTTATTTTTATTCATTTATTTACATTCTCTTATATACTGTGCTATTCTGCATCAGTGCTGTTTACATTGAACAAACTGAAATTACATTGAACAGGGCATTATAACTTGGAGATAACTATTTTACAGGGAACATGGGCTATGGAGGGTTAAGTGGCTTGCCCAAGACCACAAGGAGCACCTGTGGGACTAGAAACCCCAGTCCTTCTGGCCCAAGGTTGCTGTCCTCTAGTGGGATTTGAACCCCTGACCTTCTGGCCTGAAGTACCTTGCCCCAACCACTAGGCCACTCCTCCACTCCGTTTAAATGGTACCATTTAAATGGTAGATGGAATTTAATGTGGACAAGTGCAAAGTTATGAATCTAGGAAAGAACAACCCAAATTTTGGTTACATGATGAAACCCGCAGTAAGAAGTAAACCATTGTGGTACTACTCCGCCAATATCTAACTGCTCCAATTGTTGCAAAAGTATTGAAGGGACCATTGTATCAAAAGCTGTTCATGGGTCAGTGAATAACAACAAATAAGCAGAACTTGTTTCTTCAAGGCCACAAAACAATTCATTCACCAAATACAATAAAGTTTCAGAACTATGGTCAGCCCAAAATCCATGCTGCCATGGATCCAAAATATTATGTTCCTCCACAAAATCACCTAATTCTCTCTGAACTCTCTCTGTTCAATTATCTTATCAAGAAAGTATAGAGAAGAAATAGGACAATAATTACCCGCACAATTCGCTCCTATGTCCTTGCTATCTGGAACTCCCTACCAGCGGGACTAAGAGTCATTGAGGTACCAACATACTTCCAAAAGAGACTAAGACCCACCTTTTTCAAAATTTCAATTCCCCAGACCCATATCAGGAATAAATCCTCTCTAACCCTTCAGACCAGGCCATGATCTTGTAAATAAATATAAATAGCAGCCGGTCTGTAAATAAGTTACACAGACAATCAGTTAATTGGCAACTTGTAAATAAGTTATGGAGCCGATCTTGCCAAGTTTTAATCCCTGTTATTAACTGTACTCATTTGTAGTTATCTGTAAGACAGATGATGCATACCATACTTTGTTCAATTGTGCCTACTTTATTGTAAACCACGTTGACGCTTAGAAAAGCTGTATGGAAAAAAATGTTAAATAATAATAAATAATAAGAATAATTCACATCAGCCAGGCAGTGCAACAGGAGTTACAATCACCTTGGTGTGGCAGGAAGTGATCCTTTAGCTAGGACCTGTCCTCAAGGTGATATAAAACCCTCTCACACTGAGGAGGTTTCTCCAGGGCCAATTGCCCATAAGGGAAGGCTTAGGACAACTGTTATAGTTGGTGATTCAATCATTAGGCATGTAGATAGTTGGGTGGCTGGTGGATGTAAGGATCACCTGGTAACATGCCTGCCTGGTGCAAAAGTAGGGGACCTCACGTGCCACCCAGGCAAGGTTTTAGATAGTGCTGGGGAGGAGTCTCCTGTCTTGATACATGTTGATACCAATGACCTAGGAAAATGTGGGAGGGAAGTTCTGGAGGCCAAGTTTAGGGTTTAGGAAGAAAATTGAAATCCAGAACTTTCAGGGTGGCATTCCCTGAATATGCTTCCTATTCCATATGCAGGACCCAAAAGGCAGGCAGAGCTCTGGAGTCTCAATGCATGGATGAGACAATGGTGCTTTGAAGAGGGTTTTGGATTCTTTAGGAACTGGGCAACATTCTGGGGAAGGGAGGGACTTTTCCAAAGGAATGAGCTCCACCTTAACTGGGATAGTACCAGGCTATTGGCATTAACTTTTAAAAAGGAGATAGAAGAGCTTTAAAAATACATAATAGGGGAAGCTGACAGTCGTGCAAGAGTGCATGGTTCAGAAGGATGTATCCTTGAAGGATACTAGCAAAAGAGGGAAGTTAAAGCATCCTGACAAGAGATGTTCCAATAAAAATAAAAGTAACCCAGATGCCCTTAAGTACAGAGCTGAAAGATTCCAAATTAACCCTATCAAATGATAACCAGATTAATATGAATAAAATATAACCTCCAAAATGCCTGTATGCAAATGCTGGAAGTCTAAAAACTAAAATAGGAGAGCTAGAATATATAGCACTAAATATGATTGGCATCTCAGAGACCTGGTAGAAGAAGGACAACTAATGAGACACTGTGATACCTTGGTACAAACTATATCACAATGATAGAATAGATCCAATTAGTGGAGGGGCTGCCCTCTATGTTAGAGAGGGCATTGAATCACACAGGATTAAAGTTTTGCAGGAAACAAAATACACCGTAGAATCTCTATAGATAGAAATCCCATGTAAATAGGTGAAGGCAATGGCCAGAATAAACAAATGGATGATGAAATGCTAAGAAAAATCAGGGAAGCAAACAAAAGTTACAACACAGTAATAATGGGTGATTTCAATTACCCTGGTTGCGACTGGGTCAATGTCACTGCAGGAAATGCTAGGGAGATAAAGATTCTAGATGAAATAAATGACTGCTTCTTGGAGTAGCTGGTTCATGAACCAACAAGAGGGGAATCTATTCTGGACGTAGTCCTTAGTGGAACGCAGGATCTGGTGCAAGAGATAAGGATGTTGGGGCCACTTGGCAACAGTAATCACTGCATGATTATGTTTGTTTTAATAAACAAAGGGGAGGCTATGGTAAAATGAGGAAGACTAAAAGGAGCATCTGCAAAGGTTAAAGATTTACATAAAGCATGGGCATTGTTTAAAAGTACTATCTTGGAAGCCCAGAACAGATGTATTCCATGCTTTAAGAAAAGTGGAAGAAAGGCCAAAAAACTGTCAGCATGATTTAAAGGCAAAGTCAGAGAGGCTCTGGTGCCAAAAAAGCATCTTTCAGGAAATGGAAAATGGAGTCAAATGACGAAATCCGGGAACAACATAAGCATTGGCAAGTTATATGTAAAGCATTGATAAGGCCGACAAAGAGAGAAATTGAAAAAAAGCTAGCCATGGAAGCATGAATGCATAATAAAAACTTTTTCAAGTACATTAGAAGGAAAAATACTGTGAGAGAGTCAATTGGACCATTGGATGATAGAGGGGTAAAAGAGGCGCTAGGTGAGGATAAGGCCATAGTGGAGAAACTGAATGAATTCTTTGCTTCGGTCTTTAATGAAGAAGATGTAGGGAATTTACCCATGCCTAAAATGGTATATAAAGGTGATGTATCAGAAAAATTGAAAGAAATATCAATAAACCCCAAAAATTGAAGAGTAGCAAATCACCTGGACTGGATGGTATACATCCGAGGGTATAGAAAGAACTGAAATATGAGATTGCAGACCTACTATTAGTAATCTGTGAACTATCATTAAAATCATCTATAGTACCTTAAGAATGGCCAATGTAACACCAATATTTAAAAAGGGTTCCAGGGGTGATCTGGGAAACTACAGACTGGTGAGTCTGGGCAAAATGGTAGAAATCATTATAAAGAATAAAATTATTGATCATGTATATAGTCATGGTTTAATGGGAGAAAGCCAACATGGATTTAGCTAAAGAAAGTCTTGTCTTATTAATCTGTTATATTTTTTTGAAGATGTGAATAAACAGGTAGACAAGGTGAACCAGTTGATGTGGAGGCATATTCTGTTTTGTACATCTCTGGGCCGTCCGGACATACAGACATCTGGATGGCCGGGAGATGCAGCCGATTCTACTCCCGTGGGGGCAAGACGTCCCCCCAAGAGCAGAATCGCAGCACAGTGGCTGGATGTCCGGAATGTGCCCCTATTCAGTCACCCCAGATGTCCAGCCACTTATCCGGCTAACTCAGTCAGGCTCCTGAATGGAGCCGCTGTTTATTTATTTAGCTGGATTTCTATACCACTTTATCCTAAAATTAAAGTGGTTTATAATGAACTCAAGTGTTTACAAAAAAAAACAGGGGAAAGGAGCATGCAGAGAATATTTAAATTTAACTTATAAACAAAGGCTGTGTGTATAGACATAATGGGGGGGGGGGATAAGAGGAGGAGGCAACAGGGATAGGGATATTGTTGGGAATCAGGTAATGTCACCTAAGAGTTCGGAGTAGAGGGTTGTTTTCAGCTTTTTCTTGAAGTCCTTGGTGTCAGTGATGACTGAGATGGTCGGGGAGAGAATTCCAAAGGGAAGGAGCGGCTAATGAGATAGCTCTTCTAGATGAACAAAGAAATGCTTCGGTTTCTGAAGACTAATTGAACAGGTATATTCTCACATACCAAAATGAGCCTGAGAATCCTTGGCATACATGCCTAATAGTTACAAAGCACTAGATGCATTCTTGAGGAGATGTAACCTTCCTGGTGAATTAGGGTTTTGCTTTACTTTTTGGGAATGAGAGGGAGATGGCAGGTTGTAAAAATGACGGTCGCTGCATAGTTGTACATGATGGAACCATCAGATTTTTCTCTTCGCTCAGGCTACCATTTCATTTCATTTCATCTATTAAAATTTATATACCACCAGTTTGACTTAGCGGTTTACAAAATATATATATAAAACAATAAAATAGGACTCATATACTAATATAAAATTCCTAACCCATGCATATCCCAATTACTCAGCCATACTGTTAAAAACTATCTCAATATACAAAATTACCCCACAATGACCAATTTATGAGAAAAAGCAAGGTCTTAATCCGCTTTCTAAATACCATCAAATTATGACTGCAGGCGCAGCTGCCACTTGTTCACGAGCTGAAATGGTATCCACAGAAGTGTGCATTTAGTGCTGCAATTGACTTTTCTCCCTCGGATGGCAGAATCTAAGGACAAGGGGGCAGCCCTGGGAGAGGTTAATTACAATGAGAATGAACGTGGGAGATGAATTTTCCAAGCCAAAAACTGACAAATGGAAAGAAAACGATTTCCTATCAGAAACAGGGCTTCATTCAGAAACATATAACACCGTTTGTTTTTAGAAGATAATTAAAAACAGTTTTGCTTTGATTTACACTAAATGCACAGTTTGCTTTGAACCCACAATGCTCATGTGCCATTCTACATGAAAGGGAAAAAAGAACACCCTGAGGGAGGGGAAAGAAAGAAAAGAATAAAGGAAGACTGAACCCCCCCTCCCCCCACAGTCGCACACAGTCAGCTGCTTCTCTTTGAAAAGAAAGTAGGAGATGGCGGTCACACCTGGTGCCTCTGAAACTCATACAGTTTACCATTACTCCCAGCATTCCATTGGTTGGGACTGGTACAGAGAGAATGTCTGCCCATTGACCCCGTATGTGGGGGGAGACTTTTTATCAGTTCTGGTTCACAGGATCCGTTCTGAAATCATTGATTCCCCTAGGCAGTGAATGTATGAAGTTCACTGCAGCAACTGGGATTTTTCTTGGCTTATTGCTCTTCTAAGGGCACTTCTGTGGAACTGGAAGATTTAATTACTCTTATTTCTGTTATTGCTGTGAAGTTCTCCTGCTTATTATTGGACATTTCAACTTACTGTACATTGTGATGACCTTAATGATGCTTTGGCCTTTCACTCTTTAGCATCTTTAACTACAAAAACATTCTCCCTACCCATCCCAGAGGTCATGTGATCAGCTTATTAAAATTCAGCTGGTGAGAAAAGGACTTAGTGCATACTATGCTATTAAGCCTTCAATTAGGTCTGATCATCATTGATTACGGGTTATGGTTTATTATTTCTTGATAAACTGCCTTTCTGTCAACAGTCAAAGCAGTTTACAAAATTAAGAAACAAAGATTAGAAAGAAAGATTAGAATTTTTAAAATTAAGGATCAGCCCAAAATGCGGAATTTTAAAAGGGATGGCCTGATGGTGGGGGAGATGTGCAAATAAGGAATCTTTGCCGATTGAGCTGATTTTAGAACTGGACCTGTGATCATGCAGGTGCAAGGCTGCACACTGCATGTGTGATGCAAGGAAGACGCAGCAATGCAGATATGCAGGGATGTGTTTCCAGAAAGAGGGTTGAAGACATGCAGGCGCGATGTAAAATATATACATATGCGCTAGCATGCAGAAGCTCTGCACATGGACAGAGCCAGGAAAGAGATGGTGACTATTCAGCTGAATTTCACACATGTGGACATCAGAAGGCTCTACAAACAAGTCATCCAACACAAGGCTGTCCTCTCTCCGTTGCGGAGACACAGGCCAGCTTACCAGGCAGCATACCAGGTCTGCCTGCGGATCTGCCAGATCCTAGTGCTGTAATTCTCAACAATGCAAAGCACACAGGGGGGCCCTTGGTTCTAGGCAAATGAATAATGCAGAGGGAAGGTAGCATGCTAGGAGAGGGAGCAGGGTTCCCATGTTGCTCGCAGCAGAGGGGCGACATGGTTTAGTGAGGGAACAGATGGTAGAGTTGCAGTGGTCACACAGTAGACAAAGTGGGAGTGCAGAGAACAGCAGCTCATTGTGAAGGAGAAAGGTGACAGCAGAATCTCAGAACATGGCAGAGTGAAGTGCAGGGTACAGGGGAATGAGGGAGGTAGAAAGGGCACAGATATGTTTTCCAGACTGGCAACATCTAGATGTTGGCACATGGAGACCTCATTGTGCAGCTATATGGAGTCTGCGCAGGATCACAGAGCAGACAGAAATAACATGCACCCACACAAGCACCAGAAAGTGGCACCACACAGACGTCTGCTGCCAGCACTGCACAGAAGTCGGAAGAGAAGCAGGATGAAGGGAAGGAGGGGTAGGAGGAAAGATTCCTCCTTTCATCCACTGGCAGGATGGGATCCATGGGTTAAAGCCACAATGGGAGGCTATGCGGTCCAGGAGAAGCAGTTATCACAGGGTGAAACATGGAGGGACAGCTAGGGATGACATGGGTTGCAAGCCTAGTAGGATGGTACCACTAAGCATTCCCCTCCCCCAGGAAATTCCTTGTATGCCAGGACATAGAAGCCCTCAAGACCCGCTCAAGGGCCATCAGGCACAAGAGGCCAAGGATGGTTCAGTGTCTGCGGAGGCGGCATCAGAAGCAGCAAGGTATGTGGAATGTCTGTGGCCGGAGCTATGACAAAGTGTGCAGGAAGCCTGTGCAATAGAGGTGACTGGTGCAGGCTGTACTGCTAGTGAACAGCTGGCATGGACAGCATATCCAGGTAAAGGGTGGCCAAGAAGGTGCACAAACACAGCAAGGACACTACATTGGCTGTTCTGTGTTAGTGAAGTCTCAGAGCCAGGTATCTGCTGCACAGGTCAGCAGGGAAGGGCCTAGAAAAATCATCAGTGGCAGTAATGGCAAATGGCAGAGCCTTTGAATAAGGGAGGTGGCCAACACATCAGCAAGGGGAAAAATAGGTTTGACAGGGAACTATCATCAACTGGCCAGGGGATCCAGGGTTGTGGGTGGGGGAGAGACACAGATGAGAGTGTTTTAGGGATGAGCATGATTCACACAGATGCCAAAATGGAAGGAGAAGCAGTACAGGACAGCGATGTGGCAAGATGTGCGCCAGAGATATATGGATGTCCCCAGAGTAGGTGAAGGAACGCAGCCGGAGGCCACTTTGACGTGTATTTCTGGATCACCCTGAGAAATGATGTAGGCCAGCTGTCAGTCAGGACCAATAGGTAGCAGCTAACTGGGGTAGCAAAGGTGAATGGAAAGATGGGGAGGAGGTAAAAAAGCAGAGGAAGGGTGGGGGAGGATAGCACAGATGGATATGCCGCATCACTCCTACCTGTTTCAGTGGTGCAGTATGGTCACTCTGTCAGGTACTCTGCTCTGAGGTCCCCCAGTACTGGGTGAGCCCAACGTCCTGCTGCATTTCCAGCTGCATGGGCTGGGGGGTTTACGAATGGACAGTGGCTGAGTATGAGAATAGGGGAGGGGATGCATAGCAGAGACACAAGAGTATCGATACAGAGACTACTCAGAGGACACAAATGACAGGCAAGCCGATCTCTCTCAAGTACAAGCTCTTCCAATTACAATCACAACATGCAGTCAGCATAGACAACTAAGTCCCTTACCTATTCGTGAAATTTAGCAGGCATAGTTAGGGATATTTGGATACCGTGCCTTGCATGTCTCCGCAGCTATACAAAATATGTCCTGGATGTGCGACCACAGGTGCCACCCTAAACACACCCAGAAATACCCCCAATGAGACACTGAGAGATGGATGTGGGCCACGCGAGGACATGCAGAACTTTCCCCACCTTTTCTACATTCTTGTTGGCAGTTGGGGCATCCATCTGCTGACTATAAGGGTCATTTTAAAAGCCTTAGTTTTGATTGGATGTCTGAAAACATGCACATAGGCGTCCAAATCACAGAGGCATTCCCAGATCCATTTTACAAATGGCTTTTGAAGACATCTCCCATGCAGGGATGACCAAGTACACCACCAGCCTTCTTACAAGCAAATATTTTTGTCAGACTATTACAAACAAAGGTTGCCTCACTTATCAGTCCTTTTTAATCTTTTTTAGTGATAGTGATCATGCAAAATTTCTTTTAAGATATCAGTGTCCAATACCAACACAATGTCACGTTTCGAATTTGCTATTAGCTAAGTTCTGCCTCAGGGTAACATTGATATACTTATCTGCAACGGAGAATAGCTGTCTTCCATCAAAATTTGCAGTAGAGAACTTCTCAAAAATGGAGCCCAAAAGGTCATCCATACTTCACGGCATAGCTAGAATATTCATGATCACCATCACTAAAAAAGATTAAAAAGGACAAATAGGTGAGGCAGCTTATTGATAGCAGCCTTTGTTTGTAATTGTCCAACAACAATATTTGCTTGTAAGAAGGCTGGTGGTGTATATGGGATTTTGAACGGGTCACTTAGTGAGAATATATTATCCCTATACAGATCCATAGGGGTATGTTTACTAAACCGTCTTAATGTGCGCTCTGACATGTTAGCACGTGATAAGGCACCTTATCACGCGATAAGGCACCTTATTGCGCGCTAACGCGCTCAGAGGCGCTCAGCGGCTCTCAGCAGCGCAAACGAGCGCTGAAGGCGGAGTAAAGGCTCCCTGAGGGCAGAGGAAGGCTCCCCAGGGGCAGAGAGAAGGGGTCAATGGGTGGAGAGTGGGAGGGAAGAGGCTCCCTGCACACTAACGCTGTGGATTTTGGGGCTGAAAACTAACGCCAGTGAAACCCTGGCGTTAGAGTAGATTTAAAGGGAAGAGAAACCATTTCCGTCAGCAATGTACAGCAAAGCCAGGGAAACCTAAAAAAGGTGATAAGTGTGATACATGTGCACAGAACAAAAGGGCAGATAAACATTGAAAATGACCTGAACAAACTGGAAAAAAAACATAACCTAGCTGGGCAATAGTGATATCAATGGGAAACATCAAAAAACACTACCGAGAAAACTCCAAAAAAAAGATATCAATTTTGGAAGGGGCTATGCTCTGTCCCCATTCAAGGTGAATGATCCCACAGTGAAATAACGCTGATCAGGGCTTTTCCTTGTTACTGGACAGGTTTCCTATGGCATGCACATGACCCGCAACAGCAGGGTGGGCATGTTGGAACGGGCAACTGGACAGATGCTGGAAAAGGGGACACAGAGGGGCTGCAGGCGGCACATGCTGTGGTGCAGCTGGGCCACAGTGCAGACTAGGGTGATGCCTAGGTGGCCCATACGAATGCTGAAACAGTAGAGCAGCCAGACAGCAACTGATGAGGGCCCAACACGGGCACGAGTGTGTTTCCCACAGTGCACAGGGGATAGTACCCAGCAGGTACCCCCAAGGGTACAGCACATTTGCAGGCGGTGCTGAGGGAAAGCGTGGACATCTATGCAGGCACCCCTACCCCAGAACCCGCACCATAGGCAGCCGCCTACCTGCACACTGGATGGCCCGAGACTGCGCACCACCAGCAGAAGGGCATATCAGCATGGTGACAGAGGGGTACTGGTGGTGGAGGGGACAGTGGCTGCTGCCCACAGCAGACCATGGCCCAGCCCTGTTTAGGTGGGTGCCGTGCACTGCAACAGACAGGCTCTGTCTGACAAACAGTCATGGTATCTTCAGGGAATGCACTGTCTCTGTGGCAACACAGTGGTGCAGGGCACACAGCCAGTGTGTTCAGGAGCAGAAGGTCACAGGTTCAAGTCCCAGCTGTGGTTCCTGCCAACCCAGTCTCTATTTTTTACCCACTACTAAAACGTGCTAATACAGACAGAACCTTTATTGAAGATGACATAAACATGCCCAAAACACCTACATTTTACCCTACAGAGCACAGACACCATAAACAGGCGCATTACCTAGAGCAGAGTCTCCCAAATGCAGTCCTGGAGGGCCAAACACCATTCAGGTTCCATGCTGCCTCTAATAAAGATGCCTGTGCTGAATATCTATGCACCAACCCCATGGTACGCAGATGTATCTCATGCATATTCATGAGGGACAGCATGAAAACCCGAACAGTGTTTGGCACCGCAGGACTGGAGTTGGGAACCTCTGCCGTAAAGCAGCAGCCAACAGGGGCAGACACACCCACACCCACACCCACAGGCTCCATTAGCCAATGCCTCCTGGAGAGGCAGGACATTGGGCCCTGCGTGCATCTCCAAATACTAGCACTTGCATACCTTAGCAATGCCACCCTAAACCTGGGAATACGGTACACAGCTATCAAAAGGTAGCTATGATTACTGGCAGATAGCAATTCCTACGTTAAGCACAGTTTGATGATTGAGCTCCATCATAGCAACCTTTCTGATGTCTGTGGAGTGTGCTTCAGGTCTGGTGTCTGATAGTGTTTACCACCCTGGGGAGTGACCCCCAACAGTATTGCGTACCATATCCATGCCTGCACTGTGCCCAGGACTGGTGTGGTGGCCAGGGCTGCTAAACACCTCTATAGTAGCACAATGCTGGCATAGGTGTGGGAGTGTGTGTCTGTCTATCCAGTGTGTGGTGGCTGCAAACACCCTCCACAGCCCACACTGCCAGCACTGTTGCCAGTATTGGCCTGCCAATGTGCATAATGAGGAGCAAGGTACCATGGGTATAGCCCGGACAGGGTGGCCTGGCCAGGATGCATCTGCATAGGGCATAGGGCACTGGCTGGGACATTGTAGTGCCCGGCCACCACCTGCACAGACAGGGTGGCCACAGCATGTTCTGTTGGGAGATCACTCTCACCCTGACTGAGCAGTGACCACGGCATGGCTAGGTTCCCCCATAGTGCTATATAGTATTTCTCTCATGTGATATTTATGGGTTCCGTTTTGGGGCCCAGTCACTGACTTATCTGCTTGGTGTGTATGCTGACATCCCAGTTCTGGGTGCACGCATTTCCACCAGGAACATGCACTATGGACTAGCTAGCAGACTGTCTGCAGCTGGTATGTGTCTTGATGAAACACCTTGAAGGGTGCAGCGGCTGAAGGCTTGCTGCAGGAGAATATTAGATAGTGGTGGGGTGCAGCTTAGCATATCTAGGCCTAATGTCTGTCTGCTATTGCTTTATGGATGTGTACAGAGCTGCATTGACTGCCCTGTAGGGTGTCTGTTCCCCAGCAGGACTGGGGTTGATGGTCCCCTCTACTGCCACCATTGCTGGGAGGTAGAATGTGGATCTGTTGGTGGAAGACCCTGTTTACCACCCTCAGCCCCGGGGGAGGAGGGTGGTGGTACATAATCCTCCTATGGGTCCATAAGGGCTAAACCTGACTGAGAAATACAGATATATCCAAGCTGTGTCTTCAGAAACTACCTATCTCACACATTAGCACTGCTGGGGACCTGCAGCATGGCCTATCTCTGCTGTGGACCTGGTGCTGGGCGCCCCACCTCACCCTCAGGGTGAGTGCAGTACCTGCACAATGTGACGGTGTGTAGCTACTCTGTGCCAGTACCACACACAGTCAGTTCCCCCTACCAGGCCGAGGTGCTGTGGGGGTGCATACCCCATCTTGTGATCATCTGTAGACTGCTGATTTGCATGTGCAGTGCATCATGGGTATGGGTGGGTTAACCATATCCTGGTGACCACAGCAGACTGTTTGTGTGGTGACGTGCAGTCCTTCTGCAGCCAGCCAGGGGTTTGCTAGCAGCTGTGGCCCACTGGTTACTTCACTGCTTGTGGAGCCAGAGGTCATGGGTTCAAACCCACAGTGGGGTTATTTGATAGGGCTGTCCAAAGCATTGTCTTTTTTTAATGTACATTAGTGCTGCCAGCAAAACACCCTCAGGGTACTGTAACCATAAGGTGCCTCAGAAGGCGCCCTAGAGGGCACCCTATAAAGCGCCTTCTGAGGCACCTTATGGTTACAGTCCGTATAAGGTGCCTTATAAGGTGTCCTATGGAGCGCCTTAATGGGTGCCCTATAGGGGACATTATAGGGTGCCGTGGCGGACAGTGCACTTTATATTGTGCCCTATGGAGTGCCTTATAGGGTGCCTTCTGCGGCACCTTAGGTTACGGCACATGAGGGTGTGTTTGCTGGCAGCAATAATTAAAATACACATAAAATGCCTCAGGAAACAATTCTTACATGTCAAAGCTGATGCATTAGGCACACTGGGGGATCAAACTCATAACCCCTGTATCATCAGTCAGTGTATTAACCATTGTACTACACCTCTGTTTCTGTGTTTGCATGTCTGGGCGCCTACTTAAGATTACCACACGTTAACGTGCTTAGCGGCGCTTAGCCCGTTAATGTGCGCAGCAGCGCGCATTATCGCACAATAATTCCGTTTTGCTACTTTGAGACTGAAACGCCCACTCCTTTTATGGCAGCCTGCACACTATCGTCGGGTGCACATTAAGACGGTTTAGTAAACATACCCCATAGTGTGTTTGGGATGTCCAAACAGGCAGGGGGCATGGTGGAGGTGTGTCTGAGGCACTGCAATGGGCTTAAATGTCTCGCTCGATTTCAGCAATGTCATAGATGTCTGCGGCCCTGCCCAAGTTTAGACCTGCTCCAGGAATGAATAGGCATCAGGAAAGTGCTTGTTTTTGGCTGTAAAACATCCAGAGAGTGTAGACAAAATAGAGAGTCAAGTAACTAATGCAAGATCACAAGGAGCAGCACTGGGCTTTAAACCCTGGCCCTAGTCCACTACTCTAACCATTAGGCTATTAGACATCTCTGCTCTTAAACATTATTCTGGGGATGTCTGCGTAGATGTCCCCATAAACGTGCATATCAGGCACGTCCACATTTGTGAAATCGTGCCTAGATTTGGATGCGCCTGGGTTTTTTTTTTTCAGACATTCTGGTTTGGACATCCCAGATTGCACTTGGACATCCTTTGTAGAATTTGCCTTCACATCTTCTAAAATGACTCCCTATATATCATGAGACATATGGGGACAGACTTAAAGGGGGGATATTCAATGGTGGCGGTTACTACTACTACTGATCATTTGTATAGTGCTACAAGGCATACACAGCGCTGTACATATAGATGTAAAAGACAGTCCCTGCTCATCAGAGCTTACAGTCTAATCCAGATGAAGAACTTCACAAAATTGGGGACTAGAGAATAGTAAGATACATATAAATGGTGAACAAGAGAATGAGCGGCATCAGGATCGAAAAGCAGCCTCGAAGAAGTGGGGTTTTAGCCTGGATTTGAATAGGGCTAGAGAAGGAGCCTGATTTACTGACTCAGGTAGTTTGTTCCAGGCATATGGAGCAGCAAGGTGGAATGAACGCAGTCTGGAGTCGGTAGTGGCAGAGAAGGGCACAGATAAAAGCGATCTGGCAGAGGAGCTGAGTTCTCAAGGAGAGGAGTAGGGAGAGACAAGAGAGGAAAGGTAGTGAGGAGCTGCAGAATGAATACACTTGTAGGTCAGTAGGAGAAGTTTGAACTGGATGCAGAAACAGAGATGGAGCCTCTGCCTGGTTAGCTTCTGTGGTACAAGTTAGGCCAGTCTTTCCTGCACCCAACTTTCGCCCTGTGTCAGTAACCAGGAAGTGGCTCAATATCTCTGCTGCCTGAATATTGGTGGGTGCTGCCCTGAACCGCCCCTGGCATACCTTGATGCTAACCAGTTAGCATCCCAGTATGCAAGCAGCAGCACCTGCAGATATTCGGTGGCGTTAACCGTGTTAGAACCACTGAATATCCCACTGAGCAGCATTTACATGGTTTGCAGGTCTGCAAACTATGTAAATGTATTTGAATATCCCACCAAAGTCTCAATATATCTACTTTGGAGGAATGGCAGGAGAGAGGTGATATGATAGAGTACCTCTCTCCTGCCTATGTGGCATAAAAGCACAGGAGGTGGCCCTCTTCCAGTTGAAAGAAAGCCTTGAAATAAGGGGTCATAGGATGAAGGTGTAAGGAGATAGACTCGAGTAATTTGAGGAAATATTTCTTTATGGAAAGGGTGGTCGATGCGTGGAACATCTTCCCAGTGAAGGTCGTAAAGACAAGAATTGAATCTGAATTCAAGAGAGAAATACAGAAAATCTCTGAGAGAGAGGAAGGGATTATAAAGCGTAATAGTTCTCATGAATGTGCAGAATGCATATGCAGTGTGGTCTATGGGTCATCATTTTCTATGAAAACACTATAAATAAACTTTTTGAAAAAAGATGCATATCTATATATTTAGTTAGTTAGTTATTTAGTTTGGTTTCTATACCGCCTTTCAGAGTGTCAAGATGGTTTACATAGAACAGTAACAGTTACATGGAACAAAAATGAACGGTAACATATAAGATATTCAGCTGACTCATTTGAACTCAACTGCTCCTGTGTGCTCTGCGCTGTATTATCAAACCGTTGCTGACTCCTGTCTCTCTCTGTCTCTCTACAGATATTGCCACTCATCTTCCATTGTAGCCCCGCCTCTCGGAAGTGATATGCGTGGCCAGGTCACCTCAGGTACTCTGGCCTTTAAATTTACAGATAGCATGGCATTCCATGCTGCAGCAGCATGTGCCAAGGAATGCGTCCAAGGAGCAAAATGTGCTCCTTGGGTGAGCTCCTTGAGACAACTCTGACGCCGCTGACGCCACCACTGTCTTTTGCACTGCTTCCCCATGGTCTGTACGCCTTTTATGCTGTCTCTTTTCAGGAAAGTATCCTGCGCTTCTGTCCATTCTTCTCCTGTCCTTCTTCAACCTCCTTCTGGACATGTTGGCTATCCCTGTTCATTGGGGCTGGCACCCCATGGCCCCCACAACTCCTCTGCTTCCTTATCTCTCCCGGGTCTTCACCAATCTACTACTCTATCATCCCCATCCACAGCTCCCATGGCGCATTGGCCCCTGCCCATCTTATTCTCAGTTCGAGCCTGATAAACTGTAAGTCCCTCCGATCAAAATCTCTTCTTGTTCAGGACCTCATTACCCAAAACCCTCTGGATGTCCTATTCATTACCGAGACTTGGTTGCAGGAGGACGAGGAACCCTTGCTCCATAGTTGTCTTCCCCCGGGTTTCTTGCCTTTCTCTACCTCATGGCACAGTCGCAGTGGTGAAGGAGTGGCTGTCCTCTACCGCTCTGCCCTTCCCATGAGTGAGATCCAATCCCCCTCTCTCCACTACCCCAAAACACTCCTGCTCCAGTTAGGATCCTCTCCCCCACTCCATTTTCTTTTTCTCTACTCATTCCCTTCTCTTCACCCCCATCTGTGGGACTCGCTATTACTAACCCTCTTGGAGCTTTCCCTCTTGATCACATATGGTGATCCTTGGGGATTTTAATCTGCACCTGGACTGCCTTTCTAGTCCCCATGACAGATCTTTTCTTGCTCACTTGCACAACTTCTCTCTTGTTCAACATGTTTACTGCCCCACTCATGCTGCCAACCACACTCTCGATCTTATTCTCACCCCCTTAGACTCCCCTTTCACGCCAATCTCCCTTTCAATCCTTTTGCTTCCTTGGTCTGGCCATCTGTGCATCCTTTTCTCTCTGCAGCCCTATTCCGCCTTTGCCTCCCCATCTCAGTCTGACAACTCTTCCATTTCCGATCCACCCCAACTGCCTCGTTGTATCACATCCTCCACCCTCAAGCAGATTCCCCCTCTGACGTAATCTTCCTAGTTAACTTCACCTTCCTCTCACCAGATATCGAGACCTGGATCTGGAACTCTATCCTGACTACCATCCGTGACCAGCTTGCCCCTCTCTGCCCTGTCCCACCTTCCCACACATCCCACTGTCACCCCTAGTGTCATCCTGGCCTCCATCTCTATCATTCATTTATTTATTATTTATTTATTTATTTAACAATTCTTCTATACCACGCTATTAAAATCAGCGCGGTGTACATCGAACAAAGATACTACAATGTATACAAACAACATCGAGTTTTACAGAGAACAGGGAATTGAACATGGAAGAAAAACCGGGGAAACTATATACATATTATACTCAAACTATGTACAGTACTCTAATATAAAGTGGTAGTGGGGGCTACCTATTGTCTGAGGTCTTGACGTGCAGGGGTGACTGGTGTCTGGCGGAGTTTTGCTGGTTGGTGGTTGTGCTATTATCGCTTGAAGTTCTTGGGTAACATTTTGTGAACAGGTGGAATTTTAAGGCTTTTCTGAACATGATGAGGCTTTTTATTCCACAGATGTCATGGGGGAGTGCATTCATACCTTCACATTGCCGAATGCTTTTGACAGAAACATCCCTCCCCTCTCCACTTGTCTCTGCCACCACCACTATCGTTCCTTGATTCACACTGCCAAGTGCTCCTATTACTCAGACCTCATCTCCTCCTCTACTGACTCATCCTGCTAGTTGTATTCTATCTTGTGCTCTCTTGAGTCCTTACACCTTTCCTGCTACACCCACCCCTTTTGCCTCCCCTGATCTAACTCAGCTTGCCACTTTCTTTGCAAATTCTAGTCCCTCGATTCCTCTTTTCCCCACTGTCCCCTTCCTCTCACCCCTATTCCACCCCACCTCTTACCTAAGTTTTCTTTATCTTTGTCACATGACTGATCCACTTTCCGCCCCATCTCTGCAATTGAACTATCCAAAGTCCTCTCTTCTGCCCACAAGACTCATGCCCCACTGATGCCATCCCCTTTCATTGGTTATCCAAGCCCTCCTTGGCTCTTCTTCCAATTATCCTCTCTACGTTCAATAACAGTCTCTCCACCAGCTCTTTCCCCTCTTATTGGAATCATGCCCTTATCCGTCCTATCCTCAAGAAACCTACTCTAGATCCATCAGTTACAGGACATTGGCACCCAATTTCTAATCTTCCCTTCCTGTCCAAGCTTATTGAAAAACTAGTCTTTACACAGCTTCACTTACACCTCGATACGACACATGCCTTCCACCCCCCATCAGTCTGGCTTTCATCCCAGGCACAGTAGGGAAACTATTCTTCTCTCCTTTCTTAACAAGGTACACGTTTCCCACAATTGCAGTGATATTTCCTTAGCTGTCTCCCTGGACCTTTCCTCTGCCTTCGACAGTTGATCACTCCACCCTTCTCTCCCGCTTACACAATGCTGGTGTTTGTGGGCTTGCTGCTTAGTGGTTTCATTCTTTCTTATCCTCTAGATCCTTTTCTGTCCTCTCAGGGGCTACCTTCTCCCCCAACACATCCCTTCCCTGTGGTGTCCCCCAGGGTTCGGTACTAGCTTCCCTTCTCTTTAGCGTTTTCCTGGCCCCCCCCCTAACATTACTCATTCAACAGCACAGTGTCTCGGCATATTATTATGGTGATGACATAATTCTTCTCCATCACACCAGTCCATCTGCTCTTAACCTGGCCTCACTTAATCTTTGTCTCACTCAGATCAACTCCTGGATGCCCTCCAACTTCCTGCATCTTAACCCCATTAAAATAGCTGCTATCTAGTTTTCCCTTGGTGGGGCCTCTCCTGCACTTGCCCCCTTGCTTTCAGACACTCCCGTTCCATTGGTCTCTTCTCTTCATTATTTAGGTGTCACACTGAACACTTCCCTGTCATTTCAGGATTACCACTTTTTTCTGATCCACCAGTCCTTTTATTCTCTGAGACAAATTTTTGTCCTCTGCCCTTTCCTGCCCTTGCCTTCTTTAACTACACTCCTGCTCTCTTTGGTCACCGCATATTTTGATTATTGTAATGTCACTCTTGCCAGTCTCCCCCAATACCAGCTGCAACATAAGAACATAAGATATATCATACTGGGTCAGACCAAGATCCATCAAGCCCAGTATCCTGTTTCCAACAGTGGCCAATCTAGGTCATAAGTACCTAGCAGTTTCCCCAAAAGACATAGGTTCCACAATGCTTGAATTGGGTCAAGCAGTGATATCCTGGGTCCCTTTCAATAATGGTTTATGGACCTTTCCTCCAGGAACTTGTTCAAACCTTTTTTAAACCCAGCTATACTAACAGCTTTTACTATATCGTCTGGTAGCAAATTCCAGAGTTTGACTACACGTTGAGTGAAAAAATATTTTCTTTTATTAGTCTTAAATAGTTTACCTTCTAACTTCATTGCATGTCCCCTAGTCTTTCTATATTCTGATGATGTAAACAATCAATCTACGTTAACCCATTCCACTCCATTCATTAATTTATAGACCTCTATCATATCTCCCCTCAGCCGTTTCTTTTCCAGGTTAAAGAGCCCTAACATTTTCAGCCTCTCTTCATAGGGGTATCCTTCCATCCCCTTTACCATTTTCTAATAATGCTATATCTTTTTTAAGATACGGCGACCAGAATTGCACACAGTGTTCAAGGTGTGGTCGCACCATGGAACGATACAAAGGCATTATAATATCCTTTGTTTTATTTTCCATTCCTTTCCTTATGATACCTAACATTCTGCTTGCACTGGCAAATTAAATGCAAAGCATTGATAAGGCAGGCAAAAAGAGAATTTGAGAAGAAGCTTGCTGTGGAACAAAAATATGAAATAAAGACTTTTTCAAGTACATTTGTAGCAAAAAACCTGTGAGAGAGTCAATTGGACCGTTAGATGATAGAGGGGTAAAAGGGGCAGTAAGATGGGACAAGCCTATAGCGGAGAGACTGAATGAATTCTTTGCTTCGGTCTTTACTGAGAAAGATGTAGGGATGTTACCCATGACTGAAGTGGTATTTAAAGGTGATACTGCAGAGGAATTGAGAGAAATATTGCTACACCGGGAAGATAGAACAACCCAAACTATGGTTACACGATGCAAGGTTCCACATTGGGAAACACCACCCAGGAAAAAGATTTAGGTATCATTGTGGATAACATGTTAAAACCCTCCGCCCAGTATGCAGCAGCGGCCAAGAGAGCAAATAGAATGCTAGGTATCATAAGGAAAGGAATGGAAAATAAAACAAAGGGTATTATAATGCCTCTGTATCGTTCCATGGTGCGACCGCACCTTGAATATTGTGTGCAATTCTGGTCGGTGTATCTTAAAAAGGATATAGCGTTATTAGAAAAGGTACAGAGAAGAGCCACCAAAATGGTAAAGGGGATGGAAGGCTACTCCTATGAGGAGAGGCTACAAAGGTTAGGGCTCTTCAACCTGGAAAAGAGACGACTGAGGGGAGATATGATAGAGGTCTATAAATTAATGAATGGAGTGGAACGGGTAAACGTAGATTGATTGTTTACATCATCAGAATATAGAAAGACTAGGGGACATGTAATGAAGCTACAGAGTAAACTATTTAAGACTAATAAGAGAAAATATTTCTTCACTCAACGTGTAATCAAACTCTGGAATTTGTTACCGAGGATGTAGTAAAGGCTGTTAGTATAGCTGGGTTTAAAAAAGGTTTTAACAAGTTCCTGGAGGAAAGGTCCATAAACCATTATTAAAAAGGGACCCAGGATATCAATGCTTGACCTAACAGAAGCATTGTGGAACCTGTGTCTTTTGGGGAAACTGCTAGGTACGTATGACCTAGATTGGCCACTGTTGGAAACAGGATACTGGGCTAGATGGACCTTGGTCTGACCCAGTATGGCATTTCTTATGTTCTTAAAACAAGCAGGTTTTCAGGATATCGCTAATGAATATGCATAACCACCAAACAAGCCACCAAACCCACTGGTCTGGAGAAAAACACAAATCCTACTCCTCACACTCACAGACCAAAAACCATTCTCCCAACATATAATTAAAAGAAAGATTTTTAATATATATTAATCACTTACCATGAACTTAATCACAACTACAAACAAACAGCAGAGACTTAGTAGTGAGTAAACAAACAGACTAAACAATAGGTAGGAGAAAAGCCTCAGATAACTTTTCCTCCCTCTATGCAGCAAACTCAAAGCCATAGGGGAACAAATAGTTCCACATCATAGGCTGAAAAAATTCCTCCCATCAACGAATTCAAAAATGTTTTTTATTACAAAATACTAAAAATCCTCCAAACAACAACTACAGCAGAAGGTACCCCAGGGCACCCTGACAGTAACAGCCACTCAAATGGTATTATAACCCTAATTCTCTAGGTGCTATTTAAACCGGAATCACAGACCAACACAATGGCCATCTATAAACTGAACTCTTAATCTTCAGGGTACCAGGCAATTGCTCGACCACTAGGCTACTCCTCCACACTATGTGCATTACAGACCACAAGATCATCCACACCGGCACTCCACAATACTTCTTTGATCTCATCCATCTCCATGCTCCCTTCCCTGCATTCTGCTCTCCATTCATGCCAACCGTCTGCATCTCCCCTCCACCTCTCATGCTCATTTGGAAACCACCCGTAATTCTGCTTCTTTTTTCTCAGTCCCACCCACTGGAACTCCCTTCCATCATAACCAAAAAAAGCTGGCCAAATTTTAGCCAGTTTAGCTATCTGGCCACTAGCTGAATATTGCTGCTGACCCGCTAGCTAATTTGCTATCCGGGCAACCTGGATATTCCATGCCACTGGCCAGATAAGGCCTTGGCATTGAATATCTGGGCATTATCTAAAGAGATGAATATGCCCCCTGTGTTCATAAATGTAGGCCTGCCATTCATTTGCCTAGATTTTATGAGCCTAATTTAGATGCCTAGTGCTGAAATTCATTGCTAAGCTCCTAACTTTATATCCCTACCCTAAATCTGCTCCTGTTGCCACCTACTTTTTATGCTCCTAAATTTAGAAGTGTGAAGGCACATTTTACAGAGGTTGTCCAAGTGCAATCTGGGGTGCCCAAGCTAGAATGTCTGAAAAAAATGCAAGCACATGCAAGTTCAGGCATGATTTCACAAATGTCGACCTGCTGGATAGGGATCTATGGAGACATCTACATAGACATTCTCAGAAAAGCACTTAAGACCAAGAACATCCAATAGTCTAATGTTGAGTCTCGGCAAACTATCCATAACATCTCAGATTTTGGCACCTGGCAGACTGTACACCTCTCTGGACATCAAGTCTGGTCGGCAGATGGACGCCTCAGTACCCCTCACAAGAGAGTCAACAATCACCACTACCATTCGCTTCCTTGTGGCCACTGATTCTGTAACTTTGGGGTGCTCAAGCTCTTGTTCTTCCCTTTTCAGGGATGCTTTCACATCCTCCACTTCCAGGGCTGCATAATGGTTCTTCAGTTCAAGGGCTGGAGGAGTTGGATTGGTGATTCTGCAGGCTCTAGTGACTCGTATTGTCACAGCCCCTCCTAGTGGCAGCGTGTAGTAAGGAGAGGGCGGACACTTATTGTTGGTTGAAGAAGGAAAACTTCTTTAGACCAGGTGCATCATGGTCTTTGTAGTCCCACTTCATAAAGAAAATAGTTGTGAGCCTTGGGCAGGGTTAAACATGTACGGTTTTATTCCCTTTGTTGCGCATAGGTTCTCCAGGAAGACAAAACAGAATGTGCCTTACTTCAGGGTTAATGCCAAAAATATTTACAAAGTCAGTAACTGTTACAGGCACTTCACAATTCTTTGCATTCACAGGGGTTTTCAACACCAAGAGGAAAAACAAACACAAACTTCTTCTTTCAGTTCAATAAAAGCAGAAATGGTAATTTTAAAGTATGTCCTGTTGGTCAGTACTCTGTGAGGGACTCTACACTCTTGGCAACACAGAGTGAGCAGTCCATCGGGTATTCTAACAGCAACGGGTCTGGATCAATCAACTCTATTTGCATGGGTTCCTGTTCAGCCGTGGTGTCAGCTAATCCTGAGCTTTCCCTGGATAAGGCAGGTTGTTGTTCAGTAGCTCTATCCAATATTCTCCAGCCTTGCTGGTCTTGCTTTGGCCAGTAACTGATATGGCTTTTTACTGGGCCTCTCTGTAAAGGTTTTAAAAGCCTTCCCCAGCTTTGTTTCCTATCAGTACAGCTCTCTGGGTTATAAGCTTTTCTAGGACCTGGCTCACGTTTGGAAAGGAAATATCACTGTACCTTGGACCCCTGAGACATGCGCTGCTGGTATTTCTTCTACCAGGTACTCTCCTTCTATAACCGTCTTCCCTGAAGACCTGTTCCTGGAGCTTTCTGGAACTAGCTTGTTCTCCCTTGAGCTTCCTGGCTCTCTACTCAGGTGTACCTGATTAGCTCCTGCATTATCAAAACCTGGGTGTGTCAGCTTGGCTTCTGTGGCGTCGTGCTTGCTCCCTCTAGCTGCACTTTTAGGTAACTGCACCCTCTGTGAGTCAGTTGCTTTATAAGAAACAATGTTTTTTTCTAAGTCTATCGCTTCAATGGCTTCAGCTTCATCACAGTATCCAACCTTCGTCATTCTGTAGGCTCCCATCTTCTCCTCTGCTGGAAAGCTTGGATGTTTCAAGAAGCATCTCATCAATGTACTTCTCACTGTCTTGAATGCTCCTCAGCCTCGCCACCTCTTCTCTGAGCTCCTCCATCTTTTTCCTGAGAGTTTCAGCATGCAGCCATCCTGCACATGGAACTGGTCCTTCAACTGACATTGAGTCCTCTGTCTGGACAGAGGCAGAAGCTGCAATGATATGATTTTTCCCAGCCAGTGTTCAGTTGGTGGAACTTGGGTACCTATGCTTGAAATATAGAGCCCCTGTTAGAAATCAATCAGTTTTGTCTGAGAAGACTTTCCTCTGTTAAACTTATGCTGCCCCAGATCCTACAATTTATTGGACTCTAGAAACCTCACTATTCTCTGTTTTAGCAGCATTTCCATTAATTTACTCACCACAGAAGTCAGACTAACCAGTCTGTAGTTCTCAACCTCATCCTTACTTCCGCTTTGGTGTAAAGGGAGCAGATTCACCTTTCTCCATTCCCCTGGGACCACTCTATCTTCTCTACACTGTTTTTTATGGCCAAAACAAGCAGATTTCCTGATTTCTATACCTGCCTGGAGCAGGTCTAAATGTGGATCTGCCTGCAGATGTTCTGGACATTTCTGAAATTGAACAGGGACATCTAAGTCCATTGCACTTCCTCAGACAAGCCTCCACCATGCTCTCTGCCTACTTGGATTTCCCTGCACTGGTGACATTTTTAAAAGCCATTTGTAAAATGGATCCGGTGATGTCTCCATGATTTAGACATCCAGGTGCATGTCTTTGGACATCCAAATCATAAGGCTTTTAAAATGACCCCCTTAGTGAAATTTTGAGTATAAATTTAGGCACTCAAGCCTGGTAAATTTTCAAAGAGGATAATTTACAGGCCCTTATTTTGTGTACAAAAAAAAAAGAAAAACACATTTTCATACCATGCCAGACCGTTCACGTCCATCAGCTTCCTCCTACTACTGTGCTTTACTGCCTCCACAGCTAGCTCTTTTTTGCTAACGATGATTGTATTCAACATAAATGTTATGCAGAATATAGCACACACTAAAGTCCTTGTTGACTTTGGCAGAAAAAAGTGGATGGAAGCCTCTAGGGTAGTCCAGCAAGGAAAGTAGATTTTGCAAGCTCAAAGTTACATTCACTAAGGGCTTTCTTTGGTGGAGCAATAAATATGGCTGTAGTCTTCTGAAATAGAGAAAAGAGAGAAGAGAGTTATCTGCCAGAAGAGAGTTAGCAGCCAGGCCAATATAGGAGAACCTTTTTCATCTGCAAGTATGGGAAAAAAGTGACCTGACATGAAATATTAGAAATTATGAAGATATCACTAGCATCACTCAAATTTTCTTTGGTCCCAGCACTTATCAATAAAACTCTATCCAGGACTCCCGACCACTAATATACTCAGGTCTCTCCTGAGCTAATGCCACCCTTGGTCAAAGTTTATTATTTACCTAAAACTAAACGTGTCCCATTGGGGAATTTAGGAGGGGGGTTAATGCATGGGGAGGCTGTCAATGTCACTGATTTATTGGAAAATTCGGGTCTTGAATCACAGGAGCTTTCTACTTTATTAATAACTTTCGCTTTGTTATCCGATAAAGAGTGGATGTTAAAATTATTTTTTCAAAAAAGGAAGCTCCTGTTTTGGGGTTTAGCTGTTCGTATGTATCCAGATTTGGCAAGGGATACCCAGAAACGACGCAGAGAGTTTCTGCTGCTTCGTCCTGGGATTTTGCAGCTGGGTGGGCTATGCTTTTTAAAACATCCTTGTAAATGTCTGATTAAATATCAGTCTGTTTCTTATGTATTTTTTGAGCCCTCTCAGCTGATTGCTTTTATTAATGCCAGGCGCTTAGAGACTTCCATTGACTCCAATTAGTGGCTCATATTTGATGGTGGCCTAGATTGTGACTTAAACCATATTTCTTATTATGTTTAGTAGTAACTTTGCGTGATGTCCTCTCGGGAGTTATTTATTTATTTAAACAGATTTATATACCACCTTATCCTTCAATCAAAGTGGTCACATCACAAATGGAGGGTTACATTTAACATAAGGGAACTTAACAACATTTAACATAAGGGAACTTAACAATATCTAGACAGTACAATTGGAGGGTTACATTTATCATAAGGGTAGCGTTTGGGCATTAGGAAGTAATTAACAATGTTAAGTTGTGTTTGTTTGGGGTTAGTGTATGCCTATTTGGGATGGGTGAGTATCGAATTATCGGTATTTGATGCATTACCGTTTAGGTGGGGACTGTATTCTGTCTGCTGATAAGTGTCAATAAAGAGGTATGTTTTGAGATCCTTTCGGAAATCTGTTAGGTCATTTAGTGCTCTCAGGCTTGTTGGGAGGGAGTTCCAGAGTGTGGGTGCTAGTAAGGAGGGAGCTCTTTTTGAAGTTGTTTGTTTGGTCTTGTGGAATCCTGCAGGTGTGCCGATCATGTTGTCTCTATTGGTTCTTCTCGGTCTGTTGCAGGTATCCTTCATTATGATGTATTGGAGTGCCTCTGCCGAGAGCTGGTGGATGACTTTAAAGATGATTAGGATTATTTTGAATTTTGCTCTGGCCATCATGGGTAGCCAGTGTTGTTGTAAGACTGGGGTGATGTGTTCAGATCTTGGGGAGTCTGTGATGATGCATGCTGCGGTGTTTTGTACCATTTGAAGTGGGTGTAAGGTCTGTTGAGGGAGGCCTTGATATAATGAGTTTCCGTAGTCGAGCAGGGCTGTTATGAGTGCTTGGCATACTGTGCGGAAGTGATCCTGGCGGAGTATTGGCTTGAGTTTTCTGATGATCCTTAAACGTTGATAGGCTTTGTTTGCGGTTTTTGTGATGTGGGTCTCTTTACAACTCTCAACTCTCTCCTCAAGGTACCTCCTCCTCCAACCCCTCCCTCCCTTTCTGCCCAAACCCTGGCTGACTATTTCAGTGACAAAATCCACAAGATCACACTCCAATTCCCCACGAGATCAACTATTCCCTCTCCTCCCCCTCTTCACTCCCCCCCCCCCCGTACCTCTGCCTCCCTGACTTCCTTTTCTATGATTTCTGAGGAGGAAGCCATTCACCTTCTTTCATCATCCAAACTCCCTACTTGCACCTCTGATCCTATTCCCACCCATCTCCTTAGCTCCATATTCTCCACTGTAGTCCCTTTCATCTCTCATATTCTCAACCTGCAACTTTCCCTGCAGTCTTCCAGCTTACTGTGGTCACGCCTCTCCTCAAGAAACACTCATTAGACCCTACTTGTCCTTCTCACTATCGACCCATCTTCCTCCTCCCCTTTATTTCTAAACTACTTGAAAGTGTGGTTCACCACCGTTGCCTCGACTTTCTCTCCTCTCAAGCCCTTCTGGATCCTCTATAATCTGGCTTTTGTCCTTTACATGGACTGAAACGGTTCTTGCCAATATCTCCAGTGACCTGTTCTTGGCAAAATCCAAGGGCCTTTACTCGATCCTCATCCTTCTTGACCTTTCTGCTGCTTTTGACACTGTTGACCACAACTTTCTCCTTGCTACCTTGTCCTTGCTTGGTTTTAAGGGCTCTGTGCTATCCTGGTTCTCTTTGTATCTCTTCTTATCTCTCCCATCGCTCTTTCAGTGTTTGTTCTGGTGGATCCTCCTCTACTGCTATCCCACTCTCAGTTGGTGTACCCCAAGGATTGATCTTGGTGCACTCATCTCTTCCCATGGCTTTCAGTACCATCTCAATGCTGATGACTCCCAGATCTACCTCTCTATATCTGAAATCTTTCCGGCAATCCAGGCCGGGATCTCTGCCTGCCTTTTTGACATTGCTGCTTGGATTTCTCACTGCCGCTGGCTTTCTTATTTTTCCCCTAAACCCTCCTCTCACCTTCCTCCTTTCTCAGTCTCTGTGGATAACTCTCTAGTCTTCCCTATCTCCTCAGTTTGCAACATTGGGATCATCTTTGATCCCTCTCTCCTTCTCCACACACATCCAATTAATAGCTAAAACCTGCCATTTCTTTCTCTACATCAACAAAATTCGCCCATTCCTTTCTGAACACACTACTAAGACACTTATTTATTTATTTATTTAATTAACCAGTTTTATATACCACCTTATCCTTCAATCAAAGTCCACTCATTAGTCACTTCCCGTCTAGACTATTGTAACCTGCTCCTTGCTGGCCTCCCTCTGAGTCATCTTTCTCCCCTTCAATCTGTTCAACACTCTGCTGCACAGCTAATCTTTCTCCAGCCTCATCATGCTCATATTACCCCTCTTGTCAAGTCTCTTGGCTTCCTAACCTTTTCCGCATCCAGTTCAAACTTCTCCTGCTGACCTATAAGTGCATTCACCCTGTAGCTTCTCACTACCTTTCCTCTCTTATCTCTCCCTATACCCCTCCTTGGGAACTCTGCTCTTCTGGCAAATCGCTTCTATCTGTGCCCTTCTCTTCTATTGCTAACTCCAGACTTTTTTCCTTTCACCTTGCTGCTCCTTATGCCTGGAACAAACTACCTGAGTCTGTACATCAGGCTTCTTCTCTGGCCCTTTTCAAATCCAGGCTGAAAACTCACCTTTTCGCTGCTGCTTTCAGATCTTGACTCACCTGATCTTCTTTATGTTTCCTTACCATCCCCCTAGTCGTATCCCATGTCTACAGCTACTGTGTTGTCTGTCTTCAGTTTGGGTATTGTTGGTGGGAATGGCTTTTTAGGCCATTTTTTAAATTTGTTTATTTTTAGTTTATTTTGACAAAATTTTTTAAATATACTGCAACATTTAAAGCCAACAATATGAGCAGAAAAGTGCTTATTTTGGAGCTATTTTATAAAGGCTCATAGGTGCTTATGTGACTTTATAAAACACAAGTGCAAATCCAGCAGCAATAGTACCTGCATTCAAGGGGCAGACATTACGTCTTCTTGAGAGCAGGTGTAAATGTTAGCATATAGTTTACACATGAGTTTGCATTTAATAAAATAAATTCATGAATCACGGTTCTGTCCAAATTCTGCTCTGTGCATGCTTCTTATACAAGTATGCACTGGCTTTGAGCATGTGAACTTTTAAATGTGACCTGATTTTGTAAGAATATATTTACATACATAAAATACTGTTTTATGTGCAAAATGGTTTATAAAATCACCCTCCATGAAGGAAATTTCTAAAAGTCTTTTATCTGGACAAATAAACAAAAGTGTGATGTCCAGTTATGTATTCTTACAGTATTGGTGCTAGGGTAATTATTGAGTTTATCAACATTTGGGATGAGGGTGACCTAAACTGAAGTTCTTTTAGGGCAATTAATCTCTTTATATCGGTCCATTAGTAGGAATGGGACAGCCAGGCAGTTAGCTAGAATGCAGGCCTGGGGCTGCCAATGTGCCTCATTAAGGGGAGGGAGGGTGGCAGGATGCAAGTACTCCAGGCTGCCACTGTCAGCTATGCATTTATTAGACTGCTCATAGGGGCCATGATATCCGAGGGGCACTCTCTAGGCCCAGCTACATCATTAGAAAAGTTACTGCCCCCTTGGCCATTCCTGTTCCAGATTGCCCAGAGTGTCGGCTAGCCTGCCAGTGGACCTGCTGGTCTATGTTATTAGTTCTCATGCCCTGCTCTTACAATCATGTTGCATGCTATAAAATTGCTGGACTTGACTGACCGAGAAAGAGCCTTGGCAAAAGGAGAGAACAGGGAGAAAACACCATTGCAACAGCCAGATTACCTCTTCCAGTCACTTTCCACCAGCTAGTCATCTCAAGTCAACACTGAGCTACACGTTGTGGAGAAGGCAGTACTCTCTCTTTTAAAAAACAGTGAGCAAAACTGCCAAAATAGTACCTTTTGGGTACTCTGACTTAACACACAAAGGAATACCAAAGTCAGTAAAAACTATAGGACTCATAAGGAAAGTAATAAAGAATAAAACAAAGGATATCATAATGTCTCTGCATTGCTCCACGGTGTGATTGCAACTTGAATATTGCATGCAGTTCTGGCCACTGAATCTAAAACAAGATATAGTGGAACTGGAAAAAGTACAGAGAAAGGTTACCAAAATGATAAAGGGAATAGAAGGATACCCCTATGAGGAAAAGCTTGAAAACTTAGGACTTTTCAACCTCGAGAAGAGACTGCTGAGGGAAGATATGATAGAGATCTACAGTATAAGATAATGAGTGAGATAGAACAAATGTCTTTTGTTTACTCTTTTAAAAAGTATGAAGACTAGGGGGCATGCAATGAAGCTACTATGTAGTACATTAAAAGCAGCAAATGCTGTTGTATAGCTGGGTTTAAAAACGCTTTGGACAAGTTCCTGGAGGAAAAGTCCATAAACCATTATTAAAATGGACTGGATGAAATCCACAGCTTACCCCTGGGATAAGCAGCATGGAATCTGTCTATCCTTTGGGATCCTCCCAGGTACTTGTGACCAGGATTGGCCACTGTTGGAAACAGGATACTATTTCATTGCAATTAATGAGGAGGTACATACATGTATCACTCACTGTCAATGTGGCCATTAGCATGGGTGGACATAATGATACTTTTATGGGTAGCGTTAGGTGCACTCACTTTAATTGCACCCTATGTTAGGGTACACATTCATGCAGTAGATGTTGGAAGCAAGCTGGTGACACACATGACAGTTACCATGGAGGCTGTACACTTAACACATGTTAGTTTTCATGCTAAATGCGCATTAAGTGCATAGTCTGTCTCTTATGGTACTGGAGATTCAGCACTAGAGATTCAGCTTTTTAATGATAGCCTTCATTACTGAATTGGCTGTCTCAGGTACCTTCATATAAATGTAGGAGATACGTTTTCCCTCTGACAGCAAGAATTTTTGATATGAAAAAAGTGTGCAGCATCTGCTATTTCTTTCATTGGAGGCATCGGTGGAAAAATAATATGGGAGAGGAGAACTACTGATGCCTCCAATAAAAGAAATAGAAAATACTACATACTTTTTTTGTATCAAAAATTCTTGCTGTCAGAGGGAAAAATTATCTCGTAGATTTTAATGAAGGAACCTGAGACAGCCAATTCAGTAATGAAGGCTATCATCAAGAAGTTGAATCTCTAGTGTTGAATCTCCAGTACTTGGCAACATATGGGACAGACAATGCCCCAGTGAATTATGGGATACACTGCTCTGCCTTGCAAAAGCTTTCAAAGATAAAAGGAAAAATTATCAAGACAAGCTGTAACTGCCACATCTTGTATAACACTGAAAACGCAGCTTCAAGAAAATTAACTTCAATGTTGAAAGCATTAGTCATCAAAATCTTCCATTTCTCTACAAGTACAAAAACGGTTGATTGAAATAAAGAATGTTTTTATTTTGTGGAAGAGGACTACTGCCAAGCCTTGCACCACACCCCTGTTAGTTGTCAGCAGTTGATTGGCTCTTACCCAGCTGGAATGCTATGAAAACCGATTTCTTGCAAATAGTTCATGAAGATTGCAGTAAGGTAATTTGGTTGTTCATATTGGTTGAAGATGGCATAAGCAAACCATCAACAATGGCAGAGAGTTATATATTATTTTACCATTCTTTTTTTTTTCAGTTTTCCAAACAGCAACACTGGAGCAATATTCAATCAACTGGTGTTATTAATGCGGAGCCCAATTCCATAACATGCACATCCAGCCTGTGGACACATCTAAACTGAAAATGGGCCCCATTTGAACCCAATTCCGCATTTGCAGGTCTACATGTGCCTGCGGGTCCAGAATCGGGGAGATAGACGTGTTAGACATAGCACGGACCACGCAATATAGTAGAGAAACACGTCCCTGTAATATTATGGAACATAGGTAAATATTTTGGAAGTCCCCGCCCCCACCATATTCTGAAAAGTTGCACATTTCAGATCCTGCCTGTCTCCGGGATGGACCCATGGACCTCATGCTAGTAGTAGTAGTAGGGCCTTCTGGCTATGGTATCTGATTCTCACATATCTGGGTACTGGCATTTCTCACAGCAGCTACACCTGTCCCATTGTGGCATATGTCAGTCTGCATACATCCATTATCTGTAGGGCAACCCTGTCTGCCTTCCCACAGACTTCTCTGTGGCTTCTCTTGGTCAGGCCTGTGTGGGCATGGGGGGGGGGGGATCTCTGTGCCATCAAATCAAGTAGCCAGACCTCCAGATATATCACCACTCTCGCAGCTTTCATATATCCTGGACTGGGTAGGGATGTAGGCCTCGTGGAACAATGTGGGGAGTGTTGGCACAACATCGGTCATGTCTCCCAGTGTCTGGCACAGTGGATGTATGGCTGCCCTATCACACTGCCAACAATATATGATCTTATTAGAGTACCTTATAAAAAATATTCCAGAAGGAATCCAAATAGGTTCCTTATAGCTAAATGTCAGAACATATACCTGTTAATAATAAGGGACCCTCATAATAACAGCATTCATTAGTGAGAACAGCACATGTTCCACAGCAGCCTCATTGGTCTCTAAAAATGTACATTATAGGCATGTATTAGTGTTGTTTTTACTGTTGAATGCTTTTATTCTGAGGGTCTCTTATTATTGACAGGGATATGTTTTGATATTTAGCTACAGAGAACCTTCTCTGATTTTGTTGGCATGATCACACTGGCACCTGGTGATACTGCGGTCATCAGGGCTGGCCCATCCACTAGGTGAGCTAGGCAGCTGCCTAGAGTGGCTGGCCTGGATGGGCAGCAGCAGTGGCACGGGTGGGCGGTGGAGGCAGTGATTCCATCTCAGGAGGAGGAGGCAGCAGCTGCGGGGGCAGCGGTAGTGGCGGCAGCTGGGCAGCGGCGGAAGCAGCATCAGCAGGGGCAGCAGCCTCAGTGGGGGTGGTGAACCTGGGTTTTCTGCCTAAGGTGGCAGAAACCCTTGGACTGGCCCGAACGGTCATCCATTAGGTCCAGGTATGGGCCAAGCTTTCATGTCCCCCCTGAATTGTAGATGAGCACAGCAGATCCTCCTGTGCACCCCTCAAACCACACACACACACACAGACACTCTCACTTTCAGTCACAAAAATATATTTCTGCCAAAATTATGCCCTGAACCTATACATAACAGCTATGACATAATATAATACATGGGGTACCAGGACTAAATATATGATCTCCATTTCTCACCATCAAGAATCCTTTCCCTGCTCACGCCCATACTATCCCTACATCAGCAGAACCATTTTTCAGAACATGGGAATTATTAGTGTCCCCTAGATTGGCTCCTTTAGCCCAAACAGCACATTTCAGCATAGCCATAATTGCTCTTCTTAATATTTCTGTAAGGGTGTTTATTAATGTTTCAATATCTTACAACATTCTCTCAACTCTGCTTTCTGTTCCTTAAAACTGCATCTTGTGTTTTTCCAGACTGCAGTCACACCAGTTTAAAACATAATTGTCACAACCATTCTTCAATACGGGATGCATTGCAGAGAAGAGCAGAATTTTTTCTAAGTCCTGCCCTTGTACCACGTTTCCACAGGAATAATGTGGATGTCTGTGGAAAGCACTGAAAACGTACATGGGCCTTTCCTGAATACACTTTCTATGTCTCCGCGGCTGATCATGTTCCCGTTCCGCCCCTTCTGGGCATGTACTGAGATCCCCGTGCTAGCGCTGTGGATGTGCATGACAGCAGTGTTTCAGAATAAGGTTGGGGATGTTTTCGGCACATAAATGTCCCTGCCGCATGTAAAAAGCCCGTATTCATGTTCTGGAATTACCTCCATTATGGATAGATTAAGGGTTCAGATGGAGAGTAGGCATACAAATGAGTTCTTTGGAATCACAACTGGACAAGTATTGTATCACTAGAGAAAGAGCAGTTTAAAAAGTTTTAAACTTATCTTTAGAAGCTTATTCCAGAGTCTTGGTCTATCTTAGAAAATGGTTTGGCTTTGATAAATCATCTTTTTAAGAAATTTACCTTGCTTTCAGTCCAAAGACTTGCTCTCAAGCTAAAAATCTGTTTACTTTAAATGAGATCAGTAAATAACTATATATATAATAACCACCAATGATCCATTAACGCAAACATAACCCCCATATTTAACTCCAAGTTGTATATCCCTTGTTCAATGTAAAACAAATCTCAAGAGATTATTGGGCATGTTTACTAAACTGCGGTAATGTCACTCATGTTAGGTTCCACGGTAAAGATACAGATACCCATATAAAGGCATGGGTGGAGCATCATTATGGCAAGCCGTGTCAGGTAACGCACATTATAAGGCGCGTTATAAGGCACGTTACAAGGCACCTTATTAGGCACAGTACAAGACACGTGCCTTAACGTGCCTTGTACTGTGCCTAATAAGGTGCCTTGTAACGTGCCTTGTACTGTGCGTAATAAGGTGCCCTGTAACGTGCCTTATAACATGCCTTGTACTGTGCCTAATAAGGTGCCTTGTAACATGCCTTATAACGTGCCTTGTACTGTGCCTTGTAACGTGCCTTGTAATGTGCCTAATTAGGAGCCTTATAACTCCTTATAAGGATTGTTGGCAACTGTGGTGAGGGTACTATGGGCTGGTAGCACGGATCTGCAAAGATATGACTGTCACAGGCAAGCAAAATATTTGCCTTGGACAGGAGGGAACAACGAGGAATTGAACCCATGACCTCTGCCTAGAACATCAGTGTACTAACCAGTAGGCTATACCTCTATGGCTTGTTGCATGGCAATGGCTGGGTACAGAAGGACTGCAGGTCACCGCACAAACCGTCTGCTCTGTGTGCCAGGATAGGGTAACCCCACCAGCACCCATGATGCATTGCACATGCAGAACAGCGGCCTACAGCTGACCACCAAATGGGGTCTGCACCTCTCTGGTACTGCAGCGTGGTAAGACGACTGACAGTGCGTGATACTGGCACAGAGTAGCTACAGACCATGCCATTGTGCAGGTTCCGTGTTCACCCAGCGGGATAGGATGGGCGCCCAGCACTAGGTCCATAGTACATGGAGTTGTGACTGGGTTGGAGGGGCTGGTCAGTGGGGTAGAAGATGTCTCTTGACCCAGTCTTGACTGCCAATGCAGCTCTTAAACCACTGGTGCTGCTTTTGGGAGGTGGGAGGAATCCTCAATTCTCCCCCTTGCCTGCTGCCTCTGTCTCTCCTGAACTCAGGGTGCAGCTCCTTTAGGATACTGGTAGGGTGGCGCTTCATGCCAGTGGTGGCCTTGTTCTGCCTCATGGCCACTAATTCAATCATGGCTCTTTCTTCCATGCTCACCATAGCTTCTGGTGCCACTGTCCCCATTGTTGCAACTGCCATGATGATCTGTTGCTGCTGGTGACCAACACACTTATGGGTTCAAGCTAGATTGCTGCTGTGGAGGAAACATTATGGGCTGGATCAAAATACACAACAGGGGTACCTGTAGAAGCTAGACTATTATTCTTGTGAAAGAGATTTGCATCTTGTGCATTATTTATGCTGAGGAGGTATTAAATATCTTTATCATATCTCCCATGCTCTTCTCTCTTAGTGCACTGCTTTACAACCCTCCCTGGAGGCACACTTAGCCGTCGGGTCTTCGGGATTATCATAGTGAATAGATGTGGGATAGATATGCATGCAATGAGTCCCCAATATATGCAGATATGAGAACCAATGTGTGCAAATCTTTCACATGCATATTCTTTATGATAATCCTGAAGACCCGACGGGCTAGATGTGCCTCCAGAAGACACATTAGAAGCAGAGCTTTAGTGGATACATGTATTTATTTAGCATATTTATATTCTGCCTTTCAAAAAAATCAAAGTGACTCACAACAAACACAATAAAATAATACAATTTAAAAATCTTCCACCTCCCAACTATACTATCAAAGATTCGAACAATTCCATCCTAATCAGTTTCCTCTACCTTCCTTCCCATCCCACTATTCCTAATTCCATCAGTATCTCTTATTACTTTACCACAAAATCTGAAATAACCATTGGTTTCATAGTCTGGGAGTAGGCACTGAAAAAATGCAATTGTCAAGCAAGGTCTCTCCTTGAGAATATAATACATGAACTGGAGTATAAAACCTAGATAATCGGGACCCATTGCATCAAAGATTTTGCAGAACACAGTTAATGTTCCAATTTAGATCCTCTTATTTATCTTCAACCAATGAAGTTCTACAAAAACAGGAGAGAGAGAATCTATAAGTTCACAGCCAGTGAGCAGTCCCTTTGCCACATTCTGGATATTTAATTTTCTCACTCTCTGCATGGGTACGTTCAGATACAGTACTCCAGTTTTACGGTTACAGAAGGGATGTGATTGTCCCAATTTGTTTAAATAAGATATGTGCTACCTTCAATAGGTGGAGCCTGTTTGAACCATGTTGTCAGTCTTGCCCTTCAGCAAGAAAAAAATTCCTTAAATATGGCAGTTGCTTCAATGACTCTGTTTCATTGCTCCAGTGATTCTCATGCCAGTGTATATAAGGTAATGGAATGACAAATGTTTTAATACAGATCGTTTCTTTGTGCTTGAGGATCATTTCTAATCAATTTGTGGCTTTGTATATATATTTTGCAATGTGAGCCAACAAAACAGAAATACGGGCCATTACATCGATGCTGAAAGTTAACTATGGTGAGTTGGAGCAAGGAGCTGTCGTTTACTGGAGGTAGACAAGATTGATAATATCTATTTGGATAATTCTGTTTCTGTGCCATTTACAATCACTTTCCAGTCTTATAACTCTTCTCACTATCATATGAAGATACATTTATAGATTCTGAGGGAGCAATTTGAATTGATTTTCTGATGTTTTACCCTCATAGTTTCCATTTTACATTTAAAAGTGTATTATGTATGTGTATGAATGATATTAATATACTTCTATTATATTTAAATATGTATTTATTTGAATCCCTGTTGGGATTGGCTTGCTTGACTATTTATGAAGGAATTCATCTCTATGAGGCGAGGTCCTTAAGGTTGGAAATTAAAGATTTATTTGAAGAAATACATTTTTTAAAATAAAAAGTATGTTTTTTTAAACATGTGACAGGGTAATATTTTTATAAAAAGCGGTGTTTATCTTGTTTTGTAGGTTTGCTGAAAATAAACATATGAAATTATTTGACCATTGACCTAGGCAGCAGTCTTAAACTAAATGGATAGCTTATTTGGTAACAGCTGAATATCATAGCTATCTGGATAATTTTGTGGCACAGTCCTCATTTTATGCTCCCTTTGCCCCTTGACTATACATGAATAATATAGGGTTGGTAGAGGGATATTCAACCCAATACGATCTGAATAATGACTGAAAATTCAAAGATAAGGAAATTATACATGGGCCAGCTGCCAATGGATATATAACTTCCTTTGAACATTGGCAACAGTGGTACATGACTATCAGCATTGCTGCCTATATTTTATTTATTTATTTAACATCTTTTTTATACCAATTTTTTACTAGTCAAGACGGTTTACAGATAAGCCAGTGCAAGAGCAATGTAACTAGAACAGTAAAGTGCACATTACAAGAAACATAATATAAACAATTGTTGAACATTGACAAATTAAAGTTAAAATTAACTATTTACAAGGAGGCAGTGAGTTGCACAGTCCACTGTTCTCTAATCTGCACTTGGTCCATAATATTCTTGGAAAAGTAGAGTCGTTCGGCTTTTACGGAATTCATTGGTGAGCTGAATGGCTCTGAGTTGAGGTGGCATAGAGTTTATTTATTTTTATTTTTATTACAATCTCTTTTATACCGCGCTATAACATAGGGGTAACTATTTACATACAGGCGTCAAGACAGTACATGTTACACAGAGCTAAGTAATCATGGATAGCTTCCTGGGAAGGTTGGTGTAGCTAGCTGGGAATGTTGGTGTAGCTACATTCGCTGGGGGTGGTGGCTTGACGTGTTGTTGTCTGGGTAGTATTTGAGGAAGAGGTGATGCTTGAGTGCCTTCCTAAACTGGGTTAAGTTAGTGATTGCCCGGATACTAGGTGGTAGTGCGTTCCAGCATCTTGGAGCGCAGAATCTGAAGGCCCTGTTTGCTGTAGCTATGGTGCATTGTGTTAATGCCTTCCGAATTATTAGTGTATTAATTGCTGCAGGTCTTCTGGATCTATTTGGGGGAATGGTGTGGATGAGCTCTGTTAGTGAGGAGGGGGAGAGCCCATTGACGGTCTTGAAGGTCAGCAATAAGGTTTTGAAAGCGAGCCTGCCATATATAGGGAGCCAATGGAGCTGTTTGAGGATGAGCATCACATGGTCGCTCCTAGAGGCTCCGTGAAGAACTCTTGCTGCGGCATTCATCGCAAGCTGTAGAGGGTTCAGGGTGGATTGTGGGAGGCCTTGTAAGATAGCATTAGTATAGTCAAAGTGTGGTATAATCAATGCTTGGTAGATGTCCGGAAGAATAGTTCCAGAGGGTGGGAGCGTATAGAGCAAAGGCTCTGCTATTGGCTCTATACTTGTAGTGGCATTGAATGTATGTTTTAATTTAAATGCTAATACTATATTAAATCACACAAAGCTCTATTAATATAACTTTGAATGATTCTGTTTAAGCGGCCCATCAAACTAAGAGCATTTCAGGAAATGTTTGCTCTATATTTCATCATTGGTTCTTTTATCTATAAACCAACTTATATAAAATGTATTTCATCAAACATATATTTCTTTTTAGAGTTGATTTTTTGTATTCCTACGTTCTTGCATTTACATTTATTCATTCGTGTATATTCAATATAGTACTATGTTTCAAAAGGCACGCTACTTGTCTTTCAGCTTCAGGAGATCAAATTCTTTCAATTCATGCTGCAAGAAATTCAGTTTTAGCAATCCGCTATCAGTCGGAGTTCCTTCACTGTTTCACTATATATTAAAAAGGAAACAAAATGGTGTTAGTGACTTTTAGCATCATGTGATCACAATGTCAACTGATCAAAGTAGTGTTTGCCATTCAATTTCTAGATGGGGTATAGAGAAAATCCAAAGTTCTTTATAATTCAACCAATAGTCTCTATTATCCTTCTGCCAGTGTTCTGGCAAAATATCAGTTACATGCCACCTCAGATCAGTTAAAGTATGGCCTTTCTCATTCCATTGTTGAACCAAAGATGCATTAGTGATATTAATGATTTATTAGATTATTTCGGTAAGTCATTTAACCATTCTTTTAGTCCTGCCTACGAGAAAATGGTGTCGATCTCGTTCTACAACTGACCAAATGACTTATGAAAACACCCTAAAGCAACACCGTGAGAAAATATCTGAAAAATGAGAGAACACCATACGGAGCTCCTCCTCCGCTTGTTAAATAAACCAAGCGACCTCTTTAGCATTGCTAAGTCCCTAACCAAGGCACCTTCCTCTAATCAGATGATATCAATTCAGCCTCAGTCCTATGCCGAGTACCTTCAATCTAAAATCATTAGAACAAATCCGGCATCAAATTCCACACTCAGCTACATTCCCCAGGTACTGCTACCGTTAACAAACTTCATCCCTCCATCAGAGAAATACATCGCTGACCTTATTGCTACTATTAACACCACTACAGCCCCAAATGATCCTTGTCCTGCTTACTGGATCAGAACGATGCGTGCAGAACTCAGCCCAACTCTAGCTTACATTATGAAGCTCTCCTTCGCATCAGGAACATTCCTGGCAGCTCTTAAACAAACGTCTATACGTCCTCTCCTGAAAAACAACAATCTTGACCCGGCAAGGACAGACTCATATTGCCCGATCTCAAGCATACCCCTTCTAGCTAAAATTATCGAGAAGGTGGTTCAAATGCAACTGCAGCAACACATTGACATATCAGCCCCTCTTGATCCCTGCCAGCATGGATTCCGAGAATCCCATGGTGTTGAGACTCTACTCACCTTACTTATCAACACCTTATCTAGAGGTATTGACAAAATCGAAAATGGGTTTGTACTCATCTTCCTCGATATCGCTGCTGCATTTGATTCTGTTAGCCATGAGCACCTCCTCTCTCGCCTTCAGGAAAAGGGAATTCATGGCTTGGCCTGGGAATGGTGCAAATCCTATCTAGCTGACCGTTGGCAACATGTACGGATAGGACCATCAACATCTGAACCATTCCATCAACAACAGGGAGTACCCCAAGGATCCTCCCTATCTGCTTTACTTTTCAACATATATATGCAACCTATTTGTGATATAATCCGCTCCTTTAATTTATCCAGTTTGATCTATGCAGACAATGTCTTGATATTCACACCAATCAAAATCATGCATCCTGACCTCTCCCCACTAATAGAGTGCTTCAACGCAATCACTGATTGGCTCTTATCACAGAATCTACGCATAAACTTTAAGAAAACTGAGGTACTATTCATAACCAGGAACAAGAACTTCTCTCCCCCCACTTCATTGAAGGTGCGAGATGCAGAGCTTCCATGTAAATCTGTAATACGCTACTTAGGTATCATAATAGACCAACAGCTCAACTTCAAAGAACACATAAAGAACACCACCAAGTCCATTTACAATAAAATACAGACACTAAGACACCTAAGACCGCTACTAACCCCAGATATATTTATTTATTTATTTAACTTTCTTATATACCGCGCTCTTCTGTATCAGTGCGGTTTACATCAAAACACAACTGTCCAGCACAAGAGGTCTGTACTGGATTTACAATATAACGTGGGTATATGTACAGGTAATAACAAGTAATAACAGGGAACTATGTACAACTAAATACAGGTAATTTACATCATACAAGTATAAACAGGTAATTTACAGCCTACGTTTGGAAATGTCTCAGATATGTTCTATCAGATGACTTCAGAACAATATTCCAGACGCTTGTAACACCTCATTTTGATTATGCCAACATCATACTACATGGCCTCCCTAACAGCACCCTCAATCCACTACAGATGGTGATGAATGCAGTAGCCCGCATTCTCAGCGGCATATCCAGAAGAGATCACATCACGCCCAGGGCCGGCCCGTCCATTGAGCAAGAATGTTTTTTGCACAGGGCCCCGCGTTTCGGGGGGCCCCGCGCAAAGAACATTCTGCTTTTTTTTCTTAATTACATTTAAAAAAAAAAAATCTGGCCGCTGCCGCCGCGGCGGCATGGAGTGTCCCGCGGGGCTCCCTCTGCCCGGCGGAACTCTCCCGGCGCGGCTGAGCCCCTCTGTGCCGGCTTGCAGATACGCGAAGGGAGAGTGTCTCCCTCGCATCTCTGTTAAGCCCGCAGGGGCTGATGGGAAGCAGGGGCTGATGGGAAATTTCCCATCTGCCCCTGCGGGCTTAACAGAGACGCGAGGGAGACACTCTCCCTTCGCGTATTTGCAAGCCGGCACAGAGGGGCTCAGCCGTGCCGGGAGAGTTCCGCCGGGCAGAGGGAGCCCCGTGGGACACTCCATGCGGCGGCAGCGGCCAGCTTTTTTTTTTTTTTTTTTAAATTGCCATGAGCCGTGGGGGTGGGGGCGGGTAGGACTGGCAATGGGTTAGGAAGGGGGGGTTAAGACTGGCAATGGGCTAGGGAGGGAGGGAGGGAGGGAGGGGGGTTAAGACTGGCAATGGGCTAGGGAGGGAGAGAGGGGGGGTTAAGACTGGCAATGGGCTAGGGAGGGAGGGAGGGAGGGAGGGGGGTTAAGACTGGCAATGGGCTAGGGAGGGAGGGAGGGAGGGGGGTTAAGACTGGCAATGGGCGAGGGAGGGAGGGAGGGAGGGGGGGTTAAGACTGGCAATGGGCTAGGGAGGGAGGGGGGGTTAAGACTGGCAATGGGCTAGGGAGGGAGGGAGGGAGGGGGGGTTAAGACTGGCAATGGGCTAGGGAGGGAGGGGGGGTTAAGACTGGCAATGGGCGAGGGAGGGCGGGAGGGGGGGTTAAGACTGGCAATGGGCTAGGGAGGGAGGGAGGGGGGTTAAGACTGGCAATGGGCTAGGGAGGGAGGGAGGGAGGGGGGGGTTAAGACTGGCAATGGGCTAGGAGGGGGTTAAGACTGGGGTTTAAGACTGGCAGTGGGCTAGGGGGGGGATAAGACTGGCAATGGGCTGTGGGCTGATGAGGGCTGGCAATGGGCTATGGGGGGGTTAAGACTGGCAATGGGCTAGGGGGGGTTAAGACTGGCAATGGGCTAGGAGGGGGGGTTAAGACTGGCAGTGAGCTAGGGGGTTAAGACTGGGGGTTAAGACTGGCAATGGGCTGGGGGGGGGGTTAAGACTGGCAGTGGGCTGGGGATGGGGGGTTAAGACTGGCAATGGGCATGGGGGGGTTAAGACTGGCAATGGGCTAGGGGGGGTTAAGACTGGGAATGGGCTGGGGGGGTTAAGACGCAGTGGGCTGGGGAGGTGGGTTAAGACTGGCAATGGGCTATGGGGGGTTAAGTCTGGCAGTGGGCTAGGTGGGGGGTTAAGAATGGAAGTGGGCTATGGGGGGGGGGTTAAGACTGGCAATGGGCTGTGGGCTGATGAGGGCTGTCTGGAAATGGGGTGATGGGGGGTTAGGACTGGCAATGGGCTATGGGGGGGGTTAAGACTGGCAATGGGCTATGGTGGGGGTTAAGACTGGCAATGGGCTTTGAGCTGATGAGGGCTGTCTGGAAATGGGCTGATGGGGGGTTAGGACTGGTAGTGGGCTGATTGGGGGGGTTAGGACTGGTAATGGGCTATGGGGGGTTAAGACGGGTAATGGGCTGTGGGCTGATGGGGGCTGTCTGGAAATGGGGTGATTGGGGGTTAGGACTGGTAATGGGCTATGGGCTGATGGGGGATGTCTGGAAAGGGGGTGATTGGGGGTTAGGACGTAATGGGCTATGGGGGGGGGTTAAGACTGGTAGTGGGCTGATGGGGGGGGGTTAGGACTGGTAATGGGCTATGGGGGGGTTATTACTGATAATGGTCTAAGGTGGGGCTAGGACAGGAAATGGGCTGATGGGGAGGGGTTAGGACTTGAGGTGGGCTGATGTGGTTAGGACTGGTAATGGGTTGTGGGCTGATGGGGGGGTTTAGGACTGGCAATGGGCGATGGGGGGCTGACTGGAAATGGGCTGATGGGGGGTTAGGACTGGTAATGGGTTATAGGGGGGCTTAAACTGAAAATGGGGTGATGGGGGTTAGGACTGGAAGTTGATTGACGGGGGGCTAGGACTGGTAATGGGTTGGGGGGTTGCTAGGACTGGAAATGGGCTGAGTGGAAGGGGAGGCTTGAACTGCAAATAGCTGATGGGGAGGGGGCTTGGAATGGAAATGGGCTGTGAGGGAAGGGAGCTAGGACTGAAAATGGGCTGATGGAACAGCTAGGATAGGACTGGAAATGGGCTGTTGGGGGGAGCTAAGATTGGAAATGGGCTGTGGTGGGGGCTTGAATTGAAATGGACTCATGGAGGGGCTAGAACTGGAAGTAGGCTCATGGGGGGGCTTGGACTGGAATTGGGCTGAGTGGAGGGGAGCTATGATTTGACATGGGCTGATGGTGGGGCTAGGAAATGACTAGAAATGGGCTGATGGGGGGCTAGGATTGGAAATGAGCTGATGAAGGGACTTGGACTGGAAATGGATGGGGGAGCTAGGACTGGAAATGGGCTGATGGGGGGGCTAGGACTGGAAATGGGATGATGCAGGGACTAGAAGGGAATGGATGCTGGGTGAGACTGGAACTAGAAGGGAGCTGATGTTGGGGGAGGATTAGAATGGGATGGGGCTGGGAGAGTAAAATGGAGAGGGGAAAAATATTTTGTGTAGGAGGGATGAAAAATCTACAATTGGCCGGGTATTGGGAGAGTAATTGGAGATTGAGGATGGAGGGGTAAAATTTGTGTGGATGAAATAGGAATGAGGAAAGAGCAAAAGGAGAAAGATTAGTATGTTAAAGCAGATGTAGAGAGAGAGAATGGAAAAAAAACTAGAAGAGAGAAGAAAGGACAAATGGACAGCAGACGATGGAGAGTTAGCAGAAAACATGAAGAAACCAGAAGAAAGTGGCTGGACCAATTGCAACTGAAAAAAAATGCACAAAAGGTAGAAAGATATCTCTTTATTTTGAATTTATTAACTGGAATATGAAAGCTCTGGGAAATGTGCATCATTAACGTCTGCGCTTTGTTTGGTACAAGAGGAAATTAATTTATAGTTTTATTTCTACAGTGTTGTTGTACATTCCAAGTTTGGCTTTTGGGGTTCCCAGTTTAATTATTGCCTTCCTGTTTCTAAATTGTGATTCCTTGTTTGGTGATGGTCTATGTTCTGCATGTGTAACTGAGCTGAGGTATTCTGTTTATGTAATTCCTATTTGACGTTGCCACTTGTTCTCTTTCCCCAGTATTCTCTGAAATGTATTGGTTTAATATTTGCAGTGTTGCCTTTTGATAGGTAGGGTATGGTGCTTTGTGAGTCCTGGTAATGCTGTCAGGATACGGCGGGTTTGCTATGGGTTCTAAATGGGCAGCGTTTGTAGTAGTTCCTAATGTGCCTGGCGGTTGGCACTGGATTATAGTAATGTAGAAATCTTTTAGTCTTTCTTTATCCATACACTCATTAAGAGACATGTTTACTAAAAGTTAGTGTATGGTAACATTATGCAAATATTTATGCAAATAAGGCCACTTATGCAAATGAGGCCCCGCACCGAGTCTCCGCACATGGCCCCGCACCCCCCTTGGGCCGCCCCTGATCACGCCCATACTTATGGAACTACACTGGCTACCGTTACAATGCAGGATCACCTACAAGACACTACTGCTATCGTTTAAAGCAATTAACCGGCTATCCCCGTCATCCCTCTCTGCACTACTGACCATCACCCCTACAAACAGGCTAAGGAGATCAGTAGCTGCCAACACGTTGACTATACCACTTGAGTCTATTAAATGTACTCAAGCAACTAGGAATAGAGCCTTTACACTCTATGCCCCTAGGTGCTGGAACAATCTCCCACCTCATATCCGAGCAATCGGTAACCTCTCACAGTTCAGAAAATCCCTTAAACACCACTTATTCTGCCTTCACTTCGGCCACCCCAACCTAACACAATCACTTCCTGCACCTCAACTCACTCACACACACAGCCTCTGACATTCCTACAACATAACTCTTGACAAGGTACAAAACATACCCACCCTCAGGCACACTCGCAATGATCTTAGATTACATAGTCTCTTGCATTACGATTCTAACTTGCAATATAAACTGTAAATAGTTTACAACAACAATTGTTGATCTGTATATAGTTCCCCTTGTTACAGTCCCAAGTTACCAATCCTGTTACAATGTAAGCAAAAGATCTTTTTTGTTCTGATGCAAAATTTGTTATTTGTAAAACCGCACTGATACTAAAAAGCGCAGTATATAAGAACTGTAAATAAATATAATAACCAACACGGGCACATAATAAGCTAGAAGACATAATTTGAAGTATGATCTGTCTTCACTGACATTGTGAACACTCTTCTATCAGCAGGATGAACCTAATCAGCACCAGTCATAGAAGCTTAATACCAGGAGCAGTTCCCACAAACATTATGGTCTCCTGTGTTTGCCCACTCAATGTGTGTCTACTCATCAAGAAATTAGCAGAAGGAGTTCATTTGTCCACCAATGTTCCATTCGCGATAATAGGTTATCATTGGAGGGTCAGTGAAGATCTTATGAAGCATCAGCATGTATCAAAAGGAAAATATAATGGATACAAACTTATGAACAACAATCGAAAACATTGTACAAACTGGTCTCCTATCATCACATTCATCCTTGTTTCCATGTCATGGTTTATATATCAGCAAATGCTCACACTGAGCATGTTCAGCCCTATTAAATGCTGTCTATGTAATCTTATTAGAGTAACCTCCCTCTTTGTAGCGATCCTGAAGGTCATTAGCTGCTTGCACAAAATCTTCATATCTTGAGCAGTTAAGCTTGATCGGCAAAAAAGGACTCACAAACAGACTGTACTTTAATTTCATTGGATGACAACTCTGGTATCAAGGAAAGTTATTTTTCTCAGCAGACCTCTGATATAGAGAAGTTACTAAACTAGTTGTAGTTTTCTTTACCAATACATCTAAGAATTATATTCCTAAAAGGGTCTGCATTGCAAGGAAGCCTTCAAGTTCAAAGGGATACCAAAGCTCCACCAACTTGAACGATGGCTGGGAAAAATCATATTGCCAAAGCTGTTGCCCCCAATGCCAGTTAAGATACTGGATCCATGTGCAAGATGCCTGCTAGCTGAAGCCCTCATGAAGCAAATTAAGGTACAGAGAAGAGGCGGTGAGGCTGAGAAGCATTCAAGATAGCAAGAAGTACATTGATGAGATGCTTCTTAAAGCATCCAAGCTCTCCAACAGAGGTGATGGGATGCTACAGAATGAAGAGAGTTGGACACATGTCAACAGAGTCTGCAGAATCGACAACCCAACTCCTCCAGCCCTCAAACTGAAGACCCAATATGCAGCCCTGGAATTGGAGGAAGTGAAAGGATCCAAAGAAAGAGAAGAATCAGAGCTCAAGCCCCCCCAAAGTTGCAGAATCGGTGACCATGAGGAAGCGAAGGGTAGTGGTGGTTGGTGACTCTCTTCTGAGGGGTACTGAGGCATCCATCTGCTGACCAGATTTGATGTCCAGAAATATATGCTGTCTGCGAGGTGCCAAAATCCAAGATATTACGGAGAGTTTGTCAAGACTCATCAAGTCTACTGACTATTATCTCATGTTGCTCATCCATGTTGGCACAAATAATACTGCTAAGTATCCCTCAGAGCATATCAAAAGTGACTTCATGGCTCTGGGACAGAGAGTGAAGTAGGTAGGTGCTGAAGTGATGTTCTCTTCAGTCCTTCCTGTTGCATCCTGGAATTGAAAGCGTGGTTGTGTGGATGGTATCACTGAGAGCATTTTGGTTTCCTGGAGAATGAGATGATTTTCCAAGGGCTTCAGAGCAGAGATGTTGACCATCTATCCAAGAAGAGTCAAAGTGTCTTCCACAGCAGACTGGCTAACCTATTAAAAAGGCTTTAAACTAGGTTCATTGGGGATGGGTGAAGAAAGACCCCAGGTAAGTGAAAGCCCTTAGTTAAGTAAAACATTAAAGATCTCTGTTGAAAAGGGTGAAAGGCACAACATCTGGAAATCAGTGTGCATAAATGCCCATAGTATGGGAAATAAGATCCCAGAGGTTGAGGCTTTAATGGAAGCGGCTGACTTGGATTTAGTGGCAGTTATAGAGACATGGTTCACGGACAACCATGACTGGAATGTAATTATACGGGGCTATACTTTATTCAGGAAGGACAGGGTAGGAAGAAGGGGAGGAGGAGTGGCACTATATGCAAAAAACAATATTAAAGCTATAGAATTACAGGGCTTAAAAGGGAACGAGGAGGCACTGTGCGTTAGACTAAAAAGAAGGAACAGGAACTCCATTTGCATTGGTGTGATATAGAGATCTCTTTCACAGGGAGAAGTGGATGGAGATTTATTTGAAGAAATATGCAGTATTGCCATGAAAGAAGAAGCAGTACTGATAGGTGATTTCAATATGCCAGATGTTGATTGGCATGTCCTTGCTCTGATGTCAACTAGAAGTAAGGAGATCCTGGATTCTCTACAGGGAGAACGATTCTGGTAACTGGTAACAGAACCCACATGTGAAAGGGCCATAGTGGACTTGGTGCTTACCAATGGGGAAAGTGTTTCTGATGTTATAGTGGGAGATCATTTCACATCCAGTGATCACCAGATGTGTGGTTCAGTATTAGGACTAGGACTGATAAAGTCCATTCAAAAGTGAGTGTCTTAGACTTTAGGAAAACTAACTTTGCCAAGATGGGCCAGTACCTCAAGGAGTTGTTAGTGGGATGGGAACAGCTGGGGGATGTAGAAAAGCAATGGGCAAAACTGAAAGGAGCTATTTTAAGGGCAGCAAACCTTTTGTTAGAAACGTAAATAAATGTAAAAGGAAAAGGAGGCCACTATGCTTCTTAAATGAAGTGGCTGAAAAGGTGAAGAAAAAGATGGAGTCTTTCATGAAATATAAGAGATCATAGAGAGAGGAAGACAGGCATCTATATTTGTAAAAACTTAGAGAAGCTAGGAAACTAGTCAGAAAGCAAAGATACAAAAAAAAAAGAAGAGATAGCCAATGCAATAAAATGGGGGGGGGGGGGGGGACGGGGGACGACAAGACATTGTTCAAATATGTTAGCGAGAGGAAGAAGTGCAAAAGTGGCCAATATTCCCACTGGAGAAAGGTGAATAGTGAAGTACCCCAGTGATCTGTGCTGGGTCCACTGCTTCTTAATATATTCATAAATGACCTCGAAATGGGAATAACGATTCAGGTAATCAAATATGAGGATGACACAAAATTATTCAAAGTTGTTAAAACCCATGAGGCTTGTGAGAAATTGCAAGAGGAACTTGATAAATTGGAAGACTGGGCATCCAAATGGCAGGTGAAATTTAATGTGGGCAAGTGCAGAGTTTGCACCTAGGAAAGAACAACCCAAACTATGGTTACACGATGCAAGGTTCCACATTAGGAACCACCACCCAGGAAAAAGATTTAGGCGTCATCGTGGATAATATGTTGAAACCCTCTGCCCAGTGTGCAGCGGCGCCAAGAGAGCAAATAGAGTGCTAGGTATCATAAGGAAAGGAATGGAGAATAAAACAAAGGATATTATAATGACTCTGTATCATTCTATGGTGCAACTGCACTTTGAATATTGTGGGCAATTCTGGTTGTCGTATCTTAAAAAGGATATAGTGCTATTAGAAAAAGAACAGATAAGAGCCACCAAAATGGTAAAGGGGATGGAAGATGAAGATGAAGAGAGGCTAAAAAGGTTAGAGCTCTTCAACCTGGAAAAGAGATGGCTGAGGGGAGATATGATAGAGGTCTCTAAATTAATGAATGGAGTGGAACAGGTAAACATATAGATCGATTGTTTATGCCAACAAAATATAGAAAGACTAGGGGATATGCAATGAAGCTACAGGGTAATCTATTTAAGATCAATAAGAGAAAATATTTTTTCCCTCAAGATGAAATCAAACTCTGGAATTCATTACTGGAGGATGTAGTAAAAGCTGTTAGTGGAGCTGGGCTTAAAAAACGTTTGGACATGTTCCTGGAGGAAAGGTCCATATACCATTATTAAAGAGGACATAAGAACATAAGATATGCCATACTGGGTCAGACCAAGGTCCATCAAGCCCAGTATCCTGTTTCCAACAGTGGCCAATCTAGGTCATACGTATCTAGCAGTTTTCCAAAAGACACAGGTTCCACAATGCTTGTACGGGGTCAAGCATTGATATTCTGGGTCCCTTCTTAATAAGGACCCGAAATATCCACTGCGTGCCCCGGTACAAGCATTGTGAAACATGTATCTTTTAGGGAAACTGCTAGGTACTTGTGACCTAGATTGACCACTGTTGGAAACAGGATACTGGGCTTGATGGACCTTGGTCTGACCCATTGTGGCATATCTTATGTTCTTATGTTCTAAGTGGTATTGTCAGACTCAAGGGGGAAGAGGAGGAATATGTAGAAGCTGATGAGGATAAAGCAGAATTGCTTAACAGATATTTTTGTACTGTGTTCACAGATGAAGGGCTTGGAGCAGGACTTCAGAAAACACCCATAAATAGGAAAAGAAATGAAGGGGATCTTGAATGATTTTCAGAAGACTGTGTTTGTGAAGAACTAGCTAAACTAGAAGTAGACAAAACCATGGGGCTGGATGGGATAAATCCAAATATTGAAGGAACTTGGGGACATTCTTACAGCTTCACTGACTGACATTTTCAATGCTTCTTTAGGGTTGAGAGTGGTGTCAGTGGACTGGAGAAAGGCACATGTGGTCCCTTTACATCAAAACAGAAGTAAGGATGAGGTTGAAAACTAAATACTGGTCAGTCTGACCTCTGTGGTGAGTAAATTAATGGAAATGCTGCTAAAACAGAGGATAGTGAGTCCAATGGATTCCAAGATCTGAGGCAGCATGGGTTTACCAGAGGTAGGTCTTGTTAAACAAATATGATTGATATCTTTGACTGAGTGACCAGAGAGTTGGACCGAGGGAGAGCCCTAGATGTGCTGTACTTGGATTTCAGTAAAGCCTTTAATACTGTTCTGCACAGGCAACTTATTAATAAATTGAGCACCCTAGGGTTGGACCCTAAAGTGACTGACTGGATTAAAAATTGGTTGAGTGGGAGGCAACAAAATGTACAGGTAATTGGAGCTCACTCTGAGCAGAAAAATGTTACCAGTGGTGTGCCACAGGGATCTGTCCTTGATCAGAATTTTTTAAACAACTTTGTTAGTGATATTGCGGAAGGGCTGTCAGGTAAGGTTTTCCTCTTTGTGGATGATACCAAAATCTGCAATAGAGTAGACACCCAGGAAGGAATAGTTAACATAAGGTTGAAGAATGGTCGAGAATATGGCAGCTGAGATATAATGTTAAAAAATGCAGGTTCATGCATTTGTGCTGTAAAAGTCCAAGGGAGCAGTACAATATAGGGGGGAAGAGCAGAACCCGGGCATTATTGTTTCTGATGATCTTAAAGTGGCTAAACAGGTAGAAAAGGCAATGGTGAATACCAGAAGGATGCTTGGATGCACAGGGAGAGGAATGGCCAGCAGAAAAAAAGAGATGACAGTGCCTCTCTATAAGTCTCTGGTACAACCTCATCTGGAGTATTGTATGTAATTCTGGAGACTGCACCTTCAAAAGGATATAAAAAGGATGGAGTCAGTGCAGAGGGTGGTTACTGAAATGGTTAGTTGTCTGTGTTATAAAGCAAATGGGGACAAACTTAAAGATACGAATACATTAAAGGATAGAGGAGCTATGATAGAGATGTTTAAATACCTCCATGCAGGGCTGGCCGGTGAGCTGGATGGTCGCCTAGGTTGGCTGGCTCGGGTGAGCAGCAGCAGCAGCTGCACACATGGGCAGTCGTGCTGCCCCCCCAGCTGCCATCCATTCCATTTGGGAAGGGAGGCAGGCAGCGGCAGTGTTTCCAAAAGTGGCGGCAAAAAGCCGCCACAATTGGAAATACTTCCGCTGCCCACCTTCTCCTCCTAAGATGGAATTGATAGCAGCTGTGGGGTGGCATCAGCTAGGGAGGGTGTCAGCAGGGGGGTGTGTGGAATCATCAGGGAGGGGTGACAAGGCTGGGTGACCCTGCCTCCATGGCATAAATGCACAAGAGGAGAGCCTCTTTCCATTGAAAGCAAATTCTGCTATGAAGGGACATAGGATGTTGATGAATGGGGTATAGACACAGGAGTAATGTGTGGAAATATTTCTTTATGGTAAGAGTGGTAGATGTGGAAAAGTCTCCCAGTGGAGGTAGTAGAGACAGTATCTGAAATCAAGAAAGCATGGGACAAACACAGAAGATTTCTAAAGGAAAAAAGGGGACCATTGTAGTTGATATGGAAGGGCAGACTAGATAGGCCATATGGTCTTTTTCTGCTATCATGTTTCTATGTTTCTTCTTGTTTCAGGTTGCAAACCTTGCATCAAGGGAATCCATTAATGGCTAGTACCCAAATTCATCACTGATGAAAAAAATCCAAACAGCCACTGTGGAAATCAGAAAATGATGTCAGTATTTAAAGATGCCACATAATGACTCAAACACCAACAATGTTGCCCATTCAATCTCACTATTAAGTCCAGTTGGAGCCAATGAGGTCTATTCAGCATTGGCCTGTACGTCCAGGGACAGTCGCTGCCCACTGCCCGCCTTCGCTCCTCCCACAGCCCCCCCCTCCTGCCCACGAACAGAGCACCCCATACAAACCATACAGAGCAGATAGTATAGAGGAAACAGAACTTAAAGATTCTAAATTACCTCTGCATACTGGTAACCAAATTAATATGAATAAAATACAACCTCAAAAATGCTTGTATGCAAATGCTAGAAGTCTAAAAAATAAGATGGGAGAGTTAGAATATATAGCACTAAATGAGAAGTTAGATATGATTGATATCTCAGAGACATGGTGGAAGGAAGACAACTAGTGGAACACTGTGATACCTGGGTATAAATTATATTGCAATGATTTTTTTTTTAGTGCTATCAAGTCAGTGTTGACTCATAGTGACCCAGCTACCTCTAGGTTTTCTTGGCAATGTATCACTGGAAGTAGATTGCCAGCCTTTTCTTCCAAGGCAATGGAGGGTAAAGTGACTTGCCCAACATCACAAGGAGTGCCAGTGAGAATTGAACCCTTGATCTTCTGGATACTAGGCAGTTGCTCTAACCACTAGGCTACTCCTCCACTCCATTGCAAAGATAGAGTAGATCAAATTGGTGGAGGGGTTGGGACGTCCATCCCCACTATTCGTGGCACAGAATCGGGCCCATTGGCTCCAACTGGACTTAATAACGAGTCTGACTGGACAACAATGTTGTGATTGATTTTTGAGTCATTATGTGAGGTCTTTAAATACTGATATCATATCCTGATTTCTACAGCGGCTGTTTGGATGCATTTTGTCAGTGATGAATTTGGACACTAGCCATTAATGGATTTGAAAGACTCCTTCTATCCAAGCAAGGACTGTTAATCACACAGGAAGTTGGTCACAGCTTACCTCAGAAGCACAGGACAGGGTACTGTGTAGCAGCCCTCTTTTAATAAGTGTTATTTCCCTCCCTCCCCCCCCAACACCCACCCACCCCTGGGATAATCATAGCTTTATAGGTACTTACACATCTTAAAGGAAAGGAGGGTCTCTCAGGTGCAGCTGGTTATCCAAATCAGTCACACACTAAGGACCTGAGATTAATATACCTTGTTCACCTGAAGCTTAATTAAACGTATTAGGTACAATTTTATTAGTATAAATATCCATAGCAACCCTTAGTAAGTAAAGAACTTAAAGATCTAAACACAAACTTAAAACTAAGATGCAGACAGCAGTCCATCAGCAAGATGGGGGCTTTCCAGTCTTTTGCATTGAGTGTCACATGTATGTTTTTCTCCCAGTTGGTGAGAGGTCTTACATGTGCACTAGGTGCAAGGAGCAGTTTTCTCTCAGGGAACGAGTCCGTTCTCTAGAGGCGAGAGTAGCAGACTTGGAAGACATAAGAAAGACAGAGAGGTACATAGAGGAGACCTACAGGGATATAGTCCTGAAGTCCCACCTATGGTCTGGCAGCCTCCCTGTTGAAATGGAGGAGAGAGGTCATGTGACAGGAAAGCATCACCCTGATGTGGCAGGAAGTGATCCTGTAACTAGGACCTGTCCTCCAGGCGATGTAAAACCTTCTCGCACCAAGGAAGTTTCTCCAGGGCCATGTGCCCATGAGGGAAGGGTTAGGACAGCCATTATGGTTGGTGATTCGATCATTACACATGTAGATAGCTGGGTGGCTGGTGGACGTGAGTATCGCCTGGTAACATGCCTGCCTGGTGAGAAGGTAGCGGACCTCACGCGCCACCTAGATAAGGTCTTAGATAGTGCTGGGGAGGAGTCTGCTGTCTTGGTACATGTTGGTACCAATGACACAGGAAAATGTGGTAGGGAGGTTCTGGAGGCGAAAATTTGGCTTTTAGGTAGGCAGTTGAAATCCAGGCAGGACCCAAAAGTCAGGCAGAGCTCCAGAGTCCCAATGCGTGGATGGGAACATGCTACAAGGATGAGGGTTTTGGATTTTTTAGGAAGTGGGGAACATTCTGGGGAAAGGAGGGGCTCTTCCGAAGGGATGGGCTTCACCTTAACTGGGATGGAACCAGGCTGCTGGCATTAACCTTTAAAAAGAAGATAGAGCAGCTTTTAAACTAGATAATAGGGGAAAGCCGACAGTGGCACAAGAGCGCATGGTTCGGAAGGATGTATCCTTGAAAGATACTACCAAAAGCAGAGAGGTTCCAAAAAAGAGTAAAGTAGCCAAATGTCCTTGAGTATGGAGCAGACAGAGCTTAAAGATCCCAAATTACCCATGCCTATCAATAGCCAAATGAATATGAATAAAATAAAGTCTATAAAAAGGCTGTATGCAAATGCTAGAAGTCTAAAAAAATAAGATGGGAGAGTTAGAATATATAGCACTAAATGAGAGGTTAGATATGATTGGAATCTCAGAGACATGTGGAAGGAGGACAACCAGTGGGACACTGTGATACCTGGGCACAAACTATATCGTAATGATAGAGCTGATCAAATTGGTGGAGGGGTTGCGCTCTGTGTTAGAGAGGGCATTGAGTCAGAAAGGATTAAAGTTTTGCAGGAAACAAATTTGCTGTAGAATCTCTATGGATTGAAATTCCATGTAAAAAGGGGAAGGCAATGGCAGTGGGGGTGTACTATCGACCGCCTGGCCAGAATGAACAAATGGATGATGAAATGCTCAAAGAAATCAAGGAAGCTAACAAAAGTTATAGCACACTAATAATAATGGGTGATTTCAATTACCCCGGTATCGACAGGGTCAGTGTCACGGCAGGACAGGCTTTGGAGATAACGTTCCTAGATGAAATAAATGACTGCTTCTTGTAGCAGCTGGATCATGAACCTACCAGAGGGGAAGCCAAATTGAACCTAGTCCTTAGTGGAACACCAGATCTGGTGCAAGAGATAAGGTTCTTGGGGCCAATTAGCAATAGTGATCATAGCATGATCGCGTTTCATCTAATTAATGGAGGAGGGATGGTAAGGAAATCCACAGTACTATCTTTTAACTTTTGAAAGGGAGACTATGATAAAATGAGGAAAATAGTTAAGAAAAAACTAAAAGGAGCAGTTGCAAAGGTTAAAGACTTACATCAAGCTTGGGTGTTGTTGAAAAATACTATCTTGGAAGCCCAGACCAGCTGTATTCCACGCTTTAAGAAAAGTGGAAGGAAGTCCAAAAAACAGCCAGCATGGTTTAAAGTTGAGGTCAGAGAGGCTGTTGCCAAAAAAGCATCTTTCAGGAAATGGAAAAAAGAGCCAAACGAGGAAACCTGGAAACAGCACAAGCACTGGTAAGTTAAATGCAAGGCATTGATAAGGCAGGAAAAGGGAAAATTTGAGAAGACGTTTGCTGCGGAAGCAAAAACATGTAATAAAGACTTTTTCAAGTACATTTGTAGCAAAAAATCTGTGAGAGAGTCAGTTGGTCCATTAGATGATAGAGGGGTTAAAGGGGCACTAAGAGGTGACAAGGCGATAGCGGAGAGACTGAATGAATTCTTTGCTTCGGTCTTTACTGAGGAAGATGTAGGGATGTTACCCATGGCTGAAGTGGTATTTAAAGGTGCGGAAGAATCGAAGGAAATATTGATACATCAGGAAGATTTATTACAACTATTAGATAAACTGAAGAGTAGCAAATCACCTGGGCCGGATGATATACATCCAAGGGTGTTGAAAGAACTGAAATATGAGATTGCAGACCTGCTATTAGTCATCTGTGAACTATCATTAAAATCATCTGTAATACCTGAAGATTGGAAGATGGCGAGCGTAACACCAATTTTAATAAAGGGTTCTAGGAGTGATCCGGGAAACTACAGACCGGTGAGCCTGATGTCAGTACCGGGGAAAATGGTAGAAACCATCATAAAGAACAAAATTGCTGAACATGTGGATAGTCATGGCTTAATGGGAGACAGCCAACATGGCTTTAGACAAGGAAGATCTTGTCTTACTAATCTGTTATGTTCTTTTGAAGGTGTGAATGAATAGGTAGACAAAGGTGAGTCGGTTGATATAGTGTATTTGGACTTTCAGAAAGCCTTTGATAAGGCTCCTCATCAGAGACATTTGGCAAACCAGAGTCATAGGATAGGAGGCAGTGTACTATTGTGGATCAGGAACTGGTTAAAAGATAGAAAGCAGAGGGTAGGGCTAAATGGCCAATTTTCCCAATGGAGAAAGGTGAATAGTGGTGTACCCCAGGGATCTGTGCTGGGTCCGCTGCTTTTTGACATATTCATAAATGACCTGGAAAAGGAAACAACAAGTGAGGTTATCAAATTTGCAGATGGCACAAAACTATTTAAAGTTGTTAAAACCCAAGAGGATTGTGGAAAATTGCAAGAGGATCTTGATAAATTGGAAGACTGAGCATCAAAATGGCAGATGAAATTTAATGTGGACAAGTGCAAAGTTATGCACCTAGGGAAGAACAACCCAAACTATGGTTACACGATGCAAGGTTCCACATTAGGAACCACCACCCAGGAAAAAGATTTAGGCGTCATTGTGGATAACATGTTAAAACCCTTGGCCCAGTATGCAGCAGCGGCGGCCAAGAGAGCAAATAGAATGCTAGGTATCATAAGGAAAGGAATGGAAAATAAAACAAAGGATATTATCATGCCGCTGTATCGTTCCATGGTGAGACCGCACCTTGAATATTGTGTGCAATTCTGGTCGCCGTATCTTAAAAAGGATATAGCGTTATTAGAAAAGGTTCAGAGAAGAGCCACCAAAATGGTAAAGGGATGGAAGGATACTCCTATGAAGAAAGGCTAAAAAGGTTAGGGCTCTTTAACCTGGAAAAGAGACGGCTGAGGGGAGATATGATAGAAGTCTATAAATTAATGAACGGAGTGGAACGGGTAAACGTAGATCGATTGTTTACGTTATGAGAATATAGAAAGACTAGGGGACATGCAATGAAGCTATAAGGTAAACTATTTAAGACTAATAGAAAATATTTTTTCACTCAACGTGTAATCAAACTCTGGAATTTGTTACTTGAGGATGTAGTAAAGGCTGTTATTGTAGCTGGGTTTAAAAAAGGTTTGGACATGTTACTGGAGGAAAGGTCCATAAACCATTATTAAGAAGGGACCCAGGATATCAATACTTGACCCAATATAGGCATTGTGGAACCTGTGTCTTTTGGGGAAACTGCTAGGTACTGTCAGGAGGCTGGAGCCACGGAAGGTGCAGGTTTAGAAAAAAAACCCTGTCTTTCATAGAGCTGTGGATGTGCAGAAGATGCAATTACCTTGCAGCACGGCTAGAGGGGGCAGGAGTAAGCCTACAGAGGCTGAGTCAATGTGCCCAGCCACTGATTGTATGAGTGTTAACCAGCTGCACCTGAAGGCTAGCCCAGGAGTTTCAAAGGTAAAATGCCTTTATAAAGGAAAGACAGCCAGAGGTGCAAGGTGTGCAAGGAGTGGAGGAGGAATCCATTCGGAGGGAACTCAGCCGGCAGCAGTTCAGCCAGAAGGAAGGAGGAGTGTGGAGAAAGAGAGAGTCCACACGGAGCAAGCCCAGAGGGACAGAATCGAGACGGATAGAGTCCAGAGGGGCAGAGCACAGAGAGACGGAGTCCAGAGAGAGACTGCCAGGAGAAGCAGTTTGGCTGGAAGGAGTGATACTCCCAGCCCAAGTAACGTAGCTGGATCAAGCAGCACGACAAGAATAATAACAGCTGAAAGAGGAGCACAGAAAGCTAAGGAGCCATGCTTTGAGAGAAGCCTACATTCACCGGAGTACCCTGGATCAGGATTACAAAGTACCAGAAGGAGAGGTCCTATAACAAAGCTACCTTTACACAGAAGCACAGAGGTTGGGAATCCTCACCAGGTTTTCCTGGGCTTCAGGAAGGCAAAGCCCTGCACAAGGAAACCTGTCTCCAGAGAGAAGTACGTGAGAGAGAAAGCTCCAGGTGTAGCAGCTGCAGGAAGCCAAGGTATGGTGGCTCTTTACTTTTAAAAGAAAGCCTTGCTCCTAGAAGCTCTGATAAAGCAGACGCTCAGTATATGAGAAGAGGGAACAAAGCAGAGCTTTTCAAAACAATACCTAAGGGCTTAACAGGACAGTCTTACTGGAGGCAAAGAAACAGAGACAGACCCTGTAAAGTTGTAGCCACAAGGGAAAGCACTGATTCAGAGGGAGAAGCTAGTGATGCAGAGTCCATGGAAATAGTTTGAGAATACTATTCCCATCCCTCAAGAGGAATCTATGGATTGTAGGTTTTGTGTTGCTACTAGCCGTGAGTCCTTAGTAGAACTGTAAATATAAAAGAATTCCTGCAATCAGTTGTGAAATTCATAACAGTTTGTTTGCCTGTTTGTTCAACTTTACTTTGGAGTAAAAGAATCCTCAGTTAAACCCTGCAATCAATTGTGAAGCTTATAACAGTTGTTTGTCTACTTATGTTGGTGGAACCCTTTATAAAGAAGGACTATCTTTATTTTCTAATATCTTATTGAACACTTGCGGTAAAGGGGAAATAAAGCCTTATTACCCTCCACTCTTGGCTTATATAATCTGTTCTTACAAGGAGCTAAAACTCCAAGGACCAAACTGCATTGGGCCTTAAAGAGCCATTGCTCCTTAAAAATAATATAAATGCGCAGCGTGCCTTTACAGCCATTGGCCACTGGGGGCAGCTGACGACAGTACGTATGACCTAGATTGGCCACTGTTGGAAACAGAACTACTAGGCTTGATGGACCTTGGTCTGACCCAGTATGGCATATCTTATGTTCTTATGTGCTTATGTTATGATGCTAGCTGCTAATGGATTCCCCTGATGCAAGGTTTACAACCTGAGACATGAATTCATGTCGGGATGAATTGGATTTATTTCAGCTTAGCTAAGTGAAGCTTTTCATCTGAATTGACACTAAAAAATAAAAAAATATATATATAAAATGGAGGAGTGCAATGATTGATATACATAGGATTCAAGAAATGGCCTGCTTTCCACTGATAAGTCCCATTAGTATCTGATGGTCTCTCCATTTTTTAAACACACACACACATATATATATCTATATATGTGTATATTATGTATATATTTGAAAAACACAGTGCTTAAGCTTCTACAAATATCTCTAGATTTGAGATGGTCAGCTGTGAACCCTCTCGCACCGAGGAGGTTTCTCATAGAAACACAGAAAAATGATGACAGAAAAAGACCACAAGGCCTATCTAGTCTGTCCTTCCATATCAACCACTATAACAGTCCCCCTTTTTCCTTTAAAGATCCTCTGTGTTTGTCCCATGCTTCTTTGAATTCAGAAACTGTCCTCATCTCTACCACCTCTACTGGGAGACTATTCCACAGATCCACCACTCTTTCCGTAAAGAAATATTTCTGCATATCACTCCTGAATCTATCCCCCTTCACCCTCATCCTATGTCCCCTTGTAGCAGAGCTTGCTTTCAATTGAAAGAGGCTCTCTTGTGCATTTATGCCACGGAGGTATTTAAATATCTCGATCATATCGCCTCTATCCTGCCTTTCCTCTAAGGTGTACGTATTAAGATCCTTAAGTCTGTCTTCATTTGCTTTATAATGAATATCACTAACCATTTTAGTAGCCACCTTCTGTACCTACTCCAGCCTGTTTATATCCTTTTGAAGGTGCGGTCTCCAGAATTGCACCCAGTACTCCAAATGAGGTCACACCAAAGACTTACACAGAAGCACTATCACCTCCTTTCTTCTGCTGGCCATTCCTCTCCCTATGCACCCAAACATCCTTCCAGCTTTTGCTGTCACCTTTTCTACCTGTTTAGCTACTTTAAGATCATCAGACACAATCACGTCTAGGTCCCGATCTTCTTTAGTGGACAAAAGTTCTTTGCCCCCTATATTATATTGCTCCCTTGGATTGCTGCAGCCCAAATGCATGACCTTACATTTTTTAACATTAAATCTCAGCTGCCAAATTCTTGACCATTCTTCAAACTTAGCTAGATCCCTCCTCATGTTATCTACGTTTTCCTGGGTGTCTACTCTACTGCAGATTTTGGCATCATCCACAAAGAGGCAAACCTTACCCGACAGCCTTTCTGCTATATCACTAACAAAGATTTTAAAAATAATTGGACCAAGGACAGATCCCTGGGGCACACCACTGGTAACCTCCTTCTCCTCAGAGTAAGCTCCATTTATCTGTACCTTTTGTCTCCTCCCACTCAACCAATTTCTAACCGAAGCAGTAACTTTAGGGTCCATCCCTAGGGTACTCAGTTTGCTTATAAGTCGCCTGTGAGGAACGGTGTCAAAGGCTTTACTGAAATCTAAATACACCATATCTTGGGCTCTCCCTCTGTCCAACTCCCTGGTCACTCAATCAAAGAGATTTGTCTGACAAGACCTGCCTCTGGTGAATCCATGCTGCCTCTAATCCTGTAATCCGCTGTACTCCAGAAACCTCACTATTTTCTGTTTTAGCAGCGCTTCCAATAATTTACTCACCACCAAAGTTAAACTAACCTGCCTGTACTTTTCAATCACATCCTTAGTTCCGCTTTTGTGTAAAGGGACCACATGTGCCTCTCTCCAGTCCTTTGGCACCACTCCTGACTCCAACAAGGCATTGAAAAGGTCAGTCAGTGGAGCTGCTAGAACGTCCCCAAGTTCCCTCAGTATTCTAGGGTTATATCCCATCTTGTCCCATCACCTTGTCTACTTTAAGTTTAGCTAGTTTTTCACGAGCATAGCCTTCTGAATATTGTTCAAGATGTCCCTTGCTTCTGTTCCTGTTTGTGGGTGTTTTCTGAGGTCCTGTTCCTGGTTCTTCATCTGTGAACACAGAACAGAAATATGTGTTAAGCAATTCTGCTTTATCCTCATCAGCTTCTACATATTCGTCCCCTTCACCCTTGAGTCTGACAATATCACTTTTGCACTTCCTTTTCTCACTAACATATCTGAAAAATGTCTTATCCCCCCATTTCACTGCATTGGCTATTTCCTCCTATTTTTAAATCTTTGCTTTCCTGACTACTTTGCTAGCTTCTCTAAGTTTTTCCAAATATAGATGCCTGTCTTCCTCTCTCTGTGATCTCTTGTATTTCATGAAGGCCTCCCTCTTTTTCTTCATTTTTTCAGCTACTTGTTTTGAAAACCATAGCGGTCTCCTTTTCCTTTTCCTTTTATTTACCATTTTAACAAAAAGGTTGGTTGTCCTTAAAATATCCCCTTTCAGTTTTGCCCACTGTTTTTCTACATCCTCAGCTGTTCTCATCCCTCTAACGACCTCCTGAAGTATTGACCCATCTTGGCAAAGTTGTGCCCATGAAGGAAGGTTTAGGATGGCCTTTATAGTTGGCGATTTCATCATTAGGCATGTAGATAGCTAGGTGGCTGGTGGACGTGAGGATTGCTGGTAACATGCCTGCCTGGTACAAAGATAGCAGACCTCACACACCACCTAAACACGGTTTTAGACAGTGCTGGCAAAGAGTCTGCTGTCTTGGTACATGTTGATACCAATGAAATAGGAAAGTGTGGGAAGAAGGTTCTAGAGGCCAAATTTAGGCTTTTAGGTAGAAAGTTGAAATCCAGAACTTCTAGGGTACCATTCTCCAAAATGCTTCCCGTTCGAAGTGTAGGACTCAAAAGGCAGGCAGAGCTACAGAGTCTCAATGCATGGATGAGACGATGGTGCAAAGAAGAGAGTTTTAGATTCATTAGGAACTGGGCAACATTCTGGGGAAGGAGAGGGGCTTTTTCAAAGGGATGGCCTCAACCTTAACCGGGATGGTACCAGACTGCTGGCATTAACCTTTAAAAAGGAGATAGAGTAGCTTTTAATCTAGATAATAGGGGAAAGCTAACAGTCACCCAAGAGTGCATGGTTCTGAAGGATGTATCCTTGAAGGATACTAGCAAAAGAGGGAAGTTATAGCATCCTGACCGAGCGGTTCCAATAAAGATAAAAGTAACCCAGGTGCCCTTAAGTACAGAGCTGAAAGATTCCAAACTACACCTGTCAACGGATAACCAGATTAATATGAATAAAATGCAATTTCTAATATGCCTGTGTGCAAATGCTAGAAGTCTAAAAAATAAGATGGGAGAGCTAGAATATAAAGCACTGAATGAAAGGTTAGATATGATTGGCATCTCAGAGATCTGCTGGAAGGAGGACAATCAATCGGACACTGTGATACCTGCATACAAACTATATTGTGGCGATAGGATAGATCAAATTGGTGGAGGGGTTGCGCTCTAGGTTAGGGAGGGCATAGAGTCACGCAGGATTAAAGTTTGCATGAAACAAAATATACTGTACAATCTCTATGGATAGAAATCCCATGTAAAAGGGGGAAGGCAATGGCAGTGGGGGTGTACTTCCGACCATCTGCCAGAATGAAGAGATGGATGATGAAATGCTAAGTGAAATCAGGGAAGTTAACAAGTTACAACACCTAATGGGTGATTTCAATTACTCCGGTATCGACTGGATCAATGTCCCTGCAGGACATGCTAGGGAGATAAAGTTTCTAGATAAAATAAATGACTACTTCTTGGAGCAGCTGGTTCATGAACCAACAAGAGGGAAAGCTATTCTGGACCTAGTCCTTAGTGGAACATAAGAAATAAGGGTCTTGGGCCCATTTGGCAATAGTGATCATAGCATGATCGAGTTTGATTTAATAAATGGAAGAAGGAAGGCAAGGAAATCCACAGTTCTACCTTTTAACTTTCAAAAGGGACACTATGATAAAATAAGGAAAATTGTTATGAAAAAAATAAGAAGAGCAGCTGCAAAGGTTAAAGATTTACATCAAGCATGAGCGTTGTTTAAAAATACTATCTTGGAAGCCCAGACCAGATGTATTCCATGCTTTAAGAAAAGTGGAAGGAAGGCCAAATATCTGCCAGCATGTTTTAAAGCCGAGATCAGAGAGGCTTTTATTGGCAAAAAAACATCCTTCTGGAAATGGAAAAAGGACCCTAATGACGAACACCGGAAACAACTTAAGCATTGGTAAGTTAGATTCAAGGCATTGATAAGGCAGTCAAAGAGAGAATTCAAAAAGAAGATTACCATGGAAGCAAAAACACATAGAGGGCAATTCTGTTTTGCACATCCTGCCCTTGTACAGCTGGTCAGAATCAGGGCGTGCAGCAATAGCACCCGATTCTGATCCCACGGGAGTTAGACGTACCCATGGGATCAGAATTGGGTCTAATGGTCAGGACGTGCAGGCTGGGCCCCGATTCTGATCTGCCACATGCCCAGTCACATACCCGGCTAGCTCAACCAGGCTTCTGAATGGAGCCACAATCCCAGACCACAGAAAATAAATTTCTTTCATTGTCGCATGACCCCCATCTACATGGCCAACCTTTGACGTACAGGGCCAACCTCAGAATCGGCCCTGTACATCTGGGGTCTTGTTCCTGCCCACCACCTGCCCTTGCTCTTCCCCTGGCCCACCCCCTCCACCCATGAACAGAGCTCCACGCACAAGTCGGCTATACATGTGGGGAGCTTTGTGGCTGCCAGTGCAATCTGGATGTTTAGTGGATCTGGATCTCCGGATCAGATATTCAGACCCATTAAACGAGGATCAGAATAACCCCATAATAAAAACCTTTTCAACTACATTCGTAGTAAAAAACCTGTGAGAGTTAGTTGGACCATTGGATGTTAGAGGGGTAAAAGGGGTGCTAAGGGAGGACAAAGCCATAGCGGAGAGACTGAAATGGTATTTAAAGGTGATATATTGGAAGAACTGAAGAGAGCTTTCTGGTTAAATTTAGAACCCAGCAGAGAGCTTGTAGTTTAAATTTCATAATAAGTTAGAGCCTAGCAGCAGCAAAGAGCTATAATTTAAATCAAATCAGAATATAGCTTAGCATAAAAGGCAAAAAAGGGTCAGTACTCTTTGAGCAATAAATAAAGTCTTCTAGAGACCTTTACAAAGAGGCCTTCTACCTAGGGGGCAAGAGACCTGTGAAACTTTTTCAATAGGTGTTAACACCAGGTGGCAGGTCAAAAGGCCATTTTGAAAGACTCCTTCTATCCAAGCAAGGACTGTTAATCACCCAGGAAGTTGGTCACAGCTTACCTCAGCAGCACAGGCATAAATAGCTCAACCAGAGCTCTGTGATCCTCAGTCTTGAAGGACTAGAAAAGGGGGCTGTTACTTCTGGAGAGAGATCTGCAATTGTGAGTATATACTTCTGGGAATTTTCTGAAAGGAATTCTTTCTATTAAAGCTAATTAATCTATGAACCACTATTTTTTGTTAAATCAGTCAGGGCCTAGTAGCAGCAGTTTAAGTTTAAATTTAAAACACAGAAGAGAACTTTCTGGTTACATTTCATACCCAGCAGAGAGCTTGTATTTTAAATTTAATAGTCACTCAGGGCCTAGTATCAGCAAAGTACTTTTGGTTTAAATTTAAAACACAGAAGAGATCTTTCTGGTTAAATTTGGAAGCCAGCAGAGAGCTTGTAGTTTAAATTTAATAGTCACTCGGGGCCTAGCATCAGCAAAGTACTTTTAGTTTAAATTTAAAACACAGAAGAGAGCTTTTGGGTTAAATCTGGAACCCAGCAGAGAGCTTGTAGTTTAAATTTCATAATAGGTTATAGCCTAGCAGCAGCAAAGAGCTATAATTTAAATCAAATCAGAATATAGCTTACCTCAGCAGCACAGGACAGGGTACTGTGTAGCAGCCCTCTTTTAATAAGTGCTATTTCCCTCCCTTCCTCCCTCCCCAACACCCACCCACCCCTGGGATAATCGTAGCTTTATATGTACTTACACATCTTAAAGGACAGGAGGTGCTCTCAGGTGAAGCTCTTTACCCATATCAGTCATACACTAAGGACCTGAGATTAATTAAGCTTCAGGTGAACAAGGTATATTAAACGTATTAGGTACAGTTTTATTAGTATAAATATCCATAGCAACCCTTAGTAAGTAAAGAACTTAAAGATCTAAACAAAAGCTTACATCTAAGATGCAGACAGCAGTCCAGCAGCGGGATGGGGGCTCTCGAGTCTTTTGCATTGAGTGTCACATGTATGATTTTCTCCCAGTTGGTGAGCGGTCTTATGTGTGCACTAGGTGCAAGAAGCTCTTTGCTCTCAGGGAACGAGTCCGTTCTCTAGAGGCTAGAGTAGCAGACTTGGAAAACATAAGAAAGACAGAGAGGTACATAGATGAGACCTACAGGGATATAGTCCTGAAGTCCCACCTCCACTCTGGCAGCTTCCCTGTTGCCATGGAGGAGAGAGGTCACGTGACAGGAGAGCATCACCCTGGTGTGGCAGGAAGTGATCCTGTAACTAGGACCTGTCCTCCAGGTGATGTAAAACCCTCTCGCACCGAGGAAGTTTCTCCAGGGCCATGTGTCCATGAAGGAAGGGTTAGGACAGCCGTTATAGTTGGTGATTCGATCATTAGGCATGTAGATAGCTGGATGGTGTAACCGCCTTTTAGTGCCCCCAGCCAAAGCGTGTAGGGCTTAAGCGATCTGTTATCCTTCTTTGAACAGTTGTCTGACCTTTTCCTGAGGCAAAGCCTTCTGGGAAATGTAGTTTCTTTCACTGTCCAATGAAGAGTAGTGTGAGCTCAAAGTGGTTTTAAGCAAACAGGATTTATTTCCCCTCCGGGCGGATTTCAGCATGGAACAAAGGTAACACAAACCATATACTTATGGGAAAGGACAAAATGAAAAGTCTCCAACAGAAATAGCTTAACTTCAGCAGTAATAAACACTTGCTTCCCAGCAATTAGAACAAACAGTTCTGTTTCCCACAGCTTTGTACTTTTCCTCTTTACATTCCTGCAGTTCTCTGCACTGCTTAAACTCAACGCAGGGAAAATATCTCATTCGATATTGTAATCGTACAGTCCATCAATTCTTCAGATATGTTGCCTAGCCCTGGCTCTGTTTCCATTAACTTCTCATGGAAGACAGGTAGAAATGTTTGCAGCGCTGTTTCAGGGGCCACGCCCTTCCTCTCTGGCTTAGGCTTTATACCATACTCTTGGCACATGTATTGCTGTAAACAATCATCCTCATTACAGGTATTAAAATCACAGTCCCAACCCTTTGGGTAAGCAAAGTCACACTGATTATCAACAGCCTTATTTGAAACCCAGTCTCTGGGCTTACCTCTTCGTCTGCCTGCAAACGGCTTTCTCTGGGCTTTGGAAACAGCTGGTGATTCAAACCCTGATTTGTGAGCTGTGGGTTGCAACTGCCTTCCTGGCTTTTTCCTATCCTTGTAATTCCCAGAATACTGCAAACAGCCTGGCCTGCTTTTGCTGTATTCTTCTCTTGAAAAACACTTTATAAAAGGTTCTCCTTCTACCTTTAAACATGGCTCTGGCTCTGGGCTTGCCACGGTCTCTCTCCCACGGTTCTGGCCTGGAACTAAACCGGTAGCTCTGCCTAGGCCTGGAACTCGGACTCCTCCCTGGTCCTCCTCTTGGTCTGTTAGCTGCCCTCTTTGCTGGCCTCTCACCGGAACCCTCGGTTGGCCTTGTAGGTAACCTCCCAGCTGAGCTTGTGTTGGAGCTTCCTGCGTGGCTCCTAGTCGAGACCCTTTTCTTTCTACTGAGGCCTCTTTATGTGTCTGCCCTCTAGGGCAGTGCCTGACTCCTCCTCCTAGCAGGTGCTCTGATTCAGCTCGTGACTCCTGAGCTAACTGGCAGCAAGGGCGTGTTTCTTTCCCTTGTGTCTGGTTTCCCTGGTAACTACTAGCCATGTGCTTTTGTTTACCATCCAGCACTGCTTCTGATTCCTCCTTTTTGGCTCTTTCTAAAGGACTGGAGGAATCCACCATGTCACAGTGGCTGGTGGACGTGGGGATCGCCTGGTAACATGCCTACCTGGTGCGAAGGTAGCGGACCTCACGCGCCACCTAGATAAGGTCTTAGATAGTGCTGGGGAGGAGTCTGCTGTCTTGGTACAGTCTGTACCAATGACATAGGAAAATCTGGTAGGGAGGTTCTGGAGGCTAAATTTAGGCTTTTAGGTGGGAAGTTGAAATCCAGAACTTCCAGGGTAGCGATCTCCGAAATGCTTCCCGTTCCACGCGCAGGACCCAAAAGGCAGGCAGAGCTCCGGAGTCTCAATGCGTGGATGAGACAATGGTGCAGAGATGAGGGTTTTGGATTTGTTAGGAACTGGGGAACATTGTGGGGAAAGGAGGGGCTCTTCCGAAGGGATGGGCTTCATCTTAACTGGGATGGAACCAGGCTGCTGGCATTAACCTTTAAAAAGGAGATAGAGGAGCTTTTAAACTAGATAATAGGGGAAAGCCGACAGTGGCAGAAGAGCGCATGGTTCGGAAGGATGTATCCTTGAAGGATACTACCAAAAGCAGAGAGGTTCCAAAAAAGAGTAAAGTAGCCCAAATGCCCTCGAGTATGGAGCAGACAGAGCTTAAAGATCCCAAATTACCCATGCCTACCAATAGCCAAATTAATATGAATAAAATAAAGTCTATAAAATGCTTGTATGCAAATGCTAGAAGTCTAAAAAACAAGATGGGAGAGTTAGAATATATAGCACTAAATGAGAGGTTAGATATGACTGAAATCTCAGAGACATGGTGGAAGGAGGACAAGCAGTGGGACACTGTGAAACCTGGGTACAAACTATATCGTAATGATAGAGCTGATCAAATTGGTGAAGGGGTTGCGCTCTGTGTTAGAGAGGGCATTGAGTCAGAAAGGATTAAAGTTTTGCAGGAAACAAAATTTGCTGTAGAATCTCTATGGATTGAAATTCCATGTAAAAAGGGGAAGGCGATGGCAGTGGGGGTGTACTATCGACCGCCTGGCCAGAATGAACAAATGGATGATGAAATGCTCAAAGAAATCAAGGAAGCTAACAAGCGTTACAGCGCAGTAATAATAATGGGTGATTTCAATTACCCCGGTATTGACTGCGTCAGTGTCACGGCAGGGCATGCTAGGGAGATAAAGTTCCTAGATGAAATAAATGACTGCTTCTTGTAGCAGCTGGTTCATGAACCGACCAGAGGGGAAGCCATATTGGACCTAGTCCTTAGTGGAACACCAGATCTAGTGCAAGAGATAAGGGTGTTGGGGCCACTTGGCAATAGTGATCATAGCATGATCGCCTTTGATTTAATTAGTGGAGGAGGGATAGTAATGAAATCCACAGTACTACCTTTTAACTTTTGAAAGGGAGACTATGATAAAATGGGGGAAATAGTAAAGAAAAAACTAAAAGGAGCATTTGCAAAGGTTAAAGACTTACATCAAGCTTGGGTGTTGTTGAAAAATTCCATCTTGGAAGCCCTGATCAGCTGTATTCCACGCTTTCAGAAAAGTGGAAGGAAGTCCAAAAAACTGCCAGCATGGTTTAAAGGTGAGGTCAGAGAGGCTGTTGTTGCCAAAAAAGCATCTTTCAGGAAATGGAAAAAAAAGCCAAACGACGAAACCTGGAAACCTGGAAACAGCACAAGCACTGGCAAGTCAAATGCAAGGCATTGATAAGGCAGGCAAAGGGAGAATTTGAGAAAAAGCTTGCTGCGGAAGCAAAAACATGAAATAAAGACTTTTTCAAGTACATTCGTAGCAAAAAAACCTGTGAGAGAGTCAGTTGGTCCATTAGATGATAGAGGGGTTAAAGGGGCACTAAGAGGCGACAAGGCGATAGCGGAGAGACTGAATGAATTCTTTGCTTCGGTCTTTACTGAGGAAGATGTAGGGATGTTACCCATGACTGAAGTGGTATTTAAAGGTGCGGAAAAATTGAAGGAAATATCGATACATCGGGAAGATGTATTACAACTATTAGATAAACTGAACAGCAGCAAATCACCTGGGCCAGATGGTATACATGCAAGGGTTTTTCAAAGAACTGAAATATGAGATTGCAGACCTGCTATTAGTGATCTGTGAACTATCATTAAAATCATCTCTAATACCTGAAGATTGGAGGATTGCCAATGTAACACCAATTTTTCAAAAGGGTTCCAGGAGTTATCTGGGAAACTACAGACCTGTGAGCCTGACGTCAGTGCCAGGAAAAATGGTAGACACCATCATAAAGAATCAAATTACTCAGCATGTAGATAGTCATGGCCTAATGGGAGACAGCCAACATGGCTTTAGACAAGGAAGATTTTGTCTTACTAATCTGTTATGTTTTTTTGAAGGTGTGAATGAACAGGTAGACAAAGGTGAGTTGGTTGATATAGTGTATCTGGACGTTCAGAAAGCCTTTGACAAGGTCTCTCATCAGAGACTTTTGGCAAAACTAAAGAGTCATGGGATAGGAGGCAGTGTACTATTGTGGATCAGGAACTGGTTAAAAGATAGAAAGCAGAGGGTAGGGCTAAATGGCCAATTTTCCCAATGGAGAAAGGTGAATAGTGCGGTATGCCAAGGATCTGTGCTGGGTCCACTGCTTTTTGACATATTCATAAATGACCTGGAAAGTGGAATAACGAGTGAGGTTATCAAATTTGCAGATGACACAAAACTATTTAAAGTTGTTAAAACCCAAGAGGATTGTGGAAATTTGCAAGAGGATCTTGATAAATTGGAAGACTGGGCATCAAAATGGCAGATGAAATTTAATGTGGACAAGTGCAAAGTTATGCACCAAGGGAAGAACAACCCAAACTATGGTTACATGATGCAAAGTTCCGCATTAGGAACCACCACCCAGGAAAAAGATTTAGGCGTCATTGTGGATAACATGTTAAAACCCTCAGCCCAGTGTGCGGCAGCGGCCAAGAGAGCAAATAGAATGCTAGGTATCATAAGGAAAGGAATGGAAAATAAAACAAAGGATATTATAATGCCTCTGTATCGTTCCATGGTGAGACTGCACCTTGAATATTGTGTGCAATTCTGGTCGCCGTATCTTAAAAAGGATATAGCATTATTAGAAAAGGTTCAGAGAAGAGCCATCAAAATGGTAAAGGGGATGGAAGGATACTCCTATGAAGAAAGGCTAAAAAGGTTAGGGCTCTTTAACCTGGAAAAGAGACGGCTGAGGGGAGATATGATAGAAGTCTATAAATTAATGAATGGAGTGGAACGGGTAAACATAGATCGATTGTTTACATTATCAGAATATAGAAAGACTAGGGGACATGCAATGAAGCTACAGGGTAAACTATTTAAGACTAATAAAAAAATATTTTTTCACTCAACATGTAATGAAACTCTGGAATTTGTTACCAGAGGATGTGGTAAAGGCTGTTAGTGTTGCTGGGTTTAAAAAAGGTTTGGACAAGTTCCTGGAGGAAAGGTCCATATACTATTATTAAGAAGAGAACTAGGATATCAATGCTTGACCCAGTACAAGCATTGTGGAACCTGTGTCTTTTGGGGAAACGGCTAGGTATGTATGACCTAGATTGGCCACTGTTGGAAATAGGTTACTGGGCTTGATGGACCTTGATCTGACCCAGTATGGCATATCTTATGTTCTTATGAAAAAAATATAGTTAAACAGGGAAGATGTATTACAAGTATTTGATAAATTGAAGAGTAGTAAATCATCTGGACCAGATGGTATACATCCGAGGGTACTGAAATAACTGAAATGTGAGATTGCAGACTTACTATTAGTAATATGTGAACTATAATTAAAATAATCTATAGTACCTGAAGATTGGAGAATGACCAATGTAACACCAGTTTTTTAAAAAGGTTTGAGGGGTGATCCGGAAAACTACAGATCAGTGAGCCTGACATCAGTACCATGCAAAATGGTAGAAACCATTATAAAGAATAAAATTATTGACCATGTAGATAGTAATGTTTAATGGGAGAAAGCCAACATGGGCTGAGCGAGAAGTGCAGTCTCACAGGGCACAAGCACAGAAGAAGCACCAATGTCATTACTGGGCTTCCAGGTAGTCCAATAACAGCAATGTTCTGTACACGGAAGGGTTCTGGAGGGGGTGGGGCACCAGGTTCATGAGTCATACAGAGAGAGCATTTCTAGCTTGGTACGGTCCTGGTCTTACCAATTTGTTGATATAGTATATCTGAATTTCAGAAAGCCTTTGACAAGGTCCCTCATAAGAGGTGGAAATTGAAAAGTCATGGGATAGGAGGCAGTATACTATTGTGGATTAGGAACTGATTAAAAGATAGAAAGCAGAGAGTAGGGCTAAATTGCCAATGGCAAAACATGAATAGTGGAGTACTCCAGGGATTTGTGCTGGGCCCACTGCTTTTTAACATATTCATAAATGACCTGGAAATGGGAATAACAAGTGAGGTGATCAAAATTACAGATGACACAAAGTTATTCAACTTTGTTAAAACACAAGGGGATTGTGAAGAATTGCAAGAGGACTTTGATAAATTGGAAGACTGGATGTTCAAATGGCAGATGAAATTTAATGTGGAGAATTGCAAAGTTATGCCCTTAGGGAAGAACAACCCAAACTATGGTTACACGATGCAGGATTCCATAGTAGGAACCAACTCCCAAGAAAAAGATTTAGGTTTCATTATGGAAAATATGTTGAAACCCTCTGCCCAGTGTGCAGCAGCGACCACAAAAGCAACTAGAATGCTAGGAATGATAAAGAAAGTAATGGAGAATAAAACCAAGGATATTATAATGCCTCTGTATCATTCCATGGTGTGACCCCACCTTTAATATTGTGGGCAATTCTGGTCAACATATTTTAAAAAGGATATAGCAAAATTAGAAAAGGTACAGAGAAGAGTCACCAAAATGGTAAAGGGAATGGAAGGATACCCCTATGAGGAAAGACTTAAAAGGTTAGGGTTTTTCAACTTGGAAAAGAGATGGCTGAGGGAGACTTGATAGAGGTTTATAAATTAATGAATGGAATGGAACGGGTAAATATAAATTGGTTGTTTACACCATCAAAAAGTGGCAAGATTAGGGGACATGCAATGAAGCTACAATGCAACACATTTAAGACTAATAAGAGAAAATATTTCTTCACTCAATGCATGATCAAACTCTGGAATTCATTACTGGAGGATAGAGTAAAGGCTGTTAGTGTAGCTGTGTTTAAAAAATGTTTGGACAAGTTCCTGGAGGAAAGGTCCATAAACCATTATTAAAGAGGATGCAGGAAATCCACTGCTTGCCGCGGGACGAGCATTGTGGAACCTGTGTGCCTTTTTGGGAACCTACTAGTTACTTGTGACCTGGATTGGCCACTGTTGGAAACAGGATACTGAGCTTGATGGACCTTTGTCTGACCCAGTATGGCATTTCTTATGTTCTTAATATTTAATGTTGACAGGAGTATAATTGTGATAGTAGGGCCTTCATGGGAGCATTCCACCAACATTCTGTGTTCCTTTCCACATACCTCTTGCCATTTCTTTTTCAGATATTCAACATTTCTAGTATTATGATATATGGCAGCGATGGCGAACCTATGGCACGCGTGCCAGCTGTGGCACGCGAAGGCCTTGCAGCTGGCACGCGGGAAGGTCCGCAATCAAGATATGCGGCATTAAAAAAAAAAAAAAAAGCTGCCGCTGCCGGGGCCGGGGCCGCGGCGGCAGAATCGAGTGTGCCGCGGGGCCCCCCCCGCCCAGCAGAGCCTGCCCTCCGTCCCCGGTATCACCTCTCTCAGCTGCCTCCAGTCACACGCGCCGGCTTTCAGAGCGCGAGGGGAGTTTCTCCCTCGCTGCTCTGTTAAGCCCGCGGGGGCTGATGGGAAGTTCCCATCAGCCTCCGCGGGCTTAACAGAGCAGCGAGGGAGAAACTCTTCCCTCGCGCTCTGAAAGCCGGTGCGTGTGACTGGAGGCAGCTGAGAGAGGTGATACCGGGGACAGAGGGCAGGCTCTGCTGGGCGGGGGGGGGGGGGGCCCCGCGGCACACTCGATTCTGCCGCGGCGGCCCGGCCCCGGCAGCGACAGCTTTCTTTGTAAAAAAAATTTCACTGGGGGGGGGGGGGGGTAGGAGTGGTGATGGGCTGGGGGGGGTTAGGAGTGGTAATGGCTGGGGGGGGTTAGGACTGGTGATGGGCTGGGGGGGGTTAGGGAGTGGTATTGGCTGTGGGCTGTTGGGTTAGGACTGGTGATGGGCTGGGGGGGGCTAGGACAGGATATGGGCTGTTGGGGGGGTTAGGAGTGGTGATGGGCTGGGGGGGTTAGGAGTGGTAATGGGCTGGGGGGGGTTAGGAGTGGTAATGGCTGTGGGCTGTTGGGGGGTTAGGACTGGAGATGGGCTGGGGGGGTTAGGAGTGGTAATGGCTGTGGGCTGTTGGGGGGTTAGGACTGGTGATGGGCTGGGGGGGTTAGGAGTGGTAATGGCTGTGGGCTGTTGGGGGGTTAGGACTGGTGATGGGCTGGGGGGGTTAGGAGTGGTAATTGCTGTGGGCTGTTGGGGCTAGGACTGGTACTGGGCTATGGGGGGCTAGGACAGGAAAAGGGCTGATGGGGGGTTAGGAGTGGTGATGGGCTGGGGGAGGTTAGGAGTGGTGTTGGGCTATGGGGGGCTATGGGCTATGGGGGAGCTAAGTCTATATGGGCTGATGGGATTAGGACTGGAAGTGGGTTGATGGGGGCTTAGGACTGGTAATGGGCTATGGGGGGCTAGGACAGGAAATGGGCTGATGGGGAAGGGTTAGGACTTGAGGTGGGCTGATGGGGGTGGTTAGGACTGATAATGGGCTATGGGGGGCATAGGAAGGAAAATGGGCTGATGGGGAGGGGTTGGGAGTTGAGGTGGGCTGTTGGGTGGGGTTAGGACTGGAAATGGGCTGATGGGGGGTTAACACTGGAGGTGGTCTGATGGGGTTAGGACTGGTATGGGCTATGGGGGGGTTTAGGACTGATAATGGGCTATGGGGGGGCTGGGACAAGAAATGGGCTGATGGGGAGGGGTTAGGACTTGAGGTGGGCTGATGGGGTTAGGACTGGTAATGGGCTGTGGGCTGATGCGGGGGGGCGGGTAAGGACTGGCAATGGGCTATGGGGGGGTTTAAGACTGGTAATGGGCTGTTGGCTGATGGGGCTGTCTGGTAATGGGCTATGGGGGGTTAGGACTGATAATGGACTATGGGGGGGGGGCTAGGACAGGAAATGGGCTGATGGGGAGCGGTTAAGACAAAAGGTGGGCTGAAGGGGATAGGACTGGAAATGTACTGGGGGCTTGATGGGGGGGTTAGGACTGTCAATGGGCTATGGGGGGCTGACTGGAAATGGGTTGATGGGGGGTGTTAGGGACTGGAAGTGGGCTGATGGGGGGTTAGGACTGGAAGTGGGCTGATGGGGGGTTAGGACTGGTAATGGGTTATAGGGGGGGCTTAAACTGAAAAATGGGGTGATGGGGGGGTTAGGACTGGAAGTGGGTTGATGAGGGGGGGCTAGGACTGGTATTGGGTTGGGGGGTTGCTAGGACTGGAAATGGGTTGGGGGGCTGCTAGGACTGGAAATGGGCTGATGCAGGGACTAGAAGGGAATGGATGCTGGGTGAGGCTGGAACTAGAAGGGAGCTGGTGTTGGGGGAGGATTAGAATGGGATGGGGCTGGGAGAGTAAAATGGAGAGGGGAAAAATATTTTGTGTGGGAGGGATAAAAAATCTACAATTGGCCGGGTATTGGGAGAATAAGTGGGGATTGAGGATGGAGGGGTAAATTTTGAGTAGATGAAATAGGAATGAGGAAAGAGCAAAAGGAGAAAGATTAGTATGTTAAAGCAGATGTAGAGAGAGAATGGAAAAAAAAAAAAAACAAGACAGAAGAAAGGACAAATGGACAGCAGATGGAGAGTTAGCAGAAGACACGAAGAAACCAGAAGAAAGTGGCTGGAACAATTGCAACTGAAAAAAAATGCACAAAAGGTAGAAAAATATCTCTTTATTTTGAATTTATTAACTGGAATATGTCAGCTCTGGGAAATGTGCATCATTAATTTTTGCGCTTTGTTTAGTACAAGAGGAAATTAATTTATAGTTTTATTTCTACAGTGTTGTTGTATATTCCAAGTTTGGCTTTTGGGGTTCCCAGTTTAATTATTGTCTTCCTGTTTCTAAATTGTGATTCCTTGTTTGGTGATGGTCTGTTCTGCATGTGTAACTGAGCTGAGGTATTCTGTTTATATAATTCCTATTTGACATTGCCACTTGTTCTTTCCCCAGTAGGTCATGTATTGTTGTTCTCTGAAATGTATTGGTTTAATATTTGCAGTGTTGCCTTTTGATAGTTAGGGTATGGTGCTTTGTGAGTCCTGGTAGTGCTGTTAGGATACGGCGGGTTTGCTATGGGTTCTAAATGGGCAGCGTTTGTAGTAGTTCCTAATGTGCCTGGCGGTTGGTACTGGATTATAGTAATGTAGAAACGTTTTAGTCTTTCTTTATCCATATACTCATTAAGAGGCATGTTTACTAAAAGTTAGTGTATGGTAACATTATGCAAATATTTATGCAAATGAGGAACCTTATGCAAATGAGGCTTTAATTGACGTGCTGGCACTTTGAGGAAATTCTTTGGTTTTGTGCGGCAGTTTGGGCACTCGGGCTCAAAAAGGTTAGCCATCACTGATATATGGCAATTATTTTGCAGCAAATACCATGCTATAGGTATATACCTTTTGGTGAAAGTTCTCTCGGGTTTTTGCTGCTCCGTGTTAGTCCTGCTGAATATCCCGTTTAGGGCATTTAAATGGCTTACAGGTTTATAAACCGTGTAAATGCCTTGGAATAGCGGGCCCTATGTGTACATATTAGCAATGAATAGTCAGCCATTTTTTATTAAATTGGGCCAGATTTTGGGTGGCATATCTGTCTGCACCTACTTTCTATCAATAATAAGCCCAGGTGATGCAGTATCTCTCTGTCTGGCAGAGCCAACTCAGGCTATAGGCTGGATGCTGTGCATGCCTGGGTGATAATCTGATTTTTCCTTCTAATTACCGTGGTGCTGTCCGCACATTTATATGAGGTTCTCGGAGGGTTCCAAGTCATTTCCTAGTTGCCATCATTCTGAACAATAAAAGTAAACTATTGTTATCCCATTGGATGTCTGCAAATACGTGGATTTCAAAATCATGGAGATGTCTCCCAGAGTGATTTTGAAATGGTTTTTTTAGATGTCTCTGCTGCAGGTACTTCTACATAGGCAGGGGGTATGACAGAGGTGTGTCTAGAATGGAGCTAGCGACATAGATGACCCTGATTGGTCTTAGAACCCTTGAGGATATCTACACCGCCCATCAACTCCAGGTACGAATAGGCATTGGAAAAGTGCTCGTTTTGGCACTGAAATACCCCTGTAGGCACATCCAAGTACCCGATTCCGCAATTGTGCAATTAGTGGATGTCAATATTTGTGAAATGGCGTATATCCATGCACATAACTGCCTTGTTATATGCGCAAGACCCATCGCCTGAATTGGTTATTGGGATTTTTGTCTTTCAGGTTAGAGATGGAGCGATTTCAGATGACACTTATACGTGCCTCCCTTCACTGCTGCCACTACCCTGGATTTTTGGATGTTGCACTTTTGATGTCCCAGATTCTTCCTAGACATCCCTCCTAAAATACCATGTCATGAAATTATAAATAGTCCTTTCATTGTATATAATCTAAAAATATCCACTTGCTTAGAAATCATTGATATTTTCTATAGAATCAATATTTATCTCTATATCTATCTTGTATCTGTTTTCCATCAACCTTCCTTTAAGGATTGTTTTAATCAACTGCACTGCCCTCCAATCAGCACTATGTTTCGAATGGTATATTCTTCTTCACTCATCCTCAGGGAATCACCATGCTTTACACATTAAATATTGACTTACCTGTTGTAGATGCGAGTGTCTCAATTATTGCCACTGAATGCATTTAATCATTTGCTCTGATTTCAACTTCAATGGCTTCCAATGAAATCTAACGGCATTTTCATGCTGTCTCTGATGACTTCAATGCTATTTCTTGCTCTCAATTTCAGCATCCTCTCGCAAAGTCTGATAGCGTCATTTTATTACGACTACTACTACTAATGATTTGTATAGCTCTACAAGGCATATGCAGCACTACACAGACATTTAAGAGACAGTCCTTGCTCATCAGAGCTTATAATCTAGTCAGGACAGACAACACAACTGGGGACTAGGATATGTCTAAGGGAATGATTGAGGAAATACATAGTTGAAGAGCAGAAGACTAAATGGATCAGGATCCAATAGCATCCTTTTCCCGACAGCATAGTCTTTACGCATTTCCATTTCCTGTTGGATCCTGCTGTCTTATATTGAGCTGTCAATCAAAGTATTTCAAGGCTCACTGTATTATGCTTTCAATAGGATCTAATAGATGCCAGTTTGTGTTTAACATCAAAGTAACAACCTATTCCATTCTATTTTGGCATTCCTGCCTCGGGAGATTATTGTGTTTAACTAGTATATCCATTGCTGAAATGCAAACGTTTATCTCTATTTCTTTCCCTGCAATGTAAAGGTACTTAATATTATTCTCCATCATAAAGTCTGGATGTGTGCTGTGCCTCATCACAGTGCGAGACCATAGCAGCTGAGTTATTATGGGTGTAATTTTAGAAGCCCTATTTGTGCTTTGGCCGTCTGAAAACAGGCATGGAGATGTCCAAGGCACATAGATGTCTCCAGAGCCATTTTAGAAGCCAGCTCTGGGGACGTCCGAATCTGAACGGGTGCATGGAGGAGGCAAGGCTGGGGCAGAGGCATGGTTAGGGCATTCCCAGGGACCAAGATGTCTCCACCTGATAACAGAAACGTGATGAATGTCCGGCATCATGTATAACTTTAGATCAGCTCCGAGGCACAAACAGCAATGAACAAACATCTGAAAAGTGCTTGTTTTAGCTGAAGAACATCCAGAGTGTGCAGAGAGAAAAGCACTCTATCATCCCCAGCACTCAGCAAAAGTTCAACACATAACAGCAGCAGAATTTGAAACCTGGTTGCCCTATTCCTAACCCACTACACTATTATACTATCCTAGACATCTGGGTTCTGAAATACGGTTCTAAGCATGCCTGAGTAGATGCCCCTGCAGATGTCCTTATCGAGTACATCTAGGTTTGTGAAGTCATGTTGGACATGCCTGTATTTTTTTCAGACATTATGGCCTAGACGTTCCAGATTGTACTTTGATGAATCTTCCAAAATTCCCCTCTATAAGCCCGATACAGGAAGGGGCACGTCCGGGCTGTCCAGATGCCCCTGAATAGGATGGCCCCATTAGTACCCGATTCTGCACCGTGGTAGCTAGACATTCCTGCGGGTGCAGGATTGGGCACTAAGATGACCCGGCGTGTCCCTGCAACCCCATGGGAGATGTCGTCCCTGCTTTACGGCCAGCCTGCCACAATGCAAATCCCCGTTTCCCCACCGCCCGACCCTCGGTGGGGACTCACCTGCCCCTCCACTGGCTGTGTGATGGGGTTGAGAAGGCTGCCTGCTGCAGTCCCCGGGGCTTATATTACCTCTGAGGTGGTTTAAACCCCACATCCTGATGGCAGCCTGTGGACGTACAGGGCCATGACCCGTACTTCTGGGTGCCTGGCCTGCCCTCGCTCCGCCCACTCTCTGCACCCATGCCGCCCCTGTCCAGATCTCCCTGCATTGAGGTTGTGTGCATGCGGGGAGGTCTCTTTGCTGAATATGAGCCAGATGGCTAGCGGGGCTGCACATCCCACTGGGACATACAGCCCTGTTATTTTGCCTCACAGAACTGGGCCCTATGTGTTTTTAATCTCAACTTGTGTCCTGCTAATCTTATCTTAAAAGCTCTACCTGTCCATTTTATAAACAGTATAACTTGGGACATGTGCAAATTATCATATTCAATGCATATATAGAAGAATCCTGACAAGGCCCCTGCTGTTGCAGCAGGTTCTGGAGAGAAACAGACCGGTCCTTTGGACAGGCATTTTTTACCTGTCCCTCTGGCGCAGTCGTCACCAGATGGAGTATCTCTCAATTCCAGTGGGAGGTCTCCGCCTCCTCAGCCTGCGCTTGCACAGTCAATGGATTTATCATCTGGAGCTTCTGAAATCGCAAGTAAAACTAAGTTACCATTGGTTTTGCCGGTTTCTGTGCAATCCCAACCTTTAAATGTGGTGTCTACTATCTTACCTACCTTGCCTGATGGTGACGTAACATTAAAAGATATTTGGTCAGCTTTGGTAGTTATTGATCAGAAAGTTTCTTCTACGTTGAATGCGCTTTGTACCTTCTCTCAAGAGGCTGTTGTAACTTTCCAGCAACTTGATGAGAGGGTTCAGAGTCTTGATAACACTGTTCAGTTTTTGAAATCTCAAGTCCCTCCACTTCAGGCTGCTCATATAGTTGCCGCAAAAAATTCTTTGGTGTTATATTCTCGAGTGGAGGCCCTTGAGAATTCTTTTCGTGTATGCAACCTTAGGTTTCTTAATTTTCCTCATACGTCTCTGTTAGCTCGTGGAATACTTTTAGAGAAGTATTTCAAAGAGATTCTTAATATTCAAGAGCCTATCGTTGTATCACAGGCTTATTATATTCCTGTTAGTAGTAAAAATGTTAATCCTCAGGAAGGGGGGATGGATGAAATTGTACCAGTTATCTCGAATTTGACTGCGTTTTTAGAAGACTCTACTGATAATATTTCTATTCGCTCTACTTTATTAGTTACATTTGCCTCCATCGAGGTTAAGCTGCGGATACTTCGAGCCTTTTTCAAGAAAAAATCTGTCCCCTTTTGTGGACAGCCTATTAATATCTTCCCCGACGTATCGCGCGAGACTCAGCTTCGTAGGAGGCAATTTCTGGCTCTCAAATCCAAGGTCCTGGCTCTAGGGGCCACATTCTTTTTACGCTTTCCATGTAAATGTCTGATTGGATTTGAGGGAGCCTCTTATGCATTTACGGATGTTACTCATCTTGAGAAATTTGTGATTGATCGTTCAAGTGCAGGCTCTGGAAACAAATCTGGTAAATAATGGTAGGTTCTCTAATTGTGTAGGCCTTCGGGCCTGGTTTTGGTCTAGATTTATTTCTTATTTTGTTAAATCTGTTTAGCACCATTTAATGTGGACTTTATACTGTATTATCTTGCTTGTATTTTGTATGCGATATGTATTGTATTTATTTTCTTTGTATAATTTGGTGTATTTTCACTATAAATGCTCAATAAAAAAAAAAAAAAAAGAAGTGCATGTTGTAAAATAATTCATTTCATATTTAAGTCCCATGCAAGGATCTTGCCAACTAGGACCCTCAATTGTTTGTGCACATATTTGCAATTTTGACATTTAAAGTGACCCTTCTGTATCCTGTTAAGAGTTATTTTCTTCAATTGGAGTCACAGATTGAATCACCCAGGCTACAATGTTTCTCCCCCTTGTGAGAGCTATAGTTGGATGCTCTTGAAATATGGAATGGACTGACAATATACAGTATTCCAGTATTTATGCATAACTGAGCTAATTTGGTTAGCTATAGTTGAATAAGGGAGGGCACAGATAACACAGGTACACTAAAAAATTTTTTTTTAAACTGCCTCTAATGTTTCGATTGATTTTTACATTTTTTGGTGCGCTGAATCCAAATCTGGTAACCAATTTGCTCCATCACGTACAGATTTTTTGCTACATTGGGTTAGCAGTTTGAGGTGAACGTTTCAGATTGAGTGCGATCGAGATAAAAGTTTCTTGGATGAATTCTTTATACTAATTGTTTAGTAGTTATTCAAATAAGAATAAAGAAAATTGTAACAAGGCAGCACATAAGAATAGAGTAATGTCAACAAAACACACTGTGATGGTAGCAAAATTGTCTGCACTTAAAACAGCCACATACATGTGCACAAACATTGAGCATATAAGAGCGAGGTTAGACACAAAGCAAAGCAAAGAAATGTGCAAAAAATGTTGTACAGGTATGTATGTAAGAATAGAAAACGCAAAGCGCACCATTGCAATACATGAAGACAAACACCCGATGGTGTGAAAATAAAATTCTAATAAATGAGATCCGACACTGTGGTAATAACTAGCAATTTTTTATTTCAAAGTTTAGTAAAAACACGATATTTGTCAACACAGTTTAGATTTTAAAGTCATTCTTGGGTCAATCAATCTCCTGGTGGGCCCGTTTCTTCTTCCCCCGAATGCTTCTCTTGGTGCGCTGCTTGGCGTATTTTTCATCTGGGGTTTCCCGCAGCAGCAACCAGCAGAAATCAGCCATCATAGTGGTGTTCCATCTTCCTTGGTACCTTCTCTCTGCGTCCTTGATGTCCTGGTGAAACCTTTCACCTTGTTCTTCACTGTACGCCCCCAAGTTTTCGGGAAAGTAGTTCACATGGGAGTGCAAGAAATGGACTTTCAGGCTCATGTTACAGCCTTGTTCTTTGAAGGCACTGAGCATCCTGGCAACAATATCCTTATAGTTCTCATTGTTCCCCAAGAATTTGAGAACAACATCCTTGAAGGAATCCCAGGCTTCTTTTTCCTTCTCAGACATCGTTTTCAGCGAATGCTCCATCTGAAATGAGTTTCCTTTTATCAGGGCCAACAAACACTCCTTCCTTTAGCTTTGCTACAGAAAGTCGGGGGAACTTTGAGCAAAGGTACCGAAAGCACTCACCATCTTTTGGAAGGGACTTGATGAATTGCTTAATGAGACCCAACTTAATGTGGAGAGGTGGTAATAGAATTTTATCACGAGGTACCAAGCTCTCATGAAGAACATTTTTCTCACCGGGTCTCAAATACTCCCGAATTGGCCAGTCTTTTTTCCCCCAGTGTAGGTCGCGGGCCCGGCTATCCCACAAGCAAAGGAAGCAGGGATATTTGGTGAAACCGGATTGCTGCCCTAATAGCATGGATAGAATTTTAAAGTCTCCACAAATCATCCACTTATGCTCATCATAACGAATCTTCTGAAGAATCAGGGCCAAATTCTCGTATTTTTCTTGGAGAATAACAGAGTGAGCAATAGGAACTGAAGCGAATGTGTTGCCATTATGAAGAAGAACACCTTTTATGCTGTCTTTTGACGAATCAATGAACAGCCGCCATTCAGCAGGATCATACTTGAGTTTAAACTTTTCCATCACTCCGTATATATCGTTGCAAAATACCAAATCTTCCTCTTTGCTGAAATACTTCAAAAATTGTGTCTCGCGGTTGCCGGTACCAATAAAAAGTTGTTCCTGGTGACAATAGATTTTTCTGTTTAAGCCGAGAACCTAGCAGTTGGGCAGCATCTTTTGGGAGTCCTAAATCCCGGACTAAATCATTCAATTCAGCTTGAGAGAAAAGTTCAGGTTTCGGATCTGGTTCAGTTTCAAACTCGGAAGTACTGGACTCATCGGGAAAAGCCATCTGATGAGTCTCATCATGATCAGAACCGTCCACACAAATATGATCCAAAGATTTTGGTGGTTCAGGCACAGGTACTTTGTTGCTATGAGGCATAGGCCTAATTGCTGAGGGAAGGTTGGGGTAACTTATTACGTTCTTATTTTTTAAGTTGTATCCCTTCACAATGCAAGAGCAAAAATAGCAGTCACTGCTGTGGTCTCTTTGTTCACGCCACATCATAGGTATTCCGAAACGAAATGCTTGTTTTTTACCTTTCATCCATAAGCGTAGATCTTCCTCACATGTCTTGCACACTTTGTGAGGAGCCCACGGTTTGTCTTGATCGCCTAACTTCAAACCGAAATAGGCGAAATATACTTTTTTAATAAATGCAGAAATGTTCCTCTGCCGCTTTTTCACGGTATATTCCCCACAAATAAAACAAAAACTGTCCGGAGAGTTGACGCAACCTCTGGCTCTGTGAGCCATCACAAATACACAGCACTGCAAACTACAACTGTAGTGAACCACTTCGGAATAAAGCTGGATTACGACTGAGCAAACAAAAGGTAATAATGAACTTGCAAGAAACTGAAATTTGACAGGAACGTTCATGTCGCAACCACCGTGTTTGAGCGAGCGAACGAGGCGAGGCGAACAGGAAAGAACATGCGCCAGCGCGAGTACTGGATTTAGCTCCCCGCCTCCCAATTGTCCTGTTAATGTATAAAATGAATACAAAACACTCTAAAATATCATGAGGGAGTGTTTCTAGTTAGTTAACCATTACAACCTCTATTTTGGGCCAAGAAAATAAACTGCAGTCGGCTAAAAAGAAATTATGTGAACATTCCTTATATGGGTAAGAAATCTAATTTTGCAAGAAAACGTGACGTGATGGAACATTTTGGCTATTTTTCCTGGATTCAGCACCCCAAAATCTATAGGAATCAGTTGCAAAACTGGAGGCAGTTTTTTGGTAGTGTACCTGTGTAATGTTTCCCCTTCTTATCTGTGGTGATAAGAGAAAAGTAAAGATCTCTGTGCATATAGGGCCTATTCAATTACTGCATTAGGATATCCCCGTTCTTCATGTCTCCTCTTCAGTTCTCTAGACTGAATTTTAAATTCCTCCACTGAAGAGCATATCCTTCACAAGTGTAAAAATGATAATGTGTGCATGTCCCAAATTATAAATTAGACAGATGAGTATGTCCAAGTCAGTTTCCAGCCCTAAGATCTGCTGAACTTGGGGGCTTTGGGCTAACTGCAAGGGGGGGGGGCAGGTACATCTGTCCCATTGCAGTTACCGTCACACAATGCAGCAAAATGTCTGCGGGTTGCATTAGTTGCACTGGTGGTATGTGAGCCGAGTGCAGGCAGTGGGGGCTAGAAACACCCGTGCTAGGAACATCCCCTCCCGCCCAGTCGCCATCCTGATGTATGTTACCAAGGTAGTGCAGGGTTTTTGGCACGCAGCTCCGTGCTGCTTTGTAGCGTAGTGCCCACACCACATGCTAAACCCCTTGCTACAGGGTAGCATGTTTTAGTAAGCATGCCTCCTGGAGTCTTTTGTTAAATATGTATAGTGTCATGGGAAATATACATGCAGCAGGTGCAATCATTCCATAAAACTCCATATTCAGACAAAGGACAGCATCACTGGGCAGCCTCCATGTGTAAGTCCTAGTGATTATAATTTCAACTGCCTCTTTTCACTACTTCCACATAAAACTGCTGGTAATTATGCTTCTAAGAGCCAAATTCTAGAAAGTTATATATACAGTGCAGCAAAGTAAGAAGTGAAGCTCCAAATGACATAATTAAGCTCTGGAATTCATTGCTGGATGATGTGGTAAAAGTTGTTAGTGTAGCTGGGTTTAAGAAAAGGTTTGGCAAGTTCCTGGAGGGAACGTCCATATGCACTGGGGGAAATCCACTGTTTATCCCTAGGATAAGCAGCATGCAATCTATATACCATTTGGGGACCTGCAAGGTAGTTGTGAGTTGAATTGACCATAGCTGGAAACAGGATACTGGGCTTGATGCACCTTTAATCCTATGCAGTATGACAAATCTTATGTTATGTTCTCTACAAATTACCAGACAGCTAAGCAAAAATGCCCCCTCAATCACTCGTTTCAAGCCCTGTCTGAAACGAGCACTTTGCTGACACTCATCCATGCCTCCGAGGAAGGGCAAAAGCCGATGAGGAAATTAAAAAAAAATATGTGTATTCCCCTGCAAGATCGGGAAAACACCACATTTGACCACTCAAACCATGCCTAAAACATGCATCCTTTGAATCTCTGTGTCCCAGGTCATCTACATGTGTAAACAGTAGCATTCTAAAATCAGCATTTACACATGGACATATGCAGTCTGCATGTGCTAGTTTTGTAACTGGTGAAACTGTGTGAATCACAACAATGCTAAAATTTGAAATGTGGATGTTCTTGTGCAAATATGGCAATTCCTCCCTTGTTTAAAGGTATGGCACATTGGTTTCCCCTTATGCACTGCTTGATCAAGGAAGAAATAAATTATTATAATTCACTATGCCAGGCTTTAGCATTCGTACCTCTTGCAAAATACCATACGGATCAGACATGGGAAGGGGGCCTTGCTATTGAATTAAGTATAGGACATATAAGAACCAAAGAGGAAGCTAAGAAACACTGACAACTGCAGAGCAATATTCGGCAATAGTCAAAGCTCTGTAGTTCTCTCTTTCTCTGTCCTCAGAAGGAAAGGGACATTCGGGGGGAGTTCTTTCCTGTCAAGGTGAAGGTATACTTTAATGCTCTACCTATATCTGGTCCATGATCAGGAACTTGATGCTCAGGCACAACTAGCATATTGCATGCGAAGCTCCATTTTTCTTAGGCGCTCCACGTAAGAAATAGGATGTACAGGTTGGGGCACTGACTTCTATGGCTGAAAGCTAGGCTATTTCCTTAGCAAAATATGTCAACAATAACCTTTTCTAATCTACCATATATTAGGCTCAGATGAAATGAGGAAGTGTTTCTTTCCCTGGAGGGTGGGCGATACTTGGTATACTGTATAGAAGTCAGTGGTAGGAATAGGATGGAGAGGTTGCATATAAGACATGACGTGGGAGCAGGGATTGGCTTAAGTAAAGTGATTGATATGCTTATCTACCTAAAGTGGTAGAGAACCAGAGACAACGTGGCAGACTGGGGTCCAACTGGTTATTAGCTGCCATCTTCTACTATGATTCCATATTAAGTATGAAATTACAGGCCAAGGTCTTTATCACTGTATGAATCCTGATCCGCTTAGTCTCCTATGTGTTTCCTTACCATTCCCCTAGATATATCATTGGCCTCAGCTGTTGTGTTGTTTGTCTTGACTAGATTGTAAGCTCTGATGAGCATGGGTTGTCTTTTGCATGTGTCTGTACAGCGCTGCGTACGCCTTTGTTGCACTATACAAATGATCAGTACTAGTAATCACCATCATAGTAATTATTCCTATTGTATAACTGTGCTGTCTGTAAAGGACGTTTGCTTGAAGCATTATGCAACAGATTAAATAGTAATATTATTATCAATAATAACTATAACTCCAAAAAATGTAATTTAAAAAAATGCTTTGAATGTTAGGCTTTGGGGATTTCTCTTTGAAATTTGAAAATTAATTTTTCAGATTTTATTTTTGCATTATTATATTAGGTACCATGGGTCAAAAGTTATGTGTTATCAATGGGATCTCTGTTTGCTAAGAGAACAAAAAGTTACTTTGCACAAAGCTAGATTCATAGTTCTCATATGAAAAAAGAAAATATTTATGCAAAGAATTGCTGGCTGATATTTATTTATTTATTTGGAGTCTTTTCTATACCGCGCTCTTCAAAATCAGCTCGGTTTACAGATAACAGCAGCTTTGTTCAGACACAGGTAACGCCCGTACTGGACTTACAGAACAACCATTTTGGCCAGACCTATTTGACTAGACCCTTTGGCATTCATAAGTAGCTAATCAACAACTTGGAATCAATGCAATGTTTATCTAGTTAGCTAGTTAACTAGGGAATTTTACAAAGGTCAGGAGGCCTCAATGTTGGGACAATGTGAAAATGCAAAGAAACCAATTCCAGTTTAGTTTAATATGGAGGACTGCTACTCTGTTATCTGTTCCTTATTCTGTTGTTTAAACACCTGCACTTTTCAACTGTATAACTTAGTGCCTTACAAATCATTGACAGCCCCAATTTTATGAATGGCTAGAGAGACATTGAAGATTATTTATAAAATTTATGTTAATTCAGCCAGGATACTGGGAGACCTGAAGGCATAAAGGCAAAAGAAAAATGAGTTTAATGTGGCCCTTGTGCTTCAAATGTGGAACCAATGGCTCAGTCTCCCCTATGCCACCGTAGCTAAACTTTACTTCAGGACACCAACCCTACCTACTGGGTGAAGCACAACAAAGACTCCACCCCTCCATGATGATATTATGCATGATCACGAAGGTTTTTATGGACGAAGGGGACATGGAGGTGGGTCTAAAACTGTCTTGGGGGATGCTTAGCCAGTCAGAATTTCAGGATATCTGCAATGAATATTTATAAAATAGATTGTAATGCACTGTCTCCATTGCATGTCAAGTTCTCATGCAAAATTCAGGATGTCACCCCCAGCAAACATATTACAGTAACGGTAAAAATGGAAAGAGTCATAATATTAACTCATGTATCAATAACAAAGGGGAAGAGGAGTCAGGGATAAAACCTGCAAAATATGAGGTGCGATCAAAACGTATTGAGACTTGTATAATAACACAGAAATATAACAGTAACAGTTATTGTACTCAGTCTCTTTCAAAGTAGTCCCCTTGCTCGATTTGGTGTTTGCCAAGAAATTGGTGAACAAGATGTGATGCGTGAGCTGGGGCATTATCGTGATGAAGCAACCATTCACCATTCCTGTGCAACTCTGGCCTCTTACAACAAACTGCATCTCTCAAACAAGTCAGAACTTGGACGTAGTACTCCTTATTGATGGTTTGGCCTTTTGGAGCATATTCATAGTGAACAATACCCTAGTAATCAAAGAAAACTGTGAGTATGACCTCAACATTGCTACTCACCTGATGGGCATTCTTGGGTCTGGCAGAGTCTGGAGTCTTCCATTGTAAGGATTGAGACGTAGTTTCTTTGTCATAACTATAAACCCATGATTCACCATCAGTAATAATCTTTTTGATGAAATCTGAGTCATTTTCAACACATTCCAACAACTCCCTGGCGGCAGACAAGTGATCTTCTTTTTGGTCAGGGGACAGGAGTTTTGGCACAATTTTTGCAGACACACATCTCATCCCCAAATCAGAAGTAAGAATGGACTGTACCAACCCAAAACTGATGTCCATGTCTTCAGCAAGCTCCTTGATAGTCAATTGACGATTTGAGCGTATTGTGGCATGCACTGCTTCAAGCTTGTCTTCATTTCTGCTCGTGGATGGCCTTCCAGAATGTTCATCACTCTCAACATTTTGGTGGCCCTCTTGGAAATGTTTGTACCAGCCATAAACTCAAGCACGACTCATGCATTCATTACCATATACTTGCTGTAACTAGTCATAAGTCTCTTTGCACCAATTTCCAAGTTTCTGGTAGAATTTAATGCAAATTCGCTGTTCGCTGTTCACTTTTTTCACTCATCATAAATCTGATGAACTGCTTTTACATGATACCAAACATTATGTAATTTGCAAAAAGTACAAGTGTTCTGCAGCCATGCTATACTCTGCACATGCAGAGCACATAGCTAGGTCACTGCATGCTTAATAGCATTGTGGTGCAATGTATTGTTATATAGCTAAACAACAAGTCTCTATACTTTTTGATCACACCTCGTAGAAGCAAGCCTACCAAAACCTGATGGAAGGTAATGAGCACAAATGCTAACAGTCTACGTAAGAACGTTCCTGGCCTGGAAGCCCTGACGCTGGAAATGGACTTGGACATTGTGGCCATTACAGAAATGTGATTTAATGAGTCCCATGAATGGGATATTGCCATACCTGGGCCTACCTGCCCACTCCTTCCTCAGATGGTGATCGGTTTTGGCGTCGGAGGAAGGAGTGGGCACGTAGGGCCCTCCATGTGCCCCCAGCCAAAGCCAATTGGGCTCTCCGCAAATCAGCATTTAAACTTCAGAGCCGGCAGATGCGAAAGCAGACTGCCAGTCTGATTGCTGTTGGAGGAAGGAGCAGGCAAGTAGGCCCCTCCCTGCGCCCCCCCCCCCCGCCATACCCAATCGGGCTCTCCACAACCAGCATTTAAACTCCATTCTGGCAGGCGCACCCGTGCCTGGCGGGCCCGCACCCGAGGGTCTCGCCAGAGGGCCCTTAGGTATGTCCCTTGAGCGTGGACCTGAGCAATAAGCACACTACAGAAAAGCAGACACCAAAAAGGAAAACAAAACCCAAAAACCTCTCCTCAAGGAGAATCATAAAAAAGGTTTACCAATTTATATTATCAAATTTATCAAATATATGGCATTATCATTGAGTCATTATGCAGGTTATTACCGTTAATGCATTAGTATGTCCTAACATTACTCCTTTGTGATGCAGGATTTAACTCCTACTAAAGTATAGTGATGTAAGAGAGGTATAGGAACTACACATATTCCTATACCTCTCTTACATCACTTATAACCTTTACTATGGCTCCAACAACCTATTATCACTGTCCATAGACATACCTGGTCACTAGGGGACCACTCTAAACTTGGTATTGTATGTGAAATATTTTCTGCTGCTGCTATGCGATTATACTTCATTGCTACACATCTCAGGCCTCTCACATAACATATCTGTCAACTGGCCTCTCCTACCAGTGGTTACATGACTGTCAGAGTGTACTACAGTTGCAGAGTATCTATAAATTGCTAATATTATCCATACACAGCACAACAAGCTGCAAACCAAGTGAGGGAGCCATGCTACACTCAGCACATGCAGAGCACATAACTAGGTCACTACATGCTTAATAGCATTGTGGTGCAATGTATTGTTATATAGCTAAACAACAAGTCTCTATACTTTTTGATCACACCTCATAGAAGCAAGCCTACCAAAACCTTTTGGAAGGTAATGAGCACAAATGCTAACAGTCTAAGTAACAAAGTTCCTGGCCTGGAAGTCCTGATGGTGGGAATGGATTTGGACATTGTGGCCATTACAGAAATGTGATTTAATGAATCCCATGAATGGGATATTGCCATACCTGGGCCTACCTGCCCGCTCCTTCCTCAGATGGTGATCGGTTTTGGCGTCGGAGGAAGGAGTGGGCACATAGGGCCCTCCATGTGCCCCCAGCCAAAGTGTAGTATGGCTCCCTCACTTGGTTTGCAGCTTGTCGTGCTGTGAGGGCTTGTGTGCATCAGTGATGCTGAGAGCTAAACTATCGGTAGTTTAACTACTGGCAGGGTCTCCCAAGATGGACAGGTCTCAGCTGAGGTGCCAGACCAAAACAAACCACCCATCTGGGCAGCAGCAGAATGGGATAGTGTTGACGGTGGAGGATCACATTTCTGTGACAATGGCAACAACACCAAACACCAAACAACACCAAACTTAAACTGCGTGGAAGAAAGGCCCGGCTATCTACTTCTGTATCTTGCCATGAAAACCCAATGGATAGTTACAACAAAACAAATTATGCTATAGTGCTGGAAGATGAGACCCCTAGGTTGAAAGGCACTCAACTAGCTACTGGGGAAGAGCTGAAGACTTTTCAAAGTAAAGCCAGCATTTATGATGTGGTTGTATCAAAGTCCTCGGGACATCTGACTGCTGATGTAGCTGCGCATGAAATGAGAGTCAGAAGCTGTAAAGATGTCTTACACATTGGAACATGGAACGTATGAAGCATGAACCAAGGGAAGTTGGAGGTGGTCAAGAACGAAATGGAACTTGATCTAGTGGGTATCAGCAAACTGAAATGGACTGGCATCGGGCACTTTGCATCAGATGATCACATGGTCTACTATGCTGTAAATGAAAGACAAAGAAGAAATGGTGTTGCATTTATAATAAAGAAGAAACTTGCAAGAACTTTAATGAAATACAATGCAGTCAGCGAACGCTTAATCTCTATTCGTCTACGAGGAATGCCTATCAACACAACTATAAGTCAAGTATATGCCCCAACAACAGCTGCAGAAGAGAATGAAATTAAAGAGTTCTATGAGCAAGTACAAACTGAAACTGACAGAACATGCAAACAGGATATCCTGATAGTCATGGGTGACTGGAACGCAAAAGTTGGCACAAAGAAGAAGGCAAAGTAGTTGGAAAATATGGACTTGGCAACAGAAATGAAGCTGGAGAAAGACTGATAGAATTCTGCAAGACCAACGATCTATTCATCTCAAACACCTTCTTCCAGCAACACAAGCGGCGACTGTACACATGGACTTCACCCAATGGATTGTATAAAAATCAAATTGACTACATCTGTGGAAGTCAATGATGGAAAAGCTCTGTAACATCAACAAAGATAAAACCTGGAGCTGACTGTGGTACAGATCATCAACTACTAGTATGCAAACTCAAGCTAAAGTTGAAAAAGAGCAAACCACTAATGAATGCAGCAAAATATGACCATGAGAATATACCACTGGAAATTAAAGACTGCCTGCAAAATCAATTTGCTGCTTTAGATACAAATGACAGAGCTCCAAAAGAGTTATGGAATGACATCAAGAAGGTTGTGTTGGAAGAAAGCGAGAAGTCTCTACAAAAGGTGAAAAGCAAAAACGGCCAAAAAGGATGATGGAAGAAACTCTGAAAATTGCCCAGAAATGCAGAGAAGCTAAAGCCAGGGGAGAAAGAAAGACAATCGCAGAACTCAACAGAAATTTCCAACGTGCAGCAAGACAGGACAAGGAAAAGTACTACAATGATGCATGCAAGGAAATAGAAGCAGAAACTATTAGAGGAAGAACAAGATCGGCTTTCCTAAAGCTACGAGAGTTAAAGAAAAAGTTCCAGCCTCGAAATCTAATGTTACAAGATGCTCAAGGTTCTTTGTTGAATGATGCTGAGAAGATCAAGAAAAGGTGGAAGGACTATACAGAGTTCTTATATGATAAAGATCAAGTGGACCAACAGCCATTTCAACCTGTACCTTATGATCGGGAACCATTGATGATGAAAGAAGTAGTTGAAGCAGCATTGAAAACCTTATCAAAGAACAAAGCACCAGGCATTGATAGCATTCCCATAGAAGTATTACAGCAATCTGATGCAGCTGTTACCATACTTACAAGGCTCTGCCAAGAAATATGGAAGACAACATCATGGCCAACTGACTGGAAAAGATCTGTGTTTATACCAATACTAAAGAAAGGTGATCCAACTGACTGTGGAAATTATCGCACAATCGCTCTGATCCCACATGCCAGCAAGATTCTACTGAAGATTATTAAAAAGAGACTACAACCATACCTGGAACAAGAACTACCTGAAGTGCAAGCAGGGTTCAGGAAAGGGCGAGGAACGAGAGACATCAATGCGGATGTGAGATGGATCCTTGAAAAGACTAAAGAATACCAAAAGGATATCTATTTGTGCTTTATCGACTATAGCAAGGCTTTTGACTGTAAACCATGAGAAACTCTGGGCCACATTAAGAAGCATGTGTATACCAAAATACCTGATCATTCTCTTGCACAATCTGTACATTGATCAAGAAGCAACAGTTCAAACGGAACAAGGAGAAACAGAATGGTTTAAAATAGGCAAAGGTGTAAGACAAGGCTGCATACTTTCCCTCTACCTGTTTAATTTATATGCAGAACAAATCATCAGAGAAGCAGGATTGTATGAAGACAACAGAGGTGTGAAGATTGGTGGAAGACTCATCAACAACCTTCGCTATGCTGATGATACCACATTACTGGCTGAAAGTGAAGATGATCTGAAACATTTGCTTCTCACAATCAAAGAACATAGTCTCAAAATGGGCCTGCACCTTAATGTAAAGAAGACAAAGATCATGACAACTGGCATAATCAACAGGTTCATCGTTGAAGGAGAAGAAATTGAAATCGTGAACAACTTTAACCTACTTGGATCAACTAATAAAGAAGCAACAAGCAGTCAAGAAATCAGACGACGCATTGCTTTTGACAGAATGGCTATGAAAGACCTAGATAAGATTCTCAAGAGCAGAGATGTCTCTCTCCATTCAAAGATTCAACTTGTTCAAGCCATGGTATTTTCAATAACATCATATGGATGTGAAAGCTGGACAGCGTAAAAGATAGACAGGAAGAAAATTGATGCCTTTGAATTATGGTGCTGGCGGCGAATACTGTGTATACCATGGACTGCCCAAAGAACAAACCAGTTGGTACGAGAGGAGATCAAACCTAAGCTTTCTTTAGAAGCTCAGATGACAAGACTTCGACTTTCATACTTTGGACACATCATGCGAAGAGAGAGATCATTAGAGAAAGACATCATGCTTGGCAAGATAGAAGGTCAATGAAAAAGAGGAAGGCCAGCAATGAGATGGATCAATACAATAACAGCAGCTACGGGTACCAGTCTGTCAACAATGAGCCGCCTGACTGAAGACCGAACACAATTTAGGATAGCTATCCAGAGGGTCACCATGAGTCGACTCCGACTCGACGGCACTTAACAACAACATCCATAAACCAGACAAGCAAAAGACTTGTTTCCTCATTCCGCGCCACATATCCTGATAACATACCCCCCTTCTTCTGGTAACATACCTCCCTTCTACCCTATTCCAGTATTGCTCACCCCCTTCTACTACTGCTGCTGTTAAGTCAAGATGGAAGCAACAAAAACAAGGTCCTCTGCCTTACTCATGCACCTTGTCCTACTCTTGATCATATCTCCACTACTGACATACTCTTAAACTGGAACAAAATAAACAAATACCAATAACTCACACTCACGGACTCACACCTATCACCTATCAAGCGTTCAAGTTACATCCTTACCACCACAGTCATAGATGCTCCCTGACCACACTGTCCCCTATACTCAGCCAGAGGCTTCTCCGATGCTCCAATAGCCCCCCCTGCAATGTGCCCTCATAAATGTACGAACTGGCAGGAACAAGATTCCATTATTAGTTGACCTCATATCAGAGCATGATCTAGATGTACTATGTCTCACTGAAATATAGTTCAACGACACTGACACTGTTCTTATCAAACAACTCTGTCTCTCATCATACACAATTCATACCAGCAGAGGTGAAGGAGTTTGCATCATAGCAAGAAACAGCCTCGAAGTCAACACTACTGACACTAACTCCACCCTAGGCATGGGTCTCAAAGTATCCAGTGGGTCTATATCTCCCACAACCAGCCATCACCCGCTCATCCTCCTCGGAGACCTGAACTTATTCTCAACCCCATCAAAGCAATCTGCCTTCTTCCTGGAAGCTACGGAAGCTCTCCAATTCACCCAAATCCTTGCCTGCCCAACACACAATAAAGGAAACATTCTTGACCTGATATTTATGCCACACATCTTTGTTCCAGATGCCAGCCAAACATCACACTCAATCCTTCCAGTTCCATGGTCAGACCAAGCCCTGATCTTCTTCTCTACTACACATACAAGCCAAAGAATGGAATAAATGACCACACATCCGACAAAGTGAAGATTCAAGCAATTTGACCACAGCCTCATCCTTGAAACAGTCATCCCCCATCTAGAACTCCTTAAGTAGGACAATGCCAGCCTCAAATCACAGATAAGAAGATGGAATGAAATCATAGCATCCACAGCCCAAGCATCACCTAAAACTACTTTGACCAAATGCCACAACAGAACTCCATGGTTCTCAACAGCATTGCTAAAGCAAAAAAAGGAACTGGAGACGATCGAGAGACCCTGTCACCCATGCCATCTAAGCAACAAGCATACTGTAAAGAAACACTAAGATGAAAGAGAGAATACCATGAAAACATCATTATGTGTTCACTAAACAAACCCAGAGAGCTCTTCACCATTGCAAAATCTCTCTTAAACGAACCAAACAAGCAAATGCCTCAAGATGATATCATCCCATATGAAATAGCAACCCACCTCTGCTCTAAATACTATTCAACTCCACACATAACCCACCCATCAGAAATTCTAAGCACACATTTCCCACCACAGCCCACATGATCTGAATTTGACACTCCTTCCCTAGAAAACATTGAAATTACCATCAAAAACCTCAATACAACTACATCAACCCTGGATCCTTGTCTGGTAACCTTGATTAAAAGTACTAGAGAACAACTTAGCCCCTACCTCCAGACCATGGCACAAACATCCCTCTCCATGGGTATAATGCCTACCCTGTTGAAGATAAGCTCAATCCACCCAGTCCTAAAAGGGAACAAACTGTACCACAAATTCCTACAGCCAATAGCAAGTATTCCACTCATATCAAAGATAATAGAGAAAATAGTGCAAAACCAACTCCAGAACTTCATTGATGACCATGCTCCCCTTGATTCCTACCAACATGAATTCAAATGGAACCATGGAACTGAAACGCTGCTCCATCCCTACTAAACTCCATCCTCACATACACACAACTGGCCACCCAAGGCTGCCTCCTAATATTTCTAGACATATCATCTGCTTTTGATTATTTACCTCATCACCAACTAATTGAAAGGTTACATGACATTGGCCTCCGAGACACCACCATAAACTGGTTCCACTCCTATCTAGAAAACAGGATCCAACAAGTAAGAATCGGCGTCAAAACATCTCATCCTTTCCTCCAACTACAAGGAGTGCCCCAAGGCTCTAGCCTATCAGCTTTTAATTCAACATCTTCTTCTAGCCTACATGCCAGATCTTCAAAAGCATAAGATCCAGTACCAACTCTATGCAGATGACATAATGTTTTTCACCTCATTTAAAATCTCAGCACCAGACTTCAGTAACATCAGTAAATGCCTCACCAAGGTTAGGCAATGGCTCCAACATCACAATCTTATCATCAACCAGACAAAGACAGAGGCCCTCCACATATTCTCCAATCCATCTTAGTCCCCCCCATGCACCTTAAAGCTTGATGATTACACCATCAATGTGAAAAGCGAAGTCAAATAACTCAACTTCCAAGAACAAATAAGAAAAACAATCCAATCCATCTATTATAAACTAAGAACTCTGAAGAACCTCCACCCTCTTCGAAGTCTGGAATCATTTCATACCATCTGCCAGGCCATGATTACCCCCCACCCTTGACTACTGCAACATTATATATCACGGCCTCCCCAAACAAACCCTATACCCTCTCCAAATGGTGCAAAATACTACAGCAAGAATAATCCATAGAACCCCCAGACAAGCCCACATCACCCCTACCTTGAAACACACTGGCTCCCCATCCAAGCCAGAATACAATATATAGCACTCATTATGATTCACAAGGTCCTACATAATGAATAAGCAACCTGTCTTCAGCCCTTACTCACCAGACCAAAAAGTAACAGATTCTGAAGACCCAGTTCTATCAACCTCCTCACCATCCCAGCCCAACTACAGAGCTTAAAAGGGCATGAGGAGGCACTTAGAAAGAGGGAAAGAGAAATCTATTTGCATTGGCATGATATACAGACCTTCCACATAGGAGGAAGAGGTGGATGGAGAGTTAATTGAAGACATACACAGCATTGTTAGGAAAGGGGAAGTGCTACTGATAGGGCATTTCAATATGCCAGATGTTGTTTGGCACATTCCTACTGTAGTATCATCTAGAAGTAAGGAGATCCTGGATTCTCTACAGGGAGAACTATTCAGGCAACTGATACCAGAATCTACACGTGAAGAGGCCATACTGGACTTGGTGCTTACCAATGGTGAAAGTGTTCTGAAGTTATAGTGGGAGATTATTCTGCATCCAGTGATTACCAGATGATGTGGTTCAGTATTAGCACTAGGGCTTTTAAAATCCATTCAAAAGCGAGGGTCTTAGACTTTAGGAAACCTAACTTTGCCAAGAAGGGCCAATACCTCAGGGAGTCGTTAGCGGGATGGGAACAGCTCGGGGATGTAGAAAAACAGTGGGTAAAACTGAAAGAGCAACCAACCTTTTTGTTAAAATAGTAAATAAAGGTAAAAGGAAAAGGAGGCCGCTATGGCTCTCAAAAGAAGTAGCTGAAAAGGTGAAGGAAAAAAGGGAGGCCTTCATGAAATACAAGAGATCACAGAGAGAGGAAAACAGGCATCTATATTTGGAAAAACGTAAGCTAGCAAAGTAGTCAGAAAAGCAAAGATTCAAAAAGAGGAGGAAATAGCCAATGCAATAAAATGGGGGGGATAAAACATTTTTCAGATATGTTAGTGAGAAGAGGAAGGGCAAAAATGGTATTGTCAGACTCAAGGGTGAAGGGGAGGAATATGTAGAAGCTGATGAGGATAAAGCAAAATTGCTTAACAAATATTTCTGTTCTGTGTTCACAGATGAAGAATCCAGGAGCAGGACCTCAGAAAACACCCACAAACAAGAACAGAAGCAAGGGGCATCTTGAACAATTTTCAGAAGACTGTGTTCGTGAGAAACTAGCTAAACTTAAAGTAGACAAAGTGATGGGACCGGATGGGATACACCCGAGAATACTGAGGGAACTTGGGGACGTTCTAGCAGCTCTACTGACTGATTTTTAATGACTCATTGGAGTCGGGAGTGGTGCCAAAGGACCGGAGAGAGGCACATGTTGTCCCTGTACACAAAAGTGGAAGTAAGGATGTGGTTGAAAACTACAGGCCTATTAGTTTAAATTTGGTGGTGTGTAAATTATTGGAAGCGCTGCTGAAAGAGAAAATAGTGAGGTTTCTGGAGTCAAGTGGATTACAGGATCAGAGGCAGCATGGATTCACCAGAGGTAGGTCTTGTCAGACAAATCTGATTGATTTCTTTGACTGGGTGACCAGGGAGTTGGAACGAGGGAGAGCCCTAGATGTGGTGTATTTAGATTTCAGTAAAGCCTTTGACACTGTTCCTCATAGATGACTTATAAACAAAATGAGCACCCTAAGTATGAACCCTAAAGGTGGGGGTTAAAAATTGGTTGAGTGGGAGGCGACAAAGTGTACAGGTAAATGTAGCTCACTCTGAGGAGAAGGAGGTTACCACTGGTGAACCCCAGGGATCTGTCCTTGGCCCGATTCTTTTTAACATCTTTGTTAGTGATATAGCGGAAGGGCTGTCAGGTAAGGTTTGCCTCTTTGCAGATGATACCAAAATCTGCAATAGAGTAGACACCCAGGAAGGTGTAGATAAGATGAGGAGGGATCTAGCTAAGCTTGAAGAATGGTCTAGAATTTGGCAGCTGAGATTTAATGTTAAAAAATGTAAGGTCATGCATTTGGGCTGCAGCAATCCAAGGGAGCAATATAGTATAGGGGTGAAGTACTTTTGTCCACTAAAGAAGATTGGGACCTGATTATGTCTGATGATCTTAAAGTAGCTAAACAGGTAGAAAAGCGACAGCAAAAGCTAGAAAGATGCTTGGGTGCATAGGGGGAGGAATGGCCAGCAGAAGAAAGGAGGTGATAGTGCCTCTGTATAAGTCTTTGGTGCGACCTCATTTGGAGTATTGTGTTCAATTCTGGAGACCGCACCTTCAAAAGGATATAAACAGGCTGGAGTCGGTACAGAGGGTGGCTACTAAAATGGTTAGTGGTCTTCATTATAAAGCATATGGGGACAGACTTAAGGATCTTAATATGTACACCTTAGAGGAAAGGCAGAATAGAGGTGATATGATTGAGACATTTTAATACCTCTGTGGCATAAATGCACAGGAGGAGAGCCTATTTCGATTGAAAGCAAGCTCTGCTATGAGGGGATATGGGATGAGGGTGAAAGGGGATAGATTCAGGAGTGATATGTGGACATTTTTCTTTACGGAAAGAATGGTGGATCCATGGAATAGTTTCCCAGTGGATGAGGTAGAGATGAGTACAGTATCTGAATTCAAAGAAGCATGGGACAAATACAGAGGATCTCTAAAGGAAAAAAGCGGACTGTTGTAGTGATTGATATTGAAAGGCAGACTAAATAGGCCATGTCAGCTTTTTCTGTTGTCATGTTTCTATGTTTCTATAAAACGGAAAATAAACAATCCGCATTCTCCCTTTTTGCTCCAATCATATGGAACACCCTCCCACCTGTTCTGAGAAGATGCTCTGACCATTCAGAATTTAGGAAAAAACTAAAAACCTTCCTATTCCATGAACACTACAGCACAACGACAACACAAGACCTGCAGGAAAGTGTTACATAAATAACACAAACCCCCAATCCCACACACCTTTGTACATAGTTAAAATTGTTACTGTATTGCTTAACCTTCTCATATTGTTCATTGTACTGGTTATTTGTAATTAAAAATTCTTGTTCCCTGTACGACAGTACATCCCTGCATTGTTTTTCTTTTGTTGCCTGTAAAGTGCCTTGAATAGTAGAAAGACGGTTTTATAAATAAGTTTAAATAAATAAATAATCTGGGATAGAAAGGGCAGGAAAGGAGGAGGAATAGTCCTTTATGTCAGAAACAGTATCAAAGTAGCTGAAACGCAAGGGACTTGGGACTGTGGATTGGTTTGGAAAGAGGAGATGGTACTATCATCCACAGCAGTGTAGTCTACAGGCCTCCAACTCCAACAGAGGAAATAGACAGAGACTTGATCAATGATATTGCAAAGATAGTTAAAAAGGGCGAGGCAATACTGGGGGACTTTCATCTGCCAGATGTGGATTGGAGTATCTCTTCTGCAAATATGGAAAGAATATGATCTCACTAGTTCTGTTCTTTCTCTTCCTATCTCTTTCCTTTTTGAATTGTACTTCCTTTCCAGTATTTTCAAGCTTATAATTTTATTGTAATCTGCTCTACTGCTGGTTTGCAGGGTGGTATATTAAGATAAAATAAACCATTAAGCGAGTAGGAAGATCATGGATGGCCTACAAGAGGCTTTACTCAGGCAACTAGTGAAGGATCCCACCAGAGAAGGGTCAACGCTGGATCCGGTGCTCACTGAGATAGTGTGTCCATTTGAGAAGCACTGATCACCACATGGTGTGGTTTGAGCTTAAAGTTAAGGTATATTCCTATCACATCAGACTCAAAGTCCTAGATTTCAAGAATGCTGATTTCAGTAAAATAGGAAAGAACCTGAAGGAGGAGCTGGCAAGGTGATAGGAGATAGAGGACGTGAAAAGCCAGTAGGCTAAATTGAAAGAGGCCATAACGTGTACAACAGATCTTATGTAATGTAATGTGTGCCTTTGAGTCAAGACTGACTCCTGGTGACTCAGCAGGTCCTGGGTTGTCTTGGCAGTGTGACCAGAAGTAGATTGCCAGGCCTTTCTTCTGAAAAAATGGAGGATTAAGTGACTTGTCCAAAGCCAGAAGGAGTACTAGTGGGGACCAAACCCTGGTTACTTGGTTACCAAGCTAGTGCTCTAACCATTAAGCTATTTTTCCACTCAAGTATATAAAAGCAAGAGGATAAAGAAACTGCTCTTAAGACGGGGCTGCAAAAATAAAAGCAAAAATGGCAGCATTCACAATTTTCAGAGGATCACAAAAAGAGGAACACAGAAAAGAATACCAGATAAAGCTGAAAGAGGCAGAGAGAGAAATCAGGATGGCAAAGCACACGTGCAAGAAAAAATGGCTACAAATGTGATGCGAGATGGCAAGACTTTTTTCAGGTATACTGGGGCAAGGAGGAAGGCCAGAGGTGGACTTGAAAGACTCAAAGATGCTGAGGACCAGATTGTGGAAAGTGATAAGGAAAAAGCGGAATTGCTAAACAAATCATGCTGTCCTGTGCTCATAAAATAAAATCCTAGAGAAGGGCCGTGTATGACTGACAAAGATAACAAGGGGAATAGAGTAGATGTAACACCAATCATAGAAGTAGATGTTTATGAACAGCTTATAAAACTGAAAGTGGACAAGGCCTGAGACTGGATCAGATATATCTCAGGATACTGAAGGAGTTCAGGGAGATTTTGGCAGGATCTTTAAAAGTTGTGTTTAATAGATCTCTGGAGACCACAGAGGTAACACAGGATTGGAGAAGGGCTGATGTATCTCTCTTCTAACATGTGGCAACAGAGAAGAGATGGTGAATTACAGGCCACTAACTCCCTCCCAGAACCCATAAGATCAGCCCAGACAACACAAGCCCTGAAAAAGATGCTAAAGACCCACCTTTTCATAGAACATTATGGGAATGATGAAAACACCTGAAACCAAACCACAAGAATGCTAATACCTTCATGTTCGAACTAAGTTTAATCCTTATCTACTTTGTTAACTCTAAGTTACTTGTACCCTTAAGTTCTACGTAACCATAACTCACTTTGATTTAAAAGCATTATATAAAACCTGTTAAATAAATAAATAAGCAAGCCTTACCTTGGTGGTGGGAAAGGTAAGGTAATGGAGATGCTGCTGAAAGAAAGGATCGTGGTTTTTATGGAAGCAAATGGCTTGCAAGATCCAAGGCAACATGGCTTTACCAAGGGAAGATCGTGCTAAACAAATCGGAATGATTTCTTTTTAAAGTTAAATGCTACTGCAGTTATTTTCCTTAATCCTTTCCTCTCCCTCCCAGTGATAATATGAAATTTGACTGTGTTATGATCACTAATGCCAAGTGGCTCCTACCACTATTACTCATTGGACCAGGTCCTGCATTCCATTGATGAATACATCTAAAGTAGTTTCCCTTCTTATCAAGTCCAGGACGAGCTGCTCCATAAGGCAGTCATTAATAGCATCTAGAAACTTACCTCCCTTGCATGACCTGATGAGGCATTTACTCAGTCAATATTGGATAATTGATATCTCCCATTATTATTCTGTTACAGTTTTATTAGCTTTCCTAATTTCTCTTAGCATTTCACAGTCTTTTTACACATTCTGGCCAGGTACGAGTACATGATAGTACATGTGTGATGGGAAAGAGTACAAGATAGTATACTGTATTCTTTCCCATCACACATGCTATTTGTATTCATAAAGATTCCACAGTGCATATTTTCCCACTAGACCTTTGTCCTGTTAGACTCTATGTATCCTTTACGTATAGCATCATCCCTCCACCAATATGATTCACCCTATTATTCCAATATAATTTGTACCCTGGGATCACTGTCACATTGGTTATCCTCCTTCTACTAGGTCTCTGAGATGCCTTTTATATCTATATTTTCATTTAGTGCCATGGATGGTAGCTCTTTAATCTTATTTTTTCAAATTCAGGCATTTGCATACAGACAATTCAAAATATGTTTTTTGTTTGTATTTACAACGTGCTTAGCAGCTGATAGGGATAACTAAGAATCATTCATATTTGTCTGATCTTTATTTAAATGCATCTGAGTTACTTCGGTCTTTACCACAGCTTCTATCGAGGTAGTCTAGCGTTGCCATTTTGCCAGTATACGAACAATGTACTTCTGAGTGTCCATCAACTTTCCATAATGTTTATAAGCTATTTTATCTCCTTCTTACATGTTAGTGCCAGCAGCCAGAGTTCATCATGGTTAAAAAGGAGTTCATCCTTTTGGGATAGGCTTCCCTTTGCTTAATATATTCCCCAGTCCCAAACAAATCTAAAGCTCTTTTCCCTTCATCATGCTTCTTTGGGGTCCTGAGAAATGACATGGGGAAGATTTCTGAGAATGCTATTGTGGTGATACTGGATTTCAATTTTTACCTAAAAGCCTAAACTTGGCTTCCAGATCCTCCCTTCTCCATTTTATATGTTGCTAGTACTCACATGTACCATGACAGCCGGCTCTTCCCCAACATTTTCTAAACTCCTACTGTATCTCAGTGACGCATAAGGTAGGCAAGTTATCAAGCATTTCTTTTACCCTCCAACTGCATTCCTAATGACCAGACTGCCAGCTAGAGATTGGCCGTGGCCCCTGTTTGTTGCACACCTTCTATATATGTAACTTTGTAGGACTACTTTGCCCAGCAGAGATCTGTTCTGTCTTAGTGTACCTCAATGCAAGGCTTGGCATATATATGTTTATTCTAAGGTGCTTGAAGATGTTTTTTTAATTATTCTCAATCATTTTCATTTGCAAGCACAGTCAATAATAACCTGGTTGGTAGATCTCCGTTTCTCACCCAAACAAGAATCCTTTCCACACTCACTCACATACTATGCCTACATCAACAGTCCCAGTTTTCAGGACACAGGAATTGTTAGGGTCCCCTAGCACAAACAGCAAATGACAGCAGGGCCAGAATAATCACTATTGCTCTTCTTAATATTTCTTTCAGGGTATCAATGCCTCTTTAGCTTACAAAGATTCCCACACCTCTGATTCTGTTCTTTATAAAAACGAGTCTTGTGGTGTTTTTCCATACTGCAGTCCACCATTTCAGAACAGACTAGTCACAACTTTTCTACAAACACAGCAGAATATTTTGCAAGTACTGGCCTTATTCCATGTCTCTGGCAGGTATACTGGGCACGTCTCTGGGGACCTTCCAAAATGTCCACAGGCCTTTCTTGAATACATTTTATATGTCTCCACAGCAAACCACCCCCCATTCCGCCCCTTCTGGACATGTTCTGGAATCCCTGCGTTAGCAAGATAAACGCCTGTGGGTGCTATTTACCAGAATATGCTTGTAGACATTTTAGGTAGATAAATGTCCCCAATGCACATACAAACCATTATTTGGTTCCTGGAATGACCTTTATAGTGAATATTCTTCTCAGGGAGATAGTTTCACTCTTGTTTAGTGATTCCAGGAGTAACTAATACTGTACTAAATATATGTGAAAGAATTTTTTTTAAAATTTTTTATTTATCAATTTCACAATACAGTCCAGAAATCACCTGAATAAGAATCAGAATAATTAACAAAGAAACATAAATCTCAACATCTATCCAAAAAAAAAAAAGAATAGTCGTGATGGCAATAAACAATCAATTGGTATAGCCCACAAAAAGAAAACCCCACCATATGATCCAAGAATAAAGATATAAACAAGGAAAATCACCTCTAAAGAGAATTCATCATAGGAGCACTGATATTATGTGAATGAAATTTTGTTGGTAATTTAAGAGCTAACTTCTATTTTCCATTTAAATGTATTATTAAAATTTATATACCATTATATCTCACATGTATGTCTTCTATGGTTTCATATTACAAACATAATTCAATAAAAATACAATTATAATATAATAGCATAATACTTAACATAAACCTGACATACTTACATTAAAAACCAAATGCAATCATAATATTAACATACATTCTTCCCCCCCCCCCCAAATAATCATATCAGCATAACAGCAATCCCTTTTAACCAAATGTTTGCTTAAAAAGAAAACCCTTCAACAACTTATCAGATTTCAGAATTACCATGTAATTCCATTGGTAGTGCATTCCAAAATAATGGACCAGCAACCGAAAAGGCGAAAGCATGTACCCTACTCAGACAAACTGCAGAGAGGAATAACTAATTTAATTTAGGCATAAGATTGAATTGTTGTATGTCATCATAATATTTAATAGTATGTTCAAAGGCATACATCAAAAAAAAGAAGTTTGTACAAACGATTTCTTGTTCATGACACTGGAGTTCTTTCCTCCTAGTTTTCTTTTACTTGTTTTTATTGTAAGCCACTTTGCTAACTTATTTGAAGGGTGGTATATCAAATTTTAATAAACATAAACATAAACTTAGATGTAGTAATTTCTGAAATATGACCATGACAGGCACTGTTCACTAATAATTGGTTACACAATCCTTAGCAGTGATGACAGCTTCCAAACATTTCTTGTAGTCTCTATAATATCGAGGCCGCGGAGCCGTGTGCGCGCGGCCGGCATTAACCGGGGGGGGGCGGCCACGCTGGCGCCCCGTCGGCGTATGCCGGCATGGGGGGGCGGGATTGCAGGTAGGCCGTGCTCCCATTGGCCCCGCACGTTGTTTTGTGGTGCGGGAGCCAATGGGAGAAAGAGAGCGGGCGGTCGCGGGGGGTTGTGGGTGGAGGTGCGGCGTGGCTCCGGCCTCTTTTGCTGGATGCCGGAGACGCCGGACGCCCGCCCACCCTCCCATGTTGACTAGGGTTCCCGGCTGAGGGGGTGTTGCAGCTGGGAGGGGGGGGGGGGTTGGCGGGATCCCGGAGGTTTCCGGGGTCCGGAGCCGGATGCAAGCATTTAGGGCGGGGGTGGGGTACCCCCGACCCGGACAATCCCTCAGGTTTTTGCTAATAATATGGCGAAGCCGGATGAGGGAGGGTGAAGCGATTTACGCGGGACTTGTACCCGCTGGAGGCAGAAGCGGCGTCTCCTTGCTAATAATACGGCTGGTGATGGCTCGCTCTGCTGGTGGGGGGGGGGGGGTTAAGTTATGTTGTTGAGTTTGTAAATGGTTATTGTTTGAACTTAATAAAGCTGCGACCAGTTTGAGTCCAAAGAAGTGTAATTGTCCGTTATGTGATGGAGCAGGTCAAGGGGGAGAGTGGGGGAGAGTGGAAAAGGGGGTATGGGCGGGAAGCGCAAGTCCACCGTACCCGGTTAGTTTCGTACATCTGTCTGCTGGTAATTTCTCCCACTATTCATCTCCAATTTGTTCCAGCTCATGAATGTTTCCAGGATTCCTTTTACCAATGACAGATTTCAACTCTTTCCAAAAGTTCTCAATTGGAATGTGATCAGGTCTCACTGCTGACCAGTTTGAACAGTCCATTTTTTAACCATTCTTTTTTACATATGTTTGGGGTCATTGATCTGTTTTTAAATTTTTTATTTATTAATTAGCATTTAGCTCACACCTTTCCAGTAGTAGTTCAAGGCAAGTTACAGTCAGGTACTGTTGGCATTTTCCTGTCCCTAGAGGGCTTATAATTTAAGTTTGTACCTGAGGCAATGGTGAGTTAAATGACTTGCCCAAAGCCACAAGGACTATTAGTGGGATTTGAACTGTAGTTTTTCTGGTCCTAGGCTGCTGTCCTAACCACTAGACTACATCTCCACTCCTGCTGAATAGCCCATAACCTTTGACCCAGACCTAGCTGTCTGACACTAGGTAGCACATTTCGTTCCAAAATACCTTGATAGTCCTCTGACTTCATGATTCCTTTAATACGTTCCAGTCCCAAAACAGCCCCATAACATTATGGAACCGTCACCATATTTAACTGTAGGAAGAGTATTTTTTCCTTATACACTTCATTTCTTCGCCTGTAAATGTGTCACTGGTTTACATTGCCAAAGAGGTCAAATATGCAAGTATGGCTTCATCTGTCCACAGAGGATTGTCCCAGAAGAATGGTGCTTTCTCAAGGTGGATTTGGGCAAAGATCAGGTGTGCCTTTTTATGTCTGTCTTTGAGCAGTGGGGTCCTCCTTGGCTTTTGCCCATGAAGTCCTTCTTTGTTTAGTGCGCAGCATATGGTGCGGGTTGAAACCACCACTCCAGATTGCTCCAGTCAAACTCTTTGGATGTTGTATATGGGTTTTTTCCAACAGTTCGCACTTATCTTTGAAAACTTCTTGAATTAATTTTCCTTTTTCCACCACTTCTTGGGAGGTTCTTGACAGTTCCATGAGCAGAAAACTTCTTAATAACATTGTGAACTGTAGACACAGGAATCCCAAGGTCTTTGAAGATGGCCTTGTACCCCTTTGACATTTGATGTTTGCTAATAATGGCTTTTCTGATGGTCTCAGGCAGCTCACTTGTCTTCACCATTGTGAAAATGGAACAGGGAGTGAATGTGGCCATTTTAAACATTAGAGCCATCATTCATTGGTTGATTGAAGTCATGTGAGTACTGACAATCACAGATATATATAATTTCACTGCAATGGGAATATGGTTCTTCTGTTCAAATTGATTTGAATTGCTTATAAGAGTGCCAATAATCATGTCCTGGTAATGACCCAGTTTTTATACTATTTCCTTATTCTTTTATGCTTCAAATATGTGTGTATATATATAGTCCAAAGCCATTTCATTGCCACTTATTTTTAGGAGATATTGGATATTAAGGGGTTGAACTGCAAGGATGCCAATAATGTGAACCACCACTGTACATGGACAAGGAGCAGTGCTGAATGTACATGCAATGCAGTGACCATCGGCAGCTATATGTATAGTGGTGACATTCAGCTATGCAATCTACCTTAGGACTGTTTTTCAGCAGGCCTTAAATAAACCAGGTAGCAATATGCATAGTGGCTGAATACCATTGCTGTGTATAGTTCGGCGGTATCACCCACGCTCTGCTTTAACTCCGTCCAGGCACTACATTGATAGTACCAAAGCACTATAGAGTGATTTTTGCTGGCACTATCTGTATGGTGAAAAAAAAAAAATGGTGACATTTACCTACTCCATAAAAGTTGAATACCAAAGAATGTTTTTTTTTTTAACATTTTCTCCCAATTTTTTTGTATTTTGACACAAATATTTAAATAATGTATCATATACATTTAAATATTTGTATCAAAATACAAAAAAAATCACGTATCATATAAATACTCCACTTGCTTTGCAGCTTGTCATGCTGTGAGGGCTTGTGTGCATCAGTGATGCTGAGGGTTAAGCTATCGGTAGCTTAACTACTGGCAGGGTCTCTTAAGATGGACAGGTCTCAGCTGAGGTGCCAGACCAGGACAAACCACCCATCTGGGCAACTTTCTGTGACAACGACAACAACACTACAATTAAACTGCGCTGAAGAAAAGCCTAGCAATCTACTTCTGTATCTTGCTATGTTGTTCATTGTGAACCGTCCCTGATCTTTGGAAGGGGCGGTATATAAAGGTTTACAAATAAATAAATAAATGAAAACCCAATGGATAATCACAACAAAACAAATTGCACTATAGTGCTGGACGATGAGACCCCCCAAGTCGGAAGGCACTCAACTGAATACTGGGGAGGAGATAAAGACTTTTCAGAGTAAAGCCAGCATTTATGGTATGGTCAGATCAAAACCCTCAGGACTTCCGACTGCTGATGTTGCTGCACATGAAATGAGAGTCAGAAGCTGCAAAGACGTCTTACATATTGGGACATGGAACATGTGAAGTTTGAAACAAGGGAAGTTGGAGGTGGTCAAGAATGAAATGGAGCATGTACAATTCGATCTGTTGGGTGTCAGCGAACTGAAATGGACTGGCATCGGGCACTTTGCATCAGATGATCATATGGTCTACTATGCTGGAAATGAAAGACAAAGAAGAAATGGTGTGTTTATAATTAAGAAGAAACTTTCAAGAACTGTAATGAAATACAGAAATCAGTGAACGCTTAATTTCTATTCATCTACAAGGAATGCCCATCAACACAACTATAATTCAAGTATATGCCCCAACAAAGCAGCGATGCCAGCTGCCCAATTAAAGTGTTAATTCCCTACAGCCTGACACCTGATCCAGCCTCCTAAGGTTGTGCTGCAGGGAATAAACCTTTGCTCCCCCTGCCATATCCGCATCCCAGAAGCTTAAAAGTAAAACGTCCAGAGAAGTTGTTCCACCTCGGAGGTAGAATAATGTCCCCAGATATTTTGCTGGCCCCGGACATACAGGACCGACATTAGGATTGGCCCTGTAATCCAGGGCCGGCGACCGCCCACTGCCCACCCACTCTCCATCCCTAGGCCGCCCATACCCCCCCCCCCCCCCACATCTAACTTCCCCGCACAACCGGCGAGGAAGTTATTTGGGGGCAGGAGAAGCCACGGATAGCGGGGATGGACATCCCATCGGGCCATCCATCCCCGCTATTCGTGGCTCAGAATAATCCCCATCTCAAACAACTTCTTCCAGCAACACAAACAGCGACTATACACATGGACTTCACCCATTGGATTGTACAAAAATCAAATTGACTACATCTATGGAAGTCAACGATGGAAAAGCACTATAACATCAACAAAGACAAAACCTGGAGCTGACTGTGGTACCGATCACTAACTACTAGTATGCAAACTCAAGCTAAAGTTGAAAAAAAGCAAGCCACTCATAAATTTAGCAAAATATGACCTTGAGAATACAACACCAGAATTTAAAGATTGCCTGCAAAATCAATTTGCTGCTTTAGATACAAATGACATCAAGAAGGTTGTGTTGGAAGAAAGTGAGAAGTCTCTACAAAAGGTAAAAAAGCAGAAACAGCCAAAATGGATGACTGAAGAAACTCTGAAAATTGCCCAGAAACGCAGAGAAGCTAAAGCCCGAGGAGAAAGAGAGGCAATCGCAGAACTCAACAGAGATTTCCAAAGTGCAGCAAGCCAAGACAAGGAGAAGTACTACAATGCCACATGCAAGAAAATAGAAGCAGAAACTATTAGAGGAAGAACAAGATCAGCATTCCTAAAACTACAAGAGTTAAAGAAAAAATTCCAGCGTTGAATTGGAATGTTACAAGATGCTCAAGGATCCATGTTGAATGATGCTGAGAAGATCAAGAAAAGGTTGAAAGAATATACAGAGACATTATATGATAAACATCAAGTGGACCAACAGCCATTTCAACCTGTACCTTATGCACAGCAAAAAGGATGTCTTAACTTTATCCAGTCAGCAGGCCAAATATTGCATCTCTCCAGATAGCACCAGTGACCAGCCCTGAATCCAGATAATCAGCACTGACCACTATCCAGATACCGATGTCTAATATCCAGAGGGTCGCCATGAGTCAACATCGACTCGACAGCACTTAACAACAATATCCAGATTATATTTAACTGCAGCAGCTGGTATTTAAAAACTATCACTGCGACAGAGGAGGCAGCAGGACCTGACTGTCATGGCTTGTTTAAACACAGTCAGATAATGGAAAGCTTGACCTGTGGGAACCATTGTGGTGCAAAAGTTGGGGATAGGGGCGAATTAGAGCTCTGTTGTTATCATAGTCCTGCAACGTGGGGCATCTAGCTGTCACTGCTAAGGCTTCTTTTTTTTCAGTGATTATGTAACTAACCGTGAAACAGTAGTATGTACCACAGTGCTTTTTTTGTTAATGTGGTTTTTATTTTGGGCTTTATGTAATGCAAGGTGGGAAAGCTGGAGCTGGCTTCAGCTGTCAAACATAGTGGCGTCTGTTGAGAGGCCGGCCTTGACTCTCGCCGCATATGTGGCCGCCCCATGCATATTCCCCTTCAGCTGTGTCATGAATGTCCCTGGCAGGAGAGAGTAGCTAAAGAGCTTGTCTGTGATACAGGTGTAGGGGTTTTATCTTAGGCCTCTGGGGGTTAGTGGCCATGGGGGGCTCTCGTTGAAAAATCTGTCAGTTCTCTCTCTGGCTTAGAGATTTGCAGAGGCTGGTGTTTGTGTCCTAGGAAGTGAGTAAAACCAGTGACTAATAGTGGATGTATGTGATAAAGTCTTTGGAATAGCGCAAAAAAAAAGAAAAGCCCAAAAAGGCAGCTTGTGACTGCAATTTTTTACCGCACTAAACTTAGTGTGCATGCGCTGAATAATGTTGACCACCATGGTTAAATATTGATCCCTGTGTTTTTCCTTAGAGACTGGCCCGGATAGTAGATGTTGTGGCATGCTCCCACAGAGGTAGGTCCTTGAGAGCTCATTCTCCTGCCACCCAAAAGAACCACTTGGGTAAGGAGTCTGGAGTTGTGACCCTACTCCACACTATATACCTGGTGTGAAGTTCCCAACTACTTAATCCATAACATAGTCCTGATTTTCAAAATTGATTTACAATAAAGTGTAATGGCTGTGGTGATACCATTTCCACCCTCCCCCTCTGCCCCCCCAACAAGTGATCAGTCAGGTAACTTAACAGTAGGTGCTCCATGCCATCTAAAGATGGCATAGCAGACAACAAGGAGAATGTCTGCAGCAGTCTGGGTAGGCAAGCGTGGTAGTCCCCACCTGAAGTTCCATCGCCTTGTTCATTATAGGCCCCCTGCCCCGACGTCACCGGGTGACTCCTCCGATGCCGGAACGTCTGCAGCAGTCTGGGTAGGCAAGAGTGGTAGTCCCCGCATATCATGTTTTAATGTTTTATTCTAATACTGACAATATTCATAAAATATGTACTGCTGTAAAGCTTGTAGGGCCTTGGCAGCATTGTAGAACTTGCCATAGGAATACTACATGGACACAGTTGAAAACATCCTGTAGCTTTACTATAGAAATGTTTCCCTGGCGAATGAGTGCAATAGATTAATGAATAATTAGAAATGCCAGTGTTAAATTATAGATTAGGGGCCTTGGTTACACATAGCATTATTACTTACTGAAAGTAGCTTTTATAGCCTTACAGCAAGAGTTTGCATCAGTCATGGCCTGTTAGTAACCTCTTTAACACTTGTTTATGCTCTCTTTCTCTCTCTCACTCTCTCTCACATGGACTCTTCTTATTGTTTTTTTATTATTTTCAACCCAATGAAAGCCAGAAAGAATTATACAAAATGGGTCAAGAATATCTGTCTATCCGTCTGATAGCAAAATAATTCTCCAAAATTGTAAAAGAATGGGATGGAACTTTGTATGGGGAAAACCATTTGAAAAAATACATTGAGTTCTGAAATGGGCCAGATTAAACTTGGATTTCCAGAGGAATAAGCCCCCCCCCCCCCAACAAAATCCAGGTGAATTTCCCTGGGAGAAGCAGTTCCAGCTTCTGCAGCAAAGAAGCTTAAAGCTAAGCATAACAGTTAGGGAATCTCTTCATTCACACTGCCTCTCCCCTGTTCTCCCCACTGCCTGACTAGCCCCCATGCCCAAATTACCCCACTCTCAAAATTGCAACTGCTCCACCTCCAAAATTACCCCTCCAATTGCCCGACTATCTCAGAACTACCCTCTGCAAGCTGCCTGTGCATTACTAGGAGAAGAAACATCCCATTCCACCTACTCCCTCATATGCACTCCATGGTGTAAAAAGGGGCTCTGAGGTCCCTGTGTCACCAATGCATAAACAGCAAAGGAGCCCATAAGCTCAAATGATGAGACTTCAACTTTCATCCTTTGAACGCATCATTCAAAGAGAGAGATCATTAGAGAAAGACATCATGCTTGGCAAGGGTGAAGGTCAATGCGAAAGAGGAAAACCAGCAATGTGATGAATCAATACAACAACAGCTATGGATGCCACTCCATCAACAATTAGCTACCTGACTGAAGATAGAACACAGTTTAGGACAGGTATCCAGAGAGTTGCCATGAACTGACATTGACTCAATGACACTTAACAACAACAAGGTTGCTAGGACAGGGAATTATTTATGACCTATCCTGCCCCCATGTTAATATAAAAAAACGTCAGAAGAGGTAGATAAGGAGATAATACTTGGCAGAGTTGTACTTAGAGTTGGGTGATCATTTTGCCAGGTACCTGCCAAGATAAAAAAAGGCTTAACTACATCTCTTCAGAGCTAGAGTTAAGTTTTTGTGTTCCCAGCATTCAGTGCAAATTGTTACCTCAAATGATTTGTGCTAACATATATTAATGGTTAATGAGTTACAAAGCAAGCTCCTGTATATTCATCATTAGGTTCTGTTAGAACATAACATAAGATATGCCATACTGGGATCAGATCAAGAATATATCAAGCCCAGTATCTGGTTTCTAACAGAGCCCATTCCAAGTCTCAAGTACCTGTTGGGTTCCTATTCCATACACATTCCATGCTGCTTGTCCCAGGGGCAAGCAGTGAATTTCCCCAGTCCAGGGAGGAGTGGCCTAGTGGTTGGGGCAAGGTACCTCAGGCCAGACAGTCAGGGGTTCAAATCCCACTAGAGGACAGCAACCTTGGGCCGGAAGGACTGGGGTTTCTAGTCCCACAGGTGCTCCTTGTGGTCTTGAGCAAGCCACTTAACCCTCCATAGCCCATGTTCCCTGTCAGTATTAGTGTATGTGTCTCATATCCCCTTGTGTTAAATGTATCCCCAAATTGTGTTGTGACCACTTTGTTTGAAGGATAAGGTGGTATACAAAAACTGTCTAAATAAATAATAATGGTTTATCAATTTTTCCTCCAGGAATTTGTTCAAACCTGTTTTGAACCCACCTATACTACCAGCTTTTACTACATCCTCCGGTAATGAATTCAAGAGTTTGATTGTGCACTGAGTGAAAAGATTTGTTTTCTGATTAGTCTTAAATGTGCCACATTGTAGCTTCATTGCATGTCCTAGTCTTTCTACTTTTTGAAGGAGTAAACAATCGATCTATGTTTACCCGTTCCACTCCATTCATTATTTTATAGACCTCTATCATATCTCCTCTCAGCCATCTCTTTTCCAAGTTGAAGAGCCTTAACCTTTAAGCCTTTCCTCATAGGGGTATCCTTCCATCCGCTTTACCATTTTGGTTGCTCTTTTCTGTACCTTTCCCAATTCTGCTATATCCTTTTTAAGATACGGTGACCAGAATTGCACACAATATTTATTTATTTATTTAATAGTTTTTCTATACTGCTCTATCCGTTGCACCATGTAATAATGCAGAGACATTGTCCTTTCCTTTCCTTTCCTTATGATTCCTAACATTCTATTTGTTTTTGGGCCATGGTTACACACTGGGCACCCAGATCCTTTTCCTGAGTGATAATTCCTAATGTGGAATCTTGCATCGTTTAACTGTAGTTTGGGTTGTTCTTACCTACGTACATAACTTTGTACTTGTCCACATTTATTTATTTAAAGAAAAATCAGCAACTGTTTCTCTTTATGAATGTTTGGGACAAGTGTGTAAAATCTTTGAGGCTTCTTTAGATTTCTAATTGCCCTTTTACTTTTTTCACTTCTAGGGTCCTACTTTGTTAGATGTCTATTTTTGTGTAATATCTTTTGGACTCTGTGATAATTCTAAAGGCATTGTCAGGGTGAGCAGTCGTATTTTTAATCAACCGGCACACTTAATACAAGGTCTTTATGTTATGACGATCTACAAAATATTGCTCAAAAGCATGCTAAAAGACCGGCTTAGTAGCTCAGGTGGGAAATCCTGCACACTGCCTTGTGGAAATTTCAAAAAGATATTTCTTTGAAGAAACTTTTGGTGAGGACTAAGTATTGAACAGACCAAGAGACACAGGGTAGTTAACAAATGTTCCTGTTTTATTCTAGTTTTAGGGGGGGGTTCTCTCTCCTACCATTTTTGTTTTCTTTTTAACCCTAGATTATTCTAAACTGCTTTGACACATAGGCAAAAGGCAGTATAACAAATTTTAATAGACGATAAATGATGTCTGATTCAGGTCTTGCTCCTGGGTTGGCTGAGCTGGGAATGCTATCAATGCTCCTGGAGGGAGATTCACAGCACGTCAGCAGGTGTTGTTGACTTTGATGGAATAATGCAACTTTCAGAATTTACTGCAAGTTGTATTATTCTGTTATCATAATAATGAGCTGCTTTGCATATGTTTTCAGGAAAACCACAATGAGTATGCATGAGAAATCTGCATTCAATGGAAATGCATATTTATTGTGGTTATTCTGAAAACCTGACTGGCTAGTGTGTCTTGAGAAGTGGGGTGAGAACCACTGGTTTAGAGCATGGTTGAAAAACAGTAAGTATAGATTACCTTAATTTCAAATACACATGCACAGTTTTCCAGTAATAATATGCCTGTAGAAACAGCAGGTGCAAGGTCTAGGAGTCCTTTGTGCCTCTGTGCAATTTTAAAGAGAAATTGATACACACAGAGAAACTGATATGCAAAAAATGTTTCCAGGTATGTTCAGTGGAAAACTCATACAAATGTCACTATTTGGATCCATTTTATACTTGCCTCCTCCTTTGAGTATCAGCCCTGTGGTTTCTGTTTGTAAATTCTCCCTCCCTCTTATGTTTCTTGTTCTCACTGTCCTATTCATTGCTTGTAGTGCCTGTCCTTCTTTTGTTATTTTATTTGTAAACTGCTTTGCATACCCAGCAAAAGGCGTTATAGTAAATCAAATAAACCATAACCTTTAAAATAGGTATAAGGTTTGCTGGCGCAAAGTACCTGACGGCTTTGTATCTAGATGGCCTGTTTAAAAATTGCCCCGAATCATGTTCACCTAAGTAAATGTTATGAAAGGAATGCTAATAAAGAATAAAGAACTGATATGAGCAGGAACTGCCTCTTACATGTATATACAAGGGGAGGGAGGGGGCTGATAAGTCTCTGGCCGTGTAACAAAACAGAAAGCTATGGACACACTTCAGTTCAGGTGGTCCAAATGATCTCTCTGCAGTTTTGTTTTATTTAGGAAAAGTGGAAGGAAGGAAGGCCAAAAAACTGCCAGCACAGTTTAAAGGTGAGGTCAGAGATTCTGTTGTAGCCAAACAATCATCTTCCAAGAAATGGAAAAGGAGCCAAGTAACGAAAATTTGAAATAACATTAAGCACTGGCATGCAAGGCATTGATAACGCAGGCAAAGAGAGAATTTGAGAAGAAGCTTGCTGTGGAAGCAAAATGCATAATAAAAACTTTTTCAAGTACATTCATAGCAAAAAAAACCCAGTGAGAGAGTAAGTTAGACTATTAGATGATAGAAGGGTAAAAGAGGCTCTAAGAGAGGACAAGGCCATAGCAGAAAGACTTAATGAATTCTTTGCTTCAGTCTTTACTGAAGAAGATGTAGGGAAGTTAATCATGCCTGAAATGGTATTTAAAGGTGATGTATCGGAAGAATTGAAAAAAATATCGATAAACCAGGTGGATGTATTACAATTATTTGATAAACTGAAGAGTAGCAAATCATGTGGACCGGATGGTATACATCCAAGGTTGTTGACAGAACTGAAATATGGGATTGCAGACCTACTTTAAGCAATGTGTGAACTATCATTAAACTCATCTGTAGTATCTGAAGATTGGAGGATGGCCAATGTAATGGCAATTTTTAAAAAGGGTTCCAGGGGTGATCTGGGAAACTACAGACCGGTGAGCCTGACATCAGTACAGGGCAAAATGGTACCATTATAAAGAATAAAATTATTGAACATGTAGATAAACCATCTAAGAATAATAAAAGAAAATATTTTTTCACTCAATGCTTAATCAACCTCTGGAATTCGTTACCAGAGGATTTAGTAAAAGCTCTTAGTGTAAATGGGTTTAAAAAAGGTTTGTATCAGTTCCTGGAGGAAAGGTCCATAAACCATTATTAAAGAGGAACTTGGAAATCCACTGCTTACCCCAAGACAAACACTGTGGAACCTATGTACGTTTTTGGGAACCTACCAGGTACTTGTAACCTGGATTGGCCACTGTTGGAAACAGGATATATGGCTTGATGGACCTTGGTCTGACCCAGTATGGCATTTCCAAGAGACCAGGGTTTGATTCTCACTAGCACTCCTTGATTCTCACGTAACCCTCCATTGCCTCAGAAGAAATCAAGTTATTAATGTCTTTGTTTAATATACATTACCAAATTTAAGTTACAATGTAAGCCACTTTCACTAAAATGATAAAGCGGTATAAAAAAACCTGTTAAATAATTTAAATAAATATATAAATAAATTTCTTATGTTGACTTATGAAAAGTAAATAAACAAGTCGGCTCCTGTTATTTGTGGGAATACTTTTTCCATGTAAACCTATATACATATGTGTAAAAATGCAACAGTATGTGTGTAAGTGTGCTCTGCCCCCATCATGCTCCCCGGAATGCCTTCCCATCTGTACACAGTGGAGCTATATACGTGGAGGCTAATTCCAATTGGGGCATGTCCAGGCCATCCAGACATCCAAAAAATAGATGGCCCAAAAGTGTACCTGATTCTGCACCCACGGGAGCTTGAGCGGGCACTTAGATGGCTGGATGAGCCCTGATTCCACAGCGCAGGACGTATAATCAGTTCCCCGGCTAGCCCTCCCCATGCTCCTGTTGGAGCCCTGGTGCTGTGCATCTCGTCACCATGGCACCGGGACTCCATGCAGGAGTGCTGAAAGGCCCGACGGCGTGAGTATGCATTTTCCCCACTGCCCGACCCTCGGCGGGAGATGCCAGGGCCGGGATTGGGCTGCGGGGACCTACCTGCCTCTGTGCCATGTGAGGGGGTACCTGGCCTGATCTCTGGAAATCATCGGACTTATTCTACCTCGGGGTTGGAATAAGACTGATGTCCATCTTTGCGCCGCTGGACGTACAGAGCCATGACCTGAATCGTCCCTGTACATCTGGGTTAGGCAGCCCGTCCCCACTCCACCCATTATCTGCCCTATCGCAGCCCCCTCTTGGCTCTGTCCAGAGATCCCCACACAAAGGTCTTGTACGTGCGGGGAGCTTTAGGGGCAGAATTGGGTCCCTGCAAATAGCCTTGCATTCCCAAGACTGCCTCTGTTGTCTAGTCTCCCTCTTTCCCCGCTGTCCAGTCCCTTTTAGTCCAAATACCATCACAGGTATCAACTCACTTCTACTCCCAGTGCCACATCACCCTCCCGGCAGCTACCTTCCAGTCACCCTACCCTCTGTCTATTCCCCTTCCAGTGCCATCCCCACATGTCAATTCCCTTCCAGCCCCAGTACCCCCTCCCTTCCAGCCTCCTCCCCATTACCTAGCCACCTACCAGTCCCAGCCCTAAGTGTCAGCTCCCTTCCAGACCCCCTTCAGTACATTCTCCAGATGTCAGTTCCCTTCCAGCCCCCTCCTTCCCCCCATATCAGCTATCTTCCAGCCTCCCCCTTCCCTCGTGTCAGCTCCCATCCTGCCCCCACCTCCCCTCCCATGTCAGTTCTCTTCCTGCCCTCACCTTCTCCCCCATGTCAGCTCCTTTCCTGCCCCCTTCTTCCCCTGGCAAACCCTTTCAGCATCCACTCCCTTTCAATCCCATTCTTCCATCCCCCCGCATCATCACATTTGTAGCCCTAGCCTTTGGTTTTCTTCCAGGGACAGCAGCTCTCTCTTCCCCTCCCCCCATCAGCCCATTCCAGTTCTAGTTCCCAGTCTTCTTCCAGTGCCAGCAGCTCTCTCCTCCCCCCATCAGCCCATTGTCTAGTCCTATCCCCCTTATCAGCCCACTCCAGTCCTAGCCCCATCAGTCCATTTCTAGCCCCCCCAATCAGCCCATTACCAGTCCTATCTCATTTCTAGTGCTAGCCCCCCCGATCAGCCCATTTCCAGTGTTAACCCTGCATCAGCCCATTACCAATCCTAACCTCTCCAATAAGCCCATTATCAGTCCTAGCCCCCTAATCAGCTCATTTCCAGTCCTAACCCCCCTTTAATCAGCCCATTTCCAGTCCTAACTCTCCTGATCAGCCCATTACCAGTCCTAGCCTCCCCCCCCCCCGATCAGCCTATTTCCAGTCATAGCCCATTTCCAGTCCTAACCTCACCTGATCAGTCCATTACCAAACCTAACTCCCCTAATTTGCCCATTTCCAGTCCTAACTCCACCAATCAGTCCATTTCCAGTCCTAGCCTCCCTTAAGCGCCCACTTCCACTTTAGCCCCCACTTCCAGTTTAGCCCTTCCATCAATCCATTTTCAGTGCTAGCCCTTCCATCAGCCCACTACCTGCCCTACACCCCCCCATCAGCTTACTACCAATCCTAACCCCCCATCAGCCCATTACCAGTCCTAGCCCACCCCCTCGATCAGCTTATTTCTAGTCATAGCCCATTTCCAGTCCTAAACCCCCTGATCAGAAAATTTCCAGTCCTAACTCCCCTGATCAGCCCATTTCCAGTCCTAGATGCACCATCAGCCCATTACCAGTCCTAACCCCCCAATCAGAGCATTTCCAATCCTAGCCTTTCCAATCAGACTATTTCCAGTGCTAACTACCCTCTCAGCCCAGCCCAGCCCATTACCAGCCCTGCTCAGCCCATTTCTAGTCCAAACTCCCCCCACCCCCCACCCTCCCGGAAGAGCCCTACAGTTGCTTGACTGGCGCCTGGCTCATCTTCGCAGAGCTGCAAGAAGAAACAGTGTTTCCTTTCTTTCCCGTGGCTTTGTTAATGTTGAGCCCACCAATGCTGAGAGTAAATGAGTTATTTCTGAGACAGGAAATGCCTTGTTTACCCTCAGCGCGGGCAGGCTCAACTTCAACAGAGCCTTGGCAAAGAAGGGAAACACTGTTCCTTCTTGTGGCTCTGCAAAGGTGATTTGGGGCGCTGGTCAGGCAACTGCAGGGCTCTTCTGGGGCAGCAGGGAAGGGGGCAGTAGGAGGGGCAGCAAGGGGGCAGCAAGGGGGCCATGGGGTGGTTGATTCTGCCACTGATGCTGCTGCTGAGAAGCAGTGGCAGCAGCTTGTCCAGTCCTCTTTTTTTTGTTGTTTAAATTTTGAAGGCTGAGTGAGGTGACCTTTTTGGAGGCATTCTTTTGCCTCCTCAAAAGTTGCCACCTGAGGTGACCACCTCATTCGGCCTCATTATAGAGCTGCCCCTGAGGACTCTGATGCCGGTGTCCATGGGGTTTCATCTGGTCGTCAGCATCGACCTTCAATGTTGACAGAGCAGAAGATCCATTCTTCTGGGGGTCTGACCTAAACATAAATCGGTTGTTTACACCATCAAAAGGAAAGACTAGAGGACCTGCAATGAAGCTACAATGTAACCCATTTAAGACTAATAAGAGAAAATATCTTTTCACTCAATGCATAATCAAACTCTGGAATTCGTTACTGTTAGTGTAGTTGGATTTAAAAAAGATTTGAACAAGTTCCTGGAGGAAAGGTCCATAAAACATTATTAAAGAGGATCAGGGAAATCCACTACTTGCCCCAATACAAGCATTGTGGAACTTGTGTGCCTTTTTGGGAACTTGTGACCTGGATTGGCCACTGTTGGAAATAGGATACTGGGCTTGATGGACCTTGGTCTGACCCAATATGGCATTTCTTATGTTTTTATGTTCTTAAGGGAAGGATATATAACCTTGGCATGCTAAACTGTTTAACGTGGAAAGGTAACTGGTGTGTAACCTAGTGTAAGGACTATTTTGAAAGGCAGTATGCACTTCCATCTCCCTATTCCCTCTCTACCAGGTGTTCAGAAAAGAGAAATGTGGAAGGCAGCAGCATAGACCAGGAAAGCAAGCCAAGACACAATGGGGATGCTGCGGAGGCATGCGATGCCTGGTACTCATGCAATAGGTATGAGTAATGAAAATGAAAAGAGGCCTAAGGTACCCGATAATAAAGCCTTGCGTTAGAAGGTGTGAGTACCAGCAGCAAAGAAAGGTACAAGATCCCTTCTGCAATCGTAGCGCTGGAGACCGAGGTAAATGTTGTAAATAAGGGAAAGCCCCTTGGGTAAGAAGATCAGCTGCAACAGAGACTGGTCTCAGGTCAGGTACCCAGCACATAGACCCCTGGTGGGGTAGCAAGGCAAACACATCCTAAGCAGCCAGTGAAAACCCAGAACCTCAGTAAGAATAGCACCAAAAGTTCAATGTCTGATTCAGCTAAGCATGCTTGGGGGTGTTGTTCTTTTGCAAAGTCAGAGGCCTGGTAAATGGATCTTTGGGAAGTACTATGTTACAGACTATTACACCTGTAGACAGAGTGTGGGAGAGCTGTGTCCCTATGAGAATGAGATACAGAAAGGCTACTATGAGGGACAGAGTTTCTAATGCAACTCACAAGGTGGTGTGTAACAGGTTTCCCCTGACGTAGACAGCTTACATTGTGGTAGCAACATAAACAATAGCAAAATGACTCCATGTTAGCTTACTAGAACAATGAGATAATCTTGGAGTTAAGCAATAATATGGTACAGTGTTAATAATGTAAACCTTAAAACAGCTTAGTAGAACATGAAATACGAGAGGCACACCAGTACTTAATCAAAATAGAGGTGCAGCTTAGAAGTACTATAATAAGATTGTTTCAGTCCTTCCCGATGAACGGTCACAAAGGGTTTCCCAGAATGGGCAAAATTTGGACTGGCACATAGGTCAATCCTATTGACCATGTATTATTTATTTATTTGTTTGTTTATTTAACCTCTTTTTATATACCATCTTTCTACAAGTCAAGACGATTTACAGTATAGCTCAGTGCGAGAGCATTGAATAACTTTAACCAAAAGTGCACATTACATAGAACATTAGGTTTAACAGTACCACATTAAGTATCAAGGCAGTTAATTTAACTATATACAAAATAATGTGAACTAAAGCTCGCTGTGTGGTGAGAGGTCCATTATTTTGGGTTTGGCCCGAAATGTTCGAGGAAAAGCAGGGTTTTCAAGTTCTTGCAAAAGTCACAGGTGAATTGGATGGATCTTGTTAGGGATGAAACTTTTGCACTCATTGGCGGTGGCATCCTGAGGGTTTCTGCTACCGTAGGCAGACTGTCTATGCTGGCCCCCACCCGACTGCACCACTGTCCGGCCCGCTATGCTGCCCTCTCCTGCGCTGAAGCAGTGGTGGCTGAACAGCTGTTTCAATGCTGCATCATGCCTTAGAGTGCCCGCTCGCATGCGTGCTCATGGCCTGCCGCCCCTGCCCCTTCCAACATAACTTCTTTGGAGGGCGCAGGAGCGGCAGTCTGGAACTGCACGCACACACAAGAGCGTTTTGAAGCCCACCACAGCACTGAAGCAGCAGTTCAACTGCTGCTTCCTAGGGCAGGGTTTAGCAATGCCCCTCACCAAGGTATGCCACCCTAGGTGATCGCCTAGTTTGCCTGTTCATTGGATAAAGAGTGTAGGCTATATGCTGTGATATCGCTCTTTTTGCGCCCTTTCAAGTAACAGACGATGTAGCACAACACCCCATAACTTCCTTCTCTGCCACTGCCAACTCTAGACTGCGTTCATTCCATCTGGCTGCTCCATATGCCTGGAACAAACTATCTGAGTTGGTGTGTTGGGCTCCTTCTCTAGCTCTATTCAAATCCAGGCTAAAAACCCACCTCTTTGAAGCTGCTTTTGAATCCTGATGCTCCTCACTCTCTTGTCCACTACTTATGTGTATCTTATCATACTTTAATTCCCAGTTTTACTATGACTCCGATTCTGTAGGGCAAATTGCAGGGCTGTACGTCCCGGTGAGACATCCAGCCCCACTATCCGCCTGCACCGTATTCTGCCTCCTGATCCCTCTGCATGCACAGTGCCACTGTGCGTGCTGAGGGGTATGGGGTATGGGGGCGGAGAGTGGGTGGTGTGGGGGCAGTCCTGTCACCCGGACGTATAAGGCTGATTCTGGTCACGATCTTGTATGTCCCCAGGATATGGTCTGAACGTGGGGAGGTGGTATAAACCCTGGGGCTGCAGCGGGCGGACCTTCCAATGCCACCACATGGCCAGTGCAGGCCCAGGTATGTCCTCGCCACTGGATTTGGGCCCTGGCTGCCCTCACTGGGGTAGGGCAGTGGGGAAACAGGGGTCAGCCCTGCGGCGGGCTGGATGTGCAGTGGGGAGGACGCCCTCTACAGTGATGCAGGGGCATGCTGGGCTGTCTCTCAGTGCCTGATCCTGCATCTGCAGGAACGTCTTGCTCCCACGGTACAGAATCGGATGCTGATGGGCCCATCCTGTTTGCGGCCGTCTAGATGGCCCGGACGTGCCCCATCTGGGATCGGGCTCCATGTGTTTTGTCTTGGTTAGACTTTAAGCTCTGATGAGCAAGGACTGTGTCTTACATCTATATGTACAGAGCCGTATACGCCTTGTAGTGCCACACAAATGATTAGTAGCAGTAGTAGTAGCGGTTAGACAATATTTTAAACTGGTTTGCTGAGAATTCAATGACAATCAATCTGAACAAGTGATAGTAATAAACATAGCCAATTATAATCCTTCTAATGAAATCTTGATGAATGGCATTGCCCTACCAGTAAAGTTTGCTGTCTTGGTGTAATGTTTGATGCAAACCTCTCTATGTAAAGTGGATTTCAATGGATGCACAACCATATATTAGAAACTGAAGTTATTACAAACACTGCAAGCTAACTAGAACTACTGGATTGTAGGTTGATTGTACAGGCCATGGTGCTACCACATATTATTTATAATTGTATGCTTTAGGCAGGACTACCAGATACAGCTATAAAACCGATTAGCATAGCACAAAATGGTACGGTGTAAGTAATCAGGGATTACAAAGGAATGATCGCGTTACCTGTGTCTGTTCAAGTGTATGACCTTGACGTTTAAAGCAATCAAGGAACTCTCAGCTAACGGGCTTGTATTACCGATTCAAAGGAATAATGTGAAATATGAAATTCAATACAGTCAAGAAGAATTGCTTTTTGTACCTCTGATTTCCTTGGCTTGAAAGGTAAAAACATGTAAATGCAGTTTTCAAGTGACAGGTCCGAAGAACTGGAATGCCTTGCCAGTAGAGATCTCTTCTGAAAGCGCATTGTTTTGAGATTAGCTTATCAACGATTATGGCAATGCTCGAGAGTTTTTATTTTAATTAATTCTGATTTAATATATGTCTGTGCTGGTTGTGATATTATGATGAATGCAATGTGCAAACTGCTTTGTAATGTCAAGATAAGTGGTGCATACATTTAATAAATGAAATAAAAAATGATACAATGTTAGCAGAATAAAAATGATATAATGGTCTACCTTAATAGACAGCACGGTTGTTGTCCCAGTCGATGTCGACTCATGACAATGCTGTGGATGGTTGTCCTAAACAGTCAGGCGGCTAATTGTTGATAGAGCACTGTAGAACAATCAAATAACTTAAAATACTCATGATACCAGCACAGTACAAATGGGGAGGGAAGGAGGAGGAGGAGGACTGAGCAGTGAGAAAGCTTAGCAGGGAGGGATAGAGAGCAAAAGGCCACAGAGTTGAGACTGGGCTGTTCAGGCTGCTGGCTGAAATACCCAAGCTGCAGAAGGGAGGGACAGAAAGAGAGCAGCGAGACTGAGCGCGTAGTCAGAATAAGAAGAACAACAAAAAAAAGAAAACATGGAGGAGACCAGATCTGATATGGGAACAGAAAAAGGACGGTGGTCAGAAAAACTTGCTCCAAGGGTTATATGCAGCCCAGGGGCCTTAGTTTCAGGACCCCCGTGGAGAATAGCAGAGAGGACTGAAAGGCCAAGCACCCCCTGGCTTGAGAAGGAGTGAGCCAGAGTCGGTGAGGGTTCCTCCGTTTTTTCAGCCTATGGGCAGGTTGATTGCATAAGGCAGGAGTCTTTCTGCTGTGGTAATGTCTCTGAGGATCAGGAATGCAATACTCCTGATTATTTGCAGGAAGGTAACATAGAAGTAGACACAACACCACTTACGTTGAAAGGGTTTTATGACAAGTTGAGTAACTCTTGGGGATTGTGTGGGACGTTTTACAGGACAGACATCTTTAAGAAAGGGAAAAATAGGTAAAATTCCTGGGGTTTTCTGAATATCCTGGGAGTAGAAGAATGTCCTTCAGGTGAGACCCTTCTCAGCTGATTTTAGGGACAGTAGATAGAGGGACAGTGGTGAGACACAGTAAGGCAGCACTGCAAGGGCACAGTCCAGATTTAGTAATTCTTGGGATTGGTTAGTAGGTGAGATCCTGAACGTGAAGCTCCGTGTAGTGATTTGACAATAGAAAAGGAAGGTGGTGACATCACTAAGAGGCAAGAAGAGGAGTAGACATGAAGGAAGAAGAAATACAGGGCCCAGAGCACCTTGAAAGCCCAAAAGACGACCCTAGGAAGAAAGCAACAGAAATAGGAGGTGCAAATGTTTGCACATTATAATCAACAAACACTGCCCATGTTCCAACCAGACCATGCCCCTGGCGATGCCCACAGGCAAAGTGTACAGCTTCATGACAAGGTATGTACATTTAGGTAGGTCAGTATTTTATTAATAGCCTTTTATGCATATATATGGCCACATAGAGTATGTGCAAAAAAGTCTTTAAAATTACTCTCTTTGGGGGTCATTTTAGAAGTCCTATTCATGACCCCTGAAAATGGTCATTCAGATGTGCACATCACAGAGATGCGCCTCGACCCATTTTAGAGAACTGGGAATATGGAAATGTCCAGTGTGAGCACGGGGGCGTGGTGAAGACGTAGCCTGGGTGGAGCAACAGAGGCATGTCGCTGTGTGGTTTCGGAATGGAACAAGCATGTCTGGCCCTGCTTATTGCGGTGTCCATGCCTGTACCTGATCCTGACCGTGAATAAGGGGCAAAGAGTGTTTGTTTCATGGTTGTAGTATTTCCAGGGGGAAGAGCAAAATGTGCTTTCATCACCACAGTTAAAATTTCCTGGCCAAAGAGAAAATACATACCCCAAATATATTACAGGCCTGCCGCTGCACGTTTGAGTATCTGAAATGGCCAGCCAGTACATGCAAGCTTCATCACATAGTCCCCTCCCTTCTGAAATACACCTGCCAGCACATCCAAATATCCATTTCTAAGGCCATGTAATTCAGGGATGTCCGCATTTGTGAAATGGCCTACATCTGTGCACGTACCCGGCCTTGCTGTCTGTGCAGGCCCGTCGATTACTGGGGCGTTCATCTTCAGGCCAGAGATGGAGCGATTTCAGAAGACACTTATATGTACTTCCCTTCACTGCTGCCACTCCCACAGACTTTTGGATGTTGTGCTCTGGATCCCCTATCTTCCTAGAGGTCCCTTCTAAAGTCCTACTGCACATGTTTTAAAAAAGGAACATGATTTGGGATTTGGTGATGTGGTGAAAATATGTTTACATTTATCTGCAAAATTCAGCCACTGAACATATTCTGGCCAAGTGGTGAAGAGTAATTAGCAGGTCTAAACTTGAAATGGATAAATATCTATTTAAAGTTATGTGAATTTTCAGTGGTGGAACTTATACAGCTACTGTCACTGAAAATACACATAATTTTAAGAAGGTAATTTTATGAGGCACCGCATAAATTTACCCACCATCAACATGCGTAAATCATGCATTTTCAATTACTTATGTGTGTGGATGGGCCTTAACGCACATATTTACCCAGTCGCTATATTATAAGTTCATTCATGAGGCTGATGGTGCGTACTTCTGGTATGACATGCACAGGGGTAGACCATGGGAGGAGAATTGGTGGAATGCAAATCTATGCATGTAAATTATAATACACTATAATGTATGTATGGTCTTCACAAATCTAGGTTTAAGCACTTACGCTAACCCAAGGGCTGGCGTGAGCGTTCATGCATAGATTTAATGTTGTTTTCTATCACCTAGGCCCCTATTTTATAAAGAAAAATAAGTGTCTGCTTTTCTTTATAAAATAGTCTTAAGATAGGTGCATTCTGGGTGCCTAAAACTAGATGCCCAGCTATAAAATTACTTTCCACATGGATTTCTTCTCCATTTCAAGTTAGACAGCAACATCACTGCTGAATATTGACCTTTTCCGTTTTCTTTTAGGCCATCTGATACTGATTAGCTTTTCTCCCTGCACATAAAAGACAGATCCTTACAAATTGCAGGAGGGAGAAAATTCATCATCTCACCATGGGGCCAGCTCACGACGTGTCAGTAGCTAATTATATTTCCTAAAGAAAAATGTGCACAGACCATCCTTAACGTCTTCCTCAAAGAAAAACACGTTTTTTATTGCCATATCAACTTATCTTTCCTGGTGCTGAGGAAGGGTGGAAAACGAGGAGAGATGGACAGGTGGTGACAAGATCACCAGCTCTTTGTTGTAAAACTGATTTAAAACATATGATTAGCGTCCTCCCTCCCTCCTCCTCCAGGTCCAAAGAGCAGTTAGTGGCCGTGTCTGAGTGCTCCTGTCACCCTGAGAATAAAATAGACCCCAGGATACTACTATTGCATTTGCCATCTTTTCTCAAAGTTCTGTCAAAGAATCATTTTGCCCCTAGGCACAAAGAGGTACATTTTTAGTGGGGCACCCGACTAGAAAAATACATGCATGGTTTTCAGCTTCACCCAAAATAAAGGGGCCCCTTTTACTAGTGCACTAAGTAGTTAGTGCATGAATTAGCATGTACTGTTATTGCACACGTGCAGTAGCTGTTACCATCCTGGCATGGCAGGATCAGATGGGGGAGTTTATAATGGGAGGAGGGATTGAATCAGGAGGGTGGGAGAGATGGCATTTGTCAGCGGTGCTTACTGTCACAGGTATGGTTTTGTGGGGAGGGGTGAGACAACATTGGGCATCATGTTACATGCAATGGCAGATAGTGTGGGTGCACCTCCACTCTCTGCTGTTGCATGTAACTCAGAGCCTGTGTGGTAAAGTGTCTGCCCTGCACAGTAAATGTAGGTCAGATGCTGGGTATGCCCCATACATTTATAAGGTTACCAGATGTTTTTCAGGCAAATCTGAGACACTTATCCAAAGTGTGTTTGCGGGGTGGAGAAGTTGACCCCTTAGTTCTAGATTTGAACAGCAAAATGTGGAGGAGGGAAGAGGGGTCAGTACCTTCCACCTCCCCCATCCATCATCCAATGACGGCAACAATATCACTTATAAGCAGACAAATCAACTCTTCTCTCCTAGAAGGGGTCTAATGGCAAACTAATTTTTATATGTTTTGTTTCCTATGGTAGATGTGTTTACATCTGTTGTTGCTGATTTCTTTTTCTGTTGTATATATAATAGAAATCCTTAATAATAATAATAATAATAATAATAATAATAATAAATCAACAGAGAAATAGAAACAAACAGTGAAGCATTACGCCATACTATGCAAAATATAAAGACAATGGATGTAAGTTCTAAAAGCTGAAATATGCAAATCACTAAATTGAAAATAAAGCTCTTTTGCTACCTCTTCTCTTCCCATTGCTGGAGTCAGGACAGGAGGCTGCCAAACAGGTAGGAGTTGAGGACAGCTCTAAAACTGGGGACAATCCCCAAAAAGCAGGGGGAAACTTTGCACTTACCACATGTAAAACTTTATCACACTTTATTAAAGACCTCCAAAGAAGCTAATTTTCAGACTTTGAACTCCCATGTATTTTGTGTTTGAATATTGGCTTTTTATAAGGCTACAGGAGTGGAGGAGTAGCCTAGTGGTTAGAACACTGGCTTGGTAACCAAGCAACCAGGGTTCAATTCCCACTAGCACTCCTTGTGACCTTGGGCAAGTCACTTAACCCTCCATTGTCTCAGAAGAAAGGCTGGGCAATCTACTTCCAGTGACACTGCCAAGAAAACCCAGGAGCTTCTGGGTCACCAGGAGTCAGGACTGACTCAAAGGCACACATTGCATTTTTCATAAGGCTACAACCATGTGGCTACTTTCACAGGGTGTTGAACAATAACCTAAAGTACAGGGGATAACAGCATACCTATGACATGTGTTACTAAGGTTTTCAGCTGGCCCGGACAGTTTTTACATGGCCAGGCTAGCTGCTGGCAGAGATGTAAGTCTGGCCCTTGAAAAGCCAGTTTATTGCTCTGGCCGCAGGACTAGGAGCGGCCAGAGCAGAAAACTGGCTTTTCATCTGGGGTTCTTGTCCCCACCAGCGCAGCCTCACCTTCTCCACTACTGTCAGCCTCTTCTGCCATCTCCTTCCCCTTGCAGCCGCAGCTCCTGCTTCTTACACAGCAGCAGCTGCAACAAAGCTAATTTTTTAAAAAATGAAACCAGTGTGGAGCCCTCCGGCCCTATGGAACCCCTGCTGCAGCGTCCTGCCCCCTGTAGTGTCACTTCCTTTTGAGCGCGGGATGCTGCAGCAGGGGTTACATATGGCTGGAGGGCTCCGCACCCGTTTCATTTTGTTTTTAAATTAGCGTTATTGCAGCCATTGCTCTGTAAGAAGCAACAGCCATGGCTGGAAGGTGAAGGAGGTGGCAGAAGCAACTGACACAGGAGGAAGGTGGAGACAGGAAGGCCAGCTGAAAGAGGAGTGAAGGAGATGGCTGGAAGGGAGCTGACAGGAGGGAAGGTGGTGGCTGGATGGCAGCTGAAAGAGGAGTGAAGGAGATGACTGGAAGGGAGCTGACATGAGGGAAAGTGGGGGCTGGATGGCAGCTGAAAGAGGTGGGAAGGAGATGGCTGGAAGGGAGCTGACAGGAGGGAAGGTGGAGGCTGGATGGCAGCTGAAAGTGGGGGGGGAAGGAGATGGCTGGAAGGGAGCTGATATGGGGGGAAGGTAAAGGCTGGATGGGAGCTGACATGGGGGGAAGGTGGGGGCTGGAAGGGAGCTGACAGAGGGGGGAAGGAAAGAGGTGGCAGGAAGGGAGCTGACAGAGCAGGGAAGGAGGGAGGTGACACCTGGGTGGGGACTGGAGGGAGCTGATAATTGGGGATGGGACTGGTAGGTGGCTGGGTAATGGGGTGGTTGGAAGGGAGGGGCACATAGGGATGGCATTGAAAGAGGGATGCACAGAGGGTAGGGTGAATGGAAGGGAGCTGACATGGGGGTGGCACTGGGAGTGGACGTGATGATACCTGGGATGGTATTTGGACTGGAAGGGGCTGGACAGTGGATAAGGAGGGGGATTGGAAGGGAATGGACACCACTGGCAGTCCTGGGAATGCAAGGGGGTTGACATTGGAAGATAATGGGAGGGGAGGACTGGAAAGTTGGCTGATACTGGGGAGGGTTACTGGGACTGGAAATAGGCTGATGGAAGGAAGGGAAGAAAACAAAAGAAGAGACAAGAAATGGCAGATGGACTAAAAACCATAGAAAGAGAGCTAAGAGAAGACAGGAAAGTAGAAGCCTCAGATTGGGAACAGCATGATCAGAGAATAAAATGGTCAGACAACAAAGGTAGAAAAAATAATTTTATTTTCAATTTAGTGAATGGACTTTGTGCTAGCTTTATATTTTACACAGTATGGGGAACTGTATCTCTTATTTATCTGATGTTGCATTGCATGCGAAGTCTGGCTTCTTGGGGTTTCAGTTTAATTTTTGTCTATTTATTTCTCTTTTTATTTTGTGCTCATTTATTGATGAAGGCCTGTCTGTATTGTGTATGTATTGCTGGGTATTCTGTTAGTATGGAATTTCTGTTTATGAATGTGTAGCAATCTTGCTTGTTCAGTTTGCACATTGCCTTCTCTGCAATTATTTTTTGGGGACAGGGGGTGGGGCAAGGGTGGGGTGGGGGTGGGGCAGTGGGCAGGGAAAAGACGAGGCAGGGGGCATGGGCAGAGCATGACTAGCCACAGGTGGCGGGTTTTTCTCTTTCAAAATGTTGGCAACCCTATGTGTAATGATCTTCTTGTTACTCCAGTTTAGGCTTTGAGATGGTTAACTTTACCAACACCTTTAATTTGCTGTCCTCAAGGGAGTTTTTGCTCTTTTCTCCCCATTTTTCTACTTTTTTCTTCTTTTATGTGGTACCTCCAGGCAGTGGCAAACTAAGGGTGGGGTGGTAGGTACAGCCCGCCCAGGGTGCTGACCAGGAGGTGGTGCATCCCTGTTGGGCCCACACACAGAGGCAGCATGGTAAATTTAAAGCCATGGGTGGCTTGCTGCACTGCCTCAACCACAGGCCTAGTGGCCTTTCTCTCTTGATCAAAATCTTGTGTGAATAGATTGTAAGCTCTGATAAGCAGGAACTGTGTAGCACCTTGCAGGGTATACAAATGATTAGTAGTAGAATTGCAAGACTATGGCCTGAGTGAGAAGAACCTCCAGGCCTGGAGCAGAGGCAGTGCAGCAAGCCACCTGTGGCTTTAAGGTAAGTTTGCCCTATTGCCTCTGTGTATGGTAGGGCGAAGGGGAGGAGAGGAGAGGGGTGCACTGTGCCATGCCATGCAGGGGAGATACACTAGCTGTAAAGAGGGGGCACCAGCCACAACTGATGAGGGGACTGGGAATGCTATTGCCTCTAGGGCTACCCTTGTCCCCTTAGTGAGAGGCACGCTAACATACGAGATTCTAGGGATGTTGTTGTTAAGTGCCATCGAGTCAGTGTTGACTCATGGCTACCCTATGGATAGTTGTCCTAAACTGTGTTCAGTCTTCAGTCAGGCAGCTCATTGTTGACAGAGTGGCACCCATGGCTGCTGTTATTGTATCAATCCATCTCATTGCTGGTCTTTCTCTTTTGCGTTGACCTTCTACTTTGTCAAGCTTGATGTCTTTCTCTAATGATCTTTCTCTTCACATGATGTGTTCAAAGTATAAAAGTCAAAGTCTTGTCATCTGAACATCTAAAGAAAGCTTAGGTTTGATCTCCTCTAGTACTGACTGGTTCGTTCTTTGGGCAGTCCATGGTGTACACAGAATTCGTTGCCTGCACCATAATTCAAAGGCATCCGTTTTCTTCCTGCGCATCTTTTTCAATGTCCAACTTTCGGATCCATTTCACATCCGCGATAATGTCTCTCATTCCTTGCCCTTTCTTGAACCCTGCTTGCGCAGGCAGTTCTCGTTCCAGGTATGGTTGTAGTCTCTGCTGAATAATCTTGAGTAGAATCTTGCATTGTATTTCATTACAGTTCTTGCAACTTTCTTCTTAATTATAAATGCAACACCATTTATTCTTTGTCTTTCATTTCCAGCATAGTAGACCATGTGATCATCTGATGCAAAGTGCCCGATGCCAGTCCATTTCAGTTCACTGATATGCAACAGATTAAGTTGCATAGGTTCCATTTCATTCTTGACCACCTCCAACTTCCCTTGGTTCATTCTTCGTACTGTGATGAAGCAGACACCAGTAAACCCATGGAGGTAGAAGAAAACACTGATCTCTTTAAAGGAAATGATATACATAAAGTGCAGTTAGTGAGAAGTGCAGCTAGAGGGAGCATGCACGGAGATTCAGAAGGTAGGCTGACACGCCCAGGTTGGGATGATGCAAGTACTAATTCAAAGCATAATCAGATACACCTGGTCAGAGGGACAGAATCCTTACCTAAGAAACAGCTTTATAAGCAAAGCATAGACAAGCCAGAGGGGAGAGGAGTGGCATGAGCTGCAGCAGCTGCTGATAGAGAAGAAAGAGAAAGGAGATGGCTCCAAAGAGAGGAGAAAAGGCAGTTGAACTTGCAGCCCTTACAGGAAAGGAACAAGTTCCAGGAGAGCCAGTTTCAGGCTGGGAAGCTCCAGAAGGAAGTCTTCAGGAAGGACAGAAGGAGAACCGGGAGAGTGCCTGGTAGGGAGAATACCAGAGACACAGACCCAAGAGTTCAGAGGTACCTTCATGCTTCTTCCCCTGTATGTGAGCCACAAGGAGTTCAGAGGTGGGTGAACCAGACTCAGCCCAGGAGTCTAAGAGACACAGATCTGAACCAGGAACTGAGGCCGGGTCACAGAAAGGCCTGGAAGCCAGGGAGCCGTAAGAGCAGCCAAGGCAGCTGGAGAAAGGTTTGGGAACCTATAGAAAGAGTGCTTACCAAAAGTCCTGTTGCATATTTGCCAGACCGGATACAGCCAGGCTGGAGAGCCTTAGGAAGAAGTTCTGAAGTAAAACCAGGAATATATGGGGAAAGCTCAGGGGCCACAGATATCTCAGCAGAACAAGAGGCTATGCAGATAGGCCCTGCTGAACCTGACCCTTTGCTAACTGAATGCCCTATGGACTGTATGTTTTGTTGTACTGGGAGTTCAGAATCCTTGAGAGAAATATAGCATGCAGGATATACTTTTGAAACACAGTTTTGTTTGACAAGCTGAAAGAAGAAGCATTGTTTTTGTTTATATAACCTGTTTTGTTTGAACCCTGCATAACTAACAAAGACTGTGAAGCATATCCAAGTTTTTGATCTATGTAAATACCTTATGTGAAAATCCTGAACAAGGTGGAAATCCTGTTGTCTTCGTTTGAACCTTTTGTGCATTAAGGGAATAAAACCCTATACTTTACCATTCTTATGGCTTTCACAATTATTCATTATGAAGAAAGGGACTACTAGTACCAGAAGGCTTCTGGGCTAACAAAAGTTTCTACCTTCAATACAACAATAATGTCCACCCTGACCTTTAAGCACAAGGCTAAAGGGATGGGGTTGTGACAGTACGTTCCATATCTCAATATGTAAGGCATCTTTTCAGCCTCTGACTCTCATTTCATGAGCAGCTACATCAGCGTCCCGAGGGCTTTGATTCAACCACATCATAAATGCTGGCTTTACTCTGAAAAGTCTTCAGCTCCTCCCCAGTAGCCAGTTGAGTGACTTCCAACTTGGGGATCTCATCTTCCAACACTATAGTGCAATTTGTTTTGTTGTGAATATCCATTGGGTTTTTGTAACAAGATATGGAAGTAGATTGCCAGGTCTTTCTTCCGTGCAGTTTAAGTTTAGTGTTGTTGCCTTTGTCACAGAAATGTGATCCTCTGTTGCTAACACTGCCCCATTCTGCTGCTGCCCAGATGGGCAGTTTGTTTTGGTCTGGCACCTCAGCTGAAACCTGTCCATCTTGGGAGACCCCATCAGTAGTTAAACTACTGATAGCTTAGCCCTCAGTTATCACTGATGCACACAAGCCCTCACAGCATGACAAGATATTTTCTTTTTTTAGTGCCATCAAGTCAGTGTTGACTCATAGTGACCCAACTACCTCTGGGTTTTCTTGGCAATGTATCACCAGAAGTAGATTGCCAGCCTTTTCTTCTGAGGCAATGGAGGGTAAAGTGACTTGCCCAAGGTCACAAGGAGTGCCAGTGGGAATTGAACCCTTGCTCTTTTGGGTACTAGGCAGCTGCTCTAACCACTAGGCTACTCCTCCACTCCCACAACAAGATACAAACCAATAAATACACACATCAAAAATAGGAATTCCTGTATTCCCCAGAATAATTAACCAATAAAATAACTAGGCATACTAGCCTTAGAAAACTAAGCGAACATTTCAAAGTTGCTCACAGTCCATGGGCTTGCTCTAGGATTCCCCAGCATCTCTTCTTCCTAGGTTGGACAGGTACTTTACCTCCTCCTCTCCTGTCTCCTCTCCTGATCTGCAACTGGTACATAGGTAGGACAACTCTCCTTCTCTTCTTTAATTGGCAGTTGAAGGATCTGGAAGGGGTTCTTCTCATATCTCCTTAGTTCAGTTAACAATTACCTCCACCACTCCTTTATTCCTCTGGTCAGGGATGCACTCAATTCTCAGTCTAAGTCACCCAGGCCCCTTTGAGCAAGTCTAGCAGCCTACACCCGGCACTCAGGTCCCATCTCTTCTCTACACTGGGTCACTCCCCCTCAGTGTTTCTGCGAAGCTGGGCAGGAGTCCTTCATCCACATTGCTACTGGTGAGGGATGGTGTTGTCATATCTCATTTTTAATCACGAGGAACACACAACACCACATCTCACCAACAACAACTCAGTGGAGGACTCTCACATAGCTTAACAGGAATATTGTTGTCCCTCTCCACAGCTCTCAGGAATCTTCCTCTAAGATCTCTAGTAAACTTCTTCTTACACAGGAGACTTTGTGTTAGGCTGGATATCAACCCTAGTCCTCAACCTTTGGCCCTATACCACAAGGAAGCCCTACTACCTGGCCTCTTTCATCTTTCCTGGTATCCTGCAAAGAAGGCAATTTGTAACTCCCTGTGGTATGCAGTGGGAAGGACTTTTCTTTATAATACAGGCCAGTCAGCAGTTCAAGGAAAACAAAAATAGCTTTACTTCCTCAGTAAAGACCGAAGCAAATAATTCATTCAGTCTCTCCGCTATGGCCTTGTCACCTCTTAGTGCCCCTTTTACCCCTCCATCATCTAATGGACAAACTGACTCTGTCACAGGTTTTTTTGCTATGAATGTACTTGAACAAGTCTCTATGTGTTTTTGCTTCCACAGCAAGCTTCTTTTCAAATTCTTTCTTCCCCTGCCTTATCAATTTTATTTATTTATTTTCTCTTATATACTGTGCTATTCTGCATCAGTGTGGTTTACATTGAACAAACTGAAATTACATTGAACAGGGCATTATAACTTGGAGATAACTATTTTACAGGGAACATGGGCTATGGAGGGTTAAGTGGCTTGCCCAAGACCACAAGGAGCACCTGTGGGACTAGAAACCCCAGTCCTTCCAGCCCAAGGTTGCTGTCCTCTAGTGGGATTTGAACCCCTGACCTTCTGGCCTGAAGTACCTTGCCCCAACCACTAGGCCACTCTTCCACTCCAATGCCTTGCATCTAACTTGTCAGTGCTAGTGTTTCCAGTTTTTGTCATTTGGCTCCTTTTTCCATTTCCTGAAAGATGCTTTTTTGGCAACAGGCTCTCTGACCTCACCTTTAAACCATGCTGTAAGTTTTTTGGACTTCCTTCTACTTTTCTTAAAGCGTGGAATACAGCTGGTCTGGGCTTCCAAGATAATATTTTTAAACACCCATGCTTGATGTAAATCTTTAACCTTTGCAACTGCCACTTTTAGTTTTTTCTTAACTATTTTCCTCATTTTATCATAGTCTCCCTTTTGAGAGTTAAAAGATAGTACTGTGGATTTCCTTACTGTCTCTTCTCCATTTATTAAATCAAACGTGATCATGCTATAATCACTACTGCCACGTGGCTCCAACACCCTTATCTCTTGCACCAGATCTGGTGTTCCACTAAGGAATAGGTCCAAAATGGCTTCCCTTCAGGTCAGTTCATGAACCAGCTGCTCGAAGAAGCAGTCATTTATTTCATCTAGAAACTTTATCTCGCTAGCATATCCTGCAATGACACGGACCCAGTCGATACCGGGGTAATTCAAATCACCCATTATTATTACAGTGCTGTAACTTTTGTTAGCTTCACTGATTTCTTTGAGCATTTCATAATCCATTTGTTCATTCTGGCAAGGCAGTCAATAGTACACTCCCACTGCAATACCTTCCCCTTCTCCTTTTTACATTGAATTTCAATCCATAGAGATTCTACAGTGAATTTTGTTTCCTTCAAATCTTTAATCCTTTGTGACTCAATGCCCTCTCTAACATAGAGTGCAACCCCTCCACCAATTTGATCTGTTCTATCATTAAAATATAGTTTGTACCCAGGTATCACAGAGTCCCATTGGTTGTCCTCCTTCCACCATGTCTCTGAGATACCAATCATATCTAACTTCTCATTTAGTGCTATATATTCTAACACTCTCATCTTTATTTTTCAGACTTCTAGCATTTGCATGCAAGCATTTTAGAGGCTGTATTTTATTCATATTAATCTAGCTATTGCTAGGCAGGGGTAATTTGGAATCTTTAAGTTCTGTCTACTCTGTACTTAAGGGCATTTGGGCTACTTTTGTCTTTATTGGAACCTCTCTGCTGATATGCCCTAACTTCAGTCTTTTGCTAGTATTCTTCAGGGATACATTGTTCCGAACCATGTGCTCTTGGGTGACTGTCAACTCTCCCCTATTATCTAGTTTAAAAGCTGCTCTATCTCTTTTTTTAAAAGTTAATTCCAGCAGCCTGGTTCCATACCGATTAAGGCGGAACCCATCCCTTTGGAAAAGCCTCTCCTTTCCTCAGAATGTTCCCTAGTTCCTAACAAATCCAAAACCCTCTTCTTTGCATTGAGACTCCGGAGCTCTGCCTGCCTTTTGGATCCTGTGTGTGTAACGGGAAGCATTTCGTAGAATGCTACCCTGGAAGTTCTGGATTTCAACTTCTTACCTAAAAGCCTCCTCCCCAGCACTATCTAAGACCTTGTCTATTTGCATGTGAGTTCCGCTACCTTTGCACCAGGCAGGCATGTTACCAGGTGATCCTCATGTCCACCAGCCACCCAGCTATCTACATGCCTAATGATCGAATCACCAGCTATAATGGCTGTCCTTACCCTTCCCTCATGAGCACATGGCCCTGGAGAAACATCCTCAGTGCGATAGGATTTTATATCACCTGGAGGACAAGTCCTAGCTACAGGATCACTTCCTGTCACATCAGGATGATGCTCTCCTGTCACGTGACATCTCTCCTTCATGGCAACAGGGATGCTGCCAGACTGGAGGTGGGACTTCAGTACTATATCTCTGTAGGTTTCGTCTATGTACCTTCTCTGTCTTCCTTATGTCCTCCAAGTCTGCTACTCTTGCCTCTAGAGATCAGACTCATTTCCTGAGACCAAAGAGCTCCTTGCAGCTAGTGCACACGTAAGACCCCTCACCAACTAGGAGAAAATCATACATGTGACACTCAATGCAAAGGACTGGAAAGCCCCCATCTCGCTGCTGGATTGCTGTCTGCATCTTAGTTTTAAGGTTGTGTTTAGTTATTTAAGTTGTTTACTTACTAAGGTTTTCTGGAGTTACTTATACTAATAAAACTATACCTAATACATTTAATGAACTTTGTTTGCCTAAAGCTTAATTCATCTCACGTCCTTAATATATACCTGATGAGGATAAACAGCTGCACCTGGGAGTGAATATGGCACCTCCTTTCCTTTAAGAGGTTAAACACCTATAAAGCTATGATTATCCCAAGGGTGGGTGGTGTTGGGGAGGGAGGGAGGAAGAGAAGACTTATTAAAAGCAGGCTGCTACACAGTACTATATACCTCTTTACACACCCTTCCTCTCAGCTTAACCATGCCCCGTTGAGCGCCTGCCTCACGCAGGACTTGCATTCAGGTGAGTCTGACTAACGCTATGGTGGATCTGGAACTGGTAGGGTTGTAGACACAGAAACCACCACATAATACGGCCGTTGAACTCCTTATGTCGAGCCAGCCACTTGAGGGGTTGGTGGTCCACTATTGGCAAAAACAGATGGCTGAGTGGGTATTATTTGAAGGTTTCCAATGCCTACTTGGCAGTCAGGACCTCCTTCTCGATCACCACATAATGCTTCTCCCAAGGAAGCAGTTCCCTGCTGATGAATGCTATGGAAAGTTCTTCACCCTTGACTTCCTGGGCCAGAATGGCTCCTAGGACCACCTCTGAGGCATCAGTTTACACAATAAATGGTAGAGAGAAATCAGGGCTAATCAAGACAAGTTCAGAACACATGGCCTTCTTGAGACACTGGAAGGCCAGGTCTAGGTCCAGGTAGTAATAGCCAATCAATACAAGGAAGGCTCGAACCTCTTTGTTCAATGTTGGGGTGGGAACCTGGGCAATGGCATTCACCTTCCATAATTGAGGTCGTATCACCCATTCCCGATTAAATACCCCAGGTATTGAACATCCTGACTCCCTAGAAAACATTTCTTGGGGTTGACCATCAATCTGACCTTCTGCAGGCTGGTCAACATGGCTTGTAGTTGGGTTAGATAGGTGGTCCAGTCTTTGCTGTAGATGACAATGTCATCAAGGTAGGCAGCTGCATACTCCTTGTGCGGTCTCAGTAGTCAGTTGACTAGGCATTGAAATGTGGCAGGAACTCTGTGTATTCCAAAAGGTAGCACGGTAAACTGTAGCAGACATTGCGGTGTCGAAAAAGCAGTCTTATCCTTGGCAGCTGGAGTCAAGGGCACCTGTCAGTATCCCTTGGTCAAATCCAAGGTTGATATAAAACGTGCTCGATTAGCTCATCTATTCTGGACATGGTATACACTTCCAGTTTAGAAGCTACAGTGACCCTCCAGAAGTCAATGCAGAATCTGATGCTTCTGTTGGATTTAGGAACTCATAGACTCTTTTGTCACTCACAGGTTAACCATATCTTCCAGCTCCTTGATGACAGCCTATCGCTGGAATCTGATTGGATCATTGCTGGATAACTACCCTAGGGTCAGTAATTATATCATGACAAATGAGGTGGGGTTGTCCCGGGTGAGTGGAGAATACCTTTAGGTTCTGCTGGATTAAACCTTCTAGATCTCTTCTGTAGGCAGTAGAGAAATGGTCTCCTATCATGGATTATTTATTAGTATTTAGCTCACTCCTTTCCAATGGTAATTCAAGATGAGTTACATTCTGGTACATAGATATTTCCCTGTCCCCAGAGGGCTTGCAATCTAAGTTTGTACTTGAAGCAATGGAGGGTTAACTGACTAACTGAAGGTCAGAAGGAGTTCTAGTGGGAATTGAACCCAGATCTCTTGGGTACTAGGCTGTTGCTCTAGAAACATAAAAGCATGATGACAGAAAACAGACCACATGGCCTATCTAGTCTGCCCTTCCATCAACTACAATAGTACCCTTTTTTCCTTTAGAGATTGTCTGTTTGTTCCATGCATTTTTGAATTCAGATACTGTCCTCTCTTTACCACCTCCACTGGGAGACTATTCTACTCATCTACCACTCTTTCCATGAAGAAATATTTGCGTATATTACTCCCAAGTTTATCCCCTTTCACCCTCATCCTATGTCCCCTCATAGCATAGCTTGTTTCCAATCGGAAGAGTCTCTCCTCCTGTGCATGTATGCCATGGAGAAATTTAAACATCTCTATCATATCTCTCCTATCCCGCCTTTCCTCTAAAGTATACATCTTAAGATCTTTAAGTCTGTCATCATATGCTTCATAACGAAGACCACTATCCATGCGCACACCAGAGAGGAGGAGGGGTTTGATCATCGCAAAGAACAGCCTAAAGTTCAAGTCACGAAGTGCCACAGACACACAACAATGCAACACCATCACTGTGGAGAACAAACGGATGGCCCTATGCCTCATCTACAGAGCTCCCCATGTGCCACCAGATGAACTAGCCTCCACACTAGAAGTGGTCTGCACAGTCAACACAAACCACAAACCCCTACTACTGCCAGGAGACTTCAACCTCAAATCTACCACCACCAAGGACGCAGATGCTTTCCTTCTAGCAATGGGGTCCTTTCAATACACCCAAATGATTAATACCCCGAAACACAGACACGGATCATCACCAGACCTCATATTCGCACCCAACTTCTACTTGACAGAGGCATCATATCAACCCCCACTGTCACACCTGTACCATGGTCAGACCATCACATAATTAAAATAAATATTGTGCCACAAGGAGGAAAGCACGACGAGAACCGGGACAACCCAACCACGCAAAGTAGATTCAAGAGCTTCGACAGGGACCAATTTCTACAGGACACTCTACCCCACCTGAACTCAGAAGCAGATAATCTAGACGTTCAAATCGGAAACTGGAACAATGTCATCAATGCCGCAGCCAAAGCCACAGAATATAGACCCAAGAAAACTCGCTGCACCAAATCACATCACAAACCATGGTACTCAAAAGTCATACGGAGCGAAAAGAGGGAACTTAGAAAGCTAGAACGGCGATGAAGACACACTAACATAGAAACATAGAAATATGACGACAGAAAAAGACCACATGGATTATCTAGTCTGTCCTTTCATAACTACAACAGTCCCCTTTTTTTACCTTTAGAGATCCTCTGTGTTTGTCACATACTTTTTTGAATTCAGTTACTGTCCTCTTCTCTACCACCTCCACTGGAAGACTATTCCACGGATCCACTACTCTTTCCTTAAAGAAATATTTCCGCATATCACTCCTGAATCTATCTCCCTTCACCCTCATCCCATGTCCCCTCGTAGCAGAGCTTGCTTTCAATTGAAAGAGGCTCTCTCCCTGAACATTTATGCCACGGAGGTATTTAAACATCTCAATCATATCACCTCTATCCCGCCTTTCCTCTAAGGTGTACATATGAAGATCCTTCAGTCTGTCCTCATATGCTTTATAATGAAGACCACTAATCATTTTAGTAGCCACCCTCTGCACCGACTCCATCCTGTTCACATCCTTTTGAAGGTGCGGTCTCCAGAATTGCACACTATACTCCAAATGAGGTCGCACCAAAGACTTATACAGAGGCATTATCACCTCCTTTTTTCTGCTAGCCATTCCTTTCCGCATGCACCCAAGCATCCTTCTAGCTTTTGCCGTCGCCTTTTCTACCTGTTTAGCTACTTTAAGATCATCAGACACAACCACGCCTAGATCCCGCTCTTCTTTAGTGGACAAAAGTACTTCACCCCCTATACTATATTGCTCCCTTGGATTGCTGCAGCCCAAATGCATGACCTTACATTTTTTATCATTAAATCCCGGCTGAATTATTCTAGACCATTCTTCAAGCTTAGCTAGATCCCTCCTCATGTTATCTACACCTTCCTGGGTGTCTACTCTATTGCAGATTTTTGTTATCATCCGCAAAGAGGCAAACCTTACCTGAAAGCCCTAAGTCATCCAACACCCAGGCTCTATACCTAACAAAGCAAAAGGACTACAACAAATTCATCAACAAAACAAAAAAAGAATACCACACAAACATTATACTCAAATCCAACAACAAACCAAGAGAGCTCTTCGAAATCGTGAAAACCCTCACCATGGAACAGAAGACCGAAAGCGAAGTCCAAATAGGACCCGCAAGCATTTGCAGACCACATCCAAGAAAAATTCAATTCCTCTTCACAACCAAAAACAAACACAACCACACCCCCAAAAAACCTGGGGAAAATTCAGCATTCCATCCACAGAGCAGCTTTCACACATCACCGCATTCAATACAAGCACGGCGCCAACAGACCCATGCCCAGTGACATGGATTAAAGCTACTAAGTCAAACTTCATCCACACCATACACAACATGGTGCATAGTTCACTGACCCAAGGAAACATGCCGAACCAGCTAAAGCTCGCTACAGTAAGACCAATCCCGAAGAAATCACCACTCGACAAGAACAACCCAGCCGCTTATAGACTGATCTCAAGCATACCACTACTGGCAAAAATTATTGAAAAGGCAGTACAGCATCAGCTACAAGACCACATTGACAACCATGCACCACTAGATATCAATCAACACGGTTTCTGCCCCAACCATGGAGTCGAAACACTCCTGTTATACCTCTTTGACAACATACTCCACCTCATAGATAGCTGCAAGAATGGAATACTGATGATCTTCATCGCCTTTTCATCAGCGTTCGACACAGTGGATCACAGAACTCTACTGGAAAGACTACAGAACATCGGGCTACACGGGTCCACCCTGAAGTGGTTCCACTCATACCTAACGGACAGATACAGGTCAAGGTTGGCCCCAACACATCCCAACCCATAAAGGTCAGGCAAGGCGTACCCCAAGGATCCGCCCTATCAGCACTATTATTTAACCTCTACATTCAGACAATATGCAACATCATGAAAGAACACAAAATACAATACACAGTTTATGCCGATGACATCATGACATACACACCAATCATACTTGACAACCAAGACTACACTAAAATAACAGACTGTCTCATGCACATGATCAGTTGGCTTCAAGACAACAACCTGACCATAAACTACAGCAAGACCGAGGCACTAATCATCACCCGAAACACCGACTTCATCCCTCCACTCAACATCAAGATAAACAACATAACCATACCCATAAAACCGGAAGTAAAATACCTCGGAGTGACTCTAGACAAGGAACTGAATCTACAATCACACATAAGCAGAACCACCAAAAACGCCTACCACAGGATGAGACTAATCTGACGCCTCAAACCGCTCCTCTCCCCAGAGCACTTCTGCACAGTCTGTCAGGCACTAATGACTCCAATACTAGACTTCTGCAACTCAATCTATCTCGGTCTCACAAAGCGGACACTCAGGCAACTGCAATTGGCGCAAAACACAGCAGCGTGCATTATATCTGGCACAGCAAGACAAGAACACATCACACCCATTCTAAAAGATCTCCACTGGCTACCAATCAGCTCATGCATCAAATATAAGACAGTCATAAACATTTTCAAAATCAAACGGACATCAGCTCTCAGCTTACAACCACTCATACAATCTGACAGAAGCACACGACCAAGGAGGAGGGGCACTTCCAACAGTGTTAACACACCAAAAGTCTTCACCAAGGTCTGCAAGGACACTGCAGACCGAGCCCTTTCACTGGCTGAACCAGCAATTTGGAACGCCCTCACTGATGACCTACGATTAACAACTAACATCAAGGACTTTCGGAAGCAGCTCAAGACGACCCTCTTCATCGAACACTACAGGGGCGCCACATAAACTGCTCACCAGTCAGGACCACAGACCAACCCCCCCTCCCATTCCCCCATGTACATATAATAGCGCACGCTGTAAATAGCTCGACAAGAATCTACGTCACCCTACTACACACGCACTCACTGTTTCACTGCATGCACACACAAAAAACATTACTTGTTGATTGTTTGCTTGGTAGACCGCCTTGACTGAAGGAGAAGGCGGTATAGAAATCCTGTTAAATAAATAAAATAAATCCATTTTAGTAGCAATCCTCTGCACCAACTCCAACCTGCTTCTATCCTTTTGAAGGTGCTTCTTCAGAATTGCACACAATATTCCAAATGAGGTTGCACCAGAGACTTATACAGTGGCATTATCACCTCCTTTTTTTCTGCTGGCTATTCCTCTCCCTGTACACCCAAGCATCCTTCTGGCTTTCACAGTTGCCTTTTCTACTTATTTAGCTACTTTAAGATCATCAGACACAATTAAGCCCAGGTTCCACCCTTCTTTTGTGGACAGAAGTACCCCACCCCTCTACACTGTACCACTCCTTTGGATTTTTGCAGCCCAAATGCATGACTGTATTTTTTAGCATTAAATTTCAGCTGCCAAATTTTAGACCATTCTTCAAGCTTTGTTAGATCCCTCCTCATGTTATCTACTCCTTCCTTGGTGCCTACTCTATTACAGATTTTGGTATCATCTGCAAACAAGCAGATCTTACCTGACAACCCTTTTGCAATATCACTAACAAAGATGTTAAAAAGAATCGGACCAAGGACAGATCACTGCAGCACACCACTGGTAATCTCCTTCTCCTCAGAGTGAGCTCCATTTACCTGTACCCTTTGTCGCCTCCCACACAACCAATTTCTAACCCAATCAGTAGGGTCCATCCCAAGGGCGCTCAGTTTGTTTAGAAGTCACCTGTGAGGAACGGTGTCAAAGGCTTTACTGAAATCTAAGTACACCTTATCTAAGGATCTCCCTTGGTCCAACTCCCTGGTCACCCAGCCAAAGAAGTCAATCAGATTTGTCTGACAAGACCTGCTTCTGGTGAATCCATGCTGCCTCGGATCCTGCAATCCATTGGACTCCAGAAACCTCACTATTTTCTCTTTTAGTAGCCTTTCCAATAATTTACTAACCACAGAGGTTAGACTAACTGGCCTGTCAATGTCATCCTTACATCTGCTTTTGTGTAAAGGGACCACATGTGCATTTCTCCAGTCCTCTGGCACCACTCCCGACTCCAGAGAAGCATTGAAAAGGTCAGACAGTGGAGCCGCTAGAACGTTCCCAAGTTCCCTCAGTATTCTTGGATGTGTCCCATCCAGACCCATCACTTTGTCAACTTTTAGTTTGGCTAGTTCCTCACAAATACAGTCTTCTGAAAATTGTTCAAGATCCCCTTTGCTTCTGTTCCTATTTGTGGGTGTTTTTCTGAGGCTTGGCCCTTCATCTGTGAATACAGAACAGAAATATTTGTTAAACAATTATGTTTTATCCTCAGCAGTTTCTACATATTCCTCCCCTTCACCCTTGAGTCTGAAAATACTGTCAGGCTACTCCTCCACTCCTTGAGCCGGATCCAACGGGGACTGAAATTTCCAGCCCAAAATCAGCTCCTTGTACCATCATAGCCATCACTGAAGTCCTCTTTTTCAATAGGTTAAAATGGTAAATTTTGACTTTCTTCTGTTTATCTGGCTGGGCAATCTTGTAGTTAACAGTCTCCACTTTCTCTTCCACCTCATAGGGCCCCTGCCATTTACAGAATAACTTGCTCTCAGATGAGGGCTGCAAGACTAAAACTCTGTCTCTCGGATGGAAGGTACGGTGCACAGCTGCCCAATTGTAGCCTCTGGCCTACTTGGCTTGGGTTTTTACAGACTGAGTTTGGTCACCTCTCCATTTTTTCTCAGCTAGTCTTGCATTTGTATAATGTACTCCACCAAATTATGCCTGGCACAGGGTTCTTCTTCCCAGGTTTCCTTACCACATCTAAAAAGTCTTTTGGCTGTCTTCCGAAGAGCAACTCAAAAAGCGAAAACCCTGTGGAACTCTGAGGTACCTCATAGATAGCAAACATCAAATAGGGTAGGAGAATGTCCCAATTCTTCCCGTCCTTCTACACAAACGTTTTTAACATCTGTTTCAGAAATTTATTGAATCATTTGAGGCCATCCATCTGTGGGTGATATACTGATGTTCGCAGCATCTTGACCTTCACAAAGGCACACACTTGCTTCATCATTTTGGATACAAAGGGTGTTCCTTGATTTCTGAGGATCTCATTGGATATTTCCACCCGTGGGGATACTTCACAGAGGGCATTCATATTCCTTAGAGCAATGGCCTTTGGGTATTGGGTAGCATAGTCTAGTATGACTAAGATATATACTTGTTGCCTGGGTGGTTCGCTTCAAGGGACCTACCAAGTCCATGGCCATGCTTTCAAATGGGATTTCAATGATAGGCATAGGCACTAGAGGGGCAGGTCGGACTCTGGTGGGGTTATGAAGCTGGTAGGTGGGGCATGACTGGAAATATAACTGCAGCTGTTTATGGACCCCGGGCCAGAAAAATCAGGCTAAAATATGGGGTCCTCCTAATAAATGGCTATGAGTCAACAATAGCACCTGTTGATGATAGGGACGGAATTATCAGTTGTTCTACCTCTTCACCCTCAAGGGCCCCTTGACCACTCTGTATAATAAATCTCCCTTTGTTACAAAATAGGGAAAGGTTCTTGCAGGGAACTGTTACCTACTGGAACCCATCCAAAATCTGCTCTTGGGCATGTTTAAGGGACTCATCCTCTTGCTGGGCCCTCCTGAAACTCCCTGGGTCTTCCACTCTGAGAAGGGTACAATTGAATTTGAGTCACCATCATTGAGCCCTGAGCTATCCCCAGGGGTTTCTTCCCTAGGCTCCCCTTTCCTGGATGCCTTCCCCATAGCCACCCCAGATTCTATTGGTAGCATCGCTTTTCCTGGGGATGCCATCTCTGGGACTTCTCAGGCTTGGGAGACTTGGCATAGATTCAGGTCTTCGGGGGGGGGGGGGGGGCGGGGACAAGATCTCTGGGAAATCTTCCTGGTCTGACTTAGTGGAGCTGTCAGTTAGCCAGGCCCATATCGCTCTGAAGTTTGGGTAGTCTCTGGCAATTACCATTGGATACAATAGTCAAGGCAGCACCACAATCTCGAACGTGGCTTGCCCTACTGGAGTCTTAAGTGAAACCTGTGCTGTTGGATACTGCCTCTGGTCTCCATGCACACAGGCCAGTGTCTTTGCAAAGTCAATTTGAAATCGGGTTACAGTTTCCCAGCAAATGAGGGCTCGCACACTCCCAGAGTCTAACAAGGCCTGGTGGTAGGTCCTCTTGAGCGCCACTAGAATCACAAAGTTCTGGGCCCCTGGGTGGGGAGTATCCACAAAAGCACAGGTGTGAGGAGTGGTTACACTGACATCAATGGGTTCTTCCCTACCCAGGGGGCAAAGTGTCCCCAGGCTCCACACCTAAAACAGTTGAAAAGATCGTGGCTGGGGCCATGCCCTCGCCTAGGAGGTGACTTTGGGGGTCAGGACAGGGGAACCAACATTCATTGTGGCTTCCCCTTCCGTCTTCCTGGGTTAACAGATGACTTCTTCCCCTTCTCACTGTCCGCTTCAGTCACCAGCTGGGCTTCATGATACCCCTCGGCTATTTCCAGTGGAACTCTCCAGTATAAGCTTGGGGTGCTGACATACCCACTGTTTCATCAGGGCAGTCAAACCCTCCAAAAACTGCTCCAATAGCACAATCTTGGCTATCTTGGACCCAGTCTTTCCCTCCGGTTGCAGTCACTTTTATGCAAGATCCTTCAACCGATTAGAGGAAACTCTGAGGGCTCTTCTTTATCTGGAGTCCCACTTTTCTGAACCACTGGCAGTACGCCTCTGGGGTACAGCCAGCCTGTTCCAGTATGGTGGCCTTGACAGCTGCATATGTAGCTCAACCATTTGCATTGGCATCCTGAAATGCAGGTTGACTGCTGCCCTTCAGCAGATTCCCAAAATAAGTCATCCATGTCTCCTCCGGCCACCCCACCATGAAGGCAGTTCATTCAAAGTTCACCATAACGTAGTCTGGTTCATCTTCTGCCATCATTTAAAGAAGCACTGGAGGGTAGAATTGCAGTCTCCGTAGGGTCTGAATCAACTGCTGCTGCTGTTGTTGCTGTCGCTCCTGATACTATTGTTGTTGCTGATGATACTGTTGTTGTTGGAGCAGATCTCCACATTCTGGTCAAAGAGCTGCAGCATCCTGGCTTGTCACTGTTCTCTTGCAACACTACCACAGCTTCCTCTTCTGCAGCTGAGTTAACCCTGCATTATTCCAGCTCCAACAAGTTTTAGTGGCCTCTGGTGGCCAAACCAAAGCCTGCCTATCCAGCGCTGGTAAACTTTCTTTCAAGCACCCTAAGTAGGGTGAGGATAACCCTCTTAGTCCACACAAACAAAAAAAATCCTGACATGCTGTAGAGGCCCAGCCCTGGGGGTACGTGGATTTGCCCTCAGTCATGTGGTTAGAGGAAATCCCCAAGCTACCATCATATGTAATAGTGGGATGTGTGGTAGGAAGGGGTTTTCTTTAAAACATAGGCCAGACAGTATTTCAGGGAAAACAAAAGCAGATTTTATTCTGTCCCATCTTGTTAAACCTCCACAAAGCAAAACCCAGAACAAACAGCAATTCAGGGAAAACAGTTTTTATTCTATCCCAGCTTGTTAAATCTCCACAAGCTGGTTCTCCTGGCCCTTCCTCCGGCTCCAGTTAAGGTTCCTACCTCAGAACTCCTATGCATGGCTTGCCTTGGAAGAACTCCTATGCTTGTGATGAAACAATCCTTATTAGGTCTTTACTTCAGAATGAAGATATTGTATCAAAATCCAAATGCACTTCTCACTCTATTTAAAACACCAATTGATATCTGCAGTTTCCAAATGTAATTTATATATGTATCTAATAACAATTGTGAAGATGTTCTCAGACTAATTCGGCATAAACTTCAGACTATTGTCTGTACAAAAATGCCTTTTCGCATCAAGGACCATTCTCCATATTCAAACAGCAGTTTTTCAAATTGTATCGATTATAGACAGAATGTATAACTTATCTGTCTCTTTTTCTGAACTCTGGGCTGCAGACTCTCTTAAAAGGGACTGTTGATAATCCCATTACATTCCCCATACTCCATCTTATACTTCCCTCCAACTCTGAGGAACCTCCTCTACAAAGGGACCCCAGACCAGCCCACCCCCTATTAATTTTGAGTGGCACATTGGAGCAAGGACCCAGCATGTTCCTTCTGTCTACTCAAGGAGGGACATTTTGGCGTCTGATTACATCTGTACCACCAATTTACAAAGATATATTTAAGGGGAGAAACCCTATAAACTAGAATTTGTATATTTGGAATTGAGGGATTTGACCACAATGTTATAAATGCTAAAACTGTTTAATGTTTTCATGGACAGACTTAGTTATATCTGCACTCATTTGCTTCTTTCTTCTACATAATCCCACATTACAACAGGAAGGTGTAAGACATTCATGCTGATTAGGGGAAGTGCCTTAGGACAAAGTATGAGAACCTAGAAAGTAACTAAAAATAAGTAAAACTTTGAGGTAAGATTAACTGGTGATTAAAACTCATATCTTTTTTGAGGCTGCTTTTTAAAACTGAACCTAATTGTTCCTGCACATGGCTCCCTTACTTTACCCACAGACTGCTTCCTCAGATGGGCCCTCATTAGGCCTCATTCCTGGCTGTTGACCCCACTGTTTTAACTTTAAGGACACTACCAGATGTTGTTCCCGTTTCTTGTCTGTCTGTCTTATTAGATATAAGGTTGAAAAGCAGGGGCTGTCTGTATATCTGTCAGCAAAGCGCTGTGCACACCTGGTAGCACTATACAAATGATAAATATTAGATCTGAAGAAGTCTGGGATGTAAATCCTGGCATTCAGTAATGCAGACAGGTTGCCCTGATGACCTGCTGCTATTCATTAACTCTTCTCTCAGAGGCAAAGCAGGTATATTGTATAACTTTGTGCTCACCAAAGCCCTAAGTAAAATCCTTCCAGCAACCAAAAACCTTTTTGATCTTTCCAACAATGTGCGTAACTGGTATACTTTGAACCCTAATAAGCATTTCCTCTGCCCATGCAGACATGTGATACTGATAAATCACTATAAGACCAGAATGACATATCTTCTCTTTTGGAGCAAAGTGTGTGGGGCTGGGTGGAATTCAACACAGTAATAGAATAAGCTGAGAATACTTACCCTGGCCCAGGTTTTTTTTTTCTTTCTAATTTATTCAAATTCACTCTAAAATTCCATTTTGTATTTGGTACATGTCTATTCTAGACTGAGTTGATCAGCACAGCTAACATTTATTTTGAGTAACTCACTTGGTTTGCAGCTTGTCGTGCTGTGAGGGCTTGCGTGCATCAGTGATGCTGAGAGCTAAACTATCGGTAGTTTAACTACTGGCAGGGTCTCCCAAGATGGACAGGTCTCAGCTGAGGTGCCAGACGAAGACAAACCACCCATCTGGGCAGCAGCAGAATGGGATAGTGTTGACGGCGGAGGATCACATTTCTGTGACAACGGCAACAACACCAAACTTAAACTGCGCGGAAGGAAGGCCCGGCAATCTACTTCTGTATCTTGCCATGAAAACCCAATGGATAGTTACAACAAAACAAATTGTGCTATGGTGCTGGAAGATGAGACTCCCAGGTCAGAAGGCACTCAACTAGCTACTGGGGAAGAGCTGAAGACTTTTCAGAGTAAAGCCAGCATTTATGATGTGGTTGGATCAAAGCCCTCGGGAAGTCTGACTGCTGATGTAGCTGCGCATGAAATGAGAGTCAGAAGCTGTAAAGATGTCTTACACATGGGAACATGGAACGTACGAAGCATGAACCAAGGGAAGTTGAGGTGGTCAAGAATGAAATGGAACGTGTACAACTTGATCTGTTGGGTGTCAGCGAACTGAAATGGACTGGCATCGGGCACTTTGCATCAGATGATCACATGGTCTACTATGCTGGAAATGAAAGACAAAGAAGAAATGGTGTTGCATTTATAATAAAGAAGAAACTTGCAAGAACTGTAATGAAATACAATGCAGTCAGCGAACGCTTAATCTCTATTCGTCTACGAGGAATGCCTATCAACACAACTATAATTCAAGTATATGCCCCAACAACAGCTGCAGAAGAGAATGAAATTGAAGAGTTCTATGAACAAGTACAAGCTGAAATTGACAGAACATGCAAACAGGATATCCTGATAGTCATGGGTGACTGGAACGCAAAAGTTGGCAACAAAGAAGAAGGCAAAGTAGTTGGAAAATATGGACTTGGCAACAGAAATGAAGCTGGAGAAAGATTGATAGAATTCTGCAAGACCAATGATCTATTCATCTCAAACACCTTCTTCCAGCAACACAAGCGGCGACTGTACACATGGACTTCACCCAATGGATTGTATAAAAATCAAATTGACTACATCTGTGGAAGTCAACGATGGAAAAGCTCTGTAACATCAACAAAGACAAAACCTGGAGCTGACTGTGGTACAGATCATCAACTACTAGTATGCAAACTCAAGCTAAAGTTGAAAAAGAGCAAACCACTCATGAATGCAGCAAAATATGACTTTGAGAATATACCACTGGAATTTAAAGACTGCCTGCAAAATCGATTTGCTGCTTTAGATACAAATGACAGAGCTCCGGAAGAGTTATGGAATGACGTCAAGAAGGTTGTGCTGGAGAAAAGCGAGAAGTCTCTACAAAAGGTGAAAAAGCAAAAACGGCCAAAATGGATGACGGAAGAAACTCTGAAAATTGCCCAGAACGCCAGAGAAGCTAAAGCCAAAGAAAGACAATCTCAGAACTCAACAGAGATTTCCAACGTGCAGCAAGACAGGACAAGAAAAGTACTACAATGACACTTGCAAGGAAATAGAAGCAGAAACTATTAGAGGAAGAACAAGATCGGCTTTCCTAAAGCTGCGAGAGCTAAAGAAAAAGTTCCAGCCTCGAATTGGAATGTTACAAGATGCTCAAGGTTCTATGTTGAATGATGCTGAGAAGATCAAGAAAAGGTGGAAGGAATATACAGAGTTTTATATGATAAAGATCAAGTGGACCAACAGCCGTTTCAACCTATACCTTATGATCAGGAACCTTGGTGATGAAAGAAGAAGTTGAAGCAGCATTGAAAGCCTTATCAAAGAACAAAGCACCAGGCATTGATGGCATTCCCATAGAAGTATTGCAGCAATCTGATGCAGCTGTTACCGTACTTACAAGGCTCTGCCAAGAAATATGGAAGACAACATCATGGCCAACTGACTGGAAAAGATCTGTGTTTATACCAATACTAAAGAAAGGTGATCCAACTGACTGTGGAAATTATCGCACAATCGCTCTGATCCCACATGCCAGCAAGATTCTACTGAAGATTATTCAAAAGAGACTACAGCCATACCTAGAACAAGAACTCTGAAGTGCAAGCAGGGTTCAGGAAAGGACGAGGAACGAGAGACATCATTGCGGATGTGAGATGGATCCTTGAAAAGACTAAAGAATACCAAAAGGATATCTATTTGTGCTTTATCGACTATAGCAAGGCTTTTGACTGTGTAAAACCATGAGAAAACTCTGGGCCACGTTAAGAAGCATGGTATACCAGAACACCTGATCGTTCTCTTGCGCAATCTGTACATTGATCAGAAGCAACAGTTCGAACGGAACAAGGAGAAACAGAATGGTTTAAAATAAGCAAAGGTGTAAGACAAGGCTGCATACTTTCCCCCTACCTGTTTAATTTATATGCAGAACAAATCATCAGAGAAGCAGGACTGTATGAAGACCACAGAGGTGTGAAGATTGGTGGAAGACTCATCAACAACCTTCGCTATGCTGATGATACCACATTACTGGCTGAAAGTGAAGATGATCTGAAACATTTGCTTCTCACAATCAAAGAACATAGTCTCAAAATGGCCTGCACCTTAATGTAAAGAAGACAAAGATCATGACAACTGGCATAATCAACAGGTTCATCGTTGAAGGAGAAGAAATTGAAATCGTGAACAACTTTAACCTACTTGGATCAACTATCAATAAAGAAGCAACAAGCAGTCAAGAAATCAGACGACGCATTGCTCTTGGCAGAATGGCTATGAAAGACCTAGATAAGATTCTCAAGAGCAGAGATGTCTCTCTCCATACAAAGATTCGACTTGTTCAAGCCATGGTATTTTCAATAACATCATATGGATGTGAAAGCTGGACAGTGAAAAGACAGACAGGAAGAAAATTGATGCCTTTGAATTATGGTGCTGGCGGCGAATACTGTGTATACCATGGACTGCCCGAAGAACAAACCAGTCGGTACTAGAGGAGATCAAACCTAAGCTTTCTTTAGAAGCTCAGATGACAAGACTTCGACTTTCATACTTCGGACACATCATGCGAAGAGAGAGATCATTAGAGAAAGACATCATGCTTGGCAAGATAGAAGGTCAACGCAAAAGAGGAAGGCCAGCAATGAGATGGATTGATACAATAACAGCAGCTACGGGTACCAGTCTGTCAACAATGAGCCGCCTGACTGAAGACCGAACACAATTTAGGATAGCTATCCAGAGGGTCGCCATGAGTCGACTCCGACTCGACGGCACTTAACAACAACAACAACTTTATGTAACAAAGTAAACCAGATAATAATTTGGCTCAATAATAGGTTCCTCATATAGAGGGGAGATACCACCTGTAAACAGGTTTTACTTAGCAATGGCCAGAAATTGCCCTCACAGAAATCCTCATTCCTATTCTAGCTCTTGAGAAATTTGTGTGCTGGCAATACTGCATAACATGTACATGACATGAAATGACCAAGAAACAAAATGCCCTTGCCCCCAGAGAACCTGTTGCTGCATGCACCATACAGACATCAGTGGAATTCAGTATGGGGAATCAGATATGCATCCAGTCACATCATTTGGCTGACCTGTAGGTCAACATTACAATCACAAAGCATGCTGGAGGGTGCAGGGGACTTCAGTGCGGCAGTCACTGTAGCACACACGGTAACAATAGACTCCCCTGATATGGGCTGGGCTTCTGAAAGCTACATAGAGCGCTAGAACTCTGCGAGGAGAGCTGTGACCCCCCTCCCCCCCATAGCCAGAGGGGCAGTTTCACTCACCTACTCAAAAGACAGCCTCATCATTGTAGACAGTATGATTAAAGACTCCAGAGGACTGGGGACAACACAATGACAGATGAACAGTAAGCAGTGCCAAACACGTGTATACTATACAGCTATAAAAATGTAACTCTGAGAGACTCTTTGTCATCTGTGCCTCAGAAGCACAAGCACACCAGATTTGGAAAGAAAGAGAAATGGGTGGCTACAATTGGCAGAAAAAAGGCAGAGTAAAGGGTGGCACCCAAATTTGTGCTAATTTTAAAATATTCATGCCTCGAAAAATGGGCACCAATTTATTAAGAACATGTGCGTGCACTTATCACTAATGTATGTGCACCCTTATAAAATAGGTGCCTAGATGCATACTCCCTACCTGCTCCATTCACAATGGCACCGAGTCAGCACAAGGCTAACTTTTTTGCTGGAAAACTACACCTCCTTATGAAAGAGATTAACCCTGGGAGTACCGATGGGGTCAAAAGTGACCCCATTGCAAGTTTCACAACGCGTATCTCGGAAACTAGTTGTTCAAGAATGCAATAAGAACATAAGATATGCCATACTGGGTCAGACCAAGGTCCATCAAGCCCAGTATTCTGTTTCCAACAGTGGCCAATCTAAGTCATATGTACCTAGCAGTTTCCCCAAGGGACACAGGTTCCACAATGCTTGTATTGGTTCAAGCATTGATATCCTGGGTCCCTTCTTAATAATGGTTTATGGACCTTTCCTCCAGGAACTTGTCCAAACCTTTTTTAAACCCAGCTACACTAACAGCCTTTACTACATCCTCCGGTAACAAATTCCAGAGTTTGATTACACGTTGAGTGAAAAAATATTTTCTTTTATTAGTCTTAAATAGTTTACCCTGTAGCTTCATTGCATGTCCCCTAGTCTTTCTATATTCTGATAAGGTAAACAATCGATCTATGTTTACCCGTTCCACTCCGTTCATTAATTTATAGACTTCTATCATATCTCCCCTTAGCCGTCTCTTTTCCAGGTTAAAGAGCCCTAACCTTTTTAGCCTTTCTTCATAGGAGTATCCTTCCATCCCCTTTACCATTTTGGTGGCTCTTCTCTGAACCTTTTCTAAAATCGCTATATCCTTTTTAAGATACGGCGACTAGAATTGCACACAGTATTCAAGGTGCGGTCTCACCATGGAACGATATAGAGGCATTATAATATCTTTTGTTTTATCTTCCATTCCTTTCCTTATCATACCTAGCATTCTATTTGCTCTCTTGGCCGCTGCTGCACACTGGGCCGAGGGTTTTAACATGGTATCCACAATGACGCCTAAATCTTTTTCCTGGGTGGTAGTTCCTAATGTGGAACCTTGCATCATGTAACCATAGTTTGGGTTGTTCTTCCCTAGGTGCATAACCTTTCACTTGTCCACATTAAATTTCATCTGCCATTTTGATGCCCAGTCTTCCAATTTATCAAGATCCTCTTGCAATTTTCCACAATCCTCTTGGGTTTTAACAACTTTAAATAGTTTTGTGTCATCTGCAAATTTGATAACCTCACTCGTTATTCCACTTTCCAGGTCATTTATGAATATGTCAAAAAGCAGCGGACCCAGCACAGATCCCTGGGGTACACCACTATTCACCTTTCTCCATTGGGAAAATTGGCCATTTAGTCCTATCCTCTGCTTTCTATCTTTTAACCAGTTCCTGATCCACAATAGTACACTGCCTCCTATCCCATGACTCTTTAGTTTTGCCAAAACTCTCTCATGAGGGACCTTGTCAAAGACTTTCTGAAAGTCCAGATGCACAATCTTTTTATAACTTTTCACATGTCAATATTCTCTTTATATTGCGCCATAAGAGGAATAATTTTCATCCGCTAGGTGACGCTAGTGATGAATTGTAGCACAGAGTACCAGTGGGGTCATTTTTGACCCCAGTTGCTTATGTCCGGTTTGGATCGTGATACAATTTTCAGTTTTGTGAATTTTTTGATCTGACAAAGGTATTTATCATTAATTATGTATAATTTATTTTTTGTACTCTTATTTTATGAAAATTACACATTTTCTGTAATTGATATCATACATTCTCTCATTATTTCCGATGAAATCTAAAGGCTTTCAGCTCGTTCATCACGATTATTGTACACCTATAGTAAAACTGCTTTGCGTTTTATTCAACTTTATCTTTGTTCATTTATTTATTTTAAGTTATTGTTTATGATGTCAAAACAAAAGTATTCAGCTGCTCAAGTAAGAGAAATATTGCAACGAGATGCTGACAGTGACGGCTCTGAATCGTCTGATGCAGCATATTCAGCAAGCGAAGAAGAATATCAGCCAAGTTCGGGCGATAAATCTGATGATGACAGTCATGATTCAGATGGCGACAGCAGTTGGTCGCCAAGTGAATGTGAGACTGATGTTGAGCCGGTAACATCACCTGCAGCAAAGAGTCAAAGTTACAGGTCGAGGCTGTGCTGGACGGGGAAGAAGGCAGGAGTCCTCCGTGTCAGTATCATCTGTGAGTAATCTTAGTTGTGGTCGTAGAGGAGCGAAGAGGTCATCAACTATAAGCACAAATGTTACCATTAAAGCCTATGTATCTAAGAATGCCACATCATGGAACAGGAAACCTATAAAGCAAGCTGCTGGAAGATATGCCAGAGCTAATGTCATGCCCGTACAACAAGGTCCTACAAGGTATGCTGTACGAAATGTTGATGGCCCTCTCGCAGCAATTCCACTTGTTCATGAGGAAGAACTTATTGAATGAAATCATGATGTGGACGAGCAAACAAGGAAGACACATTTATGACCACACCTGGAAAGATTTGACAGACGGAGAATTTCAACATTTTCTTGGACTTCTGATCCTCTCAGGCATGTACAAGTCACGAAATGAATCCATGGTTCAGTTGTGGAACCATGAAGATGGTCGTCCTGTTTTCAGCAAAAATATGGCCTGTAACCGTTTTCAGAAAATTTCTTGTGCTCTCAGATTTGATGATGCAACCAACAGATGTGAACAACGAGGCGTGGATAAGCTTGCTCCAATCAGACACGTTTTTGATACCTGGGAAGCAACTTTGTTCCTGGTGAAAATGTTACCGTGGATGAGCAACTTCTTACATTTCGTGGCCATGTTCCGTTCAGACAATATATTCCCAGCAAACCTGGGAAATATGGCATAAATCTATGGATGTTGTGTGACAGTGCAATGTCATATGTTCTGCGTCTTCAAGTATATACAGGAAGGGAACTTGGACAAAAAAGGGAACAGAATCAGGGTGAAAGGGTTGTGCTGCAACTCGCTGAAGGATTGACGCGATCTGGCAGAAATGTTACTGTTGACAATTTCTTCTGCAGTTTATCCCTGTCACGGAAATTGCTAGAAAAACAAATGACACTTTTGGGGACAATTTGAAAGAACAGAAAAGAATTACTTCCAGAATTTGTAACAGCAAAGGGCCGAGAGGTATTCACTTCACTGTTTGCCTTTCGCGATGACGCCAATCTGGTTTCCTATTGCCCGAAGAAAGGAAAAGGGGTTGTTCTTCTGAGAAGTTTGCATGATCAAGAAGAAGTAGATAATACACGTCCAGACAAAAATCCATGCATGATCTTGGACTATAATTCTAGTAAAGGTGGAGTAGATACGGCAGATCAAATGTTGCGCACGTATACCACAAAACGAATGACAAGACGCTGGCCAGTGACAATCTTCTACAACATGTTGGACATCAGTGCTTTGAACGCCTTCATTGTTTGGATGTCACTAAATCCAGAATGGCAGTCCAAGCCAAAGCACAGACGTCTATTCCTCTTGGAATTAGGAAAGCAGCTGCTTCAGAGTAATTCCAGCGAGACTTCTTCCAGCATTGAAGAAGCCACTGATGCTGTTTGCAATGTCGGGATCCCAAAGAAAAGGGCAAGGTCACTGCTATTCCAGAGAAAAAGATAAGAAAAGCAACATATTTTGCACCTCCTGCAAGCGCAATGTTTGCAAAGAACATTCAGAAATTGTCTGTCTCATGCAAATGACTGTAGTACTTTACTGTGTTAATCAAGTGCATGCAAAAACTGCTTTCATGGCAACTATTCTTCATGTAATTTTATGATAAAGCATTAAATTTCAAAACATTTAACCTTCATATAATAAATAATTAATTCAGAATAATATTTTGTCTGTTTAGTTTAAAATTTTCATGGTTAACAATTTAAAATTCGTTGTGGGGTCATTTATGACCCCAACGGTATTCAGTGTGTGCAAAGAATCTCGGTAATTCCAGGGTTAAGCAGATCTACAGTGTTCTGTATGGGGCTGCGATGCACATGCGATGCCCATCACAAAGCACCCATCTGGCGTGGCATCCACATAAAACGCAATGCCATCTACCATTATAACAGACACAGAGGATCTGAAAAATAATGGAGGGAGGTGCATGGGAAAACACATCTGAAATTGGCTAGATGAAACATTGAAGGGCTTGGCCGCCAGACCCAACTCATAGCCATGTGATGATGCTACCATTGCTGGGGAGAGCCAAAGTAACACAACCAGTGCTCAGGTGACTGAGGCGCTGGGGTTTACCCTCATTTCTCCATTGGCTTATGTAAAGAGACCCGAACTGCTGATGGGAGATTCACTATTCTTTCCTGACCACAACTACCTGGCTCCACTGTTACTATGCAATGGTGACAATTATATAATAGGACTGACAGTGCATCATCAATAACAGTTATCATAGCTCTATTCCTATTGTTGCACACCTACAACAGCAGCATACAGTGCAGACTTATTTTTCCCCTTCCCACATAACCTTTCTACCCATACCACTCCAACCCTATTTTCCTTAGACTGCGGAGTTGGCTCACCTTTCCAATGTCCCATGTACACATCATCTTGATATATAGCTTTGGCCTCCCATGAGCAAACCATGCAGCCCATTCTTTGTTTGCAGTGCTGCCTTTTTATATTTTTTGTACACCGCTTAAATGTTTTTAACGTGAGCGGTCTATCAAGTATGAAATAAAGTTAAAGTTAAGTTTGTACTCTCCCAGCCCTCTGAGTCTCTCCCAGTGCCATATGGTATAAATGTTCTCATCCTTCCTATGCCGGTAGAACATTGCACAACCAATGTTTGTTATAATAAACCCAGTCAGTGCACCTGGTGAAGGGTCATGCACTAGCAGAACACTGGGCCACATGGCAGTTTTGCTGTCCATCAACAGCAGATGCAACTTAGAGCTCTCCATTCAAACTGTATCCTGAACACTGTGGACGATTCTTGGGAAGGTGCTAACATGCTAGGAGTTTGGAAGCTTTGAATGCCATGTTCCAGATAGTTTTTATACACTGCATTACCTGCAGATTAGGGATAGTGGCCCAGCCATGGCTTTTCCAGTAATCTGTCCACAGAACTGTGCAGTGTCTGTGCTCGATCATGAGATGTTTTATGCTTCCCATCCTGTAGGCATTGGTGTCGGAATGGGATAGGCCACACAGGCCCTGGCCCCATCAAACCTTTGCCTGCCAGTCACGAGATGGGATCCCTGTAGGCAGACAACCTGAATAGAAGCTTCAATCTTGGCTTTCCCCTCCTGTTCTACCCATGGGGATCCCATCTCCCATGGGCAGAAGAGAAGGGAATGGCTGCGATTGCAGCAAGGATTCTTTTTTTTTCTGCCTGTGGGAGATGGGATCTCTGCAGGCAGAACAGGAGGGAAAGGCTGAGGGGACTAGGGGCAGAGTTAAGGCAGAGCTAGAGCAGGGCTTGGGCCTCCCAATCAAATAGGCATTTTGCTGCCCCTGCCTGTAGGTGCTGGAGCTGTGTACAGGCAAGGTGCAACAGCTATGAGGGAAGAGCTGCCAGGTCCCTCCTATGTGATTCCAGGCCACAGATAAGTGGCAACACAATGCCTATCCCAATGGAGGCTGACACAACAGCTGGGGTCCTTTTTAGGGACTGTGTCAGAGGAGGTGCAACATTGGGGACAGCAGACTAGGAGCCCATCCAAGATCAGGCATCAAATCAGGAGGCGATCCAGGAGCAACAGTAGGAGGAGAAACAGGATGCCATGCAGGAGGAGGCAAGATCAAAAGTTTTCGCTTGATGAGCTGGTTGAGGAACTGGAGGCTAACCATCTGTGTGATGGAGTTGAAGTCGAACATGCATCAGACCAGGATGGCCTTTGGCTGCAGATGACCTCTTAGTTCAGGTGGCACAAAATCTTTGCCTGCAAAATGCACAACTCAAGGAGGGGGTCTCTGGACTGTGGGCAGATATTTCTGCTGTGGCTGGCATAAGATCTGAGCTGGTGGGCATAAATAACACTTTGTCATCTTTCCTCCACCATTTATTTAGCTGTATTTATATCCTGCTTTTCACTGGGTCAAAGCAGTCAATTGGGAGATACATTTAACATGAGGGGATATGAGACACATACACTAATACTTACAGGTAACATGGGCAATGGAGGGTTAAGTGGCTTGCCCAAGACCACAAGGAGAGCCTACAGGACTAGAAATCCCAGTCCCTCTGGCCTGGGATTGCTGTCCCCAGGTGGGACTTGAACCCCTGGCCCTCTGGCTTGAAGTACCTTGTCCTAACCACTAGAGCACTCCCCCCACCAACTCTTGCAGTGCCTCCTGCTCCATGGTACATCTTCGACATCCTCCATCAGCTCTATATCTATGTGAGAAACTTCCATATTTCGCCTATTTCACCCCACCCCTAAGTTTGGCCTCCCTAGTGGCATCCAGCATCCCCTGGTCTTCCTCGACTTCCATGGGGAGGCTGGGCGGACATTAGAAGTGGGATCAAGTGGACCAGTCCATTCAAAATGGCCTCAGGTGGTAACCAGGTTGTTGCCACAGCAACCACCTGTACCCTCCTTCTTCCCCCACCCCAAGCAAGGTTGTGGAAGAGGTAAATATAGACCCTAGGCAGGGAATTTTCTGTTTACTCTGTAATATGTTTGTCAATTGTTTTTGTCATTTGATTTGATTTGTTCACTTTTTCTTAGGCATTTCTGTTGTTTAAGTAATATATATTCACTCTATCTATGAGTTCATTCCTGGCAGCCACTGCTATAGTGGGGCTTGTAGGGGGGAGGAGGGTGGGTTCTGAGGCTGTGCTGGCTGTCCCCTCATTCCTGTCTGTTTTGCTGCATGGGATTCTTGGGCTGTGGCATCTTGCAGTTGAGTGCAAGGTTGTGGAGCATGCAGCAGGCAAGGAATATATCACAGTTTTGTCTGAGATGCATAGCAATTCTCCGCCCAACCTGTCCATGCATCTGAAGTGTGATTTCAATTTGCCAAATATCCTTTCTATTATAGCCCTGGTCTGCCTGTGGATCCTATTGTACTTATCTTGTTCTGCCCCCTCTGGATGGGCTATGAGGGTCATTAGCCAGGTCTAGAGAAGGTAGTCTCTATTATCTGTAAAGAGTAGAAAGAGGTGATGTGAGTCAACGTGCACCTGATGGTGTGAAAGTCAGCATTTCAAAGGCTAGGAAGCAGCAGAGGCTTCCTGGGCTGCCGGTTGCACAGCCAAGGAAGTGAGCGGCACAGTGTGCTTATGTAGGCCTGATTGTGGCATACTGTAGTAGACATAATTTCCCACTAGCACTCCTTGTGGCCTTGGGCAAGTCACTTAACCCTCCATTGCCTCGGAAGAAAGGCCTGGCAATCTACTTCCGGTGACACTGCCAAGAAAACCCAGGAGCTTCTGGGTCGCCAGGAGTCAGGACTGACTCAAAGGCACACATTGCATTTTGTAGACATAATGACATAATCTTGGGAAGTGGGTAAACACATGTGTTGTGATGTGCTTAGTAAGAAGACCACCTGCATGTTTTTAGGATGTGAAAGGACCTTTGGTTGTACAATGTAGACTCCTTTCCATTAAGGTCCATGAGTGGAGGAGTAGCTCAGTGGTTAGAGCTCTGGCTCAATAACCAAAAAAACAAGGTTTGATTCCTACCAGTACTCCTTGTGTCCTTGGGCAAATCACTTAATCCTCTATTGCCTTGGACAAAAGACTTGTCAATCTCCTTCTGGTCACACTGCCAAGAAAACCTAGGAACAGGTGAGTCAGCAAAGACACACTTTGTATTGTTTTTCTATGAGTTGGCATGATAGAAATGAGTATGCAGTCTATAGCCCCAAGCACAGATGGGAAGTTTGCCAGCTCATAGAAATCTATCATTTGTTTCATACTGCTGCTGCTGCTCTGTCTCAAGGAAGACAATGGATTGAGTGTTTCTCCTTAGAAAGGCATCCAGAGACCGAGCAATGAGGCTAGAGGTGGCTAACGATAATGCTGCTGCGGCTCCGAGGGGGTCTCTGGAATGTTCCAGTAGTTAAAAATGCCAGAGCTTTGGTCGCCTTCCGGTGCACTGACATGGCTCTTCCCTTCCATACTATGGACTCTAGATCTGGCTCCAGTTGGTTGCACAGGTGCACTGTCTCCTTGTCAAATCTGAACGTGCGCATTAGGGTGTGTCAGTTTTGGAGATGTCGTAATTTTAAAAAGCACTAGTGAAAAAATGGTACAATTTCATGTGGCAAATCAACAACTAGCTTTAAATTTTGCATTATGTTATTTACCTACCTGAAATGTCTAGGAAATTATGCAAAAATATACATACTACTGATATATGTTTAAGTGCCCGATAATAGTTTTTATGTGTTTACATTGCATATAAATGCATTTTGTGCCTCAATTATCAATTTATCTTACTTATTTACCCATATTGACACTAACACATTAGTTTTATTTTCTCATTCACAGGTTTTCAACATAGCATCGTCATAGCGATACTCTTATATTGAAAATGTCCAACAGAAAAACAAGACTGCATAAATGACATTTTAAAGACAATTATGTGGCTACAGTGTTCAGACTATTTGTACGTTCAAATAAATATTACTTAGTTTCTACATATTTCAACCGTGATTTGATGTAGGTAAGACTCACTTTAAGCAGTTTCTGAAGATACCTTTAGATTCTGCATGCAAAACTGCATAATTTGATTACTAGTAGTTTGGAAAGTTTGGAAAAATAAAAATTTACACCTAAAATTGACACGCCCTACTGTGCATACATTCCTCTGCTGTGAGGTCCAAGAACTGTATCGTAGTCAACTATACCCTGTGCAGAGGGTAGCTCCACCTCCTGTGTTGCCTCGTTCACCTGGGAGGCGGAATGCACATGAGTCACCCTTTGGCTCACACTCATGTCAAACAACAACAGCACCCACCACGGATATAGGGACAATGCCACTAACAAACACACAGACACAGTAGCACAGGGACACCCCCCAAAAAAACACATAGAACACTACCACTTAAAGCCTGATACACATGCACATTTATGAGGGAGCAAGATAGAGCTTTGGAGTATGAGAGAGGAAAGGCGAGGCCAAGCTGAAGAGGCCGTGGAGATGGGAGCTGGGAGCAAGAAGGCTTGGAAAGGGGAAGGTGGTAAAAGCAGGCCGGCCCAAGGGTTTGTGCCACCCTAGGCAGAAATCCTAGCCTCGCCGATTTCCCCCCCCCCCCAGCAGCCGCTCTTAACTCCAAGCTACCACTGCCACCATTGCCCCCTACCACTGATTCCATCAGGGAGGGGGAGGCGGGCAGCTACAGCGGCAGTATTTCTAGAAGCAGCTGCTTTTTGCCGTCACTTTCTTGTCCACGGGCAAGAAAGAGGCAGCAAAATGCAGCCGCTTTTGGAAATGCTGCTGCTGCTGCCCACCTCCCCCTTAGATGAAATTGGTGGCAGCTGGAGGGGGCGGTGCAGCTAGTCCTCCATGCCGCTGCCACTGCCCTCATCTAGTGAACAGGTAAAAGACATAGAAAGATAATGACAGAAATTTTATGAATGGGACTACAGAGGTTTATTGGGGGGGGGGGGCAGAAGAGATGAAAGTTTCAGAGATAAACAAAGCTAACCAAGCACTGAAACGCTCAACATCAGCAGTTCCACACGCCAGCAAACACTTCACATCATGAAAGACACCTTTCTTTCTTTCTGGTTGGTAGATATAGCAGGTGTAAATGAGGGCACTGAGTTTTTCTAACATAGGCGCGTCTGATACTTGCAGAATGCGTCATCCATGCATACTTTACTGGTCTGCCCGTTCTCCACCCCAAACATTCCTCTTTTGCCGCACGTGCTTTTAAGCACCATTGGCCATCTACGTGCATTCTCAGTCCCTTTATTAAATAGTGCTTAATGCTTAGCCTCCCATATCTGCACCTATTTCCCCATACCATGCGTATTACTGGTCCCTATCTCTTATATAATTATCTCTTTAATGCATGTGGTTTGTATTAGTGGGCTCATTTTAATGGAATATAAGAAAGCTTTTAATTAATATCCTAATACAAATGCTAATGGCTCTTATAAACACTTGAATTATACAACACAAGTTTGTTTATTACTTCATGTTGATACACATTAATATTAATGTGGACTGTAGAATCTTTATGGTAAAAATTCTATGTAAAAAAGAGAAATGAATGGCAGTGGGGATGTACTTCCACCCACCTGGCCAGAATGTAGAAAGATGATGAAACGCTAAAAGAAATGAGAAGCTTGCAAAGTTTAAAACATAGTAATAATGGAAGATTTCAATTGCCCCAGTACTGACTGGGCCAATGTTACATGAGGCCATGCTAGGGAGTTGTAATAAATTGCTTCATGGAGCAGCTGGTTCAGGAACCAACTCAAAAGGAAGCTCTTTTAGATCTAGTTCTTAGTGGAACGCAGGATCTAGTGTGAGAGGTTTGAGGCCTCATGGCAATAGCGATCATAACATGATCAAATTTGATTTAATAAATGGCAGGAGGATATCAAGGAAATCAAATGCACTAACATTTAACTTTCAAAAAGGAGACTATGATAAAGTGAAGAAAATGGTTAAGAAAAAACAAAAAAGGAGCAACTGCAAAGGTTAAAAGTCTGCATCAGGCCTGGGTGTTATTTAAATATACTGCCTTAGAAGCCCATACCAGATGTATTCCATGCTTTAAGGAAGGCCAAATGACAGCCAGCATGGCTTAAAGGTGAAGTCAAAGAGGCTGTTATAGCTAAGAGAAAATCTTTCAGAAAATGGAAAAAAGAGCCAAATGATGAAAACAGGAAACAACATAAGTACTGGCAAGTTAAATGCAAGGGATTGGCAAGGCAGGCAAATAATGAATTTGAAAAGAAGCTTGCTTTGGAAGCAAAAGTGCAGAATAAAAATTTTTCAAGTACATTCATAGCAAAACACTAGTGAGAGAGCCAGTTGGACTATTAGATGATAGAAGGTAAAAGTGGCACTAAGAGAGGGCAAAGCCAGAGCAGAGAGACTGAATGAAGTCTTTGCTTCAGTCTTTACTGAATAACATGTAGGAAATTTACCTATGCCAGATATGATATTCAAATGTGACATATCAGAGGAATTGAAACAAATCTCGATAAATCAAGAAGATGTATTACAGCTATTTGATAATTGGCCTCATGAGAGACTCTTGCAGAAATTAAAAAGTCATGGGATAAGAGGCAGTGTACTATTTTGGATTAGAAACTGGTTAAAAATAGAAAACAAAGAGTAAGGCTAAATCAACAATTTTCTCAATGGAGAAAGAGGAATAGTGGAGTACCCCAGGGATCTGTGCTGGGCCCGCTGCTTTTTAATATATTTATAAATGACCTGGAAATGGGAATGAATGAGGTGATCAAATTTACAGATGACACAAAATTATGCAAAGTTGTAAAAACGCAAGAGGATTGTGAAAAATTGCAAGAGGACCTTGAAAAATTGGAAGACTGGGCATCCAAATGGAAGAAGAAATTTTATATAGGTCTGCCGGCTTACTTGATATGGAAGCTGCAAATAGTCCAAAACTTGATCACATGAATGGTTTGGGGGTTAGGTAGGTGGGATTCGGTGTCTGGTGTGCTTCGGCAGTTGCACTGGCTGCCCATTCGGCAGTGGTGTATCTTCAGGTTATTAGTTTTGGCCCTTAAGATTCTGTGGGGATTGGAGTCCAGTTATTTGAAGGGTTCTATGATGTGGTACCAGCCCGTCAGGTCCCTGTGGTCGTCGCATAAGAACATAAGATATGCCATACTGGGTCAGACCAAGGTCCATCAAGCCCAGTATCCTGTTTCCAACAGTGGTCAATCTAGGTCATGCGTGTGTGTGTGTCGCAGGTACAACTGCTGACAGTGCAAGGGTTTTCCCAGGTACATGTTTTGCGGTGATGGGTGTGTGTGTTCTCATTTGCACCTGCTTTGGTGGAACATGATGCCGGAGGCTCTGCAGAAGAAGACGGATCTGCTTGCTTTCAGAAGGCTTTCAAAACATTTTTATTCTCGCCTTAGTGCAGCTGGTGATAGAGGTCAGCAGTGTGTTTGCATTTGGTACAGTAGTGATGTGTACTCAGCAGTGGTTTGTTATTGTTCTTATGTATGTGAATGTTGGGGGATAGGGGGATAATTTTCTTTGTAACTCCGCTGTATTTTTAAATTGTTGTAAACCGCCTTGCATGCCTGTGCATATGGCAGTCTAAAAATGTATTAAAATGAAATATTAAGGGACAATTTTCAGACACTTTGCACTGGGATATGCTTTACAAGTAGACTTTGAACCTATCTTCACTGAGGAGGCATAGTCTAGTGGTTAAAACACTGGCTTACTAACCAGAAGACCAGGGTTTGATTGCCGTTAGCACTCCTTGTGGCCTTGGGTAAGTCCCTTAACCCTCTACTTCCTCAGAAGAAAAGCCTGACAATCTGCTTCCAAGAAAACCCAGGAGCTGCTGAGTAGGTAAGAGTCAGCACTGACTCAAAGGCACACATTGTATTTTTGGAAATTGTCAGCTCAATGCAGAAACGCTGCACTAAAGCTCAGCACAGGGTTTCCTAAACAAGTTTAGTGCAGAACCTTTCTCAGCAATTCTGTAAGCAAACAGCATGCAAATGAGCTGTGCCAAAAGGTCTGTGCTAAACGACAGCAAGGCTGGCATGGGGGTCTGCATTAGCAAGTAGCTATATCTTGCACAAAATAAAGTCAGTTTGGCACCTGTGTGCATGTGCTGGATTGCTATCTGGTGTATAAACAGCAATATTATTCTGAGCAGAACTTCTGTGCTGAAAAATATTTTTGTTTATGCACAAGCTGGAGTGGAGAAGTAGCCTAATGGTTAGAGCAACTGCCTAGTACCTAGAAGATCAAGGGTTTGATTCCCACTGGCATTCCTTGTGACCTTGGGCAAGTTACTTTACCCTCCATTGCCTCAGAAGAAAAGGCTGGCAATCTACTTCCAGTGATACATTGCCAAGAAAACCCAGAGGCAGCTGGATTGCTACAAGTCAACACTGACTTGATGGCGCTAAAAAAAAAAAATGCATATAACATTGTACCAGGATGCTTCCCCTGCCATTTCTTTCCATACTCTTCAGCAAAGCCAGAAAAAAGTTGCAGGTGCCATATGCTCCGGGGCAGCTCTATAATGAGGCAGTCGCCTCAGGTAGCATTTTTTGGAGGTGGCAAAAAATGCCTTCCAAAAGCCCACCTCGCTCGGCCTTCAAAATTAAAAAAACAAAAAGGGCTGGACAAGCTGCTGCCGCTGCTTCTCGGCAGTGGCAGACTCAACCACTCCGCACCCCGTTCCCCCCCCCCCCCGCTGCCTCAGAAGAGCCCTGCACTTCCCCGGCTCACCTTTTCAGAGCTGCGAGAAGTAACAGTGTTTCCCTTCTTTCCCATGGCTCTGTGAAAGTTGATCCCACCGGCTCTGATGGCACAAGACAGGAAATGCTCCCGACCCTCAGCGCCGGTGGGCTCAACACTGTTCCTTCCTGTGGCTCTGCAAAGGTGAGCTGGGGGCGCCGATCAGGAAGTGCAGGGCTCTTTTCTGGGGGGCGGCCTTAGATTGGAAATAGGCTGAGCAGGGCTGGTAATGGGCTGGGCTGGGGTTTAGCACTGGAAATGCTCTGTTGGGGGGGTTAGGGGGCTAGGACTGATAATGGGCTTATTAGAGAGGTTAGGACGGGTAATGGGCTGATGCGGGGTTAACACTGGAAATGTGCTGATCGGGGGGGGGCTAGGACTGATAATGGACTGATGGGGGGCTAGAAATGGACTGATGGGGGGGCTAGGACTGGAGTGGGCTGATCAGGTGGGGTTAGGACTGTAAATGGGCAGATTGAGGGAGTTAGGACGAAATGGGCTGATTAGGGAAGACTAGGACTGGAAATTGGCTGATTAGGGGGGCTAGCACTGGAAATGGGCTGATTGGGGGACTAGCATTGGAAATGAGCTAGGACTGGTAATGGGCTGATTGGAGGGCTAGGACAGGAAATAGAGTGATGGGGAGGCTAGGACTGGAGTGGGCTGATAAGGGGAATAAGACTAGAAATGGGCCGGGACTGGAAATGGGCTGATGTGGGGGGGGGGGGGGGGAGAGCTGCTGTCACTGGAAGAAGACTGGGGGTTAGTACTGGAAATGGGCTGATGGGGGGGGGGGGAGAGGAGAGAGCTGCTGGCCCTGGAAGAAAACTAGGGGCTAGGGCTACAAATGGCCTGATGCGGGGGGATGGGAGAATGGAACTGCAAGAGAGCGGATGCTGAGAAGGTCTGCCAGAGGAAGGAGAGGGCAGGAAGGGAGCTGAAACAGCTGGACAGTGGGGAAGGAGGGGGACTGGAAGGGAATAGACACCAGAGGCAGTCCCGGGAATGAAAGGCGGTTGACATTGGAAGGTACTGGAAAAGGGGCTGATACTAGGAAAGGTTACTGGGACTGGAAATAGGCTGATGGAAGGAACTGAAGGAAACAAAAGAAGAGACAAGAAATGATAGATGGACTAGAGACTGTAGAAAGAGAGCTAAGAGAAGACAGGAAAGCAGAAGCCTCAGATCGGGACCAGCATGATCACAGAATAAAATGGTCAGACAACAAAGGTAGAAAAAAATAATTCTATTTTCATTTTTGTGAATGGACTTTGTACTATCTTTATATTTTACACAGTATGGGGAACTGCATCTCTTATTTATATGATGTTGAACTGCATGCAGAGTCTGGCTTCTTGGGGTTTCGGTTTAATTTTTGTCTACATATTTTTATTTTGCTTTAGGTTGTAGTCAACTATTCTGTACTTGGTGAGGGTCTGTGTTCTGAGTGTGCAACATGGCGTTTGTACATAGGGATCTATACTGTACTGTAGTAATTTGATTTGTTCAGCTTTTCAAATAGGTGTTCTAGGGCCAGCTGCAGTATTTATAGTGCTGCTTTTTTCTGGGTAGGTCCCTTGTATGAGTTTTGGAAGTTTATGCTGGTATGGTATGGTAGATTTGGCCTTGTAGATCTTAGGTGACTTCTATAGGGTTTTATATTAGTTCCCAGGATGTCTGGTACTGGAGAATGTTTGTTAGTGAGATGACCAAAATCAGATTTTTAAAAAAATATATTTAGTTTTGTGGGTGAATGTCCTACTGTTCCTCACCCATTGTCAAGGGAAAGGTTTCTGTGGATGCAAAATATATATTCAAAAAGAAAAAGTGAGAATCACAGCACGGTTTGTTTAAACTGCGTTATGGTTCTCACGTTTTCTTTTAGCTTCTTCGTTTGCAAGCATCTTGCATTTCCTTTGTTTTTTACGGAATATATATTTGCATTAACACCATGCTGGTCCAGTGCACAGTTTCAGGAGTTATGGTGGGGTTGCTAAGCCCTTTTTGGTGTTTATGTTGGAGTGGGAGGTATGTGTTGGGGTCACAAAGTCCCTCTTATTTTTCAGAGGGTGGGAAGTGTTGTGTTGGGGTGCCAAGTGTTTTTGTGGAAGTGGAAGATGCATGAATGCTATTGAGCCCCTCTTGTTTGGCATATTTAGCAGCTTATTTCCTAGGCTCTGGTAACATATGAATATAAGAAATGCCATACTGGATTAGACTAAGGTCCATCAAGCCCAGTATCCTGTTTCCAACAGTGGTCAATCCAGATCACAAGTACCTGGCAAGTTCCCAAAAAGGCACACCGGTTCCCCAATGCTTGTCCCAGGGCAAGCAGTGGATTTCCCAGGTCCTCTTTAATAATAGTTTATGGACCTTTCCTCCAGGAACTTGTCCAAACCTTTTTTAAACCCAGCTACACTCACAGCTTTTACTGCATCCTCTTGCAACTAATTCTAGAGTTTGATTATGCAGGGCCATAGGCTAACTGCAGGGAGACAGTTACATCCCCCTGCAGTTACCGCATTTCAGCTGGCAAAACAGCTGCCAGTGCAAATAAGACCACCGACCGAGATGGCATTAGTTGCACTCACGCTATTTGCGCTGAGCCATTATGTTAGTTTCTGCTGACAATGCAGATGCCTGTGTGAGAGTTCTTTCTCTTGCCTCACTCTGCAGTAAAGTATTATTTTGGGTAAGTTGTATTTACAGTGATGCTTTTTTTTGGATGGGCTCCTTATGTGAGTTTTGGAAGTTGGTTTGGTATGGTAGATTTGCTCTATAGATACTCAGTGACTTTGTTGTAGGGTTTTGTATTAGTTCACAATATGCCTAGTACTGTAGAATGTTTGTTGTTGTTAGTGAAATGGTCAGAATCAGATTTTTTTTAAAAGATATCGAGTTCTGTGGGTGAATGTCCTGGTTCTGCTCTGCACCCACTATTGAAGGAGGTTCTGTGGATGCAAAATATATGTTCAAAAAGAAAAAGCAAGAACCATAGCACAGTTTATAACAACAAAATAAAAATGAGTTATAATTTAGTTTTATAAACTGTGCCATGGTTCTCGTTCTCTTTTAGTTCCTTCGTGTGCAAACATCTTGCATTTCCTCCATATAATCTAATCGGCTTTTTGGTTTGATTCAGTCCCTGATTGGAGTTTTGAGAAAGCCCCTCCCTGACCTGGGGGGGAAGGCACCATCTCATCCTTCGCCTCAGATTGCCATGAGCCGCCCCTGCATGTGCTGAAGAAATAGGCATAAGTTATTCACCAGCACTGATTGCAGACCTATGAGCTAACCCTTAACGCCTCTTCAGACCCTATAATGGTAATGAAGCAGTTAGCTATGTGGCGCAGATGCAGACAAGTGTGCAGAAAACCACAGCTAACTGTTTCATTACCACCCATACAAAGGGATTTAAATGTGCAATTGCTGACATTAACGCAGGCATTGACGCATTGTTTAAACAATTTAAACATCAATTATTCAAAAACAGACATCTTATATGTAACAAAAAATCAAACCTTTATTCCTCCAACATTTACTATACTACAGAACCACAAGATCAAAAGAAAAAATGAGGTGAAGTATCTGGGTGTGATTCTGGATAAGAATCTTAGTATGGAATCTCACATCAAAAACACAACAAAAAAAAATTCACTACAAGATTAAGATACTTAAACAACTACGCCCACTGGTTCACCTACATGATTTCATGAGCATAATTCAGGCAATCATTGCACCCCACTTTGACTTTGCAAACACAACACTCCAAGGAATAACCAAACAGAACCTTAAAAGACTTCAGTTGGCACAAAATGTAGCCACCAGAACTATCATGAAAGCCAGTACAATAGAACATATAACACCCATCTTAGCTAATCTACACTGGCTACCAATCTACTGCCAAATAAACTATAAAATCCTAATAACCACATTCAAAGCATTAAACAAGCTGGCACCATTGGTACTGAACAACCTAATTAGCAAGGAAACACCAAAAATCAACCAAAGGAGAGGTAACACAAACAAAATCATGATTACGAAAGACTTTACAAAATCTAAAAAGTCCACTAACAACAAGGCCTTTTCACACTCAGCCCCAATCCTCTGGAATGCACTGCCCGAAGAAATCAGAATTCTAAGTGATATCAAGGAATTTCGTAAGAAGTTAAAAACACACCTATTTATGACACACTATGGTGGACAGTCAAATACCGTTACACAAACAGGCAAAGGTTAATAGAAGATAATAAAATTCTCAAACCAGAAAAACTTAATACAATTAATTGCAATCAAAGAAACACTAATTCTGTTTCTCTACTCATTGTAATATAATGATAACATAAGGACAGACTGCCAATTATCCTGTAATGTATATAGTTTAATTACAATGTTACAGTTGTATTGTACATAGTTGCTAAGCTCCGTGCAAAGGTTGTTATGCAAACAGCTGTTAGATCATTGGTAACAAGTTCTAGTTCTCTGTATTAAAGCTTATGTTCTTTGTATAAAATTCACAGATGTTATATGTAAGATGAACAGGCACTTATTATTGTTTCGCCAGTTCATACCATTGTTCTTTGTAAAGCGCACCTGATCCATGGGAAAGTGCGGTATATAAGTGTTTGTTAAATAAATAAATTGTTTATGCCCCAGTCAGATCCCTTCCTGAATTCTGCATACGCCTATATAGGTGGCATGCACTGATTCACAATGATGATCATACGTTTGCTTTGTTCAAATCAAGAGATTGAAGTCAGGTGGCTCTAAAGACAGCTTTATTGCAGCTATGGACTGGTGAGTTTTTGTGGAAAACCTTTAAAAAATTCATTTTGTTTGAGGAAGGCTGGCAGCTGCAATGTGTGTGAAACAACCAGTCCGATATTTAGACATTGCAGTCGGCATTTTTTTAAAAACTCATGGGAAAGAGAACACCATTGGGCCTGTCAGAGCAGGCAGGCCTTGTGCTCATGTTTTGCTTTGAGAACTGTGTTACATTTGCTAGGGCAGCCGTGGGAAAGCAAAGGACAGGCACCGATGGAGATATTGTGGCAGCGCTCCAGTACCTATTGTATTAAAATGTGGTGCTAAAGGCAGTTTCCTAAATCTGGCCCTGCTGTTAATGAGCTTTATTGAGCAGACCTTAAATAAAATGGATCACTGATCTGTTTAGCAGTTGAATTTTGCCGCTAAATGGATGTGTTGGCCAGGGCCAGCGCAAGAATATGAGTTACCTTAGGTGAAACTCATTCCTAGCGCCCCCCTGCTCCCGCTCCATTATCGCCACTGCTGCCTCTTTCCGGGATGTACAGTGGTGGCAATGCTATTAAATTGACACTGTTGTCTTACCATCACATTTGGCGCTATGGTGCTATTCTTGCTTTCGTCCCTCCAATTCCACTTCCTTTTGCATAGGGGCGGAGTCAGCTACCCTTCTCTAATCCCATCATAGAGCCACTCTTGTCTCTAAGGATCTTTACTTCCTATAGGGAACCCACTAGAACCTTTCTGAGCTCCTAGTATCCTGAGACGTACCTCATCCATCTCTGTCCTTATCCATTTTGTATCTCATCCATCTCCATGTTTTTATCTATTTTCATTATTGCTAACTCTACAGAAACACTCTCATGTGGTGTGTTATCTACCCACTCCCAAATGTACCCTTGCTAGCCATCAGTGGTCCATCTCCAAGGTCTTCTTCAAAGAACAGTGAGTTGAAGTATTTATTACAACAATGGAATGATGGGCAAAAGGGAGAAGAGGGGATGGGACTAAATCATTGAATCAATGACCTCATGATCATGACACTAAAAGGGAAACTGAAAACTATGCCAGAATGTGAGGCTTTTACAGTTAAAATGATCAGACTTCATAGCAAACATAAAAGGAAGAGAATGGAGGAAGAAAAAGAAAAGAAAAGGAGAACCAACTGAAAGGGAAGACTGTAGAGAGGAAAGGCTGAATGGGAGCAGTAAACTATTAGACAATAGAGGTCATTTAAGAAATGTTTTTCCACTAAAGCCTCATTTACACATAGAAAAGAGATTTTCAAAAGTCATGCAGCTATATACATGCACATCCGTGCCAACAATAATGCCTGCACTTATGTGTGCTGCGTACAGGTATTCCCAGGGTTGAAAATGCAATGTATGCACATAAGAACATAAGAAGTGCCATACTGGGTCAGACCAAGGTCCATCAAGCCCAGTATCCTGTTTCCAACAGTGGCCAATCTAGGTCACAAGTACCTAGCAGTTTCCCCAAAAGACACAGGTTCCACAATGCTTGTATTGGGTCAAGCAGTGGATTTCCCGGGTCCTCTTTAATAATGGTTTATGGACCTTTCCTCCAGGAACTTGTCCAAACCTTTTTTAAACCCAGCTACACCAACAGCTTTCACTACATCCTCCGGTAACAAATTCCAGAGTTGATTACATGTTGAGTGAAAAAATATTTTTTTCTTGTTAGTCTTAAACAGGTTGCACTGTAGCTTCATTGCATCTCCCCTAGTCTTTTAACTTTTTGATGGTGTGAACAATCAATCTACGTTTACCCGTTCAACTCCATTTATTAATTTCTAGACCTCTATCATACTTCCCCTCAGCTGTTTCTTTTCCAGGTTGAACAGCCCTAATCTTTTAAGCCATTCCTCATAGCAGTATCCTTTACCATTTTGGTGGCTCTTTTCTGTACCTTTTTCTAATTCCGCTATATCCTTTCTAAGATATGGCAACCAGAATTACACACAATATTCAAGGCGTGGTCGCACCATGGAACAATACAGAGGCATTATAATATCTTTTGTTTTATCCTCCATTCCTTTCCTTATGATTCCTAGCATTCTATTTGCCTTCTTGGCTACCATTGCACACTGGACAGAGGGTTTCAATGTGTTAGTCATGATGACGCCTAAATCTTTTTCCTGGGAGGTGGTTTCTACTGTGGAAATCTGCATCATGTAACCATAGTTTGGGTTGTTATTTCCTAGGTGCATAACTTTGCACTTGTCCACATTAAATGTTATCTGCCCTTTGAACGTCCAGTCTTCCAATTTATCAAGGTCCTCTTGCAATTTTTCACAATCCTCTTGGGTTTTATCAACTGAATAATTTTGTGTCATCTGCAAATTTGATTACCTCACTTGTTCCCATTTCCAAGTCATTTATGAGTATGTTAATAAGCAGCGGACCCAGCTCAGATCCCTGGGGTACTCCACTATTCACCTTTCTCCATTGAAAAATTGGCCATTTAGCTCTACTCTCTGCTTTCTATCTTTTAACCAGTTCCTGATCCACAAAAGTACACTGTCTCCTATCCCATGACTTTTTAATTTCACGAAGGGTCTCTGATGAGGAACCTTGTCAAAGGCTTTCTGAAAATCCAGATACCCTATATTGACCAGCTCACCTTTGTCTACCTATTTATTCACACCTTCAAAAAGTATAACAGAGACAATACCTTCCTTGGCTAAAGTCATCTTAACTTTTTCCCATTAAACCATGGCTATCTACATGTTCAGTAATTTTGTTCTTTATAATGGTTTCTACCATTTTGCCTGGTACTGATGTCAGACTCACCATTCTGTAGTTTTCTGGATCACCCCTAGGACCCTTTTTAAAAATTGGCATTACATTGGCCATGCGCCAATCTTCAGGTATTACAGATGATTTTAATGATAGTTCATAGATTATTAATACAGGTCTGCAATCTCATATTTCAGTTCTTTCAACACCCTCATCCAGTCCAGGTGATTTGCTACCTTTAAATACCATTTTAGTCATGGGAAACTTCCTTACATCTTCTTTAGTAAAGGCCAAAGCAAAGAATTCATTCAGTCCCTCCCCCATGACCTTGTCGCCTCTCAGTCCCCCTTTACCCCTCTATCATCTAATGGTCAAACTCACTCTCTCACAGGTTTTTTTGCTATGACTGTACTTGAAAAAGTTGTTATTATGCATTATTGATTTCATGGCAAGCTTTTTTTAAAATTCTCTCATTGCCTGCCTTATCAATGCCTTGCATCTAATTTGCCAGTGCTTATGTTGTTTCCAGTTTTCATCATTTGGCTCTTTTTTCCATTTCTTGAAAGATGCTTTTTTGGCTACAACAGCTTCTCTGACCTCACCTTTAAACCATTCTGGCAGTTTTTGGACTTCCTTCCACTTTTCTTAATGCATGGAATATAGCTGGTCTGGGCTTCCAAGACAGCATTTTTAAACAATGTCCATGCTAGATGTAAATCTTTAACCTTTGCAGCTGCTCCTTTTAGTTTTTTCTTAACTATTTTCTTCATTTTATCATAGTGTCCCTTTTGAAAGTTAAAAGATAATACTGTGGATTTCCTTGCTGTCCTTCCTGCATTTATTAAATCAAAGGCGATTATTAGAGTAACTTCTGATTCAGAGGGTAGGGCTGGGAGCTCCGAAGAGCTACTCAGCGCCACCGACTGAACCGGTGTAGGTACCTTGATATGCAGGGCTCAACAGGGTTAAGTAACATTGATGGTGGTTCCTCCTAATTGTGGCCTTTGACCTTGGTTACTTTATTGATTGTTTTTTCTTTTTTTATATAGAATGCAGCTAACTCCCGTGATGTGGACTGTTGACTGATACTGTTTGGGTCTTGTTCTTTATTTTGTATTGATCTTATTTTTCTCTTTCAATATCAGTGCTATGTCCTTTATTGATTTGGTTATTGTATATGACTAAAAGACGTTCAATAAAAAAACCAAAAAACCAAATGTTGCAGCCCCTGTTTCACTTAACATAGGTTACAACACAAATGCAAGTCACTATAGATTAATACATATAAAACCCTCTCCACGATCTCATACATACCAACAACACGATACGAAAAAACACAACTCTCTTGCATGCTACCTAATAAATGCAAGATCAATGAAAAACAAACTCACCATTTTCACTGACCTACTTAATGACTTAAAACCTGACATACTCTGTGTAACTGAAACTTGGTTAACCGACACTGATCTTGTCTACTTAAACCAACTAAGAACTAATGAATATGAGATATTTCATACTCACAGAAACAACAAAAGAGGAGGTGGAGTGCTCATCATAACAAAAAAATCACTAAAAGCTAGGCCAATACCAACTGTCAACACTAATAATATAGACACCCTCATAATAAAAATTGATCACCTCAGAATATGCTTAGTATACAGACCACCTGACCAAAGCTCAGAAAATATGGATTCACTAATTGAACTACTGAGCTCATCTACAGAATCAAACCCAATAATACTTCTGGGTGATTTCAACCTCCCTTCTCTACCTAACACACAGTCAAACCTCTTCCTAGAATTAATCTCTGACATGGATTTCTACCAGATCATTAATACAAAAACCCACAACAAAGGAGGAATGCTAGACCTTGTCTTTCTACCACGAGAACTCCATAAACTTTTTAATATGGCATCAATTGAGTGCACACCTGTCCCAGGGTCTGACCACCATCTCATAAAATTTAACTGCACCTACACAGATACTAGTAAAATAAATAGACCACAACAGCCCCCATCCACCAGATTCAAGAAATTCAATGAGGAAGAATTCCTTGACCAAATCATACCCCACCTCTCTCTCACACCAACTGACCTTGATGAAGCAGTAGAAAATTGGCATAAAATTATCAACAACGCTGCAACACACAAAACATCTCCCAAACCTTTAATCATCTCCCAAACTTTTAATCAATAAAACAGATATAAAAACAGGGATGCTCCATGGTTTAACAATGCATTAAAATTAATGAAAAGAGAACTGAGGAAAATAGAACAGAGATGGCGAAGAACCAAATCTACAACCTACTATGAGCTCTATTATAACCACCTTAATAAATACAAAGAAGCAACAGAAAGTGCAAAGAAAAACCATCACTCAGTCATTCTAACTAAATGAAAGGCCGTGCGGGCAGCATCCCAGGCCAGCCGCTGGTAACCGGACCGGGTTGGCAGATGCGGGGCCCGGGCCGCGGTGCGGAATTGTGGGGGCGGACGGAGGGGCGGGTGCTAGGCTGCGTCATTCAAATTCATTGGCTCTCTGCAGCGCATGGCGCGCAGAGAGCCAATGAGAAGGAGAGGGGTGACGTCAGCAGCAGTGAGGAGCCGGAGGATGGGGCCAGTTTGTCTCGGGCTCCGTGAGTGGCGGGTGTGAGCGGCGCGTGGTCCGGTGGCTCAATCGGAAGGCTGCGTTCGTGTTGAGGCCTCGGAGGTTTTTTCGGAGCTCGGGGTGTGCGGCAGAGGCTGCGGAGGGAAGAGCTGAAGCATGCGGCTGGTGGCGGATCAGTTGGTTGGTGGTGGCAGTGCTCGGCGGAGCGAAGAGCAAAGCATGTGGCGGCTCGGTGCGCGGCTGCTGCGTTGTGGCAGCGTTGAGAGGCCTCGCAGGCAATTGTGAGTGGTGCGGGGGCAGGCTCGGAGCAATTTTACGGTGCTGATGGCAAGGGGGGCTGCGGGGGAGGGGGAGGGCGACGGGGAGGGCTAAGGGGGCTTCAGGGCAGCATGGCAACAGGGCGGCAGGTCAAGGGATGACACGAGAAGGTGGGGAAGCAGGGCAGCCAAGGGAGGCAAGTGGGTTTTCAAGAGGAAGGGGAACGGGGGTCGGTGTGAAGGGCGCAGAGGGCTGGGTTGTCTGTAAGGAGGGGGGGAGAGGAGAGAGAGTGCAGTGGGCAGGGGCTCCAAGGAGAGGTGGGCCTCAGAGAGGGGGGTCCGCTTTCCAGCCTTCGGGGTTGAGGGGTGCTGAGGCAGGGGGTGAAAGGGGGGTAGCTCAGAGCGGCCCTCTGGGATGCCTTGCATTGGGGGTAATGGTGGGGCTCAGGGTCAGCAGGGGCCTGTGAGTCAGCAGGGTGTGGGACCTGCGCTAGAGTGTGAGACTGGAGTCTAGGGGTGTGGGGGGATGCCAGGTTTGGAGAGGGTGCCTTTTTGGTGGTCGGGTGGTTTCCAGGGGAGGGGGGCTTGTCGGGCGAGTGGGGAGCATGTGGGGAGCATGTGGGGGCTGGGGCAGGGGATGGGTTCTGGCAGCATTGGTTGGGAGTGGGTCAAGGGTCTTCAGGCTTGGAGTGGCTTGGGGCTTGGCAACCAGCCTGACCGGTGACGGCCCCTCCCCAAGTTTTCTCTTTTATGTCTCCTCAGGGGCCGGCGATGATTCCGCATGCGGCGATACCAGGTATTGGAGGCCAGAGGGAACTGGAGCAGCAAGGTTCAGTGGCCAGCTCGGTGGAAGCGGTGCCAGCGGCAGAGCGGTTGTTGGACTCAGTGGCCGCAGGTGAGGCACAGGAGGGAACTGCTGGGGGGGGGGGGCGCGAGGGAGTGGGGCGGGTGGAAGAGGAGGAAGAAACAGAAGCACACTTGTCGGCGTCGGCACGATTCAGACTCGTTTTCTTTGTCTTCTTCGTCGCTAGAGTTGTCGTCCACATCGGAAAAGGACGGGGATAGGCAGGAGGCGGGTAGCACGGAGGGGGGGGGTGGACAGCAGCAAGGGCCGGGCACCATCATTAGCGGCGTATGCGGAATTATGGGAGGGGGTGCCGAAAAAGTTGCGGCGAAAGATTAAGAAAAGGCGTTATATTGATATATTCTGATTGCTGGAGGGATGTAGGCGGTCTGGGGATAGCAAGAGAAAGGGGAGGGAAGACGAAAAGGCCGGCTGGGTTAAGAAAGTGTCGAGGAACATAGTGAACTGGACGAGAGCCTTTATGCATCTGGCGAGCGTTTGGGGGCATTACTATCCGGATCAGTATGGCATGCTGTTGGCTTACGCGGATTCTATCCTGGAAGTCACTCAGACGCATGTGGGATGGTCGTGGTTGAACTACGATGAGAAGTTTCGAGACAAAATGGAAGAGAATCATTTTTTGTCATGGGGTGCACAGGATATTACGCAGATGTCCGTGAAACCGGGGGTGGGGGGTATGGGTGGGAAGCCAAGTGGGGGAATACCTGGTGAGCCAGGGCGGTCCTTTCTTCCGCCAGGACCCTTGGTTCAGTCGAAAAGTGGAGTGGCAGGATCGGGGGACGTGTGCTGGCGGTTCAATAAGACTTCCTGCCCCTTTCCTGACTGCAAATTTCGGCATGCATGTTCAAGTTGTGGAGCGGGGCATGCGGCGGCGAAATGCGTCAAAAAAGGGCCAGCCCAGCTTGGAGGGCCCCCCCTAAGTAGCGGGTCGGCTCTCGGTATGGCCAGTACCCCGATAAGGCTAGAGGCGTTAGGGGCTAGGCTGCGACATTATCCGAAGCGGGGGGATAGGGAGGTTTTGTTAAATGGGTTTCGGGAGGGCTTCATTGTCCCAGTGGTGGGGACAGTGGTAGAGGGTAGGGTGCGACGATGGGCGGCAATTGCCTGTGAGAAATTGTTAAGGGAAGTGAAATTGGGAAGGGTCGCAGGCCCCTTTGAAAAGAAGCCGTTCGCGAATTTGGTAGTGTCCCCGTTAGGTATTGTACCCAAAAAGGAAACAGGGAAATTTCGATTGATTCATAATTTGTCATTCCTAGTGGGAACATCGGTTAACGATCATATCCCGCATGATAGTTGTACGGTTAGATATGTGTCTTTTGATCAGGCGGTAAAATTGGTGAGGACAGCAGGGGAAGGGGCATGGATGGCAAAGGTCGATATCGAGTCGGCCTTTTGTCTCTTGCCGGTACACCCAAGTAGTTTTCCATTACTAGGCTTTTGTTTTGAGGGACGATTTTATTTTGGCAAGTGCATGCCCATGGGCTGCTCAGGGTCCTGTGCTTACTTTGAGAAATTCAGTTCTTTCTTGCATTGGGAATTGGTACGCGAAGTGGGTTGTGGGAATGTCGTGCATTATCTGGACGACTTTCTCTTTGTGGGGGCGGAGCAGTCGGGGGAGTGTGGGCGGCTATTGAGCGGTTTTATGGCTTTAGCCAGGGACTTGGGGGTGCCGTTAGCTGAAGATAAAACACAAGGTCCAACGAGGCGACTGATGTTTCAGGGTATAGAGTTGGACTCAGTGGTGATGGTAGCACGACTTCCGGAGGGGAAAGTGACTAAGCTGCGAGTTCTAGTGTCAAATGCTTTGGTATCTCGGAAACTGAACTTGAGGGAGTTTCAGTCATTGATTGGTGCATTGAATTTTGCATGCCGTATCATCCCGATGGGCAGAGTGTTTCTGCGAAGGCTGGCAGGGGCGAGTAAACCGCACCATCGGATTAGGGTGTCCAAGGGAATGAAGGAGGACTTGCAGATTTGGGACATCTTTTTGCAGGAATTCAATGGGACTGCGGTGTTCGCCGAGGCAGAAGTGTCCTCAGGGGACTTGCAGCCGTTCTCGGATGCAGCGGGTGGGGCGGGGTTAGGCATCTATTTTGCGGGGGCGTGGTGTGCGGACAGATGGCCGCAGCAGTGGCAGGAAGCGGGATTGGTCACTAACATTGCATTTCTGGAGTTGTTCGCGATATTGGTTGCGCTGGAATTGTGGCCCGAACGATTGCGCAATCACAGGGTACTATGGCGGTGCGACAACGCGGCAGTGGTGTATGTAATCAACCATTACAGTCCGAGATGTTTGCCGATGGCTGACTTAATGAGAGAGGTGGTGTTGGCATGTTTGAAGCTGAATGTGGGGATCAAAGCGCGGCATATTCCTGGTTGTACTAACGAGATCGCGGATGCTTTGTCTCGTTTTTCAGTGGGACAGGTTCCGGAAGCTGGCACCAGGAGCCGAGGAGATGGGTCTGCGGGTACCAGATCACTTGTGGCAGATTGGCCTGCAGAAATGCTGACTTTGCTGCGCGCCTCGGTGGCGGGAAGAACCTGGTCAGTTTACCAGCGTGGATACGTCAAGGTGGAAGAATTTTTGCAGAGGTGTGGGTGGCGGCCAGAAGCAGTATCGGACTGGATGCTGGCAAATTATGTAGTAGAGGCTAAGGAGCGGGGTTGGTCTAAGGCCGTGGTCCATTCGCATTTAGCTGGGTTTGCCTTCTTTGCGAAGGCGGCGGGGTGGATCACAGCAGGGGGTGGGTTTTTGACGAGGAGGCTGATGCAGGGGTGGGGCAGAATGAGTCCAGCACCTGGGGACTCCCGTCGGCCGATTACGCATGGCTTGTTAGTGCGGCTGTGTACGGCCCTCCCGATGGTGGCTGCGTCGGCGTACGAGGCGGCATTATTCAAGGCAGTTTTTTGCTTGGCATTTTTTGGGGCATTTCGTATCGGCGAACTGGTAGCGGACTCTGGGAAGGCGGGGATTGGTGGTGCGTTGCGGCGGCAGCATGTGCAGTTGGCGAGGGTGTTTTTGGCTCGCTCCAAAACCGATCAGCAGGGTCGTGGTTGTTGGGTGGTGCTGCGGGAGATGGCGGGGGTCCAGTCCTGTGCGGTGGCAGCATTACGGGACTATTTGCACCTCCGTCCAGAGGGGGAGGATATGTTTTTTTTATTCACGAGGATGCGCGGTTGCTCACGCGTTTCCAGGCGACAGCTGTCCTAAGGATGGCTCTTCGGCACATAGGGGAGGTACCGCATCAGTTTGTGGCACATTTCTTCCACATTGGGGCTGCAACAAGTGCAGTGGCAGCGGGTTTGTCAGACGTGGAGGTTCAACGCATTGGGCGTTGGCGCGCGGGAGCCTTTAAAGGGTATGTCCAATTGTAGGGTGCTTTGGCGGGGTTCGGAGGGGGGGCTAATTTTGCTCTTTCTTTTGCAGATAGTAGGCGTGGTCCACATGGCTGTTGGCTGATTGGCCATTCTTTTGTGCATTGGGCGGGGCAGCGAACGGCTGTGCGGCCTGCGGGGGCCAATTTGGGCCTGGATCCTGAAGTGGTGTCGGTACTATGGCTGGGTGAGCGAGGCCTACGATGGACACAGTTGCTCCCTTTGCTTCGGCACCATATGCGATTGTGGCCTGAGCCTGATCTGCTGTTGCTAAATTTGGGGGGCAATGACTTGGCAGCATGGACCTGCAGACGACTCATCCGAGCAGTGCAGAGAGACCTGGAGGAGGTGCTGCAGTTGTTTCCGGGAGTAATACTGATGTGGTCGGACATTATACAACGGCCCGGTTGTCACGACCAGAGACACTGGTCTTGGGGTTTAATGAAAATTAACCGCCATATTGGCCGCTGGGTCTGCGCTCATGGGGGGTACCAGGTGATGCATTCTTGGGTGGAGGTTGGTTGTGCGGGATTGTATGGGAGTGATGGGGTGCATCTATCTCCAGTGGGTTTGGATTTATTGTTAAACGACTGGCAAGAGGCGCTGGAGTGGGTAGTTTTAAGAGATGCTCGCTGGTCGCAGCTTTTGGGGGGCGGCGCATGAACGGCGAGGTCGCCCGCGCTGATGGCGGGATCCCGGAGGTTTCCGGGGTCCGGAGCCTTGGATAAACTTGGGATGGGGGTGGGGTACCCCCGATCCGGAGATCCCCTGGGCTGGCTTTTGCTAATTATATGGCGAAGCCGGGGGCCAAGGGGGGAGAGAAGCTGGAAAAGCGGAGGCGTGCCCACCTTGCTATGGCCATGGCTGGTGAGGCACCCTTCCGCTGGGTATGGAAATCATGGTTATTCAATGTTGATGTTATGCTGTTTCATGTTCAATAAAGCTGCGACCAGGCGTGTTTTACCAAAGTTTGTGCTATCGGGGGCGGGGGGGGGGGTAGAAATGGGACAGATGTGCGGGACAGAGCATCGAGTCCGACCTGCCCTGGTTACTCAATAAACAGACCTAGAGAACTTTTTACCATTGTACAAAACCTAACAAACAATTCATATAATTCAAGTGATGCCATCACTGACATATCACCTCAGACTTTAGCTAATCACTATATGAACAAAATAAAACAAAATACATTCTTACCAAAGTTACACAGTAAACCAAACAACAATCTAACAAACAATTGATCAAACTTCCACCTAATATCCAAAGACACACTCAAGAATATAATGTCAAATCTTAATACAACAACTTCCTACTTAGACCCATGTCCAGTAATCTGGATAAAGAAAACTCTACCAATTCTCTTCTCCTTTATATTACCTATGATCAACCTCTCCTTACAACAAGGGTACTTACCTCCAACCCTTAAACATGCACAAATACGCCCAATACTCAAAAATGGTATCCTTGACAAATCATCACCCAACCTTTGTTATATGTAAACCGCACTGAAAACAAATAGCGCGGTATATAAAAAGATATATAAAAGATAATATAAAAAGGTATATAAAAGATGTTAAATAAATAAAAATAAATAAATATAGACCCATATCGAGCATACCCTTCATGGCCAAACTAATTGAAAAAGTAGTTCAAATACAAACCCAAGAATACATTGATACCTCAGCCCCTCTTGATGAACAGCAATATGGTTTCCGTCCCTATCATGGTGTTGAAACGCTACTTACAGTACTACTAGACACTCTTGTAAAAGGAATCGATAACTCTAAACAAGCGTTTATTCTTTTATTTCTTGACATCTCCGCAGCATTTGACAGTGTAAACCACTCTATAATGCTTAATAGACTCAAACATATAGGAATAAATTCAACAGTACTGAAATGGTTTACATTATACTTAAGCAACAGAACACAAACTGTAAGAATCAATACTCAAACATCTAATACATACAATCAGGAACTCGGCCTCCCACAAGGATCTGCACTATCGGCACTTCTTTTCAATATTTACCTCCAACCAGTCTGCAACATCTTTAAACAGTTCAATGTCCACTACCACATCTACGCAGACGATATAATGCTATACATTCCATTCATGATATATGGCTAAAAGAACATAATCTACACATCAACTACTCAAAAACAGACATCTTATTTGTAACAAAAAATCAATCATACTCTCCTCCAACATCTATTACCTTACAGAACCACGAGATCAAAACTAAAAACGAGGTAAAATATCTAGGCGTGATTCTAGATAAGAAGCTCAGTATGGATTCCCACATTAAAAACATCACAAAAAAGATCCACTACAAGCTTAAGATACTCAAACAACTACACCCACTAGTATATTTACATGACTTTATGAGCATAATACAAGCAACCATCACACCCCACTTTGACTTTGCAAACACAGTAACCCGGGTAACCCGGAAGCCCTTCATGCCTCCGTCATGCCCCCCACCCAACCCCATGTACCTTTCCATACCACAAATCACACTGACAACAATCTCTTGGTGCAAATATATTATTATTTTGGTCGCAGCTTTATATTACAACTGTAACATACCGGCCCAACTTGGCCAACATATCAACAATCCAGATAAACCCCCGTTTGCCCCCCACCCTTGCCGGAGAATGCCCCTACCCGCCGTGTCAGTAGCAAGGCGGAGCATCCTCCTCCCCTGGACCCTGCCACCGGCCTTGCCATACTAGTAGCAAAGGCCGGCCTCCACACCCCCAGTACCGGGCCGAGACCCCCCCCAACCGGGTTGTCTCGCCCCCACCCCCGGGGAGCCCTTTGCCCCCCACTGCTTGTAAATCAGTTAGAGCCCCCCCCCGCCTCGGCGAGAGCTGGGTCTCTACCCCGCCACCGGTGCGAGGTAATGTCAATTATCCTCTCACCGCCCCCCCACCATAAAGCTGCGACCAACCCAGATCTCAAAAGCTTCCTGCCAATCATTTAGCAATAGGTCCTGACCCACCGGAGACAGGTGCACTCCATCATTACGGTAAAGCCCCACACAGTGCGGATCAGCCCAAGGATGCTGCACCTGCCCCCCCCCCCCCGACCTGCATCAACCATCGTCCAATCTGCCGGTTGACTTTTACCAACCCACGCGACCACCGTCGCTGAGAATGACAGGCAGGCCGAGGGATAATGTCCGACCAGAGAAACACAACATCAGGCCACTCCTCCTGCAGCGCCCGAAGGTCCCGCTGCACCGCCCGTATGAGCTGTCTGCATGTCCAACTGCTCAAATCATTCCCGCCGAGATGAATCAGAATTCCCAGAGGTCGCTGCCAGCGCTCCGCCAGGCGCCGAAGAGTCGGGATGAACTGCCACCAGTGCATGCCGCGTACCCCCATTCACAGCAGTCGAACATTGCAGGCTGCCAGGCCCAGGTGCTGCCCCAGCGGGCGCGTCACGGCTCTCCGCTCCGCCCAGTACACATAGGAGTGTCCCAGAATCCACCACACTCCTGCTGGGTGCGCAACGCCATGCCCGCTCAGGGAGCACCATCAATTCTGTAATCCTGAAAGAAAACAAAAACAGCAGTAAGCAAGCCCCCAACCGCCCCTAAAGTCAGCCAACACCCCCCCCCAGCACCGCCTAGCACAACTACTCCTGGCGAATATAGCCAGCATAAGCGCCTGATCGCCATCTCCCAATCCTCTGAATCACCTCACTCCCCAACCCGGCTGCAGCCGCACTCGTTGCGGCCCCAATCCTGAAGGAGTGGGATGCATAAAGGCGCTCGTCCAAACCCAAGCGCCACAAGGCCAGGCGCAAAACCGCAGTGAACTGAAACTGGGTAACCGGGCTCCCATCCACATGGCAGAAAAATGCTTTGGCACTAACCGGCCGCAAGCGCCGATAAGAGTCCAAATTCCGGACCGGACAGGAACAGACCCCCGGAACCGCACTCAGCACAACCCAGCGGCCAACACCTTGCTGGTCCGTCTTAGAGTGTGCCAGGTAAATCCGCACCATCGACCCCTTCCGCTCCACATGGTGACCCGCCAACCCCCCACACACCCCCATCCTGCCAGAACGCGGGACAAGCTCACTGACCCGGAATGCCCCGAAGAAGGCCGTGACAAACAAAGCACGAAAGAGCGAGGCCTCAAACTCAGACAGTGCCACCGCTGGCAATACATCCCATATCCGCAACAGCAAGTCATGCGATACGGGGTGACGCCAGTCCTGCGCCTGCGGCTGCGCCCTCGCCCAACCAGCGAGGAGTCGCTTTACCACAAACGATGCACTGGGACTGCCCCATCCCCACACCCTGCTAAAGAAAGAGAAACCAGCCAGCGCCGCACGCACACTCGACCTGGACCAACCAGAGCCTTTGGCCCAGACTATGAACAAACCGAGCTGCCTGTTGATGACCTTACCCCCTCGCCAACCGCACGTCCATAAGAAGTCGCGCACACGCCCATAACCCCGTTTGTATGATGCCCACGTACCTGGCGCCACGAAAGACCGCAACAATTCCATCATTCCAGCGTCCCAATGCTCCAAAGATGCTCCGGCACCTGCACTGAAGTTGCCTCCGGCGCCAACAACCGGAACTGCGACCACTGAAAACGGGACAACGCATCAGCAATGGCATTCTGCGAACCCGGCACATGCCGTGCACGGGCCGTGACATTAAGATGCAAGCACGCAAGCACAAACACCCTCATAAGCGCCGCAACACGTGGACACTTGGGCGAGTGTCTGTTGATAACTTGCACCACCGCCGCATTGTCGCACCAGAATACAATCTTTTTGTCCTGCAAGCGCTCCGGCCAGACCCAAAACGCCACTACTATCGGGAATAACTCCAGGAATGTCACATTGCGCGTCAACCCACTCTCAGTCCACAATGCCGGCCACGCCGCTGCGCACCAGGAACCTTGACAGTACAAACCCATACCCGAACTGCCCGCAGCGTCAGAAAACAACTGCAAGTCAACATTGGACAGTTCCATCGATTGTAACACCGAGCAACCATTAAACTGCGACAGAAAAGTATCCCAGACCCGAAGATCCGCCCGCATCCCCGCGGTCACCCTAATGCGATGATGCCCGCAGTGCACCCCCGCCATAGCCAAGGAAAGCCGGCGCGTAAATGGCCTCCCCATCGTGAGGACACGACAAGCGAAATTCAGATGCCCAACAAGTACTTGCAGATCCTTCAGAGTCACCTTGGTCGCCGACCCGACCTTGGCCACCCAGGTCCGCAGATGCTCAATCTTATCCCTGGGTAAATGCACCACCAGCTCGCCCGCATCAATTTCGATCCCCAAGAAGGAAAGACACGTCACCGGGCCGATTGTCTTACCCGCCGCCAGAGGAATACCAAATTCCGCTGCCATCTCCTGGAAGGACCCAAGCAAAGAAGCACAAGCCTCGGACTGAGCCGGCCCGACGAAGAAAAAATCGTCTAAGTAATGCACAATAGATGGGCAGCCCGAACGCTGCTCTAAAACCCAGTGTAAGAAAGTACTGAAGGTCTCAAAGTAGGCACAAGATATCGCGCAACCCATCGGCAGACACTTGTCGTAATAGAACTGAGCGTCAAACTGGAAGCCAAGCAACGGAAAGGCGGACGGGTGAACGGGTAAGAGCCTGAATGCCGATTCAATGTCGACCTACGCCAGCAGCGCCCCCTTTCCACAACGACGCACGAGCTCCAGAGCCTCATCAAATGACGCATAGCGTACTGAGCAGAACTCCCTTGGAATTTGATCGTTCACCGATCCTCCCGGAGGGCAGGACAGGTTGTGGATCAACTGGTAACGACCCGGTTCCTTCTTAGGAATGACACCAAGCGGTGAGATAATAAACGGCGAAAAGGGGGGATGGACAAAAGGACCCGCTACCCTGCCCAAAGCACATTCCGCTGCAATCTTGTCCCCGGCCACATCCGCCAGAATGCGCACTGATCGAGCATTACGGGTGGCAGCACGCGGCACGACACCCTGACAGGGTATGCGAAAACCCTCCCTAAATCCCCGCCATAGAAACTCCCCTGCCCTGCCGTGCCCATGCCGCCTATAGCGGTCTAACCACGGCCGTAGCGCCTGGATTCGAACGGGGGTAGGTGCCAACCCCCACCTCCCTTCCTCATTTCCCCCCCTGTGGCGCTCCGGAGACCCCTTTGCGGCTACACTTCGCAGCCGAGTGGGACGCACCGCAGAGGGAGCAAGCGTGCCTGAATTTACAGTCCGGGAAGGGACAGGATGCCTTATTAAAGCGCCAACAAAGGTCCCCCCCAGGCGCCCCTTTGAGTGTGTCAGGCAAAGAACCCGGCGCTTGAAAGGAACGCGAACTCGCTCCCGCAGGGGTGTTCCCTGCCTTGACTTGCCCGCCCCCACCGGCCCCACCCCTTTTGGCAGACATTTGCGTCAGCCAGAGGTTGATATCCTTCATCCCCCAAGATAATTGCCGGTTCTCCTCCATCATATCACGAAACGTCTCGTCGTAATTAAGCCAGGCGAAACCCTCGTGCGCCTGCGACGCCGCCAAGATGGCATCCGCATAAGCCAAAAGCTCACCGTAACAACTCGGGTCCGCATGCCCCCACACGCTCGCCAAACGCAAAAAGGCCCGAGTCCAATTTAAATTATTACGCGACACCTTCCGTACACGACTCACTTTCTCATCCTCCTTACACTTACACCGACTCTCACCGGACCGCTTCCGCCCATCCAGGAGCCGAAAGACATCTATATAACGCCTTTTCAAGACGCGCCGCCGCAATTTGCATGGGACGCTTTCCCACAACTCGGCGCAGCGCACCACCAAAGACCCCGTGCCCTCCCCCGACTTAGTTCCTCTGATGTCTCATTTGTGGGCCCTATCCGAAGACGAAGAAAACGACGAGGAGGACGACGCGCTACGTCAACGACGACGCCGGTGCCTCCGCTTTGAGGTGGCTTTTCGCCCCCCCCGAACCCCTTTCGCCCCCCCGGCAAAAACACCGCGCCAGCGCCAGACTCGGGACCAGTATACTCACCTGCCGGGGATTGGTCAGCAGTCGCCGTCGGTGCAGCACTCGGAGAAGCCTGCTCTAGGCTGTGCGCCATCGCCACTTGTGGGCCCCTCAATCCCGCAGATGCAGGAACGCCACTCGCTGTCTGGAAAGAAGCAGCAGAAACAGGAGTACCCGCACCATACTGCCCCACCCCCCAACCCGGCCCCCCCCTTGGGACCACCCCAAAGTGCCCACCCCCCCCCCCCCCGCAGCCCAACCCGCAGCCCCCCAAGGAGGTGGACAAAAGCCACCCGGATACCCCGCCCCAGCCCAATCGCCCCAGGCACCACCCCAAGGTCCCAAACAGGCTGAGCGTCCAGACACAGGACACCAACCCAGAAACCCCTCACCCCGCCCCCGACCACCCCCGGCCACAGGAGAAGGCCGCGCCAGTACCCGCGCTCCTTGACAAGTTAAAGCCCAGATCCTGCACCACTCCAATGCCAGCAGGCTGAGGCAGCTCATCACCAGCATCTCCCCCAGCCCCCCCTACCTCCACCCTGGCAGCCCCCAAAACAGCCCCAAGCGCCCCCTCCCCCAACCCCAAAGGCTCTGCAGGCCCACCCCCTACAAAACCAGAACCTAAATCAACCCCCATCGACAGGCATCTGCCCTGACCTACCACTAGCCCGCTGCCTAACGGCTCCGCTTGCACGCCGCATGCCCCGGCCCCCCACAGGAACCCGCGCAGCCAAACGGGCACCCCGAGACTGCCCACCCGGTCCCTTAGACTGGGCCATAGAGCCCGCACCCCGGCGAGGGCCCTTTGGTGTTTTCGCCGAGCGCACCATGCAATCTACGGCGAACCGCGTATGGAATACACTACCTGAAGAAATCAGTACCCTAATCGACATCAAGGAATTCCGGAAGAAACTAAAAACTCATTTATTCACATCTCACTATGGCGTACAGAATAATTCCATCTCCCTTAATGACAACGGATAACTGAAGAAATTTTAAATGTCAAACTAAGTAACAGCATATAATGAAAACTTAACTCATTTTCTTTTATCACGGTAGCAATATTTCTTCATATGATGGTTTAACTACCAACTGCACTGAAATGTATATAGTCCAAACATATTGTAACAGATGTTATGTACATAGTTGCGATACACTCTGCAAAAAGTTAATATGTATATAGCAGTTGGACATTTAATAGCTCTAGTTTTATGTATTAAGGCACACGGCTACTGTACATAGTTCGTTGATGTTCCATGTAAGAAGAACAGGCTTTATATCTGTTCCTGTTTCTTTAAAATAGTGTTTTTCGTAAACCGCACCTGATCCATGGGAAAGTGCGGTATATAAGTGTTTATTAAATAAAATAAATAAAATAAAAAAATCAAGGAAATGGATCTTTAGAGACATATTGCAGCCAAGTTTTTGATACTGTATCAGCATGTCGTCTACTAGTTCCTTGTAGTTTTCTGCCCTAATATTCCCGAGAAAGTTTGTTGACACTAGGCGAAAAGCATTCCATGCTTTTTTTACATCACCCTGCAGCAAGTTGTTGAACCGGTCATCTTTGAAGAGCTCTCGAATCTGAGGACCCACAAAAACTCCCTCTTTAATCTTTGCTTCGCTGAGTCGAGGGAATTTTTCATGCAGGTATCAGAAAGCTGGCAAAGTGCGGCCCATGGCTTTCACAAAGTTTTTCATCAAACCTAGTTTGATGTGAAGGGGTGGTAGCAGGATTTTGTGAGCCTCAACCAGAGCTGGGTGCTGGATATTCTCTCCAGCTGTTACATTTTGTCTGCAATTCCATTCCTTCCGCAAGTAATGCCAATCTCTTGCTCGGCTATCCCACTCACATAAAAAACACATGTATTTTATATATCCCTGCTGCAGTCACATTAAAAGGGCAACTACCTTCAAATCACCACAGAGGTGCCAGCTGTACTTATAGTTAATGGAAGTCAGCAGATGCTTTAAGTTATCATATGTCTCTTTCATGTGGACGGCATGTGCTACTGGAATAGATGGAAGAGGGAGACTATGATAAAATGAGGAAAACAGTTAAGAAAAAACTAAAAGGAGCAGTTGCAAAGGTTAAAGACGTACATCAAGCTTGGGTGTTGTTGAAAAATACTATCTTGGAAGCCCAGACCAGCTGTATTCCACGCTTTAAGAAAAGTGGAAGGAATTCCAAAAAACTGCCAGCATGGTTTAAAGGTGAGGTCAGAGAGGCTGTTGTTGCCAAAAAAGCATCTTTCAGGAAATGGAAAAAAGAGCCAAATGACGAAACCTGGAAACAGCACAAGCACTGGCAAGTCAAATGCAAGGCATTGATAAGGCAGGCAAAGAGAGAATTTGAGAAGAAGCTTGCTGCGGAAGCAAAAACGCAAAATAAAGACCTTTTCAAGTACATTTGTAGCAAAAAACCTGTGAGAGAGTCAGTTGGTCCATTAGATGATAAAGGGGTTAAAGGAGCATTAAGAGGCGACAAGGCGACAGCGGAGAGACTGAATGAATTCTTTGCTTCGGTCTTTACTGAGGAAGATGTAGGGATGTTACCCATGACTGAAGTGGTATTTAAAGGTGCGAAAGAATTGAAGGAAATATCGATACATCGGGAAGATGTCTTACAACTATTAGATAAACTGAAGAGTAGCAAATCACCTGGGCCGGATGGTATACATCCAAGGGTGTTGAAAGAACTGAAATATGAGATTGCAGACCTGCTATCAGTAATCTGTGAACTATCATTAAAATCATCTCTAATACCTGAAGATTGGAGGATCGTCAATGTAACACCAATTTTTAAAAAGGGTTCCAGGGGTGATCCGGGAAACTACAGACCGGTGAGCCTGACGTCAGTACTGGGAAAAATGGTAGAAACCATCATAAAGAATAAAATTACTCAGCATGTAGATAGTCACAACCTAATGGGAGACAGCCAACATGGCTTTAGACAAGGAAGATCTTGTCTTACTAATCTGTTATGTTTTTTTGAAGGAGTGAATAAACAGGTGGACAAAGGTGAGTCAGTTGATATTGTGTATCTGGACTTTCAGAAAGCCTTTGAAAAAGTCCCTCATCAGAGACTTTTGGCAAAACTAAAGAGCCATGGGATAGGAGGCAGTGTACTATTGTGGATCAAGAACTGGTTAAAAGATAGAAAGCAGAGGGTAGGGCTAAATGGCCAATTTTCCCAATGGAGAAAGGTGAATAGTGGTGTACCCAGGGATCTGTGCTGGGTCCGCTGCTTTTTGACATATTCATAAATGACCTGGAAAGTGGAATAACGAGTGAGGTTATCAAATTTGCAGATGACACAAAACTATTTAAAGTTGTTAAAACCCAAGAGGATTGTGAAAAATTGCAAGAGGATCTTGATAAATTGGAAGACTGGGCATCAAAATGGCAGATGAAATTTAATGTGGACAAGTGCAAGGTTATGCACCTAGGGAAGAACAACCCAAACTATGGTTACACGATGCAAGGTTCCACATTAGGAACCACCACCCAGGAAAAAGATTTAGGCGTCATTGTGGATACTATGTTAAAACCCTCGGCCCAGTGTGCAGCGGCGGCCAATAGAGCAAATAGAATGCTAGGTATGATAAGGAAAGGAATGGAAAATAAAACAAAAGATATTATAATGCCTCTATATCGTTCCATGGTGAGACCGCACCTTGAATATTGTGTGCAATTCTGGTCGCCGTATCTTAAAAAGGATATAGCGATTTTAGAAAAGGTTCAGAGAAGAGCCACCAAAATGGTAAAGGGGATGGAAGGATACTCCTATGAAGAAAGGCTAAAAAAGGTTAGGGCTCTTTAACCTGGAAAAGAGACAGCTGAGGGGAGATATGATAGAAGTCTATAAATTAATGAACGGAGTGGAACGGGTAAACGTAAATCGATTGTTTACGTTATCAGAATATAGAAAGACTAGGGGACATGCAATGAAGCTGCAGGGTAAACTATTTAAGACTAATAAAAGAAAATATTTTTCACTCAACGTGTAATCAAACTCTGGAATTTGTTACCGGAGGATGTAGTAAAGGCTGTTAGTGTAGCTGGGTTTAAAAAAGGTTTGGACAAGTTCCTGGAGGAAAGGTCCATAAACCATTATTAAGAAGTGACCGAAGATATCAATGCTTGACCCAGTACAAGCATTGTGGAACTTGTGTCTCTTGGGGAAACTGCTAAGTACATATGACCTAGATTGGCCACTGTTGGAAATAGAATACTGGGCTTGATGGACCTTGGTCTGACCCAGTATGGCATATCTTATGTTCTTATGTTCAAAAGCACAGCCTTCAGACTCAGTTTCGAAGCGTCTATAAATAGTCTCCAGTCTTGTGGGTCATGAGTAATTTTTAAGGCATTCATGAGGCTTTCAGTATCGGAACAGAATACCAGATTACTTTCCTTTCCATCAGATTGCTTCAGATGATGTCAGATGGCTTCAGCAGCCGTCTGGCAGTAGTATTGCATTGCATCAGAAAATGATGCAATCAACTCTGGATGATGTGTGCATGCTGGTATTATGCAATGTGATGCAATATTACATCATTCAAGGCTTATTTGGGATGTTGTTGATGTCCTACTGGATAAATTTACACGGTGAAACGTCAAACATGAACTACATTCAATATCTTCAAAACGAGAGCCAATAAAATGTTTTTAATGTTATATTCATGTTCAGCTCACCAAGATACTACAGATTAGGGCCTTTTAATGTCAGTAACGATTTCAATGTTGACCAGTGTAATATTATAGGTTAATGAAATTGATTTGGTGATTTATTGTTAATCTTTGGTTTTTGTACTATTCTCTTGTATGAAGACAAGAACATTTTTGATCCTTTATAAAATAGGCATAAAATATGAGCCTTGTTCCCATTTTTTAGGAACCATTTTCTAAACTTAGCCCCTAAGAAGTCAGGCAAATAAGAGGAAAAGAAAACTGCAAATGGCTGGATAACAGAAATGAAATTGTCAAAATAAAAATAAAACCTCTTTCTGTGATGTGTCCCAGAAATTTAAGGCTGGATTCCATGTTCCAATGAGGCTGGGTGGACTTTCTCTGCTCCTACTGCTGCTACTGGAGGGAGAGGTGCTGTGATATCGCATTTTTAGTTGCAAGAAGCAGGCAGTTTTGCTGGAAAGTTGGCCGGGTTTGAGAGGTCACCATAGGGAGACCTGAACTGTTAACTGGCTGCATTACCTACCAATTCTCCATGAGGGTGTCTTTTTGCATTAATTGGATGTTTTTTTATATAGAACAAACAATCAAATTCATCAAGATCCCCAGTAATCCTGAGTCATGCATCATTAACGCACTCGGGCTATGGAGGCTGTCAGAAAAGAGGGGTGAGAGCACACATTTAAAATTAACAGCTTCTGACAGAGTAAAACGGAACTAATTTAAGAAATTATAAATGAACATTAGAGGATTAATGCTGCTCAAGATAGCTATTATCTGGTGTAAATGAGGACAAATAACATCATGCATTCCACCATGTCATTATACTAACTTTAGGTCACCTGATCAGGGACGGAAGAAAAGAGACAGCTCGGGTTAAGCTGCAGTGAATATCCTCTCTGTTCAAGCCTTTCACCTTCCCCATTCATTTTCCTTCCTACTATCTTATTTTTGGGGCTTTGTGAGAATCTTTACCTTTATCTAGCTGGGACTGACCATGAAACTACCAGCACTCAAGGAATTATAGTAATTTAAAAAAATGTTGACACCTAAACCTGGTCCAGCTTAGAATAAGAATAGCATGGAAAATCGAAAAGTGCAGCTGAAATGCTTTTTCCTGGGGCACCTGTTGTTTCACCTGGAGAAATATGCCCCTTTGACATTGCAGACACAGAAAGACACTAGGGGAATTGCTTAAGATGGTACTCAAGCCCTGTAAAAAATATTAATGATTGGAAAAAAAAATACAGTTTTTTTCAGTAAAATTTTCATTTTTGTTGTGAATAGGCTGTGTGTCATTCTTTCCTGCGGGTGTAATCCATGTGTGAGATGACATCTATGGTATAGAAGCGAGCATGGACATTCCATAGATAACATAATACGTGTGTAAAAAGCGGATATGTCAGGTTGTTTTTTTTTTAATGTTCATATTAACAGCTTACCCAGTTTTTGGTATAAACTACCAAAGCACTGAACAAAATAAATAAAAAATACAATGCATACAACAAACTGACATATTTTTTGGCGTGTTACTGTAATTGTGAAACTTTTACTGATAATGTTTACTTGTATTGTGACCCAACTTGAGTGGTATCATACAGATAGGATATAAATCGAATGAAATAAATACATAATACACTCCTAAGATTAACATTAAAATGGACCAGTGACTGGAAGGAGAAATGTAACAGTGTGTGATTCTGATGGAGATCTGATTGTGACTAGTATAATTAGGTCTGACTATACTGAATGTGTGTCTTTGTATATACACCATCTAGGAACAGCTTTGGGTCATGTTATGTGTACGGCTGCTTGTCAACATGAATGAAGAGTATAAGGTACAGAATATTTATGCATGTCCAGAGAGTGTCTACTGCTACTTGGAGGATACGAAAATGATGTAACACAGATAGGGAGGGTAATATGTGCTAGGTGACAGTGTTAAGCTGTCTGAATAAGATGCAGGATTTGCCTAATCTATTTTAAGGCAGTGGATGCCATGGTTTAGTTTAGTTTATTAAAATTTGATATACCACTCTTTGAGCCAGCAAAGCAGTTTACAATAAAGTAAAATTAAAGAGGAACACCATTTGCAATAAAAAGAGACAGAGGACATTCAAAACACTCAGGGATAGGAAAAGAAAATAGGAGAAGTGGCAGCGATGGTGGTTTAAGGGAAAAGGCAGAGGTCCATCATCTAGGGTGTATACATCAGGTGTCTACAATATCTAGGGAAGAGAGATAGAAGGCTTTCTGGAATAAGTGGGTTTTAAAAGAAGCTTTGAATTTGGCATAGGAAGTTCCCAGACATAGATCTGGAGAAAGGTCATTCCATAGGCTTGGTGCAAGAAAGTAGTAAGCGGAATGTCTAGTGAAGTCATATCTGGCTTGAGGGGCAAGGGAAGGAAAAGACAATTGACATGAACTGACAGGAGGATCCTGTGGGGAGTGTGAGGACTGCTTACGGAGGAATTGTAAGGGTGTAGACCACAGTGCAATGCTTTATGCGCTTCTGTCAAAACTTTATATTGTATCTTAAAGTATATAGGCAGTCGGTGATGATGAAATAGCAAGGACATAATATGGTCTTAACCAGTAAGTACTCGATCTCATATTTGGGAATGCCAGCATATATAATGTTGCTGTAATCGAGGTGAGTTATGACCAAGCTAAGGAGAAGTGTAGTGAGTGCAGATGGGGAAAAGAAAGCTTATAGCAGTGCTTTTTAAATTTTTATCCCATATGGCCCCATTTTAACAACTCAAAATGTACTTGATCGCAGATGATCATGAAATCAAAATAGTAGGTCTCCAGCCTCCTTCCCCTCCCTCCACTCATCTAAAGCAGGAAAGCAGCAGCAGAAGTGGCAACAGCAGCAGTCAGCACAGGGTCCCTAGTGTCAGTGTGCAGTGTGTGTTTACTGACCTCACTACTCAGCATGAGTTTCCAGCCTAACAGGAAGCTTACCCAGGAGGGGCAAGGGCCTATGAATGTTCACTGGCTCGCGGGCCACATGCTGACTGGTGACTGCCACTACTTGGGATAGCTCACGGTGAAAGTCCAGAGAGAAAGGGAGATGACCATATTTCTGTGACTCCATCCACTGATGATGTAACCCCATTCATAGCAAAACACCTGTGAGAGAGCCAGTTGGATCATTAGATGATAGAGTGGTAAAAGGGGCACTAAAAGAGGACAAGGGCATAGCAGAGAGACTGAATGAATTCTTTGATTCAGTCCTTATTGAAAAAGATGTAGGATACTTACCCATGCCAGAAATGATATTTAAAGTTGATGTATCAGAGGAATTGAAACAAATCTTGATAAATCGTGAAGGTGTAATACAACTATTTGATAAACTAAAGGGCAGCAAATCACCTGGACCGGGTGACATACATCCCAGGGTGATGAAAGAACTGATATATGAGATTGCAAACCTTCTTTTAGTAATCTGTGAACTATTCTTAAAATCATCTGTAGTACCCGAGGTTTGGAGAGTGGCCAAAGTAACACAGTTTTTAAAAGGGTCTCAGGGGTGATCCAGGAAACTACAGATTTGACGTCTATATACCAGTCAAAATGGTAGAAACCATTATAAAGAACAAAATTACTGAATATGTAGATAGTTGTGGCTTAATAGAAGAAAGCAAACATGGATTTACAAGGAAAGTCTTGTCTCTCTAATCTGTCATTTTTTTCAAAGGTGTGAATAAACAGGTAGATAAAGGTGAGCCTGTTGACATAGGGGTTGATTCCGTGCAGTGTTGGGAATTTTTACAAATATGGCCCAACTTGGACAGGTTATGGTGCTCTGCACTGAGATAAAAGGAGATCATCCTATGCACTACAAAACAGCAACTTGAGTGGGAGTCCTGGACCCAATTCTATCTCTTCAAGTCAGCAAGGCCTGTGATTACTGCAGAAGCTGACCTAAGTCTTAGGGAGGAAGCCCAGCTACAGTGCAACAGTGACACCTATGGACAGAATTTCAGGATGCATATACATCAGTTTCTGATAGGATGGGTGGAAGAGAGGGGAGGGAAGAGCCTTATTAGGAAAAATCCCTGATGGCTGCAAATAAAACCCCATGGAAACTCAGCATGGGACCATTCTGTTATAAAGTTTGACCTGACTGAAAGCTCATGGATGAAAGAAAGTGAGTCGGGCCAAATAACAAAATAGGAGGAACTCATACTGATTAAGCAGTATAAACCCTGTTAAGGTTACCAGAATCAGGTGGGTGAATCTAGAACATGCGCTTCTCGCAGAATCAGTAGTGAGTGTGGGTGAGGGGCAAGGCAGTTGAGAAAGATGTCTGGAGGACTGTCCCTGAGAAAATCTTAACACATCTATTCTCAATATGTAATTTTCTTATCCATAAATGTATGTTTTTTAGATACTGTTACTTCACAATTTTAGGCTCAATACAAATGCCTCTTGCTCCCTCATTCTTCCTTGGTTCCATGACCATTACTCCATTTGCTCTCAGCCTCCTATTCCAAAGCCTCCTCTACAGTTCCATCATCCCTTCCCTCCTATACTAGCATCATCCTCCCACTTTATTTATTTATTTATCTATGCTTTTATACCGCTTTTCGCCAGGTCAAAGTGGATTGCAAACAACTGTTACAATGAACAATGAAATGAGGTTACAATAAACATGGCGTGTAAGCATTAACTATATATAAAATAACTATTTACAATGATTTGTATTTGAGGGTGAGTATGAGTGAGTGAGGTTAAGTTACGGGACCATAGTTTTCAATGAACAGATGGGTTTTCAGCTGCTTCCTGAATGAGGAAAGGTCTTTGATACTCCTGATGATGATGGGGAGGGAGTTCCATAGGGTGCATATAATTCAAATGCCCTTGAGCAGGCCTGCTGGGAGCTCTTAGTTTTTGAGTGCGGGAAGATCAGGGTGATGCTGTTGGATTGTCGGCTGACTCTGCTTGGTTAAAAGGGGTTGAGAAGGCTGAAGAGGTGAGAAGAGGAGAGGCCAGATAGAGCTTTGTGGGTTGTCATCAGTGTTTTGTATTTGATGCAGCTGTTGAGGGGGAGCCAGTGAAGTTGCTTGAGGATAGGGGTGACGTGCTCTTGCCTAGGGGCTGCCAGGAAGGTATGAGCGGCAGTATGGAGGGCTGTCCATAGTGGGAGAGTCATCGATTGTGGGAGTACTTGATAAATAGAGTTACAGTAGTTGAGGATAGGGAGGATTGCTGATTGGCGTGCGGTTCTGAAGTCAGGAGGGTCCAAGTTTGGGCAGAGGTATTGGAGTGTGCGAATCTTGTAGAAGATTTTCACTGTATTCTTCACTTGTTGTTCGAAGGTGAGATTGTGATCTAGAGTGATACTGAGATATTTTATTTCTTGCTGTACTTTGATATAAGTGTTGTTCAGAATAATGGTTGCAGGGGGAGCAAATGTGGTATCCTTAGTGATGAAGAGGGCTTCAGTTTTCTTATAGTAGATGGAGAGTGGTTGCTTGTGAGTCATTGTGAAACTTCGAAGAAGCAGCGCTGCAGCTTTATGTATGCAGGTTGATTAGTGTCAAAGGGAGCGTAGATCAGGATGTCGTCAGTGTAGAGGTGGTAGAGTAGGTTGTGGAATTTGATTATCGAGCAGAGTTGTTGTAAATATATGTTAAAGAGCAGGGCAGAGAGGGAGGAACCATGTAAGATGTCTTGAGATTGAGTGAATGGGGTGTAGAGGATGTCTTCCATCTTGATTTGCTGCTGGAGGTTAGACAGGAAGGACTGGAACCAGTTCAAAACAGCATTCTAGATTCCGATAGATTGGAGGCATTTAAGAAGGATGGGCTGGTTTACTGAGTCAAATGCAGCCGAGATGTCAAGAAAGACTAAGATGTAACCTTGTTGTACAGACTGGATACCTTGGATAAGTGTGTTTAGAAGGGAGAGGAGGAGGGTTTCGACTCTGTAGTTGGGGCGGAAGCTGTGTTGTTGGGGTTCAAGTGGAGCATGGATTTCAATATGGTCTTGGAGTTGTTGACATACCACTTTTTCTACGATTTGGCCATGAAGGAGATGCTGGCGATGGGTCTGTATGAGGTAGGGTCCATTGGGTCGAGGTTGGGTTTTTTGAGGATTGGACGGATTGAGGCAGATTTGCGGATGGTGGGCATAAGGCCTTGGATGAGGGATGCTTGGGTGAATTTAGTGATGATAGGACTGAGCTCTTTTTTCGTTGCCTTGATCCAGGTGACTGGGCATGGATCTAGGGGGGAAGTGGTGGTGTTGAGTGAAGTGATGATGGTTTCAATATGGCTTGTACTTATGGGGTGGAAGGATGACCAGGGTGTTGCTGTGGTGGATGGTAGAGGTGGAGAGAGATATCGTAGCTGAGATTGACATTGTAGGTGGTTGTAGTAATCCACTAACTGTTGAGGGTTGATTGTATTTTCTGGAGTAGGCTTGGTAGGGAATTTGGTTAATTGTTTCACAATATTAAAGAGTTGGACGATTGAGAGATGAGTTTATTAGCTTGGAGAGGTATTGGTTTTTTTTTGCACTGTCTATTGAGCTGCAGTATTTATCTAGCAGATTAATGTAGTGGAAGCGGTCTGTGGGGTGTTGTACTTGGTATCCCGGGGGTGAGAAGGTCAATACGACTGTGTCTGTTTCATGTGTCCAGGTTTCGGTTATACACAGGATGTCCAAATCTTTGTTCGTGGTGAGGTCTCTAATTGGTTGGATCTTTCTCTTTGCCTCCCCAATTCCCAAAATATGACCATGTTCCTACTACTGCTATCCGTGATGCTGGAATCCTCTACTTTCTCCTGTCTTCATAATTGGCCTTTGGTTCTGTTGCTGCCAGAGCCTGAGGCAACCTCCACAGGAGGGCACAGGTGAAGCACACAGTCCTCAGTCCTTCTTCTCCCACTCCCAGTAGGCCAAGTCTTGCTGCTTCACCCAGGAAGCAAAAAGAGGAGCATGGCTGAGTCTAACTGCTACCAGCCAGTGTTCTCTCACTCCTCTGCCCCTTCCCACCGTACGAAGCCAGGTCTTGCTGGTTCTGCCCTTGGGAGGGAGGTGAAATTCATTTACTTCCATTAATGATCTAATGTACTATTGTGGATTAGGAACTGGTTAAAAGACAGAAAGCAGAGGGTAGGGCTAAATGGCCAATTTTCCCAATGGAGAAAGGTGAATAGTGGTGTACCCCAGGGATCTGTGCTGGGTCTGCTGCTTTTTGACATATTCATAAATGACCTGGAAAGTGGAATAACGAGTGAGGTTATCAAATTTGCAGATGACACAAAACTATTTAAAGTTGTTAAGACCCAAGAGGATTGTGAAAAATTGCAAGAGGATCTTGATAAATTGGAAGACTGGGCATCAAAATGGCAGATGAAATTTAATGTGGACAACTGCAAGGTTATGCACCTAGGGAAGAACAACCCAAACTATGGTTACACGATGCAAGGTTCCACATTAGGAACCACCACCCAGGAAAAAGATTTAGGCATCATTGTGGATACCATGTTAAAACCCTCGGCCCAGTGTGCAGCGGCGGCCAAGAGAGCAAATAGAATGCTAGGTATGATAAGGAAAGGAATGGAAAATAAAACAAAAGATATTATAATGTCTCTATATCGTTCCATGGTGAGACCGCACCTTGAATATTGTGTGCAATTCTGGTCGCCGTATCTTAAAAAGGATATAGCGATTTTAGAAAAAGTACAGAGAAGAGCCACCAAAATGGTAAAGGGGATGGAAGGATACTCCTATGAAGAAAGGCTAAAAAGATTAGGGCTCTTTAACCTGGAAAAGAGACGGCTGAGGGGAGATATGATAGAAGTCTATAAATTAATGAATGGAGTGGAACGGGTAAACGTAGATCGATTGTTTACCTTATCAGAATATAGAAAGACTAGGGGACATGCAATGAAGCTACAGGGTAAACTATTTAAGACTAATAAAATAAAATATTTTTTCACTCAACGTGTAATCAAACTCTGGAATTTGTTACCGGAGGATGTAGTAAAGGCTGTTAGTGTAGCTGGGTTTAAAAAAGATTTGGACAAGTTCCTGGAGGAAAGGTCCATAAATCATTATTAAGAAGTGACCGAAGATATCAATGCTTGAGCCAGTACAAGCATTGTGGAACTTGTGTCTCTTGGGGAAACTGCTAGGTACATATGACCTAGATTGGCCACTGTTGGAAACAGAATACTGGGCTTGACGGACCTTGGTCTGACCCAGTATGGCATATCTTATGTTCTTATGTTCTTATGATCTTTCCGTTTCTTCCTTTCAGGAGAGGGCACAGACTGGAGTCTTCCTACTCCTGCAGCCTGTCACACCTTGCTTGGGGGTTGGGGAGGGCCTGAGTCCTTCTGCTATTAACTGGTATTCCCATTTCTACTCTTTGGGGGAAGTCCTCTTTTCACTGAATTGGGTACTTGGCTCAAACACTGCTGACATGCTTTCCCTACCATTGTGCCTTGCTGCCTCTCCTGCCCACTAAGAGTTGAATGTGGATCTTAATCCAGGCAATGTGCTCTTCTGATTCCACCACCAGCATCCTGCTACTTCGTCTGCTGGTGCTGAACGTCTACCTCTCTCCATGGCAGCATAAAGAACTGATATACTTGGCACCAATATCACCTCATTGTGTTGCCGCATTGGTAATGAGCAAGCACATGATTCTTGCTGTAGTCAAGGACCCAAATGAGGGCAATTCAGTTCTAGTGGTGACTAGTCAGGGTAGGGCTTGTAAGTCTGGGGGCAATCCCCAGAAATAGAAGTCTGGTAGCTATCTTTTCTCATATGCAATTGTCATTTATTCCCAGCATTCCCTAGAGCTGGTAGAGCCATGGCATTCCTTAGAGCATGAGTTTTTATAATGGATCTTTAAAGGATTTTTATGTACTCCTGATCATCTATCCCTGATGTAGATAAGTTCAAAACACCATACTGTGATAGATATGATAGATTTTGATTATATATTCATTTTGATAGCCTGTGAGTATTAATTTGAGGAGTAAAGCATTTACTAACCTGTTCTAAGTAAGCGCAGACCTTGTAAACTGTGGGATATTTAAGAATTAATTGAAGATGGACTATAATATCCTGTATTAAATTCATAAGGTTGGATCGATGAAGAATTAAATGTCGTTCTGGCTCAGTAGCCTTGGTAATTTCCCTTGACTTGCCTTGCCTGAAAATGTATTGGCTTGCTAATTAGAGGTCCATGCATTATATATTTATGATTTTTTAAAATTTTCTAAATATTTTTTCTTTTCAGTGAAAACCTTTTTATTTAAGGAGGACTTTTTTGGATTTTTTTTTGATAGATCCAGAAGATCAGTCACTGCTAACACACTCGCTGTCCCCAATGCGATAACAAAATGCTCCCTCGCGACAAAGAACAGAGCCTTTGTGTTTTACGCATCTACACTTTGGAATGCCCTCCCTACCACTATCCGGTCTATTTCTGACCTCGCACAATTTAGGAAGGCTCTAAAGCACTACCTTTTCTTTCAACATTGCTCTCATACTGGTGACATGACATAACCCAGCATACCCTCCCTATCCGTCATGACGACATAACCCAGCACACCCTCCCTATCTGTCATGTTGACATAACCATATCCATTGATACAATTACTTGACTTGTATATAGTTATCCCTGTTGAAACCCAAGTTGTATTACCTGTTCCTTGTAAAGTTCAATGTATGTTTCAGCCTGCATTGTACAAATTAATGTTATTTGTAAACCCCACTGATTCTATAGAGCGCGGTATAAAAAAGATTTAAATAAATAAATAAATAAATTTATAAAGGCAACCTAGGTGCCTATCTATAAATATAAAATAGATTTCCAGAACAATCCCAAATAGTGTGCAAATGGCGATTCACACATTTAGAACTACTCTGAACTTTGTGTAAATGTGTGTGTGAACTCTGCATGTGTACCTATGTGGTTTATAAAATAGACACATACATTGCAACGCTGCCTCTGCTCCAGCTAAACTAGGCTTCCAGGAAGCCTGCACTCATTATATATATACAGTAAGTACATGCCATCTTGTAGTTCAGCATACATAACAGTTGTGGTCAACATTGTTGGCAGCCTTGCAGTTCAACCCCTTACTGTCCAATATCTCCTAAAATAAAAGTGGCCAGTGAAATTGCTTTGGACTATATATGCACATATTTTGACACATAAAAGAAACAAATATAACAAGAGCAATTTAAAAAGGAAATAATAGGAAGTAGTATAAAAACTGGGACATTGCCAGGACATGATTATTGGCACCCTTATAAACAATTCAAATCAGTTTGATCAGAAGAATCATATTCCCATTGCAGTAAAATTAAGATGCACCTGTGATCAATTGTCAGTACTCACGTGACTTGAATCAACCAATGAATGATGGCTCTAATGTTTAAAATGGCTACATTCACTCCCTGTTCCATTTTCACAATGGTGAAGACAAGAGAGCTGTCTGAGACCGTCAGAAAAACCAGTATCACCAAATATTAAACTTCAAAGGGGTACAAGGCCTTGGGATTTCTGTGTCTACAGTTCGCAATGTTATTAAGACGTTTTCTGCTCATGGAAGTGTCAAGAACCTCCCAAGATGTGGTGGGAAGAGGAAAATTAATCCAAGAAGTCTTCAAAGGTTAGTGCGAACTGTTGGAAAAGCACCACACAACATCCAAAGAACTTAAGGTTGACCTGGAGCAATCTGGAGTGGTGGTTTTAACCCACACCATACGCCATGCACTAAACAAAGAAGGATTTCATGGACGAAGGCCAAGGAGGATTCCACTGTTGAAAGACAGACATAAAAAGGCACCGCTGATCTTTGCCAAAACCCACCTTCAGAAACCACAGTCCTTCTGGGAAAATGTTCTGTGGACAGAAGAAAACAAAATTGAGCTCTTTGGCAACGCAGACCAGTGATACATTTACAGGTGAAGAAATGAAGCTTATAAGAAAAAAAACACACCCTTCCTACAGTTAAATATGGTCATAATTGCAAAACATAGGCCATCAACAAATATAGAAGAAAGTTTCATAATTTAGAAATACAAAAGCAATAATTGAACTGGGAACCCCAAAAGCCAAACTTGGAATGCACCAAAACACTGGAGAAATAAAACTATAAATTCATTTCCTCTTCTACTGAACAAACACAAAGATATCAGCGATGCAAATTTCCCAGAGCTGACATATTCCAGTTAAATTAAAAATAAAATAACTTTTTTCTACCTTTTGTTGTTTGGCATTTTTTTTGAAGATTCTGTATCTGACGCTGACTGCACCAATTCCTTCAATCTCCAGGTGCATCTCGGGGTTTTCACGAAATGGAACCATCTAGAAGGAGACCCGAAGTCCAAGCGCGCTTCAGCTCGTTGTTTGGCATTTTATTTTTCAGTCACAATTGCCCCAGTCTCACTCTTCTGCTTCCTTCGTATCTTCTGCTAGCTCTCCATTGTCTGCTGTTCATTTGTCCTTTCTTCTCTTGTCTTATTTTTCCACTGTCTCTCTATATCTGCCTCTGAGAAATTGATCTTTCCTTTTTTTGCTCTTTCCTCCATTTCTTTCTTTACTCTGTCTACATCCACTGATATTTCACACACACTCACACACCTGTTCAATCTCCCTTTGACTTTTCACCTGGCAGTTTTCCATTACTTCTGTAACCTCCACCCAACCCATCTCTCCCATTTTCTATCTCACTCCTTTGCTAACCTCTTATTCCCTTCTGCCTTTCACTCACTCCCCATTACCACATTTCCACCCTCTGTAAACCCATTCTCCTCTGACTCATCTCCTTGCCAAATACCAGTGGCCACTCTCACATAGTTCTACCATGCCCACCATCTCCACTCTCTCACAATCCATTTTCAGCAATTCTTGATCCCTTCACCCTTCCTCTTTACCCCCAAGGTCCAACATCTCTCTCTTTCTTCTACCTCCCCAGCACTATTTTTCCTTCCCCCCATAAACCAGGAGCCTTCTTTCCACTTCCCATTATCCATCCTCTCCCCCTCCAGTGGTCTGGCATCATCTCACCTATCTCCCCTGTCTCCCACCCACTCCCAGTCCAATATATCCCTTCTCTCTCATAACCCCAAATCTTTCTCTCTCTCTATACCCCCCGCCCAATCCAGCATATCCCTTCTCTCTCTCATAAACCAAATTCTCCATCTCTATGTCCCCCCTCAGCCTCATGGCAAAAATATCATGTGGCACCATCCCTGGTGTCATCTTTCTTTCTCTGAGTCAGCATAGAGCGGCCAGTGCTGCCTGTAGCATTCATATATGGTGCACAGTTCCATGACCCTGTGCACTGGAAGTAAATACTATGCTGTCACTGACTTGAAGAAAGAAAGATGAAGCTTGGGATGGTGCCACACGATGCAACAATCTTTCTGCTGCTGGGGTTGCATGCAGAGTGATTTGCTCTGATCCTGGGCCTGCTGCCTGAGTCCCTATCTCCCTCTCCCCAGTACCTACCCTCCTGCCTCCTATACCCTTTCTCCACACCCACCCAGCTACTTCCTTCTCTGATATTCATTAACTCTGCCCTTCCTCCTCCTTACCCCAGCATCCATTTTATGCCTCTCCCTCTCAATCTCCTCCTGCACAAAATATCTGTCCCCCTCCCCATCCTCATTCCCCCAGCCTTTTTCTCCACCCTGACCTCCAGTATCTGCCTCCTTTCAGCTCCCCAGCAACAGTATCACCCCTTCCAGTCCTTCCCAGCATAAGCTCCGTTCCAGTCCCAGCCCCTTCCAGCATTAGCTCCCTTCCAGTCCCTGTCCCTCCCAGCTTCAGCTCCCGTCTAGTCACTGTACCTCCCAGCATCACTCCTTCAGTCCCAGTCCTTCCCACCATCAGCTCTCTTCCAGTTCCAGTCCATCCCATCCAAGCATTAGCTCTCCTTCAGTCCCAATCCCTCCCATCATCAGCTCCCTTCTTGTCATGCACATGTTAGCAGTTCATTTTGGGCACCTGTATGTGTCTGTATATGTTTGGGCAATGCCTGGGTTGGCAGTGTATGCTGGGCATCTGTGTCTCTGTGTGTGTATTGGGGCCATGCACCTACTGGTGTTGTGTGCTGGGGTCCTGTATGAATGTGTGTCATAGAGGGTGTGTTGGGGATTTGTGTCCATGTGTGTGTGTGTGTCACGGGAGGTGTTGGGTGGTGTGTATGTGTGTGATAGGGGTGTCAGATTGCGTGTACGTATATGTTTTGGGGGAATGGGTAGTGTGCAGCTGTGTGTCATGGGGCATATCGAGTAGTATGCGTGTGCATGCATGTCACAGGAGGTGTTGGGTGGTGTGTTTGTAGACATGAAGGTTTCTGTTTCTTGTACTTTCCTCTGTCTCCCTGCAGTCTCTTCTTCTGACTCTTACCCTATTTCTCCTCCCTATCTTTTGCCACTGTCCCTCCTTTCCATACATCCCTCTTCAGTCCCTCCCTCCCACTCTCCCTTCTTGTACTCTTCCAATTTACATCCTCCCCTCCATTTTTCGTTTTCTCTGTACCTGCACACTTTCTTTCCCTCCTCTCTCTAACCCCACCCCTTCCCTTTTGCTCAGCCCAGTGATGTAAATTCTGAGGTGTAGGGGGGCCCCAAAGAAGGTGGCCCACTTGTAGTTGCTTCTGTATATTCTGAAGTGGACATTTCCTACTCTGGGGACCCTTTAAAAATTGTTGCTTGGGGGCACATAATTTGAATTCCTGCTACTGGCTCTACACCTTCAACCTCCGCTATGTATTCCATTGTTCATCTCCAACCCCATCCCCTCACCCCTCCCCTCTCTGTTCTTTCTCTCTAACCCTACTCCCTCTCTTGTGCCCTTCCCCTTCTCTTCACAACAGGCCATAGCATGATGCCAGGGGGAGTTGGCAACTCCTGACAGTTGCTCGGGGGCACTTCTATCTGTTCTGGTGGAATGTGGTAGCTTCTGCCACTGCTTTGGAGATCAGGCCAATTGGAACCTGGGAACTCCCACTGGCCTTTGATGTGTCATGCTGCTATGGGGAAGGCCTGTGCGTGACATGAGCCAACAAACAGATGTATATGGACAGACAAAATGTATTAGTGGACTGGAGCCTCAGCTATTGGCACTGCTGTTTATGCAAAACACAAAATGCATTTCCCCCTGTACTGTGCAAAAATATAAAGCTAGTGGATGTAAGTTTAAAAAAAAATATATAGTCAAATCACTGAAGTGCAAATACAATTTTTCTAACTTAGTTGTCTGGCCATTTTATTTTTCTAATTGTGTTGGTCCCAGTCTCTGGTTTCTGCTTTCCTGCCTTCTCTTAAGTCTCTTTCCAGGGTCATTTGTCCATTTGTCATTTTTTTCTCTCCTATTGTCATCTTCACTTCTTCCCTATATCCATCTGTGACATGGATCTTTACTTTTCAACTTTCTTCCATTTTGCTACTCGTGTATCCACTTGGCTTCCATTCCCTCTTACTATCCATTCTTCAGTCTCTTTCTCTTTACTGCATCTATCTACAGCTTTCCATCTCTTTCCCTTACTCTGGCCCTCCCGTTTCCCTTCCACTTACTCTCCATTGGAAAAGAGATGGTTGAGGGGGAGATATGATGGAGATCTGTAAAATAATGAATGGAGTGGAATGCGTAAACGTCAATTGGTCATCTACTCCTTCAAAAAGCAGAAAGACTAAGGGACACGCAATGAAGCTACATAAAGACTGAGCAGGGATTTGGGAGGATGGCGGGAACTTGGCAGCTGAGTAGATATGAGTGTTAGATGGGTTGGAGATATGAGTTAAGGTATGAGAGAGTAAGAGGTGGGGAAGGATTGAGAAGTGGTTTGAATGACCTGAAGTACTAGAAAGAGATGGAGTGCCGTGGAGCATGAGAATGAAAACGATCATAGGGATTCAACCAGGGACAGGGTGGGGGAATGGCGGGGAGAGCAGGAACCCTGAGAGGGGGAAGAGGAGTAAGATGTATTGAAGGACAGAGTAGTGACTCCAGGATTGTTTTGGGAGGGGGGGATCAAATTGGGAATTAAAGAATTGAGTGGGAAATTAGAGAGAGAGGGAAGCAGATGCTGGGGTTTGAGTGGGAGAGTGGGGAAGGGAGAATGGGATTTGATCATTGGGTGAATGGAGAGAAAGCTGATGGGTAAAGGGACAAAAGAATGTACTGGTGCTGTTTGAAAAATAAAACATCCCGACAACAAAAGTTTAAAAAGGAATTTAATTTTCAGTTTAGCGATTGGAATATGTCAAGTTTGAAATGTGGTACGTATTTCTTAAGTACTGGCATTTTACATAGTACAAGAGGAAATGTTTTGTTTCTCACCTGTTGCACTGTATACAGAGTCTAGCTTCTTAGGGTCTCAATTTCAGTTCTTGTTTATCCATTTTCTTATTTGTGGTCCTTACTGTATTCTAAATTTGGTAAGACTCCACTAGTGTATAACTTCAGTGTAGGAATCCAGTAGATTCAGGACTGTACCAAGGGCTGTGCAAGCAGAGCGGCCGCACAGGACACAAGCACAGAAGGGTCACTGATATCATCAATGGGCTTCCAGAAAGCTCAAAAAGAGTGCATTACTGAATGTGTTTGGGGGGGGGGGGGAGGGGGTCACCAGATGAGTTAGTCGCACAGGATGAATTTCTAGCTTGGTACGGCCCTCAATAGATTTATTTATGTTCTAGCAAAGGGATAGACAATTCTCGTCTTTGAGTGCCACAGGGCATTCAGGTTTTTAAGTTATCCACACCAATTATGCATGAAATGTATTGGCATCCACTTCATCCACCATATGCAAATTAATCTCACATTGATTGTGTTTGCTTCGATCACATTAAGCCTTTGCTATCAGAGTCTGTTCAGATATTAAATATTCACTCCTCAGTACTTATTTTTTTCCAGCTTTGCATTTGCTCCTTCACTGCAATTTTCTTGTCACAATATTTGATTTGAAGGAGAAATACTAGCATCAAAATGGAATTCACAAAGTTTGGGAAAGGGGGAGGTGCAGCCTACTATTAATAGTAATGAGAGAGGAGGTGCCGATCTGTAGGTTGCATGGGGGTTCCAGAGACCCTAGAACTGGCCCTGGCTCACATCCCTGCGGTTAACACTCTTCTGGACCTGCAATAGTGGTGCAGAAACAGCAAACAAGAGTGGGACCACTGAGTATGCTGTGCATCCGTGTCACTGAAAACTTTGCCAGTCTCACTTCCTCTGATGTAAGCTTCCTTTTTCTTAAGCACAGGACCAGCAGAGCCTTTAGTGGAACAGATCTACAGCATACTCAGCAGTCCCACACTTATTTGCTGTTTTTGCTACTGCCACAGATCTGAGAAGCAGCAGGGGCAGGTATGTCAGTGAGGAGGGGAATGAATGGAGGGGGATGAAGGGAGACGCTGGTCTGGAGGTTAAGACTTGGATGTAGGTATGACTTTTATATGTTTTTGATTCTCTTTCTGTTCATTTGTTGAGCAAATAGATATTGGACTTTACAAAATCTAATAAGGAGAGAGGGATGCTGAAAAGCGTTATACATGTGCTGTGGATTTTTTAAACCATATATTAAAAATTAGCTCTATCTCCTTTTTATCAAATATGTTCATTTCAAAGTTGGTCATGTTCTGCCAGGCTAATGATTTTCAGAATATATTTGTAATACCAATTTGATGTTGTTTATGACTGATGAATTCTGAACAAAGGAATTTCTGATATTGAATCCTTCATATTAAAAAGTTTTTGAAATTCAGAAACAGATTCAGAAAAATACATATAAAACATATAAAATTACTTTTAATGAACCACATTTTTATGATCTATTTTTGCATTTTTGGTAGAATTTTATAGCACTCAAAATATTTTTTGATGTTTATTGTTGGGCAATTGGAAAGTTCATAAAGAGCCACGCTGATTTCGGTTGGGCAATACTTTGTATTTATGGAGTGTCCCCTAGTACGGTTCTCCTGATTTTATAAACCTATATTGAAGTAAAGCAGCTGACTGAGAATCAAGGAAGCCAAATGCCACTTCTCCCGCTGACACACCTTGGGCAAGTCGCTTAATCCTCAATTGCCTCAGGTACAAAGTTATGGCTGAAAGCTCAGCTGGACATGGAAATGCCTACTGCCCCTGTGCATAGCTAAGCTGAAACTCAAATTTGAAAAAGCAAGTATTAAATCTACAATCCGAATATCCCCTTTCAATTGTCTTTGCTGTAAGCTCTAACCTTTTCTTAGCCTTTCTTCATAAGGGACTTGTTCCATTCCCTGTATTAGTTTTATTGGCCTTCTCTGTACTTCATAAAGCAAGAACAAAAGTATTGTGAAGGTGTAATGATCTCATTCCAGAGGGATTCCATCCAATGCCTGTGAGCTCATTCTATACGTGGGCCAGAAGAAGTTTTAATAACAGCTTTCTTCTATGTTACAATCATAGGCTTGCTTGAAATTATTCCTACAACTCATAGAGCCTGAAGGTGGTGTGCAGAGTGGGAGAGACAGTGACACGACATCAGTGCATGCTACAATGAGAACAGCTGCAATCTGCAACGCAAATAAGTCTCTGTGGTTCTTTGTGGGAAGTGCAGGATTGGCCCAACCATCAGGCAAACTAGACAGTCACCTAGGGTGGCAACTTCTTGGGGGGATGGCAAAGAGCAGAGCATTCAAAGCTAAACAATAGATTTTGACAGCCAAGGAGAGTGTAAGGCTTAAGGTCTGCCTAAGGCACCAACACCTTGAACCAACTCTCAGGCCAGCCCTAGGGAAGGGATTTACTGTTCGGACTGGTATTCGGAGTGCTATTGAAGTGCATAGATCACAAAACTCCCTCTGGCCCTGGCTCTCAGAGAGAACTTGAGCAAATGGCTTTATGTCCTTTTGCCTCAGTTAGCCTATCTGGAACTGACAGTGATAAAAGAAATACTCCTTCCTCTCACTCCTTAATTCAGAGACTGTTGCACAGTGTCAAAATACTGAAACAAATTTGGCCCATTCACCCCAAAAGTAGTATTGAGCATGTCTAGGGATCTGTAACTGAAAAATATGTTGAGATTTATTTGCCTTTCTGTACAACACCATTGTTTTATGGCTAAATACATCCATTCTAGTACAGATTAGAAAATGGAATGGTCCTGTTACTTCTATGCTAGAAACTAAGGGGCTTGTTTACAAAGCAGCGGTAGTGGTTCGCGATCGCGATCGCAGCCGCGGCCCCATTGAAATCATGGGGGCCGCGGCTCCGATTACGATCGCAAACCGCTACCGCGGCTTTGTAAACAAGCCCCTAAATGTTCCATTCCAGCAGGGGGTGCACTAGGGTTCCTGAGAGAATTCCAGAAATGTACCCAGCAGAGTATAAAAGACAGCTGCTGCTAGTCCTTAGCTCAGGGAAGAGCTGATGTGCTTCCTAAACAATAGGATGCCAGAAGAATCTGGAAGCTCTATAGGCCTTCCACACAACTTTGAAACGTCCTCTTCTGTGCCAGCCATTTTCATTCTTAACCAAAATGACTGACACCAAGAGAGGCTGCCTGTAATCCAATGGATTAGTTGTATTAGTGCCTTGGAACACACTTCCATGGGATGTGTGAATAGATGCTATCTTGGTTTTGGCATCTCTGATCAGCCTTTAATCAATCTCCAAAAGAAGGGAAATGACAAACCGCTTAAAAGCAACAGGATATTTTTCTTCTCAATCCTACACTCAGAGGCAGTTATGCAGTCTCAGAATGCTGAAAGAAGTTTTGCCCTTTTACCCTATAGGGAAGTCACCTCTTGGGGGGCTCCTTAGGAGTAAGCTGAGTGTGACAGGTTCGGCCATGCAAGTTATGGTATTGAGTTACATGGGGGAAAAGCCAGAACAACAATGATGGATTTAAATAAAGAGCAGGGATAATTTTATAAAGGATTTACTGCTTGTAAACTGATTGCACATGCCTAAATGGCCTTTCATAAAACTGCATGGCTATTTACATGCTTATACAGTTGTGGTCAACATTATTGGCACTCTTGCATTTTAGATTTGTTGTATACAATATTTTGAGAATTAATTGGAAATTGTCCAACTGTATGTCATCATAATATTTTAATAGTAGGTTCAAAGGTATACAAAAAATAAAAAAGATGTCTGTGCAACTTAGACATAGTCATTTCTGAGAGAAAAACAAAATATGATCTGGATGAGATTAATGGTAGCCTTCACTAATATTTCCTTGCAGAACCCTTGGCAGTGATGGCAGACTCCAAACGTTTCTTGTCGCCATCTATAAGTTGCTACATCTGTCTGTTGGTAGTTTCTCCCACTCTTCAACTGTGATTTGTTCCAGCTTATGAATGTTTCCAGGATTCCTTTTACCAATGGCAGATTTCCGCTGTTTCCAAAGGTTTGTAATTGAATCGAGATCAGGTCTCATTGCTGGCCAGTTTAAAACAGTCCATTTTTTTCCTTTTTAACCATTTTTTTAAACTTTTGGATGTATTTGAGTCATTGTCCTGCTGGAGGGCCCATGACCTTTGACGCAGAACTAGCTTTCTGACACGAGGTAGCACATTTTCCTCCAAAATACCTTGGTAGTTCTCTGACTTCATGATTCCTTTAAAATGGTCCAGGCCTCCAGTTCCTGATGCAGCAAAACAAGCCCCACAACATTATGGAATGTTTACTAAAGGTTAATGCATATTCACAAATGTTAATACTCGCTAAGTGCAGCAACACCAATTTATTTCTTTGGGCGCAGTGGCACTTAATACACATTAAGTTTAGTAAACATGTCCCATATTCATTGCTGGGACAAAAAAGAGGTTTGTGAGGAGCTCCTTTGGAAGCCTTCTAAAATTTTAGATGGGCAGCATGTACATTTTAAAATTAAATGAATGCAAATGAGGCACAGTGGATATGCAAATATTTATGCAAATTAGGTCCTGCAATGAGTCTCTGCATATGGCTCCACTTCACCCTTGGGCCGCCTCTGATACATATACAGGTCTCCAGCACAAACTGCCAATATGTGCACAGCCTCAGTACACATAGACACAGGCCCCCAGTACATACTCCCAACATGTACACAGTCTCAACATACAGCTGTGCTGTTGTTAGGTGCCATCAAGTTGATGTCTGGACTCATGCCAGCACGGTTTCAGAGAATTCCACGGTGTGGAAACGCTTCTAACTACTCTGTTCAGCAGCTTATTATCAGGAATTGATAACATCCGCCAAGGGTTCGTCCTTGTTTTTCTTGATATCGCAGCCGCTTTTGATTCTGTTAGCCATGAACGCCTCCTTGAGCGTCTCAAAGGGAAGGGAATTACTGATAAAGCACTTGAGTGGTGTAGATCCTACCTTTCTGACAGATGGCAACAAGTACGATCCAACGATACTTCATCAGATCAGTTTCATCAAAAACAAGGGGTCCCTCAAGGCTCATCCCTTTCCGCCCTTATGTTTAATATATACATGCAGCCTATCTGTAACCTGATTCGATCCTTTAGAGTTAACTGCATGATATACGCGGATGATGTACTTTTATATTTTCCTTTTACAACTGAGAACCCTGATCTCAATCCATTAACTAACTGCATAAATGAAGTATCCAACTGGCTACAATCCCAAAATCTAAGGATCCAACACAAGAAAACGGAGGTGTTATTTATTACACGTAACCAAAATTTCACTGCTCCATCCTTTTTGAAAGTGAATGATGCTAACCTCCAGACCAAGACCACCATCAGATACCTCGGTGTCACTTTAGACCAGAAATTAGATATGAAAGCACATATTAGTAATATTGTAAGAGCAGTATATCACAAAATACGCTCCCTTAGACACCTTCGATCCTTGCTAGAGCCAGACGATTTTAGAACCATCTATCAGGCGCTAATCATACCTCATTTTGATTATGCGAACTCAGTTTTACAAGGTCTTCCACAAACCACCTTACACCCACTTCAAATGGCTATGAATGCTGCAGCTAGAGTCCTTCATGGAGCTTCCCGGAAAGACCATATCTCACCTATTCTAAAACATCTTCATTGGCTCCCAATTCAAAGTAGACTCACTTTCAAAATTTTACTAATTACATTCAAAGCCTTCAAAGAACTCTCATCTTCATCAATATCAGACTTGATCCAAACACCACCCCTCAATAGAGACAGAAGGTCAGTAACACTCAATACTCTGTTAGTCCCTAAATCAATATCACAGTGTACCAAAACTACTTCAGACAGGGCCTTTTTATTCTGTGCACCAAGGTGTTGGAATAGCCTCCCTCAAAACATCCGAGCAATACCAGACCTTTTGCAGTTTCGCAAAGCTTTGAAACACTACCTCTTCCTTTTATCTTATCCAGTAAACAATAAAGACATCTCAACCAACCCACAGACCTTCCACTCATACACATACAATACAGATACCCCACAGACCACATACACACAAAACTGAAGCCATGATGATATTATGACTATGTTTATTAATTATATACCCTGTTATCCGAGTTATATTCTCCTGTTTTCTGTAAACACAAAGTACTGTTGAATTGTGTATCTCACTGTTTTTTGTGAACCGCGCTGATGCCTAATAGTGCGGTATATAAGAGTCTATAAATAAATAAAATAAATAAATGTCAACTCATGGTGACCTTCTGAATAGTTGTCCTAAATTGTGTTCGGTCAGGCAGCTCATTGTTGACAGACTGGCACCTGTAGCTGTTGTTATTGTATCGATCCATCTCATTGCTGGCCTTCCTCTTTTGCGTTGACCTTCTACCTTGCCACACATGATGTCTTTCTCTAATGATCTCTCTCTTCGTATGATGTGTCCAAAGTATGAAAGTTGAAGTCTTGTCATCTGAGCTTCTAGAGAAAGCTTAAGTTTGATCTCCTCTAGTACTGACTGGTTTGTTCTTCGCGCAGTCCATGGTAAAGACTGCCTGAGAAATTGATTTGCTGCTTTAGAAGAGTTATGAAATTACATGAAAATCTTGCTGGCATGTGGGATCAGAACAATTGTGCTATAATTTCCACAGTTGGGTCATCTTTCTTCAGTATTGGTATAAACACAGATCTTTTCCAGTCAGTTGGCCTTGAATTTGTCTTCCAAAGTTCCTGGCAGAGATCATAGGGTTTAGATTGAAATGGCTGTTGGTCCACTTGGTCTTTATGGTATAATTACTCTGTATATTCTTTCCAGCTTTTCTTGATCTTCTCAGCATCATTCAACATGGATCCTTGAGCATCTTGCAGCATTCCAATTCGAGGCTGGAATTTTTTCTTTAACTCTCATAGTTTTAGAAAAGCCAATCTTCTTCTTCCTCTAATTGCTTCTGATTCTATTTCCTTGCATGCGTCATTGTCGTACTTTTCCTTGTCTTGTCTTGCTGCACATCGGAAATCTCTGTTGACGGAAAGTCAGGAGTCGAAGTCAGTAAGGAAGGTCGATGTGGATTTGTTGGGTGGGCGATAGATAACAGCTACTCGGAGGGGAAGTGATGAGAATTGGGGAGGGGGGAGGTAGATGAGGAAGTGGGGAATTGGAGGGTAATCTTGTGGATTTTGTCATGGAAGTAGTCAGCTAGGGTTTGGGCAGAAAGGGAGGGCGGGACTGGGGGCGGGCGCACCTTGAGGAGAGAATTGAGGGTATTAAAGAGGCGGCGAGGATCAGAAGCAAAGGAGTTAGTCAGACAGGTGTAGTATTCTTGTTTGGCAAGTGCTATGGCTGACTGGAAGGAGCCAAGCGTGAATTTAAAGTGTAGAAGGTCTTCCGGGGAGCGGGATTTGGTCCAAGCACGTTCAGCAGAACGGGCACAGGTGCCTAAATAGCGGGTTGTGGATGAAAGCCAGGGCTGGGGGGAAGAACGTCGGACAGGACGTGGGGTGGGTGGGGCAAGAGTGTCAAGAGCCGAGGATAGTGCAGCATTATAAGAGGATACTGCCTTGTCGATGGACTTTGAGGACATAATGGAGGAAAGAGATGGAGAAATGGTGGAGGAGAGAGTCAGGGAATCAATATTATTCAGGTTTCTAAATAGGTTGGAGGAGACAGGACGAGGTTGAGACAGTGGAAGCTGAAGATTAAAGGTTAAAAGGTGATGGTCAGATAAAAGAAGGATTGAGTTGCGGAGGTTTTAGGGAAAGGAATTAGAGAAGAGTATCAGGTCAAGGCAGTGGCCGTGCAGGTGGGTGGGGTCAGTGGAGCAAAGTTGGAGGTCAAACGAGGAGGTGAGGGCGAGGAACTTTAAAGCATGGGGATTGGAGGGGTTATCGACGTGAATGTTAAAATCGCCAAGAATAAGAGTGGGGGAAGAGGGATCCAGAAAGACGGAAGCCAGGAGTCAAAGTCGGTAACGAAGGTTGATGTGGATTTGTTGGGTGGGCGATAGATAACAGCTGCTTGGAGGGGAAGTGGTGTGAAGAGGTGAATGGAGTGGACTTCAAAAGAGAGGGAGGAGTGTGACTGAGGCAGCAGGAGTGGTTGGAATTGGCAAGAGGGAGAAAGTAGAAGCCCAACACCACCACCGCGGCCAGTGGATCGAGGTGTATGGGAGAACTGGTAGCCCCCGTGGCAGAGAGCAGCAGCGGATGTGGTATCGTCAGGTAGGAGCCAGGTCTCAGTTAGGGCAAGAAGGTGTAGCACATTAGAGATAAAGAGATCATGAGTAAAAGCAAGTTTGTTAGAGACTGAGCATGCGTTCCATAGGGCACATGAGAACGGGAGAGTGGAGGGGGAAAGGAGAGGGATATGGATAAGGTTGGACAAGTTACGTGAGGATTTCTTTTCAGAGTAAGGCAGCGGTCTAGGGGGCTGTTACGTGAGGATCTATTTCCAGAGTAATACAGAGATCTAGAGGGGCCAGGGTATGGGTGGGTGTCTCTGGATGAGTGTGCCCTCCATGAGGGACATGAGGGAGGGGAAGTGAAAGGGGAATGAAGGGGGATATTGATGATATTAGATAGGTTACGTGAGGATCTCTTTTTAGAGTGAGACAGAGCTTTAAAGGGGATAGGGTTGGGGATGATATCTCTGGATGAGTGATTGGGCATGAGTGAGGTAGGGTGGAGGGGGAAAGGAGGGGGATATGGATGAGATTAGATAAGGTGCGTGAGGAACTCTTCTTAGAGTGAGAAAGAAATCGGGGAGGGGGGGCAGGGTTGGGGTTGATATTACCTGATGAGAGAAGGAGAAGAGCAGGGTAGTAGAGAGCGGGTAAAGCAGAGGCATTATGGTGGAAGCGAGGGTGGGGTTGCCTTAAAGAGAGAGGGGCTGGTTGAATGAGGGGGAGGGTGTGATGAAGCTCAAGGGCAGATGACATAGACATACAAACACACCATGTGACACACTGCCAAGATGTACAAACTCACACACAGACATACATACACATGCACAGCTCCTGACACACATATTCACATATATATACCCTCTGACATCCCATGTTCACATTCCTACCAATAAGTAGCTAAACTCTGCCCATGGAGATATCTACATTATACCATTGATAGATAGTCACACCCACAGAGCTCACATGCACCAGCATTCACTACCCACAATATGCTGATCTGTCCACTCACACATACCCAACTGTCCTACTGAGATATACTTTACCTGGGCTGTTTTCACCTTCTCCCACAGAGACATGCCTGAGACTGTGAATGGAGGAAAGGGAAAATGTGCTATTATGTCACACTCTCTATAGTGTGCTTTCTCCAGCCTCAGGGCTATTTCTTCCTCTTGCTTCCTGTGCCACACTTGTTTTTGCATCTTGCGTTGGCTGGGGTTGGGAATGCAGCATTCACAGCCCTTGCAGAGAGAGAGTCTCAGCCAACTCACAATGGTAACACCTAAATTACAGACTTAGGATACATCTTTTGGGTCTAGATGGACCATGTATCTGTGGTTCCTGGTTGAGGATGACTGCTGGACAAGAGCAGAGGAGAGCATTAGAAAAGGGGAAAGGCACAATGTATTTTTATATTTATTTCTATTTATCTCATGTCTTTTTTTTTGTAACTCAGATGAGTTAAATTCAGGTACTGTAATTATTTCCCTGTCCCCAGGGAGTTAAGATTTAAGAGGCCTATTTCCTAAGCCTGTGGGAAACATTAACCCACAGAACCTCATTACTGTGAATTAGTGAATCCTGCAATAATTTGTTTGGCGTTGCTATGGCTGGGAACATCAGTTGAGAATGTGTGATAGCAGGCTGAAACTTGGGCCTCTCTTTTCTAAAGAGATGCCCCCTAATATGTCCCCAACCTCCTTACTAGTACACTGGTTAGGGGATATTACCCTCCATGCACCCCCATTTGGATGCAAAATGTATAAAGGAAAAATTAGCTCCAAGTCCTGCCCTTTTCTCAGAAAATGATAGCACCCCCTGGCACCCACCCCCTTAGCACCTACTGGCCCATCCCTGGGGGTATAGTGGCTACAGGAGCGATCCACAGATCTTACTGCCCTAAGGGCTCCATTTTCACAGTGGTAAAACTAGTATTAGGGAAAAATGTGGTCATATTACTTATTTATTTTTATGTTTATTCAATACTTGTTATACGTCCTTTCATCAAGAAATCAGTGCGGTTTACAATTGAAATCTAATAAAATGAAAAATAGATGAAATAGCAGAGAGAAAATTAGAGAGAAAGTAACAGGTTCCAGCTGCGAGCAGTGACTGCCAACATTAGCTGACTTCGTGGAGTCCAAAAACTAAGGTACAATAGTGTGTTTTGAGACTAGATTTGAACTTACAATACAAACTCCCCCATCGAAATATATTTAGGAATCGAACATAAGAACTTCCATACTGGGACAGACGAAAGATCCATTAAGCTCAGTGTCCTGTTTCCAACAGGGACCAATCCAGGTCACAAGTACCTAGCAGTTCATTTGATGGGTGCCCTTGAGAACTTGTTTTGTGTCATGGAATGTAGGCAGTATTGGCTCTCCTATTAAAAGGTACACAATTTTGCAGACATAAGAGACATACATCTCATATTGCCTCTGTTGGCTGCTATTAGGAAGGAAGAGATGGTAAGTGGAATGTATCTGGGAGGCCAACTGTTTAAAGCCGTAGCCTTGGCTGATGATGTTTTGGTATGTTTAACTGATCCTGAATCTTCACTGCATAAATTGCTCAACCTGTTTGAAACCTTTACTTCTTCTTGTCTCAAGTTGAATTATACTAAATGAAAAGCTATTTGCACCAGCAGTGCCCCTTCCCCGGAAGGACTGGGACTCCGTAAGCAGATGGCCACATATGCTATCTGGGGATTAAATACTGCAAGATCTATGTAGGCTTTACAGAATGAATGTTGGTTCATTGCTACAAGGACTGCAGAGTCTGCTTCCAATGCGGCAGACCTTGCCTCTTTTGTTACAAGTTACAATCTATTTCTAGAAGATGGTTGTTTTGCCCAAGTGGCTTTATATGATGCAAATGGTTCCCATGAGACCTCATTGCAATCAATATGGCCATTAATAAATTTCTATTGTGTGGTCAGAAGTCATGTTTGCCCCTGAAGACTTGAATGCTTAAGTGGGGCAGAGGAGGCCTGGCTCTGTCAAATATGAGATTATACAATATCATCTCTTTTGTGACATGTAAGAAATTGGGCTTTGGGTGTGTCATATTTTACTCCTACACATTTAGAGCAGCACCTAGTAAAACCTCTATACAGTATCTTAGCCTGCACGCTAAGTCAACCAGTCTATCCTCGCATAATAGAGTGCATTCCCTGGTGACTTTACTACATAAGGCTTGGATATGGGCCTGTCATAAGGTGCAAATCAGTTCACAAGCCAGAGCAGTACTGGGGGACTGGGGTCTCTAGTCCCATGGCCACTCCTTGTGGCCTTGGGCAAGCCACTTAACCCTCCATTGCCTCAGGTACACTTAGATTGTGAGCCCTTTGGGGACAAGGGAATAAATAGTGCCTGTTAGCATATATCCGTAAACCGCTTTGACCAGGTGAAAAGAGGTATATTAGCACAGCTAAATAAATAAAATAAAATAAATAAATAAAGTACTGGCCATTAGGGGGGAACTTAGACTTTCCATTGGGAATGCAGCAGGCTGGTTTCTTTCGATGGGAGGAGATGGGTGTGTGTATGTTGGTAGATATAGTAGATAACAATGGACACATCTGGACCTTTAAGGATGTGGATTCATAGCTTACCCTACTTCCCAGAGGGTTTTTTGCCTTTTTACAGCTTCTGTACTATATAACAAGTCTCAACAGAATTGCTTTAAGTGGCCCAAGTTGGGACAATCTACAAAAATCCATTGGAGACACAGGAGAAAATCGTGTTGGGGTCTTTGTGTGCCAGATTGGCTCTTTTAGGGCCTACTTATAATTTTGAGGCTTTCGCAACCAAATGGAGTCAAGAGCTTAATATAGAGCTAACATCTCAATTGTTTGAGTCAGCATTGAAGGAGATAACAAGTTTATCTGAAAATATCATCTTTCAGGGGCCTCAATATAAAGTCCTGCTGTGTCTCTATTTCACAAACGCAAGCCTATAAGGCACAACTAGAAATTGCTAATGTCTGTGTATAAAATGTAATACAGATACAGTACCTGTTTGTTGATCATGTCTTCTGGCTATGTTCTTAAGTACGGGGCTTTTCGCTTGATATCACAAAGTACCTGAGTGGATTAACAGAAGTGAATTGCACACTAGACCCAGATTTAATGCTCTTTGATAATATTGCCAATGTGCTTTTCAGAAACAAGTATTTCAAATTATTCTTAAGGAAAGCTTTTCTTAAAACTAGAAAGAGCATCCTGCATCATTGGGTGAACCCGCTCCCACCATTGTCAACCTCATGGTGACTGGTTTTACATGTATTGATGGTTAGGGAAAAAATCTCAGCTCAGTTTGTTAAAATTTCAGCAATGGCCCACTTTCATGAATATTTGGGGCCCATATAAAGACTCATTGCCACAGAAGGCATATAGAGTTGACTTTAATATTTAATGAATAAAGCTTACCCCATTTGTGTTGGGGAAAGGTTGGGTGTTGGTGGGTAAGAGAGAGATAGGGGGAGTACAAGGAACTAGGTATGAGTGGTATACCATTACATGGAAACCTCTGTGGGTCTTATATGTAAAAGAGTGGCATTGTTTTATGTTTTTCATGTTTAATCTGAAATAAAAATATACTTTAAAAATGCATTACTTAAGGGCAGTGGATATCTAGAAATCAAAATCTTATGGATCAATAGTTTGACGTTTACCTTATAGGCAATTGACAGTTAATGACTCTCAGTCATAAGGTGAGTAAAATGATTTGAAAATTTGGCAAAGTGTATGAGTTTTATGGCCGTATTTTGAACTAATTGTAATCTTTTGATTGCAGTCACTGGGAAACAGTTGTACAAAGTATTACAATAATTGAGTATCAATATGAAAAATGTATGTATCATAGTAAGCAAAGAAATAGACTTGAATGGACTTCATTTGACACAAATAATAAAAAACATGATTTCATTATGTCAGACATTTGGAGCTGAGCATTTAGCTAGAATTTAAGTGGCTGTCCCATCAAATAAGAAGTTACGTATAGTAAGGGAAGGATATCATCCAGTAAGCTACATTGTTGATGAGGTCTAAGGGTTTAATTTAAGCCTACCATCAGTAATCCATTGGGTAACTTCTGTTAGGCGATGATTGAGGAGAGTAAGATCAGGTTGCCAAAGGTCAACAGAGCGAAGGTACTGGACATCGCCAGTCGAAAACATTCACTGATGCCTTTGGTTTGAATGCAGGGAGCAAGAGGACTCAGGACCAAACTGAAAACGATAGGAGACAGAGTTGAACCTGATTGCCAGTGCATTAGAGGGCTCATTGCAAAATCCTTTTCCTGGTCTACAAGTGGGTAATTTTATAAAGTCCTGCATAGTTAACACACATTTTTTGCATGTACTGTATGTCACGCCTATTTTATAAGTAAAGTATGCTCATACTTTATAAAATAGGGGCATTTAAGTGTTTGAAAACATACATTACGTCTAGGCACAATCCATGGTGTAAATGCCTGCATCTAGATTTCTCAAGAATGCACATAATGATAGTATTTGTGCTCCACCCAGGGTCGACCCAAGCTCCACCCATGCACATGCCCACAGTGAAAGCAAGCACCATCGGTCCAACACTCATGAGTATAGAATAGCCACTGGCTAAAGTAAGCATGTAAAGGCCCATTTACACACATGAATCACTAAAAATTCCTAATTCACGTGTATTGATGGTACCTAGCTTTCCACAGATCTTTAGAAAATTGCCATTTAAAAGAGTAATTTTATAAGGAGGCACCTAGTTTAAGAGGGCAAGTAGATGCCTAATTTTCCATTATTTTATAAGGACATATGGGTGCCTATGTGTCTTTAAAAATTATTAGTATAAGAAGCCTATTACTATGAGGTATTGAAGTGGTTTACAATGAAAACAGTACTACATATAATAAAAAACATAAATACACAATAAAATACAGTATAAAATAAAATTTAAAAACATTTATATTCAACTGAAATGCTTTACACTGAAACACTCTATGTTTGACCAGCACAAATTAATCCTATTTAAACATCCATGTTTTCAATTCTTTCTTAAAAAAGAAATAATTGGTGACGGATCTTAATTAATGCGGCAGACTAGTCCACAACCCTGAGCTCATACAACCAAAATGCTGAGTATTTTGCCACATATACATCCCACTAGAGGACAGCAACCTTGGGCCGGAAGGACTGGGGTTTCTAGTCCCACAGATGCTCCTTGTGGTCTTGGGCAAGCCACTTAACCCTCCATTGCCCATGTTCCCTGTAAGTATTAGTGAATGTGTCTCATATCCCCGCGTGTTAAATGTATCCCCCAATTGTGTTGTGACCGCTTTGATTGAAGGATAAGGCGGTATACAAAACTGTCTAAATAATAAATAATATACATGAATATGACTTTATAAAATTACTCCCTTGTTGATGATAAGTGCCATCGAGTCGGAGTCGACTCATGGCGACCCTCTGGATAGCTATCCTAAATTGTGTTCAGTCTTCAGTCAGGCGGCTCATTGTTGACAGACTGGTACCTGTAGCTGCTGTTATTGTATCGGTCCATCTCATTGCTGGCCTTCCTCTTTTGCGTTGACCTTCTATCTTGCCAAGCATGATGTCTTTCTCTAATGATCTCTCTCTTTGCATGATGTGTCCAAAGTATGAAAGTCGAAGTCTTGTCATCTGAGCTTCTAAAGACAGCTTAGGTTTGATCTCCTCAAGTACCGACTGGTTTGTTCTTCGGGCAGTCCATGGTATACAGAATATTCACCTCCAGCACCATAATTCAAAGGCATCAATTTTCTTCCTGTCTGTCTTTTTCACTGTCCAGCTTTCACATCCATATGATGTTATTGAAAATGGCTTGAACAAGTCGAATCTTTGTATGGAGAGAGACATCTCTGCTCTTGAGAATCTTATCTAGGTCTTTCATAGCCATTCTGCCAAGAGCAATGCGTCGTCTGATTTCTTGACTGCTTGTTGCTTCTTTATTGATAGTTGATCCAAGTAGGTTAAAGTTGTTCACAATTTCAATTTCTTCTCCTTCAACGATGAACCTGTTGATTATGCCAGTTGTCATGTTCTTTGTCTTCTTTACATTAAGGTGCAGGCCCATTTTGAGACTATGTTCTTTGATTGTGAGAAGCAAATGTTTCAGATCATCTTCACTTTCAGCCAGTAATGTGGTATCATCAGCATAGCGAAGGTTGTTGATGAGTCTTCCACCAATCTTCACACCTCTGTTGTCTTCATACAATCCTGCTTCTCTGATGATTTGTTCTGCATATAAATTAAACAGGTAGGGGGAAAGTATGCAGCCTTGTCTTACACCTTTGCTTATTTTAAACCATTCTGTTTCTCCTTGTTCTGTTCGAACTGTTACTTCTTGATCAATGTACAGATTGCGCAAGAGAACGATCAGGTGTTCTGGTATACCCATGCTTCTTAATGTGGCCCACAGTTTCTCATGGTTTACACAGTCAAAAGCCTTGCTATAGTCGATAAAGCACAAATAGATATCCTTTTGGTATTCTTTAGTCTTTTCAAGGATCCATCTCACATCCGCAATGATGTCTCTCGTTCCTCGCCCTTTCCTGAACCCTGCTTGCACTTCAGGTAGTTCTTGTTCCAGGTATGGTTGTAATCTCTTTTGAATAATCTTCAGTAGAATCTTGCTGGCATGTGGGATCAGAGCGATTGTTAGATAATTTCCACAGTCAGTTGGATCACCTTTCTTTAGTATTGGTATAAACACAGATCTTTTCCAGTCAGTTGGCCATGATGTTGTCTTCCATATTTCTTGGCAGAGCCTTGTAAGTATGGTAACAGCTGCATCAGATTGCTGCAATACTTCTATAGGAATGCTATCAATGCCTGGTGCTTTGTTCTTTGATAAGGCTTTCAATGCTGCTTCAACTTCTTCTTTCATCACCAATGGTTCCCGATCATAAGGTACAGGCTGAAACGGCTGTTGGTCCACTTGATCTTTATCATATAATAACTCTGTATATTCCTTCCACCTTTTCTTGATCTTCTCAGCATCATTCAACATAGAACCTTGAGCATCTTGTAACATTCCAATTCGAGGCTGGAACTTTTTCTTTAACTCTCGTAGCTTTAGGAAAGCCGATCTTGTTCTTCCTCTAATAGTTTCTGCTTCTATTTCCTTGCAAGTGTCATTGTAGTACTTTTCCTTGTCCTGTCTTGCTGCACGTTGGAAATCTCTGTTGAGTTCTGCGATTGTCTTTCTTTCTCCTCTGGCTTTAGCTTCTCTGCGTTTCTGGGCAATTTTCAGAGTTTCTTCTGTCATCCATTTTGGCCGCTTTTGCTTTTTCACCTTTTGTAGAGACTTCTCACTTTCTTCCAACACAACCTTCTTGATGTCATTCCATAACTCTTCCGGAGCTCTGTCATTTGTATCTAAAGCAGCAAATCAATTTTGCAGGCAGTCTTTAAATTCCAGTGGTATATTCTCAAGGTCATATTTTGCTGCATTCATGAGTGGTTTGCTCTTAAGAGGATAAAAATATTCCTGCGCACTTAATGCATGTTGCAACACGTATATGTGGGGTCTATTCTATTAAGTACAAGCTTGCTTTACTTTATAGAACAGGGGCCTACTGACGCACCAGTTGTGCCTGCTCTACAGCCCATGTAAATGCCCATGCCTAGATTTGGCAGAAACATGTGTAAGTTACACCATCCTGTAAGTTATGTGCATGAATTCTGGCCTTACCTACTCTCCGCCCCTAACTGAAGGTGCGTGCACACTCTAACTGAAGATATGTGCGACAGGACTTACATGTGCGCTTACAGAATAATGGCTTCCTAAAGCACGTGCATAAGTGCCCCTTCAAACACATAAATCCTTTAGAGTAGGGACTTAAGTATATTTCTAATGTGTGTGTTTCTCTGTGCCCTTTATAGAATTACACCTACATGCCTACCTAGATATGTTCCTCAGTATTTGATGGATTTATTAAAGCCACACCTACCGCCCTAGAGATTATGTTCTTATCAGCAAAGCATTGTTGGTAACACCAAGGTCCCCTAACATTAAATTAGAGCGAGGTAATTAAATCTTGTACATTTCAGTGTTGTGCTCCAGGCCTATGGAATTCACCGTCTTCAGCTAAACCCTGAAAATAGTAACTTAGAGGGTCATTTTTGAAGGAGGTACCCACTTTTTGCTGGAAAGCAGGTGCCTACTTAGGCACTCTTTTATAAAGTAAAGTAGGAACCTAGTTTTCTTTAGAAAATATCAGTGTAAGTTCTCAAAAGCATGTGTAATTTTAAGGCACAATCACACCAGGCCTAGAGCTGGTATAAATGCCTGCACCTAGATTTCAGAAAAACCTACATCCACTGTGGTATTTTATCACTTATGCAGTAACACATGTAACTTTGTGCCCCACTCATGCCCACCCAAATTTCACCATAACTACACACCACTGAGTTTATGCACGCACTTACAGAATGGAGCGCAGAGTGAGTACACTCATTTACATACATAAATGGCCACCTATGTGTATAAATAATTAACTACCTCCATTCGTGCACATTCTTGCCACCTAAATTTAGGCAGCTCCTTTTAAAATGATCCCCTTAAAGTTCTGGAAGCTGCCGAAAGCTCAACGTTTTGTTCAAGCATTTGGGTAGGACTTTTACATCCAATATGTCTTCTCCTGCTGATTATTTTGAGGAGGGGGAATGTAGAGAGTGATTGGCCACTAATACATGCGTTGCCAGCTATTGCAGAGTTATGACAGTTAGCACAGGACGATTTCCATGCAAACTTTGCAACCCATAATAAGCTCACAAGTGGGCGGATTGGGGCGGAGAGCGTGCACAGTTACTGCAGTGTTCACACCGTGCATTGAATGTATTAGCATGGGTTCACCTAACGTCACCTCAATAGGTGGCATTAGGTGCACCTGCGCTATTGCAGCATACGCTAGGGCAGGGATCTCCAAACCTGTCCTGGAGGGCCGCAATCCAGCCAGGTTTATGGGATATTCCTAATGAATATGCATGAGATACATTTAAATACAATGGAAGCGGTGCATACAAATATATCTCATGCATATTCATTAGGGATATCCCAAAAACCTGGCTGGGTTTTGGCCCTCCAGGACAGGTTTGGAGGGCTCTACGATAACTGCCAGGGAAATGCTTTCCATGCCCCGGATAGTTAACGCGCTGGTGTTACATGTAATGCAATTATCAATTTCAATTTGTATTTTGAAATTGATAATTGCATTGTTATTGGTTAATTCTATTAACTTGAAATTTTGTGGTTATTTTTTATATATAGTGTTACATGTAATGCACCATGGTTTCAGCACTATTGACATGTTGCATGCAACAACTTAGCACCCTTTAGTAAAAGACTCCCTAAGAGTGAGAGGAGGAGTAGCCTTATTTTTATCACTGCCAATTCCAAGTGTCCAAAATGAATTCCAAGGACATAGAGAGGGATTTTTGAAAGGACAACCAAGTTAAATTGAGGACGTCAAGAGCAGAACATGCAGAAAAATGCCAGGGATGTCTATGTCTCCAGCTAACTTCAAGAATATAGACATCTTGGACATTGACGTGCACCCAGGTGGTCACATAGATGTCCCCATTAGGGTCTCTTAGGTCAGGAACATCCATCTCAGGCAAGTTTGCATAAGGGGATATCAAGCGGTATAGCAAAGTGAAAACATGAGCCCCCCCATTCCCTGTCTGTTGACAGTGTATAATACATGGGGGATTAGTGTAGCTCCTTTGCCACATCTTCCAAATGTTTGCCTGACAAAACGAGCACTTTTCAAATGCCTATTTGTACCTGCAGCAGGTTTAAACTTAGACGCAATTCAGGACTTCCAGGGAGTTACTGAGATCAGGCAGAGACATCCATATTCTTAGGAACACCCCGGCCACATCTCCACCATGCTCCTGTTCAGACTCGGACATCCTCACGCTGGGGATGTCCACAAATCCAGCTTCTAAAATGGCTTTGGGGATGTCTCTGTGATTTGGACATCTACATGCCCATTTGCAGATGCCCAAATCACAAATAGCGCTTTTAAAATAACATCCATAGAGCCCGATTCTTATAGGGGCACTTCTGGGCTGTCCAGACAGCCCCAGGCAAGACGGGTCCATTTGGACCTGATTTTGGTCCAGGGAAACAAAACATTCCCGCGGCAGCCAGAATCTGGCCCAAGGATGGCCCAGCGTGCTCGTGGATGGCCGTGCGTGCCCCTGCTGCCTTTAGGGACGTCTTCCCCACAGGCACCCCTGACATCTGTGGCTCTGGCCCCTTTTATCCCTGCTGCCCGACCCACGGCTGGCCTGCCATGGCCTGGTTCAAACAACAGGGACCCCCTCACCTGGTCCCAGTCCTGGGGGGTTCCCCGGGCCTGATTGCCGGGTTTTTACTGCTTATACCACCTCTGAAGTGGTATAAACAGCGTGTCCCTATGGGCCCAGCAGTACATACAGAATCGTGACCTGAATCGACCCTGTACATGCTGCCCGGCTGGCTCGCTCTTGCTCCGCCCAAACCCCGTCCACCCCCCGCCGGCTCCCCTCATCTTACAGCACAAGACGTGCAGGGAGAATAGGAGGGGGAACAGGGTTCAGGCGGCTTGCGGGACTGCACATCTTACAAGGACATTCAGCCCCGTAACCCGTGTTCGTGAATGGGGCCCATAGTGATTTGTTCAAACTCACACTGAAAGCCAGGACCAGAGGGAGTTTGTTGATTTAACCACTTAACCAGTGATTCAAATGGCAGACCAAACAGCAAATCTCCTCTCCTCACCTTTTCACTTTCCACAAAGAACCACAGGAGCATTTTTGGGAAGCAGTGTTTTCAATGAACCATACACTAATGCTGTGTCACTGTCTCTCGCACTCAAAACACCACCTTCAGGCTCTTTAGGTTGTGGGAATCATTTCATGCAACCCTATGATTATAACGTAGAAGAAAGCTGTTATTAAAAGTCTTCTGCTGGCCCACATACAGAATGAGCTCACAGGCACTTAATGCAGTCCCCCTGGAATGAGATCCCTACTTTTATTCTTCTTTTGTGTCACTCTTGTAATTTTTAAAAGCTCTTGTACAGCCTATCCTCCGCCCACATGGAAGGAGAATCATCACGGCTCAAGACATCCAAATACATAGACTAAGAGTATAAATCTGTATCTGAAACTGACCAAGGTTCCCCTGACAAAGTGATGTCTCTGTAAAATCCAGGTGGGAATTGATATAACTTGTTGAAATAGCATAATTTAAAGCCATTTTACTTTAATATAAAACTAAGAACATAAGATATGCCATACTGGGTCAGACCAAGGTCAATCAAGACCAGTATCCTGTTTCCAAAAGTGGCCAATCTAGGTCACAAGTACCTGGCAGTTTCCCCAAAAGACACAGGTTCCACAATGTTTGTACTGGGGCAAGCAGTGGATATTCTGGGTCCACTTTAATATAATGGTTTATGGACTTTCCTCCAGGAATTTGTCCAAACCTTTTTAAAACCCGGCTACACCAACAGCTTTTGTTACATCCTGCAGTTGCAAATTCCAGAGTTTGATTACACGTTGAGTAAACAAATATTTTCTCTTATTAGTTTTAAAAAGGTTATCCTGTAGCCAATGTTCCCTCTAATTTTCTGTAGGCTGTGTGCGCATAAAATATCAGCTGTGCAGCTTTTGAAGGAAGGTTAAATTTTTGTGCGCCACATAACGACACTCGGAGTTATATACTTTAAAATTTGACTACAGATCAGAATACAGTATGTACACCACATTGATTGCACTAGAAAACATTGTAGAACTTGTGAAAACCGTAAATACATAACAACTTTTAAATTTTAAGACGTCTGTGTTGTTTTCTATCAGAATCAGAACCGTAATTTTTGGCGCTCTGTTGTAAAGTATGTGCGCTCGCTCGGCGAGATGTGTGCGCACGCACACGCACACAGCTTAGAGGGAAAAGTGCCTGTAGCTTCATTGCATGCCCCCCTAGTCTTTCTATATTTTGATGGGGTAAACAATCAATCCTATGGACCTCTATCATATCTCCCCTCAGCCATCTCTTTTCCAGGTTGAAGAGCCCTAACCTTTTTAGCCTTTCTTCAAAGGGGTATCCTTCCATCCCCTTTACCATTTTGGTGGCTCTTCTTTGTACCTTTTCTAATAACGCTATATCTATTTTAAGATACGGCGACCAGAATTGCACACAATAGTCAAGATGCAGTCGCACCATGGAACAATACAGATGCATTATAATATCTTTTGTTTTATTCTCCATTCCTTTCCTTATGATACCTAGCATTCTATTTGCTCTCTTGGCTGCTGCTGCACACTGAGCGGAGGGTTTAACATGTTATCCAGGATGACGCCTAAATCTTTTTCCTGGGTGGTGGTTCCTAATGTTGAACCTTGCATCGTGTAACCATAGTTTGGGTTTTTCTTTCCTAGACGCATAACTTTTCACTTGTCCACATTAAATTTCATCTGCATTTGGATGCCCAGTCTTTCAATTTATCAAGATCCTCTTGCAATTTTCAACAATCCTTATGGGTTTTAACAACTTTGAATAGTTTTGTTCATCTGCAAATTTGATAACCTCACTCATTATTCCCAATTCCAGGTCATTTATGAATATGTTAAAAAGCAGCGGACCCAGCACAGATCCCTGGGGTACTCCACTATTCACCTTTCTCTACTGGGAAAATTAGCCATTTAGCCCTACCCTCTGCTTTCTATCTTTTAACCAGTTCCTGATCCATAATAGTACACTGAATCCTATCCCATGACTTTTTAATTTTTGCCAAAAGTCTCTCATGAGGGACCTTGGCAAAGGCTTTCTGAAAGTCCAGATACACTATATCAACCGACTCACCTTTGTCTACCTGTTTATTCACACCTTCAAAAAAACATAATAGATTAGTAAGACAAGACCTTTCTTAGCTAAAGCCATGTTGGCTGTCTCCCATTAAGCCATGACTATCTACATGTTCAGTAATTTTGTTCTTTATGATGGTTTCTACCATTTTCTCTGGTACTGATGTCAGGCTCACAGGTCTGTAGTTTCCCGGATCACCCCTGGAACCCTTTTTAAAAATTGATGTTACGTTCGCCATCCTCCAATCTTCAGGTATTACAGATGATTTTAATGAAAGTTCACAGATTACTAATAGGAGGTCTGCAATCTCATATTTCAGTTCTTTCAACACCCTTGGATGTATACCATCTGGTCCAGGTTATTTGCTACTCTTTTGTTTATCAAATAGTGTTAATACATCTCCCTGGTGTATCAATATTTCTTTCAGTTCTTCTGCAGCATCTCTTTTAAATACCATTTCAGTCATAGGTAACATTCCTACATCTTCCTCAGTAATGACCAAAGCAAAGAATTCATTCAGTCTCTCCGCTATGGCCTTGTCCCCTCTTAGTGCCCCTTTTACCCCTCTATCATCTAATGGTCCAACTGATTCTCTCACAAGTTTTTTGCTACGAATGTACTTGAAAAAGTCTTTATTATGCGTTTTTGCTTCCAAAGCAAGCTTCTTCTGAAATTCTCTCTTTGCCTGTGGAAGCAAAAACCCATAAAAGGAGACAAAGGGGGGCAAGATGGCCGACACATGTTAGTCACTGCGGTTTGTGTCTTTCCTATATTACCTGTTTGTTGAAATGCCACGTAAACGGAAGGCCAAAAGCTGGACTTACCTGCGACTATGGTTGCGGTGGCTAAGGGACCTCTTGATGTTTTCTTGAGGCTCACTGGTGCAGCAGATTCTCCGGTGCTTGGCTCGTTGGGGGCGTTGGGAGCGGAAGGAGGCTTTCCATGCCCCTCTAAGCTTCAGGTCACGCTCAGCCCTGAGATGCGAACTCCTCCAATTCAGTCTGCAGTACTCGCCGTTGGACCTACGGAGATGGAATCTCACAATATTGGGGGATCCATTGTGGACTCATCATCAATGTGGAGCCAGCAGGTTTAGTGGAGAGTCCAGTTGCGTTTGGAGCTCGTTTGTCTGCAGAGTTTGGAGCCGGCTCAGAGGTACTTTCTGTTGCATCTACCAATATGGCAGAAGTAATTCCTGCAAAGTCTGTTCTTTCTGGCTCAGCAGCAGTAACTTTGGATTCTCTCTGGGAAGGTCTTCAGGCTCTGGAGCATTCTTTTTCATCAATGTCTGGAGCCCTCCAAAGTGCACTAGCCTTAATGATCCAGTCTGCTGACCATCAGAAGCAGGAGGTAACCAGTATATCTTCTAAGGTAGCCCAATTGTTAGTTAAAGTGGAGGGTGCAGCAAACTTGTCAGGTACTGTCTCTAATGATCTACTTGCTATCCATGGAAAGACTGAGATGTTAGAGAACTCTGTTCGAAAGCGAAATCTGCGCTTGTTGAATTTTCCACGGGTTCCTGCTGTATCGTCAAAGGATTTGTTTAACTTATATGTTACAACTATATTAAAGCTTCCTTTGGAATCTGTTCCTCCTTTGGCTATGATTTATTATTTGTCAACCGCCAAGCGCAAGGACCGTGGAGTTTCTTCACCAGCACATTCTCCTCCGTTGGACTCTTTGGATTTAACTGGGTTCCTGGAAACTACTTTCATCCTGAGGGCTACCCTACTTCTTACTGTGGCCTTGGGGCCAGAACATGATTTGCTTCTGAAATTATATTTTAAGGCTAGAAATGCAAAATGGCTTTAGAGACATCCGAAATGTTTCCGGATGTCTTTAAAGCCACTCAGAAGCGTAGGCAGCAGTTCTTTTGCTGCAGCCTTGGGTTTTGCAGTTGGGTGGATTGTTCTTTCTATGCTATCCATTGTCATGAAGAAGACCCTTCTGAGCCTATGGAGTTGGTGAGAGAAGAGGATTCCGTTGCAGAAACTGACAGGCAGTCTGAGCACATGGCTCAGTGTTTTCAGAGAGAATGTAAACAAAGAGAGTCACGAGCTGGAAAGACACTCCCATGCTGTGACGTAGTCCCTAGTTCAGGAGATAATGAGATACACCTGTTTAAGGGAGGGGCACAGTTTAGCCCGGAGAAACAGGATGATAAAAAGTGGTCATTAGCCTGGACTAGAGGGGAGCAGAAAGAAGGAAGACGTCAAGAGGTGAGAACCAAGGGAGCCATAGTCCTAACGCCAGAAAGAAGCAGCACAGGACAGGTGACGTCTGGTAAAGGCAAGAAGGATAAGATATTTCCTGGAAGGCAGGCTTGGGAAAACTCACATACATGCTCCAGAGAGAGAAACCTGCTGGCATGACAATACTGGTACCTCTAAGGCTGAAGCTACGAGGCTGAGAGACAAACAAACACAAGCTGTGTTTGGGAATCAGTCTGACTTTGCAGAGCTGAGAATTCCTTTCCCTCCAAAGCCGAAAGGTAGGCTTCACAACTTACATAGATTTGAACCTAGTTGTAAAGTATTTCCCTGCAGTTGCCAGAATGTAGCAGACTCTCTAAAAAGAAACTTCAGTATATACGGTAATTCACAGTCCTATCCTTTAGAGTGCTACCGAGAGAAGCCATGTGAGGATAGTGAAGACGTCTGTTTTAAAGTTCAGGATAGCAGCTCACTGACACACCCTGCTATTGCTGACGCTGAAGAAATGCAGATTGACTCTGATAGCAGTGAAATAGTGGATAACCAGTTGGACTGCACGTTATGTTTTGCTGACCACGTGGAGTCTCTGTGCTGAACACTAGTTTGAGAAAGCTGGTAAAGCAACAGAAAGAATGGGGAACATTTTCTTTTGCTGAAGGAAGCTGTTATTGTTTGTTTGTACCGAGCACTGCACGTTGTGAGCCTGAAGCTGATAAGGCTAATTTACCTGAGTTCTTGTACATATCTCTCAAGCCAATTGTATGGCAGTTTGTCCTAAGTTATTTACCTGCACAGAAATCCGTTGGGAAGGGGAAAAATAAATTCTTGTCATTGCCTGAAACACTCGACTACAACTCTTCTGTTCTCAAAGGGTAAAAGGGACTACCATTCCCAGAGGGCCTTGCAGGACCAATGCAGGGTCATACTCTCTGAGTCAGGAATACAAAGGCAGACCAACTCTCAGCGCCCTAAGCGTTGGGCTGGCCACCGAGAGGGTGACACCGTGTAGATGTTTAATTAAGTATCAGTGTGTTAGTTATACTTTCTTTGAGCCGGAACATTTAACACAGTTTGTAGCTAGTAGAGATGTGTCTCTATTGTAGCAGGTGGGCTACCTCACTTACCTCCCCTTAGGTTTGGGGGGTGGGGATTTAGGTCTGTGAATAATTAATTCTGCACCAGGTTTTGTGTCTATTTCCTCTGAATTTACCTTTGAATTGTGTCTTGCCCTCCACCTAATTTGTGGGCTACTGAATCTTAATACCGCATGCATTGGTGTTTAGGATAGGGGAGGTTACTTCCCTATTCTTTGTTTTTGTTTTCCTTTTGCATTGTATTCTTTTCTTTAACAAGTAATTATTCTTGTGTAAAATTGAAACTGCATAAATAAATAATAAAAAGGAGCCAAATGACGAAAACTGGAAACAACACAAGCACTGTCAACTTAGATGCAAGTTTTCATTATTTGGCTACTTTTTCCATTTCCTGAACAATGCTTTTTTGGAAACAAAACATGCTGGCAGTTTTCTGGACTTCCTTCCAAATTTCTTAAAGCATGGAATACAGCTCTCTAACATAGAGCACAACCCCTCCACCAATTTGATCTTCTCTATCATTACGATATAGTTTGTACCCAGGTATCACAGTGTCCCACTGGTTGTCCTCCTTAAGAACATAAGAACATAAGATAAGAACATAAGATATGCCATACTGGGTCAGACCAAGGTCCATCAAGCCCAGTATTCTGTTTCCAACAGTGGCCAATCTAGGTCATATTTACCTAGGAGTTTTTCCCAAGAGACACAAGTTCCACAATGCTTGTACTGGGTCAAGCATTGATATCTTCGGTCACTTCTTAATAATGGTTTATGGACCTTTCCTCCAGGAACTTGTCCAAACCTTTTTTAAACCCAGCTACACTAACAGCCTTTACTACATCCTCCGGTAACAAATTCCAGAGTTTGATTACACGTTGAGTGAAAAAATATTTTCTTTTATTAGTCTTAAATAGTTTACCCTGTAGCTTCATTGCATGTCCCCTAGTCTTTCTATATTCTGATAAGAATATCCACCATGTCTCTGAGATACCAATCATATCTAACCTCTCATTTAGTACCATATATTCTAACTCTCCCATCTTATTTTTTAGACTTCTAGCATTTGCATACAAGCATTTTAGAGGCTGTATTTTATTCATATTAATCTGGCTATCAGTAGGCAGGGGTAATTTGGAAACTTTAAGCTCTGTCTGTTCTGTACTCAAGGGCATTTGGGCCACTTTTGTCTTTATTGGAACCACTGTTCCCTCTAAGCTGTGCGCGTGTGCGTGCGCACACACCTCACCGAGCGAGCGCACATACTTTACAACAGAGCGCACAAAAATTACGGCTCTGATTCTGATAGAAAACAACACAGACATCTTAAAATTTAAAAGTTATGATTGTAATTACTAGAAATTTCCTGCTTCATTTAGTAATCATCTATTTTCATTTAATTTGATTAAAATCAATGTGGTGTACATACTGTATTCTGACGTGTAGTCAAATTTTAAAGTATATAACTCCGAGTGTTGTTATGTGGTGCACAAAAATTTAACCTTCCTTCAAAAGCTGCACACAGCTGATATTTTATGCGCACACAGCCTACAGAAAATTAGAGGGAACATTGATTGGAACCTCTACTGATATGCCCTAACTTCAATCTTTTGCTAGTATCCTTCAAGGATACATTGTTCCGAACCATGCGCTTTTGGGCAACTGTCGGCTTTCCCCTATTATCTAGTTTAAAAGCTGCTCTATCTTCTTTTTAAAGGTTAATGCCAGCAGCCGGTTAAGGTGCAGCCCATCCCTTTGGAAGAGCCCCTCCTTTCCCCAGAATGTTCCCCAGTTCCTAACAAATCGAAAACCCTCATCCTTGCACCATTGTCTCATCCACGCATTGAGACTCCAGAGCTCTGCCTGCCTTTTGGGTCCTGCGTGTGGAACATGTTTAAGCTCCTGTTGGTGATCTTCAAGGCTTCAAGATGCCAGGGGCCTGGATATGTGACAGATTTGTTGTCATGGTATCAGAATGGGCAGGAGCTGCGGTCTGGTCAGGAGCAGCGTCTAGTGGTCCCTGGCCACCAGTTGATGCGGTTGAAGAAATGGAGGGAGAGGTGCTTCTCTGTAGCTGCCCCTATGTGGTGGAATACGCTCCCCGGTAAGTTTGAAGAAGGAAGAGAACCTTTTAGAATTTTTGGAAAGCTGTGAAAACATTTCTGTTTCCCCAGTTAGGGGCTGCAAAGAGGCATGGGTAATGTCGAGCTGGTTGAGCAGCAGGATGGGAAGGAAGGACAGCATCTTCAGTGGTCTGAATGTTAGGGTCTTAGGACCTTTATACGTTTTGTGAACCGCCTTTTATATATTCTAGCATATGGCGGTATAAAAATGCTTTAAAATAAATAAATGTCACTTATGGCAGGTGTTTGTGAGCTGACTTGGCCACTGTCAGAAACAGGATATTGGGCTCGATGGATTTTTGGTCTGACCCAGTATTTGCAATTATGTTCAGGCTACTCTGCTGCCAGAATCACAGAGAGACAGGAAATATGAATTTAGCAGCTGCAGCCAACATGCAGATTCCTCTGGTTTCCCACCTTTGTGACTGTCCTAGGCCTCGATACAGGATACTGTGCGATGCTCATTATAATATTCCCCTGCATGCCCCACCCCCTTATTTTATATAACATGTTTAGTTGTACTGTGAACCACTATTGTGGTATAGAAATCCTTTTAAATAAATAATATAGAAAGCAAGCTAGCACAGGAAAATTCCAAACAAAACCACTGTGCTAAAGCATAGTGCAGTGGGCATACTAATCATGTGCAAAGAAGTAAATATTTAATTGCTCTTGATGAAAAAAACTGCACTGCACCAAAACTTATCGCAGTTTTTTACTCTTCTCAAAGCTAGATTTTTAAACCAACTTCAGGCAAGTGTAAAGATGTAGCAGGAGCAAAAGGATCATTTGGGGTGAAGTTTGACAAGCCATCTCAGATGATGCAAGGAGGTCCAGAATCCAAGTCATATGCCTAACACTACCAATCATGAAGTTCCCACCCCATTGGCCCCAAACCTCCCCATCCCAAATCCCCTAAAAATATTCCCACGTGGCTCTGGGGAACCTGGTGGTCCCAAACCCCCTAAAAAATGTCCTTAATGGTCCAGTGGCCCTACCCCACCCCTAATCAAACAGAAAAAATCCATTGGTGACACAAGTGGCCCCTACACCCCCCTCAACCCCAGTCACATTTTTTAAACCACTGATCCCCCAGTAGCTCCCAATCCCTTGATAACCCCTCCCCCAGTAGCTCCAATCCCTCTTCAGTAACTTCCTCGTTCAGGGGAAAGAATAATGCTGACTCCGTCCTATTCCCAGGCTGACATCTTGGATAATGGTGGCACCTGACTCCACACAGTGCATCCTGAGATGCACTAGACAGCGTCAATCTGCCAAATAAGGCAAACTAACCCCTGCAGTGCATCCTGGGATGCACAGCATGAGGTCAGCAGACTGATCGATGCTGTGCTGTGTATTCTTGGATCCTCCACAGAGGTCAATCTGCCATATAAGGCAATTATTGCCTTATTTGGCAGACTTACCCTATCTGATGCATCTCAGGATGTACTGTGCAGGATGATGCACTACCATTTTCCAAGATGGTGGCATGACGGTAGAAACATGTGGGCATTGGTCTTGCCTCCCAATGTGGAAGGTACCTTGGGATCAGAGCTACTGAGGGTATTGGGAGAGTTGGGGCTACCGGGGGGAGGGGGGGGGAGATCAGAGATTCAAAAAGTGTGACATGGGTTGGGGGAGTGTAGTAGCCCTTCAGGCCATCAATGTTTTTTTTGTTGGGTTTGGGGGTGGGGGGTAGGGACCACCAAGTGACCAGGAAATGTTTTTAGGGAGCTTGGAGGGTGGGAGGTTCAGGGCCACTTGGCTACCAGGCTACTTGGAAATATTTTTATGGGGTTCGGCGCGTGTTTGGGTTCAGGGCCACCAGGCACCCAATAATTTTTGGTGGTGTCAGGGTGGGAGGGAGGAACACTGCAATTGACAGTGTTGGGCACACGATCAGCAGCCTGGGCATCCTTGGGTCATATAGGTGCTGCTAAGGCAGACTCCTGTGTGCATGTGTCTTTCTTGCTTTCCTTGTTTAGTGCAAACTTTTTATGAACAGCTTATTTGCATGCTGTTCGCTTACAGCATAGGTAAGCAAAACCTCTGCATTAAGCTTGTATTAAGAATCCCTGCACTAGAGCTTTAGCTCTGGATTCTAGCTCAGGGTTTCTGCATCGAGACCCTAGTGCCTGCCCTGTCTGAGCTTATACTGTCAGGGCCATATGATCTACATCCTTTTCCAGTCTACCAGCCTGGGTTTTGGGAGGGCTTATAGATACTGAAATATTGGGAATTTCATGCTTGGTGAATATTATGACCTACTTAATACTGGTATTTTCTAACATTGCATTTGTGAGAAGTTGCTATGGTAATCCACAAATACTTTTCATTAAATACCAGAAGCCATTGTCTCCTTTACTGCTAGGTGTTAATAGGCCATTAGAGAGCATACAAAAAGGCTTAAAGCCTGATTTCATAACATGAACAACTGGCCTGCAGACACGTCTACTTAAAAATGGGCCCCGTTTGAACCTAATTTTGCATCCGCAGGTCTGGACATGCCCATGAGTCTGGAATTGGGAAGATAGACATTTTCAGCACGGCACATGCAAGTTCTATTCAGCCGGCCCGTGCATGCATCTGGGACATGGCCCAAGCATGGGTGCAGGCACGGCTCATGCAATCTAATGGAGAAACGTCCCCCTTATTGGACGTGGGTAAACCTTGTGAACGTCCCCGCGCCCACTGTATTCTGAAAAGTTACATTATTAGGATACTGCCCGTCTCCGCGATGTACTTGTGGAAACCATAACCCTTGGGAAAAACATTCATTTCCTAAGCTGCTCATCACAGACAGTAGTTTGCTAATGCACACTAGACATAAATACCAATGAGAAATGACAGCTGCTGCAACCTAGACCATATACCAGTCCTCCTCATGCCCTGAAAAGTGCTAGATAATCCCAGTGCACTCTAATATGGCATAAGAGAATGTAAATATGAACATGTATATCAGGACATACCATGCATCAAATGGTTCATGGCATTAGGACCCGGCCCCAGTGATTCCTGCCCTAGTAATCTCTACAAACACACTTTAAACTGCTAGGGACAGACCTTTACCAAGTGCACAGAGCCCCACACTAACGTTGCAGTTCCCCAAAGGATGCATAATATTGCTGAGCAACAAATGTATGCCCTTTCTGTGCCTCTGGCCTATAAGTGCACTCATTCTGCTGCTCCACACAACCATTCCTCTCTCATCTGTCCTTACGCTCCTCCCTGTGGACTCCACTCTTCAGATTGCTTCTATCTGTGCCCTTGCCTTCTACTGCCAAATCCAGATGTTGCTCCTTTCACCTTGCTGCTCCTTATGTCTGGAACAAACTACCTTAGTCTATACATCAGGCTTCATTTCTGTTCCTCTCAACTATAGGCTGAGCGCTCATCTCATCGTTGCCACTGTTGCATCTGATCCACCTAAGCTCCCTTGTGTTTCCTGACCATTCACCCTGTGTGTATCCTGTCCACCAACTATAACAGTTGTGTTGTCTGTCTTGACTAGATTGTAAGTTCCACTGGGCAGGGACCATCTTTTATATGTGTGTGTGCAGTGCTGCCTACGCCTTGTAGTGCTATACAAATGATCAGTGTAGTAGTAGGGCCTTCTGGCTATGGCATCTGAGGTCCACCTATCTGGATACTGGCATTTCTCACAATAGCTACACTTGTCCCATTGTGGCGTATGTCGATCTGTATACATCCGCTATCTGTGGGGCAATGCTGCCTGCCTTTCCACAGTCTGCTTTGTGGCACTGCTCCCCTGGTCAGGACTGTGTGGGTATGGGAGGGGGATCCCTGTGCCATCACACCAAGTAGCCAGATGCCAGATATATCACCACTCTCACAGCTCTCATTGATCCAGGCCTGGGTAGGGATGAAGGCAGCATGGTACAATCTGGGGAATGTTGGCACAACATCAGTCATGCCTCCCAGTGCCTAACACAGCAGATATATGGCTGCTCTATCACACTGCCAACAATATCAGATCTTAGTAGAGTACCCTATGAAAAATAATCCAGAAGGGACCAGCATAAATTCCCTATGGCTAAATGTCAAAACATATCCCTGTCAATAATAAAGTACCCCATTATATGCCAAAAATAGAACCACAAATTGCAAATAAGAAAACCAATATAAAAAACACATTGCAATAAATTAATAACTCAAATCCATAAAAGGAATCCCAATTACATCAAATTTTTACTATGAAAAAACATTCACTCATTGCAAAAAATTGATACAGATACATTGAATATGTAAAATATTTATTAAGCATATCTATATAAACATTTTAGAAATGAAAATACTAATAATAAAGTACCCTCAGAATAAGAGCATTCAGTGTTGCAAACAGCCCTAAAAGAACACCATTGGTCCCACAAAGTGTGAATTATAGGCTTGCATTAGTGCTGTTTTCACTGTTAAATGCCCTTATTCTGAGGGTCTCTTATTAGTGATAGTAATATTTTTTGACACTTTTTTTTTTAGTGCCATCAAGTCAGTGTTGACTCATAGTGACCCAGCTACCTCTTAGTTTTCTTGGCAATGTATCACTGGAAGTAGATTGCCAGCCTTTTCTTCCAAGGCAATGGAGGGTAAGGTGACTTGCCCAAAGTCACAAGGAGTGCCAGCGGGAATCAAACCCTTGATCTTCTGGGTACTAGGCAGTTGCTCTAACCACTAGGCTACTCCTCCACTTCTTTTTGACACTTAGCTATAGTGAACCCTCTCTGATTTTGACTGCACAATCACACTGGCACCTGGTGAAGCTGCAGTCATCCATATGGTCCAGGTACTGGCCAGGCTTTCATGTCCACCTTGCATTACAGATGAGCTCACCAAATCCAGAGCGCCCCTCAAAACACACATATACACACTCTCACTTTCTGTCACAATAACATAAATTCTGCCAAAAAGATGCCCTGAACCTATACATAACAGCTATGACATAACATAATAGCATGGGGCCCCAGGACTAACTATATGATCTCCGTTTCTCACCCAAATAAGAATCCTTTCCCTGTTCACGCTCATACTATTCCAACATCAGCAGTCCCATTATTCAGAACATGGGAATTGTTAGGGTCTCCTAGATATGCCCCTTTAGCACAATCAGCACATAAAAGCATAGCCAGAATTAACACTATTGCTCTTCTTAATATTTCTATAAGGGTGTCCATACCCTCATGTGTCCATACCTTCCAACATTCCTTCACCTCTGCTCTCTGTATCTTACAACTGCATCTTGTGTTTTTCCAGACTGCAGTCACACCAGTTCAAAACATATTTTCACAACCATTCTTCAATATGGGACGCATTGCAGAGAAAAGTAGAATTTTTTCTAAGTCTTGGCCTTATTCCACATTTCAGCAGAAATAATGTGGACGTTTCTGGGAAACACAATACGTACACAAGCCTTCCCTGAATATGCTTTATACATCTCCGTGGCTGACCACGCCCCCATTCCACCCAATCTGAACACGTTCTGAGATCCCTGTGCTAGCATTGTGGACATGCATGTCAGCAGTGTTTCAGAATACAGTCAGGGACGTTTTTGGCACATAAACATCCCCGTTACATTTACAAGCCCCTTATTCATGTTCTGGAATGACCCTCTTAACGTATAGCACAGTAATTTTTGCACATGCTCAATGGCCTCAGTATGCACAAGAACCCGAAAGAAGGCATAGCCTAGTGATTAGAGCAGTAGGCTAGGATCCAGGGAAAGCAGTGCTAATTCCTTAAGTACCTAGTAATGCCTCCACTCTCTGCTCATAGGTGCGGGTCATTGTCTCTCTTCTTCCTCACTTTTCTAGTTCACATATCACACTCTGCTGCCTAATCCCAGCTGGCATCAGGAAAGGAGAGTGGAATCCATTCATGGCAGGCCAGACACATCTCTAACACGTTCTCCCTGCTGCTGCCATCTCTTCCCATGCCCAGTAGACATCTACAGAGCATCAGGAAGTTCTGAGCTGTGAACCACATGGGTCAGCAAGGTATTAGTGGCAGGAAGAGCAGTTAAGGAGTTGAATAGACTTATTTCAGGCAGCTTAAGATGCCCCTAATGCAGTATACAAACTGGAAAAACAAGTCGTTCACTAAAACTCAAATAAGCATTTAGAAGATCTTTTGACTTCAACTTAAACTTCAATGAAAAAAACTTGGCTCAGTTATGAAACAAGGTCTCAGACTTATCCGGTACTACTTTCCGACTCACGTCCTGGAAAGAAAAGTACCTTATCACATCAATGACCTTATAAAAATTCACAACGAGTGAGCCAGTCCTGTGTTTCAACAATAACAGACTTCAATATTCGCATCCACACGTATGCCAAGTAACACTGGGCTGGACTCTTTCGCTGTGCTGAAACTCTTTTCCTGATCCCGACGCTTGCCTCAGGTACCAATCCCGCGTTTCACATTTATGGTTCCTCAGGGGATCCTATAGCTGATCTCATAACGGTGCTGCATAAAAACAAAATAATGTTTATTATACTCTAACCCCTCATCCAACATTCCCCTAAAATGCCTCAATTCGATAAAAAATCCTACCATCTATACAAAGCCAATGAAATTCTTACCGCAAATGCTGCCAACGTTCAACCTTTAAAACACGGCCCTCTTCCTCAAATGTTCTATCAATCTCATTCTCGGGCCGAGAGAAACGCCGCGCATGCGGGATAAAGCAGCCCTCCTCCATATTTTAAACCCCGCTAGTCATTAAATGCCAGAAACTCCTCCCATCACTCCTCCCATCCCGGGAATGTCAAAGCTATATCACTCGCACTAAAATGATCTAAACCACCACTAAAAGTAATCAAGCAGACAATCGCAAATCTCAACACGTTACATCTCCTAACCTAGATCGACATTCACATTCCTTTATGGGGAATACTTTTCTCTCATTGCACCTATGCTGAAACTACTGCCTCATCAAAGGCCCTTAACTAGTGACCCTTAAACACTCAGATCTCTGGTGGCTTCATTAAAAAAGCATTACAAACAAGCAGTCCAATCTATCCCTATGTTAAGACCATGGGGCTCAACCGTGTTCAATTTAAATATCCAACGTTGTTCACGGGTAATCATCTCCGCATCGAGAGTTCTCCACCCACGCCCCCTATTTACCTGGTCTATACATAGGCATCTAAGGTCCTTAAATTCATGTCCCTTAAGTAAACAATGCCGAACCATTGGAGCTTCTAGCACTTTGTGTTTCAATCTGCTTTTATGCTCTCTCAACCTCGTTCTGAAAAGACGTAAAGTTTTACCTATGTAGGCCAACCCGCAAGGGCACAAGATTGCATATACAACCTTACTAGAGGCACATGTAGTGGAAGACTGCAAAAAAACTGTCTGCCCTGCATATTGAAATTCTGAAACACTCAGGGCAATATCACACATTTCACAATCTCCACAGGCCTGGTGACCCTTCCCTCTTCGCGAGGAGGGAACGTCCAGCAGGCCAACCTCTGCTGGACTCAGCCTTTCTTTTAAATTGCGGTCCCTCTGCCATACACAACGGACTTTTTTGTCTGCAAGCCCTGGAACGACCGTCAAAACATTACCATGTTTTTTGATCACCTGTTGAATAGCTGTACTTAAAGGAGAATATTTGGTGATTAAATTCACATTACCAGAATCAAAATTATTCCGCTCGGATACGGGCTTCTTAATGAATAATAAACTTCTACGGTTATATAATGCTCTATGGTACGCACCACACACCACTTTCTTGGGATACCCCCTCTCAAGAAAATGCCTACAAAGCTGTTTAGACTTACGCTTATAGTCCCTCTTATCTGAACAGTTTCTCCTAAATCATAAAAACTGGGAGAGCGGGAGACTCTCTTTCAGCCTTTGGGGGTGCATGCTGTTAAAATGTAAAAACGTGTTCCTGTCGGTCGGTTTTCTATATACTGAAGTCTCCCACCCATCGTAGCCCCGGGTAACCTGAACATCTAAATACGCAAGGGTGTCACTATGGTGGGCATGGGTAAATTTTATATTGGGATCAAGCTGGTTAATCCACTCAACAAATGCTAATAGAGAGCTTTCCGTACCTTTCCACAACAGAAAGACATCATCTATATAGCGGCGCCATTCTAAAATATTGGAGGCATATGGTGAAGAAGTTAACCATTGACGCTTGAAATGTCCCATATAAAAATTGGCCACCGACGGGGCACACGTTGCGCCCATAGCCACTCCCGAAATCTGTTGGTAAAGAGTCCCCTGAAACGTAAAGTAATTATGGGAGATAGCCAAATGAGCAAGACTCAACAGAAAAGCCAATTTCCCCTCAGAAACATCACCTCTCCGAACCAGTTCCCTCTCCACGACCTCCAAAGCTGCTTCCTGCGGAATACTCGTATAGAGAGACACGACATCCAAAGATACTAAAATAGCCTCCTTATTACAGGACCACTCGTTCAAATCCCTTAATACAGTCAAAAAATGGGTCGTGTCCCTCAAATACGATGGAATACTAATGAGCTGAGGTCGAAGAAAGGAATCAAGGAATACAGATAACGGTTCTAGGACACTCCCCCTGGTAGACACAATGGGTCTGCCAGGGGGTTGCCTCAAATTCTTATGAATCTTGGGTACGGTGTAAAACTTGGCAGTGCTGGGATCTGGGACATTTAAATATCGAAACTCCTTTCGAGTAATAAATTTGGCGTGTAGTGCTTCTAGCGTGATGTTCTTAATTTCTTGCTGGAGCATCTCCTTTGGGTCAACTTCTAAAATCTTATAGACTGTTACGTCCTGTAATTGGGACAGGGCTTCAGATATATAGTAATCTCTAGTCATCACCACCACAGCTCCGCCCTTATCGGCTCGTCTTATAACTATATCTGTCCTCCTCTGTAGATCTAATAAGGCTTTATTCTCTTCCTTCGACAATGTAGTATGTCGCAGAAAATGAGTCCGTTCTAATTCTTGTACATCTCGCAAAACTAATCGTTTAAACACTTCTATGGCAGGGGGTACTGGACCTGGAGGTGTCCATGTAGATTTGATGGGCAACTGCCCCTTGTTGTTTAAACCCTCTGCAATCTGCATGGATGACTCAGAATCAGTCCCGGAAAAATAACTCTTCAAATGGAGTTTCCCCACAAGGCCTTCAAGGTCCACTCTAAATTGAAAAGGATCAAAGTAAGTACTTGGAACGAATGATAAACCTTTATTCAAAATAGCTAAGGAGGTACAGGATAACGCTATGCCAGAAATATTGACTACTAAATCTTCAACTGGAGAAATCACTTCTTCCTTCCAGTTGCACGATCGCGCTGTTTGGCTTTGTCGGGTTCTTGCTTTTTCTTGCTCTTGTCTTCCCTGTCGCTGTCTAAAAAAACTTTCCCTGTTTTCGATGAAGAGCTCGAGTCTGAAGATAGCAGATCTTCCGAAGTGTCTTCAAATGCAGTATGACATATCAAAATATAGTGCTATATCAGACATATTTAAATATAAAGAAAGACATTTGATTTAACTGCATTGGATCAGTTGGATATGGAGGAAGAAACATAATTTTGCTGTATTGGTTTGGATATTTTTTGGAAGTGTTTGTTTTAAATAAGAAAATTACATGCACATTAATGTTGCTCACAAGTGGATTTTAAGTCTTCAAGTTTGATTAGCACTGATACACACAGCATATTTATAACCAATAAAGTGGACTTAAGCTTACATACCTCAAAGTTAAAATTACCTTTGGTAAGTTATGGTTGTACATTTTTAAATATAGTAACTCCATACATTCAATTAATTGGATGACTGGCACTTTTCTAGCTGAACACGCTACAGATATGACTTTTTTTTTCATTCTATTTCGCGTATCAGAGATAATATCCAATTGCACAGAAAACATCACAATACTGCTTTCTTTTTGCAATCTCTCTGCATTTTCTGCCTTATTTCAGGAACTCGATATGTTTCCATTCCCACAATTGGAACTTTCTCTTCTGGCTCCATTGACTTTGCATGATTGCTCTTTCCTTCTAGTGCTGCATTAAGTCTGCGCTTCCTTTTGGTGTATGATTTCAGTTTAATTACCTGGTTGATTATGCTGAATTTCTTCTTACATTGCAGTGATTACCTTCAGGTAATATATTAATGTGCATCCCTGTGTCAGGCTTAAAGGTGACATGAGTGCAATTAATACCAAAATTAATTCTTTAACAACTCCCTTCCTCATGCATGTCGAGTTTATGAATAATTCCTCTGTGCTTGATCTCAGGGTGTCCTCTTCTTCCAGATCAAACCTTTATTTGCCTGCTTGTACATCCATGCAAAATGACTGTGGCATCTAGATTTCTGATGCTGTTCCCTGAATGCTGGGAACTTGTTACAGTGGAAATGCCCCCACTGGACCTTAGTTTCCAAGTCCAAATCTGAAGATGGTAGAGTCAATTTCATCACATGATCTCATATATGTTGTCTACCTCTGTAGGCAAACTGTGGAATGGAACAAAAGGCCTCATGGCAGTCACTTTTAGACTGTTCAACCTGTGATGTTCACTATATGGTGCAGAGCGTGCCGCGCTTACTCTTGTTATTATTTGATGTTCTTAAATCAATTCTCCACTTGATGTCAGAATTTCCACAAGCATATCTGTATGGATTTCCCAGAGTGGTAAGTGTGCATGAGTTTGGGATAACAGTTGGATTTTGTATACAAATTTGTGTGGATTACCGACTTCATAAGGTTACTTATAGTGTGCATTCTTTGATATATCAGGCACAGATTGAATTAAAAACCTGATTAAATCCACTTCCTGACAAAGTAATTTTTCATATGAGAAGCCGAACTTCATTATAGCTATAAGTGCTACTCAGTAAGAGAACAACCAGTTATCACACGTAGGATTATTGCAAGATGTCATTGCCTTCAATATGCTCTAAGCAGCTCAAGAAAGAAACTGCAGTGGATTCAGAGATCCTCTCTTCCCAGTCTTTCCTTATGACCTCCTATTAATTCACACAGTCCTCAAAAGGGTTAATGAAATAGTGCTTAGATAATGGAAGCTGCTATTGATAGTCCCTGTTTCCCCTCTTTGCTCTTACACTCCTTGCTGTGTTTGCGGCTAGACAGCCCCATGGGACATCCAGGGGGTCAGTGCACTCTCTTTTGGGTTTAGGACAGCTGTTGTGGTATGTTAAACATGGACTAATCCCTGCTCCTCAGGGATGGGGGTAATTGGGTTTAAATAGTGAGTTAATGAGGTGTGAAGCCGTTAGCATTGGCAGAATAAACAGATGAGAGCACAGGCACTGGGATACTCCCAGTAACAGAGCCTATACACTTGGGAAATCATGCAGCTATTTTACAAAGACTTGCTGCCTCAGTGGTTTCTCTTTTTCCTGATGTTTTCGCATCTTTCCATTATATTTTCAGAATGGTATATATTGTTGTTTTATGTACAGTAGCTCTCACTTTAAACAGTTTGAGTTTTTAGGGTTTTTTTCTCTCCCTTATATTTTCATTCCTTCTTAGTCTACCACCTCCTTTCTCTAGTCAACATATTTTCCTCTTTTATAGCTTCATTTTTTTACTTGTCCTTTGTTTTATTTAATATACTACCCATATGTTGATAAAAACACTTCAAAGGGAGAGAAGTTAAGATGGCGGCTGATTAACATAGAAACATGATAGCAGAAAAAGACCACATGGCTTATCTAGTCTGTCCTTCCATATCAAATACTAAAGTCCCTTCTTTTCCTTTAGAGAACTTCTGTGTTTGTCCCATGCTTTTTTGGATTCAGATACTGTCCTCATCTCTGCTACCTCCACTGAGAGACTATTCCATGCGTCTACCACTCTTTCCATAAAGAAATATTTACTCCTGAGTCTATCCCCTTTCACTCTCATATTATGTCCCCTTTCAATCGAAAAAGCTTTCCTCTTGTGCATTTATGCCACAAAGCTATTTAATGTCTCTATCATATCTCCTTTATCCCCCCTTTCCTCTAACGTAATCATATTAAGAGCTTTAAGTCTGTCCCCATATGCTTTATAACGAAGACCACTAACCATTTGATTAGCCACCCTCTGCACAGACTCCATCCTGTTTATGTCCTTTTGAAGGTGTGGTCTTCAGAGCTGCACACAATACTCTAAATGAGATTACACCAGAGACTTATACAGAGGCATTATCACTTCCTTTCTTCTGCTGCACATACCTCTCCCTATGCACCCAAGCTTCCTTCAAGCTCTCGCCATCACTTTTTCTACCTGTTCAGCCATCTTACGATCATCAGAAACAATCATACCGAGGTCCCGCTCTTCTTCACCCCCTACACTTTGCCCCCTACACTATACTACCCCATTGGATTTTTGCAGCCCAAATACATGACTGTATTTTGTAATATTAAATCTCAGCTGCCAAATTCTAGACCATTCGTCAAGCTTAGCTAGATCCCTCCTCATGTTATCTACTCCTTCCTGGGTGTCTACTCTATTGCAGATTTTGGTATCATCTGCAAAGAGGCAAACTACCCGATAGCCTTTCCGCAATATCACAAACAAAGATGTTAAAAAGAATCGGACAAAGGATAGATCCCTGTGGCACACAATGGTAACCTCCTTCTCCTCAGAGTGAGCTCCATCTACCTGTACCTTTTGTCGCCTTCCATTCAACCAATTTTTAGCCCAATCAGTCAGTTTAGGGTCCATCCCTAGGGTGCTCAGTTAAGTCGCCTGTGCGGAATAGTGTCAAAGGCTTTACTGAAATCTAAGTATACCAAATCTAGGCCTTTCCCTCACTCCAAATCTCTGGTCACCCAGTCAAAGAAATCAATCAGATTTGTCTGACAAAACCTGCCTCTGGTAAACCCATGCTGCCTTTGATCCTGCAATTCATTGGACTCCAGAAACCTCACTATCCTACCTTTTAGCAGCGTTTCCAATAATTTACTCACTACAGAGGTAGATCAACCGGCCTGTAGTTTTCAACCTCATCCTTACTTCCACTTTTGTGTAAAGGGGCCACATATACCTTTCTCCAGTCCTCTGGGACTACTCCCGACTCAAAAGAAGCATTGAAAAGATCAGTCAGTGGAACTGCTAGAATGTTGCCAAGTTCCCTCAGTATTCTAGAGTGTATCCCATCCGGTCCTATCTCTTTGTCTGCTTAAAGTTTATCTAGTTTCTCACGAACACAGCCTTCTGAAATTTGTTCAAGATGCCCCTCACTTCTTCTCCTGTTTGTGGGTATTTTCTGAGGTCCTGTTCCTGGTTCTTCATCTGTGAACACAGCACAGAAATATTTGTTAAGCAATTCTGCTTTATCCTCACCAGCTTCTATATATTCCTCCCCTTCACCCTTGAATCTGACAATGCCATTTTCCCCTTCCTCCTTTCACTAACATATCTGAAAATGTCTTGTCCCCACATTTTATTGCATTGGCTATTTCTTCTTCTTTTTGTATATTTGCTTTCCTGACTACTTTGCTAGCTTCTCTAAGGTTTTCCAAATATAGATGACTGTTCTTCTCTCTCTGTGATCTGTTTTTCTTCACCTTTTCAGCTACTTCTTTTGAGAACCATAGTTACCTCCTTTTCCTTTTACATTTATTTACCTGTCTAACAAAAAGGTTTGTTGCCCTTAAAATATCCTCTTTCAGTTTTGCCCATTGCTTTCCTACACCCCCAGCTGTTCCCATCCTGCTAACAACTTTTGAGGTATTGCCCCATCTTGGCAAAGTTAGTTTTCCTAAAGTTTAAAACCCTCACTTTTGAATGGATTTTATCAGCCCTAGTTCTAATACTAAACCATACCATCTGGTGATCAATGGATGTGAGATGATCTCCCACTATGACATCAGAAACACTTTCCCCATTAGTAAGCACCAAGTCCAGTGTGGCCCCTTCATGTGTGGGTTCTGTTACCAGTTGCCAGAATAGTTATCCCTGTAGAGAATCTAGGATCTCCTTACTTATAGATGACACCGCAGCAGGGATGTGCCAATCAACATCCGGCATATTGAAATCACCTATCAGTAGCACTTCTCCTTTTATGGCAATACTGTGTATGTCTTCTGTTAAATCCCCCATCCACTTCGTCTCCCTTTGAGTGAGATCTGTATATCACATCAATGCAAATGGATTTCCCTTTCTCTCTTTATTGTTTAACCCATAGTGCCTCCTCTCTTCCTTTTAAGCCCTGTAATTCTATGGCTTTAATATCGTCTTTTAAATATAGTGCCACTCCTTCTCCTCATCTTTCTACCCTGTCCTTCCTGAATAAAATATAGCCCAGTATAATTACATCCCAGTCATGGATATCTGTGAACCATGTCTCCATAACTGCCACTAAATCCAAGTCAGCCTCTTCCACTAAAGCCTCAACATTTTGGATCTTATTTTCCATGCTATGGCCATTTATGCACACCACTTTCCAAATGTTGCCTCTTTTACTCATTTCTGCAGAGGTAATAACAGCAGCTACAGGTATCAGTCTGTCAACAATGAGCCGCCTGACTGAAGACTGAACACAATTTAGGACAACTATCCAGAGGGTCGCCATGAGTCGACACCAACTCGACGGCACTTAACAACAGCAACATTTAATGTTTCACTTTTCTGGGGGCTTTCACTTACCTGGGGGCTTTCTTCACCCATCTTCAATGAATCAAGTTTAAAGCCCTTTTCAGTAGGTTATCCAGTCTGTTGCAGAAGACACTTCAATCCTTCTTGGACAAATGGATGCCATCTCTGCTCTGCAGCCCTTGGAACATCATCCCATGGTCCGGGAAACCAAAACACTCTTGATGACACCATTCACGCAGCCATACATTCATCTTTAGGATGTGACCTTCTCTGCCTCAGCCTTTACCCTCAACAGGGAGGATTGAAGAGAATACCACCTGCACACCTATCTGCTTCACCCTCTTTCCTAGAGCTATGAAGTCACTTTTGATATGCCAGCAGTATCATTTGTGCCGACATGGATAAGTGACATCAGATAATAATCAGTAGGCTGGATGAGTCTCAGCAAACTCTGTAACATCTCGGATTTTGGCACCTGGCAGACAGCACAGCACACCTCTCTGGACATCAAGTCTGGTTGGCAGATAGATGCCTCAGTATCCCTCAGAAGAGAGTTACCATCACCACTACCCTTCACTTCCTTGTGGTGACTGATTCTGCAACTTTGGGGTGCTCAAGCTCTGGTTCTTGCCTTTCCTGGGATGTTTTTAACCTCCTCCACTTCAAGGTCTGCATACTGGTTCTTCAATTCAAGGGCCAGTGGAGTTGGATTGTTGATTCTGCAGGCTCTAGTGACTCTTCGCCAACTCTCTTCATTCTGTAGCCTCCCATCTTCATTTCTATTAGACAGCTTGGATGTTTCAAGAAGCATCTCATCAATGTACTTCTCACTGTCTCAAATACTTCTCGGCCTCACTGCCTCTTCACTGAGCTCCTCCACTTTTTTCATGAGGGCTTCAAATCACAGGCATTCTTCCATACATTCATTACAGAATTAGTAATCACGTATCTGCAAGGTAATCTATATATCCAAGTTTGTTCTTGAATAAGTAAAGTTTTAGCTCTAGATTTACCTGCCCTCCCCGCTCTTATCACTTCGATACCAAAACATCTCAACTCCTCAAATGTATGATGATGTTGGGCACAAAGTGCTATCAGGGGGTCTTATAGGTTGAAAGATTCTACTTTTTGTAACTCTGATCACCTTGTTTATGGGATCAGGTGCCCATGCGGCTTGCTGTATGTTGGCAAAACTATTAGGCAATTTCGAGTTCGCATGAATGAACATCGGAGCAGACTTAAGTGTCATGTTCAGGAGGCCCCCCCTGGTAGCACATTGTGCCCAACATCATCATACATTTGAGGAGTTGAGATGTTTTGGTATCGAAGTGATAACAGCGGGGAGGGCAGGTAAATCTAGAGCTAAAACTTTACTTATTCAAGAACAAACTTGGATATATAGATTACAATCTGTCATCCCAGGAGGATTAAACAACATGATCGAGTGGGGTGCCTGTGTTTAAGCTTGGTGCACCTGAAAGGAGAGCAGTGAATGTTTTTTTTCCTGTTACACACATACGTCATTGCATGGTTATTTAAACTCCAGCTACAACATTGGCACGCATGCGCGGTGTCTGAAAGCAAGTTGGTGAGCTAGCAGACAGCCATGAGATTATTCGTTACTTTCAGACCCTTTGACATAGAGAATTAATGGTAAGAACGAGCCGTTTTCTGACCACACTGATATGTATACTTTGGCAACTAGACTGAGACCTTATGAAATGCGTGATTTATCTATTTGCAGATAGTGCTATTTCATGAACTAATGATTCCCCCTGAGGAAGAATCGAAACGCGAGCCGGTACCTGAATGGTGGCGTTGGGGAAGTTCGTCATTCTTTCTTTGAGATAAGCACGTTTATTTAAGATACATCGTTAATAATTTTCCTGAAATCTCAGCAACGCATAAGTAAGAATGTTAATTGTGGAAATTTGAACTTTAAGTGATGTCAAGAGATATTCAGATTATTTTATATCTGCTTAATTTAAGAAAAATTGGAACCGGAGAGGTCATTGATGCAAAGAAGCAACGTATTTCCTACAGAAGCTAAAGCCCAGGAAGTTGCTGCCACAGTCTGAGACCCCGGGTTCCTTTACAATCTTCTATGATTATAGTCACAGTCGACAGTAGCAGATCCTAATCTATTCATCTCTTGATATACCTGGAGGGATATACACTTCCTAGTTCTTGAATATACATTTTAGGGCAAGGGCACCATAAAGCATATACCACGAAGGATGTATTACAAGTTGTATCACACGTAAGCTGATAACGTTTATGTCCATAATCTATACATATCTTATCTTCCATAAGGCTACAATAGGAGCAAGAACCACATTTCTTATTTCCATACATAATAGCAGAACTCTTACTCCAACATCACTGTCCCTGAAAAGCACTGAGATCAGGACCCTAAGAGAATTACAGAGAATGAAGAGGTTATGATCACTTGGGACATTCCCATTTTTTTTTTTTTCAATCTTTTTTTTTTTTAATAAACTTAAAAAAACGTATTACACAATACACATTGGAAAACAAGGAAATCAAATCCAGTCCACATCAAGGGGAGCTTTTACAGAGAAAAGCACATCATAAGAAAAGTAAATTTACAAACTTAGAAATTATGCAGAGAGAGGAGCTGCTGTCCTAAAATTTTCAAACTCTAATTTTCAACCTAATGACATGAACATCCAAAATTTATCATACCTGCGGATCCTGATTCACAAGAAATATTTCTAATGTTGATGTCTCAGAGAAAACATATTAGTTGTCCCCTAAGGTAACCAAGCATTTGCAGGGAAATTTAAGGAAAAAGGTTGCACCAATAGCTAGGACACGGGGCTTTAAAGACAAAAAAGCCCTACGTCGAAGCTGAGATGGCCTAGAGACATCAGGAAACATATTGATTTTCCCCCCACAGAATTCAGCATTCTTATTAGAAAAATACAAACACATTACAGAGTTTTTCTCAACTTCAGAGGAAAAGGACACCAAAACAGTGGCCCTAGTAGTAATTACATTCTGAGAAGATTCAATAAAGCCAGAAACATCCAAGGAATCCAAAGAGGACAAAGGGGTGGCTCCCAACGGAACCTCACCTGGAGTCACCCCCAACTGAGGTAAATAAAACAATTTAGTAACAACAGGTTTAGTACTATTTTGATACCCTAAGATTTCCATCAAGTATTTATCAAACAAAATTTGAGGGGACAGCAAACGAGTACGAGGAAAATTTAAACATCTAACATTCATAGCCCTCAAATTATTTTCAAGCAATTCTTGCTGGGTATGCAAAATAAGACTATCTTTAATAAAAGACATAGAAGTATTCTGTAATGTATTACATTGGATTTCCAATTTCTGACACTTATTAGTCAAAGCAATTATTTGAGAATCATGCTGGGCTAGCTTAGCCACAGAATCTTTTGAAAAATCCAAGAATTGAGACACCACAGAAATAAAAGAAGCCTCTATACGTGAGAGAACACGCCATACATCAGACAGGGAAATATCATGTGAGTCCACAGGCATAGTAGGCAAACCATCCCGTTGAGCCAAAACAAGATCCTCCGGAATCTGTAGAACCCGTGATAAAGAAACAGCCACAGGGTCCAAGGAACTCACAGGAGGAGCTGCTGGAGATGACAAAACCAGTTGTTGTGGCGACCCCTCCAACAAAGGTGAGGAAGTCACTGGTGCAGTAGATAAAATGTCAACAGGAGGGGCAGAGGTAATAACCCCCAAAAATGACGAGGAGCTATCAGATGGAAGTTGGGATCTGACTGCAGCAACCAAATCACCCTCCATATTTTTCACTGCAACAACATGCCGATCCATAGGGCCCAAGACTTTAACCAACTTGGTGGGATTCACAGTACTCACATTCAGATGACGCTTCCTACGCTTGCCCATTCCAAACTTCCAGCTCCACAGCTCCTCGAGCGCCGAAGGGGTGCATAAGGGGCTTATCAGGCCCCTTTAAAACGCGCCCCTTCAGAATGCGACCACTACCGCGTGCTGCGGAGCAGGCCACGTTTTTAAGGCCCCCTGGATGACGTCGGGGCCAGGTGCTGCGTGGGTGAACCGTGTGCTCCCAGCTGCCTGCAGAGAGCAACAGCAATGCGGTGCACAAGGTCGGGCAGCAAACCTCCTCTCCTCACACGCTCCCAGGGACATTCCCATTCTGATGGATAAGAAACTGGATACGAGGAAATACAACAGAGTGGTAAAGGAGAAAAACACCAGAATAGTATTGACAGTAGAGTTGTTGGTTCCAAGTGATTATTCTGTGAATCACATGGAGAGGCAAAAGATCCTGAAGTAACAGGAAATGCAGTCAGAGACCAAGAAAATGTGGCTGAAAGATACAGAAATATTTCCTATCATATTGGGAGCCACAGACTTGATAAAGAAGAATTTTGAAGCAGATCTTGACAAACTGCCCATACCTGTTACATCTTATGAACTCCAGAAGGAAGCTCTCTTTGGCACGATGCAAGTGCTACACTGAGCAATAGCACTAAATTTGAGAGACTGAGATAATACTCCACATACACTGGCTTAGAAGTGAGGTTCATGACTGCCATGGTATGCACAAAATTAGCCCATTTGGAGAAACTGCTCCAAGATGCCACCTGTGTCTCTACCTTCACACAATTATAAAATTAAATTATAAAAATTATTATAATGAAAAAACATAAAAACCATTAGAACAATTGACTGAATGTTTATCTATACTGGTTGTATGTCTGTTTGCTAGTCTTTGCTATTTTGAGCGCTTGAAATTTCAGGAGGTTTTGGAAGATGTAAAGCGAAAACGTTTTTGAGAATTGTTATTTTTATTCAATCAGTTGGTATTCTGGGAGTTTGTTTTGGTGTTAGTGTACCTTCATACACTGGGATTTCATGCTCAGAAAACTTAATTACAGTCTCCTTAGAATATTCAGAAACCTTTTTTAGTGTCCCATGGAGAGAGGCCTCTGCCCATGTCACAACATTCCAAATATCTCTATCCTAAGAACCATTTATTTTCTGTCCAGAGCTAGTTATTAGTGGTGCTAACCTTAGGTAATTGGACACTTCCTATTCCACCTAACACAGGGAAAGATAGTAAAGTATGCTCATCCACAATATTAACCAACAGTGCTGATAGTTGATCTTCAGTTAGTTGAGAGGAACTCTCAACACCTAACTTAACAAGTGTAGGTTGGTCGGTAGGGAGCAGAGATAAGATGGCACGTCATTGAGGTCCATTGCCAGATTGCTGTGTAAGAGACTTTTTTCTTGAAAATTATGCCTCCAGTGAAGAGAGGGAATGGGCCAACCAAATCCCCAAAGGCCGTGCTCACAGGCACTAAGCAACAGTGAACTGAGCCTTACCTCAAACCAGGCTGTCTCTGCTGAGCTTTCTGCTGCAGAAGACGTGGGTGGAGGTGTTCTCTACTTCGGATTTAGTGTATGAAATCACCGCAACAAGATGCAGACCTTTCCTCCCTGCAGTAGGCAGGGACTGACATGAATTCTGAAGAACCTGGAGGTGGCTGTCTCCAAGGGTTGGTAATAGTTTCTATGCCTGCCTCCAGATATGGAGGTGCAACAGGCAGTTTCCAACTCCTTTGCCACAGATGGGAGCTTTAATAGTGAAAGGAAGAGTGATGTGGGAATTGATTTTGATAAGCCTGATATGCCTATGCCTTCTTCAGGCCCCTTGCCTGGTGAAGTGACTGCAAATGATTTGGACTTTGCAAAATAAGTTGGATGGCAAAATTTCCCAGTTATATGAAGATTTAAATATGTTACTTCAGAGAATAGAAATGGTTTCACAACAGCAAGATTCATTCATAAAGGACTCTATATACAGACTATTGTGCCTTAGAGATGGACATAAATAATTCAAAATCTGTGATGAACTGTAATGGGGTCTATAGAATGTTACCCATCCTCCTCCAAAAGGAGTATCAACAATCCCCTTCAAGAGTCTGCAGCCCAGAGCCTGCTGAGTTCTTATTTTATTTATTTTTTATTTATTTGATAGTTCTTTTATACCACGCTCTTTGTTTTCAGTGCGGTTTACAATGAAACAAAATGACTCTCGGACAAATAAGCTGTCCTGAGTTTACAAAGAACAGGGAAGGCAACTGGGATTTCAACTTTGGGAAACTTATTTACAGATTGTGAGGTAGATTATTTACAGTGGATGGATTCTATATCAGTGATGTGCATCATGATATAGGACCGCTGCTGATTCATATTACAAGCTTGAACTGTGTTGCGGAGATGTAGAGGTGTTTCCAGGTTGTGAGAAGTGTGTAATGAAAAGGTAGTGCTTTAGGGTTTTTCTAAATTGCATGAGGTCTCTGGATGCTCTGATGGGAGGTGGGAGGTTGTTCCAGCATCTGGGGGCGTAGAACGCGAATGCTCTATTGTTAGTTGAAAGTGCACATTTTGTAGTTTCTCTTGGAATGGTTAGCGTATTGGTGGCTGCTGATCTCCTGGGTCTGTTGTTGGGTGGGTGGTCGAGTAGAGTCGAGATTGAGGAGGGAGCTATTTTGTTAATGGCCTTGAAGGTAATAAGTAGGACTTTATATAAGATCCTGCAGTTTATCGGGAGCCAATGTAATTCCCTTAAAATGGGGGTTGTGTGTTCACTCCTTGTTGCTCTGCGTAAAATGCGGGCGGCGGCATTCATGACTAATTGTAGTGGTTTTAGGGTATTCTTTGGGAGGCCATGGAGTATGATGTTTGCAAAGTCAAAGTGGGGTGTGACTATCGCTTGGAAAATAGTTCTGAAGTTACCGGGGTCAAGCATAGGTCTTAGGTGCCTGAGGGTCTTGATCTTATAGTATATTGTTTTCACAGTGCGGTTTATGTGCTCCTGAAATTTCCAGCCTTTGGTCTAATATTACACCTAAGTATCTTATGGTGGACTTTATAGGAAGCTCTGCATCTCGTACTTTTAAAGTAGCGGGGGATGCAAATCCTTTGTTTTTTGTGATAATTAGGACTTCGGGTTTTTTGAAGTTGATTCTCAGGTTCTGCCCAAGGAGCCAGTCCATTATAGCATTGAAGCATTTGATTAGGGTTGAGTAGTCAGGTGTCACAACATTGATCGGTGTATACATCAGCACATCATCTGCATAGATTAAGCAAGATATACCGAAGGAGCTGGTGATTTCGCAGATTGGCTGCATATATATATTAAAGAGCAGCGCAGAAAGGGAGGAGCCTTGGGGAACTCCTTGCTTTTGCAGAAAAGGTTCAGATGCGTTTGAGCCAATCCAGACTTGTTGCCATCTGTCTTCTAAGTAAGATTTACACCACTTCCAAGCTAGACCTTGGATTCCCTTTTCGTAAAGTCGAGCTAATAGTTTGTCATGGTCGACTGAATCAAATGCTGTGGCTATGTCGAGAAAGATTAGTGCGAAGCCCATTTTGATGTTGTCGATTCCACTGATGAGCACATTGGTTAGGGATGTAAGAAGTGTTTCCACACCGTGAGCTTCCCTAAATCCATGTTGGCTGATGTCGAGTGGTGATGCTGTGTCAATATGTTGCTGGATCTGCCTCTGAGTAACCTTCTCAAGAATTTTAGCCAATAAAGAGATACTGGAGATCGGTCGGTAGGATTCTTTCTTCTTTGGATCCAGCTGGCTGTTCTTTAACAATGGTCTGATGGAAGTTTGTTTAAGAGCAGATGGGAATATACCTGTTGAGAATGATTGATTTATGATATCAGATATGATTGGTCTGAGTTCCAAACGCATTGCTCTTATCCAGTGTGCTGGGCATGGGTCATTCGGTGCAGTGGTGGTGTCGATGTTAGCAATAATTTCTTCGATGCATTTTGCAGATGGAGGTGAAAGCTTGTTGAGGGGGTTCTGGTGTGGTGAAAGCTTGTTGAGGGGGTTCTGGTGTGGATGAGATTGTGTAGACTTTGGTATAGGTGCTGATGTTGTTTTTATGGCTTTGGACTGTAAATAGTTGTCATACAGTTGTGGGTGTATAGGTTCCTGTTGTGGCTGTGAAGGTTCTATGGTTAGGGATTTCACCAAATTGAAGAGGTCTCGTGGCTTCCTTAAGGAGCGGTTGAGGAGCTCCGAATGAAATCTACTCCTTTTGTCCCAGATTAGTTCATGATGGGTTTTCAGATGTGCTAAGTATATGGTCTGGTCTGAGACATTATGGGTGTGACGCCACTTTCTCTCCATTTTTCTCAGGTGGAGTAGGGACTCCTGTAGTTCCTGGGAGAACCACGGGGCTGACTGCCTTCTATCCGCATGGTTGCTGGGTGACTTATGAATGTTAGATGAGAGCTTTTTAGCATATCGATTCAGGGTGTCATTCCAGTTAGCGACACTTTCGTTAAGGTTGGCTGAAGGCTGAGCAAGTTTTGGGAGTACCTGTTTAGTAATTTCTTCCTTGTCAAGTGGTTTGAAACGTGCTGGATTAGGTGGGTGTTTATTTGTTTGGCTGGGTATATCTTGTTGTGTTGGCATACTGAATGTTATCAGACTGTGGTCTGACCATGGGACTGGGGTGATGGAGAGATCGAGATTAGACTTTGTGCTAGTGACATTGCATGGGGCAAAGATCAGGTCAAGAACATTCCCTTGTTGATGAGTGGAATTGCCTACTATTTGATTGTAGCTGAGGTTGTCCATTGCTTCCAGGAAGGTGTTGGCTAGGGCTGGTTGGATGGAGGGTAGATTAAAATCTCCCAGCAGCCAGTTTGGGTTGGTTGGGTTATCGGGATTACAAGCCAGGTCGATTATATTGGATAGCTCTTCTGCGGACGAGCTAGGTGCCCTGTAAATGAGGTTAATGGTGTTGTATTTATTGGAGATAGAGATTGAGTCCAGGTTCAGAATGCTTCTGGCTAGAGTCGTCCGGTATTGGAGTTCAGTCTTTGCTATAATGAAGACGCCACCTCCTCTTTTGTCTGCCCTATTACATGTGTAAATTGAGAAATTAGGGGGGGTTAGTTGGTTTAATAATACAGTGTCCGTGTCAGAGAGCCATGTTTCTGTGACCATTAAGATGTCCAGGTTGAGGTTGTTCAGTAGGTCTGTAATGGCTGGCCATTTTTTGCGGGCAGAGCGAGCATTGATGAGTGCACACCTGATATTTTTTTGCATATATGACTTGCCTTTTGCATTGGTTTTGTGCTCTAGTGACACGTGGAGCAAGTGAGTCTGTCTCTTGTAGTGTGGGTTTTGTGGCGGTTGGAAGTAACTGCGGTGGTGTTTTTTGCTCGTATGGTGAAGTATGGGGATGTGGTTCTGGTCTTGTATTCGAGTCGTATATAGCGTTGTTAAGTAGGTAGAGGCATGCAAGCGCTAGTATGGAAATGGTCATGATTTGCTGCAGCGTGCGGGTTCGGTCTGTTGTAGCTGATAGTGGGTGATGCAATAGACGTATTATGGGGATGAATGAGCTACACAACTTAATAGAGAGAGGTTAAGAACCCAGCAGGTTGCAGGAATGAGAGAGAGGCCCATGGAGCCAGGAGTTCCTCCAAGGCAAGTCGTGCAAAGGAGTTCTAAGGTAGGAACTTTAATGGGAACTGGAGGAAGGACCAAGAGAACCAGCTTGCGAAGGTTTAACAAGCCGGGACAGAATAAAAAGCTGATTTTGTTTTCCCTGAACTGCTGTCTGGCCTGTGTTTTAAAGAAAACCCCTTCCCACTGCATGCCACACTACCACATATGGTGGGACTACGGGAAATACTGCCCTGCGGTAGTAACTAACACAGTGGATATCTGCATTTCATGTAGTGGACCTAGGGGTGGGGAGGGGGGATCACGGCATCAGGATTTGCGGTAGCCATAGCGCAAAACTTTGTCATATGATGGCTGCTGAATTGGGGTCCATTGTGGCTGCAGATAACGTCATCTTTTGAGGTGGCATAAAGCTGCAGCCAATTCCACTGTGGGGGCCGATTGGACAATATTGTTCTTTTGGCTATAATAGCCTCTTTTGCCTGATCTTTCAATCATGCTGGTTGTTATAATTCCTTTTTTCTTTCTGCCTTTTTTAATACATGGAATATATCTTGTATGGCTTCAAAGATGTTTTTTTAAACAATGCCCATGCCTGATGTAAACTTTTAACCTTTGCAACTCCTCCTTTTAGTTTTTATTGTACCATTTTCCTCATTTTATTATAGTATCTCTTTTGAAAGTTAAATATTAGCACAATAGATTTCCTTAGTGTTCTCACTCCAGTTATCAAGCTAAATTTGATCATGTTTATTTTTATTTATTTATTTATTTATTTACAGTCTCTTATATACCGTACTATTCATCATCAGCGCGGTTCACATGGAACAAAATGCTCAGTACATTCAACACGTATGAGTTTACAGGTAACAGGGCATAAATAACTTGGATAACCGGGGTAACTATATACAAGACATACTACATGTTATGATCCCTATTGCCAAATCATATATTTCACTAAGGACTAAGGTCTAAAATAGCTCCACTTCTTGGTTCCTCAACCAGCTGCTCCATGGAACAGTCATTTATTTCATCTAGGAACTTTGCCTCCTTAGCATGTCCTAACATGACATTTATCTAGTCAATAATAGGGTAATTGAAATCACCCATTTCATTGCCAAATTTGTTAGTTTCTCTAATTTCTGTTAACATCTCATCATTGGTCCGTTTGCTCTGGCCAGATAGATGGTAGTATATCCCTACTATTATTTTCTTTTTCTTCACACATGGAATTTTATATCTATAAAGATTCCACTATGCATTCTGCTTTTCTGCAAACTTTTATTCTGTTTGACGGAATGCTCTGTTTAACATAAACTACTCCACCAATTTGATCCATACTATCATTGCAATATAATTGATATCCTGGTACCACAGTGTCCAATTAGTTATCCTCCTGCCACCAGATCTCTGAGATGCCTATTATATATACCTCTTTATTCAATGCTATATATTTTTACTCCCCCATCTTATTTTTAGGCTGCTAGCATTTGTGTACATTATTTCAAAGTATGTTTACAGTATAACCTTCTTAGCAGTTGACAGGAATACTTTACATCTTTCAACCCTATCTGCTCTTTACTTAATGGCACCTGGAGAACCTTTGCTTTTATTTCAACTTCTCTATTGGAATGCCCTAATTTCCCTTTTTCGATACTACCCTTCAAAGATAATTTTTTCTGAACCATGTGCTTTTGAGGAACTTCGACGAAATTGCTCAACACTAAATGAATTTTATTATCATGCGGATGACCTCAAAAAACGTTTACTTTCTTGGGGATATCCTTGGAAGATCATTAAAATGGCTTTTAAAAGGGCCAGATTCACACAATGAGAATGGCTATTACCATCAACTGTCAGTGATCAGATTCCTAAAACACCATATAGTAGTATAACTGGCATTTTTCCTTATATTGCAGGTATTTCAAAAGTGATCAAAATTCTTCATCAGTTTTAGCCAATATTATCTCTTCATGAATGTTTCTGTGGCAAGGGCTTACATGTGGCCTATTCCCAAGGGGCTAATTTGCGTGATCTCATAGTTAGATCTACTTCTCCATTAGACCATCTGTCTACATTTCATGATGATCCAGGCCACTTTCAATGTGAATCTTGCCATTTTTGTGGTGGTTCTCTTATAGGCTAATCTTGGTCTGATATTCACACTTCTCGAGTTTACCATTCTAAATGGCATACTACCTGTCTGTCAACTCATGTGATATATTTGATTATTTGCCCCTGTTTTCTTTACTATATAGGTCACACTACCCAAGCTATGAAGGTACGTTTGGGAGAACATTCTTCTCACTTACATACCAAAACACTCACAGCTCCGCTAGTGGAGCATTGTCTCCATCACGCAGACACCTTTGATCAGCTACGCTAGTGTATATTAGATCATGTGCCATCAGATCCAAGAGGTGGTAATCGGATCTTTAAGTTACAAAAGTTGGAACAACATTGGATTTACAAACTGAATACGGTCTCTCCGGCGGGTCTTAATGCTATGCTTGAATGACACAGCATTCTCTGATTGCAATGTCCTATTACATTCGTTTTGACTTGATTGATAGCATCTGGTTCCAATCAGAATTGGAGATTCCCTTTTCTATAGGGTTTTCCCCTTTTGGTTTGGTTGATGAGTGACTGTGAGGATTTGATTAGACAATCACTTTAGTCCTTCGCCATATCAAATTGATGTTCTCCTTTAGGTGACATTTCTCCCCAAGGAAGCACAGAGGCTGTCAGATTGGAGGTGGGACTTCTCTGCTAGGTCCTGGAAGGCTTCCTCTATATACCTTGCCATCTGCCTCAGCTCCTTCAAGTTTGCTACCCTAGCATCCAGAGATTGGACTTGGAGCTTTTTTCACTGAAGCGATCGCCCAAAATCTGTGTGTAAGTGCTCACTTGACGTATGTATGTCATTGAAAATACATGATGTATATGTGTAAATGGCACGTAACGTTTGCTAGCTCCTTATAAAATTATATCCAAAATGTCTTGGGATATTCTTCCTCACCAGAGGCTGTACAGGATTAAGTGAGGCTATCCATATCAGCATACATTATGTATCTTCATGTATTTGTATCTGTGATCCCTCTCACTCTTCCCCCAATGACTAAGCAAATGTTTGATTGGACATAGCAGGGTCTTTCATTTTCAAGGCATCCACGTTCACATTCTCCACTATAAAGGAATTATCTTTCTCAGTATCTACTCCTGTAAGCAAGCTCCTGTTGCTGCTTCTCTCTTTCTGGTCCTTGGTCTTGTGGCTTGGGCCCTACATCTTTCCACTCTCCAACAAGCAGGCAGAGACAAAGTCAGTGCTACCCATAGGTCAGTGCTACCCATAGGTGAACGAGAAGGTCACCTAGAGCACCAGCCTTCCAAAGGTGCCTATTGCTGCCCCACTCCATGGCCTGTAGTGGCAGCAATTGCATAGAAACCATGATGCAGTGTTTACTTAAGCTCTCTGGTGCTGCATTGTGATTCCTGCTTTCCATTATCTGCTGCTTCCACTTCCTTTCAACATAGGCTTCCGAAGTGAGCCATTGAGATACTGGCTCAGGTTACCATGCCTAAAGGCATCAAAAGTCTGTCTCTCCGATTCATCCTTTCACAGCAGTGGGAGCTTGTTCCTTTGCTCCCACCACTGTGCTCTTTTTTTGCCATGGGCCATGCACGTTGCCTTTTCTTACATTTGAAACCAGCCGTGTAGCACATGGTAGAGGAACAGCATAGTAGCAAAAGTGAAGGAACTTGCTTTCCCTCCGTGTCCATAGTGGAGATGGTAGGAACTGGAGCTGGAGCCAGAGATGAATATCCGGATAGTGCAGCGAACTCTGCTGCTATCTGTATAGTGATGCTATTCAGTGCTGCCATAAGGAGAAACTATCCAAATAGCCTAAGGATGGTTCTTTGCTGTCCTGAGTTATCCAGATCATTATGATTTATGGTTTATTAAAATTTTCTATAAACATCCTTTAGAATAGCAGAGCGGTGTACAATTAAATAATAAAATCACATTAAAAGGAAAGGAACGCCAATAATTAAAGGAAAGGTGAGAAAATGAAACAACAGAGTCATAGGTTTTAAGAAGACATTTAAATTTGGGAAAAGAGAGTTGAAAGCGAATATCAATGGGAAGTGAATTCCAGAGACGGGAAACCAAAAAATAGAAAGCTGAGTGTCTGGTGGCTTCATAGCGGACACGAGAAGGAGGGGGGAAATGAAGCTGGTTTGAAAGGACAGAGTGAAGAAGACATGGAGAAGCATGGGGAATAATGTGTGAAGAGAGGTAGACAGGAATACCAGTATACAAAATTTTGTGAACAGGGAGAGAAGTTTGAACTAAATCCAGAATGTGATAGAAAGCCAATGAGATTTGCTAAGCAGAGGGGAGACGCGGTCAAATTTGGAAGCATGATGAAGGATGCAGATAGCAGTGTTTTGAACTTTTTGCAAATGCTTAAGCTGATGATGTTTAAATGACATTACAGTAATCTAAGCAGAATATGGCAAGAACAAAAAGCAGAGTGGCAATGGTAGAGTCAAGAAGAAAAGAACAGAGAGAGCGGATATGATGAAGAGTGAAAAAGGAGCGCTTGATCACAGCGCTACTCTGATTGTGAAAAGTAAGACTGCTGTCCAAGGTAACATCAAGGTACTTAAGTGAGGGTACAAGAGCAATAGAGAAACCATCAAGTAAAGGGGCCGGAGAGGGAGAAGAGGAGGATCCAGTGATCCATATAGCAAATGTCTTAGAGGAGTTCAACTTTAACTGATTAGAGTGCACCCAGAGGGTCACTTGGGAGAGACTGAATGAATTTTTTGCTTCAGTCTTTACTGAAAAAGATATAGGGAAGTTACCCATGACTGAAATGGTATTTAAAGGTGATGCAAGATATAGTATAACTATTTGATAAACTAAACAGTAGCAAATCACCTGGACCAGATGGTATAGACCCGAAGGTATTGAAAGAATTGAAATATGAGAGTGCAGGCCTGTGAACTATCATTAAAATCATCTGTAGTACCTGAAGATTGGCGAATGGCCAATGTAACACAGATTTTTAAAGAGGATTTCAGGAGTGATCTGGGAAACTACAGGCCAGTGAGCCTGACATCTGTACCAGGCAAAATGGTAGAAACCATTGTTAATTGTTGTTAAGTGCCGTCGAGTCGGAGTCGACTCATGGCGACCCTCTGGATAGCTATCCTAAATTGTGTTCGGTCTTCAGTCAGGCGGCTCATTGTTGACAGACTGGTACCCATGGCTGCTGTTATTGTATCGATCCATCTCATTGCTGGCTTTCCTCTTTTGCGTTGACCTTCTATCTTGCCAAGCATAATGTCTTTCTCTAATGATCTCTCTCTTCGCATGATGTGTCCAAAGTATGAAAGTCGAAGTCTTGTCATCTGAGCTTCTAAAGAAAGCTTAGGTTTGATCTCCTCTAGTACTGATTGGTTTGTTCTTCGGGCAGTCCATGGTATACACAGTATTCGCCGCCAGCACCATAATTCAAAGGCATCAATTTTCTTCCTGTCTATCTTTTTCACTGTCCAGCTTTCACATCCATATGATGTTATTGAAAATACCATGGCTTGAACAAGTCGAATCTTTGTATGGAGAGAGGCATCTCTGCTCTTGAGAATCTTATCTAGGTCTTTCATAGCCATTCTGCCAAGAGCAATGCGTCGTCTGATTTCTTGACTGCTTGTTGCTTCTTTATTGATAGTTGATCCAAGTAGGTTAAAGTTGTTCACAATTTCAATTTCTTCTCCTTCAACGATGAACCTGTTGATTATGCCAGTTGTCATGATCTTTGTCTTCTTTACATTAAGGTGCAGGCTCATTTTGAGACTATGTTCTTTGATTGTGAGAAGCAAATGTTTCAGATCATCTTCACTTTCAGCCAGTAATGTGGTATCATCAGCATAGCGAAGGTTGTTGATAAGTCTTCCACCAATCTTCACACCTCTGTTGTCTTCATACAATCCTGCTTCTCTGATGATTTGTTCTGCATATAAATTAAACAGGTAGGGGGAAAGTATGCAGCCTTGTCTTACACCTTTGCTTATTTTAAACCATTCTGTTTCTCCTTGTTCCATTCAAACTGTTGCTTCTTGATCAATGTACAGATTGCGCAAGAGAACGATCAGGTGTTCTGGTATACCCATGCTTCTTAATGTGGCCCAGAGTTTCTCATGGTTTACACAGTCAAAAGCCTTGCTATAGTCGATAAAGCACAAATAGATATCCTTTTGGTATTCTTTAGTCTTTTCAAGGATCCATCTCACATCCGCAATGATGTCTCTCGTTCCTCGCCCTTTCCTGAACCCTGCTTGCACTTCAGAGCTTTTCCATCGTTGACTTCCACATATGTAGTCAATTTGATTTTTATATAATCCATTCAGTGAAGTCCATGTGTACAGTCGCCGCTTGTGTTGCTGGAAGAAGGTGTTTGAGATGAATAGATCATTGGTCTTGCAGAATTCTATCAGTCTTTCTCCAGCTTCATTTCTGTTGCCAAGTCCATATTTTCCAACTACTTTGCCTTCTTCTTTGTTGCCAACTTTTGCGTTCCAGTCACCCATGACTATCAGAATATCCTGTTTGCATGTTCTGTCAATTTCAGCTTGTACTTGTTCATAGAACTCTTCAATTTCATTCTCTTCTGCAGCTGTTGTTGGGGCATATACTTGAATTATAGTTGTGTTGATAGGCAATCCTCGTAGACGAATAGAGATTAAGCGTTCGCTGACTGCATTGTATTTCATTACAGTTCTTGCAAGTTTCTTCTTTATTATAAATGCAACACCATTTCTTCTTTGTCTTTCATTTCCAGCATAGTAGACCATGTGATCATCTGATGCAAAGTGCCCCATGCCAGTCCATTTCGGTTCGCTGACACCCAACAGATCAAGTTGTACACGTTCCATTTCATTCTTGACCACCTCCAACTTCCCTTGGTTCATGCTTCGTACGTTCCATGTTCCAATGTGTAAGACATCTTTACAGCTTCTGACTCTCATTTCATGTGCAGCTACATCAGCAGTCAGACTTCCCGAGGGCTTTGATCCAACCACATCATAAATTCTGGCTTTACTCTGAAAAGTCTTCAGCTCTTCCCCAGTAGCTAGTTGAGTGCCTTCTGACCTGGGGGTCTCATCTTCCAGCACCATAGCACAATTTGTTTTGTTGTAACTATCCATTAGGTTTTCATGGCAAGATACAGAAGTAGATTGCCGGGCCTTTCTTCCGCTCAGTTTAAGTTTGGTGTTGTTGCCGTTGTCACAAAAATGTGATCCTCCGCCATCAACACTGTCCCATTCTGCTGCTGCCCAGATGGGTGGTTTGTCTTGGTCTGGCACCTCAGCTGAGACCTGTCCATCTTGGGAGACCCTGCCAGTAGTTAAACTACTGATAGTTTCGCTCTCAGCATCACTGATGCACGCAAGCCCTCACAGCACGACAAGCTGCAAACCAAGTGAGAGAAACCTTTATAAAGTACAAAATTACTGAACATGCATATAGTCGTGGTTTAATGGGAAAAAGTCAACATAGCTTTAACCAAGAAAGGTCTTGTCTTACTAACCTGTTATATTTTTTTGAAGGTATGAATAAACAGATAGAGAAAGGTGAGCCGGTCGATATACTGTATTTGGATTTTCAGAAAACCTTTGACAAGATCCCTCATGAGAGACTCTTGGCGAAGTTAAAAAGTCATGGGATAGGAGACAGTGTACTATTATGGATTAGGAACTGGTTAAAATATAAAAAGCAGAGGATAATGCTAAATGGCCAATTTTCCCAACGGAGAAAGGTGAATAGTGGAGTGCCCCAGGGATCTGTGCTGGGTCTGCTGCTTTTTAACATAAGAACATAAGATATGCAATACTGGGTCAGACCAAGGTCCATCAAGCCCAGTATCCTGTTTCCAACAGTGGCCAATCTAGGTCACAAGTACCTAGCAGTTTCCCCAAAAGACACAGGTTCCACAATGCTTGTATTGGGTCAAGCAGTGGATATTTTGGGTCCCCTTTAATAAAGGTTTATGGACCTTTCCTCAAGGAACTTGTCCAAACCCAGCTACACTAACAGCTTTTACTACATCTTCCAATAGCAAATTCCAGAGTTTGATTATACGTTGAGTGAAAAAAATATTTTCTCTTAGTAGTCTTAAATAGGTTACCCTGTATCTTCATTGCATGCCGCCTAGTCTTTCTACGGGACTGGTTTACAAAGCCGAGGTAGCGGTTTCTGATCGTTATCGGAGCCGCAGCCCCATTGATTTCAATGAGGCTGCGGCTCCGATAACGAGAGAAAACCGCTACCGTGGCTTTGTAAACAACCCCCTATATTTTGATGGTGTAAACAATCAATCTACGTTTACCCATTCCACTCCTTTCAATAATTTATAGACCTCTCTCATATGTCCCCTCAGCCATCTCTTTTCCAGACTGAAAAGCCCTAACCTTTTTAGCCTCTATTCATAGGGGTATCCTTCCATCCCCTTTACCATTTTGTTGGCGCTTTTCTGTACCTTTTCTAATAACGCTATATCCTTTTTAAGATACGGTAACCAGAATTGCACACAATATTCAAAGTGCGGTCACACCATGGAACGATACAGAGGAATTATAATATCCTTTGTTTTATTCTCCAAAGCCATGTTGGCTTTTTCCCTACATCTTCAGTAATTTGTTCCTTATAATGGTTTCTACTATTTTGCCCAGTACTGATGTCAGGCTCACCAGCCTATAGTTTCCTGGATCACCACTGGAATCCTTTTTTAAAAATTGGCATTACATTGGCCATTCGCCAGTCTTCAGGTACTACAGATGATTTTAATGATAGTTCATAGATTATTAATAGTAGGTCTGCAGTCTCATATTTCAGTTCTTTCAACATCCTTGGGAGTATATCATCTGATCCAGGTGATTTGCTACTCTTTAGTAAGTATACTTCCTATACTTATGATACCTAGAATTCTATTTGCTCTCTTGGCCGTGGCTGCACACTGGGCAGAAGGTTTAAACATATTATCCACGATGACGCCTAAATCTTTTTCCTGGGTGGTGATTCCTAATGTGGAACCTTGTATCGTGTAACCATAGTTTGGGTTTTTCTTTCCTATGTGCATAACTTTGCACTTGTCCACATTAAATTTAATCTGCCATTTGGATACCCAGTCTTCCATTTTATCAAGATCCTCTTGCAATTTTCCACAATCCTCATGTGTGTTAACAACTTTGAATAGTTTTGTGTCATCTATAAGTTTGATAACCTCACTCGTTATTTCCATTTCTAGATCTTTTATGAATATCCTAAAAAGCTGTGGGCCCAATACAGATCCTTGGAGTACTCAACTATTCACCTTTCTCCATTGAGAAAATTTGCCATTTAGCCCTACTCTCTGCTTTCTATCTTTTAACCAGTTCCTGATTCACAATACTACACTGCCTCCAATCCCATGACTTTTTAATTTTACAAAGAGTCTCTGAAGAGGGACCTTATCTGACAACCCTTCCTTAATTTCACTAACAAAAATGTTAAAAATAATCGGATCAAGGACAGATTCCTATGGCACACTACTGGTAACATCCTTCTCCTCAGAGTGAGTCCATTTACTAGTACCCTTTGTTACCTCCCACTCAACCAATTTCTAACCCAGTAATTTTAGGGTCCATCCCTAGGTTGTTCAATATATTTATAAGTCACCTGTGTGGAATGGTGTCAAAGGCTTTACTGAAATCTAAGTACGCCACATCTAGGACACTCCCTTCCTCCAACTATCTGGTTGCCCAGTCAAAGAAATTAATTAGATTTGTCTGACAAGACCTACCTCTGGTAAACCCATGCTGCCTCGGATCCTGTAATCCACTGGACTCCAGAAACCTCACTATCCTCTGTTCTAGCTGCGTTTATATTAATTTACTCACCACAGAGATCAGACTAACCAACCAACCTGTATTTCCCAACTTCATCCTTTCTTCTGCTTTTGTGTAGGGAACACATGGGACCTTCTTCAGTCCTCTGGAACACTCCCAACTCTAAAGAAGCGCTGAAAAGGTCAGACAGTGGAGCTGCTAGAACTTCCCCAAGTTCACTGGGAAATGCTTTTGGAAATTACCATTCACAGTTTTTCTCTATATTTACTTCTATAAATGATTTTCCAAAGCTTTAAGTCATTGGTTCTTAACCCAGTCCCTGGGATACACCTAGCCAGTCAGGTTTTCAGGATAACCACAATGAGTATGCATGAGAGAGATGTGTATGCACTACCTCCATTGTATGCAAATATATCTCATGCATTTTCATCATGGTTACACTGAAAACCTGATTGGCTAGGTGTGTCCTGAGGACTGGGTTGAGAATCCTGCTTTAAACTATTCACCGCTTGAAGGATCCTCTACAGGACAATGCAAAACAAGCCCTTTCCTTGTTGTTCTTAAGTGTTATTGAACCAGCCAGCTAGAAATTAGTGATTTCTCAGTCATATTTGCCTTGATTAAATGTACCAGATTTAAATTAACAACCTGTTTAAATTTCTCTACAGAATTTCTTAATAGTGTGAAATGACTATCTGCTTATTCATTAGATTACTTAAGCTTTGACACCAATTAATCATTCATCCAACTCTGATTTCATTTTGTTTGCTACTACCTATGCAGTTCTCATAATTAGTATCATTAAGTCCAAAGAACATTTAAGATGGAAATCTACTTATTGATGAGCTTCAAGCCTTCCATGTATATAAGAACAAAATATGCCAAAACAGGAATTACTTAAAACACAAATTTACAAAAAATCCCCCAAACAACCACTACATGTCTTTATCCAAGTGGATACAAAGCAAACCCAAAAAATGTTTTATATATAATTATTTACTTAGGAAAATAAAAGGACCTCAAATGTAAATTGAGCTATAACAGATTGTAACTGACCCTCTAGTATACTAGCCACAAGTGCCTGAACTAGTGTGCTTGATATTCATCATAAGTCCATAATTTTACCTTTTTCTTTCTTTTTTTTCATCTTGAGTTTTTCTTGGAAATCTGTGCACAAAAGTGTAAAAAATGCTTAAATCTAAATACAATAATGTAAAACCCGACACAATATTGTGTTTCTATAAGCAAAAACAGTATCACTTATCTGCGTCAGGAAAACATGTCCATTACACTAATGTGGATGTTACTAAATTGGACGTCTGCAGAAATAGCTTCTTGGACATTCTAGCCAGCGTTTTCAGAGGGGAAGCCCATATTCATTAACATTTGAGACACTCAGATGTGTGATAGCGGGTTAGTAATATGCTTGGGGTTTGTATTTACATGCTGGTTTCTTTGGCCAGGAAATATTGACTGTGCTGATAACAGCACATTGTGCTATTCCCCCTGGTAGCATTCCTTGCAAAAACCAAGCACTTTTTTGCTCTTTATTTGTTGTCAGGAGCAGGTTTTGGCTTGGACACGTCAACAACCAGGGCCAGACATGCTTGGACCATTCTGAAACTGCACCGTGACGTGCATCCTCGGTGCTACGCCCAGGCCATTTCTCCAGCGCTCCCCCATTCTACTTGGATGTCCTCGTACTAGGGACATCCATACACCTGGTTTCTAAAATGGCTGCAGGTCTGTCGTACAAGTGCATGCTATGAAAAGCAAATGCAAGTGTATACGAAACCCGGGTGAAGGTGTGTTCAGGGGAGGAATCTGAGCGGAGCATAGGTGAAGTCACAGGTGGAGTCACATAGAACATACAGTGGTTATAAAATACACACCTATGTGCATATTTCAGCTGTGTACATTTCCTAAAGGATTTTTTGCACATATATGCTGATCTCACCCACAGTCACAGAGAGAACAACCTCTCATTTCGGACCACCAGCGCAACGCCTAACGAAGCAGACCTAAATAACCCAGATACACTGTGTCCATCTGAGAATATGAAGATCAAAATTCAAACAGACCATGACAAGCAGCAGATCCCCTGCAGACAAATTCTCACTGACCACACTGATGGGGAAAATAAACCTCTCTAACTATCAATTATCACAGCAGGAGGCCTCCGTTCTGTCTGAGCGACTTTCATTTTTCCCTTCCAGTAAACTAGATGAAATTCAACTATAATGAGATCTATAGAATTGTTTTTAGGAAGCTCTGCCTGAAAGTACATTTCTACAAAAGGGATAACACCTCCAATAAACCAGATTATAATCTAATACTGTATTCCTTGTCTTTATTTTAATGCCAGGTCAGTCAGGAATACAACTTTGTGATAAGGGATCTTAGAGGAGATCTTCAGTTGGGTTTATCTTTTATTACAGAAACATGGTTTATAGAGGATGAGGGCCCTTTATTGAGAGATTTATGCCCCCAGGTTATTCTATTCACACATTTTGCGAGGACTGGGAAAAAAGGCAGTGGATTAGCTATTGTTTATAAGAGCTTTTTAACATTTAACAAGTGAGCAATTATTTCTTCTAATAAATTAGAGATTCTTGCATGTGGTTTTACGGATACAAACTTTAAGCAGAATCTGGGGATTTTGTTGATTTATAAACCCAGAAACATGGATAAATGCGTATGACGAGTTGATTCCATTCATGTTTTTGCTTCCATGATTTTGTTTGGGAATTTGAATATACATTTCGAGAATAGGGGTGATCTGGTAGTTAAGGATTTTCTTTCTATTATGATAGGTTTTAATCTCTATTTGATGAATTCCTTCCCCGCACATAGTCAACCATTAGATTTAATTATGTTATCTTTGAACTTGGATGGTAGTAATAATATTATACAATGTTATTCAGAACCTATAATTTGGTCCTTTCATTATCTTCTGGGGTTTTTTTTACATTAAAGTTAAGGATGGGAACTCCTATAGGCCTTTAAAGTGTGCATCACTGATTAAGAAAAAGATCGATAGTTTCCAGCTCCGGTTGGTGATAACTCCTCATCTAAATTTTTTAGAGGATTCGATGATAGGTTTAGATTTAGAGAACTTGTCAGACTTATGGTATGATGTTATTCATGAGACAACGGATAAATTAGCCCCTCCTAGAAAAAGAAATGTTGATAGGAAGCAGACTACTCCCTTGTATACTTCCCAAATAGCTTTATTAAAAACCAATTCCCGTAGATTAGAGAGAGACTCTAGGGAGTCTAAGGAGATGGAGGATAAGTTAGTTTGGAAAATGGCCATCATGAGCTATAAAAATAATGTAGTTATAATACAACAAAGTTATTATTCACATTTAATTGAGGAAGATAATGGTAATCATAAGATTTAGTTTAAATTGTCAAGGTTGTTATTATCTGAGTTAAGTGATAACATTTCAGCTGAGATTTTTGTAGACTATTTTAAGGATAAGATTAAAAGTTTAAAAGATCTTTTGAGATTACATAATAACTTCAAGGAGGCCTCTGACCTCTGTAATTCCTTCTCTAGGGAAAAATTGTCATGTGGCATGCAGGCTGATTGTATTTGGGAGGACTTTGCCCCCCTTTCTGCAAAAGAGATCCAGCAGTTAATAACCAAATTCTCAAGGACTAATTGTATTTTGGACCCATGCCCAACCTCTTTTCTTTGCAATGATTCCTTTGTGTACTCTACCATGCATATTTCCAGTTATAAGAGCTTTGTTGCATAATGGATATTTTGCTAAGCATAATGGTGGGATTTTGTAGGTCATCTATTCCTAAAGGGAAGATTAAATCTAAATCTCACATTGAGTTATAGACCAGTAGCGAATATTCGATTGTTAGCTAAATTACAAGAAGTAATGGTAGCAATGCAGCTGATAGAGTATTCGGACTAATTTTGTATTCTTCATGAATCCCAGTTTAGATTTAGAAACAGCTATTGAACAGAAATGCTTTTAATGACTTTACTTCAAGTTTTATATGAAGTAACTTTTAGGTTGGCGGCAGAGAAGGTAATGCTGATGTCAGAGCTTGAGTTGCTTGGAATTACAATGGATTAGTTTTTAACCTTTGAAACTCATGTAAAGAGCTTATTCAGGAAGATCAATTTTAGGGGTATGATTTCAATGGGGCCGCAGCACCGATATGGCACAGTCTGCCACCACGGTTTAGTAAGCATATCCCTTAGTTTTTGGAAACTAAGGATCCCTTTTATTAAAGCCTATTAGCTGGTTAACGTACTGGAAACACTAACGCACAAACACATCTGCCATTGCTTGCTAAAACGCACATTAATCGGTGAGCATGGGATGGGGCAGGGGAATAGGTGGAGAGTGGGCATGGAGAGCACATTACCACTATCGCCAGGACAATTATGCTCAGCAGCAACACAGCTATTAATGTGGTTTCACCTGATGTCTCCTCTAGAACAGTTAGTAAGAGAACCTACCTTGGTGACGCGCTTATTAGGCGAACTTGGCATGTGTTAGCTGCCAGGAACATGCTGGACACTCCCACAATAGCTAATGTGGAGACTTTGCAATTAACATGCTCTTGTTGGAGCATTAATTACACTGGTCAACATTGAAATCGTTACTGACTTTAAAAGGCCCTAATCTGTAGTATCTTGGTGAGCTGAACACGAATATAACATTAAAAAAATTTTATTGGCTCTCGTTTTGAAGATATTGCATGTAGTTCATTTTTGACGTTTCACCGTGTAAATTTATCCAGTAGGACTTCAACAACATCCCAAATAAGCCTTGAATGATGTAATATTGCATCACATTGCATAATACCAGCATGCACACATCATCCAGAGTTGATTGCATCATTTTCTGATGCAATGCAATGCTACTGTCAGACGGCTGCTGAAGCCATCTGACATCAGCAGTGTACTATACGCAGTCGGAAAGGTTGTGTATTTAAAATATTTCAGAATGTGTTGCGAGACAGTTTAAGCTACTGTTACATGTAACTTTTATTAATCATATAATTTTAGCCATTTAAGTACAATACAGAACAGTAATGCCACGAAAGTGCGTTAATACCGTTGACAATTTCTGCTACATTTGTGGGGAAGTGACATTTGCCAACCAGAAGAAAAGTATCATTTCTCAAGTGAAGAAGGCATATCATCTTTACTTCGGATGCAAGATTGGTGACCAAGACAAGCCTTGGGCCCCGCATATATGCTGCGCTACATGTACAACACAGCTTTCACAGTGGTTAAATTGCAAAAGACCATCAATGCCGTTTGCAGTCCCCATGGTGTGGAGAGAGCCAAGCAACCACATAAATGATTGTTACTTCTGCTTGGTTCCTCCTCTTTCCAGCGGAATAACGAAGCAAACGAAGTCAAGCATAGTCTACCCAAACATTGCGTCTGCATTGAGACCAGTTCCACATAGTGAGGGACTTCCTATTCCAGAACCTCCATCAGAATATTCTCTTGATTCATCTAATGAGGACAAGGGTGAGCCGACCTGTTCTTCTCCTGGTCCGTCAGCATGTAGTGACCCAGATTTTCACTGGGATGCATATCAACTACACACAGAATAACACAGGAAGAACTAAATGACCTGGCTCGTGATTTGGACTTATCCAAGAACAAGGCAGAATTGCTAGGATCAAGACTCCAACAATGGAATCTTCTAGAAGATGTCAACATTACTTCATATCAAAAGCACCACCAGCAGTTGGAGCCTTTCTTCAGAAAGGAAAGTAATCTGGTATTCTGTTCCGATATTGAAAGCCTCATGAATGCCGTAAAAAACACTCATGACCCACAAGACTGGAGACTATTTATAGACTCTTCGAAACTGAGTCTGAAGGCTGTGCTTTTGAACAATGGAAACCGTCTTCCATCTATTCCAGTAGCGCATGACGTCCACATGAAAGAGACATACGATAACTTAAAGCATCTACTGACTTCCATTAACTATAACAAGTACAGCTGGCACCTCTGTGGTGACTTGAAGGTAGTTGCCCTTTTAATGGGACTGCAGCAGGGATATATAAAATACATGTGTTTCTTATGTGAGTGGGATAGCTGAGCAAGGGATTGGCACTACTTGCGGAAGGAATAGAATCGCAGACAAAATGTAACAGTTGGAGAGAAGAATATCCAGCACCCAGCTCTGGTTGAGGCTCACATAATCCTGCTACCACCCCTTCACATCAAATTAGGTTTGATGAAAAACTTTGTGAAAGCCATGGACCGCACTTCGCCAGCTTTCCGATACCTGCATGAAAAATTCCCTCAACTCAGCGAAGCAAAGATTAAAGAGGGAGTTTTTGTGGGTCCTCAGATTCGAGAGCTCTTCAAAGATAACCGGTTCAACAACTTGCTGCAGGGTGATGCGAAACAAGCATGGAATGCTTTTCGCCTAATGTCAACAAACTTTCTCGGGAATGTTAGCGCAGAAAACTACAAGGAACTAGTAGAAGACATGCTGATGCAGTATCAGAAACTTGGCTGCAATATGTCTCTAAAGATCCATTTCCTTGATTCCCATCTCGATTTCTTTCCTGACAACTGTGGTATGGTTAGTGATGAACAGGGCGAACGTTTTCATCAGGATATCACAACGATGGAGCAAAGATACCAGGGAAAATGGTCCACTACAATGCTAGCTGACTACTGCTGGACACTCCCCAGAGATGCTCCCGAACAGCTGTACAAGAGACAGGCGAAAAAATCTAAGAAGTAGTCTATGACTTGGTTTTTTACAGGTATTAACTGAAGGCCTATTATATTTACTATTGACATGCATTTCGTGATATAAACATTAATTCTTGTAGATTACAAAAAAAACTAGAGCCAACTTTGCAATTTCACTGTCATATTCGTGTTCAGCATATAAAAATTGATAAGAAATGACTATTTTTATTTCAGTAACGTGACTTTTGTAAAAATTTGTTGACCAGTGTTATGAATCTTTAGTGGGCTTTAGTTACATAAGATATGCCATACTGGGTCAGACCAAAGTCCATCAAGCCCAGTATCATGTTTCCAACAGTGGCCAATCTAGGTCATAAGTACCTAGCAGTTTCCCCAAAAAGCACAGGTTCCACAATGCTTATATTGGGTCAAGCAGTGATATCCTGGGTCCCTTTTAATAATGATTTATGGACCTTTCCTCCAGGAACTTGTCCAAACTTTTTTTTAAACTCAGCTACACTAACAACTTTTACTACATCCTCCAGTAACAAATTCCAGAGTTTGATTACACATTGAGTGAAAAAAATATCTTCTCTTATTAGTCTTAGATAGGTTACCCTGTAGCTTCATTGCATGTCTTCTAGTCTTTCTATATTCTGATGACATAAGCAATCGATCTACGTTTACCTGTTCCACTCCATTCATTAATTTATAGACCTCTATCATATCTCCCCTCAGCCATCTCTTTTCCAGGTTGAAGAGCCTTAACCTTTGTAGCCTCTGTTAATAGAAGTATCCTTCCATCCCCTCTACCATTTTGGTGGCTCTTCTCTGTACCTCTTCTAATAACCCTGTATTCTAAAAAGGGACTCTAAGATAAGATCAAGACTGCCTGTTAAAGTTTTTTAGATACTGGTACAATCTTTCATTCTATCTCAGATTGATTATTGTAAAGGTATTTATTTAGGGATCTCTATGAAACTGAACAATATTTATTTATATATTCTCTCTTATATACCGCGCTATTCTGCATCAGTGCGGTTTACATTGAACAAACTGAAATTACATTGAACAAGTAGGCCACTTGCAGAACCAAGCTACTAAGCTGATTTGTGGGGGAAAAATATTTTACAGTGCTTTGCTGTTTTTAATTATATTACATTGGTTACCAATACAACACCAGATTTCTTTTTAAATGTTTATGTATCACGCATAAAATTCTTTACGGTAGTGCTCCGGTTGTTATGGCAACAATAGCAAGCAGTTATATTTCACCAAGGTCAGAATATTTTAGTGATAAATTTTATTAAAAATTACCTTCCTCTATGGAATATAGATTAAAATCTATTATGAAAAATCTTTTCAAAGTCACTGTATAATGGTAACATTTATTGTATTGAAATTAAAAAGGAGATTAATAACCAGGTTATCCCGGAGGCCTCTCCCCTCACCCTAAGTATACCACCTCTACAAGCCCCACAAGCCTTAACACCATGACCCCCCCCCCCCATAACAAAAGACACACACACCCATTCTGGAACAACCTTGGTCGCAGCTTTATTATCCATATAAAAACACCGGCCCACAACACGGTCCCAAACATTTATAAACAACTCAAACATATTATTAGCAAGGTGGTGCATCATCCTCCCCCCTACCCCGCCGCCTGCCTTGCCATGTTAGTAGCAAAGGCCGGCCCCCACTACCCTAGACCGAGCAGAGACCCCCAACTAAGATGTCTCGCCACACTCTGGGGAGCCCTTCGCCTCTCCCAATGTGCCTTAATCTGTTTAAGCCCCGCCGTCTCAGCGAGAGCTAGCTTTATACACCGCCCAAAGCTGCAACAACCCTTCGTACATAGCGCCACAAGACAGGGAGGGCAGGAGGGACTTGCCGCCACCGCCCACTGAACTGCAGGAGAGACACTCTCCGCGGTTCCCAGCAGGCTCCATCGTCCCCGCCCACTACACTACAACCAATGAAATCACCCCATGCCGCCGACGTGAAGGCAATTTCAAAAGATGCCTGCGCTCCTTACCACCCCCCCCCCCCACATGCCAAGCATGAGGCTGAGGGCCGGGCCTGGGAACCCGGTTATTGGCGGCCTCGGGACCCGGCCCTGCGCCTTGATCATTAACCAGGGTATCCCGGAGGCCTCTCCCCTCTCCCTAAGTATACCACCTCTACAAGCCCCACAAACCTTAACACCATGACCCCCCCTCCATAACAAAAGACACGCACACCCATTCTGGAGCAACCTTGGTCGCAGCTTTATTATCCATACAAAAACACTGGCCCACAACACGGGCCCAAACATTTATAAACATCTCAAACATAACCCCGCCCACCATTCTGGATGATGCCCCCCCACCCACCATATTATTAGCAAGGTGGTGCATCATCCACCCCCCCCCCACCCCGCTGCCTGCCTTGCCATGCTAGTAGCAAAGGCCGCCTCCACTACCCTAGACTGGGAAGAGACCCCCAACCGAGATGTCTCGTCCCACCCTGGGGAGCCCTTCCCCCCCCCAATGAGCCTTAATCTGTTTAAGCCCCGCCGTCTCGGTGAGAGCTAGCTTTATACCCCGCCACTGGCACAAGGTAGCCTGTTTATCCTTGTGCCACCCCCACCAACAAAGCTGCGACCAACCAACTCCTCCAGTGCCTCCCGCCAGTCATTTAATAATAAATCTTGACCCACTGGAAAAAGGTGTACACCATCCGTGCGATATAGACTCGCACAATTCACATCCACCCAAGGATGCTGCACCTGCACCCCGCCAGTCTGCTGCACCCATCGCCAAATCTGTCTGTTGATCTTGATCAGGCCCCGAGTCCAATGACGCTGAGATTGGCACGCAGGGCGAGGAATGATTGCCACCCTTGGCAACAACTCCCGCATCAAACCAATGTCTCTCTGGACTGCACGTATGAGCTGTCGGCATGTCCAGCTAGAAAGATCATTGTCACCCAGGTAAATCAGCAGCCCCAATGGCCGCTGTCGCTGTCCGGCTCTCTGCTGTACAAACGGAAGGAGCTGCCACCAGCACATGCCATGCTCGCCCATCCAAATCAGCTGCATGTTGCAGGTCACCATGCCTAGGTGCACTCCGAGAGGACGTGATATGGTGCAGCGTTCCGCCCAGTACACGAAGGAATGACCTATGATCCACCACTCGCCACCATGGACGTGGACGCCACCTCTAGCCAAACTCCTCGGACTGCCACCCGCTGGAGATCCTGTAAAATGAACAAAACAATTAACGTCCCCCCTCCGCACCTTCCTCCCCACCCTTTCTCCCCCAATAACCCCCCCCCCCCCCCAGCATTCCCTACACAGGAAGCCCCCTAAACCAGATCACTTCACAACTTTTCTGGGCGAACATAACCCACGTATGCACCAGAGCGCCACCTACCAATCTGCTGAATCACCTCCCCTTCAAGTCCGGCCGCTGCCGTACTAGTAGCAGCCCCAATCCTGAAGGAATGTGACGCAAACTGCGTCTCATCACAACCAATCTGCCATACCGCCAGATGAAGCACCGCAGTAAACTGGAACTGCGTTACAGGGTTCCCATCTTCGTGCACAAAGAAGTAGCCCGGTACCCTGGGCCGCCGGCGCAAATACAATGCCAAATTCTGCACCGGGCATGAACACAGCGCAGGGATTGCTCTTAGCACCACCCATCCTCCTTTTCCCAACTGGTCAGTTTTCGATTGAGGGAGAAAAAAACGCACTTGCGTCGCTGTTAGCAGCACATGCTGGAGATCCAATCCCCCAAATGTCTCTCGTTTTTTTTAGCAGGGCACCAGTTCACAAACAAGAAATGCCCCAAAAAAGGCTGTGACAAACAGGGCCCTAAACAACACAGACTCAAATTCAGAGACCGCCACCCCAGGCATCACTTTCCCAGATCCGCACCAGCAACTCATGCGAAACTGGGTGATGCCAATCTTGCACCTTGGGGTGCTCTTTTGCCCACCCCAGCAACAGGCGCCGCACTAAAAAGGAAACCCTGGGGTTGCCCCAACCTGCGGCCTTACAGAAAAATGAAAATCCAGCTAACGCCGAAAGGACTGCCGGCCTGGACCAGCCTTCACCTTTGGCCCACACTACAAACACGCCCAGCATCGTATCATCCACTCTCCCTCCCCCCAACCCCACCCCTTCAAAAACTCACACACCTTGGAGTATCCCCGCAGATGCACTGTCCATGTCCCCTGTGCCACCGATGAATGCAACAACGCCATCACTCCAGGGTCCCAATCTGCCAAAGATGCTCCGGCACCGCCGATGCTTCCTCTTCCGCCCCTGGGGCCAACAACGTAACTGCGACCACTGAAAATGAGACAAAGCATCCGCAACTGAGTTCTGTATGCCTGGCCGTCACATTAAGATGCAGACAAGCCAATACAAAGACTCTCATCAGCGCCGCCACCCACGGGCACATGGGCGAGTGCCTATTAATTATTTCCACCACAGCTGCATTGTCGCTCCAAAACACGACCCTCCTATTCCGCAACCGCTCAGGCCACACCCAAAGGGCCACCACAATGGGGAACAATTCCACAAACGCTATGTTACGGGTCAACCTGGAAACTGTTCATGCTGAAGGCCAAGTTTCCGCACACCACGATCCTTGACAAAATATGCCGAAACCAGAACTACCCGACGCATCAGAAAACAGCTGCAATTTGGGGATAGACATACCCCTTTCCCCACCTTTCTTTCTGCTGGGGGTATGGCCGGAGGATCTACCAAGATGTTGGATTAGACCAGTGCGAGCCTGCTTAATAGCGGCTCGGTGTGAAATAGCTTGGCGATGGAAGCAGCCTCAGCCACCCCGACTGGAGGCCTGGGTGACCAGGCTACGCAGGGTGTCATGATGGAACGACTGACGATGCTGCGTAGAGCTAAAGAAGCCAGCTTTGATACGCAATGGAAACCGTTATTGGATTATTTGAGGAAAGAGGGGTAATGGGTGAGGGGTGGGGGGGTGGGGTTGGGGAGGGTGGGGGGGGTAGGAGGGCTTAGGGGCGGGACTCGGTTAGGGCGGGTTGGGGAGGGAGAGGGGTGGGATTGAAGGAAGGGACCGGAAGAAGGGAGGGGTAATATGCATCTGTCTCTGTGGATAAGTGTATTGGACAATGGAGCCTAGTTATCTGGATGTTAGATGCGCACTTTGTTCTCTGTTTGTATGATGTTTGATTTTCTTTTTGAATGTGCTGTTATTTTATAACCCATACCAAACGGTACAGGGGAAAAATTTCTTCTATTAATAAAGGCAAAGTTATAAAAAAAAAGAAAACAGCTGCAAATCTGCATTGGACACTTCAGGTAACTGCGTGGGATCCGTTGAACTCCATTGAACTCAGATAAGAACGAATGCCAAACCCTCAAGTCCTCTTGCATCCCAACTGATATGTGAATACGATGATAAGGCCGCCGAATGCCCACCATTGCCAACGACAATCGCCGCGCGAAGGGACGCCCCATTGGGATAACCCTACAGGCAAAATTAAGATGACCCACCAAGGACTGTAAGTCTTTGAGTGTGACCTTAGCAGCAGACCCCACCGCCGCAACCAAACCTTTGAGCCTTTCAGCTTTCTCCGCAGGCAAGCGCACCACCATATCTGCAGAGTCCCTCTCTATCCCCAAAAAAGAAAGGCACGTCCCTGGCCTTACCATCTTCCCTTCTTCTAACAGAATGCCAAAGTCACTGGCCATCTCCTGAAAGGATTTCAGCAAGGTAGCACACATCTCCATCTGACCGTGCCCCACAAACAAAAAATCATCCAAATAATGAACAATGGAACCGGACCCCATCCGCTGCCCCAACACCCAATGCAAAAAAGAACTAAAGGCCTCAAAATAAGTGCATGAAATCGCACAGCCCATCGGTAAACACATATCAAAATAAAACTGAGAATCAAACTGAAAACCCAACAATGGAAATGCTGATGGGTGAGCCGGCAATAGCCGGAAAACAGATTCAATATCTACCTTTGCCATCAGGGCGCCCTCACCACACCGACGCACCAACTCAACCTCGGCATCAAATGACTCATAATGCACCGTGCACAATTCGTGCGGAATGTGATCATTAATTGACCGCCCTGGCGGGAATGACAGATTATGTATTAGCCTGAAATGCCCCAGCTCTTTCTTAGGGACCACTCCCAAAGGTAAAACAATGAAAGGCGAAAATGGTGGATCGACAAAAGGCCCAGCTATTCTGTCTAACGCACATTCTGCCGCAATCTTCCTGCGTACCACATCACCCAACCCCCGCACCGAGCTGTTATTAGTTGTGAACACATCGGTCACCTCATCAATAAAAGGTATTTGAAATCCCTGCAAAAAAAACAACAATAATACTCTCCAGGCTTTACCCTGCCGACTCCCACCAAAACTAATCAACCACGGGCGCATCACTTCCACCCTGATCGGAGTAGGTGCCAAAGCCGAACTCCCACCCTCACTTGCCCCCAGCTGGAGCACCCGCAACCCCTTTCCTATTACACTTCGTGGCAGGATGTCCCTCCCCCCCCACACACAGCGAACAGGCATGCCGAAACTTACAGTCTGGGAAGGGACAAGATGATCTGTTGAAACACCAACACAGGTCCCCCCCAGCTGGTCCACCCTTCACCGGCGCGGAAAGACTTGCTGGCGAACGAAAGGACCTAAGGCTCGCCGTTGCAACTTGTGAAACTGCCTTAGCTGTACCGCTTGCCCCTCCCCCACCTCATCCCCCATCCCTTTTTTGGCCGACATTTGTGTAAGTCACAAATTAATGTCCTTAGTCCCCCACGACAACTGCGCATTTTCTTCCATCATGTCGCGGAATGCCTCATCATAGTTTAACCAGGCCCAACCCTTGTGGGCCTGAGATGTCGCCAATATCGCATCAGCATAGGCCAACAGTGCGCCATATTGGCCCGGGTCATGATGCCCACATACACTTGCCAATCTTAAAAAGGCCCATGTCCAATTCATGGTATTGCAGGAGACCTTCAGCACCCTGCCCGCCTTCTCATCCTCCTTTCGCTTCTTCCTGCTCTCACCAGACCGCTTCCTCCCATTCAACAGTCAAAATATATCAATATACCGACACTTCCAGATCAGGCGCCTCAACATCCGTGGGATGTCTTCCCGCAACTCCTCACAACGAACTACTGAGGAAGCCACGCAATCCCCCTTTTCAACATTCACCCCTGCCAATCCCACCAAGGAACTCCCCGAAGACGACGATGAAGACGAATCGCGACGACAGCGATGCCTGTGTCTATGCTTCGACTTGGCCTTGCAGCTCGCCGCAGACCCGGCCCTGGCGGGCGGCGCCACCCCGCCCAAACTACCTCCCTACCCCACACACTCACCATCCACTGCATTTCCATCAGCTCACTCACATGCGACTTGCACCTCCACAACGGGATTGGACTGACCCGGTATCTGCAACATCGAGGCCGTGCCACCGGTCTGATTAAGATCGGACATACTGACCCTCACACTCCCCTCCGTTGGCACCTGTATAGGGAGAGAAGTACAAACATCAGCAGCAACAGCCCCAGAACTGCTCGCCCCCCCTGTCCCCCCACCTCCCCAATTCCTCGCTGAAGAGCTCAACCCCCCAGCTGCCCACCCGGCCCCCCCAACATAGGTGACTGCCCAACCCTACTGGGCCCCACACCAGACCAGTCTCCCCAGCCGCTACCCCATGGCCCCGCTTCACCTTGCTGACCCTCCCGCACCAATTCCCTAGGACCCCCCTAGCCGATGGAGACACAAAATGCCCACCAGGACGCCATGGGATATAGCTGCCCGGAACAATTGAAGGGAACCGGACCCCAGCAGCATTGAACCCAGTTAAATCAGGGCCCAGGCCAACCGGTGTTTCCCAGGATCCTCCCAATGCCCCCCTTTGATAACCTGACATCCTTGCCCCTGACATCTGCCCCGTCTCATTTGAAGCCTCCCCCTCCCCCTGAGGCCCCTGGCCTGCCTGCTCCTCCCACGAGGACTCCCACACGGAATCCCGAGCCACCCCCTTAGCCCTTACGCCCCTCCCAGACACTAAGCATATCCTTCCCCTACCTCCCCCATGGGAACCAACCCCAGCCAACCCCCTACAATGACGATCCACAGGTGCCGCAGACCACACAGAACCAGGCGACCCGACACCCCGTAACCTGCCAATTTCCCCCCCCCAGCCCGAGAACCTGAGCCCCCCCGCTGCCCCCCCACACCTTGCCCCTTCTGTGCATGCCCTATGGCCAGCCTTGTCTTACAATTACCTGGCCCTTCTATAGCACACCCAGCCCAAATTCAACTCCCCTTTTGCCCAACTAGTTGCTCTAGTTCTTTTTTTTGTTGTTGTTTTAATATTGCCCACATCAACAATCTCCCCCAACAACCCTCAACAGATGCTCCACCACCCGGAAAGGCAGCCTGCCAAGATACCCACTCACAGCACAAAGCACCAGCAAAAACCCCCTCCCCCTAAACTACTGCTACTAACTCTTCCTCACTTACCTTTCGCCCAAAATTACCACCACCGACTGTCTGCCCTTCCGCACGCAAAATTCGCACCCCCACCTGGCCCAGCACTTCTCACCACACCAAACCACCGAGTTCGCCTAACAACGGCCATGAGGCCCCGCACTGCTACCCCGACCGCCGCCAACCCGATCCCCGACACTCCAGAACTGCCCCCTAAAGTTGCAGGACTCACCACTTCCGCGTATCCCGCTCAACGCCTCGGACTTCTCCCCAGTTGCCGCTACTGCCCACTGAACTGCAGGAGAGATACTCTCCACGGTTCCCAGCAGGCTCCGCCGTCCTCGCCCACCACACTACAACCAATGAAATCTCCCCACACCGCCGACGTGGGGAGATTTCAAAAGATGCCGGCGCTCCTTACCCCCCCCCACGCGCCGATCACGAGGCTGAGGGCCGGGCCCCGGGAACCCGATTATTGGCGGCCTCGGGACCCAGCCCTGATGCCTTGATCATTTACCCGACCGTGTGGAAACCAGAGCTTCCCTGGGACCCGTACCCTTCTTCGGGCCATTTGGTTGTGGCTTGAGGTTCTCAGTAGGTTCAGACCGAGTGCAAGTGGAATTTGGCACCTTGGGTGGAGATAAGCCCTCTTTAAGACTTCTCCGAAATTGTGACCAATCGTGGCCCAATACCAACTCCTGTGGCAACTTAGGCACAACTGCTACTAGCATTTCTTTTTCTAAGCCCAATCCTTTAACCCAGAACTTATAAACAGGATAGCGGGTAGCCGCTCCATGAATGCATTTTATTTTAACATTTCCTTCTGGATGTTCAGGAACTGACAATCCCTGATCCTTGATCACCGATCCTAACCTTTTCGAAATCATGGTCTGGTCAGCTCCTGAATCCAGAAGTGCTTGTACATTGACTCCATGAATTTTTACATTTAGTACAAAACCCTCCCGCATTGTCCTTGGGGCCCCTCCCACAAGAGCCGTGCGGGAATAACACTCACTTTTTAAGTGACCTTTCTTACCACAAGCATAGCATCTTTTGACATTTTCTCTTATTAGCGGTGTATTACTTTTCAAATTACCATATGGAGGTCGTGAAGGACTTCCAACTCTCCGTGCCTCCATTCCTATGGCCAATTTGGGAGTCCCTACCCTAGGTTGGGTGACTCTTTCTGCCTCCAAGTATCGCTCGGTGAGAGCTATGGCATCCGTAGTAGTACAGCAGTTTTGTAAAATTAAAAAGTTCTGTACTCTACTAGGCACAGCGGACATGTACTGCTCCAATACTATGGCATCCATTAATGTATCTATATTTTTTCTTTCTGGCTGTAGCCATTTGTGTGCTAGGCTCTTTATCCTATGACCAAGGGCTTTTGGTGTTTCATCAGCCCTAAGGGACGTGGCTCTAAACATCTTGTTATAGGCTAGTGGTGTAAGGCCTAAGCGGTCCCTAATAGCTATGATGACCTCTTCATAGGTGTTGGCTAGGGCTGGGGGCATTGACCTGTACGCAGCTAGCGCCTCCCCTGTAAGGGACGCTGCCAGTCGAATGGCCCATTGCTCGGGTGGCCAATTAGCTGACCGAGCAATCCTACTGAATGAGTCTAAAAAGTCGTCTACGTTATCATTAGGGCTTAGCTTTCCCACCACCAGATCATTACATGACCACTGTCCAGTCCCTGGGTTGGCCGATCCGGTAGCCTGCAGCCTCTCCGAGTTGACCTTTGCCATCTCCTCTCGCTGTTGATCCAACCATTTCTCCATCATCTGCAAGACTGGCACTTGCTGCGCTTGCATGGCCTACAATGCTTGGGCCTGGTTTCTCAGGGCAACCTCAGCTTGCTTGTCAAATTGATGTGCCATCCAGGCACAGAGATCCTTAGGCTCCATGATGAACCTGTAACAAGAGACAAAGAGAAAAAAAAAAACCAAGTGTGGCTCTCCTAAACCCTCTTTCTTTGCTCTCTATCCTTTTTTTTTCCTTTTTTTTTTTAAATTTCCCCTGGCATCCAACACTTGTCAGGCCTAATTACATTTTACCTGACTTAAGTGTTGAGTCAGCTCTGGAACGTTAGTGGCTGGCCCGCTCTGCAGCTCTTCTGCTTCGGGCTGGCAACAGGATTTTCTTTTCAGGATTTTCACCTTCCCTTCCGGACTTCAGGTTTACCCCCCTTCGGGTTTTCTCCCTCCGATCCGATCTCTCTAGCTGATCCGCTCCGGATCTTGTCTCTCCAGCAGTTCAATCTGGGCTTTCCTTCTCTTTTTTCAACTCAGGAATTTTCTTTTCTTTTCTTTGTGCCGACGTAGGTTCCAAGCAACAAAAAAATCCAATAACTACGCCGTTTTATGTCACAGGGCCTACCTTGGCAGCGTAATGGACTGAGGTAGGTTGGACATAAAAACATTTGAAGTTGGGTTTGGCTAATGTCTTACAGGGCCCAGGGACTTGCAGCCCTGGTAGCTTCCTTTGTTACCAAAATCCCAAAGAATACAAAGGTCCGAGTGGAGGGAAACAAAGGCATTTATTTCCCTTTCTTGCAAAAAGGTTCATATGCTTGGACAAAAACATCAACACAAATTCCTTACTTCAGGTTAAAGAAAAAGTAAAACATGACATTAAAGCAAAGCTGTTATCTTCACAATAAATGGTGTATCAAAACAAACAGTCTCTATTCCCCAAGATGGAGCTTATGTGCTAAGCAAGGACTCAAGGCTTCCTGTCTTACAATAACTACAGTCCATCTCGGTATCTGTAGCAAATTCCACCTGCATCAGTTCCCCTTCTGAAGCCTCTGAAACTAAGTCAGTACTTGCTGGCAAATTGTAATCAGGCTTTTTATATATCCTCTGTACAACCTCCCAATGCTCAGGGCTGAATGTAGGGCGTCGGTCCTGCGCCCTCATATACTGGGAACTGTCTTCCTTTTGCAAGTGTTTTACCTTAGCTTCCTGCAAAGCTTTGTCATTAACAAGTCTCTTATTCGGTACGTGTTTCTTGCACCTTATCTCATAGGCAGTTTCACACAGACAGTATTCATCTGCTCCCTGTCCTCCCCATACACCAGTAGTCTGCAACCTGCTTTCAGTTAAACATGGGTTACCTTTTCTCCTTGGCTTGTCTACTCCCGGTGAGGTTTGAGGCCTGCTCCGGCTGGGATCCTGCCTGGCCTGAGCAATAGGCCTTAAGTTCTCCAACCGTCCTTCTGTTGGCTTTAGACCGCAGTCACAGCCACGCCTTTGCCTCTCTGTACGAAAAGCACCCACTCTGAATGGAGCTATCCCACCTTCTCCAGGGTTGCTTCTTTCCTCAAGCCACTGCGGCTGCTGCTGCCTCCTGCGAAACCCTTGTCCAGGGGTTACTGCTTCTTCTGGATATCCTGCCCATTCATTCGGATGTCCTGCCCATCCTGCTGGTTCTCCTGGCAGTCCCTCCTTCCCCTGGCCGTTCTGCCTGTTCTGCCCTCCAGTCTTCCAGACTCACTTTAAGAGGTACTCCTCTCTTCCTTGATTGGAAGCTGGCTGGCATTACCTCATGACCTAGGAGGTGTGGTTCCTCAGTTCCTCAGAGGTCCCTCTTGCTCCCCCTATCAGGTTCCTCGTAATATTGCAGCTTGTGCTTGACTTTTCCTGCGTTTAAAACATTTTCTTCTCTTCTCAGAGGGTCTGCAGCATCACAGCACACATAAGACCCCTCACCAACTGGGAGAAAATCATACATGTGACACTCAGTGCAAAAGACTGGAAAGCCCCCATCTCGCTGCTGGACTGCTGTCTGCATCTTCACTTTAAGGTTATGTTTAGATATTTAAGTTCTTTACTTACTAAGGGTTGCTTGGGATACTTATACTAATAAAACTATACCTAATACGTTTAATGTACTTTGTTCACCTGAAGTTTAATTAATCTCAGGTCCTTAATGTATGTTGATGAGAATAAACAGCTGCACCTGAGAGTGAATATGGCATCTCCTTTCCTTTAAGAGGTTTAAGCACCTATAAAGCTATGATTATCCCAGGGGTGGGTGGGTGCCGGGGAGGGAGGGAGGGAGGGAGGGAGGGAAAGAAGACTTATTAAAAGCTGGCTGCTACACAGTACCCTGTCCTGTGCTTCTGAAATAATCTGTGACCAATCTCCAAGGGGAATCCCAAAGCCCTTGCTGTGATGGAGGGAGTCTTGGGTACTAATTTAACCAAAAAGCTCTCTGCTGTGTTTTAAATTTAAACTGCAAACTCTTGCTGCTACTAGGCCCTGACTGATTTAACAATTATACTTGGTTCACAGATTAATCAGCTTTAATCTAAAGAATTCTTTTTTCCCCAAGATTTAGAAAGATTCCCAGAAGTAAATATTTACAATTACAGATCTCTCTCCAGAAGTAGCAGTCCCCTTTTGTAGTCCTTCGAGTAGTCTGTCGATGACTCATAGGAGGGCTGTTCCGCGGGTCTCAAGGCCCCCAATGCCCTGCGGCCGGCACCCAGCAAACTTTCTGGGGATGACCCAGGTCCCATCAAGCGGGACTCAGAGTGCGACCTCAGCCAAGGATAGACTCGAGGCCGAAGGACCTCGAGGATCAACTAGGCCTCCAGGGACATCTTGGATGTCGAGGGCCCGATGGTCAGGGAGGATGAACCGGTCATGCTGGACAAAAGTGCCGGCTGCTGGTCCATGAAGGCAGACAAACTGCGCTCCAAGGCTACCATTCTGGACTCCAGACGAGAATGCTCAGCAGCCTTCGGCACGGGCACCGAGGGCCTGATGCCGCTCCCCTGAAGGGGAGTCCTCGACAAGGATGGTGTCTGGGGACCGAGGCCGGTCCGCAGTCGGATCCTTCCGGGGGACCTTCGCAGGCTGCTCCTTCTCTGACGCCTCTGATGAGCACCTTGGACTGTGGGACCGGGCCCGGGGAGCCCCCGGCCAGTCGGAACCATCCAAGGACAGTGCCTTTGAGGGTTTCTTCTTATTCCTGAGTTCCCTCAAGGGAGACCCCCTTTCTGAGGACCCACGACGAGGCTTGGGTTTGGAGGGTTCTGCCCGAGATGTTGGGGCCTCATATGAGGCCCTGGCCTTCGGAGGCATCGGGGACTCGGGGAAAGCGTATCATGCTTCTGCTGGCAGCTCTTGAGGGCCTTGCTAGACATCCTCTTGCAGAGACTGCAGGCTGCCAGGTCATGGTCTGGCCCAATGCAGCGAAGACAGCAGTCATGTGTGTCGATCAAAGACATGATTTTAGAGCAACGATCACACTTCTTAAAGCCACTGGTAGCCATAGAGGAAAAAAGTACCCCTGCGAAGTCAAAGACCCTCCAGGCTGCCAGCAGTATAAAAAAGGCACGAAGATGCCAGAAAAGAAAATAATAAAAGATTACAAAAAATAAACCGAACCTGATGCCGAGGCACCGAGGCCGGTAGGCAGGAAGAGTACCGGTGCAATACCGGAGGCAAGTGTGAAACTTGGAGAGAGAAAAAATCAACTTTTTCCGGGGACAAACCAGACAACGTCTGAAGGGCTCTGTGGAAAAAAGGAGACTGAGCAAGATGGCACCCTTGGGTGGGAAGGGGACCACGCATGCATGGTGGCATCTCCCAAAGGCTTTCTTTGATAGCTGGGGGGATGCTTCCACGAGGGCTCCGTCGGTGCCAACATCATCCATATGTGAGGACTGATTTCCTGCTTGTTTCCAAAGAAAAAATAATATCACTGCTATAGAATTGCAGTGCTTAAAAGGAAGAGAGGAGGCACTATGGGTAAACTTGAAAGAGGGAAAGGGAAATCTATTTGCATTTGAGTTATATACAGATCCCCCTCACAGAGAGTAGAAATGGATGAAGATTGAATAGAAGACATACACAGTATTGCCAGAAAAAGAAACGTGCTACTGATAGGTGATTTCAATATGACAGTTGTGGACGAGCACTTCCCTGCTGCAGTGTCATCTATAAGTAAGGAGATCCTGGATTCTCTACAGGGAGAACCATTCAGGCAGCTGTTAACAGAACCCACATGTGATGGGGCCATACTGGCTTAGTGATTGCCAATGGGGAAAGTGTTTCTGATGTTACAGTGGGAGTTCATCTCGCATCCAATGATCACCAGATGGTGTGGTTCAGTATTAGGACTAGGACAGAAAAAAGCCATTCAAAAGCGAGGGTCTTTGATTTCAGGAAAACTAACTTTGCCAAAATGGGACAATACCTCAAAGAGTTGTTAGTGGGATGGGAACAGCTGGGGGATGTAGAAAAACAGTGGGCAAAACTGAAAGGAGATATTTAAGGGCAACAAACCTTTTTGTTAGAAAGGTAAATAAATGTAAAAGGAAAAGGAGGCCACTATGGTCCTCAAAAGAATTATCTGAAAAGGTGAAGAAAAAGAGGGAGGCTTTCATGAAATACAAGAAATCACAGAGAGAGGAAGACAAGCATCTGTATTTGGAAAAACTTAGAGAAGCTAGCAAAGTAGTCAGGAAAGCAAAGGTACAAAAAGAAGAAATAGCCAATGCAATAAAATGCAGAGATATGACATTTTTCAGATATATTATTGAGAGGAGGAAAGTAAAAAGTGATTTTGTCAGACTCAAGGGTGGAGGGGAGGAATATGCAGAAACTGATGAGGATAAAACAGAATTGCTTAATAAATATTTCTGTTCTGTGTTCACAGATGAAGGGCCAGGAGTAGGACCTCAGAAAACACCCACAAACAGGAACAGAAGTGACATGGATCTTGTACGATTTTCAGAATACTGTGTTTGCGAGGAACTAGCTAAACTAAAAGTAGACAAAGCCATAGGTCCAGATGGGATAAATCCAAGAATACTAAGGGAACTTGGGGACGTTTTAGCGGCTCCACTGCCTGACCTTTTCAATGCCTCTTTGGAGTCGGGAGTAGTGCCAAAGGATTGGAGAAAGGTATATGTGGTCCAATTACACAAAAGAAGATGTAAGGATGACATTGAGAACTACAGGCTGGTTAGTCTAAACTCTGTGGTTAGGAAATTATTGGAAAGGCTCCTAAAAGAAAGAAAAGTGAGGTTTCTGGTGTCTAATGGATTGCAGGATCCGAAGCAGCATGGATTCACCAGAGACAGGTCTTGTCAGACAAATCTGATTGATTTCTTTAACTGGGTGACTAGGGAGTTGGAGCACGGGAGAGCCCTAGATGTGGTGTATTTAGATTTTAGTAAAGCCTTTGACACTGTTCCGCACAGGCGACTTATAAACAAACTGAGCACCCTAGGGATGGACCCTAAAGTGACTGACTGAGTTAGAAATTGGTAGAGTGGGAGGTGACAAAGGGTACAGGTAAATGGAGCTCACTCCAAGGAGAAGGAGGTTACTAGTGGTGTGCCGCAGGGATCTGTCCTTGGTACGATTCTTTTTCACATCTTTGTTAGTGATATTGCAGAAGGGCTATCGAATAAGGTTTGCCTCTTTGCGGATGATACCAAAATTTGCAATAGAGTAGATACCCATGAAGGAATAGATAACATGAGCAGGGATCTAGCTAAGCTTAAAGAATGGTTTAGAATTTGGCAGCTGAAATTTAATGCTAAAAAATGCAGGGTCATGCATTTGGGCTGCAAAAATCCAAATGAGCTGTATAGTGTAAGGGAAGAGGTACTTCTGTCCACAAAAGAGCAGGACCTGAACATAATTGTGTCTGACAATCTTAAAGTAGCTAAAAAGGTTGAAAAGGCAACTGCAAAAGCCAGAAGGATGCTTGGGTGTATAGGGAGAGGAATGGCCAATGGAAAAAAGGAGGTGATGATGCCTCTGTATAAGTCTATGGTGCGACCTCATTTCGAGTATTGTGTGCAATTCTGAAGAATGCACCTTCAAAAGGATATAAGCAGGTTGGAGTCGGTGAAGAGGGTGGCTATTAAAATGGTTAATGCTCTTTGTTATGAAGTATATGAGGACAGACTTAAAGATCTTAATATGTATACTGTAGAGGAAAGGCGGGATAGGGGCGATTATGATAGAGGCATTTAAATACCACCGTGGCATAAATGCACAGGAGAGTCTCTTTCAGTTGAAGGCAAGCTCTGTTACGAGGGGACATAGCACAAGAGTGAAAGGGGATAGACTCAGGAGTAATATGTGGAAATATTTCTTTACGGAAAGAGTGGTAGATGCGTGGAATAGTCTCCCAGTGAAAGTGGTGGACACGAGGACAGTATGGGGAGTTATTCTGAGGCACGAATAGCAGCTTTCCCCTCTTGTCTAACTTCCCTGCCGGTTGTGTGGGGAAGTTAGTCGGGGGCGGGGAAGGGAAGGCATGAGGCGGAGAATGGGCAGGCAGTGGGCAATTGCCGGCCCTGGACATACAGGGCTGGCGAAATGTCCTTAGGAGACCGGATCATGCGTCAGCCTTTGGGGAATTAACTCTAATTTGCTGTGGCTGGCATTGCGGCTTTTGAATAGAGCCGTGGAACCATGGCAACATGACGCCATGGCACCGCAGCTCCATTTAAAAGCCCTGACTGAGTTAGTCAGGCAGGCATGTACATGCAGGCCAGGACTGAATTGCAATCCTGGGCTGCACATACAGGGCCGGCCCGTCCATTGAGCAAGAATGTTCTTTGCACAGGGCCCCGCGTTTCAGGGGGCCCCGCGCAAAGAACATTCTGCTTTTTTTTTTTTAAATTATATAAAAAAAAAAAAAAGCTGGCTCTGGCTGCTGCCGCGGCCTCCGCGGCAAAATGGAGTGTCCCGCAGGGCCCCCTCTCCTCGCTGAGCCTCTCTGCAAGGGCTTTCAGATTCGCGAAGGGAGTGTCTCCCTCGCATCTCTGTTAAGCCCGCAGGGGCTAATGGGAAATTTCCCATCTGCCCCTTTAGACGCGAGGGGCTGATGGGAAATTTCCCATTAGCCCCTGCGGGCTTAACAGAGACGCGAGGGAGACACTCTCCCGTCGCGAATCTGAAAGCCCTTGCAGAGAGGCTCAGCGAGGAGAGGGGGCCCCTCGGGACACTCCGTTCTGCCGCTGCGGCAGCGGCAGCAGCCAGAGCCAGGTTTTTTTTTATTTTAAATTTGCCATAAGCCGATGGGGGGGGGGGGGGTGTTAAGACCTGGGCTGGGCTGGGCTGGGCTGGGGGGGTGTTAAGACTGGTGCTGGGCTGGGCTGGGCTGGGGGGGGGTGTTAAGACTGGTGCTGGGCTGGGCTGGGGGGGTGTGTTAAGACTGGTGCTGGACTGGGGGGGGTGTTAAGACTGGTGCTGGGCTGGGCTGGGGGGGTGTTAATACTGGTGCTGGGCTGGGGGGTGTTAAGACTGGGCTGGGCTGGGCTGGGCTGGGGGGGGTGTTAAGACTGGTGCTGGGCTGGGCTGGGCTGGGCTGGGGTGGGGTTGGGGGGGGTGTTAAGACTGGTGCTGGGCTGGGCTGGGGGGGTGTTAAGACTGGTGCTTGGCTGGGTTGGGGGGGGTGTTAAGACTGGTGCTGGGCTGGGCTGGGGGGGTGTTAAGACTGGGCTGGGCTGGGGGGGGTGTTAACACTGGTGCTGGGCGGGGCTGGGCTGGGGGGGTGTTAAGACTGGTAATGGGCTGGGCTGGGTTGGGGGGGTGTTAAGACTGGGGCTGGGCTGGGCTGGGGGTGTTAAGACTGGGGCTGGGCTGGGCTGGGCTGGGGGGGGTGTTAGGGCTGGGCTGGGCTTGGCTTGGCTGGGCTGGGGGTGGGATGGGGTGAGGTGTTAAGACTGGTGCTGGGCTGAGCTGGGCTGGGCTGGGCTGGGCTGGGGGGGTGTTAAGACTGGTGCTGGGCTGGGCTGGGGGGGGTGTTAAGACTGGTAATGGGCTGGGCTGGGGGGGTGTTAAGACTGGTGCTGGGCTGAGCTGGGCTGGGCTGGGCTGGGCTGGGGGGGTGTTAAGACTGGTAATGGGCTGGGCTGGGGTGGGGGGTGTTAAGACTGGTGCTGGGCTGGGCTGGGCTGGGCTGGGCTGGGGGGGTGTTAAGACTGGGGCTGGGCTGGGCTGGGGGGGGTGTTAAGACTGGTAATGGGCTGCGGGCGGGAGGGGGTTAAGACTGGTAATGGGCTGTGGGCTGATGGGGGCTGTCTGGAAATGGGTGATGGGGGTTAAGACTGGTAATGGGCTGGTGGGGGTTAAGACTGATAATGGGCTGCGGGGGAGCTAGGACAGATAATGGGCTAGAGGGGGCTAGGACTGGTAATGGGCTGTGAGCTGTTGGGGGGGTTAGGACTGGTAATGGGCTGTGGGCTGATGGGGGGGTTAGGACTGGTAATGGGCTATGGGCTGATGGGGGCTGTCTGGAAATTTATTTATTTTATTTATTTATTTAACATCTTTTATATACCGCACTATTTATAATCAGCGCGGTTTACATAGAACAATAAAACATCAGATAAGATACATATTATCTGGTTTTTACATAGAACAGAAACAAAAACTTGGGTAACCGGGGTAATTATTTACAATGAAAAATGGGGTGATGGGGGGGTTAGGACTGGTAATGGGCTATGGGGGGATTAGGACTGATAATGGGCTATGGGGGGGCTAGGACAGGACATGGGCTGATGGGAAGGGGTTAGGACTTGAGGTGGGCTGATGTGGTTAGGACTGGTAATGGGCTGTGGGCTGATGGGGGGGGGTTAGGACTGGCAGTGGGCTATGGGGGGCTGACTGGAAATGGGCTGATGGGATTAAGACTGGAAGTGGGCTGATGGGGGGTTAGGACTGGTAATGGGTTATAGGGGGGGCTTAAACTGAAAATGGGGTTATTGGTGGTTAGGACTGGAAGTGGGTTGATGGGGGGCTAGGACTGGTACTGGAAATGGACTCATGGAGGGGCTAGAACTGGAAGTAGGCTCATGGGGGGGCTTGGACTGGAATTGGGCTGAGTGGAGGGGAGCTAGGATTTGACATGGGCTGATGGTGGGGCTAGGAAATGACTAGAAATGGGCTGATGGGGGGCTAGGATTGGAAATGAGCTGATGAAGGGACTCAGACTGAAAATGGATGGGGGAGCTAGGACTGGAAATGGGCTGATGCAGGGACTAGAAGGGAATGGATGCTGGGTGAGACTGGAACTAGAAGGGAGCTGATGTTGGGGGAGGATTAGAATGGGATGGGGCTTGGAGAGTAAAATGGAGAGGGGAAAAATATTTTGTGTGGGAGGGATGAAAAACCTACAATTGGCCGGTTATTGGGAGAGTAAGTGGGGATTGAGGATGGAGGGGTAAAATTTGTGTGGATGAAATAGGAATGAGGAAAGAGCAAAAGGAGAAAGATTAGTATGTTAAAGCAGATGTAGAGAGAGAGAATGGAAAAAAAAACTAGAAGAGAGAAGAAAGAACAAATGGACAGCAGACGATGGAGAGTTAGCAGAAGACACGAAGAAACCAGAAGAAAGTAGCTGGAGCAATTGCAACTGAAAAAAAATGCACAAAAGATAGAAAGATATCTCTTTATTTTGAATTTATTAACTGGAATATGAAAGCTCTGGGAAATGTGCATCATTAACGTCTGCGCTTTGTTTGGTACAAGAGGAAATTAATTTATAGTTTTATTTCTACAGTGGTGTTGTACATTCCAAGTTTGGCTTTTGGGGTTCCCAGTTTAATTATTGCCTTCCTGTTTCTAAATTGTGATTCCTTGTTTGATGATGGTCTATGTTCTGCATGTGTAACTGAGCTGAGGGATTCTGTTTATGTAATTCCTATTTGACATTGCCACTTGTTCTCTTTCCCCAGTATTCTCTGAAATGTATTGGTTTAATATTTGCAGTGTTGCCTTTTGATAGGTAGGGTACGGTGCTTTGTGAGTCCTGGTAATGCTGTCAGGATATGGCGGGTTTGCTATGGGTTCTAAATGGGCAGCGTTTGTAGTAGTTCCTAATGTGCCTCGCGGTTGGCACTGGATTATAGTAATGTAGAAATCTTTTAGTCTTTCTTTATCCATACCCTCATTAAGAGACATGTTTACTAAAAGTTAGTGTATGGTAACATTATGCAAATAAGGCCACTTATGCAAATGAGGCCCCGCACCGAGTCTCCGCACATGGCCCCGCACCCCCCTTGGGCCGCCCCTGTGCACATACATGCTTATTTGCGATTCTGATCCCGCAGGGCTAGATGTGCCCCACGGGATCAGAATCTTAATCTCCTTTGTACATCTGGGTCAGCCCGGACATACAAAGAAGATGTACGTTTGGATCAGAATCGTGCCCTATCTGAATTCAAAAAAGCATGGGACAAACACTAAAGGAAAAAAGGAGAGTATTGTAGTTGATATGGAAGGGCAGACTACATAGGCCATGTGGTCTTTTTCTGCTGTCATGTTTCTGTTTCTATGCTCTAAGAATTAGGCTGCTCCTCCACTGCACTACTGTAAACCTTTGGACAGAAAGATTACCTCAAAGTAATCTTGCACAAATCTTCAGTAAACTTTATTAGTAACACCCCACAAGAGATTCTCTGTTCTTGGCAAAGCATGTGAATATACACTTTGGCTCTTGAAGGAAATTTCTTCCCTCAAAGAATCTGCCCCTGGAGGCAAGAGTGCATGCACTGAGTGACAGTGAAGAGAGAATCAGGAAAAATAAATCTTTGTGTGCCCTTGGGAAAGTGACATACCCCATGGCACACCCAAAGAAAGTCTTACAGATAAATGTCAATAAAAACAAAGGGCCCGATATTCCATGCCGGCGGCTAGCACGGTTATAGTGACTAACCGCTGGCACTGAACATTAAACGTGGATATTAAATGCTGGTATCAAATATGGCCATGGCATTGAATATCTGGGGTTGCCGAACAGCCGCAGACACCAAAGAAGCTAACTAGGCAGTGGCGATATTGAGCCACTACCCAGTTAGCTCCCACGGGTAAAGATTTCTGCACCTATCTTTACCCACAGGTCGCTAACCAGGTGATGGTGCAATATCGCTGCTGCCTGCTTAGCGACAGGTGCTACTTCCGTCCCCCCCCCCCCCCCCAGAACGCCAACGACATACCCGATGCTACACGGTTAACATTGGGGCATATAGCGGCATTACTCAGGGATATTCAAATGCACTAACGTGTAAGTGCCGCCGAATATCCCTCTAAATGATATTTATGTGGTTTACAGACTTGTAAACCACATAAATACCATTTAGAGGGATATTCGGCGGCACTTACACGGTTAGTGTCTTTGAATATTGGGCCGAAAGCTTTCAACTTCTTTCAAAACTGAAGGTAATTTGATTCTTCCCTAATCTCCAAAACAATGGTGTTCCGCAGATGCAGATCAAACTTGTGAAAAGCTTGCCATCTCACTGAAGTCAGGCTAAACAGAGCAAGTAAATATAAGGAGCCCCCTGCGACAAGCGTAAGGTGCACATTGGTTGTTAAGGCACCAAAGGTTTGGCCAGGTATTGGGAGTATCCTTATAGTAACATTTATGTACTAACTAGTGGGTCAATATTTAGCTGCAGAGGTTAGCAAATTTTTTAAAAGGCAACTGTCATGGCTAAATGTATGTATTTATTTATTTATTTGTCTTTTTTATATTACCTTATCTGGGAATCACGGCGATTTACAGGGAACAAGAACTTAGCAGGTTTATATAGAACTTTTAAATCCTTAACAGCATTGAACAGTCTAATTGCAAATAGGAACTATAGTCTATAGTTTGTAACGTATTTACAAATCAGAATTTATATACTTTTAACGGTGAGGAGGTGGGGACTAGGGGTAGGGGGAGGAGTGCAGGAGGGTGGTAATTTGTAGTATATGTGTCCAAGGGTTTTGCAGTTGCATGGGGGCACATCATTTAGATGTTGAAGTGTTCTTTGAGGAGCAATGTTTTGAGATCTTTGCGGAATTTTGTTCATGTGTTTCCCTGAGGTCGCTGGGAAGTTTGTTCCATAGGTCTGGTGAATAAGTGGAGAAGGCTCTGTTGCAAGTATTTTGGTTCATCCGTTCATCCGTATTTTGGTTCATCCGTGTTATTTCCATTGGTAGGTCAAGAAGTTTCTTGTTGCATTAAAATAAAAAATGGATATTCAGCATTGGTATCCGGATACTGCCCTGCACTAAATATTCAGTCACTGGGGTCATCACTGACTCTATCCATATAGCAGTGATTTTTTAGCTTCGCTATACCAATAGCTAATTGGATGCCATTAGGGTGGCTTTTGCTGTTCTTAGTGATCCGGCTGGCGCTGACAATTGCTGCTGTACAGATGTCTAGCAGCTCCACCTACACCACCAGACTGCAGAGCACTATTCAGATAGTGCAGAGGCGGTCAGAGAGAATATTCAACGACACTTATCCAGCACTGTTAAGTGTTTCTGAATATTGACCTGTGATTTTCAACTATACGTGCGCTATTTTGTCACCCTCTAGCACCCAAACAATAACAGATACAAAGAGTAAATGCCTTCCTAGTGCACATAGTTTGCAATTGAAATTTTGCATAAAATACACGTTAGAAGTGGCTGCACAATTTCCAGCTACTATATTTAAAAACTGCCCCCCCTAAAGGGGCAGAGAACATCAGAAGGCAAAATACATATATTTCGCAATCTCATTCCTAAATCGGACAAAATCACAAATATGAAAGCTCAGCAATAAATGAAAGATCTGACCTTAAGCAGGTAGGAAATGTAAACAAAGTGACAGTTAAATATGCTGCTGGAGCTATGGTTTTGCAGGGCAAATATTCTTATATAACAGAGATTTACAGACAGTTAACAGATCTTAAGGAGTAGAGGAGTAGCCTAATGGTTAGAGCACAGGCTTGGGCAAGTCACTTAACCCTCCATTGCCTCGGAAGAAAGGCCTGACAATCTACTTCCGGTCACACTGCCAAGAAAATACAGGAGGTGCTGGGTGGCCAGGAGTCAGCATTGAATCAAAGGCACTCATTACAACAGATCTTCTGTGTTAAAGTTCTTGTTAAAAATAACTCTGAAGAAATACAGAGGAAGATTTCTCATGCTTCAATTTCTGGCCCTAAAGCTGATTGTATTTCCAAATGAGGATTTGATGGTTTGAGTTCCAACCAGTCAGTCATTTTCCAAAAGTACCTAAGAATGCTTTAACTCCCCCTGGCCAACTGAACATTTGTGATAATGCATCAGATGTTAGTACTGATGGCCCCTAGTATGAAAAACATGTCTGCTGATAATTTTGAGGAGGAACACATTTGTAACAATTCTGGGTTTCCATGTCATCCTGGTAGACCAGTCCAGACAAGTAGATTGCATTCTCCCACTATTTGCACCATGTTGCATACTGGAGATTATGCATCCACTGCATTGTTTGACTTTGTGTGGGAACGCTTGCATACATTTTGTGTTTGGGCTGATCGAAGTGAAAGGTCTCGGAAATGCATAAAAGACAGATAACTGTTTCTTGAATTTGTGCGTTATCTTAAAGGAGCACAAGCTGATTGTTAATATTTACTGTAGAATCAAAAGTGAAGGGGATCTTGAAAGATTTTCAGAAGTCCGTGTTCGTGAGGAACTAGCTGAACTAAAAGTAGACAAAGCAATGGGACCGGATGGGATACATCCAAGAATATTGAAGGAACTGGGGGATGTTCTAGTGGCTCCAATGACTGCATTCCAATGCTTATTAGAGTCAGGAGTGGTCCCAGAGGACTGGAGAAAGGCACATATGGTCCCTTTACACAAAAATGGAAAGATGCGGTTGAGAAATACAGGCTGGTTGATCTGACCTCTGTGGTGAGTAAATTAATGGAAATGCTGCTAAAACACAGGATAGTGAGGTTTCTGGAGTCCAATGGATTGCAGGATTTGAGGCAGCATGGGTTTACCAGAGGCAGGTCTTGTCAGACAAATCTGAATGATTTCTTTGACTGGGTGACCAGGGAGTTAGACTGAGGGAGAGCCCTAGATGTGGTGCACTTAGATTTCAGTAAAACCTTTGATATCGTTCGACACTGGAGACTTATAAATAAATTGAGAATCCTAGGGATGGACCCTAAAATGAGTGACTGGGTTAGAAATTGGTTGAGTTGGGAGGTCACAGATAAATGAAGCTCACTCTGAGAAGGATGTTACCAGTGATGTGCTGCATGGATCCGTCCTTGGTCCGATTCTACTTAATATCATTGTTAGTGAAATTGTGGAAGGACTGTCGGATAAGATTTGCCTCTTTGTGGATGATACCAAAATCTGCAATAGAGTAGACACCTAAGAAGGAGTAGATAATATGAAGACGGATCTAGCTAAGCTTGAAGAATGGTCAAGAATTTGGCAGCTGAGCTTTAATGCTAAAAAATGCAGTGTCATGCACTTGGGCTGCAAAAATCCAAGAGAGTGGTACAGTGTAGGGGGTGAAGTAGTTCTGTCCATGAAAGAAGAGCAGGACCTGGGCATGATTGCTGTTGCCTTTTCCACCTGTTTAGCCATTTTAAGATCATGAGAAACAATCATGCCCAGGTCCTGCTCTTCTTTCATGGACTCCATCCTGTTTATATTCTTTGGAAGGTTTGGTCTCCAGAATTGCACGCAATACTCCAAATGAGGTCACACCAGAGACTTATACAGAGACACAATCACTTCCTTTTTTCTGCTGGCCATTCCTCTCCCTATGTACCCAAACATCCTTCTGGCTTTTGCCATCACATTGCCCAAGGCAATTAAGCCACCCAGACTACTCCAACTATCCATACTTACTATTAATATTTCATCCTGAATTAATCTGTGAAGTCGATATTCAAAGGGATTATTCAGATAATTCCTTTTTGCCAACTGCAAAATTTAAATATCAACCCACATGTCTAATTTCTTGTGCATGGTCATATTATTAAGCTCAACCCTCTTCTCCTATGACAGTATATTCCATTCTTGAGGAACCCTACCTTGAATAAAACGATGATTGCTGCTTTATTTATTTATTTGTGGTTTATGCTATCAGTAAATAACTTGTATGTTGTTGCTGTTAAGTACTCTTCAGTCGGTGCCAACTCATGGAGATCCTCTGGATAGTTCTCCTGAGCTATGCTTGGTCTTCAATCAGCAGCAAATTGTTGACAGAGTGGCATCCGTAGCTGCTGTTATTGCATTGATCCATCTCATTGCTGGCCTTCCTCTTTTGCATATTAGGGATGTGCATTTTTGCACAAATGGTTTGCATGCCTTTAAATGAAGTGAATGAATGAGGGCCCAGTTTGAGCCCAATCCTCATTGGCATCATTGTTTTTGGTGGCAAACCATGCCCTTAAGGGGTGGAGGGCATACAAACTGGAACCACTTTGGGAGGAAGAGAAGGCAGAAGCATGAGGCACTTCACTCTAATCATGTTGAAACGTTCCAACATGCAGCCAAACAAGTCTATCCCTACCATCTTTCCCTTAAATCTCATAGCACCAATTTAGTAACCCCTGCTAGTCTGGGAGTCCCTCACAGTAGCTATTTGAAGCTATCTGGCAAACTGTGAATTTAGGAACCAGTAAACACCAAGAGGCCAGTGGCATCTTAAATCCACACACTCAGAAACTTGTGTTCTGAACCAAGGTCTACTAGAAAAATATTGAGGGTTTGCTGACAATAACAACATAATATAATGTCAAAGCACAAAAACAGAACAGTGGTGGGGATTCCTTCGCCTGACCCCTCTCCTCTTTACTCCTTTCCACAAAGTACCTATACTGCTGGATAATGAACTTGGATAAAGAAACATAGAAACACAAATGCATAAAAAGACCACATGGACCATCTAGTCTGTCCTTCCATATCAACTACAACAGTCCCCTTTTTACCATTAGAGATCCTCTGTGTTTGTCCCATGCTTTTTTGAATTCAGATACTGTCCTCGTGTCCATCACCTCCACTGGAAGATTATTCCACGCATCTATCACTCTTTCCGTAAAGAAATATTTCCACATACTACTCCTGAGTCTATCCCCTTTCACTCTCATCCTATGTCCCCTCATAGCAGAACTTGCCTTCAATTGAAAGAGACCCTTCTGTGCATTTATGCCACTGATTGCAGATCTTGCTCTCCTGCAGGCCTGGTCAAAAGAACATAAGATTTGTCATATTAGGTCAGATCAAAGGGCCATTGAGCCTAGTATCCTGTTTCCAACAGTGGTCAATTCAGGTCACACGTACACCTGGCAGGATCCCAGAAAGTAGACAGATTCCATATGTTTATCCTAGGGTTTCTGGACTTTTCCTTTAGGAACTTATCCAAATCTTTTTTAAACCCAGCTGCACTAACAACTTTTACTACATCCTCTGGCAAGGAATTCCAGAGTTTAATTATACACCGAGTGAAAAAAATGTTTTTTCATCTCATAGCCCATAGTCTTTATGTAATCCAGAGCAGTGTTATTCAGAGATAAAACAAGACAATCTTACTTGTCAGGCCCCAGCAATAGGCATTTCTTCAAAGTAGAGGAAATTATAAAACCAAAGGTTTCAGAGGAGCTCAGGATTTCTTCCTTAGGTTCTGTCCATATGGAAGGGTCTGGGTAAACAGGAGGCAGAAAGTCTGAAGCGGTCAGAGTAAGGAATTGACACAAATCCTGGGTAGAAGTCCTAGTAAAACCAATCTGCTTTTACCCCAGGGGAGTTCTGTACCCCAAACCTTAACTGGCTTAACCCTAAACTTAGTGCTTACATAACCGAAGGAGAGAGGATCCAGGTGGGATTCAGGAAGAATTTCTAGATGCAGAGGAACAGAAGTGTGGAGATAGGATGATGGAACTACTATAAATCCCTACTCAGCAGAGAATCAGTTAGGACTTTGTCCGGAATAGTGATTATGAATTCCTTAGTTGGGCAGAGCAACCCTGTGTTTTTGCTCTTTTTGCTGCTTTGTACTGAGGAAGGAGAGGGGCTTCAATCAGGAGCGGAGGGTGGAAAACTGCACTGCAACATGAAAGAGGAGAAATGATTTGCAAGCATCAGGCAAGAGACCAGAAAGGAGAAGAGTTTACTGAGAAGGCATATAGCATCCATCAGACATTTACAACAGGAAAAAGATATACCAGAGAGACCTGGCCAACTGGACCATTTTTGTTCATATGCAATTTTTTTATTTGGATTGTAAGTTTAATTCTTTGATGTTATTACTAGTATATACATTTGCTCTTTCGGGCAATGCCTAATAAAGGGTATTTTAAAATCGATCAGGGACTCCTATTTTGCCTGTTTTCCCTGCTCCACACCAATGTTACAGCTTGTTCTCTGAGAATATTCTCCCCCCCCCCCCACACACACACACACATTCCACCAGGACCCTTTATGATGATTCTGTAAGCTGAATGTGGTTTGGATTTCCCTGGTAAAGCTAAAGATCCCGATAACAGTTGATATAAATTATGTTTGGAGCACCTCTGGGATCAGCCCTGGTTACATGCATTTCAGCAAGGCATCTGACATAATTCTGTAACAGCGAAATAAACTAAACGAGTGCCTTTGGTATGGGTCCTAAAGTGACTGACGGGGTTAGAAATTGATTGGATGGAAGGACACCAAAATCAGAAAAAAAGAGAGGGATTTGGATTTTGCTCATGCCTGTTTTCAGGAGTAACTTAAGGTGACTTACATTCAGGTACAGTAGGTATTCTTTCCCCTTAGAGGGCTCACAATCTGGTACCTGAGGCAAAGGAGGGTTAAATGACTTGCTCAAGATCATGAAGAGCTGCAGCAGGATTTGAATCTGGCATCCCTGGTTCTTCACCCACTGCTCTATTAGGCTGCTCCGCCAAAGGGGTTTACCAATGGGATGTTGCAGGGATCAGTCCTCTGTTCACCTCTGTTCAACAGTTTTGTAGGCGATACTGTGCATGGACTTTCATTAACGGTGCATCTTTTAGCAGATGATATCGAACTCTGTAACAAGGTAGATACCTTGGAAGATATGGAAAACTCGAGCAATGATTAACAAAGCTTGAGGAATGATATAGAGTTTGGCAGCTGAAATGTGATATTAAAATATGCAAGGTCATGTATTCGGTTTGCAAAAACCTAAGGGAGCAGTAAAGAATAGAGGCTGAAGTTCTGATATGCACGGAGAGGGATATGGGGGTGATCATACTGGATAATCTTTAGGTGGCTGAACAAACTGAAAAAGCAACATAGCAAAAGCCAGGAAAATGTTGGGGTGCATAAGTAGAGGACTATCTCGCAGGAAAAGAGAGGTGATAATGCCCCTGTATGAGTCAGTGGTGAGACCTGCTTTAAAATACTGCATGCAGTTCTGGAGGCCTCATTTTCGAAAGGATATTAACTGAATTGTTGATCCAGAGGGTAGTTATGAAAATGGTCAAAAATTGTCACTATTTTTATTTATTTAATTTTATTTACCTCTTTATCATTTCAATCAAAGCGGTTTACATTGAAACTTAAACTTGGATGACATTAAACAGGGACATTGATAACTTGGATTTTTCTGAGGCAATGGAGGGTTAAGTGACTTGTCCAAGGCCATAAGGAGTGCTAGTGGGACTTGAACCCTCCACTCCACTATAAAGCACATGAGAACAGACTTGCTTATGAGATACAGCAGCAGGGAGCAAAGGAACAAGATTCCTCCATCCAGTCATTGTGTTGTTCTTGTCAAATGGCGTTGAGTCAGCGTCGACTCATGGCAACTCTCTGGATAGTTGTCCTAAACTGTGTTCAGTCTTCAATCAGGCAGTCAGGCAGTTCATAGTTGATAACTGCTGGCATTTATAACTGCTGTTATTGTATTGATCCATCTCATTGCTGACCTTCCTCTTTTGCATTGACCTTCAACCTTGCCAAGCATGATATCTTTCTCTAGTGATATCTTTCTTCGGATGATGTGTTCTAAGTATGAAAGTCAAAGTCTTGTCAACTGGGCTTCTAAAAAAAGCTTAAGTTTGATCTCCTCTAATACTAACTGGTTTGTTCTTTGGGCAGTCCACTAGCACCATAATTCGAAGGCATCAATTTTCTTCCTATCATTTTTACTGTCCAACTTTCGCATCCATATGATGTTATAGAAAATACCATGGCTTGAACAATTCAAATCTTTGTATGCTCTTGAGAATTGTGTCTAGGTCATTCATAGCCATTCTGCTAAGAGCAATGCAATGTTGGATTTCTTGACCTTGCAAGCTGTGTTATTCATGAAAAGTTAACAGCAATTCTAGAGGTGTTGTTAACTTTCTTCCTCAGAAACATCATGGCACTAATATGTGGCCTGATGCTTCCAGAGAACAACATAAAGGGGCCAGTGATTACAGTGAAACCTGCCTAGAATCCACCCCATTCCCTGATTGATTAGTGATGAAATCTCTCAGTACCTCGCCCCCCGTCACTAATCCATTATATTTCCATTGCTGAGAATGCACAATATTCATAGCCTCAGCAATGCAAAACTATTTACCATGGAACTCACTAACCTACAGTACTGAGATACCCCAGGGTCATAGGCAGTGGAATAGGATGGGCCACAGGAGCCGTGTCCCCACCAAAATTTTGCCCAGCAAAACATCAGCAATTAGAGAATGCTGAGGCAGGACTGGGGATTGGTTTGTTAGGCCCTCCAACCAAAAGGATGTTCCACTGCCCATGCCCCAGGTTAGTGAATCCTATGGTAAATTTCTGTCTATTATAATAGCGAAACAATGTAGCTTAGTAAATAGGAGTTAAACTTGGCAAGTTTTTGGAAGGAGGAAAAGGGATAGTAATGCTGGGGAGGAGGAGGGGGAGGATGGGTAGACTGGATGGGCCTTATGTTCTTTATCTGCTGATATATTCAATGTTTCTATCCTTTCTGCATCAATTTTGAGCTGCTTGAAAAAGTGGATAGGATCTCAATTATTTTGTATTCATTTTTCACATATACAGTATCTATGGGCCAGAAATGGAGTTGACATGGTGACCAAAGATGTTAAACACCAGCTGTGGCATTTAGTTTATTCTATATATTCAGCACCATTATCCCTATAGGTAGCAATGCTAAATATACAGATAATGCCAGCACAGGGGCTGCACTATCTGTTTAGTTTAGGCTTGCTGAATAGGATATCCAGAGAGTGGCTGAATGACACCACTATTGGGATGACTTTTCGGCCTGACCTTGCTCTTCCCCAAACTCCTCCCCTTCTTATGCAGCTAGCACTGAGCTGAACATTAGACTGAATGGCTTGATACTATGGGTGTTATTTTGGAATCTCTATTTGTGTACTGGGCATCTGAAAATGGGCATAGAGAAGTCCAAAGTACAGAGATGTCTCCAGAGCCACCCTAGAAGCCAGGTTTGTGGACATCCCTAGTGTGAGGACGTCCATGTCTGAAAAGCGGCCTGGCCGAAGTGTTTCCAAGATTTTTGACATCCCTGTCTGATCTCAAAAATGTGCAGAACATCTGGCATCGTACCTAAGGTTATACCTACTCCAAGGATAAACAGGCATCTGAAAAGTGATTGTTTTGTCAGGCAAACATCTAGAGGGTGTAGAGGAGCTACATTAATATCCCCTTTATTTTACAATATGTCATTGAACACTGATGGGGAATGAGAGCTCATATTTTCATTCTGCTACACTACTGGACATCCTTTTATGCTAGCTAGCAAGGAATAGACATCCCCCTTCCATGCTCTCCTAAGGGGGACGTCTATGTGGCCGCTGGGTTGGATGTCCATATCAGGGATCTCTATGTTCTTAAATTGGCCAGAGACATAGATGTCCTGGAGTTTTTCTGCATGTTCGGCCCTGGATGTTCCCAATTTGATTTGAACATCCTTGAGCTTGTTTGGCAGTCCTAACAGGGGAGCGCAACAACTGGTATACCCCGGACTGAAGAATGCTACTTCTTCTATCGGGTAGGTCATTCCCTTCAACCGAGCAAGCAGCTTCGGGAGGGACAAACATGGAGCAGTGAGGGCAGAAGGGGACATACTGCTAGCCAGCCAGATCAGCCAAATTAACCCTAGCGATAAATGGGGTGACAGATGTCGCTACCAGATCGCCCTCACATCCTTGGACATCCTTTCTAAAATGCCACTTTATAAGTTTTGAAAACATATGGATAGTGAAGTTACATGTTCACTTTATACGTTCACTGGCTGCTGCTGAAAATATAACAGGGGATAGCGGTGACGGGTTGCTGTTCTAACATGGCCAGCCACTCCACTGAAACTTAAACCTGGATATTCAGTGCCGGAGTCATATCCAGCCCTGGGTACTGAATATCCAAATTGCCCAGATTGGCAGGAAGCTAGCCGGGCAACTGCAGTATTCAGTTGGTGCCCAGTTAGCTTCCACGGCGAAAGTTAGGCCAGCCTTTGCTGCGCCTTACTTTTGCCATTTTGCCATAACCAGGCAATGACTCAACATCGCCGCTGCCTGATTATGGCTGGGTGCTGCCCCGGATGACCCCTGAAATGCCCCATTGCTAACTGGTTAGCATTAAAATGTGCAGCGGCAGCACCCAGGAATATTTAATGGCCCTAACAGGCAACAGCGATACTGAACCACTGCCTGACTATGGCAAAGCAGCGAAAGTAAGGTGCAACAAAGGATGGCCAAGCTTTCACTGTGAAAACTAGCCGGGCAGTGGCTGAATACCGCAGGTGCCTGGTTAGCTTCCTGCCAATCTGGGCAACCGGATTTTCAATGCCAAAGTCAGATATTGATGTAGTTGTCAAGGGAGTGTTGCCCATCCCTTCCCATTACCTTTACAAAGGAGCGGGAGCGTTGCCCATCCCCTCCCAGTACCTTTACAAAGGAGCAGGAGCATTGCCCATCCCCTCCCAGTACCTTTACAAAGGAGCGGGAACATTGTTCATCCCCTCCCAGTACCTTTATAAAGGAGCGGGAACGTTGCTCATCACCTCCAAGTACCATTACAAAGGAGCGGGAGATTCGTCCATGCCCTCCCAGTTCCTTCACAAAGGAGTTCGAGCGTTGTCCATGCCCTCCCAGTACCTTTACAAAGGGGCGGGAGCATTGCCCTTGTCCTCCTAGTACCTTTGCAAAGAAGAGGGAGTGTTGCTCATCGCCTCCCAGTACCTTTACAAAGGAGAGGGAGCATTGCCCATCCCCTCACAGTACCTTTACAAAGGAGCGGGAGTGTTGCCCATCCCCTCACAGTACCTTTACAAAGGAGCGGGAGTGTTGCCCATCCCCTCCCAGTACCTTTATAAAGGAGCAGGAGCATCGCCCATCCCCTCCCATTACCTTTACAAAGGAGCGGGAGCATTGCTCATCCCCTCCCAGTACCTTTACAAAGGAGCGGGAGAGTTGCCCATCCCCTCCCAGTACCTTTACAAAGGAGTGGGAGAGTTGCCCATCCCCTCCCAGTACCTTTACAAAGGAGCAGGAGCGTTGCCCATCCCCTCCCAGTACCTTTACAAAGGAGCGGGAACATTGTTCATCCCCTCCCAGTACCTTTATAAAGGAGCGGGAACGTTGCTTATCACCTCCAAGTACCATTACAAAGGAGCAGGAGAGTCGTCCATGCCCTCCCAGTACCTTCACAAAGGAGTTCGAGCGTTGTCCATGCCCTCCCAGTACCTTTACAAAGGGGCGGGAGCATTGCCCTTGTCCTCCCAGTACCTTTAGAAAGGAGCGGGAGCATTGCCCATGCACTCCCTGTACCTTTACAAAGGAGAGGGAACATTGCTCATCCCCTCCAAGTACCTTTATAAAGGAGCGGGAGAGTTTTCCATGCCCCACCAGTGCCTTTAGAAAGGAGCGGGAGCGTTGCCCTTGCCCTCCCAGTACCTTTACAAAAGAGAGGGAGCGTTGCCCATCCCCTCCCAGTACCTTTGCAAAGGAGTGGGAGCATTGCCCATCCCCTCCCAGTACCTTTACAAAAGAGCAGGAGTGTTGCCCTTGCCCTCCCAGTACCTTTACAAAAGAGAGGGAGCGTTGCCCATCCCCTCCCAGTACCTTTACAAAGGAGTGGGAGCATTGCCCATCCCCTCCCAGTACCTTTCCAAAGGAGCGGGAGGGTTGCCCATGCACTCCCAGTATCTTTACAAAGGAGCAGGAGCGTTGCCCATGCATTCCCAATATCTTTACAAAGGAGCGAGAGCATTGCCCATCCCCTCCTAGTACATTTACAAAGGGGTGGGACCATTGCCCATCCCTCCCAGTACCTTTACAAAGGAGCGGGAGCGTTGCCCATGCATTCCCAGTATCTTTACAAAGGAGCGGGAGCATTGCCCATCACCTCCCAGTACCTTTAGAAAGGAGCGGGACCATTGCCCATCCCTCCCAGTACCTTTACAAAGGAGCGGGAGCATTGCCCATGCACTGCCAGTACTTTAACAAAGGAGAGGGAGCGTTGCCCATCCCCTCCCAGTACCTTTACAAAGGAGCATTAGCGTTGCCCATGCACTCCCAGTACCTTTACAAAGGAGCGGGAGCATTGCCCATCCCCTCCCAGTACCTTTATAAAGGAGTAGGAGCATCGCCCATCCCCTCCCATTACCTTTACAAAAGAGAGGGAGTGTTGTCCATCCCCTCCCAGTACCTTTACAAAGGAGCGGGAGCGTTGCCCATCCCCTCCCATTACCTTTATAAAGGAGCAGGAGCATCGCCCATCCCCTCCCATTACCTTTACAAAAGAGAGGGAGTGTTGTCCATCCCCTCCCATTACCTTTACAAAGGAGCGGCAGCGTTGCCCATGCACTCCCAGTACCTTTACAATGGACCGGCAGAGTTGCCCATCCCCTCCCAGTACCTTTACAAAGGAGCGGGAGAGTTGTCCATACCCTCCCAGTACCTTTACAAAGGAGCGGGAGAATTGCTCATCCCCTCCCAGTACCTTTACAAAGGAGCGGGAGAGTTGCCCATACACTCCCAGTACCTTTACAAAGGAGCGGGAACGTTGCTCATCCCCTCCCAGTACATTTACAAAGGAGCGGGAGTGTTGCCCTTGTCCTCCCAGTACCTTTACAAAGGAAAGGGAGTGTTGCTCATTGCCTCCCAGTACCTTTACAAAGGAGCGGGAACGTTGCTCATCCCCTCCCAGTACCTTTACAAAGGAGCGGGAGCATTGCCCATCCCCTCCCAGTACCTTTACAAAGGAGAGGGAGCGCTGCCCATCCCCTCCCAGTACCTTTACAAAGCAGCGGGAGCATTGCCCATTATTTATTTATTTATTTAGCTGTATTTATATTCCGCTTTTCACCGGGTCACAGCGGTCAATTGAGGGATACATTTAACACGAGGGGATATGACACACATATGCTAATACTTACAGGGAACATGGGCAATGGAGGGTTAAGTGGCTTGCCCAGGACCACAAGGAGAGCCTATAGGACTAGAAATCCCAGTCCCTCCGGCCTGAGATTGCTGTCCCCAGGTGGGACTTGAACCCCTGGCCCTCCGGCCTGAAGTTCCTTGTCCTAACCACTAGACCACTCCTTTCCTTACCTCCCAGTACCTTTAGAAAGGAGTGGGGCCATTGCCCATCTCTCCCAGTACCTTTACAAAGGAGCGGGAGTGTTGCCCATGCACTGCCAGTACCTTTACAAAGGAGCGGGAGTGTTGCCCATCCCCTCCCAGTACCTTTATAAAGGAGCAGGAGCATCGCCCATCCCCTCCCATTACCTTTACAAAAAAGAGGGAGTGTTGCCCATCCCTTCCCAGTACCTTTACAAAGGAGCGGGAGCGTTGCCCATCCCCTCCCAGTACCTTTATAAAGGAGCAGGAGCATCGCCCATCCCCTCCCATTACCTTTACAAAGGAGCGGGAGCGTTGCCCATCCCCTCCCAGTACCTTTACAAAGGAGCGGGAGAGTTGCCCATCCCCTCCCAGTACCTTTACAAAGGAGCGGGAGAGTTGCCCATCCCCTCCCAGTCCCTTTACAAAGGAGCGGGAACATTGTTCATCCCCTCCCAGTACCTTTATAAAGGAGCGGGATTGTTGCTTATCACCTCCAAGTACCATTACAAAAGAGCGGGATCGTTGTCCATGCCCTTCCAGTACCTTTATAAAGGAGTTTGAGCGTTGTCCATGCACTCCCAGTACCTTTACAAAGGGGCGGGAGCATTGCCCTTGTCCTCCCAGTACCTTTGCAAAGGAGAGGGAGTGTTGCTCATCCCCTCACAGTACCTTTACAAAGGAGCGGGAGCATTGCCCATCCCCTCACAGTACCTTTACAAAGGAGCGGGAGTGTTGCTCATCCCCTCACAGTACCTTTACAAAGGAGCGGGAGTGTTGCCCATCCCCTCCCAGTACCTTTACAAAGGAGCGGGAGTGTTGCCCATCCCCTCACAGTACCTTTACAAAGGAGCGGGAGCATCGGCCATCCCCTCCCATTACCTTTACAAAAGAGAGGGAGTGTTGCCCATCCCTTCCCAGTACCTTTACAAAGGAGCAGGAGCATCGGCCATCCCCTCCCATTACCTTTACAAAAGAGAGGGAGTGTTGCCCATCCCTTCCCAGTACCTTTATAAAGGAGCAGGAGCATCGGCCATCCCCTCCCATTACCTTTACAAAAGAGAGGGAGTGTTGCCCATCCCTTCCCAGTACCTTTACAAAGGAGCGGGAGCGTTGCCCATCCCCTCCCAGTACCTTTACAAAGGAGCAGGAGCATTGCCCATCCCCTCCCAGTACCTTTACAAAGGAGCGGGAACATTGTTCATCCCCTCCCAGTACCTTTATAAAGGAGCGGGAACGTTGCTCATCACCTCCAAGTACCATTACAAAGGAGCGGGAGATTCGTCCATGCCCTCCCAGTTCCTTCACAAAGGAGTTCGAGCGTTGTCCATGCCCTCCCAGTACCTTTACAAAGGGGCGGGAGCATTGCCCTTGTCCTCCCAGTACCTTTGCAAAGGAGAGGGAGTGTTGCTCATCGCCTCCCAGTACCTTTACAAAGGAGAGGGAGCATTGCCCATCCCCTCACAGTACCTTTACAAAGGAGCGGGAGTGTTGCCCATCCCCTCACAGTACCTTTATAAAGGAGCAGGAGCATCGCCCATCCCCTCCCATTACCTTGACAAAGGAGCGGGAGCATTGCTCATCCCCTCCCAGTACCTTTACAAAGGAGCGGGAGAGTTGCCCATCCCCTCCCAGTACCTTTACAAAGGAGTGGGAGAGTTGCCCATCCCCTCCCAGTACCTTTACAAAGGAGCAGGAGCGTTGCCCATCCCCTCCCAGTACCTTTACAAAGGAGCGGGAACATTGTTCATCCCCTCCCAGTACCTTTATAAAGGAGCGGGAACGTTGCTTATCACCTCCAAGTACCATTACAAAGGAGCAGGAGAGTCGTCCATGCCCTCCCAGTACCTTCACAAAGGAGTTCGAGCGTTGTCCATGCCCTCCCAGTACCTTTACAAAGGGGCGGGAACATTGCCCTTGTCCTCCCAGTACCTTTAGAAAGGAGCGGGAGCATTGCCCATGCACTCCCAGTACCTTTACAAAGGAGAGGGAACATTGCTCATCCCCTCCAAGTACCTTTATAAAGGAGCGGGAGAGTTTTCCATGCCCCACCAGTGCCTTTAGAAAGGAGCGGGAGCGTTGCCCTTGCCCTCCCAGTACCTTTACAAAAGAGAGGGAGCGTTGCCCATCCCCTCCCAGTACCTTTGCAAAGGAGTGGGAGCATTGCCCATCCCCTCCCAGTACCTTTACAAAAGAGCAGGAGTGTTGCCCTTGCCCTCCCAGTACCTTTACAAAAGAGAGGGAGCGTTGCCCATCCCCTCCCAGTACCTTTACAAAGGAGTGGGAGCATTGCCCATCCCCTCCCAGTACCTTTCCAAAGGAGCGGGAGGGTTGCCCATGCACTCCCAGTATCTTTACAAAGGAGCGGGAGCATTGCCCATCCCCTCCCAGTACATTTACAAAGGGGTGGGACCATTGCCCATCCCTCCCAGTACCTTTACAAAGGAGCGGGAGCGTTGCCCATGCATTCCCAGTATCTTTACAAAGGAGCGGGAGCATTGCCCATCACCTCCCAGTACCTTAGAAAGGAGCGGGACCATTGCCCATCCCTCCCAGTACCTTTACAAAGGAGCGGGAGCATAGCCCATGCACTGCCAGTACTTTAACAAAGGAGCGGGAGCGTTGCCCATCCCCTCCCAGTACCTTTACAAAGGAGCATTAGCGTTGCCCATGCACTCCCAGTACCTTTACAAAGAAGTGGGAGCATTGCCCATCCCCTCCCAGTACCTTTATAAAGGAGCAGGAGCATCGCCCATCCCCTCCCATTACCTTTACAAAAGAGAGGGAGTGTTGCCCATCCCCTCCCAGTACCTTTACAAAGGAGCGGGAGTGTTGCCCATCCCCTCCCATTACCTTTATAAAGGAGCAGGAGCATCGCCCATCCCCTCCCATTAGCTTTACAAAGGAGCGGCAGCGTTGCCCATGCACTCCCAGTACCTTTACAATGGACCGGCAGAGTTGCCCATCCCCTCCCAGTACCTTTACAAAGGAGCGGGAGCGTTGCACATACACTCCCAGTACCATTACAAAGGAGCAGGAACGTTGCTCATACCCTCCCAGTACCTTTACTTATGAGAGGGAGCGTTGCCCATGCCCTCCCAGTACCTTTACAAAGGAGTGGGAGCGTTGCCCATGCACTCCCAGTACCTTTACAAAGGAGTGGGAGCGTTGCCCATCCCCTCCCAGTACCTTCACAAAGTAGTGGGAGCGTTGCCCATCCCCTCCCAGTACCTTTACAAAGGAGTGGGAGCATTGCCCATGCACTCCCAGTACCTTTACAAAGGAGAGGGAGCGTTGCCCATCCCCTCCCAGTACCTTCACAAAGGAGTGGGAGCATTGCCCATGCACTCCCAGTACCTTTACAAAGGAGCGGGAGCATTGCCCATCCCCTCCAGGTACCTTTACAAAGGGGTGGGAGCATTGCCCATGCACTCCCAGTACATAAGAACATAAGAACATAAGATATGCCATACTGGGTCAGACCAATGTCCATCAAGCCCAGTATTCTGTTTCCAACAGTGGCCAATCTAGGTCATATGTACCTAGCAGTTTCCCCAAGGGACACAGGTTCCACAATGCTTGTATTGGTTCAAGCATTGATATCCTGGGTCCCTTCTTAATAATGGTTTATGGACCTTTCCTCCAGGATCTTGTCCAAACCTTTTTTAAACCCAGCTACACTAACAGCCTTTACTACATCCTACGGTAACAAATTCCAGAGTTTGATTACACGTTGAGTGAAAAAATATTTTCTTTTATTAGTCTTAAATAGTTTACCCTGTAGCTTCATTGCATGTCCCCTAGTCTTTCTATATTCTGATACTGCTTGGATTAGAAATTGGTTGGGTAGGAGGCGACAAATAGTACAAGTAAATGGAGCTCACTCTGAGGAGAAGGATGTTACCAGTGGTGTGACCCAGGGATCTGTCCTTGGTCCGATTCTTTTTAACATCTTTGTTAGTGATATAGCGGAAGGGCTGTCGGGTAAGGTTTGCCTCTTTGCAGATGATACCAAAATCTGTAATAGAGTAGACACCCAGGAAGGTGTAGATAACATGAGGAGGGATCTAACTAAGCTTGAAGAATGGTCTAGAATTTGGCAGCTGGGATTTAATGTTAAAAAATGTAAGGTCATGCATTTGGGCTGCAGCAATCCAAGGGAGCAATACAGTATAGGAGGTGAAGTACTTTTGTCCACTAAAGAAGAGCGGGACCTAGGCATGGTTGTGTCTGATGATCTTAAAGTAGCTAAACAGGTAGAAAAGGCGACGGCAAAAGCTAGAAGGATGCTTGGGTGCATACGGAGAGGAATGGCTAACAGAAAAAAGGAGGTGATAATGCCTCTGTATAAGTCTTTGGTGCGACCTCATTTGGAGTATGGTGTGCAATTCTGAAGACCGCACCTTCAAAAGGATGTGAACAGGATGGAGTCGGTGCAGAGGGTTGCTACTAAAATGATTAATGGGCTTCATTATAAAGCATATGAGGACAGACTTAAGGATCTTAATATGTACACCTTAGAGGAAAGGTGGGATAGAGGTGATATGATTGAGATGTTTAAATACCTCCGTTGCATAAATGTTCAGGGAGTGAGCCTCTTTCAATTGAAAGCAAGTTCTGCTACAAGGGGACATGGGATGAGGGTGAAGGGAGATAGATTCAGGAGTGATATGCGGAAATATTTCTTTACAGAAAGAGTAGTGGATCCATGGAATAGTCTCCCAGTGGAGGTGGTAGAGATGAGGACAGTAACTGAATTCAAAAAAGCATGGGACCAACACAGAGGATCTGTAAAGGTAAAAAGTGGACTGTTGTAGTTGTTGTTAAGGAAGGACAGACTAGATAGGCCATGTGGTATTTTTCTGTCATCATGTTTCTATGTTTCTATGATAAGGTAAACAATCGATCTACGTTTACCCGTTCCACTCCGTTCATTAATTTATAGACTTCTATCATATCTCCCCTCAGCCGTCTCTTTTCCAGGTTAAAGAGCCCTAACCTTTTTAGCCTTTCTTCATAGGAGTATCCTTCCATCCCCTTTACCATTTTGGTGGCTCTTCTCTGAACCTTTTCTAAAATCGCTATATCCTTTTTAAGATTCGGCGACCAGAATTCCACACAATATTCAAGGTGCGGTCTCACCATGGAACGATATAGAGGCATTATAATATCTTTTGTTTTATTTTCCATTCCTTTCCTTATCATACCTAGCATTCTATTTGCTCTCTTGGCCGCCGCTGCACACCGGGCCGAGGGTTTTAACATGGTATCCACAATGACGCCTAAATCTTTTTCCTGTGTGGTGGTTCCTAATGTGGAACCTTGCATTGTGTAACCATAGTTTGGGTTGTTCTTCCCTAGGTGCATAACCTTGCACTTGTCCACATTAAATTTCATCTGCCATTTTGATGCCCAGTCTTCCAATTTATCAAGATCCTCTTGCAATTTTCCACAATCCTCTTGGGTTTTAACAACTTTAAATAGTTTTGTGTCATCTGCAAATTTGATAACCTCACTCGTTATTCCACTTTCCAGGTCATTTATGAATATGTCAAAAAGCAGCGGACCCAGCACAGATCCCTGGGGTACACCACTATTCACCTTTCTCCTTTGGGAAAATTGGCCATTTAGCCCTACCCTCTACTTTCTATCTTTTAACCAGTTCCTGATCCACAATAGTACACTGCCTCCTATCCCATGACTCTTTACTTTTGCCAAAAGTCTCTCATGAGGGACCTTGTCAAAGGCTTTCTGAAAGTCCAGATACACAATATCAACTGACTCACCTTTGTCCACCTGATTATTCACTCCTTCAAAAAAACATAACAGATTATTAAGACAAGATCTTCCTTGTCTAAAGCCATGTTGGCTGTCTCCCATTAGGTCATGACTATCTACATGCTGAGTAATTTTATTCTTTATGATGGTTTCTACCATTTTTCCCAGTACTGATGTCAGGCTCACCGGTCTGTAGTTTCCCGGATCATCCCAGGAACCCTTTTTAAAAATTGGTGTTACATTGCCTCCATTATAGCTCCATTCTTCAGGTATTAGAGATGATTTTAATGATAGTTCACAGATTACTAATAGCAGGTCTGCAATCTCGTATTTCAGTTCTTTCAACACCCTTGGATGTATACCATCCGGCCCAGGTGATTTGCTACCCTTCAGCTTATCTAATAGTTGTAATACATCTTCCCGATGTATCGATATTTCCTTCAATTCTTCCGCACCTTTAAATACCACTTTAGTCATGGGTAGCATCCCTACATCTTCCTCAGTAAAGACTGAACCAAAGAATTCATTCAGTCTCTCCGCTATCGCCTTGTCGCCTCTTAGTGCTCCTCTAACCCCTTTATCATCTAATGGACCAACTGACTCTCTCACAGGTTTTTTGCTACGAATGTACTTGAAAAGGTCTTTTCTTCGCGTTTTTGCTTCTGCAGCAAGCTTCTTCTCAAATTCTCCCTTTGCCTGCCTTATCAATGCCTTGCATTTGACTTGCCAGTGCTTGTGCTGTTTCCAGGTTTCGTCGTTTGGCTCTTTTTTCCATTTCCTGAAAGATGCTTTTTTGGCAACAACAGCCTCTCTGACCTCACCTTTAAACCATGCTGGCAGTTTTTTGGACTTCCTTCCACTTTTCTTAAAGCGTGGAATACAGCTGGTCTGGGCTTCCAAGATAGTATATTTCAACAACAGCCAAGCCTGATGTACGTCTTTAACCTTTGCAACTGCTCCTTTTAGTTTTTTCTTAACTGTTTTCCTCATTTTATCATAGTCTCCCTTTCGAAAGTTAAAAGGTAGTACTGTGGATTTCCTTACTATCCCTCCTCCACTAATTAAATCAAAGGCGATCATGCTATGATCACTATTGCCAAGTGGCCCCAACAACCTTATCTCTTGCACTAGATCTGGTGTTCCACTAAGGATTAGGCCTAATATGGCTTCCCCTCTGGTCGGTTCATGAACCAGCTGCTCCAAGAAGCAGTCATTTATTTCATCTAGGAACTTTATCTCCCTAGCATGTCCTGACGTGACACTGACCCAGTCGATACCGGGGTAGTTGAAATCACCCATTATTATTACTGTGCTGTAACTTCTGTTAGCTTCCTTGATTTCTTTGAGCATTTCATCATCCATTTGGTCATTCTGGCCAGGCGCTCGATAGTACACCCCCACTGCCATTGCCTTCCCCCTTTTACATGGAATTTCAATCCGTATAGATTCTACAGCAGATTTTGTTTCCTGCAAAACTTTAATCCTTTCTGACTCAATGCCCTCTCTAACATAGAGAGCAACCCCTCCACCAATTTGATGGAGCTCTATCATTACGATATTTATTTATTTATTTTTATTTATTTAGACAGTTTTGTATACCACCTTATCCTTCAATCAAAGCGGTCACAACACAATTGGGGGATACATTTAACACACGGGGATATGAGACACATACACTAATACTTACAGGGAACATGGGCAATGGAGGGTTAAGTGGCTTGCTCAAGACCACAAGGAGCATCTGTGGGACTAGAAACCCCAGTCCTTCCGGCCCAAGGTTGCTGTCCTCTAGTGGGATTTGAACCCCCGACCTTCCGGCCTGAAGTACCTTGCCCCAACCACTAGGCTACTCCTCCTGTGTACCCAGGTATCACAGTGTCCCACTGGTTGTCGTACTTCCACCATGTCTCTGATATTCCAATCATATCTAACCTTTCATTTAGTGCTATATATTCTAACTCTCCCATCTTATTTTTTAGACTTCTAGCATTTGCATACAAGCATTTTAGAGAATGTATTTTATTCATATTAATTTGGCTGTTGTTAGACATGGGTAATTTGGGATCTTTAAGCTCTGTCTGCTCCATACTTGAGGGCATTTGGGCTACTTTACTCTTTTGTGGAACCTCTCTGCTTTTGGTAGTATCCTTCAAAGATACATTCTTCCGAACCATCCGCTCTTGGGCGACTGTCGGCTTTCCCCTAATATCTAGTTTAAAAGCTGCTCTATCTCCTTTTTAAAGGTTAATGCCAGCAGCCTGGTTCCATCCCGGTTAAGGTGAAGCCCATCCCTTTGGAAGAGCCCCTCCTTTCCCCAGAATGTTCCCCAGTTCCTAACAAATCCAAAACCCTCATCTCTGCACCATTGTCTCATCCACGCATTGAGACTCCGGAGCTCTGCCTGCCTTTTGGGTCCTGCGCATGGAACAGGAAGCATTTCAGAGAATGCTACCCTGGAAGTTCTGGATTTCAACTTCCTACCTAAAAGCCTAAATTTAGCCTCCAGAACCTCCCTACCACATTTTCCTATGTCATTGCTACCGACATGTACCAAGATAGCAGACTTCTCCCCAGCACTATCTTAGACCTTATCAAGGTGGTGCATGAGGTTTGCTACCTTTGCACCAGGCAGGCATGTTACCAGGCGATCCTCACGTCCACCAGCCACCCAGCTATCTACATGCCTAATGATCGAATCACCAACTATAACTGCTGTCCTAACCCTTCCCTCATGGGCACATGGCCCTGGAGAAACTTCCTCGGTGCGAGAGGGTTTTACATCACCTGGAGGTCAGGTCCTAGTTGCAGGATCACTTCCTGCCACACCAGGGTGATGCTCTCCTGTCACGTGACCTCTCTCCTCCATGGCAACAGGGATGCTGCCAGACTGGAGGTGGGACTTCAGGACTATATCCCTGTAGGTCTCGTCTATGTACCTCTCTATCTGTCTTATGCTTTCCAAGTCTGCTACTTTAGCCTCTAGAGAATGGACTCGTTCCCTGAGAGCAAAGAGCTCCTTGCACCTAGTGCACACGTAAGACTTCTCACCAATTGGGAGAAAATCATACATGTGACACTCAATGCAAAAGACTGGAAAGCCCCCATCCCGCTGCTGGACTGCTGTCTGCATCTTAGTTTTAAGTTTGTGTTTAGATCTAAGTTCTATACTTACTAAGGGTTGCTATGGATATTTATACTAATAAAACTGTACCTAATACGTGTAATATACCTTGTTCACCTGAAGCTGAACTAATCTCAGGTCCTTAGTGTATGACTGATTCGGGTAATGAGCTTCACCTGAGAGCACCTCCTGTCTTTTAAGATGTGTAAGTACCTATAAAGCTACGATTATCACAGGGGTGAGTGGGTGTGGGGAGGGAGAGAGGGAAATAACACTTATTAAAAGAGGGCTGCTACACAGTACCCTGTCTTGTGCTGCTGAGGTAAGCTATATTCTGATTTGATTTAAATTATAGCTCTTAGCTGCTGCTAGGTTCTAACTTCTTATGAAATTTAAACTACAAGTTCTCTGCTGGGTTCTAAATTTAACCAGAAAGCTCTTTTCTGTGTTTTAAATTTAAGCTAAAAGTACTTTGCTGATGCTAGGCCCTGAGTGACTATTAAATTTAGACTACAAGCTCTCTGCTGGGTTCCAAATGTAACCAGAAAGCTCTCTTCTGTGTTTTAAATTTAAACTAAAAGTACTTTGCTGTTACTAGGCCCTGAGTGACTATTAAATTTAAACTACAAGCTCTCTGCTGGGTATGAAATGTAACCAGAAAGTTCTCCTCTGTGTTTTAAATTTAAACTTAAACTGCTGCTACTAGGCCCTGACTGATTTAACAAAAATAGTGGATTCACAGATTAATTAGCTTTAATACAAAGAATTCCTTTTAGAAAATTACCAGAAGTATATACTCACCTTTACAAAGGAGCGGGAGCATTGTCCATCCCCTCCCAGGACCTTTACAAAGGAGCAGGAGCATTGCCCATACCTACCAGTACCTTTTCAAAGGAGCAGAAGCGTTCCCCATTCCCTCCTAGTACCTTTACAAAGGAGCAGGAGCGTATGCACTCCCAGTACCTTTACAAAGGAGCAGGAGCGTTGCCCATGCAATCCCAGTACCTTTACAAAGGAGCGGGAGCGTTTCCCATGCACTCCCAGTGCCTTTACAAAGGAGCGGGAGCGTTGCCCGTGCAATCCCAGTACCTTTACAAAGGAGCGGGAGCGTTTCCCATGCACTCCCAGTACCTTTACAAAGGAGCAGGAGCGTTGCCCATGCACTCCCAGTACCTTTACAAAGGAGCAGGAGCGTTGCCCATGCACTCCCAGTACCTTTACAAAGGAGCAGGAGCGTTGCCCATGCAATCCCAGTACCTTTACAAAGGAGCGGGAGCGTTTCCTATGCACTCCTAGTACCTTTACAAAGGAGCAGGAGCGTTGCCCATGCACTCCCAGTACCTTTACAAAGTAGCGGGAGCGTTGCCCATCCCCTCCCAGTACCTTTACAAAGGAGCAGGAGCGTTGCCCATCCCCTCCCAGTACCTTTACACAGTAGCGGGAGCGTTGCCCATGCACTCCCAGTACCTTTACAAAGGAGCGGGAGAGTTGATCATTCCCTCCCAGTACTTTTACAAAGGAGCAGGAGCATTGCCCATCCCCTCCCAGTACCTTTACAAAGGAGCGGGAGCGTTGCCCATCCCCTCCCAGTACCTTTACAAAGAAGCGGGAGAGTTGCCCATACACTCCCAGTACCTTTACAAAGGAGCGGGAACGTTGCTCATACCCTCCCAGTACCTTTACAAGGAGAGGGAGCGTTGCCCATGCACTCCCAGTACCTTTACAAAGGAGCATGAGCATTGCCCATGCACTTCCAGTACCTTTACAAAGGAGCGGGAGCATTTCCCATCCCCTCCCAGTACCTTTACAAAGGAGCAGGTGCGTTGCCCATCCCCTCCCAGTACCTTTACAAAGGAGCGGGAGCATTGCCCATCCCCTCCCAGTACCTTTACAAAGGAGCGGGAGCGTTGCCCATGCACTCCCAGTACCTTTACAAAAGAACGGGAGCATTGCCCTTGCACTCCCAGTACCTTTACAAAGGAACGGGAGCGTTGCCCATGCACTCCCAGTATCTTTACAAAAGAACGGGAGCATTGCCCATGCACTCCCAGTACCTTTACAAAGGAGTGGAAGAGTTGCCCATTCCCTCCCAGTACCTTTACAAGGGAGCAGGAGAGTTGCCCATCCCCTCCCGGTACCTTTACAAAGGAGCGGGAGAGTGGCCCATCCCCTCCCAGTACCTTTACAAAGGAGCGGGAGCCTTGTCCTTCCCCTCCCAGTACCTTAACAAAGGAGCGGGAGCCTTCCCCATTCCCTCCAAGTACCTTTACAAAGGAGCGGGAGCATTGCTCATGCACTCCCAGTACCTTTACAAAGGAGCGGGAGCGTTGCCCATCCCCTCACAGTACTTTTACAAAGGAGCGGGAGCATTGCCCATCCCTCCCAGTACCTTTAGAAAGGAGCGGGAGCGTTGCCCATCCCCTCCCAGTACCTTTACAAAGGAGCGGGAGCATTGCCCATCCCCTCCCAGTACCTTTACAAAGGAGCAGGAGCATTGCCCATCCCCTCTCAGTACCTTTACAAAGGAGCGAGTGTATTGCCCATCCCCTCCCAGTACCTTTACAAAGAAGCGGGAGCTTTGCACATCCCCTTCCGTTCCTGCGCCACCATCTTGAAAACTGGCAATGCCTGGCCGCACTCTGCTGAAATGGGACTGGGAGCAGAGTGGGGGTTTCAGAGCCGCTGGGCCACCAGAATTATTTTTAGTTCGGTGGTTGGCTGAGGGGCGGTGGGCCACCAGGGTTATTTTTAATTAGGTGGGTGGGGGATCAGTGCCACAATTCCACCAGGGATTTGCTTTCTGTCAAGGGTACCGGCCCCAGACAGTATTTTGATGGCATCAGGGGCTTTCCCCGATGCCTGGATCATCTGAGGGGAAATTTGACACTTGAGCTCAGATGATCCAGGCATTGGGGAAAGCCCTTGGCGCCATCAAAATATTGTTGGGGCACACGCAACATATTGAAGCCACCTCAGACTCGGGCATAGAGAGTTGATGCTTTGGCTGGTTACAAAATCCTTCATGGTTTTCTCTGCATTGAGTGAAGATAAAGCGTAGTTACTCACCTGTAACAGGTGATCTCTGGAAACAGCAGGGATTTAGTCTTCACATATGAATATTGTCGGTACTGACAGAGCCTGCACGGGAATGCTCCCCAGCATCCAAAAGGAAAGCTTTTGGGAGCATCCCACAGCGCATGCATGCTGCCTTCCCGCCTCTGTACCTCTCTCACTTCAGTTGAGTTTATAGCTGAGACTAAAGGAGAGAAGTAGAGAAAGAGAGAGATAGAGACAACTTTTAGGGAAGGTGGATGGGTTGTGAAGACTAAATTCCTGCTGTTCCCGGAGATCACCTGTTACAGGTGAGTAACTACGCTAACTCCAGGAACAAGCAGGAATGTAGTCTTCACATATGAGGACTCCCCAGCTGAAAGATGCCAAGGGGTGACCCCAGCTAGCTGCAAACCAAGGTGAGATGGGTCATGCTTCCTCCCATGGACCTTAGGCATCCAAACTGTGGATGGTGGGTAGAAGTTGTATTAAGTATGGAAGAGATGTTGTAGAACAGCCTGGCCAAATGAGGCATCCCGACTGGAGGCCTTGTCTAAGCAATAGTGGGCTGTGAAGATATGTACTGAAGTCCAAGTGGCTGCTTTGCAGATGTCATCAATAGAGACAGAACGAAGGTTAGCCGTTGAGGCTGCCATTGCTCTCACATTGTGAGCTGTGACATGGCCTTCGAGAGAAAGTCCCTTACTCTGATATGTATAGGATATGCAATCTGCAATCCAATTTGACAGAGTTCTTTTAGAAACTGAAAGTTCCAAATGACTAGAATCAAAAGCAACAAAAAGCTGAGAAGATTTTCTATGTGGCTTAGTTCTTTGGAGATAAAAAACCAAGGCTCTTTTACAATCCAATGTGTGAAGATTTCTTTCCGCACTGGAGGCATGAGGCCTAGGGAAGAATATAGGAAGATAAACCGACTGGTTTAAATGAAAAGGCGATACCACCTTTGGCAGAAAGTGAGGATGAGTCCTGAGGACTACTTTATCATGGTGAAACATTGTATAAGGAGGGTCAGCTACTAAAGCTTGTAGTTCACTAATGCGTCTTGCAGAAGGGATGGCAATTAGGAAAATAACACTGGTCAACAAATGTTTACAAAAGTCATGTTACTGAAACAAAAATAGTCATTTCTTATCAATTTTTATATGCTGAATACGAATATGACAGTGAAATTGCAAAGTTGACTCTAGTTTTTTTGTAATCCACAAGAATTAATGTTTACATCACGAAATGCATGTCAATAATAAATATAATAGGCCTTCAGTTAATACCTGTAAAAAACCAAGTCATAGACTACTTCTTAGATTTTTTCGCCTGTCTCTTGTACAGCTGTTTGGGAGCTTCTCTGGGGAGTGTCCAGCAGTAGTCAGCCAGCATTGTAGTGGACCATTTTCACTGATATCTTTGCTCCATCGTTGCGATATCCTGGTGAAAACGTTCGCCCTGTTCATCACTAACCATACCACAGTTGTCAGGAAAGAAATCGAGATGGGAATCAAGGAAATGGATCTTTAGAGAGATATTGCAGCCAAGTTTCTGATACTGCATCAGCATGTCTTCTACTAGTTCCTTGTAGTTTTCTGCCCTAACATTCTAGAGAAAGTTTGTTGACACTAGGCGAAAAGCATTCCATGCTTGTTTCGCATCACCCTGCAGCAAGTTGTTGAACCGGTCATCTTCAAATCTGAGGACCCACAAAAACTCCCTCTTTAATCTTTGCTTCGCTGAGTCGAGGGAATTTTTCATGCAGGTATCGGAAAGCTGGCGAAGTGCGGTCCATGGCTTTCACAAAGTTTTTCATCAAACCTAGTTTGATGTGAAGGGGTGGTAGCAGGATTTTGTGAGCCTCAACCAGAGCTGGGTGCTGGATATTCTTCTCTCCAAACTGTTACATTTTGTCTGCGATTCCATTCCTTCCGCAAGTAGTGCCAATCCCTTGCTCGGCTATCCCACTCACATAAGAAATACATGTATTTTATATCCCTGCTGCAGTCCCATTAAAAGGGCAACTACCTTCAAGTCACCACAGAGGTGCCAGCTGTACTTGTTATAGTTAATGGAAGTCAGTAGATGCTTTAAGTTATCGTATGTCTCTTTCATGTGGACAGCATGCGCTACTGGAATAGATGGAAGAGGGTTTCCATTGTTCAAAAGCACAGCCTTCAGACTCAGTTTCGAAGAGTCTATAAATAGTCTCCAGTCTTGTGGGTCATGAGTGATTTTTAAGGCATTCATGAGGTTTTCAATATCGGAACAGAATTCCAGATTACTTTCCTTTCCGACTTCAGCAGCCATCTGGCAGTAGTATTGCATTGCATCAGAAAATGATGCAATCAACGCTGGATGATGTGTGCATGCTGGTATTATGCAATGTGATGCAATATTACATCATTCAAGGCTTATTTGGGATGTTGTTGATGTCCTATTGGATAAATTTACACGGTGAAACGTCAAAAATGAACTACATGCAATATCTTCAAAACGAGAGCCAATGACATTTTTTTAATGTTATATTTGTGTTCAGCTCACCAAGATACTACAGATTAGGGCCTTTTAAAGTCAGTAACGATTTCAATGTTGACCAGTGTAACTTTCCATGAAAGAAACTTTAGGTCTGAAGTGGCTAAACGTTCAAAGGGCGGTTTCATAAGCTGACCAAGAACAAGATTTTGATCCCATGCCACCGGTGGTGGTTTGATGGGAGGTTTTGTTAAAAGTAGGCTTCTCATAAATCTTGATATAAGTGGATGAGAGGAAATAGGTTGTCCATCGAAAGGGTTATGAAAAGGAGCAATAGCACTAAGATGGACTCTAACTGAATTGGTCTTCAGACCAGAAGTTGATAATTGTAGAAGATACTTTAGTAGCAACTCTACAGGTAGTAAAAGGGGGTTAAGCCCCTTTTGTTAACACCAGATAGAGAACCTTTTCCACTTGAAAGCGTAGGAACGTCTTGTGGAAGGTTTTCTGGAAGCCAGGAGGATATCCTTTACTTGTTGAGAAAGGTTAACATCTTGGAATTCTAGGCTTTCAGTAACCAGGCCCTGAGATGTAGGGACTGGGGATTGGGATGCAGTAAAGATCCGTCCTCCTGCAACAGGAGATCTGGAGCATTCCCCAACCCCAGAGGAGTGGTTTGAGAGAGACACAGAAGAAGAGGATACCACGTCTGCTGTGGCCCAACGTGGGGCTATGAATATCATACAACCTCTGTCTCTCTGAAGTTTGAATAAAGTCTTGGGAATGGGTGGGAAGGCATAGAGCAGAGGTACTCAAATCCAGTCCCAGAGGGCCGCAAACCAGTCAGGGTTTTGGAATATCCCTAATGAATATGCATGAGATATATTTGCATTCACTGCCTCCATTGTATTTGAATCTATCTCATGTATATTCATTAGAGATATCCTGAAAACCTGACTGGTTTGCGGCCCTCCAGGTCTGGATTTGAGTACCTCTAGCATAGAGGAAGTCCTGTCCCCAGTGCAGTAGGAAAGCATCTCTTTCCTGACAGTTTTGAGCCGGAATTCTGGAACAGTATTGGGGAGGTTTGGCATTCTGTGGACTTGCAAAGAGGTCTATATCTGGTGTTCCCCAGATTTGAAACACTCGAGCAAGCTGGTATGAGTGGAGGGACCACTCATGTGGCAGCAGTATTCGACTGAGTTTGTCTGCCCACAAGTTTTGAATTCCCAGAAAGTATACCGCAAGCAGGTGAATTTGTAACTCTGGCGATGCAAGGTGGAAGAGACTCTCTGTCGCGACAGAGAGCCTGTTCCACCTTGCTTGTTCTCATAGAACATAGCTACCTGATTGTCGGTTTGGACCAGAACTGTTTTGTTGCTGAGATAGCCCTGAAAGACTTGAATAGCATTGAAAATGGCTCTCAGCTCTAGGAGGTTTATGTGAAGGGAAACCTCCTGTGAGGTCCAAAGACCCTGAGTGAAGAGATTGTGCAAGTGGGCCCCCCCAGCCCATCTTGGACGCATCTGTCATCAGAGTGGTTTGGCATAGAGGCTGCTGGAAAGGGGAGCCTAGAAGGAGGTTTTCTAGGGATTGTCACCATTGCAGGGACGAAATCAGACTTGTGGTAGTTCTGATTTTGTCTGTTAGTAGACCTGAGGCTTGTGACCACTGAGAGGAAAGGGTTTATTTATTTATTTTATTTATTTATTTATTTATCTGTATTTATATCCCGCTTTTCACCGGGTCAAAGCGGTCAATTGGGAGATACATTTAACACGAGGGGATAAGACACACATGGGCTGCTCGCATGTGCAGGCGAGCATAGGGAACCATATGGACAGTGGATACCATGTGTCCCAGCAGTTGAAGCATCTCCCGAGCAGTAAGGAATACCTTCATAGATGCTTGAGATGCCAGTTGTATTATACGTAGACAGTGTGGCTGGGGCAGGAAAGCCTTTGACTGCCGTGTGTCTAGACAAGCCCCTATGAATTCTAGAGATTTATCGGGGGTGAGATGAGATTTTGGGAGGTTTATGACCATCCCCAAGTATTGAAGAATTGTCATTGCTCGAGAGAGAGCAAAGCTGGCCTCTGGAGCTGTCGATGCTTGAATGAGCCAATCGTCTAAGTAAAGGAAGACGAATATTCCCAGAGTCCTCATAAATGCTGCTAGCACTGCCATGCATTTTGTGAAGACTCTCGGAGCAGAGGCAAGTCCGAAAGGAAGAACTCTGTACTGAAAGTGTCTTCCTTGGATCAAGAATTGAAGGAACTTCCTGTGATCTGAGTGGATGAGAATATGCGTGTATGCATCTCTTAGACCTAGAGAACATAGCCAATCTTGACTTTGAAGGTATGGTAAAAGTGTTCCAAGGGAGATCGTCTTGAACTTTTCTCGGAACAAATACTTGTTTAATTCTCTGAGGTCTAGTATAGGCCTGAGTCCCCCTGTCTTCTTTGGGATAGGAAAATAGGGGGAGTAGATCCCTGTCCCCTGTTGGGATATGGGCACTTCTATTGCTCCTTGAGCCAGAAGTGACGTGACCTCCTGCCACAAGAGGTTGGTGGCAGGGCCCTGAGAATTGAACTGTCTCAGAATTGTAGGTGGGGCAAGTTGAGGAAATGAAGCTTGTACCCCAATCTTACAATGGACAGAGTCCAATTTTCTGATGTTATTTGTTGCCATCTTTTGACAAAATGGCATAGTCTGCCTGGAATGGTCAAGGGTTCTGGACCTTTTAGGGGCAGAATGACTAAGTTCTCTAGGTGGAAGTCAAAGACCCTGAGGGGGCTGGGTCTGTTGAGCCGGTTGAGCTTTTTGAGCTTGTGGCTTTCTCTACTGTCTGTTCTGTTGTTGTCCCTTTTGGGAAACATGAAGTGGACAGTGAGTTTGATGGGTGTAAGATTGGTAAGACTTCTTTTTCTTACTGAAAAAAGGTTTCTTGAATGTTTTCTTTTTTGCTGGGTTGGCTGTAGCCTTTGATAATCTATTCAAAATAGTATTGTCAGATTCAAGCTAATTAGCCTTGTCTTGCCAGTCCTTACCAAAGAGATTTTCTCCTGTGCAAGGAATGTTTCCCAGTTTTTCTTGCACCCATTGTTCCAAGTCTGATGCTTGAAGCCAAGCTATACGACGTGCTCCTATGGATTTAGCAGAGGTTCTGCTAAGACATTCAAAACAGTCAATGGTAGCACGGTTCATAAATTTAGAGACATTCTGGGCATGTTTGACCAGAATAAGGTAGTCTGCTCTCTTTTCCTCTGAGACAGAAGGACTAATGAGCTCCAAGTCTTTTGTGACTTCTTCTAGGAACATTCCCATATATAGAATGTCTTTATTTATTTATTTACATTTCTTATATACCGCGCTATTAAAATCAGTGTGGTTTACAATGAACAGAAACATACTACAATGCGTAAGTCACATTGAGTTTACAGAGAACAGGGTTTGAACTTGGGAGAACCGGGGAAACTAATTACAGGTCATATTGAAATAACAACAGTGTATTTACAGTTGGACACAACAGAGTATTTACAGTTGGGCAGAGGTTGGTGGTGGAACTGATCCTGCCTCCCAGCATGGAGGATTGAAAACATCGACGGCCAAAGGCATCGAGTGTCCTGGATTCATGGCCTGGAGGATTAGAAGAGTGTGTTTTTGCACTCTTGATTCTTCGCATGGCCGATTCCACTACCGTTGAATGGTGTGGTAACTGAGATTTTTGAAAACCAGGACAACGTGGCACTCGGTACATAATGTCCAGGCGTCGGGAATGTGAAGATATTGTTAAAGGAGTCTCCCACATTCTCAACATCAGATCATGTAAGATCTTGTGAATGGGAAGCATAGCTGCCTCCTTGGGAGCCATAGGGTATTGTAGAATTCTTAATTCCTCTGCCTTAGGTTCTTTTTCTGGAATCACAGTGATTGCAAGGCCTTTTGCTAAATCACGTATGAAGTCCTGGAAGGACATATCTTCTGGAGGAGACATCCTGCGTTGAGGAGAGGGAGTTGAATCTTCTAATAGATTCACTCTGGTACCGGTAGAATCATCAGAGTCATCGTAATTGGAAGACTCAAGCACCGAGTGCTCCTGTGCGCATGGTATTGGTACCACTCGAAGTCAGTACTAAAGTGTCTCAGTTCCTGATCCCTGATACCAGACATCAGTATAGGGGGAAGCAGTCCTGTCGAAGTAGGTGTTGTCAGTACCGGTACCGATGTCAGTACCGATACCTATGGAACCATCTGTTGCGGTCTTAGCGGTACCAAGGCTGCTAAGGGGGCCGCTAGATTGCATTCGATAGTGAGGATTCTGTAATCCATCACTCCTGCTGATGCCTGGGTGCCGGTACCGGTGAATGCGGCCACGACCCCAGAGCATGGCACCAGTAGTTCCGCAGAGGTCGAGGCCTCTGGAACATCCTGGAGCCCCGTTAATGCTTTGGAGCTCGAAGACTCCCGCCGGGGCTGTTTTGCCAGTGAAGTGTCCTCGAGGGAAACGCCTGAGGCATCTCGATACTTCGAAGGAGATTTTCCCTTCGAGGACAGGCTAGTTTTACTTTTGGTTACCTGAGATCCATGGGAGGAAGATGAAGCCCTGGAAGACGTTGATGCAACTGACATCGTGTCGGAGGCAAAAAGGGTACCGAGTTTTGCAGCTCTATTCTGCCGGCCCCTTTTGGTCATCCTCGTGCAGGAGAGATACTCCATTGGACAATGTTCAGGACCCAAACATTTCAGACACCAATCATGGGTGTCGGTGACGGAAATGGTACCGCCACATTTTAAGCATTTTTTTAAACCACTGGCTGATTTCTCCATGCTTGAAGAAAAATGGGTCTAGTTCCCCAAAATGGCACCTAGCACCAGAAACAGGGAAAGATCCCTGAAGAAAAATATAAGGTTTTGTGGGTTTTTTAAGAAAGAAGAAGAAAAGAACCGGCGGTACCAGTTGGTGTCGAATGAATGCAGACGTGACCACAAAAAATAAGAAATAAAGGTATATTTTCTGCAGTGACAGGGTACCGTGTCCTGTCGGATCTGCGGAAACGAAGAACTGAAGTGAGAGAGGTACAGAGGCGGAAAGGCAGCACGCATGTGCTGTGGGATGCTCCCAAAAGCTTTCCTATTGGACGCTAGGGAGCGTTCCCACGCGTGCTCCGTCGGTACCGACGATACCCATATGTGAAGATTACATTCCTGCTTGTTCCTGGAGATTATTAGCATTCCATTTTAATATGCACTGCATTCCATTTAAATACACTTGGGGGTATGTTTACTAAGCAGTCTTAACGTGCGCCCGGCGATAGTGTGCAGGATGCCATAAAAGGAGTGGGCGTTCCGGTCTAAACATAGCAAACCGGGATTATCGCGCGATAATGAGTGCTGCATACATTATCGGGCGATGTACTGAGCTATGCACGTTAACGCGTGTTAACCTTAAGTAGGCGCGCTGACATGCAACCAGAGCAGCAGAGGTGTAGCACAATGGTTAATATGGTGACTGATGGTACGGGGTCATAGGTTTGATCCCCCAGTGCACCTAATGAATAAGGCTGACTGAGGCATTACCCTTTACGTTTAAGCAACGCTTTGTGAGGCATTTTAGTTTTATTTTAATTAGTGCGGCCAGAAAACACACCTTCACAGTGCCGTAACCTAAGGTGCCACATAAGGTGCCCTATAAGGCACTCCAGAGGGCACATTATAAAGTGCACTGTCCACCAAGGCACCCTATAATGTCCCCTATAGGACGCCTTATAAGGCGCTTTATAGGGCACCTTATAAGGCGCTTTATAGGGCGCATTATAAGGCGCTTTATAAGGCGCCTTATAAGGCACTTTATGGGGTGCCTTATGAGGCACCTTAAGGTTACAGCACTGTGAGGGTGTTTTTGCTGGCAGCACTAATTTACATTAAAAATAGACAGCACCTTGGACAGCCCTATCAAATAACCCCACTGTGGGATCAAACCCATGACCTCTGGCTCCACAGGCAGTGAAGTAACCAGTGGGCTACATCTCTATTGCTACTAACATACCACTGGCTGGCTACAGAGGGACTGCAGGTCACCACACAAATTGTCTGCTGTGGTTACCAGAATAGGGCTAACCCACTCGTACCCATGATGCACTGCACATGCAGATCAGCAGTCTACAGATGATCACAGGATGGGGTATGCACCTCGGCCTGGTAGGGGGAACTGACCGTGTGTGTTACTGGCAGAGTAGCTACAGACCGTCACATTGGGCGGGTACTGTGCTCACCCTGAGCGTGAGGTGGTGTGCCAAGCACCAGGTCTGCAGCACCTGGCTTAGCTGAGTTGGCTATGCTGCAGGTCACCATCAGTGCCAGTGTGTGGCACCATCAGTAGTCCTTGCAGACACACCTAGGATACACCTGTGTCCATCTGTATTTCCCAGTCACGTCTAGCCCTTGTGGACTATGATGCACCCAGAATAGTGCTTATCCTGTGTGGGTGCCATGGTCACATGATTTAAGTGACAGCGAGAGGGGGGGGGGTGTTTGGATACATAGGCGGATTATGTAGTACCACCTAACCTGCCCTCTGGGGCTCAGGGTGGGGGACAGGATCTTCCATCAACAGATCCACATTCTACATCCCTGCAATGGTGGCAGTAGAGGGGACCATCAACCCCAGCCCTGCTGGGGAACAGACACCCTACAGGGCAGTCAATGCAGATCTGTACACATCCATAAAGCAATAACAGACAGACAGTAGGCCTGGAAATGCTCAGCTGCCCCCACCACTATCTGACATTCTCCAGCAGCAAGCACAGTGAGTCTCCAGCCGCTGCACCCTGCAAGGTGTTCTAGCCATACACATACTAACTGCAGACAGTCTGCTAGCTAGTCCATAGTGCATGTTCCTGGAGAAGATGTGTGCAAAACTGGGATGTGAGCACACCCACCAAGCAGATAAGTCAGTGATTAGGCCCCAGAAGGAGAACCCATAAATATCACTTGAAGGAAATACTATACAGCACTATGGGGGAACCTAGCCATGCCATGGTCACTGCTCAGTCAGGGTGAGAGTGACCTCCCAGCAGGACATGCTGTGGCCACCCTGTCTGTGCAGGTGGTGGCTGGGCACTACAATGTCCCAGCCATTGCCCTATGCCCTGTGCAGATGCATCCTGCCCAGGCCGCCCTGTCCGGGCTATACCCACAGTACCTTGCTCCTCATTATGCACATTGGCAGGCTAACACTGGCAACAGTGCAAGCAGTGTGGGCTGAGTAAGGTGTTGGCAGCCACCACGCACTGGATAGACAGACACACACTCCCACACCTATGCCAGCATTGTGCAACTATAGAGACTTTTGGCAGCCCTGGCCACGGCACCAGTCCTGGGCACAGTGCAGGCATGGCTGTGGTACGCAGTACTGTTGGGGTCACTCCCCGGGGTGGTGAACACTGTCAGACCAGACCTGAAACACACTCCACAGACATCAGAGAGGTTGGTATGATACAGCTCAATGAGCAGATTGTGCTTAACTTAGGAATTGCTATCTGCCAGTAATCATAGCAACCTTTTGATATATGTGTACTATATTCCCAGGTTTAGGGTGGCATTGCTAAGGTATGCAAGTGCTAGTATTGGGAGATGCACGCAGGGCCCAACATCCTGCCTCTCCAGGTGGCTTTGGATAATGGAGCCTTTGGGTGCAGGTGTTTCTGCCCCTGTTGGCCGCTGCTCTAGGGCAGAGGTTCCCAACTCCAGTCCTGGTGGGCCAAACACTGTTTGGGTTTTCACGCTGTCCCTAATGAATATGCATGAGATACATCTGCATACCATAGGGGCGGCACATAGAAATGCAGCACAGGCATCTTTATTAGAGACAGCATGGAATCTGAATGGTATTTGGCCCTCCAGGAATGCATTTGGGAGACTCTGCTCTAGGTAATGCGCATGTTTATGGTGTCTGTGCTCTGTAGGGTAAAATATAGGCATTTGAGGCATGTTTATGTTATCTGCAATAAAGGTTCCGTCTTTATTACCACGGTTTAGTAGTGGGTAAAATATGGGGACTGGGTTGGCAGGAACCACAGCTGGGACTTGAGCCTGTGACCTTCTGCTTCTGAACACACTGGCTGTGTGTACTTGCCCACACTGTTGCCACAGGGACAGTTCATTCCCTGGGGATACCGTGATTGTTTGTCAGACAGAACCTATCTGTTGCACTGCACGGCACCCACCTAAACAGGGCTAGGCCACGGTCTGCTGTGGGCAGCAGCCACTGCCCCCTCCACCACCAGTACCCCTCCGCCACCATGCTGACATGCCCTTCTGCTGGTGGTGCTGGTGGCGCGCAGTCTCAGGCCATCCAGTGTGCTGGTAGGCGGCTGCCTATGGTGTGGGTTCTGGGGTAGGGGTGCCTGCATAGATGTCCACGCTTTCCCCCAGCACCGCCTGTCAATGTTCTGTGCCCTTGGGGGTACCTGCTGGGTACTATCCCCTGTGACACTGTGGTAAACACACTCTTGCCCATGTTGGGCCCTCATCAGTTGCTGTCTGTCTGCTCTACTGTTTCAGCATTCCTATGTGCCACCTAGGCATCACCCTAGTCCGCACTGTGACCCAGCTGCACCACAGCATGTGCCGCCTGCAGCCCTCTGTATCCCCTTTTCCAGCATCTGTCCAGTTGCCCGTTCCGACATGCCCACCCTGCTGTTGCGGAACATGTTCATGCCATAGGAAACCTGTCCAATAACAAGGGAAAACCCTGATCAGCGCTATTTCACTGTGGGATCATTCACCTTGTATGGGAACAGAGCATAGACCCTTCCAAAATTAATATCTTTTTTTTTTAGCTTTCTCGGTAGTGTTTTTTGCTGTTTCCCATTAATATCACTATTGGCCAGCTTGGTTATGGTTTTTTTACATTTTGTTCAGGTCCTTTTCAATGTTTATTTGCCCTTTTGTTCCGTGCACATGTATCACACGTATCACCTTTTGGAGGTTTCCCTGGTTTTGCTGTACATTGCTGACGGAAATGGTTTCTCTTCCCTTTAAATCTGCTCTAGCGCCAGGGTTTCACTGGCATTAGTTTTCAGCCCCGGAATCCACAGCGTTAGTGTGCAGAGAGCCTCTCCCCTCCCACTCTCCACCCATTGACCCTCTCTCTCCGCCCCTGGGGAGCCTTCCTCCGCCCTCCGTGAGCCTTTCTCCACCCTCCGGGAGCCTTTCTCCGCCTTCAGCGCTCGTTTGCGCCGCAGCGAGCGTTATCGTGAGCTAAGGTACCTTTGCACCCGGTAAAGCGCCATTATCGCACGATAACGTGACAGCAGCGCTAATAGTGCCCTTTAGTAAACATACCCCTTGGTGTTACTATGTGTGCTTGCTTTTCCTTTGATGTTTAAGCTCACATCAGTCTCTTGTTTGCATTTGGCCTGTCAGAACTTGTGCTTATAAGTTGTGTTATCTTTGCGCAAAGGGCGCGTTGGTCTTTCTGCATCAGCCCCAATGAGGAGAGTTTGAAAACTGCTAGAGGTGTGCAAATAGAAAAATTTCTTTTTGTTTCAGTTTACAGAGCAAAACATTTTTCATTTCAGTTCATTTTGTTAAATTTTTTTATCACTTCTCATTTTTCATTAATAGTGCACACTCTCACGCAACAGGAAGTGCTTATTTTTGCTTTACTAAAAATGCCACGAAACTTTGGCCAGGAGAGAACAGCCAACAGTCATGGAATGGAGGCAACACAGCAGGCCACCTAGCTGTAAAGTAAGCTTGCCGCACTGTCTCGGAAGTGTGGACTCGGCAGGATTGTACCCCCCTCCTGGCCTGCAACTGGGGCAGGCTGCACTCACCACCCCACCCTCGGTACGCCACTGGTGTTGTCTTTGACCAGATTTTGAATGAATTCCTTTTTGTATGTTGAGTTATGAAATTAAAAACCCTACTTCTCTACATCTATTGTTGGGAGAGTTTTATTGGGGAATCTGGGTGTTCCATATGAATGAATAATTATACTCTATTAGACAAATGACTAATTATGCCCTATTCAAAAGCAATTATGCTTTCGCTGCTAAATGCGTAATTAGCCTGTGTATTTTAAAAAAATATTCAGATAATATGAGGCTGCTTAAATTGCTAAACAGCCAGAAATTATCTATATATTTGTGGGCAAGTAGGGGAGGAGTGAGGGCAGGCCAGAAAATTATCCGCATAGTAGCAATATTCAGCTACCATTCAGGTAAGATACACATTTAACTTAAGGCTGCTGAAAAGCAGATCTAGCCTAAGCAGATAGAGTAATGGCGTGGTCATTCTACTCTGTGTATTCACGGTCACTATCTTAATGGGTAGTGGCACTGAATATACAGATTAAGTTAAATAACAGCTCTGGCATTTAACTTAAGTAGCTACTATATATATTTGCCTCCAATTTCTTATCAGAATTTTTCATCACCTTCATATATTTTACCCAGCAGCACATCCAATATATAAATTCTTTAATAATTTGGCAAAGAGATCATCCGGAAGGGGGATAGTGTATATTTTATGGTCTTCACGTTACACCCCTTAGTATTAATCATTGGATTCAAAATGCCTTTAAATCAGTTCATCTTTTATATTTTGATATTAAGTATTACGTTTTAAAAATCAATCCTTTATGGAAGTACTTATTTCAGTTTACTTGGTAATCCCCACATGAACTCATGTTTCAAGCGGAAGGCCTTGCTTGAGGGGAATCTTCCGACCAATTTCAGTGCGTTCTGAGCCGCACATGCCGTGTGTCTGCCCACGCACGGCTCACCAAAGGCGGCCAAAGCAGGAGCTACAAAGCCTCCCATTGCGACTCGATGATGCTGTAGAAAATATTCACCTTCACAGCACAAATAATTCTTAGTTAATACTACTTTAAGAAACTCAGTGAAAAAATCAGCTGTAACCGAATGGCCATCTTGAGGTATTAAAACGTGATGATCGGTTTTCAGGAATAACAGTGTACAATGAATGTACATCAATTGTAACCAAAACCGTATTTTCTGTACGGTGACAAATTTCTTAAATCAATCTTAAAAAATGAGAAGTGTCTTGAATAAATGACTGTGCATGCTCTGCTATTGGGTATAAAAATTAATCTACAAATTTGGACAAAGTTTCCAAAATGTTTCCCCTAAGAGAAACTATCGGGCCACTGGGAGGTCTGCACAGGTCTTTATGAAACTTTGGGCTGCATATATCTATATATATCTATATATATATATCTATATCTATTGTCACAGGGTAGACCTAGGGCAACCCGAGAAAAGGCAGATCAGCATGAATGATCACAGAAAAAGTGACAAGGTAAACAAAGAAATGTTTGATGGTTGCTATGGACAACCTAGGCACACGTGCACAGAGCCCATGAGTACACACCCAGACAGCAAAGGAAGGGAATTCGCTTTGCCTGATCAGGATCAGCTGGGTGGAGGTGGAGTCAGGAAACATGAAGATAAAATAGGCTCCCAAACAATTAGAAGCAGAGAGGAGTTGAGGCAGCAAAGGTCACAATCCGAGAGGCAGCAGCAAATACAGTTGAAGCCGTGGAAAGCCTGGAGCTGGGGTGAAAGAGAGGAAGAGAGTGAGAATGGGTCATTGAAGCAACAAGGGAGCCAGCGTGAAGGTCGGAGAGAATCCTACGATCTGTGTGAAACAGTGGGAAGGCAGCAGCCTGAGAGTGTGTATGTATCCGGAAGCCAAGAGAAACGTGGGAAGACTGCAATAGCAGGTACCGGTGCAAGTAGTGAATGTAAGAGCTATTGGCTACATGAGAGGGAAAAACCCGGGAGGTATAGAAACAGCCCCATAAAGCCAAGCTATCTAGAGGCTGAGAATAACTTTTCCCCTGGTTATAGAAAGCCTAGGAGAAGAAGGATTTACTTGCCAGAAGAAGTTGAAGATTTTCCCAATCAGTGTGAGCTCCCAGCTTCTAGAAAATCCTCGTCAAAAGCTTTGCAATCTAGCTCAGCTGAGTTCCGAGGGCTAGATCTGAACAGGCAGGAAGCCTGCCGTAATTATCCAACTAGCAGAGCAAATAGAGACCTGAGCCATCTGCTAAGATACCAGCAGGGGCAGAGCTCTGAAAGGTTCAGCTCCAAGGTATATGGTAGTTCCCAGAGAGACATTTCTTCAGAGGGAGAGAGAAACTTCCTGGGTAACGAACTAAGCCAGCCATACTCTCATTCCATATCTGACGTTAAGAATGAAACTGCTAATGAACCTGAATTGATGGAGTGTGAAAGTTCTGAAGTATCTGTAAGTCCAGAATTGATGGATTGTTCTCTAACTGTAACTGAGTCAGAGTTCTCATTAAGATAAACGCTTGTGTGACCTTAGCTCCAGTGATAGAAGCTGCATGCTGCATCTCACTCACTCTCCAGCCAAACAGACGTAAGCTGTGCTATAGCTGTGATATCAGCCACGAGCGAAAGGATCTGTAATTGAAACAGTTAGGCTGTTTGTTCTTTTGTTTTGTTTAAAGTTAAAAGCTGAAGGAAGCTGTTTGTGTTGCTCATTTAACTTTTGTTTATGCCAAAGTTGGTTCTTAATTTATGTTTACCTGAAGATAAAGAAACCTCAAGGGACGGGGAATAAAACCCTAAACTTAAAAAGAAGTTTTCTTGGTGATTTGTACAAGTGAAGGCACAACTACCACACACACAGAGCCAAGCCATACCAGTTGCCACCGCTTGGGCTCACAGGGTGTGACACTATATATATCTATATCTATCTATCTATCTATCTATATATATATATATGTATATATATATATATATATGTATACAAGGGGCCTTCGGATGTTTTGCTATAAGGACATCTACGTTTTTGGCCAGAAAAATGGCTTCCATATGTGCTGTCATAGCTATCTCTTTAATTTGTACCGATAGTCTTTCCATTGGATTCCTGTGTAACTTGTTACAAAAACCCACATCATTCAACTGTTGTTCTACTTCTTGGTGATATTTTTGTTTAGATTGAAGTACTATACTCCCTCCTTTATCAGTTGATTTAGTTACAAGAGAGTCTTCATCCCATAATTTTAATTGCACTTTCCTTAGATATTGAAAAAAAAAGTCTGAAATGTGAATACATTATACAAACTCGTCGGGACAAAACTCAGCCTTTTATTTAATAACCTACCTTGTACTTGAGATAATTTATATGGTGAAAAATGAATAACTACTGATTCTTACTACTACTTATCATTTATATAGTGCTACAAGGCGTACGCAGGGCTGTACCTGTACAAGTAAGCGAGATACCTGCTCATTGGATGAGATCCTTGCTCATCAGAGCTTACAATCTAATGACAGACCACACAGCAGCTGGGGACTAGGGTAAAGGGGAATGGCAAGATACAGATAGGTGATAAGCAGGAGAATAAGGGAAACGGGATCCAAACACAGCCTCAAAAAGGTGGGTTTTAGCCTGGATTTGAATAGGGCCAGAGAAGGAACCTGGCGTACTAACTTAGGTAGTTTGTTCCAGGCATATGGAGCAGCAAGGTGGAATGAACAGTCTGGAGTTGGCAGTGGTAGAGAAGGGCACAGATAAAGGGATCTGCCAGAGGAGCAGATATAGGGAGTGATAAGAGAAGAAAGATAGTGAGGAGCTGCAGAATGAATACACTTATAAGTCAGTAGGAGAAGTTTGAATTGAATGTGCAAATAGATAGGGAGCCAGTGAAGTGACTTCAGAAGAGAGGTTGTATGAGCATAGTGAGACTGCGGAAGATTAGCCACACAGCTGAATTTTGAACTGATTGAAGGGGAGAGAGATGATTCTGAGGGAGACCAAAAAGCAGCAAGTTGCAATAGTATAGGCAGGAGGTGAAGAGAGAGTGGATAAGGATCTTAGTAGTATGTTCAGAAAGAAAGGGACAAATTTTATTGATATTATAGAGAAAGAAACAACAGGTTTTAGCTATCTGTTGGATATGTGCAGAGAAGGAGAGAGAAGAGTCAAAGACGACGCCAAGGTTGTGAGGTCTGGAAACAGGAAGAAGTAAAGTGTTATCCACTGAGAGAGAGAGAAAGGAGGAAGGAGGAGGTGGTTTTAGGGGGAAAGATAAGGAGCTCAGTTTTAGCTATATAGAATTTCAGACAGTGATGGGACATTCAGGCAGCAACGTCAGATAATCAGGCTGAGATACAGGCCTGGATTCCTGAAGAGATTTCAGGTGTAAAGAGGTAAATTTGAGAATCATCATCATAAAGATGATACTGAAAACCATGGGAGGAAATGAGTATACCAAGGGACTGAGTGTAGAGAAAGAAAAGGAGAGGTCGGAAGACAAAGCTCTGAGGTACACTGACCAAGAGTAAGATGAGGGTAGAGGAGGATCCACAAGAACATACACTAAAAGTGTGATGGGAGAGATAAGAAGAAAACCAGGCCAGAACAGGATCCCTAAAACCAAGAGAGAACAAGTTATCAAGGAGAAAGATATAATCAACAGGATCAAAAACAGCAGAAAGATCAAGAAGGATGAACATCGAGTAAAGGCCCTTGCGTTTGGTGAGGAACAAGTCATTAGAGACTTTGGCAAGAACAGTTTCTGTTGAATGTAGAGGATGAAAGCCCAATTGCAGTGGATCCAGAAGGTCTTGAGAGGACAGAAAATCCAGACTACAGTGGTAAACTGCATATTTAAGGTGTTTAGAAGCAAAGGGGAGGAAGGATATGGACTGATAATTAGAAGGACAGGTAGAGTCTAGTGAAGGTTTTTTGAGGAAGAGTGTAACCATAGCATGTTTGAAGGCTGCAGGAATGGTTGCAGTGGAAAGCAATAGGTTGAGCATGTGACAGATGAAAGGGATGACAGTGGAAGAGATAAAGCTTAGTAGATAGGTGGGAATGGATCAGAAGAACAGATAGTAAGTTTGGAAGAGGAGATAAGATGAGAAGTTTCCTCTTTGATGATTTTAGAAAAGAAAGAGTGATAGACGTTGAGGGAAGGATTTGGGAGTGCAGAAAGGGAAGGGGGGGTGGAATTGACCCTGTGGAGAACTCTTGTGGACTTTATCGTAGAAAGAGTCAGCCGGAGTTTGGGTGGAAAGAGAAGGAGGAGTTGGAGATGGAGACACTTTGAGAAGAGCATTGAGTAGCAATGAGGCAGCAAGGGTCAGAGGAAAGTAAATTAGCCAGGTGAACATAGTACTCTTGCTTGGCGAGTTTATGACTGACTGGAATGAGGTTAGCATGAATCTGAAATTCAGGAAATGAGCAAGAATATGGGGTTTACGCCAGAGGTGGTCTGCTGAGTGGGCACAGGAATGAAGGTAGAGGGTTTTAGAAGACAGCCAGGGTTGAGGTACAGTATGTCTCACAGGTTGAGGAACAGGAGGAGAGAGTATATCCAGAGCAGAGGAAAGTATAGTGCTGTAAGAAGACATGGCCTCATCAACAAATTCAGATGACATAGTGGAGGAAAATGATAATAAAACAGCAGTGGAGAACACTGAAGAGTTGACAGCATGAAAATTCCTAAACATGCTCGTGGGGTTTGGGCGAGACTGAGCTGGGAGGTTGTTAAGAGGTTAGTAGATGATGGTCAGATAAGGGAAGAACTGAGGTGGAAACATTTGAGGGCAAACAATTGGAGAAGAAAGTGTACTCAAGGCAGTGATCATGCTGGTGAGCAGGGGCAGTAGAGGTTGAATGAAGATGTTAAGGAAAGGAACTTTAAGGTATAAGGGTCAATGAAGTCATCAATATGAATGTTGAAATCCCCAAGAATGAGGCAAGGGGAAGATGCATCCAGAAAGGACAGCCAGTAGTCAAAGTCAGTGAGAAAGGTAGAGATGTATTCTTCTGTGAATGAGTTTCCAGTCCCTCGGTGTTCCACGTTTCATCATTATAGTATTGATGTCTCCTGCAGTGACTACAGTGAAGAGTACTTCATCAAGTGTTTCCAGATTCCCTATTGATAGCTTGTCATCAGGGGCTTAATACTGGTGATCTATTTGTGATGCCTAAGAAAATACACAGTACTTATTACAGTATTCAAGTATGTAATGGCTGTCAGTGGTGCTCTAACATGATCACTGGCAATACATAGACTCATCTTCTGCCCCACCATATTTATCATGCACAACAAGATTCTACTTGTAACTCAAAGTTTGTTGTATATGGCATCATATGTAGTTGTCCCAAATTGTATGTGGGACTAAGCAAGAGAGCAGTGAAAGTGCGACTTACTGAACCTTATAATAGGTTGAACACTAGAATGATGATGGCACCGATGGAATCCCATTTCCTTGAAATGCAACACAACACAGGTGGTTTAAAGTGGAGAATCACGGATTCTGTGAACGGCAGCTGGCATGGTGAAGACCAGGAGTGTCAGCTTAATTATAAAGAACAACATTGGATATTTACACTTGGCCTGGTTTCACCAATTGGGTTAAAAATGACTAGAGTGGTTATTGTTGTTGAAATCAGCTATAGTAGAAGCGGACCACCAAGGACCAGGCCTACACACAAGTGTAGTAATATATAAAAATTGTTTATTGAGGGACCCAACTAAAAGGTTTCGGCCTGAGGCGTGGCCTAGTGGGATGAGTGGCCTAGTGGTTAGGACAAGGTACTTCGGGCCGGGGGTTCAAGTCCCACCTGGGGACAGCAATCTCAGGCCGGAGGGACTGGGATTTCTAGTCCTATAGGTACTCCTTGTGGTCTTGGGCAAGCCACTTAACCCTCCATTGCCCATGTTCCCTGTAAGTATTAGCGTATGTGTGTCTTATCCCCTCGTGTTAAATGTATCTCCCAATTGACCGCTTTGACCCAGTGAAAAGCGGGATATAAATACAGCAAAATAAATAAATAAATAAATAAATGAGGCCTTCTTCAGGGGTCTAAAACAAAAACAGACATACATATTAAAATGTACATACATAAAACATATGTTATACTCAACACATAAACATTTTTTTTAAAAACAAATCAAATTAAGTATCCACATAAAAATCAATTAAAACAAACAGTGTTCTTGGAAAATTTCAATGATGCATGAAAATGTAAAATCACATAAAAGTAAATATGAAGGATCATACATCATAAAGGAGAATACATTACCACAACAAGAGAGCACCACCAGTGTAAAAGAGGCAGAAAGCTCTCCTTAATCTGTATAAAATAGAGAGAAATATACGTAAGGGTATAGTATTATAAATAAATGGTATTATCCCTAATGAGATCAAACAAATTGCAAACAGCAAACACAAGCATGTGAAATAAAAAGAAATAAATAATAAAAGTGTATAAAAAACAGCACCATAACGTGTAAAAACTTGATGTGGCCATATTGTTATACAATTAATAAAAACTGTATCGGTAAGAAGCTTGGATTAATAAGATTGACCACACATGTGTAATAACAAAGAAATGATATGATCCAAAGGAGGATGTGATGATAATGGCAAGGCCGCGGGCCCCCCGGCATGCGCGCGGCTGGCGTTAACCGGGGGGGTGGCCGGTCGCATGCTGTTCCGTGCTCGTGCGAGTCCGCGGTGGCGGGCTCGCGGCGTGCGGGGCTCTCATTGGCTCCCACGGAGCCCGGAAGGCTGCGGGAGCCAATGAGAGGAGCTAGAGCCGGGCGTGAGGGGGGAGTGTGGTGGGGGCATCGGGGATCCTCTGGCCTTTCCCTCATGGCAGCCGGAGGAGTCGGACGTGTGCAGGACAAGCACAGGGCTCAGGCCACGTGGCGAGGGAGACTCGGTGAGCGGCTACAATTATTTGGGGATTTAGGTGCTTGGGACCTCTCCTTCCTTTAGGGTTACTAAAAAAAAAAAAAAAAAAAAAAGGAGAAGCGCCTATTTCAATTTAAACGGGCGGGGGTTTCTTTGGTGGCATGGGGAGGCAAAGCAAAAAGGGAGCCCGTGGGGTAGCAGGGTGGGGGGCTCCTCAGGGGTGTGGGGCCAGGGGGGTATTGGGGCGGGGGGCTCCTCAGGGGCGTGGGGCCGCGCGGGATGTGGAGGGGGGTGGGCGTCCTCTGGCGGTAGGGGGGTGCAGTTGAGCGGCATGGCCAGGGGGCACAGTGCTGGGCAGCGCAGTAGGCCTGTTCCCAGTTCATCGGGGCGCAGAGGTGTAGTAAACGGTTCAGCCTCCCGGGGTAGCAGTCTCAGGGGGGACGCGGAGCTCAGAGGGGTTTCTGCACCGCCTCCGGGCAGATCAGGGGAGCTTTCCCAAAGGGGCACCACACGGGAGGCTGGGGGGTCGATAGGGCCAGTTCTGGCTCCGGCTACAGCGGGAACGGATAGGGAGGCAATGGGGCTAGGGCAGCCACAGGTGCCGTTTGGGGGCTTGGGGGTGGGGGAGGGTCCTCCAATGGGTGACGTCCAGGCAGCGGGGGTTGTGAACTCTAGTAATTGGGCGGGTTGGCGGCGTTGTATGGGTGGGCCAGGGTTTATTGGTGGGGGCGGCTCGCCTAGCTGGGAGCATTGGCAGAGTGGGGGGCAAGGCTCCTCGAGGGTGGACTGGCTGGGGGTGTGGCAGCAGCCTTGGGCCGTTATGGGTGCCGCTGCGCCTTTTCCGTTTTTCTCTCCGCAGGTACCTCCTGGATGGCCGTACCCAGGATCACAGTGGCCTGGCCTATCGCAGAGAGCGGAGGAGGCTCCACTCCCCCAGGAAGCGGCTGACTTGGCGCAGGGCCTGGCGAGCGCAGTGTCGGAGCGGCATGGGGCCAGTACAGCTGCGGCGGAGGCAGCCGGTACAGCAGGTGAGTCTCTCGGTCAGGTCACCTTAGCGGCCGCGTTGTCTGACGGTCCAGGGAGGGGGGCGTCCAAGAAAAAGTGGCGGCATTCGCGCCGTCGGCATCGGGCATCGGGCTCCGAGTCCTCCACATCTTCGGGTTCTTCGACACATTCATCCGCGTCTGCGGGTAGCAGGGGCGGCGTGTCGGGGCCGGTGCCTACCGTGGCAGCATTCTCCGAGCTTTGGGAAGGCGTGCTGAGGAAATTGAGGCGGAGAATCCAGGAGCGCCGTTACGTTGACATTTTTCGGTTGCTTGAGGGTCGTAAGCATTCCGGGGACAGTAGGAGGAAGAGGAAAGCTGACGAGAAGGCGGGAAAGGTGCGCCGGGTTGCGCGTAACGTGACCAATTGGACGCGTGCCTTCTTGCGGTTAGCCAGTGTTTGGGGGCAGGTTCATCCGGAGCAGTATGGGATGCTATTGGCTTACGTGGACTCCATCCTGGAGGCATCTCAGTTGCACGATGGTTGGGCGTGGCTCAACTACGATGAAAAGTTCCGTGATAAGATGGAGGAGAATCAGTCACTATCGTGGGGCACTCAGGACATTAATTTATGGCTCACGCAGATGTCGGTCAGAGCAGCTAGTGGGCCAGCGATTGGTGCGAAAGGCGGGCTAGTCACCGCTTCTGGGGCGCCGCGGCCCTTTCAGGTGGGGGATTCGGCGGCAGGGCAGAAAGCAGTTGGCGGGGGGGGGAGCACAGGGGACGTATGTTGGCGTTTCAACAAGTCCTCCTGCCCCTTTACGTACTGCAAATTCCGGCATGCATGTTCAGTCTGTAACGGGGGCATTCCGCCCTTAAATGTGTTAAGCGAGGTGCGGGCGGTGCCGGCTTGCCCCCCACGAAGCAGTGAGAGCTGGAGGGGAGTAGCCCCGACTCCTGTTAGGATTGATGCTTTCCGAGGGTGGTTGAGGAGATATCCCAGAAAATAGGATAGGGTGATTTTGGAGGGGGACTTTCAGGAGGTGTTTCAGATTCCGACGGGCGGGCGGATGGCGGTGAGCGCAGTACGGAATGCTCCTTCGGTGAGGCGCTTTGCCAATGTCGTGTGGGAGAAGTTAGCGGAGGAGATCGCATTGGGGAGGGTAGCGGGACCTTTCGGGCAACCGCCCTTCCCAGATTTTGTGGTGTCCCCTTTGGGGGTCATCCCAAAAAAGGAGCCCGGGAAATTCTGGCTTATTCATAACCTGTCCTACCCCTGCGGGGCTTCAGTTAACGATCTGATCCTGAAGGGTCTTTGCGAGGTTCGGTATGCATCTTTTGACTCCGCTGTTGACCTCGTCCGACACTGCGGGAGGGCATGCTTGATGGCAAAGGCCGATATAGAATCTGCGTTCCGTCTGTTACCGGTTCACCCTTCGGCTTTTCCTTTGTTAGGATTTCATTTTGAGGGCAACTATTACTTTGATAGGTGTATGCCTATGGGGTGTTCAATTTCCTGTGCTCACTTCGAGAGATTCAGCATGTTTCTGCATTGGGCTCTGGTGGACCTAGTAGGTTTCGATCAGGTGGTGCATTATCTCGATGACTTCCTGGTTGTCGGAGCAGCCCGGACGGAGCAGTGCCAGGCATTGTTAGCGGGTTTTATGCAGCTGGCGCAAGCGTGGGGAGTCCCATTGGCTGCTGGAAAAACCGAGGGCCCGACAACATGGCTCACCTTTTTAGGCATTGAGTTGGATTCCGTGGAGATGGTGGCGCGCTTGCCGGTGGTCAAGTTAACGAAACTCCGAGTATTGGTGGCGAATGTCTTGTGCTCCAAATGGATGACTTTGCGGGAGATGCAGTCATTGATCGGGTCTTTGAACTTTGCATGCAGAGTGATTCCGATGGGTCGTGTGTTCATGAGACGATTAGCAGCGACTACTGCTGGAGTCAATAAACCACATCACCGGCTGCGTGTGTCACAGAGCATTCGGGCCGACCTAGCCATTTGGGATGAATTCTTGCGGGATTTCAACGGCATTACGGTGCTCAGGGACAAGGAGATTTCCAATCAAGATTTGCAATTGTTTACCGATGCGGCTGGAGGTCGGGGCCTCGGAGTTTACTTTGGGGGATCCTGGTGTGCAGCGGAATGGCCCAGTTCCTGGACAGTAGCGGGTCTCACGGCTAACATAACTTTTTTAGAGTTATTCCCTATCCTGGTCGTCTTGTTGTTATAGCCGGACAAGGTTCGCAATCGTCGAATTGTGTGGTGGTGCGACAACGAGGTGGTGGTATCAGTGATAAATCATTACACGCCGCGCTGCAGGCAGGTGGCCGACTTGATGCAGCAGGTTGTGTTAGCTTGCTTGAGATTGAATACTGTGATCCGAGCTCGGCATATTCCGGGGAGTTCTAACAAAGTCGCCGATGCTCTTTCCCGTTTCAAGTGGGAGCTGTTCCGATCGTTGGCGCCAGAGGCAGAAGAGGAGGGACTGTCTGTCCCAGATCACTTATGGCAGATTGGCCTCCAGGGATGACCAAGCTTTTGAAGCAGTCAGTTTCGGCGGCTACTTGGATGGCTTACCAACGGGGCTGCGACAGCGTGGTGGAGGAGCATGGATGGCGTGGCGGTCCGCCACCTGATCAGCTTACGGGTCTGTATGTGTCAGCAGCGAAGGCTGCGGGATTTTCTCGGGCTACGGTGAGTAGAAATTTGGCGGGCTTCGCTTTCTTCACCAAGGAAGCGGGATGGGGGCTGTCGGGGGGGGGGGTTCTTAACGCGTAGACTTTTACAAGGCTGGGGCCGAGCCTGTCCTTCGCCGAGGGATGGCCGACGACCCATTACTTACGATTTATTTCAACGTTTGTGTGCGGCCCTGACTCAGGTGGTTTCTTCCGTTTTCATGAGGGCGTCCTTTTTCGGGCGGTATTTTCCTTGGCCTTTTTTTGTGCTTTCCGCGTGGGGGAACTTATTGCGGATTCGCGGAGGGCGGCCGGAACGGGCGGCCTGCAGGTGCACCAGGTGAAGTGTGAGGAGTGGGGGGTCAGTATTTATCTAGCACGTTCCAAGACGGACCAGTTGGGGCAAGGCATGTGGGTTCGGTTGTGAGCTTTACGGGGGGCGGGCAGTTGCCCAGTTGATCGGCTAAAGGCCTACTTGCAGGTGAGGCCTAGGGGAGGGGGGAATTTGTTCATCCACGAGGATGGCCGGGTGCTTACGCGCTTTCAATTTACGGAGGTGCTGAGACTGGCGTTACGCTGGCTCGGAGAGGATGCGGGGTCATTTGCGCCACACTCTTTTCGTATTGGGGCGGCGACGAGCGCGGTGGCCTTGGGGTTACCTGAGGAGGAAATTCGGCGCTTAGGCAGATGGAAGTCGGGGGCCTGTCACAGATATGTGTGCTTGTAAGGGCGGTGGGGGGCTGTGACTCTCTTTATCTTGCAGACGTTTTTCCAGAGTCTTGTCACTGTTGGGTTCTCGGCCACTCGTTTGTTTTCTGGGCCAGCCGACGAGCAGCGGCACGCCCGATCGGGCTGAATTTGGGATTGGAGGCCTTCAGGGTGACTGTCTCATGGCTGGGCGAGCGTGGACTGCGATGGCTTCAGCTCTTGCCTTTGCTGCGGCACCACGAACGGCTCAGAGGGATGCCAGATGCCTTGTTGATACATTTGGGTGGCAACGACCTGGTGTCCTGGACCTGCCGACAGTTGATTCGGAGTGTTATTAAGGACTTGGGAGCGATCCTGAGTATGTTCTCTGGGGTATTTCTGCTTTGGTCGGATATCATTCCAAGGCCAGCTTGCAAAACTCAGCGGCGGTGGTCGCGCGGGTTGACGAAGATTAATCGCCAAATTGGCAGATGGGTGGGGGAGCTGGGGGGGGTGTCAAATATTGCACTCCTGGGCCGAGGTGGAGTGCGCTGGCTTGTATAGGGCGGATGGAGTGCATCTGTCCCCGGTGGGGATGGATTTGCTCCTCAATGATTGGCAAGAGGCCTTGGAAGGTATGCTGAAGAAACGGGGCGCTGGTCGCAGTTTGGCCGGGGGGAGCGGCTCAGGTCGGGCGGGGCCTGAGCCGGTGGCGGGATCCTGGAGGTTTCCGGGGTCCGGAGCTGGAGCCAAGCAGTAGGGCGGGGGTGGGGTACCCCCGACCCGGACAGTCCCTCTGGCTTTTGCTAATAATATGGCGAAGTCGGAAGAGGGAGGCTAGGCAATTTGCCGGGGCCTGGACACGGCGGAAGCGGAAGCGGCGTCACTTTGCTACCCACATGTCTGGTGAAAGTACGCTCTGCTGGGGGGGGGGGTAAAGTTAATGTTTGAATTGTTGATGGTTATTGTAATTTTGTTAATGGGCAATAAAGCTGCGACAAGTTGAATTCCCAATAAGTGTTGTGTATTATTTGTCATTGAATGTCATGGGGGGGGGTGGGGGGGCCGATAAGCGGATGTGGCAGACTGGTCCGCCTTACCCGGTTATGGCAAGGCCGCGGGCCCCCCCCCCCGGCGTGCGCGCAGCCAGCGTTAACCGGGGGGGTGGCCGGTCGCGTGCCGCTCCGTGCTCGTGCGAGTCCGCGGTACTGCGGCGAGAGCTTTGGTCGGTAGTGCTGTGGATTCGGGTCGGCCCTTTCGTGCAGAGGGGGTTAACCCCCCACAGAAAGTTGGGATCGGGGGACTGGGGGACATCTGTTGGCGTTTCAACAGGTCCGTGTGCCCTTTTCCGAACTGTAAATTCCGTCATGCCTGCTCGTCCTGTGGGGGCGGACATTCTGCCAGTAAATGTGTTAAAAAAGGTGGTGCAGGCCCCCCTCCCCTCATCAGCTGCCAAGTAATTTGGACGTAAGGAGTATGGCCCCTACTCCGATTCAGAGGGAGATTTTGGAGGAATGGTTGCGGGGGTACCCGCGGGGGCGGAATAGGGTGGTGTTGGAGCGTGGGTTCCAGCTCAGTTTCCGGATACCAGTGCATGGGACTTTTTCATGTAGACCAGCGTGCAACTCGCCTTCAGTAAGGCGTTTGGAGCTGGTAGTCTGTGATAAGTTGGCAGTTGAGCTATGTTTGGGTAGAATTGCGGGTCCTTTTGCTGAGCAACCTTTGGTGAACCTTGTGATTTCGCCGCTTGGGGTGGTTCCGAAGAAGGAGCCGGGGAGGTTTCGACTGATCCATAACTTGTCATTTCCGATTGGTGATTCAGTCAATGATCATATCCCGAGAGAGTTGTGTGCGGTTCATTACGCTTCCTTTGATGCGGCAATTAAGCTGGTCAGACAGTGTGGCCCGGGAGCCTTAATGGCGAAGGTAGATGTGGAGTCGGCGTTTAGGTTGCTGCCTGTTCGCCCCGCGGATTTTTATCTGTTGGGTTTCTGCTTTGACAATATGTTCTATGTTGATAAGTGCATGCCTATGGGGTGTTCTGTCTCTTGTTCTTATTTTAAGACGTTTAGTTCCTTTTTGCATTGGAAATTGGTCCAGAGGGTCGGCTGCGGTAATGTCATGCATTATCTGGATGATTTTTTCTTTGTGGGGGCGGCGCATTCGGCAGAGTGCCAACGGTTGTTATGTGGTTTTGTGGATATGGCTAGTGATTGCGGGCTTCCCTTGGCTGTTGAAAAAATGGAAGGCCCGGCTACGTGTATTACCTTTTTGGGGGTGGAATTGGATTCTGTGGAAATGGTGGCTCGTCTTCCGTGGGACAAAGTGGTGCGGTTGCGTGTCTTAGTAGCTAATGGGTTGTCGTCCACTAAGTTATAAGAACATAAGAACATAAGAAATGCCATACTGGGTCAGACCGAGGTCCATCAAGCCCAGTATCCTGTTTCCAACAGTGGCCAATCTAGGTCATACGTACCTAGCAGTTTCCCCAAAAGACACAGGTTCTGCAGTGCTTGTACTAGGCCAAGCATTGATATCCTGGGTCCCTTTTTAATAGTGGTTTATGGACCTTTCCTCCAGGAACTTGTCCAAACCTTTTTTAAACCCAGCTATACTAACAGCCCTTACTACATCCTCCAGTAACAGATTCCAGAGTTTGATTACACGTTGAGAGAAGAAATATTTTCTCCTATTTGTCTTAAATAGTTTACCCTGTAGCTTCATTACATGCCCCCTAGTCCTTCTATATTCTGATAGCGTAAACAATTTATCCACGTTTATCCGTTCCACTCCATTCATTAATTTATACACCTCTATCATATCTCCCCTCAGCCGCCTCTTTTCTAGGTTAAAGAGCCCTAACCTTTTTAGCCTCTCTTCATAGGAGTAGCCTTCCATCCCCTTCACCAATTTGGTGGCTCTTCTCTGTACTTTTTCTAATAACTCTATGTCCTTTTTAAGATACGGTGACCAGAATTGCACACAATATTCAAGGTGCGGTCGTACCATGGAGCGATACAGAGGCATTATAATATCCTTTGTTTTATTCTCCATCCCTTTCCTTAGGATACCTAGCATTCTATTTGCTTTCTTGGCCGCCGCTGCACACTGGGCGGAGGGTTTTAACATGTTATCCACGATGACTCCTAAATCTTTTTCCTGGGTGGTGGTTTCTAATGTGGAGCCTTGCATCTTGTAACTATAGTGTGGGTTGTTCTTTCCTAGGTGCATAACTTTGCACTTGTCCACATTAAATTTCATCTGCCATTTGGATGCCAGTCTTCCAATTTATCCAGATCCTCCTGCAGTTTTCCACAATCCTCTTGGGTTTTAACAACTTTAAACAGTTTTGTGTCATCTGCAAATTTGATTACCTCACTAGTTATTCCCTTTTCCAGGTCATTTATGAATATGTCAAAAAGTAGCGGACCCAGTACAGATCCCTGGGGTACTCCACTATTCACCTTTTTCCATTGGGAATATTGGCCATTTAGCCCTACCCTCTGCTTTCTATCTTTTAACCAGTTCCCGATCCACAATAGTACACTGCCTCCTATCCCATGACTTTTTAGCTTCGCCAAAAGTCTCTGATGGGGGACCTTGTCAAAAGCTTTCTGAAAGTCCAGATACACTATATCAACCGACTCACCTTTGTCTACCTGTTTATGCACACCTTCAAAAAAACAGATCAGATTAGTAAGACAAGATCTGCCTTGTCTAAAGCCATGTTGGCTGTCTCCCATTAGGCCATGACTATCTACATGCTGTGTAATTTTGTTCTTTATGATGGCTTCTACCATTTTCCCTGGTACTGACGTCAGGCTCACCGGTCTGTAATTTCCTGGGTCACCCCTGGAACCCTTTTTAAAAATTGGTGTTACGTTGGCGACCCTCCAATCTTCAGGTATTACAGATGATTTTAATGAAAGTTCACAGATTACCAATAACAGGTCTGCAATCTCATATTTCAGTTCTTTCAACACTCTGGGATGTATACCATCCGGTCCAGGTGATTTGCTACTATTCAGTTTATCAATAGTTGTAATATATCTTCCCGTGTAGCGATATTTCTCTCAATTCCTCTGCAGTATCACCTTTAAATACCACTTCAGTCTTGGGTAACACCCCTACATCTTCCTCAGTAAAGACCGAAGCAAAGAATTCATTCAGTCTCTCTGCTATAGCCTTGTCTCCTCTTACTGCCCCTTTTACCCCTCTATCATCTAATGGTCCAATTGACTCTCTCACAGGCCTTTTGCTACGAATGTACTTGAAAAAGTCTTTATTTCGTGTTCTTGCTTCCGTAGCAAGTTTCTTCTCAAATTCCCGCTTTGCCTGCCTTATCAATGCTTTGCATTTAACTTGCCAGTGCTTGTGCTGTTTCCAGTTTTCATCATTTGGCTCTTTTTTCCATTTTCTGAAGGTTGCTCTTTTGGCAGCAACAGCCTCTCTGACCTCACCTTTAAACCATGCTGGCAGTTTTTTGGACTTTCTTCCACTTTTCTTAATGCGTGGAATACAGCTGGTCTGGGCTTCGAGGATAGTATTTTTAAATAACACCCAAGCTTGCTGTAAGTCTTTAACCTTTGGAACCGCTCCTTTTAGTTTTTTCCGAACTATATTCCTCATTCTATCATAGTCACCCTTTTGAAAGTTAAAAGGTAGTACTGTGGATTCCTTTACTATCTGTCCTCCACTGATTAAATCAAACATGATCATACTATGATCACTATTGCCAAGTGGTCCCAACACCCTTATTTCTTGCACCAGATCTGGCGTTCCACTAAGGACTAGGTCCATTATGGCTTCCCCTCTGGTCGGTTCATGAACCAGCTGCTCCAAGAAGCAGTCATTTATTTCATCTAGAAACTTTATCTCTTTAGCTTGTCCTGCTGTGACACTGTCCCAGTCGATATCATTGAGGGAATTGCAGGTTTTGATTGGCTCTTTGAATTTCGCATGCCAGGTCATACCGATGGGCCGTGTTTTTCTGCAATCTTTAGCTGCGGCTATGGTGGGGGTTAGAAAGCCGCATCACCGGATCAGAATGTCCAAAGTCATGAAGACTGACCTGCGCGTCTGGGATGAGTTTTTGGAGGGTTTTAATGGGACATCGGTTCTGATGGAAGCGGAGATTTCGAGTGCGGATTTGCAGTTGTATATGGATGCGGCAGGCAGTGCTGGACTGGGTATTTATTTTGGAGGGGAGTGGTGTGCGGCCAGTTGGCCTCAGGCGTGGCACTCAGCACGTCTAACTAGTAACATCACGTTTTTGGAACTGTTTCCATTATTGGTTGTCTTGCATTTGTGGCCGGACAAGTTGCGGAACCGTAGAGTAGTTTGGTGGTGCGACAACGAGGCTGTGGTTGCCGTAATTAATCAACATACGCCGCGGTGTGCGCAGGTGGCTGGGTTGATGAGGGACATCATTTTGATTTGCTTGCGTTTGAATGTGTGTGTGAAGGCTCAGCATATTCCGGGTTGTACTAATAGAATTGCTGATGCTCTTTCTCGTTCCAAGTGGGAGCTGTTCCAGACCTTGGCACCAGAAGCGGAAGTCGAAGGGTTGGCAGTTCTGGAGAACTTATGGCAGATTGGTCAGCGGATTTGATTCAGTTGTTGAGGAACTCAGTGGCGCCTTCGACGTGGTCAGCGTATCGGAGGGGATTCGACGTCGTGGCGGAATATTTGCAGTCACGGGATTGGCAGCAGGGGATGTATGCGGATTCATTATTGGGGCATTATATAGTGCAAGCAAAGCGAGAGGGAGCTTCCAGGGCGGCTGTACGGAGTCGGTTGGCTGGCTTCACCTTTTTCGCTAGAGCAGCGGGTTGGGGTCACTCAGGCCTTGGGTTCTTGTCTCGGAAATTGTTGCACGGCTGGGAGCGTGCTTGCCCGGCTCCTCGGGATTCGAAGTTGCCAGTTATGCATGAATTGTTGGTGCGGCTTTGCGCGGCCTTGCCGAGCGTGGCTCTGTCAGGTTACAAGGCGGTCTTGTTCAAGGCAGTGTTTTGTGTGGCTTTCTTTGGAGTCTTTCGGATGGGGGAGTTAGTAGTGAGCTCTAGTCGGGATAATGCTGCCGGTGGCCTGTTGTGCGGCCATGTGCAAGTTCGGGAGGGGCAGCTCTTGGTTAGGTTGGCGAGGTCTAAGACAGACCAGTTGGGAAAGGGGTTGTGGGTGGTTCTAAATGAGGTCGTGTCGTTGCCCATGTGCCCGGTGTCAGCCGTGAGGGGCTACATGTTGGAGCACCCGTCAGCGGGCCGGCTGTTTTTCCAGCATGGGGATGCTCGTGGGGTAACACGCTTCCAGGTAGCGGCTGTGCTGCGGCTGGTGTTACAGCGTCTGGGCCTGGATTCAAAGCGCTTTGCACCGCATTCATTTCGTATTGGTGTGGCCACCAGTGCGGCAGTGGCTGGGCTATCTGAGGCTGAGATTCAGAGCACTGGCAGATGGAGATCGCGGGCCTTTAAGGGTTATAGGAGTGCGGTTCGGATGCCTGACTTTTCTTTTCTTTTTCAGATCCCGTGCGGCGCCGGATTGAATGCTGGATGATTTGGCATTCATTCGTGCATTGGGCGGGACTGCAGGCTGCCGAACGACCCTTGGGGAGTAATTCGGGCCTTGACCCGGATATGGTGTCCGTCGAATGGCTGGGTGAGCGGGGTCTTCAATGGCCGCAGCTTTTACCTTTGCTTAGGCATCATCACCGGGTGCGGAGTGAGCCGTCAGCGATTCTACTGCACTTAGGGGGTAATGATTTGGCCAGATGGACCTGCAAGCAGTTAATCCGAGCAGCTAAGAGGGACCTGGCTGAAGTTCTTCAGATGTATCCGGAGGTTATTTTGTTGTGGTCAGATATCATTCCGAGGCCTTCCTGCCAGCAGCAGCGGCGCTGGTCGCGTGGGCTAGCAAAAATCAATCGTCAGATTGGGCGGTGGGTTTGTGACCATGGGGGATATCAGGTCTTGCATTCTTGGGTTGATGTCACGTGTGCAGGTTTATACCGGCTGGATGGGGTGCACTTATCCCTGGTGGGACTTGATTTGCTGCTCAATACTGGCAGGAGGCCTTAGAGTGGGTCATGCAGTGGGAGGCTAAATGGTCGCAGCTTGGGGCTTTGGGGGGCGGCGTAGGGGTGCGAGCTACCACTATGCCGGGTGGCGGGATCCCGGAGGTTTCCGGGGTCCGGAGCCTTTAACTGGAATTGGGGCGGGGCGGGTGCCCCCAACTCGGATGACCCCTTGCCGGTCTTTGCTAGTGATATGGCGAGGCCGGGGAAAAGGGGGGCTGGCATTTGCCGCTGGTTCGGCCGCGGTGGGAGTGGAACGAGGTGATCTTGCTAGTGGTATGGCGGGTGATGGCTTGTTCCGCTTGATGGGTTATTATTAAGGAATTTGTGTTTCAAGAATTGTTTGGAATTTTCCTAATTGTTAATAAAGCTGCGACCATATAAGCCCAATGAAAATGTGTGGTTTGTTTGTATTGGATGGTTGGGGGATGTAGGAGGTGTGGGGGGGGGATGTATAGGTTAAAGGAATGGGGGGAGGGGGTGTAAGAGCGGGTTAGCGCCGGGTCCGAATTGCCTCGGTTATGATGAGGATGCAGGGCAGGGTCCCGGCAGCCGGTGGTAACCGGGCGGGAGGCCCGGCGCAGGGATCCTGTCGCGGCAGCACGTGTGGGCGCGTGTTCGAGAGGGGGAGGGGGCATTATTTAAAATCATTGGCTCGCCGGTGAGGGACAGCACGGCGAGCCAATGAGGGGAGCCGGTTCGGCAGGAGTTGTGGGAGACTGGCGGGGTGTCGCTCCTGTTCGTGCTGGGCGGCTGAAGGAGCAGGTCCTTTGCTGCCCACCCTCCCGCCCTGTAGTTCGGTGCAGAGGGGGTTATTTGTTTAGGGTTGTCGCAGCGGGGGGGGGGGCGGGATCCTGGAGGTTTCCAGGGTCCGGAGCCTTTAACTGGAATTGGGGCAGGGGCGGGGGCGGGTGCCCACAACCCGGATGACCCCTTGCCGGTCTTTGCTAGTGATATGGCGAGGCCAGGGAAAAGGGGGGCTGGCATTTGCCGCTGGCTCGGCCACGGTGGGAGTGGAAAGAGGTCATCTTGCTAGTGGTATGGCGGGTGATGGCTTGTTCCGCTCGATGGGTTATTATTAAGGAATTTGTGTTTCAAGAATTGTTTGGAATTTTCCTAATTGTTAATAAAGCTGCGACCATATAAGCCCAATGAAAATGTGTGGTTTGTTTGTATTGGATGGTTGGGGGATGTAGGAGGTGTGAGGGGGGGGGGGATGTATAGGTTAAAGGAATGGGGGGAGGGGGTGTAAGAGCAGGTTAGCGCCGGGTCCGAATTGCCTCGGTTATAGCCATATCAAAAGAAATTTACCTGTTTCACAGTTTTTACGTCTCTGTAGATTATGTACAGATTATGATGATTTTACAAGTAAATCTATTGATATGGCAGCACGTTTCAAAGCCAGAGGTTTTCCTATGGAATGTATCACTAAAGGTTTCCATTGTGCTTTTTCTTCCAATAGACAAGACCTATTTTTACCTAAAAATAGATCTTCCAATGATAAGTTTGTTTGTGTCCTTAGGTTCTCACACCTTTCATGGAAGATACATAAAATTCTTAAGGCTCACTGGCATATTCTCCAAACTAGTCCTTGTTTTTCCAATCAACACCTTATTATTGCTCATAATAGAGGATGTAACTTGGCTGACAAGCTAGTCTCTTCTTATATGCCCCCTTGTCCAAGTCCTGCTGTTACAAATAAGGGACATTTCAGATGTAACGGTTGCTCTGTGTGTAAGCACATCATTGTACTGTCTGTTTTTTCACATCCTGTCACCAATGTACAATATAGGTTGCAGACTAGAACTACCTGTAATTCCACACATGTAGTGTATGTTATCATCTGTCCATGTCCCTTCCTTTATGTTGGTAAGACCATTCGACAAGTTAAGACACATATCCAAGAACATAAAAGCTGCATAAAAAGAAAAATCCTCACGGCTCCCTTAGTTGAACATTGGTCCGCATTCCAACACACCCTTGATGACCTCAAGTTTTTTGTTGTTAAACAAATCCCCAAACCCCCTCGTGGTGGGGATCGGGATCGTTGTTTAACTCAAGAGGAACAGCGTTACATTTTTTTATTCGATACAGTGGTTCCACAGGGTCTTAATAAAGAGATCAAATATGTTCATTTTCTGTGATTTAATGAGCGCTATCTCTCTGGTAATATGCCCCCCCATTTTTTTATTATCCCTCTTTTGTCACATTCACATTTTCATTGATAATTTCCTCATTGTCCTTGCTGCCGTGATGTACCACAGCTGCACTAGTACATATTTAATGAGCGCTATCTTTCTGTCAATATGCCCCCCACTTCTTCGTCTTAAATTTGCAATTTTTATTATCCCCTTTTTATCATCCCTCCTTTGTCACATTGACATTTTTCATCTGATGATTTCCTTATTGCCCTTGCTGTTGTGTTGGAAAATAGCTGCACTAGTACGCCTTACAAGCATCTTATAATTTTATTTGCTAAGTGCAGCTGTTTAATTCAATCTCAATGTTTTATCAGGTTTTTATGTCTTCTGTTTAACGTTTTCTTCCACCCCCTTCCCCCCATCCCCCCCCTTTTCCCCCTTCCCCCCTTCCCCCCTCCCCCCTCCCCCCTTTCCCCCTTCCCCTTCCCCCCTTCCCCTCTTTCCCCTCCCTTCCCCTTCCCCTCCCCCTCCTTCCCTCCCCCCCTTCGTATGAGAGACAATTTAAATGCTCTTTCTGCTTCTGCGCGGCGTTTTCCCGCGCATAGCAACGACGCCGGTAATGTTGACAGTCTCTCCTCTTCTGGATCTTCTACTAAAAATTTTGCTTGAAAAATTTGCTTGAACCAACTCTTTTCTTTGGCGTTTATATGTTTTACTTTTATAATATATTTTTAGAAGCTAATTTGTGATGAAATATCTATACTGTTGCGGTTCTGTGCATCACGGTTCTTTTTTCGGCTTTTCGTTCAGCTGCAGTCCTTGATGCATCAAATTCATTTATATGCAGCATTTTAGTATATGCTATTACAATGCATTTACGGCCATTTCTCACAATACTACGAGGGCCGTTTTTTTTTCAACCTCCGATCGCTCCGTGCAGACGCTACGCGGGCAGCAGAAAGCGGGCATGCGCTGTAGGCGACTGCGCAGCTCTTGCACTACACACTCCGCCATTGTTGACATTCAGGCGTCAGTCGGCGTTGTGCTACAGCCACGTAAACATGTCCACCATGATTGATGCTCCCTCCAAGTGTGAATTGCGAAGTGTGATTCGTTTTCTACAGGCTGAAGGCCATAGTGCTGCAGAAATCCATCGGAGAATGAGTCGTGTGTATGGGGAAAACTTCATGAGTGATGGTGTTGGGCCAAGGATGCAAATCTGTCATTTCAGATGACCTGGTGCAACGAGTTGACAGAATGGTTAAAGAAAACCGCAGATTCACCATTACTGCTTTGTCTACGGAATTTCCAGAGGTTTCAAGGTCTGTTTTGTACTCTATTGTGACTGAACGGTTAGGCTACAAAAAACTTTGTGCACGTTGGGTCCCAAAAATGTTGACGGACGGCCACAAAAGCGCTTTCAAACCAATGAGGACCTTCAAACCAACGTCAAGGACTACTTGAATTCATTGGCGGCAACTTTCTTTGCAGAGGGTATTGAAAAGCTTGTCCACAGATATGACAAATGTCTCAATCTCTTCGGTGATTATGTCGAAAAGTAACCGTAAGTGTACCAATCTTTTGGTAATAAAATTATTGTTTTATATGAACTTGTCTTTTATTTATAGCCTATCGGAGGTTGAAAAAAAAACGGCCCTCGTATATTTATAGTCATGATGGTTGTCGCAATGCACCTCCGTTTGTAGGCACGAGTTGTTGTTGTAGTGTCTTGCCTTCATTTGATCAGCGTTTACATGTTTCACTTTTACAATACATTTTTAGTAGCCCTCCTGTGATGAGACATCCATATTGCTGCGGTTTTGCACATTTTGTGTTTTACTTTTATCGGTCTGCCCTTTGGTTAACTGTAGTCCTCAGTGTATCATTTATTTGTACTATTTTAACTTCTATTTTAGCACATACTATTACAATGTATTTACGGCTATTTTTCACATTGTTTTCCTAGTCTTGATGGTTGTCGTATTGCACTCGCAGTTGTAGGCATGAGTCGTGTTTCATTGCCATGCCTCCCTCGGATCATCATATTTCCCTTACAGTTGCACAATTCAGACCCCCATCAAGTGGTTGGTGTGTTTTATGGTCTTTTTTGCCTTTTAATGTAGCGTTGTTCCCCAATAGCTTCATTATCTTTTTAATCTATTTATTGTTTTATTTCTCCAATCTTATAGTTTTCCCTTGTGGTTTTAAATGTGCGGTGGACTTATATGTAGTTCTTAGTTGGTTCAATATCTAATGGCACACTCACCATATTGGCCCAGCACGGCGTGTGTTTCCAACTTTCATGTTTTTCCTGCGATCATCCTTGAGCCAATTTCATTGCGCGGATGCGCTTTCTGATGTTTACTGATGCAGTAGATTCTTTTATTTTCCATTTAATTCTCAATGACTAATAGTCGTGTGAAAAGGTTTTTCTTTTTACAATATTACAATAGTATGGATGTTTCTCTTTGGTTCCCCTCCGTCATGCCGTTTCTTTTTGCGGTCAGGTTTTTATGTCCCTATGGCTGTCGTTTCTTGTTTGTGTTAACCGAGGTATCCGGATGCCCAACCCCGCCTTGTTCCCCCACCACATCTATCCACCAACAACCCCTAACCCTTTGAGAGAGCACACTGACATCAGGCATTGGTGCAAAATTGCTTGGTCACAGCTTTTATTTAACGGTATCAAAACACCGACCCAACAAGGGCCAACTCAGCATTTATAACAATACAACCCCCCCCCCACCCTGTCATCCGGATGATGCCCCCCACCAGCCGTTTCTAGCAAAGTGGTGCATCATCTACCCCCCCCCATTGCCCCCTACCACCCGCCTCGCCATGTTATTAGCAAAGGCCGGCTCAAGGGTTGCCAATTTTTCCGGGCAGAGACCCCAGCCGGGACGTCTCCCCCAACCTAAAGAGCAGTGCCGCTCCCGTGGAAAGCGGCCTCAACCTGAAATGCCCCGCCGGGTCAGCGAGCACCTGCTCGCCACCCCGCCACTGGCGCAAGGTAGACTACTATCCTTGCGCCGCCCCCACCCACCGAAAGCTGTGACCAGCACCACGATTCCAATGCCTCCTGCCAGTCATTTAGGAGTAAGTCCTGCCCCACCGGGGCAAGGTGAACCCCATCGAGCCGATAAAGGCCGGCACAAGTAACATCCGCCCAAGGGTGCAGGACCTGAAGCCCCCCCCCCGTCTGCTGGATCCAGCGCCCGATCTGCCGGTTGATCTTAACCAGACCCCTCGACCAGCGCCGCTGAGTCCAGCAAGCAGGACGGGGAATAATGTCCGACCAAATAATGGCCACCCCTGGGAGAACCTCCCGCAAATGAGCAATTTCTCTCTGCACAGTTCTGATGAGTTGCCGGCAAGACCAACTCGCCAAGTCATTGCCGCCCAGGTGGAGCAGCAGCCCAACCGACCACCGCCGCAGTCCGATCTCCGCCTGCACACGAGCCAAGAGCTGCCCCCAGTGCATGCCACATTGACCCATCCAGCACAGCCTCACTCCAGACATGGCCAGACCGAGGTGGGCACCCAACGGCCGGACCGCCGCCCGACGCTCCGCCCAGTAGACGAAGGAGTGCCCAATGATCCACCAGTCTCCGGAGCACACACCATCTGAAAGCAGAAAAAAGCAGACTGCCACCAGCAGGCAACTCTGAAATAGGAAGAGAAGACATTAGTACACCGAGCCCCCCCCCTTTGCGAGCGGACCACAGCCAGGACACCACCGAGCCCTATTCCGCGCCGCCGGGGGCCGATGGGCGAACATACCCAGCATATGACCCCGAACGCCACCAACCAATGCGCTGAATAACCCGTGCGTCCAGGCCCGCGGCTGCCGCACTAGTAGCCACCCCAATCCGGAACGAATGCGAAGCGTAACACCGATCAGCACAACCCAAAGCACGCAGCACCAGATGCAGCACAGCCGTAAACTGGAACTGAGTCACCGGCTTGCCGTCAGCTTGAATGAAAAAATAGCCACGTGCCGCCGACTGCTGCTGCACATAGTTGCACAGTGCACGAACTGGGCAGGATAACAAGGGAGAGATGGCACTTAAGAGGACCCAGCCCCCTTTTCCAGACTGATCCGTCTTCGACCGCGGAAAGAAGATCCGCGCCTGCGCCGAATCCACCCAGACGTGCGCGGCATTGAGCCCACCAAAAGCCCCCCATCTTGCAGACCTAGGGACAAGCTCGGACACCCGGAACGCACCAAAAAAAAGCCGTAGTAAACAGCGCATGAAACAGGACTGCCTCAAAACCGGAGGTCGCCACGCGCGGTAAAGCCTCGCAGATTTTCAGCAAAAGCTCATGAGATACCGGGAGCCTCCAATCCCGCAACCCTGGGTGCACCCTAGCCCAACCAGCGAGCAACCGCCAGACCAAAAAGGATACGCGAGGGTTACCCCAGCCAGCGGCCTTGCAAAAGAAGGAAAATCCTGCCAACGCTCCCATGACCGCCGACCGAGCCCAGCCCTCCTTCTTGGCCCACAACACGAACCGGCCAATCAATCCGTCGGGTACCGCCCCCCCCCCCGGACCAGCCCAGCGCGCTTACAAACGCACTCACCTGTGTGTAGCCCCGCCGGTACATCGCCCAAGTACTGCGTGCCACCGACGCGGCCAGCAAGGACATTACGTCAGGGTCCCAACCTTCCAGAGATGCTCCGGGACCCGTGAAGCCAGCTCGTCCGCCCCTGGAGCCAACCGCCGGAACAGCGCCCACTGAAAACGGGATAAAACGTCAGCAATGGAATTCTGTGAGCCCGGCACATGCCGTGCCCAAGCTGTGACATTCAGGCGCAAGCACGCCAACACGAAGACCCTCATCAATGAAACTACCCTTGGACATCGAGGCGCGTGCCAGTTAATGACCTCGACCACCGCGGCATTATCACACCAGAACACAACCCGCCGATCACGCAGCCGGTCCGGCCATACCCAAAAAACCACCACTATCGGGAAAAGCTCCAAGAAGGTGATGTTCCGGGTCAAACCGGAACGTACCCAATCTGCAGGCCAAGGCTCAGCGCACCAAGCACCGTGACAGAAGGCACCGAAACCGGAACTTCCAGCCGCATCTGTAAACAAATGCAGGTTGAGATTCGAGAGCTCAGGCAACTGAAGCACGGAGCAACCGTCAAAACCGGCCAGGAACGCATCCCAGACCCACAAATCCTCACGCATCCCCGCAGATACCCGGATCCGATGATGAGGGAGACGCACTCCCGCCATAGCCAAAGATAAGCGCCGCGCAAAGGGGCGCCCCATGGGAAGGACACGGCAAGCGAAATTGAGATGCCCGACCAACAACTGAAGGACCTGGAGGGAAATCTTAGTGGCAGAGCCGACCGAGGCCACCAACTCGCGAAGCCGCTGGACCTTCGGCGCTGGCAAGCGCACAACCATCGCAACCGTATCGATTTCGATGCCTAAGAAGGTGAGGCGAGTGACCAGTCCCACGGTTTTATTGGCCGCAATGGGAATGCCAAAGTCAATGACCAAGCCCAGGAAAGTTCGCAAGAGAGTGGAACAGGTAGAGGTCCGCTCCGGCCCGACAAACAAGAAATCAACGAGGTAGTGCACAATACTTGAGACCCCCGACTGCCACTCCACAACCCAATGCAAGAAAGTACTAAAAGCCTCGAAGTAAGCGCGAGAGATCGCACAGCCCATAGGCATGCACTTATCAAAGTAGAACTGCGCCTCGAAACGAAAACCGAGCAAAGGGAAAGCCGAAGGATGCACCGGCAACAAACGAAAAGCCGATTCGATGTCCACCTTGGCGAGCAGGGCACCGGGCCCACATTGGCGCACAAGGGAAACGGCCACATCGAAAGAAGCATAATGTACCGTACAGAGCTCGCGAGGTATGAGGTCATTGACAGAATCGCCCGGAGGGCAAGAGAGGTTGTGTATCAACCTGAACTTGCCCAGCTCCTTCTTGGGAACCACTCCCAACGGCGAGACCGTGAACGGGGAAAAGGGGGGGCGCCGGAAAGGGGCCCGCCACCCTACCCAGTGCACACTCCTCCGAGATCTTCCGACGCACGAAATCCCCGTGTTCCTGCACAGAACCAGCATTGCGAAGCCCCCCCCCCCCCGTGCGGACGCACCCTGGACAGGGATTCGAAAGCCTCCTGAGAACCCCCTTAAGAGCAAGCCAGACGCCCTCCAGCGACGGGACCGCCCGTACTCCACCAACCACGGGCACATCACCTCGACCCTCACGGGAGTAGGGGCCAGCACCCCACCCAATGCCTTACTTACCCCCAGCAGGGGCTCCCGCAACCCCCTTTCTGCTACACTTCGTGGCCGCGTGTGCGCCCCCACACAAGGAGCAAGAGTGCTTGAATTTGCAGTCGGGGAACGGGCAGGACGCCTTGTTGAAGCGCCAGCAAACGTCCCCCCCAATGGCCCCCCCCTGGACTGGGGCAGGGCGGAGACTGAGGATCGAAAGGAACGCCCCCCCGACGGGACCGGAGACGACCCCGCCTTTCCGACCGCGGCAGCCGCTCCCCCAACCCGGCCCTTCGCGGACATCTGTGTCAAACCAAAGATTGATGTCCTTCGTCCCCCACAACAAGTGACAATTCTCCTCCATCTGGTCCCGAAACTCCTCATCGTAATTCAACCAGGCCCACCCCTCGTGCGCCTGGGACGACGCCAAAATGTTATCAGCGTAAACCAACAAGGCCCCGTACTGATCCAGGAAATAGTGACCCCAGACACTCGCTAAGCGCAAGAAGGCACGGGTCCAATTAAGGGTATTGCGAGAGACCTTACGCACCCTACCCGCCTTCTCATCCTCCTTGCGCTTCTTCCTGCTCTCACCGGAACGCTTCCGACCGTCGAGCAGACGGAAGATATCAATGTACTTGCGACGCTTGATCCGCCAGCGCAACTTCTGCGGAACGCCCTCCCACAACTCCGCGCAACGTACGACGGAGGTCCCCACGCCCACCCCAGCATCAGCCGTTGTAGGAGCCGAGCCGTGCGAGGAGGCCGAGGACGACGTCAAGGAAGAGGAAGATGAAGACGCCCGCCGACAACGACGACCCCGCCTACGCTTAGCCTTTGCTTTCGTCGCCACAACAGAACCCGGAACGGCATCAAGGGCCCCTCCCGCAGCCCCAGAGACCCCCGCATACTCACCAACCCCACCGGAGGAGTCCACTGGGGCACTCCCAGGAGACATTCCAGGCGCCGCAGCGACCAGCTCATTCACGGAACTCGAAGGACCTGAGCCAACCAGCCTGGCAGAAGCAGCCATGGACGTCGAAGGCGTCGAATTCTGCGGGACCTGCGAATAGAAAGGAGAAAAAACAGCAGCCAGAGCCCCAGGAGTACTAGGCGCTGCACTCGGCCTGGCCCCCCAACAATGTGCCGAAGACCCCAGACCACCGGCATCCCACGCAGCAGCACTCCCCGCCACCCCACGCCCATCGCCGAACCAGCCCCCCCAGTGCCCTAAACCCCCCCATGGGACAGCCCCATACGCCCACGGGCCCGTGGGACCAAAGAAGCCGGGAGGGGGAGGGGAACCCAGAGGGACGGGTGAACGGCACCCATCGACCGGTGGCGGTGACAAGCCAGAGGGCCTGCCAACCGCATCCTCTGAAGACAGGTCAGCGGCCGGAATCCCCGGGGACCCAGCCCCACCAACAACTGGGCAGCCAGGATCCTCCCCGCCCCCGAACGCCGCTGGCGTGCCAACACCACCCAACAGCCCCGGGTGAGGGACTAGCGCTCCGTGCAGTGCGCCCGCGGCCGGATTCACAGGAACGGTAGGCACCCTAGCGGCCACCCGGCCCTGGGCCCCTCGTGACCTGCTGTGCCCGCGCCCCTGCCTGACCCCAGGATGGACATTGGGTGTCGGGGAAGCGGTGCGCGCCGCCCTACCGCGGCCCAGGGGCGTGGCCCCACACCGCGCAGCTCCCCGCCCCCGAACAGCACCCCGCTGCCCATTACCCACACCCCGCCCACTAATACGCTGGGCCATGAGGCACCCAGAGCCACAGCGCTGTTAAGGCTAATGGGGGGATGTGCAGAAGCTGGTGATGGTGTTCTTTCTGTTATATATATATATATTTTTTTTTTATTAAGGTAGGAGAAGCACACAGCACTCCCGGCACCCAATGCACCCCCCACCCCAAGCCCCCGCCAAACACAGCACACAGGACGAAGGAAGGGGGAAGGCAGAATCACCCACATGCCCAGAAGCCAGCACATGCGCTGCGAAACTGGCAACCGGCACGGTTGAATTAGCGGGGTAATTCTTTTTTTTTTTTTTTTTTAGGTGTTTCCGCAGCTCTCCTGACTGCCCGAGCCCAAGACGAAGAAAAAACCCCCGACACCCAGCGCGCCGCGGGGCAAAGGCCTACCCCACTCACACGCACCAAGAACGGAGCCCCCAGCCACAAACCTTCACGCAGCGTGAGCAAGCAGGAAGAGGGAGACCGCCAGCCGGCGATCCCTCCTTGCTCGCGCTGCCCCGCCCCCATAACCGCCTGCACGGTCCAATCGTCGGGCTCCACATGACCAGCGTGGAGCCCCGGCGCGGATGCCCCGCCTGCCGCCCAGCCAGAGCCCCCCCCCCCCACCCCAGACGAGAGAGGCCTACCGCGTGGTCGGGCCCCGGGAACCCGGTTACTGGGCCGGCCGCGGGACCGGGGCCCGGCGGCGCAGCCTGGACATGTGTTAATTATCATCACATCCTCCTTTGGATCATATCATTTCTTTGTTATTACACATGTGTGGTTAATCTTATTAATCCAAGCTTCTTACCGATACAGTTTTTATCAATTGTATAACAATATGGCCACATCAAGTTTTTACACGTTATGGTGCTGTTTTTTATACCCTTTCATTATTTATTTCTTTTTATTTCACATGCTTGTGTTTGCTGTTTGCAATGTGTTTGATCTCATTAGGGATAATACCATTTATTTATAATACTATACCCTTATGTTTGATATCATTAGGGATAATACCATTTATTTATAATACTATACCCTTACGTATATTTCTCTCTATTTTATACAGATTAAGGAGAGCTTTCTGTCTCTTTTACACTGGTGGTGCTCTCTTGTTGCGGTAATGTATTCTCCTTTATGATGTATGATCCTTCATATTTACTTTTATGTGATTTTACATTTTCATGCATCATTGAAATTTTCCAAGAACACTGTTTGTTTTAATTGATTTTTATGTGGATACTTAATTTGATTTGTTTTTTAAAAAAATTTTTATGTGTTGAGTATAACATATGTTTTATGTATGTACATTTTAATATGTATGTCTGTTTTTGTTTTAGACCCCTGAAGAAGGCCTCAGGCTGAAACCTTTTAGTTGGGTCCCTCAATAAACAATTTTTATATATTACTACACTTGTGTGTAGGCCTGGTCCTTGGTGGTCCGCTTCTACTTTGGTCTCGGTTTGCGGATACCCTCTTCTCCTGTGTTTGTCGTTGAAATCAGCTATGAAAGTGGCAGGATGTTTAAATACTGACGTTATTTCTTTTGTTTGTTAGCAGCACAGTTTTGTCAGCATGTACTGAAATTGGATGAAAGATTCTCCTGGAGCAACGCCATTAGCTTGAAACATAAATTCATGTGAGGATTACCAATTAAATCAAGAAACATCCATCCATAAAGGATTGACTTAAGAACTTTAATGCTTAATAATAAAACATAAAAGATTAACTCATTTATAGGCATTTTGGGACTGATGATTGATATTAAGGGGTGTAACATAAAGAATATAAAATATACACGATCCCCCTTCCTGATGGTCTCTTTGCCAAATTTTAAAAGAATTTATATGTTGGCTGTGCTGCTGGATAAAATACACTTAAGGTGAGGAAAAATTCTTATAAGAAATGTAAGGCAAATGTATATAGCAGCTACTGGGTATAGCCTTGCATATGATCCTGGGGGAGGAGGGGGGGTCAGAAAAGCAAAAGTTGGTTCAGGGTGCTGCTAGTCCTTGAGTCGGCCCCTGTCACTAGCCATAGTGTGTGCTACTCGCGCATGTGTGAATAACATGCGCTAATAGGATGTTCTAAGGCTTAATAGTACACACTATTGTTCAACTGCGTGCTATTAATGAAAAAAGGGAATTGACAAAATTTCAGTGTTTCCCATTTCATTTTAATTTGAAAATGATATGAAATGAAGTGTACCAATGCACCTGACAAAGCGTACTCTTCTCCTCAAGGTTTGTGCCTCGATAAATCCATTACTATATAAGATGCTACCAGCCTCTATTGTTTATGCACAGAAACATGTACTGAATTTTACTTGGCATGGTATTTTACATAATTAATGTGCTGAATTTATTGGCACAGCTAGGTGATTGCTCTATGTCTGGGTGTTAAATGTTCAGCTAGTTAAATGCTATAATTAGCAGTTCGGTGTGCTTCATTCTACACAACAGATTTGTTGAACATGCCCACCATGATCTTTATTCCGTTGGATGCTTCCCAGCATCTCTGTGTTAAGTCATTCCTGTTAACACAAATACATCTGACCAAAAACAGAAACCTCTTTTATTATTTTACCATCTTTGCAATGCATGACCTGTAGAAATATTCCAGAATTATCTTGTGTATTTACCCTAATTTGAATGTTTAAAAATATGCAAAACTAAATGTGCTTAATTTAAACCTTGTGACAAATTAATGTAGTCAATGCCATTTGTAGCCTGAGGCTCAAGTTACCAGGAGGCCTCCAGCTTTTAGAACATGCACTAGACGACAGATGGTAACAGTTCTGAAGTTATATTACCTTTTTTTTTCCAGGTTACCTAGAAACATGAACACAGAGAACACTATGCCAGACATAAATCATCCAGTCCATTTTGGCTACTCTGTCTCTCTTCCTACTACAACATCACAGAACTTAATTATTTCAAGTAGAAAAATAATGTGGCAAACAATGGCAAGAATATTAGTGAACATAGAGAGAGGTATTACTGGTGAAGGAGGTAATACTGCCCAAATCTGTCGGATCGTCACAGAGAATCCTAGGTTGTCTCCTCCTGCTCCACTAAAAACAGCCAGATCTTTCAAAATGATAGTGCTTCATGACACAGATGACAAACAGTTCTTAGCTCCAGCACTCCTCCTCTGCTCCCAGTCCTGGAAGAGCAGCTAGTGTAGCATGGCACTGCGGAGATGTGAGCAAAGAGCATGAATGTTTTATTCTATCCACTTTTAGCTTAGAAGAAGAGCCGCAAGGGAGGAGGTGGTCACCCCAGTTAGGACTATCCCAGGCTAAGCAGTACCCGAGATAATCATGGGGATGTTCTCCTCTGATGATGTGGCCACACAGGAATAGCTACACAGGAGCTTACTTGTGCTGCTGCTGTATAACAGTGGCAGGGTGTCACTCTCATCCCCTGGCATGTCACCTACCCATCTTGCCTGACAGCAAGTACATATGAGTTCCACTACTTAGTATAGAAACTCCTAGTGGCTTTACCATTTTATTGGTGACCTTTTCATGCCACCCAATATTTTGTGGATTCCCTTACCAGTGAGGTAATGGTAGAAGGAGACCTTGACCTTGACTTAGAGGGAAATCTGACAGGTATACTTATTTATTTATTTAACATTTCTTATATACCGCCTTTCGTGATATCAAGGCAGTTTACATTGAACAAACTGAAATTACATTGAACAGGACACTATAACTTGGAGATAACTATTTTACAGGGAACATGGGCCATGGAGGGTTAAGTGGCTTGCCCAAGACCACAAGGAGCACCTGTGGGACTAGAAACCCCAGTCCTTCTGGCCAAAGGTTGGCTGTCCTCTAGTAGGATTTGAACCCCCGACCTTCTGGCCTGAAGTATCTTGCCCCAACCACTAGGCCACTCCTCCGCTCCAAGGCAGTTTTCTGTCTTTGACTGACTAAGCCATTGTACTACCACGTGATATTTTGTGCTTTAGCTGCCTAGGCCAGAACACCACTAATAATTAAGGGGTAGATATCCAGCTGCTGCAGTTGGAATTTGTATTAAACGCCAACTTCAAAAAGACGGAAGTCTTGATTATCACACGGAACAAAGACTTCTCTCCGCCTCCAACACTAAATGTTAGAGACGCAGAACTCCCGATCAAAACCAACATATGCTATCTGGGAGTAATATTAGACCAACACTTGGACTTCAAAGATCATATCAAACGTACAGTAAAAGCTATTTACTTCAAAATCAAAACCCTCCGCCACCTTAGACCCATGATGGAAACTGACGACTTCAGAACGGTATTCCAGGCCCTAGTCACACCTCATTTTGACTACGCTAATATAATACTACATGACCTCCCAAAAAATACCCTGAACCCGCTACAGTTAGCCATGAATGCAGCGGCACGTGTCCTTTGTGGAGCATCCAGGAAGGACCACATCACACCTATACTGGAAGAGCTTCACTGGCTTCCAATAAGCTTCCAATAAGCTGTAGAATTCTATATAAGGCTCTACTCATAAACTTTAAAGCGTTCTACAAGATATCACCCTCTTCAATTGTGGACCTACTCATTCACACTCCCAACAATAGACCCAGAAGAACACCTGCAGAGAATACTCTAGTCATACCAAGTGAATCTCTAAAACTTAATCAATCAACCATCAATCGAGCATTTGCAAACTATGCCCCCAGGTGTTGGAACAAACTCCCTTCTAGAATAAGAGCAATAAGGGACCTCACGCAATTCCGAAAAGCTCTCAAACACCACCTGTTCCTCCTGCACTTTACACAGCCTGTTGATCCCTCCTACTCAGCTATGTCAGCTGAGAAACATTCACACTAAAACTACAATCTAACTGCACACCATATGATATTACAATGCTTTAGCTTTTATTGCACAGCATAATAGAAACACGCTGTAAAATAAAGTGATGTATAACCTGTATGAGCGCTCTCTGTTAATCACTTGTTAACTAATTCTCATATGTATATAGTTTCCCCAGTTGAATCCATGTTAAAGCCCTGTTTTATGTAAACGTAGGACAAATCTTTATGTCCAAATGCTTGTTGTTCTATGTAAACCGTGCTGATGAGAAATAGCGCGGTATATAAGAAATGTTAAATAAATAAAAATAAACTGTAGCAGCCCAAGAAAATCTTTACTTTCAGTGCTGGTATCCACAGAGTGGCTGATGCTGAATATTTGGATAGTATAGTGACCAGTGGTACTCTCCAGATAGTGACAATATTCAGTCCGTTCTCTGGATACTTATCTATATAAAGATAGAGCAGCTTAACAGGAAAGAAGTGCCTGCTACCTACATCTGTTTCCAGTCTCCAGAAGCTACAAAATATTTGTATAAAGAAAGACTGGATTCCCTGTTCCTAAGGAGAATTCCAAAAGGTAATGAAGATAAGATAAGAAGATAAGAATTGCCATCCAGAATTCCCAAATGTGGCCAATCCAGGTCACACGTTACTGGCAGTATCTCAAAAAGTAGCTGGATTCCATGTTACCTACTCCCAAGCAGTGGCTTTCCTCAGGTCTCCCTTAATAACACTTTATTGACTTTTTCTCCAAGAACTAATCAGTACTTTTTTTAAACCAGCTACGTTAATTGCTTTTACCACATTCTCTGGCAACAAGTGAAAAAATACTTCCTACTATTTATTTTAAATGTATTACTTTGTGCTTTCAGGGCATGTCCTCTTGTCTTTGTACTTTTTAAAGAGTAAATAATCACTTTGTGCTTACTCTTCCACTTCACTCAGGATTTTATAGACTCCATACCTTTTCTCCCCATAACCATTGCTTCTCCAAAGAGAACAGTTCCATTCTCTTTGTTATTTTGGTTGCCCTTCTCTGTACCTTCTCTAATTCACCTATATATCTTTTTTGAGATGCGGCAACTAGAATTGCACACAATTCAAGGTGTGGTCTGTAAGGCTAAAGTCTGCAGCCTGCCTGTGGCCTACAGAATCAAACTCCTGAAACAAACAATATGGACTCCTATTCCACAGGTCTCAGACCTGCTGATGCTACAGAGCCACTGTCTTCCAAGGACTGTGTGTGGACACAGACCATTGTTTGTTTTATCTATGTACAGAGAACATGATATCCAGGGCTTTTCCTAGCCTTCTTCAATGGTCTTGGAAGTTGCAACAATGTATTGGGACTCTGGTCATTTGCTCTGCCATGGACCATATTGTGTAGGCAGCCACCTCCTGAAAGCTGCTTCCTAATTTGCCCAGACACCCAGATGCTAACCATCTCCAAACTGGACATGGACCAAGACAACAGCTCTGCACAAGCCAGGATGTATTCCATGGCTTTATAATATATTTCCTCAGGCACCTTTCATCAGGCACTTTGTCAAATGCATTCTGAGAATCCAAATTCACTAGAAGTGGTATTTTAGAAAAGACATCCCGGTGAAATCTAAAGTGACCAGGACAAAACGTCCAAAAAAATGCCAGGGATGTTTATGTTTTGGTTCAATTTTAGCAACTTGGATCTCCCGAAAATAGACAGCCACATGGGCAGCCTCATAGATATCCCCATGACAAACACTTGGCATGGGGATGTCTATCCTATACTGAATGCATGTCCATGCAAACTATTTTGCATGAGGGGATGTGCTTCAATGTGCTGAACCAAAAACAAGTGGTCTCGTTTCCCTGCAATTTTCATTGTCATCATAGAAAGTACATGGGATATCAGAGTACCTTCCTCTCTATGCCCTCCAGGTGTCTGGATGGCAGAACGAGAGCTTTTCTAATGCCTATTCATGCCCTGAAGCAGAAAAAGACATGGACGGTACCATTAGTGGGTGGGGACATGCTTGTCATTTCTGAAATCATGAGTGCATGTCCAACTTGCCCAGAAGGTCCCCAGTCATGTCTCCATCTTGAAGGACTAGAAAAAGGGACTGTTACTTCTGGAGAGAGATCTGCAACTGTGAGTATATACTTCTGGTAATTTTCTAAAAGGAATTCTTTGTATTAAAGCTAATTAATCTGTGAACCCACTATTTTTGTTAAATCAGTCAAGGCATAGTAGCAGCAGTTTAAGCTTAAATTTAAAACACAGAGGAGAACTTTCTGGTTATATTTCATACCCAGCAGAGAGCTTGTAGTTTAGATTTAATAGTCACTCAGGGCCTAGTAACAGCAAAGTACTTTTAGTTTAAATTTAAAACACAGAAGAGAGCTTTCTGGTTACATTTGGAACCCAGCAGAGAGCTTGTAGTCTAAATTTAATAGTCACTCAGGGCCTAGCATCAGCAAAGTACTTTTAACTTAAATTTAAAACACAGAAAAGAGCTTTCTGGTTAAATTTAGAACCCAGCAGAGAGCTTGTAGTTTAAATTTCATAAGAAGCTAGAGCCTAGCAGCAGCTAAGAGCTATAATTTAAATCAAATCAGAATATAGCTTACCTCAGCAGCACAAGACAGGGTACTGTGTAGCAGCCCTCTTTTAATAAGTGTTATTTCCCTCCCTCCCTCCCCACACCCACCCACCCCTGGGATAATCATAGCTTTATAGGTACTTACACATCTTAAAAGGCAGGAGGTGCTCTCAGGTGAAGCTCATTACACAAATCAGTCATACACTAAGGACCTGCGATTAGTTAAGCTTCAGGTGAACAAGGTATATTACACGTATTAGGTACAGTTTTATTAGTATAAATATCCATAGCAACCCTTAGTAAGTAAAGAACTTAGATCTAAACACAAACTTATAACTAAGATGCAGACAGAAGTCCAGCAGCGGGATGGGGGCTTTCCAGTCTTTTGCATTGAGTGTCACATGTATGATTTTCTCCCAGTTTTTGAGAGGTCTTACGTGTGCACTAGGTGCAAGGAGCTCTTTGCTCTCAGGGAACGAGTCCGTTCTCTAGAGGCTAAAATAGCAGACTTGGAAAGCATAAGACAGACAGAGAGGTACATAGACGAGACCTACAGGGATATAGTCCTGAAGTCCCACCTCCAGTCTGGCAGCATCCCTGTTGCCATGGAGGAGAGAGGTCACGTGACAGGAGAGCATCACCCTGGTGTGGCAGGAAATGATCCTGTAACTAGGACCTGTCCTCCAGGTGATGTAAAACCCTCTCGCACTGAGGAAGTTTCTCCAGGGCCATGTGCCCATGAGGGAAGGGTTAGGACAGCCGTTATAGTTGGTGATTTGATCATTAGGAATGTAGATAGCTGGGTGGCTGGTGGATGTGAGGATTGCCTGGTAACATGCCTGCCTGGTGCAAAGGTAGCGGACCTCACGCACCACCTAGATAAGGTCTTAGATAGTGCTGGGAAGGAGTCTGCTGTCTTGGTACATGTCGGTACCAATGACATAGGAAAATGTGGTAGGGAGGTTCTGGAGGCTAAATTTAGGCTTTTAGGTAGGAAGTTGAAATCCAGAACTTCCAGGGTAGCATTCTCCGAAATGCTTCCTGTTCCACGCGCAGGACCCAAAAGGCAGGCAGAGCTCCGGAGTCTCAATGCGTGGATGAGACAGTGGTGCAGAGATGAGGGGTTTGGATTTGTTAGGAACTGGGGAACATTCTGGGGAAAGGAGGGGCTCTTCCGAAGGGATGGGCTTCACCTTAACCGGGATGGAACCAGGCTGCTGGCATTAACCTTTAAAAAGGAGATAGAGCAGCTTTTAAACTAGATATTAGGGGAAAGCCAGTGGTCGCCCAAGAGCGGATGGTTCGGAAGAATGTATCTTTGAAGGATACTACCAAAAGCAGAGAGGTTCCACAAAAGAGTAAAGTAGCCCAAATGCCCTCAAGTATGGAGCAGACAGAGCTTAAAGATCCCAAATTACCCATGTCTAACAATAGCCAAATTAATATGAATAAAATACATTCTCTAAAATGCTTGTATGCAAATGCTAGAAGTCTAAAAAATAAGATGGGAGAGTAGGAATATATAGCACTAAATGAAAGGTTAGATATGATTGGAATATCAGAGACATGGTGGGAGGAGGACAACCAGTGGGACACCGTGATACCTGGGTACAAACTATATCGTAATGATAGAGCTGATCAAATTGGTGGAGGGGTTGCTCTCTATGTTAGAGAGGGCATTGAGTCAGAAAGGATTAAAGTTTTGCAGGAAACAAAATCTGCTGTAGAATCTCTATGGATTGAAATTCCCTGTAAAAGGGGGAAGGCAATGGCAGTGGGGGTGTACTATCGAGCGCCTGGCCAGAATGACCAAATGGATGATGAAATGCTCAAAGAAATCAAGGAAGCTAACAAAAGTTACAGCGCACTAATAATAATGGGTGATTTCAACTACCCCGGTATTGACTGGGTCAGTGTCACGTCAGGACATGCTAGGGAGATAAAGTTCCTAGATGAAATAAATGACTGCTTCTTGGAGCAGCTGGTTCATGAACCGACCAGAGGGGAAGCCATATTAGACTAGTCCTTAGTGGAACACCAGATCTAGTGCAAGAGATAAGGTTGTTGGAGCCACTTGACAATAGTAATCATAGCATGATAACCTTTGATTTAATTAGTGGAGGAGGGATAGTAAGGAAATCCACAGTACTACCTTTTAACTTTCGAAAGGGAGACTATGATAAAATGAGGAAAACAGTTAAGAAAAAACTAAAAGGAGCAGTTGCAAAGGTTAAAGACGTACATCAGGCTTGGCTGTTGCTGAAAAATACTATCTTGGAAGACCAGAGCAGCTGTACTCCACGCTTTAAGAAAAGTGGAAGGAAGTCCAAAAAACTGCCAGCATGGTTTAAAGGTCAGAGAGGCTGTTGTTGCCAAAAAAGCATCTTTCAGGAAATGGAAAAAAGAGCCAAACGACGAAACCTGGAAACAGCACAAGCACTGGCAAGTCAAATGCAAGGCATTGATAAGGCAGGCAAAGGGAGAATTTGAGAAGAAGCTTGCTGCGGAAACAAAAACGCGAAGTAAAGACCTTTTCAAGTACATTCGTAGCAAAAAACCTGTGAGAGAGTCATTTGGTCCATTAGATGATAAAGGGGTTAAAGGAGCACTAAGAGGCGACAAGGCGATAGTGGAGAGACTGAATGAATTCTTTGCTTCAGTCTTTACTGAGGAAGATGTAGGGATGTTACCCATGACTGAAGTGGTATTTAAAGGTGCGGAAGAATTGAAGGAAATATCGATACATCAGGAAGATATATTACAACTATTAGATAAACTGAAGAGTAGCAAATCACCTGGGCCGGATGGTATACATCCAAGGGTGTTGATAGAACTGAAATATGAGACTGCAGACCTGCTATTACTAATCTGTGAACTATCATTAAAATCATCTCTAATACCTGAAGATTGGAGGATCGCCAATGTAACGCCAATTTTTAAAAAGGGTTCCAGGGGTGAGCCGGGAAACTACAGACCGGTGAGCCTGACATCAGTACCGGGAAAAATGGTAGAAACCATCATAAAGAATAAAATTACTCAGCATGTAGATAGTCATGACCTAATGGGAGACAGCCAACATAACTTTAGACAAGGAAGATCTTGTCTTACTAATCTGTTATGTTTTTTTGAAGGAGTGAATAATCAGGTGGACAAAGGTGAGTCGGTTGATATTGTGTATCTGGACTTTCAGAAAGCCTTTGACAAGGTCCCTCATGAGAGACTTTTGGCAAAACTAAAGAGTCATGGGATAGGAGGCAGTGTACTATTGTGGATCAGGAACTGGTTAAAAGATAGAAAGCAGAGGGTAGGGCTAAATGGCAAATTTTCCCATTGGAGAAAGGTGAATAGTGGTGTACCCAAGGGATCTGTGCTGGGTCTGCTGCTTTTTGACATATTCGTAAATGACCTGGAAAGTGGAATAACGAGTGAGGTTATCAAATTTGCAGATGACACAAAACTATTTAAAGTTGTTAAAACCCAAGAGGATTGTGGAAAATTGCAAGAGGATCTTGATAAATTGGAAGACTGGGCATCAAAATGGCAGATGAAATTTAATGTGGACAAGTGCAAGGTTATCCTAGGGAAGAACAACCCAAACTATGGTTACACGATGCAAGGTTCCACATTAGGAACTACCACACAGGTAAAAGATTTAGGCGTCATTGTGGATACCATGTTAAAACCCTCAGCCCAGTGTGCAGCGGCGGCCAAGAGAGCAAATAGAATGCTAGGTATGATAAGGAAAGGAATGGAAAATAAAACAAAAGATATTATAATGCCTCTATATTGTTCCATGGTGAGACCGCGCCTTGAATATTGTGTGCAATTCTGGTCGCCGTATCTTAAAAAGGATATAGCGATTTTAGAAAAGGTTCAGAGAAGAGCCACCAAAATGGTAAAGGGGATGGAAGGATACTCCTATGAAGAAAGGCTAAAAATGTTAGGGCTCTTTAACCTGGAAAAGAGACGGCTGAGGGGGGGATATGATAGAAGTCTATAAATTAATGAACGGAGTGGAATGGGTAAACGTAGATCGATTGTTTACGTTATCAGAATATAGAAAGACTAGGGGACATGCAATGAAGCTACAGGGTAAACTATTTAAGACTAATAAAAGAAAATATTTTTTCACTCAACGTGTAATCAAACTCTGGAATTTGTTACCGGAGGATGTAGTAAAGGCTGTTAGTGTAGCTGGGTTTAAAAAAGGTTTGGACAAGTTCCTGGAGGAAAGGTCCATAAACCATTATTAAGAAGGGACCCAGGATATCAATGCTTGAACCAATACAAGCATTGTGGAACCTGTGTCCCTTGGGGAAACTGCTAGGTACATATGACCTAGATTGGCCACTGTTGGAAACAGAATACTGGGCTTGATGGACCTTAGTCTGACCCAGTATGGCATATCTTATGTTCTTATGTTCTCCATCACATCCCATTGTGACTCGGATGTCCTTGTGCTGGCGAAGTCTATAGAACTGGCTTCTAAACCGGCTCTGGGGATGTTTCTGTGATATGGACATCTGGGTGCTTTTTTTCAGACATCCAAAGCACAAATAGGGCTTCTAAAATAACCCCCTATATTAACTAGCTCACCTTTATCCACATATTTATTCATGCTTTAAAAAATGTAGCAGATTGGTGAGGCAAGACTTCCTTTGTCTAAATCAATGTTTACTTTGTCCCTTTAACCATGTCTATCTATGTGTTTAGTAATTTTGTTTTTTATAACAGTTTCTACCATTTTGCTGGAACTGATGTCAACTTCAGAGGTCAATCGTTTCCCGTATCACCCTTAGAAGTCTTTTTAGAAATTGGCATTACGTTGGCCATCCTTCATTCTTTCCAACTTCTGTTGGGTTGGACAGAATAAAAACAACCATCTGAGTTCTTAGTGTCCCTTCTTTGTCTGGCCCTCAGAACTCATCTCCATTCGTAATTGGCCAAACCTTTGTAAAGGCATCTCAGTTTTCAGCTCCATAACCGTCCTGGGTGACATGATCTTCATCTACTGTGGAGGAAGCTTCTATTTTATGAGATTTTCCTCTCCCCCAATGGATTCTATGCCAGCTGTTCTAATTAAAAAATTGGCTTCAATAATTTTACGTTTTATTTTCAGTCAAATTAACTCTAGTTTTGTCAAAGGAATGGTTCCTGAAACTTGGGAGCAGGAAGTCTTGCACGTTCTCTTTTTGTCACAGCTAGAGGAAATGTTTGTACATAATCAACTTTCATCTTCCTTTGAACTGTCAGCTTTGAAATTTCTTAGGTGAGGTTGCAGTTAAATATGCCTCACAGGAGGAATTAATTAGAAATAATTCCAAGGATATTGACTCTCAGAAGAGAAGAATTGATAAGTTGGAGGAGACTAACCTAGATCTGGTTAAGGATAATACCACATTGCATTCTACAGCATCGGGGAGTAGAGCGGGAAGAGACGCTCCTCCCCCGATCGGCCCCCCGAGGCCCAATCAGCTGCCACCTGCATCCTTATAACAAAGGCGCCCTTGGCGCGCCCGCACCGGAGGGCCCACGCCTGAGGGCCTCGCCAGAAGACCCTTTGGTGTGGCCCTTAGGCACGGGCCCTGAAGCAGGAACAAACGTACACCACAAGAAGAGCTCCACAATGAAGAGATGACAACTCTACAACCGGATACCAACCCCACCAGACTAACAACCAAAAACATCAAACAGCATGAGTAACTCACCCCACAAGGAGCACACTAACCAACATGGAACAACAACCCCTTCACTACCTTCCTACAGAAAAAAGCAACAAACTCAGGTACGGTCAGAAAAAATACAAAAGAGCTTTCATCCAACAAATGTATGCTATTGTATTAATTCTTACCCTATGCTCTCACCAAACAAATGCATACTACTACACTACCTACTTCACAGCCTTACAAGCTCCCCCCATATATATATCATACCTCCAACCTACCAGACACATTCAAACAGAGCCATGGTCACAAACACCCATACCCCACTCACACTCTCCGCATACCACCCACATAACCATAGTCCTGATAAATGCACGCTCTATATGCAACAAAACAAACATTATTACCGATCACATCCATGAAAACAATATTGACATCCTATGCATCACTGAATCATGGCTCAAGAACACAGACCAGGTAACACTGAACCAAACAACACCACCAGCTTTCACAGCATACAACTGCCCCAGAACCCATAAACGAGGAGGCGGAGTACTAATCATTGCCCGAACAGACTTGAGGCTCAAGACGGTAACCTCCAAAAGCTCCGAGCACTGTGAATTCATCAACACTCAAAACAAACATCTATCCATCTCCCTGATATACCGACCCCCCAACGCCCCAACAGAGGACACATCCAACATCCTGGACATGATATATGCAGCTAACTCACCTCACAAGATGCTCATTGTACTAGGAGACTTAAACCTCACATCTGCCTCAACAACAACTGAAATCGCTTTTCACAAGGCAATGGAATCCATTCAACTCAAGAAAGTCTTATCGGGCCCATCCCATTGCTCTGGCTCTATACCAGATCGCATAGTCGTACCAACAAATATCCTAGAGTAAAATCTCATGGCACCACCTAAACTACACCAATACCATAGTAGGATCACCACGCCATATCATTTGCACTACACCACAAGACCAAACAGACAGCCCCGAAAATGGAACATCCAACCAGACACTTCAAAGCTTTTAACAAAGAGCATTTCCTCAAAGATACCGTACAATACCTACCCCAAGATTTCACTGACCTGGACGATGCCATCACCACATGGAATACCACCATCCTTGCCGCATCACAACTCACACCTCGAATGAACTCAAACCACAACAAAAACAGGCAAAGATCTACAACATGGTACTCTAACACAATAAGAGAATCCAAAAGAAAACTACGACAACTGGAACATCACTGGAGACGTAACAAATCAGAAGCTACATTGAAACAATACCAAGAGATGCAAAAAGATTACAATAGCCTAATAAATAAACATAAACAACAATACCACACAAACCTTGTACAAAAAGCCTGCAATAAACCCAAAGGACTCTTCAACATCATTCGTACCCTAACAAATGACCCAATCATGAAAAACGAGAGCAAAATACACCCACAAACCTTTGTGGACCATCTAATAGCCAAGAACAGTACCACCACATCTCACAAGAACACCTATCCTATGGACACACCAATTACAGATGCCTCCACAACTACCAATCAATGGAAGAACTTCAGCATTCCATCAACTAAACAAATAAAACAAACCATCACTGCTCTAAACACCACCACCTCACCATCGGACCCCTGCCCAGTGACCTGGATCAAATCCACCAAAGAAGAATTCAACACATTCATCCAAAAGATAGTAAGTACCTCTCTCTCTCAGGGATACATGCCAAAAGCACTCAAACAATCTACTATCTGACCCATCCCTAAAACCACCTCATCCAACAGCACAGACCCTTCAACCTACCGCCCAATAACCAGTCTCCCATTCCTGGCCAAAATAATTGAAAAAAACTGTACAGAGACAGCTCCAAGATCACATTGACGAATTTGCCCCACTAGATACCCACCAGCACGGATTCCATCCACAACATGGTGTTGAGACACTCCTCATACAGCTATTCGATAATATAATCAAAGGAATAGATAAAATAAAACAGGGCTTCTTATTAATATTTATCAATATATCAGCAGCCTTCGACATGGTTTCACATCCTATTAAAACGCCTAATGGAGATTGGACTACAAGATACCACCTTTAAATGGTTTTAATCATACTTCAAAAACAGACAGCAGAAAGTAAAATCTGGTAACCTCACCTCAGAACCCTTCAGGGCTACTCAAGGAATTCCCCAAGGCTCATCACTATCAGCTCTTCTATTCAACATCTATATTCAGCCTATATGTAAAATATTTAACAAATACAAGATACAATATGCCATATATGCTGACGACATCATGGCATATACCCCATTCAACTGGACTCCCCAGACTATACCACCATATCAACCTGCATTCAAGAAATGATGACCTGGCTAACTAATAATAACTTAAACATCAACATAAAAAAAACTGAAGCAATCATCATCACGAGAGACTCCACATTCATTCCTCCTACTTCTATCAACATATCCAATACACAGATCACAATAAAAGACGAAGTTCGATACCTTGGAGTGATTCTAGACAAACAACTCACCCCCCAACCGCATATCAACAAGATATCCAAAACAGCCTTCTTCAAACTCGCAATGCTCAGGAGACTAAAACCTCTCCTCAATAAAGAAGATTTCCGCACAGTATGCCAGGCCATCATTACACCTATACTGGACTACTGTAACATACTATACCAAGGTCTACCCAAACAAACCAACCGCCCTCTACAAATAGTACAGAACACTGAATCTCATCACAGGCAAAATATAAATCAGCACTCACCATTTTCAAAATTAAAAACAACATGTCAGCAGAAATACTACAGGAACTCATCGGAACCAAAACAAGCAAAAGACCAGACAGAAACAGCACCAAAAACAACATACCAACACCCACTCTATTCACAAAAACCAACAAATCCACATCCATGCGAGCTTTCTCTCTTGCTGCCCTGCTATATGGAATGTCCTCCCAGACAATCTGAAATCAACAACAGATATAAAAGAATTCCGGAAGCTACTCAAAACCACCCTATTCATCGAACAATTCAATGAGCAATTCAATGAAGAACAATTCAATGGTATAAGTTGATATATGCAAATTCCTTGAATAAGTTGAGTCTTAATGTCACAAGAGAATACTCATATGTTACTGTTGATATTTATTTATTTAATTTTCTTATATACCGCGCTATTTGTCATCAGTGCGGTTTACATTGAAACAATACAACAATTGGTCAGATATAACAGACCTATTACAAGTAACAGGAAAATTAACGTGGAAGTTGTGGTACCACAGAGCCTATTCATGGAGAAAAAAGGGTTTTAAATCCTGAAAAAAGATTTTATCATCAGCTGCAATATTATGAGGAGCCCAATAGAGGGAGCAGGAGTGACCTTCCAAGGCCCAGAGAACTGCACCTCAGAGCTGATGAGGTAATGCAACCTAACAGCCAATGGAGAAAAGGGGGAGTTCCCCTGAAGAAAGGCTGGGAACTTGAAAAGGAGGAACTAGGACAAGTTAAAAGCAGACCAGGGAGAGAGAGACCAAGGAGAGGCATACCAAGGAAGGCCTACCAAAAGGAGGCATATCAAGAAGAGGTTTATCAAGGAAAAGCAGACCACGGAGAGTCACACCACAGAGAGCTTCTGGAAAGGAACCAAGAAGGAGAGCACCATAAGGAGTGTCCAGAGCACCAGAGAGGAAGGAGTTCCTGGCAGGAGGGCATAGTGAATCCGAGGCCACAGAGTTCCAGGAGTCCTTGGTTGAGAGGTACTGGAAAGAAAGGCACAAGGGGAGAAATAAACCCCAGAGTTTGGTGTGAAGAACCGGCAGCAGTAAATGCAAGACACAGTAAGCATTATCTGAGCCAGGATGAAGTCTTTGCTGCAAATGGTAATATTCCTTATTCAAATGGTAAAAGGTGTGAATGTGAGAGAGTGGTGACTCTGCATGAAGGCCAGCTGGAGTGTGAAAAGCCTACTGCTCAAGACACGCTGAACTACAGCAGGACCAGGCCATGGGACTCAACTAAACAAGGTAAAATACCTTTTTATTCTGATAAGCAATATAAGTTAAGAAGACAGGAAACACAAGATACTGGAGTATATCCTCCCTATCAAACTGTTTGTGAAACAGGGCACAAGCCCTTGGTAAAAAGACTGTATAACATAAGGCAGCCTGCAAGGGGAAGTAACTGCCATAACAAACACTCACATGGGCGCGGCCCTGACTTGAATGCTGAACATTGGAAGCTAGTAAATGTGTTATATGAGAAACCTCAGTACACTCCTCAAGAGTTTACTGACACTGATTCCCCGCTGTCTGATACTCAGCCCATGCAGGTGGAATTCAACGAAGACCCACCTGAAACCCCGATGGACTGTAGCTACTGTCAGGCAGGTAGCCTAAGGTCTGTGCATGAAACATAAAATAGTGAACAGTAGCGAATGCCTGTAAAGTTTGTTTATGCCAAGTACTGTGAAGCAACAGTTAAACAAAGCAAGTGTGAATATATTTTCTTTTTGTTGCCTGAAGCAAGGTTTCTTTCAGTTTGTTGAAGTAGTCTCCCATAACTTGAACCATTGTGCTTAAAGGGAAATAAAGCCTTATTTTCCCTACACTCTGGCTAGTGTGTTCTCTTGAACTTTGGCCCCCGGTAGGTCCTGGGAACATTACCAAGACCTCTTACAGAAGGACCAAATTCAATATATATAAAAAAACTCTCATGTCCATCTGACCTGCCCATACCAACCTTGGCCTCTGGGGCGGCAGCATGACAAAGTAAACAGGGAAATCATTTATATTTCTAGAAAATACATGTTGGAGATATATAAAATCTATATAGTTAGTTAGGGTAGGTATGAGGTTAAAAGGATGGGGGAGGGGAAGGGGTGTTTAGGTGTTTGAAGTGTGCGATGAAAAGGTGGTGTTTAAGGGCTTTTTTGAATTGTTTGATGTCTTTAATTGCTCTGATATTGGGAGGGAGTTTGTTCCAACATCTAGGAGCATAATTCGAAAAAGCCCTATTGATGGATGATTGATTAGCTTTTAAGGAAACCTTTGGTATAAGTAGTGTGTCAACAGCAGGAGATCTCCTGGACCTGTTATTTGTTGTGTGTATGATGAGATCAGAGATGGAATCTGGAGAAATATTATTGAAGGCCCTAAAGGTGGTAAGGATGACCTTATATTGGATTCTACAGTTTATTGGTAACCAATGAAGCTTCTCTAGAATGGGGGAAATATGCTCACACTTTGATGATCCGCAGAGGACATGAGCAGCTGCGTTCATGGCTAATTGTAGAGGATTAATAGTTATATTTGGTAAGCCATGGAGTATTATGTTAGCATAATCAAAGTGCGGCGTGACTAGAGCTTGAAAGATGGTGCGGAAGTCATCAGACTTCATCATAGGTCTCAGATGACGAAGGGTTTTTATCTTATATATATATATATATCTTATATATATATATATCTTATCTTTTATATATATTAGTTCTTGGAATAAGCTGATACATGCAAGTTCCTTGGATAAGTTGAATTTTAATGCTAATTGTACCTGACACAGCTCTCCCCTGCCCTATCTTGCCTCACTCCACCCGCCTCCCCTCCCCCTAACATAGCATCCCCCACCTCCTCTTTGTATATACCACATTGTATATAGCACACTGTAGATAGCCCACCCTGTATATATTGCATCTGATAATCATGCTACATATTTATTACACCTACACACGCACTATGATACAAACACAGCATGCTGATACCTCTACATTTTGTTTTTGATTCGTTTGAAGTGAAAACCGCTTTGATTTTAGGATAAAGCGGGATATAAATCCTTTTAAATAAATAAAATAAATAAATAAACTTGATCTTATGGAAAATAATTACTGTTATAAATTTACAATTTATTAATTTTCCCTTTAATCAAATGATTTCTGCTACTACTAAAATATCGTCTAGTTCTTTACCTGATCTTTCAAGGGTTTTCTATGTATCAAGTTTCCTTAAAGAATTTGTAATGTTATATCTTTACCTGATAATTTAAATTTGCACTGTTGGGTCCTCCATTGAGAAAAATACTTATAGGGCAACCTTACGGGCACAACTTTTATTAGAACTTCAGATAAAGACATGGTATTATGTTTGTTTTTTAAGTTCAGATTAGTTGCTGATCATGGACACAAAATAAATGTATTTCCCTTACTGCTTTGGCAATTAGGAAGGAAATTTTAGCACTGTAATCCAAATTTCCACTTTGAAGCTTGCTTTTTTTTCCTGAAATTCTGTAAGAAATATATTATTAAGGTTCAAATATCTTGTTTTTTTAATATAGAATCATAATTGAAAGCTTTTTAGGTAGTACAGAGCTTAGTATCAACAATGTGCTTTAGGATACTCCTTGGCTCCACGTTGGTTTGTTAAAAGTTAGATTTTATCATGGTAGTGGTTTCTTTTTTTGATTGTTTTTTCCTGATATAAACCTCCTCCAAATTGGTGGACTTTGGGAGCATGCAACTTATTATATTTTGATAAGTATTTGCCCTATATTTTTGGGTTCTATGTTCCTTAAGGTAAATGTTTCTTAAAGGTATTCAGAAACTTTAATAAATAACGGATAATAACACAATAAGGAAAACACCAAAAAATGTCCTTCTAGCCTACACCCAATGCTTGATACTCTTCATGTACATGAAGCAGTACACAAAGGAGCAACTATACTCCAATTCCACCCTGCATGTTTAAAGCTTTTAAATCCACCTTACTGCCAGCCCTGTGTTCACTTGTGGAATGGGTCTTTATCCCGACAGTAACTTCTTGCAATTTTGAAGCAAACAGTGGTTCAACCATTATTTTAAAAAAAAAATCCAGGCTTGGATTCCTCTATACTGTCTAGCTTGTGACCTATTTCCAAATTACACTATTTCTCTAAACTGATAGCACCTATTGTTTCTGAGCAACTTCAAATGTATTTAGAATCATGTTTTGTATTTGATCAATTCCAGTTTGGCTTTCGCAAGGGTTTTAGTACTGAGCTACTGTTAGCTTCAGTAATAGACAAATGGTTAACCATTTTGGGTAATGGCTAAATGGTCTTGGCAGCCTTCAACTCAGTTGTCCATCAAATCCTGTTAGGACATCTTTCCCTCATGGGAACTGGTGAGTAAGTTTTGAACTGGTTTAGAACTTATTTTACTGTTAGAAAATATTATGTGTATGTGAGAGACCAGCAGTCTGAATGGGTAAAATTAGACTGAGAATTACCACAGAGTTATTTCTGTCAGCTGTTTTAATTAAAATTTATTTATACCCTCTTTGTGAGCTATTGCAAGGTCTCCAGATTCAGTACACAGTGTATGCAGATGATATTATGTTATTTTTGCCAGTTTCTGAAAACTTCACAGGAACCTTAAGCCATCTGACTAACTCTGTTCCTCAGGTCACTTCATAGTTAGCTTTGCAAGATCTAAAACTGAATGGCTCTAAAATAAAAGTTTTTATAGTTCTTCAAAGCTCTCAACCACTGCAGGAGGCTTCAATTGCTAACTGTAAAATTCTAGTTTCACAGGGAGGACTGAAATTTTCCTGAACAGTTTCTGCATGGCTGTTGGACATCTATTGACTGGACCTGCGAGCGCTTTGGTGCATCTTTGACATCACCCAGTAGAGCCTATAAGACCACAGCCTCAACCAAATCCTGCCAGAAGGACTGGTAAGTTTCCTGCACAGTTTCTGCATTGCCTTTGGACACCTATTGACTGGACTTGTGAGCGCTTTGGTGCATCTTTGACATCACCCAGTAGAGCCTATAAGACCACAGCCTCAACCAAATCCTGCCGGAAGGACTGGTAGGTTTCCTGCACAGTTTCTGCATTGCTGTTGGACACCTATTGACTGGACTTGTGAGCGCTTTGGTGCATCTTTGACATCACCCAGTAGAGCCTATAAGACCACAGCCTCAACCAAAGCCTGCCGGAAAGACTGGTAAGTTTCCTGCACAGTTTCTGCATTGCTGTTGGACACCTATTGGCTGAAACTGCAGGCACTTCAGTGCATGCTTCATGTCACTCAGCAGGGCCTATAAGACTATGGCTCCGACTGCGGGATGCAGCCACAGGCGCAATAAGCTGTCGACAGTAAGATCACTACTGTAAATGCTCTGTAAATAGTTTCAGCGGTCTTCCCTGTTCTGCTGCATGTAAATGAGTGATGGCATGCCATCACTCAATCTGTTCATTGTATAAATTTCTAAACCTTGTTATATGTAACTATTACTGTTATTGTTAAAGTTCATTGTTATAATGTAAACCGCCCCTCATCTCTGGAAGGGACGGTATAAAAATGTAACCAAATAAATAAATAAAGAGCCAAGACCTGCCCCTCTGGAAGCCCTTCGGAGCACTAAAACTTTATGAAGGTGGAATGGGGAAAAGAAAAAGAAGAGTGTCTCAGTGAGTAACATCAATTCTGTTAAGACTGTGAAAATCATTGGTCCTATGGATAGGCATGTTGTTATTGGCTCTAAGGAGGGAGAAGACTTTTCAGTTTCTGTAAGTCCCATTTCCTTTGTCAGTTCTTCTGGTTCTATGGGGGATATTACCCCATCCCCTTAGCCAAAGAATGAGATTTTGGAGGCACAGGCTAGCTCCCCGAGTGTTGCCGGTGTCTCCTATTGAGCCCTCAGGAAATGTGATTGGAACTGTGTTACAGAAGGATAAACTTCAGGGGATTCCCTTGCCTAAAATAGTGCAATTTCCTCTTCAGAAGGCTGTCACTGGGCTTTCTTCCAAGCTGCAGCATGTGCTCCCTCAGAGTGGTGAGATATCTTTAAAGGATATATAGGACATTGTTTCTTGTAGGGAAGCCTCCTTGACTGGCTCACTTCAGCAATTTTCTGAATTCACTAAAGAATCAGGGACTAAATTTACTCAATTAGATCTACAGTTAGACTCTGTGAACTCTTGCCTTACTAAGGCTGAATCTCAGATGTCTACAGTACAAGCTGTTATGACCTTGCTTATATTTTCCTGTTACTTGTTATCTCTTCCCTCTAATCTTGTTTCAAAAAGAGAGGTTCTAGGCTATCAGAATTCTGAGGCTTTGTCCTTGAATAATATTTATTACTTGCCTAGCTAGAGGTGTAAAATCTAATTTGGAAGGGGTAGAGGACAACTGTGGACAACTTAGATTTATCAACTTTTTTGGAATCATCAAAATATGAGATTTCAACATGAGCTACTTTGTTACTCCTTTCACACTGAATTGGATAAAATCTTATTCTGAAATCCTATTTCCAGAAAAAACAGGCATGGAGGAGTAGCCTAGTGTTTAGAGCACTGGCTTGGTACGTAAGAGACCATGGTTGAATTCCCACTAGTACGCCTTGGGCAAATCACTTAACTCTCCATTGTTATATGTAAACCACCTTGACTTATAGAAAGACAGTATATAAATAAGAAAGGCACTGACAAGAAAACCTAGGAGCTGCTGAATCACCAGGAGTCAGCACCAACTTGAAGGCACATATTGCCTTTTTTTATTTATTTGTTTTTATATACCACCCCTTCCATAGATCAAGGGTGATTTACATGGAACTCAACCGGAATACATTAAACAAGAGGGGGATAATCAACTGGGGGAGTACAACTTGGGGGGATTTCATTTTCAGAAAAAGAATGAAATATTTTGTGGTCAAAAGGTTAGCATATTTCCAAATGCTTCCAGACCTATGCACAGGGCCGGCCCGTCCATTGAGCAAGAATGTTTTTTGCACAGGGCCCCGCGTTTCAGGGGGCCCCGCGCAAAAAACATTCTTCAGCATCCCAAGTTTTAAAAAAAAAAACCAAACTGGCTGCTTCTGCCGCGGCAACATCAAGAGCTCTGCCGCAGCAGCATCAAGAGCTCTGCCGCGGGGCCCCCCCCTGCCCGGCAGAGCCTCCGTGCATCCTCAGCAGCTTTCTTCATGTCCAAAACGCGGGCTTCTTTCAGAGCCGCGAGAGTTTCCTTTCTCACGGCTCTGTTAATCCCGCCGAGGGTGATGGGATTTCCCATCAGCCCCGCGGGATTAAGAGAGCCGCGAGAAAAGAAACTCTCGCGGCTCTGAAAGAAGCCTGCGTTTTGGACATGAAGAAAGCTGCTGAGGATGCACGGAGGCTCTGCCGGGCAGGGGGGGGCCCCGCGGCAGAGCTCTTGATGCTGCCGCGGCAGAGCTCTTGATGTTGCCGCGGCAGAAGCAGCCATTTTGGTTTTTTTTTATTTTATTTTGGAATGTTCGGGGGGGGGTGTTTAGGACTGGTAATGGGCTATGGGAGGGGAGGCTAAACTGGAAGTGGGCTGATGGGGGGGGTGGTGAGGACTGGTAATGGGCCGGGGGGGGGGCTGGTTAGGACTGGTAATGGGCCAGGGGGGGGGTGGTGGTTAGGACTGGTAATGGGTCATGGGGGGGAGGCTAAGACTGGAAGTGGGCTGATGGGGGGGGGGTTAGGACTGGTAATGGGCTATGGGGGGGGGGGCTAAGTGGGCTGATGGGGGGGGTTAGGACTGGTAATGTGACAAGGGGGGTGGAGGCTAGGACTGGTAATGGGCTATGGGGGGGCTAAGACTGGAATTGGGCTGATGGGGGGGGGTGGTTAGAACTGGTAATGGGCCATGGGGGAGGTTAGGACTGGTAATGGGCCGGGGGGGGGGTTAGGACTGGTAATGGGCTGATGGGGGGGAGGGTTAAGACTGGTAATGGGCCATGGGGGGGGGGTTAGGACTGGTAATGGGCCATGGGGGGGGAGGCTAAGACTGGAAGTGGGCTGATGGGGGGGGGGTAGGACTGGTAATTGGCTATGGGGGGGGCTAAGACTGGAAATAGGCTGATGGGGGGCTAGGACTGGAAATAGGGTGATGGGGGGGTTTAGGCATGGTAAGGGGCGGTGGGGGGCTAAGACTGGAAATGGGCTGATGGGGGGGGTAGGACTGGTAATTGGCTATGGGAGGGGGGCTAAGACTGGAAATAGGCTGATGGGGGGCTAGGACTGGAAATAGGGTGATGGGGGGTTAGGACGTAATGGGCTGATGGGGGGTTAGGACTAGTAATGGGCTATGAGGAGGCTAGGACTGGAAATGGGCTGAGTGGAAGGAGGGCTTGAACTGCAAATAGCTGATGGGGACGGGGGCTTGGAATGGAAATGGGTTGTGAGGGGGAGGGAGCTAGGACTGGAAATGGGTGAGGGGGGGCTAGGACAGGAAATGGGCTGATGGAGGGGCTAGAATAGGACTGGAAATTGGCTGTTGGGGGGTGCTAAGATTGGAAATGGGCTGTGGTGGGGGTTTGGATTGAAATGGACTCATGAAGGGGCTAGAACTGGAAGTAGGCTCATGGGGGGCTTGGATTGGAAATGGGCTGAGTGGAGGGGAGCTAGGATTTGACATGGGCTGATGGTGGGGCTAGGAAAGGACTAGAAATGGGCTCATGGGGGGCTGGGATTGGAAATGAGCTGATGGAGGGACTTGGATGGGACTGCAAATAGATGGGGGAGCTAGGACTGGAAATGGGCTTATGGGGGGCTAGGACTGGAAATGGGCTGATGCGGGGACTAGAAGGGAGCGGATGCTGGGTGGGACTGGAACTAGAATGGAGCTGATGTTGGGGGAGGATTAGAATGGGATGGAGCTGGGAGAGTGAAATGGAGAGGGAAAAAATATTTTGTGTGGGAGGGAAGACAAATCTACAATTGTCCGGATATTGGGAGAGTAAGTGGGGATTGAGGATGGAGGGGTAAAATTTGAGTGGATGAAATAGGAATGAGGAAAGAGGAAAAGGAGAAAGATTAGTATGTTAAAGCAGATGTAGAGAGAGAATGGAAAAAAACTAGAAGAGAGAAGAAAAGACAAATGGACAGCAGACGATGAAGAATTAGCGGAAGACACGAAGAAACCAGAAGAAAGTGGCTGGAGCAATTGCAGCTGAAAAAAAATGCACAAAAGGTAGAAAAAATATCTCTTTATTTTGAATTTATTAATTGGAATATGTCAGCTCTGGGAAATGTGCATCATTAACGTCTGCGCTTTGTTTAGTACAAGAGCAAATTAATGTATAGTTTTATTTCTACAGTGTTGTACATTCCAAGTTTGGCTTTTGGGATTCCCAGTTTAATTATTGTCTTCCTGTTTCTAAATTGTGATTCCTTGTTTGGTGATGGTTTATGTTCTGTTCATGTGTAACTGAGCTGAGGTATTCTGTTTATGTAATTCCTATTTGACATTGCCACTTGTTCTCTTTCCCCAGTAGGTCATGTATTGTTGTTCTCTGAAATGTATTGGTTTAATATTTGCAGCGTTTCCTTTTGATAGTTAGGGTATGGTGCTTTATGAGTCCTGGTAGTGCTGTTAGGATACGGCGGGTTTGCTATGGGTTCTAAATGGGCAGTGTTTGTAGTAGTTCCTAATGTGTCTGGCGGTTGGCACTGGATTATAGTAATGTAGAAGTCTTTTAGTCTTTCTTTATTCATACACTCATTAAGAGGCATGTTTACTAAAAGTTCGTGTATGGTAACATTATGCAAATATTTATGCAAATGAGGACCCTTATGCAAATGAGGCCCCGCACCGAGTCTCCGCACATGGCCCCGCACCCCCCTTGGGCCGCCCCTGCCTATGCAGATGAGGCATAAAGCCTTTTTAGCTTAGAAATCTCATGTTTTGGCATAGAGGCAACTTTTTTCTTAAAATTTCCATGCGATGTCTGGCTTCTTTGCAGGTGAATAGATATACCTTTTTTTAACCTGTTCAATTAGAGGACTTTTTGAAAGAGAAGAATGTTTGATTTAGTCCTCTGGGCTATTCTGAAGATCATTTGCGGTTTTGTTTTGGTATTCGGCCATGACAGTCCTTTGTTTTAGTTAATGTTACATTCCTTCTATGTTTTTCTTTATTTTAGCCATGTCCTTCCCATGATGTAGGCTAAAAATGTGTTTCTTTTCTTCTTATTGATGCCTAATGTTTATTGTTTTTTTCTTGCATCATTCCATTGTATTATATGGAAATACTAATAAAAAAGAAAAAATAAATTCCAGATTCACAAGTCCATTATTTACGTGTTTTGTTCGATCATTTCGTCCGTACATTTGAGATCTGGTAGAGATCCTTTTTCAAGCTATGACTCTTTTTAAATATTAGTGATTTTAGATTTATCCTTCAAGCAATTGTGCTCTCACCATCAGACTACTGCAGTATCTTGCATGGGTTACCTGTCTCATATCTGAGACCCCTGCAGACTACACAAAGGCTACAACTCATCTAATTTTAAGGTTAAGATTATTTGATCATATTTCTCCTCACTTACAAGCACTCCATTTTCTGCCTATTGAATTCAGAGTTTGTTTTAGAGTCATTGTTTTGGTTTTTAAGGTGTTGAAGTTGGGGATTAGTCTCCTGATAATGAGTCCCTGGGAATTCTATTGTTCTGCGCAGAGTCTGCGTTACCATGGGAGTAGGTGTTTACGATGCTCTACTTTTCCCCAGATTCAGGTATCCTGGATTATAATCAGGTTGTAATCATTTTCTATCCCACAGAAATGAAATTGGCTGCCATAGATGGTCTTTTAGAATTTCGAAAGAAGCTGAAAGCTTTTTATTATAATTGTGCTTTTGATTAAAATTCTCTTCAAATATTTATGATTTTGATTTCATGTGGATGTATATTTTTTATGTTTCTATGAATTGTTTGTCTATTTTGTTATTTCATATGTTTATCGTTTACACTGCAGGGAACTCAAAGGATTTGTTCTATATAAGCACTGCTAAATAAATAAATGTTGCTAAAGAACTGTTTGCAGTGGTTAAAAGATTACTGAACGACTATTTCCCCAGGTAAGGCAATAGACAGTGTTTTAATTCCTAAATGTGTGGCCTTTGCCACTTTTTGGTTGGAGATGACTGGATATATGGTAAGGTTTTAAAACAATGCCGAATTAGAATGTCCAGTTCTAGAATGGAGAGGGCGCGGGCAGGGTCCCGGCGAACGAGCTTAACCGGGTGCTCGGCCCGGCGCGGGACCCTGCGCACGCTCAATCTAAGGATATGGGGGAGGAGAGAGGCGAGTGTCGGCTACGACACTTGTGCATCTTTTAAATTGATTGGCTCTGCGCATGCGGCGGGGCGCGTGGGAGCCAATCAGGCGGCGGGATGGTCATGTGCTCAGCCGGCAGCTGTGTTGCTGAAGCATTGCGACCCACCCACCCACCCTTAGGGTAAGCGGGGGTATCGAGACTTAGGGTTGTCGCAGCTGGGGGGGGGAGCAGCGGGATCCCGGAGGTGTCTGGGGTCCGGAGCCTTAGGCCACTGGGGGCGTGGGCGGGGTGCCCGAGGCCCAGAAAACCCCTGGAAGACTTTTGCTAGTGACATGGCGAAGTCGGACAGGGGTGATATGAATGCGGCCGGTGCGGAGGCGAGGGCACTTTGCTAATAGCATGGCTGGTGTCACATCGCTTCGTTGGGGGGGGGGTTTGGTTGGTTGTTGATTATTCTGGTTTAGTATGTTCTGTATCTTAAATTGGCAAATAAAGCTGCAATCAGTTGTAACCCAAGAATGATTGTCTGTGAGGGGGAGGGGGGGAATGTTGGAATTACGGGGCTGCAGGAGCAGGGATAGTGAGCACCGGACCCGACTACCCGGTTATGTTTTCAACAAATACATTAGGATGTCCCCATGGCTCAGCGTATTCTGTAAAGTTGTATGTTTCTGATTCTGCCTGTCTCTGCGATATACCCATGGATGTCTCCATCGGCCTTGCCTTCCCTGTTAAAACGTGCATCTCCTAAGCTGCTCTTCTCACTGACAATGTTGTGCTGATGTAAACTATACATAGATACTGATGATATATAAATACTGATGCAAACTAGATTATATATACTGGTCTGTTTCATGCCCAGAACACTGCAAAGTACTGTAATCTCAGTGCACCTTAAGAAATAATAAGATCAAGTAAATATTAAGATGTTTGTCATGACATACCTTGCATCAAAATGTACATGGCAGTAAAACAATTCATCAGTTATTCTTGCATTGGGCATCTCTAAAAACACTCTTTAAAATGCTAAGTATGGACCTTTACCAACCTCTCAAAAACCTAAACAAACTTTGCAATTCCCAAAAGGATGCATTATCTTGCTGAGCGGTATAACTATGCTTTTCTAATGCCTATGGCTGTCTGTCTATGGCATCTATTTTCCACATATCTGGGTATGGCATTTCTCACAGCAGCTCCCTAGATGTGGCTATACCTGTCCCATATAATGACCACCTCTCTGTCCTGGCTTATGTTGGTCTGTATATATCTGCTATCTGTGAGGCAACCCTGCCTGCCTTCTCACAGTCTGCTTTGTGGCACTGCTCCCCTGGCAGGCCTGTGTGGGAATAGGGGGCGATCCCTGTGCCATCATACCAAGTAGTCAGCCTCTAGATATATCAGTAGTCTCACAGCTTGCATTGATCCTGGACTGGATAAGGATGTAGGCCGCATGGCAAAATCTGGGGAATATTGACATAACAGTCGTCAGGACTCCCAGTGCCTGGCACAGCTGCTATATGGCTGCCCTATCACAGTGGCACCTGGTGTCACTGCAGTCATCCTAAGGTCCAGGTACTGGCCAGGCATTCATGTCCTCTCTGAATTGCAGATCAGCATACCAGATCCATTCATGCAACCCTCAAACCATACATACAAACTCTTACTTGAAGGAACAAATTGCATAACACAGCAGAAAAAAGTACTGGCCTTATTCCATGTCTCTGGCAGGAATAATGGTTACGTTTGCGGGAAAGTTGTAAAATGTACACGGGCCTTTCCTGAATACATTATAGACATCTCTGCGGCAAACCATGCCCCCGTTCCACCCCTCCCAGGCACGTTCTGATATTCACATGCAAGCAAGATAAACATGTGTGGGCACCATGTATTGGAATACGTCCTTAGACGTTTTTGGCACATAAGCATCCCCACTGCACGTACAAACCCTTATTCAGATTCTATAATAACCACCTTAGTCACTCTCCTTCCACGAAGACTATCTCTGAGTTGGAAACCTCTCTCCTTCACCACAAGATACCTTGTGAGATGCTGTACTAAGACATGATCTCAGGCCTTGCATCCCTGTAAAGCTTGGTCCTCATTGCCTCAGACCCAAGGGTCATCTGCTGAATCCTTCACTTCCCTTTTTTCCAGGATCAGTGGCATCAGTATCAGAGGGTCTCCTCATTTATCTGCATCTCCTTAAGAAAGCTGTAGAGCTGTGGCCTTAGCTGCCCTGGACACTAGTTCAGTGTTGGTTTCTGATTAGGTTAACCAGACACTTGTCCTCCTCCCTTATGGTGTAATTGCTGTTTGAGCCAAAGACACCTGCTGCTGTGGTACAGTGGCTTAGCCAGTCAAAGAGAAGAAACTGCCTCTGGGCTTGGTCTTTATACCAGTCATGTTTCCTTCCAAGGTTTCCTTCTATCACTACCTTACTGTGAGGCATACAAGGTCACCTTATAATACTTTAATAGAACCACTAGAGATCTGGTGCAACTGGATCACTAGAATGCTGACACTATTAGATTATTGCAATGGTTTGTATATAGGTCTTGCCAACCGGCTTATATGAAAAGTACAAATAGTCCAATATGCAGCAGCTAGAGCTAGTTATTATTGCCCAAATTGTTCCTTAGCAGCTCCTTTATTGTGCTAATTACATTGACTGCTGATGGTTACTAGATCTAAATTTAAAATTCTTTCCATTGCATTTCAAGTTTTGGCACACCATCTCACAAACTGTCCCACCCCCAAAACTTCCTCCCTCAACTGCTTCATGACACCACAAACTACCCCACCCTGAAAAAACTACCCCTACAGCTGCCTCATCAACCTGCAAACTGCCCCAGAACTTCATCATCCTGTAAACTGCCCATTACCAAATACTGACCTGCATACAGCTACCCTAGCACTCGGTAAACTGCCCCACCCCAAAATACTATCCCTGCAACTGCCCTACTCCTAAAACCTAGCCCCCTTGCAACTGTTCTACTACCCTGAAAACTGCCCTTCCCCGCAACTATTCCACCATTCCTAACTACCCTTCACAGACACAGAACAACACAAATACATATTAGTGATTCAGATTTTCTCTGTTAGTTCTTCTGAGAAAACTACTGACGTAATCATATAGTTTTCGAATTGGTTATTATGTGTAGGGCCGGTGCAAGGATGAGGTACTCTAGGTGAACCGCATTCTCAGCACCGCCCCTGTTCCAGTCCCCGTGCCCATTGATGCCCCTCTCCCGGATGTGCAGTGGCATCAATACTTTTAAAATGGCATCACAGCACTGGAGTTACCTTCTGTTCTTGGCCACAGTGCTGTTCACGCTCCCAACATTCGTGCTCCGATTCCACTTCCAATCAAAGTACGAATGGTGGAAGCGTGAACAGTGCTGGGTCGCTGCTGGGAATGCAGTTCACCTAGGGCACCTCATATCCTTGTACCGGCCCTGCACATAACCAATATGAAAACTATAGGCCTGATACTAAACTGGGATGGCTATGCACCGTTACTGCGCATAGCCGTCGCCACTGACCCTTAAATCCGGATCACATGCAGCCCCAGTTGCAGTAGCTAAATGGGCAGCGGCAATATTGCATACTGCCCGGTTAGCTCCTGAAGGTAAAATATAGGCCAGCTTTTACTGCGCTTTTCTTTTACCCATAGGCCACTAAGCAGGCAACATGCAATATTGCTGCTGCCTTGTTAGCGGCTATCACTGTCCCCGGAACATCCATGACATGCCCCAAAGCCAAGCAGGTAACATTGGGGAATGTATGGAACAACCTATGAGAAATAAAAGATCTAACTACATTCAGAAAAAAACTCAAGACCTTCCCATTTGCTGAATATTACCAATCCAGAATGGAAAACCTAAACCCCAAATAAATAAGAAAACAACCACTCATGGAACTCAGGCTCACCTCATCACACAGCAGTAATGAACTGTAACACAACACATACCGTCTTGATGTAAATAATTAACTGTAAATAGTTGACCTAACATCATTGCACCCTAAAGGCCTGCGTGCAATGTAATTACTGTTACAATGATGTTTATTGTTCTTGTTCAGTATGTTCCTAGTTCATTGTAAACTGCCTAGAGCAGTGTGAGTCATTACATTCTCTGTAAACCGCCCTGATTATATGGATAAAGCGGAATATAAAACAAACAAACAAATAAATAAATAAATGTAGCAGCGTTAATCGGAGATATTCAGTGGCACTAACTGCGTTAGTGCCTTTTTAATATCTAGCTAAGTGGCACTTACTTGGTTTAAAGGTCTGTAAATTGCATAAATGCCTTTGAATATTGTCCTTATATGATTATGTCAGTAAGGAAGTGGAATCGGAGGGGGGGGGGGGCGCTGAGCATGACTAGTACTGTGGCCTGGAAGAGAAAGTATCTGGGGTGCCACAGTGCCTTTTTAAAAGTATTGCTGCAGCTGCACATCCCAGAGAGGGGCAGCAGTGGTGGCAATGGGCATCCTCTGACCATTGGCGCTGTAGGCAACCACCTAGTTTGCCTAATGGTTGCCCTGGCTCTGGTTATGTCTACTGCCCCACTCTGTCCTGGGCAGGGCCAGATGAAAGCATTGTCAAACAAGGCATATACTTTGAATACAAATATTTAGTGGGTCACAGAGAGATGACCTCAGGACTTAGGAAGTTAGTATTACCACTGTCTGGGATTCAACAGAATTTTGCATTATTGTCCAGAAGGTTCAAAGTATGGCTAATGCTTCTGAACTTGTTTCTAGTTTAAAACCTCTACCTACAATTTTCTAACCCTCCCCCTGTGTTTGCCTGCCCTGACAGCTTCCAGTGTGACTAGCAGCAGAGACTGTAGGCAGTTTTGCCATGTCTGTGGTTTTCCTGACCAAATGGGTGACTTTTTTCCCCAGGTCTCAGGTTGCAGGTTTGTAGGCTATTGCCCTCACCACTTGGGCATGAAAACTGCAGGGAAAATGTTATGGAAAAATGACAAATCTTGGCAATGTTCTGTTGTCTTCCACCCTGCCCCGGTCCCACTCAGATTCACGGTATGATGATGTCAGTCCTTGGCTGCATCTCATTGGTCAGGTCCCAGATGCATAGCTTTTCTAGTGGTCAAGGAGCTGTGAAGCTGCCAATAGCAAAGTAGAGATCCTGGAGTGTTGGCCAATGAGATGCAGCAGGGTAGGCTGCAACCTCCCCTCCCTTCCTGAGTGCATCATGACATCACCTAATGGCATGCGTATGTTACACAGATCCCAGGAGAGTCCAAGGCTACTGCCTCCCTCCCCTCCCCTACCCTTCTGTGTATGCTATGATTTCACCTGCCAGCATTAGGGATGGTGTGGCCAAAGGGGGGGGGGGGGGGAGGTCACTATTTTTGAGCTAACTTTCAGTGAACATAAGACTGGAAATTTTGGACTTATCTGGCAACACTGCCAGTCCTGTGTTGTATAAGTGAAGTGTCTGCATGCAGTGTTGAGGCGGAAGAGAAATGAAGCCCTTCAGAAAACAATGTTCCAATGCATTTCTGTGGGAGAAACAGTTCCAACAACTGTAGCGAACTTATACTGATTCACTGTAACATAGCAATTAAGAAATTGCACTTTTCAAACTGCCCTCTTCTCTCATCTCCCTCTCTCAATGACAAAGACACACACACATACATATGCACACATACAAATACCAACATGCACACACCAGCCCCCTCACACAAACACAAACAAAAGAGATAAAAACACAAACGGTCCGATATTTGAAAGGCATGTACAGCCCAGTAAACCATGTAAATGCTTTAAAGCGGGATATTCAACGGCACTTACATGGTTAGTGCTGTTGAATATCCCCTTTTAACCCCGCTACAGGTACCGGTGCTATGCAATTAGCCTCAAGGTGTGTCGGGGATGTTCCGGGGCGGAGCAGAGGCGGTGACTGTCCCTAACTGGTCAGCAGTTAGCAATCTGTGCTGAAAAGGTAGGCAAGGAAAACCCTCACCTATCTTTAAGCGCAGGAACTTACCGGACAACATGCAATATCGCTGCTGCCCGGTTAGCTTTGGCAGCTTCCGGTGTGTGCGGTGATTCCTGGATATTCTATGCCGTCGCCGCAGCACTGAATATCTGGGTTAGAGGTTGGCAGGGAGAGTTGTGCGCTGACGCGGCGCATAACCCTTCAAAAATGAGCCTAGCTCAATATTGGGCCCAAAATAAGTAAACAAAAAAAACCAGATATACCGACACACCCAGAGGCAATGAAGATAACAAGCACAGATGTGTGAGCACACACACACACACACACACATGCAGAGCTGTTGGAAAGAATTTTATGAGTCATGGTCTGCATGGTTTCGTCACTTGCTTTCATTTAAAATTTTAATTGTGAGGGTTAAAATTCAGTGACCGCAGTGACATCCTTTGCCAAGATGTGATCTATGGCACAATGCATAAAGAATATGTTTGATACCTGCTTCTCTAACTTCTATAGATAAATAAAAAAGTTCACAATAACAAAATGAAATTTGGGCATGAAGACTCCGGCTCTCAGAAAAGGAAAGCAAGAAGAGAGAAGGGGCGACAAAGAAAACCAAATGGATGAAGAGGCTGAATTAAGTCTACAGAAAATAGAGCTACAGGAAAACAATAAAGGTGCACAGAGGGATAGATGGTCGGAAGAGAAGTATATCATGACATAAGACCTATAGGGTGGATAAGGAATTCTGTCCAGATCTACTATGTATTAGAATGCAAAACTAAAGCAGCAAGGAACTAACATTTTTCTGACACTATGGATAAATTGATCTCTCTTCAGAAGTCACCTTGATAGAAGGGGACCAATAGTGCAGACTCTGAGTACAGAGAGATAAATCCTGAGGCCATTCTGTTTCCATTTTCATCTTTCCATTTCTCATGTTTGACCTTGTTCAGTCTCTCCAAAGTCTTTGTGTCTGGACATTCCTTAATCATCATTTCCCCTTCCTCGAGTTAGTTCAATTTTAGTCGCACACTATTGCTACAAACTGTCCTAGATATGGGATGACTACAGATTCATTAGCTATAATTGTTTTGCAGTCTAGTACAAATTTAAAGCTGTGATTGGCAAAAACGTGGCCAAGCCTAATTATCTAGTCTTCTGCCAAGCATGAGTTTTGAATCCCAGGGTAATTAGAGCTGGAGATTCTGCTGAAGTCGTGTCGGTCACCCTTAGGAGGATTGAATCACAGCACTGCTCTTCTGGTGACACCTGCTGGCTGGCTAGAGATCACCACAAATCAGCACTGCAACTTTTGATTTTGGGTTATCGTTTTCATTGTGGTGAGCAGAATCAATCTCTTGATCACAGGAGGGCACTGAAGTATTCATCCGTTTTTTCACATGAGCAAAAGTAAAACCTTCAAGCATTTACAACGTGTCTGTCAATGAAAAAGATATTCGCATGTGCAGCTTTCCTTCAGTGTATTCTGTCTTTCTGCTCAGCACATAAAGGACCCGTGGGATTCGGAGTTTGACAGGAATGATCGGTTGCCATGGTGACTGTGTAGGCAGCCTCAAGAAATTGAGCAGCAGTCCCCAAAGAGATGAGAAGTGATAAAGTCAGACTGGGTTGGTGAATGCTGAGTCAAGCCTTGTTTGCATCAATATTGTCATCTACAAACCATATTCCAGATATTGTCAGGTACTTGTTACTGGAAATGTTTTCTGTAGCTGCTCCCTAAGGACTCTTGATGGCACCTAACCCTGTAATCTAATCTAATCTAATCTGCACTACTTTTTTATTTCCTTTTATTTGCATATTCATCTTTATTTGTTTACGTTTTTTTACAGAATGTCAAAAATCAGCCCATGAATGATGCATCCATCAATCTCACTATTGACAAGAAAGATGGCATCGACTGTAAAGAGAGAGCCAGAAGGGAACATGAAAACAAAATAGGGCAGAAAGAAAAATAACTTTTTGGTTTTCAGGTCAATTTAGTGGTAGTCAGATGGTGCCATGCGAGGTCTCCACACAGCAAGACCCTGTGATAATGCCCTTTCAGGCTCTCCCAGTGTGTAACAGATCCCACAATGGGAGGGATGACGCTAGAGGTGAGAGGACGAGGTCAGTCTTCTAGCAGGAGCCACAGAAAGGTGACTCTTTGTGCTTGTTATATGCTACTTTTGAATGTGCCTTTTGTGGATGGATGGAGCAGGGGTTTTTTGAAATTCAGTTTGGCAAGCAATGCTTTTTCACTCTGATGATCCGATCATGTCACTTCACTGCTATATGGCTCCTTTTCTTTTCGAATAAGGTATAAAATCTTATTGACTTATCGTGCTCTCTATGCTGCTCTTCCTGCTTACTTTCATTCACGTCTTATTGCCTACTACCTAACTTGTATCTTATGGTTTCTAGCAAAAACATTTTGGTGGTCCCTACAAGGCCATGTAGTGTCTTGAGACCTATAGGTCTATACCTTCTGTTACTTGATCCCTTATCTATGGAAAACCCTGTCATCAGAACTCCACCAAGAACCTTTTCAGAAAAAATTCAAGGCAGATCTGAAGACCTGGTTTTTCAAACAAGCTTTCTAGTAGCAATATCTTTCTGCCTCTCTAGTAACTCTTCTTGGGTACTTTAGCATCCTTTAACCCCCATTGCTTTTCCTTTTGTTTCTCAGATGTTTGGGGGGTATTTGTCTTTCATACTGGAAAAATTGTGCTCTGCGTTCACCATCCTTTTTTCCCTTGTTTTGTCTTACGATCCTTGCTTTTGGTTTATATTTGGCTCAGTGCTCTATTTAATGGATCTGTAAACCGCTATGATGTGTACTCCATTAGTGGTATAACAAATCTTCTGAAAGAAATAAATAAAATGACGTTAAACCGCATCTAGCGTATAACTAATTTCAGATTATCTTCCTTTTCTGCCAGCAGACGGCACTGGGGGATGGAGGAAAACTGCTTCCTGTTTGTGGCACACTGTTCCTTTCTTTGTGGGCCTGGATTTGAGGACTGAGAGCCTGGATCAGTCTATTTCAGTTGGCGTTTTCGGATTTTTGGAGAGCAAATCTGGGACAACTGGTCAGGGCTGAGCAGGAGGCACTCCATCCCCGGGCATCTTTTTCACATTTATTTCAGAATGACCAGGTAGCATTCACTGATTTCAAAAGTTTAAACAAAGACAGTAGCAACCCTACTTGAGTTATAAGTGTGTATACATAGATATATGCTTAGTCTTTCTTTTATACATATAGATACATTTTCTACATATTTCTAAAATTCCCCCTTTTCTGACAAAAAACATTTAATTTTACATTGTTTCTGACCAGGTTTGAGAAGACTCTATTAAAAGGGTAAGCAATGTCCTTTACTTTTGTCCCCACTGACAGAGGGGACAAGAAGTGGTTATAGTCCATGGAATCGGGGACATCTGGCAACCTTAATTTCAGTACATATCACATATCATCTGTAATGGCCAGTGGCACCCTCCTATTGCTCAGGTGGAGGTAGTCAACAAATTGAGCAAGAGATTCTGACTTTGTACCGTCCTCTACTTAGACGTTTTGATATGGAAAATCTTCCTTCTGACCTTCGCTATCTTGGATTTGCTTATCACAATCCATAGCCTTACAATAGGAAGTGACGAGGATGAAAAATCCCCACCATGTAAGATGGTACCAGGAAATACAGGTGTTCTTTCTTGCCATAAAAATTGTTTTATTTTTAACCAGATTCCACAGGAATTTATGGGTGTATACTTATAAAAACAGGAAGGAAATCGATGGAAAGGCAGTGCATGGCGTTATATCTTAGGGAGAATAGCCACGGCAGTGTATAAATTCTGCCCATAATGCAGAGTGGGCCCACGCAAGGAGGGGGCCCAGATGGCAGCGGTGGCAAACTTACTTTTAAATCTTTGCCATGCTGCCTCCCCCTCCTCTTTTCTTTACTTTTCTCTTCCTCAGTCCCGGCAGCTTTCACCTCCCACCGCCAGGCCGAAGTCTCAAGAGTTGCGGCTGTCATCATGAAACGTCAGCCCGGGAGGGCTGGAGGTGAACGTTGCCTGACCCAAAGAAGAGAAAAAGGAAAGAGGAGCGGGGGGCAGTGCAGTAAAGATTTAAAAGTAAGTTTGCCAAGGTGGGAGGCAGTCACGTTTATGCCTGACAATGGGGAGCTCTCGGCAAAATTTTGCTTGGGGGCTAAGGTTACTAGATGTTCCCGATTTTCAGGGATTGCCCCTGATTTTAGAGTTATGTCCCCGACTCCTACCTGTTTGGTAACCTCCTGACCCTGATTCCAGCAATGGGTACAAAGGAGGTAGAAAAAAAGATTTTAAATTTAGTGATTTACATATGTTGTTTTTTTCAGAATTTACATCCCTTATCTTTACATTTTGCACACTACAGGGGAAATGCATCACTGTTTCTATTTCTCTGTCAATTTGTCTGCTTGGAAATAATATAGTTGCTGTCATGGAATGGATGGGGGAAAGCAGGATAATGACGCCTCTTCCCTCCTCCACTCATTGTTGCTCAAACTTAGTTATCCCTTCCTCCTCTTCCCCCTCCACACACTTCAGATAAGTGTCCCAGATTTGCCAGCAAAAAATCAAGTAACCTTAATGAGAGCCTCTCATTAGAATTTATACCACTGTCCCACAGCCTGGGTTGTTCAGAAATTCTGTAAAATCTGCATATAAATCACAGTTTGACTAATTTTATGTACAAAAATGTAACAAAAGACACAAAAAATGGCATTTTAGAAAGTGCATCCAAGTGCAATCTGGGATCTCCAGGGCAAAACATGCAGAAAAATGCTGGGGGCGTCTGTGTTTCGGCCTGATTTTGGAAAAATATTTGCCCCAATAGGGGCGCCTGTGCCAGCATCCACATAGATGTCCCTGCTATGAAAACGTTTGCATACGGGGACGTCCATTGGTGTGGCAAAACGAAGCCACGTTCTCCATCAGTGTTCGCTGCCAACATGGAAAAATAGGGAATATGAGTATACCTCCTTTACACACCCTCCCAATATATTGCTGGCAAAATGAGTACTTTTCTGATGCCTGTGCATGCCCAGAGCAGGTATAAACTTGTTCACAGCTCAGGACGTTTCTGAAATCGGGCAAATATGTCCAGGTTCTTGGGAACGCTCCGGACATGCCTATACCATGCCCCCATTCTATCTGGACATTTTCGTGCCAGGAACATCTTTAAAAATGCTTTATAAAATTACTCCAGGGATGTCTTTGTGCTTTGGACATCTGTATACCCATTTTCAGATGTCAAGAGCACAAATAGGGCTTCTAAAATAATCCCCTAAGAATGCATCTGAGAACTCATTTGCATTCTTCAATATGTTAGTGCAAACCAAGGCACAGATAGTGGTCTTTAACAAAGCTATAAAATAAATAAAATAAAGCTTTTAAGACCTACAAAATAGATATTAATAAAATAATTTTAGTGTTGTGTCTGAAGATCTTATCACCCTCCAACCCAACAGTAGCTTCTACTGGCTTTCATAACCTCATTATTCAGACAGTATTTTCCCTTTCTCCTTCTCGTCTTATTGTATTTCTTTTGTAGGGTATACAGACAGTATTTATACAGGAATCGTTCATGTTTTTTATATATTACGTGCCCTCTAGTCAAAGCTGATTTCTGGTGACCCAACAACCCCTGGATTTTCTTGGCAAGGTGTCACTGGAAGTAGATTGCCAAGCCTTTCCTTCCAAGGTAATGGAGGGTAAAGCAACTTGCCCAAGGCCACAAGGAGCACCAAGGGGTATTGAATTGTGATCTCTTGGGTTGTAGGCTGTTGCTCTAACCACTAGGCTACTCCTCCACATGAATTACTGCCAGGAAATCCCCTTTCCTGAGTCTTCAGCTGTCCTGAATGACCCTGTTCCTGGTTGATCTCTGAAACTAAGCAGGGTCCAGCTTGGTTAGTGCTTTCATGAGAGAACACTTTGGAATACCAGGAGTTGTGGAAGAAAGGCCTGGGACTCCAGGAGTCAGCATTGACTCCAGGGCACAAATTGCGTTCCATCCTCTTTCCTGTCAAGCTCCTCTTTGCATTCTCTTACAAAATGTATTTTATCTAATCCTCACCTTCTCATTTTTTAGATAAATAATAGGACAGTATTTAAAAGCATTTTATCAAGCTGCTTCTATCAGTGGATATATCCGGATAGTGCCAGTGAGTATTCTTACTGACTGCCTGGGCACTATTTGGAGTGGCAAGTTAGCTAGAGGGCGCTGAATCAGGTTTTTCTAAAGCAGTTTTCTATGCTGATTCTAAAACTACGAGGCCGCGGGCAGGGTCCCGGCGGCCGAGGCTAACCGGGCGCGCGGCCCGGCACGGGGACCCTGTGCGCGGCCTGGACGGGGTATGCGCGCTCGGCCCTCGGCGGGCACGAGCACGCGTCTTTTAAATCGATTGGCTCCCTGGGGCTGCAGCTCCACGGGAGCCAATTAGAGCCGCGGTTGGGGCGCGTGGGGGGATCGGGGCCGAGCAGCCTCCGCGTGGTCAGTCGTGCGGAGGCTGCTTCGGTGCCGGCGTCCCTCCCTCCCTCCCTAACGTCAGGCGGTGGGGGGGGGGTTTGTTTGGGGTGTTGCAGCTGGGGGCTGGGGGGGGCGGGATCCCGGAGGTTTCCGGGGTCCGGAGCAGCAGGCTACAGTTGGGCGGGGGCGGGGTGCCCCTGACCCGGTCAAACCCTCGGACGACTTTTGCTGAACGGCGAGGTCGGGGAGAGGGGTATGGTAACTTGCCGGGTGGCGAGTTACGGTATTAGCGGTGGCAGGCACTTTGCTGAGGATGGCTGGTGCAGCCGGGTGCCGCTAATTGAGTGGTTTTGGAAATGTAATTGTTGGACTGTTAATTTGTTGGCTAATAAAAGCTGCGACCAGTTCTGTTCCATAAAATGTTGTGTGTGGTGTTTTTGTGGAGGGGGGGGTGGGTTGTGGGGGAGAGGTGTGTAAGGCAGGGGCCTGCAGCGCCGGGTCCGCCTGCCTTGGTTACAGTTATTAGGTTTTCTCTAGCACATACAGTTTTAGAGATATCATCCATAGAGATGTCTGTAAAATGTTACATATTGTAAACATTGAAAAAGTCAGATGTCACATGTGCTAATAACTATATTTGGCATGTTTGCATGTAAGAAATGCACTAAAAGCATTTTACAGAGACTTTGTGCTGTGAAGTCTGTCAGGATTGACACGATACAGCACCCGGCAGTAATCTGCCATTATGCTCTCATCCCAGAATCCTTGGTAACGTTTTTCCATGGCCTGAATGTCTTGGTGAAACCTCTCACCCTGTTCGTCACTCACTTCACCCAGGTTTGGTGGCAAAAAGTGAAGATGTGAGTGCATGAAGTGCATTTTCAATGACATGCGGCAACCAAGTTTACGATATGAGTCAAGTAATCTCTGTACTCCATCAATATACAGTAATCTGGCAATTTGTGAATACCCAGAAAGTTTTCACAGATCCACTTAAAGGCTTGCCACACTTCAAGTTCCAAAGAATCCAGGCATTTTTTACATTCTTCATCCTCCATCACCTGTCTTATTTGTGGCACCACAAAAATGCCTTCTTTCACTTTTGCAGCAGTGATCTTTGGAAATTTAGAAACAAGAAACTGAAATCCTTTTGATTCTGTTTGCGCCATTCTTTTCACTAAATTTTTCAATAAACACAGTTTTATATGCAAAGGTGGAAGCAAAATGTTTGCTGGATTGACTAATGGAACATGACCAACATGGCTGCTTCCTGGATTATAGGCAGTTCTTAGAGGCCAGTCGTGAACAGCATAATGATCCTTGACAGCGCGAATGTCCCAGAGGCAGAGAAAACGGCAATATTTGGTAAATCCACCTTGCATGCCCATCAGCATGCCAATAACCTTAAGATCCCGGCAAATCTTCCACTGGTAACTGTCATAGTGTATAGATTAGAGCAATATCTGCAGGTTATCATATGTCTCCTTGAAGTGGAAAGTGTGCAATTGGAATAGATGACTTTACATTGCCGTTATGAATAAGAACAGTCTTCAGGCTTTTTGTTGAAGAATCAATGAATAAGCGCCAATCTGACAGCCTGTGTACCTTAGAGAGGGCTCCAAAAAAGTCTGTCAATATTGTCGCAATAACATATTGGACCGTCTACTTTAAAGAACATCGCTAAATTATGATTGCGTTTGCGATAGTAGAAAGGAGAACATTCTTTTGAAGTACAGTAAGTTCTTTTCCTTCAGCCTTGAAGCAAGGACTTCCGCTTTATCTTTTGAAAGTGGCAAGTCTCATATAAGATGACCAAGCTTTTCTTGGCTGAACTTCTCTGGGTTGCCATCACTTTCATCTGGCACCTAGTCTGCATCTTCTGACTTTTTAAGTTGGCTACCACTTGCACCTTCATTCCGTCTGGTACCAAAGGCAACCCATCCTGTAGAGGAACGGGAATAGCGTACTATCTGGATAACTTTAGGGTAGCATAAAAGCTGAATAGTGAGTTGAATATCGCCACTGCGCAGATATTCGTCATCTGGATAGCGGCACCAAATATCCATGAATTATTTAAATGCCATGGGCAGTGTTTAAAGAAAAAGCTGACCATTCCATTTAAAGATTGACCCATGAGTTTTCAGAATGAGATTGCCATAAAACACAAGGGTATGTTTTGTTTTTTTACTGTGTGTATTTATTTATTTATTTATTTTCACAAACTTGATGTACACATCTTCTCTTAACATGCAAGGCAAATTACAATAAAATTAATCATACACAAAGCAAATACAATAAAACTCAGTAAGCAACTAAATTATTTTTATACCTCACCCCCCTTCCACCACTAAACAACCAATCTTTCAATTTTTTCCTAAAGGTCAAATAAGACTCTTCATTGAGAATAGACAAAGCAAGCATATTCCAAAGTCAAGGACCCTGCACAGCAAAGGGCTGCAGGCAAGTACATTGGAATCGAACACCTGCAGGCATCACAAGCAACACCTGTTGAGAAAAATGTAAAATTCTACTGGGAACATAAAAAGACAAATATGATTACAAATAAACTGGGTCATTGCAATACAAAGTCTGATAGATGAAGTCCCCATGCTTGGATTGATAATACATCTCAAGCAAAGTAAAAAGGGCACTGAAGTGTCTATTCACCTTACAGAAAGCCATTCGTAGTAGTTGTAGTAGCTGGTCACTGACGCAGGAGAAGGCTTAAGCTGGACATAGACGAGTGAAATTTAATGTGGACAAGTGCAAAGTTATGCACCTAGGAAAGAACAACCCAAACTATGGTTACACAATGCAAGGTTCCACATTGGGAACTACCACCCAGGAAAAAGATTTAGGCATCATCGTGGATAACATGTTAAACCCTCCGCCCAGTGTGCAGTGGCGGCCAAGAGAGCAAACAGAATGCTAGGTATCATAAGGAAAGGAATGGAAAATAAAACAAAGGATATTATAATGCCTCTGTATCGTTCCATGGTGCAACCGCACCTTGAATACTGTGTGCAGTTCTGGTCACCGAATCTTAAAAAAGATATAGCGTTATTAGAAAAGGTACAGAGAAGAGTCACCAAAATGGTAAAGGGGATGGAAGGATACTCCTATGAAGAGAGGCTAAAAAGGTTAGGTCTCTTCAACCTGGAAAAGAGACGGCTGAAGGGAGATATGATAGAGGTCTATAAATTAATGAATGGAGTGGAACAGGTAAACGTAGATCGATTGTTTACGTCATCAGAATATAGAAAGACTAGGGGACATGCAATGAAGCTACAGGGTAACCTATTTAAGACTAATAAGAGAAAATATTTTTTTACTCAACGTGTAATCAAACTCTGGAATTTGTTACCGGAGGATATAGTAAAAGCTGTTAGTGTAGCTGGATTTAAAAAAGTCTTGGACAAGTTCCTGGAGGAAAGGTCCATAAACCATTAAAAGGGACACGGGATATCACTGTTTGACCCAATGCAAGCATTGAGGAACCTGTGTCTTTTGGGGAAACTGCTAGGTACTTGTGACCTGGATTGGCCACTGTTAGAGACAGGATACTGGGCTTGATGGACCCTGGTCTGACCCAGTATGGCATATCTTATGAGTGCTTGCATGCTGCACCCTGGCACTCATAGTGCTAATGTCAGCAATACCATTGTGAGTGCCCCCTGCCAAATGTCCCTTCTCGCCACATGACAATGATGAGGATAATTTGCAAAGTGTTTTTTAATATGAATAACTATATGTTAGCCCATGTAAAAAAACCTTCTGTATGAAAGCTTCTCCCTCCCCCTTCCTCCAGTGCAGTTAAAAGTATGTGCACTGTTTAACAATTCACATACTTTTACCTGTGGGAAGAAAGAGGCATGGTTGAGACGGATGAGATAAAATTCATATGGTCATTTCATTTCTAAAACACCATGCTTGCCTGCAATTTGTGCATTAGGTGGGTTTTTAAAGGAAATCTCCACAGAGACTTTCTCTTTGAAAAAGAGGTTGCAGGTCCATACGGACATTACAACCTCCATGGAGATTTTGAAAATTGTCCCATATATATATATTGTTGTTGTTGTTAAGTGCCGTCGAGTCGGAGTCGACTCATGGCGACCCTCTGGATAGCTATCCTAAATTGTGTTCGGTCTTCAGTCAGGCGGCTCATTGATAGCTATATATATATAGAGAGAGAGAGAGAGAGAGAGAGGCCTATTCCAATCTGTACGTTCTGGCACACTGTGGGTCCGGTTGGAACCGGACGCACAGAGGTAGCCGAGATTCTGATCCTGTGGGGCACATCTAGCCCCTGCGAGATCAAAATCGTGTCTAGGCCTGTATGTGCAGGCCGGGACCCAATTCCCAATGGTCTGCAAGTAAAGGCCTCTGCCCGGTTAATGCAGTCAGGCTCCTGAATGGAGCCAAGGCGCAATGGCATCTGCTTGGCATGGCTCCATGGCTCCATTCAGGAGCCGCGATCCCCGGCTGCCAACCTTTTTCATTACCCACAGTCCGACCCCCGTTCTGGCCAACCATGGCCGGGGTTGGGCTGCGGGGAATCTCATGCACCCCCTCCACTCTTTGCCGCTGCCTGGGCCTGCTGTCCCCTGAGGTCTAGGGGAATTTATTCCACCTCAAAGATGGAATAAGTTCCTCATCTAGTCTGCTGGCCCCAGATATACAGGGCTGACAGGAGTGGAGGAGTGGCCTAGTGATTGGGGCAAGGTACTTCAGGCCAGAAGGTCAGGGGTTCAAATCCCACTAGAGGACAGCAACCTTGGGCTGGAAGGACTGGGGTTTCTAGTCCCACAAGTGCTCCTTGTGGTCTTGGGCAAGCCACTTAACCCTCCATAGCCCATGTTCCCTGTAAAATAGTTATCTCCAAGTTCTCCCCCTCAAAGCACAGACAAAATACAAAGCCATTCTACTCACCCACAAAGCTATCCATCAAACACAGGACACCCAACTTCACACCCTACTGGCTCGTCCAGCCCACGGCAGATCTACTAGACAAACCTCCAGCATTTTCCTCACCATCCCTCACAAAAGAACCAAATGTTCGCAACGGACCTGCAATCGAGCCTTTGAACTTTATGCTCCATCCTTATGGAACTCTCTACCGAGCTATCTCAGAAACAATGCCGACCTACTATCTTTCAGAAAACAGCTAAAAACCATCCTTTTCCAGGAATAATTCAACTCGAACCCCACCGAAAAACCCACAAACCACTGATCTCACCCACAATGAACCTCTAACTTAAAGCTACACTAACCTGTCTATGTCCAACGTCTGTCCTATGTCCAAAGTCTCTCCTATGTCAAAATCATCAATGTTGCCTCCCCGGTGATGGCCCTACCCTTGTACTAATTCCCCCACCCCTATGTAACACCGCTTTGACCCGGTGAAAAGCGGTATATAAATACAGCTAAATAAATAAATAAAATAAAAATAATGCCCTGTTTAATGTAATTTCAGTTTGTTCAATGTAAACCGCACTGATGCAGAATAGCGCAGTATATAAGAGAATGTAAATAAATAAATTTCTCCTATATGTCTGGAGCCGTAAACTGCCCACTGCCCACCCTAACTCCACCTCTGCACCGCCCCCTTCCTGCCCCGTCTAACCCCCCTGTACAAACTCCTTGTTCATACAGGGAGCTTTTGGACGGGGATGGCAGGGGAATGAATAGTGGGATGGATGTCCCAACGGGATATCCATCTCTGATATTTCTGTTTCAGAATAGACCCCATGCTGTATAGACATGTTTGAAATGTAAAAAACAGTATTTACAAAAAAATTTAGATAAAATTAAGACTTGTGTGTTAAAATTGTTGTAGTTGACCCTCTGGTTCTTCTCATCTTAGGTAATTTCCAGGGGCTACAGATGTGAAGGTAGAGACCACACTCCATACTTGAGGGGGCAGGGAAACACTTTTAACATGTACAGCAGTGTCTCACTCTCTCTTCCACACACCCAAGGATAACAGTCCTACTACTACTTATTATCTATGAAGCACTACAAGGCATACGCAGCACTGTACAGAGACATATAAAAGACAGTCCCTGCTGATAAGAGCTTAGAGCCTAGTCAAGACTGACAACACATCTGGGGACTAGGATATGTCTAGGTTTAGGTTATATATATAAACATATTCTGTACTGGGGGATTAAAATCAGAATAAATGGTCGGTTAGCTTCACAGACACAAAGGGCAAAAAAAAATGTATTACTGAGACACTTCTTCATCTATCTTCCCTTGTCTTGCAATATCTCCTTGTTTCTTCCATCTCAAAAATCTGTCAGATACTCAATGGGGACTCTTCTTTTTATCTGCTCCACTCTTTCCTGGAAGCCAACATCTCTTGGAATCTGCACAACTTCAGAACAGTTTCTCCTCTCTCGCTCCCCCTCTCTCTCTTTCTCCTGAGGTTCTTCAAACCCTGAGGGAACTCCAGATAGGCAATCCCCCAAACACTTCTTTTGGCTTAATACCAGGATCTCACCTTCTGGCATATAATGCAGCTTCCATCCTGAAACTTCTTCCCTCCGGGCACTCCCAGCCTTGGATGAAAGAACACAGCTTACATTTTATACCTCAGTATACGCCAGGCACCACTGGTCATGGGACTCCAGCTACTCCCTCAACTTTTTCTTAGGGTGAAAAGGAGGCAAAAGACCACAACACCTCTACTATTAATTTGTCCAGGGACTAGACCAGTACCTAAGACCCTGTTTCCTCAGGCACACTGCCTGTCGGCAGCATGACAGAAAAGAGGCAAAGACAAATTTTTCCCTTCTAAGCTGCTTTTTTTTGTAATTTTAGTGGCCATCTGCATAATTGCTGCCTTACCATTTCATCACACGTTGGCCAGGGCAAGTAGTACCCTGCAGCACAGAAGCATATAGAACCATCAGTCACTGGGTTAACACCGAGGCAGATGCCTTAATCACTAGGGCCTTTCGTGGCACAGGTCACTTTTCTATTTCACCTAAAAACAAACCTCCCAAAAGAACATACAAGTCCTCTGGCAGTAAGGTACGATAGAAATGCTTTTAATTAAACATGAAGAAATCTAATATTAGATTCCCATTAACGGAGTTCGGACACGACACAAAATATTAACACTGACATTTTCATTACCAGCATAGCCCCAAAGAAAGGCGGAAAAGAAGGCACACCCACTCAATCCTCTGAAGAGGGGACTTGAGAAATCAGAAGAAATGCCATCAATAAGAAAACTTCTACTTGAACTGATAAAGGATCGTGAAACAGCTAAATCTCGTGGTATTTATTAATTTATTAGGTTTTATATACCGCACTTTTGTAATCGGCGCGGTTTACATTAGAACAACTCATTACATTGAACAGGACAAGTTAAATACTTTGAACAGTTATAAAGAACAAGTAACAGAGTTAATGCAAAAGATGATTCTATTAAATAGTACATATGTCTGTAAACTATATACAAGCTGGAAGGTATACTATGTACAAGCTGAAAGGGAGCTTTACATTAGAGGGGGGATCAAAATAAGCTATGGTACATGGTCGAATGAAAGCTGGAACAGATGTGTCTTAATAGCCTTACAGAAAGTTGACAGGTCAGTGATAAGCTGGATAGGAGTAAGGAGAGAGTTCCAAGCAGAGGGGCAAAAATGGAGAAGGCTCTGTGTCTGGCAGATTGGGAGCTTTTACTAGCTATAGCTGGAATGGTAAGAGTGTTTCACAAAGTCAACTAGGTAAAGCAACTAAGTACTTGCAGACTACAAGAGAACAAACGAGCAAGTACCAAGGACTGGCGAAAAACAGATTTCAGGTTTGCCATAATTGTTCTCCTGGTTCTGGTGTCGGGTGTCCAGTGTAGAGGTTTTCCAGGGTGGATGCAGAGAAGTGGTGAAGGATTTTGAATGACAATAGAAGGGCTTTGTATTTGAGTCGATTATTTATTGGTAGCCAATGAAGCTGTTCTAGGAGAGGTGATACATGTTCATATCTAGAGGCACCGTAAATGGTTCGGGCAGCAATATTTAAAGCCATTTGTAAAGGATGGAGAGCATATGCAGGAAGGCCATGTAGGATGATGTTAGCATAATCGAATAGGGGAGTGACAAGGGCCTGGAAGACAGTGCGGAAGTCAGAAGGTTTCAATAAGGGTCTGAGCTGGCAGAGGGAACATATTTTGAAGTAGACAGCCTTCGTGATATTGGTAGTATTGTTCATTTTATACGTTGCAGTGTATCTAAAGGAAAATTCCCTTCCCTTTTTCAAAATTTCTCTTTAAAAATCATCACAAGTGTCTCTCATGAATCATAAAAGTCTGAAATTACCTTCTACTCTACTGACTACTTTGTAACTTTTTGTCATTTATCCTATAATGGCATTATACTGTCAATATATTTTTTGTTCTAATAGATGAACACGACTGTAAACTTTCATAGAAACTATTTTTATTTTAGAACAAATTGATACATTATAAAGCTTCAAACTTCACCTCAAGCCATTTTAATTGTATAATATGGTAAGCTAACAGGCAAGAGTTCGGTGAAAAGAAAAAGTCACTAACCGAGGCAGGCGGACCTGGTGCTTCGGGCCCGCTTCCACCATCCCCCATCCCCCTCCAATCTCCCAACCCCACAAAAAACACCACACAAACATTTCATGGAACACAACTGGTCGAAGCTTTATTAACCTTTAACAATTTCACAATAGGCCAACATGCTACAACTTCTCAATCGATTAGCGGCACCCGGCCCGCACCAGCCACACCTTAGCAAAGTGCCTTGCCACCGCTAACGCCATAACTTGCCTCCCCCCCCCCCGGCAAGTTACCTAACCCTTCCCCCGACTTCGCCATGCCATAGCAAAAGTTGACCAGGGTTTGACCGGGTCAGGGGCACCCCGCCCCGCCCAAGTGTAGCCTGAGGCTCCGGACCCCGGAAACCTCCGGGATCCCGCCAACCCCCCCCCCCAAGCTGCAACACCCCATAATCCAGACCCTCCTAAATATGCGTGGGCGGGCGGGAGGGAAGCCGGCACCCCGAGCAGCCTCCGCCATGAGTGACCACGCGGAGGCTGCCTGCCGACTCCCACCACCCACCACACTGCAAGGATCGTCCCCTCATTGGCTCCCGCGTGGCTGCCACCGCCGGGAGCCAATGAATTTAAACTGGCCGTGGCTGCACGCAGGGTCCTCGCACCGGCCGCGCGCCCGGTTAGGGTCGGCCGCCGGGACCCTGCCCGCGGCCTCTTCATTAACCGAGGCAGGCGGACCTGGTGCTTCGGGCCCGCTTCCACCATCCCCCATCCCCCTCCAATCTCCCAACCCCACAAAAAACACCACACAAACATTTCATGGAACACAACTGGTCGCAGCTTTATTAACCTTTAACAATTTTACAATAGGCCAACATGCTACACCTTCTCAATCGATTAGCGGCACCCGGCCCGCACCAGCCATACCTTAGCAAAGTGCCTTGTCACCGCTAACGCCATAACTTGCCCCCCCCCCCGGCAAGTTACCTAACCCGTCCCCCGACTTCGCCATGCCATAGCAAAAGTCGACCAGGGTTTGACCGGGTCAGGGGCACCCCGCCCCCGCCCAAGTGTAGCCTGAGGCTCCGGACCCCGTATACCTCTGGGATCCCGCCACCGGCACAGGTAACAACCTTGTTCCTGTGCCGCCCCCCCAAAAGCCAAGCTGCGACCAGTGAGCAACCCTACCAACACACTTCCAAGACCTCCCGCCAGTCCTAAAATCGCAGAGCCAGCCCCGCTGGCGATAACTGCCCCATCCCTTATACAGCCCCGGCCCCCACCTCCCCGAGAAGGCATCCGCTGGTACCCCCATGTCGGCCAAGCTAACTGTTAGCCAGCCCCCCGCGACCAACGCCGCTGGCCCGATCATGCAGGCCTGGGAACAAAGTCTGCCCCAGCAGAATTACACCCAGAAATGCCTGCAAAACCCCGCGATATCCACCCGTGGCACTGTAGCAAAGGAAGCCGCTGCGACCCGCGGGTCCGTGCCCACCTAGCCATAACCAAGCCACCAAAACCGGGCCGCCCCCCAATGGGCATTCACCCACCTCACCAGAACTGGCCGTCCGGCTCATCAGACAAAGGAGTGAAGGATCCCCAACCTGCAGAAGGCTCCAGACCCCACCTGCAAAATAAATGCACAATGAAACTCCCCAACACCCCAACCTCCTGTAGCCGGTACAGCCGCACTCACCCCCACACACCAGAGAGCGCCATCCATAAGCTCTACAGGACCTGTGTAGCTTCCCAGGAGGGAAAAGAGTGCAGCGCAAAATACGTAGGCTCACCACCCACCACACTCCCACACTCTAGAATAAGCCCACCGCCTACCCGGGGGGGCACCCGCCGGGAGCGCCGCATGACAGTCACAGGGCGCGACACAAAGCCTTCAGCCCACTTGGACGCACCCTCGAGCATTATCGAAAACTCGCCCAAACATCCCAAACCGCCCCGAAACCCAAACGTGGGGCCGCCGAATCCCACCCAAGACATGGCGGCTTCAAACCCCCATGCAGTCATCCACAGGCTCGCTGAAAGGACCCAGACCGGCACATCATGCGCGAGGGGCCGACTCGGATCCCGAGGAAATGGCCGAGCATGCACCCCCCCTCCCAGTCACTTGCGATTTACCAATCCCCCAACCAGTGATCCGTACCCCCACCTTCACAATTTTGAAACCGTCCCAACTGCGAACCCGGTCTGGAAAACCACCCCACCCTTAGCCACCACTATAGACCCACCAAGCAATGCTTCCGGTTGCCACCCATGCACGACCGAAATTGGACCCCTCAGTCACAACCCGGACCGTGCCCCCAGTGATACCGAATTCTGCAGTAAACTCCACAGGTCTCCAAGGCCAATTCACTATAAGGACCCCAGGCCCCGGATCCCTCATTGTCCGCTTCCGGGCAGTTCCCGAAACCGCTCGACCGGAAACGCGACAGAGCCTCAGCAGTCCCAGCCACAGCCAGGGCTATGCCAATCCTCCTTCAACACTTGCAAGTGTAGAGATGACACCCGCATTAAACCCGCCCTGGCAAACCCCTGCGGGAGTAACGATTGACCACCTGCCCACAGCCGCAGTGCCGCCCACGATACCACCTCACGGTAGCGGAACCAATCAGGCCAGACTCCAAAACAGCCGGAGCAGAAAGCAGCCAAACCCGATACCCGCCACGACTGCAGGCATCCGACGCGCCCCAGACCCTACCAAAGTACACCCTCCACCCGCCGCAGCCGTGCAGAGCTGCAACCCCCCACTGGACAACTCCCACTCCATCAAAACCGATGTCCCTTCGAAAGCAGCCCAAAAGTGACTCAAGAGCCAATAATCCGCCCCCGACTCCGTGGCCCCCATCCAATGGCGCGGATTCAATGCCCCGCCCCGTGGAAACCTCCGCACTGGCAACCCATTCCCGCTGCATGCGAGCTGCCACTCCCACCGAGTCTAGCACCATACGCAAAGTTAGTCGCAACATAGGCCCCTCCGCCCTGCCCAACACCAAGGGCCCACCTAAAGCTCACGATGGCTCCGCAACCCATTGAATATCTCCAGGCAGATCACTGACTAAGCCGCCCCCCAAACATAATAGCCGACGAGCAAAGCACCGACGAGCAATGCGCCACCTTCTCCAAGCCCCGTGTGTGCACCAGCAACCACCGCACTGACAGTACCACATATGCACCAGAGACTGAGCAGCCCATAAGCATGCCTACGGGAAATAACACGCCCCTTGAAACGAAAACCCCGCAATGGAAACGCAGTTGTAGGCACCGGCAACAGGCGAAAAAGGCCGATTCAAAATCAACCTTGGCCCTCAATGCTACCCGACCCGCCACCTGCACCAACTCCCTTGCCCGATCAAATGACACGCACCGCACCGTACACAATACACACGGAACAGCATCCCAAAGACAGGCTAATTATGAATTATCCTGAACCGCTCCGGCTCCTCCCCCGGGGCAATCCTCAAGTTTGAGAAAAGCAGATCCTGAAATGGGCCCACCATGCTGCCCCCCACTCAACTCCCCAAAAACCAATCCCACCCACGGTTCCAAGACACCGCACCGAAGGCGAATTCCGAAAACAAGGCGCCACCACTACGCCCAGCACCAACGAAAACTGAACCCAGAGCCGCGGACACCGCGGAAGCCACCCTTGCAAAGCGGGACCCCGACGTGACCGCACCTTAGCAGAGCGCAGTCCGGAATTGGGCAGGTTGACTTATTGAATCTCCAACCCGCGGTACCAACCCACCCCCCCACGCCCCCAGCTTCCTGCTGCACACTGGCAGGTATCCCCCTGGACCCCTCCTCCGGCACCCAACCACACGGACATGCGAATCACAAGATACCCATCAGTTCCCTTCCGTCCGATCCCTGAACATTCCAACATAGCACAACCACACCCCCCTTTGCGTGTCTGGGACGCCTCCAACCGAATCCGCGTACCAATAGCATCCCAGATTGCCAGAGCGTGCAAGGCCCCACAACCTTGCAACGCACTGAATAATCGAGGCCAATGCACTACCCTGCACGCAACCTCCATAACCCCCCCCCACACAATATCCGCCGCCATGCTCCCTTACTGTCGCAAGACATCAGTATATCACCATGGACAGATCCTACGTCAAATCGGTCCAGTACCCCTTCCCACAGCTCCGAAGACGCAACCCCGAGGGGCCCCTCCCGCCCTAGGCCCCGCCACCCAGCGCTATCCGTCCCCTTCCACGGTAGCTCCACCCCAGATGCCCACGACGACACACCCGAGTAGGCAGAGGCCGACTCCCAAATTGGCGCCGAAAAAAAGCCCGAGCCCCCCTACCCAAAGTTCCGAACGGAGCCACTGACGGGGGCCCCCCCCAGGCCCCGCTACCTGTGCACTAACCGACCCCTCCCCAACAGCTCCCCCCCAGATGCCGACAACAAAGCACGTCGAAGGCCGCCTCCGAGCCAAGACGCCCCCAGCTCCCGCGCCAAACCCCCCCCCCTGAGATTATGAATCGGTAATCCCGCGTCCGGAAGGCCCGATCACTCACCCAGCTCGGAATCCTCTGCAGCCACAGCAGCAGCAGTCCTGGCATGCAGCTGGTTGATCTCAGCACCGGCCTGTGCTGTACCTCGCGCCTCACACCGGATGCCACCGCAGCAGCACCTGTCTCCGTGCCCGCTTCGCTGCCCTCGGCGCCGGCCCCTGTGGAAACATAAGCAAAAACAGGGGGGGGGGGGAGGAAAGAGGGGAACCGCCGGAGACCAATCACGCGGCCAGTGCCCTCCCACCTGGTCCCGCTAAATCCTGTCTGCTCCCCCCCCACACTCCAGGGCTCCCCAGGCAAAGGCCCACCAGCCACCACCCACCCCGACCAACAGGACAAGGTGTCCCCCTACCCCACTACCCCCCAAACCCAGCCACACCCCCCCATATACCCGAGCCCCCCTTCGCTCCCCCCCACTGCTCCACCCAAATCCCCCAACATTCACCACCCAACCCCCCATAGCCTCCCCCGACCACCCCACCTTCGAAGCGGGCACCTCTAACCCGCCGGACCCAGAGGGAAGGGGCGCCAGTGCGCAGCTCCCCCCTCCCGCGCCCACCCTTCCCCCCGCCCGAAGAGTAGAGGGAACAGAGGCCTATACCCCCTTCGCTTACCCCTTTACCAGCCGAAATCACCCACCAATACGCCACCCTGGACCCACCCACCCCCCACAGTCGCACTTCGACCACCCAACACCCCTGAGCAGCCCGCGTGAGAGGCTCCACGCACAACTCCCCCCCCCCCCCCGCCCGCCCACGCCCCGCCCAATGTCCTACCATTAACAAAATTCACAGCTAAAGAAATATTGGACTCCCAAATAAATTAGAACGCTACCAGAGTTTAAAATCACCCATAAGCAAAATGTTCAGGTCTTTTCCTTTCTAAAATATTGATATATAAAAGACCTTACATTTTACCAGCAATTAGGGTAGCATCGCTAGGGGGGGGAGAGGGGGGAGAGGGGGCCCGCATGCCCCCATGCCCGTCCCCCGCACCCCCCAAAGCACCCGTACACAGAGCCCCATGCCCCTTCAGCCCCCCGCCGAGCCACCGAACCCTCATGCACCCTACATTTTAGGTTTTGTTTTTTTTTTTAAAGATCCCCCCACAAAATACAACAGGTCCCCCAGTACCGTAAACCCCCCCACCCTCCAAAGCAGGTAACTCACCTGCTCTCCTGCAAGGGCCCTGCAGCGCGGGAATCCGAAGACCCAGCAGGCAAGGAAATGGCCCCCAACAGCCCGTCAGCCACACTTGTCAGCATCTCCGAGTGCGCCCACCCAACCCCCAGCCAGCGACCATCCCAGCTCCGCGGCCCCGCTGACCGCCAGTCCGCTGCAGCTGCTGGGACCGGTCCCCCGCCGGGAGCCATGGCGCCTCCCGCCACGAACCCCGCCGACCACGCCGCACCCGAAGACCCGCAGCAGAAGCCGGCACCCCGAGCAGCCTCCGCCATGAGTGACCACGCGGAGGCTGCCTGCCGACTCCCACCACCCACCACACTGCAAGGATCGTCCCCTCATTGGCTCCCGCGCGGCTGCCACCGCCGGGAGCCAATGAATTTAAACTGGCCGTGGCCGCGCGCAGGGTCCTCGCACCGGCCGCGCGCCCAGTTAGGGTCGGCCGCCGGGACCCTGCCCGCGGCCTCTTAATAACTCCTTGTATTTAAGGTGAAGGAAACAGCCTTTATTTAAACCAACCCCAACACGGGCCATGTTTCGGTTAAGTGCCTTCTTCAGGGGGTCAAACTCCAATAAATAAAAACATAAATATAATATTAGAATTGAAATATAAAAACATAAGGACAACAGAACCAGGTACATGCATACAAAAACATAATAGACTACTTTTTAAAATGCAGCAGAATAAAAGAGAAATCTTCAATAAAAAAGCATGTAAATGACAGAACATAAAACATAGGATCTAATTAAAAACAAATTGTAATATGATTATATGGATCTAGTTAATAAAACAAATCAGGAATGTGTATGTTATAAGCCCTGCTTTAAATGGCACAGGTGTATTGATTATACATCTTTCTTATAATCATATTGTTTTTACTATTTATTATCACCTGTGTCATTTATAGCACTGGATTATAACATAAACATTCCTATAGTCCTCAAGTCCAGACATTTTAGTTTTAATTTTATTCCTTTACCCTTATTGTTTTTGTCCTTTTGAATTGTTTTATTAACTAGATCTGCATGATCATACTACAATTTGTTTTTACTTAGCTCCTGTGTTTTATGTTTTATCATGAATTTGCTTTTTTATTGAAGATTTCCTTTTTATTCTGTTGCATTTTAAAGTAGTCTATTATGTTTTTATGTGCATGTACCTGGTTCTGTTGTTCTTATGTTTTTATGTTTCAATTCTAATATTATATTTATGTTTTTACTTGTTGGAGGTTAACCCCCCTGAAGAAGGCACTTAGCCGAAACATGGCCCATGTCAGAGTTGGATTAAGTAAAAGCTGTTTCCTTCATCTTAAATACAAGGAGTTGTGACTTTTTCTTTTTACCTCACTCCTGCCTGTTAGCTTACCATATTATACAATTAAAATGGCTTGAGGTGACGTTTGAAGCTTTATAATATATAGATTTGTTTTTAAATCACTCCTGCCTGTTGCTTGTTCCCTTTGCAAGTGTGAGTGCTTTTGCATGTACCCCTAATATAGTAAGGTATACATGCTGACTCCCTCGTTTGTTTATGTAGTCATTTGTCAATTGGTTCAATTCAAACAATTGTTTCCCTTTATATTCTGCCTTTCATGCCAAAGAACCAATCACACTGTATTCTTGGTAATACCATTAGCGGCTAATTGCCAAGCTAACGTTCCTGTATCAATGTATAAACCTGTTCTATTATGCAATGTTACCTGTAAACCGTTCTGCCTACAAAATAGACCAGTATATAAACCCAGTTAAATAAATAAATAAATAATTAATCCTTTGGTGGCATAAGAAAAGCTGCATTATCCAGCACACAGTCGTAAAACATTTGCAGTGGACTCGGCGTTCAACAAACACTCACTCTCTCTCTCTCCCTTCCAGGCATACTCACTCTTTCTGTCTTCCATACCCCTCCCCTCAGACACTCTCTCTCCCTTCTCTTCACCCCAAGGAACTCTCTCTCCTTTCCTTTGCCCCAAGGCATTCTCTCTCTCTTTTTCGTCTTCCTTTCCCCACCTTTCAGGTGCTCTCTCTCTCTCTCTCTCTCTCTCAATCTCTCTCTCGCATCTCCTCCTTGACTCTCACTCTTTGATTGTTGCATCCTCCATGCATCTGCTCCACACCGGAGAGGTGCACATGCTCTCTGGCAACTGACACCACTAAGCACATTAGGTGGGTTATTTTAGAAGCCTTATTCACAATGTCCTTATGTAAAAGAAAATATTGGCACATGGAAATGGCATCCCCATATGAATGGCAGTTTTAGAAAGGACTCATTTTACACATGTATTTCCTTACTACAGAGAAATTGCAAGGGGGCATGTTAGGTCATAGCTAGAGAACGGCTTGGGCGGTCAAACATTTTTATGTGTGTTCCCCATTTCATATTAGGAATATATGTGTATGACTGCAATTGTCCATATTGGGATTCCTGTCTGCTCCCTGACACATTTAGATTTTACAAAAGTGTTTGGTTCAGCCAGCCTTCTTCAGGAGGGATTAAAGTTAGATTAAATAGATAGTGATGGCAGCATCTGTTGTTAATAGGTGGCATTTATATGAATAGGCTGTAAGAATAGCTGTCATATGCATGCAAGTGTCGGTACTTACGGGTGAAAGTTGTGAAGCCTTGCACTTAAACGCATACGCCAGTCAAGTTGATCTACTGATTTTTCCTACGTGTGGATTTGCAAAGTGGTTCCTCTGGATCCACGTCCTTAATCTGTATTTTAGAAAAGGTTCCATGTTTAGCAGAAGTAAACACATCTCTGTCTGCCACATTATTGTCACCAGCAGGAGCTGGACTGTGGCCTAAGCTAACAGCCAGACTGCTGGGCCTGACCTTTTTTATAGAAAGTTGTAGTTGTGAGTCAAGTGGTCAGGTTTTTCAAAAGGATTTTTATTCCCCTCCCGGGGTTGGATTTTCAAAAAGGTTATAATACAAAAGACTCAGGATACAACCATACGTCTGGAAAACTTAAACATAGATCTTGCTTCAACAGAACTCATAAATCACAGTATAAAGCTTATCCGATATGCTAGCTGTCTCTTCTTAGCTTTCTCAGCACTCACGAGGCACTTTTATCCTGGCTTCAGCATAAGGAGGAAACCATATCGGATAACAACAGCGTACAATCCATGGCTTCATCACATGGGCTTTCCATACCAGCCTCTGTAATCATAGGCTCACACTTTGCTTTATCATTTACAGTATTTTCATTGGAACAGAAAGTTTGCACCCTTCTTAGTCCCGTATCTCTATCAGTGCTTTCTGAACAGCCTTCTTCACAGCAGGGCAAATAGCTGTCATAAAGCTGGTAATAGCAGGAAGGAGAAACACCTTTCTCTGAGTAAGCTTTTTCCTTAAAACTTTTAAACTTCCTGCCTTTTACATTTGGCTGTAAACCATAACACTGTTCTCTTCTATTATGTGAGGATTTCTCTCTTGGAAATCTTTTGCAGGGTTTCACTGGCACACACTCTTCAGGGTCAGACATACACACATCTTCAATAGCATTTCTTTCCCTCTCTAGGGTTTGTAACTGTTTTAAGCTGCCATGCTTTTCAGATACATACGGTTTGCCTTCCACTGCCTCCCATTCATTCAGCACAGCCCGGTGCTTAGGAAATTCAAGCTGCGTCAGAGGTAAGTGCTTCTTACAGCTGACCTCTCTGTGTGAAACTCTCCATGTTTCTTTCTGTGAATTCCTTTGTGGCTTCCTGCTAGAAGTTCCAGGCAGTTCTGACTCTGTGTCTCTATTTCCTGAATATTCTGAGCTTTCTTCTGAGTCTTGCAAGTCTCTCGTGTCTTGCAAGTTTCTCGTGTCCTGACAGTCTAACTCTGACTGCACTGAGTATTTTTTATACAGCTTCTTGGGCGTTCCCTTGCACAGGTGAAAGCCATTTTCATCAGCAGCTGGGGAATGCTTACTAGCTAGGCGTGACTGCAGACCTCGTGTCTGAGTTTGTTTACGTTGCCTATGGTAACTGGGAACCTTGTGACTTGCCTGCCTGTCAGAATCTAAACTGCAAACAGCAGATTTCTGTGCTTCTGAGGCAGAGGGCAGATTTTCCGTGTTACACATCCCCCCCCCCCCCTTAAGATATTACGAGCTGCAGATGCCCTCGTCGGACAGCGCGTAATCCTACTTAAGGCATCAGCGTTGCCATGTAGCTTTCCGGCTCGATGCTGCACTTCGAAATTGAAGGCTTGTAAAGCCAAGTGCCATCGTGTCAGTCGGGCATTGTTATTGCGCATTTGGCTAAGCCACTTTAACGGCGCATGATCTGTGATCAACAGGAATCTGCACCCTGTTAGATAGAATCTTAATGCTTCTATCGCCCATTTAATGGCTAGGCATTCACGCTCCACAGTTGAGTACTTCTGTTCAGCATTTGATAACTTCCTACTTAAATAAGTAACTGGGTGTTCTATGCCCTCAAATTTTTGGGACATAACCGCCCCAACCCAGTCTCAGATGCGTCTGTCTGAACTATAAACGGTAGTCTGAAATCCACTCCTCTCAGGACAGGGGCTTTACACAATTTCTCCTTAAGGGAGATAAAAGCTCCTTCTGCCTCTGGAGTCCAACGTACCTTATTTGGCGCATTTTTCTTGATCATATCGGTAAAAATGCTACTTTCTTCCGCGAACCTGGGGATAAATCTCCGATAGTAGCCTATCAGACCTAAGAAGCTACGGACGTGCTTCTTATCCACTGGTCGGGGGAAATTTTTCACACTATCAATTTTATCTGCTAGTGGTTTGACTAGCCCGTTCCCTACCATTTGTCCTAGATATTTGGCCTCCCTAGCTGCAAAAAGACATTTCTTTGGGTTTAGGGTAAGACCAGCTTTCCGGATGGCTTGCAGTACTGCCTCTACTCGCGACAAGTGTTCCAGCCAAGTACTGCTATAAATGATGACGTCATCCATGTAGGCTAACGCGTAATCTTGGTGTGGCCTCAGGACTTGATCGATAAGTCGCTGACACATCGCAGCCGCACCATGTAGCCCAAATGGCATGCGTCGGAATTGATATAAGCCTATTGGAGTGGTGAAGGCTGTCTTTGGCTTAGAATCCCTGGTTAATGGGATTTGCCAGTATCCCTTTGTAAGATCCAGCGTGGTGAGGAACCTAGCCTGTCCTAAGCGATCCAGTAAATTGTCAATTCTCGGCATTGGGTATGCGTCAAATTGAGATATGGCATTGACTTGCCTAAAGTCAATGCAAAAACGGAGTGTTCCGTCAGGCTTGGGAACTAATACAATGGGACTAGACCACGGGCTATGGGACTCTTCAATTACGCCCATTTCTACCATCTCCTTAACCTGGGCAATAACCTCATTCTTTTTTGCCTCAGGCAACCTGTACGGGCGTTGCCTAATTACTTTCCCCGGGGTTGTGATGACCTCGTGAGCCACTAGGCACGTTTCGCCGAGCACCGCTGTTAGTACATTGGAAAATTTCCTCAACACCCGGGTTAATTCCCCTTGTTGGTGTTCCGACAGGTCTGTCCCTGTTCGTAGCTCAGGCTGTTCCCTCCAATCTGAGGGTTGTGGACCTAAGTCCTCTTCTTTTTTCTCTTCTGCTATGGCTGCTAGGCCTTTAACGTCCCTCATCCCTGTGGAGCCAAACCCTCCTGACCCACGATTTGTGGAAGCCAATGAAGGTACTTCGTCCACTATGGGGAAACCGACGCGCTCACATATTAATTGCACTATTCTTTCGCCCTTTTTCACCTCTAAATCCTCTTTACCAAAATTGAAGAGTAGGACCTTGACTACGCCCCGATGTCAATAAAATATTTGACCGCTAGGCCAGACCGCGGTGCTATGCGGCCATAGCAACCCTCAGGGATCTGTATCTGTACCCCCATGTCAATAAGGGCCTTCCCTCCCATAGGAACCATTGCATCCTCGCTACTAAATAAATCATAGCCCGCTGAGGCTTCGGAAGCTCTTTGTGGGCTTTTAGCCTGCGGGGATGTCTTTGTGAACCTCAATACAAATTTCTTTTTAGCTGAGGTCCCTATCTCTACCCGTGGTTTTGAGGAGACACTAGCTTCATGCGGTTTTCCAAACAAAGCACTCGGGATCTTCTGCGCCATAGCCTCAGTTTTTGGGGTCTCAGGTTGTGTCTTATTCTCTTCTAATGTTCCTATCTGGGCTGAACCTGACTTTCCCTTGAGGCCTTTCTCCATTTCTTCTTCGAATGGAGGCCAGTCACGCCCTAAGACTACTTCAAAAGGAAGTCAGGGGACAACTGCCATATGCACTTTTTCCCTAGTACCTAAACCATTCACACACATTTCATACATTGGGTAAAAAGAGGATGCTCCATGTACACACCGTACTTTCACATGTCCGTCCATGCAATTCAATAAGGAAGGGTTATGGGCTTGTATGGTTTTCCACATCCTTTGGGAAACCATACTTTGATCCGCTCCTGAATCGAGTAGCGCTACAGCATCTACCCCTTCCACCTGGATATCGGGCACAAATCCCTCCCCGGTGTGTCTCTCTCCACCTGACATAAGGGCGGTACGCTCTTTACATTCCCTGCGTATGTGACCAGTTTTTCCACAGTGAAAGCATTTCGTAACATCATACTTTTTCACACTTTTCTCATGTACCACATAATTACAGGCCTTTCTAAACCCTGGCATTCTTTCCATGCCTGTTACCTTCAAAACATTATCCCTGGAAGTCCCGGCTAACTCTGCTTCAAAATAGCACTCCGTGAGTTCAGCCGCTTCCTTAGTGGATTTACATTTTTGTAACAATAAGAAAGCCTTGACCTCTGGTGGTACGGCCTCAAAGTATTGCTCGAGAAGCACTGCGTCCATCAAAGACTCAACAGTTGCTTTTTCAGGAGCAAGCCATTTTGTTGCCAAGCCTTTTAATCTCTGCATTAATGCTTTCGGTGTTTCTTTAGGCATGAGCTTTGCCTCTCTAAACAGACGCCGGTAGTGAATAGAAGTTAATCCTAACCTATCCCTTACTGCTAGCTTTACATCCGGGTAACTGGATGCTAGGCCTGCGGGCATAGCCTTGTAGGCCACCAATGCCTCTCCGGTCAGGGACATGGCGAACCTCACAGCCCACTGGTCTAGTGGCCATTTAGCTGCTTCCGCAAATCTCTCAAAAGCATCTGAGTAGTCATCAAAGTTATCAGTACTTTGCAATTGTCCTAGTGCCAATGCACTGCAGTTTTGTGGTCCTACCACATGTGGTAATAGTGTTCTAGCTTCGTCCGCCGTATGTGTCCTCTTCACCAGAGCTGCTAGTAAGTCCAAGAGCAGCTGTTGCTGCGCGGTTAGCGCTGCCATAGTTCGCTCTTGTGTTAGTCTCATAAGCTCACTCTGGGCTTTCCACTGGCTGCCATCCACTCTCGCATCTCCTGGGGCTCCATCTCGGCGTTTCAGCGTACCTGCAGGGAAGAAAAAAAACAGGGCCCACCAAGTGCGGCACAATTTCCTTTTTTTTTTTTCTCTTTCTGCCTGCCTCTCAAGGTACAAATTTACTCTCCTTTCTCAAATATCCTCACCACCCATGCCCACCTACTTGTACCTTAGCACGGTGTAGGATCTCGCGTTGAGAAAGGTTCTTGTCCACGCCTCCTTCCAGGTCAGGATGTGGGAATCCAGTTGCTGGAAAACTCCAAACCAGGTTTTTCTTCCTCAGGATTTTCTTCACTTGGCTTTTTTTTTTCCTCAGCCAGCTGTATCCTCTTTGAAGAAAGTCTTTTGTAGTATTTTTTTTCAAAAATCCAAAATACTACGCCATTTATGTCACCAGCAGGAGCTGGACTGTGGCCTAAGCTAACAGCCAGACTGCTGGGCCTGACCTTTCTTATAAAAAGTTGTAGTTGTGAGTCAAGTGGTCAGGTTTTTCAAAAAGATTTTTATTCCCCTCCCGGGGTTGGATTTTCAAAAAGGTTATAATAGAAAAGACTCAGGATACAACCATACTTCTGGTAAACTGAAGAAAACTTAAACATAGCATCTTGCTTCAACAGAACTCATAAATCACAGTATAGAGCTTATCCGATATGCTAGCTGTCTCTTCTTAGCTTTCTCAGCACTCACGAGGCACTCTTATCCTGGCTTCAGCATAAGGAGGAACCCATATCGGATAACAACAGCGTACAATCCATGGCTTCATCACATGGGCTTTCCATACCAGCCTCTGTAATCATAGGCTCACACTTTGCTTTATCATTTACAGTATTTTCATTGGAACAGAAAGTTTGCACCCTTCTTAGTCCCGTATCTCTATCAGTGCTCTCTGAACAGCCTTCTTCACAGCAGGGCAAATAGCTGTCATAAAGCTGGTAATAGCAGGAAGGAGAAACACCTTTCTCTGAGTAAGCTTTATCCTTAAAACTTTTAAACTTCCTGCCTTTTACATTTGGCTGTAAACCATAACACTGTTCTCTTCTATTATGTGAGGATTTCTCTCTTGGAAATCTTTTGCAGGGTTTCACTGGCACACACTCTTCAGGGTCAGACATACACACATCTTCAATAGCATTTCTTTCCCTCTCTAGGGTTTGTAACTGTTTTAAGCTGCCATGCTTTTCAGATACATACGGTTTGCCTTCCACTGCCTCCCATTCATTCAGCACAGCCCGGTGCTTAGGAAATTCAAGCTGTGTCAGAGGTAAGTGCTTCTTACAGCTGACCTCTCAGTGTGAAACTCTCCGTGTTTCTTTCTGTGAATTCCTTTGTGGCTTCCTGCTAGAAGTTCCAGGCAGTTCTGACTCTGTGTCTGTATTTCCTGAATATTCTGAGCTTTCTTCTGAGTCTTGCAAGTCTCTCGTGTCTTGCAAGTTTCTCGTGTCCTGCCAGTCTAACTCTGACTGCACTGAGTATTTTTTATACAGCTTCTTGGGCGTTCCCTTGCACAGGTGAAAGCCGTTTTCATCAGCAGCTGGGGAATGCTTACTAGCTAGGCGTGACTGCAGACCTCGTGTCTGAGTTTGTTTACGTTGCCTATGGTAACTGGGAACCTTGTGACTTGCCTGCCTGTCAGAATCTAAACTGCAAACAGCAGATTTCTGTGCTTCTGAGGCAGAGGGCAGATCTTCCGTGTTACATTATGCACATATACATTACATTTTGCGATATATACTTGCAAATCCCAAACTCCATCTCTGGAAACACCTACTTTATACACATACAAAAGCATACATTTTATGTGCTAAACCATGTCGAAAGCCTTTCAAAAATTGCCATCTATGCAAGTAAATTTATAAAGGGAAGGGAAGGGAGATACTGGACTCCAAGGAGGAGATAGGGAAGAGGAGATACTGGGAGAAAGGGAGATGTGGAACATCTCAGGGATTTATTTAGCGTACATTTGTATACCGCTACTTCCAGCGATCAGTAGCGGGGTAGATTACAAAACGGGGCTGTCTGATAAGGACAGGGATATTTGAAATATATACAAGGTGATTGATAGGAAAAGCACAGCACACAGCAATTATGAAAGAGAGTTTCCTTCCATAAAGAGGGTGGAGTTATTACCTATGTACATTTTTACAAATATACATTTTCATTTTACATATGTACATTTTTTTATATATAATTTACATAATTTTACATAATTTACAGGTATACTGTAAGCACAAATCATGAAATTGAGATGTGCAACTCTTATGTTCATTGTAAACCGCACTGATGTCGAATAGCGCGGTATAAAAGAGACTGCAAATAAATAAATAAATAAATACATCTTTGGTTTTCTGGGTAGCAACGCTGAAGTCACTTTGATTTACATCATGTTGTAATGAATCTGAAATAGGTGGGTCTTGAGTTTTTTCCTAAAGTCCATTAAGTCTTTGCACGCTCGTAGCTCAGGTGGCAGTTGGTTCCAGAGAGTTGGTGCTGTGAATGAGAATGCTCTGTTACTTGTACCGGTTTTGACAGATCTTATGTTTTTCGATACGCAGAGGGTATTTAAGTTGGTGGTTCTTCTGCTTCTGTTGGGAGGTTGGGTGCTGATAAGGTTGGAGAGAAAAGATGGTGCTATGTTATGCATGAGTTTGAATGTGGTTGTTAGGGTTTTGTATTTTATGTGAGCTGCAATGTGGGGAGCCAGTATAGCTCGATCAACACTGGTGTGATGTGCTCAGCAAAACCTTTTTTCATGATGATTCTGGCCGCAACGTTCTGCGCCATTTGGAGTATGTTCAGGGTTTTCTTTGGAAGGCCCTGTAGAATGGCGTTGCAGTAGTCGAGATGAGGCGTGATGAGAGCTTGTGCTATTGTCCTAAAATCATGCGGTTCAATAATGCTTCGGAGTGGTTGTATGTCTCTTAGTTTGTGGAAGATAGCCCTGTTTATTGTGCGGAGGTGTTTTTCCATCTTTCGGCCGCTATCAAACGTCACCCCCAGATAATTTATTTCCTTCTTTGTGTGGTAGGTATTGTTGCACAGGGTGATTGTTGCGGGCGGGTCGAAGTTTGGTTTTTTGGAGATGAACATCACCTCTGTTTTTTTATGGTTTATTGCCATGCTATTTTGTTGCAGCCAGGTTTGGATCTCACTCAGGCATTCTTCTAGTTGGGTGTAGTTTGGATTGTTTACATCAAATTGTGTGTACAGCATTATATCGTCTGCGTAGATGTGGTAGTCAATTTTGTGCTTTTGGAAGGTTTTACATATTGGTTGCATGTAGACGTTGAAGAGGAGTGAGGAGAGCGCAGAGCCTTGTGGTATGCCTTGGGTTTGGGGGAACGCCTGTGCTTTCTCATCGTTGAACTGTACCTGAAGGTTTCTGTTTGTTATATATGATGAGAACCATTTTAGGGGGGGTTCCTGATATTCCGGTTAATTCAATCCTATTCATGAGGGTTCCATGGTGTACAGTATCGAAAGCCGCTGAGATGTCAATAAAGATGAGGATAAACATTTTCTTTTTGTCTTCTAGGCCTTTGAGGAGGTTGTCTAGTAGTGCAAGCAGTAGGGTTTCAACTGCATGATGTTGTCTGAAGCCGTATTGATGATCATCTAGGGTTTCGTTGTCATCCAGGTGGTCTTGCAGTTATAGTAGGACTGCCTTCTCGATGATCTTTGCTAGGAAAGATATGCTGGATATCGGGCGGTAGGAAGCTGGGTCGTCCTTATTGAGCGCTTTGTTTTTTAGAATAGGTCTTATGATGGATTTCTTAAGTTGCGTGGGCATGATTCCTTGTTGAAGCGATAGGTTTACTATATGAGAGATGTGTAGGGCAGTTTCTTGCTTCGCTGCCTTGATCCATGCAGCTGGGCAGGGATCCAGAGGGGAGGTTGTGGTGTTGATGTTAGTGATTATGTTGATAATTTGCTGTTCTTCAATTTTATGGAAATTGCTCCAAGCTTGGTCCTGGTTTGCGCTTGTCACCATGTTGAGTTGAGGCGCGGGGGGGGGGGGGGGCTGTGCCCAGGCATTGCGAGGGTTTTGTAGCTGCATGAGGGTTGCGTTTGCTTGCGTAGTGATCCGCCAGGGTTTGGGCTTTGATTTTGCTGCCGTAGAGGTTAACCTGGGACACCTTGGTCAGGGATTTGACCAGTTCGAATAATTCTCTGGGCCTATTGATGGCCTTATTTAGTAGATTAGTGTGATGCGTTTTGTTTTTGCTAGGTTGACCTCGTTTTTGTACTTTGCTAGTAGAGTAAGGTAGTCCATTTTACGTTCAGTGGTTTTGGTTTGCCACCATTTTCTCTCCAGTTTTCGTAGTTCCCTCTTTAATCTGGTCAGAGTTTCGGTGTACCAAGGTTCGGTTCCGGCTTTAGCTGCGTTGCTTGGGGCTTTCCATTCTGGTTTTGATGCAGCTTGTATTCCTGAGTTGGGTAGACCAACTGCCTGTGTTCATAGCCCCTTATACAGTGTCCAATTACAAGGTGTAATCGGACACTATGTTTTCCTATAGAGTTTGCTTTGTTTTCTTTGCTTTACTTCAGATCCCAATATCGCTGCTGCCCACCGCAAAACCTTGAAGTGCATGCATGCGCTCTTGAAGGCTCTTCCACATCTAGCCCCCTTTCACGCACAATTCCTGTTACCATGAGGTGAATGATGAAGAGCCCTCAAGAGATCATGCACGTGCTTCAAGGCTTTGCAACAGGCAGTGGTGCACATATCAGAACAAGAGTTGGTGAACAGGAGTTGTGGCTACCTGATAAGATAAAAGCTGAAGGGGGAGGGGATGTGCCATGTGTAGGTCTTCACTTTGTCTTGGCCAGACCCTGGGACTTACTGTGGTTTTATAGCAGTGATTGTTCCCCCTCCCCTCAGGACAGGCATTTGATTCACCCCAGAAAAAGTGTCAGATCCTGCTGAATTCAAGAGTTGGAAACCCCATTCGGGGTGGGGGGGGGGGGAGGGACGTAGTACATGTCTGAAGGTTCACCTAAGGCATCACATACCCTTGGGCTGACCCTGCCTAGGAATAACTATATGCATGCAGTATATTATTGGGTCCAGAGATAAGTGTTACAGAGCTCACTACAACCTTGAAGGCTACAGTGAGAGCTCATTGGTAATTTAAAAGTATACCAGGACTTGGTAAATATAAGGTTACATATCATTCATGGTTAATTGTCCTAGAGGCAGTGAATCACTGAACACATGTAAGTACTGGGTATGGATTTTATATGCAGCTCTCTTACTAGCACCCCTTTTCTGAAATAAATATTCTTATGTTTTACCTTGCTGTGTCCATTGACTCACAGCTAAATGGGTGGGGCTCACTACTAAAATACTCATTTACGAGACAACTCCCCTCAGAAATCCTTCATAATACTTACTTATGTAGCCCTCCGGTCTGAGGTCCCTCACCAAGCGCTCCTCACTGTGTGGGGAGACCAGGGGCACATACTTCAGGAGAGGCAGCACCCTCTGGCTCATTACTGTCGCCCTTGGGATTATAGGGTTCTGGGACAGGACCAACTATGGCTGAGAGGCTACTGGCTCCAGGCATCATTCACTCTGCCACTTGCTTCCAATTCCACAAACCAAGAGGGTGTTGTTCTCCATAGAAACATGATGGCAGAAAAAGACCACATGGTCTATCTAGGCTGCTCTTCTATATCAACCACAACAGTCCCCTTTTTTCCATAGAACCAATAAAGTTTACTGGAAGACTTTAGCAATCAAGACCAAAAGGAATCCTTCAGAATGCAGAGCAAAAGTTTATCTCATGTCTTTTTTTGGGGTACAGAAAAGCTCCTCGGTTTCTCTCAGTGATGTTCTCCTCCCATGCTGAGGGCTCCAGTGTTCTCCAGCTTTTCTCTCATCTGGAGGCAGATCCAGGCACAGTCTGCAGCTGCTCACTCCTTTGAGCCTTTGCCCTCCTGTGTCCAGCTCCTGGGGTTCTTCTCTGCTTCATTTCCAGAACCAGTGAAACCCTTTTCTTCTCCTTCTCTCAGAGGGCTCCCATTGCCCTAACTCCCTATTGTACTTAAGTGATAGTAGCGTGTTGGCTTAGATAGTCAACTGATGAGTATAGACTGTGAGGCCCGTGGCCTAAACATCACCAGTACCACACGTGTACTTGTTCAATGGCTTAGCCAACCAAAGACAGGAAACTGCCTTTGGGTTTGATATTTATACCATTAAGGTTTTCCTCCAATATGATGTCTGGTAAGGAGAACTCTCCCAATTTCTGGAAAACACTGGGTAGCATAAAAAAGTCACATAAAATGATTAGTAGGACCACCAGGGGTCGGTACACTTTACACTGGTTCAAAATGTATCAGCCACCCATTGTTACTGATGTCCTTTATAATTGACACTGATAGACCAACATAGTAAGTGATGGCAGATAAAGACCAGTGTGATCCATTCAGTCTGCCCAGTAAGGTAGTCAGACATCTAACTGCAACTCCATGCAGGTTACTCCCTTCCCCCCCCCCCCCCATGCATTTTATGAAGTGCAAAAGTCACTTAACTTTTGCTTTGAGTGGAAGTGCTCTACACCAGGGCCCGATTTTCATTTAGGAAGGCTATGCACCGTGTCAGTGAATAGCCTGCCCACCAACCCCCTTAACCCAGATTTTCATTTCTGTGGCAATGGAAATAAAAATCTGGGTCATGCTGCACAGGCTGGCAGCAGCCAGGACTAAGCAAGTAGCAGCGATTTTCAATGCTGCCCGTTGAACCCCAGCACCTTAAGGTAGGTGAGGGTTTTCCTTGCCTATCTTTACGGTGCAGAGCGCTAGGAGGACAGCATCGAAAATCACTGCTACCTGCTTAATGCCATTCTCTACTTCCGCTCCATCCTGGAACTCCCCAAACACGCCCCAATGCTAAGCAGATGGCATCTGGGCGCATTAGGGACTTAACCGGGATTTTCCAAAGGCACTACCCATGTAGGTGCCTTTGGAAAATGCCAGTTAAGGCATTTACATAGGTAACATGGGCTATTAGCCGTGTAACTGCCTTAGAAAATTGGGCTCTTAGATTCTGTCCTCTACTGTTTTTGTATCTACACTCTGGTGGAGATGATATTTTGAGACTCTTTTATAAGGCCCCTATGTGTCTTTTTAAAATACCCTCACAGAAGCTACACAATTGTGACTAAACCATATGCAGGTGAAGTGTGCAGATAGGTGCATATTTTATGAACTACATACATACTTTCTTATGCTGCCTGTCCTCCACCTAAAACTACCAATAGGGACCGATGCAGAAAGCCGGCATTAGAGTTATCCACAAAAAGCTATGCAAACGGGTTTCTAGTGTGAGAGTAACACAGACGTTATGCGTCTCTATGCAGCAAGCAAATGGCATACAAAGGAGGTAAGCACAGAAAGTCTGCATTAAACCAATGCACACAAGTATCTACGCACAAAAAGGCCCTTGTGTGCATGTGCTGGAATTCTATGGGACGCATATCTCTGCACAGAAGTTTTATTCTGAATGATATCAATGTCTGAACAGTGATATTCTGAGCAATATTCCAAGCAGAGTGGTTGCTGTCATGTGCCATATACAGTTCCATCATATGCGCATACATTTGTTCCAGTACAATTCACCTGCCTTTTATTTTGCAGAATTTATTTCAGCAAAGCCCAGAAAATGCTGCAGGGGGGGGGCTGTCCGCTCACATAACAGACATAAATTCCTCTTTGGCACTGATCCCTTCCGTCTCTGTCAAGTAGACGTTAAAGTTCCAGCATTAAGTTCAGTCTTGCTCTTCTGTGCACGTCTCTGCTTCCAGGTGAAATAGCTAATTGCTTGATTATCATGTCATTTAAATGGATTTACAGGGGCTGTGCACTAGCATTGGTGCTGGCCTCTGTACAGTGATTACCTTTGTGCCAATCCCTTTTCTGCATTGTGGCGCAACATCTACACACAAAAAATAGATGTTGCTCTATCTATGCGCAGACTGTGCACTAACATTTCTGCATCAGCCCCATAAGTGGAGGAGTGGAGGAGTGGCCTAGTGGTTGGGGCAAGGTACTTCAGGCTGGAAGGTTGGGGGTTCAAATCCCACTAGAGGACAGCAACCTTGGGCCAGAAGGACTGAGGTTTCTAGTCCCACAGGTGCTCCTTGTGGTCTTGGGCAAGCCACTTAACCCTCCATAGCCCATGTTCCCTGTAAAATAGTTATCTCCAAGTTATAATGCCCTGTTCAATATAATTTCAGTTTGTTCAATGTAAACTGCACTGATGCAGAATAGTGTGGTATATAAGAGAATGTAAATAAATAAGTTACATGAAAATCACTGTTTATATTTTCATGTGGATTACTCATGGGGTAATTTTATAAGAGTCTTTTTATGCACAAAAAAAATCCTTGATAGAATTACCCTTGTATCTGTCTTGTGATAAGGAAGCTTATCAAAGCTCAGGGAGTAAGGACAAAAGAGGGGAATTTACTCTGATCAAGGGACCTGTGCTGGCAGGTCAGAGAAATAAGAGACACGGTCATAAGCGTGAATAACAAGGAAAGACAGAGTCCTTTATTAGACCAACGGCCGCCCGACACAGGCCGTGTTTTGTACCCTTCGTCAGGGGCTAGCCAGGCAAGAAAACTAAAAACATGAACATATTGATCATTAGAAATAATAAAGGAACAGCAAGCCAAGAATATAACCATATTATAAACACAAATATTAAAATAATAAATAAAGCTATGTTAAACGAATCTAAAAAACATAAAAACATAAAATTGACTAATAATATGATAAATTTACACAAATGACAAATGTAAAAAGGAGGGAACGATAGTGCTCGGGACCTGGTAAAAATGTGCACAAATGGAACTAGAGTACTAACCTCTGTTGTGATTCACAAACCAAGTATCACTTCACACTGTTTGTGCAAACATTTAGATTATATACTAATGCTAAAAAACATAAGAAATATTGGTAAAAATGTAATAAAATAAATGAAACTATACAGCAAAACATTGTACATAAAATTAAATCAAATTAACAGTCAAAGGAAGACCCGGCTGCGAATCAATGCAGCCGGGCACAGGCATGCGGTGGCGAGCCGCGGGCAGAGAAGGGGCGGGGGAAGGCGAGGGGGGGCGGGCGAAGAGTCGCATTCAAAAAGCGCGCCCGGCGCGAGTGCGGTCTCTTTGCAGCTCCCCCCCTCCTTCCAGGAAGAAGCCGGACACCCGACGATCAGCCCCCCGGAGTCATCTGCTCACCTCCTAGCAGCTGTACGGGGACCGGGGCTGCGGTGAAAATTCCCCCAGCGCTCCTACGTCCGTGACGCGTCTCTCTGAAAAGTTCCCAGCGAGCGCTGATAGAGGCCACGTGGAGGAGCAGAGAAGAGGAAGCGGGCTACAAAGAGTGCTCCGGCTGATTCACCCCCTCCACGTGGAGGAGCGAGTGTTGATCGCCGAGACTCTGTCCGGAGACAGGCAGAAGAGATCCAAAAAGCAAGTATATGAGAATATTGCACGAAGAGCGGGGGGGGGGGGGGGGAAGGGAAGAGAGCTGATAGCGGTGGGGGCCGGGGCAGCCGAGTTGCCCGTACACGGAGCAAAGGGGGGGAACGAGGCCAGCCTGCCAGCCAGCCAGCCAGCCGGCCAGCCAGCTTACCTGCAGGGCAAAAGACAAAAGATGAAAAATAAAACAAATAAAACAGTGTGGAGAGCGGCCGGGACGTGCGTTACACGTGGCCATGCCCAGAGAGCAGGAGGTGCGGGGGGTTACTCAGGGGAGGCAAGGGGGGGAGGGCCTGGAGGGGGAGGGGGAGGGAGGGGGGGGGGATAAGGGGCATAGAGGTGTGCAGCCGCACATGCCCCTTTCTTCATAGAAGAGGTAAATAAAAGATTCTATGCAATGGAAGGGATGCATAACAAGATGGGACGGAATTGCAAATGTAACAAGCTATATTGTTTGAAAGTGGGGAATCTAGGTTAGCTAAGAAGTAGAGGACCGGAATGTAGCAGGCATCATGAATGACTGTAACTAGGCTTTCCCCTGGCCACTACATAGTAATGCTATACGAGTGAAAAGTGCCGAGAAGAGCACGGGATTATAGATAGCATCCTATGCGATAGTAATGTAAAGTTTATTGCCTTTGCATAGCATTCTATCTTAGCGGAAAATGCCGAGGAAGGGAACACCAAAGGCTTCTCTCGGCCACGAGGCAACAGCGAGCCACCGAAGGCGGCAGCGGCATCGAAAGCACGAGCAGCGGCCAAGCAAAAACACGAGAGGGACTCAGAGGGCTAGCCGCGAAGCAACGGCCCCCTGCAGCAGCAGTGAAACCCACATCAAAGTACCAGGAAGAGGACACCACAGCAACCAGGGAACGCGCCCCGCCTCAGAACCAAGAACTTGACGACCTGCTCCAGATGGTCCGGGAGCAGGTTACACAGCATGGCCTGAACTCAGTTAAGCAACGGTTGGGAGCACCGGGCTCTACGAACTATGAAGTGCCATCGACGAGCGCCAGCGCAACCACGCCCAACCCAGCACATGGTAAGTCGGGTTGCGAAAAGGGGGCGCCAGAGTCAGCAACGTCATCATCGGACAGGTCCAGTTCAGATAGTGGCAGGGACATTGAATGGGCAGATGTGATGCGCTACGCACTAAAGAAAGTTAAGAGGAAGAAGAGCGCAAAACATTCCCATCCCCTCAGAGAGGCCTGGTCGGGGCAAAGTCAGAGGGGTGAGGACGACACATGCACGCCGACGGGAGCGGCCCAAAGAACGCGGATGGATTGGCATGACACCAGCCGTGATCCACGCTGCGGGGTGAGCTCCCTGGCCGTGGCGGTCCCCAAAAAGATCAAAAAGAGGATTTGGAGGAGAGAATATATTGACATATTCTCTCTCCTACTCAGGGATCAAGAAGATGAGTCAACCAGTGGAAAGGATAGGGAGAGAAGAAGCGAGAGGGATAGGAAACCTAAAATACCCAAGTCCATCAACAACTGGGTGGCGGCATTCCACCTCTTTATGAGCGTGGTGATGGAAAAAAGAACCCGAAGCGGGGCCATACCTGACCAAGTACCTGGACACGATTACTCGCGCACATAAGCAATACGGGGGATGGGCCTGGCTAAACTATGATGTGAAGTTCAGGAGGAGCATGGCCGACGATCCCACCCTAGCATGGCACCATAGAGTGCTGGACACGTGGGGGGAAGAAATGGCACATAATAGGCCATTGTGTCAGGACGGGTTGCAGCAGCCACTCCCGAGCACCCCGTGGCAACAGCCCTTTCAGAATAACCAAGGGAGGCAAGCCAATCAGTGGCCCGGGAGACGAGCATGCAGACAGTACAACGCGGGGAGTTGTAACTGGCAGCCGTGCAAATTCAAGCATTCCTGCTCCGGATGCGGGGGAGGACATCCCGCTTTCACATGTAGGGCGGCAAGAGAGGCGAAGCCATACAGAGCAATGCCGCAGCGATCCACCGATGTGGGTGGCGCCAACACCCATCAGCCTTGAGCGTATGCGGCCATGGCTAAGAGCATATCCTAAGCGGGATATAGCTATTTGTATAGAGGAAGGTTTCGCACGAGGTTTCCGCATTCCATCCCTAATCTTAAGGAACAGAAAGCAAGCGTGCTTACTGAAAAACCCACCATCCGTCCAACAACCATAACGAGATCGCCCGCAGCAAAATAGCAAAAGAATTAGGTATGGGGAGAATAGCAGGTCCCTTCCAGTCACTCCCATTCAAGGACCTAATAGTCTCCCCATTGGGAGTGATACCCAAAAAGGAGCCAGGACAATTTAGGTTAATTCATAACGTATCATACCCCGAGGGACAGTCCGTCAATGATTACATTGATCCGGCATTATGCTCAGTTAAATATGCAACCATGGACCAAGCCATTACAATCATCCGAAGTAAGGGGCCCCGAGCGCAACTAGCGAAGGCGGACATTTATTTATTTATTTATTTCAGTGCTTTTCTATACCGCCCCTTCCAGAGATCAGGGGCGGTTTACAAGGAACTTAAACAACAATATAGCAGAACAGTGCAATATTGAATTACATTAAATATTGGTGAACATAAACTAGGTTACATAATAACTAGGTTAAGTGGAAAACAATGTGAGGGTTATTAACATAAAAGGAAGTATAAAACTATGTTACAAGGAGTCATAAAACTATGTTACAAGGAACCAGAAGGGTAGATTTACATGGTTAGTAAGAGACTATAATAGTTATTTGTGATCATAAATAAAGTATTGGGAGTAGACTAACTTGAGTGGATGAGAAATGAAGTCCGGCATTAGGTGGGGTAGACCTGTGTTTGGTTTGTTGCATGTTTTTGTGTAGTGAATTTGGTTCCAGGTTGTAGGTTGCTATAGTGTTGACTAAATAGGTAGGTTTTAAGTTCCTTCCTGAAAGACGTAAGGTCTTTAATCTCTCTGAGGTATAGTGGGAGTTTATTCCATTGGCTGGGAGCATAATATGAAAAAGCAGTGTTGGTGGTTATTTGCTTTGATTTTGTTACTGCAATGGGAATTAATAGCATGTTGAGGTTAGTTTTTCTTCTGGTTCTGTTTTCTTGTGGGGTTTGGAGTAGAGTGGCCAACTGTGATGGGGCTAGGTCATTAATGAGTTTAAAAGTGGTGACAAGTGTTTTATATTGAATCCTACTATAGATAGGAAGCCAGTGGAGAGAGTATAGGATAGGAGAGATGTGATCGAATATTTTAGCTTTCATAATTATTCGAGCAGTGACATTCTGAGCTCTTTGAAGGATGTGTAAATTCTTTTTGGATGTTCCTTGGAGTATGCCATTGCAGAAGTCTAAATGTGGCATAATAAGAGCCTGGACAACTGTTCTGAAGTCATTGATGTCAATGAGGGGTCTGAGTTGCTGTATAGTTCTCAGTTTGAAAAATATAGTTTTGGCAGTCTGTTTTTATGTGGTTAGTCATGCTTAGGGTCTTGTCTAGTGTAACTCCAAGGTATTTAATTTCAGACTTGACTGGGAGAGTAATGTTCATAAGGTTGATGGAAGTTGGAGGAGTGAAGGTGGTATTTCTGGTTACGAAGAGTGCTTCGGTCTTTTTGAGATTGATATCCATATGGATTGAGTGAAGCCATTTTTCAGCTTCAAGTAGGCAGGTGGCGATTTTGTTGAAATTAAGGTTAGCTATGTCTAACGGGGCGAATAGCATGATGTCATCTGCATAGATGAAATATTTTAGATTGTGGCGTTGAAAGATTGTGCAAATAGGTTGTATGTAAAGGTTAAAGAGTAGTGCAGAGAGTGAGGATCCTTGAGGGATACCACGCTCTTGTGGGAATGGTAGTGAGGGGGAATGGTCTAAATGGACATATTGGAAGCGATTAGAAATGTAGGACTTAAACCAGTTAAGAGTGGTATCTTTTAAACCTAGTTGGGATAGTCTAGATAAGAGCGTAATATGATCAACGCTGTCGAAGGCTGAAGAAATGTCAAGGAAAATGAGCAAGAAGGTCTGTTTTATATTATCCATACCTCGGATAAGTGAATCAAGAAGGGATATGAGTAGGGTTTCAACTCCGTGATATGAGCGGAAACCATATTGGTACTCATCTAATGGGAAGTTCATATCAATATGATCCTGAAGTTGTGTCTGAGCTACCTTTTCAATAATTTTAGCTAAGAAAGGTATGCTTGCAATGGGGCGGTATGAGGAAGGGTCAGAACTGTTAAGGGTTTTATTTTTTAGTAAAGGGCGAATAGCCGAGTATTTCAGATCATCCGGCATGAATCCTTGAAGTAGAGATTGGTTTACCAGCTTCAAAATGTATGGGGCTAGTTCAGATTTTGTTGCTTTAATCCAAGATACCGGGCAAGGGTCAAGTAATGACGTGGTAGTATTAAGGTTTGATATAATCTCTATCAGTTGTTTGTTGGAAATTGTATGGAATGAGCTCCATTCCGTGATGGATTTTGGTGTGGGAGAGGTCAAGATAATGCTTGGACGGGCGCTTAGTTTAAGTTTATTAGCAAAATGGTTTGCAAGGAGTTGTGGATCTATAGGTGTTTGTTAGGAGTGTTATCGGGAGCCTTAGTTAGAGATTTAATAATCTCAAAAAGTTCTCTGGGTCGATTGATGGCGTTAGCTAATATTTTAGTGTGGAATAGTCTTTTTGTGTTGTTAATGGCTTCCTTGTAGGTTTTAAGGCTTGTGAAGTATTGAACCCTGAGTTCAGTGGTTTTTTTCTTCCTCCATTTAGACTCTAATTTCCGAAGGTTTTTCTTTAGTGTAGCAAGCTCAGAGGTGTACCATTTCTCAGTCAATTTAGATCTAGAATTTCTTTTATTAGAGGTTGAATATTTAGCTTCTGCTTCAATAATGGAGTTCCAGGTAGAAACAAGATCGTTAAGATTGTTTGGGGTGTTGTCTAATTTTGGGGAAATAGATTCCAGAAAACTTTCCTTGTTAAACTGGTGAAATCTTTGTTCTGTGAATTTGTTGTTATCATGAGTAGAGTTGGTGGGTTGGAAAGGGAGAGAGAAATGTATCATGAAATGGTCTGACCATGGTACCTGAGTTGTGGTGGGTGGTGTAGGAATCGATGAGAGTGTTAAGTGTGATGGTATGAATATTAAATCAAGGGTATTACCTTTGGAATGGGTGGGGTGGGTCATTATTTGTTTAAATTCCATTTCCTCCATTGCTTCAAGGAAGGATAGTGCATGGTTATCTGGTAATGAGGCAAGGTTAAGGTCTCCTAAGATAACAGAGGGCTTTCTCAGTGAGGAGTTACATGCAGCCTCAAGTATTATGTCTAGACTATGTATGTCAGTTGTGGGGGGTCTGTAGATAAGGCAGATGGCCATGGTATGACTTTCCACTCTAAGGATATCAATACCTTGAGTCCGCGTTCCGCCTATTGCCGGTTCACCCCGAATCTTTTCCATTGTTGGGCTTCTCGTTCAATGGGGAGTTCTTCTATGATAAATGTTTGCCCATGGGATGCGCAGTATCATGTGCATACTTTGAACAATTCAGTTCCTTCATACACTGGGTGGTCAAAGATCTGGCCAGCCCCAATACGGTGGTGCACTACCTGGACGATTTCCTATTCGTGGGAAAAGACCAGGATGACTGCAAGAGGATACTAGATATCTTCGAGCAGACGGCACGGGAGTTTGGAATCCCGTTAGCAAAGGAGAAGACAGAGGGCCCAAAAAGGGTCCTCACTTTCCTGGGCATACAATTAGATGTGCCGGCACACAGGTCGCGCTTGCCAGCTGAAAAAGTGCTGAAGTTGAGTAAGGAGATGCAACTATTGCACAGCCAGCGAAAAGCGACACTACAACAATTCCAGTCCATGCTGGGCCTCCTTTGCTTTGCATGCAGGGTGATACCCATGGGGAGGGTGTTTTGCCGGCGTCTGGCATGGGCAACAAGAGGTATAGCAAAAAGATACCACCGCATCAGAGTCACCAGGGAGATGCGCGAAGACCTCCAGGTCTGGTTGCCATTCCTTCGCGCTTTCAACGGCCTGGCCTTCTGGCAAGCGCCCCCAATATCCAATGCTGAACTCGAATTCTTCACCGACGCCTCGGGGGGGATTGGTTTCGGCATATACTATAAAGGGGCGTGGTGCTCAGAGACATGGCCCAGGGAGTGGCACAGTGTTGGGATCACCAGGGACATCACGTTCTTGGAGCTGTTCCCTATAATGGTATCCCTTTGTATTTGGGCCCACGAGCTCGCCAATAGGGCTATCACCTTCCGCAGCGACAACCTAGCGGTGGTGTGGGCGATAAACAATATGAGAGCCAAGACGCCAAGGGTAGTGGCGCTCTTAAGGCGAATAGTGTTGCTCTGCCTGGCGCATAATATAACCCTGAGAGCCACCCACATCGAAGGCGAGAATAATAACATTGCTGATGCTCTTTCTCGTTCTAAGATCAGGCTTTTTCACCAGCTGGCGCCCGGAAGCCGACGGGGGTCAAGACATCGGTCCCGTATCAAGTCTGGGAGTTTGGTCCACCGAGATCTGGGAGCTCCTGTTGGGAGAGCGTTAGCCGAGAACACCCGGCGCAGATACATAGCGGCATGGGAGCAATACCAGACTTTTTGCAGTGAGGCCCTCATACAGCTCGAAGACAGACTAAAAGTGGCAACAATAGTGCGATGGATTATGCACTGCAAAACCAATGGCTGCACAAAGGCCGCGGTACAAGTCCGTTTAGTGGCAGTGTCCTTTTTTGCAAAAGCAATGGGGAAGCAGAGCCCCACGGCTGGGTTTATTGTACAGAAAATGATGAGAGGCTGGTCCCGGGAACAGCCCCGGAAGACGGACAAACGCCGCCCGATCACGCATCAGATGCTCCAATAACTGATGGTACTGACCAGCCTAGTGTGCTATGATGAGTACGAGACGAGGTTGTTTAGATGCGCCTTCTCCTGGGCCTTCTACGGAGCCTTTCGGGTAGGGGACCTCGTAGCATCCTCAGCATTAGAGCGAACGACCCCCCGCGGAGGACTAGTAAAGCGTGATGTGTGCATACGCACTAGAGCGATAGTGTTGCAGTTACGCAAGTCCAAGACTGACGCGGAAGGAAAAGGGGCGCAGGTAGTGCTGTTGGCCATGCACAATGACCCGTCATGCCCAGTCCAAAATGCGTTAGCATACCAACAAGTAAGGGCGCGCTCTGAACATCATTGGTTCATACACGCTAATGGGGCCCCCTTATCACGTTTTTCAATTCAGCAGAGTACTCAAGCTCATAATCGAACGCACTGGACGGGATGCAAGCTTATACGGCTCGCACTCCTTTCGCATTGGGGCTGCTTCTACGGCGGCCAGCATCGGAATGACTCGAGAACAGATAATGAAAATAGGCCGATGGCGCTCGGATAGATACAAATTGTATATACGTCCAGCGCCGTAAGGCCAGGGGGTGCAACTTCAAAAAAAAAAAAAAAAACAAACCAAGAATTGAATAGATACATAACCCCATTAAAGTGCGATAATAACGGACTAGGAATGGGTGGCGGGGATAAAGGGAATGTGACAAAGTGAATGTACATTGCAAGGATAAATACTGTTGTAATCATATTTTCTGATTGTGCTCCATGCAGGAATAGGCTACCACATAGGGCCGCGTGAAGTGTGGATGTGTGGCCATTCATTTGTTCACTGGGCACAAAAGAGGGCACGATGTAGACCAATGGGGTTGAACCTAGGACTTCCATGTGCAGACGTGGCCGTAGTGTGGCTGGGACGACGGGGTATGGTGTGGGACCAGCTAATGCCGTCCTTGCTCCAAAGGGGGAGATACGCAGGGAACCCAGCGATAATTGTGATCCACTTGGGGGGCAACGACCTCGCATCCACACGCAGTGTTGAGCTCACCAAGAGGATGCAAGGCGACCTCCTAACGCTGGCAAACACATTTCCCGGGACTCTCTTGGCATGGTCACACATCACACCCCGGTGAGTGTGGAGAGGCGAGAACTCGCATAGGGCATTGGAGAGGACAAGAAGGAAAGTGAACAGATGGATGGCCCGCTTCATGGGGTCCTTAGGGGGATGCACCATTGCGCACGACCTAATAGAGGAGAGATGTCCCGGACTGTTTCGCCCAGATGGAGTGCACTTTTCAGACATCGGAATGGACATTTTTCTCTGCGACATACAGGATGCGGTAGAACGACTATGGAGGAAGCTGATGTTGGCCACAGCGGCGCGTTGATGTGTGGGGCCCCGACAACAAGCGAGGAGTCGCTGTTGATGGGGTTGGCGGGAGAAACGCACCCGGGGAGAGAACACAGCCTAGGCCTTAAGTAAAGGGGGAGAGGTACGGGAGAGATACACGGATCTCCCCCCGGAGAGACGGAGATGGTGACAAGAACACCACGCAGAGAGCCCCCCCTGCCTTGCTTTGACGGCGGGAAAAAGGGGGGGGCAAGGAAGAAAAGTTGCCAAGGCTGCTAGAATGGCAGGCGCAACAGCTTTTCGGCTGAAGGATACGAAAGACTAAGGGACTGAGAAAAGTTTTCACGGCTAAAGAGTTCCCTCCTGCTATGGGCAAAGTCGGCAGGATAGTGGCTGTGTTTCTCGAGGGGGATAGAAAAAGAGGTGATATAAGGCATTGTAGACTGTGTCTTGCAGATGGTCACGTGCATGCTGTGGCCAACAGTTGTTATGTACTGTTAAATACCATTGTTGTTAATATACCATTGTTGTTAATAATAAAATCGAAATAATTTGGTGAAAGAACCCCATGGTGTAAGGTGGTGCTTCATGGGGGAGGGGGTGGGGGGCGAGGGAAAAGGGGGGAAGGACCCGCGGCGGTCATGCCAGTTGCGTGGCTGAGACCCGGCTGCGAATCAACGCAGCCGGGCACAGGCATGCGGTGGTGAGCCGCGGGCAGAGAAGGGGCGGGGGAAGGCGAGGGGGGGCGGGCGAAGAGTCGCATTCAAAAAGCGCGCCCGGCGCGAGTGCGGTCTCTTTGCAGCTCCCCCCCTCCTTCCAGGAAGAAGCCGGACACCCGCCCGACCCACCCAAGGCGCGACTAGGGGGGGGGGAAACGTCGCAGCATGCAAGACCGCGGGAGAAACGCACCCGGGGAGAGAACACAGCCTAGGCCTTAAGTAACGGGGGAGAGGTACGGGAGAGATACACGGACCTCCCCCGGAGAGACGGAGATGGTGACAAGAACACCACGCAGAGAGCCCCCCCTGCCTTGCTTTGACGGCGGAAAGGGGGGGGCAAGGAAGAAAAGTTGCCAAGGCTGCTAGAACGGCAGGCGCAACAGCTTTTCGGCTGAAGGATACGAAAGACTAAGGGACTGAGAAAAGCTTTCACGGCTAAAGAGTTCCCTCCTGCTATGGGCAAAGTCGGCAGGATAGTGGCTGTGTTTCTCGAGGGGGCAAGAAAAAGAGGTGATATAAGGCATTGTAGACTGTGTCTTGCAGATGGTCACGTGCATGCTGTGGCCAACAGTTGTTATATCCTGTTAAATACCATTGTTGTTAATATACCATTGTTGTTAATAATAAAATCGAAATAATTTGGTGAAAGAACCCCATGGTGTAAGGTGGTGCTTCATTGGGGGGGGGGGGCGAGGGAAAAGGGGGGAAGGACCCGCGGCGGTCATGCCAGTTGCGTGGCTGTGCAGAGAGAGGAGGAGAAAGACAGGATACGCAAACAAATCAATTGCCAATGTATCTGGCACAGTCTTAAAACTATTGTAAAAAAAGGGGGGGAGAAGGAGATTAACTGAAGGCAATTAGGAGTGAGTCAATGGAGATATAAAAAAGTCAGAACATGAAAATGTGTAAACAAAACGCTTAGTGGGTTATGCAGTTATGACCAAAAACAACAACACAACATATATAGGGAGCGGCAAACGCATTTAAAAATAAATTTTTTTATATAAAAAAGGGGAAGTTTTTGCCAACACATTCCAAGGGGAACGATGGTTGTGCTAAGACTGAATGTGACCGCAAAATAAAACCGATTATAAAAACTGTATGGCTATCCATATATAATTGTGCACCTACTTAAAACCCTAAAAAAGGGGGGGAACATCTATTACACACGTCTTTCTGTGGATGCAAGGACTTGTATATAAGCGAAAACAGAAAAAAGGGCACGTATATGAAAAGGTGAGACACAGTAAAATATTGTAAGAACTAGGATTTGAAATGAGCCAAATTATAATCCGAGATCTGTATAGCTTTTTAAATAGAACCAGGCCATAAGACATATACAACTTTTAACTAAGAAAAAGAGCGATCATACCTCAGGAGAACTGCCGTCAAGGCTCAGTTGATACGCAGAGGGAAGTAGGATGCCCACACATGCGCATATGAAGAAACGAGGGGAGGGGCGGAGCCAAACGTGGGCGGGATTTGAGGAAAATCAAACTGCATGAGGATCGGACGTGCAACGTCAATCATAGCGCATAAACATGGCTCAGAACTTAATTAAATTAAAAGTATGTATCATGGTGTGCAATGTTGATCATGCCGAATACTAAAAACAAACCAATCCCTAATCAAACACCTTCTAGGAGAGAACTTAATCCACAACACCTGAAGTATGCAAGGGAGGAGTTGCAATCTAAGCCCTTTAAAACTAGAAAGGAATCTTCAGGAAGGGAGAACCAGAAGAAGGACAAGAAGAAGAACCAGGACGGGAGCAGGAGGAACAGGAACAACCGGAACCTGAAGGAACAAGGACAAGGAAGCAGATGGTCCAAGAGAGGAGCTCAGAGAAGTACGTATGCCTGGGGAGATTCCTGGGGGAAACAACCTTCATAGGACTGGAGAAAGCCAGAGCTCTGGAGATCCATAGCCAGGGACTCTCAAGCAGCACCTAGAAGGAATACTGCTGCAGCTAAGGAGAAAAGGAGCCCAAATACCTCTTGGAGGACGTATGGAGAAAAGGCCCTGAGGTCCAGAGATAACAACTGGAGGACAGGACACAGAAGTTCTATTGCATACTGGACAGAATACAAAAGGAATCAGCCTGATGCCAGCCTGGATTCAGGTATGAACTGTGAACGTCTCTCCAGCTCTGAGCATTGCAAACAGCAGGGAAACAGTTTCTCTCCGTATAGAGGTCAGTTAATAAAGCCCTCTGAGTCAGACAGTGAAATTGAACCCATGCAATTCCAGGAGCAAGGTTTAATGTCTGATGAAGAGAATGTTTGTATGGACTGTTCCTTGTGTAGGTTGTTAGTTTAGAAAAATCCTCCAAATAAGAGCAAACATCAAAAGGAAACATTCTAATTATTGGCTCCCCAGAAAGTTCTCTTAGAGAGAGAAAGCTTTTGGGGAAGTTTGCCCGTGTGCTGAGAACAAGCTGTTAATTGCATTTGGATTGTCACCTGTTGCTAGAGCAGAACACAGCACAAGCCAAGCACACGTGGAATGTAAAAGTTATTTTCTGTGTGGATAAAGAGAGCTGGTTTTTTTGTACAAAGAAGTTTTTCCTTTTTGGTTTGTTTCCACTTCAGCACTGCTACAAAGTTTGATAGCAGTGGCTGTAAGAAAGCCCTTCTGTTCCATAAAGGACTTTGATACTTATTTACATAAGCTTTTCAGTTGCCTTGTTTATGTTGAATAAACCCTGGAGAAGTTATCTGGATGGTGTTACCAAGTATATCTGTGTGTGGAATATTCACCCCATAAATAAACTCTAATTTTTGCCTTACACTCGACCAACTACAAGTTTCTTCATTTATTTAAAAGGCAAGCTTTGTGTGAATGGACTTCAATAACCACAATCCTTTGCAAGACAGTTAATTTACATACTTGCCAAGGTGATGGTACCTTCTTAACAAGCACCCCCTTTTACAGTCTTTATTTGCTGAAAGAGCTTCAGGGAGTTCTCCACTAAAATGATCAGCTCTAAATTCATTAGCATTTGTGGTTTGGTTGTGAATGAATCTCTTTAAGCATACACAGGGCTTTTATTGAGGGGGTACTGAGTGCTGGCATCTTCTTCTGTGCCTGCTAAAACTGACCCATGGTCCTCACATATTAATGAAAGAGCCCTGCATATGAGTACCGTTCACTGATAAGAGATTCATTGTATGCTATACTATACATTAAGAACAGCCATACTGGATCAGACGAAAGGTCTATCAAGCTCAGTATCCTGCTTCCAACAGTGGCTAATCCAAGTCATAAATACATAACAGGATCTCAAAACGCAGCCAGATTCCAGGCTACTTATCCTCATAGATAAAGAGTGACTTTCCCTAGGTCTACATTATTAACAGTCTACTGACTGTTTCTCCAGGAATTTGTTCATGCGTTTTCTAAACTCAGCTATATTAACTGTTTTTACTACATCTTCCGGTAGCAAATTCTAAAGCTCAATTATGTGCTGAGTGAAAAAATATTTTCTCCTATTTGCTTTATACTTCTTGGTGTATCCCCTAGTCTTGGTACTTTATGAAAGAGTAAATAATCAATTTGTGTTTACCCATTCCGCTCCACTCAGGATTTTATAGACCGTTATCATACTTCCCCTCATCATCTCATCTTGAAACTGAAGAGCCCTAACCCACCTTTCCTCATAGGAGAGTCGTTCCTTCCCCTTTATCATTCTGGCTGCTCTTCTCTGTACCTTTTCTAATTCTGCTATATGTTTTTGAGATGCAGAGACCATAATTGCACACAATACCCAAGGTGCGGTCACATCCTGGAGCAATAGAGAAACATTACAATATTCTTAGTTTTATTCTCTCTTCTTTTCCTCATACTGCCTAACATTCTGTTTGCTTTTTTGGCCGCTGTCACACACTAAGCATAAGATTTCAATGTATTGTCCATGATGATGCCTAGATCCTTTTTCCTGAAAGGTGATTCCTAATATGGACCTGATATTGCATAGCTATAATTTGGGTTATTCTTCCCTATACTTTTGCACTTGTCCACAGTCAATTTCATCTGACATTTGGTTGCCCAGTCTCTCAACGTCCTCCTACAATTTCTCACAATTCGCTTGTGCTTTAAGAACTATGAATAATTTCATACCATCTGCTTATTTAATGACCTTGCTCTTTTTTCCCATTTTAAGATCAATTATAAATATTTTAAAAGGCACCAGTCCCAGTACAAATCCCTGCGGTACTCCACTATTCACCTTCCTCCATTTTGAAAACTGGCCATTTAACTCTACGCTTTTTTCCTTTCTTTTTAACAAGTCCCCAATAGGACAACGCTTCCTATCATAGGGCTTTTTAATTTCCTCAGGAGTCTTTAATGAGGTATTTTGACAAACACTATCTAGAAATATACATACCCTATATCAATTGGTTCATTATTTATCCATTTGTTTTCACACCTTCAAAAAAATGAAGCAGGTTGCTGAAGCAAGACTTCCCTTGGCTAAATCCATGTTGACTTTGGAGTATGTTTACTAAGCAACGGTAGCGGCTTCCGTGCACTATCAGAGACACGGCCCCATTGAATTCAAAAGGGTCACGGCTCCGATATTGCACAGAAGCTGCTACCGCGGCTTAGTAAACATACCCCTTTGTTCCATTAAAACTTGTCTGTCTACGTGTTCGGTAATTTTGTTCTTTCTAATAGTTTCGACCATTTTGCCTGCACCGATGCCACCCCTGGAACCCTTTTAAAAATTGGTGATATGTTGACCACCTTCCAGTTTTCAGGTACCATAAATGATTTTAATGAAAGGTTACAGATTACTAATAGTATATCTGCACCAGGGCGGGACCAGCTGCAGTTTCAGAGCGCAGCATACAGGGGTTGAGGCTTCCCTCCAGGCAGTGCTCCGGCTTGTTTACTGCAGTCATCATTGGACTGGAAAATATGGAATGACAGCAGCGGTAAGAGAGGGTCGGGAGTGGGCCACTCTCCAAAACCTGGCACTCTAGTTTGTCTAATGGTGGCACTGGCCATCAATAGCACAGCTCCGCTCATGAAGTAGTATCCTTAGACACATTTATTCCATCTATGGAAAATTCGTTTTCTTTAAGTAGTTAGGAAGTTGACTTAGGTTAAAATCTGCAAAAATTAGGAAAACTCTGCAAAGCAGTAAACAAACCGGAGCACTGCATGGGGGGAAGCCTCAACCCCTGTATGCTGCGCTCTGAAACTTGAAGGGAAGAGATATAAGGCCAGTCCTGGATTTCTGACTAAGCCATCCTGAAGCATTATGGTCTCTACAAGGTCAGCGCTGCGTATGCCTTGTAGCTCTATATAAATAATTAATAGTAGTAGTAGTAGTAGTAGTAGTAGTAGTTTAACATATATATGCAGCCACTATGCAAAATTTTCTCACGGCACGAAATTAATTACCACATCTATGCCGATGATATCATGCTATACACACAACTAGACACTAAAAACCCAGACTACAACCCACTGGAGACATGTATCGGAGAGATGCAAGACTGGTTACAACAAAGTAGCATGTCAATTAATCACAAAAAAAACCGAAGTAATGTATATCTCCAAAGAACCGAATTTTGACCCTCCCACATCAATAACACTATGTAACAACACTTACCAAACAAAAAAAGAAATAAAGTATCTAGGAGTCACATTTGACTGTGATCTAAAGATGGAAAAACACCTCCGAAAGACCAACAGAGCAGTTTTCCACAAGCTTAGAGTGCTCCAACCCATTCGGAATATTATTGATCCCCAAGACTTCAGAACAGTGGCCCAAGCACTCATCATGCCACATTTTGACTACTGCAACGCCATCCTACAAGGTTTACCTAAAAAAAACCTAAACATATTACAAATGGCACAAAATGTAGCTGCCAGGGTCATAATGAAGAAAAATCTAAGTGACCACATCACACCAGTGCTAATTCAATTACACTGGCTACCCATAACAGCTCGCACAAAATACAAAATACTAACAACCACCTTCAAACTCATCCACAACTTAGCACCTTCCTTCCTCAACAACCTAGTAAGATTGCAACCTCCTACCCGAAACAGAAGAACCCACAATTCCAACATCCTTCACACTCCAACAGATATAAGATCTGCCAAAACTAACACCAGCCACAGGGCTTTCTCATATGTGGCGCCAACACTGTGGAACCAACTCCACCCAGAACTACGAGCTAGCAATGACCTTCTAGACTTCAGAAAGAAACTCAAAACTCACATTTTCCAATCAAATTTCAACCTGATCTAAAACCTCAGATGTAGCAGCCCCTGTACACTGTGTCATAGATGTTTTTCCTGTATATATGTATTTATGTATATCTGTAAATGAACTCCCCCATAGCTAAGAAGTGTTAACTCTGTATGATGTGCTTTTCTGACAATCTGTATGTAAGCAAAATTTGTACCTACCTTGATTCGACAGTCCAAGAAGATTATCCTGTATATATGTATTTATGTATATATGTAAATGAACTCCCCCATAGCTAAGAAGTGTTAACTCTGTATGATGTGCTTTTCTGACAATCTGTATGTAAACAAAATTTGTACCTGCCTTGATTCGGCAGTTTCACAATAGTAATCCTACCCGCTTCTGATCGCTGGAAGGAGCGGGCTACAAATGCTTGCTAAATAAATAAATAAATAAATAAATAAATAATAATACCAAATGATAGAAGCAGAGACTACAAATGACACAATGCCAAAGGTTCAAAAACTAAGAATGGCCAAAGTCATATTTTTTAAACTGGATTACCTGGCAGCTCTGCATCACAGATTGATTGATTGATTTAACAGGCTTTATATATCATCTTTTCCTTTAATCAAGGTGGTTTACATTTAAACTCTAAGGGTGCGATTCTGACATCGACGTGTCGGTCCTCTGTGCGTCTGTCGAAACTGGATTCACAGAGGGAGCCACGATTCTGATCCTGCGGGGCACTTTTAGACTGCAGGAGCAGAATTGTGAACAGGCCTGTACGTGCAGGCCGGAACCCCGATTCAGTCCGGCCTGCACATACAGACCTTGCCCAGATAGCTCAGTCAGGGCTGTTCAATGGAGCCACAGTGCCATGGCATCCAGTTGCCATGGCACCGTGGCCCCATTGAAAAGTCGCTGGCTGCAGAGGTGCTTTCCCCACAGCCCGACCCCCGATCTGGCCTCCTAAGACCAGGATTGGACTGTGGGGAATGTCCTCTGCCCCCCCCCCCCTGCCCTTTCCGTGCCCCGGTCCCGTTGTCCCGTGCAGACTAGGGTTTTTTGTATATTTTGTATATTTTTTAAAGCAAGGTTACTTTCTTTTTGGTGCTTTAGGGGAACTTTCCTTGAGCACAGTAGGTTGCTGAACTCTAGTAACCTCCTCAGGTTTGGAAACTGCTAACACCTAATCAGGAGTTAGTGGGCCTGATTTCCTGAGTGCAGCTGAGGCCTGCATAAAAGGCTCCAGTGCCCTGCCCTGTTGAGGCTTTCCTAACCAGGGCTCTACAGATCAACAAACAGTAAGGATTTGAGGGTTTATTTGTTTGTTTTTATTATATTACATTGCTAGCTCTCTGACTGGGAGCTCTTAAAAGGGTTTTTGTATATTTTTTAAAGCAAGGTTACTTTATTTTTGGTGCTTTAGGGGAACTTTCCTTGAGCACAGTAGGTTGCTGAACTCTAGTAACCTCCTCAGGTTTGGAAACTGCTAACACCTAATCAGGTGTTAGTTCCCTCCCTACCCACCCCGACTCCCACCCACCCCTAGTGAGCAGTCTTGCTTTATAGGGCACCTCCCCCTTTAACAAATCACAGAGAATTGGACCAGCACATTTTGAATATAATTAAAGAGATTTAACTGCTTTTTCTCTGAAAGGACAGCTGGGAAACCGGCTGGTACTTGGTAGATCTCTCTCTTTTGCTTTAACAGATACCTAAGCTCCACAAACAGAACAATGGCTGGGAAAAATCGTATTGCTAAAGCTGTTGCCCCCGTTACAGCTTCTGCCTCGGTCCAGACAGAGGTCCTAATGCCAGTTGAAGGACCAGTTCCATGTGCAGGGTGCCTGCATGCTGAAGCTCTAAGGAAACAAGTGGAGGAACTCAGAGAGGAGGTGACAAGGCTGAGGAGCATTCAAGACAGTGAGAAGTACATTGATGAGATGCTTCTTGCAGCAACCAAGCTCTCCAGCACAGGAGAAGATGGGTGCCAACAGAATGTCGATGGTTGGACACAAGTCACCAGGGCCTGCAAAATCACCAATCCAACTTCTCCAGCCCTTGAATTGAAGAACCATTATGCAGCCCTGGAAGTGGAGGAGGTGAAAGCATCCCTGGAAAGGGAAGAACAAGAGTTCAAGTACCCCAAAGTTGCAGAATCAGTGACCAGAAGGAAACGAAGGGTAGTGGAGGTTGGAGACTCTCTTCTGAGGGGTACTGAGGCGTCCATCTGCCGACCAGACTTGATGTCCAGAGAGGTATGCTGTCTGCCTGGTGCCAAAATCTAAGATGTTACGGAGAGTTTGCCAAGACTCATCAAGCCCACTGACTATTACCCAATGTTGCTAATCCATGTTGGAACAAATGATACTGCCAGGTATACCTCGGAACATATCAAAAGTGACTTCATGGCTCTGGGACAGAGGGTGAAGCAGTTAGGTGCACAGGTGGTGTTCTCTTCAATCTTTCCTGTTGAGGGTAAAGGCCAAGGCAGAGAGGCTCGCATCCTGGAGATGAATGCATGGATGGTGTCATCGAGAGCGTTTTGGTTTCCTAGACCATGGGATGCTGTTCCAAGGGTTGCAGAGCAGAGTTGGCATCCATCTGTCCAAGAAAGGTCAACGCATCTTTGGTAGTAGACTGGCTAATCTACTGAAGAGGGCTTTAAACTAGATTCGTTGGGGATAGGTGAAGAAAGCCCCCAGGTAAGTGAAAGCCCCCAGGTAGGTGATACATTAAATACCTTTATGGAAATGGGTAACAGGGGTAACATATGGAAAGCAGCGTGTATAAATGCCCGTAGCATGGGAAATAAGATCCCTGATGTTGAAGCTTTGGTGGGAGTGGCTGACTTGGATTTAGTGGCAGTTACAGAAACATGGTTCACAGAAAACCATGACTGGAGATGTAACTATACCTGGCTATACTTTATTCAGAAAGGACAGGGTAGGAAGAAGGGGAGGAGGAATGGCACTATATGTAAAAACTACTATTAAAGCTTTGGAATTACAGAGCTTAAAAGGGAGAGAGGAGGCATTGTGGGTTAAACTAGAAAGAGGGAAAGAGAAATCTATTTGCATTGGTGTGATATACAGACCTCCCTCACAAGAGGAAGAGGTGGACAGAGAGTTAATTGAAGACATACGCAGCATTGCTAGGAAAGGGGAAGTGCTACTGATAGGAGATTTCAATATGTCAGATGTTGATTGGCACATTCCTGCTGCAGTATCATCTAGAAGTAAGGAGATCCTGGATTCTCTACCGGGAGAACTATTCAGGCAATTGGTAACAGACCCCACACGTGAAGGGGCCATACTGGACTTGGTGCTTACCAATGGTGAAAGTGTTTCTGATGTTGTAGTGGGAGATCATTTTGCATCCAGTGATCACCAGATGGTGTGGTTCAGTATTAGGACTAGGGCTGTTAGAATCCATTCCAAGGTGAGGATCTTAGACTTTAGGAAGACTAACTTTGCGAAGATGGGCCAATACCTCAGGGAGTCGTTAGTGGGATGAGAACAGCTGGGGGATGTAGAAAAACAGTGGGCAAAACTGAAAGGGGGTATTTTAAGGGCAACCAACCTTTTTGTTAAAATGGTAAATAAAGGCAAAAGGAAAAGGAGGCCGCTATGGTTTTCGAAGGAAGTAGCTGAAAAAGTGAAGAAAAAGAGGGAGGCCTTCATGAAATACAAGAGATCACAGAGAGGGGAAGACAGGCATCTGTATTTGGAAAAACTTAGAGAAGCTAGCAAAGTAGTCAAGAAGGCAAAGATTCAAAAGGAGGAGGAAATAGCCAATGCAATAAAATGGGGGGATAAGACATTTTTCAGATATATTAGTGAGAAGAGGGAGGGCAAAAGTGGTATTGTCAGACTCAAGGGTGCAGGGGGGGAATACGTAGAAGCTGATAAGGATAAAGCGGAATTGCTTAACAAATATTTTTGTTCTGTGTTCACAGATGAAGAACCAAGAGCAGGACCTCAGAAAACACCCACAAATAGGAACAGAAGCGAGGGACATCTTGAACAATTTTCAGAAGACTGTGTTCGTGAGAAACTAGCTCAACTTAAAGTAGACAAAGCGATGGGACCGGATGGGATACACCCGAGAATACTGAGGGAACTTGGGGACGTTCTAGCAACTCCACTGAGTGACCTGTTCAATGCCTCGTTGGAGTCAGGAGTGGTGCCAAAGGACTGGAGAGAGGCTCATGTGGTGCCTTTACACAAAAGCGGAAGTAAGGATGTGGTTGAAAACTACAGGCCGGTTAGTTTAACTTCGGTGGTGAGTAAATTATTGGAAACGCTGCTGAAAAAGAAAATAGTGAGGTTTCTGGAATCCAGCGGATTACAGGATCCGAGGCAGCATGGATTCACCAGAGGCAGGTCTTGTCAGACTAATCTGATTGATTTCTTTGACTGAGTGACCAGGGAGTTGGACCGAGGGAGAGCTCTAGATGTGGTGTATTTAGATTTCAGTAAAGCCTTTGACACTGTTCCTCACAGGCGACTTATAAACAAATTGAGCACCCTAGGGATGGACCCTAAAGTTACTGCTTGGGTTAGAAATTGGTTGGGTGGGAGGCGACAAAGAGTACAAGTAAATGGAGCTCACTCTGAGGAGAAGGATGTTACCAGTGGTGTGCCCCAGGGATCTGTTCTTGGTCCGATTCTTTTTAACATCTTTGTTAGTGATATAGTGGAAGGGCTGTTCAATAAGGTTTGCCTCTTTGCAGATGATACCAAAATCTGCAATAGAGTAGACACCCAGGAAGGTGTAGATAACATGAGGAGGGATCTAGCTAAGCTTGAAGAATGGTCTAGAATTTGGCAGCTGGGATTTAATGTTAAAAAATGTAAGGTCATGCATTTGGGCTGCAGCAATCCAAGGGAGCAATACAGTATTTATTTATTTATTTATTTAACATGTTTTGTATCCCGCCTTTTCCTTCAATCAAAGCGGTTAATACAGCACAAAGTTAAACAAAGGTGAGGGAAACATACATTGCATTATCATTACATCACAACAAAACACTAGGAGTACAAACAGGGAACACAGTACATAACTTACATTACATTACCTTACATTAACTACAAACAGCATATCGCTGAACAGAATGAGCATATAGCAGCAGATAGTGGGTCTCGCACGGTCCACCGCCTAAGGGCCACGCCAAAGGGTGAAGTATAGGAGGTGAAGTACTTTTGTCCACTAAAGAAGAGCGGGACCTAGGCGTGGTTGTGTCTGATGATCTTAAAGTAGCTAAACAGAAGAGGCGACGGCAAAAGCTAGAAGGATGCTTGGGTGCATACGGAGAGGAATGGCTAGCAGAAAAAAGGAGGTGATAATGCCTCTGTATAAGTCTTTGGTGCGACCTCATTTGGAGTATAGTGTGCAATTCTGGAGACCGCACCTTCAAATGGATGTGAACAGGATGGAGTCGGTGCAGAGGGTGGCTGCTAAAATGATTAGTGGGCTTCATTATAAAGCATATGAGGACAGACTTAAGGATCTTAATATGTACACCTTAGAGGAAAGGCGGGATAGAGGTGATATGATTGAGATGTTTAAATACCTCCGTGGCATAAATGTTCAGGGAGAAAGCCTCTTTCAATTGAAAGCAAGTTCTGCTACGAGGGGACATGGGATGAGGGTGAAGGGAGATAGATTCAGGAGGGATATGCAGAAATATTTCTTTACGGAAAGAGTAGTGGATCCATGGAATAGTCTCCCAATGGAGGTGGTAGAGATGAGGACAGTAACTGAATTCAAAAAAGCATGGGACCAACACAGAGGATCTCTAAAGGTAAAAAGTGGAGTGTTGTAGTTGTTGATATGGAAGGACAGACTAGATAGGCCATGTGGTCTTTTTCTGTCATCATGTTTCTATGTTTCTATGTAACTTATTCCATCTCCAAGGTGGAATAAGTTCCTCGTTCAGGTCCCTGGCCCTGGACTTACAGGGCTGAGATTGGAATCAGCCCTGTACGTCCGGGGCCGATGACCGCCCACTGCCCGCCCTAACGCCACCCTTTTCTCGCCTCCATCTACCTTCCCTGTACAACGCACGGGGAAGGTAGATGGGATCAGGAAAGGGCCCGCTATTCATGCCTCAGAATGATCCCGTAACTGTTTACAATATAACAAGGTGGTTTACACTTGTTTACATTATAATGTTGTAATATTATGGGTGGGTTGGGGTCAAACAACATGCTGGAAGCTTAACGATAAGGTCTTCAACAGTACATTTTATAACTTATTTACAAGTCTAACTGGTTTACAGTTTTGGGTCATGTTTCGTGTTCGTTTAATGTTGTTCATTGCTCAGTGTCCGATGGGAGAGTGACTAGATGGTCCGGGATGCTCTATGTAATGCTACCAAAAATGTTCTATATACAGGAATGTCTTCACCTTTTTCCTGAAGTCTTTGGTGACCCTCGTATATCTGATATGTTCTGGGAGAGAGTTCCATAAGTTTCATGCGTAGAGTGAAAGAGCCCTGTTGGATGTGGTGTGTTTGGTTTTGGAGTATTCATTTGGAGTAATTAAAGTGTTATTAAAGTTTGTTCTCTTAGCGTGGTTTTCGGGATATTTTCCTATCAGAGCCTGGAGTGACTCAGCTGATTCATTTTGCAGTATTTTAAATATATTGATTGTTGCCTTAAAACTTGCTTGACTCCTTATTGGTAGCCAGTGTAATTGGGCCAATGATGGCGTTATGTATTTGTGTTTGTTTGTTCCAGTGAGGATGTGGGGAGCTATATTTTGGACCATTTGTAGAGAGTGAGTGGCATGTGCTGGGAGGCCATGGTAAAGTGAGTTGCAGTAATCTAACACCGGTGTGATTATGGCTTGTAGAACCGTACGGAAGTCATTCTGGCTTAGGAGAGGTTTTAATTTCCATATGATTTTCAGTTTATGGTATGCATTTATTATTTATTTATTTATTTATTTATTTATTTAATGCTTTTATATACCGCGCTTTTTAAAATCAGTGCGGCTTACAGAAAACTCTGTACAGGGTAGGGAGAGCCTACCTTGCACTTATATTGAACGGGTAGTACAACTTGGATTGGTAAGAGGGGAAAGCATATACAGGCTATATAGGCTATATACAGGCTATGTACAATGGGAGGGGGTCATTATGCAGCTATAGCGACATGGCGTGTCTTGAGGGCTATATACAAGGATGCAAATTAATTTATTGGGTTGACCATTCTTTATGGTTGGGGTATGGTTGGGTGTTGTTGGCTTGGGCATAGTGTAGCAAAAAAAGATGGTGCTTTAGTGCCTTTCTGAATTGGACAAGATCCGTCGTCACATCAGTGGGAGTTCATTCCAGCAGGTAGGTGCGTAGAGCCTGAACGCTCTGTTTCTTGTGGTGTATTTTGTTACTTCACTGTGGGTTACTAGGGTGTTGGTGGCGAAGGACCGTATTCTGTGTTGTTCTGTTAATTTGGGATGATAGTTTTAAGTTTTGATCCAGGATGGTCCCTAGGTATTTAATTTCACTTTTAACTGCAGGCGTGGCCTAGTGCTTAGGACACAGTACCTCATGCTGGAGGGCTGGAAGTTCAAGTCCCACCTGGGGACAGCAATGTCAGACCAGAGGGACTGGGGTTTCTAATCCTATAGGCACTCCTTGTGGCCTTGGACAAGCCACTTAACCCTCATAGACTGTGAGCCCTTTGGGGACAAGGGAATGTATCCCTTGTACATAATGAAAACTGCTTTGATTGAAGGATAAGGCAGTATAGAAAACTGGTAAAATAAAAATGTTACTGTTCTTTAGGGCTATCATGCCAGGAAGAGTGAAGGCATTCCATTATGGCTGTGTAGTCCAGATTTTCGATATTGAAGAATGTGTACAACATGATGTCATCAGCATACATTTTGTAGTGGATCTTGCATTTCCTGATGACATCACAAATTGGCTGAATGTAAAGGTTGAATAATATAGATTATATTGCTGACCCCTGTGGGACACTCTGCTTTATTTTGAAAGAGAAGGATGTGTCCCACCCCCCCCTCCCCCCGTATCCGATGTAGTATTGTCTGTCGTCTAAGTATGACTGGAACCATTTCATTGTGTACAGACCTATCTCATGTAGGCATCTCAACAGTATGGTGTGTGATACAGTCAAAGGCAGCTGATATGTCAAGAAAAATTAGCATAGAGCCATTTTTTATGCTGTCTATTCTTCTGATAATGTGGTCCAAGAGTGCCATTAGTAATGTTTCCACACTGTGGTTTGGCTTGAATTCTTGTTAATGTGGATCAAGGGGCGCATATGTGTTGATATGATCTTGCAGTTGTAACTGTACAATCTTTTTTATGATTTTGGCCATGAAAGGTAAGCTTGATACTGATCAGTATGCTATGGAACTGCCTTGTCAAATTTCATGCTTTTTAGGATGGGCCTGATTGAGGCTCACTTGAGAATTGCAAGCTTTGTCCTTGTGTGAGGGATATGTGTATTATTTTGTGTATGAATGGAGTGAGCTCTTTCTTGGCTGATTTTATCCATGCAGTTGGACAGGGATCGCTAGGTGAGATTGTTGTGTTCAAGGTAGTTATTGTGTGGGCTACTTGTTTGATTATTGGAATAGTGAATTCTCCCCATGTCCTGGTAGGTCTCAATTGGCTTTCAAGATCTGTTGATGATGATCTTGTGTCTGGCTAAGTGCTATTCTGCTTCATCATTAGGTAATCTGCTATCCGTTGCAGATGTATGTCAGAGGAATCTTTGTGTGACAGTGCTCATTCCCATTCTACATATAATTTCTGAATTTGGCTTATTCTGTTTAACAGTTTAGAACATAGGCAGCAGAACACAGGGGTCATGGCCACAGGGGTCATGGGCCTTCCAATGTTTTGCTCCACGTGGCATCAGCCACCGGGAAGATCGGGGGCAGGGACAGAGCATGGTATGTTTGGCCCGCTTGATTAGATATCCTAAGTAACACAGATAAATTGAATTAAGTCACATATCTGAAGCACACATCTTAAACAAAGGGCTAAGTCAGATGTTCACACAGCTGAACGTTTGGCAGTATTACCCATATATAATGATATAACTGTAATTTAATGTGCTTTCACACTACAGCTACACCAGCCTGAGTAAGCCCAATCTTATCTGCTATTAGTAGCTAAGCAGGGTTGGACCTGGCTAGTACTTGAATGGGAGACTGCCTTGGTATAACAAATGCTATAGGGTTAATGTGCAGAAGAAAGACCTGGTGAGGGGCATGGAATGACCAAATGAAGCTCTGCCTGACACTATCCCTAGCCCTTGTGACCTTCCCCCTCTTGGTCTGCCCACAAGGATCTTATCTCTGTGGGCAGAAGAGGAAGAGGATGTCTTCCCTGATTTCTTGTGGGTAGACAAAAGTAGCCTTTGCAGTGATTGCGGCCATTCCCTTCTTTTCTTCCCATGGGAGATCGAATCCCCATGGGCAGACAACCTGAAAGAGGGCACAACCGGGGCCTTCTCCTCCTGTTCTTCCTGCAGGGATCCAATCTCTGGTGGGCAGACAGAAGGAGTCTTTGCTGCAATTGTGGCTGCTCCCTTCTGCCCATGGGAGATAGGATCCCTGTGGGCAGAACAGTAGGGGAAGACTATGATTGAGGTCTTCTGGCAGGCAAAGTTTTGCTGGGATCAGGATCCATGTGACTCTCCCCATTCTGATGCCTATAGGCCTGGCAATCTACTTCTGGTCACACCTTGCTAAGAGGGTATAGGGACAACTATCCACAGGGTTACCAGGAGTTAGCACTGACTTAACAACCAAAGCAAAAAGATGTTCTGCTGCCTTTAGTTTAGAGTGTCTAAATTTTACTTCAAAGTTGATTTCTAAGTAAGAGTCTTCAGTGTATGTACTTTTCTATATATTGTAGGTTAGAAAACAAGTTCCAGCAATATCTCCTTATTTATGGAATCCTAATTTAATTTAATCAAATTTCTTCTGTAACACCCATACCTTTAGCTCAAGACACATACCCAATACATATAACATAAAAACCAAATTACAATATGTCACATATCAAAATGATCTAATTTTTGCAAGCCTTTGAGTCAGTTTGGACTTCTGGTGACCCAGCAGCTCATGGGTTTTCTTGGCAGTGTGACTGGAAGTAGATTGCCAAGCCTGTCTTCCAAGGCAATGGAGGGTTAAGTGACTTGCCTAAGACCACAAGGAGTGCTAGTGGGAACTGAACCCTGGTCTCTTGCTTACTAAGCCCATGCTGTAACCACTAGGCTACTCTTCCACTTATCTAACTGATATCATGATAAAAGAAAGAAAATCCTTAATCATCAGTGTATCAAGGTGCTTTACAAACAACCATGTCTTTAGTAATTTCTTAAACTTTAAACAAACTCGCTCATTTCATAAATCTACTGGGAGGCTATTCCATAAACTAGGAGCTAACCCCTGAAGTACTGTAATTTTGTCCATGTCACTACTTATTTAAATTCAGATTCTGCCAGTAATTTCAATCTATTTATAAATAGAACACTCAGTTTTAGTTGGGCAAACCTGTAGATAGGAAGCCATATAGTCTGGACATAAACTATACAAGATCTGAAAAGTTATGAGCAGCAATTTAAATTCTAATCTGGCAGCCCGTGAAGTGATTGCAACATCAGTGTAACACGGTCCATTCAAGACTCTGACCAAAGTTTTAGCTATCGTGCTGTGCAGGAATTGGAGTCCTGATAATGTCTTCTTGGGGAATCATAAATATGAAATATTACAGTAATCCAGGTGGGATAAAATCACTGCCTGGATAATCTTCTGTAGATAAGAGAGTGGAAAGAAATCTCTAATCTGTCTGACCATTTGTAGATAACAGAAGATGATTTTTTACCACATTTGTAAGCAGTTTTAAAGAGTTCTTATCACGACTTATCACGACTGCATGAAGAGGTGCTTTCTCCTGAACATACAAGTAAATTGTTGCTTGGATTACAACATTAATGTTTGTTTTGAAACGAGTATGTGTGTGTGAGGTGTATTGGAGCATAGATGTATCTGGACGATTCCATTAGTTTGCCTCAAAGTATGAGGATTGCAAGTATTGGTACCCAAATAATTGTGTCCCTCTGCCTTAATTTACTCATTCCCAAAAGGCTATAACATCCAGCCAATATTCAAAAGCACTTATACCTGTAGCAGCAGCTGCTAAATGTGTAATTTTTATTTATTTATCTACCTGCATCTACCTCATAACTTCCCAGTAGCAGTTGAAGGTGAATTACAGTCAGACACAGCAGGTATTTTCTCATTCCTGGAGGGTTTACAATCTAAGTTTATACTTAAGGCAATGAGGGGTTAAGTGATTTGCCCAAGGCCACATGGAGCATCAGTGAGATTTCCCTGACTTCCCTGGTTTCCAACCCACTGCTCTAACCACCAGGCTCTAACTTTCCATCACCTACTTCCGTCATTCTGTTACATGTTGCTCCCATCTGTGCTTGGTGTGAATGTTTCTATGTCTTTTATCATAGCCAATGGAGTTTGTTTTCCAATTTCTTATTACTTCTTTTAATTGTAAACTGCTTTGCTGGCTCGAAGAGCGGTAGATCAAATTTTAATAAACTAAACTAGGCTGCTCCTTCACTGTGTGAATTTTTAGGAGCACTATCTGTGCGGTGCCGATCTGTTTAGTGCTGGGTCAGGAGCAAGAATAGAGCATGAGCATTCTGCCTAACTACACGGATAGATGGTGATATTCAGTAGCTATCCGTATAGCTAAGCAGTTTAATTTAGCACGAGTATTGCCACCATATACATAGCTTAGTAGTCATATGTATATTTAACACTGCTGACTATACATACAGTGATGCTGTATGATGACTAAAACACCGCAGATGGCGTTTAAAACAAAAGCTGACCACTCCTTAAAACTTAGTCATTATTTATATATTACCTGATATCCGGGGGTGAGGGGGACAGGGGAATTGCGATTTTTATTTGAAATGATCAAAATTCCATCAGGGAGTTTCAAGCACGCCGTAAAATTTGTAATGGGATGGCCCTGTGGCTCAGGATGCATGGGATCTAGGTTTGGACACCCATTTGGGCCTGGACATGATTCATTATAGGGAGAAAGACTACTGTGGGAGCCCTATCGGCAAACAAGGGCACTGATGGTAATTCTTGAAAGAAGCATCCTTCCAGCACATAGGCTAATACAGTTCCTTAAGCAAGACAAACCTGCCATCTGTGGAGTGGAAGGAAAGAATGGTAGAAACCTCAGAGGGAGGACATGGAGAAAGAAAGCAGTTCACAGCTATTTACCCAGTAAAATCTTTTGCAATTTCACATCATGATTGTGAAAACTTTAATAGTAATATGCAGATTTAGGATCATGATCTGAGATTTCTATTGATTGGTTCAAGCCTAATTATTACAGATCAAACATGCTCCCCCTTTGCCCTGGAATAAATTACATCTTCCCATCATGAGTTACTCATATTGCATGAGCACTGAATCTGTGTGTGCCCTTCTTGTTTTGACGTTTAACTGATACTCGACAGATATATCATTTATTGCACATTACTAAATCTTGCCCACTGTTTGTACCTCCAATCTCAGTGTCCCAGACATGATGATACTGGCAGAGATCTCAGTGCGGGTATAAGTATGTCCCAGGCATAATTCAGGTTGATATTAGGCACTTATCGAATTAGCAGCAGTGCTGCTGACAGTGATATTCAGTGGCATTATATGGAGAGTGCCATTGTATATCATTACAGACCTCCTTGGCACTCTCCGGATAGCACCGGGCAGTACGTGGGCGGACCGTCAAATTATCCAGATAGCGGTGATATTCACTGTCATTATCTAGATAGATATCCACATAACTTTGGACAGAAAAAAGGCTGCCCTCTGTCATTCACATAGCTATCCAGATGATGCCAGCACTGACTGCCCTATCCAGATATTGAACGCGGCCACATACTGGCACTGCAGATCCATAATTGTTTTTTTAGCTACAGCAACAAGCATTTTAAAAAATGCCCATTGCCATGGCTGAATTTTGATTTGATAGATCCTTATGAATTAGTCTGACCCAGAACATGCCAAATCTGTTTTCATTAGTTGTGTATTAGGAAGCAAATTGGCTCTGACCTATCAGCTCTAAAGAAGCATTTTTGGGAATTGCAGGGGATGAAATGATGTTTGCTTTTAAATCTTCATGTCCTTGGTATAGGACTGGATGTTCTGCTGTAGCTGAGACACTGAATTAGAGAAATTTCCCAGAGAGAGACTTTTTTCTAAATGCAGTCTCTTCTTGTAGGTCGAGGGATGGAGTGATATGATGCGGGCTCTTCCAGTGACCTTTTTGGCATTCACAGACCTATGGTTCATTAGTCACTTGTTCAGGTGTGACATGGGAAGCGTTGATTAGAAACTGCAATGACTCACTGCCTGGGTGGTGATATAGCACTAAAACAAGGACAGAGATTTCTGCCAAGTGACAGTCCGCAAAGAGAAAATTGCTCTCAAGTGTGTGGTGGTGATGGTGGTGGGGGTGTGGAGGTGAAAGAGAGTAGCCAGGTTTATTTATTTATTTATTTTATTTATTTAACAGTTTTTATATACCGTCTTTCTACAATTCAAGACGGTTTACATGGAACATAACTGACAGTATTGTACAACTGTTCTCCATGGTTCTCCATGGAGAACAGTTCTCCATGGACCAACAGGTTCTCCATGGACCAGCAGGATTGCATCAGCCACACTTGGTGACGTCCTCCGAGCGGCGCCATGCATACGGAAGTGCTCTCCAGAGCTTAGAAAGGTGAGCCTTTCTGAGCCTACCTAGGTAGTCCATCCTACTGGTCCGCCCCCTAGTCTGGCCAGTTTTCGTTCTTCCGCCTTGCCAGCAAGACGGACCCTGCTCTGCTCTCACACTTTGTTTATTTCTTTGTTTTAAATTTTTTCCCGCAATGCCCAAATACTATGCCAAAAAGTGCCCATATTGTGGCAACAAAAATCAAACCTCGCATGGCTGCACTCACTGTGGGGCAATGAAGAAAGGATATCATGGGATGTGCCCAGCCTCTGATCCGGGCCCTCCACACGCTGACCCTCCGCCGGCCCAGGATGTGCCTGAACGGGCCTCCATCCTCAGCCGAGCCTCCGTTGATGTGGACAATGCCTCCTCCCGGCGGGACATGCCGTATGGGGCCTCCGTACCCAGCCCAGTGCACCGGACAGATCCTCTTGCTGCTCCAGGACCAAGTGCGGTCGCCCGCAGTGGCGCGGAGGTAAGCCCTGCTCCTGCAAAAGCAGTCTCGCCAGGTATTAATGGCTTTGGACTCTTCGGGGCTCGCTACAAAAGTAGCTTCCAGGCACGGGTTTCCTGCATCGCACGTCCATGCTGCCCAAGATGGCGACGTGCTGCAGTCCTCCCAGGCTCGGCTGCAGTCCTCCAGCTCCGCCCACCTTGGGGGCGGGGCCACCATGCCCGGGAGCTCGGAGAAGCGCCGACTCAATGAAGCCAGCTCTCGGGGCGTCCCCTCAAACGCTGCATGAACCCTGCACCATCATCTCACCAGCCCGGCAAGCCCGATCGGCACAGGGGACTCCATCGGTGCCGGAGGAAGGCCTACATGCAGCAGCGCCTCAGATCGCTACAGAGAACCTCCGCAGAGCAACGCCCCCGGGGACTCCACCGGGGCCATTAACCCCCTCAGGTGCCAGCGCGCTGTTGCACAGCGCTAGCAGCCGCAGCAGGAGCGCCTCCTGCCATAGGGCTTATCACTGCAGGAAGCGGACCAGAGACAGCGGGCACAGCAGCAGAAGCAGCGACTCTGGCCACAGAGCCCATCGCTCAAAACGCCGCAGGCACTCTAAGCACGACCGCCACCGCTCGCAACACCGCAGACACCACCTTGATGATCCCCACAGCGGCAGTAATAGAAATCGGAGTCCTTCAAGCCGCAGCAGATCCAGCCACAGCAATTCCTCTGCTATCCTCAGCTTGTTAACTCAGCTCGTGAGGCAGTCTGCCTCAGCAATACCCATGGTGCACGTTTTGCCCCCACCCGACACAGATCTCGCGCAGAAAGCTCCGGGAGCAAATCTTACCTCCACCCCAGAGGAGAGGGCCAGAGAACACCCCCGTGGATCCTCACCCGATCCAAATCTGGAAAATCAGTCCCCTGACAGCACAGCCGACGATCACAACATCGAAGCAGCAGTGGTGGGGTCTGCTTCCATGGAGCATACGAACTCAGAGAAGACACATTCCGCTGAGACGGAGGACCCACCTCCTGCGGAGGATCTCACTTACCCCAAGTTCTTAGCCAAGCTTGCCTATGCCCTCGCTTTGAATATCGGCGATGCGTCAGGAGAGACAGTTCCAGAGGTTCTGAAATACCTCGCGACACCGAAACCTGCTTTTGCACTGCCAGTTCACCAGAGGCTACTGGACAATCACTCAAAACTGTGGCAGACACCAGCGTCTGGTCGACCGTTTCCCAGGCGGCTTGACTATAAGTATCAAGTGAAGCCTGTACCTGGATTTTATCAGCCTCAGCTACCACACAACTCCATTGTTGTGTCTTCAGCGCTCAAGCGCATTAAGTCCTCACGCACTCACGCCAATAGCCCCCCAGGCCGAGACAACAAACTCCTGGATGACATCGGGAAGAAGGTGTTCCAAGGGGCTATGCTTAGCGCAAAAATCGCAGCACACCAATTCCAGCAAGTTCTCTTCCTGGACACCTGCATGGCAACCGTGAGGACAGCTGCTGCATCCCTTCCCAAGGAATCTCAAGCTCTGTTCTCCAGTGCCCTTGCCGATATGTCAGAGTGCAGCAAACTCCTGGCCAGCGCAACCTTTGACTCTTTTGACACGGCCTCGCGTACCGCCGGTACGGCTATCTCTGCGAGGCGATGGGCGTGGTCGAGATCCTCTGGCCTTCGGGATGACACCCATGACAGTATTGCTAATGCTCCCTGCACAGGGGAATCGCTCTTTGGGGACAAAGTTAAAGATACCGTCAACGATATGAAAGCACTGCACCACTCTGCAAACCCTTGCAGAGGACGGCTTCGAGCGCCACAGTGGAGCCCATAAAAGCAACTTCCAGAGAAGATCTTACTACTCCTCCAACAAGAAGTACCCCTCTAATAGGAAATGGCAGTATAACAAATATAGAAACAATCCCTACAGCGGATCCTCTCACCAGCGTAACTCCCAGCGGGACCGCAAACAGAAAAAGAACAACAACCCACCCCCTGCAAAAGGTGGACCATCCTTTTGATGCCTATCCTCCGGCGGCCACCCGAATTGGGGGTCGCCTGACTTACTTCCTAACCGAGTGGCAAAACATCTCCTCCGACTCCTGGGTTCTCCAGATCATTCGAGAGGGCTACCGAATGCGTTTCAGCTCAACACCTCGCCAAAACACCCATCCCATCAGCGAAACACCCCCACACCTGTGCCTAGCCATGGCCGCGGAACTGATGCACCTGCTTTCTTCCGATGCTATAGAGCAGGTACCATCGGCCGAGATAAACTCTGGCTTCTACTCCAGATACTTCCTCATTCCCAAAAGGACAGGCGGGGTCTGCCCCATCCTCGACCTCCGCAAACTAAACAAGTTCATCATCAAAGAAAAGTTCAGGATGTACTCTCTCAACTCCATCCTGCCCCTGATTCAACCGGGCGACTGGATGGCATCCCTGGACCTACAGGATGCCTACACCCACATCCGCATCCACAAGTCACACAGGCAGTACCTTCGCTTCAATGTACGGGGCCAGCATTACCAGTACAAAGTCCTTCCTTTCGGCCTATCGCCAGCTCCACGGGTATTCACGAAGTGTGTGGCAGTACCCGCAGCGCATCTCCGCAAATGGAACATATCCATCTTTCCCTACCTAGACAACTGGCTCCTCACAGCCCCCTCAGCACCGGAGCTTCAGGAGTCTGAGGATAACCGAGTCCCTGATCTCCTCCCTGGGGTTCATTATCAACTCCAACAAGTCACACCGCATCCCCTCACAGAGGCTGGAGTTCATCGAAGCCGAGATCGACACCAAACTCTCGAAGGCATACCTTCCCCAACGCAGGCTGGTCGCCCTGACCTCAGTCGCGACCAGCTTGGCCTCTGCGGAGACCTCTTCGGCAAAATCCATCCTACGCCTTCTTGGCCACATGTCCGCCACCACATCTGTTATCCACATCGCCAGGTTACGGATGCGGCCACTCCAGTGGCATCTACGTACCCACTGGAACCAGCACTCGCAACCCCTCTCCACCCACATCCCTATGACCTCCAAGATCAAGACTCAGCTGCACTGGTGGACTGTTCGGGAGAACCTCTCGGGGGGAAAGGACATGCATCTACCCGAGCACCAAGTGACCTTGACCAGGGATGCATCCAACTTAGGCTGGGGTGCTCACATTCTGCAGTTCAGCACGCAAGGGGCCTGGTCGCTGCAGGAGAGACTCCTGCACATCAACCTCCTGGAGCTAAGGGCCATCAAGTACACTCTCAAAGCGTTCCTAACACACGTACGGAAGAAATCCGTCCTCATCCAGACGGACAATCAAGTGGCCATGTTCTACATCAACAAGCAAGGGGGCACCGCATCTCGCTCCCTCTGCAAGGAAGCGCTGCAGATCTGGTCCCTGGCCCTGAAGCACGGGTGCAATCTCCGTGCCTCCTATCTGCCGGGCGACCAGAACACCTTAGCCGACAAGCTCAGCAGGCAACTACAACCGCACGAGTGGACACTCCTTCCGGAGGTCACCGACAGTCTCTTCCGTCATTGGGGGCACCAGAGCATTGACCTATTCGCCACGGAGCAGAACGCCCCCTGTTTTGCTCCAGGCACCTGTCCAACAAGAGATTGGCAGCGGATGCATTCGATGTGTGCTGGGGGGAGTGGTCTCTGGTGTATGCCTTCCCCCCGACCCCTCTCATCCCTGCGACACTCCAGCGGTTGGTTCGCGACAAGGCTCGCGCCATCCTAGTGGTTCCCTACTGGCCCCGCCAGATGTGGTTTGCGCTTCTCCAACGTCTAGCGCAAGGGGAACCGAAACGCCTGCCACTCAGGCCGGACCTACTCACGCAGGACGGAGGCAAAATGATGCACCCCGACCTCAAAGCCCTAGCTCTCACTGCCTGGAGGTTGAGCGGATGAGCCTTTCTACACTCAGGCTGCTGTCAGAGGTACAGGACGTGGTCCTAGCAGCCAGAAGGTCCTCTACCAGAAAATCCTATGGCCTCAAATGGAAGAGATTCAGCATCTGGTGCGCAGCGCAAGGACTCGAGCCCACCACTTGTCCTCTTCCCGATGTCCTTCAGTACCTTACTTCTCTATCCAACCTTGGCCTTAAGACTCAATCCATCAGAGTGCACCTCTCTGCGATTGCAGCGTTTCATGCTCAGCCTAAGGGGGCAACCTCTATTGCAGCACTACCCTTGACAAACCGCTTCATGAAGGGCCTGGCAAATCTGAAACCCCCGATCAGGCACCCCGTTCCATCCTGGGACCTCAACACTGTCCTCCTTCGCCTGACCAAGGAACCCTTCGAGCCACTGCAGTCGGCCGAGATAAAGTACGTCTCCTGGAAAACTCTGTTTCTAGTAGCCATAACATCTGCCAGGAGAATCAGCGAATTGCAGGCATTAGTGTCCCACCCCCTTTACACACAGTTGCACCAGGATAGAGCATCCTTGAGAACCAACCCAAAGTTCGTACCCAAAGTGGCATCTGCCTTCCACGTCAATCAATCCATTGAGCTTCCGTCTTTCTTCCCAGAACCTCATGCCTCAGAAGAAGAAAGTCGCCTGCACACGCTGGACTGTCTCCGGGCCCTCCGGATCTACCTGCTCCGAACTCAGCCCATTCGCAAGGGCAAACAGCTGTTCGTATCCTTCGACCCAAGCCGGCCGGGCAGGCCTGTCAACAAGAGAACCCTTTCACACTGGGTCGCCTCCTGCGTCTCCCATTGCCTCGACCCTACAGGCACACAGAACCTGCCAAGAGTGGGCCCTCACAAACTAAGAGCACTGGCGACCACAATTGCCAACCTTCGTTCTGTCCCTCTGGTGGATGTCTGCAGAGCGGCCACCTGGATCTCCCCGCACACGTTCCAAAAACACTACTGCCTCGACCTCAGGGCCCAGGAAGACTGCGCCCTCGGAACAGCCGTCCTCTCCACTGCAATGGATGGGAGAGAGGCTGCTTAAGCCCTGTGGTTCTGGGCTCCTGGACTTGCTTCCTTCTGTATCATGTCCCTGTTGATTGCGCTGTTTCATGTCCCTGTTGATTGCGCTGTTTCATGTCCCTGTTGATTGCACTGTTTGCACAACCACTGTGTTAGCACTAGTTATTGCACTGTTGCACAGCCACTGTTGTTTTCTTGCACTACTTGCACAATCTTATGCTTCTGTTGCACCATCACGTATATTACTGCAATAAAGATGTGTTGCATTAATCTGTTACGTCTATCTGATCCTCAATGAGCTACTAAGCTTCCTCCTCCACCTCAGCATGCTCTGCAGCTAGGGAGGCACCAAGTGTGGCTGACGCAATCCTGCTGGTCCATGGAGAAAACAAGGTTACTTACCTGTAACGGGAGTTCTCCGTGGACAGCAGGATAAGTCAGCCACACAATCCCGCCTGCCTCCCCTGGAGGAGGTCAGCCTGCCGTATCCGCTCCCTGTCTGGGAACTAGCTAGCTAGGAACACACTGGCCGGACTAGGGGGCGGACTGGTAGGATGGGCTACCTAGGTAGGCTCAGAAAGGCTCACCTTTCTGAGCTCTGGAGAGCACTTCCGTATGCATGGCGCCGCCCGGAGGACGTCACCAAGTGTGGCTAAATTATCCTGCTGTCCACGGAGAACTCCCGTTACAGGTAAGTAACCTCGTTGTCATGCTGAGTGAAGCAAAGTGCAACTCATGTGAACCTGTGGCATCTCTATAGCTTTAATGGATGTGAAATTGGTTCTTTGATTTTTCGGAGTTGGAGCTCTCTGGATATTTGTAATTCAAAAGATTCTACTGTTAAAGAAGCTGGTTTGCATTCTCTTTGAGAAACAACTCCTTGTATTGATAAGGGCTGTAATGAGCCAGTCATCATTTAGACTCCTTGTAGTCCTTCTTCTCTTGTGGAAATAAGAACTAAAACTTACCTAAATGCAATGAAAGAAAACCAGGCCTGTCTCATTTTTTTCTTTTACGACCTGAAGTCATCTGGTTACCTTCTCAGTTCACAGATGGCTGCAGACTACAGTTCTCTTATGTACATGGTCCACAGGTAGAGTCCTCTGGGAAACAACCCTTCACCTGCATTGTGACTAGTACAGGTTCCTCCCTTGGAACCAGTCTCTCAACTTCCCAGGTACCAAATATTTGCAGTTCTAATGATATCAGTTTCACTGGGTAGGGGATATAGCACCCCCCCCCCCTCCAAAAAATGTGTCCCTATATACGGCTTCTATATTTTAAATTGTAACAGACACCAGTGCCAGAGTTGCAAAGTGTGCACTAGAGACAAAGTGCCATAAGACTCAGCCCTCTGCGTATAAAAACCAGGATATTTGAAGTTATGGAGCAAAGGATCTAGAAGCACAGAATGCTTTATATTTACATGTGGAGGCACATTTCCTAGAGCATGTTCAGGCCCTTGTGCATCCGATCAGAACAGGATGCACAGAGGCAGACCAGATTCTGATCCAGCAGGAGCTAGACATGCCCCACGGGATCAGAATTGGGTCTAGGGTCTGTACGTGCAGGGCAGGACCCGATTCTGATCATCCTGCACGTACAAAACCATGCCTGGCTAACTCAGTCAGGCTCCTGAATGGAGCCGCGGTGCCATGGTATCCCGTTGCCATGGCACCACAACTCTATTTAAGAGCTGTAATCTCCAGCTGTCAACAACTCTTTCCTTTCCCCGCAGCCCGACCCCCGATCTGGCCTTCCATGGCCAGGGTCGGGCTGCGGGGAATCCCCCTTCACCTTCTTCACCTTCCTTGCGCTGCCCAGGCCTGCTGTCCCCTGATGTCCAGTGGGACTTATTCCACCTCTGAGGTGGAATAGGTCCCCCATTCAATTTGCCGACCCCAGACGTACAAGGCCAACTTCAGAATCGGCCCTGTACATCCAGGATCGCGAACCACCCACTGCCCGCCCTAACTCTGCCTCCACAATGCCCCTCCTGCCCCCATCTAGGCTTCCCCATACGAACTCCTTGTTCATACAGGGAGGCTTTTGACAGGGCCAGCATGGGGGTGAATAGGCTATTCGTGGGACGGAATAGATCCCACAGTCACTAGCTGGAAATGGGAAATCAACTTTCTTTTTTTTTTGTACAGTGAAAAGAGATATCAGTGAATATTACGTGCTAGAACCAGTTCAACTAATGTAGGCATTAATCAATTTAATCAACATCATATGCATGATGGCAGTTGAAATGGTTAGTGCATCATTGTCAGAAAGACCAGAGATGGTATTGTTAGATTAAGAGGCAACGAGGGAAAATGTGAGGTGGGGAAAAGGAAAAAGCAGACCTGCTAAACAAATATACTGAAGAAGGAATTGGAGGAGGACTACTGATTGTTGGCAAGGGGAGATCTGGGATCAGGATAGGTATCATTGATTCAAGATGGTGTTTGTAAGCCTTAGCTATTCTGAAAGTAAATAAGACCATAGGCTGGATATTAAAGATGCTCACGAGGTTCAGATGAGTCCCTAGATGGATGAGTTCAGTAGAACATTGGTGAAGGAAGTGGTCTCATGGGACCAGGGCTACTCTATGGAGGATAAGCATTGAGAGGGATTAAACTGGAATAGGCTCCCCCAAAGATTAAAGAATGGTGAGAGGAGCATTGTATCTTCTGGCACAGTGCTGAAATCTCAGCCATGCTGGCCATTGTACAGCTGCTCTTGTCCAAGAGATGTCGGCAGGGCTTCCATGGCAACAATGGTCTATTTCCCAATCCAGTCACTCCAATTATCTCCACTCTTCTCTCCAAGGACAGCCCTATTTGGGAAACATAAAATAGTAACAGTTCAGGTAGAAAAGACAATCAAACAACTGAGGACCTAGTCTACTTTTTTTTCATAGGCACAAAATTTGATAAAAGCTTAAGTAAATTAGGTCCCAAGATAGCAAAATCAAATTTAGCCAATCAGAAAGTCAAAATCAGGAGTTCACTCTCCAACAGTGCTCAGTACCTTTGAGTCTTGAACTTCCACCTCTGGCCTTACTCCTCTCCCCAATATACCTGAAAAACGTCTTGACGCCTCGCTTTACTTCTTTGGCCCATATTTGGCAGCCTGACCTCTACTGATAATACGACGAGATTACCACTAGCAGTTGGGGTGCCATTTTGGTACCCAAGGCCACCATGAGCAGGAGCAACTGGGATCATTATTACTCACACTGGCCACCAATGACCCCCGTAGGAGCCAAGGATGGGATCAAAGGGTAATGGTGGAGGGGATCTGCCAACAGGGGACATCACCATGGGGTCTCTCAATTTTGGGGGGAGGTTTAATGGGGAGGATGCAGTTATTGATGTTGGGGATAATCAGGAGAGCAATGTTGGAGAGTGATCAGATGACACATGGTATCAGGAGATCAAATGTCAGGGGGGATGTCAAATCACTGTTGGGTGGTTATCGGGAGTGAGGGGGTTTTGTGCTGCTGGCTGGAGGGAATTGGCATACGCATGGATATTGGGAGCAGAAATTTTTTAAAAAACTGCTTCACAAATATGTGCGGTAAGTTGCACTTTTTCCTGATGTGCAGATTTTTAAAATTGCTGTTGCAGGGAGCAGAGGTGTCTGAATTTCAGTGCTATGTATTGAATCATGACAGCTGCAATCCTTTTAGAGTATACAACATGGTGAGACCAGTGTTGCAAAAAGGATTCTGTGGCTGCCAGTGTCTTTAAAGTTCACTGCTGCCACATCACGGGTGCATGACCAAAAGGGCATGCAACCAAAGAGATGCATGACCAGAGCACATGAACAAAAGAACATAAGATATGCCATACTGGGTCAGACAAAGGTCCATCAAGCCCAGTATCCCGTTTCCAACAGTGGCCAACCTAGGTCACTAGCAGTTTCCCCAAAAGACACAGGTTCCACAATGCTCTATTGGGACAAGCAGTGGATTTCCCAGGTCCCCATTAATAATGATTTGTGGACCTTTCCTCCAGGAACTTGTCCAAAACATTTAAACCCAGCTACACTAACAGTTTTTACTACAGCCTCTGGTAATGAATTCCAGAGTTTGATTACATGTTGAGTGAAAAAATATTTTCTCTTATTAGTCTTAAATAGATTACACTGTAGTTTCATTGCATGTTCCCTAGTCTTTCTATATTTTGATGGCATAAACAATTGATCTACGTTTACCCATAACACTCCATTCATTAATTTATAGACCTCTATCATATCTCCCCTTAGTCGTCTCTTTTCCAGGTTGAAGAGCCCTAACCTTTTTAGCCTTTCTTCATAGAGGTATCCTTCCATCCCCTTTAACATTTTGTTGACTCTTCTCTATACCTTTTCTAATAATGATATAGAAACATAGAAACATGATGACAGAAAAAGACCACAAGGCCCATCTAGTCTGTCCTTCCATAACAACAACTACAACAGTCCACTTTTTACCTTTAGAGATCCTCTGTGTTGGTCCCATGCTTTTTTGAATTCAGTTACTGTCCTCATCTCTACCACCTCCACTGGGAGACTATTCCACGGATCCACTACTCTTTCCGTAAAGAAATATTTCCGCATATCACTCCTGAATCTATCTCCCTTCACCCTCATCCCATGTCCCCTCGTCGCAGAACTTACTTTCAATTGAAAGAGGCTCTCTCCCTGAACATTTATGCCACGGAGGTATTTAAACATCTCAATCATATCACCTCTATCCCGCCTTTCCTCTAAGGTGTACATATTAAGATCCTTAAGTCTGTCCTCATATGCTTTATAATGAAGACCACTAATCATCTTAGTAGCAACCCTCTGCACCGACTCCATCCTGTTCACATCCTTTTGAAGGTGCGGTCTCCAGAATTGCACACCATACTCCAAATGAGGTCGCACCAAAGACTTATACAGAGGCATTATTACCTCCTTTTTTCTGCTAGCCATTCCTCTCCGTATGCACCCAAGCATCCTTCTAGCTTTTGCCGTCGCCTTTTCTACCTGTTTAGCTACTTTAAGATCATCGGACACAACTACGCCTAGGTCCCGCTCTTCTTTAGTGGACAAAAGTACTTCACCTCCTATACTGTATTGCTCCCTTGGATTGCTGCAGCCCAAATGCATGACCTTACATTTTTTAACATTAAATCCCAGTTGCCAAATTCTAGACCATTCTTCAAGCTTAGCTAGATCCCTCCTCATGTTATCTACACCTTCCTGGGTGTCTACTCTATTGCAGATTTTGGTATCATCCGCAAAGAGGCAAACCGTACCCGACAGCCATTCCGCTATATCACTAACAAAGATGTTAAAAAGAATCGGAGCAAGGACAGATCCCTGGGGCACACCACTGGTAACATCCTTCTCCTCAGAGTGAGCTCCATTTACTTGTACTCTTTGTCGCCTCCCACCCAACAAATTTCTAACCCAAGCAGTAACTTTAGGGTCCATCCCTAGGGTGCTCAGTTTGTTTATAAGACGCCTGTGAGGAACAGTGTCAAAGGCTTTACTGAAATCTAAATACACCACATCTAGAGCTCTCCCGCGGTCCAACTCCCTGGTCACCCAGTCAAAGAAATCAATCAGATTTGTCTGACAAGACCTGCCTCTGGTGAATCCATGCTGCCTCGGATCCTGTAATCCGCTGGACTCCAGAAATCTCACTATTTTCTCTTTCAACAGCGTTTCCATTAATTTACTTACCACTGAAGTTAAACTAACCGGCCTGTAGTTTTCAACCACATCCTTACTACCGCTTTTGTGTAAAGGCACCACATGAGCCTCTCTCCAGTCCTTTGGCACCACTCCCGACTCCAATGAGGCATTGAAAAGGTCAGTCAGTGGAGTTGCTAGAACGTCCCCAAGTTCCCTCAGTATTCTAGGGTGTATCCCATCCGTTCCCATCGCTTTGTCTACTTTAAGTTGAGCTAGTTTCTCACGAACACAGTCTTCTGAAAATAGTTCAAGATGTCCCTCGCTTCTGTTCTTATTTGTGGGTGTTTTCTGAGGTCCTGCTCCTGGTTCTTCATCTGTGAACACAGAACAAAAATATTTGTTAAGCAATTCTGCTTTATCCTTATCAGCTTCTACATATTCCCCCCTGCACCCTTGAGTCTGACAATACCACTTTTGCCCTTCCTCTTCTCACTAATATATCTGAAAAATGTCTTATCCCCCCATTTTATTGCATTGGCTATTTCCTCCTTTTGAATCTTTGCCTTCTTGACTACTTTGCTAGCTTCTCTACGTTTTTCCAAATACAGATGCCTGTCTTCCTCTCTCTGTGATCTCTTGTATTTCATGAAGGCCTCCCTCTTTTTCTTCACTTTTTCAGCTACTTCCTTAGAAAACCATAGCGGTCTCCTGTTCCTTTTGCCTTTAGTTACCTTTTTAACAAAAAGGTTGGTTGCCTTTAAAATACCCCCTTTCAGTTTTGCCCACTGTTTTTCTACATCCCCCAGTTGTTCCCATCCCACTAACAACTCCCTGAGGTATTGGCCCATCTTCGCAAAGTTAGTCTTCCTAAAGTCTAAGATCTTCACCTTGGAATGGATTCTAACAGCCCTAGTCCTAATACTGAACCACACCATCTGGTGATCACTGGATGCAAAATGATCTCCCACTACAACATCAGAAACACTTTCACCATTGGTAAGCACCAAGTCCAGTATGGCCCCTTCACGTGTGGGGTCTGTTACCAATTGCCTGAATACTCCCTGTAGAGAATCCAGGATCTCCTTACTCCTAGATGATACTGCAGCAGGAATGTGCCAATCAACATCTGGCATATTGAAATCTCCTAGCAGTAGCACTTCCCCTTTCCTAGCAATGCTGCGTATGTTTTCAATTAACTCTCTGTCCACCTCTTCCTCTTGTGAGGGAGGTCTGTATAGCACACCAATGTAAATAGATTTCTCTTTCCCTCTTTCTAGTTTAACCCACAATGCCTCCTCTCTCCCTTTTAAGCTCTGTAATTCCAAAGCTTTAATAGTAGTTTTTACATATAGTGCCACTCCTCCTCCCCTTCTTCCTACCCTGTCCTTTCTGAATAAAGTATAGCCAAGTATAGTTACATCCCAGTCATGGTTTTCTGTGAACCATGTTTCTGTAACTGCCACTAAATCCAAGTCAGCCACTCCCACCAAAGCTTCAACTTCAGAGATCTTATTTCCCATGCTACGGGCATTAATACACACTGCTTTCCATATGTTACCCCTGTTACCCATTTCCATAAAGGTATTTAATGTGTCACTTACCTGGGGGCTTTCACTTACCTGGGGGCTTTCTTCACCCATCCCCAACGAATCTAGTTTAAAGCCCTCTTCAGTAGATTAGCCAGTCTACTACCAAAGATGCGTTGACCTTTCTTGGACAGATGGATGCCATCTCTGCTCTGCAACCCTTGGAACAGCATCCCAAGATATCGCGACCAGAATTGCACACAATATTCATGGTGCAGTCGCACCATGGAATGATACAAAGGCATTATAATATCCTTGGTTTTATTCTCCATTGCTTTCCTTATGATTCCTAGCATTCCATTTGCTTTCTTGGCTGCCACTGTATACTGGGTTTCAACCTGTTATCCATGACAGCACCTAAATCTTTTTCCTAGATGATGGTTCCTAATGTGAAACCTTGCATCGTGTAACTATAGTTTGGGTTGTTCTTTCCTAGGTGCATAACATTGCAGTTGTCCACATTAAATTTCATCTGCCATTTTGATGCCCAGTCTTCCAATTTATCAAGGTCCTCTTGCAATTTTTCACAATCCTCATGGATTTTAGAACTTTAAATAATCTTGTGCCATCTGCAAATTTGATTACCTCACTCGTTATTCCCATGTCCAGGTCATTTACAAATATGTTACAAAGCAGCGGACCCAGCACAGATCCCTAGAGTACTCCACTATTCACTTTTCTCCATTGGGAAAATTGGCCATTTAGCCCTCCCTCTGCTTTCTATCTTTTAAGCAGTCCCTGATCCACAATAGTACACTGCCTCCTATCCCATGACTTTTCAATTTCACCAAGAGTCTCTCATGAGGTAACTTGTCAAAGGCTTTATGAAAATCCATGTACACTATATCAACCAGCTCATTTTTATCTGTTTATTCACATCTTCAAAAACATAACAGAATAGTAAGACAAGGCCTTCCGTGAATAAAGCCATATTGGCAAGTCTCACATTAAGCCATGACTATCTACTATACATGTTCAGTAATTTTATTCTTTATAATGGTTTCTACCATTTTTCCCAGTACTGACATCAGGTTAACCAGTCTGTAGTTTTCTGGATCACTCCTGGAACCCTTTTAAAATTTTTCATTACATTTGCCATCCTCCAATCTTCAGGTGTTACAGATGATTTTGATGATAGTTCATAGATTACTAATAGTAAGTCTACAATCTCATATTTCAGTTCTTTCAACATCCTTTGATGTATACCATCCAGTCCAGGTGATTAGTTACTCTTCAGTTTATTAAATAGTTGTAAAACATCTTCCCGGTGTATCGATATTTCTTTCAATTCTTCTGCGGCATCAACTTTAAATACCATTTCAGTCATGGGTAACATCCCTACATCTTCCTCAGTAAAGACCAAAGCAAAGAATTCATTCAATCTCACCACTATGGCCTTGTCCCCCCTTAGTGCCCCTTTTATCCCTCTATCATCTAATGGTTTAACTGACTGTCACAGGTTTTGGCTACGAATGTACTTGAAAAAGTCTTTATTATGCATTTTTGCTTCCACAGCATGCTTCTTCTCAAATTCTCTCTTTACCTGCCTTATCAATGGCTTCCATCTAACTTGGCAGTGCTTATGTTGTTTCTAGTTTTTGTCATTTGGCTCCATTTTCCATTCCTGAAAGATGTTTTTTGGCAACAGCCGCCTCTCTGACCTCACTTTTAAACCATTCTGGCAGTTTTTTGGACTTCCTTCCCCTTTTCTTAAAATATGGAAAACAGCTTGTCTGGGCATCCAAGATAATATTTTTAAACACCCATGTGACTACTCTTTTTAGTTTTTTCTTAACTATTTTCCTCATTTTATCATATTCTCCCTTTTGAAAGTTAAAAGGTAGTACTGTGGATTTCCTTGCCATCCTTCCTCTATTTATTAAATCAAACGCGATCATGCTATGATCACTATTGACAAGTGATCTTGTGTTACACTAAGGACTAGGTCCAAAATGGCTTCCCCTCTGGTTGGTTCATGAACCAGCTGCTCCAAGAAGCAATCATTTATTTCATCTAGAAACTTTATCTGCCTAGCATGTCCTGCCATGACACTGACCCAGTCAATACTGGGGTAATTGAAATCACACAATATTACTACTGTGTTGTAACTTTTGTTAGCTTCCCTGTTTTCTTTGAGCATTTCATCATCCATTTGTTCATTCTGGCCAGGCGGTCGATAGTACACCCCCACTGCCATCGCCTTCTCCTTCCCCTTTTTACATGGAGTTTCAATCCATAGAGATTCTACAGTAAATTTTGTTTCCTGAAAAACTATAATCTTTTGTGACTCAATGCCCTCTTTAACATAGAGTGCAACCCCTTCACCAATTTGATCTGCTGTATCACTATGATACAGTTTGTACCCAAGTATTACAGTGTCCCACTAATTGTCCTCCTTACACCATGTCTCTGAGATGCCAATCATATTTAACCTCTCATTTAGTGCTATATATTCTAACTCTCCCATCTTATTTTTTAGACTTCTAGCATTTGCATACAAGCATTGTAGAGGCTGTATTTTATTCATATTAATCTGGCTATCGGTAGGCAGGGGTAATTTGGAATCTTTAAGCTCTATCTGCTCTGTACTCAAGGGAATTTTGGTTACTTTTGTCTTTATTGGAATCTCTCTGTTGATATGCTCTAACTTCAATCTATTGCTAGTATCCTTCAAGGATACATTATCGAAACCATGCGCTCATGGGCAACTGTCGACTTTCCCCTCTTATCTAGTTTAAAAGCTGTTCTATCTCCTTTTTAAAGGTTAATACCAGCCGCCTGGTTCCATCCCAGTTAAGGTGGAGCCCCTACTTTCCCCAGAAGATTCCCCGGTTCCAAACAAATCCAAAACCCTTTTCCTTGCACCATTGTCTCATCCATGCATTGAGACTTCAGAGCTCTGCCTGCCTTTCGCATCCTGCACATAGAATGGGAAGGATTTCAGAGAATGCTACCCTGAAAATTCTGGATGTCAACTTCCTCCCTAAAAGCCTAAATTTGGCCTCCAGAATTTCCCTACCACAGTTTCCTATGTCATTTGTACCGACATGTATGAAGACAGCAGATTCCTCCCCAGCACTATCTAAGACTTTGTCTAGACGGCGCATGAGGTCTGCTACCTTCATACCACACAGGCATGTTACTAGGCGATCCTCATGTCCACCAGCCATCTAAATGCCTAACGATGGAATCACCAACTATAATAGCTGTCCTAACCCTTCCCTCATGGGCACATGGCCCTGGAGAAAGCTCCTCGGTGTGAGAGGGTTTTACATCATCTGGAGGACAGGTCCTAGCTACAGGATCATTTCCTGCCACACCAGGGTGATGCTCTCCTGTCATGTGACCTCTCTCCTCCATGTCAACAGGGATGCTGCCAGACTGGAGGTGGGACTTCAGTATTACATCCCTGTAGGTCTCGTCTATGTACCTTTCTGTCTTCCTTATGTCCTCCAAGTCTGCTACTCCAGCCTTCAGAGATTGGACTTGTTCCCTGAGAGCAAAGAGCTCCTTGCACCTAGTGAACACGTAAAGTACATTCACCAACTGGGAGAAAATCATACATGAGACACTCAATGCAAAAGACTGGAAAGCCCCCATCTTGCTGCTGGACTGCTGTCTGCACCTTAGTTTTAAGGTTGTGTTTAGGTTTCAGTTTGCTTACTTACTAAGGTTTGTTGGGGATACTTACACTAATAAATCTATACCTAATACGTTTAATGTACTTTGTTCACCTGAAGTTTAATTAATCTCAGGTCCTTAATGTATCCCTGATGAGGATAAACAGCTGCACCTGAGAATGAATATGACACCTCCTTTCCTTTAAGTGGTTTAAGCACCTATAAAGCTACAATTATTCCAGAGGTGGATGGGAGTCAGGGAGGAGGGAGGGAAATAAGACTTATTAAAAGCTGGCTGCTACATAGTACCCTGTCCTGTGCTTCTAAGGTAATCTGTGACCAATTTCCTGGGTGATTCACACAGCCCTTGCTTTGATAGAGGGGGTCTTTCAAAATGCCCTTTGATCTGTCACTTGGCTTTAACACCTATTTAAAACAATTTCACAGTTCTCTTTCCCCCTATCTATAAGGCCTCTTTGTAAAGGTCTCTAGAAACAATTTATTGCTCAAAGAACACTGACCTTGTTTTTCCTTTTATGCTATGTTATACTCTGATTTGATTTAAATTAAAGCTCTTTGCTGATATTAGGCCCTGACTGAATATTAAATTTAAACTGAAAGCTCTCTGCTGGGTTCTGAATTTAAACTGAAAGCTCTCTGCTGGATTTTAAACTTAAACAGAAGGCTACCTGTTGAGTTTTTAATTTAATTAAAAGCTCTTTGCTGATACTAGGCCTTGACTGATTTAACAAATACACTGGATTCTAATTTATACAGATTAATCAGCTTTAATCTAAATAATTCCTTTTTCCCCAAGATTTAGAAAAAATCCCAGAAGTAAATACTTACAATTGCAGATCTCTCTCCAGAAGTAGCAGTCCCTTTTTGTAGTCCTTCAAGGGGTCAACTCCTTTGCTGCTGTACTTTGGGGCCAGGGCCCCTTGTTTGTTTGGAGAAATGCCTAAAGGGGGCTGGAAAGGAAAGTGAAGGGTAAGAACTTTTGTGAGACTTCTACTCCTAAAACTACAGGTCCTATGGACAAGCATAATTTCAGATAAGAAAACAACTCATTTTTCAACAGATTATTAGGAGTTTTATAAATTACACATATACACTTCAATTGTACTCAAATTTTACTGCCAATGAATACAAATTGATAAAAATTGGAGAGAGATGATCACTCCATTTAATTTAATGTAATATAAGTTTTATATTCCACAATATCCCAATAGTTAAAAGTAAATTATATATAATAAAATCTAAAATCCAAAGCAATACAATCATATTACAATAAAGTAATATAAAATCAATTACTCTTTATTCCAGCAGTTACCCTAGTCATTGATGTGATGTTAGGTGTGTGTTTCTGGCAGGCACCGCTCGAGGTAGTAGTTTCTGAAGTTTTATTTTCATAGTTAAATTTGTGATATAAGTTAGCACACATGCTTATGGTTCATGGCTGTGTAATCATTTAAAATGATATTGCTCAGATACACCTGGAGAAGTATGCATCAAATGTTAGATGTGATGTTTTTGTTGATTGATTATGCATGTACTTTATACCTCTCCCAGGGCTGCAGATGGCGTGAGCAATAAATCTTTTAAATAAATCACTAAATTCTGCACACACAAAGGTTTTTGGTCTGGAAAGGTTTAATAATCATTTTTTTCACTATCCATTTACTAATCTTTCTTGAACACTTGATTTAGTATTTCATTGTGGTTGTTTATGTTTATTGTATGCGATCCAACACCTTTCATACAAAAAGACAGCAAGGTGAGTTAGAATGGAACCAAGATAAAAATAACTGGGGAAAAAAGCACACCACAACAACCAATACAATCACAATAGATAATGAACTAGGACATGCAACACAAGCTTCATAGTATAATCGCAAAAAATAGCCCACCTAGTAACCAGTAACCCACTCTAGACATAATAGGTAAGGGTAAATAAGGAGAAAGCCTACAAGATAAAATATTAAGCATTGCGCAAATGAGGCCAGACCAAAGGCCTAAAATTTAGCAATAGTCACTAAAAACTTGACAAAACAGGTACCGCATACAATTGTTTTCATTCCTAATGTTAGGAAGAAGCCAGTGGTGTAAGCTCAAATGAGGGGCTCCCAAGCAAAATAGCAAGGGTGGTGGCTACAAAAAGGGGCAAAAGACCTTTCCCCTCCCATTCCCTTCTTCCCCACCCAAAAAAATGGAAAAGAGAAGGGGCAGCTGGTAAACATCACACTTATTTTAAAAGAAGTTTGCCATGCCATGTCACCTCTCTGTAAAGTGCTGCTCCAGGGCAGCTGGAGGCCCAGGAAAGCATTTTCCATTCAGAGGCTGAAATCTTGGGTATCGCAAGACTTCAGTCCATCAATGGGAATTGCTTTCCTAATCCTCTGGCTGCCACAGGGCAGTGCTTTACTGAGAAATAGGCAGTTCAATGCTGCACAGTAAACCTCTTTTAAAAGAAGTGCGAAGAAGTTTGCCATACTTTGCTATTGCCACTGCCATTGCTCTTGCCATGTTGGGATTGCTGGCCCCTTTTCTGGCCTGGACCCCCCTGCATTGCAGAACTGCTTGGGAGGTGTTTATGCTACTGGAGGAAGCCCTTTTCATAGTAAAGGAACTAAATAAGAAAAGGATGATTTGTGAACCAACTCATAGAAACATAGAAAAAGGCGGCATAAGAACATAAGAAATCAGGGATGCTGGGTGGGATCCCTGGGTAACCAGGGATGCTGGGTGGGAGAGATTATGCTAGACCCCTGCCCTACATAATGGATAAAGAAAACCAAAGAAGACCTGAGCACACCATTAACCTGCATTGTTAATGAATCCCTCAGCCAAGGATGCATGCCAGACCTCCTCAAAACTTCAATCATCTGGTCAACCCTAAAAAAAACACAACCTGGATCCCCTGGACCCCGCCTTCTACAGACCTATAGCAAGCCTCCCGTTCACCACCAAAATCATAGAGAAGGTAGTTCAGCAACAGCTCCAAGAACATTTAGATGCCAACAACATACTGGACCCGCAACAACATGGCTTCCGTCCACTCCATGGGGTCGAGACCCTCATGACATCACTAATGAACACCCTCATCATAGGAACTCAAGCCAAACACTCTGGATATGTCATGATCTTCCTAGACATATCAGCAGCCTTCGACACCATCTCCCACAACATCCTCCTACACAGACTACAAGCAATTGGCATCAAAGATATCGTACTTGAATGGTTCCACTCCTACCAAACCAATAGACAACAACTGATCCGCACAAACATATCAACCTCACCCCCCTTCCAGCAACACCAAGGAGTACCCCAAGGATCCACACTATCTGTCATGCTCTTCAACATCTACCTGCAACCACTCTGCTCAATCATACGCGCCCACAACATCAACTATCACATCTATGCAGATGACATAATGCTCTATGCCCCAATCACAACCTCTAACCCAACAAATAAACACTTATCAGAATGCTTCACAGAGGTATCCAGCTGGCTACAAAAGAACAACCTATCCATCAACATAAAGAAAACAGAAGCCCTCATAGTAACAAAGGACCCAGACTTCACACCACCTACACACCTCAACATTGGAACCACACAAATACAAATACAACCGCACATAAAGTATCTAGGAATCATCATAGACCAAGCACTCACACTCAAGCAACAAATAAAAAAAAACACCGGAACAATATTCCACAAGGCTAAAACAGTACAACGCCTCAGACCTCTCCTTGAACCACAGGACTTCAGAACAGTGATGCAAGCCATGACACTCCCCCACCTGGACTACTGCAATATAATCTACCACGGACTACCAGCCACTCATACCAACTCACTTTGAACTGCCTTAAATACCACAGCAAGGATTATCCAGAAAGAAAAAAAACAAGACCACATCACCCCAATCCTGAGGGAGCTACACATACTCCCCCTTGAAGCAAGAATCAAATACAAATCCGCCCTACTTACTCACAAAGCTCTCTACCAAACTCAGACTTCCCAGCTCTGCACACTACTGCCCCGACCAGCCCACAACAGAACAACCAGACAAACCACCAACAACTCCCTCACCATCCCCCATAAACGAACCAAATGCAATCAACGGACCTGCAACAGAGCCTTCGAATTCTAGGCACCATCCCTCTGGAACTCTCTACCAAGTCACATCAGAAGCAACGGAGATCCCTTATCATTCAGGAAACAACTAAAAACTGTCCTATTCCAGGAATACCTCGGACCAGAAACAAGCACCCGCCACTGACTACCTCCCAACCCCCCTAATTCATCCCCCTGAACGTATGTTCTAAAAGACTGTAATACAATGTCTATGTCCCAAATATTTGTTGAAATCATTAATGTTGGCCACCTGGTGATGGCCCCAACCCCAGAATTTGATTATTGTCCACCCCCCCCCCCCTTTTAATGTTACACCGCTTTGACCCGGTGAAAAGCGGGATATAAATACAGCAAAATAAATAAAATAAATAAATGTTTGCTAGAGGTGGTAGAGGTTTTTGGAGAAAGGTTTCTTCATCAAATGCGAGGAATCTTTGAGCTGAGGGAGTAACATTCTGTGGTAGGTTGTGTGTGTGAGACAGGGGTAAGTTGAAGGAGATGATGCTATGATTGGACCAGGGGACTTTTATTATTGTGGGTGGAGTATTGTCTTCTGTATTGAGAAGGCTGTTGGGGAAGAAAATGAGGTTGAGGATGCCTCCCCTTGAGCAGCTTGGAGCTGATATGATTTGAGTGAAGTGGAGGTCATTCATTGTGTTGAGAAATGCAGACGTTTGGGTGTTGACGGCAGAGGGAAGATTCAGGTTCCCAAGGAGAATTAAGTCTTTTTGTATGGAGGCATGTGAGCAGGTTGCTTCAAGTAGTGAGGCCAGATCTTCAGCTTTGCTATGAGGGGTCCTATAGGTCAAGCAGATAGTGAGCTGTTTACTTGTAACTGTGAGGATGTCAATACTGTGTGTTGAGATTGAGTCTATGGTGTTGAAGTTGAAGTTCTTGTTTGTGAGTATGCAGATTCCTCCTCCTTTATTAGAGGTTCGGGGGCAGTTATGGATGGTATATGTAGCGATTTTGAGTTGGTTCAATAGGACGTTTGTTCAATAGGAATCTTTCAGCTCTGTACTTAAGGGAATCTAAGTTACTTTTATCTTTATTGGGTCCTCTCTGTCGGGATGCCCTAACTTCCCTCTTTTGCTAGTATCTTTCAAGGATACATCATTTTGACCCATGTGCTCCTGGGCAACTGTCAGCTTTCCCTTATTATCTAGTTTAAAAGCTGCTCTGTCTCCTTTTTAAATGTTAATGCCATCAGCCTGGTGACATCCTGGTTAAGGTGGGGCCCAACCCTTTGGAAAAGCCCCTCCCTTCTCCAGAATGTTGCCCAGTTCCTAACAAATCCCAAAACCTCTTCTTTGCACCATTGTCTCAGCCATGCATTGAGACTCTGGAGCTTAGATTGCCTTTTGGGTCCTGCGTATGGAATAGGAAGCATTTCAGAGAATGCTATCTGGAAGTTCTGGATTTCAACTGCCTACCCAAAAACCTATATTTGGCCTCCAGAACCTCCCTCCCACACTTTCCTATGTCATCGGTACCAACATGTACCAAGACAGCAGACTCCTCCCCAGCACTATCTAAAACCTTGTCTAGGTGGTGCATGAGGTCCACTACCTTCACACCAGGCAGGTTTATTTATTTATTTATTTTATGTTTGTTTGTTTTTTTATTCCACCTTTTCGGGTAATCAAAGTGGTTTACAAATAACAACATTACATTATAACATAGGAACTAATTACCGTAAACATTTTAACAGCAGTTGTTACATCAAACATTTTACATTAACATTATCTTAACCAAAGGAAGGTATGTGCTTATATATATCACCTTATGTACCTACATACACATCTACCTATATATATATATATATATATATATATGCAGATGTTGTCAGACGGCTGCCTAGGGTGAGAACTTACACAATCTTGACGATGCATATATTCATATGATTCTTGCAAGGTATTGTGGGTATTGTAGTTCATTCACTCCCAAACACAGCTGATGACAATAATTTGAGTTGTGAAACCAAGTGGTAAGATCAATAAAATACTTCTTTTATTGATGGGGTTTAATTCACCCAGCACATGTATGCTTGATAGCACTATAAATGAGGTTACTTGCTTGCAGTGTTTAAAATGGATAACAAAAAGTCACAAAGTAAACCAGAAACAACCTTCAGCTTGTCAGGCAATTAGCTAATGTTTTCTTAGCAAATAATTACCAAATACAAAGGCACAAAGAAAAGAATAAACTTTGCTGGTTAGGTTAACTTCTGCTTATTTTCCACGCAGATCTCAGCAGTGATTCTCCCTTGCTCACCCACACAATCAGGTGTAGCCCTAATTACTATCAATGGACCAGCTGAAAGCCTTTAGCTGGCTGGCTGCTACTGTGTGAGCCCAAATCCTGCTTTAAGAGCTGTTTGCAGTGGAAATAAAGAACAAAGTTAGGTTTCTTTGTGATGGCTGATGTGTTTGCTCAGAGAAAGCTAGCAATAGCATTTAGATAGAGAACAGTCCATATAAACTGTACTTTCATCTGCTGTATCAATCAGCATAGGGTCATTATCATACATTGGCACAGACGAGTCTTTCATTAAGGCACTATCATGAGAATGCTCATTCCCTTGCTGCCATTCTCTATTATAGATAGGGTCTGGATCAGTGTTCATACCTGAGCCTCTCCTGCTATCATTATTCCTCTCTGTATAGCCTGGCCAATATGTAATCCAATTCTGATGTCCAGCCTTCCAATCTTGATCCCTGGACACTGGATCTCCTCTCACATACCTTCTGGCCTTGGTCTGAAAGTCCCTTCCACATGCAGTCTTCTCTCTTCCAGGTAGCCACTGGTGATTCCTATCTCTGCCACTCCATTCCTCTGGCTGAATCCAGTCCAATGGACTCTGCTGGCTTTTGGAATACCTCCCAGTATGAGTACTGCCTTGGAATCTCCCAGACCTTCCAATGGCCTTTCTTCTCTTCCTTCCAGAGAGTTTCCTTCTCTCTCTATCTGCTTGGCTTGGCTTCTGTTTCTCCAGGTGATACTGGTGCTTGTAGCCGTTGCTGAAGCTCTCCCCTCTGTATCTCTTCCTGAAGCTGTTCTTGAAACTGTTATCTGAAGAATAAGCTCTATTCTTATCCTGTTCTAATGTGTGCTGCTCCCTAACACAGCGCAGCTGTCTTGAATCAGGCCCTGCCCTTTGAGATGAGTGCTTAGGGATTACCTCATAGCTCTCTTGATTGCACACACATTTTCTCACTTCAGCCCCTCTCATGGCTGCTGGAAACCTGGTGCATTCTGGGACTGGTAGTCTTTTATGTGAAAACTCTGTTTTCTCACTTCTACCAGAACTGACAGGTTGCTTGTTCAGAGTCACATCATCTTTTCTATAGCTCCTACCTGAGCTATGATAAGCTTCCTTATCACAATGTATAGATAGGCCTATACAAACCTAGCGAGGTATTTGTTTATGTACATGGGTATCTATATGCAATATCAACTTATGTACAATGTGAGAGTGAGTGGTGAGTCATTTGGTGAATTACAATGCATAAATTGTTTTGTAATGTTGATAGTGTTTGTTATTATTAATTCGTATCAGGGTATTAGGCTGGGTATATAGTTTCATGGTTTTTCAGGGTGCCAAAATGTTCTTCAAAGAGATGAGTTTTTAGGTCCTTTCGGAATGTTGATAAATCCGTAATGGATCTTAGTTTGTCAGGTAGCATGATCCACATGGAGGGGGCAATGTAAGAAAAGGCTGTGTTACTGGTGGCATGGTTTGCTTTGTGATAATCTGAGGGTATAATTAGGGGTGTTCTGTGTGCAGGTTCTTCTTTGTCATCTAGAGTTACTTTAATTAGCTTTGTGAGATAAGCTGGGGTTCTTTATTCTTTATTCTTTATTTACTGATTTTGATATACCGCCCATGGCAAGCCGTCAGGGCGGTGTACAATAATACAAAAAATAAATTGGCTACAAGGACACAGAAAAGAAAAGAATGCCAATGAAGGACAGGAAAGAAGAGAGAAAGAGGGGAGCAATAAGTAAGTAAGGGAGAAAAATGTTCCAAAGATGGGGGGCGCTAAGTGACCAACGGGGGGAGGTCGGAGCAGGGGCGACCAGGGCCGTCGTTGGGGGGAGGGAGGTCAAAAGCCTGGCAGAAAAGGTGCGTTTTAAGGAGAGCTTTAAAGCGTGGGAAGGATAGTTCAGTTCGGAGGGAGTGAGGGAGCGAGTTCGAAAGGGCAGGGCCAAGGAAGAAGAAGGCAGAGTGACGGGTACTTTCAAGATGGGCCTGGGAGGGAGAGGGAAGGAATAGATGATTAACGTGTGCAGAGCGAAGAAGGTGAGGGGTGGGTTGGAGATGAATAGTGTCAGCTAGGTATTGTGGGGTGCTGGTGAAAAGGACCTTATGAGTGACAACTAGGATTTTATAAATGAACCGGACCTTGATGGGCAGCCAGTGAAGAGAAAAAAGAGAAGGGGTGATGTGAGCGGAGACAGGAGAATAGGCGATGAGGCGGGCTGCGGTATTCTGAATGAGCTGGAGACGACACAACTGGTGACAGGAGAGACCCGCAAAGATGGAATTGCAGTAGTCCAACCAGGTGATTACAAGGGACATGATGAGGGTGGTAACAGCGGAGGGTGAGAGGAAAGGACGGACCAATATGATGCGGCGGAAATGAAAGAAACAGAAGCGCACCACAGAGGAGATGTGCTGGTCAAAGGAGAGAGAGGAATCCAAAGTAACACCCAGGTAGCGGAGGGAAGAAACCAGAGGGATGGGAAGGGAGGACATAGTAGGGGACAGATCAGGGGGAGGGTTTCGAAAGGAGAACCAGATGACAGAGGACTTAGATGGGTTGACATGCAAGAAGTTTTGACTAAACCAAGAGGCGATGAGATTAAGGCAATTATTAAGTGGGGTAAGGTCAGGAGCTAAGGGGGAGACATGATAAACCAGCAGGATGTCGTCAGCATAGATATAGGAGGAAATACTGGATTGCTGGATGAGAAGGGCGAGAGGAGCAAGGAAGACGTTGAAGAGGAGAGGGGCAAGGATAGAGCCCTGGGGAACCTCACAGTGTAATGGGAGGGACGGGGAAATGTTGGAGCCCATGTGAACGGTGAAGGTACGAGAGGAGAGGAAAGACCGAAACCATTGTAGGACTACCCCATAGATACCCAGATCAGACAGACATGATAAAAGCATACGGTGGTCCACAACATCAAAGGCAGCAGAGAGGTCCAGGGAAACAACAAGGGAGAGGTCACCACGATCATGAGAACGGTGTAACTCAGAGAGAAGTGCCAGGAGAATAGTCTCGGTGTTATGACCTGCGCAAAATCCTGATTGGCGGGGGTGGAGGGAAAAAGTGGCATCAAGATGGGTGGAAAGCTGGGAAAAGACCAATTTCTCAAGGACCTTAGAAAGAAAGGAGAGATTAGCAACTGGACGCCAGTTACTGGGAACAGCTGGGTCCAGGGAGGCTTTCTTAAGGAGGGGCCTTAAGAAAGCCTCCCTGGTGTGTTTCCATCTAGAGGGGAAGTGTCCAGTAGTGAGATTAGCATTGAGGATGGTGAGGGTAAAAGGAACAAAGTGAAGCGAGGGGTTAAGAAGCCAGGAAGAAGGGAATGGGTCAAGAGGACAAGTGGTTTGGTGGGAGGAGGAGATAGCCTTGATAAGCTCAGGAGAGGTAATGGGACTAAAGGTGCCCCAGGTATGAGGAAAGGAGTGGGATATGGGTGGGGTGTCAAGGAAAGAGGGAGCGGAAGGGGATGGAGGTGGGGAAAGGGGTGAAGGACAGGCTGAAAAGGATGAACGAAGGGAAGAGACCTTATCGGAGAAAAAGGAGGCAAGCGAGGTTGGGCTGGGGGCTAAGGAGTGGGAGGGGGGAGAAGGGGCGGTGGAGGAAGAGGAAAGGGACTTAAGGACTTGAAATAGTCACCGGGAGGAGTTGGAGGATGAGGAGATGAGGTGTGAATAGTAGTCTTTCTTAGTGGAAGTGATCGCAGAGCAGTAATGGAGTTGAGCCTGTTGAAATGCTGAAAGAGAGGAAGGGGAGGGCATCTTCCGCCAAAGACGCTCAGCATGGCGAAGGTGTGTACAGAGTAGATAGAGGTCGGGATGGTACCAAGGGTGGCGGGAGGAAGAACTGAGCAGGACAGGACGGAGCGGAGCAAGAGTGTTGAACGCCGCAGAGAAAGTGCAGGTCCAGGAATCTACCTGCTGTTCTACTGTAAGGGAGGCGAAGTCAGGGGGAAGAAGGGAATCAGCTGGGGGAAAACAGGCAAGGGTGTGAGGGGTGAGGTGATGCCTAAGGGTCTGTGAGGAAGTGCATTTGGAGGGGGGAGAAGGGAGAACTGGTGAAGGAAAAAGAGAACAATAGACCGTAGTGGTCAGACCAGGGAAGAGGAAGAGCACAGATATCAGAGGACAGGAAGGGAGAAGAAGTACTGGTAAGGACAAGGTCCAAGATGTGACCGGATATATGAGTCGGACAGGTCATGTGTTGAGTGAGAAAGAGGTCATGGAAGAGGGAGGCTAAGGCTTTGTCTCGGGGCTTGGATGGAGAGCTGAGGTGAGCATTGAAGTCGCCCAGTAGAACTAGATGGGGGGACAGAAGGGCAGCATCTGATAGGGACAAGAGCAGGGAGTCCCAAAGATCAGCACGGAGTGAAGGAGGGGCATAGATAAGAAGAAAGTGCAAGGGTGTGGAGGATCCGAAACGAAGGAAAAGAGATTCTGCATAGTGAGGGGGAGGAGTAGCCAAGGAGAAAGGAAGAGAGGACTTATAAATGAAGGCAATGCCACCACCCGACCGAAGGCGAGGTGTTTGTAGAGCCGAGTAACCCGGGGGGAGACAGCGGTGGAGCAAGGCGTCATCACCCTTGTGGAGCCAGGACTCAGTGATAAACAGGGTGTCAAGAGAGTGTTGGGTGACAAGATCGTGAATTAGGTGAGTTTTCGCTCGTAAAGAGCAGCAGTTAAGGAGGGCAAGTGATAGTGTCAGCCAAAGTTTGGGTGAGGGAGGTGGAGGGGAGGAGTTTGGGGACGGTTGGCAAGAACGGCACGGGAGAAGGTTGAGCAAATTCCGGGCAATGGGCGCTGGAGGGACAAAACCGGAGGTGAGAGGACGGTGGCCCCAAAGAACGGGGATGGCAGACATGCTAGTAGTGAGAGGAATATCAGTAAACTGGACGGGGGGACAGGGGGAGGAGAGGAAGGAGCCAAACGGAGAGAACAAGGCTACTGCTAAAACAACAAGGAGAGCAGCCAGGCAGGGCAGACCAGGAAAGTGACGGCACTGAGTGCCCCCGTCATCGCCCCAAGGAGCTCGTCCAAGGAGCATGACCTGCTCCTTGGGCGCGCTCCTTCGGCAACCCCCTGCGGTGCGAAACACAGCCGCGGTAATCTTTATATCCGAGGAGGTACCTGGACGTCGATGCGGACGCGTTTCACGCGTCCGCGTCACTTCCAGGATCAGGAGGCAGGCAAGTGCAATGGAAGGACAGGCAGGCAGAAGCAGAAGGACCTGGAAAGCAGATGAACAACAACAAAACAAAACAGTCAAATGCAGCAAATTGAGGCAAGCAAGCAGGAGAAGCAGCAAGGTAACAGCAGGGTCCTAGAGCCTAGGTTATATTTCTTATCAGTTTTAAGGTAGTCATCAATAATTTATATTTAATCCTACTGAGTATTGGGAGCCAGTGGAGTTTGTATAAGATTGGAGTAATGTGGGGCGGAGTCAGCCGCGGTAGAAAATGGCCGCATAGATTGATCGCTCCCTCCTAGCACTGAAGAATCCGGAGCTCTCTCTGACAGCGGGCACCCTAAAACACTGCCCTGCATTACCATAGCCTACGGTGAGATGTCTACACTAAAACCGGCCAAGTTAGAATTCCAACAGGCGGCGGGACAGTCGAACAAAAGGGCGAAACAAGATCTCTCGTCCCCGGTTAAGATGGCGCCTGACAGGGCACCCGTTGAAGGAGTGCGAGAGATCCTACAAGAACTTCGGGCCATAAAGGACCTTATTACAACCAATTCAGGCACGCTAGCAGTGGTCCAAGAAGACCTGCGAGAAGTAAAGGACCGACTCGGCTGTATGGCCCAGCGCATGACGGAGCTTGAGACCGAAGTTAGCCGACAGTCTGTCATAACAGCGCAACTAGATCCACTCGCTCAGAGGGTCGCGGCGCTAGAAATATCGGTAGAGGACCAATCTAACAGGGCTAGGAGAAGCAACGTTAGAGTTGTAGGGGTCCCTGAAGGCCGGGAAGGATCTGACCCCATAAAATACCTGGAAAAGCTCATACCAGAGATGCTGGGCCTAGTACTCGAACGGCCTCTGGAATTGGAGAGGGCCCACCGCGTGCCGTCGCACCCTTCTCCACAAAATCAGCGGCCGCGGCCGTTTGTAATAAAAGTCTTACGGTACCAGCATGCTCTACAGATAATGGAAGCGGCCAGACGGCGGCAAAATCTACAATTGGATGGGCACCGCATCTCATTCTTCCCCGATTTAAGCAAGCAGACAGCCCAGCGCAGGAAAGATCTTCTAGCCTGTAGGCCATTGCTGCAACAAGCGCAGGCGCATTTCGGGCTCCTCTATCCAGCAAACATGCGAGTGACCCTCGATAATCGAACTCACACTTTCACGGAGGGTCATCTGCTTCGTGCCTTTCTCCAGGACCGGGCCAGGATGGAGGTCGGGAAATAGAACACATTGGACTCTCCACTCGGGTAACGCTGCTGTAGCCTGGACTCCCGGTTGGTGAAATAATAAAACCGACAAGAGAGCCGGCTTACCATCACTGCTTTATACTGCAAATCTTTGGGTTTTTTTTTTACTTTTTCGTGCAGTTAATTCACGAGAAGTAGATGTTTAAAGTGAATGTTTGATTGATTGAAGATTTAGTATCTATAACTGTTGGGTGCTTGGAATAAACGTTAGATAGACGTTAGCGTCATTTCTCCCTGGTTCCTGTATGTTAATTTACCCTGTACAATAGGGCAATGCTGTACTTTCTCCGAAGTGCTGGGAGGGAGTTGGAGGGGCTAGGATGGGCGGTGGGGATTTCGCCATACAAGTAGGACTAGGATATGACTTACTACAGCCAGGATATAGGTATGCTAGTTGTAATATAATTGATACCCTGTTCCAGGGGCAGCTGACCATGAACGCCCTTCTCCCACCCCATTGCAAGATTACAGATGGCTAGCAGCCGAGTGAGGGTCTTGTCCCTGAACGTCAAAGGTATTTCCATACCAGCCAAAAGGAAGAAAATCTTACTCTATTGCAAACAGCAAAATGCAGATGTGGTATATCTACAGGAGACCCACCTGTCGCATGCGGAGTCCTTGAAAGTGACAGATAAGACCTACCAGAACGCCCTATCGGCGCCCGCCCTTAAAAGAAAAGGAGGGGTCATCATATTGGTCCGGAAAACTCTCCTGATGGAAATTAGGGAGACCAAAGTGGACCCTGCTGGCCGATGGGCCAAGATGACAGCACTACTGAAAGGGGAACTCTATACCTTCATGACAGTGTATGGTCCCAACGCTGAAGATCCGCTTTTCTTTACTCAAATTACTCAGGAGCTTATAGACTCCGGCTCTACGTGTATCGTCCTAGGGGGAGACTTCAATCTCATACCAGACCCTCTCCTAGACAGAACCCCCTATAAACCGCAACATAAACCACATTCTTCTACTGCGCTACAAAACATGAAGGAGCTCCTAGGGCTGGTGGATCCTTGGAGGCTACTGTCCCCAAATAGTAAAGAGTACTCTTTCTATTCTATACCTCACAACTCACAAACTCGGATAGATTATTATCTCATTTCCAAGACGTTGCTCCCTACGGTAGCTGATGCCACCATGCTTCCCAGAACAATTTCTGATCATTCAGCGATCCTGTTGGACCTTAGTGCAGGCCCCGAAAAGAAGTCCCAGGGGCGGTTCTTCTTTGAGAAACGCTGGTTGGCTGACGACGCTTATCGTAAAATGATGAAGGATGCCACTGCAGAATTTTTTACTACCAATCACTGCGGAGATACCCCCACTTGGGCCTGGTGGGAGGCCTTTAAAGCTTATGCACGAGGGCGTATGATCTCCTATAAGATTAGCAAGCATAAGGCAGAGGCAATAAGAAGGAAGGAGTTGGAGACCGAAATTAGAGCTGGGGAGCGGCTCCTTGCTCGCTGGGCAGATCCGACTATTCTTCTGCGACTCCAGAAGCTACGGTTCCAATATAACGCACTCTTACAGGCCGAAGTCAGTGACTTGCTCAGAGCACAGCAAGGTAAATATTACCATGAAAGTAACAGAGCGAGCTCGTTGCTAGCAAACACATTAAAGATGAAGAGAGCAGTGACTCGAATTACGGGATTAAGGGACGCAGCAGGAGGCCTAAGGATTACAGATGAAGAGATCCTAGCACTCTGCAAAACCTTCTACTCCCGACTGTATTAATCCGAAATCGCCGATGATAACTTAGCCTTCTCAAACTTTGTCTCCTCTATAGAAGGTCCCCAGCTCACGAAAGCGCAACAGCAGCTACTAGCTGCAGAGGTCACCTCGAAGGAACTTCGCGTCGCTCTCAAACAGCTTGCCAAGGGAAAGGCTAGCGGTCCGGACGGGCTCCCCGTGGAATTCTATGAGGCCTTCGCTGACCAGCTGATACCTGAGCTGCTATTATACTATGCAGGTATCAAAGAAGAATGCCCTGTTGTTGGTGCATTTGCAGCAGCCACAATAGTGATACATCCCAAGCCCGGCAGGGACCCGGAACGGGTTGAGAATTACAGACCCATTTCCCTATTGAATGCAGATTATAAAATCTACGCCAAGGCTCTAGCTAATCGACTTGCAAAGGTCTTGGGGTCTCTCATCCATCCCGACCAGTGTGGATTCATGTCGGGGAGGTCTGCGGCGGATAACGGTCGCATACTAGCCCACGTTCTTCGCAGAGCGCAGCAGATGGATACACCGATCGTGGGCCTGGCACTAGACGCTGAGAAAGCCTTTGATAGGGTCGAATTCTCCTACTTGTTTCAAGCCATGCGATGGATGGGAATCCCGGACAGTTTCCTGAAGAGTATCCAAATGCTATATGCCAAGCCGGTGGCCCGGGTGGTGGCGAACAACACTGCTTCTCGGGAATTCCTGCTTACCAGAGGCACTAGACAAGGCTGCCCTTTATCCCCTCTCTTGTTTAACTTGGCCCTCGAACCACTGATTCTCAAAATCCGTCAAGCAGCCAGCATAAAGGGAATCCCGCTGGAGGGGTACCACTGCAAAATATCCGCCTACGCAGATGATCTCCTGCTCTTTTTAGAAGTACCGTCGGTAGACGCCGCCTTGGAGACTATCAACGAATATGCCCATGTGTCGGGCTATAAGCTAAACTTAGACAAAACCACCAGCATCCCGCTAACATCAACCGTCTCAGTAGATGAACTGCGGAGATACTCCTTCCAGGTTGAGAATTCATCTTTCAAATATTTGGGAGTTCTTTATGGTAAAACTATGGATGACACAGTTCACCTCAACGAGAATCGATGCGCCAAGATCGTGCAGGAATGCGTACAAAAGTGGACACCGCTACATCTGACATGGTGGGGCCGCCTAGAAACCATTAAAATGGTTATTGTCCCCAAGATCACCTACATCCTGAGTATGCTCCCGGTACTCTTCGACAAGAAATTTTATAAAGCCTTGGAGAAGAAACTGCTTACTTTTCTTTGGGCAAAGAAAACCCCGCGTATTGCTGCTTGGAAACTTAAGCTCCCCAAGAAACAGGGAGGGGTCCATTTTCCGGATTTCTATTGGTTTCACGTTGCAGCAATAACCAAACAAGGCTCTTGGTGGGCGGAGGAGGTGGGTGCTCCTGGGGCCCCATGTTGGCTCATAGTGGAAGCCGCAGTGAGTGACCCTCTTCCCTTGTGCTATCGCATTGGAGCGGCTGTCCCGCTGTTACATATGCAGGAGGGTAATGAGATTCTTTATGCCACTCAACACGCCTTCAATGTGGTATTGCCACTTGTGGGAGATGAGCACGCCTTTACGGAAAATATGCCGTTGTGGCTCAATCAGCACTTCAAAATCGCTGGTGCCTGCTTCGCCTGGGCCACTTGGATGCGCCATGGTATTCTCTGTTTGGGACACCTCTTTTGTGGACGGCGCTACAAAACCTTTGCTGAATTACAGCGAGAATTTCATCTTCCAAACAAATGCTTCTTCCAGTGGGGACAGCTTCGGCACTGCTTAAGTAAAGCAGGAGTAGTACCTCTGCTAATGTCTAAAGGGCGCCCGCCACAGCTTTGGTTCCAAGAGTTTCGGCAGTGCTCTGGGCAGATATCGAAGTTGGTGACGCTCCTAAGATCGGCGACTGAACGTTGCCCTAAGGGCACTCAACTGGTATGGGAGCACGAAGTAGGACCCTTGTCAACCCCGGAAGGTTGGGCCACCTTCTGGGGTTCCCAAATACGGATATCGAGGTCCGCGTCGCTGACACAGACGCTGTTCTTCCTAGCACACCGCGCCTATCTGACCCCGGTGAAGATCTCCAAATGGCAAGAGTGTAAATACGACCGTTGCTGGTCGTGTGGTATGGAACCTGGGACCCTCTCACATATGATATACTACTGCCCCCAACTCACAGCATATTGGTATGGGGTTTGGCGACGGACACAGAGGCTGTTTGGGATTGCCACGCCTTTAACCTTCCAGATCGTTATATATAAGTCTTCGGCGGACGTGATGGGCCTCCAAAAACAGCACCATGCCTTATTTGATCTGCTTCTGAGTTTAGCACTGAAGGCTATCATGAGTCACTGGAAATCATTCAGTTCCTTGAATGTAGAATACTGGTGGAATCTGGTGGGCTATCATCGCTCGTGTGAACTCGCCTATGTCCAGCAGAATCCCTGTTTCCGCCGATTGCTTGATTAGTGGGACACCCTCATGACCTAAAGAATACGCGAAAAACAGTTTTGCCTTTGTATGGAGGAGTGGTACTCGTGGTCAGCTCCCCCCCCCCCCTCTTTTTATTTTTATCCTCTTTTATCCTTTCTCCTTCCCTAGGGTAACAGCAGATATACTTTTAGTAGCTAACTGGCATAAACCTGTCTGTGGTAGTCACGGTTTCTGTATACTATCCCTTTTGACTGTTTTGTTGATTCTTTCTTTCTGTTTGATGTGTTATGAAATTGTTAAATAAAATTTCAAAAAAAAAAAAAAAAAGATTGGAGTAATGTGTTCAGATTTGCTTGATTTGTTAGTTATACGATTAGGCGATCCTCACATCCACCAGCCACCCAGCTATCTACATGCCTAATGATCGAATCGCCAACTATAACAGCCATCCAAACCCTTCTATAATGGGAACATGGTCCTGGAGAAACCTCCTCAGAGTGAGGGTTTTACAGCACCTGGCAGTCAGGTCCTATCTACAGGATCACGTCCTGCCACACCAAGGTGATGCTCTCCTTTCATGTGACCTCTCTCCTTTATGGCAACTGAGAGGCTGCCAGATTGGAGTTGGGCCTTCAGTACTACATCTCTGTAGGTCTTGCTATGTATCTCTCTGTCTTCCTTATGTCTCCAAGTCTGCTACTCTAGTCTCCAGAGATTGGACTCGTTCCCTGAGGGCAAAGAGTTCCTTGCACCTAGTGCACACATAAGACCCCTCACTAACTGGGAGAAAATTGTACATGTTACACTCAAAGAAAAAGACTGGATAGCCCCCATCTGGCTGTTGGACTGCTGTCTGCATCTTAGTTTTAAGGTTGTGTTTAGGTATTTAAGTTGTTTACTTAAAGTTGCTAGGGATACTGATAATGGTATAACTATACTAATTAAGTTTAAGGGACTTCGTTTATCTCAAGATTAATTCATTTCAGGGCCTTAATTAATCTATTCCTGGTGAGGATAACCACCTGAAAGTGAATTTGACCACTTCTACCTCTTTAATAAGTTTAAGAGCCTATAAAGCTAAGATTATGCCTGGGGTGGGTGGGAGTCAGAGTAGGTGGGAGGGAATTAACACTTAGTAAAAGCTAGCTTGCTTTACAGGTCCCAGACCCATGCTTCCAAGGTAATCTGTTAAAAATTTCCTGGGTGATTCACATAGCCCTTAGTTTGATAGAGGGAGTCTTTCAAATTGCCCCTTTGATCAGTCACGTATTTTATTTATTTAGCAACTTTTTTACACTGCTATATCTACAAGTCACAGTAGCGTACAGGGGAACGATTAGAACAAGTAATGTTACATGAAACAAGGTAAACAATGTTTAACAAACTTAACAATAACGGATATAACCAGAAACAAAGTGAATTGTTTGTTTACAGGAAATTGAAGGATGATGGAACTCAGGAGAATGAATTGGGTTGAGATGGGTTTAAACATAGTTAATGGAGATCTAAAACATGTCTCTGCTGGAGGTGGAGGTTTTAGAGTGGATGACTAACACTGGTACAGAGAGGAGGTTGTGGTTGGCCTGTCTCCTTGCTCTCTTATTGGAGGGCTAAAGAAGAACAGGATGCAGGATATCCACAGATAGATTGTGGATTGTCAGCAAGACTTTGTATTTGATCCTAGTGTAGATAGGAAGCCAAGGTAAGTGTTTCTGTATGTGGATGATGTGTGTACGCTGGCTGGTGCCTGTGATTATTCTGGCTGCTGTATTCTGCGCAAGCTGCAATGGGAGTAGAGTTGATTTGAGTAGCGTCTGTTAAATTATGTTTGCATAATCAAGTATGGGGGTAATGAGGGTTTGACAGACATTTCTGAAGTCATTGTGGTCAAGTAGGGGACGAACGTTTTGGACTGTCTTCATTCGGAAATATGAGGCTCTGGTGACTTGCTTAAAGTGAGGGTGGAAGTTGAGGTTTTGGTTCAATATTATGTTAAGGTATTTTACTTGCAACATTAAGTTGGCCAAGTTGACTGTGGCTGGTGGAGAGAAGGTGCAGTACTTGGTTATATGAAGGACTTCTGTTTTATTGGGGTTGATGTGCATATTGTGGTTGTTGAGCCATTGGATGACTGCTTCAAGGCATTGGCTGATTATGGAGTACTTGGGTATGCTGGTGAAGAATGGTGTGTAGATTAAGATATCATCAGCATACAGATGGTGGATCATATGACTCTGAATTATTCTGCATAGAGGTTGGATGAAAATGTTAAATAGTAAGGAGGAGGGTGCGGAACCCTGAGGTAAACCTTGGAGTAGTGTGAATAGGTTGGAGGTTTCTGATCCAATTTTGACCTGCTGGGATCGGTCGGAAAGGTAGGATCGAAACCACTGTATTGTAGTATCCCTAAAGCTAATCGCATAGAGCCGTGAGATGAGCTGGGCATGGATGACCGAGTCAAAGGCTGAGATGTCAAGAAAATATAAGGTTGAAACCTTATGTGGTTTTTCTGTGCCTTTGATTAATGTATTGTTGGGATGAAGTAGGGTTGAAGCCCACTTCATACCATATCCTAAAAGTAATCCTGTGGCCTAACAGAGCAACCAGAAGCAGACCTATAGCAAAAGCCGAACTAAATGTGACCATTGTTTTGTTGCTGGGCACATTTCAGAGAGCACAGACTGCTTGCAGAGAATTGCAGAAAACTCATACAATGGGTCAGGTATAGGACATGTAGAAACAGGAAATATGCCCACCACAGATTAGACAGGGGGATGGAAAAAGAGAGTAGAACATAAGAACATAAGATATGCCATACTGAGTCAGACCAAGGTCCATCAAGCCCAGTATCCTGTTTCCAAAAGTGGCCAATCTAGGTCATACGTACCTAGCAGTTTCCACAAAAGAGACAGGTTCCGCAATGCTTGTACTGGGTCAAGCATTGATATCCTGGGTCCCTTAATAATAGTTTATGGACCTTTCCTCCAGGAACTTGTCCAAACCTTTTTTAAACCCAGCTACACTAACAGCCTTTACTGCATCCTCCGGTAACAAATACCAGAGTTTGATTACACATTGAGTGAAAAAATATTTTCTTTTATTAGTCTTAAATAGTTTACCCTGTAGCTTCAATGCATGTCCCCTAATCTTTCTATATTCTGATAACGTAAACAATCGATCTACGTTTACCCGTTCCACTCCGTTAATTAATTTATAGACTTCTATCATATCTCTCCTCAGCCGTCTCTTTTGCAGGTTAAAGAGCCCTAACCTTTTTAGCCTTTCTTCATAGGAGTAGCCTTCCATCCCCTTTACCATTTTGGTGGCTCTTCTCTGTACCTTTTCTAAAATCGCTATATCCTTTTTAAGATACGGTGACCAGAATTGCACACAATATTCAAGGTGCGGTCTCACCTTGGAACGGTATAGAGGCATTATAATATCTTTTGTTTTATTTTCCATTCCTTTCCTTATGATACCTAGCATTCTATTTGCTCTCTTGGCTGCCGCTGCACACTGGGCCGAGGGTTTTAAACATGTTATCCACAATGACGCCTAAATCTTTTTCCTGGGTGGTGGTTCCTAATGTGGAACCTTGCATCGTGTAACCATAGTTTGGGTTGTTCTTCCCTAGGTGCATAACTTTGCACTTGTCCACATTAAATTTCATCTGCCATTTTGATGCCCAGTCTTCCAATTTATCAAGATCCTCTTGCAATTTTCCACAATCCTCTTGGGTTTTAACAACTTTAAATAGTTTTGTCTCATCTGCACCAGGTGTGTATTGTTTTATGTGATTTTTTTTGCCGCACCCCACATCCTATTTCACAGCCACCTGTGCGCCATCCCATGTCTATCATGCTCAGATAGTGCATGCGGGTTGTGCGGTGGTGGCGTTGGTGGAGCTGGCAGGGCTGCAGTTGCCTGAAGAGGGAGATGGTGTCCCTGGGGCTGTGGCACTGGGCATGGGTGCTGTCGCACTGCAAATCAGGCCTGCAGCTGTGGGGGATCCACAGGCGGGTGTGAGACCAGCATGGTGCCATAGACATGCTGAGGCACGGCCCGCCTGCCACACCTCTACAGGCCCAGGCCCATGCTCCAGGACATAAGAGAGGACCAGGTCATCTCCCTCTACCGTCTGGACACAAGGGCTATTAGGGAGCTCTATGAGGATCTCCGACCTGACCTCGAGCCCCGGACTGCCTGGTCACATGCCATACCAGGATTGGCCAAGCTCCTGGCTGCCCTACATTTCTTTGCCTCTGGCTGTTTCCAATCCACAGTGGGCGGGATGAGCAGGCCGACATTCTCACGCTGTCTCCACCAGGTACTGCGGGCCATGGTCAGCCGGGTTGGGAATTACATTACGATTCCTAACTGTAGGCAACACTGGGGGCCCTGGGCCAGGCATTCCAGCAGATTGCAGGGATACCACACGTGATGGGAGCTATTGATTGCACACATGTTGCCCTGGTCCTGCCATGTGACAGAGAGTTTGTGTACCACAACTGCAAACACTTACATTCCCTGAATGTGCAAGTTGTTTGTGATGCAAATATGCATATTCTGAATTTGGTTCCACGGTTCCCAGGGTAAGCCCATGACTCCAATATCCTGCAGCACTCGGCACTGTTCGGCCAATTTGAGGCTGGACAATATGAGGACTATGTCCTGCTGGGTGGGTATTCACCATATCTAACATGCGTGTACAGTGTGTGATTTCCGGGGCCCCATTGTCACCTGTGTCTTCTGCATGCCTTTCCTTGTGTTGTGGTTGTAGGGTGCTGCCTAGTTATGGGCCTTTGTACAACGTCACACCCTGTCACCAGGGATGGGGTCACGTACCTCTGTGTCCTGCTAAACGTCTCTATGTATACCATGTGTGTCTCAGTGCTCATCTGGGTATCTCAGCACACATGCAGTGGGGACTGGTATCTGCTTCTGCTGCTCGGTTGCACAGGTCCTATGTACAGGGACACTCTGGGAACATATGGTGTGTCCCTTCCATGGATGAGTGCGACACCTCTGGCTTGACCATGGCTCCCGCACATGGCCTCAGACATACCGTACAAGCAGATGTACATATGTATGCCTTTGTGGTGGGTCCCTCGCAGACCCCATATGTAATGTGTTTGTGTGTGTGCCATCCAGGGGGGTTAGTTATGTGCACAGAACCATCCTCATGCTGTACAGTGTGTATGGGGCCTTTTCTCTGTTGGCCATGTGAGAGACGACACGTGGGTGGAGCTGTGGTCGCACCTGATATCACACATGTATGCTGTATATCTGCCCACTTTATCTTGTCTCCACTGCCACTCCCACCTGGACCCTCAGGGATGTGTTCTGTTGACCTCTGCTGTGTGTGCACTGTATCATGGGCATCACATACTTGCACACATGCGCATCTCTGCCCCTCCCAGTATGCTTTGCAACTGGCGGCCAGATGCCCTCACACCTGCCACTGCTGCCATCCAGGCACAGGTTTGGGATGTTTTTTGGCAGGGGACAGTTGATGTGCGTTGCCCTCATCAGCCTTCCCTGGGGTTCTGAGTCTCCCAGCTTCAGACACTGGTGCAGTGCCATTGTGTGCAATAATGTGATGTCATATGTTTGTGTCCCTGCTTATCTGCTGTCCAGTTGAACGTTGCTACGTCTGTGATTCTGTGTGTCCATCATCTCCCGATTGACTGTACGACATTTCTTTCTGCAGGTGATGCAGGATATGGCTGTCGTGCCTGGTAGCTGCCCCTGTGCGTCTCCCTCGGCCAGGTGCAGAGATGTGGTACAATGAGGCCTATGCCTCCAGCTGCTCAGTCATTGAGCATACCTTTGGCATTCTGAAGAGTCGCTTCAGGTGTCTGGATAGGACCGGCAGTGCCTTACAGTACGGACCCATGACTGTGGCAAAGATCATTCTGGCCTGTTGCATCCTGCAGAACATTACTCTCAGGCACAATGTCCCAGTCAATATTAATGAGGATCTAGAGGAGGATCCTGTGTGCCCTCCTGCATGTGGCTGTGGTGACACACGTGAGGGGATGGCAGCCAGGCAACATCTGATTGAGGAGCTGTTCTCCTGTAAGTTCTGCATGTGTGGGTATGTGCATATGTGTCACCATGTTTGTGCTGACCTGTGTGTTTCATGGCACTGTCATGACATATATATATATGTCACTTGTGTTTTTGGCTCCCCAGGATAGGCTGCCAATCCTGCCCAGTGCTATGGTGCATGTAGGAACTGTGTGTACATCATTATGACCTGCAGGTGACTGGGGTGGGTGGACATACAGGTAAGTGTACTGTGGTGGCAGCACAGCATTACATATATATGTGTTTCCCTCTCTACTGTACCTCTGTTGTTGTACACGTGTTTGGCCTGCGACTCAATCCCCCATGTGTTCCATTTGACACGCATGTGACCATTGGCCTGTGCACATCTTGGGCGTCTACACACTGTAACTACTGCACATGTTACCAGGCTGTGTGTGTCTCCAGACTCAGGGGCTTGGATTGGTGGATGGCACATACAGCCTTCCCTGCCATTGTGGCATTACACAACATTGGTGTATCTATGCATGGACTGGGATGGTTGTCTCCACTGGTCCCTGATTGTCCACAGTCCTGCCATATGCAACTTGCAGCATGCTTACCTTGTCTCACGGTGTATGTCTCTGTGTCTTTGGAGAGTGTCTAATTGATGGTACCTTCTGCTTCCCTCTGCCATTGTCTGTTGCAAGGATGTGTCTGGCCACCTGTGCAGTGATGTTCACCCGTCTCTCTGTGACCTTCTGTTTTGGCCCTTCTGTACACTGTGCGCATGTGTCATGTATTGTTCCCTGACGTGTCTCATGTTTACTGGTAGGACACTACATGTTAATGTTTGGGTTACACGCAACGCACCATTCCTTGAACATGCACCACTGATGGCTGACCATGATGATGTGATGATGGACGCAGTTCATTGACATCTGCAGCCTCTACTGTGGCCCCTTGTGCCCTTTGCCTGGCTCCGACAGTCCCCATCGGACACCTGCTGTAAATTTAAGATAGGTTTCACCTTAGATCTTCTGTGCTGTACTCCACATGCAGATGTTGCATTTGGCCTGTTTGTATCATCGTGCCTTTCTGTGGTATCTCTGTGCACCACCACTGCTGCACATGCTGTGGACCTCTGGGATGCCTGTGTGACATGGGCATTTACATGACCATGTCAAGATGGTAACCTGGTCTGCAGTGCCATCTCCTTCTGTGGTCCACGTGCACTGTGCTGTGTGTTATGGCCGTGTCATGTTTTAATATCTGGGCATTCATTATGCACATATTGTGATGTCGCTGTCTACATTGTGATCTGATGGTGGGTTTGCCATTCCCTTACATTTTCTCTACTCCTTTTCATACAGGGCACAGCCAACACACACGGCACATCTACTAAACTGCATCTGGAGTCCCCATCGCCCAAATGTGGTTGGACAGGACACCTCCATGCAACGGTCCCTGGGTGTTGGTGCCCGGCGGAGATGGACCTCTGCGAGTCGGACACAGGCCTTTTTTGGACCTCATTGTTGGCCTGCTATTTTGGCCTTCACTGGGGGGAATGACACACCATCGCTGCCATGATCTGTCTGGGTGTTGCATTGATCACAGCTGGGAAAATCACCTTTGCATTGTTGTGGAACATTGAGACATCACTTGTGACTTTTCATGGCCATGTAATCTGGCATGGTCATAGATGGACTTGTGGGGTCACAGGTGGCATTTGCACTGTGGACACTGATACAAAGGAAACTCACATGTGCACTTTATGTTGTACATCCATCAAACATTGTCTAGCATTCTGTGGTCAATGTGTGGGGCTCGCATCACAGGCATTGCACCAATATTTGGCTATACAGGTACATGCAGCCACATATGTGGCACAGAAGATACATTCTGTGTGTCCTGCTTATTTGCGTGGCTGACTTCTGCTTGTACATGACACACTATTTCCCTGCAGAAAACTGTGATGCATGCCACCATCTCAGGTTGCTGTTTGACCATTGCAGGGTGTGTTACAGTGGATATGGGGCAGCACTCTGTGGTGTTTAGATGTACATGGTGCATGCGCATGTGCCGGACTCATCTGTTACACTGGTGCATGTGCCGGGGTGTGATTTGTGTGGGTACGTGCGCCATTGTGGTCGTCTCTTTGCGGCTCTACGTACATGTTTTTGTGTGTGTTTCCTGGACAGATGTGACATGTACATTGATTTGCTGCCTTATCTTTGCATGTGTGCACAGTCCTCTTTCTGACATGACATTGCTCCACTCACATTGCACCAGTACCTTTGCAGTGTGGTGGCGGGTGGGTCCTTTTGCAGGTTCCATTTGTGTGGTCCCTGTACATTGCCATATTCTGACTGCCCCTGTTTCCTCGGCACCCATTGCGGTGTGACGTCCACATAGTGCTACCTCTGCATGCTAGTGTGATCCCATCTTCTTTGCTGTTTGACCACATGTGACTCTTGTCCTGATACCGTGTTCTCATGTTGCATTGTGTCACTGCTGTTGATGCCAGGTGTGCATTAAAGGTGTTTATGTACATGACTACCTGATGTCTGGCCTTTCTCAGTTAATCACATGCTGTTCTAGGGACATCTACACTGCTATATGACCCACAGACACCCACACATCATGTCTACACATGTGATGGGTGGTGCTGGGGCATTGGGACATGGCATCATTGGCATGTTTGTGCATTTGCCTGTGCACTGTGTCTGCACCTCACTGTGTGGCTGCATCACATTACATCTCTGTATGTTCCCTTCAGACCTTCTTGCCTTGTGTGTGTGTTGTCAGCCTGGTGTACCTGCCTGATACATGCCACCTGTCAGCTGTGTGTTCTGGTGCTGTGGCCATGATGGTTCAGACATGTACTTCTACCACTCCTGAGCATTTGTATAGTGCTATAATGGCGAATGTGGCGCAGGGCAGACAAGTGGGTGACATGTTCTGCGCATCTCTGATTACTATCTAGTCAGCACGCACACAGATGGGGTGAGAGGGATACCACTAGGGACAATGTGGGTGTGTCAGGGGGATCCTGCTTCTATGGCTGCGGCAAGGACGTGTGGTTCAACCTGGATCTGTGGGGGGTTGGAGACGGTGACTGCTGTACATACAGCGGAGGTTTGCTCACAGCATATATTGCATCATGGAGAATGGGGCAGAGTGTGGGGCTGCCAGTAGGGGTGTGCTGCACAGGTGGTGGGTGCCTGCTTGGGCCCAATGTTTTCAGGGGTGTTTGTGTGGGGAGATGGCAGATGAGGGGTGGTGCATCTTGATTTCAGCAGCGGAGGTTTGACATGGGTATGGTGAAGGTTGGGGGGGCTTTGACATGACCAGACAAGGGGGGTGGTGCTCCCATGACTGGCATGGTGCACAGTTGGATGCAGGGGGCAGACTACTAAGGTACCGATGGGATGCAATTGGGCAGTGCATGGCCATATTGGTGGTGTGTTCAGGGTGGATGGGGCAGGTATCACTGGTGTTGTGGGGGAGGGGGCAGGTGCTAGCTATCAGATGCCTGTGTGTCGTGGACGGGGGTGAGGGGTCAGGGATGGGCCCAGATTGCGGCCTGGGGACACTGGGGGAGGTACAGAGTTAGCCACAGACACTGACAACAAGGGGTGGGGCAGGGATGTGTTACGATAATGGATGGGAGGTACGGTCACGGCCATGTTCGCTTTCAGGCCATGATGAGACATCCAGGCAGCAATGTCATCACGACAGGCATCAATCAGGGTTTGGTTAGCCGGGGAGGGTTCAAGTGTGCGTAGATGGCTCTGTGGGCCATCAGTATCTAGCTGGTACAGCCAGCCATGGGTGCTGATGGCCACACTGGGCGACTGTGTGTGGCAGGGAGCAGGGGTATCCATGAAAAATCTTTGGGGTACAACATCCGGGTGCGGGGTTGTGGGGGAGGGGATAGGTGTACAGTTATTGCTGCTGTGTACCATGTCTGGGTATAGTTGCATCATAAATTTTAGTCCCACTACTTTCATTACTGACACATCTACTGCACCTGCACAGTAGGAGAGGTGGCCTATTGGTTAGGACATGGTACCTCAGACCAGGGGTCCATGGGTTCACATCCCACCTGGGGACAGCAACGTTGGGACTGGGGTTTCTGGTCTTATTGCCACTCCTTGTGGCCTTGGGCATGCCACATGGCCCTACATTGGCCACTGCTTCATTTGATGGGTAAGGTGGGATGGACAACTGTTTACTTACATAAATAACTCCATACTTTTGTCTGTCAATGCCCCCTGTACACAGCACTGTAGGGACATGTCATGCAGACACCCTACTTATCACAGCTTACAATCTAGTTAGGATGGGTGATGGGATGTGGGGGCAGGGGTTGGGGTTGGGGAGGCAACGGTGGTGTGGGGTCAAGGTAGTTAGGGTCCACGGGCGGCAGCAGGTAGGTGGGCTCTCAACATGGATTGGATGTGTGTTGGCGAAGGTGCCTGCCACACAGACCCCGTGAGTTTATCCAAGGCATAGGGTGCATCAGGGTGTGGGATACAATGTCTGCTGTGATCTAGTGTGTGCCTTTTGTGGTAAATTGTTTGCATTGTGGTTGTGAGGGTTCTTTGGGATAGTGGTCACAGACACGCATTGCCAGTCCATAGATTGCTGGCTTGATCCCCACATGTTCTGTTCCTTTTCCTTTCATGTGTTCTGCTAACCTGCCCATGTGATGGCTGCAGCCTTGTCACCTCTCCACACACCCTTCCATCTCTGTGCTGTGCACCACAGTGTGCCCTCTCTGCAGCCTATCTGCCGCATCTTGTGTGTTACATACAGCTTTTTCTTGGTGGTGCCCATGTGACCAGTCTGCTTGGTGGATTGGTACTGCTGTTGTTGGCTGGTTTGTGCCACATCACTATGCAGGTTGGACTTTCACATTGTCCTTTTTCGGTCCGTTGCCCTGGTCCATGGGCCATCCACTTAGCTTTCCCTTCAGCCGGCCCCTGACACCCTTCGTGTATTGCTCCCATGCTCTTTTGCATGCTGTTTACACTGCATTACATCTTATGGTGTGTGTGCATGTGTTTCTATGTGGCTCCCGTCCCACTTACGGACTGTGATATTAGCTGTGGATGCCTGCTGTACATGTGCGTTGCATCATGGTGACTGTTTGGGTTGGCCTCTCCTGACACACAGCTGGCATTTTATGTGGTGCCCTGCAGTGTTCTTGTATGCAGCTATTGCTGTGGACCTCAGAGTGGTGGTATAGCCTATTGGTTTATGCAGTGCTTTTCAGCCTAGTGGTCATGGGTTCGCTCCCTCTTTGTTCTCCTTTTGTTATGCCTTTCCTACGCCGGTACCTGTAATCCCTGTAACAGTCATATCTTGGCTGATATGTACTTTCTGCACATATTACCCTCATCACAGTTGCCAAACATCCTTCGGTCTGTCTATCTGCATCTGTCAGCTGTGTCTCACCCGGCATTCATGTGCAGGCTGCTATCCCATGTCCTGCTTTTCAGGTGCCTTACCCTACGGTGCCTTATGCGGGGCCTTCAGGGGCAGCTGCATGGCGCCTTCGGTTGGGCACCTTGTAGAGCGCATGCCAACATGCCTTGGGAGGGCCTTCGGTTAGGCTGCCTTGTGTTGTGCTCTATATGGCGCCTTCCGACACACGTTATCTGGCGGTGCCTTGTTACGCGCATTACCTGGCACTGCTTGTCATACGATGCACTACCCACTCCTTTATATGGGCATCTGTGACAGTACCGTGGAACCTACCGCAGTAGACACTAACGCAGTTTAGTAAACATACCCCTAAATGTGTGATTTCAGAGAGCACAGACTGCTTGCAGAGAATTGCAGAAAATTGCAGAAAACTCATGTAATGGGTCAAGTACAGGACATGTAGAAACAGGAAATATGCCCATCACAGACTAGACAGGGGGCGGGAAAAGGAGGGTAGAAACAAAGTAAAGACAAGCTGGTAGGGAAGTGATAATGCAAACTCCAGTTATCTGCGGAAGTCTGAAAAGTCTGAAAGTGCTTGCACAGGAAACAGAGCTAGATCAACCAATAAGAATATAGTACAGTAAAAAGTCTCCAACCACAACTAGGTGACAGGCTCAATTTATGTATATAAGGACAGCAATTGATATAATTTGTTGGAGGAGGGAAAACAAACACGATTCAAACAGAGTCTGATTGGTAATTCAGCTTCTGTTGTCTTTGTCTTCTACCCTCTGACTCAGACAAACTGTATTGTTAAGAAAAATAATGCTCATTTTGCTTTTTGGCTAAGATTGTAACTGATTGGGCATAATAAAGATCTCATCTCCTTCTACATGTCTGAGTCTGTTTGGAATAGAGCAAGGTCATTCTTATATCTTTGGGGTACAAAACCACAGCCTCAGTCCACCCAAAATCCCCAAGAGTATCTAGTAGGGAGCTCAGTAGAGTTTCAATGCTATGAAGAGTCTTGTAGCCATGCTAGTGTTTATCGAGTGGGCATAAGAGTCTATGAAGTCCTGTGCCTGAAGTTGTACTGCCTTTTCAATGATTTTGGTGAGGGAAGGGATGCTTGAGATGGGTCTGTAAGAGGATGGTGCAGATGGATCAGCTGATTGATTTTTTTTAGCAAAGATTCTTGCTTAAGGTTCGTCAACATGCAGCTCGGTGAAAGTGAAGACTGGACAATGTAAAGAAGAGTTGGAACCAGCTCTTCCTTGGCCATTTTGATCCAAGAAAAAGGGCAAGGGTCGAGTGAGGAGGTGGCGCTGTTGAGGCTTGATATAATATTTTCCAGTTGCTGGGTGGAAAGAGGGCTGAAAGAATGAGTGAGCAGTAGTCGGCCTGGGTGCTTGTGTTCGCTGAATAGTTGGATGGTTCTTGTGTTGTTTCCATTTGAACTCCAGCTGTCTGAGCTTGTATTTTAGGGTTTTGAGCTCAAGGAACATGGTGTGATTTTTTTATCCTGGATGGTCTGTTGTGCTTAGTAGCATAGTATAATATGCATGTGTTCCATTTGGATATTAGTGTGTCAAGATTGGTTGGATCCTCTTGTGTCAGGGGTGGAATGCTGCTGATAAATGAGTCCTTGTCAAATGTCTGAAACTTCCGTCTGTGAGGTGGGGGAGGCTTGGGGGTGGATGTGCTGGGGGAGTTAGGGAGGCCGAAGGTGGGAGAGGGAGTTGGCTTTAACACCTATTTAAAATAAATTCCCAGATCTCTTGCCTCCTATCTGGAAGGCCTCTTTATAATGGTCTCTAGAAACAACTTGTTTCTTTCATCTCAAAGAATATTTACCCTATTTTTCCTTCTATGCTAAGCTATACTCTGATTTGATTTAAATTAAAAGTTATCTGCTGATACTAGGCCCTTGCTTAGTTTTAAATTTAAATTAAAAGCTCTCTGCTGAGTTTTAAATGTAACTAAAAGCTATCTGCTGATACTAGGCCCTGACTGAGTTTTTAATTTAAATTAAATGCTCTCTGATGATACTAGACCCTGACAAAGTAAACATATATACTGGATTCTAAAATACACAGATTTATCAGCTTTAACCCAAAGAATTCCTTTTTCCCCAAGATTTAGAGAATTTCCCAGAAGTAAATACTTATGAATGCAGATTTCTTTCCCGCAGTAGCAGTCCCAATTTGGTAGCCTTTCAAGACCATATGGCCTATCCAGTATGGCCTTTTATCAGAACTGTTAAGTAGTTCTACAATCCTTTCCTTTCCCTTTTCTCCCATGCTTTCTTGAAGTCGGATACAGTTTTCGTGTCTACCACCTCCACTGGGAGACTGTTCCATGCATTCACACCTTTTCCTTAAAGAAATATTTCCTCAAATTACTTCTATGCCCTTTCATTCCAGAGCTTCCTTTCAATTGAAAGAGGGCCACCTCCTGTGTATTTATAACATAGAGGTATTTAAATGTCACTTTCTCCCCTCTCCCACCTTTCCTCCAATATATATATACTAAGACCTTTCAGTCTATCCCCACTTGCCTTACGATGAAATCTACTGAACATTTTAATAGCCACCCTCTGAACCAACTTCATCCTGTTTATCTCCTTTTGAAGCTGAGGTTTCCAGAATTGTACACAATATTCCAAATGAGGTCTTACTAGAGACTTATACAAAGGCACTATAAACTCCTTTTGCTTGCTGGCTATTCCTCTCCCTATGCACTCAAGCATTCTTCTGGCTTTTGCCATTGTCTTTTCTACCCATTTGGCCACTTTAAGATAATCCAGTACAATCACCCCCAGGTCCTGCTCTTTTTTCGTGTATTGAAGTGCATCACTCCCTATACTGTATCGCTCCCTTGGCCTTTTGCAGCCCAAATACATGACCTTGCATATTTTAGAATTAAATCTTAGCCACCAAATTCTCAACCATTCTTGAAGCTTTGCTAGATCCCTCCTTGTGTTATCCTCATCTTCCAACGTGTCTATCCCATTGCAGATTTTGGTATCATCTGCAAAGAGGCATACTTTTCCCAACACACCTTCTGAAATATTGCTTACTAAAATTTTAAAAAGTTCAGGACCAACTATTGATTCCTGCTGCACAGCACTGGTAATGCCCCTCTCTTCAAAGTGAACACTGTTTACTACTGTCGCCTCCCACTCAACCTCAGCAGGACAGTGGCTTCAAAAAGTATTTGCTGACTTCTCTCCTCTTTGAACTTGAAGAGGATGTTGTTTGTGTTAAGGGCCGTCGAGTTGGTTCGACTCATGGCGAACCTCTGGATAGTTGTCCTAAAACTCTGTTCGGTCTTCAGTCAGTCGGCTCATTGTTGATAGAGAGGCACCCATAGGTGCTGTTATTATATCGATCCATCTCATTGCTGGCCTTCCTCTTTTTCGCTGACCTTCTACTTACCAAGCATGATGTCTTTCTCTAACGATCTCTCTCTTCGCATGATGTGTCCAAAGTATGGAAGTTGAAGTCTTGTCATCTGAGCTTTTATAGAAAGCTTAGGTTTGATCTCCTCCAGTACTGACTAGTTTGTTCTTCGGGCAGTCCATGGTATACACAGTATTCGTCACCAGCACCATAATTTAAAGGCATCAATTTTCTTCCTACCTTTTCATTGTCCAACTTTTGCATCCATATGACGTTATTGAAAATACCATGGCTTGAACAAGTCAAATCTTTGTATGGAGAGAGACATCTTTGCTCTTGAGAATCTTGTCTAGGTCCTTCATAGCCATTCTGCAATACGTCATCGGATTTCTTGACTACTTGTCATTTCTTTATTGATAGTTGATCCAAGTAGGGTAAAGTTGTCAACTATTTCAATTTCTTCTCCATCAACGGTAAACTTATTAATTTTGTCAGTTATTAGGATCTTTGTCTTCTTTACATTAAGGTGCAGGCTTATTTTAAGACTATGTTCCTTGATCTTAAGAAGCAAATGTTTCAGATCATTTTCACTTTCAGCCAGTAATGTAGTATCATCAGCATAGTGAAGGTCGTAGATGACTCTTCCTCCAATCTTCACACCATGGTTGTCTTCATATAGTCCTGCTTCTCTGATGATTTTTTCTGCATATAAATTAAACAGGTAGGGGGAACGTATGCAGCCTTGTTGTACACCTTTGCCAATTTTAAACCATTTTGTTTCTCCTTGTTTCGTTCAAACTATTGCTTCTTGATCCATGTAAAGGTTGTGCAAGAGAACTATCCTAACACATAAAAATTCCCTTCTGTAAACAGCTACAAAAAATAAACCAGTAACTTAAGCAGTGAAAAATGTTTTGTAAAAAGATAAACCATCTTTTTAAGAGTTCTCAGGCAGAGAACTTGTAATAATAGTCACAGAATTACTTTGCTTGAAATGAAACCTCTCCGGGAATAGCAGTGCTTTGAAAGTAATATAGACTTTTTAAAAAAAACCCTTTATACAGCACTCAAAAACCTGACTCTTAGGGGTATGTTTACTAAACCGTCTTAACATAGCAGCGGCGATGTTATCGCATGATACGTAACGTTATCACGCGATATCATCTCTGGCGGTGGTGAGGTGCGCAGTGGGAGGAGAAAGGCACCCCAAAGGGTGGAGTAAGGCTCCCCAGGGGTGGAGAGAAGGGGTCAATGGGCAGAGAGTGGACGGGGAGTGGATCCATGCACACTAACGCCGTGAAAGAAAGCCCTGAAAATTAGCGCCAGTGAAAACGTTGCGCTAGGCACATTTGCAGGACAGAGAAACCATTTCAGTCAGCAATGTACAGCAAAGGCAGGGAAACCCAGAAAAGTGATAGTGTGATACATGTGCAGGAACCAAAAAGGCAAATAAACATATAAAATGACCAGAACCACATATGAAATCCCAATAACCAAGCTGGCCAATAGTGATATTAATGATAAACATAAAGCAACACTACTGACAAAGTGTAAAAAGGAAGATATCATGTTTGGAAGGATCTATGCTCTGTCCCCCTACAAAGTGAATGATTTTAAATTGAAATAGCAGTGATCAGGGTTGTTGTCGTTTATATTGGGCAGGTTTGTTATGGCGTGCACATGTGCAGCAACAGCAGAGTGGGCACGTAAGAAACGGCAACTGTACTTATGCTGTAAATGGGATACAGGGGGCTGCAGGCGGCACATGCTGTGGTCCAGCTAGGGCACAGTGCGGACTATCTGCCTAGGTGGCACATAGGAATGCCGAAACTGTAAAGCAGCAAGACAGCAACTGACGAGAGTCCAACATGGGCACGAGTGTGTGTCCCACAATGTCACAGGGGATATTACCCAGCAGGTACCCCCAAGGGCACATAACATTGGCAGGCGTTGCCAGGGGGAAAGCACGCATGTCCATGTAGGCACCCCTACCCGACAACTCACACCATAGGCAGCTGCCTACCGGCACACTGGATGGCCTGGGACTGTGCACCACCAGCACCACTGACATAAGGGCATGTCAGCATGGTGGTGGAGGGGTGCTAGTGGTGGAGGGGGCAGTGGCATTTGCCCACACCAGACCATGGCCAAACCCATTTAGGTGGGTGCCGTGCATTGCAACAGACAAGATCTGCCTGATGAACAGCCATGGTATCCCCAGGGAATGACTTGCCCCTGTGGCAACAGTTTGGTGCAGTACACACAGCCAGTGTGTTCAGGGGCAGAAGGTCACAGGTTCAAGTCCCAGCTGTGGTTCCTGCCAACCTTGTACCCATATTTTACCCAGTACTAAACCATGATAATAAAGACGGAACCTTTATTGCAGATAAAATAAACATGCCTGGGCAAATGGTTAGCATCTTTCCTGATGTTTCGCGGAATACCCAATTGCGGCGGAGGCAATTTTTACAGCTTAAGCCCCGCGTTTTGGCATTGGGTGCTACGTTTTTCCTCCGTTTCCCATGTAAATGCCTTATTGCTCTTGAGGATGCTTTGTATACCTTCACAGAAGTGTCACATCTTGAAACTTTTCTAAAAGATAAGCAGGTTGTTGTTAGGACTGATAATTAATGAATATTGCCTCCAACTGTTGAAAATCTTATTCTCTTAATTGCTATTTTGTTTTTGCTTTAACAATGGGCTTTGCTGATCCCATAATGTGGACTTTATCCTGGATATATTTTCTGCTTTTGCTTATTGTTTTCTTTATTCTTATATATTCGGATTGTCCTTCCACTGTTTTTTTGGTTTTGTATATTTGACTGAAAATGCAATAAAAAAAAATAAATAAATAAAAAATAAACATGCCTGAAACGCCTATATTTTAACCTACAGAGCACAGACACCATAAACATGTACAATCCCTAGAGCAGAGTTTCCCAGCTCCAGTCCTGGAGGGCCAAACACTATTCAGGTTTCATGCTATCCCTAATAAATATGCCTGTGCTGCATTTGTATGCACCGTCCCCATTGTATGCAAATGTATCTCATGCATATTCATTAGGGTCAGAATGAAAACCTGAACAGTGTTTGGCCCACCAGGACTTGAGTTGGGAGCCTCTGCCCTAGAGCAGTGGCCAACAGGGGCACACACACCCACACCCACAGACTGCACTATCCAAAGCCTCATGGAGAGTCAGGCTGTTGGGCCCTGCGCGGAGCAGCATCTCCCAATACTGGCACCTGCATACCTTAGCAATGCCATCCTAAACTTGGGAACACGTTCCACATATATCAAAAGGTTGCTGTGATTAATGTCAGATAACAAATCCTAAGTTAAACATGATTTGTCGATAGAGATTCATCATTGCAAACGTTCGGATATCTGTGGAGTGTGTTTCAGTTATTGCCTCTGACAGTGTTTACCATCCTGGGGAGTGACCCCAACAGTATGGCATACCATAGCAATGCCTGCACTGTGCCCAGGACTGGTGTGGCGGCCAGGGCTGCCACAAACCTCTATATTTGCACAATGCTGGCATAGGTGTGGGAGTGTGTGTTTGTCTATCCAGTGTGTTGTGGCTGCCTACACCTTACTGAGCCCACACTGTTTGCACTGCTTGCACTGCTTCCAGTGTTAGCCTGCCAATGTGCATAATGAGGAGCAAGGTACTGTGGGTGTGGCCCGGACAGGGCGGTCTGGGCAGGCTGCATCTGCACAGGGTATAGGGCAATGGCTGGGATATTGTTGTGCGCATCCACCACCTGCAAGGACACAGTGGCCACAGCATGTCATGCTGGGAGGTCAGTCCCACACTGACTGAGTAGTGACTACGGCATGTCCAGGTTCCCACATAATGCTATACACAGCTTCTGTAAGTGATATTTCTGGGTTCCCATTTCTGGGGTCCAGTCACTGATAAACCCACTTGGTGTGTGTGCCAGATCCCACTCCTGGATGCACAGTGTTCCTTTTGGAACATGCACTATGTATGTGCTACCAGACTGTGTGCAGTTAGCATGTGTTTGGCTGCAACACCTTGCAGGATGCAGCAGGTGTACACTGACTGCCCTCTGCTGGCGCATGTCAGAATGTAGTGGGGGCAGCTGAGCTGACCAGGCACACTGCCAGTGGTCCAGTTCCATGTGCAGATCTGCATCAGCTCTCTGTTTACCAGTTGGCTGGGGGTTGCTGGTCCCACAGTCTGTCATCATGTACCTCAACTGGCCCTATTGCAAACAGTGATAGTGTGTGTCTGTTGTTCACAGATCATGTTCCCTACCCTGACCCACAGAGGGCAGGCTTGCTTAAGTATATCTTCATCATTTGAGTCCAGACACACCCTGCTCCAAAAACAGGTGTCCATGGCAACCTCACTGAACATACATTATGTTGCAAGCATCATGGTCCACACATTACTGGCACATAGAAATGGACCTGGAAAACATCCAAGGCTGTCTGAAAAGAATACCCCACACACTGGCAGTGATGGTGAACTTCAGCAAAACCTACTGCAAACAACCCAGGTACTGTGGACCTGATGCTGTCCACACGACTTTACCCTCAGGGTGAGCACAAAACATGCACAATGGCATGGTCAGTAGGCACACTATGCCAGTAACACGCACGGTCAGTCCCCCTACCCAGTTGACATGCTGCAGAGGTGCAAACCCCATCTGGTTGAGCAGATGTAGACTGCTGTTCTGCATGTGACTTGCATTGTGGGTACTCTTGGTGCTAACCTATCCTGGTAGCCACACCAGACAGTGTGTCTGGTGACCTGCACTGGTTCAGTAGCTAGCCATAATTTTCCTACAACCAATATTGATGTAGGACAGTGGTAAATATAATGACCCTAGTGGGAGAGGTCATGGGTTCAATACCCCAGTGTGCCTGTATATTGATGTATCTGGATGGATATGATATACCGTATTATCATTACATCAGAGCCTTTTACCACATGAAAAAAGTTTCAGTGTGGCCAGTCGCATGCAGTGGGTATGTTGGAAGAGTGGTGTGGGCTGCAGGTTGCTAGATTAGCTGGTGAGCTATATACAAAGTGCGTCCATCAGTAAAACTGTTCGAGGCTATGGGCGTTTATGCCTGTAACAGTCTGACAGATCTGAAATCAGTGTGCACACCCCAAAGCACCCTCAGCTCAGTTGCCCAAACTAAGGTGCCCTGTAAAGTGCCCTAGCTGTGTCCTTACACTATCCTGGTAAGCAGAGCAGAAAGTGTGTGCAGATGCCCTGGTGTAGCTGTGTAGCCAGCCATTGCTATGTCAAAAGGCATAGCACAATTGTTAACATAATGCTTCCACAGCCAGTGGTGATGGGTTTGAGACCCCAGTGCGCCAACATCAAGATAAATGCCTAAGATGTATATTGTGGTAAGAAGAGTCAGACACATCTCTGCAATGTCTGTCTGCAGCATAAATCTTTTCACCGTAGTCGTGTGCCTCACAGCATGACGTGGCAGGAAGTGCATCATAAGGCGCCCTATGAAGCAGCCTGGACAAATGGTAGAAAGCCTGCGGCGCCACCATTTGCCGTGGCACAGGCACGTAACTAGCACACTGTAGTGATGTGCGGCAGCGTGCGTTGATGCGTGGCAGCGCATATGCGACATGTGTGCAAGCATCAGCAAGGCATCGGAGAAAATGGTGACCTGGTCAAGGAAGCCTACTTTCACCCACCGGGAGCTGCGACACCTTGCAGGGCTAATCTGCTAGGCAGCACAAATTATTTCCCAGCTCCTCCAAACGCTAGGACCTCTGCCGCATTAGGAGGGCATTGGAATGCGTCACGAGGCGGTACAATCGTCTTGCCGACTACCCACATGAGGTAAGTGTATGGGGACAGGTCACACAATGCAAGATGTGCAACACATTATCTAGCAATGAACACACATCATACATGTACAACATGGTATAGACACCAGTCTTTGGGCTATCCAGTGCTGAATGTAGCTGCGTATGCTGCTGTGTGTAGGTATGCCCTATCCCCAGGAGTCTAAGGACCTGATCACAGAGGTCCAGTTGTCAGCCTGGTGTTATGGTACCTGCTGCTGTTGATGTGTTAAAATACACCCCAATTCCAGGAGCACGTACATCTGCCTAAAGAAGCCTGGTAAACAGCATGCTGACATGCTAGGTTCTGCAGTTGCAGATTCACAGATCTGCCCTACCCCCAGGCGTCCTGAGACCTGATTACACAGGTGTGTAATCAATCCAGATATTGTGTGGGAGGAGTGGCCCAGTGGTTGAGACAGGTTATCTCAGGCTGGAAGGCCGGGGGTTCAATTCCCACATGGGTAAAAGCAACTTCAGGCCGGAGGTACTGGGGGTCTCTAGTCCCATGGCCACTCCTTGTGGCCTTGGGCAAGCCACTTAACCCTCCATTGCCTCAGGTACACTTAGATTGTGAGCCCTTCGGGGACAAGGGAATATAAAATACCTGTTAGTATACATGTAAACTGCACTGATTCTAAAGAGCATGGTATAAAAAATAAATAAATAAAATAAAAATTGTGGTAGTTTATACAGTGGTCAGGTCACACATCTGCCCTACCCCCAGGAGTCCTGTGACCTGATCAAAGTGGTCTGCCAGTCACCCTGGTGTTATGGTATGTGCTGCTGTTGATATGTTCTGATCCACCCTACCCCCCCCCCCCCCAGGAGACCTGAGACCTGATTACAAAGGTCGGTAATAAATCCAGATATTGTGGTAGGTTATGCAGGGCAGGTCACACATCTGCCCTATTCCCAGGGGGCCCATACCTGATCGCAGAGGACCATTATAGATGCTGGTGTTAGGGTACCTGCACCTGTTGGGGTTTCACAGCTCTGCCCTAACTCCAGGAGGGCCCAGACCAGATCACATATGTTACTAGCTCAGCTAGGTGTGGCGGGCCATGCTCCTGTTGCAGTTGCCCACAACTGCCCTATTCACAGGAGGCCTTAGTCGTGACCACAGAGGTATAGTACAAAGCCTAGTGTCATGGTAGTGGTGACTGGCGATGTGTTCAGGGCCACCCACCTCCTGCTCTATCTCAGAACACATCACCCATGTGTTGTACGGATAGCATGGTGCCATGGCGGGTGTGTCGGATGATGTGTGTAGGTCAGGAAACCACACAGGTGTGTGCCGGACCACACAGGGAGTTAGGGAACACCTCCCCTGGACACCAGCATGGCCAAACCACATGTGGCATGGTGCTGCCATGTCATGCAAGGAGAGTATAGGAACAGGGTATGGGGGGGGGGGGTCCGGAGGGTTACGCACAGTACACATAGGTGGCACCTCACACATGCCCAGACCCACAGCCACACATGCAAGGTGCACAGGCAACAGGTAGGAGAGGACACACTGGCCAGAGCAGCAGCAGCAGACATGTGTGATATGCAGTGGGCACCCACCAGAGATATCTGGCCCCTAATGCTCCCACCCATTGCTTCCCCCCCCCCCCAGTAGAGGATCTACGGAAAAAGGGTTGGGAGCTGCGGCTGCACTGCCCGTAGGTCCTTGCCCGCCTCCAAAGGAGGGCACTGGAGCAAAGTGGTGGTGAGTGTTGCAGCCTCTGTAGCACAGTACAGCATGTCACAGTGGCCCAACAGCCTGTGGGGGCCAATCTATGTACATGTGGTATGTGACTCACATGATGGTGTGCTAATGTCTGTCTCCCCACACAGAGGATGCTGCTGGTGAGGGCCCATCTACATCAGGGCCCCCCAAAACACGCCCCACAGCACCAGTCCAGGAGGAGGAGGAGGAGGACAACATGGAGGGGGTAAAGGGTAGGGTAGGGTGGGGAGGGGGAGTTGTATGCAGAGGGGGTGAGGAGGGCAATGCAGAGGAGGAGGAGGAGGAGGAAGAGGAGAGCGGGGATGGCAGCGAGAGATAGGGTAGGTGGGAGGAGGGGGTGTGGAAGGGGTGGAGAGGGTCTCTGTGAGTGGGAGGGGACACAGGACAGCACAGGGTAGTATGGGTCCCTGCCAGCTGCGACATGTGTGCGGCGATGTTGTTCACCTGGGAGTAGCATCCCCACCCATTGCCACAGACAGGATCCACGCTCATGCCACCACACAAACACTGGGCACCTGGTGTGGATGTAGTGGCAGGTGTGTGCAGGACCTGTATGTGGCAGTGGGTGGTGTTCTGCAATGCCAGCGGACCCAGGACTGCACCATCCGGTGGCTGGCAGGCGCCATTCAGTGGTTGGCTGCCGAGATGCACATGTAGCATGCAGCTTCCATGGGTGGTGCATCTTGACAGCCATCCCATGATGGGCATCCCTGGAGCATTTAAGGGGCACAGGGGCACCCACACACATGCCCTGTGCTGTCCTGTCAACCGGGACAGAACATGCTGCTATGGCCAGTGTGTCCTCTAATACCTATTGCCAGTGCACCCTGCATGTGTGGATGTGGGTCTGGGCATGTGTAAGGTGACACCTATGTGTACTGTGCACAACCCCCCCCCCCCCGACCCCCTATACCATGTTCCTACACCCTCCTTGCATGACATGGCAGCACCATGCCACGTGTGGTTTGGCCATGCTGGTGTCCAGGGGAGGTGATTCCTAACTCCCTGTGTGGTCCAGCACACACCTGTGTGTTTGCCTGACCTACACACATCATCCGACACACCCGCCATGGCACCATGCTATCCTTACAACACATGGGTGATGTGTTCTGAGATAGAGCGGGAGGTGGGTGGCCCTGAACACATCGCCAGGCACCACTACCATGACACTAGGCTTTGTACTATACCTCTGTGGTCACGACTAAGGCCTCCTGTGAATAGGGCAGTTGTGGGCGACTGCAACAGGAGCATGGCCAATGTAAATGTGTAAATAAGCCAGTTTGTACATACGGCACAATGTTCACGTGTCTCCCTTACAGACAGACTGTGGACGTGAGCATGAGACGTGTGTAGATCCCTATGTGTATGCGTGGTAGATATAGGTAACATACATGGACCGTCTCCACACGCAGGTGTGGGGGCTGCCCATGTGCATAGGCGTCTGTGTCCCCTGGTGCCCCTGTGATGTGCCGATGTTCAGTGTGTCCCAACACCTATGGTCACATGCATGCTGCCTGTGATGTGTAGGCTGCATATCTGATGCACCATGCTCGTGGGGCAATAGGTGAAAAGGCTAGCAGCAGGTATGTGGCAGGAAGGGTAAGAGGGACTGCTGTACCCAGGATAGCTGGTGAGGGTGAGACAGGTCGATGCAGGTCCCGAGGATGAGCAGTGGGGAATGTCAAGCACTGGGGAAGAGTGATCAGCTGACTGTAGCGAGCTACCTTTGTCTGCCTGTGCCACATGCAAGCCTATGTGGGTAGACAGCCATGTAGGCCCTGGTGTGGGCAGGGAGAATGGTCACACATGTGTGTATAATAATGGAGAGCATATGGGGTGGGAGAGGGTGACAGATCCTTACAATAGACATGTACCACCGTGTACATCTTGCTGGGCAATGGGTGAGGTTGGGTATACCCCCACGCATAGGTAGGTGGGTGACCACCTGGCACAGTCCATGGCACACAGGGCATGGTATAACCTATGTGCATTGATTGGTGGCAGTGCAGACACCACATCCCTGAGGGATATGGGCAGGCACATGTGGGCAGGGTGACAACATGGGGGTGCAGTGTACTCAGGGGATCACAGTGGCATACATTAGAAACAAACATATAGGTAGTAATAGGTCGTGATCTCTTTATTTACAATGTTCACATCCTCCGTGGCTGGCCACAGCAAACACGCCCAACCCACCCCTCTGTCCTGGGACTGCTGGTGCTGGTGCTGGCTGCTGTGAACGGGCAGCCATGGCCTCCTGGGCATCCGCAATACGGAGTAGCGCCCCTGCCATTGTGTCCACTGTGGCCCGCAGCTGGTGGATCTCCTGGTGAATGGCCAACAGAGCCTGACGAGTGCCTGTGAGTGGGACACAAGGTGATGTGTGAGACACCTGTTACAACCCCCTCTGTGACACATGCACATGTCAGGCATATCACACCAGACCAGTCTGCAGAAAAACTATGCACGTGACGACTAGCAACACATGACCATGTATACATCTGTGTGTCTCATGAGCCATTCTCATGCCAGGAAAGGGTCCTGATGAGGGGTCGTGTGAATCACAGATCTCGCACATGGTACAGTGTCGCAGTGCAATGTGTCAATGCTTGATCTGCGCACTGGTTGTATGAGATAAGCCAGATGACGTGGGAAGTCATGGCACACACATACATAGATCTGTGGGGCCCTGTTTTCTATAATGCTGGCGCTAAGTACAGATTACAGTGACAAGCTATGCTAGGTACCAGTACCCATGGCGAGGGGGTCAGTCAAGTAAGCTGTCTAGGTGACCTGGGATAGGTGTTTACCGCAGTGCACTTCCTTGGGGTATATGGCTGTGAACAGTGTGCATATGTCTGAGCTCCTCAACATGCTGACACTTGACAAGCCATGCTACAATAGGGGGGAACACACATGGCACAGCCCCCCCCCCCCACAACATAATATATGATCTGCTATGTTGACAACATATTGTGGTGCACATACAATCTCATTGTGGATGTTACGTCAACCTCCATGGGGATTGTTGTATATGCTGTTACCCACCTTTAGCATTGTGCCTTTCTGAGGCACTGTGGGCCCGCAGCTCCGCCAGGATCGTAGCCATACTGGTGGGAGGGGTGGCTGATATCCCTGGTGCCTGCACGGTGTGGTGACTCCCCTCCATCTCCGTACCCTCTACAGCCTGTGAGTTGCTGCTAGTAGCCCCCACTGTAGCGTTGACATCCGGTGGCGTGTCCTCTGCCTCGGGCAGCACATTGTTTCCTGTTGTGCCCTCATTGCTGGCAGTGTCCCCATACATTGCGGCCTCTGGCCCCTCAGCATCCTGAGGCCCTGCCATATCCTCCTCCTTATGTGCCTCCATGGTCCAGTAGTCACCTGGGGGGTGGAAAAGGGTACACAGCACAGATGACTTTGCACAGCGCACCTATGTACACGTGTGTAGTACATCCCCGCCAAAATCAATGTGTTGTCTGCCTGTGGCTGATGTTGGTGCACCTACAATGGGGACAGCACATGTGCCTACAGTGTGCTGTGCCTGGCAGCGGTTAGGGGGGGGGAGAAGCCTCATTCCCTGGTGTAGTTGTGCCACATGGGATGCAGTGTGTGGGGGATGGTGTGCTGAGTGCCGCGCCCCCTATCTGCAGTATCAGGTATGGACTGGCTGCCTGACCTTGGATGTGGCCTCAGCAATACATGTGGCTGTGGTGCATGTGGGAGCCCTGAGTTGGATTGTGTGCCGTCATTGTGTGTGTAAGCAATGTGCTTGCATTGCCCTGAGTGGTATGCACGTTAGGTGTTGCAGGATGTGTCTGTGTCAGCCAGACATGTGTGGGGGCCCTCCGCTTTGCAAACTACTATGCGGTGTGGGTGGACAGCTATCCCATACTACGTGGGTGTGGTGGTTGTTCTGGGGGATGGGTGTAGCACTGCTGGGAATGGGGTTGCACCGTGTGTGGGGGTATGGGAATGTGTCTGTGCACTGCGGGATGTGTATAAGGACTGATCCCAGGTGGTGTGGGGTTTGTGCTATGTGCACGTGGTACGGGTATGGCAATGTGCACACCAATGTCTGGTGAGGGTGGGTGGGGGATCGCCACTGTATGTGGGCCCTGAAAGAGTGTTAAGTGTGTGACATGTGTGTGATGTGTTTGCTGGCGTTTGTTTGCATCTACGTCATTATCCCCGTGTGTTAGGCCCTTCCCTGTCAGAGGTCTGGGATATGTCCCTGAATAGGTAAGAGCATACAGACGTCACATGTGTTTTGGTGCTGTGTGTGGGTACCCCAAGGCCAATGTGTTCTGGGCTAGTTGTCTGTCCCTCTTGTATGTTGCCCCTTGTCACAATGTGCTGGGTGACTGCCTGCATGGGTATGATGAATGGTTGTGACCTATATGCCAGGTACTATGTTAGCAAGTAGACCTCAGGGGGACAGAGAAATCAGGCTGATAATAATGCACACACCCCAAAAGGAGTAGGCCCAAATAAACAAATCAATATACAACCTCATAAGCCATATGTGAGGAGGGAACGCTAGACCGATCTGGGTAGGATAACTCCAGTAGTGGGGGAAACAGACCTCAGTTAGTCTCACAAACACAAATGCGTAGGAGGAGGAGTACTTTGAAGGGCGGAAAAGCCCTGTAATCGCATGAACTCTGCATACATCAGTGGCCAATGTCACCTATATGGAAAGGCCAGAGGGTCCAGCAGCACAGCAACACGACACAGCACTAGAGAGCACCAATGTAATAGTAATACAAGGAGGGTATCTGAATAGTGGCAAATGGTATTCCAATGGGGCTCTTTACTGTTACATTGCTGCTCATGTATGCTGTGATCCTCTTTGATTACAGTGGGAAATCATTCTCCACTCCTCAGACAGGTCTTTTAGATCACTATTACATTGCTGATCTGTAGTGCTGTGCATTTTAGCTGTGCAGCTTAACCCTCTGGGCTTTGCATGGAGGTTTTCCGGACCATTGATGTATGCAGTGCTCAATCAGATATGGGCCTTGTCTGCCATGCCCCCTGCTTCTACACAGCTTTGCCATCCTCGACTACGTTCAGGACTGTATCTATCATGCACGCAGGCCCAGGTACCTGTCACACACACCCTGTACCTACCGTGCCACGTGCTGCTGTGACATCACCCCACAGTTGCCTGTGGTAGGGCACACATGCTCTCAGGACATGGTCCCCCACCAATCCCCTCCATGTGCTGCATGTGCTTGGGCATGCCCTGTACGTGTGCAGCATATCTACTACTACTACTACTAAGCATTTATAGGGTGCTACCAGGTGCACGCAGTGCTGTAAACGTGAAAAGTTAGGAACAAGAGAAAAGAGACAAGAGCAGGAGATACAGGACAAAGGAAAGAGGTAGGAACAAGTGTGAGGGGACGACAGAAAGGTGATATAACAGAGGGGAAGGAAGGAGAACAGCAAACTCATGGGCCAAAGGCAGAGGCCAGAAGATGAGCTTTTAACTTGAGTCTGAAGAGGAGCAAAGAGGATGCCTGACGTATAGACAAAGGACATTTATTCCAAGGGTAAGGAGCAGCAGGGTGAGAGGTGCCGACCTACCTGCCTGTGGATGGGCAGTGTCCAGGGCTTCTGGCAGTCCATGCAGGTAGATGGGGCCCAGACGGTCTGTGAGCTCCTGCTTCAGGGGTGTGAGGGTTGGGGCGAAGGGGGCACCCCCACCGGTGCCCATGGCATGTTGCCTCTCCGCCAACATGTGTGCTCGGACACCATGCTTAATGTCATTAAATCTCTTTCTCAGGCTGTCCATGTCCCTGGTTGGTCCCCGTACCTGGGCTATGGCCTCCTGCACCTCCTCCCACACGTGTATACGTGTGGCCACAGTGGTGCTATTGCTCAGTCGGCCATAGAGCACCTCATACCGCTCCAACACACAGGCCAGCAGGATGTGGTTTTCTTGCTGGCTGAATCTCACAGCCCTCCTCTGGTCCTCAGCTGGCACCGGTATACGCCTTCGTTTGGCACTGAGTAGCCCCTGGGTGGGCTGCGACACACCCAATGGGCCTGCAGCCACCACCACAGGCCCAACACTCCCTGTTGGCTCTGGGTCCTGCTGAACAGGTGCCCCCCCTCCTTCCCTCCTACCATGTCCTGTCGCTCCATCTCCCTGCCCTCTGTCTCCTTGTCACACATCCCTGCCCCTCAGCTCCTCTGCTACACCTCCTTCCTGCTCCTTCCCTCCCCTCCTCTCCCTGCTGCCTGCTCCTCAACTCCCTTCCTGTCTCTCTCTCCAGCTCTTCGCCTCCCCTCCTCTCTCTCTTGCCTGCTTTGCAACACACCTCTCCACACCAAATCTGCCTCTGACACTCTCCACCACCACTCACCAACCCAGCCACTCTCCACACCAAACCTGCTTCAGACACTCTCCACCACCACTCACCAACCCAGCCACTCTCCACACCAAACCTGCCTCTGACACTCTCCACCACCACTCACCAAACCAGACACTCTCCACACCAAACCTGCTTCTGACACTCTCCTTGCTTCACCAACACGCCTTCCCTCCCTCGCCTACACAAACCCCTCAACGTGTACCAGGTTGTTGTTGTTGTTAACTGCCGTCAAGTCGGAGTCAACTCATGGCGACCCTCTGGATAACTATCCTAAATTGTGTTTGGTCTTGAGTCAGGCGGCTCATTGTTGACAGACTGGTACCCGTAGCTGCTGTTATTGTATCGATCCATCTCAATGCTGGCCTTCCTCTTTTGCGTTGACCTTCTATCTTGCCAAGCATGATGTCTTTCTCTAATGATCTCTCTCTTCGCATGATGTGTCAAAAGTATGAAAGTCGAAGTCTTGTCATCTGAGCTTCTAAAGAAAGCTTAGGTTTGATCTCCTCTAGTACCGACTGGTTTGTTCTTCGGGTAGTCCATGAAAAAAAGTATGAAAGTCAAAGTCTTGTCATCTGAGCTGCTAAAGAAAGCTTAGGTTTGATCTCCTCTAGTACCGACTGGTTTGTTCTTCGGGCAGTCCATGGTATGCACAGTATTCGCCGCCAGCACCATAATTCAAAGGCGTCAATTTTCTTCCTGTCTATCTTTTTCACTGTCCAGCTTTCACATCCATATGATGTTATTGAAAATACCATGGCTTGAACAAGTCAAATCTTTGAATGGAGAGAGACATCTCTGCTCTTGAGAATCTTATCTAGGTATTTCATAGCCATTCTGCCAAGAGCAATGCGTCGTCTGATTTCTTGACTGCTTGTTGCTTCTTTATTGATAGTTGATCCAAGTAGGTTAAAGTTGTTCACGATTTCAATTTCTTCTCCTTCAACGATGAATCTGTTGATTATGCCAGTTGTCATGATCTTTGTCTTCTTTACATTAAGGTGCAGGCCCATTTTGAGACTATGTTCTTTGATTGTGAGAAGCAAATGTTTCAGATCATCTTCACTTTTAGCCAGTAATGTGGTATCATCAGCATAGCGAAGGTTGTTGATCAGTCTTCCACCTGTCTTCATACAATCCTGCTTCTCTGATGATTTGTTCTGCATATAAATTAAACAGGTAGGGGGAAAGTATGCAGCCTTGTCTTACACCTTTGCTTATTTTAAACCATTCTGTTTCTCCTTGTTCCGTTTGAACTGTTGCTTCTTGATCAATGTACAGATTGTGCAAGAGTACGATCAAGTGTTCTGGTATACCCATGCTTCTTAATGTGGCCCAGAGTTTCTCATGGTTTACACAGTCAAAAGCCTTGCTATAGACGATAAAGCACAAATAGATATCCTTTTGGTATTATTTAGCCTTTTCAAGGATCCATCTCACATCCGCAATGATGTCTCTCGTTCCTCGCCCTTTCCTGAACCCTGCTTGCACTTCAGGTAGCTCTTGTTCCAGGTATGGTTGTAGTCTCTTTTGAATAATCTTCAGTAGAATCTTGCTGGCATGTGGGATCAGAGTGATTGTGCGATAATTTCCACAGTCAGCTGGATCTATTCATCTCAAACACCTTCTTCCATCAACACAAGCGGCGACTGTACAATGGACTTCACCCAATGGATTGTATAAAAATCAAATTGACTACATCTGTGGAAGTCAACGATGGAAAAGATCTATAACATCAACAAAGACAAAACCTGGAGCCGACTGTGGTACAGATCATCACATACTAGCATGCAAACTCAAGCTAAAGTTGAAAAAGAGCAAACCACTCATGGATGCAGCAAAATATGACCTTGAGAATATACCACTGGAATTTAAAGACTGCCTGCAAAATCAATTTGCTGCTTTAGATACAAATGATAGAGCTCCAGAAGAGTTATGGAATGACATCAAGAAGGTTGTGTTGGAAGAAAGTGAGGAGTCTCTATAAAAGGTGAAAAAGCAAAAACGGCCAAATGGATGACCAGGTGTGCATTTGTATTTATGTGTTTTTTTATGTTGCGCGCATTGCGCATGCGCAGTGGCACGAGTGTGTCGGCTGTGTGCATTGTGCATGCACCACACAGACGCAGAAGGTGCATGTGTGACACCACGTTGCACATGCACTGTGCGTGGGTGTGAGGCATGCGTGTGTGATGCGTGTCGTGATGCGCATGCACCACACCTCACGCACAGCGCATGTGTAACATGGTGTCCCACACACGCACCTTCCACGTCTGCACGGCACATGCGCAACATGCACAACTGACACACTTGTGCCACTGTGCATGTGCAACGTGTGCAGCTGATGTGCTCACGCCACTGCGCATGCACAATGTGTGCAATGAAAAAAACACATAAATACACATGCACACTTGGTACACGTTGAGGGGTTTGTGTAGGCGAGGGAGAGAAGGCGTGTGCTGTTGGTTGTTGGTGAAGCAAGGAGAGTGTCAGAAGCAGGTTTGGTGTGGAAAGTGGCTGGGTTGGTGAGTGGTGGTGGGGTTGTGTGGCTGGGTTGGTGTGTGGTGGTGGAGGTGACTGGCAGGGTTGGTGAGGTGAGTGTCTGCGTTTGAGTGCGTTAGAGGAGTAGAGGGGGTGGAGTTTATGGCGGGCTTTGTGGTTGCTGCATGTGCAGTGGGAGGGGAGCAAGGGCTGCGGTTGCCTGACAGGGGAGAAGGTATCCATGGGGCTGAGACACAGGGCATGGGTTTAGTCCTGCTGCAACACAGACCTGCAGCTGTGGGGGCAGGCCAGACAGGGGCTGTGCCGGCACGCCATAGGAGGCATGCAGAGTTGGAGGCTCGCCAGCCTCGCCTCTACAGGCCCAGGTCCCAGCTCCAGGGCATGCGTGAGGACCAGGTCATCTCCCTCTACCGCCTGAGCACAGAGGCTATTAAGGAGCTCTATGAGGATCTACGACCTGACTTCGAGCCCCTGACTGGTCGGTCACATGCCATACCGGGTTTGGTCAAGCTCCTTGGTGCCCTACATTTCTTTGTCTCTGGCTGTTTCCAGTCATCTGTGGCCGCAGTGGGTGTCATGAGCCGCCCCACCTTCTCACGCTGTCTTCGCCAGGTACTGCGTGCCATGATCAGCCGGGTGGGGAATTACATTGCCATTCCCAACACTAGGAAACAGTGGGGGACCCTGAACCAGGCCTTTGAGGCATTAGCCAGGATACCACACGTGATGGGAGCTATTGATTGCACACATTTTGCCCTGGTCCCACCCAGAGACAGGGAGGTAGTGTTCAGCAACCGCAAACACTACCATTCCCTGAATGTTCAGGTTGTATGTGATGCAAATATGCATATTCTGAATGTGGTCCCTAGGTTTGCAGGGTCCACCCATGGCTCCTATATCCTGCATCACTCGGCACTATTCAGACAATTTGAGGCAGGCCAGTATGAAGACTGTATACTGCTGGGTGTGTATTTCTCATCTCTGACATACACATGGTGATCCTCTGACTAACCGTATGTGCACATGTCTGTCTTTGAGGTGTAACCCTAGTTGTGTGTGTGTCTCATCTGTCTGTGTGTGATCTAACGGGGGGGGTGCCCTCCAGCTCTACCTTGCTACGGTGCTGTGTGTTGATGGTAGAATGGACGCTGGCATTTGTGTCGTGGTTACAGATTATGTCGATTGCAATCCTTACACCTACCCCTTGTTTTGTGTGTCATAACTTCACACGCTGCTAATAAATAAATGTGACATCATATGTTTGTATCAGGATGTTTTCTGCATTTGGTTTGCACGTACATACTTGTGTCCATTTGGGTGGACATGAGCTCCTGCTTTAACGTTCCACATTTCTTTCTGCAGGTGATTCAGGATATGGGTGTCACCCCTGGTTGCTGACCCCCTTTGCGTCAACTACGGACACATGCAGAGAGGAGTTACAATGAGGCCCATGCCTCCAGCCACTCCATCATAGAGCGCTCCTTTGGCATTTTAAAGAGTCACTTCAGGTGTCTGGATAGGACAGGCGGGGCCTTACAGTACAAAGCACAGACTGTGGCAGAGATCATTATAGCCTGTTGCATCCTTCACAACATTGTTCTCAGTCACCATATTCCTGTCCAAATTAATGAGGATCTGGAGGATGATCCTACCTTCCCTCCTGTATGTGGCCGTGGTGACACACGTGAGGGCACAGCAGTCAGGTGGCAGGTGATTGAGGAGGTCTTCTCATGTAAGTACTGCATATGTTGCCACATACATTTGTTTAGATATGTGTGTACTACTACTATCCCAATAGCAGTAAGATGCAACACTGCACTGACATATAATAGACACTGCCTGGCCATCCGAGCTTACAATCTAGTCATGACTGATACGCAGAAGATGTGAGCACGGCACAACAGTGGATGGAGGTGGATTATGTGTGTCAGTATTAGTAGGCTTGGGGGAGGTGGTAAGCTGTCACACCTGATTTGTGGCTTATTAGGAAAGGGGCTGCTGTACAGCCACAGGTAGTTAGTTTGAGGCTTTGAGTGCAGCAAGGTGACAGGCATGTAGTCTGGGGTCAACAGTAGGAGAGCGGCCCATAGATGGGACCAGTTGCCTAGATGTGTGTGTTTCACTACTACTCACCTTCAAGGCCACTAAAAGCATCACCTCCTCCTCTCTAATAGACCTCATCCAGGCCGTTCCACCCAACAGATCTAGGAGAACGATATCGACTAATGTGCTAATAATCCCTAAGGCAGTGACTAAATGCTCATTAGCGACATCTATCAGGGCTTTCTGCTTCTATGCCCCTAAGTGCTGGAACGCCTTACCTCCAGAGATTCTGGCTATCACCGATCTATCTCTTTTCAGAAAGGCGCTCAAATCCCACCTTTTCCCCCAATATTACTAGACCATCCAGCTATTTTTGATCACTACCCAAACTGAGAATAAATCCTGTTATGTATATACATGTAAATACTCATGTAAATAGTTGCAGTAATGACTTCCCCATGTTTTATCCAAGTTCTCTAACCTGTTCTCTGTAAAACCAAACAATTGTTGTTCTGGTCTGTTGTTGTATTGTGAACCACGCTGATGCTGAATAGAGCGGTATATAAGAGCCTGTAATAAATAAATAAATAAATAAATAAATATAAATAAATATAAATAATAATATGAGTTGATTGATTGGTTTGTATGTCCTGATGAGCAGGGACTGTGTGTTACTTGTTTCTGTAGAGCATTACATATGACAAGTACCACTATATACATGCTCAGTAGTAGTTGTATTAGTGGTAGCTGAGATCAGTAAGGGAAGTTACTGCAACGCCACAGTGTGCCTGCATGTATAGGTCAGCAGGAGAGCCTTGACATGGATGCGGAGATGGATAGGGAACCTGTGAGGTGTCCTGACAGGGGAGTTTTATTGCAATTATGTGTGTGGCTGTAGATTGGCCATGCAGTGCAGTGTTGCATATTTCAAGGCAGACAGAGATGATTCAAAGGCAGATCAGCAAGGTGTAGGTTACAGTAGGCAAGCTGGGAGCTGATTAGGGGGTGGATTGGGGTTTTAGTTGTGTGTTCAGGGAGGACTGGAGAAATATAGCTGATATCATCTAGAAAGACACCACAAGCCTCAGCTACAAGCTGGGTATGTGTGTTGAGGAGGAGAGTGGAGCCCAAGACAACACCTACGTTGTGGACCCTGGAGAAAGGAAAATATGGCCACGCACACACACAGACGCTCTGATGGGAAGGGAGGGTTTAGGTGCACATATGGGATATCCATGCTTTGCCATTGTCATTTTCACACACTGGGATGACATGCAGCCATCAATGTCAGGTGGCAAGCATACATCGGGGTATGTTTTTGCAGACATAGCTCAGGCATGGAGAGATGTATTTGCAACTCATCAGCACACAGCTGGTAAGTCAAGGGATGAGATAGCTACACCAAGGAAATGGATATCGACAGAGGATAAGGAAGAAGCCCCTGGATATTTCCCTGTGGTACAGGAACAGACAGCGGGGTAGCAGAGGACATTGAGACACCAGAACACACACTGAAGGGGCAGTGGGAGTGAAATGGGGGGCTCAGGATAGTACTGCGGCCTCAGAGCCGAGCAGGGACACAGTAGCGAGGAGACGGTTCTATTCAACAGTTTTGGAGGCAGCAGAGAGGTGAGGAAGGGGACGGACAGAGTACGGGCCCTTGTATTTTGAAACACACACTTCAGTGATAACTTTAGAATGAAGCGATTCTGTACAGTGTGATGGGGAACAGTCAGTCTGTAAAGGATCTTGGGGGGTCTGTGAGCTGAGGACGTGAAGGTGCAGTGTGTGTTGCAGAGCTCCAACATGACATATGTATGTTTCTCTTGTGTTCCTCAATCCACAGGACATACTTGGTGACCCTCCTGGTGCTGTGGTAGCTGACTGTACGTCATCCAACATGCAGTAGTCTGGGGTAGGTGGACCTACAGCTACTTTGTCTGTGACGACAATCAGGGGGAGCACATGTCTGCAGTGATCCATCATATTGTACATATGTTGTTGTTCACGTCTTTGTCCTGCAGCCCCATACCCCATATGTTGCTGTTGGCACACATATCCACATGTGTTCCTGGCCAGTTCGTCTTCTTGAACACTGTCTCTGGGACACATCCAACAGAGCTGCATGGGTCTGCAGGTCCTAGGTGTTCGGGTCGTGGGCTGCACGTACACCCTTCCCTGACATTGTAGCATCAGCCAACAGCAGTGTATCATTGCATTTGACAAGCCTTTATCTCCACAAATCTCTAATTGCACACATACAGGCCATATGCTACTGCTGGCACGCTCACCATAGCATACTGTGTGGGTGTGTGTTTTTGGGTTGGCTGTGTGATGATACAGTGTGCAGGCATTTTGCATTTTCATGTGGTGTGAGGGGTCTGTACACCTGGGGAGCAGTGATGACTGTGCTATCTCTACCTTACTGCTGTTTACCTTGTGAACATTGTGGCCATGTGTTGTGTGTTGTGAGCTGACCTATCTCTTGTGTGCTGACAGACCACTGCGCAACAGCATTTATGTATGACAGATATCACCATAATGTGGACATGCATCAACAGTGGCTGGACATGGGGACATGGTGATTCTACACATTTCAATGACATCTTTGCCCTTCACTGTGATGTGTTGTGGCCTTTGAGAGCCTCAGGGGATCCCAAACAGACACTTGCTGCAAACACACGGTAGGTTGCACCTTTGGTTTTTTGGGAATGACATCAGCCTTTACATGTTAATAATTTACGGTCTGTTTCATGGACCTTTCATGTTGAGTCTCTGTACACCAACGCTGATGCACATGGGGTGGAGCTGTGAAACGCCTGTGTAACATGGGCATGGACATGACCATATCCATGTGACACCCTCATCTGTGGTTCCAATTCCAAATGTTCACAACATGCACTGTGTTCTGTATTGTGATCATGTTATGTTTGCCTGTGTGACGTTTCATTACGTACATATTGATGTTTGAGTCTCTGCAATTTGGGCTGATGTTGGAAGCAGCATACCAATACATTCTTTATCCTCTTCTGACACAGGACAGAGGACACACACAGCACATCTACTACACTGCATCCGGCATCACCATCACCCACCTGTTGGAGGACACAACACCACCATGGAACTATCCCTGGGAAATGGTGCCATAGGATGTTTGACCTTTGCAAGTGGGACACATGCCTCAGATGGACATTATTGTTGGACTGCTACTTTGAGCATGACAGGCCTGTCCAACACACCATTGCTGCCATGCTCTGGCTGGGTGTCGTGTTCATCACAGGAGACACACATGACCTTTCCAGTACTGTGGCATTTTGAGATGTCACACTTGACTATGCATGCCCATGGTTTCAAGGACAGTCTTGATGGGACTTGTTGTGTTGCAGGCACCCTTTGCACTGTGGACACTGTGTACTGGTCCCTATGTGTACAGCAGGGACTGGCATTGTCACTGTATGTTGTACATCCTTCTGACATTGTGTAGTTGTGTTTTGCCCATGTGTGTGACTTGGAATGCAGGATACGCTCATCTGTTTAGTTCAACATGATCATACAGCCATGCGTGTGGCACAGGGGAAACATTGGAGATGTCCTCTTGTCCATGTCCGCCTACCCTCCACTTGGACATGACACAGTATTTGCCACCACACCACTTTACTGCACACCAACATCTTGGATTGATGTTTGCACTCACCAAGGGTGTTACAGTGCATGTGTGGCATCACTGTATCATGTTTCAACGTACACAATGCATGTGCATGTGACTATGTTGGTGCAACACAGCATGTGGCAATATGGCTTCTGTGTGGGTTACTGTAACATGTTTGACCTTTATTTCCATCTCTATATACAGGTTATTGTGTTTACTGTACCGATGTGACGCTCTACATTGATTTACAAAACTAGCATTGCATGTCTGCACAGTGCTATTTATCCCCTGAGGTTCCGGCACTCACATTGCCCCGTTATATTTGGAGTGTGGCAGTGTGGGTGTCCATTTTCTTCCTTCATTTGTGCATTCCATGCACTGTGATATATGTGTACAGACACTATATCCACACCAACCAGTGCAGGGGATCTTCTGCATAGTGTTCTCTGCATGTTTGTGCGGCTTGTTTCATTTGAATTCTCTGTGTTCATGTGCCTCTGCTACCTGTTAGCATATCCTCATTTTGCATTTGATGATTGTCTTGGGTTACATTGGTGCTGCTTTGATTCTTATATCAGGCATTATGTGACAGCTGTAACATATATTTTGATATCTGTGTTTACACTTTCTTACTTTTAACAACATATGCTGTTTCATTTTTGTGCCTCCTGTGTTGGCAGACAGATATATTTTTACGAAGAGATCATGAATGATGTGCATTGGGCCCTCATCATGCACTGCCTACTGTCTACATGCACACATATGTATCTAACGCATTTGGGGCATGCTGCAGCATGTGGGGAGTGGGGGGGGGGCTAATGCATACTGCACACCATGCACCAAATGCACATTATCTCTCCTGCCCATCATCTGTGGACAGGCCAGTGACTTTTCTGTAACATGTGGGTTGCTGCCCTGCAAAATCTGTTTTCCCTTTTTTCCCTGTTATCCAATCACCTTGATATTATGAATGTCAGTATGTATGCTATCTCTGATGATTACACAAAATAAAAATATGTGTTGGGCATACATTTGTCTCTGCTGCTGCTTGACCACACTGACACACGTATTTAGTGATTCCCTGGTCATGTACATGGCCCACCTGTGCTCATATCCTTGTATGGTGCCAGCTGTCTATCTGCCAGCCATCTGCCACATCACTGGGTGTTACGGCTTCCCATACAAACATTCCCTTTGAGGTAATATCTTTGCATTGTTCTTGCTGTAGTTGTTTGGGATAGTGGTTACGGATATGTGTTGAAACACCATAGGTTGCGGGTTTGATTACTACATGGGGTTTTTATTTTTTTTTGGGTTGTGCTAACCTGACCATGAACCTGCAGGTTCGTCACCTATCCACACACGCTTCCATCCCTTCACTGTACACCAATGTGTGCCCTCTGTGCTGCCTATCCATCACATATTAGCTGTTAAATATGTCTCTTTCTTTGTAGTGTTCCCATAGGCAGTTCGCTTGGGGGACTGGCATTGCTGTAGTTCAGCTGGTCTAGGCCACACCTATTTGCAGGTTCAATTCTCACATGCTCCTTTTGTGTTCTGTTCCCTATTTTGCCCTGCTCCACAGAACATCCCCTGCCGCCCTTTGGGTTTAAGTTCTTTCCTCTTTTGCATGCTGTATCCATTGCATAACATTCCATTGCGTGTGTGCATGTAGCTATATGTGGCTCTCGTCCCAATTACAGACTGTGATCTGAGCTGTACACACCAGATCTGCATGTGCATTCCATCATGGTTACTGTTGGAGGTTGCCCTATCCTGGCAGACATCAGACTTTTTGTGTGATGCCCTGCAGTGTTCTTGTATGCAGTCTTTGCTAATGACCTCATGTTGGTGGTGTAGCCCACCAGTTTGTGCATTGCCATTTGTGCTAATGGTCATAGGTTTGATTCCTCTCTGTTCTCTTTCATTTGTATGCCTGTCCTGCACAGCTACTTTTCATTCCTGTAACAGTCATATCTGTTGTTGGCACATTGTGCCCTTATCACAGTTGCCAACCATCCTTCTGTCCGTCTATGTGTGTCTGCCAGCTGTGTGCTGTCCTGCCCTGATGTGCAGGCTGCTACCCCATGTCCTGCACTGGTACACGTTTCTGCATTGCAGCTCTTCCTGGTTGCCTCTCCTGTGTGTGCTCTGCATGGCACTGCTACTCCTCTGTCCTCCTGTCATTGCACCTATCCTGCCACCTGTACCTCCTCTGCTGGACACATCTTCCCATCCTCTGCCACACACTATCATTGTTGCATGGTACATTACCATCACCCTGTACATCGCTACAGCTGCCCCCGATATGTTTGTCCGTTTTTCCAGCTGCCACATGGGCTGGACGCAGATTTGTCTGGTCCATCAGCTCTGATCTACTTACTTCCATCACTTGTGCATTGTCTTTCCTTGGTGCTCTGTGCTGTTAGGGTTACATCTGTGTTTGGCCCATACCTTTCTTGCTTTTCAACTTGGGGGACCTTATTGCCCTTGGGCAACATTTCTTGAGTCACCTATACATCCTTGGGGCATCTTTAGCCACACCTTAGATTCAGCCAGCTTATGGGGCACCTAATATGGTGCCTTGGGGGTTGCCAACCTTTCGTCATGCCCTCTGGGGCACATTATGACCCACCTTGGCTGATGTGGTGGTCTATGATGTGCCTTCTGGTGCGCCCTAAAAGGTGCATTAGGTTATGGCACTGGGGTGCGGGTATTCTTAGCTGGAAGCACCGATTGTTGGAATGTTTCTGATTGTTACAAGCAGGGAAAGGAATTGGCTTGGCCACCCTTATTCATTATGCCCACTGAGGGATTGAACTCATGACCCCTGTCTCAGCAGTCATTGTATTAACCAGTGTGCATTAACCTCTGTTGCTGTGATTGCAGGTCAACGTGCAAAGTTAAGGTTAACGCACGGTAACATGCACGGTTCCCCCTATTGCACGATAACAGACATGGCGCACTTCATCGCGCGATAACCCACGATTGCTACCTTAAGACCAGGATGCCCACTACCTTATATGGCATTCCTCACAGTAATGCTGCAACTAGCGCCAGTGACATTAAGACGGTTTAGTAAACATTCCCCTTAGTCAAGTTAATTAAGAATGCTTACACATCAGCAGTGCAGTGCCTTCAAAACATATTTGCTGCCTTCCCTCCTCTTATTTTTGTATATATGGCCACATATGCGTGTAAATGACCTCTTTTAAAATACCGATGGTGTAAAAGTATGAACTTAGGAAAGAGGGCAGGCACTTTTCAGTAGGCGCAGCTGGGGGCACAGTCTGGGCAAAGCATGAACAGATTTCACACAACCTCAATCTAAGGGTATACATGTGTAAAGTAAGTACGATCATTTACATCTGCTTGAGGTCAGGTATAAGTGCTTACGTCTACATTGTAGGCATATTTTCTGCCGCTCAAGCTGGTATTTTATAAAGAAAGGAAGGCATCCATATAGGTGTCTCTGTAAGCACCTACCATAAATTACCCTCTACGCATTGAAATATTTTTTAATAGAAACATTCACTTCCACATCCGTTCAAAGTAATACAGAAATCACTGCAAACCAAAAAACTAATTCAACAATGCTGTAGCTTCTCAACCAACATCTTCATATCACCTCAACAAGAACAACTCCATTAAGGTTTTGCTTTTATTTCTTCCCTCTCTCACATCCAGTTCTTGGGGATGGAGACATGCATCCATAAATTACTCCCTCCACCAAAGCCATACCGATCATCACGCCAGTCACTCAGGCCATTTTAAAGGAAAAACCAGAACATGCCTCCTTTCCCTACACAGAAAATCCCGCATGCTGCCATACATCCATATAAGTGGCAGCTCTTAGAACATCATCAGCTGTGCGTATCTGGCGTGTTCCATATTAACTGGCCTTTTTACCAGTTAATATGGAACACGCCAGATACGTACCAAACAATCAAAGTTTATAAAATCAATTCATGTACAAATCATCATGTCAATAACATGGCCTGCATCTGGATGTTAATGTTTGCAGAGCTAAAACACTGCATGGCAGCTTCAGTAACAAAGAGGAAAAAAAGAGAAAAAATGTTCCTTAGTTTAGAAGCACTTAATTCTGCCTCCTTGATGCTTACCAATTTGCTGTAGGGGCAGAGGAGAATCAGGCTGCATAAAAAATCTTAAATAATCTCTTTATCCAAGTTGACAAAGTCAAGGTTGACATACCAAAATGGGGACACTCTCATTAGACCTGAAACCTGGACCTGTAGTAAAAGACAGACTAAGCAAAACCTTCTGGCCCATTCATAATTCGATGTTGGTGAGGCTAAATATTTGTACATTGAAATACACTTGTTGAAAGAAGAGCATATGACTTTAAGGGATGTATTGATACAAGAAGGAACTTCTCAAATTTTCATATTACAGCAGAACTCAGCCTCTCAGTAAAAATGTGGTTATTATAGCTAAGACATAGAGTTCATTTCTTTATTTTATGGAATCAGCAGTTTCTTCCAGTTCAGTCACAACCAGCCTCTTTTGGGTTATAGTGCCATGAGCCTTTATTCATAATAAAAATACTGGAAAAAGCCCACTTTTAATATTCCCTCCAAACTAGCCCAGTCAAGGCAGCAACAGTCCTTGCCAGCAAGACACAAATTGCAGCCCCTCCTAACTATGATCACTAGGGGGTCAAGTGACTTACAGTGAAGAATAAGCAATTTAACAAAACATAGAGGAATCCCCTTTCTCCTACAATCATAAATATATGTAGCCACTTAAAATAAAAGATACAAATATTCAATAAGCTTATCCTGTTTTCTAAAATTAACATCATCTTTTTCTAAATCATTTGACCAAGCAAGCTATGTTTGAGAACGTCCAATTCCTGGTTCTCCAGAAGTCTCTGAACCTTTTTGCAATCTGCTGGCCAGTGTCATTTTGAAGGGCAGGTCCGTCGCTCAAGCACTCATCATGCCACATTTCGACTACTGCAATGCTATTCTGCAAGGACTACCTAAAAAAACACTCAACATCCTGCAAATGGCACAGAATGTAGCTGCCAGGATCATCATGAGGAAAAACCTTACCGACCACATCACACCAGTACTAATCGAATTGCACTGGCTCCCAATTACAGCTCGCTCAAAGTACAAAATACTGACAACCACATTCAAACTTATCCACGGCATTGCTCCATCCTTCCTCTCCACTCTAACTGCCTTGCAACCCCCCAACAGAAGCAGAAGAACCATTAACTCCAATACTCTTCACACCCCTGCAGATATCAGATCTGCCAAAGTCACCACCACCAATAGGGCATTCGCATACACAGCACCTACACTATGGAACTAACTACCGCCCACACTAAGAGCCAGCAAAAATCTAGCAGAATTTAGAAAAAAACTCAAGACGCACCTATTTCAAACTCATTTCAACCTGCTCTAATTCCACTTGAGGGAAACCATCTATCCAAAGACCCAGAGAGCATTTCATGTAAAAATGTATATATGTAATCCTTTTCCCCTTAGACTAGAAATGGATACTTTCCTGTGTGTCATCAATTATGAATATACCTTTAAATTTGCTGTATACCATCCTTTCCTCCCGAATCAACGATGTATATACCATATAAATTTTACTGTCTTGATCTGACAGCTCTCTCTTGTAATCATACCCGCTTCTGATCGCTGGAAGGAGTGGTATACAAATACCTGTTTAAATAAATAAATAAATTTTAGATGTTGACTTCATGACCTTTGAAGACACTGAGCTACTCACATCCTGCCAATGCATATCCACAAACAGTAAAGTCGTACCTGTATGTGTGTTTGCCTGAATATGAAATAACCCAGCCTTTGTGGTAGTAACCATATTCCACATGGGATAGGAGCCTACAGAGCAGAGGCTCCAGAGGAATATCAAAGCCGTGCAATAATTCTGTGGCTCCAGTAACTGAGAAGTACGAAAAAGGGATTTTGGATTCTACAGAAAGAGAGTTGGCCATATGAATTATCTGTACGAAGCAAAAGATCTTACTGATATTCTTGGTGCCACAGAAAAAATACGGTATGTCTTGGAAATTAATGAGAGCAGCTCTGTCTTCTGTTAGGTAGAGATGCTCAGAGCATAACACGAGTCAGGACGCACATCTGTCTTGGATCTGTTTCGTAAACCCCTCGTCTCCTGAGGACTGTCAGCATGTCTATGCTACTTTGATGATTCTGTAACCAATTTAGTTAGAGAAGCACAATATTTTGCTTTACCTTCTATTTTTGTTTCTAGATTTTATTTTAATAATTGTCTTATTCTACATTATCTGCAGTACTGATATAAATACAACCCTGTCTAGTAGATACAGATTAAACACAATTGAATTCAATTCCAGTCTAGTTATTCAGTCAGTGTGTCAGTTGCCTCTGATGTGACTAGGTTATCGTAAATTTGCATATAAATAGATTGCATGCAATCATGTTCTGTAAGCTGGGGATCCCTGCTCTGTAAAGACAAGAAGGCATGCATACAGACTCCAGAACTGGTTGCTTCTGCATGGGATTCACACCCTGATTTGGGGAGGGAATAAAGACCGAGGGACCATAGCTCTTACAAATCTACCTAGGTGGTATCAACAGGGTCCAATTTGAAGTTTCAGCTATATTACAAGCAAGCCATGAGCACCATGCCACATCTTATTGGGGATGTTCAGCATCTGGAGTGAGGCTCCTAAATTGTGACTGTTTTCATCTTCACCCTTTAAGGAAACCCCCACAGCCACGGGTACTACTACTACTACTGCTACTAATAATAATAATCATTAGTATAGCACTACAAGGCATATGCAGTGCTGTACAGAGACATGTAAGAGATGGTCCCTGCTCATCAGAGTTTACCATCTAGTCAAGACAGACAACACAACAGCTAGAGACTAGGATATCTCTAGGGGAATGATAAGGAAACACATAGTTGGAGAACAGGAGAAAATTACACGGATCAGGATGCCTGGCATGACCTGATGTGACATTGACCCATTATTACTGTGTTGTAACTTACGTTAGCTTCTCTAATTTCTTTTAGCATTTTGTCATACATGTGTTCATTCTAGCCAGATGGACAGTAATACACCCCAACGCCATTCCCTTCCCCCTTTTACATAAAATTTTTATCCATAGAGATTCTGCAGTATATTCTGTTTCCCGCAAAACTACCTAAGTTACATATTTCAGGGGCTCATATTAGATCACTCCAACAAAATAATGATCCATTAAAACTTTTTTCCTGGCCTTAGTTTCTATATATTTAAATGAAACATCAAACAACTACATTACCTTAAAAAAATTGTGGTGTATGAAAACCACAAACATCACACAGCAGTGCAGCCTAAAATTTATTAGCTGTGGTTGGTGAACTGTTGTGCATCTCTTAGGGAGAGAGAATATTGTTCCCTCCCCAGGCCTTGCTGCGTACCTTCACGTAGTGACCCCCTTGTACAAAATCTATACTAAATCCCAGCCAGGTGACACTACAATTGAAGTATGGTAGGAAAGAAAAAGAAAAATACATACCACTCCTAGGTGAGAGAAGAAAGGAATACACAGAAAAAGCAGTTGAGGGGGAGAAAGAACTTAGAGATGTGCAGGAGAGTAAGATGAATAAAGGACAGGTTAACAAATCAACTGAAGAGTAGGAAGGAGGAGGAATTCAAGATCAAACTTGGTGGGGGTATGTTTAGTAAACCATCTTAATGTTACCGGTGCTAGTTGCAGCATTAATGTGAAGAATGCCATATAAGGTAGTGGGCGTTCCAGCGGCAAGGTAGCAAGAATCTGTATCGCGTGATAGTGGGCGCCATGGCACGTTATCGTGCGTGAACCCTAAGTTCATGCCAGTGCAGTGTTAGAAGTTATAAAGATGTAGCCCACTGGTTACTGCAATGACTGTGGCAGAAGTCATGGGTTTGATCCCGCAGTGGTGTTATGTAAGAAGACTGTCTGAGGCATTTTCTTTTAATTTAAATCAGTGCTGCCAGCAAAAACACCCTCACAGTGCCGTAACCTAAGGTGCCGCATAAGGCGCCCTATAAGGCACTCCATAGGGCACATTATAAAGTGCCCTGTCCACCAAGGCACCTTATAATATGCCCTATAGGGTGCTTTATAGGGCACCTTATAGGGCACCCAATAGGACACCTTATGAGGCACCTTAAAGTTATGGCACTGTGAGGGTGTTTTTGCTGGCAGCACTGATTTAAATTAAAAGGAAAAGCCTCAGACAGCCTTATTAAATAACACCACTCTGGGATCAAACCCATGATCTCTGTCTCCACAATCACTGAAGTAACCAGTGGGCTATTTCTCCATAGCTACTAACACAGCACTGGCTGGCTACAGAAAGACTGCAGGTCACCACACAAACTGTCTGCTGTGGTTACCAGGATAGGGTAAACCCACCCGTACCCATGATGCACTGCACATGCAGATCATCAGCCTACATCTCATCACCAGATGGGGTATGCGCCTCTATAGCACCCTGGCCTGGTAGGGGGAACTGACCGTGTGTGTTACTGGCACAGAGTAGCTATAGATCGTGACATTGTGGGGTTCCTGTGCTCACCCTGAGGGTGAGGTGGAGCGCCCAGCACCAGGTCCGCAGCACCTGGCTTGGCTGAGATAGGCTGTGCTGCAGGCTCCCATCAGTGCCAGTGTGTGATAGGTAGTCCTTGCAGGCACACCTAGGATACACCTGTGTCCTGTATTTCCCAGTCACGTCTAGCCCTTGTGGACTATGATGCACCCAGAATAGTGCATATCCTGTGTGGGTGCTATGGTCACATGTTATAAGAGAAGGGTGGTATTTGGACCCAAAAGCAGATTATGTAGCACCACCCAACCCGCCCTCTGTGGCTCAGGGTGGGGGACAGGATCTCCCACCAACAGATCCACATTCTACATCAGTGGCAATAGAGGGGACCATCAACCCCAGTCCTGCTGGGGAATAGGCACCCCTATAGAGCAGTCAATGCAGATCTGTACGCATCACTAAGGGCACTGGCAGTAGGCCTAGAAAAGCTCAGCTGCCCCCACCACTATCTGACATTCACCAGCAGAGGGCACAGTCAGTCTCCACCCGCTGCTCCCTGCAAGGTGTTCCAGCCATACACATGCTAACTGTAGACAGTCTGCTAGCTAGTTCATGTTCCTGGAGGAACTGTGTGCACCCAAAAGTGGGATGTGAGCACACACACCAAGCAGGTATGCCAGTGATTGGGCCCCAGAAAAGGGAACTCATAGATATCACTTGAGAGAAAAACTGTATAGCACTATGGGGGAACCTAGCCATGCCATGGCCACTGCTCAGTCAGGGTGAGAGTGACTTCCCAGCATGACATGCTGTGGCCATCTGTCCGTGCAGGTGGTGGTCGGGCACTACAATGTCCCAGCCATTGCCCTGTGCAGATGCATCCTGCCCAGGCCACCCTGTCCGGGCCATACCCACGGTATTGTGCTCCTCATTATCCACATTGGCAGGCTAACACTGGAAGCAATGCAAGCATTGGGGGCTCAGTAAGGTGTAGGCAGCTACAAAACACTGGATAGACATACACACACTCCCACACCTATTTCAGCATTGTGCAAAGATAGAGGTGGTTGGCAGCCCTGGCCGCCACACCAGTCCTGGGCACAGTGCAGGCATTGCTACGGTACTCAATACTATTAGGGTCACTTCCCGGGGTGGTAAACACTGTCCGAAACAAACACTGAAACACACTCCACAGATATCAGAAAGGTTGCTATAATGAATCTCTGTCAACAAATTATGTTTAACGTAGAATTTGTTTATGGCATTGCTAAGGTATGCAGGTGCTAGTATTGGTAGATGCTGTTCTGTGCAGGACCCAACAGCCTGACTCTCCATGAGCCGTTCGATAGTGGAGCCTGTGGGTGTGGGTGTTTGTGCCCCTGTTGGCCGCTGCTCTAGGGCAGAGATTCCCAACTCTGGTCCTGGTGGGCCAAACATGGTTTGGGTTTTCATGCTGTCCCTAATGAATATACATGGATACATTTGCATACAATGGGGGTGGTGCATACAACTGCATCACAGGCATATTTATTAGGGACAGCATGAAACCTGAATGGTGTTAGGCCCTCCAGGACTGCAGTTGGGAAACTCTGCTTTAGGGATTGCACATGTTTATGGTGTATGTGCTCTGTTGGGTAAAATATAGGCGTTTATGGCATGTTAATTTTATCTGCAATAAAGGTTCCGTCTGTGTTACCATGGTTTAGTACTGGGTAAAATATAGGGACATGGTCTGCAGGAGCCACAGCTGGGACTTGAACCTGTGACCTTCTGCCCCAGAATATACTGGCTGTATGTACTGCACCAAACTGTTGCCACAGATGCAGGTCATTCCCTGGGGATACCATTATTGTTCGTCAGACAGACCTTGTCTGTTGCAGTGCATGGCACCCACCTAAACAGGGCTTGGCCTTGGTCTGCTGTGGGCAGATGCCACTGCCCCCTCCACCACCATGCTGACATGCCCTTGTGCCGGTGGTGCGCAGTCCCAGGCCATCTAGTGTGCCGGTAGGCGGCTGCCTATGGTGCGTGATATGGGGTAGGGGTGTCTGCTTAGACATCCATGCTTCCCCCTGGCACTGCCTGCCAATGTTATGTGCCCTTTGGGGTACTTGCTGGGTACTGTCCCCTGGGACACTGTGGGACACACACTCGTGGACATGTTTGCCCTTGGTCAGTTGCTGTCTTGCTGGTTTTCCATTTCTACATTCCTATGTGCCACCTAGGCATCTGCCTAGTCCACCCTGTGCCCCAGCTGGCCCACTGCATGTGCCACCAGCAGCCCCCTGTACCCCATTTACACCATCACTATAGTTCCCTTTCCTACGTGGCCACTCTTCTGTTGCTGCACATGTGAAAGCCACATAAGCAAGCTGCCCAATATACACCACAGCAAACCCTCATCAACACTATCAATGTTGGAACATTCACTTTGTGGGTGGAATCAGAATTGATCCTTTCAAAAGTGACATCATCCTTTTTATTCTTTATGGGTAGTGTTGATTACTGTTTATCAACATTTTTTCTATTGGCCAGCTTGGTGTTTTGTATTTCTATTTTGGTTCTGGTCATTATCTCTCTGGTTTTTGCATGTTTTGTTACTGCACATGTATCACTACTATCACTTATCTGGGTCTCCCTGCCTTTGCTGTACATTGCTGACTGAACTAGTTTCTCTTTCCTGCAAATATGCCTCTAACGCAAGGTTTTCAGTGGCGTTAATTTTCAGACCCTGATTTCACAGCGTTAGTGTGCCTGGGGCCTCTCCCCGCTCACTGACCCATTGACCCCTTATCTCCGCCCTCTGGGGAGCCTTATTCCACCCTCTGCACACATTAACGCCAATGGAGACGTTATCACATGGTAATGCGCCATTATCGCGCAATAACGTCACTTGCCGCTGCAACATTAGCGCTGTTTAGGAAACATACCCCCTAGTCTACATGGAAAAAGATGAATATGTTGGGTTCCAGGTAAGAGAAAGATTACCCAAGTTAAATTTAAGGTGAAAAGTATGATAATTAAGATGAACAAGGCCATATCCTGTAGAAAGGAATTAATTTAATTAATTAATTAAACAGGTTTTGTATACCGCCTTATCATTAATTCAAGGCGGTTCACATGAAACAAACTTAGCAATAAGCTTTTACACAGAACAGGGAGTTAGAACTTCCAGGAGTATATGGGGTAATTGATACATTTAACAATAGATAACTATATACAGTAACATTGTTGCAGATTGAGGTGTTATTGCTACATTTAGCAGTTATCCTTTATTTACATTTGTATTATCTCTCTGTGACATTTGTTATACTAGGGTGGGACCGTAGTATTCAAGGAATAGATGGGTCTTGATGGCTTTTCTGAAGTCAAGTAGGTCTTTAATTGCCCATATTGAGGCAGGTAGGTGATTCCACAGCTGGGGAGCATACAGAGAGAAGGCTCTGGTGCAGGTAGAGTGATTTGATGTTCTGTAGCTTGTTGGAGTTTCAATGATGTTGATGTCTGTATCTCTTCTTGTTCTGGTTGGACTTGCTTTCTGGATCAAAGGTTGAAGAGTCGGCGGGGATAGGTTGTTTAGTATTTTGAAGATTATTAATATGCTTTTATATTTAGCATGGAGAGCGACAGGAAGCCTGTGTAGGTGGTGAAGTGTTGGGGTTATATGATTGTTCTCCAGGACCAAGCAGGAAGTCAGTCCTCACATATGGGTGACGTCGGCGCCGACGGAGCCCTCGCGGAGCAATTTCCCCAGCTTTCAAAGAAAGCCTTTGGGAATTGCAGCGCGCATGCGCGGTCCCCTTCCCGCCCAAGGGTGCCATCTTGCTCAGTCTTCTTTTTTCCGCGGAGCCCTACAGACGCTGTTTGTGATCGCCGCTGAAAAAGTTGATTTTATTTACTATTCTTTTCTTGGTTCGACGCCGGATCCTTTTCCCGCCCGGACCCGCTACGCCGGTATCGGGTCCGTTCTTTATTTTTTCGGGTTTTGCCCTTCGTGACTAGCGTTCGCGCCATTTTTCTTTTTTCACTGGCAGCCCTGTCTTTTGACCTCGCAGGGGCCCTTTTTCCCCCGATGGCTGCCAGCGGTTTTAAAAAGTGTGATCGGTGTAAGAAACTTATGTCTCTTACCGACACAAACGACTGCTGCCTCCGCTGCCTCGGACCCGATCATGACCCGATGATCTGTGGTCCGTGTGGCAAAATGTCCTCAAAAGCGTTGAGGAGTCGGCAGCATCAAAAAGAACGAATCTTCTCTGACTCCGCGTCCGGCCGGGCCCGGACCTCGTCAGAGGCTTCGACATCTCGGGACTCCAGTCCTGAGCATCGTCGGAGTTCCTCTGAGCGGGGGTCTCCTGCCCGGGAACATCATAGGAAGAAGAAACCCACAAGGGCGGCGGCGGTGGACGCTCCTGGTTCCTCGAGGACCAGGTCGCATAGCCCCGATAGCCGTCCCGGGTCCTCGGAGTCGGAGAGGCCTTCGAAACATCCTCTTCTCGAGATGGAGTCTCCTGGACACGTGAGTACTGTAGTCCTCGTGGACTCGCCTCCGAAGGAGCTGCCGTCGGGGCCCGCGTCGGGGGCTGCTGGGTCTCCTGAGCTTGGACTCAGGTTGACGGCCTTGGAGAGCAGTTTAGCTGCCTTCATGGACTAGCAGCAGGCATTGATCGCTGGCCTCGCTGGTGCATCTGCCCCGACCACCGGGACGTCGACGTCCAAGTCGACCCCGGAGACCGAGCCGATCCTCGAGTCCATGCGAGCTCGAGTCGATCCTCGGTCACGGTCTCCCTCGGCCTCCCGTTTGGGACCGAGGTCGTCGACGCCGGCCTCGGCGTCGGGGCGGAGGGCATCGGTGCCCGCCCGACCGGAGCCGCTCGATTCCTCCTCCGAGGACTCGGCTTGGGAGACAGAGGATGAAGAGTCACCAGGTACTTTTCAGACTCGGTGTGTCCCATCGGACTCACCCGAGTCTGAACCTCGGAGACGGTCCCCCCCAGAGGACACCCGGTTCTTGGACTTCGTGCAGGATATGGCCAAGGCCTTGGCATTCCCCACGGATCCTGAGGAGGAGCCTTGAGCCGAAGAGCTCGATGCCCTCCAGTATGACTCTCCCCCGAAGGAGGCCTTTACTGTACCGGTTCCTCCGATGCTGGAGCGACTTCTCTTCCACATGTGGGAGAGCCCAGCATCGGCGCCGGTGTTAAGCAAGCGGGTCGATTCCGTTTATCGAGTCCGCAAGAGCCCCGGGTTCCAAAAGGCACAACTACCGCACCATTCCATGGTGGTGGAATCGGCCATGCATCGACTCAAGAGTCAGAAAATGCACTCCTCAGTGCCTCATGGCCGGGAGGCCCGGAACCTGGATGCCCTCGGTAGGAAGTGCTTCCAGGGCTCTATGCTTGCTTGTCGAGTCCAGACCTACCAGCTCTAAATGGGCATGTATCTCCGAGACCTGGCAAAGGAGATTGCCGGGTTCTCTGCTGGTCTCTCTGAGAAACCTTTGCAGAGGTTCCAAGCCTTCTCCACTGGTATTCGGGAGTGCTCGAAGTTTATCTCTCGAGCAGCCTACGATGGCTTCGAAGCATCGGCTCGAGTAGCCAGAGCCGGCATCGGTGCCCGCCGACAGGCTTGGCTTCAGTCATCCGACCTCGAGCCATGGGTGCAGGACAAGTTGGTCGATGTCCCCTGCAGAGGTGAAAACCTCTTTGGCAAGCCCATGGCTGAAAAGGTTGCACAGATCGAGACCGAGACTCTGACCAGGACTCGGCTGTCCAGAAAAACCTCTGCCCCTTCTCAGAAGGAGGGCTCGGGGAAAAAGCCCTTTTACCCGAGGAAGGCGGCTGCCTATAAACACTACCCTCATTATCAGGCCTCAGCAGCTCCCCAACAGGGTCAGCAGGCCAAGGGACCGGGTAATGGGTCCCGTAGGCAGCAGGCCCCCAAGCCCACAACGCCGGCCCCTGCTCAGCAGGGTGGGGGGTTTTGACTCCGTCAGCATAGCCTCTTCCCCTCCGCTGGTTTCTCTCAGCACAGGAGGCCGGCTGGTCCACTTTGCCCACAGGTGGTCAGCCGTCACATCAGATATCTGGATGCTTCATATAGTTCAGAAAGGCTATTTTCTACACTTTCACCAGGTACCTCCCTCCTACTTTCCAGGGGAGCCTCCAAGACTCCCTCTGCACAGGGACTTACTCCTTCAGGAGTTAGCAAGTCTTCTTCAGGAACAGGCTGTGGAACCGGTGCCCCACCACCTGAGAGGTCACGGCTTTTATTCCAGGTACTTTCTGATACCAAAAAGAACAGGAGGCCTCCGACCCATCCTGGACTTGCGAAACCTCAACAAGTTCCTGGCAAAGGAAAAGTTCAAGATGCTTACCCTTGGATTCCTGCTGCCCTACCTCCAGCAGGGAGACTGGCTATGCTCCTTAGATCTAAAGGATGCCTATACTCACATCCTTATTCATCCAGACCACAGACAATATCTCAGGTTTGTTGTGGGAGGAAATCATTACCAGTACCGAGTACTGCCCTTTGGCCAATCCTCCGCCCCCAGGGTGTTCACCAAATGCCTAGCAGTGGTGGCGGCCTATCTAAGACTTCAAGGCCTTTTTGTGTTTCCATACCTGGACGACTAGCTCATCAGAGCCCAGTCTTCCCAAGAGGCCACTCAGGCCACTCATCGCACTGTGACTCTACTCCAGCACTTGGGATTTGTCATAAACTTCGCAAAGTCCACTTTGCTCCCCTCTCAAAATCTCGAATTCATAGGCGCCAGGTTGAACACACTTCAGGCGCGGGCCTTCCTGCCTCTAGACAGGGCCCACAGGCTCATGGATCTCGCCAGCCACTTTCACAGCAATTCCCTGATCTCTGCCAGGCAATTTCTGAGGCTGCTCGGCCATATGGCTTCCACGGTCCATGTGACCCCCAATGCCCGTCTGAACATGCGACCTGCTCAGTGGTGCCTTCGCACTCAATGGCATCAGGCCACGGGGAGCCTGGCGGACTCAGTACAGGTATCCGACCTGCTGGTCTCTTCTCTGTGGTGGTAGCTTCATCTGCCAAACCTGGTGCTGGGAGTGGATTTTCAATCTCCTCCGCCTTCTCAGGTGCTGACAACCGATGCTTCTCTCCTGGGTTGGGGAGCACATTGCCAAGGGACATGTACTCAAGGCCTCTGGACTCCTTGGGAGTCTGCTCAGCAGATAAACTTCCTGGAGCTCAGAGCCATCTGCCTAGCTCTGAGAGCCTTCTCCCACCTCACTTCTCACCAGTCTGTGCTGCTCCAGACGGACAATCAAGTTGCAATGTTCTACGTGAACAAACAAGGAGGCACGGGCTCCTTCCTTCTCTGTCAGGAGGCACAAAAACTGTGCTCTTGGGCCGTCCTTCACGGCATCCTCCTCAAAGCTGTCTATCTCCCAGGTCAGGAAAATTACCTGGCAGACAAACTGAGCAGGATCCTCCAACCACACGAGTGGAGATTGGATCCGTTGGTGGTTCAGCAGATCTTTCTCAAGTGGGGCCTCCCCACCATGGATCTATTTGCCAGTCCTCTGAACCGGCAGCTTCCCAGATTCTGCTCTCGACAACCGCATCCTCTCAGAGTAGCGGCAGATGATTTTCTGATTCCATGGTCCACAGGCCTCTTGTATGCCTTTCCTCCCATGCCACTGGTATCTCGGACGCTCTTCAAGGTTCTCAGAGACAGAGCCTCGATGATCCTAGTGGCTCCCAGGTGGCCGAGACAGCCCTGGTTCCCGCTTCTGATGCAGCTGGCGGTGGACACTCCTCTTCCTCTGGGGTTTCAACCAGATCTCCTGTCACAGGATCAGGGGACTCTCCTACACCCCAACCTCCGGTCCCTTCATCTGATGGCCTGGCAGCTGAAAGGGTAGTCCTTGCTCCCCTCCTGCTGCCTCGGGAGGTGGAAGAGGTCGTCTTGGCCTCCAGGCGGCCCTCCACCCGGAAGTCCTACGCTCTTAAGTGGCGTCGGTTCTCCGTGTGGTGTGCTCAGCAGTCTGAGAATCCCTTCTCCTGCTTGGTGGCAGTGGTCTTGCAATATTTGCTTTACCTCTCCAATCTGGGCCTTAAGTCCAACTCTGTCAGGGTCCACCTCTGTGCTCTCTCTGCGCATCACGCACCGGTGGATGGCAGGCCTCTTTCCAACCACCCTTTGGTGGCTCGTTTTCTCCGAGGCCTCCTTCTCCTTAAGCCTCCTTTGCGCCCACCAGCCCCTGAATGGGATCTGAATGTGGTCTTGCAGCGGATTACCTGTCCGCCCTTTGAACCTATGGCTACCTGCCCTCTTCGTTTTCTTTCCTGGAAAACCTTGTTTTTGGTAGCCCTTACCTCTGCTAGGCGCGTTAGTGAACTGCAGGCCCTAGTGTCTGATCCTCCTTACACTAGGTTCTACAGGAATAGGGTAGTCTTACGGACTCACCCTAAGTTTCTTCCAAAAGTGGTTTCTCCTTTTCATCTCAACCAGGAGGTGGTTCTTCCAACCTTTTTTCCCAGGCCGCACACCAGCCGGGCTGAAATGGTCCTGCATACCCTGGACTGTAGGAGGGCCTTGTCCTTCTACCTTGACCGTACGTGGGAGCATAGGAGGGCTGTTCAGCTCTTCATTTCTATTGACCCCAATAATTTGGGGCTGCCTGTCTCCAAGCGTACTTTGTCCATATGGGTCGCTGACTGTATCGCCTGGGCGTATGGGGCAGCCGGCCTCTCGTTGGAGGGTCGAGTCACGGCTCATCATGTCAGGGCGAAGGCTGCGTCAGTGGCTCATCTCCGCTCTGTTCCGTTGGCAGACATCTGCCGGGCCGCTACTTGGTCTTCAGGCCAGACTTTTGTGGCCCATTACTGCCTGGAGAGGGAGTCCAGCAGGGATAGTGCTTTCGGTCAGGCAGTCCTCCATAATCTCTTTGAGGTTTAGGAAACTCCTACCCTCCGGCCCTGGTGTTGGGCTACCGGTCGGGGGCGTTTTCAGAGAAGATTCCTTCCTTCTGTGCTACTGAGCTAGAGGGAGCTCATTTTTCCGCTTGAGGTCTCCGGTAGCCTTAAGCTAGGGAGTCCCATATGTGAGGACTGACTTCCTGCTTGGTCCTGGAGAAAGAGTAGTTACTCACCTGTAACAGGTGTTCTCCAGGAGCAGCAGGAATCAGTCCTCACAACCCTCCCTCCTCCCCTTGGAGTTGCAGTCCTATCATTTCGTTTTTGCTAATTTTTTTGCTGTCTTTTAGCTATGTCATCAGACTGAGCACGATGGCACCCTTGGGTGGGAAGGGGACCGTGCATGCGTGCTGCAATTCCCAAAGGCTTTCTTTGAAAGCTGGGGAAATTGCTCCGGGAGGGCTCCGTCGGCGCCGACGTCACCCATATGTGAGGACTGATTCCTGCTGCTCCTGGAGAACACCTGTTACAGGTGAGTAACTACTCTTTCTCCAGGACCAAGCAGGAAGTCAGTCCTCACATATGGGACTCCCTAGCTTAAGGCTACCGGAGACCTCAAGCGGAAAAATGAGCTCCCTCTAGCTCAGTAGCACAGAAGGAAGGAATCTTCTCTGAAAACCACTATTAAAAAGGGACCCAGGATATCAATGCTTGGCCTAGTACAAGCACTGCAGAACCTGTGTCTTTTGGGGAAACTGCTAGGTACGTATGACCTAGATTGGCCACTGTTGGAAACAGGATACTGGGCTTGATGGACCTCGGTCTGACCCAGTATGGCATTTCTTATGTTCTTATGTTCTTAATTAAATCAAAGGCGATCATGCTATGATCACTATTGCCAAGTGGCCCCAACACCCTTATCTCTTGTACTAGATCTGGTGTTCCACTAAGGACTAGGTCTAATATGGCATCCCCTCTGGTCGGTTCATGAACCAGCTGCTCAAAGAAGCAGTCATTTATTTCATCTAGGAACTTTATCTCCCTAGCATGTCCTGCCGTGACACTGACCCAGTCGATACCGGGGTAATTGAATTCACTCATTATTATTACTGCGCTCTAACCTTTGTTAGCTTCCTTGATTTCTTTGAGCATTTCATCATCCATTTGTTCATTCTGGCCAGGCGGTTGATAGTACACCCCCACAGTCCAGGTTACAAGTACCTGGCAGGATCCCAAAAAGTCACACAGATTCCACAATGCTTGTCCCAGGGTAAGCAAAGGATTTCCCGGATCCTTTTTAAGAATGGTTTATGGACCTTTCTTCCAGGAACTTGTTCAAACTCTTTTTAAACCCAGCTACACTAACAGCTTTTACTACATCCTCCACTAACAAATTCAAGCGTTTGATTATGTGCCGAGGGAAAAAAATATTTTCTCTTATTAGTCTTAAATGGGTTACATTGTAGCTTCATTGCATGTCCCCTAATCTTTCTACTTTTTGATGGAGTAAACAACCGATCTACATTTACCTGTTCCATTCCATTCATTAATTTATAGACCTCTATCATATCTCTCCTCAACCATCGCTTTTCCAAGTTAAAAAGCCATAATCTTTCAAGCTTCTCCTCATAGGAGTATCCTTTCACCCCCTTTACCATTTTGGTGGCTCTTCTCTGTACCTTTTCTAATTCTGTTATATCCTTTTTAAGATATGACAACCAGAATTTCACACAACATTCAAGGTGCGGTCGCACCATGGAATGATACAAAGGCATTATAATATCTTTGGTTTATTCTCCATTCCTTTCCTTATGATTCCTAGCATTCTATTTGCTTTCTTGGCCGCCACTGCACACTGGGTGGAGGGTTTCAACATATTATCCACAATGACACCTAAATCTTTTTCCTAGGTGGTGAGTCCTAATGTGGAATCTTGCATCGTGTAACCGTAGTTTGAGGAGTTGTTTCTTAGGTGTATAACTTTGCACTTGTCCACATTAAATTTCATCTGCCATTTGAATGTCCAGTCTTCCAATTTATCAAGGTCTTCTTGCAATTTTTCACAATTCTCTTGTGTTTTAACCACTTTGAATAATTGTGTGTCATCTGCAAATCTGATCACCTCACTCGTTAATCCCATTTCCTGGTCATTTACGAATATGTTAAAAAGCAGCGGGCCCAGTACAACCATTGCGTGTGGGGTTATCACTGATAGATGGGTATCTAAAAGGATGAAGATTATCAAAGATATTGAGGAAGATCAAAGACATGAAGCTGAAGCATGCTGCATTAACAGAGGAAGATCTGAAATTTATATGTTCCAAAAATAAATTGAAAGTAGCAGCAGAAGCACAAAAACTGCGAAGATATGAAGCAAACAGAAAATAAAGATATTAAAATAAACTATTTATTGAGAACCCAAAACAGTTCTACAGGGACTTGGGAAAGAGCATTAATATGGTAAAAAGACCACCAACCAAAGCTGAAACAGAAACCTTCTGAAGAAGCCTATACGAGGACCCTATATAGCACAATCAAAAAGCAGAATGTTTACCTTGCATAGAGGAATGTTTAGAAAAATCAAACATCAAATCTATGAACTGGCCTGTAGTAACAACCTAAGAGTTGGAAAGTAGGTTAAAACAAACCTTCAACTGGAAGAGCCCTGGCCCAGATGGAGTGACCAACTTTTGGCCCATGCAGTTAATACCACTCCACCAAGACCTGGTAAACTGCAAAAAACAATTGATCAAGCAGCCAAACTTAAAACCGCAATGGCTTATAACAGGAAGAACATTTATCCTCCCAAAGGGGGACCAAAGTAACATTCCCAAAAATTACAGGCCAATAACTTTTCTATCTACAATCTTTAAGCTGTTCACTGCAATAGATGCAGACAGAATATATGATCATATCAAATCCAATATTATCATGGCAATAGAGCAAAAGGGCAATAAGAGGGGAGCATATGGAACCAAAGACCAGTTAATGCTAAATAAGGCCATTTACACCAGTGCTAAGAAAAGCAGAAATTTCAGTACAGCATGGATTGATTATAAGAAAGCTTTTGACAGTGCTCCACATCCTTGGATAATAAATTGCCTTGAGATGTATAACATAAATCCTGATTTGATAGAGGACATTAAGTTCACCATGACAATGTGGCAAACTACCCTATTTTTGAAGTATGAAGATAATCAGTACATCATTCCTAACATCAAGTTCCAGCAAGGAATATTTCAGGGAGATTCCTTGTTGCCACTTTTGTTTTGTATGGCGCTCAATCCATTGAGTACTCTCATCAACTCTTTGGAATATGGATTTAGCCTGAATCCTAAAGAAGCTAACAACCCAGAGGTAACATCCTATTTACTATTTGTAGATGACCTGAGGTTCTACAGTTCCAGTGACCAACAATTAGCAGAGCAACTCCATGTAGTGAAAAGTTTTTTTCTGATGACACGAGGATGACTTTTGGCCTAGATAAATGTGCTAAGGCAACCTTTTTTTTAGACGAAAATTGAACAAAACATAAAATATCTCCCTGGTTGAGGGCTTTGACATCAAGGAACTTGAACAGGAAGGCATATTTAAATATGTTGGAGTAGAGGAAGGAACGACACTCAAGCAGAAATTATTGAGAGAAAAGCAAGGAATACTATAGAAGGTTAAAATCATTATTGAAAAGTGCCTTAACATCATAGAATAAGATACAAGCCATCAATCAGTTGGCAATTCCTGTACTCTCATACAGCTTTGAGAATGTAGACTGGCCTCTTAAAGATCTTTAAAAACTGAATGTGCAAACAAGAAAACTCAGTGCCCATGAGATAATTTACAAGAATCAGTCTATGCCAAGATTGCATATTCCTAGAGCTGAAGGTGGGCTAGGCTACATAGAAATTGATTATATATACAGAGCTACTATCATAGGCCTTCAGGCCTGCCTAACAGCATCATCAGATCCAAATACATAAAAAGTGCTGAAACATGAAAGTAAATGTCTAGAATCTGTCTCCATCATCAAACTTGATCAAGTGTTTCAATGACTAGAGGGAATAAGTGAGACTCCACAAGCACACACAGGAAAGGAAGCAACAGAATTTGCAAAACAAGAGAAAAAACTCTTCAAAGAATTATATCAGCAAACAAGGAAAAAGAAGTAGCAAATGCACAAATACAGTGGTAAATACAAAGTGTTACTTCAGAAACCCTTTGTCGGTCACGGACAGACACATGAATGGTTAAGGGGAGGTGAACTGAAACCAAAGGATGAGAGATTGACAGTTGCAGCCCAGGACAGCGGATTATGGGCGAGATGGTTTACAGTGAGCATTGAAAGAAATGGCAACATAGACATATCTCGATTCTGTAAGAAAGACCTGGAAACAGTGACTCACCTCATAGCTGGCTGTGAAGTTCTGATGGTGGAAACTTTCAATACAGAAAAACACAACAAAGTAGCACACCTCATCCACTGGAAACACTAAAATATCACTGTGCCTGAAAAGCACTGGCATCATGATCCTAAGAGAATTACAGAGAATGAAGAGGTTATGATCACCTGGGACATTCCCATTCTGACAGATAAGAAACTGGATGTGAGGAAACCAAAACAGCATTGTCAATAGAGGTGTCGGTTCCGACTGATTATTCTGTGAATGTCATGGAGAGGCAGAAGAACTTAAGTACCAAGAAATGCAGTCAGAGACCAAGAAAATGTGGCAGAAAGATAAATAAATAATGGGAAATATTTCTATATTTATTTATTTAGACAGATTTGTATACCACCTTATCCTACAATCAAAGTGGTTACATCACAATTGGAGGGTTACATTTAACATGGGTACTTTACAACATTTAACATGAAGGTATTTAACAACATTTAGAGAGCACAATTAGAGGGTTACATTTAGCATAAGGGTACTTAACAACATTATACAATGAACCTTGGAAGTCTAGTTGGGATGATTGGGTATTGAATTGGCGGGGGTAGTGGCAATACCGTTTGGGTGGGGACTGTTGTCTGTCTGCTCATAGGTTTCTGTAAAGAGCAGGGTTTTAAGGGCCTTGCAGAAGTCTGTGATGTTTTTTAATGCCCTAAGGCTCATTGAGTTCCATAGTGTGGACGCCAGTAGTAATGGAGCTCTTCTTGAAGTATTTTGTTTAGTCTTGTGGTATCCTGCAGGTATGCCGATCATGTTGTCATTATTGGTCCTTCTTGGTCTCTTACTGATATCCCTTGTTATGATATCTTGGAGTGCATCTGCCGAGAGATGGTAGATGATTTTGAAGATGATCAGGATTGTTTTAGATTTTGCTCTGGCCACCATTGGGAGCCAGTATAGTTGCTGTAAGATGGGGGTGATGTGCTCAGTTCTTGGAGTGTCTGTAATGATGCATGCTGCAGTGTTTTGTACCATTTGGAGTGGGTGTAAGGTCTGCCGAGGGAGGCCTTGATATAACGAGTTTCCGTAAGCAAGCAGGGGTGTGATCAGTGCTTGGCACACTGTGCGGAAGTGGTCCTGGTGGAGTAATGGCTTGATCTTTCTTATGGTCCTCAAACATTGATAGGCCTTGTTTGTGGTTTTGGTGATATGAGATTTCAGGTTCAGAGCTCTGTCTATTGTGATGCCCAGGTACTTAGCTTCATCTTTGACTACTATGAGTTTGTTTAGAATGCTGATAGTCTGTGGTGGAATGAAGGTAGGGTTCCTGGTGACGAACATTGCCTCAGTTTTATCGTAGTTGACCGTCAGGTTATTGGCTATGAGCCAGGCATTCATGTCTTCCAGGCATTTGGTTATTGTTATGGTGTTAAGTGCTAGTATGTTGATTGGAGCATACACCATGATGTCATCAGCATAGATGTGATAGTGGAGTTTGTGTCGTTTGATGATGTTGCATATGGGTTGGATGTAAATATGAAAGAGCACTGATGACAGGGCTGAACCTTGTGGTATTCCCTGCATGACAGGGAACTGCAATGATTTCTTTTGGGTGCATTTGATTTGTTGCGTTCAATCTTCCAAGTAGAAGGTGAACCATTTCAGGGTATACTTGCGCAGTTCTATCTGTTGCAGGCGCTGCAGTAATCTGGCATGGGACACTGTGTCAAAGGCTGCCGAGATGTCCAGTAACACTAGCACGAATCCATTCTTTATGTTAGCTATGCCTCTTAGGAGGTTGTCAAAGAGGGAAGTGAGTAGCGTTTCTACACTGTGCTGGGGTTTAAAGCCATGCTGATGGATGTCCAGTGGGGCATTCATGTCAATATGGTCCTGAAGTTGCCTTTGCACTGTCTTTTCAATGATCTTTGCAAGGAATGGTAGGCTGGCGATGGGACGGTATGATTTTGGTTCAGATAGGCTTAGGTTGTTGCTTTTAAGTATTGGTCATATCATGGCGTGCTTGAGGGATTGCGGCATGTATCCTTGTTGGAGTGAATCTTTGACGATTTTGTGAATGTGTTGGGAGAGCTGGCTTCTTGTGACTTTGAGCCAAGCCACTGGGCATGGGTCTGAAGGTGAGGTTGTTGTGTTGAGTCTATGTATTATGTCCTTTACTTGATGGTATACTGAAGTCCTCCCAGGTTTGATGTTGCTCTTTCATTTCATGGTCATCTGTCTGTAGTGTGATGGAGCATGTCTGGGTGGTGTTTTTTGCTTTCATGTTGTCTGCAAATTCCTGTGGGTCAAGATGGTGGGTACAGTGCTGCGTGGTGTCTTTAGTGAGCTTTTGGACAATACTAAAGAGTTCTCTTGGTCTGTTGACAGATTTCATGATTAGGTTGCTGTGGTGCTGCTGTTTACGCTCATTTAGCAAATTGTTATATTGCAGTAGCTTGGCTCTGTATAGAGTCAGGGAGTTATGTGACTTGTTCCGCATCAATTTTCTCTCCAGTCTTCGGAGCGTGCGCTTTGCATCTCTGATATCACTTGAGTACCAGGGGGCACTGGGTCTCATTCGTGCTTGTGGTTTTGTACTCGTAGGGGCTGAAGCTGCATTAGATATTATGGAGTTCCATTTCTCTATGCTTAGGTCAAGGGTGTCACATTCCTGCTGGCGTTATGGAATGATTTTGTCTATGAATGAGTCTTTGTTGAAGGCTCAATAACGCCTAGTTATACTCTCATCTTACATGTGTTGGTTGGGGTTATTCAGGGTCAGGGTGAATTCTATCACATGATGATCTGACCAAGGGACCAGTGTGATTGTTGGTGTTGTGGCCTTGCCCTGTTCCACCAAGTGCATTTGTATAAAGACCATATCCAGAGATGTGCCATGCTGGTGCGTTGGGGTGTTGATTGTCTGGCTATATTTTAGTGACTCCATGGCTTTTAAGAATGTTGCGGCTTCCTTGGTGGGTGCGGAGGTCAGGTTGTAGTCTCCTAGTACAATGAGGGGTTTATGTTTTGTGCTATGTGCACATATTGCTTCAAGTACCGTGGAGAGATGTTCAGTTGTGGCTCCAGGAGGCCTGTAGGTGAGGGAGACACTTAGGTACTTGTTAGCCATTATACTGGGAGCCACAGGCTTGATAAAGAAGAATTTACAAGCACACCTTGACAAACTACGCATACATGTTACATCTTACGAACTCCAGAAGGATGCTCTCTCTGGCATGATGCAAATACTACACCAAGTGTTAGCAGTAACAACCTAACTATGTTTACGTTTTACTCCATTAATATATTTATAGACCTCTATCTTATCCAAGTTGAAGAGCCCTAAACTTTTAAGCCATTCCTCATAGGGATATCCTTCTAGCCCCTTTACCATTTTGGTGGCTGTACCTTTTCTAATTCTGCTATATCCTTTTTAAGATACGGCGACCAGAATTGCACATAATATTCAAGGTGCGGTCGCACCATGGAACGATACAGAGGCATTATAATATCCTTTGTTTATTCTCCATTCCTTTCCTTCTGATTCCTAACATTCTCTTTGCTTTTTTGGCTGCCGCTGCACACTGGGTGGAGGGTTTCAATGTGTTATCCACAATGACACCTAATTTTTTTTCCTGGGTGGTAGTTCCTAATGTGTAATCATAGTTTGAGTTGTTCTTTCCTAGGTGCATAACTTTGCACTTGTCCACATTAAATTTCATCTGCCATTTGGACATCCAGTCTTCCAATTTATTACTGTCCCCCCCTCCCCCTTTTATTTGATTTTGGGCCGCTTTGACCCGGTGAAAAGCAGGATATAAATACAGTTAAATAAATAAATAAGGTCCTCTTGCAATTTTTCACAATCCTCTTGTGTTTTAACAACGTTGAAAATTTTGTTTCATCTGTAAATTTGATCATCTCACTCATTATTCCCATTTCCAGGTCATTTATGAATATGTTAAAAGCAGCGGGCCCAGCACAAATCCCTGGAGTGCTACACTATTCACTTTTCTCTATTGAGAAAATTGGCCATTTAGCCCTACTCTCTACTTTCTATCTTTTAACCAGTTCCTGAACCACAATACTACACTGCCTCCTATCCCATGACTTTTTAATTTTGCCAAGAGTCTCTAATGAGGGACTTTGTCAAAGGCTTTCTGAAAATCCATGTGTTGTTGTTAAGTGCCGTCGAGTCGGAGTCGACTCATGGCGGCCCTCTGGACAGCTATCCTAAATTGTGTTCGGTATTCAGTCAGGCGGCTCATTGTTGACAGAGTGGTACCCGTAGCTGCTGTTATTGTATTGATCCATCTCATTGCTGGCCTTCCTCTTTTATGTTGACCTTCTATCTTGCCAAGCATGATGTCTTTCTCTAATGATCTCTCTCTTTGCATGATGTGTCCAAAGTATGAAAGTTGAAGTCTTGTCATCTGAGCTTCTAAAGAAAGCTTAGGTTTGATCTCCTCTAGTACTAACTGGTTTGTTCTTTGGGTGGTCCATGGTATACACAGTATTCACCTCCAGCACCATAATTCAAAGGCATCAATTTTCTTCCTGTCTATCTTTTTCACTGTCCAGCTTTCACACCCATATGATGTTATTGAAAATACCATGGCTTGAACAAGTCGAATCTTTGTATGGAGAGAGACATCTCTGCTCTTGAGAATCTTATCTTGGTCTTTCATAGCCATTCTGCCAAGAGCAATGCGTCGTCTGATTTCTTGACTGCTTGTTGCTTCTTTATTGATAGTTGATCCAAGTAGGTTAAAGTTGTTCACAATTTCAATTTCTTCTCCTTCAACGATGAACCTGTTGATTATGCCAGTTGTCATGAACTTTGTCTTCTTTATATTAAGGTGCAGGCCCATTTTGAGACTATGTTCTTTGATTGTGGGAAGCAAATGTTTCAGATCATCTTTGGCCGGGATACTCCTCCCCCTCTTCAGCTCCTGCCCAATCCGGGCAGTGGGAGCCCGAAAAGCAGCAGCAGCCGGCCGGGGATAAAAGCGGCGTCCCTGCTTGCAGAGACGCCGCTGCCGGGATACTCCTCCCCCTCTTCAGCTCCTGCCCAATTCGGGCAGTGGGAGCTCGAAAAGCAGCAGCAGCCGGCCGGGGATAAAAGCGGCGTCCCTGCTTGCAGAGACGCCGCTGCCGGGATACTCCTCCCCCTCTTCAGCTCCTGCCCAATCCGGGCAGTGGGAGCCCGAAAAGCAGCAGCAGCCGGCCGGGGATAAAAGCGGCGTCCCTGCTTGCAAAGACGCCGCTGCCGGGATACTCCTCCCCCTCTTCAGCTCCTGCCCAATCCGGGCAGTGGGAGCCCGAAAAGCAGCAGCAGCCGGCCGGGGATAAAAGAGGCGTCCCTGCAGGGCGCGCCCGCGCCTGGCGGGCCCGCGCCTGAGGGCCTCGCCAGAGGGCCCTTTGGCGTGGCCCTTAGGCGCGGCACGAAGGCGAAAAGAAGGAAACGTCCAAGGGAATCAGCAGCGCCGACAGCAACCCAACGGATCCCGACAGAGGAGCAGACCGAGGAGAAGGACACCACAACCGCAAGTAGAACTCTCACAGAACATAACACATCTCACACCACCAAACTCCCTCTTCCACTACACACTCCATAATAGCTCCGGCCTTCCCTCCACGGGACAGGCTCCCTCCACAGGACAGGCTCCCGCACCAAGGCGACCGCCACGGGACAGGCTCCCGCACCAAGACGACCGCCACAGATCCGGCTCTCCCTCCACGGGACAGGCTCCCTCCACGGGACAGGCTCCCGCACCAAGGCGACCGCCACGGGACAGGCTCCCGCACCAAGACGACCACCACAGATCCGGCTCTCCCTCCATGGGACAGGCTCCCTCCACGGGACAGGCTCCCGCACCAAGGCGACCCCCACGGGACAGGCTCCCTCCACGGGACAGGCTCCCGCACCAAGGCGACCTCCACGGGACAGGCTCCCGCACCAAGGCGACCCCCACAGATCCGGCTCTCCCTCCACGGGACAGGCTCCCACACCAAGGCGACCGCCACGGGACAGGCTCCCTCCACGGGACAGGCTCCCGCACCAAGTACAGCTCTCCCCAAGCAGACATCAGACGAAGAACTAAGGAAACAGGCATCACCCTAACAGAACATCACAAACTACCAACATGCACACCACATACTTCCTCCCTCTCTACCTACTTGTCACACAACTCCTCCCACCTACCACGCACCTCCACTACCCACAAACAAACATACCATGGTACCCTCCAACTGCATTGCCATATCTCGAACCACAACACACACACAAAGAGACACTCGGAACTTCCCAAGCAAAGCAACCAAACAGACACAAATCAAACCCCAACACCGGCACAAAGGAAGCACATGTAACAACAACCTCGTCCACAAAGACAACAACAATTGAGCTCATAAACGCCAGATCCATCTGCAACAAGATACACACTCTTGTAGACCACATAGAAGAGCGACAGCCCGACATAATATGCATCACAGAGACATGGCTCAACCCTACCGACAGTGTACTACTCAACCAACTAGTACCAAACAACTACTCAGCGTACAACTGCCCACGCACCCACAAGCGTGGAGGAGGAGTCCTGATAATAGCAAAAACAAAGCTTAAGTTCAAGACACAGAACCTCACAGATACTCAGCAATGTAACACAATTAGCATCAAGAACAAGAACATTGCAATCTGCCTTACCTACAGAGCACCCCGCGCTCCACCCGACGAACTAGCCTTCACACTCGAAGAAGCCTGTGCCATAACAACAAACAACAAACCAGCACTACTAATCGGAGACTTCAACCTCAAGTCCACCAATACAAAAGATGCAGAGGCCTTCCTTCAAGCAATGACCTCACTTCAATTCACACAGATAGTCAATGCACCAACACACAGACTGGGATCATCCCCAGACCTCATCTTCGCATCAAACTACCTAACATCAAGAGACCTAATTTCTACACCCACCATCACCCCAGTACCATGGTCTGACCATTACTTAATCGAGACAAAGCTGCAATCACAAGAGGACCAGACAAACGAAAGAGCGAACATCCCACACACACAAAGACGATTCAAGTCCTTTGACAGGGACGAATTCATACAGGACACAATACAACACTTGAACATTGACACAGAGGACCTGGAGGAACAAGTTTCCAACTGGAACAGCATTTTAGCTAACGCCGCCAAACCATCCGATGGTGGGACCGAGAAACAACACCAAAACAAGAGACAAAACAAGCCATGGTACTCAGCAAAAATACGACAGGAAAAGAGGGAGCTCAGGAAGATTGAACGGAGATGGAGAAAAAACAAAACAACCTTCGACCAACACCTTTACCTAACAAAGCAAAAACAATACAATGAACACATCAACCAATCAAAGAAAGAATTCCACACAAACATGATAAATACTTCCATCAACAAACCCAGAGAACTTTTTGAAATAGTAAAGATCCTCACAAAAGAGCAAGCAACAGAAGGGGAAGTACAAGTTGATCCACAGAAATTCGCCGACCACATCAAAGACAAATTTCACTCCACAGAGCGAACAACTCCCAGTGGAACCACCAGAACGAACGTACACCCCAAGAACTGGGGCACATTCTACTCACCCTCAACAGAACAGATATCCCACATCATCTCCACAATCAACACAAGCACTGCTCCTACAGACCCATGCCCAGTGTCATGGGTCAAAGCCACCAAATCAAGCTTCATCCCAACCATTCATAAAATGGTACACGACTCACTCACTCAAGGACTCATGCCAAAGCAACTAAAGCTTGCCTCTGTAAGACCAATCACAAAGAAAACTACTCTCGACAAAAAAGATCCAGCTGCATACCGACCAATCTCCAGCATACCCTTCCTTGCAAAAATAATCGAAAAGACGGTTCAGGTACAACTTCAGGAACACATCGACAAACACGAAACACTCGACGACCACCAACACGGATTTCGTCCCAACCATGGAGTCGAAACTCTACTGATCTACCTCTTCGACAGCATCATAAGAATAATTGACAACACCAGGAAGGGAATTATAATGATCTTCATCGACATCTCCTCAGCTTTCGACACAGTTGACCACAACACGCTCCTGGAGAGACTAAAGAACACTGGTATACATGGTATCACATTGAAATGGTTCCACTCGTACCTAACCGAAAGACAGTTACGGGTCAAGGTGGGACACGACACCTCCCGACCCATAAATGTCCAACAAGGAGTACCGCAAGGATCCGCACTCTCAGCACTCCTATTTAACATCTACATCCAACCAATATGCAACATTATGAAAGAGAACAACATTCAATACACAATATACGCAGACGACATCATGATATACACCCCGATATCAATCGACAACCCGGACTTCTCTAAGATAACAGACTGCCTTACCCAAATGACGAGTTGGTGCCAAAACAACAACCTCGCAATAAACTACAACAAGACCGAAGCTTTAATCATCACGCGGAACCAAAGCTTCATATACCCACCAAACATAAGGATACAAAGCACCACGATACCGATAAGATCAGAGGTGAGATACCTTGGGGTTACTCTGGACAATAAACTCAATCTCAAACCACACATTGACAAAACAATCCAAAAAGCCTACTACAAGATGCGAATCATCAGGAGACTGAAACCACTCCTCGCCCCAGAACACTTCCGTACCGTCTGTCAAGCACTGATAACCCCACTACTGGACTTCTGCAATCCGATATACCTTGGACTACCGAAACAAGCCCTCAAACCACTCCAGCTGGCACAAAACACTGCAGCACGAATCATATCCGGAGCTGCAAGGCAGGAGCACATCACACCTACCTTAAAGGACTTACACTGGCTCCCAATCAGTGCACGCATCAGATACAAGACTATCATAAACCTATTTAAGATAAAACAGCACACATCAGCCAACAGCCTCCACACGCTCATACAACCAGAAACCAGCACACGTCCTAGAAGAAGACAAACATGCAACCGAGTCAGTACCCCAAATGAATACAAGCACACACGCAAGGACACAACAGACAGAGCACTCTCCATGGCTGCTCCAACAATATGGAACAATCTACCGGACGATTTAAGGGCAACCCCAGACCTCAAAGACTTCAGAAAACAGCTGAAAACCATGCTGTTCATAGAGCACTATGGACACATCACATAACCTAAGAGAATGTATAACAGCACACCATACCTCCTAACACAGTATGTATATAAAATGTGTCTTAGCACCACTGTAGATAGCCCACTTTGTACATAGCTCAAACAAATCTAGCACACAACACAGCCCACACACAACTAAGTTTCACCCTCACTGCATGTATAACACACCCACTTTACCTGATTGCTTGCTGTGATACCACCTTGATTATTAAGATAAGGCGGTTTAGAAATACTGTTAAATAAATAAATAAAATAAATCTTCACTTTCAGCCAGTAATGTGGTATCATCAGCATAATGAAGGTTGTTGATGAGTCTTCCACCAATCTTCACACCTCTGTTGTCTTCATACAATCCTGCTTCTCTGATGATTTGTTCTGCATATAAATTAAACAGGTAGGGGGAAAGTATGCAGCCTTGTCTTACACCTTTGCTTATTTTAAACCATGCTGTTTCTCCTTGTTCCGTTTGAACTGTTGCTTCTTGATCAATGTACAGATTGTGTAAGAGTATGATCAGGTGTTCCGGTATACCCATGCTTCTTAATGTGGCCCAGAGCTTCTCATGGTTTACACAGTCAAAAGCCTTGCTATAGTTGATAAAGCACAAACAGATATCCTTTTGGTATTCTTTAGTCTTTTCAAGGATCCATCTCAAATCTGCAATGATGTCTCTCATTCCTCGCCCTTTCCTGAACCCTGCTCGCACTTCAGGTAGTTCTTGTTCCAGGTATGGCTGTAGTCTCTTTTGAATAATCTTCAGTAGAATCTTGCTGGCATGTGGGATCAGAGCGATTGTGCGATAATTTCCACAGTCAGTTGGATCACCTTTCTTTAGTATTGGTATAAACACAGATCTTTTCCAGTCAGTTGGCCATGATGTTGTCTTCCATATTTCTTGGCAGAGCCTTGTAAGTATAGTAACAGCTGCATCAGATTGCTGTAATACCTCTATGGGAATGCTATCAATGCCTGGTGCTTTGTTCTTTGATAAGGCTTTCAATGCTGCGTCAAATTCTTCTTTCATCACCAATGGCTCCCGATCATAAGGTACTGGTTGAAACGGCTGTTGCTCCACTTGATCTTTATTATATAAAAACTCTGTATATTCCTTCCACCTTAATTAATTTAATTTAATTAACAGATTATTTATATACCGCTCCTTCCATTGATCAGGTGTGGTTTCCATATAACAACATAAACAGGGTGATCTGTTTTTACATATAACAATTTGTAGCTAGGTTATTACAGTTAACAAATAACAATTAACAATTAGTGAACTATGTACAGTTGAACAAAATTAAACTATATACATAGTTTTGTTTTTCATTTTTCTTAATCACTTTGTCTTAGGATACAGTGCTTCATTCTTTTGTTGAATAGTGTATTACCTGGGGTAGGATTATCCTTTATCTAGCTGGGGGGTGAGGGATGAGCTGGTCATAGATCCATAATGCTTTGTAAATAAGTGTGTTTTGAGTTTTTTTCTGAACTCCATTATATCAGGTAATTGTCTTAATTCTATTGGGATTACCTTATCTTGATCTTCTCAGCATCATTCAACATAGAACCTTGAGCATCTTGTAACATTCCCATTCGAGGCTGGAACGTTTTCTTTAACTCTTGCATTTTTAGGAAAGTCAATCTTGTTCTTCCTCTAATAGTTTCTGCTTCTATTTCCTTGCATGCGTCGTTATAGTACTTTTCCTTGTCCTGTCTTGCTGCACGTTGGAAATCTCTGTTGAGTTCTGTGATTGTCTTTCTTTCTCCTCTGGCTTTAGCTTCTCTGCGTTTCTGGGCAATTTTCAGAGTTTCTTCCGTCATCCATTTTGGCCGTTTTTTCTTTTTCGCCTTTTGTAGAGACTTCTCGCTTTCTTCGAACACAACCTTCTTGATGTCATTCCATAACTCTTCTGGAGCTCTGTCATTTGTATCTAAAGCAGCAAATCGATTTTGCAGGCAGTCTTTAAATTCCAGTGGTATATTCTCAAGGTCATATTTTACTGCATTCATGAGTGGTTTGCTCTTTTTCAACTTTAGCTTGAGTTTGCATACTAGTAGTTGATGATCTGTACCACAGTCAGCTCCAGGTTTTGTCTTTGTTGATGTTATAGAGCTTTTCCATCATTGACTTCCACAGATGTAGTCAATTTGATTTTTATACAATCCATTGGGTGAAGTCCATGTGTACAGTCGCCGCTTGTGTTGATGGAAGAAGGTGTTTGAGATGAATAGATCGTTGGTCTTGCAGAATTCTATCAGTCTTTCTCCAGCTTCATTTCTGTTGCCAAGTCCATATTTTCCAACTACTTTGCCTTCTTCTTTGCTGCCAACCTTTGCGTTCCAGTCACCCATGACTATCAGGATATCCTGTTTGCATGTTCTGTCAATTTCAGCTTGTACTTGTTCATAGAACTCTTCAATTTCATTCTCTTCTGCAGCTGTTGTTGGGGCATATACTTGAATTATAGTTGTATTGATAGGCATTCCTCATAGACAAATAGAGATTAAGCGTTCACTGACCGCATTGTATTTCATTACAGTTCTTGTAAGTTTCTTCTTTATTATAAATGCAACACCATTTCTTCTTTGTCTTTCATTTCCAGCATAGTAGACCATGTGATCATCTGATGCAAAGTGCCCGATGCCAGTCCATTTCAGTTCGCTGACACCCAACAGATCAAGTTGTACACGTTCCATTTCATTCTTGACCACCTCCAACTTCCCTTGGTTCATGCTTTGTACATTCCATGTTCCAATGCATAAGACATCTTTACAGCTTCTGACTCTCATTTCATGTGCAGCTACATCAGCAGTCAGATGTCCCGAGGGCTTTGATCCAACCACATCATAAATGCTGGCTTTACTCTGAAAAGTCTTCAGCTCTTATCCAGTAGCTAGTTGAGTGCCTTCCGACTTGGGGGTCTCATCTTCCAGCACTATAGCACAATTTGTTTTGTTGTAACTATCCATTGGGTTTTTATGGCAAGATACAGAAGTAGATTGCCGGGCCTTTCTTCCACGCAGTTTAAGTTTGGTGTTGTTGCCATTGTCACAGAAATGTGATCCTCCGCCGTCAACACTATCCCATTCTGTTGCTGCCCAGATAGGTGGTTTGTCTTGGTCTGGCACCTCAGCTAAGGCCTGTCCATCTTGGGAGACCCTGCCAGTAGTTAAACTACCGATAGTTGAGTTCTCAGGATCACTGATGCACACAAGCCCTCACAGCACGACAAGCTGCAAACCATGTACACTATATCAACCAGCTCACCTTTGTCTACCTGTTTATTCACACCTTCAAAAAAATATAACAGATTAGTAAGATAAGACTTTCTTTGGCTAAATACATGCTGGCTTTCTCCCATTAAACAATGACTGTCTGTACATGTTCAGTAATTTTATTCTTTATAATTCTTTCTACCATTTTGCCCAGTACTGACATCAGACTGACTAGTCTCTAGAAACAATTTATTTATTTCTACTCAAAGAATATTTATCCTGTTCTACCTACTATGCTAAGTTATACTCTGCTTTGATTTAAATGAAAAGTTATCTGGTGGTACTAAGCCCTGACTGATTTTAAAATTAAATGAAAACTCTCTGGTGATACTAAGCCCTGACTGACTTAACAAAAATACTGACTTCTAAAATACACGGATTTATCGGCTTTATCTCAAATAATTCCCTTTTTCCCAAGATTAGAGAAATTCCCAGAAGGTGAATTCTTACAAGTGGAGATTTATTTCCAGCAGTAGCAGTCCCTTTTGGTAGTCCATCAATAATGCAACAGGAACGCCACCTCGGTCCCCAACACTCAAATTGTCTTAGTAACACAGTAAGCTTTCAGCATAATGAACTCTAGTTTTAAAAAGGGTACTAATTGGTAGAAGTTAAGTAAAATGGAAGTAAAGTTAAAATTTGAACTACAATATTCTTGGACCTGACACCCTTCATCCTGAGACCTTCTTCCAAGATCCCTGGGCCAGAGCCTCTAGACCTCAGGGGTCAGAGACCCTCACCCATCACCCCACTCACTAATGCTCTCCCTTCCCATTTTTATTAGATCAGTAGTTATTCTAGTATACAAAAAGTGTACTAAAAAGGAAGTAAAACATTCATGAGGAAGTTCGTTTTAGTAGAGCTACATGTCGCTATGTGTATGTGAGGAGTGTAAACTGGCATGCACTTACATGCAAGTGGTGCTTATTCATCTATGCCATGTCTCCCACAGATTTCAAGGAGGTGTCATCTGGGTGGTCCTTCAAACTATGTGTATATTCTGCGTAGTTGCTAGCTTCACGTTTTGGGCTTTGGCAAAGAACATGAGGGAGGAACTTTACTTAACCCTCAGGTGTGAATAGAAAAACTGCTGCGTACACATGTAAGTACCGCTACGTACCGTACACATGAGAGATCCCAAGTGACTGCACTCTTTTTCTTAATGTTTTCTTTTGCAAAACAGCTTTCTCTGATTGTGCGTCCCACCAAACGCATGTGCTACTTTGGTGGCATTAGATGTATTTTAGAAAAGGCTCTGCATTCATCCAGCTGTTTCTAAAATATTAGGGGTTTGTTTGTTTTTATAAACACACAGACTTGAACTATTCATTTTATTACCTAGCATGGGACAAACACAGAGGATCTCTAAAGGCAAAAGGGGGACTATTGTAGTTGATATGGAAGGGCAGACTACATAGGCCATGTGATCTTTTTCTGCCGTCATGTTTCTATGTTTCTAGCTGTCTTAGATAACTTTAGCACTTCATTACTTCAGCCCAAGAGGGAAATTGAAGACTGCTTCTTTAATGATTTCATGGAAGTTAATTGAATGAAACATGGTGGAAATGGAGGGAGGGTAGATCTGGGAAATGCAACCTTGTGTGGCAATGCTTCCATTTTCACATAAATCTTTACCTAGCTGCAAGCTGTGTAAACACAGTATAGTTCTGTATGTGCTACATAAACACAGGGCCTCCCTGCGAGTCTGAGTTTTGGGAGCTGTAGCTACCTTTGAGCTGATGGCTACTCTTTCGACATTTCATAAATTGGTTATGTAAACTTCATTCCTCTGACTCACTATGGCTGTCCAAGGTTTCCAGTGTATGAATTTGTTGCCCTTGTCGGCATTCATACAGACTTGCTGCCCATGCACCGCGCTCTTTAGAACCACATTATCAGCTGGGGAGAAGGGCTGATATATAAACTACTTACATGTTTCCCAAGGTATGCACAAAATTTCAAGTCGTTGCTGCTACAAATTGGTCTCTAGCATGCTATAATTTGAAGACGTTATTTCTCAGGGTACTGGACTGAGGTTCCTATAGAGTGTTTGCAGCACGAACGCCTATAGGACACATTGCATTATATGGCTGAATACCAAAAAGGGTTTATCCTTTGTTGGGACAGGTAATTATATACTTCAGGTCTCTCTGATGTGCCACCCAGACTTTGGGCTGTATTGCTAAGTTATATTTATTTTATTTATTTATTGAAAATTTTTATACCGCGTTTTCCAAAGGATCAAGCGCAGTTTACAATTAACAACAGTATGAATAGTACAGACATGAAGAAGTACTTATTCTATTACATGGAACTTTGTAAAACTATATACATTGGAGAGGCATATATCAAACTGGAAACATAAAACAGGGTAAACTATATACAATGGTAATAAATGCAATGAACTAAAGTCATAGGATGGGATAGTTGCGCTATCTAGATGGTGAGTTCTTGACAATAAACTGTTTCCTGCTTTGTGAAGAGGAGAATTTAAAATGCACTAATGGGTATGTCTGATGTGTTGTAATCTGGTTGTACGCCCAAATCTGGTTGTGTGCCAAAGTGGAGTGTAAAAAAGGTATGTTTTAAGTTTTTTGCGGCACGTGCAAAGGTCATTAATGCGGCATCAGAACAGGGAGGAACAGATCTGTTTAGCACGCCGGCAACTTGCACATCGGGCATGCCTCTTCTCTCCCGCCCCCATCCAGAAAGTGGCTAGATGGAGGTGCGGGGTGGGGGGGAGGGCGCACACCTGATGTGCAAGTCGCAAAGGGCACGATTCACGCTCAGTACGGCCCTGGCTGGAGCAGAGTTAACATGTATGTGCATATTTTATATTAAAAAGTATATACATATATAGGGGTGATTCTATAAAGGGCATGTGCAACGTTACATGCTATGTACACATATAAGTCCCTATTCCAAAGGGCTTACATGTGTGAATGAGCACTTCCGTGAGTGCTTTAGGCCATTTCTATTCTGTAAGCGCTCACATAAGTCCCATCATACATACTTTTAGTTTGTATGTGCACATGGGTGGAGCTGGGGTGTCCCGTGCAACTTGTGAACCTGCTTCCCACCCCCTCCACCTACTCCCCCCAATAACTTGCTCTTGTCGGGCTTCCTGGAAGTCCAGTAATGCAGTCAGTGCCTCTTCTATACCTGCTCCCTGTGTGACCACACCGCTTGCACAGGCTATGGTACACCCCTGGTAGGTGGGTCCTAAATTTACATCTGTAAGTTACAGGATAGTATAACTTAGGCGTGTTGCTGACTGATCTACTTTATGGACTAGGCCTCACATTCGTGCATGGCAACATGTGTTAACTGTGTGGGAATTTATAGAATTATTCTCATAAGGGGTACTGTATAAAGCCTTTCTCATGCGTATATGCAACTATTAAGGGTTAACTCACATTAATGACATTAACAAGCATTAAATACTACTGCACCTATAGAAATAAAGGGGTTGTAGGTACTTAAGTCACATTCATTGACATGCATTAAAACCTTTAGTAAACATGCCATTAATCATGCACAAAGACTCTTATAAAATTACCCCACAAGTAAAGGTTCACAAGACGAGACAGCGCATGCACAAACTTTTATGTAACCCAGTGTAGGCATGTTCAGGGAAGTTGGATAGAGCATGGACAGAGAGTTGTGATTCATGAACATTTTTTAATAAATATCCATCAATTCTCTAGTCACCATAAATTTTAAATTTAAATCACCACCTTGAGGATTGGGTGGGATTTGATCTAAAATTGCAGACTTTAAATCTGCAACAGAATGCAGGAGCTCGATGCAGTGTACCACTAGGGATGCTCTCAGGGCCAGCCTCAGAATTGGTTCAAGGTGTTGGTACCCTTGGAAAACCTTAAGCTTTATGCTTCCCTGAGTGTCAGAATCTATTGTTTAGCTTTCTATGTCCTGTTCTTTGCTGCCCCCCCCCCCTTCCACCATAGGCAACTATCTCATAGTAACATAGTAAATGACGGCAGATAAAGACCAGCATGGTCCATCTAGTCTGCCCAACACGATGGCAAGCGTAGGTACACCTGCTGCTCTGTGCAGGCCACTCCTCCCCACATCCCTGTTTAGGGTGAACCCACACTCCATGCAGGACACCCATATTTGTTGAGAATTTAGATGGTTCAGTTTACTTTGATTTTATCCTGTTGCTGTAAAGGGATCCACAGTGTCTGTCCCATGCCATTTTGAATTCTGTCACCGTGTTTGCCCCCACCACTTCCATTGGGAGGGCATTCCAAGCATCCACCGCCCTTTCTGTGAAAAAGTATTTCCTGGCATTGCCTTTCAATTTACCACCTCGCAGCTTCATGTTGTGCCCTCTAATTTTACAGTTCCCTGTCTTTGGAAGAGGTTTGTTTGTTCATTATTTCCCTTTAAGTATTTAAAGGTCTGAATCATATCTCCCCTGTCCCTTTTCTCCTCCAAAGTGTACATGTTTAGGTCTTCAAGTCTCTTCTCATAAGGCTTCTGACGCAGGCTCCAATTCATTTTGGTCGCCTTCCTCTGAACAGTTTCCAGTCTTTTTACATCCTTTGCAAGATATGATCTCCAAAACGGAACACAGTATTCCAAGTGAGGCCTCACCAGTGACTTATACAGTGGCATTAGTACCTCTTCCTTTCTGCTGGTGATTCCTCTTTGTATGCAGCCCAACATCCTCCTGGCTTTTGCCACCGCCTTGTCACACGGTTTTGCCTCCTTGAGATCTTCAGAAATAATGACACCAAGGTCTTTCTCCTGATCCGTGCACACCAACCTCTCGCCCCCTATCGCGTACATTTCCCTTGGATTTCTGCTACCCAAGTGCATGACTCTGCACTTCCTTGCATTACATCTTAATTGTCAAGCATTAGACCATTCTTCCAGCTTTTGTAGATCTTTCCTCATGTTAACCACTCTGTTGCAAATTTTTGTGTCATCTGCAAAAAGACAGACTTTTCCATTCAGTCCTTCAGCAATATCACTCACAAATACATTGAACAGTGCCGGGCCCAGGACCGACCCCTGGGGCACACCGCTAATCACCTTCCCTTCATCCGAGTGAGTTCCATTTACCATCATCCTCTGTCGTCTGTCAGTCAACCAATTTCTGATCCAATTTACCATCTTAGGATCCATCCCCAAGCTACTGAGTTTATTGATAAGCCTCCTATGAGGAACAGTATCAAAGGCTTTGCTGAAATCCAGGTAGATGACATTCATTGCATGCCCCTGATCTAGCTCCCTGGTCACCTGGTCAAAGAACTCAATCAGATTTGTTTGGCAAGATCGTCCTTCAGTAAAACCATGTTGCCTCGGGTCTTGCAACCTGTTGGTTTTGAGAAAGTTCACTATTCGCTCTTTCAGGAGCGCCTCCATTACTCTTCCTGCCACCGAGGTAAGGCTCACGGGCCTGTAGTTTGACACTTCTTCCCTGTCACCACTTTTGTGTAGAGGTATGACATCAGCCGTTCTCCAGTCCTGAGGAACCTCTCCTGTTTCCAAGGATCTGTTGAAAACATCCTTTAACGGCCCTGCAAGAACATCTCTGAACTCTTTCAGTATCCTGGGATGTATCCTATCCGGTCCCATGGCCTTGTCCACTTTCAGTTTCACAAGTTGTTCTAATACATCATCTTCTGTGAATGGCGTGGTATCTACTTCATTCCCATTTTTATATTTGGGAGTCACAAGTGGTCCTTCTCCAGGACTTTCTTTAGTAAAAACAGAGCAGAAGTATTTGTTTAGCAATTTCACTTTTTCAATGTCACTTTCCACGAGTCTGTTCGCAGCACTTCTGAGTCCTGCAATTCCACCTCTGCTCTTCTTCCTTTCCCGGATATACCTGAAGAAGGTTTTGTCGCCACACTTAACATCTTTAGCCAATTTTTCCTCTGCCTTTGATTTTGCTATCCTTATTTCTCTCTTTGTCTCTTTGAGTTTGATCCTGTATTCATTTCTGTGTTCCTCTGTTTGTGAGCTTTTGAATTTTGCGAAAGCTGTGTTTTTTGCCTTTATTTGAGCAGCCACTTCTTTGGAAAACCAAATAGGTTTTCTTCTCCTCTTGTTTTTGTTTACTTTTGTTACATATTTATTTGTTGCCCCTTTTATTGCCACCTTTAGTTTAGCCCATAGCAATTCCACTTCCCTTATCTCCTTCCACCCTGTCAGCTCCTCCTTTAGGTACTCGGCCATTTTATTGAAGTCCGTGTTTTTGAAGTTTAGGACTTTGAGCTTGCTATGATTGGCCTGTACCATGGCTTTTATCTCATACCACACCGTGTGATGATCGCTGCTGCTCACAGGGGCACTCACACAGACATTTGATACACTATCACCGTTAGTGAGCACTAAATCCAGCGCTGAGCTTTCCCTGGTTGGTTCCATCACCATTTGTCTAAGGGGCATGTTTACTAAAACCCCAGTAAGGTGCGGGCCCCGGTAGTGTGCGGGTGCCATATAAGGAGTGGGCGTTCCGTCCTGAAAAAGAAAAGGCGGAATTTACATATGCGCTAAGGTGCGCGGCGCCCATGTGCGCCCCGCCCCTTAGCGCATGAGATAGCTGCACGGGAGGCATAAGTGGCACGCTGAAGTATAAGCAAAAGAGCAGAGCCACAGCACAATGGTTAAGACACTGACCAACGGTGCAGGGATCAGGGGTTCAATCCCCCACAGTACCCAATGAAAACAGCTGCCTGAGGCATTAATTTATGAGGCACAGAAATACTGGGCAGCATAAGGCGGCACGCTAATATTTTTGGCGGCATATTAATACTGGGCGGCATAAGGTGGCGCACTGATGTTTATGGAGGCATTATAATACTAGGTGGTATAAGTGGCGCGCTGATGTGCAAGAAGAAGAGCAGAGCCACAGCACAATGGTTAAGACACTAACCAACAGTGCAGGGATCAGGGGTTCAATCCCCCACAGCGCCCAATGAAAACAGCTGGCTAAGGTGTTAATTTATGAGGCGCAGAAATACTGGGCAGCATAAGGCAGCACGCTGATGTTTATGGAGGCATTATAATACTGGGCGGTATAAGTGGCACGCTGATGTATAGGAAGAAGAGCAGAGCCACAGCACAATGGTTAAGACACTAACCAATGGTGCAGGGATCAGGGGTTCAATCCCCACAGTGCCCAATGAAGACAGCTAGCTGAGCATTACTTTAGGAGCCAGTGTAATATTGGGCGGCATAAGGAGGTGTGCTGATGGCCATAAGGCAGCGTGCTAATGATTTTGGAGGCATTTTAATGTTGGCAGGCATATGGCAGTGCGCTAATGTACAAGCACAGGAACAAAACCACAGCACAATGGTTAAGGCACTGACCAATAGTGCAGAGATCAGGGGTTCAATCCCCAAAGTGCCCAATGAACAAGGCTGGCTGAGGCATAACATATTATGGGGAAGATTGCTTTAGGAGGCATCTTATTCATATTTTAATTATCACTACTAGGAAACGCACTCTCAAAGCGTGTTAACATAAGGCGCCCTATAAGGCACATTTTAAAGTGCACTGTCAGCCAAGGCACCCTAGAATGTTGCTTATAGGGCGCTTTAGAGGGTGCCGTATGAGGTACCGCAAAGTCAGTGTACTGTTTTTTATGGCAGCACTGTGCAGTTTAAGAAATGAAAAGCATAAGTAGGTGCACTGACAGGAGGAGCAGCAGTGGAGCACAATGGTTAAGGCACTGACTGCTGATACAGGGGTCATGAATTTGCTCCCCAGTGTGCCTAATACGTAAGGTTGGCTGTGGCATCAGCTTTGCATTGTACATATTTTGTCCTGCAGCACTTTATTTTTATGTTATTAATTGCTGCCAGCAAACACGCCCTCACGTGCCGTAATTGAAGGTGCCGTATAAGGCACCCTATAAGGCACTCCATAGGGCAAATTATAAATTGCACTGTCTGCCACAGCACCCTAAAATGTCCCCTATAGGGCACCCTATAGGTTGCATCACAGGAGAATGTATAGTGCACCTCATATGGACGGGAACCATAAGGTGCCCTATAGGGCGCCCTATAAAGCACCCTCAGAGGCACCTTATGGGTACAGTACGCTGAGGGTGTTTTTGCTGGCATCAAAATATGTACATTAAATAAAATTCATTGGACAACCCTATCAAATAACCCCACTGTGAGTTTGAACCCATGACCTCTGGCTTCAGAGGCAATGAAGTAACCATTGGGCTACAGCTGCTAGCAAGCCCCTGGCTGGCTGCAGAGAGCATGCATGTCACCACACAGACAGTCTGCTGTGGTCACCAGGATAGGGTTAGCCCACCCATATCCATGATGCACTGCACATGCAAATCAGCTGTCCACAGATGAACACAAGATGGGCAATGCACCCCCACAGCACCTCGGCCTGGTAGAGGGAGATGACCATGTGCACCCACACACCACCTCGGCCTGGTAGGGGATACTGACTGTGTTTTACTGGCACAGAGTAGCTACACACCGTCACATTGTGCGGGTACTGTGCTCACCCTGAGGGTGCGGTGAGGTGCCCAGGACCAGGTCCACAACACCTTCTATGGCTGAATGAGGCCATGTCCGGAGGTCCAAAGCAGTGTTAATGCGTGAGATAGGTAGTTTCTGCACAAACACTCTTGGATATCTCTGTCTGTTTCAGTCAGGTGTAGTCCCCATGGACCCCCAGGTGGGCTATGCAACACCATCACACCCCCCCTCTGCCAGGGCCAAGGGTGGCAAACAGGGTCTCCTATCAATAGATCCACATTCTACCTCCCTGCAAAGGTGGCAGTAGAGGGGACCATCAACCCAGGTCCTGCTGAGGAACAGACACCCCACAGGGCAGTCAATGCAGCTCTATACACATCCATAACACAATAGCAGACAGATATTAGGCCTGGATATGGTGAGCTTCACCCCACCACTATCTGATAGTCTCCTGCAGCAAGTCATCAGCCACTGCACCCTGCAAGCTGCTCCATCACAACACATACCAGCTGCAAACAGTGTGCTAGTTAGTCCACAGTGCATGTTCCCAGTGGAGATGCATGCACCCAGAACTGGGATGTCAGCATACACAGCAAGCAGATAAATCAGTGACTGGGCCCCAAAAGGAAACCCATATCTATCACATGAGAGAAATACTATATAGCACTATGGGGGTGCCTAGCCATGCTGTGGTCACTGCACAGTCAGGGTGAGAGTGATCTCTCAACAGGACATACTGAGGTCACCCTGTCTGTGTAGGTGGTGGCCGGGCACTAAAATGTCCCAGTCAGTGCCCTATGCCCTGTGCAGATGCACCCTGGCCAGGCCACCCTGTCCGGCCTATACCCATGGTACCTTGCTCCTCATTATGCACATTGGCAGCCCAATACTGGCAACATTGCTGGCAGTGTGGGCTGTGGAAGGTGTTTGTAGCCACCACACACTGGATAGGCAGACAGCCACACCCACACCTATGCCAGCATTGTGCTACTATAGAGGAGTCCATCAGCCATACCCACCACACCAGTCCTGGGCACAGTACAGGCATGGATATGGTACGCACTACTGTTGGGGGTCACTCCCCAGGGTGGTAAACACTGTCAGAGACCAGACCTGCAGCGCACACCGCAAACATCACAATGATTGTTATGGTGGAGATCAATGAGCAAAATGTGCTTAACGTAGGAATTGATATCTGCCAGTTATCATGGGCAACGTTTGATAGCTGTGTACCATATACCCAGGTGTAGGGTGGCAGTGCTAAGGTGTGCAACTGCTAGTATTGGGAGATACAGGCAGGACCCAATGTCCTGCCTCTCCAGGAGGCATTGGCCAATGGGGCCTGTGGGGGGGGGGGGTGTGGGTGTGTCTGGCCCTGTTGGCTGCTGCTTTACGGCAGAGTGTCCCAACTCCAGTCCTGGTGTTCCAACCAGTGTTCGGGTTTTCATGCTGTCCCTCATAGATATGCATGAGCTACATCAGCATACCATGGGGGTGGTGCATAGATATGCAGCACAGGCATCCTTATTAGAGGCAGCATGGATCCTGAATGGTGTGGGGCCCTCCAGGACTGCATTTGGGAGACTCTGCTCTAGGTAATGCGGCTGTTCATGGTGTCTGTGTTTGGTGTGGTAAAATATAGGCGTATGAACCATGCGTATGTTCTCAGCAATAAAGGTTTGTCCGTACTATCACGGTTTAGTTGTAGGAAAAATATGTGGACTGGATTGGCAGTAGCCCCAGCTGGGCTTTGAACCTGTGACCTTCTGTTCCTGCACACACTGTCTGTGTGCACTGCACCACCGTGTTGTCGCAGATATGCTGTGTTCCCTGGGGAGTCCATGACTGTACATCCGACAGAGCCTGTCTGTTGCGGTGGACGTGCCAGCCTGCACAGGCCTAGGCCACTGTCTGCTGTGGTTTGCAGCCACTGCCCCTCCACCACCTGTACCCTTCCGCCAACATGCAGACATGTCCCTATCTGGGAAAAAGCATATGACCTGATTGAGTTGTGGCACTCCAGGACTGAATTTGGGGGACTCGGCTGTAGGTAATGCCCATTGTTATGGTTTGTGTGCGGTGTAGGGTAAAATATAGGTGTTGGAACCATGCTTATGTTCTCTGCCATAAAGGAGTGTCTGTACTATCACTGTTTAGTGGTGGGTAAAACTATGTGGACTGGGTTGGCAGGAGCCCTAGCTGGGATTTGAACCTGTGACCCTCTGGTCCCACAGGCACTGGCTGTGTCTGCTGCACCACACTGTGGCCACAGAGACAGTGCAGTCTCTGGAGATAGGTAACCTGGCCGCACGAGTCAGACACCCTGCTCTGCACAATTTTACTGTGGGCTCGTTTACCTTGTATGGGGACAAAGGTGCAATTAAACCTCAAAAATGACCTCCAAAAAAGGGGAAAAAAACCAAAACCAAGCTGGGCAACAGTGATATCAATGGGCAACATGACAAACACTCCCAGGAAAGCTCCATTAAAATGCAGTGCTTTTTGAACGAGTCTACGGAGCGTAGACCCTTCCAAAAATCATTTCTTTTTTTTGGAGATTTCCTGGGAGTGTTTTTTATGGTTGCCCATTAATATCACTGTTGCCCAGCTGGATTATAATTTATTTGGAATTTGTTGTGGTCATTTTCAATTTATATTTGCTATTTTGTTCTGTGCACATGTATCACACTGCTCACGTTTTGCAGGTTTCCCCGGTTTTGCTGTACATTGCTGACGAAATGGTTTCTCTTCCCTTTAAATTGGCTCTAACGCGAGGGTTTCACTCGCGGTATTTTTTTGCCGAAATTCAGCCCCGATCCTGTGCGGGGAGCCTCTCCCCTCCCACTCTCCACCCATTGACTCCGTCCCTCCACCCCTCGGGGGCCTTCCTCCGCCCTCCGTAAGCCTTTCCCCGCCTCTATCGCATATCAGCGCCCCGCACATGTGCGCGGGCCCGTTAATGTGACGCGCACGCGTGCGTGGCACTTAAGAGCACTTAAGTGCATCATTAGCGTATGCTATTGTGCGCCGCGCATGTGTGCGCGGTTTAGTAAACATACCCCTAAGTAACGCATCTTGGAGAGCATCCATGATTTTTTTGCTTCTTTCCAGATTTGCAGAAGGAGTAATCCAATCCACATCAGGTAGATTAAAGTCACCCAATATGATCACTTCCCCCTTTGTGGCTATCTTGGCAATATCTATAATCAATTCGTTATGTATCTCTTCAATTTGTGTCGGAGGTCTGTAGACTACAGCAGTATGGATGACAGTGCCATCTCCTCTTTCCAACACAATCCAGAGCGCTTCTTATTTTCCCCATGCCCCCTGCATTCAGTAGCTTTAATATTGCTTTTGACATACAAGGCTACTCCTCCTCCTCTTCCATTTTCTCTGTCTCTTCTGAATAGATTATAGCCAGGTATGGCTATATCCCAATCATGCGATTCATTTAGCCATGTTTCTGTAATGGCCACAATGTCCAAATCCATTTCCACCATTAGGGCTTCCAGGTCCGGAACCTTGTTGGCTAAGCTTAGAGAATTTGTGCTCATTGCTTTCCAGCATTTAACTGACTTGTGTGTATTTAGCATTGATTTTGTTCTGCTTACATCTTCCCACTTGTTTTTGATGTGTGGTTTAAAAGTGTGGCTGTTTCTGTTTTTAATCTGCTTTTGCAGGGGGTGACGTCCAGAGCTTGACCTTCTACATCCATCACCCCCTTTTTCTAGTTTAAATGCATATCTGACCTCACCTTTAAACCATGTTGGCAGATTTTTGAACTTCCTCCCACTTTTCTTAAAGCATGGAATACAGCTGGTCTGGGCTTCCAAGATAGTATTTTTAAACAACACCCATGCTTGATGTAAATCTTTAACCTTTGCAACTGCTCCTTTAATTTTTTTCTTAACTATTTTTATCATAGTCTTCCTTTTGAAAGTTAAAAGGTAGCATTGTGGATTTCCTTGCCGTCCTTCCTCCATTTATTAAATCAAACACGATCATGCTAGGATTACTATTGCAAAGTGGCCCAAACACCCCTATCTCTTGCACCAGATCTTGTGTTCCACTAAGAACTAGATCCAAAATAGCTTCCCCTCTGGTCAGTTTATGAACCAGCTGCTCCAAGAAGCAGTCATTTATTTCATCTAGAAACTTTATCTCCCTAGCATGTCCTGCCATGACACTGAACCAGTCAATACCGGGTAATTGAAATCACCCATTATTTTACTGTGCTGTAACGTTTTTGTTAGCTTCCATGATTTCTTTGAGCATTTCATCATCCATTTGTTCATTCTGGCCAGGCGGTCGATAGTACACCCCACTGCCATCGCCTTCCCCTTTTTACATGGAATTTCAATCCATAGAGATTCTACAGTGAATTTTGTTTCCTGTAAAACTTTAATCCTTCATGACTCAATCCCCTCTCTAAAATAGAGTGCAACCCCTCCACCAATTTGATCTGCTATGTCATTATGATATAGTTTGTACTCAAGTATCACAGAGTCCCACTGGCTGTCCTCCTTCCATCATGTCTCTGAGATACCAATCATATCTAACCTCTCATTTAGTGCTATATATTCTAACTCTCCCATCTTATTTTTTATATTTATAATATTTGCATCGAAGCATTTTAGAGGTTGTATTTTATTCATATTAAACTGGTTATTGGTGGGCAGGGGTAACTTTGAATCTTTAAAGCTCTGTCTGCTCTGTACTTAAGGGCACTTGGGTTACTTTTGTCTTTTTTGGAACCTCTCTGCTGATATGCACTAACTTCAATCTTTTGCTAGTATCCTTTATGGATTCATTGTTCTGAACCATGAGCTCTTGGGTGATTATTGGCTTTTCCCTATTATCTAGTTTAAAAGCTGCTCTATCTCCTTTTTAAAGATTAATGCCAGCAGCTTGGTTCCAACCCGGTTAAGGTGGAGTCCATTCCTTTGGAAAAGCCCCTCCTTTCTCTAGAATGTTGCCCATTTCCTAACAATTCCAAAACCCTCTTCCTTGCACCATCGTCTCATCCACACATTGAGACTCTGGAGCTCTGCCTGCCTTTTGGGTCCTGGACGTTGAACAGGAAGTGTTTTGGAGAATGCTACCCTGGAAGTTCTGGATTTCAACTTCCTACCTAAAAGCCTAAATTTGGCCTTCAGAATCTCCCTACCACATTTTCCTATGTCATTGGTACCCACATGTACCAAGATAGCAGACTCCTCCCCAGCACTATCTAAGGCTTTGTCTAGGTGGCGCGTGAGGTCTGCTACCTTCGCATCAGGCAGGCATGTTACCAGGCAATCCTCACGTCCACCAGCCACCCAGCTATCTACTTGCCTAATGATCGAATCACAAACTACAATAGCTGTCCTAACCCTTCCCTCGTGGGTGTCTGTCCTTGGAAAAATCTTCTCGGTGCAAGAGGGTTTTACATCACCTAGAGGACAGGTCCTAGCTACAGGATCACTTCCTGCCACACCAGGGTGATGCTCTCCTGTCACGTGACCACTCTCCTCCATGGCAATGGTGATGATGCCAGACTGGAGATGGAACTTCAGTATTACATCCCTGTAGGTCTCGTCTATGTACCTCTCTGTCTTCCTTATGTCCTTCAAGTCTGCTACTCTAGCTTCCAGAGATCAGACTCATTTCCTGAAAGTAAAGAGCTCCTTGCACCTAGTGCAAGGAACTCTCTGCATTGAGTGTCACATGTATGATTTTCTCACCAAAGGGGAGAAAATCATACATGTGACACAATGCAAAAGACTGAAAAGCCCCCATCTCACTGCTAGACTGCTCTCTGCATCTTAGTTTTAAGGTTGGTTTAGGTATTTAAGTTGTTTACTTACATAGGTTTGCTGGGGATACTTATACTAATAAAACTATACCTAATACGCAGGAGCCTATGCTGTTATTCAAAATGGTGTCAGACTCGTGGCTGGTTGACACCATTTAAAAAAAAAACAGCAGTAGTGGAGCAGGAATGATTTTGGATCACTCCTGTCACATTTAAAGCTATAGATGAGGTAAGAAGGGGTTTGAGTAGGCAACAGAGTCAAGGGAAGAGGGAAGCTAAGGGAGCAATTGATTCCTGCCTGTATCATAGTTAAGAGGGGAGACTTTTTAAATGTGATGGCTGCTTCTGTTCAAAATAAAATGAAAAACAAGCACAATTATGAGTGGATTTTCTTTCAGGTTCTTTCGAAAACAAAAGGAAACAAAAATAGAATAGTTTGTTGAAATTTCCTGTTTCATTTCAAACAAAAGCATGTCCCTAGTGTGGGATATAGTCAGAATCCTAAAATGTGAACAGTACCCAGAGTAAGCAGTTTCACTCCTTGATTTAATGTTTTTTCCTGCTGACATCTACTGGCATTGACTGAGAGTACATGAGGACAGGAAATAGTGGGGGCAAGGAGGAAGCTGGAAAGACACATTTGCAGCTGCTTATCGCAGAGCAGGGTGAACAGTCAGACAACCAGCACATTCTGTCAGCAAACAGTTGCTGGAGAGAAGGGGGACATATGGTTATTTGCCAGGACAGCTCATGACATATCCATGAGATGATCTAGCTACTTAAAACACCAAACACAAACATTTCCACCAATTACTCAGAATTTATAATAATCTCATTTCATGTTATTCATTAGTGCACATTTTCTTAAATGTTACACAGGTACACTACCAAAAAACTGCCTCCAGTTTTGCAACTGATTCCTATAGATTTTGGGGTGCTGAATCCAGGAAAAATAGCCAAAATGTTCCATCACGTCACGTTTTCTTGCAAAATTAGATTTCTTACCCATATAAGGAATGTTCACATAATTTCTTTTTAGCCGACTGCAGTTTATTTTCTTGGCCCAAAATAGTGGTTGTAATGGTTAACTAACTAGAAACACTCCCTCATGATATTTTAGAGTGTTTTGTATCCATTTTATACATTAACAGGACAATTGGGAGGCGGGGGGCTAAATCCAGTACTCGCGCTGGCGCATGTTCTTTCCTGTTCGCCTCGCCTCGTTCGCTCGCTCAAACACGGTGGTTGCGACATGAACGTTCCTGTCAAATTTCAGTTTCTTGCAAGTTCATTATTACCTTTTGTTTGCTCAGTCGTAATCCAGCTTTATTCCGAAGTGGTTCACTACAGTTGTAGTTTGCAGTGCTGTGTATTTGTGATGGCTCACAGAGCCAGAGGTTGCGTCAACTCTCCGGACAGTTTTTGTTTTATTTGTGGGGAATATACCGTGAAAAAGCGGCAGAGGAACATTTCTGCATTTATTAAAAAAGTATATTTCGCCTATTTCGGTTTGAAGTTAGGCGATCAAGACAAACCGTGGGCTCCTCACAAAGTGTGCAAGACATGTGAGGAAGATCTACGCTTATGGATGAAAGGTAAAAAACAAGCATTTCGTTTCGGAATACCTATGATGTGGCGTGAACAAAGAGACCACAGCAGTGACTGCTATTTTTGCTCTTGCATTGTGAAGGGATACAACTTAAAAATTAAGAACGTAATAAGTTACCCCAACCTTCCCTCAGCAATTAGGCCTATGCCTCATAGCAACGAAGTACCTGTGCCTGAACCACCAAAATCTTTGGATCATATTTGTGTGGACGGTTCTGATCATGATGAGACTCATCAGATGGCTTTTCCCGATGAGTCCAGTACTTCCGAGTTTGAAACTGAAACAGATCCGAAACCTGAACTTTTCTCTCAAGCTGAATTGAATGATTTAGTCCGGGATTTAGGACTCCCAAAAGATGCTGCCCAACTGCTAGGTTCTCGGCTTAAACAGAAAAATCTATTGTTACCAGGAACAACATTTTATTGGTACCGCAACCGCGAGACACAATTTTTGAAGTATTTCAGCAAAGAGGAAGATTTGGTATTTTGCAACGATATATACGGAGTGATGGAAAAGTTTAAACTCAAGTATGATCCTGCTGAATGGCGGCTGTTCATTGATTCGTCAAAAGACAGCATAAAAGGTGTTCTTCTTCATAATGGCAACACATTCGCTTCAGTTCCTATTGCTCACTCTGTTATTCTCCAAGAAAAATACGAGAATTTGGCCCTGATTCTTCAGAAGATTCGTTATGATGAGCATAAGTGGATGATTTGTGGAGACTTTAAAATTCTATCCATGCTATTAGGGCAGCAATCCGGTTTCACCAAATATCCCTGCTTCCTTTGCTTGTGGGATAGCCGGGCCCGCGACCTACACTGGGGGAAAAAAGACTGGCCAATTCGGGAGTATTTGAGACCCGGTGAGAAAAATGTTCTTCATGAGAGCTTGGTACCTCGTGGTAAAATTCTATTACCACCTCTCCACATTAAGTTGGGTCTCATTAAGCAATTCATCAAGTCCCTTCCAAAAGATGGTGAGTGCTTTCGGTACCTTTGCTCAAAGTTCCCCCGACTTTCTGAAGCAAAGCTAAAGGAAGGAGTGTTTGTTGGCCCTGATATAAGGAAACTCATTTCAGATGGAGCATTCGCTGAAACGATGTCTGAGAAGGAAAAAGAAGCCTGGGATTCCTTCAAGGATGTTGTTCTCAAATTCTTGGGGAACAGGTGGGATGAGAACTATAAGGATATTGTTGCCAGGATGCTCAATGCCTTCAAAGAACAAGGCTGTAACATGAGCCTGAAAGCCCATTTCTTGCACTCCCATGTGAACTACTTTCCCGAAAACTTGGGGGCGTACAGTGAAGAACAAGGTGAAAGGTTTCACCAGGACATCAAGGACGCAGAGAGAAGGTACCAAGGAAGATGGAACACCACTATGATGGCTGATTTCTGCTGGTTGCTGCTGCGGGAAACCCCAGATGAAAAATACGCCAAGCAGCGCACCAAGAGAAGCATTCGGGGGAAGAAGAAACGGGCCCACCAGGAGATTGATTGACCCAAGAATGACTTTAAAATCTAAACTGTGTTGACAAATATTGTGTTTTTACTAAACTTTGAAATAAAAATTTGCTAGTTATTACCACAGTGTCGGATCTCATTTATTAGAATTTTATTTTCACACCATCGGGTGTTTGTCTTCATGTATTGCAATGGTGCGGTTTGCGTTTTCTATTCTTACATACATACCTGTACAACATTTTTTGCACATTTCTTTGCTTTGCTTTGTGTCTAACCTCGCTCTTATATGCTCAATGTTTGTGCACATGTATGTGGCTGTTTTAAGTGCAGACAATTTTGTTACCATCACAGTGTGTTTTGTTGACATTACTCTATTCTTATGTGCTGCCTTCTTACAATTTTCTTTATTCTTATTTGAATAACTACTAAACAATTAGTATAAAGAATTCATCCAAGAAACTTTTATCTCGATCGCACTCAATCTGAAACGTTCACCTCAAACTGCTAACCCAATGTAGCAAAAAACCTGTACGTGATGGAGCAAATTGGTTACCAGATTTGGATTCAGCGCACCAAAAAACGTAAAAATCAATCGAAACATTAGAGGCAGTTTAAAAAAATTTTTTTTTAGTGTACCTGTGTTATCAGTGTGCTTACTGTCTTCAATTACTATCTCAAATATCAAACTTACCAAGTTCATACTGGATATAAAGGGCCATCATCAAAAGAATCCCTTCCTAAAGTGGTTCTAGGGTAATCTCACCTAAGTCCATATTTATAATGTAAAGCAATGCAGCTTTCCAGTAACATAGTAACATAGTATTTGACGGCAGATAAAGACAGGTATGGTCCATCTAGTCTGCCCAGCAAGGTGGCAAGAGTAGATGCACCTGCTGCTCTGTGCACCCCTCCCCATGCCTTTGTTTAGGGGTATACCCACCCCTCCTTGAAGGTCACCCCTATTTGTTGAGATATAAGAGATAGTTATGTTTATTTTGATGTTATCCTGTTGCTATAAAGAGATCCACTGTGTCTGTCCCATGCCATTTTGAATTCTGACACTGTGTTTGCCCCCACCATTTCCATTGGGAGGGCATTCCAAGCATCCACCACCCTTTCAGTGAAAAAGTATTTCCTGACATTGCCTTTCAGTTTACCCCCTTGCAGCTTTATGTTATGCCCTCTAGTTTTACAGCTTCCCCATCTTTGGAAGAGGTTTGTTTGTTCATTAATACTCTTTAAGTATTTAAAGGTCCAAATCATATCTCCCCTGTCCTTCCTCTCCTCCAGAGTGTACATATTTAGGTCTTCAAATCTCTTCTCATAAGTCTTCTGACACAGGCTCCAAATCATTTTGATCGCCTTCCTCTGAACAGTTTCCAGTCTTTTTATATCCTTTGCGAAATATGATCTCCAAAACTGAACACAATATTCCAAGTGAGGCCTCACCAGTGACTTGTACAATGGCATTAGTACCTCTTCCTTTCTGTTGGTAATTCCTCTTTGTATGCAACCCAGCATCCTTCTGGCTTTTGCCACCGCCTTGTTGCACTGTTTCGCCACCTTGAGATCCTCAGAAACAATCACTCCGGGGTCCTTCTCCTGGACCATGCATACCAACTTCCCGCCCCCTATTGTGTACAATTCCTTTGAATTTCTGCTTCCCAAGTGCACAACACTGCACTTCTTCACATTAAATCTTAACTACCAAGCATTAGACCATTCTTCCAGCTTTTGTAGGTCTTTCCTCATGCTCTCCACTCCCTCAGGGGAGTCCACTCTGTTGCAAATTTTCGTATCATCTGCAAAAAGGCAGACTTTTCCATTCAGTCTTTCAGTAATATCACTCACAGATACATTGAACATTATCGGTCCCAGGACCGAACCCTGGGGCACACCACTAATCACCTTCCTTTCATCCGAGTGAGTTCCATTTACCATCATCTTCTGACATCTGTCAGTCAACCAATTCATTTTCATGTGGTTGTATTTAGTTCATGCCTTTGCAGTAGTAGTTCAAGATCACTTGCAATCAGGTACAGTAAAGACATCATGCTTGGCAAGGTAGAAGATCAACGCAAAAGACGAAGGTCAGCAATAAGATGGATTGATACAATAAAAGCAGCTATGGGTGCCAGTCTGTGAACAATCAGCCGCCTGACTGAAGACCAAACACAGTTTAGGACAACTATCTAGAGGGTCGCCATGAGTCAACACCAATTCTACAGCACTTAATAACAACAACAACAACAGTAAAGAGTTTACATTCTAACGGGCCAATGCAGAAAAAACAACGTGCCCTTTGCATGGAGATAATGCATCCTATCATCACAAGTTCCGACAAGCCAAATGCAGAAAAGAGACTGACACAAGCGTAAACAGCAAAAGAAAAGTAAGGGCACACAGTAACGCCAAGCATATTTAAATTATAGGCAAATAAGCTGTGCGTATTAAAATGGCATGCCAATATTATCTGCGCCTGATGCAGAGAAATGCATAGAGGACTACATAACCAGTTGAAGCACCAATATCTCTATGCCTGTGTCTCAGGTGGCTTAAACATTTTGTGTGTGCCCCTAAAAGTATTTTGATGGCACTGAGAGCTTTCCCCAATGCCTGGATCAACTGAGGAGAAGTGTCAAACTTTCCCTCAGATGATCGAGGCATGGGGAAAGCCCCCAACCCACTCACCCAAATAAAAATAACCCTGGTGGCCCAGTGGCCCAGAACCCCCCATCTAATTAAAGATAACCCTGGTGGCCCAACGGCTCTGATCCCCCAACACATCAAATTAAAAATAACTCTGGTGGCCCAGCAGCCTGGAACCTCCACCCGCTACCTAGTACCTTTACAATGGAGCAGGAGCATTGCCCATGCGCTCCCGCCCCTGCACTAGCAAATTGAAAAATGGCGGTGCCTGGCCTCACATGATGCAGTCTGGGATGCACCAGGAAAGGTCGGAGTGCTAAATAAGGAATTTTCTTATATAGCAGTCTGATCCCACCTGGTGCATCCCAGGACGCATTGCGCGGGGTGAGATGCCACCATTTTTCAAGATGGCAGTGCAAGGGCGGGAACACATGGACAATGTTCCCACGCCATTGTAAAAGTACAGGGGGGGTTCAGGGTCATTGGGCTACCAGGGTTATTTTTAGTTCAGTGAGTGGGTGGGGGGTTAGAGGCCACTGAACCATCAGGGTTATTTTTAATTGGGTGGATGGGGGAATCGTGGCTGCTGGACCACCAGGTTTATTTTGAATTGGGTTGGTGGATGGAAGGATTGGGGATGCTGGACCACCAGGGATTTGGTTTCTTTTGGGGGGGGGGGTGTCAGTGTTGGGAGCACCGGCTCCTGGACAGTATTTTGATGGCATCAGGGGCTTTTCCTGATGCCTGGCTCATCTGAGGTGAAGTGTCAAACTTCCCTTCAGATGACCCTGCTTCTCTGGGAGAGCATGCCAAACTTGCACCGACTTCTGTGCGCATGTGTTCGGCTTACTCTCCCAGTTTAATGCTGACATTTGCACCACAGTTTAACACATGGTTAATTTGCATATGTGCTCCTTTCTGCATGCCGGCACTGAAGTCGCGTGTTACTCCTGCTGGAATTCTGCACACACAATTCAAAGTTTTGTGTAATATCTGAATTATGCAAAATTCTGCATGCTGTTTTTCTCAAAATAACAAAATATATTGTTTTTGAGTGAAACAATTTAAAACACAATACAGAAATAAAATATCACACAAAACTACATTTTGAATTATTGCGTGCAGAATGCCATCAAGAGTAATCTGTGTATCCAAGATGATATCCAAAGGACTTTTATTCAACAGGTTCCAGATAATCTTTCATTCCAAATAGCTTCTGACATGAATTCATTGTTTTGAGTGGCATTTGTCTGACTTGCATGCTCTGTATCAGGGAAAAAAGGTTTGCAACACTGTTGCACACTTCATGAAAAGTGCCTTATAGAAAACACACTGAGGTGAATCTCAGTTTAAATAGATGCCAATCACAGCAAGCTGCAGGGGGTTGCATCAATCAAAACTCATATTAGTGACATCTAGTCAGCCTTATTGTTTAACCCGTTCCACTCAGATACATTTTCTATGTTGCTCATGCCAGACTGGAATACATTTTAACAAGAAACTGGCCAAATTACCAATATGACATAAACATTCTACAGTAACCACTCATGTTGTATTACGAGCCATAAACTAGCATGCTATTCATAGTAATATAGTATATGAAGGCAGATAAAGACCAGTATGGTCCATCTCGTCTGTCCAGTAAGGTGGCTAGATTAGGAAAGGAAAGGAATGGAGAATAAAATAAAGGATATTATAATACCTCTGTATCATTTCATGGTGCAACCGCACCTTGAATATTGTGTGCAATTCTGGGCTCCATATCTGAAAAAAGATATAGCTGAATTAGAAAAGGTACAAAGAAGAGCAACAAAAATGGTAAAGGGAATGGAAGGATACCCCTATGAGGAGAAACTTAAAAGGTTGGGGGCTCTTCAAATTGGAAAAGAGACAAATGAGAGGGGATATGATAGAGGTCTATAAATTAATGAATGGAGTGGAACGGGTAAATGTAAATCGGTTGTTTATGCCATCAAAAAGTAGAACGACTACAGGACCCACAATGAAGCTACAGTGTAACCCATTTAAGACTAATAAGAGAAGAAATTTTTTACGCAACACGTAATCAAACTCTGGAATTCGTTACTAGAGGATGTAGTAAAAGCTGTTAGTGTAGCTGGGTTTAAAAAAAGTTTGGACAAGTTCCTGGAGGAGAGGTCCATAAACCATTATTAAAGAGGACCCGGGATATCCACTGCTTGCTCCGGGACAAGCATTGTGGAACCTGTGTGTCTCTTTGGGAGCCTGCCAGGTACTTGTGGCTTGGATTGACCACTGTAAGAAACAGGATACTGGGCTTGATGGACCTTGATCTGACCCAGTATGGCATTTCTTATGTTCTTATCCACCGCACTGTGCAGGTCATCCCTCTCTATGCTTTTGTTTAAAGTTGCTCTCGCTGCTTAGTGCAGGTCACCCCCTCCATTTGTTGAAGTACAAAAGATATTTAAGTTTATTTTGTTTTTATCCGCTTGCTATAAAGGGATCCACTGTGTCTGTTCCATGCCATTTTGAATTCAGTCACTGTATTTACCCCACCACATCCATAGGAAGGGCATTCCAAGCAACCACCACCCTTTCAGTGAAAAAGTATTTCCTGACATTGCTTGTGAGTTTACCTCCTTGGAACTTTGACTTTCATACTTTGGATACATCATTCAAAGAGAGAAATCATTAGAGAAAGACATCATGCTTGGCAAGGTTGAAGGTCAATGCAAAAGAGGAAGACCAGCAATGAGATGGATCGATACAATAACAGCAAGGAGAATAACAGCAAGGAGAAGTACTACAATCATGCATGCAAGGAAATAAAACCAGAAACTAATAGAGGAAGAACAAAATCTGCTTCCCTAAAGCTACAAGCATTAAAGAACAAATTCCAGCTTCGAATTGGAATGCTACAAGATGCTCAAGGATCCATGTTGAATAATGTTGAGAAGATCAGGAAAAGGTGGAAAGAATATACAGAGTCATTACACCATAAAGATCAAGTGCAGCAACAACTGTTTCAACCTGTACCTTATGATCAGGAACCATTGGGGATAAAAGAAGTAGTCATAGCAGCATGGAAAGCCTTAGCAAAGAACAAAGCATCGGGCATTGATAGCATTCCCATTGAAGTATTACAGCAATCGGATGCAGCTGTTACCATACTTACAAGACTATGCCAGGAAATTTGTAAGACAACATCAAGGCCCAATACTAAAGAAAGGTGATCCAACTAACTGTGGAAATTATCGCACAATCGCTCTGATACCACATCCCAGCAAGAATCTACTCAAGATTATTCAGACAAAAGAATACCAAAAAGATATCTATACATATTTTATTGACTATAGCAAGACGTTTGACTGTGTAAACCATGAGAAACTATAGGCCACACTAAGAAGCATGGGTATACCAGAACACCTGATAGTTGTCTTGTGCAACCTTTACATTGATCAAGAAGCAACAGTTTGAATGGAACAAGGAGAAATAGAATGGTTTAAAATCAGCAAAGGTATACGACAAGGATGCATACTTTCCCCTTATCTGTTTAATTTATATGCAGAACAAATCATCAGAGAAGCAGGACTGTATGAAGACAACTGTGATGTGAAGATTGGTGGAAGACCCATTAACAACCTTGGCTATGCTGATGATACCACATTACTGGCTGAAAGTGAAGACGATCTGAAACATTTGATCCTCAAGATCAAGGAACACAGTCTTAAACTGGGCCTGCACCTTAATATAAAGAAGACAAAGATCCCGACAACTGGCAAAATCAATAAGTTCATTGTTGATGGAGAAGAAATTGAAATAGTGGACAACTTTAACCTACTTGGATCAACTATTAATAAAGAAATGACAAGCAGTCAAGAAATCTGCAGACACATTGCTTTTCGCAGAATAGCTGTGAAGGACCTAGACAAGATTCTTAAGAGCAGAGATGTCTATCTCCATACAATGATTTGACTTGTCCAAGTCATGGTATTTTCAATAACGTCATATGGATGTGAAAGCTGGACAGTGAAAAAGATAGGAGAGATCAAACCTAAGCTTTCTTTAGAAGCTCAGATGACATACTTTAACTTTCATACTTTGGACACATCACGCAAAGAGAGAGATCATTAGAGAAAGACATCATGCTTGGCAAGGTAGGTCAACGCAATGAGGAAGGACAGCAATGAGATAGATTGATACAATAACAGCAGCTATGGGTGCCACTCTGTCAACTATGAGCTGCCTGACTGAAGACTGAACACAGTTTAGGACAACTATCCAGAGGGTCGCCATGAGTCGACATTGACTCAACAGCACTTAACAACAATAACCTTGCAGTTTAATTTCATGCCCTCTAGTTTTACAATTTGTTCTTCTTTGAAAAAGCTTTGTTCGTTCATTAATATCCTTTAAGTATTTAAGGGTTTGTCTCATATCTCCCCTGTCCCTTCTGTCCTCTAGGTTATGCATATTTTCATACTTCTGATGCAGGCTCCAAATTATTTTGGTTGCCTTCCTCAAACAATTTTAAGTCTTTTTATATCCTTTGTGAGATATGGTCTCCAAAACCGAACACAATATTCCAAGTAAGGCCTCACCCATGACTTGTACAGGAGCATTAATACCTCCTCCTTTCTGCTGGTTATTCCTCTCTGTTTGCAACCCAGCATCCTTGTGGCTTTGGCTATTGCATTGTCACATTTTTTGCCACTTTGAGATCCTCCTCAGACATTATCATGTCAAGGTCCCTTTTCTGGTCCATGCATACCAACCTCTTGCCCCATCACATACAATTCCTTTGGATTTCTGCATCCCAAGTCCATGACTCTGCACTTCTTTACATTAAATCTTAACTGCCAAGCATTAATTCATTCTTTCAGTTTTTGTAGATCTTTCCTTGTGTTGTCCACTTCCTCAGAAGACTCCACTCTGTTGCAAATTTCTGTGTCATCTGCAAAAAGGCAGACTCCTCCCTTCAATCCTTCAGCAATGTCACTCACAAATATATTGATCAGTACCAGTCCCAGGACCGATCCCTGGGGCACACCATTACTCACCTTCCTTTCTTCTGAGTGAGTTCTATTTACAACCACCACCTTCTGTCAGTTAATCAATTTATGATCCAGTTCACTACCTTGTGACCCATCCCCTGGTTGCTCAGTTTATTGATAAACTTCCTGTGAGGAACAATATCAAAGGCTTTGCTGAAATCTAGGCAGATCATATCCATCACATGCCCTTGATCTAGTTCTTTGGTCACCCATTCAAAGAACTCAATCAAATTTGTTTGGCATGATTGTCCTTTTGTAAAACTATGTTGCCTCAGCTCATGTAACTCATTGGTTTCTAGGTGAGACAGATGATCAGAATGGGAAAATTTAAATGTCCCACAGGGTGGGACAGCCGAGTGAAAAGGATTAACCCATATGGTTGTACGTTGTGCAATTAAAAATCCAGAATTGCTCCCTATAGCTTAATTGGTGTTCCCTATTACTGCCACACTAGTCCTTAGGCTCATGTTCTGTAATTCTCCATTAAATGTCCAAAGCACACTGACTCTTCATTAAATAATGATGAACCATAGGAACCAATAACATGCCAGCATTCAATCTGCTATAGTGCTCATTTAACCTTAGTTTAATAGCCCTCTTGGATTGCCAACATGCACAAACAGGCATGAACATTCGGTCATATAGATAAGAAAGTAGAATCACATGAAGCATTGTATCTTGCCCTATATGGGACATTAAGGGGTCTGTTTACTAAATTGTGGTAAGTTTTTGCAGGTAACGTGGTGTTTTAGTGCGAACTGCACAGCTGTTGCAGCTATCTGTTGGGAACATGCCCAGCAAATACTGCACCAAAAATGCAGATAGCAAAGTCCAAAAGCAGCCTGGATGCAGCTAATGCTACCCATTGAGGTGGTGGTAGTTGCTTTTGCATGGTCTGCAGCTCCGATTACTGCACACTAAGTACATCCATCATAACCGTGCATTGTAGACATGTTCACCCTCCACCCATATCCCACCCACTTGCGTGGATATCACAGAAAATGCAGACATTGCAGAAAATCGCTGGGCTCTCTCTTAACATGTGCTGATAGCATGTGCTATTGGCCACATTACCAGGTAGCGCTGCTTAGTAAACATGGCCCTAATATTTGGATGTATCCATTCAGGCCAATTACAGCTCATGCAAACAAGACAGTGATCACAGGTTGGAAGAAAATATTCTTACTGATTAATATCGGAAGTGATTAATATCAGTAATTCTAAAATTTTTTCCCTTCTATCAGGCACTCAATATTCAAAAACGTGTATCCATATAAATGCCACTGAATGTTCTTACAGACCACCTAGCACTATCCGGATACCTATCCTCATAAGTTATAATAGTAAAATGACTGTAGCAGTGCCGAATATAGCCACTATTCAGCTTGAGTTGGCACTGACCACCCTATATGAATACTTAGCACCAGCCATCATCCAGGTACCAGTTCTGATTATCTAGATTTCTCTAGCCACTATGCCAGAAGTTTTAAAAAAAGCTGACCATGGCAGCTTAATATTGCCCCTGCAGTCTTTATTTTATCATGAGGGCAATGCAATAAAGTTCAAGCAAACTATCCATTACAGAGTTAAACTGTACACCATAAGATGCACTCGTACAAACACAGCCAACAGATAGAAACAAAGACCAGAGCCATCATCAGAAGTTTGTCAAGATGTAAGCGGTCAGCAGATGCTATACTGGAGTGAGGAGCTAGGCCTCTGGGAGAGGGAGATGCCTTGCAAAGAAAATAGCTCAGATGGACTTTACCCACTTTTTCAATACTTCAGGCCCAATGTGCAGAGTCAGGTCTGGCAATGGCATAAATTCCACCCAAAAAATATATACCATAAATTTAGATCAGTGCTCTAAATAATCAAAATATATAATCAGATCAAATAAACAACCCAAAGGACAAACATTACAATTAAACAACAGGACAATGTTTTTGTAGGAACGTTCGTCAGGTCAGGGGACAAAGTAACCCCTTCAAATAACAAACTTCTCCCTTTAATCTTAAATAACAATGTGCAGACAATTTAAAACAGAACTTCAAGAATGGACCCATAGAGCCACATTGCTAAGAAACAAAAAATTAGAACCAAAGTTATTAAACTCAAACTTAGCTGGCAATTGGATCCCAAGTAGGAGATATCGAGTAGACCCATAGCAATTGTAATTGAGTCAGGAGACCATTCACCCCCCACAAGGGGTAAAAGATATTATTCTCCCCTATCGGGGTAACCACAAGATATTTTTCTCTCCTGTTGGGGTCACTACAACACAGCGCCGTGTTTCGGATCCAATGATCCTGCCTCAGGTGGTACAAAGTTAGAATTGCTCCAAATTCTCAAATAGTCAGCACTCCAGGTTGGTAAAAGTCCCATTACAAACGCAACATGTCCTCTAAAGAGGATAGCGCCTGACGTCACACAAAGGACCAGATGACTCATTTATACCCGTCACATCAGCTGAGAGTAATCACACAGACAGTTTCAAGTAGGTAAAATGCTCCACCAATCAAGCTCCAGGTTAAGTCCCCCTGGAGTCACAGTATCCAAAACAAAAATCCAGCGCTGTTCAAGGAGCTGCAATCGCTGCTCTCGATCTCCCCCTCGAGGGTACAAAGGCACATGATCCAGAATGCACCAATTAAAATCAGTAAAAATGTGGTTGGCTTGAATGCAGTGAGATACTAAGGGGGCCGTTAAAGTTTTTGTATGTATTCAAGATTTATGTTCAGAAAGACGCCTCTTAATCGGGTGGATAGTCCGTCCCACATAATGAAGTCCACAAGGACAAGTGAGTACATATACAACATAAGTCAAAGAACAATCAGTATGCCACTTCAAAAGAAAGACCCGATCAGTCTTATTATGCTTCCAAGATTGGCCAATTTGCGATTGTTTACAATGGTTACATTGTGTTGAGTGACAAGAGAAATGTCCCGGGTTATCATGAGCCCTTTTTAACCGATCCTCTCCAACAACGGAATGTACTACTAGATCATGTATGTTAGTATCATCTTGATAAGCTATAAGAAGATCTTGCTGAAAATATGGATGTAAATTTAATATATAGAACACAAGGAGCAAGAGACGTATGATGGTCACAGGAGCTTTTTATTAAATAAACGACAAAAGATGAAGTATCCCGATTGGTAGATTGTAAAAGCCAATCATGATGTGCATATTTTGCTTTTTTATACGCTCTTGTAATAACCTCAGCTGGGTATCCACGACAAAACAGACGTTGACTTAAATCCCTCGCATGAATGATGAAATCTTCCTTAGTAGAGCAGTTCCGTTTAATAAGGAGGAACTGTCCTAATGGAAGAGCTCTCCTTAAAGGACCTGGGTGATGACTTTGGAATTGCAGCAATGTATTACGCTGAACCAGTTTACGATAAAGAGTTGAAAAAAGACAGTGGCCAGATTTATAAAGACACACGTCTAAAAATTCAATAGTGTTGTAATTATATTTGGCCGTAAATCGTATATTCGTTTTTATGGTGTTAATCCATTCCAAAAATAAAAGTAAAGTATGTTCATCAGCAGTCCAAACAAAAAAGATGTCATCCAAGAATCATACCCAAAATGGTATATGTTTGAACCAATCCGATACATATAGGGAGGTTTCTTCAAGTGAAGCTAAATATATGGTAGCTCTAGAAGGAGCTACAGTGGCTCCCATTGCTATCCCAAGTATTTGTTAGTAAAATTTCAAATCGTACAAAAAATAATTTTGAGTAAGCACTAAAGTAAGAAAATCCATAATTAGTGATTTAGGGATACGTTCCAGTAATGCAATCGGGGCTGCAGCTATGATTTCCAGTGCTTCCTTCTGATCGATGTTAGTATATAAAGCAGTAACATCAACCGTAACCAGCCACACCAAAGCAAAAGAAAAATCACATTGGGCTATCAAGGATAGAAAATGAGATGTATCTCTAAGATAACACTTCTTTAAATTGTCTGCACATTGTTATTTAAGTTTAAAGGGAGAAGTTCGTTATTCGAAGGGGTTACTTTGTCCCCTGACCTGACGAACGTTCCTACAAAAACATTGTCCTTTTGTTATACAGTATATTTTGAAAAATTCCAACCAAGCAGCATTCGCAATGAGGGTCCCAGTCAAGAAGAGGGCCTACATGACCCAGTGATCCTGCACTGTGGCAGTGAGACACAGCATGGCAAATATTATAACACTTTTAAATAAGTTTACCATGCCACATCCCTCCATGAAAGGTACCGTTTCCTGACAGCCAGAGACGCATCTTCTGCTGCCAAGAGTCTTGCAGTAATGATGAGTTCATGGCTGTTATCATGCGACTTCATCTTGGCAGTGGAAGGTGCTTCACTGACTGCCAAGAAACAGTACTTTGCTTGGAAAGAGGCGGAGGAAGGCAAGGGGAGCCATCACAGCAGCTTTTTAAAGTTGACTGATGCATTTTATTTAACCTTTTTGGGGGGAGAGAGAAGAGATGGTCCACTAAGTTTTCTAGATGTCCCCGATTTTCGGGCATTGTCTCCCCGATGATGACTTCCTGTTTGTATTGGGCAAAGCAAACAGCCTCGCATCGCCGAAGTTTCAAGGTAGGTTTAGGTTTAGGTTTATTAAAAACTTGTTATACCACTCAATACCATAGGCGTCTGAGCGGTTTACAATATATAAAAACAAGCAAGTTGGTTAAAACAAGCATTGGCTGTGGAAAAAGAAAAGGAACGCCATCAAATTAAAGAAGAGTAGGGGAGAAGGAAAGAGGAGATAAGAACAGAAGTGAACTAAAAATAGTAATACAAGTGCACAGACAGGGAAGGAGGGGGAGGAAAGACATACAAATTCTGTGAAAAGGTGAGGTGGTGGGAAGGGGGAGGGAGTGGGCTAGGGGGGAGGGTCGAACGCAAGGCGGAAGAGATGGGTTTTGAGTTGGGATTTGAAAATTTGGTATGAGCTTTCTGCACGGAGGGGAGGGGGGAGTGAATTCCAGAGGCTGGGGACCAGGAAATAGAAAGCAGAGGAGCGGGTTTGTTCTAGATGAGCATGTGAAGGGGAGGGAAGGACCATGCGATTCATATGCATGGAACGGAGGAGGCGGTGGGGGATATGAAATTGTATCTGGTTTGCTAGATAGAGGGGAGTGCCAGTATAGATTGTTCGATGTGCAAGAATTAGAAGTTTAAACCGAATGCGGAAAGAAATAGGTAACCAGTGATGTTGATAGAGAAGGGGTGTAACATGATCAAACCGAGAGGCATGGGACAACAAACGGATGGCAGCGTTTTGAACGCGTTGGAGACGAGACAGTTGGGACTTGGGTAAACCAGCAAAGGAGACATTACAATAATCAAGACGGGACAACACAAGGGTAAGCAGAAGGGTGGTCAGAGCAGGAGTGGAAAGGAAAGGACGAACTGCTCTAAGCTGACGAAGAGAAAAGAAGGAACGCTGAACAACTGAGGAAATGTGGTCTTTGAAGGTAAGGGCAGAGTCAAGAACAACACCTAAGTATCGGAGTGAAGAGACCAGAGGGATAGACTGGGAGGAGAGAGAGGGGGCACAGGTGGGAGAAGGACTGCCAAAGGTGAACCAGATTGCGAAGGTAAGAGCCATGGGGCTGTTTGCTGCTACTAAATGTCCCAGAGAGTGGCAGCAGCAGCAGTAATTTGTGCCAGAGGGAGGTGCAAGAGATGAGGTTCGCCTAGGGCACCTCATCTCCTTGCACTGGCCCTCTCTTCATATTTTATACAGTATGGGGGAAATTCATCACTTTTTCTATTTTTCTGTCAATTTGTCTATTTCGAAGTGATATTGTTGCTGTCATGGGATGGATGGAGGGACAAGGTAATGACTCCTCTTCTCTCCTTCATGCCTTGTTGCTCAAACCTGGAACTAATGTGTCCCTTCCCACCACTCACTCCCCCACCCTCAAACACACTTCATATAAGGGTAAGGAGTGGTCTAGTGGTTAGGACAAAGTACATCGGGCTGGGGGTTCAAGTCCCACCTGGGGACAGCAATCTCAGACTGGAGGGACTGGGGTTTCTAATCCTATAGGGTGGCCTTGGGCAAGTCACTTAACTCTCCATTGCCCACCACTTTGATTTAAAGGATAAGGTGGTATAGAAAACTGGTTAAATAAATATAAGTGTCCCAGATTTACCTGCATAAAATTCTGGCAACCTTATGTTCCATGACCCCCTCCCCCCATCTCCATTGGTGAAGTCATGTGAGGACCTCAGCAAAATTTTGCTTGGAAGTCCCTCATTTGAATTTACATCACAGAGCCATGGAATGGGTTAGAACTAGTATAGGATAGACATGAGTGGGAAACACAGATGTACACCCTCCCATAGCTCTAAGCACTGTAGGGCGTTTATGTTGCCACAGGCCAGGGTCAGCAGGATCCTTCACAATTCTGTCATTATGGATAGTACTGGAGATATTTAAAGTATCGTATCTTTTAGACCCTCCGAATGATTTACTGGTAAAACAAGCACTTTTCAGATGCCTATTAGTGATCCAGAGCAGGTGTAGACTTGGACAAGGATGGAGATGTGCTGGTTGCTTCTGAAATTGGAATGCCCCAGACACCCCCCTCCCCCACCCACCATGCCCCTATCCTAGATGGATGTCCCCATGTTGGGGACATCTCTATAACTATTTTGTAAAATGATTCCAGGAATATCTCTGTGATTTGGACATCTGCACACCCTTTTTCAGACTTCCAAAGCATGAATAGAGTCAAACACAGCCAAAAATGAGCACAACACACCAATACTCCAGCAGCTACACTGGCTGCCCATCCACGCACATGCAAGAAATAAAGCAAACCTAAAAATATTCAATGCCATCCACAACATTTCAGCTACCGCCCCCTTTGGAACATAATAATCAAGGACTCCAGCACAAGGCCCAGGCAAAGCAGCATAGAAAATACACTCATCACACCCGCAGAATATCAAAGAACCAACCAAGCTACATCCAGAAGAGCACCGTCATTCTCTGCACCTGCGCTATGGAAGCAATGAGAGTCATGAGCGATACCAAGGATTTCCGAAAGATGCTCAAGACCTTGCTATTCACAGAATACTTTGGACACTCCCAGAGCTCATAGCCATTGATATGGACATAATCATAGACAACCCACACTTGATCTACTTGTAATAGTTGTATACATGTACATAACCTCACCCCCTTTCACTCCTCTCCCTTCCTTACCTGAACTTCTTAAATGTACCCAATTAAGTCACACTGTAAACCACTTTGATTGAAGGAAGGTGGTATATAAAACTGGTTAACTAACTAACTAACTAAATAAATAAATAAATAAATAAATAAAATGACACCCCTTAGAATTACATATTTAAACTCTCCAATCTTACTTTTTAGGCGTCTAGCATTTGTGTAGAGACATTTCAAGGTATGTTTGTTTGAATTTACAACCTTCAGAGCAGTTGACAAGGATAATTCACAATCATTCAACTGTTTCTGCTCTTAAAGAAATCTGGGCTACTTTAGCTTTTATTGCAATCTTTCTACTGGGATGTCCTAAGTTCACTGTTTTGATGGTATTCTTCAAAAATACCTTGCTCCTAACCATGTGATTGCTTGCGTTCCCCGAGGTTCTAGTTTAAAAGCTGCTCAATCTCCTCTTTTAAACATTAGTGCCAGCAGCCTGGTACCACTCTGGTTAAACTAAAGCGCTCTCTTCCCCAGAATGTAGCCAAGTTCCTATCACCTGTATGGTACAAAGGAGACCAATGCGCATATCTCCCTGGAAATAGGCAGGTTAATGAGGGAAGAGAGGCAGATGTGCACACCAGCAGGCCATTTAGTAATTATGTGGGAAGTCTGGCTAACAAGTTGACTTTACATACACAGAACCCGATTTAGGTAGGGGCATATCTGGGCCGTCCGGGCGGTCCCACGCAAGACGGGCCCATTTAGACCCGATACTGGACCGCGGTAACAAAACATTCCTGCGGTAACGAGAATCGGGCCCGAGGACAGCCCAGCATGCCCCTGACCCTGGGGAGAATTCCCAGCCCCAATCATGCCAAAAGTGCTGCTTATTTCACCTTTGAGGTGGAATAAGCAACACGTTCCTCCGGCCCTGTATGTGCTGCCGGCTGGCATGCATCGCTCCGATCCTGCCACCTCAAGCCCCTCACTGGCTCTCCCCATCCTGATGCTCAGGACGTACAGAGAGAGCTGGAGGGGGAATTGGGGGCACCCGCATCTCTGCATGAGGCCCATAGTGCCCAAGCTAAAACATTTCAGGATAATAAAATCTATTAGGGATGTGCCTCTCACATGGCCAGTCTCGAAAAGAATGATGTAGCTCTGACAGTGAAAGAATGAAAAAATCATGAATGAACAAGAATACTTAGCCACTACTTCAGAAAATAAACCTTTGTCATTGCACACAACCTGCCTACAGGTCCTTTCAATAGTGACCTTGTGACTTGATTGCAATGTCAGAACAATCCTTTTTCCCTAAGACTAAAGAGACATCAGCAATATCATAAAAGTCTCTCTTGGTTTGCTGTTGGTACTATGCTTCCAAAGGGAAATATATGTTGCTTAGGTCTCCTGGGAACAGCATCAATAAACTGTTGAACACGAGAGATGTGTGTGTCTGCCTGAGCCCTATAGTGTCATCAACAGTGTCAGGAAGCTGCTTGCGACTAGGAAGCCTAAAGCAATTCACAGGCATGGCATCGTTTCTCTGCATTGGTGTGTTTATATTCCCCTTTAACGCCTAGAAGACATTTATAGTTGTGTATCAAGTCTATATCTAATGAACACTTGTTTATCAGATAACCCCAAAACCTGATCCCAGCCCTGTAATCCCATTCTAAACAAATATTTGTAAACGCAGTTCTTCAAGGACAAGCAAGATAGCAAGTCCCAGCTTAGTTTTTTCCTGGAGCTTTTGGAAGTCTTCACTGTGCATGTGTGCCACCTTCCACTTGGCAGTTTTATGTGGGACCACCTCAGTCTTCATCTTTGTATGGCGATGAGACGTTGCGTTATCAAAGCTCATGTCATAACAGGCCCTTTCTTGGTATTTTTTGTGATTTTTATTCCTTCAATTTATATTTTCAGTCTGTCACTGTCATATGATTCCTATTCCAGTTAGCATCTTAGGCAGGTTTTTCAGTCATTTTTATTTTTTCATTTTTTATGTGATCACCAGTACAGGCATCAGCAGAGGTCTTAGGTATCCCACTCGGGTATATTTTTCCAAAATCAAGTTGTTTGACTTCCCTGTGGCTATTATTTTCAGCACAATATCCCAGAAAAAAAAACACCCAGCAGGTTTAAAAAGTGCTCCCAATACAGTCGGACCATATCCATTATGGATACTCATAGCTGGTGCCTGCAGCATCTGGGGTCCAACCATGACCACTCTCATTGTACTTTATGTTCAGAGCTGTCAAGGAGAGGACTCAAGCATTGAGAAAAGTAGTGCAAATACATTTTTGGTGGTCGTAACTCCGGTCCATTGATATTAGTATTCAAGCAATCAGTTCCCATGGTCTCAGAAGCTTCACCGGACACTGGGAATACATCAGCATAGAGACTGCATTGATCACTCTCAACATCAAGCATTAGTAGACCCACCAGAAATGAACATCATCCAATTCCCACTGATGACAAGGACTCGCAACACTGTGCAACAGGTGGAGACCAGAGTTCATCAGCGTCAAACTTCATTGGAGAATGACATCATAAACATTGAAGCACCAAGAAATCCTGTGTCCTCGAAGCATCACCGACAAGATTGCCACTCAATTTCTTCAGTACCAGAAGGAATGCAACAGGCCCCAACTAGAATATTGTGTGCAGTTCTGTTTGCCGTATCTTGAGAAAAGTACAGAGAAAAGTAACAGAGATAACAGAATTCAGAAAAAAATTGAAAACATATCTATTCACTAAACACTATAATTCCATAGAAAACCTTCCACTCAACTTAGACAAAGGCTAAACATGAACCTCCCCACATCAAGCGTATACTCCCTTCTTCAAGGGATAACATACAAAACATAATCGAAAGAACACTCCACTCCTATGCACTGATACCCTACTTGTATATAGTTGCAACTGATATGATCTGCCTATACGGTAGAGTCAGTACTTTGTTTAAATTGTTACACAATCTGTGTTAGTTGAATTATTCTGCTTAGTTTGTAAACCCTATGTGTGCATGTTAAGATGTTCTATGTAAAAAGTTATATTGTTCCATGTAAAACAAGCCCTGCATTGTTAACTGTTGTTAATTGTACACCGCAACTGATCGCTGGAAGATGCGGTATATAAATAAGTGTTAAATAAATAAATAAATCTTAAAAAGGATATAGGAGAATTAGAAAAGGTACAGAGAAGAGCCACCAAAATGGTAAAGGGGATGGAAAGATAGCCCTATGAGGAAAAGCTTAAAAGGTTAGGGCTCTTCAACTTGGAAAAGAGATGGCTGAGGGGAGATATGATAGAGGTCTATAAATTAATGAATGGAGTTGAACAGGTAAATGTAGAATGGTTGTTTACTCCTTCAAAAAGTAAAACAACTAGAGGACACTCAATGAAGCTACAATGTAGCCCATTTAGGACTAAAAAGAAAAAATACTTTATTATTTCACTCGAGTAATCAAACTTTGGAATTCATTACCAGAGGAACCAAGCAGAAGTAACAGTCATTTATGTGGTTGCTTGGCTCTCTCCACACCATGAGGACTGCAAACGGCATTGATGGTCTTTTGCAATTGAACCACTGTGAAGCTGCGTTGTACATGTAGCGCAGCAAATATGCGGGGCCCAAGGCTTGTCTTGGTCACCAATCTTGCATCCGAAGTAAAGATGATATGCCTTCTTCAGTTGAGAAGTGATACTTTTCTTTTGGTTGGCAAATGTCACTTCCCCACAAATGTAGCAGAAATTGTCAACGGTATTAACGCACTTTAGCGGCATTACTGTTCTGTATTGTACCTAAATGGCTAAAATTATATGATTAATAAAAGTTACATGTAACAGTAGCTTAAACTGTCTCGCACACAGTCTGAAATATTTTAAATGCTCAACCTTTCCGACTGTATATAGTACACTGATGACGTCAGATGGCTTCAGCAGCCATCTGGCAGTAGTATTGCATCAGAAAATGATGCAATCAACTCTGGATGATGTGTGCATGCTGGTATTATGCAATGTGATGCAATATTACATCATTCAAGGCTTATTTGGAATGTTGTTGATGTCCTACTGGATAAATTTACACAGTGAAACGTCAAAAATGAACTACATGCAATATCTTCAAAACGAGAGCCAATAAATTATTTTTAATGTTATATTCGTGTTCAGCTCACCAAGATACTACAGATTAGGGCCTTTTAAAGTCAGTAATGATTTCAATGTTGACCAGTGTTACCAGCAGCCTCGTTACAATTTCATCTCGCTACTCCCATTAAGTATTAATTTCCAGACACAGAAAATCTAAGGCACGTAATGATTTTAAACCAAAACATAGACAAGTAGCTTCTACTTGTTCTTATAAGCCTTTTTTGGAGGATATTCCTACCCCCTGTTTAAACATAAATGCTCATTCTGTGTGCAATAAGTTATCTCTTATCTATAACTTGCTCCAAGTCAAAAACCCTGTTTTTTTATTTGTCTCTGAATCTTGGTTACGCTCTGAAGATGATCCGTTAGTCTATGACCTTGGCTCTCCTGGATATAGCTTTATCAATGTCCCTCAGGTGGAGTGGACGGGAGGGGGATCTTTTAATATTGCATAAACTGCATGTTATACGCTGATGATGTCCTGCTGTACATACCCTTCTCTACGGAACATCTGGACCTCTCTCCACTGACGAGTTGCTTCAACGCAATATCTGACTGGCTTCTCTCCCAAAACCTCCGAATACAACATAAGAAAACGGAAGTACTCTTCATTACTAGGAACACTAACTTCACACCACCACAATTCCTTAAAGTAAAAGAAGCAGAGCTACAAACTAAACCATCAATACGCTACCTGGGAGTCACCTTGGATCAGCGCCTAGACATGAAAGCCCACATAGGGAACACAGTCAGAGCAGTATACTACAAGATCCGCTCACTTCGGCATTTACGATCTATGCTGGAACCAAATGACTTCAGGACTATATACCAGGCATTGATCATACCTCATTTTGATTACGCCAATGCCATCCTTCAAGGCCTGCCCCTATCCACCCTACACCCGCTGCAGCTCGCCATGAACGCTGCAGCAAGGGTCATCCATGGAGCCCCCAGAAGCGACCACGTGACACCTCTGTTGATACAATTACATTGGCTACCTATCCAGGCTAGAATCGTTTTTAAGACTCTGTTACTCACTTTTAAAGCTATTAACAAGCTCTCCCCTGAATCAATAATGGCCCTCATCCATACCATATCTCCTAATAGAGCAAGGAGATCCACAGCTACAAACACCCTAAAAGTCCCGAAAGCATTAACAGTTTGCACTTCATCTACAGCCAACAGGGCATTTAGTATCAGCGCACCAAGATGCTGGAACGCATTACCTCCAGATATCCAGGCTATTAAGGGCCTTACGCAGTTTAGGAAAGCCCTCAAGTACCATCTTTTCAATAAGTACCTCATAGAACCCAACCTCACCCACCGAGACAGAGATGCAACCCACTAAGCAAATATATGGTTTCCCAACAACATGCCAAGAAAGATTCTCTAACCCTTAGTGGTGCATTTGTTTCTATAGAATTCATGATCATACAAACTTATGTAGCAATATTTGTAAATAGTTTACAAGCTTATGTAGCAAGTTTTTGTAAATAGTTTACCCCTGTTATCTAAGTTACTTGCCCTGTTATCTGTAAACTCATACATGTTAACTGTACTGAGCGTTTCTGTTCCATGTAAACCGCGCTGATGCTGAATAGTGCGGTATATAAGAGAATGTAAATAAATAAATAAATAAATAAATAAACCTTTTTATAATCTTAAATCGTTTGATTTTATGAGCTCTCCAGATTTGGAGGCATTGGGGGTCATTCTGACACCTGAATAGCAGGGTTGGATGTCCGGGTTGGACATCCATCCCCTGTTCTGTCCCGGCAGCGTATTCCGAGCGCTATGCTCCCTGTACGCACAGAGAGTTTGTGTGGGGAGCGCTGGATGGTTGTGGGAGGGCCAGTGAGCAGAGCGGGGGTGGGCCGAGGCACCCGAACATACAGGGCCTATTCAGGCCACAGCCCTATATGTCCAGTGGGGGAGAGATAGCCATGGGACTTATTCCACCTCCAAGGATGGCGTTTGGGCCCGGCATCCCCCACCATCAAACAAGCTGTGGCAAGTGAGGCCCCTCCACCTGATCCTGGCCCTGGGAGACCTCGGTGAGGGTCAGGCAGTAGGGAAAATAAGTTTGTTGCTGTGGCGGGCTTTCAGAGCTCCTGTTTGGCGTCCCGATGCCATGGCGATGGGATGCCATGACACCAGCACACCAGCAGGAGCATTGGAAGGGCTAGCCGGGCAGATGTGAGGATATGAGGCTATGCCGGGCCATCTAAGTGCCCAATTCTGCACCATGGGTATGTCTAGCTCCCGTGGGTGCAGAATCAGGTACACTTCAGGACTGTCTATTTTTTTGATGTCTGGACAGCCCAGAAGTGCCCCGATTAGTATTGGCCTCCACGTGTTGTGAAATTTCTGCCACTTATTTTGGGGAAAAATATATTTTTATCTTAGTTTATTGACCTACAGGCACATGGATTAAAGTGCAAGAGCCCTTTTTGGATTCTGTAACTTCCTGGGTTACTGCCTCCCCTGTTTACTTTTAGGTGATAGTAATCTCCATTTGGAAGATCAACAAGATGCCCATGCTCAAGACTATATTGCATCCTTGCAAGCTTTAGGAATTACTGTAACCCATTTAGCTTCCACCCATAATTCTGGTCATTATTTTGGATCAGTGTGCTTATTTCCACCCCCCCCCCTCCCCACCCCCTTTTTCCAATTGCTTTATTTCAGGGGTGACCTCATCTCCCCTATGATTTGGTCGGAGCATTATTTAGTGGAGTTCATTTTTCGCTATCCTTCTATTAGGACAGCACCCCAGCCTTTAGTTGAACACATTTATGTGTGCAAACCCCCCTTCAGGCAAATATTGGAGTAAGGTGCAAATGACTGGGTTCCTGGGAGCAGATTTAACTTCCTCTTATTTGGTTAATTGGATTAATAAATCACATGAAATTATAGATGAAATTGCTCCATTAGTATGTAAAAGAAGGTTCGCAGTCACTCGGAAACTTTCTTAGTATAGTCAAGAAACTAATTGGAGAAAATCTCAAGATGTGCAAGACAAACAGAAATGGAGGGTTAAATGTAAGAAATATAAGGCATCTATACATATGGCCAGGAAACAATATTATGAGAGGATGATTTTCTCGGCTTCTTCACCCTCTCAATCTTTATTTCAACTGGCTTCATCTATACTGAGAGATAAAATTTAATTTTTCCGGATCCCTCTTTGCACAACTGTTTGCAAATTTCTTTCAAAGTAAAATAAATAATATATGTTGTAGATAGTAGCCAGTATGTTGTCCCAAATATCTCAGAAGGGTCTTGTTAAGTTGTGCCCTGGACAACTTTCTCAAAACCGACAGCTAAAGAAGTTGATATGCTCTAAGAAATATTCTAGGATATTTTCACCTGCTGATCCATGCTCTACTTTTTTGTTATGCGCCTTTGAATTTTAATATGTGGTTCTATGGGACTACTATAGATTTGCTGTCACTGGGTATTTTTCCCCAAGAGTTGGGTAACCTCATTCTTACGCCAATCCCCAAAGATAAGAAGGAAAATCTTATACATGCAGCAAATTTTCGTCCAATTCCAAATATTCCTTTGATGGCTAAGGTAATAGAAGATCTTCTTGTTAGGCAGTTATCACAGTATTTAGAAACATTTGATTGTGTAAATGATTTTCAGTTTGATTTTCGGAAAGCTCATAATACTGAACTGCTTTTGGGATTATTAATTTCAGATATTAACTCTATTCTTGCCAAGAAGTATATTGCAGTTCTATTACAATTTAATTTATCTGTGACATTTGACTTAGTAGACCATACTTCAAAAAAGCATGGGACAAACAGAGGATCTCTAAAGGTAAAAAGGGGACTGTTGTAGTTGTTATGGAAGGACAGACTAGATAGGCCATGTGGTCTTTTTCTGTCGTCATATTTCTATGTTTCTATACTGTTCTTTTGGCTATCTTAGATCACGTTTCTGAATCAGTTTATAACTGGTTCTCTGGATTCCTAAGAAATAGAACATATTGAGCCCGATCCCAGTAGAGTACATCCAGGCCATCTGGACAGCCCCAAGCAGGACGGGCCCATTAGGACCTGATTCTGCACCGCAGGAGACAGACATTCCTGCGGATGCAGGATCGGGCCCTGAGACAGCCCAATGTGCTTCTGCATACCTGTAGGGATGTCCACTCCACCACTCGGTCAACCCATCGCTGTGAAGACCCCTGATTCCCTGCTGCCTGACCCCCGGTGGGGCAGCTGGGACCCGGATCAGGCAGCAAGGACCTACCTGCCTCCGCTCCTGGCCCTGTGTGTGCTTCCCAGGCCCGTTCCCCACCATTCCCCCTGCTTACTCTGCAGCGGAATAAGTAGGGCGGGTTACTAGGGAAGTTACCCATGTAAATGCCTTCGAAAATCAGGCCCATCATCTTCTTAAAAAAGAGGGAAAAAATTCTGGATAGATCTGATTCAAAACCAAAATTAATTAGTAGAGTCGCCCTTTCCTTAACTTCAGTCAATGATGTTTCCAGCAAGTTACCATCTTTTACATGTGTCTGTGTAGCACTGCATATGTCTTGTAGCGCTATGCAAATGTTCAGTAGTAGCAGTAGCAGTTACTCAAATCCATAAGGCTACCAAACTCTAAAGACGGTTCTTGAGTCCTTGGGGGCAAGAGGTAAATCTTGTTTACAGGGGGGAAAAGTGCTCTCAGGAACTTGTAACACTTCCCAAAGATATTTTTTAAACAATTTCATAGGTGGCATATTAGATGCACTAGGAAAGTTTAAAACACGCAGATTTAGACAGCATAACTTGTTTTCAAACTACTCTAGTTTTTGATGAATCAAAACTTTATCTTTAACTAGCTGGTCAATTATGTCTTTAGAGTCTTTAATTTCCTTCCCCATACTAGAAAATGTCTCTTGGGTCTCCTTGGCCAGAATCTCTTGTTGAGAAGAAATTTGTCCAGCAGATTGAACTAATGTGGAAATGTCCAGAGAACAATGGGCAACAGTTACGTCCAATTTGACTAACATAGCCCAAATAGAATGTAATGATACCTCTGGTGGAACTTTATTTGCCTTAGCAGCAAAAGGAGCCTTCGTTTGACTTCTCTCCAGAATCGGGGCCGTACATCCAGCCCCTGCTACAGCAACAGCCTTCAATGGATCCAATCCAACAACGGCATTAGGGTCGGAGCCAAGAGCCAGTGGTATTGAAGATGAGATAGGGTCCCCGGCACTCATGCCTGTTCCATCCACCGTGGAGCTAGACAGCTGTCTGTTAGAAGTGGAGCTTGGATCACCTTGATCCAAACTTCACAGGGAACCGATCAGTTGTTGCTGCAGTTCGCACGCTGACACCTGCTTGAACATGGGCATCTCCCCATTGGCGCCCTGTGCAGCAGAGCCTTCCTTTTCAGCTTTTTCCATCATCAGGGCCTTAAGGAAGAGCGTCTCCATCTTTTGCTGTCCCGCTGTATAGGAAGCAGCCACAGCCGACTTGGCTTGGCCTTTTCCCCTATTCTTAAGAGCCATAGGAAAATTGCAAAGATAAAAACAAGGAGCAGCTCAAGTGAGAGCCTCCTGTGATGCCGCCATCTTGACTCCATCTCCCATCGTCTCAAATTCTTTTTAATATTTTAATGATTTCTTTAGGCTGGTTCTTTGACCAGGCAGTCTTCATAGTTTACTCTTATGTGGACGACATTTCTATATTACTAACCTTTTCCCCACAAGCTGTTGATTACTATGCAGTTTTGGATAATGTTTTACTGTACAATTACTGGGAACCTGGGCCAGAACTGTATATTTATAATTGAATATGTCTAAAACAAAGGTTCTATGCCTTAATAAGCAAACCGTGCCCTACTTCTTTACTTGAAGCACTGCAATGGCTGAACCTTCGTAAGGAGTCAGTTCTTCAGGTATTGTGGATTTTGATTGACAAAAATTTGTCTTTTGAATCCATTTAGTGCAGTGGTTTCCAAATTGTTTTTTCATATGCATCAATTACATTGACTCAAACCCCATTTCTCTTTTCATCACTTTCGGCTCCTAGTGCAAAGCTCTGTCTTGACATATCTAGATTATGGTAATATATTATTTATTAACTGTTCAAAACAATAGCTTCAGCAGTTACAATTATGTCAAAATACCGCTGCCTGACTCGGTTTTGGAGTCTCTAGGTATGTAGCAGTAACGCCTTTACTGGCTCAAGATCTCCAAACGGATCTGTTTTAAATTCTATACAGTTCTGTATAAATGTTTTTATGATTTTGTTCCCATGAGGCTTTCTTTGTTATTACTTCTGTCTCTCGATGTTAAATCCAAATGGTTACAGTCATCCTGCACCTTTTTATTCCTGTCTAGCAGAGGTGTTAGCTGAAGAATAAGATTTGCATACACTATTTCATATAAGGCAGCTGAGCTTTGGGCTAAATTACCCCTAAAGATTAAGGGGTCCTCTTCTATTTCTCTTTTTCGGAAGTCTTTGAAGTCCTGGCTTTTTGATTCATAATCTTTCAAATTTTTTTTTCTGTAATCTTATCTTTTATTGTAAACCACACCAAACCACTTGAGTTTTGGAACCAGAACAGTATAAAAGAACATATTAAATTAGATTAGATCTTCCTTGTTTCGTCGGCTTGCAACCTTGGACCATCTTTGATTCTTTTTTCTCTTTCTCTGCAAATATCCAAAAGATAGCTAAATCCTGTTTCTTTCTCTGTAACATCAGCAAAATTCATCCCTTGCTTTCTGAGGAGACTACCAAGACTCTTATCCGCTCTCTTGTCACCTCCTGCTTAGACTATTGCAACCTGCTCCTTGCTAGTCTCTCATTGAATCGTCGTTTTCTCCTTCAGTCCATTCAAAACTCAGCTGTATGACTAATTTTTATGGATCAAGCTTGCAAGAAAATAACTAGGTCCAACCTTATTCAAAATCACACAACTATTGCTCTCATAAGGTTACTTACCCTCCAGCCTAAAACAAGCTTCCATAAGACCAATGTTAAAGAACTCCAAACTTGACACAAATATCCCAATGCAAGCAGACCCATCTCCAGTTTGCCGTTTATCTCCAAGATAATTGAAAAAATGGTGCAACAGCTACAAGATCATATAGATCAATACACTACACTAGACCCTCACCAGCATGGCTTCAAACCTAACCATAGAGACCCTATTCACATCACTTTTCAGCATATTAATAAAAGGAATAGAAAACATAAGGCAAGAATTCACCTTAATCTTCATAGACACCACAGCAGCCTTTGACACAGTAAACCACCTCACACCATTACAAAGACTCCAAGAAATAGGCTTCTGCAACACCACTCTAAAGTGGAGTGGAGGAGTAGCCTAATGATTACAGCATTGACTTGGGAACCAAGAGACCAAGGCTTGATTCCCACTAGCACTCCTTGTGGCCTTGAATAAGTCACGTAACTCTCCGTTGCCTCAGAAAAATCCAAGTTATCAATAACCCTGTTTAATGTACATTATCGAGTTGAAGTTATAATGTAAACTGCTTTGACCGAAATGATAAACTAGTTAAATAAATAAATAAAATGGTTCCAATCATATTTAACATGGCAAGTCAGCAGTGGACCACACAGATCAAGACCATTTGGCCAACCCCCAAGAATCCCACAAGGTTCATCCTTGTCATCGTTACAACTGCTATGTACCATAATAAAAGATCACAACATTTTATACCACATCTATGCAGATGACATAATGATTTATACATCCTTCAAAAACCAGAGTATGCCTTGAGGCGATGATAAAGTGGCTTGATCAACAAAACTTAATCATAAACTACAAAAAACAAAAGTCCTCCGCATCACTAGGAATACAATTTTCACCCCACCAACAAGCATAAGAATATCAAACAATGATTTAATAGTCAAGCCTGAGGTAAAATACCTGGGAGTTAAACTGGACCAAAATGTAAGCCTCCAATCAAATATCAGCAAAACAATTAAAGCAGCATACCATAAAATGAGAATAATTCAAAAACTCAGACCACTTCTCAGCAACAATGATTTCCAAACAGTATACCAAGCAACAATAACACCAATTCTGGATTTCTGCAACGTGATCTACGAAGGCCTCCCAAATCATACAACTCATCCTCTTCAGATGGCCCAAAATATGACTGCATGCATAATATCAGGAACCACAAAACACACCCACCCTACAACAGCTAAACTGGCTCCCAGTGCATGCATGCATCAAATTCAAAATACTACTGACTGCATTTAAGATCATACCCCCAGATATCCCCCAATCACCATCCCAAAAAATCCAGAGAACAGAATGTTCCCTGTAAAATAGTTATCTCCAAGTTATAACGCCCTGTTCAATGTAATTTCAGTTTGTTCAATGTAAACCGCCTTGATATCATGAAAGGTGGTATATAAGAAATGTTAAATAAATAAATGTTAAATGTTAAAAAGAATAAGAAGTAGTAATAACAAAATCTTGCTGGTCATTCCAAACATAAAAACAAAAACCAAGCAAACAACATGCAACAGGGCATTCTCTGTATATACACCGTCTCTATGGAATCTCCTCCCGGAAAGCATAAGATCCATTAAAGACATTTGTGACTTCAGAAAGACACTAAAAAACATTCTTTTTCATAGAACATTAACATAGAAACATAGAAATATGATGACAGAAAAGACCACATTGCCTATCTAGTCTGTCCTTCCATATCAACAACTACAACAGTCCCCTTTTTACCTTTAGAGATCCTCTGTGTTTGTCCCATGCTTTTTTGATATTCAGTTACTGTCATTATGGATCTAACACAAGATACAGCAACAATACGATAGGATCCAACTTTAACTTAATGTTCCTATCACTTTATCTGTAATATTCCAAGTTATGTATAATTCAAGTTCAATGTCCCTGTTACAATGTATACTTCTCAGTTTAAGTTATAATGTAAACCGCTTTGACTCTATGATAAAATCTTAAAGAAAACCTGTTAAATAAATAATCTTCTGCCAGTGTCGCTATGCTCATGTAAACTGTCTTCTCAAGTTGCTGTATTGGCTCCCTTTCCGTTTCGGCATACAATTCAAATTTCTCCTACTGACCCTACAACTGCATTGATTCTTCAGCTCCTCTTTACCTCTCCTTCTTGGAACTCCACCCATCACATAAAACATTATTTATTTATTTTTTTATTTTATTTTATACTTTATTAAAGTTATTCATATATACAAAGAATAAACTAAGCATATAGCAAATAAAGAAATACAGTAAACTAATTATAACATCAAACTAAGCAATAATTACACTTGGTATAGACCTCAAATAGAATAACCACAATAAGGTTCCAAGAAAAAAGAAAAAGAATATAAGAAATACAAATTGACAACAAGTGCCTTAGAGCTTAGATGTTATGTGTGGCAGCCGGTGCGGAATCCATCCCACCCCTCTCATTCCCCTCAAGAAACATTCTTAATTGAATGGGCTCAAAGAAAAGATAATGTTTAGACTTATAAACAATTACACATTTACACGGATATCTCAACTTATATTGTGCCCCCAAAGCGAGGGAGTGCTGACGCATGGCCAGAAACTCTCTCCTCCTCTTTTGGGTATCCCTTGCCAAATCAGGAAATATCAAAATCTTAGAGCCCATAAATTGGGAAACATTCAGTTTAAGGAAATATAATCGCAAAACAGAGTTCCGATCTGACTCAAAGGCAAAGGAGACCAGTAGAGTAGCTCTACTGGTTACCACGTCTAGCGAACTCTCTAGAAACCCTGTTAGATCCATCTGAGGTGGCCCATCAGGATCCACCGAGGCTCTCCCTCCACCCACCTCTGATAAGGAAATAGAAACATATTGAGCACGTATAATAGGAGGCAAATTATCAGAGGGCATAAGGAGAATCTCAGTAAGATACTTGCGAACCAATTCCCTAGAGTCCAGCAGAGGAGATCTAGGAAAGTTCATGAAGCGTAGATTATTCCTCCTCGCTTGGTTATCCAGGAACTCCAACCGTCGCGCAAAGATCAAATTTCCTTTAGCCTGGGTGGCCCCCAGAGCCTGCAACTCCTCAGCCTGGATTTCCAAACGAGAGAGTCTCTCCGCATGGTCATCTACCCTCGAGCTTTCGGCAGCACTCTGTAATTTCAACCGAGTTACGTCCTGTGAAAGAACAGCCACTACAGGAAAGAGGGACTGTTGGAGAGAAGAAATGGCATCCCACAAGCTCTCCATTGTTATACTTGCAGGTTTAACCAAAGCCGGCAACGCTGAAGAACCCAAAGGAACAGAGGAGCCCGACATTCTATGCTCTACCTCACCGCTTCCAACAGCCTGCATTAATCCCTCTCCTCCAACAGGCTGAGCAGCAGGACAACTCTGCCTTCGAAGCAAGGCGGCACCCCCCTCTGCAGGGGAACTCCCGTCCACGGGAGTCGATCCGGCAGGCGAACCAACCCGCAGGGCACTTCCGGGTTGCGGCGGCAAGACTTGTAGGGGACTCAAACTAACCCCACTGCTCAATTCAGCCGAGATCCTCGACTGATCTGCCGAAGCCACAGCAGCTGCCATCGGAGGGAAAAAGCCCGAAATCACCGATTGGGACGAAGCCACGGTCGGGGTAGAGGTTGCGGGGGGTTTCTCCGCTCATTGTTTCCTCTTTCTCCCCATTCGCGCGCCTCAAACCGGAGCAGGCAAGAACACGTCCGACAACGCTCACAGCTCATTCGCCATCTTGGAACCCCCCTTTACTATTTTTGTCACTCTCATAAAACATTATTATCTGCGCCCTTCTCTTCTACTGCCAACTCTGGGCTCTGTTGGTTTCACCCTGCTATGCCATATACCTGAAATAGACCACCTGAATCAGTACATCAGGCTCCATTTCTGGTCAAATTCAGAATAAAAACCCATGGCCTTGAGGCTGCTTTTGAATCTTAACCCCTTATTCTCATCTTTAACTCCCCTGTGTTTGAATGATTTCCCTTATAGAATTATCCTAATCTCCTTTTTGTTCTGTTTGTCTGTCTTGAATAGATTGTAAGCTCTATGGAGTAGAGACTATCCCTTATGCATAAGTGTAGAGCACTGCATATGCCTAGTAGCACTATAGAAATGATTAGTAGTAGTAGTTCGATGGATGCAGGCCAAACTTTTTCGTTTTGTGTAGTTTCCCATGTCATTTGCAGGATTTTTCATTTTGCTTTTTTAAAATTTTGTTTTGGGGAAAATGTTAATAATGCACATTATCGTTCAATAAATACCCTATGGGCAAACAGTGCGCACTAATGAGCGATAGGGAGCATTATTGCTCCACAAGGCACACTATTTAGGCAAGCATGAATACTGAGCACTATCACCCAATAGCACACAATATTGCCCCATAGTGCATATTATTGAGCTATAGTGCACACTATTAATGACAGACAGGACGTGATGGAAATGCTTGCACATCCCTAGTAGGAGGAATGGCCTAGGATGCTGCAGTCACACATAAGCAAGAGCAAAATCTTACAGAAAAATGCTTATTCCATTTGTAGCAGTATGACAGATGATTTATTATCCGTGCTCCCATGCATGTCAGGATGGAAACACAGCTTTCTCAAAACAGCTATGAGACACACTTATGCCTCCCTGCGTGGCAAGCAGAAGACACAACACTCTCCAAAACATTGCTTGGATGCATGGTCACAGTTCTTGACTGTGTATCAGAAAACTACGTCTGTTACGTTTGCAAGAATTCCGAGTCTTTCCCCGTTAGTAACACAGAATGCAATATTACTTTCCTGCTGGCAAGGCCTCTAGATTGGAAACATCACTCTCTTCACACCATTTGTAATATTTCTTGGGTTAAGAAAATTACACCTCAGGTCAATAAACTGCCTTCAGTTATGTTTATGTTTATTTAAAACTTTCTATACTGCTCTATGCCACACAGTATCAGAGTGGTTTTCAAATCTAAAATAAGACACACATTTAAAAGAAATAGAACTACAATAAAAACAGGAAAGATAGGTTAACATCAAAGACCTCACCCCTCACGTAATCCCCTGAAAAGCTGTGGTAAAAAGTGTGTCTTTAATAATGCCTTGAATTTCTGAAGACAGGATTTTACCCAGAGAGGAGCTGGAAGATCATTTCACAAAGTTGGGGCTTCAAGATGTGCATGAAAGACGGCCAGGTTGACCAACACATTGGAATTTTGGGAATGACACAACCTTACAGGGTAATAAGGCATAAGCAAAGAAGAAAGGTAGAGAGAGAGAGAGAGAGACCGGTGTAGAAAGCCTTGTGAGAAAGCACAAGAATTTTAAAGTGAGAGTGATATGGAAGGGGGCACAATGGTGCTTGAACAGAAGAGGGGAAACATGATCATACTTAGAAGCATTGGATAAGAGATGGCTGCAATATTCCGGATTAACTGTAATTTTCTCAGATTAGTAGAGCGAAGGCCACAAAAAATGGCGTCACACTAATTGAAGCACAAGATGACTAGAGCATGATTAAAAGTGTAACGTGTTAAAGGAAAAGAATGGTTTAACTAAATGTATCTGGCGTAAAGAAAAAAATGTGGCCCAAACCATGGCTGCAAAAGAGCTGAGCATCAAAAGTGATGCCTAGATGTGTTAGGAAACTTACCAAAGCACTAGAGTGCCTACTATTCCAGGGCTATGTATCAGTACATAAGAGCTCTAGGTGATCCATAAGGCCTGAGACTTATCAGGATTGAATTTGAAGTGATGTATCACCAACCAAGCTGCAACTGAGTCAAGGCATGTATTGATGGGAGTCAAATTTGGAGAAGTATGGGGTTGAATAGTAATAAACAAGAAGAACATTGTCTACATAGCAGAATGAGATAATGCTCAGATTTTGTATCAGCGTAAGAAGAGGTAAAAGAAAAATGTTAAAGGGAAACAGAATAGTGCCCTGAGGAGCACCACAGGGAACCAAGGAGAATGAAGAAGCAGTTGTGCAATCAATTTGTACTTGAAGCGTACAGTCCTCTAAAAACAAAGAAAACCATTTGAGGACTGTGTCCCTGATACCAATCTGAGTAAGATGACACAGGAGAAGAGAATGATCAATAACGCCAAATGTTGCTGAGAAATCGAAGGAGACCAGCAGGACAGATTCATGAGAATAAAGATAACTATGTATGACACTAACCAAGGCCATTATGGATGAGTTTCAAACCAGATTGTCTCGGATGCAAAATTTTTGTTTTTGAAATTAAATCTGATGACTGTAGAAAAACTGCCTTTTCAATCAATTTTGATAGAAAAGGCAGGTTGGATACAGGTCAGTAACTGGCAAAGAAGGCTTCTTCAAGATTGAAACAAGCTACTGTGTGGTCAAAGGCAATGGAAGGTGGCCAGATGTGAGACTATGGTTGATAAGAGTGTGAAGGAAAGGTAGAAGCCTCCAAGATGGATGACTTGAGCCAGCTCAAGAAAGTAAACTTAACGGCATTAAGCAATTTCTTGATTGTCAGGATAGACAGTTCATTGAATGATGACCAAGAGCTTGGAAGAGTTAGCAAAAAATAGGAACCAGAAGACAGTTGTGAACTATTTACTACAGAGAAAAAACCATTATGAATAGCCACAATTTTAGACATTAAAATAGTGCAGCACCTTGGAAGTTCCTGGCTCTGCTGCCACTTGGTTTCAGGGATGTTTCTCTGAATCCTCTCCTTTTCTCCTTTGGACCTGCAGGTCCCAGATGTTCCGTTGCTTACTCCTTCTCCTCTCCACTGGTAGAACAATACATTTGTAGGACCACTAGAGATCTCTGCTTCCTAGAGGAACGGAGCTTAAGGAATCTCTTTGTATCAAATGGATTTTCTTAATTTTGTACATTTTATTCAAAAAGGTTTTTATACATTTTAACTTTTTATTTTTTTAAATATTTTTGGAGAATTTTTATAGACTATATTATTTAAAATTTTTCTGAACAAAGGAAACAACTAAGAGCATCAAAAATTACTTCTAGCCTATAGCTGACTCTGCTTGAAATTTCAGGCCCAACACTGTTAATGCATCAAGATGCATCCTGCCCCTCCAACAGGGGGCAGGACTCAGCAAGCCTAGAATGCATACAGGGCTGCAAGGCCCATCCCCATGTGGACTTTAATTTTTTATAACCTCAGATCCTGCAGGAGAATGGAAGTAAGGGTGCAGTGGCAACAGCAATGGCAGCAAGGGGAAGAGGTGGGTGGTGCTGGCCACTTTAAAGTTCTGCTGTCACACTGTGCCAAAGCCACCCTAAGCCTTGTGGTAGGGCCAGCCCTACTCATTCTTCCTGAACTGCAATCTCTCAATTTAAATATGTTTTACTATAATACTTAAATAATTACTAGACATTATGGGCCCGATATTCTTCTGGGCAGGCTATGCACCACTACGGCGCATAGCCCTGCCCGCTCACCCTTAATCCCGGATATTCAATGAAGTGCTGATGGCATTGAATATCCAGATTGTCCAGCATGGGGTCAATGCCGCAGATCCTAACCGTGTAGCGGTGATATTGCACCACTACACGGTTAGTAGTCCTCAGCTAGAACTAGGCGAGCTAAAAACTGGCCTTATTTTAGCCGCTGACTACTAACCGGGTAGCGGTCTAATATCGCCGCTACACAGTTAGCGGCAGTCACCGCCTCCACTATGCCTGGAATGCCCCATTGCTAACCTGATAGCATTGGGGCATGTGGGGACATAGTCAGGGATAGTCAATAGTACTAACCATGTAGGTGCTGTTGAATATCACCGTTTAAGCCATTTACATGGTTTACTTGACTGTAATCCATGTAAATGCCTTTCAAATATCAGGCCCTATAGGCCCAGTATTCAAGGACACTTATTCAGATAGCAGGAGCCACTATCTCAATAAGTGCCCTATCTGTAGATTTTTAGCAGCACTATATGTATAATGCTGCTGAAAATCAATACAGCTCACCCCAGATAGTTGGGGGCGGAGTGAGGATGGGACATGGGCATTCCACCTAGCTATCCGGATAAGTGGTGATATTCAGTCTGCTATGCAAATAAATTCTGGAGAAGGAAGTAGTGGTGCAACTGAAGAGTTTTTTGGAAGATACAGCCAGGTTAGATTGCGGGCAGGCTGGGTTTTGGCAGGGTTCTGATACCAAATCCTTGCTAGTAGCTGTAAGGAATATTATTTACCAAACATGGCACAGATCTGAGGAGATTCTGGTTATAGCACTGGATTTATCCGCAACGTTTGATCTGGTGGATTGTAATCTATTAGTGTCGAGATGTAGTCAGATAGGAATGGCAGGTAGGGTTTTAGCATGGATCTCATCTTTTTTGTGTGCTCATAGTTTTTGGGTATGATGGGAGGGTGTGCTATTTTTGGTGAGGGATGTGCCACAGGGGTCTGAGCTTTCCCCGCTTTTATTTAATATCTTTATGCAGCCTTTGGGTAGTATCATTCGCAGGTTTGGATTTGGGGGATTTTTGTATGCAAATGATATACAGATTGTGGTCCACTTAGGAATGGATAGGGTGGCCACTGTCTGCAGAAGTGGTAGAATGGTTTGAAGAAAATTATATGGTATTGAATGCTCAGAAATCTGAGGTTTTGGTTTGTGGGAATTAGATCCTGGGGATTAGCCAGAGTGGTTGTGTATATGAGGAGAGACACTGGACTGGAAAAAGGAGATGTGAGACTTGGGAGTATTGCTCGATGTTGATGTATCAATGCATGCTCAAGACTCCAAGATGGTGTACTTGGCCTATAGCCAGTTGAAAATGGTGCATCAGTTACACCTGTTTTTGGATGATGCGGCTCTGCAAGTGGTAACTCGAGTACTGGTGATGGTGGGGTTGAATTACTGCAACCTCCTATATATGAAGTTGCTAGACATGGTAGTGAGGAGGTTGCAAGTGGTCCAAAATGTAGCTGCATGCGTAATGTTGGGTAGGAGTGAGAGGGATTCAGTTAGAGATATCTTGAGGCAGCTGCATTGGCTCCCGGTATGTGAAACCTCTATATTGAAGATGTCAGAGCTGACATTCAAGGGTGTGCTGAGTTACCTGCAGGATGTGTTGCAGTGTTATCAGCCACACCATATGTTAAGATCAAGCCAGGTTAGTCTGCTAGTGGTCCTGGATCATCATGAAGTGCAGCAGCAGAAGTGGAGGAAGCATGCTTTCAAGACCGCAGCTCCCATGTGGTGGAATAAACTTCCCCTTGGGCTGAGGCAGGAGCTGGATAAAGGCCGTTTTCAAAAAGCTATAAAGACTTTCCTTTTCCCTAGTTAGATGGTGAGAAGGGCTCTTGGGATAGGCAGGCAGGCGGGAAAGATGGGGTGACTGTGTTTTTTAGATTGTACATGTGAATTTTCTATTGATGTAAACTGCATTGAATGTTTTACATAGTTTTGGTGTATAAATGTTTTTAAATAAAATAAATAACTAGCTCTTTGGATAAGATTGTCCTAAATTTATCTGGATAGTGAACTGAATATTGTCACTATCTGGAGACTAAGGGGGACATTCTGCGATATGTACATCCCTGCTATTCGTCTTCCTGCTGATCCCAGTGCAAAGGCTCCTGAGGGAGCTTGTTTCGGGGGCAGGAGAGGGCGGTCTGGAGGCAGAGCGAGGGCAGGGCATGGGCAGGCTGTGACCCCGGAGATACAGGGCCGATTCACAGAGGTGGAATAAGTCTCCCTGAACACGGGATGACAGTGGCGGCTGGCGGTGATGGATAGGTTAGGGGTGTGGGGAAAGGAAGTTGTTGGTGGCGGCCGGCGATCACGGCTCCTGAATGGAGCCACGGTGCCATGGCACTGCGGCTCCATTCAGGAGCCTGACTGAGTTAGATGGGCTTGTGGCTGAACGTCCGGGGTGCCAGAATCAGGCCCCCCCCTCCTCCCCCGGATGTCCAGTCACTGTGCTGCGATTCTGCTCCCGTGGGGACATCTAGCCCCTGCGGGAGCAGACTCAGGTGCATCCCCTGGCTGTCCGGATGTTTGGATGTCTGGAAGGCCTGGGGACGCACAAAGCAGAATTGGCCTCTAAGTCATTGACTATTCTGTATGTATGTTCCGTGCAGCTTGCCATCTGGATTATGATGATGAATATATGTATTGTATTTAATGCTGTGGCCAGCATTAAAAAAAAGGCTGACCGGGAACTGGTACTGTGAGTGAGAGGAGGCGCACGGAGCCTGGAGGCAGGCTCCTGGGATTGCTGCAGCGGTTTTCACGCCGCTGATGACGCCCTCTTCTGCCCTGGACGATCGGGCAGGCATTGCTGAGGCCACCTGCTGCTGTGAGGACCTGAGCTGCGACCTTAAAACCTGTGCCACAGCGTTTTCTCCTCCGGAACTGGTACTGTGAGTGAGAGGAGGCGCACGGAGCCTGGAGGCAGGCTCCTGGGATTGCTGCAGCGGTTTTCACGCCGCTGACAATGCCCTCTCCTGCCCTGGACGATCGGGCAGGCATTGCTGAGGCCACCTGCTGCTGTGAGGACCTGAGCTGCGACTTTAAAACCTGTGCCACAGCGTTTTCTCCTCCGGAACTGGTACTGTGAGTGAGAGGAGGCGCACAGAGCCTGGAGGCAGGCTCCTGGGATTGCTGCAGCGGTTTTCACGCTGCTGACGACGCCCTCTCCTGCCCTGGACGATCGGGCTGGTACTGTTTGATTGGTTGTGCTTGGGTGATATTATCAATAAATTTGCCTGTGATTTTTGCGACCGCGGAGCATGACCGCGGGGCGTGGTCCGAAGAGGCATGTCTAAATGGGCAGGTTCTGCCCCTTTTGCGCCCCTTTGGCGCCACTTGGTGCTTTGTGGTCTCTGCGTTATTTGTTACCTATACGTTTACTTTGCTGTTTTGTTTGGTATTTGTTTGGGATAAGCCATAGCTGTGCTTAATATGGGGAAGAGGAAGGCTAAAACAGGGAACAGTGCATGTTGATGGGGCAAGTGGAGGGAAAGTGGTAGGCCCCTTAGATAAGCACTTTGTTCCCTGTCCGCTGGCGCAATCCTCTCCAGAAGGAGTCTCCCTGAGTTCAGAGGGTCGGACTCCTCCCCCCTGTCCTTTGCCCCTTTCGCCTGACGTTTTGTTCCAGGAATCTTCAGGCTCGGTAAGCCATGCAATGTTGTCTTTGACTTTACCTAAGCCTGTTTCTGTGTCCAGCTCTGTTTCAGAGCTCCCTGCTCTTTCTCCCGATGGTGAAGTCACCTTAAAAGACCTATGGGGTGCGCTTCAATGCATTGATAGTAAGTTAACCAGTAATTCTAAATCATTGAGTATCTTTTCTCAGGAAACTGTTGCTTCATTGCGGCAGTTGGATGAGAAAGTAATTTTGGTAGATAGAACCGTCTCTAAATTGAAGGATCAAGTGGCCCCTCTTACTGTTGCAAATGTTGCAGGTATAAAAGATTCTATAGTGGTATATGCTAAGTTGGAGGCCCTTGAGAATTCTGTACGGGCCTACAATTTACGTTTTTTAAATTTTCCCTGTACGTCATTGCTAGCGCCCCAGATTTTATTAGATAAATATCTGAGGGAGGTTCTCTCTATCTCTGATCCTGTAGATGTATCTTCTCTTTATTACCTTCCCCTACGGTCTAAAAAGGTGCACTCTGCTGAAGGAGGAACTGATGTGCTTGAGCCCTCTATAACTAACTTAACTGCCTTCCTTGAGGACTCCCTTGATTTAATACACTCGCGTTCTACGCTATTGGTGACCTTTCGGTCTTTAGATTTGAAATATCGAATTCTTAAAGCCTTCTTTAAATGTAAGGCTGTTAAATTCTGTGGGTATACAGTTAACATTTTTCCTGATGTGGCACATAGCACCCAACTCAGACGGAGGCTTTTTTTTAGCTTTAAAGCCCCAGGTACTGAGTTTGGGAGCTACGTTCTACCTCCGTTTTCCTTGTAGATGCGTCGTCAATTTTGAGGGGGCATCTTATGTGTTCACTGATAGCTCTCATTTAGGATGTTTTATTTCTGATCACCAGGCGGTATCTGGGGCAATTCAGGGTGAGTGATTTGTTATACGCCTTCGTAGATGGGCAAGCTTTTGCTCTGATTTCTGTAAAATGTATGTAGATGCATTTTCTTTATTGTTCCTACCACATGATCACAGCCGGTTCCCGTAATGTGGATTTAATCCTGTTTTTTTGTTTTTCCTTTAAAGGAGATTATTTGTGATATTGCTAGATTTTCCTTTATGTTTTCCGATTTGTTGTAATTTTTGGAAACTTCATAAATAAAAGATATAAAAAAAAAAAGGCTGACCACATCATTAAATATCAACCCATATTTGGTTTGTCTTTGTGTCTCAACTAGGAGGCAACATCTCTATTTTATATGTCTGAACAGTGCTGTATACACTTTGTAGTGTTATAGGAAAGGTTCAGCAACAGAAGTAAGGAAACCAAGGTTCAAATTCTCTCCCCCCCCCCCCCCACCCCACCTCAATATTCTTTGTTGTATTTAGAACAGAAACTCCAAATTTTGTCTTGTATACAGATCTCCCTCTTCAGGCTCAAGTGACCTGTCCACTATACTTGAAATGTTCTCCTCAAATAATCCACTTAATTTCATTTATTTATTTTATTTGAACGGTTTTCCTATACCACCCCTTCCAAAGATCAGGGGTGGTTTACATTGAACAAAACAATTACAGAGAACATTGTAGCGAACAGGGAAACATTAAACTATTTACATAGTAGATTACAATATAACTCATAGTAGTAAGTGGTTCAAACCAACTATTTACATGGTAACTTTTCAGTATGTACATGTTACAGAGTGTGCACTCATAAGTGGGGGGTAGTTGCTAGGGGGTGGTTGTTGGAACTGTTAAGGGGGGAAATGAGTATTAGTATTGTTGCAGGAGGCATTATTATAGTACTCTGAGAAGATTAAGGTTTTTAGCTCTTTTCGGAAAGTCTTAAGGTCCTTGATTGATCTGAGGGGGTCTGGCAGGGAGTTCCATAATTTGGGTGCTATGTATGTAAAGGCTCTGTTGCTGGTAGTTTGTTTTGTCTTGCAGATTGAAGGCAGTTTTGAGAGGAGGTTTTGGTTACTTTTTCTTCTGGTCCTAGAATCAGTTTGGGTACATATCTTTGATGTAAGGAAGGAGGGGGAGATATTATTGAGTAACCTGAATGTGGTAACTATTGTTTTGTATTTTATCCTGCTTGCTATCAGGAGCCAGTGGAGATTCTGAAGAATGGGGGTGATATGATCTCTTAGGCGTGCTTTGAATATAATTCTGGCAACTACGTTTTGGGCTATTTGAAGTATGTGAATATTCTTTTTGGGCAGCCTTTGGGCAGTACTACTTGTTACAGTAGTCCAAGTGGTGAGTGATTAGAGCTTGGACTACGTTTCTGAAATCAAGTGTTTCTAGGAGTGGTCTGAGGTGTTGAATGGTTTTTAGTTTGAAGAATATGGTTCTGGCTGTTCGTTTTATTAGGGATGACATACTTAGGGAACTGTCTAAGATGATAACTAGGTATTTTACCTCTTGTTTTACTGCTGTGTAAGTTGATTGTTGGGGGGGCGGGTGAAGTTTTGATTTCTGGATGTAAACATAATTTCTGTTTTTTTGAAATTGATGTGATGGTTGTTTGCATTTAGTCAGGATTCTGCTTCATGTATGCATTCTGTGAAGTTGTGGTATGTAGGATTTTTTTACATTTACTGGGGAGTATAACATAATATCGTCGGCATAAATGCAATATCTTATTTTGTGCTTTTTGAAGATTGAGCAAATTGGTTGGAGGTAGAGATTGAACAAGAGGGCAGATAAAGCCGAGCCTTGAGGGATTCCCTGTTCTTGGGGGAAGGTAGTGGATGATTCTTAATCAATTTTTACATATTGAGAGCGGTTAGTAATGTATGATTTGAACCATTTGAAGGCTATTCCAGATATACCTAGTTGGGCTAATCTTGCCAGGAAGATATTATGGTCCACACTGTCGAAAGCGGAAGCAATGTCTATAAAGACCAATATGAAGGCTTGGTTGGTATTATCCATACAGCAGATGAGGGAGTCACATAAGACCAGAAGCAGAGTTTCAATGCCATGGAATGGGCAGAACCCATACTGATGTTCATCATGGGGTGCATTTAAGTCGATGAAGTCTTGAAGCTGAATTTGAAATGTTTTTTCAATAACTTTGGCTAGAAAAGGGATGCTGGCAACTGGCCTATATGAGGTAGGGTCATCTTTATTAAGGGATCTGTTTTTGAGTATGGGGAATTGAGGAAAGTTTGAGATCATTTGGCATTGCTCCCTGGAGAAGACATTGAAAGACTATATTGAGTATAAATGTGGCTAGTTCTGTTTTTGTTGCTTTTATCCATGCTATGGGACATGGATCCATATGTGAGGTGGTGGTGTTGATTTTTGTTATTGTTTCAAATAATTGTTTTTCCTTGATAAGGTAGAAGATGTGCCATTTATTTGGGGTAGCTTGGCATTCAGTGGAGAGGGGGGGGTTAGTTGTGAGGTTTTTACTTCTTAGTTTTGTTGTAAAGTGGTTGACTAGAGTTTGTGGATTAATGGATGCTTTGTTCGTAGCATTTAGGAGCTTTGTCTTCAGGGTTTTTTTTGGCTCTCCGTTCTTTCTTGAGTTTTCGGAGCTCCTTCTTTAGGATGTATATGTCATGTTTATACCATTTTTCAGAGGATCTGCAGTTGATTTTCTTGCTAGGGGTTGTGGGCATGGAGGCTTTATTTATTGTGGAGTACCAGTTCTTTTTTGAGTCATTTAGATCACATGAAGGTAAAGCAAGTTGGGATATAATGTTGTTCAGGAAAGTTTTGTCGAAGCACCTGAAAAGGTTTTTTTGGTGAGGTGTGCAGAGAGGCTTCTGGGTGGAGTGGGGGATTGGGAGGGCTATTCTAAGGATGAAGTGGTCCGACCAAGGAACCTGGGTTGAGCTGGGGCTGGAGTATTTATGGTGTTCAGTGAGAGATTTTAGGAGGAATATCAGGTCAAGGATGTTACTCTTGATATGAATAGGGTTGTTTACTGTTTTTTGGAAGGCCATATTGTCCATAAATTCCAAAAATGCTGTGGCCTGGTGCAGGGAGAGTGAGGCTTAATAAACTTAATAAACACCTACTGGTCCTTGGTGTCTTCAACCTTGCTGCAGCCCCTTTAGGAGCTACCAAATCATTCCTTGAAGCAATTGAAGCATTCGACTACCAGCAAATAGTAAATATTCCCACACACAACAAAGATAATACACTGGATCTTATATTTATACCTAAAGGCATGATCCATCACCTCTATCCCCTGTATCTTCAAACCCAATCCCTGAAGTGACCATTTTACAGTCAAATTTTCCATCCCTTCTCACACTAATACAAACACTCCAAGGCTAACTTCTGCTGCATCCCAATGATTACAGAAATTCGACAAGCAATCATTTCTGGATGAAACTTTACCACACCTCATCTCAGAAAAATCAAACCTAGATGCACTAATAAGAAATTGGAATGAAATCATAGGATAAGCAGTATTAGCAATACTAATAAATCATACTTTCCAGTACCATAAAAAAGTGCAATCTGGTACACAAGAACTAAAAGACTTAAAAATACAGCTAAGAAAACTCGAACGTAAATGGAGACAGACAAAACAACCAGACAACCAGATCAAATTAATGACCAAACTACGAGAATACTGGGAAAGAATCAATAAGAATAAGAGAGAATATCATATAAAACTCATAATGAACTCCTTAAATAAACCGAGAGGACTTTGATATCATCAGATCACTTATTAGACCTCCCAATCACGATGATTCACTTACTAAAATCAGTCTCCAAACAATAGCCAACTACAGCATGAGCAAAATAAAGAACCACAACACATTAACCCCTGTGTATCAGCACAACATCACTTCAACAGCTACCTGGGAATCCTTCTCACTAATCTCCGCAGATCAACTGCAAAAAATCATGATGGGCCTGAATACAACCACATCACCGACTGATCCCTGTCCAATAAGCTGGTTAAAAATGTCATGATAGGAAATGACACCCATAATTCTCAAAATAATGCACTTCTCTTTAATACAAGGTTGCATGCCAAAAGAGCAGAAAACCGCCTCCATATGCCCAATGCTCAAAAACCCTACACTAGACAAATCAAACCTGAGTTCCTATAGACCTATTTCCAGCCTCCCATTCCTAGCAAAACTAATAGTAAAGGTGGTACATCTTCAGCTCCAGGACCATATCAATAAACACATCCCGCTCGATGCTCAGCAACATGGCTTTAGAACAGGTCATGGAGTAGAAACGCTGCTCACTGCCCTCATGGACAGGATTATAAAGGGAATAGACTAGTAAAAACTTGGCTTCATTCTGATATTCCTGGATATAGCATCTGCCACATCCTACTTATTACAAGACTTCAGGAAATAGGAATAAAGAACATCACTTTACTCTGGCTCAAATCATATTTAATTGACCGCAAACAAGTAAAGATAGGCGCCAGTACTTCAAAGCCATACAGCCAACAACAGGGAGTACCATTATTTAATCTATACATTCAACCCATCAGTAACATAATACAGAAGCACAAAGTGTTTTACCACATCTCTGCTGATAATATTATGTTATACATATCGCTTGACAGCAAGAAACCCAACCACGCACAAATAGTAACCTGCTTTGATGAGGTGGCTACCTGGCTATCCTCTCACAAGCTAAAAATCAACTACAAGAAGACAGAAGTTCCATACATCACAAAGGATAAGTCATTCACCCCACCACCTACTCTAAGAGCAAAAGAAGCATTATTGGAAGTTAAAGATGAAGCATGATACCTGGAACTAACTTTAGATTGACAATTAAACATGACCACCCACATCAATAATGTCACTAGAGCAATCTATACCAAATTAAAAACACTTAAACACTTGCAACCCCTTCTCTCAACGTATGACTTCCGTACAACACTAAAAGCCTTGGCGCTCCCACACCTCGACTTTTGTAACAGCATTCTCACAGGTCTTCCAAAACAAGCTTTACACCAATTGCAGATGACTCAGCATCATATTTCAAACTCCAAAGTATGAACATATCACTCCAATCTTAAAACAACTCCATTGGCTACCGATAACAAGCAGAATTAAATTCAAAATATTACGGAACACCTTCAAAGTATTCCACAATCAATCATCTAGCTGCTTAAGATCACTCTTACAATTTAACACGCACATAAGATCAAGAAGAAGCTGCTCAAGAAACACACTCACTACTCCTAAGGCAGTGATGGCTAACCTTTTTGAGCCCGAGTGCCCAAACTGCCGCACAAAACCAAAGAATTTCCTCAAAGTGCCAGCACGTCAATTAAAGCCTCATTTGCATAATGTGCCTCATTTGCATAAATATTTGCATAATGTTACCATACACTAACTTTTAGTAAACATGCCTCTTAATGAGTATATGGATAAAGAAAGACTAAAACGTTTCTACATTACTATAATCCAGTACCAACCGCCAGGCACATTAGGAACTACTACAAACGCTGCCCATTTAGAACCCATAGCAAACCCGCCGTATCCTAACAGCACTACCAGGACTCACAAAGCACCATACCCTAACTATCAAAAGGCAACACTGCAAATATTAAACCAATACATTTCAGAGAACAACAATACATGACCTACTGGGGAAAGAACAAGTGGCAATGTCAAATAGGAATTATATAAACAGAATACCTCAGCTCAGTTACACATGCAGAACAGACCATCACCAAACAAGGAATCACAATTTAGAAACAGGAAGACAATAATTAAACTGGGAACCCCAAAAGCCAAACTTGGAATATACAACAACACTGTAGAAATAAAACTATAAATTAATTTCCTCTTGTACTAAACAAAGCGCAAAAATTAATGATGCACATTTCCCAGAGCTGACATATTCCAGTTAATAAATTCAAAATAAAGAGATATTTTTCTACCTTTTGTGCATTTTTTTTCAGTTGCAATTGTTCCAGCCACTTTCTTCTGGTTTCTTCGTGTCTTCTGCTAACTCTCCATCTGCTGTCCATTTGTCCTTTCTTCTGTCTTGTTTTTTTTTTTCCATTCTCTCTCTACATCTGCTTTAACATACTAATCTTTCTCCTTTTGCTCTTTCCTCATTCCTATTTCATCTACTCAAAATTTACCCCTCCATCCTCAATCCCCACTTATTCTCCCAATACCCGGCCAATTGTAGATTTTTTATCCCTCCCACACAAAATATTTTTCCCCTCTCCATTTTACTCTCCCAGCCCCATCCCATTCTAATCCTCCCCCAACACCAGCTCCCTTCTAGTTCCAGCCTCACCCAGCATCCATTCCCTTCTAGTCCCTGCATCAGCCCATTTCCAGTCCTAGCAGCCCCCCAACCCATTTCCAGTCCTAGCAACCCCCCAACCCAATACCAGTCCTAGCCCCCCCTCATCAACCCACTTCCAGTCCTAACCCCCCCATCACCCCATTTTCAGTTTAAGCCCCCCCTATAACCCATTACCAGTCCTAACCCCCATCAGCCCACTTCCAGTCCTAACCCCCCATCAGCCCACTTCCAGTCCTAACCCCCATCAACCCATTTCCAGTCAGCCCCCCATAGCCCATTGACAGTCCTAACCCCCCCATCAGCCCACAGTCCATTACCAGTCCTAACCCCATCAGCCCACCTCAAGTCCTAACCCCTCCCCATCAGCCCATTTCCTGTCCTAGCCCCCCCATAGTCCATTATCAGTCCTAACCCCCCATAGCCCATTACCAGACAGCCCCCATCAGCCAACAGCCCATTACCAGTCTTAACCCCCCCATAGCCCATTGCCAGTCCTAACCCCCCCCCATCAGCCCACAGCCCATTACCAGTCCTAACCCCCTCAGCCCACCTCCAGTCCTACCCCCTCCCCATCAGCCCATTTCTTGTCCCAGCCCCCCCATCGCCCATTATCAGTCCTAACCCCCCCCCCCCCATAGCCCATTACCAGTCCTAACCCCATCAGACCACCTCCAGTGTTAACCCCCCATCAGCCCATTTCCAGTCCTAACCCCACCCAACAGCCCACCTCAAGTCCTAACCCCTCCCCATCAGCCCATTTCCTGTCCTAGCCCCCCATAGCCCATTACCAGTCCTAACCCCACCCAACAGCCCACCTCAAGTCCTAACCCCTCCCCATCAGCCCATTTCCTGTCCTGGCCCCCCGTAGCCCATTACCAGTCCTAAGCCCCCATCAACCCACTTCCAGTCCTAATCCCATCAGCCCATATAGACTTAACTCCCCCATAGCCCATAGCCCCCCCATAGCCCATCACCACTCCTAACCTCCCCCAGCCCATCACCACTCCTAACCCCCCCATCAGCCCATTTCCTGTCCTAGCCCCCCATAGCCCAGTACCAGTCCTAGCCCCAACAGCCCACAGCAATTACCACTCCTAACCCCTGCAGCCCATCACCAGTCCTAACCCAACAGCCCACAGCCATTACCACTCCTAACCCCCCCAGCCCATCACCAGTCCTAACCCCCCAACAGCCCACAGCCATTACCACTCCTAACCCCCCCAGCCCATCACCAGTCCTAACCCCCCAACAGCCCACAGCCATTACCACTCCTAACCCCCCCCCAGCCCATTACCACTCCTAACCCCCAGCCCATCACCACTCCTAACCCCCCCATCAGCCCATTTCCTGTCCTAGCCCCCCCAGCCCATCACCAGTCCTAACCCAACAGCCCGCAGCCATTACCACTCCTAACCCCCCCAGCCCATCACCAGTCCTAACCCCCCCCCAGCCATTACCACTCCCAAACCCCCCCAGCCCTTACCACTCCTAACCCCCCCAGCCCATCACCACTCCTAACCCCCCCCAGCGAATTTTTTTTTACAAAGAAAGCGGTCGCTGCGGGGGCCGGGGCCGCCGCGGCAGAACCGCTTGTGCCGGGGGGCCCCCCCCCCCCCCCGCCCAGCAGAGCCTGCCCTCCGTCCCCGGTATCACCTCTCTCAGCTGCCTCCAGTCACACGCACCGGCTTTCAGAGCGCGAGGGAAGAGTTTCTCCCTCGCTGCTCTGTTAAGCCCGCGGAGGCTGATGGGAACTTCCCATCAGCCCCCGCGGGCTTAACAGAGCAGCGAGGGAGAAACTCCCCTCGCGCTCTGAAAGCCGGCGCGTGTGACTGGAGGCAGCTGAGAGAGGTGATACCGGGGACGGAGGGCAGGCTCTGCTGGGCGGGGGGGGCCCCGCGGCACACTCGATTCTGCCGCCGCGGCCCCGGCCCCGGCAGCGGCAGCTTTTTTTTTTTTTTTAATGCCGCATATCTTGATTGCGGACCTTCCCGCGTGCCAGCTGCAAGGCCTTCGCGTGCCACAGCTGGCACGCGTGCCATAGGTTCGCCATCGCTGTCCTAAGGGATACACAAACAGCAACCAATCCACTTTCAAGAGAGCTTTCTCACTTTATGCTTCTAGCCTTTGGAACTCCCTCCCAGAACAAATAAGAAGCATATCAGACTTACAATCATTCCATAAGCTCCTGAAAACATTCTTATTTAAGGAACATTTTGAAGGCTCTGCAACTTAAATATATGCTTACCCAATCCTCCCTATTGCACTTCAACCCCTCCCTCATTACCTCCCCCTCCCTTTTATTCAACCATACACATAACCTCACAGCTTTATTACATTATACAAAGGACATTGATAATCTTATTCACTAATCCCCCACCTCTATATACATAATATGCCGCCCCTGTTCCAAAAGACTTGTAAATAGTTCAAATTTAGTGCTACATGTATAACTACTAGTTACTCACTTGTTCAATGTTAATTGTTACTTGTTTCATGTAAACCGCTTTGATTTTAAATAGAGCGGTATATAAGAGCACATAAATAAATCTATATCCTTTGAGGCACCACAAATGGCAAATATCATTTTATGTTGCTTCTTTTATTTGCGCTACAAGTTTGAGGAAGAGCCGGGAATCACGGCGGCTCGAAACGCTACAACATTGGGTCACAACAACAATTTCGCTCTTGTGAAGCTATTTGAGGGGGAATCAGCTTGAGAGGCCTCTTGATTTTGGAGGAGCCGACAGTTTAATTATAACGCTTACTTCACGCCATCTGGATGGTGAAGACTTCGAACGTTTTCGAGTGACAGCGTGGATCGGGTCGGCGTTTGCTATCGAGAGCCCCTAGTTTATCATGATAATCTCAAGCTAAGTACCTTTCCAATTTCACTAACTGCCGGTTGGTATTGAGGGTGTGAGTCCCTCGATCCTTATAGGGTGGTAGTCCCTATTTTTATTTAAGATAAAAACGAAGCAACATGCCATTAGAAGGGGAGGTTTCTCTTCCTTCCTTCTAGGCATGTGCGCCAACAAAAATTAGTGTGTTTCACTGTTAGGTTTTCCTCTACTCTTGGAGTGATATAACTGTGTGGGGGGATATTGTTAGGTTAATGAGAGTCTTTTATTTGCAAAGCAATACCACACTTAAATCTTCCTAGATTAATACCCTGGACATACAGTCTGAAAAAATCTCACTCTTTGGCCCGCAGTTTCACTCTTTGGAGTAGTTAATTTTACTCTTGAGTGGCTCAGCTTTGGCACCTCTGCATATATATGACAAGCACAGAGAAGGCTACAGGTGTGTTGCTTTTGTTCTGAAATGTGCAGGAACTGGTGATGAGGTCAGCAGCTGGTGGTCCTAATGAAGGGACTAGGCTAGGGATAGGGGTAATAGACTGTGAGTCTGCAGACGCGAGTTCAAGGTTTGCGTCTGCCATTGATACCTTCTGTGACCTTGAACAAGTATTTTCTCCCTCTCTGTCTCACGTGCTTAATCAAGCAATAACATTCTGGGACGGAGTTTGGTCATATCAGATAGTTAAGGAATGTTACAAAAACAACAGAATTTTGCCTCTCGCTTTATGATACTTAAGGAATTACGTATATATTTGCTGAGATAAATAAATTAGTCTGCACATCTACATTACCTAAAGAAACAAGCCTGACATCACTTCTTCAGCATTATTAATGTAGACTTCAGAAAATCTATTGCTTATCCCTAGAGGTAAAACCGTGGAATTTATGTAAATGTTGAGATCCTGCCAGATACTTGGCTTGACCAATGTTGAAAACAGGATACTGGTTATGGGTGTGTTCAGCTATAAAACGTTTGTGCTCGTTTAAAACAAATGCTTCCTGATTTTTGTGCATTTTTTGTGTTTGTTTCATATAGCTGTTCTTTAGGTGCACATTCTATGAGCACTAGAACTTTTATTAAGCACAGAAATCACTTGTACGTGTGTTTAATTAATAGGTATACCCATGTATAAGCAATTTGCATGCACTTTAAATTTTTTAGGCACTGAAAAGAAACAAATGCACTCTCACAAGTCCACCCCTGTTTCTGGGCTTAAAGGACCCTTGGTCTGACCCAGTATAGTAACTCTTAGTTCTTATCTTCTACTTCCTCGTACCCACTCATACCATAGGCTCTTTGGAGCCTTTGGCCTTTAATGGTTTTGCAGCTCGTGTTTAACAATGATGGATGGTTGGAATACAAACATCCTTTTTAGTTTTCTTTCTCCTTTATTTAAAAAAAACACTTTGTGGTACATCTAAGACAAAGAAATGTCTTTATAAATAAAATTATCCATCATTTTCTTACATCATTGCTGGAAAGACAAAACCTTCCTTCATGGAGGCAGGAGTTTAAATAGGCAAAGCCACAGCTGCACGGAGCCCCATCAGATGGCAGGCTAGGATACAGCATGAAAATTTACAGTCCGAGAATGAGACCTAGGCTTTTCTAGTGTCCTCCTCTAGTCACGGTCAGCATATTACCATGCTGCTAGCTACAGACTGCAGGGGCCTGTGAGATCCAAGGAAGGAAGCCTTCACATGGGGAAAAATTCAATGATCTTAATCTTTATTATGCATTTGATATACCGCCCTAACCTCAGAGTGATTTGCAATATTAATAAAAAAATGAAATAAGGAAAGGAACGCCAGGGTCATGACAGGACAGCATAGAGAGTAAAGAACAGGAGAAAGAACAGGAAGCAAAGGGGCTGCCTCAGGATTGGGAGGGGAGGGACGGGTTGAAGGTGTCTTGCTGGGAGTTGTTGTGAGGGAGATCAAACGCAGTATGGAAGAGATATGTTTTCAGCAGTGCTTTAAATTTGGTAAATGAAGTTTCAGAATGAAGTGCAGGAGGTAGAGAGTTCCATAAGGCAGGGCCCAGATAGAAGATAGCTGATTTCCAGGTTTGTTCCAGATGAGCTTGGGTAACTGTAGGAAGGACTAAACGGTTGACATGTATGGCTCTGAGAAGACAATGAGGAGTATGAAACTGGAGCAAATTGGAGAGATACTGTGGAGTTCCAGTATAAAGAGTTTTGTGAACAAGGGTAAGGATTTTATAGTCAATTTGAGAGGAAGCCAGTGCAGGTGGATGAGAAGTGGAGTGATGTGATCGTGCCAGGAGAAGTGAGTAAGGATGCGTGCAACAGTATTCTGTAAGAACTGAAGACAGTGGAGCTGGTAACGGGAAGACCTGTGAGTGCAACATTGCAGTAGTCTAATCTAGACATAATCAGTGAGAGAATAAGTGTCGTGAGGAAGGGTACCATGAGAAAAGGGCGGACAGCACGAACTGACGAAGAAAGAAGAAAGAACGCTGAACCAATGACAACACATATTCGCAAAAAGAGAGGGAAGAGTCAGATACCAGAGCGTACAGACAAGGGGAAGAGTGATGGAAACAATCTGGGTAGCAAGTGATGGGCAGGGCATGTGGAAGCTAAACCAGATAGCAGCAGATTTGAATGGGTTGAGGTGTAGACAATTCATGGATAGCCATGCGTGAATATTGACTAAGCAGGAGTTCATGGGGAAAAGATCAGAGGACTGGAAGCTGGTATGGTGTAGCAGTATGATATCATCCACAAAGAAATAGGAGAAGATGCTGGATTGTTGAGTGAGCAGTGCAAGAGTTGCTAAGAAAATGTTGAAAAGCAGTGGGGCCAGCACTGATCCCTGGGGGACACCACAAGTGAGAGGGAAAATGGAGGAAATGGATGACCTGCAGGATACAGAAAAAGAGCGAAGGGAGAGATATGACTCAAACCAGTTCAAAACAGTACCCTGAAGCCCGTAATCATGAAGGTGAGAAAGCAGAAGAGTGTGATCAACCAAATCAAAAGCTGCAGACAGGTCCAGTGAGATGGCGAGGGAGATGTCACCTCGATCATGTGCTACGTGAGTTTCATTAAGTAGTGCAAGAAGGATGGTTTCCATACTATGTCCTGTTCTGAAACCTGATTGTCAGGGGTGGAGAGCATGGGTGGAATCCAAATGGGACAGTAGCTGTGCAAAGACAAGTTTCTTTAATGCTTTTGAAAGGAAGGGCAATTTGGATACGGGGCACCAGTTAGCAAGGATGGTGGGATCTAAGTTGGGTTTCTTCAATATGGGTCAGATAGTGACGTGCTTCCATGAAGAAGGGAAAGTGCCAGACAATAGGCTGCAGTTAAACATAATTAGCACAAACGGGAGTAATGCAAGGGAGGATTCCATGAGCCAATGGGGAGGGATAGAGTCAGATGAACAGGTGGTCTTGTGAGATGAAGCAATGACTTTTGAAAACTCAGGCAAAGTGACTGGTCTAAACGCGGTTCAGGAGTGAGATAGGGAGGACACAGGTCTGGGAGAAGAGGAAGAGAAAGGAGATGATGGTGAACTAATTGGGAGTGAACTGCGAAGCATTGCAATCTTATCCTGGAAGAAATGGGCTAAACGATTGGTGCAAGGAGAGGGACAGGAACGGCGGAAGAAGTGTGCGTAAATGAGAGGGAGTGGAGGATCAAAAAAGGTTGCCTAGAGGAGTTGGCAGCAGAGGAAATCTGGTCATCATAGAAGGCTCTCTTAGCATCATGTAGCTGCAATCTGTAATGGTGATACTGACGATGGAAACAACGTAAGGTATTAGTAGTGGGATACCTGTGCCAAAGGAGTTCGGCTCTGTGGAGGTGCTTCCAAAGAAGCGAGAAACCAGGACTGAACCATTGGTGATGCCATAGGCATCGCTTAGGTGGGGTTGGGCGCAGAGGTGCCAGCTTATCATGTTGGTCCCTAATCAACCGATGCCATCTCTGGACTTGGTCGTTGAGAACAAGTGTGGAAAAATCAGCGGAAGCAGAGTATCAGCTAAGGGGAAACTGAGATATGGTGGCAGCAGTGAGCTGATGCCTCATTTGGGGCTATTCGGGGGCTGAAGAAAGATGGATGACAATAGAAGAACTTTTAAGTTCCTCTTCCAAATGCCTTCACTTCCTCAGTGCGTCCATGATTATCCCATATTATAACGCTTGACTGAGTAAAATGACCCCTAACATAATAGATTATAAAACCTTTCCTGGCTAGGATTGTAAATAAATGTAAGAGCTTGACAAAGCATAAAGATCATCTCTGTAACCAAGGTCTTTTATTTTAAAAACATATTTGCATTTAGATGAATATCAAAATGTGACCCAGACATCACTAACAAACATATTATTCACCTTCCTACACTATTTCTGGGGTAATAACAAAGATGTAGGCCCTGGAACAAGCCTGGTGACAGCCTGGAAGTCTATGAGGAGAAACTATATCTCAAACATTGTGTGTGGTTCTGGTCACCATATCTTAAAAACAATATAGCAGAATTAGAAAAGGTACAGAGAAGAGCGACCTAAATGATAAAGGGGATAGAAGGATATCTCTTTGAGGAAAGGTTTAAAAGGTTAGGGCTCTTCAACTTTGAAAAGAGATGGCTGAGGGGAGATATGATAGGGGTCTATAAAATAATAAATGGAGTGGAATGGGTAAATGTAGATTGGTTGCTTGTTGTTGCTAAGTGCCGTTGAGACGGAGTCGACTCATGGCGACCCTCTGGATAGCTATCCTAAATTGTGTTCGGTCTTGAATCAGGCGGCTCATTGTTGACAGACTGGTACCCGTAGCTGCTGTTATTGTATCGATCCATCTCATTGCTGGCCTTCCTCTTTTGCGTTGACCTTCTATCTTGCCAAGCATGATGTCTTTCTCTAATGATCTCTCTCTTCGCATGATGTGTCCAAAGTATGAAAGTCGAAGTCTTGTCATCTGAGCTTCTAAAGAAAGCTTAGGTTTGATCTCCTCTAGAACCGACTGGTTTGTTCTTCGGGCAGTCCATGGTATACACAGTATTCGCCGCCAGCACCATAATTCAAAGGCATCAATTTTCTTCCTGTCTATCTTTTTCACTGTCCAGCTTTCACATCCATATGATGTGAAAATACCATGGCTTGAACAAGTCAAATCTTTGTATGGAGAGAGACATCTCTGCTCGTGAGGATCTTATCTAGGTCTTTCATAGCCATTCTGCCAGGAGCAATGCGTCATCTGATTTCTTGACTGCTTGTTGCTTCTTTATTGATAGTTGATCCAAGTAGGTTAAAGTTGTTCACGATTTCAATTTCTTCTCCTTCAACGATGAACCTGTTGATTATGCCAGTTGTCATGATCTTTGTCTTCTTTACATTAAGGTGCAGGCCCATTTTGAGACTATGTTCTTTGATTGTGAGAAGCAAATGTTTCAGATCATCTTCACTTTCAGCCAGTAATGTGGTATCATCAGCATAGCGAAGGTTGTTGATCAGTCTTCCACCAATCTTCACACCTCTGTTGTCTTCATACAATCCTGCTTCTCTGATGATTTGTTCTGCATATAAATTAAACAGGTAGGGTGAAAGTATGCAGCCTTGTCTTACACCTTTGCTTATTTTAAAACGTTCTGTTTCTCCTTGATCCGTTCGAACTGTTGCTTCTTGATCAATGTACAGATTGTGCAAGAGAACGATCAGGTGTTCTGGTATACCCATGCTTCTTAATGTGGCCCAGAGTTTCTCATGGTTTACACAGTCAAAAGCCTTGCTATAGTTGATAAAGCACAAATAGATATCTTTTTGGTATTCTTTAGTCTTTTCAAGGATCCATCTCACATCCGCAATGATGTCTCTCGTTCCTTGCCCTTTCCTGAACCCTGCTTGCACTTCAGGCAGTTCTTGTTCCAGGTATGGTTGTAGTCTCTTTTGAATAATCTTCAGTAGAATCATGCTGGCATGTGGGATCAGAGCGATTGTGCGATAATTTCCAGTCAGTTGGATCACCTTTCTTTAGTATTGGTATAAACACAGATCTTTTCCAGTCAGTTGGCCATGATGTTGTCTTCCATATTTCTTGGCAGAGCCTTGTAAGTATGGTAACAGCTGTATCAGATTGTTGTAACACTTCTATGGGAATGCTATCAATGCCTGGTGCTTTGTTCTTTGATAAGGCTTTCAATGCTGCTTTAACTTTTTCTTTCATCACCAATGGTTCCCGATCATAAGGTACAGGTTGAAACGGCTGTTGGTCCACTTGATCTTTATCATATAAAAACTCTCTACATTCCTTCCACCTTTTCTTGATCTTCTCAGCATCATTCAACATAGAACCTTGAGCATCTTGTAACATTCCAATTCGAGGCTGGAACTTTTTCTTTAACTCTCGTAGCTTTAGGAAAGCCGATCTTATTCTTCCTCTAATAGTTTCTGCTTCTATTTCCTTGCATGCCTCGTTGTAGTACTTTTCCTTGTTCTGTCTTGCTGCACGTTGGAAATCTCTGAGTTCTGTTATTGTCTTTCTTTCTCTTCTGGCTTTAGCTTCTCTGCGTTTCTGGGTAATTTTCAGAGTTTCTTCCGTCATCCATTTTTGCCATTTTTGCTTTTTCACCTTTTGTAGAGACTTCTCGCTTTCTTCCAACACAACCTTCTTGATGTCATTCCATAACTCTTCTGGAGCTCTGTCATTTGTATCTAAAGCAGCAAATCGATTTTGCAGGCAGTCTTTAAATTCCAGTGGTATATTCTCAAGGTCATATTTTGCTGCATTCATGAGTGGTTTGCTCTTTTTCAACTTTAGCTTGAGTTTGCATACTAGTAGTTGATGATCTGTACCACAGTCAGCTCCAGGTTTTGTCTTTGTTGATGTTATAGAACTTTTCTATCGTTGACTTCCACAGATGTAGTCAATTTGATTTTTATACAATCCATTGGGTGAAGTCCATGTGTACAGTCGCCGCTTGTGTTGATGGAAGAAGGTATTTGAAATGAATAGATCGTTGGTCTTGAAGAATTCTATCAGTCTTTCTCCAGCTTCATTTCTGTTGCCAAGTCCATATTTTCCAACTACTTTGCCTTCTTCTTTGTTGCCAACTTTTCTGTTCCAGTCACACATGACTATCAGGATATCCTGTTTGCATGTTCTGTCAATTTCAGCTTGTACTTGTTCATAGAACTCTTCAATTTCATTCTCTTCTGCAGCTGTTGTTGGAGTATATACTTGAATTATAGTTGTGATGATAGGCATTCCTCGTAGACGAATAGAGATTAAGCGTTCGCTGACTGCATTGTATTTCATTACAGTTCTTGCAAGTTTCTTCTTTATTATAAATGCAACACCATTTCTTCTTTGTCCTTCATTTCCAGCATAGTAGACCATGTGATCATCTGATGCAAAGTGCCCGATGCCAGTCCATTTCAGTTCGCTGACACCCAACAGATCAAGTTGTACACGTTCCATTTCATTCTTGACCACCTCCAACTTCCCTTGGTTCATGCTTCGTACGTTCCATGTTCCAAAGCGTAAGACATCTTTACAGCTTCTGACTCTCATTTCATGCGCAGCTACATCAGCAGTCAGACGTCCCGAGGGCTTTGATCCAAACACATCATAAATGCTGGCTTTACTCTGAAAAGTCTTCAAATCTTCCCCAGTAGCTAGTTGGGTGCCTTCTGACCTGGGGGTCTCATCTTTCAGCACTATAGCACAATTTGTTTTGTTGTAACTATCCATTGGGTTTTCATGGCAAGATACAGAATTAGATTGGCGGGTCTTTCTTCCGCGCAGTTTAAGTTTGGTGTTGTTGCCGTTGTCACAGAAATGTGATCCTCCGCCGTCAACACTATCCCATTCTGCTGCTGCCCAGATGGGTGGTTTGTCTTGGTCTGGTTTGGATTGGTTGTTTGCAAGAGCTGGAGGCACCAATTTCGGGAGAGGAAGTGGCAAGGGCGATTAAAGGACTACCACAGGGGAAAGCACCGGGGCTAGATGGGCTACCGTGTTCCTTTTATAGAATATTCCTCAAGGAGGTAAGGGAGATATTGTGTAGGGTGTACAATGGGATGTTGGAGGAGGGGGGGACCTACCAGCGGGAATGCTGACTGCGGGAATTACGGTTCTACCTAAGGAGGGGCGGGATCCGAGGGAATGCGGATCGTACAGTCCCATATCCTATTGAATGTGGACGTTAAGGTGCTGGCAGGAAGATTGGGGCCTTGGTTGCCGAGGGTGATAAAGGAGGATCAGACCGGGTTTATATCGGGGAGACAGGCCGCAGATAACATCAAGAGGGTGGTAGGGGTAGCTTGGGAAGCTCGGCGGAGCCAAGAAGATTTTATTTTTCTCTCTATCGATGCTGAGAAGGCATTTGATAGGATACACTGGGCTTTCTTGATGGCGGTGTTACATAAAATGGGGGTGGGGGAGAAATTGTGGAAATGGATTAGGGGGTTGTATAAGGGGCCAAGGGCGCGGGTGAAGGTGAATGGGTGTTATTCGAGGGATTTTAGCTTGGGTAGGGGGACAAGGCAAGGGTGCCCTTTATCGCTGCTCCTATTTGCGATGAGTGTGGAGCCGCTAGCGGAAGAGATCTGGACTAATGATAGGATCAAGGGGTTGGAGAGAGGGGGAGATAGCCATAAAATTTCTCTATATGCGGATGATATCCTGCTGTACTTGGGCCAACCACAAGAGTCATTACCGGAAGTAATGAAAGTCGTGGAGGGTTTTGGGGAAGTGTCGGGGTTTAAAATGAATGTAGAGAAGACGGAGGTTTTGAGGATTAAAATGTCGCCGAGGGCGGAGGGGGTGTTAAGGGGAATGTTCTCGTTGCGGTGGGTTCCTCACTCCTTGAAGTATTTGGGGGTACTCCTAATGGCAAAATATGGGGATTTATATAAATACAATTACCCGGGAGTGTTTAGGGAGGTGGAACGGGATATAGAGGGCTGGATGAGTCCATGAGGAAGTGTCCTGGCTGGGTAGGCTAGCTGGGGTTAAAATGAATGTATTACCAAGGTTGCTGTACCTATTCCAAGTCTTACCGGTGAGAGTGCCAGGGGAGGCATTACGGAAAGTGCTGCGGAAAGTTTTTCAGTATATCTGGAATAGGCGACCTCCGCGGATTGCGTGTGAAGTGATGTATGCACCAAAGAAGGAGGGGGGTTGGGGGTGCCGAGTTTTGAGGGTTATTATAAAGCGGCACAGTTGAGACATATCATGGACTGGAGAAGGAAGGGGGATTTGAAGGCGTGGGTATCCCTAGAGCATGCATTGGTAAAGGGAGGGAGACTCGATGCATGGTTGTGGGCAGGAGGGAAGGATCATAGGGCCTTGGGAGCGGGATCACCAGCGATGCAGCAGGTAGCAAGGGTATGGGATGAGGTCAGGGGCGGCAGGGGCAGGGGGAAGGCGGGTCAATTTTCTGTGATGATGCCTTGGAGAGGGTGGCGGCCATTTGACCCGGGGTGGGAGGGGGGGGAGGTTTGATGTATGGGAGGGGAAGGGATTGGAGTGTTTTTATCAACTATTAGATGAGGGGGTACTGCGATCTTTTGAGGAGATTAGAGCGGAATATGGGTTAGAAGAACATGACAGATTCTCCTATCTCCAGGTGAGCTCTTTTTTGCAAGGGGGTAGGGGGGAAAGGGGGTGGGGAGGGGTCGGAGATAGAAGCCCTCTGGTATGGGAAATTTGGGACGGCGGAGATGATCTCGAGGTTGTACAAAGGGGTGCGGGAGGGGGAAGGGGGTAGGTTCTGATATATGGGGGAGTGGGAGAGGGATCTAGGGGGGGGAATTGACACAGGTGGAATGGAAGCAGATTTGGGATAGGGTAAGGGGGTTGCCGTGGGCGAGCAGTATTCGTAAGAATTGGTATAAAATCCTGTTCCGGTGATATTATACGCCGGAGAGGCTTCATCAGATATTCCTTCGGGTGTCGGAGAGGTGCTGGCGGGAGTGTGGGGAGGTGGGTTCCCATATGGTGGGGTTGTAGTAAAGCTCAACGGTACTGGGACCTGGTAGTGCGCTGGGTTCAGCATCACTTGGGGGTGGGGGTGAGGAAGGAGCCCGGGGTCTGTCGACTTTCCTGGTGGCAGGATGGGCAACAGGAGGGGGGGCCAATGGTGCGGGCCTGTCTGAGCGCAGTGAGATGTGTGCTCGCTGCAGCGTGGAAGTGTGTAGAGGAGCCAACGATAAGGGAGTTTGAAGGGAGGCTCCGACATATAGTCTTAATGGAGAAATTGACCGCAGTGAGGCGGGAGAGAATGAATAGATTTATGGATAACTGGGGGGTACTGTGGGGAGTTTTGTGGGGAGGGGGTGGGGGAGGACGGGGGAAGGGGAGAGTAGGGGGTGGGGGAAGGGGGGGAAGAGAGGGGGGATTCTTAGTAGGGGGGTAGTAGGGGGGAGGGGGAGGGTAGGTGGGGGGGAGAGAGGTGAATAAAGGTTAAGGGAGGAGGGGGCACACCTGGATGGGGCAGTACTGTAGGGTAGGGGGGTTGTGGAGGGGGGGATTTGGGCATGCACTGGTGTGATGTTATGTTGTACTGTTATGAAGAGGGAAGGGGTTGGGAATGTTGGATTGTGAGTGTGTTATATTGGTTGAAAAATTTCCAATAAAAATTAAAATACAAAAAAAAAAAAAAATTTGGTTGCAGTAAAAATCCCATGCTAAGCGATTAGCATGAGATTTTTACTATTGCTGCATTTTTAGCGCATGGTAACGATTACCATGATGGGCTTAGCACACAGAAAACTCCGTGCTAACCATTAGTGCAGTTTGGGATGGAGACTGATTGATTTAGGGGCAGAGTGTGGGCGGTGACTGCACAATGCGATTAGCGCAGGCATCTGTAGTGCGTGCTCACCATCAATATTGCAGTTAGCACTGATGCATTGACTGCCATCTCAGTGGGAAGCAGTAACTGCACACACTTGCTTAGAGCAGGGATGGTGCTAGACCCACACTAACTGCATAGGGACATGCCATATATCCCCCATTCATTCGTGTGGTTCCAGCACCACTCACACACTAGGTTTTGGGGCTGAACGCATGATAAACTACTCATATATCTGTAGCTTGACTTAGTGCAGTGTGTTGGATGGGGAAGTGAGTGCAGTATATTTGTGAGTGTGTGACTGCATGGCAGTAAATGACTGATTGCAGGGTGTTTGAGATGTGCCCTGAGTGACTGCTAGGCACAATATGTTTGAGTTCAAAGAATGAGTGGGTGGGGTGTGTTTTTAAGGTCATGCAATTGGGTTTGGTATGTCCAAGTGGGTAGAGGATATTGCAGGGCACCATGCATGCTTGCCAAGATGAATGGGAGTGTGTTGAATATATGGATGAAGGGTAAGTTGCAGGTGGGGCCTGTCCATAGGAGACTGTCTACAAGTATGTAGTTTGGGTCTGCATGTGCACAGTTGAAACTTTCTAAATGAGACAATGTGGGCGGATATGTTGTTTTGGGTGCGTGTCTGAAATCTATGGTGTGTTTTTTTTATTTTTGGCAGCCACCCTCTCTCTTTTCTCCTCACTCTACTCCTTCTCCCTCATCCCTCCCCCCTTGTATGGTTTCTGCCCTCTACCTCTGCCATCTTGAGATCTTGATCTCCTCCCATCATCGGGTGCATTTTCTCATTTTTCCCCTTCAAAAAACCATATTCTTCTCACTTCTCCTTCAAATGTTTCAATTTTCTTTCTCCCTATCAGATCCCCCTCTCCACCCCCTATAAGGAACCATTCCTCATCTCTCTGAGTCCTTCCTCATCAAGCATCCTTCCCTTAATTAAGTTTAGTTTAGTTTATTCAAAATTTGCTATACCATTTTTTAGCCCAGAAAGGGATTCTTCCCCCTTTCAGGAGCCGTTGCTGGCTTTGATCCTCCCTCTCCCCCACTTAGGGTTGCCAACTGGCTCCAGATGCGCCCGACAGGTTTGATCCAGTCCTGGGTTTACCTCATTGCATGCAGGGATATGTAGTTCTGATTTCTCCATTGCACTCCATAAGAAAAGGAAAACTACAAGTCACTGCATGCAATGGAGTAAATCCAGGACTGGATCAAGCCTGTCGGGCGCATCTGGAGCCAGTTGGCAACCCTACCCCCACTAGTATCCCTTTACCTTTCTTGATGAGTCTACTTTGTTGAAAAACTGTAGTTATTTTTTCAAGGGACTGAAGGGTCCACAGGCCCCAGTGGCAGGTCCCTTCAGACCTTCGATCCCTGGTGACCTAGGAGACTTCCCACCTCCCCTAAGCCCCACCTGATATATACATCATTCTGAGTGTACCCCTGTGGCCTGCCCCTCCACATCTCCCCTCCCCATCATCCCTGGGACCTCCAGTTCACCCAAAAGGGGGAAGGGGGCAATGGAGGCAAAAGTGATCCCTACTTGCTTCTGTTCCAACAACTGCCTCTGCGCAAATGACGTAGCCTGAACCCAGGCAGTAATCTCATGAGGGAATATTAGGACAGCGAAGGCCCTGGCCCCAGAACCCCAGCTACAAAAATGAAACACAGTATCACCCTACCATGACTAAACAGGCAGCAACAGAATGTCAATACTTTTATCTGAAGGAACATAAAATCAAACTTTTCATTATTCATCCTTTTGTTGTCCCCACACAGAGGGGAAAAAAATGTCAACGGACAGAGGAGAAAGTATCTTGACTTAGTGAGTATGGGAAAACCTTGTGCAGGTACAGAAATAAGCTGGAAACAAATTTGAAATGCATCATGAGGTGCTCACATGACTGTATGGTATTTGCAATGTATCTGTGCATCTTCATGACATACCAGACATAAGCAAGAGCTTTTTCAGTGAACAGAAAGACTCTGAAGATGAGCCCTCAGACCTTGCAACTACTGAAAACCACAGAGCCATATGCTACGTGAGTGCCAAGGATAATTAGGCTAGAAGCTGAATGACTGCCAGACATATTGACACCACAGTCTATATGACTGATGTGCGAGTGAACTCTGAGAGTTTTGGAAAGCGAGAGAGATTATTCCCTGTGACTGGTAAAGACAGTGCTAACAGGCAAGCGCCAGTGTCTAGAGATTCCCTTGTCAGGCTCATAGACAGCACAGCCTGCAAGAGAAATGGAAGAATAAATACATGAAAGGAATAAATTGGGCACAGGGAGAAAACTTTTTTTTTTTTAGATGAAAGAATGATTTGGAACAAGAGGTCACAATTTGAAGTGCCAGCTGAGAGGATGGTGGATTCATGCTATAGCCTCCCAAGTCTTAGCATCTAGAATGGAAGATAGAGGCAAAGGAGCATGAAAGGATAGGTAGGATTATCAGACGAGGTACACAGGGGTGATGTCACAGTGTGTACTCTGTGCACACCTCCCACATTTGGCCCAGTTAACAGCAGCATGTGACAATGCAAAAATGTGTGCCTTCACATCAATGCTGACTTCTGGTGACCCAGCAGTTCCTGGGTTTTCTTGGCAGTGTGACCAAAAGTAGATTGTCAGGCCTTTCCTCTGAGGCAGTGGAGGGTGAAGTGACTAGCCCAAGGCTACATGGAGTGCTAGTGGGAATTAAATGCTGGTCTCTTGGTTACCAAGCCAGTGCTCTAACCATTGGGCTACTCCTCCTCTAGGGCAGACAGAGCTGCTTAAAAATGAAAGGAATGGAGAGAGGCATAAAAGCAGTAGAGAATCACAAAAATTGGGCACATTGGTTAGGGTTGTTATTACTGGCAAATGCTTAGAAAATGGAGTAAGAAGCAAGGTGATAAAATTTGTTGATGACACAAAATTATTCAAAGTTGGTAGATCATGGGCTGATAGTGGGATGTTGCAAGAGGACCTTGCGAGACTGGGCATCTAAATGGCAGATTAATTTTAATGTAAATCCAAAGCGATGCATACAGGGAAGAATAATCCAAACTACAGGTGCATGATACAGAATTCCATATTAGGCATCACCATTCCAAGAAAGGATTTGGGGTTCATTGTGAACATATGCTGAAATCATTGGCCCAGTGGTCTCAGTGTGCAGAAGTCAAAAGGGCAAACAGAATGTTGGTATTTCTTAGAGTAATAGAAGGACACAAAAATGCATCTGTTATGTCCACAAAGAGGAACACTGCAGTCCCTGCTCCTAACCTGACTTTCTTGCAGTATGAGGTAATGAAGACCGGACATGCCTATCAAGCACCAGAGGAGTCCCTCTCTTATGGTTTTAGAGGAACGTATAAGGAGCCCTGTATTCAGGAGCCCAAGTTCTTCATTCCTTCAAAGGAGTCCAGGGGAATGGAAGAGGTTGTCAGAGCCCTTAAGGGGTTCAGAACAGCCTGTGATGCAGCATCTTAGATGGCCAGCTAGGTCAGCTGCTAAAGACTGCATCTATCCCACAAACTGACTAGGTTAACCAGGCAACAAGCTAAAATTAAGGGAGTAAAAGATCCATGAGGACCTAGGCTGCTTCTGTGACTCCTAATGTATGCAGTCAGGCAGTGTTGCCATTTAAGTTGCACTGCATAGTGCTGCTCTGTTTAACAAGGAGTCCTGGTCTCAGACATGTCTTCCGTACCCACAGAAGATCTTAGAATGGGGCAGAGCCTGGTACAAAGCAGCTGCAATGGGACCCTGGTGCGCTGAGATATTTGATTCCATACCTGACCTCACGAGAAATTATAATGCAAGTGGACACCTTCATCTGGACTTGCTGCACCTATTGACCACTATTCCCAAGGACAGGCCTGTTTGTATCCTACCTGTGGTTCAAGGCTGAAGTCAGTATTCTTTATGTAAGCGTATTCACTGGCTACGGCCTGGGATAGTTCATTAAGGGGACACAGTAGGGCAGCAAGATTATTTGCTTCAGTTCCTCTGAACCATCACTTTCAAAGATAATTTAAGTCTTGATACATTTCCCAATGACTGAAACGACAAACTCATTTATATTGGTATTTTTTTGCTATGGCCCTGTTCTCCTTGAGGGCCCGTCTTACTTCTGGTGGTTCAACTGACTCCCTCAAAGACATCTCACTTTTGATGTACTAGATAAACTTTGTATTAGTAGTTTTTGCCTCTATGTCAGTTTTTTTCTCAGATTCATTCTTGGCCTGCCTTATTAATGTTTCATATCAAACTTAGGAATAATAGAAACCCTGGATTTTAATTCAATAAATAATAAAACAAATTATTGTAATGGAAAATAAAAAGAAAAAAGATGTGTTCACAGGGAAGCTCTTCTGCTACTTTCTACTTGCCTTACCGTTTGGTCTCCTGATTGCTGCAACTGGAGGAGGAAGAGTTATGCAGTCGCTGTCATCCCCATCCAGTTGAAAACCTTAGGTATGCCGCGGAACACTCAAGGAAGCTCTTCTACTACTTTGTAACTGCCGCGTGCCCAAAGGGGCATGCTCTGCCCCTTTGGAGCTCCTTCGGATCCTGGAGGAGTCCACTATCTGAGGAAGGTCTTTCTATGGGGAAAAGGAAGGTTCAGCTGGCTGATTTGGTGAAGTCGTTAAGGTCATTGGCTCAATGGATCAACACCTTCAGTTGGCCTCCCAGATGTTTCCAATTCAGGCATAGATTTATTTCTGGAAACTCTCTTGAATGTGTCCCCTCCGGTAAATCTGGGTTTTACCCCACCCAGCCAGGAGGTATTATTGGAGTCAGGCTCCCCCTCAGCTCTGTCTAAAGGGCTGTTTCCCGGATTGTGTCTCCAAAGTTGGACTCTGGCCTAATTAGTGTTCCCACGGTCAAGATACCAGAACCTTTACATTTTTCAGGTCCTCCGGAAAAAGTGACTGCACCGAAAGATATTTCATTGCGAGGCATATGGGAGGTGGTGACTGCACTGAAGCTTCATTGCAGTCATCTCTCTCCCAAGTCTCACAATTTTCCTCTGCCATGGATGCCAAAATGTCTGATCAGGGTATTCAAATTGCTAGTTGTAATACCTCTGTGTTGAAATTGGAGGAGCAAATGGTGGTAGTCTAAGTTGTGCTCTCTTCTTCTGTATGAGATAGTTTGACAATTCATCATCGGCTAGAATCGCTTGAGAATGCAGGTTTGGCAAAGAATTTACATTTTATTAATTTTCCCTATACCCATTATTTGTCTGCCCTTATTTTGTTTTAAAAATACCTAAAAGATGTCCTCTTGATTAATGATGTCACGGCGATTACATTTTCAGATCTTTACTATGTGCCCAATGGGGCCAAGACAGAGGGTTTGGCTGACACTGAGTTAGTTCAATTATCTTCAACTGAGACCTTAGATGTCTCGGAATATTTGGAGTCTTCGGTGGACACCATTCCTATCCACACTACATTGTTTCTTTTCTTTCATTATCTGACAAAAATATGGTGAAGAGATTATATATTACTAAGAAGAATGCACCCTTTTGTGGTAGTGTGGTTCAAGTATTCCCTGATGTCTGCAAAATCACTCAAAAGCAAAGGAAAGTGTTTTTTAGCCTGAAACCTCGAGTCTTGGACCTAGGGGCTTTTTTCTTCTTAAAATACCCCTGTAGGGGATCACATGATTCAGAGAGCCAGGCAGCAGCAATTTTACTCAGCTCTGGGGTTCCTGCCTAACTGCGTAAATATTGCTGAGCAAACTAACCCCAACTGGTGCTTTTAGAGCCTAATGCATGTACGGACTCTTTCTAACCGAGTGAGGTGTACACTGCGGAAATCCTCTATCTGATGGCCACCAAATCCCTTTGGAAAGAGAAGAGCCGGGTCCAAGATGCCAAGATGGCAGAGGCCTCTCCATCCAGCCCATGCATAGAACCACTTCCTAATAAGGTCGATGAGGTCATGAAAGCGGTGGTGATAGCCCTAGAGAGCCGCTTCCAGGCTCTGGCAGAGCAGCTCACTCAAGTAGGACAGGCAATTACGGACTATGGGGGCAGAATGGAGAAGGTGGAGGGGCATGTATCAGAAGAAGAGTATGCCCAGTGGTCCCAGGTCTCTGTCTTGGAACAGCTTGAAGCCTTAGTCAAACAATAAAAAGAGAAGTTAGAAGATCTTGAGAACTGCGACAAGTGCAAAAATCTCTTCTTCATCGGAACTGCAGAAACAGTCACTGAAGCAGAACTCCGGTGGTACTTGGAGATTTGGCTGCCATGACTTTTGCCCTACCAGCCATGATGGGTCCCGTAGTCATCGAGTGTGCATGTCGGCTGGGGGCCTACTACAAAGATGTGGCTCAGCCGAGAATTGTTATTGCTCGGTTTCTAAGCTATGTGCACAAAGAAGCAATGTTGCGGGCAGCCCAAGACCAATGACAGCCCCAACAAGGGCACAAATGGATACTCATCTTCTAGGATTACTCTCTGCAAGTAAGCCAGTGCTGAAAAGACTTTGCCGCTGTGTGCACGGCGCTGGTGTCTGAGGCCCTTCTGTTTACTCTACTATACCCTGCCAGGCTACAAGTAACCTTCCAAAACCACCAGCGATTTTTCAATTCGCCAGCCTTTCTAAATCAATTGACGGACAAGTGACAAGTTCGTTGTACTGTTTGCTTCAATAATATGAAGGGGAACTGTGGACCTTGCAATATTTGAAACTGCTCTGTGTGGACGCTGACTGGGGGCGTGCTGCCTCCGTGGAAAGTGGCTTAGACTGTCACCCCCTAAATCTATGCCTCTCGTAACCTGGCCACGATGCCGAGGACCATGCTGTTATGAGTGCAAGTATTGCACAGGAGGCCCGGGGAGACCTGGACCATCTACAGCTGAACCTCTGTTAGGCCTCATATTTGCTCCATCATCAAAAGTTAAATATAAGCAACATTGAGAGCTATAATCTGTGAATAGCGGGTAAACACATTTGTTGACTGTTTTAATTGAAGATGGAACTTTCTGTAATTGTATGTATGGACTATGAACATGGAAAGGGGTCTGCTTCTGTTGCCTTGCAGGGGGGAGATGAAAGGGGGAAACATCTCAAGCTCTGTAGTGGCTGTGGCCCTTTGGTTATTGGCTTGGGCGGCAATATCAGTGGCTCTATGCAAGGAGGGAGGCAGTCAATGGGCCACGAGGAAGGGCATAATGTACTGGTGGAGGGAGGGCTCAAACAGCTGGGCGGGGTACTGTAAATGCATGGCATGGTTGCGCCTATTTCTGCAAGGGATTGAGAAGATTAAGAAGTAGACATGGACGAGTGGAATGGAAACTGAAGAGGAGGGAAGCCGGACATGTTGGGGGTGGGGGGGACAAGGTACATGTGTTAACTGGAGGGGAAGTAGCATCTTAGATTACTCTTGAGCGCAGGAGTATCTGGGGGAAGAGGAGAAGGATTACAGTAGTTGAGATAAGTGGATTACTGACCTGTAGAGGGGTAGAGAATGGGAGGGTAGGGTAGAATAGAGCTATTTAGAAGATAGTACAACTTGATTATTGGGGTCATTTCTCTTAAAATAGGGTATCTAAGAGATATAGGGAGAATGCCTCTGGTGGAGGGACTTATGGAGTGCGTGAAAGGAGTCAGTTGTGGCCCTTGTAATGTGGCTCTTAAAGCGGGGGGATGACCCTAGGCTGGGGGGGGGGGAGGGTCAGAGCTCTCTTGGAGAACAGGTTTCATGCCAAACAGTGTACAAGCATCATGGACGATTGATAATGGGTAGCATGGTCAGATTTGTGTCTTGGAATGAATGTGGTCTGGATAACCCCATTAAAAGGCATAAGGTCCTATGGACTCTCAGAGATAAAGAAGTGGACTTGCCTTTTTGCAGGAAACCCACCAGACTGAGGCAGAACATTCTAAACTCAAACGGTGGTGGGTTGGTGATGTCTATGGAGCATCCTGCGGGGAAGAGGGAAGCAGGAGTTGTCATTTTAGTACATAAACAAGTGTGGTTTGTAATGCAACACTGTGCTGTGGACCCGGGAGGGAGATACATTTTTGTTACAGGAACCCTTGAGGGACAGAAAGTGGTCCTAACAAAGCTCTACACTCTTACCAACTTATGACCCCCTTATCTATACAAAGGTCACTGAATGTATAAAAGCAGTGGGGCCCACTCCGCTCCTCTTAGGGGGGGATTTCAATTGTGTTATTGAGGACTCTATTAATTGATCTGGACAACGGAACCGAACGCGGGATTGGCAAGCGCAGTGGGTGAGAGGAGTCTGCGAGGGACATGACATGGTGGACTATTGGAGAGTGCTACACCCACTGGATAGGGATTACCCACATTTGTCCAGAGCACATGACACAGGATCTAAGATAGATTATTTTTTTGGGCTCATCAACACTGTTTGATCGGGTAAGGCAGGCAGAGATTGGACCTATAACTATCTTGGACCATGCATATGTGTGGCTTGATATGAGCTGGGGATCTACACCTTGAAGGGCGCCATGGAGATATCTCTTGATGCTTGGATCGGATGTGCACTTGAGCACCTTTCTGCAAGCTCAATGGGAAAACTACACTAAACATAATAAAGCCCTTCGAGATAATCCTGTGCTCTAATGGAAAACAGCCAAAGTGGTGTTATGAGACCACATTATTGGGTACATGGCGGAGAAGCGTAGGCAACAGTGCAGGCGATTACTCCATCTCAAAAGAGAACTGTGTCTGGCCTGTCAGAAATATGCGGTGTGCCTTACTTTGCAGAGGAGGGAGGCTCTGACCCAACTCCAGAAGTTGGCGGAGTCTCTCATGCAGGAAAGGGTTAACCACTCAATTCAGTATTATCAATATAAATTATATAAACTTGGAAATAAATCCAGGAAACCCTTATCTGGCTTGATCAAGACGGCTGGTGGTCAGCGGAATGCGGGTGCCCTGCGGTATGCAGGAGGATGCGTCTGGAACACCTCTTTACAGGTCGAGGAAATTTTTTGGTAGTTTTATGCCATGCTCTATGAGGAGGGACCTGGTAATTTAGAAGCTGCCTGGGAGTTTTTACGCTGTGTCCAATTGCCTAGTTTAACGGAAGAACAACAGACTATCCTCAATGCCTCGATTACTGTTTTTTAAATTGTGACAGCTATTAAAACGCTTCAAACATGTCAGGCTCCTGGACCTGATGACTTTCGTGGAGAATTCTACAAAGTTTTGGTCACTCATGTCACCAGTCCACTAGCTGAATATTACACTGATTTGGTAGAATGGCAGATCTTTCCGTACAAAGCCAATTGAGTGGTTATTATGGTACTCCCCAAGCCAGGTAGAGATCCCCTGCTGCCGGGCTCATACAAGCCAATCTCTCTCTTGAATGTGGATACCAAGCTGCTAGCCAAAATTATGGCCGAATGTTTGGCGCCATTTGTACCTCACTTGGTACATGCAGATCAAGTGGGCTTTGTGCGCGGCCACCACATCATCAAAAATATGCGGCGGATACTTTTGGCTATATATGTGGTGGAGGCAGAAGACCAAGTGTTGTTGATCAGCTTTGAGCTGAAAAGGCATTTGATCGGGTTAATTGGTTGTATATGTTCTTGGTCCTGGAAACAATGGGGATAAGGGGCTTCATTACTGATGTGATACAATTATTATACTCCAACCCACGGGGTCAGATAATGATAAACGGTTCCTTAATGGCTGACTTTCCTCTACAGTGTCAGGGGTGTCCCTTGTCTCCTTTACTGTTTGTATTAACATTAGAACCTCTGCTTGAATGTCTTCATACCCATCTGAGGTTAATAGGGGCATGCATAGGGAAGGCAGAATTTCATGTTCCAATTTAAATGGATGATGTGCTCCTTTATTTGGACTTCCCATGGGATACTTTACCTTCTCTTTTGAAAACGTTTGAGGACTTTGGAGCTTTTTCGGGCTTGAAACTGAACCTTGATAAATCAGAAGCATTACCCCTACATCCGCGGGTTTGCTCCGGGTGGGTCGGCACCTTCCCTCTCAAATTGGCCTCAGGGATTTTTACATATTTGAGCATCCAGCTGCCAACTGACTTGAGAAAGTTAACCTATCTTAATACATGGGTGTTACTGGCAGATACGCAGGACCACCTGGCACGCTGGAAAGATCTTCCCTTACCAATGGGAGAGGGGCATATTGCACTTTACCAGATGGCAATATTTCCTAAACGGCTCTCCACACTATAGGTGCTTCCTATCCTTCTCACTCACAGTGTCCAATGATCATTGGAACGTTTCCTCAACACTTTTTTCTGGCATGGCAAGAGACCATAGATTTGACTTGGTCTCTACAGCAACCGTGGCACCGAGGTGGGATGGGGTACCAGATATGCGGCAGTATAATGTGGCATGCCTGTTATGGAACTTACGGGACTGACTCGGCACAACAGAAGACTATACCCTCTTTATGTTGGAGCAAGAAGTGGCGTTGTCCTTGGCACCGAGGTACTTGTTACATGGTCCTATCACTACCCTCCCAAGGGAGGTGCGTTCATATATAGTCTTTAGGACCATGCGACAGGTGTGGCACATTGTCTGCAGATGGTGTTGAGGGAACCCTGCATCTACACCACTCCTTCCCTTATACACCACTCCTTCCCTTATATAGGAATGGGGCATTCCCACCGGGTATGGAGGGACAGGAGTTTGCCTGTCGGGAATCCAGCAGTATAATGGCAGTAGAACAGGTAATTGGTGAAGAGGGAACAGCTCTGTCATTTATAGAACTTAAGGCGCGGTATGGTTTGGCTCCCACCAAACGTTTCCGGTATTTTCAGGTCCGCAGCTACCTCTGCTCCAGTTTAGAAGAACTTTTATATTCTGGAAAGTCATCTCAGGCTCGCGTATCTATCTTGTACAAGGAGTACTTGGACTTGGATGGGGCTCCGGAGGAAACAAGACTTGTGACCATATGGTCGCAGGATCTTGGGATTGATATCACTGGAGAGGAGATGGTGGTGGTTTTGCCCATATTCCACAGTCCAGTACCAATTCAGATTTTTGAAAGACACAATACAAAATACTCAGGAGAAGCCACTTTCCACCACATCAAGCATATCGGGCGGGATGTGGGGAAATGGTGGCCTGTCCCAGGTGTGGTCATGGGAGGGCCATGTTGGGCCATATGTGGTGGACATGCACAGTCACAATGTGTTTTTGGGGGAGGTGTGTTGGTACTTGGCGACTCTCTTGAACTTGGCAATTCTCGTCAGATCACAACTTGTTATTTTGGGGTTGACAGCCCGCATTGGAGCAGCTAAGGGGCACCAGCAATCATGGATAGGCCGGGCTTTGTTAGTCGCATGCCGTCTCCTCCTGCGAAGTTGGTTGACTCTGACAGGGCCCACTTTTGGGGTGTGGGAAAAGGAGTTGCATGCAAACTTCAATTGCTTGAACATGTGAAGACCTGGAGTGGGGAGGCGTCTCCGGGACAATTTCTTGGAAGAATGGGACCCATATATCCAGACACTGATGTCCCAGGATAGGAGCTGCATCCTTAACATACTTTGATGGCCACGGCAGCACAGCATAGTAGTAAGGAAGGAGTCTCTCTTTGTGACCCCAAAGGCAGGGATATAGAGTAGGAGGGGGTGGGGAAAAAGTGGAAGATGGAAAGGGGAGAGGGGAAGGAGAGCGAAGGATGGGAACACTGATCTGTAGATTTCACAATTTTATATAATATTGAATTCTCCATACTGGGGGAACAATAGGTCTGGGTAGGACTGGTGGTTTCCGCTCCATGATGTTGAAGGGACTCGCTGGGATATATATATATATATATGTCATTTGAATTGTAAGTTTGGTGCTTCCTCCTGTGGTCATTGTTCTTGTTCAGCATATCGAAATTGTTGGACTGTTACATGGGATGAGGGGGGCCCGCAGAGTCGGGACGTATGGTTTATGCTGCATTTGGAATAAAGAGAGAGAGATGGGGGTAAGGAGGAGCTGGGAGAAAAATGAAAAATGGATGTTATTGGTAGCTGGTGTGTATTCGGATTTGATTAGTTGGATTATCCCATGGTGCCATGTAAGAGTCCACATGGGCCCAGGACTATTGTTTGTATTGTTATGATGCTTTGTGCTTTTTGAATAAAAAAGATTTAAACTAAAATACCCCTGTAAGTGCAATCAAAGTTACAAGTATATATATTTTGATCCGGTCCAACTGTAGGCCTATTTTTCCGGAAAGAAATCAGATGGTTAACTTACTTTCTTATACTTTTTGTTTTGCCTCTTAGCTAAGTTACAGTAATATGGGTTTATTTATATCTCGCTTTTAGTCAGGAGTCCTGAGATTTGTTTACCTTATGATTATTATGATCAATGGTTTTTGTTTTTTTTATTGAGCAGACTTCCCTCTTGACGGGGATTATATTATATTTCTTTCTTTGTTATTAATAAAGCATATTGAAACTGAAAAAAAAAGACAAAAGGTGTGTTCATAAATGAAAATTATCCACTCAAATCATCCCAGTCTTAGGAGTATGCTTACTACAGGGTGTTAGCCATCACTGTGATGCCAACACAAGAAAATCATGACATGATGACAGCTAATGTGAGACAAATGCAGCTGCCGCAGGCAATTTTCTGTGGTAGCTGCATTTCAAGGGATAGCAATGCAAGTGAGTAGGGGGTGGCAGAGACTGGGCATGCCAGTAATGTGTAGTTACTGTGGACGTTGACAGTGCACGGCAGCTGCACATTTTGCAGACCGCAGATGAAGCAAATGCCACCTCTGTACTGTAGGTGGTGCTAGCTGCAGCAGCGATGCCGTCTCACTGCGATCCCTGCATTTATTTTCACTGCGTTATCTGCTGGGGAAATGCTGGGCATGTCCCTAGCAGATAACACATGACTTTTGCGGTTACCGTAGCGTTTTTGTAACTAACGCCCAGTGTTAATTGCAAAAGCCTATTGTGCTTTAGTAAACATACTCCTTAGATTATAATTTAATCATGATATTCCTGAACAAAATCTTTCCCTTATGTACTTTTACCCAGAGTCTATGTTACATATGCTAGGCCCAGGCAGAAATTTGGAAATGAATCCTAAAGCCTGTCAGCAGACTATGTTTCCTTCACTTGTGGGCAGTCTTGCGGCTCGCTATGGTATTGGAGACCAAGGCAATTGCCCTAGTTACACTCCTTCATATCCTCTCTTCCCCCTGTCAGTTCTGCTTTTAACCCTGGTACTGTATTATATGTTTCCGTTTATCATTAGACGTTTCATCTAATTACCAGTGCTTATGGTCTTCTCCTGTTACCCTCATTTTGATCTGCCTTCCATTGTCTAAGATTCCTTTTTCTCTTTAATAGCCTCTTTCACCTCACTATTTAACATCCTGGTAGTCATTTTGTTTTCCTGCAGCCTTTAACCATTAGCTGGATAGTGCTGCTCAATATCTCCACAGGCTGCGCCAGCACTATCTGGATAGTGCAGGGCAACGGTGATGTTGGTGCTTACTAGATAAATGGCAACTTTAGCCAGGAAACGGAATTTTCAGTCACCACCTATCCGGCCAGCTTAAGCTGCTTGAAAAGCAATTCTGAGTTCAAAGCCGGATAAGTGGTGTCCAAAAATCACTGCTAATCGAAAGGCACAATTTATCCAGTTAATATCACTAAATCCATGATATTCAGTGGCAGCTCCTATCCCAGAATTTTTTTTAAGTGCCATCAAGTCAATGCTGATTCCTGGGTTTTCTTGGCAAGGTATGACTGGAACTAGATAGCCAGGCCTTTTCTTCTGAGGCAATGGAGGTAAAGTGACCTGCCCAAGGTCACAAGGAGTGCCAGTGGGAAATGAACCCTGATCGCTTGGGTTGCTTTAACTACTGGGCTACTTAAGTGCTACAGCTAACTGCCATGGTGTTTGAATACTGGTTGTTTTTAAAATTGGCTCCAATATGTAATTTTGAAAGGAATTTTTGTTGATAGATAGATCCATACTTGTGGAAAAAGGATCTTCTGTGGGGTTAAGGGGCAGCACTGAGCTGGGTCCAGGAGAAACTGGCAAAATTACAGCTGGAATGTCTTTTTGATATCCCTGCACCTACTGTTCCCTGCACACTTTAAATTTGCAAATTATGCGACATTTATCAGCCAGTAAAGTTTGATGGGGAAGTTTTGCAGGGATTTTCTCTTTCAAAATTTGCTTACAGGTTCACCGAGGCCCTACAAGATAAGCTAAAAGGCTAAAAACATATGTCATATTACAGGTATACCAGAAACTATACACATATGTGCATATTTTTAACAAATTATGCAGATGTCAATCTATTTGGTTATCAATTTTGAGAACTAATAAGGATCTTTCTTCTTCTCTGCTATTTGCACTTTTTTCCATTCCTATTTCTTTTCCACTTATCTCTTTTTCTTTGTTGTTTTATCCTGACTGCTCCTAGCCTTCTTCTTCTGCTTCCTTTTCCTTTTCTGTTGTATAATGTTCCTGCAAAATATGGCAGCAAGACAGCAACTGGTGAAAAGGCCAGAGAGCATGTGTCACCTACTTTGAAGGAGCTTCATTGACTTCTGGTGAAGTGATGGATCCAGATTAAGATCTTGACCTTGGGTTATAAAGCACTGTATCTAATGAGGGCTGCTTATTTTGTGGAGCTGATCTCTTTTTGTCAGCCAGTACGTATTTTGGGATCTTTCCAACTGGCCCTTCTCACAGCACTACAGTTTCCAGCAGTCTGACTAAAGGTCATTTGATGAAGAGACTTCAGTGATCCCGCACCGGTTCTATGGAATTTAGTTCCACTGAAAATTCAGTTCTAGAAGAAATTTCTGGTCTTCTGAAGATGGTGAAGGCCTGGTCCTTTGCTAGGCATTTGGGGATAATTTGAAAACTGGGTATGGAAAGAGTGGAATGGGTTTTGTTGGCAGCTTTAACTGGAGGGGGCTCTGCATTTGTCTCACATTAGCTATCATCATGTCATGATTTTCTTGTGTTGGCATCACAGTGATGGCTAACACCCTGTAGTAAACATACTCCTAAGACTGGGATGATTTGAGTGGATAATTTTCATTTATGAACACACCTTTTGTCTTTTTTTTCAGTTTCAATATGCTTTATTAATAACAAAGGAAGAAAAGTTAGATGGGGGGCTAGATCAGTAGATGAATGGATTTGTTGGTTTTGATGACAAGGAGGGGGGTTGCTTATATATTACACTACTATTACCTTATTTGGAATAACCATTTATCAAATGATGTCAATAAATAATGCTAATTTATACTGTATGCTCTTCTTACCTATTGAGGCACGTTTCACTTAAGTAATAGCACCTATTGGGGAGGTTCCATCCATCTGTCTGTCTATCCATTCGCATCTTCAAATGTATGCACACATACACACACACAGCGCATACACACAATACAGACACAACACACATACACACACACAGAGCATACACACAATATAAACACATCACACACACACAGCATATACACAATAGAAATACAACACACATCACAAAAACAGCATACACACAATACAAACACAACACACACAACACGTATACAACACAACACACTCATTACACACACAAAACACACCAACTCCACCAAATACTTAGCAGGGCACCCACAATGCAGCATACACACAACACAATACATAACACCAATACAGCACACATACAATACACACACACCAAACCAAACACACAGCGAAACTCACAGATATGCAAGATCCCAGGAAATACACACCGATACACATACACACAAACTGCAACATTCACACACATACACAATCCAACACACACACACTGCAGCAAACACACATATCCCCACACTTTCTGACATCTCACCCTCAGATTTCCATAGAGACAGAACTAAATTTTCCTTGTGGAAATAAATATGCACATTGTACTGTTGTGCTATCCTGTGGAGACACACTTTACCATGATTATTTCATCCAAGTCTCCCACACAGACATGCCAGAGTTTGCAAATAGAGGAAAGGGGAAATGTGACACTGTGTCATACTGTACATATGCACTTTCAACTTGTTTTTCTGTTTCTTTCTACTTTCCTGATATTTCCATCCCCTCTCTTCATTTCGGTATTTCCTTGTGCTCTTCCCCACACTCTTTCATCATCGTTACCCTAAACTTCACCTGTTTTTCTCTCTTGCTTCTCTTCTTTCCAAATGTAACCGGTAGGTTAAAATAAATATATTACCTGTTTGGTGCCCTAGGAGAGGTGCAAGGCTTTAATCCCAGGACCTAGAGAGAGCAATGGACCCTCAGATAAATTTTCAAAAGTCTAATCCTGGATTTGTAAGCTTTAAAAAGTCTATTTTAATGCTAACAATGAAGTTTAATTTAAAAACAAGTCCTGGCCCCATAGGAAAGCACTGGGGGAAATACAGGGACTGGGGGAAAGTGCAGGGATCTCTTTAGTGAGCAATTTTTCAGGAGAGAAACTGCAGAGACTGATGCAGGAAGGTAGTATTCAAATTTGTTGCTTCAGAGGTTGACAGAAACAGCACAGAAACCTAAGATACATTCTAATTGGATGTGGAAAAGTACTTGTAACTGGAGATTTGGAGATTTTTGCCCTTTTCCAGAGCAGCGCTGGGGTACTATTTGCAGTTCTAGCAGTGGAAGACCACTAAACAGTTGATCTTGGGGGGACTGAAGTGAAACTGAAAGAAGCAGTTGGAGGCTGGAAAAGAAGAGGGAAGGAGGTCTATGTGTGCTTTGAAAGTTTAAGGTAACTGGAAATTGGTTTAAAAAGGTTTATCTTTGTTAATTCATTGGTCTGCTTATTCTTTGATGCCTGCTTAGAGAGATAATTGGAAGACAGAGAGTTAACAGACTCTGAATTTTAGTAATTGTGCCATGTTTGAAGCACAGACTTGCTAGGTACAAGCTGTATTTGAGCAAATCTTTTCCCTCCAACAGCTCGGAGCAGAACTTTCTGAGTTTTCTTTTTAAAATTCTGGTTTTGGACAAAACTAAGAGAGAGTGTACAAAGAAGGAACCAAAGGGAGCTTCTTTAAGAATGTTTTTGAAGTACTGAAAAGCTTATGAGCATAAAAAATTGGCTCAGCTTTTGTCTGTTGAGAAATACAGTCAAAACCTTGAAAAAGGATTCCTTCGAGCTGGGTTTGAGAAGAAACAATAACATTTTTCCTGCTTTATAAACTGGAAAATTTATAAAGAATACTGGATTAAGCTTCTTCAAGAAACTAAGGGGTATGTTTACTAAACTGCGTTAGTGTGATTCGCGTTAGGAGCCGCGGTAGAGACAGAAATCCCAAATAAGGACATGGGCGGTACATTGTTACCGATATCGCGCATTACCAGGCGCCATAAATGAACGAGTGCTACAGGGCACGTTACCGCGCGTTAATCTTAAGAAGGCGCGCAGGCATACAAGCACCGCAACAGAGCTGTAGCACAACACTGACTGATGGTACAGGGGTCATAGGTTCAATTCCCCAGTGGGCCTAATGTATAAGGCTGGCTGAGGCAGCATCCTTTACATTTAAGTAGTGATTGTTGAGGCATTTGACGTGTATTTTAATTAGTGCTGCCAGCAAACACACCCTCACGGTGGCATAACCTAAGGTGCCGCATAAGGCACCCCATAACACACTCCATAGGGCACATTATAAAGTGTACTGTCCACCAAGGCACCCTATAATGTCCCCTATAGGACACCTTATAAGGCTGTGAACAAAGCCCTGGCTGGCTGCAGAAGGACTGCATGTCACCACACAAACTGTCTGCTGTGGTTACCAGGATAGAGTTAACCCACCCATACCCATGATGCACTGCACATGCAAATCAGCAGTCGAGAGATGGGCACAAGATTGGGTATGCACCCCCACAGCACCTCGGCCTGGTAGGGGGAACAGACCGTGTGTGGCACTGCCACAGAGTAGCCACAGACAGTCACATTGTGCGGGTACTGTGCCCACCCTGAGGTTGAGGTGGGGCACCCAGCACCAGGTCCACAGCACCTTTCATGGCTGAAATATGCCATGCTGCAGGTCCCCAGCAGTGTGTGATAGGTAGTTCCATTAGACACACCTAGGATACATCTGTGTCCTGCTGTATGTCTTGGTCATGTCTAGTCCTTATGGGCGATGATGCACCCAGAATAGTGCATATCCTGTGTTGGTGCCATGGTTACCTGCTGTAGGTGAAGGGGGGGGTGTATGGACCCATAGGCAGATCATGTACCACCACACAACCCACCCTCTGGGGCTCAGGGTGGGAAACAGGATCACCCACCAATAGATCCACAGTCTACCTCCCTGCAATGGTAGCAGTAGAGGGGACCATCAACCCCAGTCCTGCTGGGGAACAGACAGAGCGGTACACATCCATAACGCAATACCAGGCAGACAGACAGACAGCAGGCCTAGAAATGCTCAGCTGCCCCACACCATTATCTGACATTCTCCAGCAGCAAGCCTCCAGCTGCTGCACCCTGCAAGGTGTTCCAGAAAGACACATACTAGCTGCAGACAGTCTGCCAGCTAGTCCATAGTGCATGGTCCTGGAGGAGATGCATGTACCCAGAACAGGGATGTCAGCATACACACCAAGCAGATAAGTCAGTGATTGGGCCCCAAAAGAAAACCCATAAATACCACATGAGAGAAATGCTATATAGCACTATGGGGGAACCTAGCCATGCCATGGTCACTGCTCAGTCAGGGTGAGAGTGACCTCCCAGCAGGACATGCTATGGCCACCCTGTCCATGCAGGTGGTGGCCAGGCACTACAATGTCCGAGCCATTGCCCTATGCCATGTGCAGATGCATCCAGGCCAGGCCACCCTATCCAGGCTATTCCCACGGTACCTTGCTCCTCATTATGCACATTGGCAGGCCAATACTGGCAACAGTGCTAGCAGTGTGGACTGTGGAGGGTGTTGGCAGCCACCACACACTGGATAGACAGACACACACTCCCCACACCTATGCCAGCATTGTGCAACTATAGAGGTGTTGGGCAGCCCAGGCCACGATACCAGTCCTGGGCACAGTGCAGGCATGGCTATGGTACGCAATACTGTAGGAGTCACTCCCCAGGTTGGTAAACACTGTCAAACACCAGACCTGTAGCACACTCCACAGACATCAGAAAGGTTGCTATGATGCAGCTCACCCAGAAAATTGTACTTAACCTAGGAATTGCTATCTGCCAGTAATCATAGCAACCTTTTGATAGATATGTACCATATTCCCAGGTTTAGGGTGGCATTACTAAGGTATGCAAGGCTAGTATTGGGAGATGCACGCAGAGCCCAAAGTCCTGCCTCTCCAGGAAGCTTTGGATAATGGGACCTGTGGGTGCGGGTGTGTCTGTCCCTGTTGGCTGCTGCTTTACGGCAGAAGTTCCCAACTCCAGTCCTGCAGTGCCAAACACTGTTCGTGTTTTCATGCTGTCCCTCATGAATATGCATGAGATACATCTGCATACCATGGGGGTGGCGCATAGAAATGCAGCACAGGCATCTTTATCAGAGGCAGCATGGAACCAGAATGGTGTTTGGCCCTCCAGGACTGCATTTGGGAGACTCTGCTCTAAGTAATGTGCATGTTTATGGTGAAATGTAGGTATCTTGGGCATGTTTACGTCATCTGCAATAAAGGTGCTGTCTGTATTAGCACGTTGTAGTAGTGGGTAAAATATGGGGACTGGGTTGGCAGGAACCACAGCTGGGACTTGAACCTGTGACCTTCTGCTTCTGAATACACTGGTTTTGTGCACTGCACCACCTTGTTGTCACAGAGTCAGTACATTCCTTGGTGATACCATGACTGTTCGTCAGACAGGGCCCATCTGTTGCAGTACACGGCACCCACCTACACATGGCTAGGCCACGGTCTGCTCTGGGCAGCTGCCACTGCCCCCTCCACCACCAGTATCCCTCAGCCACCATGCTGACATGCCCTTCTGCTGGTGATGCGCAGTCTCAGGCCATCCAGTGTGTAGGTAGGCGGCTGCCTATGGTGCGGGTTCTGGGGTAGGGGTGCCTGCATAGACGCCCACGCTCCCCCCATCCCCGCCTGCCAATGTTCCGTGCCCTTGGGGGTAGCTGTTGGGTACTATCCCCTGTGACAATGTGGGAAACACACTCGTGCCCATGTTGGGCCTTCAGCAGTTGCTGTCTGGCTGCTCTGCTGTTTCAGCATTTGTATGGGCTACCTAGGCATCACCCTAGTCCGCACTGTGGCCCAGCTGCACCACAGCATGTGCCGCCTGTGGCCCTCTGTATCCCCTTCTCCGGCATCTGTCCAGCTGCCGTTCCGACATGCCCGCCCTGATGTTGCGGGACATGTGCACACCATAGGAACCCTGTCCGATGGTGGGGAAAACCCTGAGCAGCGCTATTTCACTGTGGGCTCATTCACCTTGTATGGGGACGGAGTATAGACCCTTCCACGATTTATCTCTTTTCTATGGAGCTTACTCGGGGGGGGGGGGAGGGGTTGATGTTTCTCATTGATACCACTATTGGCCAGCTTGGTTATGGGTTTTTTTCCAGTTTGTTGGGGTCATTTTCAGTGTTTATGTGCCCTTTTGTTCTGTGCACATGTATCACACTTATCACTTTATTTTGGTTTCCCTGCCTGGGCTGTACATTGCTGACACTGAAATGGTTTCTCCCCGCTGTAATGTGCATTTAATGGCAGGTTTTCAATCGCGTTTGAATTCAGCTCTTCAGATCAGCGTGTTAGTGTGAAGGGAGCCTCTCCCCGCCCACTGACCCCTTCGCCCTCTCTCCACCTTCTGCGGTGTTTTACCGCGCCGCGGAGCTTTACGGTCGTCAATGTTGGTTAACGCGCGTTATGTAACGTTAACGATCGTTAGCGCATCATAATGCGTGTTATTATGCGCTAACAATCGTTAACGTTACATAACGCGCGTTATGTAACGTTACCGCAGTTTAGTAAACATCCTCCTAAATGTTCTGAAAGCTAAAATTATAGAAAAACCTCTTAGAGGAAAGAAATATTTTAAACCCTGTGCAGAGGAGCTGGTAGTTCTGCTGGGTGTGGCAGTTTGGCATCCTCTGAGCAAGGGGGAAAGGGGAAACTGTCTTTCTTTGAAACAGCTCTGAGAAATTGGAAAAAAACAGCCATATTGAGCTCCTCTAAGGAACCTAAAATTACTGGAAGCTGAAACTATAGAGAAGCTCTTTGGAAAATATGTATAGTATGTTTAATCTTGTGAAGGAATCCAGATAGCTCTGCTGAGTCTGGGCAGTTTAGAATCCTAAGGATAGTGATACTGTTGCATGCTATTGGAAGCAGTGCAGAGGGACAGAGAGAAGTATGTTTCAGACTTCTGGCAGAAGGATACTGCCTAATTAAGGTTTAAACTGGAAATTCCTGAGCTCTTAAAGGAATAACTTTTTAGGACTGTGAAAGGTGTGACTGGGCAGTGCTTGTGTAGGCTTAGATAGGGACATTGAATTATCTTTTATTTTTGCATAGGAATAGGGTCAGCACTCTATATCAGATCCCAGTCAACATACTAAACCCCAAGTAACTGTGGACGCAGTCTCAATTTAGATTAGTTTTATTTATTGATTTATTAAAGTTAGGGAGTAGGTAAAGTCCGGATCATCACTAGACCAGAGGAATCCTGAGTTCCTGTAACATCAGGCCTCCTAGAAGAGGATACCACGGGAAAAGGTTTCTGGGAAGAAAGGTACCAGTACACAAACAATCTGAGACACAAAAAGAACTACATTTCTGAGCTCATACTTTACATTACCAATTGAAATACATACAGAGTAAAGGTGGAAGTTCCTGTATAAAGAAGTATATTCATAGTAAAAGATAAACTGTAAAAAGTATCCTAAATAAAAAAACGGAAACACTTGAGTATTTTGTATTAGAAGACTACTGTGAACAAAAGAGAAACCATGAACGTTGACTTATTTCTGAGTTCTAAGGTGCAACTGTGTATAAATACCTTCTTCATTTAACTTGTTTAACTGTTAACATTTCTGAATCCATCTTTAAGCTTGTTCAAAAGGTTATATGAGCTTAATACATTTTTCTGAAAATTCTGTTTATAGACACTAAGGTGTTCTGTGTCCCATTCTTGCAAAGTCTACCCTATCACCATAACTGTAATATCACCTTGGTAGGTGTTTATCCCAATTTAGTTTACTTTCTTCTCAGCCTTTCTCCCCCAACAGGGAAGCTGGATGAGATGAGATTAGTGACTTCTGTAGGCCTATACCAGAGGGGGTCGTCAGACTCTGAGGTGCCCACTGGACTACACTACAACATCCGAGGTATTGTTGGAAGGGTCTAGCCACACCCTTCTCCGGGAGTGGGGTGCTACACCAGGTTTCATTATCTGTCTTCTGTTCTTCCATTTACATTTTTTTCTGCTATACTTTATTGCCTTCTCATCTTTCCCTGGTCCCTTTCTTTTTTCATGAAATGTCCCTGTACATTTCCTACACCCCAACATACTGTACCACTTTCTGAGATTCTTCCCCTTCCTCTTCCATTGTGTAATGTCAAAAGTATGTTGCTGATCATCTAGTTGGTGCTGAACACTGATTTCGACTAGCCAGAAGATTTCTCCTTGCACAGGTTAACACCACTACTGGAGGCTGCAGTAGGCACTGGTATATCAAAAGATGTCATGAAGGTGGTAGTTGCACCCATGGAAAGCTTGGCTATAGAGTTTGTATAATAGTTATAGACTCTGGTTCCAATCCTAGAAAGCATAATACTGAACTTTGCAACAATTATTTCCATGTTTGGAGCTGAGGTGCATGCAGCTTACCTATAACCACAAAGCAAGCATGCATGGGTTGCCTGCAAACTGAAGCTTGGGCTACTAGTTCCATGTGTGTCATAACATGAAACCTGGAAAGAATCATACAGTACAGCTGGAAAAAAAACCTTCTTCCAGTCACTGAGTGCCCTTCCCAATTATTCTTGTCTCCCTAACATCTACTGTCTTCCAAGGCTTACCCTCACTTAATTTTTATTTAAGCATTATATAGGGCTGTAGCATAAGGAAGAAAAGGCATCCCCTAGTTCATAGGGAGATTATTTTCATCACTGCATGGGAAATAACTTTCCTTGAATGAGGAATGAACAATCACAGCTGCAATGCTCATTCTTCCTCCTGCAGGAAGGCCAAAGTCTACACCAAACTAAAGGAATCAGAAAGCAGGTCAAGGCCTTTAGGTCTTGTGCAAACAAGTGAAACACAGACAGAAGGCTATTTTAAGAGAAAGCACTATTTATTTTGCATAAGTAATGAATATGCAGTTCAATGTTGTAAATTATAAGGCCTCAATAGAGAGCAGATATATGTAAACAGTTTAAAGCTACAGCCTTGTGTTTCTTTTCAGAGCAGGAAAAAGTGCAGCTCAAAGTTCATGCAATAGAAGTGGTAATGTCTTGTAACCCATGATGGGACCAGCAGTAGCAGATGCTTAGAGTTCAAGAGCTGTTTCTGCAGAGGAACAAAGTAACAACAGAGAGGATGGCATGCCAGGAGATACTACAGCAAAGACAGGCAGGCAGCTAAAAGTGATGTATGTGTCTACTCTCTTGCAGCCTATTTTTAGCTAATCACGCTGTACATGGCAAAGAATCCATAGTCTAGGGTCACCATTCTGGAATCTGCATCATGGACGTCAGATTCTTATGAAAGAAAAGAAAGGCATTGGCAAACATCACTCTTGCAGTATCCCTTACGAAATGGTAGAGCAGTGATGGAAACACCATCTCACAGATGCACACCTACTTACCAAACAAGTCTGAAGAGCTGGAAATCTATGGACAAACTTGGGTTAGTATGGGGTGCAAGAGAGAGCCTACAGATTCCTATGATAGCCATCTTTTATGCCCAATGACATCAAGAACTTACACAATCTTCTGGTGGCCCCTAAGCAGTGTACGGACATGCCTGGCTATTTCTGGTATACCTATGTATTTTCACGGTTTGGCAGGCTCTCTCTTGCTGGTGTTCTGTCTACCACCCCTTGTACCTTTAGGTCTGCTCCTGATTGTGAAGGATGAATATGGTATTTTGCGGACCTTTAAAAATTGGCACACAGCATCTACCATTTACTGCATGACAGATCAGTGAAACCTTTGCAAAATCCAAACAAATCTTGTCTTAGATCCACAAAACTTCATCCAGCAGTTGTGTTCAGTGTTTGCACATCATCTTGCAGAAGTCCATTCTCTCTGGTGACAGCTTGAGCCCAAGATAGCAGGTTCCTTCCCAGCACTATCTAAAACCTTGTCTAGGTGGCACGTGAGGTTTGTACCTTCACATCGATCCCTACGTCCACCAGCCACCCAGCTATCTGCATGTCTAATGATCGAATCACCAACTATAATGGAAGTCCTAACCCTTCCCTTATGGGCATATAACCTTGGAGAAACCTCCTCAGTGTGAGAGGGTTTTACATTACCTGGAAGACAAGTCCTAGCAACAGGATCAGTTCCTGCCACACCAAGGTGATGCTCTCCTTTCATGTGACCTCTCTCCTCCATGGCAGCAGAGAGGCTGCCAGACTGGAAGTAGGACTTCACTACTATGTTCCTGTAGATCTCGTCTATATACCTCTCTGTCTGCCTTAGCTCCTCCAAGTCTGCTATTCTAGCCTCCAGAGATCACTTGTTCCCTGAGAACAAAGAGCTCCTTGCACTTAGTGCACACATAAGATCTCTCACCAATAGGAGAAAATCATACATGTGACACTCATTGCAAAAGACTGGCTAGCTCCCATCTCATTGCTGGAGTTCTGTCTGCATCTTAGTTTTAAGGATTTGTTTAGCTATTTAAGTTGTTTACTTACTTAAAGTTGCTAGGGATACGTGTACCAATGCAACTATACCTAATACATTTAAGAGACTTTGCTCATCTCAAGATGAATTTCAGGGGTTTAAATAATTAATCTGGTTGGCCTATTTATATCTGTGCTTCTAAGGCAATCTGACTGGAGGAGCTCAGAGAAGAGATGACAATGCTGAAAAGCATCTGTGACAGCAAGAATTACATTCATAAGATAGTTCTTGAGGCATCCAAGCTCTCCAACAGAGGTGAAGATGGTATGCTACAGAATGAAGAGAGTTGGACACGAGTCACCAGAGCCTGCAGAATCAACAATCCAACTCCTCCAGCCCTCCAACTGAAGAACCACTATGCAGCTCTGGAAGTGGAGGTGGTAAAAAAATCCCAGAAATGGGAAGAATCGGAGCTCAAGCGCCCCAAAGTTGCAGAATCAGTGACCACAAGGAAGAAAGAGCAGCGGTGGCTGGTGTTGCTCTTCTGAGGGGTACTGAAGCATCCATCTGCTGATCCAAAGCATAAGGGAGATACAGAGCAAGCCTCACTCAACCTTAAATGTGGGCAACAATGAGTTATCAACAATAGAGAACTATGTACAGGAAGGTAGAAACAAAAGGCTGTCAGCAGAAGATGATCCTGCAGAGCTAAATATAAAACTCATGGCAGACACATGGGTACTGCCGCAGCAGAACAGAGCAATATGGTTTCAGGGGTGGGCCCTGAACTGGTCTAGCAGGACTCAAGGAAAGGACATTAACTGGTAAATAAAATGTCACTTTCCATATCATCCTGCTAGACCAGTCCAAACAAGTGGGATGTACCAAAGCTACAGTACACCACCACTGGGCAGGAAGACGACACAGCAGCTCGCAAAACTCTTGAGCCGAAGGCCATGTCTGCCCACACGTGGACATCCAAGTGGTAATGCTTGACAAAAGTTGAAAGTGATGCCCACGTTGCTGCCCAAAAAATGTCTGCAGGAGCTACTGAGCTCCGCTTCGCCCATGAGGATGCATGTGCTCAAATAGAATGGGCACACAAACCCTCCAGAACAAGATGGTTCTTTAACAGATACATTGAGACAATGGCCTCCTTAATCTAGTGCCCCAAAGTCGACTTGGCCGCTGCTTTACTCCTGCGTGGGCCAGTAAACAGCACAAATAGATGGTCTGACTTACAAAAGGAACTCATAACCTCCAAGTACCAGAATAGCACCCTCTGGACATCAACAAGGCAAAGATCCTTATTCTCCAGGAACAAACAGAAAGTCAGTTCTCACATATGGGTGATGTCAGCACCAATGGAGCCCTCGCAGAGCATTTCCCCAGCTTTCAAATTTGGGAATACTACCACACATGTGTAGTCTCCTTCCCGCCCAAGGGTGCCATCTTGCTCAGTCTCCTTTTTTCCGCGGAGCCCAACGGACGCGATCCAAGGCTAGGTCAGGGCATCTATGCCCTCAGGTCCTATCACTGTGTGGTGACTGAAGAAGTGGTAAACTTGGCATTGGAATGGGTTGCCATCAGATCCATTTCAGGGTGACTCCAGCAGCGCAGAATCAACTGAAATGCCTCCTGACTCAATTCTCACTCACCAGAATTCAGAGAGTGCTGGCAGAGGAAGTCCACTTCCACATTGTCCACATGGCAATATGTTGGGCCAACAAGACTAGGAGGTTCTTCTCTGCCCAGGCAAATAGGAGATCCATCTCCAGAGCCACGCCGGTGCTCCTTGTGCCACCTTGATAACTGACATAAGCCACTGCCGTGGCATTGTCTGAAAACACTTAAACTGCACAGCTCTCAACCAGGAGCCAGAAATGCAAAAGAGCCAACCTGATGGCCTTCACCTCAAGGCAGTAATGGTCCACACTGCTTCCCTGTGGTTCCAACAGAACTGAGCCATACAGTCTTGCCAATGGGCTCCCCAGCCCGAGACTGGCATCCATCATCAGCAGGATCCAGGGTCATCCAGCAATACGCCCTTCCTCAGATGACAGGACTGCCACTGCCACCACCACAGGCTGGTCTTCACCATCAACGGGTGTGGAAGCCTGCACTTGAACTCCCGAGAACTCAGGGACCATCAAGTAAACAAGGGCCGCTGGAACGACCGCCTGTAAGCACACACCCATGGCACTATCTCTATGGTTGCCGCCATCAATCTGAGGAGCTGAAGATAATTACAGACTCTGGCAGCCTGCTGCACACAGGACAGCACCAAGAAATCCAACAGTCCTTTAACTTTCTCCTCTGGCAGAAAACTCTGTTCACTTGCGTGTCAAAACATGCTCCCAGACACTCCAAGGACTGGAAAAGCAGAAGCTAGCTCTTTTCCTGATTGATCACCTAGCTGAGGCTTTCCTAAAAAGGACATTACTTGGGGCACCACCAGATACATTTCTGACAGGGACCGAGTTCAGATGAGCCTGTCATCCAGCTAGCAATGGACACAGATCCCTTGGCACCATAGATGCTGCCACCATGATCTTGGATAACGTCCTTGGTGCAGTGGAGAGCCTGAAAGGGAGGGTGGCGAACTGAATGAGAGCCAAGCATGGAAAAACGCAGATACTTCTGCTGATATGCCCAGTTCAGGATATGAAAATATTCCATGGCCAGATCCACAGAAGCCAAAAATTCCCCTTGTGCACTGCTTGAATCATGGAGTGCAGATTTTCCATTCAACGTGCAGGATGCTCAAGTGCTCATTGACCCCCTTGAGGTCCAGAATGGGCTGGAAGGAACCGTCCTTCTAAGGCACCACAAAATAGATGGGCTATCTGCCCTTTCCCTGCTCGACCGAGGTCATGGGCACCACCGTCTTTAGGTATAGCAACTTGACCAAGGTGGTCTACACCACAGAACCCTTGACCGCAGACCCAGAAGGGGGAAAGGATGAAAGCATCGGGAATCGGCTCTTTGCATTCCAGGAAATAGTCAAACTGAATGGTGTCTAGCATCCAGCAAACCTTGGTAACCCAGATCCATTCCTGAAAGAAGAGGCGAAGCCTACCGCTCACCGGAGGCACCAATGAATGGGCCCCCAAACCTTCATTGCGTAGCCTGGGAGGATTCTCCTCTGGAGGGAAATGAGTCCCTGGGCTTATGTGCTCCATGAAAGGACTGAGAACACGCCCGAGGCCCTGATGCAGAGGGGGAAGAAAGGCTTTCCAGATCAGCAATGACGATCATCCCGAGATCCCTGGGAATCCAGCCAGCATGGTCAGGTGGAGGCTGACGAGAAAGTGGCACTAGTCCACTTCACAGGCCCTTTGGATCTGTCTTCTGAGAGGCAGTAAAGTTTTGTCTCCAAATCAATTTCAGCTTCTCCAAATCAATTCCAAACAGAAGTTTCCCCTTAAAATGCCAGCTGAGTCAACTGGACTTTGGAAGATGTGTCCGCTGCCCAGTGCCGAATCCAAATCCAACGCCGCAACACCATCATCAGGGCATCATCCCTGGCCGCCAAACATACCAGGTCATACATGGCATTAAAAAGGAAGGCCATAGCCGACACCAAAAGAGAGGCAGTATCATCAGGCAGAAGAGACTGAATCCACTGGAGCAGGGCTCGAGACATCGGGCTGGTACATACCACCAACTGTAAAATAGCCCCCACCACTGCAAACTGGTTCCTCAGAAAGGAATTCACCTTGAGGTCTTGAACATTCTTTAAGACTGATCCACCTTTCACAGGAATGGTGGTCCATCTGGTAACCACCGTGAATTGTGCATCACTCTTGGGAATGTCAAACCATTCACCATGCTCCTCTAGGAGAGCATTGATCTTCTTACACATCCTTAATCCTTTAGGTAGGGAGTCTGGGGAGTCCCACTCCAACCAGATCATATCCTTGATCAATTCTGGGAATGAGTAAACAGCACTGGACCTTTGCACCCCTTGAAGGTGCGGGTGTACCTTCAGCTCCTGCTCCATGCTGGAAGCATCCGTCGAGTTAAAGGAAGATGAAACCCTGGTAATCAACGCTGCCAGTTCCACCCTCCAGAATAGGCAGATCATGCCAGCCTCTACAGAATCTTCTAAAGGTGAAAGCACTTCCTCATCCACATCAGAGCCTAGTACAGACTCATCTCTCTGCTCTGGGAAGAGCAGTGCCCTCACAGTGCTCTGCTAGAGAGGTAGATATTTAACTCCTGTGACAACTTGCTGTGAGTTCTAGCTGTTTCTTTAATTATTTGCTGAGAGTTCTAGCTGTTTATTTAATTATTTATTGTTTGTCTTTATTGGTGTGCTACTTCACCTCCCTGTTCCCTTTAGTTTTGCACTTCAGCTTTCTCAGCTGTATAACTTACCTTGCCTCTCTCAACTAACTGGGCTTTGTGTGGTAGCCAGGTTAACCGTTACTTTAAATTAAATATCTCTCCCTGCTCTGTCCCCAGAACCTGCTGTGTTTTAAACTTTTTTTCCTGCTCTAGCCTACCTGAGGGACTACCCCCCTCCCCCCCTGCTGAGGGTACAGGACAGGGTACCTTGTAACAGCCCTCTTTTAATAGGTCTTAGTTTCCTCCCTCCCTCCCCAACACCCACCCACCCCGGGATAATTGTAGCTTTATAGGTACTTACACGTCTTAGAGGAAAGGGGCTGCTCTCAGGTGCAGCTCTTTATACAAATCAGTCATACATTGAGGACCTGAGATTAATTAAGCTTCAGGTGAACAAGGTATATTAGAAGTATTAGATACACTTTTATTAGTATAAGCATCTACACCAACCCTTAGTAAATACAGAATTTAAAGACATAAACACAAGCTTTAAACTAAGATGCAGACAAAAGTCCAGCAGCGAGATGGGGGCTTTCCAGTCTTTTGCACTGAGTGTCACATGTATGATTTTCTCCCAGTTGGTGAGAGGTCTTACGTATGCACTAAGTGCAAGGAGCTCTTTGCTCTCAGGGAACAAGTCCGTTCTCTAGAGGCTAGCGTAGCAGACCTGGAAGACATAAGAAAGACAGAGAAGTACATGGACGAGACCTACAGGGATATAGTCCTGAAGTCCCACCTCCAGTCTGGCAGCATCCCTGTTGCCATGGAGGAGAGAGGTCACGTGACAGGAGAGCATCACCCTGGTGTGGCAGGACATGATCCTATAACTAGGACCTGTCCTCCAGGTGATGTAAAACCCTCTCGCACTGAGGATGTTTCTCCAGGGCCATGTGCCCATCAGGGGAGGGTCAGGATAGCTGTTATAGTTGGTGATTCAATCATTAGGCATGAAGATAGCTGGGTGGCTGGTGGACGTGAGGATCGCCTGGTAACATGCCTGCCTGGTGCGAAGGTAGCAGACCTCACGCACCGCCTAGATAGGATCATAGATAGTGCTGGGGAGGAGTCTGCTGTCTTGGTACATGTCGGTACCAATGACATAGGAAAATGTGATAGGGAAGTTCTGGAGGCTAAATTTAAGCTTTTAGGTAGGAAGTTGAAATCCAGAACTTCCAGGATAGCATTCTCCGAAATGCTTCCTGTTCCACGTGCAGGACCCAAAAGGCAGGCAGAGCTCCGGAGTCTCAATGTGTGGATGAGACGATGGTGCAAGGATGAGGGTTTTGGATTTGTTAGGAACTGGGGAACATTCTGGGGAAAGGAGGGGCTCTTCCGAAGGGATGGGCTTCACCTTAATCAGGATGGAACCAGGCTGCTGGCATTAACCTTTAAAAAGGAGATAGAGAAGCTTTTAAACTAGATAATAGGGGAAAGCCGACAGTCGCCCAAGAGCGGATGGTTCAGAAGAAGGTATCCTTGAAGGATACTACCAAAAGCAGTGAGGTTCCAAAAAAGAGTATAGTAGCCCAAATGCCCTTGAGTTCGGTGCAGACAGAGCGTAAGGATTCCAAATTATCCATGCCTACCAATAGCCAGATTAATATTAATAAAATACAGTCTCTAAAACGCTTGTATGCAAATGCTAGAAGTCTAAAAAATAAGATGGGAGAGTTAGAATATATAGCACTAAATGAGAGGTTAGATATGACTGCAATCTCAGAGACATGGTGGAAGGAGGATAACCAGTGGGACACTGTGATACCTGGATACAAACTATATCGTAATGATAGAACTGATCAAATTGGTGGAGGTGTTGCGCTCTGTGTTAGAGAGGGCATTGAGTCAGAAAGGATTAAATTTTGCAGGAAACAAAATTTGCTGTAGAATCTCTATGGATTGAAATTCCACGTATGAAGGGGAAGGTGAGGGCAGTGGGGGTGTACTATCGACCTCCTGGCCAGAATGAACAAATGGATGATGAAATGCTCAAAGAAATCAAGGAAGCTAACAAAAGTCACAGCAGAGTAGTAATAATGGGTGATTTCAATTACCCCGGTATCGACTGGGTCAGTGTCACAGCAGGACATGCTAGGGAGATAAAGTTTCTAGATGAAATAAATGACTGCTTCTTGGAGCAGCTGGTTCATGAACCAACCAGAGGGGAAGCCATACTGGACCTAGTCCTTAGTGGAACACCAGATCTGGTGTAAAAATAAGGGTGTTGGGACCACTTGGCAATAGTGATCATAGCATGATCGTGTTTGATTTAATTAGTGGAGGAGGGATAGTAAGGAAATCCACAGTACTACCTTTTAACTTTCGAAAGGGAGACTATGATAAAATGAGGAATATAGTTAAAAAAAAACTAAAGGGAGCGGTTGCAAAGGTTAAAGACTTACAGCAAGCTTGGGTGTTATTTAAAAATACTATCCTCGAAGCCCAGACCAGCTGTATTCCACGCATTAAGAAAAGTGGAAGAAAGTCCAAAAAACTGCCAGCATGGTTTAAAGGTGAGGTCAGAGAGGCTGTTGCTGCCAAAAAAGCATCTTTCAGGAAATGGAAAAAAGAGCCAAACGACGAAAACTGGAAACAGCACAAGCACTGGCAAGTTAAATGCAAAGCATTGATAAGGCAGGCAAAGCGAGAATTTGAGAAGGAACTTGCTATGGAAGCAAAAACACGAAATAAAGACTTTTTCAAGTACATTCGTAGCAAAAGGCCTGTGAGAGAGTCAATTGGACCATTAGATGATAGAGGGGTAAAAGGGGCAGTAAGAGGAGACAAGGCTATAGCGGAGAGACTGAATGAATTCTTTGCTTCGGTCTTTACTGAGGAAGATGTAGGGATGTTACCCAAGACTGAAGTGGTATTTAAAGGTGATACTGCAGAGGAATTGAGAGAAATATCACTACACCGGGAAGATATATTACAACTATTTGATAAACTGAATAGTAGAAAATCACCTGGACCGGATGGTATACATCCAAGAGTGTTGAAAGAACTGAAATATGAGATTGCAGACCTGCTATTGGTAATCTGTGAATTTTCATTAAAATCATCTGTAATACCAGAAGATTGGAGGGTCGCCAATGTAAAGCCAATTTTTAATTTGGGTTCTGGGGTGACCCGGGAAATTACAGACCGGTGAGCCTGACGTCAGTACCGGGGAAAATGGTAGAAACCATCATAAAGAACAAAATTACACAGCATGTAGATAGTCATGGCCTAATGGGAGACAGCCAACATGGCTTTAGACAAGAAAGATCTTGTCTTACTAATCTGACATGTTTTTTTGAAGGTGTGAATAAACAGGTAGACAAAGGTGAGTCGGTTGATATAGTGTATCTGGACTCTCTGAAAGCCTTTGACAAGGTCCCTCATCAGAGACTTTTGGCAAAACTAAAAAGTCATGGGATAGGAGGCAGTGTACTATTGTGGATCGGGAACTGGTTAAAAGATAGAAAGCAGAGGGTAGGGCTAAATGGCCAATATTCCCAATGGAAAAAGGTGAATAGTGGAGTACCCCAGGGATCTGTACTGGGTCTGCTACTTTTTGACATATTCATAAATGACCTAGAAAAGGGAATAACTAGTGAGGTTATCAAATTTGCAGACAATACAAAACTGTTTAAAGTTGTTAAAACCCAAGAGGACTGTGGAAAACTGCAGGAGGATCTGGATAAATTGGAAGACTGGGCATCCAAATAGCAGATGAAATTTAATGTGGACAAGTGCAAAGTTATGCAGCTAGGGAAGAACAACCCAAACTATGGCTACACGATGCAAGGTTCCACATTGGGAACCACCACCCAGGAAAAAGATTTAGGAGTCATCGTGGATAACATGTTAAAACCCTCCGCCCAGTGTGCGGCGGCGGCCAAGAAAGCAAATAGAATGCTAGGTATCATAAGGAAAGGAATGGAGAACAAAACAAAGGATATTATAATGCCTCTGTATCATTCCATGGTACGACCGCACCTTGAATATTGTGTGCAATTCTGGTCGCCGTATCTTAAAAAGGATATAGCGTTATTAGAAAAAGTACAGAGAAGAGCCACCAAAATGGTAAAGGGGATGGAAGGCTACTCCTATGAAGAGAGGCTACAAAGGTTAGGGCTCTTCAACCTGGAAAAGAGACAGCTGAGGGGAGATATGATAGAGGTCTATAAATTAATGAATGGAGTGGAACGGGTAAACGTAGATCGATTGTTTACGCTATCAGAATATAGAAAGACTAGGGGACATGTAATGAAGCTACAGGGTAAACTATTTAAGACAAATAAGAGAAAATATTTTTTCACTCGTGTAATCAAACTCTGGAATTTGTTACCAGAGGATGTAGTAAGAGCTGTTAGTGTAGCTGGGTTTAAAAGAGGTTTGGACAAGTTCCTGGAGGAAAGGTCCATAAACCATTATTAAAAAGGGACCCAGGATAATCAATGCTTGACCCAGTACAAGCATCGTGGAACCTGTGTCTTTTGGGGATACTGCTAGGTATGTATGACCTAGATTGGCCACTGTTGGAAACAGGATACTGGGCTTGATGGACCTCGGTCGGACCCAGTATGGCATATCTTATGTTCTTATCTGAATCCGAGGTAGAGTCAACATCTCACATAGCTCCAGACTGTTTCCCATCTCCAGGGAGCGCCCTGTGCCAGGGACACTTAGCCAAAGGCAATTCAGACTACCTGGTACAAGACTGCATCCAGGGCATGCAAAGGCTGCAGGGTCTGAATTTCTATGCCAGAAGGATCAGGCTTGTTGCAAAAAGGAAAAATTCTGAGGACAATCTCAGATCCAGAAGCTCTCCTCTCTGATAAGGCTCCCGAACACCAGGGGCCATAGCCATCACAGACCCCCCCCCCCCCCCAGAGGTGCTTAATCCAATGAGTGCTCTCATCAACTCTTTGGGGTATGGATTTAGTCTGAATTCTAAAGATGGTACCAACCCAGAAGCAACTTCCAATCGGCTATTTATAGATGATCTGAAGCTCTACAGTTCCAGCGACCAACAATTAGCAGAGCAATTTCGTGTAGTGAAAAGCTTTTCTGATGACATCAGGATGACCTTTGGCCTTGACAAGTGTGCTAAGGGAACCTTCAGAGGAAAATTGAGCAAAACCGAAAACATCTCCCTTGCTGAGGACTGTGACATCAAGGACCTTGACCAGGAAGGAGTATATAAGTATCTTGGAATAGAAGAAGGATTGACACTCGAGCAGAAACTATTGAGAGAAAAGATCAATAAAGAATATTACAGGAAATTAAAACAGTTATTGAAAAGTGCTTTAACATCATGACATAAGATACAAGCCATCAATCAGCTTGCAATTCCTGTACTCTCATACAGTTTTAGGATTGTGGATTGGCCTCATAAAGATCTTGAAAAACTGGATGTGCAAACAAGAAAACTCCTCCATGCTCTTGAAGTTATTTACAAGAATCAATGTATGCCAAGATTGTACATTCCTAGAGCTGAAGGAGGACTAGGACTTATAGAGATTGACTACACCTACAAAGCTACTATTGTAGGTCTCCATGCCTATCTAACAGCATCATCGGATCCAAATATGCAAAAAGTGCTGAAATATGAAAGTAAACGTCAAGAATCTGTCTCCATCATCAAACCTGGACAAGCGTTCCGACGATTAGAAGGAATGAGTGAGAATCCACAGGCGTGCATGGGAAAGGAAGTAACAGAATTTGCAAAACAAGAGAAAAAAAACTCTTCATAGATTTAGATCAGGAGGTGAGAAAACACAAGTGGCAAATGCACAAATACAGTGGAAAATACTCCAAGAACGTTTTGTCGATCAAGAACGGACACATGAATGGCTGAGGAGAGGTGAACTGAAACCAAATGATGAAATATTGATAATTTCAGCCCAGTACAGTGGATTACAGACGGGATGGTTTATGGTGAGTACTGAAAAAACTGGCACAACAGACATCTGCCAATTCTGTAAGAAAGAGCTGGAAACAGTGACTCACCTAATAGCAGGCTATGAAGTTCTGATGGTGGAAAATTTCTATACAGAAAGGCACAACAAAGTAGCATGCCTCCTCCACTGGAAACTCTGTAAACATTACAACATCGCTGTCCCTGAAAAGCACTGAGATCATGACCCTAAGAGAATAACAGAGAATGAAGAGGTTATGATCACCTGGGACATTCCCATTCCAACGGATAAGAAAATGGATGCCAGGAAACCTGACATAGTGGTAAAGGAGAAGAATACCAGAACGGCTTTGATAATAGGAGTGTTGGTACCGAGTGATTATTCTGTGAATTGTGTGGAGAGGCAGAAGATTTTGAAGTACCAAAAAATGCAATCAGAGACCAAGAAAATGTGGCAGAAAGATACAGAAATATTTCCCATTGAATTGGCAGCCACAGGCTTGATAAAGAAGAATTTCCAAGCACATCTTGAGAAACTACCCATACATTTACATCTTACGAACTCCAGCAGGAGGCTCTCTTTGGCACAATGCAAGTATTACACCGAGCATTAGCAGTAAATTTGAGAGACTAAGATCATACTCTACATACCCTGGCTTAGAAGTGAGGTTCATGACTGCCATAGTATGCGCAAAACTAACCCATTTGGAGAAACTACCCTGAGACAAAGAGCAGCTCACAGCATGGTTGCCGGAGTCTGGCAAGCTGAATATCCTTACCCATAGTGCTACTCTTCACCTCCTGCCCTGAGACAGGTAAGAGTGGACTAACTGCATCCCCAACTGAAGGGAGAAAGCATGCCTTCCAGGGGTAAAGCATAAGCTGGCATGCAGGAAAGGCAGAGTCCAGAATCCAAGGAGGAGAGTACTCACTTGCCACAGGTCAAACAATATTTTCTGGAAGAAGACATAGAGAGTTAGAGTAAGTATCACAAGAGCGCACGCTAAGGCCCACAAGCACGCGTTAACTGCACTTTTACGTTACACTTGTTAAAGGAGCTAGGGAAGGAACACATGTTGGAGCCGCTTGGGCAGAACGTGTGTTAGGACCGTGCAACCACCAGGTGCACAATAGGCAAAAAACGTTACTAACATATGCAGAAATGACAGGAAACCCACACACAGCACCAACAGTTGCTAGCAGTCCACACTGAATTGCGTCCCTCAGAAACACAACTGTGAGCCTCTAACAAGGACAATGACAAGGTCAAGCCTTGGTACTCACCCCCTGAGAGCTCCATGCATAGGTTCTGTGCCGGGCTCAGCTCTACTTCCCTGAAACTGCTTCACTGGATGTTTTTTGTTTGTACAGCACTGTGCAGAAGGTGGCTGGCAGGCAGATCCCTCTGAGAGTTTTCTGCAATCTTCAGGAGAGAGCAGGAGGGAAGAGAGGAGGAGGGAGGGGGTATTGAGGTTGTGTGAGACAGCTGTACTCTTCCAGATCCTTCCAATTTGTGGTTGCTCAACAGGCCCTTATCATGATAAGGGGATGGAGCTGAACCAATTTTCCCTCTTATGGCTACCGAATAGACCACAATCTAGTGGAGCATCCCACGTTGTGCTCAAGTGAGAGAGTCACCTTTCTGTATACAAGGTGGTCATTCATGAGCATTTAATCAATCTCTTTTCCTCTCAGTCTTCAGATTTTCTACACCACTGAGAAAATCCATCCACCATCTGCTGGAGTTAAAGAATTACTGAAGGGGCCTCCGGTGGCTGAGGTGAATAGAGGCAAAGAAGTGATGTCATTGAAACCTGGACTTTTCATTGGTTCTTTGTCTTCACCAATCTGCTGGTAGGGGAACACAAGCCACTTGCCTGGACTGGTCTAGCAGGACAATATGGAACTACAGTTACATGACACAAGGTTCCATATTAGAAATCACCACCCAGGAAAAGTATCTAGGTGTCATTATGGATATTACGTTGAAATCCTCTGCCCAGTATGCGACTGTCAAGAAAGCAAATAACATGCTAGGAATCATAAGGAAAGGAAGGGACAATAAAGCCAAGGATATTATAATGCCTCTGTATCGCTCCATGGTGTGACCACAACTTGATTATTGTGTGCAATTCTAGTCCCCATATCTTAAAAAGGATATAGCAGAATTAGAAAAGGTACAGACGAGCCATCAAAATGATAAAGGGGATGGAAGAATACTCCTATAAGGAAAGGCTCAAAAGGTTAGGGCTCTTCAACTTGGAAAAGAGACGGCTGAGGGGAGATATGATAGAGGTCTATGAAATAATGAGTGGAGTTGAACGGGTAAATGTAGATTGGTTGTTTTTTTTTTCCTTTTTAGTGCCATTGAGTCAGTGCTGACTCCTGGTGACCCAGCTGCCTCTGGGTTTTCTTGGCAATGTATTACTGGAAGTAGATTGCCAAGCCTTTTCTTCTGAGGTAATGGAGGGTAAAGTGACTTGCCTAAGGTCACAAGGAGTGCCAGTGGGAATCAAACCCCTGATCTTCTGGGTACTAGGCAGTTGCTATAACCACTAGGCTACTCCTCCACTTGGTTGTTTACTCTTTCAAAAAAGTAGAAAGACTATGGGTCATGCAATGAAGCTACAATGTAGCACATTAGGATTAATTGGAGAACATATATTTTCATTCAATGCATAATCAAACTCTGGAATTTGTTGCTGGAGGATGTAATAAAAACTATTAGTGTTGTTGGGTTTAAAAGAGGTTTGGACAAGTTCCTGGAGGAAACATCCGTAAATCATCATTAAAACAGACTGGTGAAATCCAGTGCTTATCCCTGGGATAAGTATCATTGAATCTGTTTACTTTTTGGGAATCTGATAGGTACTTGCAGGCCCGTACTTAGCCCTGTGCGAGCAGTGCAGCCGCACAGGGAGCAAAGGCTTAAGGGGTGCATTTTAGCTGTCTTCTGTTACCTGCCGCCGTCACTTTTTCTTCTCTCAGTGGCAGCAGGCAATGGCAGGACAGCTAAAATGCACCCCTTAAGCATTCTGCCGGCATGCTAAGCAGATCTTTCCCTCCCTGCTCTTGCAAGAGCAGGGAGGGAAAGATCTGCTTAGCATGCCAGTGACTTGCACATCGGGCGCGCCTCTTCTCTCCCGCCGCCGGGGGGGGGGCACGCGCCCGATGTGCAAGTCACACAGGGCGCGATCTTCCCTTGGTATGGCCCTGGGTACTTGTGACTAGGATTGGCCACTGTTGGAAACAGGATACTGGATTTGATGGATCTTTGGTGTGACTCAATTTGACAAATCTTACATTCTTGTATATTTGTGATTGGGAGGCAGTTTGAAAGATGCAACTCCCCAACTGCAATGTTAATGAATCAATGTCTTTATGCTGCAGCTGCAGTAACTGCTTCGCCCATAGAAATGTATTGGATCTTTGTTTTGGTGGGTTGCGAAGGAGAATTATTTCCCTGGAACCATCAATCTGATCTGTACTGTATGTTTTCACCAGTATTCCTTCATGCCAAATTTGGTCGTGTTCCATTAAATTTTTGAAAAGATAATTTGCCACCAGAAAGCAGCATACAGACATTTTTTTTCATCCTCTTTTATATAATTTCTTTCTAATATCCCTGTGGATTGGAAAGAATAAAAAAGAAAGTCATGTATCTATGTCACTCAAAGACACATTTGGACAATCACTTCAGAATCAATGTTGGCCTGGGACTTCTGGCCTAACTATTCCCTACTAGTTTGATAAAAGTTGGTTGGTACCTTCTTGCACATTTTAATGTAGAACTAGTAACCGAGGTAGCTCGGACACGGTGCTCCGGGCCCCTCTAACCGTCGACCCCTCCCCATTTAGCCCCCCCCACCCTCCTTTCCCACAGAATTCCCACAGAATACACACATACACCATTCTTGGGAAAAGCACCGGTCGCAGCTTTATTAATTTTATAACATACCGAACATTACAGTTCAAGAATAATCCTCTTAACAATCCAAACATCGGAGTAATGCCTCACCAGCCATGCTGTTAGCAAGGTGACCCGCAGCGGAGCAATGCCTCACCAGCCATGCTATAGCAAGGTGACCCCGCCTCCGCTTCTGCCGCGGTTATGCCGACCGCAATCTTCCTAATCCCCTTTCCCTGACCTCGCCATGTAAAGCAAAAGTCAGCCAGGGGATGTCCGGGTTGGGGGCACCCCGCCCCCGGCCCAAGTATAGCCTAAGGCTCCGGACCCCGGAAACCTCCGGGATCCCGGACCCCCACCCCAGCTGCGACACCCCTTCAGCCCCCCAACCCACAACCTTAACATAGGGAGGGAGGGACGCCGGCCCCGTCCCCGAGGAGGAGCAGGAGCTTCAGCAACCGTTGCTGACTCCTGGCTCCTCCCCACACCAGGCCACGCGCCTCCCGCCTCCCAAACACCACTGCGCTCCTCCGCGCGGCTGCAGCCAATCGTGGGTACCAGCGGCCTGCACGTAATCGCGCCCCCCGCCGATGACGTCCGCGGGCCAGGGTCCCCGCACCGGCCGAGCACCCGGTTACAATCGGCCGCCGGGACCCTGCCCCGCGGCCTTGAATTAACCGAGGTAGCTCGGACACGGTGCTCCGGGCCCCTCTAACCGTCGACCCCTCCCCCTCCGCATTTAGCCCCCCCACCCTCCTTTCCCACAGAATTCCCACAGAATACACACATACACCATTCTTGGGAAAAGCACCGGTCGCAGCTTTATTAATTTTATAACATACCGAACATTACAGTTCAAGAATAATCCTCTTAACAATCCAAACATCGGAGTAATGCCTCACCAGCCATGCTGTTAGCAAGGTGACCCGCAGCGGAGCAATGCCTCACCAGCCATGCTATAGCAAGGTGACCCCGCCTCCGCTTCTGCCGCGGTTATGCCGACCGCAATCTTCCTAATCCCCTTTCCCTGACCTCGCCATGTAAAGCAAAAGTCAGCCAGGGGATGTCCGGGTCGGGGGCACCCCGCCCCCGGCCCAAGTATAGCCTAAGGCTCCGGACCCCGGAAACCTCCGGGATCCCGGACCCCCACCCCAGCTGCGACACCCCTTCAGCCCCCCAACCCACAACCTTAACATAGGGAGGGAGGGAGGGACGCCGGCCCCGAGGAGGAGCAGGAGCTTCAGCAACCGTTGCTGACTCCTGGCTCCTCCCCACACCAGGCCACGCGCCTCCCTCCTCCCAAACACCACTGCGCTCCTCCGCGTGGCTGCAGCCAATCGTGGGTACCAGCGGCCTGCACGTAATCGCGCCCCCCGCGGATGACGTCCGCGGGCCAGGGTCCCCGCACCGGCCGAGCACCCGGTTACAATCGGCCGCCGGGACCCTGCCCCGCGGCCTTGCATTAACCGAGGTAGCTCGGACACGGTGCTCCGGGCCCCTCTAACCATCGACCCCTCCCCCTCCCCATTTAGCCCCCCCACCCTCCTTTCCCACAGAATTCCCACAGAATACACACATACACCATTCTTGGGAAAAGCACCGGTCGCAGCTTTATTAATTTTATAACATACCGAACATTACAGTTCAAGAATAATCCTCTTAACAATCCAAACATCGGAGTAATGCCTCACCAGCCATGCTGTTAGCAAGGTGACCCGCAGCGGAGCAATGCCTCACCAGCCATGCTATAGCAAGGTGACCCCGCCTCCGCTTCTGCCGCGGTCATGCCAACCGCAATCTTCCTAATCCCCTTTCCCCGACCTCGCCATGTAAAGCAAAAGTCAGCCAGGGGATGTCCGGGTCGGGGGCACCCCACCCCCGGCCCAAGTATAGCCTAAGGCTCCGGACCCCGGAAACCTCCGGGATCCCGCCACCGGCACAGAGGACATTAATGTCAGGTCGTAGGCGCCCCGCCCCGACCCCAGTGCGGCCTAGAGCTCCGGATCCCGGACACCTCCGAGATCCCTCCTCCAGCACTGGCGACATTAATGTCCCGAAGCCGCCCCCCCAAACCAAGCTGCGACCAGGTGCACCCCCCGCCGAATCACACATACCAAGCCCACCAACCAGTGGTTGCTAAGCACTCCGCCATCCCTAGAGGAGAAAATACTCCCCCCCCCCCCCCCCGGGCAACCTTAAGCTCGCAACTCAGGAAGACCGGATTATCCCCCTGCCTGACTCGCACTGCCGAGTCCCTCTCCCCCTTTTCCTTTTTTTTTTCTTTTTTTTTTTAATATACTCCCGCAAACGATGACTGGATAACCGACCACAGCTGAAGGCGGCTCCATGACCCTGCCCGAGCCCCCCAACACGTAACTGGAGCCAAACCGACTTACTCCACGATGCCCCAGCACATGTAAGGGCTGCATCCAGCTTCGACCACACTCCCCCGCCAGAGACGATGGCCCCGCCAGATCAAGAGCTGAGGGGTCCAGACCGTCCACACAGACTCTCCCAACCGTCCCCACCACGCGGGAAGGACCCCTGGGACACACAACCGTAGGATTCACGTCCCGCCGCCAGCCGACCACGAAAATCACGTGACCCCCACCTCCAGGGAGCCTAAACCAGCCGGAAACCCTGGCACCCAACCGCCCTGGCCAACACTCGTCGCTCGGCACCCCGCCCCGACTCCCACGAGTCGCCCCCCCAAAGCTGGATGAACGTGCAACAACCACCGCCCCGCCAACGAACTGCCTCCTGCTTCCCTCCAGACCACGACTGGCCCCATTGTTTCCGGAGCTCGCCACTGCCCCACCAAGATAGCATGCCCCGAATTATACCCGGCATCCTAGCCCGGAAGAGGGAGGCGGCAGACTTAACACCCCTCCGGGTAAGCAGAGCAGCAAGTCCCTGGTAGACCGCTTGTGTAATAGGCCACCTGGCCTCCAAAGGCACTGACCGAAGACCCCCCCCCCCAGTCTCCAGTCAGAATGCCCCCCCATGCGGTTGCATGCTGGGCCTCCCGACCTTCCCTGACCGCCACCATCTCTCGCTGCGAACCGGAAAGCCGTCCACGACCCCAGACGCACTGGCGGGGATACGCAAGGCCAACCCCGTGCAGTCGGCTGCAACGTGCTCACCTCTGCACTCACACTACCCATTGCTGCATTGTCGCTCCCCCAGCCCGCTCGCGGCTGCGCTGGACTCTCCGGACCCCCCTTGGCGACAACACACGTAAGGCTAGCTAGCCTTAGACTGGGTGCAAGCCAAACTTGCGATGAGCTGTCCATCTGCCACACGACCCCTGACGGAACACCAGGACCGGTAACTGCCGGTCCCAGCCTAAATAGCCATCATGTCCGTGAAAGTCTCTCCCCAGACCTCACCGATCCTAAATCCACCTGCCCGCCAATGAATCAGACCTCCGCGTTGCCGTCCCTGCACTCCGGAAGCTAACACCGCCCACCGCCTCGTCAACCCATCCAGCAGGGGCCGGGCAGAATGTTAACGCTAACGCCAAAAAAGCCCACCCCGGTCGCTACACGCCCCCCCCCCCGCCATCGCTACCTCCATCCAAAAGGAGAATAGCTCCCCCCACACCCCACCGATGGTACGGCACCCCAGCACCCATGCACTGCTCCCGAACGCCCTTCGTCCGGCCCATCACCTACCCCCCCAGCCAGAGCGGGAACAGCCAAAAGCACTAAAGGAACAAAGCACAGCCCAGAGTCACGCAATCTCGAACAAACCTCCCCGAGCACAGCCGGCCCCCCCGCCGATCCGGAAGCCGCATGACCCATAACCCCCATCCCCGATCAGCGATCCGGCAGCGCCCAGCATCACCAAGGGGAACATTGTTTGGGTTGTTTCTTTTTTTTTTTTTTTTACACCCATAAGGGGCGGGGTTCCGCCTACCGTCAGCTCAACCTCCCACTCCCTATAACCGTGGCAAGGAATCGCAGCAAGGGAAATCGCCACCACCGAGGCGAAATTCCCGCTTAGGCCGCGCAAGCAGTGGCTTCGCCCGTACTCTCCAAACCAGCCATAAACCCCCCGTCCCAACCCCCCTTCGCTCCACTTTAGGTCTTGCCACAGCCCAGTTCGGAAGGCCCGTAACCACCTTAGAATAAGAGGCCAACTACCCCCCCGTGAGAGCTTGAGGGACTGGCACGACAGCGGAAGGGGCCCCGCCCATTCCAGTTAAGTACGTTGTCAATGCCTTGTCAATATTATTATTATTGTTCTAATTTTTTTTTTTTTTAAACTAACTATTCACATAGGCTGACTGAGAAAATAAGTTGATATTTGCAGTCCAAGGTGGGCCGAAGACCCCTACCCCGCAGCCTCCCAGCTCTGAAAACCCCCCACCACTCCTGCCCGGCCGGAAAGACCCTCTTCGCCCCCCCTTCCAACTCCTGCGCTCGCAGCAACTGCCCAACCCGACAGTTCTACTAGGCCCCCCCCCGACCCGAGCACCGTCTCTCCACCCTCTCCGCCTGTTAATGTAACAATTCAGGCATTTATTTATTTGTACAGCGCTACCCGCTCCATACCGTCCCACTGCAAGACCTACTCCCTGAACCCTCCACCGCCCTTAATAAGGCGAACAATCCGCAGGACACGCTTCCAACTCCGCCGGCGCCCAGTCTGCTGACTTTACACCCGCCAGTCTCATCCAGCACTCCGCCTCACACCCCGTGCCTTTCCTGCCCCCCTCTCCAAGCAGACGACCAGTCGGTACCGAAGCGTGGACGACTCCGATTAGCGGCGCTGCCAACACTAATCCCACTATGGCCAGCGCACTGTACCCCGCTCCCTCCCTCGATCGTAGCCCCCTTTCCCCCAGTCCGCCAGCACTCACCTGCCGCCCCGGCGACGCCCCTCTGCTGCCAATGGACGCAGCATCCAGTGTCCACCGCCCTTGGTCCATTGCCGCAGCCTGTCCTGTGCGCTCTGGGCACCGTTGACCTGCTCCACTCCACCCGTCAGCAAGCCAACTTCTGATCGCCATCTGCGGAGACAAAAGAAAACACAGAGAAACCCAAGGTGGGGAAAACGCTGAAGACTCCAAGGGTGCCACGTCCCCCACCCCTTCTGCCCCACCCGAGACTGCAGTCCACCCCAAACCCACAATTAAATATTCGTTGTCTGTGCTTTTTTTTTTTTTTTTTTTTGAGAGCCATAAGGTCAGTGTGCACCCCCATGACCCCACCACCCAACCACCAGACACCTGGAGCACCATCCAAACAAGAACCCTTGGGCTCCTGGGCACCAGGCCGCTGATCGACCACTAGGCTAGTCCCCCAGCCTGATTGACCCGAGACACCACAGCCAGCCCTCCAGACTAGCTGGCAAACTGCCCCTGGAAGCTGGGAACTCCCTGCACTAACCCCCCCCCTTGCATTGCGCTTCGCCACCGCAGCCGCTGCCACTCCCCCGTCCTCCCCCAAGACCCCTGGCACCACCACGAGTGCACACACCGCTACCTCCCGGTGAACCCCCTCAGCTCCCGGACCCAAGCCGCTCCCCCAGGATCCGCCAAGACCAGCCCTCCGCTGAGCACCAGCCAGGACCTTTCATCGGGCACTGCCAGCCCTCATGCCAACAGCAGAGAGCAAACATAGTAACCTATATATCTATATAGATAGGACGGCAGATAAGGACCAGTATGGTCCATCACATCCGCCCAATAAGGTGGCTAGAGCGCTGCCATGTACGTCATCTAAACGGGCATGCACAAGCACAATTCAGCAGGCTTCACTAGATTGACAGCAACTGAAAAGAATTGAGAGAAATACCCTATCACCCCTGCAGTAAGCAGACATGATAGGCTGCCAGCTGCCTGTTGGGTCATGCAACGAGATCCAACTTGCTGCATTAAAGCATGGTCAAAGAAATATACATCCTCTGTACCGAACTAACAATGTAAGACTATAAGTAGACATACCAGCAAAGCTGGCTGTCCCAAGTAGCAAAGAGAACCCCAATTACCCCAAATTAATTTTTTAAGTGAAACACGACAACTGATAATACAGTTGGAATGTAACAAGACATACCTTGACAAAATATATACAGCACAATATTTAAAAGTGCTTTTAAAAAAAACTTGCAGACAATAATGATAAAGTTGACCCTTTCAAGCACAGAACAGCCAAGATATATTTAATAAAGGAGTGTGGTTTAGGGCAGTAAAACAAAACATACTTGCCACAGCCACATGCACCCCTAGATACCCAATTCATATGTCCCAAAGGTAGCCGAGGGCCCCACTTCCCCCCACTGCACGAAGGGCCCGTCTCTCACCGCCTTCGAGGAAGCAGCCGCGTCCCCTCCTCTGGACGCCGCTGCTGCATGCCCTTCCCCACCGGCCTCCGTACCGCGCCCCACCTCTCCGCTCCAAAGCAGGCCGCTCGCTACTCGCCGCCCGAAAGAGGGCCGCTCCACCCCACCCAGCCCGACCCGGACACCAACCGCTTCCCCAAACCCCCGTCCAATACGGCCGAGCAGGCACCATCACGAAGCCGGCCGAGCAGAACGACGCCGGCCCCGTCCCCGAGGAGGAGCAGGAGCTTCAGCAACCGTTGCTGACTCCTGGCTCCTCCCCACACCAGGCCATGCGCCTCCCGCCTCCCAAACACCACTGCGCTCCTCCGCGCGGCTGCAGCCAATCGCGGGTACCAGCGGCCTGCACGTCATCGCGCCCCCCGCCGATGACGTCCGCGGGCCAGGGTCCCCGCACCGGCCGAGCACCCGGTTACAATCGGCCGCCGGGACCCTGCCCCGCGGCCTTGCATTTATTTCTAACACCTGATCAAACAGGTTTGCCTCATGGATTCTCATTTCCACTGAGTTTTATATTATTCTTTGTCTACTGTATTATTTTCTTCACTGCCTATCCCTGTCTATATTTTTCTATGCGTTGGCGGGTGAGTAACTTCTATTTTTCACCAAGTGTTATTTATAAATGATTACATGTCTTTTCTATACACAATATGGTAGTCTTTACAGATTTTGCCCAGTGCTATGCCTTGTCTTTTTAGAGCTGGTTTCATACATTCCATGCTGCTAGAATAACTATTCCCAGAACGACATAAAACAAAACTAATACTGCCTTACACTGTGCCTCAGTGATAGGCCGGGCACCAACTCTACTAACTGAACTAGAGAAGAACCCTAGTATCCAGCTGTTGTGTTGTCTGTCTTGACAAGTTTGTAAGCTATGATGAGCAGGGACTGTTTTACATGTCTCTGTATAGTGTTGCACAGGTCTTATAGCGCTATACAAATGATTAGCAATAGTAGTAGAAACTGTCATCAATTTTCCTGTCGCATTGCTTTCAGTTCACAATCATCTTGATCTTCTGACTACCAGTGATGGTGACTGCCTAAGACCCGCAAGTTCCTTTGATGTACTTAATCTGCTTAATGTTACGGGTCTTTTGGAATAGGTCACCCTTACATAATTACAAACTAGGAAAGAGTGAGATCCAGAGGACCAATCCTACACAAACATCATACCAAATATTTATTTCATTCAACTTCTTTTTCAAGCTCAGAAAATGGAGAAGGATTTTGAATCTATATTTAGTGGGCTCATATAATCAGCCCAATTATTGGGAACAGATGGTTGGCTTTACTTTCTGCAGACCTAATAAAGATATCCTATTTAAATAAAAACCTTTGGCAGTTAATCATGGCCAAGTCTCTAGGTAACCCTATCGCCCTTCACATCATCAAGCATGGAAACAATTTAAGTTTTTGCAAGTGGAGAGAGGAAAATAGGCAGGAGTTTGTGCCCATATCGGTCGTCCTAAACCAATACATCATTGTATTCCGGCTCACTGGTAAGGGTCACATAGCCATTTCTCTATTGCATTCAGAGCCACCATCACACAGATATTTGGACATTTGGAAAAAATTCCTGTGAAAGAAAACCAGGTGGATTCTAATTATCAGGAACAAACTGAATTATCCTTAATTTTGCCTCATTAGACCGAGAGGGGCAATTTTCAAACAGTCCATGTAATTAACAAACTATGTGACACTTCTACTTTATATGAATTTTGAAAGAACATCTACCTAGGTGAATGCTCTTTGAAAATGAATAAGTGTAAAATGCTCATGTTAAAAGCGTCAATGCTCTTTACACTTGCTATTTGAATGGGAACCACAGGGTAGGTGGGGGAAGAAGCAAAATTATGCCTGTATGTTTTGAAACTGAATTCACACAGGCTGATTTCCTTCCCAAGTCTAAACATGCTCTCAGGAAAATCTCTTGTTCTGACAGCTAAATGTGTACATACTAAGTAATCCAGACATAATTCTAACTGTATCCGAAGGGGGCAATTTTTAAGCAGGTAATTTTAACTGGAGACATTCTTTGAACATTACATTCAATGATTTGAGCTTTTTTATATTTTTTTAAGGAAAAGCAGGGCTATGCACAACATTATATGCAATGAAATGGGAAGACAAAATGGGTAGAAATGGTGTACGCAATCCAGAAAGGGAATGAAATTAATTTAATCAAACATTCCTCCCTGAAACAAATGAAAACAAGAAACCTCACAACAAAACGAAGAAAGAAAGGCATGAAATGAAAAAACACTATTTTCAGAAAGCATTTGATAAAACTCCCTCTTGAGAGACGCCACAGGAAATTAGGAAGTCCTGGGATAGGAGGGAATGGAGATTATTTTATAAGCTGTATTTGCAATTTCCACCTGGAAAACTTTATCACATCATTTCATTTCATTTATTAGACTTATTACCACCTATCAATAAATTCCTAAGTAGCTTTATGTTTACTTATTTAACATCTTTTTAAACTGCCTTTCATGGTGTCAAAGCGGTTTACAATCAGCGTGGTTATTTTTGATACAGTGAACTTTAAAACATTGAATAAAAGATTGAACTTTGTAATACGGGGAACTTTAAAACAGTCAATAATAAATTGAACTTTGGTATCATGGGATAAGCATCTGGTAAATACAACATGAACTGAAGTGGGTGGCACTTTGCGGATTACATGGGGTCAGACACTTGGTTACAAGGTGAGGAAAACATTCTGTATACATAGTTAAGGTGTATTGTGTGCTGCACTTGGTGGGGTATGTGGTTAATTGTCAGGGAACGTGGGGGGGAGGAGATAAGTCTGGGGAAGTTGTGCTGCTCAATTTGGTGAGGGGGCGGGCCAGGTGGGGGTGATGGCTGTTGGGTGGGTGGTTTTGCGGCAGTGTAGTCTTTGTTAGGTGTCAGTTCTGAAATATTTCAGGAAGAAGTGGGCTTTGAGTTTCTTGCAGAATTCCATTATTTCATTGATGGATCTTAGGTGTTCTGGGAGTGCATTCCAGATTGATGGGCTGTATAGGGAGAATGTTCTGTTGCATGTGGTTTGCGTACGTTTTGTTTTGTGTGCTGGCATGGTGAGTAGGTGTTGATTGGGTTGCCTTCAAGATCTATTATTGGGGACTTTCTGGATTAGGGTATGTAGGTAATCAGATGTTTGATTGTGAAGGGTCTGTTGTTTTGTAATTGATGCATGCCATTATTAGGAGACAGTGTAACTGCTTGAGAATTGGTGCGATGCGGTCATACTTTGATGTGTCTATGATTATACGTGCTGCTGTGTTCTAGGCCAGTTGGAGTAGGTATAGTGTGTTTTTTGTGAGTCTTTGGAACATTGAGTTGCAGTAGTCTAGGTGGGGTTATTACATGTGGAACTGTTGATTTTAGAAAAGCACAAATTTTACACTAATGTATAGAAATTGCAAGGGGCATGGTTGGGGCATGGTCTCGGCGTGTCAAAAATTTACGTGTGTATTCCTCATTTCATATTGAGACTGCATATATATGAGTAAAATTGCCCATGCCAGGATTTACAACTGCTCCCTGGCACATACAAGTTTTCAGAATGTGCTTGTTCTGGCTAGCCCTTTACAGGAGAATCATCCTCCTTAATCCCCCATTTTTTTTATTTGCCCCTCCAAATTGAAATTAAATATAGATGGCAGGTTCTGTAGTTAACTGGTGGCATTTAACTGGAATAACGAGTGAGGTTATTAAATTTGCAGATGACACAAAACTATTTAAAGTTGTTAAAACCCAAGAGGATATAGCGTTATTAGAAAAGGTTCAGAGCAGAGCCACCAAAATGGTAAAAGGGATGGAAGGATACTCCTATGAAGAAAGGCTAAAAAGGTTAGGGCTCTTTAACCTGGAAAAGAGACGGCTGAAGGGAGATATGATAGAAGTCTATAAATTAATGAACGGAGTGGAACGGGTAAACGTAGATCGATTGTTTACGTTATCAGAATATAGAAAGACTAGGGGACATGCAATGAAGCTACAGGGTAAACTATTTAAGACTAATAAAAGAAAATATTTTTTCACTGAACATGTAATCAAACTCTGGAATTTGTTACTGGAGGATGTAGTAAAGGCTGTTAGTGTAGCTGGGTTTAAAAAAGGTTTGGACAAGTTCCGGAGGAAAGGTCCATAAACCATTATTAAGAAGGGACCCAGGATATCAATGCTTGACCCAGTACAAGCATTGCGGAACCTGTGTCTTTTGGGGAAACTGCTAGGTACATATGACCTAGATTGGCCACTGTTGGAAACAGGATACTGGGCTTGATGGACCTTGGTCTGACCCAGTATGGCATATCTTATGTTCTTATGTTCATTTACATGTATAAGTTTGCAAAATGGCCCACATACAAGTGCAAGTGCTGGTACTTAAAAGTGCAAGTTGCTGTGTTGCCTCTGTTGAATTTTTCTATATGTAAATTTCTAGAATGGCTCCTCTGGTTCAATGTGTTGTCAAATACACATACGTCTTTATATATATTTTAGAAAAAGGCCCCATGTTTGGTAGAGCCTTTTCTAAAATACCATTGGAATTTTGTATGTCCCGACTTCAACATTTCAATTCCAATCTCCATGTACTATTTAAAATTTGCCTTAATGTTTTCAACTGTATTTGTAATTTTTTTAAGATGAGAAGCAAAGCGTAGAAATAACAGCTTTACCAGTGACAATATGTAACTAGAGATGTGCCCAAGGATCTATACTGAGGCTAGTTTGTTCATTAATAAACCAAAAAGAGGAGCAATGAGTAAATTCATCAAATCTGCAAATGACACAAAAGTATTCAAAGTAATTAAAACACATCAGGCTGTGAAGATCTGCAGAAGGACCTTGTCAGACTTGGAAAGTGAGCAACAAAATGGCAATATAATGAAAAAAAAAGTCTTTACTAGAGGTAAATGATGCTGGATTCCATATTAAGAGTCACCACCCTGGAAGGAATCTTGAGTTACTGAAATCTTCCGAATGTTAGGTAATATTTGGAAAAGCAACTGAGTCAAAATTCACAAGCAAATACCAAGATAATGGCAACTGTTATCTGGAGATTTGCTCTAGCCAACACTATTGGTTGATTTTCAAGAGAACTATGGAGAGTGCTGCTGAAAATCCTTCCAGGACACCATAGCATTGTCTATATAGCGATGGGGTGAAGTGTGGGCATTCCCAGAAATTATTCAGATAGTGGCGATATTCAGTCCACTATCAGGACAACTATTCAAATAAATTTAGGAGAGGTGAGAGGCTGACCTAAATGTATTTGAATAGGTTTTCAGATAGCGGACTGAATATCGTTGTTACTGGGATAGCCACAATGCTAACCGCTCTTTACCTAATTGGTGCTGAATGGAATCTGGATAGTAGCATCGAATATAGATATTATATTTAAATGCCATGGCCAATGTTTAAAAAAGAAATGCCAGTCTAAACAGGCAAGAAATGCAAACAGGAGAAAGGCCTCAGCAGTAGACGCACAGATGTCCAGCAGCACTATCCATATAGACCAGGAAACAAGGAAAAACAAGTGGCAAATGCACAACTACAGTGGGAAATATGAAGTGTTACTCCAGGAACCCTTTGTCAATCAAGAATGGATGCATGAATGGTTAAGGAGTGGTGAACTGAAACCAAACGATGAGGACAATGGATTATGGATGATATGGTTTACCAAGAACACTGAAAAAACAGGCAAAACAGACATATGTCAATTCTGCAAGACAGAGCTAGAAACAGTGACTTACCTAATAGCTGGCTGTGAAGTTCTGATGGCAGAAAATTTCTATACAGAGAGGCACAACAAAGTAGCACACCTCATCCATTGGAAACTCTGTAAACACTACATCGCTGTCCCTGAAAGCACTGGGATCATGACCCTAAGAGGATTACAGAGACTGAAGAGGTTATGATCACCTGGGACATTCCCATTCTGATGGATAAGAAATTGGATGCGAGGAAACCCGATGTAGTGGTAAAAGAGAAGAACACCAAAATGGCATTGATAATAGAAGCATCAGTGATTATTCTGTGAATTGCATGGAGAGGCAAAAATTCATGAAGTACCAAGAAATGCAGTCAGAGACCAAGAAAATGTGGCAGAAAGATACAGAAATATTTCCCATTGTACTGGGAGTCATAGACTTGATAAAGAATTTCCAAGCACATCTTGATAAATTGCTCATACCTGTTACATCTTACGAACTCCAGAAGAAAGCTCTTTATGGCACGATGCAAGTACTACACCGAGCATTAGCAATAAATTTGAGAGACTGAGATCATACTCCACATACTCTGGCTTAGAAATGAGGTTCATGACTGTCATGGTAAGCACAAACCTAACCTATTTGGAGAAACTACCCCATATGTTCTTCAATAGAGATTTATTAAGAGAACCCAACTCAGCCGAGTTTCAGCAAACACGCCTGCATCATGTAGTGCTGGTGCCTGTTCAGAAACTAAAGCCTGAACAAATAGCATGGCTTCCTGTTACAAGATGGGGCCTGTTCTGAACCAAAGCATAAACCAAACAAGATGGATTCCTTTTCTGTTATAACTCAGATTGAAACTTGCAAATCAAGCAAGTCTGCAAGGTTATGTGCCATACAGCAGAGCTATTGCTCATGACTACATTCTAGAGAACTCACTCTCATCCAGAGACTGTCCCACTGGGCCTAGATATGAAACAATGTATGCACCTGCATATCAGCATCTTTCTTGCACTATGAACTTTTGTTCAGAGAAGGACCACCTGATCACTGTTACAGGATTTGCTGAAGATGACATACAGTTTCTGAGACCAGTCAAATCTCATGCTGTGATGAGGAGGTCAGGACAAAGAATTATACACTGTGTGCTGAGGGACAAGAGGGCTATACACTTTTTAGACACCTTTCAGCTCTGCTGTTTTTTCTGCACTGCAAGTGCTTTGCTTGCCAGTTTGTCTCTTTCTAAAAGACAGTGTGCTAGTACAAGGATAAACCTTGTAAAAAAGAGTGAATCTCTCCCACAGATCTGAACCTCGGTGTTATCACGCGGCTCAGCTCTACTGCCTGTAGCCGATGTTGGACCTCTGCCATACTTTGGACTTTGTGTCATTCCCGAGATGACTTCTCAGACCCAGCCACAAGTGTTCTGGCAAGAGCTAAGGTTCTGGTCCTTAATTTTCTTCCCCCTTCCCCGAGGTTGGGTCTAGCTTAGACAGACAAATAATGTACTATACGTCTGAGTACAGAGCAATCCAATGCTGTTGGTTGATTAAAGGTGATTAATTATCTTGATAATTGTAATCATAGGGCTACCTAATTTTACTACCTCAGAAAACTAATTTATCCTATATCTACACTATTTTTCTATTAGTAATAAAGTCTAATTTATATACCCTTTAAATCTTTTCGCATGCGCGGTTTTCTGAGTCACTAACCGCAGCAGTTGAAACCTGTGAGCTTCTAAGTCTTTTTCTCTGCATATTACTTGAAGGTTTGTCTGTTTTTTCATATAAGAAAATGATTCTTCCAATTTTGAAACTGCTTGTACAAATTGAAAGAAAGTTCAGGTTTAATAGACTTTTTCTGTTTTCAGTGCGTCTACGAATGAGTTTCCCCTGAAGAAACCTTTAGGTGAAACGCTCACGAATAGCGTGCTAGATGGCGTCGGGATCATGACATTCATCGACATTGTGATTTGGCGGGGCTTCCATTGGACTGATTTGAAAGCTGTTTAAAAAAGCTAAGTAACAGCGTTTATGTTCTATTTTGGAAGTCACGAGCCTCTGTTCATTTTTGACCACACAAAATAACTCACAGTTTTTCCAAATAATTGTTTGAATGAATTTTATAAAAAATCAGTGGTGGATAGCATTTTTTGAGGTCGTTGATGTACACAGGGCGTTTGTCCAATAGGTGTTTTAAACTAACCATTGGCGGCCCGCAAGTTCTGAGACCTCTTATTGCCACTACCACTGTTGAACAATTTGGTATACCGTATGGTAAAAATGTTTGAGACAAAGTAAGCAAGTCAATCAGTTACACTTTCTGAAGTAAATTGAGAGTATCTCATTTTTACAATTTGGTATTTACTCTACTCTCGCAAACAACAGACCAGTATTTGTTTGTAATTTATATACAAACACAGAGTTGGTTCCTTTATCTCATGTAGTTTATTTGCCAGATGGACCTATAGAATCTTGGAAAAAGTGGGACCTAGCAATTACCGCTAGACCTATGGAGCTTGTCCGGGATAGGCAGTTCTGAATGAACCATGTTTAACAGAACTCTGAGTGAGCTAGTCCTGAGTTTTTTTTTAAGACTGTCTGATTTATGATAGCTCTCTCAAGCAGCGTTGCTGACCGGGAGAGTCTAGTAGTGCAAAAGCTTGAATCTATATGCTAGGAACAGGAACAGATTCCAGAAAATATTGCACAGATCAATAAATGCCTCAAATTAGACCCGCACAAGGTTTCGAGGACAGATAACTTTTTTGTGGGGTCTTTGACAGATTGCTGGGTCATAAAGGAAAATTAACAGTCTGATTGCTGAACACTCTCTGTGGTGCATATATTTAAGAATAAATCCTTAGAGGCTCTATAGCATGCTTGAGACAGACTTGATTTGTGCAGTGCTGATCTGAGGGACTCTGTTCAGATACTGTCTATGACTGCTGATCTGAGAGAACTCGAGCAGGAAAATGTTGAATTAAAACAGCAGTTGGCTGATAAAGAGGCCCGGTCTGGGGAGCAGGAGGGGGAGGAAAAAAAACCTTTTCCTGCTGTGCCTGGCTCACAGTGTGAAAATTGCCAGAATTTATTGGAATGGCTTGCTGTTTTAGAGGCGCAAGAAAAAGAATTTAAGAAGGAGGAACAAGTTGCTCGAATTTACAGATTTGACTTGATAGAGGAAAATACTAGACTGCAAGAGGAGAAAGCTCAGTATGAATTGAAAGAGAGAGCTTTGCTTGATGTTTATGTTAATGCAATTTCTTGATATACTGCCCAGGCTGAAGAGCATCAGAGCAATTTACAATCACTACAAGCAGGTACTGGATACATTCCCTCGTCCCCAAAGGGCTCACAATCTATATTTACCTGAGGCAACGGAGGGTTAAGTGGCTTGCCCAAGGCCACAAGAGGTGCCTATAGGACTAGAAACCCCAGTCCCTCTGGCCTGAGATTGCTGTCCTCCGGTGCGAATCAAACTCCCAGCACTCCGGCCTGAGATACATTTTCCTAACCACTGGGCCATTCCTCCCATTTGAAAACCTCTGAAGCTGAGTTACCTCTTAAGAAGAAGAAAAACTCCTCTCTTCAAGCTGAGCAGCTCAAATGTGAACAGGAGTTAGAGAGGAATAAAAGGGCACTAGCCAAGTTTAAAAAGGACTGGTCCCAGTTTAAGAGTGAGCTTAATTTGCCAAAAGGTCAGCTCTTGTATCCCAGTCCTCGATCTAATCCCCCAAGCTCATCTCCTCTCTCATGATACGACCCAGAAGAAGATGATAACAGAATGCCACTGACAGGGGCGGCTCAAAGCAATCTGCTACCTGAGGCGGTCTGAAATGGCGCCCCCCCCACCTTAGAGGGGGCGGGGCTTTTTCAGAAATCCAATCAGAGACTGAACCAAATCAAGAAGCCGTTTAGATTATATGGAGGAAATGCAAGATGTTTGCACACAGGGCCGTATTGAGCTGCAATCACACCCTGTGCAACTTGCAGCTCAGGCGCATGTCCCCCTCTCCCCCCATACCTCCATCCAGCGCTGCCTGCTCTTTCCCTCTGCTGCCACCCTCTGTTTTTTTCATGGTGGCACCGGCATCAGGGAAAAAGCAGGCAGCACTGGACGGAGGTATGGGGAGGAGGAGGGGGGCATACACCCAATCTGAAAGGCACCGGCACTTTAAGCAGATCTGTCCCTTCCTACTCTGACATCGTGTCGGAGGAGGGAGTGACCAGACCAGCTTAAAGTGCTGCGAAAAGGCTTGGAGAGTGCATTTCGGCTACCTGCTATTGTCCTGCCAGCAGCAGTAGGGCAACAGCAGATAGCCGAAATGTGCCCCCCAAGCCTTTCCGCCCTGTGCAGCTGCACTGCTTGCACAGGTCTAGGTACGGTCCCGTTTGCACATCCAGGAACTAAAAGACAGCAAGAACCAACAGCACAGTTTATAAAACTAAATTATAACTAATTTTTATTTTATTGTTATAAACTGCGTTATGGTTCTTGCTTTTTCTTTTTCAATATATACGAGTATTTTGTATTCACAGTAGGTGCAGAGCAGAACTAGGACATTCACCCACAGAACTCAATATTTTGAAAAGAAAATCTGATTCTGATCATCTCACTAACAATGACCACCACCACCACTATTCTCCAATACCAGGCATATTGTGAACTAATACAAAACCCTACAACAAAGAGCAAACCTACCATACCATACCATATCAGCACAAACTTCCAAAACTCACATAAGGAGCCCATCCAAAAAAAGCATCACTGTAAATACCACAGTGGGCCCTGGAACATCCATAAACCTATTTGAAAAGCTGAACAAGTCAAATAACTACAGTACAGTATAGATCTTTATGTACAAACTCCATGTTAACAGAACACCTGACCTCAGTCACACACTCACATCGACCCTCACCAAGTACAGAATAAGTAACCACAATCTAAAGTTAAAATAAAAATATGTAGACAAAATTTAAATTAAAACCCCAAGAAGCCAGAGTCCACATGCAGTGCAACATCAGATACATAAGAGATGCAGTTCCCCAAAACTGTGTAAAATATAAAAATAGCACAAAGTCCAATCACTACAATTAAATAAAATTATTTTTTCTACCTTTGTTATCTGACCATTTTATTCTCTGATCATGCTGGTCCCAATCTGAGGCTTCTGCTTTCATGTCTTCTCTTAGCTCTATTTCTGTGGTCTATGGTCCTAGGTCCATCTGCCATTTCTTATCTCTTCTTTTGTTTTCTTCACTTCCTTCCATCAACCCATTTCCAGTTCCAGTAACCCTCCCCAGTATCAGCCTCCTTTCCAGTCCTCCCCTCCCAGTACCTTTCAGTGTCAACCGCCTTGCATTCCCACAACTGCCACTGGTGTTCATTCCTTTCCAGTCCCCCTCCTTCCCCACTGTCCAGCCCCTTCTAGTCCAAATACCATCCCAGATATCAGCTTATGTCCACTTTCAGTGCCACCCCCCGGTAAGCTCCTTTCCAGTCGCCCTACCCTCTGTCCATCCCCCTTCCAGTGCCATTTGCATGTCAGCTCCCTTCCAGCCTCCTCCCCATTACCCAACCACCTACCAATCCCATCCCCAAGTGTCAGCTCCCTTCCAGTCCCTCTTCAGTACATCCCAAGTGTCAGCTCCTTTCCAGACCCTCCTTTTACCGTGTCAGCTCCCTTCCTGCTCCCTCCTTCCCCTGGCAGACCCTCTCATTATCCACTCCCTTCCAGTCTTATTCTACCATCCTCCCGCATCAGTCCATTTGTAGTCCTAGCCCCTAGTTTTCTTCCAGGGCCAGCAGCACTCTCCTCCCCTCCCCCATTAGCCCATTTCCAGTCCTATCCCCCTTATCAGCCCATTACCAGTCCTAACCCCCCCATAAGTCCATTTCCAGTCCTAGCCATCAATCAGTCCATTTCTAGGCCTAACCCCACCAATCAGCCCATTACCAACCCTAGCCCCCCTCCCGATCAGCCCATTTCCAGTTCTAATCACCCATAGCCCATTACGAGTCCTAACACCCCCATCAGCCCAGTTCCAGTCCTAACCCCCCCACCAGCCCATTTCCAGTCCTAGCCACCCCCGATAGCCCATTACCATCCCTAGCCCCCTCCCGATCAGCCCATTTCCAGTCCCATTCCCCCATAGACCATTACCAGTCCTAACCCCCCCATCAGCCCAGTTCCAGTCCTAGCCCCCCCATAGCCCATTACCAGTCCTAACCCCCCCCATTAGCCCATTTCCAGTCCCAGCCTCCCCCACCCCAGGGAAATTGAAAATAAAAGAATCTGGCTGCTGTAGCTGCTACCGCCGTGGCAAAAGAAAGTGCCCCACAGCTGCCCCAGCAGAGCCCTCTTCTCTCCCTCAGCACCGCAAAGGGAGAGTTTCCCTTTCTCACGGCTCTGTTAAGCCTGCTGGCGCTGATGGGAAACAGCATTTCCTGTTTCCCATCAGAGGCGGTGGGTTTAGCAGAGCCACGAGAAAGGGAAACTCCCTTTGTGGCTCTGTAAATCCGGCGGCACTTAGGGAGAGAAGAGGGCTCTGCCAGGGTGGCCGCGGGGCACTTCCTTCTGCTGCAGCTCTTCCGATCGGGTTTTTTTTGTTTTGTTTTTTTGAAGGCCGAGTGAGGCGGGCTTTTTGAGGGCAATTTTTGACGCCCCCAAAAAGTTGCCGCCTGAGGCCACCGCCTCACTTGGCCTCATTATAGAGCCGCCCCTGGCCACTGATAAGCCTGCCCAGAGTAAAAGAGCAGCCTTGCAAGGACAGACGTCTAGCATTAAGAGAAGCATCCTGGTCTTGACCCCTCCCCATAGAGCCTGAGGGAAAAGGAGGGGGGAGAGAAGGCATCCGAGTGAAGGGAAATACAAGAAGTAGCTGAAGGCAAACAAAACTCTTCACTCCCCAAAGGCCAAGAGAAACAAAAGAGCGGAGGTACCCCCACCTCTGCAGCCCTGCGTGACATGGTAATGGCTCTTTACGAAGAGGGGCCAGGTGCCCATTACTGAAGATTTAGTTGAAATAGAAGAGGCCTTCCAGGCTCTGGAAGTCACCAGGGAGAGAGACATGTTCCGGCATCTGCCCTGAGCATTTGATGGAGCCTGCTGCCATTTAATCTGTGCAATGGTACCGAATGTCAAGAATGACTTTGCCACTGTAGAGGAGGAACTGAAAAATTATTTTGGTTTATATCCTGATATTGCTAGTGACAAGCAGGCAGCATATGGTATGACTTGCGAAAGGAATGATTTACTGAAAGAATCTCTATGGTTTGAAATTCCATGTAAAAAGGGGAAGGCAATGGCAGTGGGGGTGTACTATCAACCGCCTGGCCAAAATGAACAAATGGATGATGAAATGCTCAAAGAAATCAAGGAAGCTAACAAAAGTTACAGAACAGACACTGACCCAGCAATACTAAACCAACTCCCCATACCCAACTACACTCTATTTAACTGCCCCCGGCCCAACAGGAGAGGAGGAGGAGTACTTATCATTGCCAAAACCTCCCTAATGTTCACAAGCCCCTCCTTACTGAATCCCAAGGCATTGACATACTCAAAATTGAAAACACAACAACAATACTGTGTTTAATTTACAGACCCCCCTCAGCCCACCATGAAACCCTGGCAACCGCACTAGAAATTATCTCAACCTCTGCAACCAAAAAACTGCGCATCATCCTGGGTGACTTGAATCTCCCTTCAATTCCCCCTGTACAGGCAGACACATTCTCAGAAGCCATGAACCAGCTCGGATACTCACAAATCATCCAAGAACCCACACACAACAAAGGTAACACCCTCGATATGGTGTTCTTATCACACAACATACAACAAAACACCAAACCTCGAATAACCCCGGTCCCATGGTCCGACCATTTCCTAATTGAATTTGAAATCCATCTAACATCACTAAAGGATAAGCCTCAAACCAACCCGAAAACACATCAACAGAGGAAATTCCAAAAATTCAACAGTGAAGCATTGATAACTTCTATATCTACACATTTGGATTACACCACCACAGACCTAGACAAACTGGTAGCCCAATGGAACTCAGGGATCGAGGCAGCTGCAAGACCAACATGGAAAGGCACAAATGCGGCAACAAAAACAGGAACCGAACCATGGTACTCTCCCACGCTAGCTAAAATGAAAAGAGAACTACGCAAACTGGAAAGAAAATGGAGGAAGAAGCAAACCGAAGAAGGCAAGCAACTATACCTAACACTCCTCTCAAAATACAAGAATGAGGTCAACCTCGCAAAGAAGAGTCACCACACCAATCTATTCAACAAAGCTCTCAATAGACCCAGGGAACTTTTTGAGCTCGTAAAATCTCTTACCAAAACTTCGCAAAACCCCATCTCTTCAAACGATATAAAGGCCCAGACACTTGCCGACCACTACGCCAAAAAACTAAACCTGCAACTCCCCACAACCATTAATCAAAACATGTCATCAACCATCACCACTCAAGAAATCACCACTGCCTCTCAAGCAGACCTGGAACCAGAATGGAACACCTTCCAGCATATCGGTGAGCAACAAATCCTAAACATCATAACCAACTTAAACACCACTACCTCACCCCTTGACCCATGCCCAGCCGCCTGGATGAAAGCAACTAAGAAAGACAATGCAAAACCCATCGCGCACATTGTCAACCAATCACTACAACAAGGTAGCATGCCGACTCAACTCAAGAAATCAATTATAAGACCCATATTAAAGAACAAGTCGCTCAACAAAAGTGATCCTGCATCATACCGCCCAATTTCAAGCATAGCATTCCTAGCAAAAACGATTGAAAAAGCGGTGCAGCACCAACTACAAGATCACATGGATGAGAGAAAAGCCTTAGATGAGCATCAATATGGATTCCGTCAGAATCACGGAGTAGAAACACTACTGCTGGCACTCCTTGACAACCTACTTAGGGGCCTCGAGAACAAAAACTCCATGTTCATACTCATATTCATTGACATCTCAGCGGCATTCGATACAGTGCATCACAACACTCTATTGGACCGCCTGGCCTCGCTGGGTATCTCAGGGACCCCCTTAAAATGGTTCTCTTCTTATATATCCAATAGGATGCAACAAGTACAATTCAACAACGATAAAGCTGATGCCTTCCCCCAAACCCAAGGGATCCCCCAAGGGTCTGCCCTCTCATCACTTCTGTTCAATTTGTATATAAAGCCGGTCTGCGATATCTTCCAGAAATACAACATCAAATACCACATATATGCCGACGATGTGATGCTATACACACAGCTTGACATAACACAGCCTAACTTTGGTCCACTAGAAATATGCCTTGACATGCTCCAATTATGGCTTCAGCAAAACAACATGTCAATAAACCACAAAAAAACAGAGGTCATGTTCATTTCCAAGAAAGCCAATTTCATCCCACCCACCACAGTCACTCTTAACAAAAACATATACCACACGAAGCCTGTAATAAAGTATCTAGGAGTCCTACTAGACTGTAATCTCAGGTTGGACAAACACCTCAGATCAGTTAACCGAGCCATCTTTTACAAACTCAAAATTCTACAACCACTTCGCAGTATCCTCGACAAATCCGACTTTAGATCTGTTGCTCAAGCACTAATCATTCCACACCTGGACTACAGCAATGCCATTCTACTAGGGCTTCCAAAGAACACACTCAGCATCCTGCAAATGGCCCAGAACGTGGCTGCAAGAGTCATCATGGAAAAGAAAGTCACCGACCACATAACCCCAGTACTAATTGACCTGCACTGGCTCCCAGTGGCCGCCCGCATCATCTACAAACAGATCATCACAACGTTTAAACTCATCCATGGCATCGCACCATCCTACCTCAATAACCTAATCACTATCCAACCATGCAACAGGAGCAGGAGAACTATGAATCTCAACACCCTGTGTATCCCGACAAGCATTCGATCTGTCAAAGCCGAAACAAGCAAGCGGGCATTCACATACACAGCGCCAATTCAATGGAACCAACTACCGCATGAATTAAGACTCACAAACAGCCTGACTGAATTCAGACGAAAGCTTAAAACATATCTGTTTCAAACCCACTACAACCTGATCTAACCGCAATACCCTACCTCAACCAGATGAACTTTACCGCCCACGACAGCATAAAATCTAATAGCATATAGTCATGTATTAGCCTGTACTCTTTGGAAGTCAACATTGTATATAATGTATATTTGGCCCCCCAACCTACTGAAATCAAATGTATACCCTGATCTGTGTGCTATATTAATTCAACTGTATATTGTATCCTACTGTTTATCCCGCGTTACGTAAATCATTGTCTAATCAAAATGTAAAACTAAAAATTTCAATGTACTATACAATGCATTATGATTTCTGTAAAGTAAACCGCTGTTGATCGTAGGAAACAGCGGTATACAAGTATTTACTAAATAAATAAATAAAATAAATAAACAGTAATAATAATGGGTGATTTCAATTACCCCAGTATACTAGGGAGATAACATTTCTAGATGAAATAAATGACTGCTTCTTGGAGCAGCTGGTTCATGAACTGACCAGAGGGGAAGCCATTTTGGACTTAGTCCTGAATGGAACACCAGATCTGGTGCAAGAGATAATGGTGATGGGGCTACTTGGCAATAGTGATCATAGTATGATTGCGTTTGATTTAATTAATGGAGAAGGAATGGTAAGGAAATCCACATTACTACCTTTTAACTTTCGAAAGGGAGACTATGATAAAAAGAGGAAAAAAGTTAAGAAAAAACTAAAAGAAGCAGTTGCAAAGGTTAAAGACTTACATCAAGTTTGTGTGCTGTTTAAAAATACTATCTTGGGAGGAGGCAAGATGGCGGCAATGATCAGCTCCGGGTGATCCGGCTTTCTATGAAGTTCTCTGCTCGTGGCGGTTTGCCCTTTCGGCATTGGAGATGAGATGCAGGAAGCGTAAGCAAGCCTCCTTACCCTCTGCTGCTTTTTGACATATTCATAAATGACTTGGAAAAGGGAATAATGAGTGAGTTTATCAAATTTGCAGATGACACAAAACTATTTAAAGTTGTTAAAACCCAAGAGGATTGTGGAAAATTGCAAGAGGATCTTGATAAATTGAATGACTGGGAATCCAAAAGGCAGATGAAATTTAATGTGGACAAGTGCAAAGTTATGCAACTAGGAAAGAACAACCCAAACTATGGTTACACGATGCAAGGTTCCACATTGGGAACCACCACCCAGGAAAAAGATTTAGGCGTCATCGTGGATAACTTGTTAAAATCCTCCACCCAGTGTGCAGCAGCGGCCAAGAGAGTAAATTGAATGCTAGGTATCATAAGGAAAGGAATTGGAAATAAAACAAAGGATATTATAATGCCTCTGTATCGTTCCATGGTGCGACCGCACTTGGAATATTGTGTGCAATTCTGGTCGCCATATCTTAAAAAGGATATAAAGTTATTAGAAAAGGTACAGAGAAGAGCCACCAAAATGGTAAAGGGGATGGAAGGATACTCCTATGAAGAGAGGCTTAAAAAGGTTAGGGTTCTTCAACCTGGAAAAGAGACGGCTGAGGGGAGATATGATAGAGGTCTATAAATTAATGAATGGAGTGGAACGGGTAAATGTAGACGATTGTTTATGGCATCAGAATTTTAAAAGACTAGGGGACATGCAATGAAGCTACAGGGTAACCTATTTAATACTAATAAGAGAAAATATTTTTTCACTCAACGTGTAATCAAAACTCTGGAATTTGTTACCAGAGGATGTAGTAAGAGCTGTTAGTGTAGCTGGGTTCTAAAAAGGTTTGGACAAGTTCAGGAAAGGTCCATAAACCATTATTAAAAGGGACTCGTGATATCACTGCTTGACCCAATACAAGCATTAAGGAACCTGTGTCTTTTGGGGAAACTGCTAGCTTGGCCACTGTTGGAAATAGGATACTGGGCTTGATGGAGCTTGGTCTGACCCAGTATGGCATCTTAAAAAAAAAAAAAAAAAAAAGTATGCTTACCAGCTCAGGCAAACCTTCTTTCAAAGTGACCCATCCTGGGAGGAGAGAGCATCATCGGCAATTTTGTGATCTGTTCTATCAGGCTCTACCCTCCTCCACAAAAGCCCATTTGTATGAAAGGTGCTATGAGCCTCTTTCTTATTTGATGGAGCATGCTGATGGGATTTATACAGGTTTTGCCAAAACCCGTGCTGATAGCAATAGCAAGATAAATGCTCCTAGTCAGCCTACGGAGCCAAAGCAGAGTGACAGCATTGTCAAATCCAACCTTACTTTAGAAAGTAACACTCCTTCTGTGCCACAGGCTCCTTCGAGGCCACCACAAAGTGAACAGACATCTGGGCCTAAGTGGAGTTCCGACAGCTGGCATTCCCTTTGGCAGAACCGGAACTGGAAGAGGAAGCCTAGTGGGGTCATGAATCAACATATAGAAAAAAAACTAGAGGAATTGATTGCAGCCTTCTTCAATTACCACAGGAAGGCTCCCCCTGAGGAGAAGCCACAAAAGGCACTGGCCAAGTCTGCTGAACCTAGAAGGTCAAAAGTGAAAAAAGCTAAAACCTCTCCCCATTCTGATGACAGTGAATAACTAACTGGATTTGATTCGCGGTTCATTGTCTCACGGGTACAGCCAGCTCAGACTTCCAGGCCGGTCAGAGAGGCCACTCCCTCATTACAGAGTGACAGTCCCCCAGTAGATGGCGGCGTTACAGCCTTTGACTCTATCAGGAAGCACAAGTACTTTTTGGGTAAACTCAAGCCAATAGGACAGAGGTATACTATTCCTGTTAAACTACAACAGGTGTTTCCCTATGAGGGCCTAATAGATTCAGCTTCTGAAGTTACCCTAATTACCTTGAGTCTTTTTAACAGGATCACTGTTTCCTTGGAGGGACAGGATACCCTATGCATAACACCCACTGAGGGTCACAAGTAGTTTATAGTGAAAAGTCCATAGAGACCGTAGGCCAAGTCTGGATTACCCTCCAAACTGGAAAGTTGCAGGTGAAACATTCTGTGATTATTACTAAGTGTCCTGGAGAGGAACTGTTGATTGGCAATGAGCTTCTAAAAAGGCTGCCCCCCATACTGGACTATGTCCAAGAAGTGATCTGGACACAGGTCACCCATCCTATACCTTATGCCAGAGTGAAGTGTGACAAAAGGGTCAGTGGTCCTTGTTCTGTGGAACGGAAGGATACTTCTATCAGGATTAATTTCCAGAGATCAGCAGACCCCAGATCCTGGAGCTCAAGTATGAAGGGGCTGGGTCTCAGGTTCAGAGAAATTGTGACATTATCACAATTGAAAAGGGCTCAATAGCTAACATTATCCTTGATACTAACTATCTGAAGATATTCCTGAAAGATTCAACAGTCCAGACGGACCAGGCCTAGGAGACTCCAGAGGCTGCCGAGGTAAGAACCCTATGGGCTTCTGACCCCTGTCAAGGCCACCCTAGGAAACTAGCAGCAATCTCCTCAGATAAAGGCCCGTTCCGTCATGTGCGGGTGGGCACACCTCAGAAGGAAACAGTCTACCTGTTATCGCAATCTGATCACTCACTCATCGGTGAATCCCTCTTCCATCATCTTAATCACCAGGCCACCCTTAATTGGGTTAGGAGAACCTTGCCCTCCTTCCAGGTGCCTGGTGAGTGCTCCAAGACATGGGTGGGAATCTGAAATCTTTCCTTACAAGTTGGGGGTAAATCTTTCAAACACACCTTTTCTATCATGAGAGGCCTTGAAGCGCCCCTCTATATAGGCTCTGATTGCCTTCTTAGACTTGGAGATTATGTGGATTTGGTGAATAACATCATCTGGAGTAGGATGGAGGGCAAGCCAGTGGACTGGCAGGGCACCCATCCATCACTGAGGGCTGGACAAACCATCTCTCAGGTTTGTGAAGTGGTAAGTGCAGAGGATGTCCAAATACCAGGGAAGGTACAGGATTGTCCCCTCAAGTTCCAGGTAACCAGGGGGCAAACAATCTTAGACACCCTGACCTTCTTCAACTCTAATACTCGTTTTGAGGAACTGGGCCTAATTACTGGCCCCATCCCCTGTATGGAGGCCACAGTGCCAATGTTGCATCTGTTGGACACCAAAGCAAGACCAGAACTCATTAACATTGCTAAAGGGGAACCCTTTGGATACTTGGTAGAAGAATCATTCCCAAGCATAGAGCTGACTCTCCAGATTGTTGGAAAGGCTCCAGATTCCTGGGATCTCTGCAAAGAAGGTGAGACCCCCGAGTGTGTGAAAACAGCACCTTGAGGCCTCCTTACCCTACAGTTTATCTGGCCTCATAGTGCTACATCTACCCAGGTGCACCTAGAGCAGGACCATTTGATCTTGTCAAGGAAACTTGATGAGTCCCACAGTTTCTACACCCACCAGGGGGAGGAGCCCCAGGTAGTCCAAGCTATTAAAGCCATCCTTCCATCCCCTTTACCATTTTGGTGGCTCTTCTCTGAACCTTTTCTAAAATCGCTATATCCTTTTTAAGATACGGCGACCAGAATTGCACACAATATTCAAGGTGCGGTCTCACCATGGAACGATATAGAGGTATTATAATATCTTTTGTTTTATTTTCCATTCCTTTCCTTATCATACCTAGCATTCTATTTGCTCTCTTGGCCGCTGCTGCACACTGGGCCAAGGGTTTTAACATGGTATCCACAATGACGCCTAAATCTTTTTCCTGGGTGGTGGTTCCTAATGTGGAACCTTGCATCGTGTAACCATAGTTTGGGTTGTTCTTCCCTAGGTGCATAACCTTGCACTTGTCCACATTAAATTTCATCTGCCATTTTGATGCCCAGTTTTCCAATTTATCAAGATCCTCTTGCAATTTTCCACAATCCTCTTGGGTTTTAACAACTTTAAAGAGTTTTGTGTCATCTGCAAATTTGATTTATTTTATTTATTTATTTATTTAACAATTCTTTTATACCGCGCTATTTCAATCAGTGCGGTGTACATTGAAACAAGAACATACTACAATGCATACAAGTAACATTGAGTTTTACATTGAACAGGAAGATTCAACATAGGACAACCGGGGGAACTATGTACAGATTGACTTAAATAATATATACAGTGATATAAAACATGATTTAGATGTTGCAATGTGGTTAACTAATAGGACTAGAGAGAAGATTGACCAACTAGCCCTCACTCGTTATTCCACTTTCCAGGTCATTTATGAATATGTCAAAAAGCAGCGGACCCAGCACAGATCCCTGGGGTACACCACTATTCACCTTTCTCCATTGGGAAAATTGGCCATTTAGCCCTACCCTCTGCTTTCTATCTTTTAACCAGTTCCCGATCCACTATAGTACACTGCCTCCTATCCCATGACTCTTTAGTTTTGCCAAATGTCTCTGATGAGGGACCTTGTCAAAGGCTTTCTGAAAGTCCAGATACACTTTAGGCAAATCCTTTTTTGAACATAAGAACTCTATCTTGCAAAAGCAAATCATATATGGAGAAAATTTTAAAAACTTAGCTAGCACTTGTATGAAGCAGACAACAGCCATGATGGAAAGTTTCATGCATCCCAAAGTCAGATGAGTACTTACTGTGCCTTCTGGGCTGCGAAGATCCAAATTGATTCTTTAAGATCTAAGGTTTGTGTTAGCTCATTATCAGTCGATATTGTTGCAAGTCCAATTAGCCACTCTTGGGTCATGGAGGAATGCAGATGTGTTTTATCAGCTTTAGTTTTGAGAAGCTCTGTTTTCCACTTGCAACTGTTACCAGAAGTGTCAAATGTATGCACAGGGTTGTGGAAGCATTTGGAAATATAGTAGCTGATTGTTTTGGTATATCTACTCCAGAATATCCTTTGGTGAAGAGAGTCTGTCATCACATGTCTAGAAAGAGGATATAGCGTTATTAGAAAAGGTTCAGAGAAGAGCCACCAAAATGGTAAAGGGGATGGAAGGATACCCCTATGAAGAAAGGCTAAAAAGGTTAGGGCTCTTTAACCTTGAAAAGAGATGGCTGAGGGGAGATATGATAGAAGTCTATAAATTAATGAACGGAGTGGAACGTGTAAAGGTAGATCGATTGTTTACGTTATCAGAATATAGAAAGACTAGGGCACATGCAATGAAGGGTAAACTATTTAAGAAGACTAATAAAAGAAAATATTTTTTCACTCAATGTGTAATCAAACTCTGGAATTTGTTACCGGAGGATGTAGTAAAGGCTGTTAGTGTAGCTGGGATTAAAAGTTCCTGGAGGAAAGGTCCATAAACCATTATTAAGAATGGACCCAGGATATCAATGCTTGATCCAATACAAGCATTGTGGAACCTGTGTCTTTTGGGGAAACTGCTAAGTATGTATGACCTAGATTGGCCACTGTTGGAAACAGGATACTGGGCTTGATGGACCTTGGTCTGACACAGTATGGCATATCTTATGTTCAAGAGCTTGTATGGGTAGCCAGTGGAGGTTCTGGAGTACTCTCATGATGTGTTCGTTTCTTGGTGTGTTTATGATGATCCTAGCTGCTGTATTCTGCACCAGTTGAAGAGGGTGCGTGGTTTGTTTAGGGAGACCGATAGATAACACTGGTCAACACTGAAATCGTTACTGACTTTAAAAGGCCCTAATCTGTAGTATCTCGGTGAGCTGAACACGAATATAACATTTAAAAAACTTATATTGGCTCCCGTTTTGAAGATATCGCATGTAGTTCATTTTTGACATTTCACCGTGTAAATTTATCCAGTAGGACATCAACAACATCCCAAATAAGCCTTGAATGATGCAATATTGCATCACATTGCATAACACCAGCATGCACACATCATCCAGAGTTGATTGCATCATTTTCTGATGCAATGCAATACTACTGCCAGACGGCTGCTGAAGCCATCTGACGTCAGCAGTGTACTATACGCAGTCGGAAAGGTTGAGCATTTAAAATATTTCAGACTGTATGTGAGACAGTTTAAGCTACTGTTACATGTAACTTTTATTAATCATATAATTTTAGCCATTTAGGTACAATACAGAACAGTAATGCCGCGAAAGTGTGTTAATACCATTGACCATTTCTGCTACATTTGTGGGGAAGTGACATTTGCCAACCAGAAGAAAAGTATCACTTCTCAACTGAAGAAGGCATATCATCTTTACTTCGGATGCAAGATTGGTGACCAAGACAAGCCTTGGGCCCCGCATATATGCTGTGCTACGTGTACAACACAGCTTTCACAGTGGTTGGATTGCAAAAGACCATCAATGCCGTTTGCAGTCCCCATGGTGTGGAGAGCGCCAAGCAACCACATAAATGACTGTTACTTCTGCTTGGTTCCTCCTCTTTCCAGCGGAATAACAAAGCAAAAGAAGTCGAGCATAGCCTACCCACACATTCCGTCTGCATTGAGACCAGTTCCACATGGTGAGGGACTTCCTTTTCCATAACCTCCATCAGAATATTCTCTTGATTCATCTGATGAGGACAAGAGTTAGCCGACCTGTTCTTCTCCTGGTCCGTCAGCATTCAGTAATCCAGATTTTCACTGGGATGCATTATCAACGCCACACAGAATAATACAGGAAGAACTAAATGACCTGGTTCATGATTTGGACTTATCCAAGAACAAGGCAGAATTGCTAGGATCAAGACTTTAACAATGGAATCTTCTAGAAGATGTCAACATTACTCCATATCGAAAGCGCCACCAGCAGTTGGAGCCTTTCTTCAGAAAGGAAAGTAATCTGGTATTCTGTTCCGATATTGAAAGCCTCATGAATGCCTTAAAAATCACTCATGACCCACAAGACTGGAGACTATTTATAGACTCTTTGAAACTGAGTCTGAAGGCTGTGTTTTTTAACAATGGAAACCATCTTCCATCTATTCCAGTAGCGCATGCTGTCCACATGAAAGACAACTAAGGAAAAAGGAATACAGCAATTCCCAATGTCAGTCCTTATTGAGTTGATAATGCATCCCAGTGAAAATCTGGATCACTGAATGCTGACGGACCAGGAGAAGAACAGGTCGGCTAACTCTTGTCCTCATCAGATGAATCAAGAGAATATTCTGATGGAGGTTCTGGAAAAGGAAGTTCCTCACCATGTGGAACTGGTCTCAATGCAGACGGAATGTGTGGGTAGGCTATGCTCGACTTCTTTTGCTTCGTTATTCCGCTGGAAAGAGGAGGAACCAAGCAGAAGTAACAGTCATTTATGTGGTTGTTTGGCGCTCTCCACACCATGGGGACTGCAAACGGCATTGATGGTCTTTTGCAATCCAACCACTGTGAAAGCTGTGTTGTACACGTAGCACAGCATATATGCGGGGCCCAAGGCTTGTCTTGGTCACCAATCTTGCATCCGAAGTAAAGATGATATGCCTTCTTCAGTTGAGAAGTGATACTTTTCTTCTGGTTGGCAAATGTCACTTCCCCACAAATGTAGCAGAAATTGTCAATGGTATTAACACACTTTCGCGGCATTAATGTTCTGTATTGTACCTAAATGGCTAAAATTATATGATTAATAAAAGTTACATGTAACAGTAGCTTAAACTGTCTCACATACAGTCTGAAATATTTTAAATGCTCAACCTTTCCGACTGCGTATAGTACACTGCTGACGTCAGATGGCTTCAGCAGCCGTCTGGCAGTAGTATTGCATTGCATCAGAAAATGATGCAATCAACTCTGGATGATGTGTGCATGCTGGTGTTATGCAATGTGATGCAATATTGCATCATTCAAGGCTTATTTGGGATGTTGTTGATGTCCTACTGGATAAATTTACACGGTGAAACATCAAAAATGAACTACATGCGATATCTTCAAAACGAGAGCCAATAAAACTCAATAAGGACTGACGTTGGGAATTGCTGTATTCCTCTTTCCTTAGTTGTGTATCTTTTGAATACTAGCAGTATTGGGTTTTCCTTGATTGATTATAGTCATTTTTGTCCACATGAAAGAGACATACGATAATTTAAAGCATCTACTGACTTCCATTAACTATAACAAGTGCAGCTTGCACCTCTGTGGTGACTTGAAGGTAGTTGCCCTTTTAATGGGACTGCAGCAGGGATATATAAAATACATGTGTTTCTTATGTGAGTGGGATAGCCAAGCAAGGGATTGGCACTACTTGCGGAAGGAATGGAATCGCAGACAAAATGTAACAGTTGGAGTGAAGAATATCCAGCACCCAGCTCTGGTTGAGGCTCACAAAATCCTGCTACCACCCCTTCATATCAAACTAGGTTTGATAAAAAACTTTGTGAAAGCCATGGACCGCATCTCGCCAGCTTTATGATACCTGCATGAAAAATTCCCTCAACTCAGCGAAGCAAAGATTAAAGAGGGAGTTTTTGTGGGTCCTCAGATTTGAGAGCTCTTCAAAGATGACTGGTTCAACAACTTGCTGCAGGGTGATGCGAAACAAGCATGGAATGGTTTTCGCCTAGTGTCAACAAACTTTCTCGGGAATGTTAGGGCAGAAAACTACAAGGAACTAGTAGAAGACATGCTGATGCAGTATCAGAAACTTGGCTGCAATATGTCTCTAAAGATCCATTTCCTTGATTCCCATCTCGATTTCTTTCCTGACAACTGTGGTATGGTTAGTGATGAACAGGGCGAACGTCTTCACCAGGATATCCCAACGATGGAGTAAAGATACCAGTGAAAATGGTCCACTACAATGCTGGCTGACTACTGCTGGACACTCCCCAAAGAAGCTTCCGAACAGCTGTACAAGAGACAGGCGAAAAAATCTAAGAAATAGTCTATGACTTGTTTTTTTACAGGTATTAACCGAAAGCCTATTATATTTACTATTGACATGCATTTCGTAATGTAAACATTAATTCTTGTAGATTACAAAAAAACTAGAGCCAACTTTGCAATTTCACTGTCATAGTCGTGTTCAGCATATAAAAATTGATAAGAAATGACTATTTTTATTTCAGTAACATGACTTTTGTAAAACTTTGTTGACCAGTGTAATGGGTTAGCATAGTCTAGTATGGGCGTGATGAGTGCCTGACAAACTGTTCTGAAGTGGTCTTGGCTTAGGATTGGTTTGAGTCTTCTTATGAGTTTTAATTTGTAGTATGCCTTTGCCGCGTTTTTTTGATGTGTGAGTAGAGGTTTAGTTTGCTGTCTAGGGTGATTCCGAGGTATCTCACCTCATCCTTCACATTGATAGATTTGTCCTGGATGCTGATTGTAGGTGGTGGGTTGAAGTTGGTTCCTCTTGTTACGAACATGGCTTCTGTCTTGCTATAGTTTACCGACAAGTTGTTGTTAGTGAGCCACATGATTATTTCATCTAGGCATTCACTGGTCAACACAATTTTTGTCATAGACCCGCTCTGACCTGTTTCATATGTAATTTTTCCCATTGTTTACAAATATGGTATCAGAATTTTTCTATCACACATACTTCAGGAGATATCATCTACTAAAGTGTGTACATTACTGTAAATTAGCCATTACAGTTTTTTTTCAGTAAACAAAGGTTGAATACGAAAAGTTCCATCATAATTATTATTGTATGTTGTCAGCCATAACCAAAAATGCTGAGTCATGTAGTTATAATATAATTAATTAACCGGGCCCCTTGCCCTACTGGTCCGGTTGATACAAGCAGAAAAAGCTGAGTCATGTATTGGTATGTTTTCTGTCGCCGTCAGCGATTGTGGTTTGTATTGTTTGAAAAAAAACAGAATCTGAATGGATGTGAGTTTGCGTTAATCTATTTCATAAACGGCAGTTGGTTAATAAATATTATGGTTATTGCTTGTAGTTGTTTAACAATGCCTCGAAAGTGTGTTAATCATCCGGATTCATTTTGCTACATTTGCGGTGAGGTTACTTTTAAGAAGCAGAGAAGACTTTTACTCAGTTTGTTAAGACATGTTATAAGCTGTACTTTGGATGTCAAGTCGGTGACCAGTACAAAAATTGGGCGCCTCGCGTCTGCTGTATTACCTGTGTCAGACTCCTAACAGGTTGGGTAAAGGGTGTTCGACACATGAATTTTGCTGTTCCAATGATCTGGAGGGAACCAAGAGATTACTTGACAGATTGCTACTTTTGCCTTACAAACATTGCAGGCATTACTTCAAAATCAAAACACACTGTAAATTACCCAGATTTACCATCTGCCATGAGGCCTGAGCCTCACTGTCAAGAATTGCCGGTGCCAAAACCTCCAGAAAATGTTACAGTGAATGAGGATGAAGAAGAATAACCACCAATGAATGCTGATGATGTTGACGATGATGGCGATGCTGTAATGCAGGATCCAAGCTTTGAGGCATCCGGTGGAAAATGGCACTGACTGACTTGTGATGTGTCAGGATGTATCATAAGGGGTCTGTCCGCCAAATATAATTCCCTTATTTAGCAAGCTAGCCTTGCATAGTGCATTGTAGTGCATTATATGTAGTCAGGCACTGCCATTTTCCAAGATGGCAGTGCTGAGGCAGGTGTGAGTGGATATCACTCCTGTCTTCCAAAGTTAGAGGTGTGCAGAGTTTCTGGGGGGTCCCCTTTGGCCTCCAGAGTATTTTAAATGGGGGAGAGGAACAAGGAGGGGAGGAGAAGAAGATACAAATAGCCACTTGGACCACCATGGAACTCAACATAAGAATATAATATATGCCATACTAGATCAGACCAAGAGTCCATCAAGCCCAGTATCCTGTTTCCAACAGTGGCCAATCCAGGTCTCAAGCACCTGTTGGGCTCCAAAAAGCATACACATTCCATGCTGCTGGCTCCAGGGGTAAGCAGTGAATTTCCCCAGTCCTATTTAATAATGGTTTATTGACTTTTCCTCCAGGAACTCATCCAAATCTGTTTAGAACCCAGCTAGACTAATAGCTTTTACTATATCCTCTCGTAACGAATTTCAGAGTTTATGTGCTGAGCGAAAAAATATTTTCTCTGATTAGTCTTAAATGTGCCACACCATAGCTTCATTGCATGTCCCCTAGTCTTTCTACTATTGGAAGGAATAAACAATCAATGTATGTTTGCCAATTCCATTCTATTCATTATTTTATAGACCTCTATCATATCTCCCCTCAGCTGCCTCTTTTCCAAGTTGAAGAGCACTAATCTTTTAAACCTTTCCTCATAGGGGTATCCTTCCAACCCCTTTACCATTTTGGTTGCTCTTCTCTGTACCTTTTCCAATTCTGCTATATCCTTTTTAAGATATGGTGACCAGAATTGCACACAATATTTAAGGAGAGGATGCACCATGAAATGATAGAGAGACATAATATCATCACTTATTTTCTATTCCTTTCCTTATAATTCCTAGTGTTCTATTTGTTTTTGCGACTGCACGTTCGATAGAGGATTTCAAAATATTATCAACGATGATGTCAGGGTACTTTTTCCTGAGTGGTGGATTGCTAATGTGGAACCTTGCATCGTGTAACTATAGTATGAGTTGCTCTTCCCTAAATGCATAACTTTAAACTTGGGGGCTTGTTTACAAAGCCGCGGTAGCGGCTTCCGCCCGATATCGGAGCCGCAGCCCCATTGAATTCAATGGGGCCGCGGCTCCGATATTGGGCGGAAGCCGCTACTGCGGCTTTGTAAACAAGCCCTTTGGAGTCCACAAGGGAGCACATCTCCTTGTACAAATACAAACAGAAACCAAAAGGAGCAAGGTATAAAAAAAAGAGTCCTTTATTAAGAAACACCCCAACATGGCTGTGTTTCGGCATGGCTGCATTCTTCAGGGGGACCTCAAGGAACAAAGATAAATAACAATAAAAACATCAATTAGATAACATAAAATAAAAGCATTAACATATAGAATAAAACTGTAAACCGCTCGTTGTACCATCTTAAAACATTCACATACATAATATGAGGACTCACACAAATAACATAATTGGATATAAATAATTATAAACGTACTGCAAGCAATCTTATAGAACAAAATTATAAGATGTTATATAGGTGGTACCTCACCCCAGATTGCCTCCACAAGATGAAATGTCTGGACTCTCCATGATGTTGGAGGGGCTATGATGAGCTAGGCACTTTTAAACACATGTAGTAAGACTATTAATTTTAGTCAGCCCCTGGGACCATCGCCTCTGCCCCCAGCACGCCGGCCTCAGGATAATGTCTGACCAAATTAACACCACACCCACATACATGCGGAGCACTGCGGCAAAGTCCTTCTTGGCGGCCGTGATCAACTGCTTGCAAGACCAAGCAGCAAGATCATTGCCCCCCAGATGCACCAGTAAAATCGCTGGCTGGTTCCTGATTCGCCTATGGTGACGAAGCAAAGGCATCAGCTGCGTCCACTGCAGCACACGCTCGCCCAGCCATGAAACCGCCACCACCGCTGGATCCAGACCTAGGTTCAGCCCGATAGGCTGCTCCGCCACTCGCTGCCCAGCCCAGAACACAAAGGAGTGCCCCAGCATCCAACAGCCCCGCGCACACAGACCCCCATCTGTAACAGAGAAGAACAGCATTAATATCCCTGGGCTATAGGCAGGTGCCTCATAATCGCACATATAGCACAGTTACTTACCTGTAACAGGTGATCTCTGGGAACAGCAGGAATAAGTCTTCACATATGGGTACGTCGGTACCGACGGAGTCTGCGCGGGAACGCTCCCCAGCGTCCAATCAGAACGCTTTTGGAAGCATCCCAGCACGCCTGCGTACTGCCTTCCCGCCTTTCCCAACTGCCTCTCCTCAGTTAAGTTTTAAAGCTGAGACAAGGAGAGAGAGAGAGAAAGGGAAAGATAGAGATAGAGAAATGCAACTCCTAGGGGAGGTGGGTGGGTTGTGAAGACTTATTCCTGCTGTTCCCAGAGATCACCTGTTACAGGTAAGTAACTGTGCTATCTCCAGGAACAAGCAGGAATGAGTCTTCACATATGGGGACTCCCAAGCTAAGATGCCTGGAGGAGTCCCAGCATGCTGCGAATCTGAGAGCCATGCTATTTTACCGAAACCCCAGGCATCCTAGGGATGGAGGGTAGGAGTTGAATTAAAAAAATGTGCTGTGGAACAGCTGGACCAAACAGGATGCCTAGATAGGAATCTCTGTGCAGGTGATATTTAGTGGTAATATTGAAGAGCAATAACCAATATGGACCTCATCTAGTGGCATTGTAAAAGGGTATATGGAGGTTCATGTGGATTTGTGAATATGAACCAACAGAATATCCCCAGGGAGTACCTCAATGTAAGGAGAGGTAAAACTGTGCAAAAAACAGGCTGAGGTTAGAACCCTTAGGGTGAGAAGAAACAATCCCAGTGGAACTGGGGTAGTTCAATGAGGTAGGACTTAGCGGAAAACGCGGAAGTCTCTATTAAATAAAACTGAAGCTCTTTTGATTTTAAGAGACATAGTTCTTGTAGGAGAAGGGAGCTTCGAAGATCCCTATATCCGATAACAAAGAAGGATAGGAGTAATGAGGCATTGTAGCCTCCCATTTTCTGAAGATTCAGAAAAATGTCCCTCCTAATTGAAAAGGAAAGTATATGGAGGGCTTCAGGTGTACCTAAACTGAAGGTCATGGTACAAAAACTCCTCAACTACCACAGGAAGTGGTTGATTATGGAGAACCCTAAGTATGCTGGGACAGCATGGAAAGGGATAGAGAGTATCTGTCGGGTCCGTAGGGGAATATAGTTATTTATTTATTTATTTATTTATTTATTTAACATTTCTTATATACCGCGCTCTTTGACATCAGTGTGGTTTACATTGAACAATATAACACTTGGTCAGTTAAAATTGGCCGTCGTTTACATAGAACAGGGATTTAACATGGAGGTCAACTTGGTGAAACTATTTACATTCCTAGTACATTGTATCTTGGAGCTCAATTCGCTGTAGGTTTTTACAATCTATATACATTCTTAGTACATTACATATTGGAGCTCAATTCGCTGTAGGTTTTGCAATCATATAGCAAAGGTTTGAGATTGTGCTGGTGGAGGAGGGTGAAGGGGGGATAGCTAGATGTGTAAAATGCATGAGAAAAAGGTGGTGTTTGAGGGCTTTTCTGCTCTTTTAGGCTCTTGGAGGAAAGGGGTCAAAAGTAATAAATCTTTTGTGACCTCCTCAAGAGATAAGCATATATATATATATATATATATATATATATATATATAGGCAGACAGACAGAAAGAGTATATAGACATATATCTACCCACTATCATATATTGCAATACATATATATATAGATAGGTAAGTACAGATAGATACCCCACATATGTATATATATATATATATGGGCACGGATGCAGATGTCCATATACATGTAAACATATATATATATGTATACATACCCATGTCTGCACATAGGGTATGTGGAGAGAGAAGATTTATCTAGCAACAAGAAGGGAGGTGCCTGCTTGAGAAGATATTAAAGAATCCCTATTTCCTGGTTATGGGTAGGAAGCCAAGGGAGTTCTCTCACTGGCAAGTAGAGTTGCCAACTTTTTCACTGAGAAAAACCCGACACCTGTGGCTCGCCATGCTCCACCCATTCTCCGCCCCTAGTCCCACCCCTGCCCCGCCCCAGCCCCACCCACAAAAATTACCGAGGATAAGTGTAGGTTAACTTCCTTGGTCAGATAATAATTAAACTGGGAACCCCAAAATCCAAACATGAAATGTACAACACTGGAGAAATAAAACTATAAAGTAATTTCCTCTTGCACTAAACAAAAACGCAAAGATATTAGCAATACACACTTCCCAGACCAGACATATTCCAGTTAATAAATTCAAAATAAAAAGTATTTTTCTACCTTCTGTTTGGGCGTTTTATTTTTCAGTTGCAATTGCTCCAGTCACTTTCTTCTGGTTTCTTTGTGTCTTCTGCGAGCTATCCATTTGTCCTTTCTTCTCTTTTAGATGTTTTTCAATTCTCTCTCTATTTCTGCTTTAACATACTGATTGTTTCCCTTTTGCTCTTTCCCCCAATTCTTTCCTTATTCCTTTATCATCCGTTTAAATTTCACCCTTCCATTTTCAAGCCCCTCTTACTCTCCCAATACCCGGCCTATCATAGACTTTTCTCCCACACAAAATATTTTTCCCCTCTCCATTCTCATTTCCCATCCATTCTAGTCCTCCCCCAAAATCAGTTCCCTTATAGTTCTAGACCCACCCAGCATCCACTCCCTTCTAGTCCCATTCTCCCATGCCCCACATCAGCCCATTTCCAGTCCTATTCCAGCTCATCAGCCCATTTCCAGTGCTAGCCCTCACATCACAGGCCATTTCCAGGCCTAGCCCCCCCAATCACAGCCCATTTCAAGTCCAAGTCCCCCATCACAGCCTATTTCCAGTCCTAGGCCCCCCCACCATCACAGCCCATTTGCAGTCCGAGTCCCCCCGCACCATCACAGCCCATTTGCAGTCCTAGCCCCCATAATCACAGCCTATTTCCAGTCCAAGTTCCCCCTCCCTCCACCATAGCCCATTTCCAGTCCAAGTTCCCCCCCCCCCATAGCCCTTTTCCAGTCCAGGTCCCCTCCACCCCCATCACAACCCATTTCCAGTCCATGTCCCCCCCCCATAGCCCTTTTACAGTCCAGGTCCCCCCCCCCATCACAGCCCATTTCCAGTCCAAGTCCCCCCCCTAGCCCTTTTCCGGTCCAGGCCCCCCCATCACAACCCATTTCCAGTCCAAGTCTCCCCCCCCCACCATAGCCCTTGTCCAGTCCAGGTCCCCTCCACCCCCATCACAACCCATTTCCAGTCCAAGTCCCCCCCCCCTCGCCCTCTTCCAGTCCAGGTCCCCCCCCATCACAGCCCATTTCCAGTCCAAGTCCCCCATCACAGCCTATTTCCAGTCCTAGGCCCCCCCCCCACCATCACAGCCCATTTGCAGTCCGAGTTCCCCGCACCATCACAGCCCATTTGCAGTCCTAGCCCCCCCCCCACCATCACAGCCCATTTGCAGTCCTAGCCCCCCTAATCACAGCCTATTTCCAGTCCAAGTTCCCCCTCCCTCCACCATAGCCATTTCCAGTCCAGGTCCCCCCCCCCCATAGCCCTTTTTCAGTCCAGGTCCCCTTCACCCCCATCACAACCCATTTCCAGTCCATGTCCCCCCCCATAACCCTTTTACAGTCCAGGTCCGTCCCCCCATCACAGCCTATTTCCAGTCCAAGTCCCCCCCCCCATAGCCCTTTTCGGGTCCAGGTCCCCCCCCCCTCACAGCCTATTTCCAGTCCATGTCCCCCCCCCCCCATAGCCCTTTTCTGGTCCAGGTCCGTCCCCCCCCATCACAACCCATTTCCAGTCCAAGTCCCCCCCCCCATAGCCCTTTTCCTTGCCGGGTCCCCCCAATCACCCCCCTTTTTTTTTCCAAACCCCCCCCCCCCATCCCAGCCCTTGCTGTCCTTGGCCCCCCCCCCCCCCGACCAGCACCACGGTTGTCTGAGGGGCTTTAGAGGGAGCCGGGGAAGACCGCGCGAGGCCCCGGCTCCCTCTGTACAGCCGCCAGCGTGAAGAGCCTTTTCCTTCACGCTGGGGCTGTTTCTGTGAAGCCACGATTGCTGGGAAAGGTTAAAGGGCATTGCCTTTAACCTTTCCCAGCAATCGCGGCTTCACAGAAACAGCCGCCAGCGTGAAGGAAAAGGCTCTTATTTATTTATTTATTTAAAGTTTCTTATATACTGCGCTCTTTCGCATCAGCGCGGTTTACATGGAACAAAACAATCTCAGTACATTTGAAAACAAGTATGAGTTACAGATAACAGGGCAATAAACTTGGGTAACAAGGGTAACTATCTACAATAACGATAGAACTATTTACATAAAATCAACTAGCAGCGAGATTTTAGTGAACAGAGTAATTACAACAAATTTTTTTTAGTTCTAGAAGGTATGTCTTATGGAGTGGTTACGCTGGCGGCTGTACAGAGGGAGCCGGGGCCTCGCGCAGGCTTCCCCGGCTCCCTCTGAAGCCCTCCGGTGTGTGGGCCGGCCCTGGGTGGTTTTTTTTTTAACTTCGGGTCGGAAGAAAAGTCTGTCTTTTGCTCTGGCCGCTCCCGATCTTGCGGCCAGAGCAAAAAACCGGCTTTTCAAGGGCCGGTTTTGCATCTGTGCCGGCAGCCGGCCTGGCCATGGAAAAACCGGCCAGGCCGGCTGAAAACTGGCCAGTTGGCAACCCTACAGGCAAGAGAAGTCTAGAGTGTTCTAAGAACTCTAGCCCCTGAATAACCGGGAATGGAGACCTACCTGGATAATGCAGAGGAGGTTTTCAATCTGCAGACAGTAAGTTTGAATCCTTCCGTAACTCCAGCAGGTAGCTGGAGAAAAAGATGCAATGAAATAAAAATACCACATTTACCCTTGATGAGGGTAAAGAGGGTATGGTGCATTTCTGTGCTCAACATGGATCACGCCATGAAGAATTGAGGATGGAAGGAAAAAACCAGACAGAGAAGGTCTATACTGAAAGAAAAAACATCTCTGGTGAAGGGATCCCCTGGAGATGTGAAGCAAACCAGGGAATTGGATAATTCTTTAGGTCTTCCCTTAATTAAAGGCCTGTGACCTTTATTTAAGAAGTCTTTAATGGAACTGGTAAGGGCAGGGAGAACCCAGTAGGCCTGACTAGGTAAAGCCCTTCCTAACCATCTGACAATATGTGCTCTCTAACAAGGCCCCATAGTGTAGAGCTGCTCTGTAGAGATGCAGAGAGCATGTTGCAGGTTAATCAGAAGAAAACTGGTGTTTAAGAGCCAGTAGGTATCATGGACTATTCCGCCAAATCCAAGGATTGGGGAAGGCTAAGGATAGAAGGCAAGGTGATGTGTCTGCAACAATAGCCAGAAAAGGTTCTTAAACCATCTGGAACCTGGTGGTAAGGCCAGAAACAATTGAAATTGGAGGATAAGCTTTGGCTGCCTGGTCAGCAAGTCAGTGGTCTAACCAGTAAGAGCCCCTGCAATTCTAACTACTGATAGGGCAGCAGTAGACATCTTAGGTCCCAAGATTGGGAAAGAAATACAGACCTAAGTAGGAGTGGTGAGACTTCGCTATTGTCTGAGAAGCTGCCAGGAAAAATAAGAATGCAAGGGGGAGACAACTCTGAAAGAAAACTTATGGGCTTAAGGAAAAGCCCTCAATAAAGTGGTATCACTCCTACAGACCAAATGTCTTAGTAAGAGTGGCAGAGTTGAAAAGAAGACCTACTGTGGAGTAAATCTTTGATAAGTAGTATGAGAGATGCTGATACAGGAGAAAAGTCAAAGGTAAAGGCAAACCTTATTGACAGCTGTTACTCCTCTGTGTAGTTCAGAGGACGAGGAGTAATTACCTGTAAAGCATAATCATTTTAAGAAGCTCATTGAGCTAATAGTTAGGATGCCTCTTTGAGAGGGACATATGTAAATTTTAGGATGGAACCGATGTAGATGCTTGTAGAGGTAAGAAGCAAACTACAGGATCTAAACCTCAAAGAGGAAAAAGGATTCAGGGAAGAGTTTATCAGCAACCTTGCGGCTGCTGCGTTTGCTGAACCTGTTGAGGTTGTGGTTTCCTGAGCCTGGCTGGTTGATTCCCCTGGCTAGAAGCCTCTGTATGATGGATAGAAGATGAATAAAACCTTCTCCCATTAAGGGAACAAAGCTTAGTAGTAGATTTTCTACAAACTGGGATACAGGAAGGCAAAGACAAGCCTTGTAAAGCAATAGTGTCAGTGGTTAACTAAGCAGCCTGGAGTAAAATCTCTTTATTAAAGAGATTTTTTCCAGTGCAAGGAGCATTTCCCAGTTTATCTTGTACAGATTTGTCCAAGTCTGAAGCTTGGAGCCAGGCTCTACGACGTGCTCCTATGGCTATAGCAGAAGTTCTGCTAACAGACTCGAAAGAGTCTAGGGAAGTACGAGTAAAGAACTTAGAAATATTTTGAGCATGATTGACTAGCATAGAAAAATCTGCTCTTTTAGGCTCTTGGAGGAAAGGGGTCAAAAGTAATAAATCTTTTGTGACCTCCTCAAGAGATAATCCCATATAGAAAATATATGAAAGGATTCTTGCTGAAAACATGAATGCCTGGAAAGTCTGACGTCCAAAGGCATCTAAAGTCTTAGCCTCACGACCTGGCGGATAAGAAGAGTGCTTCTTAGTGTAGCAGCAGATAAGCATCCTCTGGGCCTAACTACAGGCTTCAGTTACAGGTCAAGCTGCTCAGGCCTGTCTGCTTAGTTCAATTAGCATGGATCATAGGCCGTCGCCTACCACATTAGTACTCTTAACACGCCTCATTGCTGATTCTACAACCAGAGAATGAGGAGGGAGGTGAGGCTTTTGAAAACCTGGAGAAGGGGGCACCTTGTATAGAAGATCAGTTGCCCTAGAAGGTGGGGATGCCGTTAAAGGAGTTTCCCACGTTCTAAATAGGAGATCCTGCAAGGTCTGATGCAAAGGAAGCATAATGACTTCCTTTGGATTGCAGGGGATCTGTAGAGGCTGTGGATCCCCTGGTGCAGGGTCTTGATTAGGTATAGGAATGGCAAGTAACTTAGCCATATCAAGCAGAAAAGCTTGAAAAGAAATCTCCCCAGAGGGGAGTCCTCAAGGAAGAGGAGGAAGAACTAGATCTGTTGAAGAACTAGCTCTAGCACCCACCCGCTCATTCAGATTCTGTAGAATAGAAGATCTGGAGGGGTGGAGCATCGGATTATCTTTGAAAGATAGTTGTCGGTACCGCTGAAAACCGGTACCACAACTCGTCGGTAGCAAGTCGTCCATGCTAGGGATCGATTCCAAACTTGGTATGGAAGGAAGCGAGCCGGCTGAAAGGAGCATGGGAGGTACCGACACCGATGCTGATGTCGATACCGTTACCGGGATAGGTACCGTCGGTGACACCGATATATGAAGATCAGTCTGTGATGGCACTATCGGTACCGTGGAAACAGAATGTGGCAGACCTTGATCATCAGTAGAATGTCTACGGTACCGTCTGCAGTCGGTACCGAGACGAGTCGGTACCCAGTCATCCAGACTAGAGATCGATTCTAGACTCGGCATCGAAAGAAGCGAGTCTATCGATGCATATCTGGAGGGTACCGACGTAGATACCAGCATCGGTACCGGGACCGATGTGGGAAGATCGGTCGGTAGCAGCTCTAGCGGCACCGAGGATACCGAGAGCGCTCGACTGCGATCATCGGTGTGGAATGTTTCATCCAGCACCACTGCCGATGCCGGGGTACCAGCACCGCTCAAAGCAGATACCACCACCTGGCATAAGAACATAAGAACATAAAAAATGCCATACTGGGTCAGACCAAGGTCCATCAAGCCCAGTATTCTGTTTCCAACAGTGGCCAATCTAGGTCATATGTACCTAGCAGTTTCCCCAAAAGAGACACAAGTTCCACAGTGCTTGTACTGGGTCAAGCATTGATATCTTTGGTCACTTCTTAATAATGGTTTATGGACCTTTCCTCCAGGAACTTGTCCAAACCTTTTTTAAACCCAGCTACACTAACAGCCTTTACTACATCCTCCGGTAACAAATTCCAGAGTTTGATTACACGTTGAGTGAAAAAATATTTTCTTTTATTAGTCTTAAATAGTTTACCCTGTAGCTTTATTGCATGTCCCCTAGTCTTTCTATATTCTGATAACGTAAACAATCGATCTACGTTTAACCGTTCCACTCCGTTCATTAATTTATAGACTTCTATCATATCTCCCCTCAGCCGTCTCTTTTCCAGGTTAAAGAGCCCTAACCTTTTTAGCCTTTCTTCATACCCTAGGAACAGCCTGAAACCCCGTTAGTGCTTTGGAGACAGAAGCCTCCCGCAGGGGTTTTAAAGCCAAAATGTCCTCGGGGGCAAGCCCAAAGGCATCTCTATGAAGTACATGAGATCTACCACCCGAGGACTGGCTAGTCTTTACAGACTTTTGTTTGGTTACCTGATCCTGCGAAAAAGAAGATGGAGCTGGTACCCTCAGGACTGAGGGGAACGGCGTATCGAGTTGAACTCGATGCTGAAAACTTCTTGGAGAAATAGTAGTGCAGGAGGGACAGTCCAGCAGATTGTGTTCAGGTCCCAAACCTGGAAGGCACCAATTATGGGTGTCCAAAAGTAATTTGGTAGTGCCACAGTTAAAACACTTTCTAGTGGCTAGAATTTCCATGAGGGAAAAAGGAGAGGCCTAGCAGCCCGACGCCTGTCAGGCACTAAATAGGAAAAAATTTCCTACAGAAGGAAATATTTGTAAAAGAAAAGAAGAATAAAACACCGGCGCTACCGGTGCGTCGAGGGAAGGTAGACGCGACCACAAGAAAAAACAAAAAAATAAGGAAGAATTTTCTGCGGTGACAGGAGGACGTCCTGCCGGCTCCGCGGAAAAACGAAAACTGAGGAGAGGCAGTTGGGAAAGGCGGGAAGGCAGCACGCAGGCGTGCTGGGATGCTTCCAAAAGCGTTCTGATTGGATGCTGGGGAGCGTTCCCACGCAGACTCCGTCGGTACCGACATACCCATATGTGAAGACTCATTCCTGCTTGTTCCTGGAGATCCCATAAGTGCTCTAGACTGCCATCTGCCGATACTCTGTATCTGGTCCCCAGACAAACCCACCACCGCGGCACTGGTCGCCACCCCGATGCGAAAAGAGTGAGCCGAAAAACGCCGTGGATCTTCCCCCAGCCGCCGCAACACCATGCGCAACACAGCTGTCACCTGAAATCGAGTAACTGCACTGGCGTCCCTATGCACAAAAAGTCCCTCCTCCCCCTTTGGGCACACCACCAAGTATTCCCCCATAGTGTCCACCGGGCATGTAAGCCCACCCGTCGCTCTCAAGACCACCCATAACCCTTTCCCTCTCTGGTCCGTTTTGGATTTCGCTAACACGCGCATCAGCCCCTTATCCATCCAAACGTGCTGTCGGCGCAAACAATTCCCCAAACCCGCTTTCCCCGAATCAACTGCCAATTCTCTGACCCTAAAGGCCCCAAAGAAGGCCAGACAAAACACTGCCCGAAAGAGCGTGCACTCATACTGCGATGCCGCAACTCCAGGCAGCTCCCGGCACAACCTCACTAGTAAGTCGTGCATAATCGGCAGTCGCTGATCCCGCAGCCCCAGCTGAGAACGCTCCCACCCCTGGAGTAACCGCCATGCCAGGAACCCTCGGCCAGAAAATTCCCAACCCGCCGCCCTGGCAAAAAACCCGAACCCCGCCAGATGACTCTGCACCGCCGATCTCGACTCTGCTCCTTCGCCCAAGTGACATACCTCCCCAGCAGCTGATCCGGCACTGCCCCCCCCCCCCCCCACCCAGCCATTCCCGTGCAAAAATTCCAGCACTCTCTTGCAACCCCGACGATAAGCCTCCCAGGTACGCTCCGCCACCGAACTCCTCAAGAGGCTCCTCATCTCAGCAGGCCACAGCTCCACAAGCTCCAAGGGACCCCAAGCCCCTCCTCGTCCGCCTCCGGCACCAACTTCCGGAACCGCTCCCACTGCAAACGGGAAAGAACATCAGCAATTTCATTAGTATGCCCTGGTATATGACGCGCCTTCAGATCGATATTCAAACGCAAACAAGCCAGTATAACCCGTCACATTAGTGACGCCACCTGACCACAGCGCGGCGAATAACGATTGATGACATTCACCACTGCCTCATTATTGCACCACCACACAACTCTGCGGTTGCCCAGCTTGTCCGGCCATAACTCTAGCCCCACCAATATGGGAAAGAGCTCCAAGAAAATAATATTACTTAACAACCCCTCATCCACCCAGGCCTGTGGCCATCTGTCCGCGCACCATACCCCGCCAAAATTAATTCCGAGGCCCCCCCCCCCGCCACGGCCGTGTGGAGCTGCAAGTCCTCACCAGAGATCTCTGCCTCACGTAATACAGAAGTCCCATCAAAATCCTGTAAAAAGACATCCCAAACCCACAAATCCTCGTGCATTCCTCTAGACATGCGGATGCGGTGATGAGGCTTGCTCACCCCTGTCGCCACTGCTGCCAATCGCCGACTGAACACCCGCCCCATTGGAATCACCTTACAAGCAAAATTGAGTGATCCGATGAGTGCCTGCAGTTCTTTTAAGGTTAACTTAGACGAGACCAAGACATTAACCACCAATACTCTTAGTTTCACCACCTTCTCCCACGGCAGTTGCGCCACCATGTTCAGCGAATCCAACTCGACGCCTAAGAAGGTAATTTTAGTCATCAGGTCCACCGTCTTACTCTCCGCCAATGGTACCCCTAATTCTCTAGCCAAATCAACAAAACCTTCCAATAGCATGCTACAACACGTCGACTCGGCCTCGCCAACAAACAGGAAATCGTCCAGATAATGCACTACCTCCGAGCTCCCTACTCTCTGCACCACCATCCAATGCAAGGAGCTAAATTTCTCAAAGTAAGCGCAAGATACTGCACAACCCATCGGCATACACTTATCGTAGTAGAAATCACCCTCAAATTGGAAACCCAGCAACCTAAATGCGGAAGGGTGCACCGGCAGCAAGCGAAATGCCGATTCAATATCAACTTTCGCCATCAATGCCCCAAGACCAGCTCTCCTGACTAATTCCACCACTCTGTCAAAAAAGGTGTACCGTACAGAACTCCCGCGGGATAAGGTCGTTCACTGAGGCCCCCAACGGAGAAGACAAATTGTGGATCAGCCGAAACTTCCCCTGTTCCTTCTTAGGTATTATTCCTAACAGAGACACCACAAAATTCCAGAACAGCGGGTGCCTGAAAGGACCCGCTATTCTTCCCAATTGCAACTCCCCTGCTAACTTCTCCCAAGCAACTGATGCCCATCGCCGCACGCTTGGGGAATTCCGTGCTGCCGCGCCCGCCACCACACCCTGAACTGGAATAACAAAACCAAACTGAAATCCTAATTGCAAAGTTAACCTATCCTTTTTCTTCGGATACTGGAGCAGCCAACTGCGCAGCACCGGTACCCATATTGGAAAGGGGGCCACATCCCACCGCGTACCCTTACTTGGGTCCCAGGACCGAGGGTGGCACTGCCCCCTTCTTAACACATTTTGTCACCGAATGGGGCCCCCCGCATACAGAGCACGCGTGCCAGAATTTACAGTCCGGGAAGGGGCACATGGACTTATTAAACCTCCAACACACGTCGCCCGCTCCTCCAGGGGTCGGCTTCGTCTGCACTGGGGAGACTCCACCACGAAAGGAACGACCCGTCCCTGCCGCAACCACCGGCCCCACCTTTCCCCCACCCCCGCCACCTGCACCAGCCTTTTCCAACATCTGAGTTAACCACAGGTTAATGTCCTGCGTCCCACAAGTTAAATGCTTGTTCTCCTCCATTTTGTCCCTAAACTTCTCATCATAATTAAGCCACGACCAGCCCTTGTGCGCTTGCGACGCTTCCAGAATTGAATCCGCATAGGACAGCAAGATTCCATACTGTTCAGTAAAATGGTGACCCCAAACGCTCGCCAACCGCAAAAACACTCTGACCCAATTGACGACATTCCGCAAGACCTTGCGAATACGACCGGCCTTCTCGTCCTCCTTACACTTTTTCTTACTGTCTCCTGAATGCTTCCTACCCTCAAGCAAGCGAAAAATATCAATATACTTCCTTTTCCGAATTTTGCGTTGTAACTTTTTTGGGACACCTTCCCATAATTCTGATAAGACTGCCAATAAAGCCGAGCCCGCGCCTGACTGACTACCGGAAGCCCCACACTCCGCCGCCGTCACCCCCCTACCAACCTCACCCGAGGAGGACTCCGAGAATTCCGAAGACGATGAGGATGACGATTCAGAACTATGCCTACGCCGACGGGCAGGCTTCCTTTTCCTACGCGCTTTCCCCGACCGCTTGGCTCACAACCCGCTCCCCCCACACTCCACTACCTCCGTCGCCTGTAACTCACCCGTCCTGCCTCCTGCAGCCATTCCCTCTGACGAGGGTGGCACCCCCAATCAAGGATCCTCCGTTCGCTGCTGTGCACGTTCTCCTTGTGCGCGGTCACCCTCACTCGAAGCTGCCCTTACAACGCTGACTCCTGGATCCATACTCCGCACTCCCAATGAATCTCCTGCAGGGGGCACACCTCCAGGCGAAGACAGAAGCGGCACCTGAGGAGACAAAAAAGGGAAACCCAAAGGAGAGAAATCTGGAGACCAAGTCGGCTGCCACGCCCCCACCCATTCCGCCCTCGACAAGCCTTGCCCTCCACCCAACCACTGCTCCCAGAGTGCCTGTTGCCCAGCCAGCCCACAGCCGCCGGGTACCGCCATATACCCACCAGGAGAGACCATGCCACTGCCCCTTCTTCCCGATACTCCGGCCACAGGCCTGTTCCCATCCTCCCAGACACCAGGGGCTTGCACCCCACCCCCGTTCCCACATGCTCCCCTCAACTGCCTCTGACACCCCCCAGCCGTGCCTCTCCCTTGCTCCAACTCACTACTGGAAGGCTCAGGTGCCACCGTTGTAGACCCCCCCGACATACTCTGGGCCCCTACACCATGGCACTGAGCATTATGCCCCCCTCTTGCCCTTCTACCGGAGGCTGGAGACCCTCCCCCCTGCTACCCCTGGCGGGACACTGGGCACTACCCGGCCCCCGCCTTGTGGTTCTCCCTCCCAACCTGCTCCGCTGCCCAGTTCTCCCCCCCCCCTCGCCTTGTCCCCTTATCTGCCTTGCCACATCGGCCCTGCCAACTCCACAACCCCTGCCAGCCTGCTTACCAGCCATAACCTTGCAGCCAGCCCACCCCTTGAATGAGCACTCCCGCTAATTTAACAATCTTCTCCCTTCTTTGTTGTTTTTTTTTTTTTTATAAACCCCCAAGCCCTGCGCCTACTGTTGTGTTTTTTTTTTTTAACTTACACCAAGCACTCCAATTAATCAAAATTCGCACTCTCCTGCACGCCGCAGACTGCCCCGCCAAACTCCACCCAGCTTCCAACGCTCCATTCCAAGACCCTGCTGTCGCTCGAGGCCCAATCTGCTACCACGCGGCCCAAACTTGCTCCCTCTGCCGTGATCGTCCTCCTGCTTGCTCTCCAGTCTCAACCGCATGTGCTCCGGCCACGCCATGAATGCCGGAGCACATGGGCACCTTAACCTCCGATTGGCTCCGCTCTCCTCATCCCAGAGTGGAGCCAATCATTTCGAAAGACGCTGACGCGCCCTCCTTCCCAGGACGCGTGCAGGGTCCTGCGCCGGGCCAAGCACCCGGTTACGCGCAGGCACCAGGACCCTGCCCATGCCCTGTTACTTACAAGGCAACCGTAGATAAAACGTTGCACCCAACGAAAGAGCCAACTGTCTTAACGCTAAAAATTGCTTTCTGGTGCACTTGAGTAGATCTAGTAACATCCAGGAAAATAATTTCTGCCCACAAAAAGGAACATTTTTATATTTAAAGAATAACTTTAATATCTTAAGTTTCATTGCTTCAGCAGTGAAAATAACCACTAAGGTGTTCCTCTTCGTGATAGTATTTGTGGAATCTTCTAAGAATTGAGTCAGGTTCTGACTGGCACTGGGTTGAAGGGTATCAAACTTCCCCTCCTCCACTACTGCCACTCGAGCCTGAGTAGGACTATAATACATATGTGCCACATCCACAGGATGAGGTAACTTCAAAATTTTGTCAAAATATTTAGCTAAACAACGCTCTGGTGACAACAAATGTGTAACTGAGAAATTCAAAAAGCGGAGATTTTGACCCCGTGAGGCATTCTCCAATGACTCTAAACAGGCATGAACCAGCAGAGAGTCATTAATGGAAGCTGCTTGTGCAGTACAGACTGCACTTGAGCTTCCATTTGGGACAGGGAATTATGCACAGTAGAATCTTTATCTTTATCTTTATTAAAATTTGATATACCGCTATGGCAACAGCATTAAGCGGTGTACAAGCCTAGTATCTAATTCTAACATCTTCTCTACCATAGCTGTAGCAAAATTACATAAAGAAACAACCGTTGAGGATAGTTTAATATCTATAGTGCTAACCGTCCCCCACAAATCCTTAAATGTAATTTCTCCATCAAAAGATGACGTGGGCAAGTTCACAGCTTCTGAAAGAACTACTGTTTTAGGTAATTGTACCTGAGATCCCTCTGACCCAGTTCTATGGGATGGAGTCTAAGATATAGTTGAAGACAACAAAGGTACAGAGTATGGGGGAGGTGTAGGAGCTCCAGAGCTAAAAGATGCTCCCTCTGGGGAGGGCAGGGCACTCTGCAATGGGACCAGGTGCTTGACGATTTTACCTGTAGATAGAGAACCAGCTTCAATCCTCAGGCCCCCTCTGTTCTTCCGCTTCCCTATTCCACTTGGTACTTGCTGATCTTCCTCGGCTCACAAAGCATTGCTGGAGCACTGAAGGGGCACCAAAGGGGCATGTTCTGCCCCCATTGGAACACAACCTGTGGCGGCATGCCACCATAGATTTGAAAAGCAAAACCAAGACCTCCACAGAACAGTCGTCCAGAGAGATGCCTGTCAGGAACACAGCAAGCGGCATTCAGCACATAGGTAAGAGAGTCCGTAGAACAGATGAAATGCCCACATCCTCCTCAGCAAGGCAGTCCAGCTCAACTCCCCATCCTGCTTTTTAAGCAATTACGTTACTCCTGGAAACCATGGAAATAATTTTGCATTTACTCCGACTCATGGAGGGTTTTCTACCAAACTATTTACTAAATGCACACTCAATGCCATATCAAATTGCCAAACACCATTGGATCTAAAGCCACAAATATGCATTTACTTTACTTATTTATTATTATTTATTTATTACATTTGCTTATATACCGCACTATTCGGTATCAGCGCGGTTTACAATATAACAAAACGACCAATACAACATTCTGTTTGGTTTTACAAGGAACAGGAGTAACAACTTGGCAAACAGGGTTGAACTATATACAGAGATAATAAATACAACAACAGGGTTGAACTATATACATGAGATAATAAATTGCAACAACAGGGTTGAGGTGAATACATGAAATGATAATTACAAAAATCTAAATGAAGTCCAGTAATCATTTTAAGACTGTATGCACCTGATCTGCAGGAAGGAGGCTGGGAATGTTACTTAGACTCGGTTGCTGGCTGGGTAGTATTGGAGGAAGAGGTGAAATTTGATTGCCTTCCTGAATTGAGATAGGTCTACAATAGCTCGGATGTCTGGTGGTAGTGCATTCCAGCATTTGGGGGCGTACAGACTGAAAGCCCTATTTGCCATTGTGTTGTTACATTTAGTTAGGGACTTCGGGGTTATCAGTAGATTTAGGGTTGTTGATCTTCTGGATCTGTTGGGGGGCACATTCTGTCAGTTTGTTGCACTCGAAGACACTTTGATTTTTAGCACCATGCACTTTTAAATATATGTTTCCCTTATTTAGCTTTGACTCACATCCACATAATGGATTACTGCCTGATATGCTTGGTGCACTTCGACCTACTGTTGGTGTCAAACAAACTTTTAAGGCTATAAATTACTCGCATGTCCCAAGCACAGCCTTTCAACAGATCTTTGATTCCAGGCATACCAGATTTGTGCACACCAAAGGCAAGCACATTTAACAATTCTCTCTCTCGTTTTTTAGCATTTAAAGTTAGCCTCTTTCAATTTGATTTTGGTTTTCTTTTTATCCCCTTGTTTGCTGCTAAAAAATAATTAATATTTGATTTGCTGTTTGAAGAACCCTCATTATCTCATGGCACAGCTACAATCGCTGTTTGGATTCTTAAATAATTTAAGTTTCTCCACATTTTCATTGGATCACTTAACCTTTAATATACATCACACTTAGGTATTTCTATCCTAAGTCTTAGGGCGCGGGCAGGGTCCCGGCGCCCGCTCGTAACTGGGTGCCCGGCCCGGCGCGGGACTCTGCTCACTTCAGGGGGAATGGAGAGGGGGGAGGGTGCGCTTGGCATGGCGCGCCATGACGTGGACCGCATCTTTTGAAAGGATTGGCTCCGCTGGTTGCTGGGTGCGAGCGGAGCCAATCAGGGGGGATCTGGCCATGTGCTCCAGCGTGCGCGCAGGCGTACGGGAGCACATGCAGCCGGACGGGAAGGCAAGTGGCAGCGATTTTCTTTGGGGCTCAATTTTATCTAAAACCCTTACGTTTTTGGGCAATTGAGCGGGTCAGCCGTCGGGAGCAGGCTGTCCAGCGGCGGATCTTACGTGGTGCCGGCAGCTGTCGTCCGTCCGCTGCCCCGAGTCCAGGCGAGTTGATGGGTTTCGTTTGGGGGAGTTGGTTTGCCGATTGTTTAGCTTTACTGCTAACTTCAGCTTTTCATTAATTAGCACCGGGTACTGTGTGGGAGGGGGGGTGGCCGGGTGAGCGCGAGGGGGGGGGCTCAATTTTAGCTAAAAAAAAAAAAAAAAAGAAGAGAGGGCAGGTTTGCTTTGCCTGCATTTGTTCTCTGGCTGTGGTGGATTTGGGGGGAGGGGTGGACTATGGCTGGTAAGAGGACTGGGAAAGGTGGGGGGGGGGGTGCAGGGCGACTGTGTGCCAGCCCGTGAGGGGTCACAGAGGTCGGGGTTGGGCAAGGCTAGAAGGATTGGGCAGCAGAGGGTGGAGAGCACGAGTGCTAGCAGGGGGGTGCGGCGTACGGCAAGGGAGTGAGGTAGGCTCTCCGTTTCTAGGAGGAGGGCACGTACCGTGGACACTGGGTGGGGCAGAGGTGCTGGTGGTGCTGAAGGGCAAGGGGTAGGTGGTGCCGGTGGGGGGGCTGAACTATCTTCGGGCTCCAGGTCTGAGGGGGAGCAGGGGGGTATTGTAGGCCCTGTGGGCCAGTGGGGGGAGGGGGGGCTAAGGCCTGGGTTTGGTGTGGTAGCTGGAGCTGGCGCTGCTTTGGGATCTCCGGTTGGGGGTATGGTTTCGCATAGGGGATATGGTCCGGCTGAGCAGCAGGCGGTTTGGGACCATTGGTTGAGTGGGGGGCAAGGCTCTTCCAGGTCCGAGTGGGCGGGGGCGTGGCAACCGGCTTGGTCTCCTGCCTTTCCCTCCTTGGGTTTTCCTTTTTTGTCTCCGCAGGTTCCTTTTAGGTCAGCACCAGGAGGTGTCCCGTCCACGGTGCTGTCCACGGCTGCAGCGAATATGGATTATGGAACTTCTGCCGCGAGGGAAGCTTCGACGGAGGCGAATCAGGCTCAAGGAGCTGGTGGGCTGCAAGGGGCTGTTGCTTCTCACCGTTCGTCTGATGTGATGGCCGCTGAAGACCGGACAGGTGAGTCGCTTGTGGGTGGGGGGGATGAGGCGGGCGGGGGTGGGTTGAGGGCTGAGCGGTCACGACAGGTGCGCAAGAAGAGGAAGCATGTGTGTCGACATAGGCATAGTTCGGACTCTTCCTCCTCCTCGTCTTCGGACTCGGCTGAATCATCGATGGGGGAGGGCGGGGGCAGTGAACCAATACCAGGGCTAGGGTCTTCTGGTGCGCACTCTGCTGCTGGGTCTTCCTCATTGTTAGCTTTATCGGAACTATGGGAAGGCATCCCAAAGAAGTTGCAGAGAAAAATTCGGAAACGGAAGTACATTGACATTTTTCGTTTGCTGGAGGGGCGCAAGCATTCGGGGGATAGTTAGAAAAAGCGCAAGGAGGATGAGAAGACGGGCCATATTCGTAAGTTCTCTAGGAATGTCGTCAATTGGGTTAGAGCGTTCTTGCGGCTGGCGAGTGTGTGGGGTCAGCATTTCCCGGCGCAGTACGGTATGTTGTTGTCCTATGCGGATTCGATTTTGGAGGCTTCTCAGGTGCACGAAGGCTGGTCATGGTTGAATTATGACGAGAAGTTTCGTGACAAGATGGAGGAGAATAAGTTTCTGACTTGGGGTACTCAAGACATTAACCTTTGGCTGACTCAGATGTCGGTAAAAGACGGGGCGGTTGCTGGGGCGGTGCAAAGATGAGGTCGGGGGTTCTGGCTGGTGCGGGTCATTCCTTTTGGGGGGCTGTTTCTCCAGTCCAGACCGGTCCCCAGTAGTGGGGGTGACGTGTGCTGGAGATTTAATAGATCCATGTGTCCCTTTCCTGACTGTAAATTCCGCCACGTGTGTTCGATCTGCAGTGGTCCCCATTCGGCCGCCAAATGTGTTAAGAAAGGGGCCAGCACCCCGCCTGGTTCAGGTCCCAAGTAGGCGGGTGCTATTTGAGTTGGCTCCTTCTCCGATACGGGTACCGCTATTGCATAGTTGGTTGCACGTTTACCCGTGGAAAAGGGATAAGGTAATTTTGCAGTTAGGTTTTCAGTTCAGTTTCGTTGTTCTGATTCGGGGTCCCGTGGGGTGTTCAAGGGCTCGCAATTCCCCTAGTGTACGGAGATGGGTGTCGATAGCTCAAGAGAAGTTGGCGGTAGAATTACGGTTGGGCAGAATTGCCGGTCCTTTCCCTCTCCCTCCTTTTCAAGGTTTTGTGGTGTCCCCGTTGGGAATTCTTCCTAAAAAAGAACCGGGGAAGTTTCGATTAATCCACAATTTGTCTTGCCCTGTGGGGGCCTCGGTGAATGATTTCATACCACGCGAGTTTTGTACGGTTCGTTATGCCTCGTTTGATGGGGCGGTGGAGTTAGTCAGGAGGGCCGGGCGAGGCTCCTTGATGGCTAAGGTGGATATTGAGTCTGCCTTTCGCTTGTTGCCGGTCCACCCGTCTGCCTTCAAGTTCTTAGGTTTCCAGTTTGAGGGCAAGTTTTATTTTGATAAATGTATGCCGATGGGTTGTTCGGTATCTTGCTCTTATTTCGAGAAATTTAGCTCTTTCCTGCACTGGATGGTGGTTCGGAGGGTGGGGTCCTTGGAGGTGGTTCATTACCTGGATGATTTCCTGTTTGTGGGCGAGGCGGGGTCTCCAGGTTGTAGTGAGCTTCTGGAGGGTTTTGTTGGTTTGGCTAGCGAGTTGGGCGTGCCTTTAGCTGAGGGTAAAACCGTAGGCCCGACGACGATCCTCACCTTTTTAGGTGTGGAATTGGATTCCGGACAGATGGTAGTGCGGTTGCCGTTAGAGAAGGTGGAGAAATTGAGGGTGCTGGTTGCTAATTCCTTATCCTCTTCTAAGTTGACCTTGAGGGAATTGCAGGCGCTAATTGGATCGCTTAATTTCGCCTGTAAGGTCATTCCGATGGGGAGGGTGTTTCTTAGGCAGTTGGCAGCGGCGACGGCGGGAGTGCTCAGGCCGCATCACCGTATTCGTGTGTCGCGAGTTATGCGGGAGGATCTGCGGATTTGGGATGTCTTTCTGTGGGGCTTTAATGGAATTTCGGTATTTCGTGATCCGGAAATCTCCAGTGAGGACTTGCAGCTGTTTACGGACGCTGTCGGTGGTATTGGTTTGGGAATATACTTTGGTGGATTGTGGTGTGCCGACAGATGGCCGCTGGCTTGGGTGGATGAGGGGCTCGTACGTAATATTACCTTTCTGGAGCTTTTTCCTATACTGGTGGCTATGGAGTTATGGCCTCACAAGTTGGCCAACCGCAAGGTCGTGTGGTGGTGCGACAATGAGTCGGTCGTGGTGGTTATTAATCGGTATTCTCCGTGCTGCAGTCAGGTGGCATCATTAATGCGGCTGGTCATCCTGGCATGTTTGCATTTGAATGTGGACCTGAGGGCTCGACACATCCCGGGGCATACTAATGAAATCGCTGATGCTCTTTCTCGTTTGCAGTTGGAGCGATTGCGGTGCTTGGCTCCGGAGGCGGACGAGGATGGGCTCGTGGTCCCGTGGAAACTGTGGAGCTGTGGCCGGTGGAGATGAAGAGCCTCCTCAAGAATTCGGTGGCGGAGCGGACTTGGGCTGCTTATCAGCGTGGTTGTGAGTGGGTTTTGGAATATCTGTATCAGTCGGGCTGGGACGGGGGGGAGGTGCCGGAGTACTTGCTAGGAGGGTATGTTGGTTGGGCTAAAGGGCGCAGCATTGCTCGATCGGCTGTTAAAATTCATCTGGCTGGGTTTGGATTTTTTGCCAAGGCAGTGGGTTGGGGATTGTTGGGCCGCGGATTTCTGGCCCGGCAGCTACTACAAGGGTGGGAGCGTGCTTTGCCTGGGCCATGGGATCACCGGCTGTCGATTACGCACAATTTGTTAAGAAGGCTGTGTCAGGCTTTGCCGGGGGTGGCGGTGTCACCTTACGAGGCCACTCTTTTTCGAGCGGTCTTTTGTCTGGCATTTTTTGGTGCCTTTCGGGTTGGCGAACTGGCGGTAGCTTCGGGGAATGCGGGCTTAGGTAACTGCTTGCGCTGCAAACATGTGTGGAGTGAGCTGGGGATTCTGCGCGTGTTTTTAGCGAGGTCCAAGATGGACCAGAAAGGGAAAGGGTTGTGGGTGGTTCTTAGAGGGATCGGGGGACTCACGTGCCCGGTGGCCGCCATGGATAGCTACTTGGGTGTGCGCCCGACGGGTGTTGAAGGGTTGTTTGTGCATAGTGATTCCCGTGCGCTCATGCGATTTCAGGTGACGGCGGTGCTGTGCCTGGTGTTGCGCCAGATCGGGGAGGACCCTCTGTCCTTTTCTGCACATTCCTTTCGCATCAGGGCAGCGACTAGCGCTGCAGCATTGGGATTGTCTGGGGCACAGATTCAGAGTATCGGCAGATGGTGGTCGAAAGCTTTTAAGGGGTATGTTCGTTTATGAGCTGCTTGGCTTTCACTGGGGGGGGGAATTTTAATGATGTTTTTTCTGTTGCAGATGTGGGGCTGAAAGCATGGGGCTGTTGGATCTTGGGGCATTCCTACGTGTTCTGGGCTGGTCAGAGAGCAGCGGTGCGGCCTATTGGGCTGAATCTTGGACTGGATCTGGCGGTGGTGGAGGTGTCATGGCTGGGCGAGCGTGGACTGAGGTGACCTCAGCTGATGCCTTTGCGTCGTCATCATCTGCGCATCCGGGATATACCAACTATTGTACTAGTGCATTTGGGGGGCAATGTTCTGGCGGATTGGTCCTGTAAGCAGTTGATCAGAGCTGCCAAGGACTTTGCGGTGCTGCTGCGTATGTTTGGGGAGGTTGTTTTGATCTGGTCCAATATTATTCCCAGACCGGCGTGCGGGGGGCAGAGGAGATGGTCCTGGGGATTGACAAAAATAAATAGACAAATTGGGAGGTGGGTTTGCGAGCATGGGGGGTATCAAGTGCAGCATTCTTGGGTGGAGGTGGCCTGTGCGGGCTTTACCAGGCGGACGGTGTGCACCTATCTCTGGTTGGGACGGATTTGCTCCTCAATGACTGGCAGGAGGTGTTGGAAAGGGTGGTTCAGGATAGGACACGCTGGTCGCAGCTTGGTGAGGTTCGGGGGGGGGCGGCACAGGTAAGGTTTGGTTCCTGTGCCGGTGGCGGGATCCCGGAGGTTTCCGGGGTCCGGAGCCTTAGGCGACTTGGGAAGGGGGCGGGGTGACCTCGACCCGGACTACCCCTGGAAGACATTTGCTAGTAATATGGCGAAGTCGGATAGGGGTGGTTGGAGCGTTGCCGGTGGTGTGACGGGGGCTGGAGCGGAGGCGAGGTCGCCTTGCTAATTGCATGGCTGGTGACGCATCGCGCCGCTGGGGGGGGGGGGGGTTGATGCATTCCTGTTTATTGTTAAATATGTTGTTTGGAAATAAAGCTGCGACCAGTTGTTACCACAAAAGGCTGTTGGTGCATTTTGTGGGAAGGGCGGAGGAAGGTTAAAGGGGGATAGGAGGGTGGTAAAAGGGGGGGAGGGGGGAGCGTCGGGTCCGGCTACCCGATTAGTCTTAGGGCGCGGGCAGGGTCCCAGTGCCCGGCGCCCGCGCGTAACTGGGTGCCCGGCCCGGCGCGGGACCCTGCTCGCTTCAGGGGGAATGGGGAGGGTGCGCTTGGCGTGGCGCGCCATGATGTGGACCGCATCTTTTGAAAGGATTGGCTCCGCTGGTTGCTGGGTGTGAGCGGAGCCAATCAGGGGGGGTCTGGCCATGTGCTCCAGCGTGCGCGCGGGCGTACGGAGCACATGCGGCCGGACGGGAAGGCAAGTGGCCCACCCGCCCACCCCTTATTGGGGGGGTGAGGGGTTTGCGTTTGGATTGGGTTGTCGCAGCTGGGGGGGGGGGTGTGCAGCGGGATCCCGGAGGTTTCCGGGGTCCGGAGCCTTAGGCGACTTGGGACGGGGGCGGGGTGCCCTCGACCCAGACTACCCCCGGAAGACCTTTGCTAGTAATATGGCGAAGTCGGATAGGGGTGGTTGGAGCATTGCCGGTGGTGTGACGGGGCTGGAGCGGAGGCGAGGTCGCCTTGCTAATTGCATGGCTGGTGACGCATCGCGCCGCTGGGGGGGGGGGGTTTGATGCATTCCTGTTTATTGTTAAATATGTTGTTTGGAAATAAAGCTGCGACCAGTTGTTACCACAAAAGGCTGTTGGTGCATTTTGTGGGAAGGGCGGAGGAAGGTTAAAGGGGGATAGGAGGGTGGTAAAAGGGGGAGGAGGGTGGTAAAAGGGGGAGGAGGGGGGAGCGTCGGGTCCGGCTACCCGGTTACAAGTCTATCCTCTATTCCTATCAGAATACAATGTAACAAGTCCGTTTCACTTCACAGGGCCGCGCCACATGGCTTGTCTCTTGTTCCTCCAAGAATTGCGTTACTTGAAAACCAGGCACTCCTCCTAATCCCTTTTCTTTCTTTCTTCCTTTTCAGTTGTTTTTCACATCATTGGTTACTTTTTTAATTTACAATCTATCTCTGTACACTATGTCAACTTTGAAGAATGTTGACCACAAGTTTGATAAACTGAAGAAGGACTTTGATAAAAATACTTTGGACTATAAAAAATTAGTCAAAGAAAGGAAAATAAAAAAATTTAGACATGATGATTACTATAAAAATGGCACAGTTTATTATTGGATTAATAATAATGGAAAACCCAGACCACGTAGTATATTCCGTCCATGGGATTTTGAACCACCCAAACCAAGACCAGTTGACAATACTAATAAAAATAAGAAAAAGTTAAGTCTAGATTGTTTTCACCAGATCCTAACTTGGAACGCACTAACAAAAGGATTCGTAGTCAAGGTGAGGAACAATGTGATTTTGATAACTCCGCTCCTCTATTTACTTCTGATATAAGGCCTGAACAGTCTGTGTTTTTTTCAATGGACTCTCTATGGAAAGGGGGAGGAAAGAAGGCGGTACAGTATCATCCCATGAGATCACCAAATCATCAATATCAGACTCGAGAATTCCGTCCCAGTTTTCCATCTTGGGGGAGGGGACGAGGGAGAGGCCAAAGTTATCGGGAGCAATCAGAGTACAACAGATTGGTGGCATTTTCAATCTCTCTGATTATGACCTCAATGATAATCAAATCAAGGTACTTGAAAAAGGCCTTTCCTTTGTTCCCTTTATTAGACATGACCGTTTTGCTATACATATAGAATTACATAAGGTTTTTCGTAAGTTAAAAATAATAGATTTTTTTGAACATCAGGGCAGTGCTGTTCAGGATTCTTCGATGTCCCTCCACCTGGATTCCCCCAAATACCACCAATGTTTTGATAGATGCCTTTGAGAAAGTAGTTTTAACGCGGGTTGAATCATTATACACTAATAAGTCATGTACTTTTTATAATTTAACGGTACCTCACAAAAAAGCACTGACTGAATTAAAAAACAATCAATCTATCGTTATTAAGCCGGCCGATAAAGGCGGTGCTTTAGTTATTCAGAATACGACTGACTATGTAAATGAGATATTACGTCAAGTCAATGACTCTACATTTTATAAAAAGATTTTTGATGATCCCACTGATTCTTTGAAACATAAGATAGATACTCTAATCTATGTTGGACAGCAAGCCAGTTATCTTACACCCAATGAAATTAATTTTCTTACGGTTTCACATCCTGTTACACCTATGATTTATGTTTTGCCTAGGATTCATAAATCTATTACTAGTCCTCCTGGATCCCCTATTGTTTCGGCCATAGGATCTGTTCTTGAACCTCTGTCCAAATTTTTGGATTTTTTCCTTCGACCATTTGTTCCACAAATTCCGTCATTTATTTGTGATTCAACACGTCATTAACATTTTAAATTACTTTAAAGACTACCATCAGCAGCTTATTATGGTTACTTTAGACATTAATGCATTATATACTAATATTCCACAGGATTCAGCCTTAGAAATCATTGCTAACACTCTTATTAGAAGGACCCCTCCGGTACGGATTCCCACTTGTTTTTTATCTCATTTGGCATCCATTGTTATGTGCGAAAACTTTTTTTGTTTCCATGGGGTATTTTATAAACAAATCAAAGGGTTGCTATGGGGTCTCCCATGGCACCGGACGTTGCCAATTTATATGTTGGAAATTTTGAAAACCAGTTTCTTCAAAATCATCCATTTCAGGAGTCCATCAAGCTGTGGTTGCGGTACACAGACAATATTTTTCTACTCTGGGATGGAACAGAGGAGGACCTATATATCTTTTATGCTTGGCTTAATACTTTGGACCAGCATTTACAATTTGAAGGTTCGTTCAGCTTGGATGAGATCCCATATCTGGATATTAATATTAAAAAAGGCACTAACGGTTTCATCACTGAATTGTACCATAAAAAGACCGATCGTAATGCACTATTACGCTATGATAGTTTCCATAATAAATCACTCAAAGAAAATTTACCTTATGGCCAATTTCTGAGGGTCAAGCGGCTTTGCACATTATCGAGCGATTTTGAAAAACATGCAGCTGAAATGTGCGATAGATTTAGGAAAAGAGGTTATCCTGAGAAAACTATATGTAAAGCATATCATAGAGCTAAAAATACAGACAGGAAGTCTCTTCTTCAAAAAAGTTTACATTTGCAGCACAATCAAGTCGTGTGTGCTCTCACCTTCTCAAGAGATATTTCTGATATTCTCCGACAAGAATGGCATATGATTACATCTTTACCTACTATGGCACAGAAATCTCTTATTATTGGACATAAGAGGAATCGCAATTTGAGAGATATCTTAGTACATTCAGCATTTTCTAAGCCAAGGCCTGTTTGTAAAATAAAGGGGCATTTTCAATGCGGTCGATGCTCGATATATGTAAGGCTGCGGGCCCCGTTCCCATGGCAGCTTCTAACCGGGGGGGGGGGGCGGCAGTTCGCTCGCGCCCCCGCGTTTCGACGGCGCGCGGGACGGTTTGACGACCGCGCGGCCCGGCGACCTCATTGGCTCCCGTGGCGTTTTGAAACGCACGGGAGCCAATGAGAGGGCTGGGGCCTTGGCAGCGAGGGGGGGGGGTGCGGGGACCCAGCGCTGCTCCGGCCGTTGGCGGTGTGAGCAGGGAGGCGCCGGACGTGTCTGTGTGTGCTGCTGGTGAACCGGGTGCAGACGGCCAGTGTGGGGGCCTCAGACCGGCGGATTCGGCGTTCACTGTGGCAACAGTCGGGGTCTCCACGGCAGTGGTTTTTTCTGGCGGCGGTTGGTCCTGGCTGACGGCGGCGGCCCGGGCGGAGCGGCCGGGGGTTTTTTCTGCCTGGCAAGTGGTTCCCAGCATTTCTATATATATTAATTATTGTATTTATTATTATATTATATTACTTATATTTTATCACTATTGCTCACACTGCGGTTCCCTGTAGGCTGGGTGGTACGGGGTTGTGAGGATTAAAAAACAAACAAACTTTAAACTAAATAAAAATAATTACATTTAAATAGCCTGTGTTACAAGGTTCCTCCAGTTTACGCGAGCCATGTCCGGCAGAGGTAAAAAAGGGGGTCCCAGGCAGAAGACAGGGTCAGTCAAGAGCAGCACGGGATCTGAAGGGGCGGTTGGGGCAGCTGCCTCGGGGCCTGATGGGTGACCAGCTCAGGTGGGCGGAGGGGCGTTTGGGTATGGTGGTGGCCCCCACGGGCCAGCCGCTCCCGGCATCAGAGGGCAGGGGGGGCCCGGGGCAGATCTCCTAGCGGTAGCAGGGGGGCCAGGCGGGGCACCAGCTCCGTGGGGGGTTCAGGGCATGAGGGGCAGGTGCGGAGGGGGGTTTTGGCTGACCCGGTAGCTCAGGGTAGTCATGGCCGGTCTAGGGGGACGGCAAGAGGTATCTCGGGGCTTGGAGTTTCCCATGGGTCGTTAGACGGCCCGGGTGTTGGCTCGGTCCCTGCGGAAGGTGGTGATGGTGTAAACCCGCAAGGGGGTGGTACGGATTTGGTGGAGGCAAGTCTAGGAGACTGGTCGGCTGCTGCGGGGGTGGGTTGCTCGCCAACTTGGGCACATTGGCAGGGCGGGGTGCAGGGCTCATCCCGTGCAGTGTGGCTAGGGGCATGGCAGTCCCCATGGGCTATGGCAGGTGTCCCTTCGCCTTTTCCTGTTTTTTCTTCACAGGTTTCTCCCGGATGGCACTACGCCTGTCTCCTGTTGCGTCGACGCCGAAGCTGCAGATTCTCCCCCGGTCCCGACAAGCAAGGGGCTTCCGCTTGTGCTTGCCGCCATGCCGCCTGTCTGTCCAGCAGCCTCTGTGATTGGTAATGTTCCCCTTGCACCCTGAAGCGCAGGAACTGTGGGCATAAGCGTCCCTGAGATCTAAGCAAGTCGCCCTGCTGGAGGATGGGCAGCAGGACACCAAGAGAAAGCATTTTGAACTTTTCCCGCACCAGAAACTTGTTTAGTTTCCAGAGGCCGAGGATGGGCCATAGACACCCCCTCCCGTCTTCTTCAGAATGAGGAAGTACCAGGAATAGAAGCCCCGACCTCGGAGGTGCATCGGTACCCTCTCGACCGCTCGCTGAGCGAGGAGGTTGTCTAACTCCCGCTGTAGGAAGGACTTGCACCGGGGAGTCGAGAAGGCTCCGCTGGGGAGAAGAGAGGGGGAAGCCTGTCCAAACGGAGATGGTAGCCGTCCCAGACAACTTAGAGGACCCAAATATCTGATGTGATGGACGCCCACTGAGGGGCAAAGGAGGACAGGCGTCCCCCCATCGGCTGTGGCACTGCTAGGGGGTGAAAGACTACACTGCTGGTGTCAAAACCCCTGGGCGGGCTGAGATGGAGCCAGGGTTTAGACCTTGGGCCCTTTCGGTTTGCGATGACTGTGTGGTCCAGACTTTCCGTGCGTCACTGTGGTCAGCGCGGGCGTGAGCGGGTAGCCTCTGTAGGGTAGGCCCTTCCACGGAAAGAACAGCTTCTTAGTTTGCTGTTTCTTTCGAGGAAGGGAGGAAGTCTTGCACAAGAGGCGGGTACGGGTGACGAACTCCGTCTCAATCTTGGCGGCCTTATCCTCCATCAGTTTACTGAAGAGCTGTTCACCAAGGCAGGGTATGTCTAGGAGCTTTTCCTGGACCCACTGCTCCAAGTCCGAGGACTTGAGCCATGCCTGGCCCGAGCCTCAATGCCAGCAGCTGCGACTCGAGCTGAAGACTTGAATATGTCGTAGGCGGCGCGGGAGAGGTATTTTGAGCATTCTGCAACAAACTTCAGGAGGGTCCAGAACCTGTTGAGGGGTTCACCCACGAGGCCCGAGGAGAAGCCCCCAAGTTCCTTGGCTAGGTCACGTAAAAACATGCCCGTGTACAATTGGTATGTCTAAATACGGCATGAGAGCATGGACCCTTGATAGGCCTTGCAGACTAGGGCATCGAGGGCTCTCGACTCCCTGCCCTCGGAACCAATAAATGTGACTTCGGGCTCTTTTGTTTTCTCATGGCCAACTCCACTACCATGGAGTTGTGGGGGAGTTGGGTTTTCCTGAACCCAGGGCTGTGCTGGACCCTGTACATCGCATCAAGGTGCTTGCTCACGATGGTGACTGATGCAGGGGTCTCCCACATGCGAAGTAGCAGCCTGGACAAAATGGGAGGAACCGGGACAGCAAGAGATTCCTGAGGGGACGACTTGTACTGCAAGATACCGAGCTCTTCAGCTTGAGGTTCTTCCTCTGCCTGGGTAGCCAGGTTGAGAGCCCGTGCCATATCCTGCATGAACATCGAGAAGGCGGTGTCCTCAGGTGGTGAACGCCGCTGAAAGGCGGGGGCGGGGATGGATCCGGGTCCGATGGGAGGTCCCGATGGGTACAGGTTTCAGGGGAAGTATCCCCATCCGACGCCCAGCCCGAAAATTCAGAAGAGGAGTCCGATTCTGGCTGGTCACTTTGCCCAGAGGCCGAGGCCTATTTGGAGCCGGAGGCCCTGGAGGATCTCGCCCCCGAGGAACAGGAAGGCGAGTGAGACCAACGCCGAGGACTCTCATGAGGCCCATGGCTCTCAGGGGTTTCCAGGGCAGATTTTGGTGTCCCACTGAGGGAACCTCGGTCTCTAGGCGTGGACTAGAGAAGCTGGATACGAGCACCTGCTGGGAAGCTATGAACACAGAAATGCTACATTCTAGTGCCAGCATACGGGACTCCCACGCAGGCATGGGGCCCTGTGATGCCGACACCGGGTCGGGCGTTGAGGAGGAGAGGTGGTCCTCGCTGGGACGACCCTCGGGAGATCTGGCGTCATCGCCCGGGGCCTCAGAGTCTGTTCGAGGTATCTTACGAGGCCACTCCTTGTCCGACTCTTGGGAACGCCGAGGGGGGCTAAGCAACTGAGCACGGGAATGCTCGCACTTGTCGGGAGCCCCTGACAGTGACTGCAAGGTCTTCTTCTTACGTCACTCCACTTCAGGGGACCCCTGTTCGGAGTGCTGTCTTGAGCATGGAGCTGAGGTGGAGGACCCCATTGGCAGAGAGACGACCAAGGGTGCCACTGGGGATTCCGAGGCAGCCTTTCGGAAAATGTCCTCGGACTTCTGCTTACGAATGAGCAGGGCTTTGGAGGACATTTTCTTACAAAGCGAACAGAGCTCTGGATCATGGTTGGCTTCAAGACACCAAGTCATGGTTGTCTGTAAGCGACATGTTCTTGGAGCATCTATCGCATTTAAACCGGTTGCCATCAGGGCAAAAAGGGCCCCCACGAGGTCAAAGCCCCACGCAGCCAGCGGTTATGAGAAAAAGGGGCGCGAAGCCCTCCAATAATAAAAATTAGAAAAAAATGTCCCCTTTGCTCAAAAGAGATAGGAGCAAGGGGGAGGACAGGTAGAGGACCGGTGCAACCAGAAAACAGTAGGCCAGAGGCCAGAAACCAAAACTCTTTTTCCAAGGGACGGGGACGTGGGTCCGAAGGGCTCCGCGGAAAAAGGGAGACTGAGCAAGATGGCACCCTTGGGCAGGAAGAGGACCACGCATGTGTGGCAGCAATTCCAAAGGCTTTCTTTGAAAGCTGGGGGAATTGCTTTGCACGGGCTCCGTCGGTACCGATATCACCCGTGAGGACTGACTTCCTGCTTGTTCCTGGAGAACACTTATTCAACCTCCCAAAACTTCCATTGGTTTTCAAATGTAGCCAATCCAAGCAGGCCCTCATCTAATCAGAAGACAAGGATATATATACGATGACTACAGTTTACCTGCATTGCTTTATAATTTTGACATTACAGCTTATTGTTAACAAATAAGCCAATTGGCCAATCAAAGGTCAGGGATCTCTATATGGAATACATGGCTGTCCCCGGATGATCTCATTGTAGTACCATCTATGAGGTTTTGAGGATTTAACTGCACCTTCTGTGTGGTTTTCATTAGCATCTATCTGGCAACAATTCTTTCAGCTCCTCTTTAAAGTGCAGCTTGGAACCCTGGATCGTTTCTGCAATTTTACGGATTGATTTCTCACAATTTAGAACCAGATTTTTAAATATTTAAACACTAGATATATAGTATAAACATCTTGTCTTGCTGTCTGTATGCAAGTACACTTTTCATATTCAAACACCTAGGGGTATGTTTACTAAACCGCCTTAATGTGCGCTTTGTAACATTAGCGCGCGATAAGGTACCTTATCACGCGATAATGTCGCATCTGCCGGCGCACAGGTACCTTATCGCGCGATAATGCGCGCCGCAGCGAAAACGAGCGATGAAGGCGGGCAAAGGCTCCTGGAGGGCGGAGGAAGACTCCCCAGGGGCGGAGAGAAGGGGTCAATGGGTGGAGAGTGGGAGGGGAGAGGCTCCCCGCATACTAACGCTGTGAAATCCGAGGCAAAAAAATAACGCCAGAGAAACCCTCGCGTTAGAGCCGATTTAAAGGGAAAAGAAACCATTTCCGTCCGCAATGTACAGCAAAACCAGGGAAACCTACAAAAAGTGATGTGTGATACATATGCACGGAACAAAAGGGCAAATAAACAGTGAAAATGACCTCAACAAAATGGAAAAAAAACATAACCAAGCTGGCTAATAGTGATATCAATGGGCAACATCAAAAAACACTCCCAAAAAAGCTCCAAAAAAAAGAAATGAATTTTGGAAGGGTCTATGCTCTGTCCCCATACAAGGTGAATGAGCCCACAGTGAAATTGTCCAGAGCAGGGTTTCCGACCCCATTGGCCAGGTTTCCTATCTCCAGGGACTGCACTGTCTCTGTGGCCACAGTGTGGTGCAGTAAACACAGCCAGTGTGTTCAGGAGCAGATGGTCACCGGTTCAAGTCCCAGCTGGGGCTCCTGCCAATCCAGTCCCCATATTTTAACCACTACTAAACCGTGAAAGTACAGACGAACCTTTATTGCAGAGAACATAAGCATGGTTCAAACACCTATATTTTACCCTACAGAGCACAGACACCAGAAACATGTACATTACCTAGAGCACATTCCCCCAAATGAAGCCCTGGAGGGACACAAATCATTCAGGTTTGATGCTGTCTCCAATATAAGGCCATGTCAGCATGGTGGCAGAGGGGTACCGGTGGTGGAGGGGGCAGTGTCTGCTGCCCACAGCACACCATGGCCTAGCCCTCTTCACGTGGGTGCCGTGCACTGCAATAGACAGGCCCTGTCTGACAAACAGCCATGGACTCCCCAGGGAATGCACTGTTTCTGTGCCAAGATGGTGGTGCAGCGCACACAGCCAGTGCCTTCAGGAGCAGAAGATCACAGGTTCAAGTCCCAGCTGGGGCTCCTGCCAATCCAGTCCCCATATTTTAACCACTACTAAACTGTGATAGTACAGACGAACCTTTATTGCAGAGAACATAAGCATGGTTCAAACGCCTATATTTTACCCTACAGAGCACAGACACCAGAAACATGGACATTACCTAGAGCACATTCCCCCAAATGCAGCCCTGGAGGGCCACAAATCATTCAGGTTTGATGCTGTCTCCAATATAAGGCCATGTCAGCATGGTGGCGGAGGGGTACCGGTGGTGGAGGGGGCAGTGTCTGTTGCCCACAGTACACCATGGCCTAGCCCTCTTCACGTGGGTGCCGTGCACTGCAATAGACAGGCTCTGTCTGACGAACAGCCATGGACTCCCCAGGGAATGCACTGTTTCTGTGCCAAGATGGTGGTGCAGCGCACACAGCCAGTGCCTTCAGGAGCAGAAGGTGACAGGTTCAAGTCCCAGCTGGGGCTCCTGCCATCCCAGTCCCCACATTTTACCCACCACAAAAATGTGATAATACAGACAGAACCTTTAGTGCAGATAATGTAAACATACCCAAAACATCTACATTTTACCCTACAGAGCACAGACACCAGAAACATGTGCATTACCTAGAGCAGAGTCCCCCAAAAGCAGTCCTGGAGGGCCACAAATCATTCACGTATATGCTGTATCTAATAAAGATGTGTGTGATTCATTTCCATGCGCCGCCTCCATGGTATGCAGATGTATCTCATGCATATTCATTAGGGACAGCAGAAAAATATGAACAGTGTTTGGCCCACCAGGACTGGAGTTGTGGACCTCTGCCCTAGAGCAGCGGCCAACAGGAGCAGAAAGAACTGCACCCACAGGCTCCATTATCGAAAGCCTCACGGAGAGGCAGGATATTGGACCTTGCGTACATCTCACAATACTAGTACGTGCATACCTTACCAATGCCACCATAAACCTGGGAATATGGTACACATATATCAAAAGGTTGCTATGATTACTGGCAGATAGCAATTCCTAAGTTAAGCACAATATTAATTTAATTTAATTTAATTAACAGATTATTTATATACCGCTCCTTCCATTGATCAGGTGCGGTTTCCATATAACAACAATAAACAGAGTGGTCTGTTTTTACATATAACATTTGTAGCTAGATAAATACAGTTAACAATTAACAATTAACAATTAACAATTAGTAAACTATGTACAGTTGAACATAATTAAACTATATACAATGTTTTGTTTTTCATTTACTTATTCGCTTTGTTTTTGGGTGTATCACTTCGTTCTTTTGATGAGTTGTGTATTACTCGGGGCTGTATCATACCAATATCTCTGCTGTCTGTGGAGTGTGTTTCAGGTCTGGTTTCTGACAGTGTTCACCACCCTGGGGAGTGACCCCAACAGTATTGCATACTATAGCCATTCCTGCGCTGTGTCCAGGACTGCTGAGTTGGCCTGGACTGCAAAAACTCTCTATAGTAGCACAATGCTGGCATAGGTGTGGGAGTGTGTGTCTGTCCATCCAGCGTGTGGTGGTTGAAACACCTTACTCAGCCCACACTGTTTGCACTGTGTCCAGTGTTAGCTTGCCAATGTGCATAATGAGGAGCAAGGTACTGTGGGTATAGCTCGGACAGGGTGGCCTGGGCAGGATGCATGAGCACAGGGCATAGGGCAATGGCTGGGACATTGTAGTGGCCGGCCATCACCTGCACGGACAGGGTGGCCCCTGCATGTCCTGCTGGGAGGTCACTCTCACCCTGACTGAGCAGTCACCATGGCATGGCTAGGTCCCCCATAGTGCTAATAGCATCTCTTTCAAGTGATATCTATGGGTTGCCTTTTTTGGGGCCCAATCACTAACCTATCTGCTTGGTAGGTGTGCTGACATCCCGGTTTTGGGTGCACACATTTCTTCCAGTAATATGCACTATGGACTAGCTAGCAGACTGTTTGCAGTTAGTATGTGTAAGGCTGGAACCCCTTGCAGGGTGCAGCGGCTGCAGATTCACTGTGCTCGCTGCTGGAGAATGTGAGATAGTGGTGGTGGGCAGCTGAACATTTCCAGGCCTCCTGTCTATCTGCTATCACCGTATGGATGCGTACAGAAATGCATGGACTGCCCTGTATGTTGTCTGTCCCCCAGCTGAACTGAGGTTGATGGTCCCCTCTACCAGCACCATTGCAATGATGTAGAATGTGGATCTGTTGGTGGGAGATCCTGAGCTCCAGAGGGCAGTTTGGGTGGTACTACATAATCCGCCTATGGGTCCAAATAGCCAGCCCCTGGGTCACATAAATCATGTGGCCATGGCACCCACACAGGATATGCACTATTCTGGGTGCATCAAAGTGCTCAAGGGCTAAACTTGACTGAGAAATCAAAGATGGACACAGGTGTATTTGGCAGTGTAGCTGCAAGACCAACCCATCACACACTGGCACTGATGGGGACTCGCACCATAGCCTATCTCAGCTAAGCCAGGTGCTGTGGACATGGTGCAGGGTGGCCCACCTCACCCTCAGGTTGAGCACAGGACCCGCACAATGTAACGGTCAGTACCTATCTGTGCCAGTAACACACATGCTCAGTACTCCCTACCAGGCTGAGGTGGTGTGGGGGTGCATACCCCATCCTGTGGTTATCTGTAGACTGCTGATTTGCATGTGCAGTGCATCATGGGTATGTGTGGTTTAACCCTATCCTGCCAACCACAGCAGACAGTTCATGTGGTGGGCTGCAGTTCAACTGTAGCCAGCCAGGAGTTTGTTAGCAGCTATGGAGATGTAGCCCACGGGTGACTGCACTGCCTGTGGAGCCAGAGGTCATGGGTTTGATCCCACAGTGAGGTTATGTGATAGGGCTGTCTGAGGAATTTTCTTTTATAATTTAAATTGGTGCTGCCACCAACAACACCTTCAGTGCTGTAGCCTGAAGGTGCTTCCAAAGCGCCCTATAAGGTGCCGTGTTGGACAGTGCACCTTATTATGTGTCCTCAGGAGTGCCGCGTAGGGTGCATGATGTGGCACCTTAGGTTATGCCAATGGGAGGGTGTGTTTGCTGGCAGCAGAATTAAAAACAAAAATCCAAATGCCTCACAAAGCACTGCTGATATTAAAGGGTAATGTCTCAGGCAGTCATATGCAAAAGCCGCAATGTGGCATTGAACCCATGACCCCTGTACCATCAGGCAATTTGTCAACCAATGTGCTACACCTCTGCCACTAGATCTGTATGCCAGCACACATGCCTACGATTAACACACAGTAATGTGCTACACCTACCTCCATCGTATCATAATGTGCGGTACATAACCTATTGCGTGAGTCCAACGTTTAGCCCAGAATGCCCCCTCCCCCCCCCCTTATAGCATCCTGCACATCATTGATGAATTCACATTAAGATGGATTAATGAACATACCCCATAGGCACACACAACCTCATATCACCAGGGTGAGTGACAGCCCACGTTGATGGGCTCTCAGGACTCCTTGGTGTAACTGTTTAGCCAGTCATTGCTATATGAAAACGCATAGTACACCGGTTCCAACAGTACCCTAGGAACCAGTGGTGGTGGGTTCGAGACCCAAGTGTGTAAACAACAAGGAAAACTTCTAATTGTGTTTTTAAATGTCAGACACATCAGTGCAATGTCTGTCTGCATCATAGATCTGTCTAAATATTGTTGGCGACACCATACCCTGTGCAGCAAAAAGATGCACGCAGCGCGGGCCCAACTGCGCGCGTGTTGTGCTGCGCATGCGCAGGTGGGGTGCTGTGCGTGTTGCGTCATGCGTGCGTTCCTCATTGGTGACAGTGTAGAACATGGCAACCAGATCCAGGAAGCCTGCCTTCACCACCCGGGAGCTACGCTGCCTGGCACAGCTGATTGCTGTGAGGCAGCACAAGCTGTTTCCTGGTTCATCCAGGCGTCAGGACCAGACCAGGGTCCGGAGGGCGTGGGATCGGCTGACCCGGCGCTATAATCGTGTGGCTGATTACCCACGTGAGGTAAGTGTATGGGGACAGGTCAGTAGATCCACATATATATATCCAGTGTTGATTGTAGCTATGCATGCTGATGTGTGTAGGTAGTCTATCTCAGTGATGTGTATCACGTAAATCCACATGCCATATTGTCTATATATCACATCTGAGTGGTTTGCCCTGTACCCAGGGGGCTAAGGACCTGTTCACAGAGTTCCTGATGCCATCCTGGTGTCATGGCAGCTGCTGCTGTTGATATGCTACAACACACCGTAACACAGGTAGCCCATAGATCAGACTAAGGAGGGTTTCTAAACATCCTGCTGGTATGATGGGGTCTGCAGTTGCAGGGTAAAACATCTGCCCCACCCCCAGGGGCTGAGAAACATGCCCAAAATGGTATGTTAGTCCCATTGGTGATATGCGTGTGTGTGGCCCAGCAGTCTAAAACATCTGCCCTACCCCCACTTGGCCAGAAAGTCCAAAAAAGTGGGTCCCCAGCACCCCTGCTGGTATGGAATATGCTGCTGTTGCTGTTTTCCAATCCACCCTACCCCCAGGAGTCCTGAGAGCCCATCAAAGTGGGCTGTCACTCACCCTGGTGATATGGTCCTGTGTGCCTAGACAGTTCAATACATTCTCCCTATCCCCAGGAGCCCTGAGAGCCCATCAAAGTGGGCTGTCACTCACCCTGGTGATATGGTCCTGTGTGCCTAGACAGTTCTATACATTCTCCCTATCCCCAGGAGCCCTGAGAGGCCATCAAAGTGGGCTGTCACTCACCTTGGTGATATGGTCCTGTGTGCCTAGACAGTTCTATACATTCCCCCTATCCCCAGGAGTCCTGAGAGCCCATCAAAGTGGGCTGTCAGGCACCCTGGTGATATGGTCCTGTGTGCCTAGACAGTTGAATACATTCTCCCTATCCCCAGGAGCCCTGAGAGCCCATCAAAGTGGGCTGTCACTCACCCTGGTGATATGGTCCTGTGTGCCTAGACAGTTCTATACATTCTCCCTATCCCCAGGAGTCCTGAGAGCCCATCAAAGTGGGCTGTCAAGCACCCTGGTGATATGGTCCTGTGTGCCTAGACAGTTCTATACATTCTCCCTATCCCCAGGAGTCCTGAGAGCCCATCAAAGTGGGCTATCACTCACCCTGGTGATATGGTGCTGTGTGCCTAAACAGTTCAATACATTCTCCCTATCCCCAGGAGTCCTGAGACCTGCGTAAGGTGTACTGTCAGTCACCCTGTTGCTATGGTATATGGAGCTGATGATGTGTGCTAGGACACCCAACCCCCAGGGGGCCAGAGACCTGATTGCAATGGTGGGTATGTCATTCAGATATTGTGTTAGGTTATGGCAGGTAGGTTGCACATCTCCCGTAGTCTGTGAGGTCAGCACCTCATCACACACGTCTTTGATGTATCCAGATGGTATGCTAGGTGCAGATGTGGATGTGTGTAACAGCACCCCACCCCCATGAGCTATGAGATCTGATTACAAAGGCCTGTAACAGAGCCATGTCCCCATAATTGTATGCTGAGTCAGGTCACATATCTGCCCACTTGCTACGAATCCCACACCTTGTTGCAGATGAACATTACTGATGGTGTTGGAAGGATACATGCACCTGTTGTGGTTGCACAGCACAGACAGAAACCCTGACATGAGCACAGGTGGCAATAGCCTATTCTGGTGCAATGGCCCCTGCCCCTGGTGTTGGCAACCACACCTGCCGTAAGCATACAAGGCCCAGGTCATAGGAACATAACAACATAAGATAGCCCATACTGGGTCACACCCTCGTCCTTCATGCCCAGTATGCTCTTTGCAACAGTGGCCAAACTAGGTTATACGTACCTAGCAGTATCCCCAAGAGAGACATGTTACACAATGCTTGTAGTGGGTCAAGCATTGCTATCCTGGGCCTTGTAGAAACCCAAATGTCATGGTAGTGGCCCCTGGCAAGGTGAATAGGGCCACCCACACAATGTTCCATGTATGGACACAGCACCCATGTTTGTTAGGATATCATGTTGCCAGTGGGGTTGGGTCCGAGGATGTGCGTAGTTCATGATAACATAAATGTGTTCACCAGACCACATACGGGGTTAGGGGGGTTACCATGGACACCATCATTGGCAATCCAAATGTGGCATGGTCATGCAATGTCATGCAAGGGAGCCACAGGGGACTGGAATGATGTGTTCAGGGTGCCAGGCACACTGCACATAGGTGTCACTGTACACATGTCCAGAGACACAGCTATGCATGCAGGTGGCACTGGGAACAGGTAATCGCCTGGAACAAGCAGGAAATAGTCCTCACATATGGGTATCATCAGTACCGACGGAGCCTGCGTGGGAACGCTCTCCAGTGTCCAATAGGAAAGCTATTTGAAGCACCCCACAGCGCCTGTGTGCTGCCATCTTGCCTTTCCCAAATGGCTCTCTCCAGTTCATTGTTTTCCACAGAGCCAGCAGGTCATTGTTCCTGTCATTGCTGAAAAACAGCTATTGTAGTGCCACTCCTATGGCAGTGTCTGCCTGTTTTTCTTTACTGGTACCACTGGTCTTGTAATTTTATTTTCGAAAAGGTCAGATTCCCTCACACAAACAAACCTTTTTAACAAAAGAGCCAAAATCCCCTTTGTAGGTCTCCCCCCGATTTGGCATTAGGCCCTAATCCCTCCGTCATCATGGAAAAGCACTCCTCGGCTGCAGAAAATATGCTGATAATGTGCCGGTACCTTCTCAGTCACTGACAACCATGATTGGTGTCGCAAATGCTAATGGCCAGATCAATGCATGTCTGAATGTTTGGCCTGTGGGATGTTATCCAAGAGTGGTTGGCAGAACAGAGCAGCCAAGCTCAGTACCCTCTTTCCCTCCAACGTGGCCTCGGTGGCAGCCATGTCGTCAAGGGCTTCCTCTTCCTCCCGTGGATCTCAGGTAACCAAACACAAATCTGTCCATTCCTCAAAGGGTAGATCCCCCTCCAAATATCGGACTGCCACTGGCATTGCCCTTGAGGAGCACGCTCCGGGCAAACAGCCCCAGTGGGAGTCCCTGGTCTCCAAAACCACTTTGGGACTCCATGAATTTCTGGAGGCCTCAACCTGGTCCAACCACCTGGTGCTATGCTCTGGGGTCCTGGCTTTGGCCAGTACTCATACACAGACATCGGCAGTGTTGATTGACCAGAGGATCGTGGCCATAGAACGCAGTCTGGCAGCTCTCCTTGCGGCATCAAAGACCTTGGTTCCACTCCAGACCCTGCAAAGTCCAGCACCGGTATGTGCAGCAATTGCAGGACCGGCATCGGCAACTGCACCATTGGTGCTGATGAGTACTGGTATCCACACACCGGTACCGTGTCACTCCGATACTGAGGCCAATTGGTACCGATACCTCACTTTACCTGAGCCTCCGTAGAGAAGATACATCCAATCTCCTGAAGGGTCTGATGACTCTGACAGCTCAGAGGGTAACGATGTACCTCTCCAGGACAAGCCTGCCTCTCCCAAGAGGAGATTGTCCCCTCCTCAGGATATGTCCTTCCTGGATCTCCACACACATGTAGTCAAGGGCCTCTCCATTTCATTAGTAACTTAATGTGAGCACAGGCCACGGGAGCCAGAGATTCACCAATATCACCAAACTCCAAAGGAGGCAGACATCCTGTTAATACATCAGATCTTAAGGAATCCTCTTTTGAGAATGTGGAAGATTCCTCTTACCATCTCTCCACATTCTCACATGTGCCTACTATGTATCGTGTGCCTCCGTCCCCTGGTTTGCAGAAAGGACACCTCCCTGATCACTCCATCATGGTGGAGTGTGCTATGAGGAGAATTAAACGTTACAAACAACATGCCACCAACCTTCCTGGTAGGGAGTGTAAGACATTAGATGCCTTTGGTCGCTGTGTCGTCCAAACATCCATGCTTTCAGGCAGGACAGGTTCCTATATCATGTACATGGGAATGTTCCTGACGGAGGTCACACGAGATCTACAACTGGTAAGTCCACATCTCCCAGATCACAGAGGTCACGACTATGTAGCACCTGTCAAGCATGCCCAGAACATTTCAAACGTTGTGAACAGGGCAGCTTTTGACTGTTTTTCATGCATAGGCAGAGTCTCTGCCATTGCTATTGGGGCAAGGAAACTTGGCTGGCTGCAAGCCTCTCACCTGGAACACTGGGTACAGGATAAACTGGCCAACACCCCCTGTAGTGGTGAAAACGTGTTTGGAAGAACCGGCAGGACAATTATACCTTGACAAGGCTTTCAAATATTGTAGATCCTGCAAAGATGAGAGCCTTAGAAAAGCGCTTCCTCTCCAAAAAGAAAGGATACTATCAGTCCTATGCTCAGCAAGGACAACCTGCAGTACAAGCTGCTAGAAAGGGTCAACAATCTACTAAGCAGAGAAAGCCGAGAGCTACTCTGCCTCAGCAGACCCAGCAGCCTCAGCCCCCACAGGGCCTTTGACTCCGTGATGGAGTACCTGCCCTTCCTGGCCCTCCAGGGAAAGCAACCGTCAACAATCCCAGGAAGATTAGGTCACCTCATCCACAGATGGAGGCAAATAACATCAGAACCCTGGACTCTGTCCATCATAGAAGAGGGTAAAGGCGTCATTCACATAGCCTGCCGCCTCTTACAATAGTAAGGACATTCAGTTCGCAAACGTCCCCCCAACTGAATGCAGAGGTAAAACATCTTCTACCTCAAGGAGCAATGGAAGAGGTACCTCATCTTCAACAGGGTTCTGGGTTCTCCCCCCCCCCCCCAATTTCCTCATACCAACGGAAAAAGGAGGTCACAGACACATCTTAGATTTCAGAGAACTGAACAAGTTCCTGTTCCAACAGACATTCAAAATTATTTCTCTAGGAAACATACTTCCTGACCTACACAGGCAGAACTGCCTTTGTTCTCTAGATCACAAGGATGCGTACACCCATCTTCTCTGCCAACAACACAGCGAAAGTTCCTTTGGTTCCTCCATCAAGGAAACCACTATCAAAAGAAAGTTTTCCCTTCAGCCTTGCCTCAGCACCCAGAGTATTCACAAAGTGCATGTCTGTGGTAGCCGGTTTTGTCCGTACCAGGGGAATATTTTTCTGCCCCTACTTGGACGATTGCCTCATCCAGGCACAGTCACAAACACATGCCCAGGCCTTTCTTCTCTCGTACACAATGCGTGGACTCCAATATCTAGGCCCTGTCAGAGATCTCCAGGAATCCTTTCTGACTCCCACGCAATCGCTGGAGTTCATAGGAGCAAGGCTAGATACCAGACTGCAAAAAACCTACCTGACTGCCAAAAACCTACCTCGCTGTCCTCGCATTGTGCAACTTGTTTCGACAGCACTACAAAAGACTCACCTCTCGGCTCAAGAGATGCGTCAGCTGCTGGGTCACATGGCATCTACGGTGCATGTGGTCCCCTACGCTTGTCTCCACATGAGACCAGCCCAATGGGCCCTCTCTTCCCAGTGGATGCAAGCAACAGGCTGTCTCTCAGATGTGATAGTAAACTCAAACCGCCATACCCTGTCCCTGGACTGGTGGCGGTCAGCACAAAACCTGTTGGAGGGGTCACCTTTCCTGCAAACCCCTCCTCAGATCACATTAACAGATGCCTCCAAAGTGGGGTGGGCTGCACATCTACTGGACACCTCCACCCAAGCCACCTGGAATTGTCAGAAGAGTCATTTCCACATCAATCTGTTTGAGCTCTAAGCAATTTGCCTGGCTCTTCATGTCTTCCATTCCCTTCTACAGGCCAATAGAATACTACTTTACGCAGACAATCAGGTAGCCATGGTCTATGTGAACAAACAAGGAGGAACAGGCTCTCTCTGTCCCTTTGCAACGAAGCTCTTCAACTGTGGTCGTTAGCCAGAGAGCAACAGATCCATCCCCTGTCAGTCTATCTCCCTGGCAATCAGAACTCTTGGCCATACAAACTCAGTCGTGTTCTGCTTCCGCACAAATGGTCTCTACACATGGACCAACTCTGTAGAGTATTGCAACTCTGGGGAATTCAAGAGTCAGACCTCTTTGCAAGTCCATCATATGCCAAACCTACCCGGTTCTGTTCACGAATCCCAGCTCAGGGCTGCCAAGCGAGGGATGCTGTCCTCCTCAACTGGGGGCAGGAATGCCTATATGCCTTTCCTCCCATTCCCTTGATTGCCAAGACCCTATTCCAACTCCTGAGGGACAGAGGCAACATGATCCTCATAGCCCCACACTGGCAACACCAGGTGTGATACCCTCTGCTTCTACATCTGTCCCAGGTTCCACCCCTGTACATAGGGTCAGCTCCAGACTTACTGTCGCAGGAGGAGGGGAATGTATGGCATACAAACCCCCCGTCTCTGCAACCTAAGAGCCTGGCTACTGAAGGCTGTAACTGCTTTGGCCCTCCCCTCACTCAGGAAGTGCATGATGTCCGTTATGCTTCCAGGAAACCTTCCACAAGGCAGTCCTATGCCGTCAGGTGGACGTGACATTTCATTTGGTGATAACAAAAGGGCTTCAACCCTCTTGTCATCCGTATATAAACATGTTTTGGACAAACTCCATTACTTATCAAACAATGGTCTCCAAACTGAGTCAGTCAGAGTCCATTTAAGTGCCATTGCTGCTCCTTCTGAAACAATCAATGGACAAACCATTTCATCCCATCCTCTCATATCCGGAATCATGAGAGGCCTGCATCTACCGAAAACCTCCCCTTAGACCACCTCCAGAGGCATGGAATCCCAATCTGCTTCTAGGCCAGCGTATGCTGCCGCCTCCTGAGCCCTTAGACACTACTTCCTTAAAGTCTCTGACCTGGAAAGTAAAATACCTTCTTGCAATCACATCAGCAAGTCGTATCAGTGAATTTCAAGCTCCAGTGGCTCATCCACCTTACACACCGTTTCACCATGATAAGGTAATCCTAAGGACACATCCGCACTTCATGCCTAAGGTGGATTCCTCCTTTCATTTGAAACAAGAGGTTTAGTTACCTGTAGTCTTTCAACAGCCGCATGCTTCAAATGCAGAGAAGACTCTTCATACCTTGGACTGTAAAAGAGCTGTGGCTTTTCATCTGCAGAGGACCCAGCAACACAGAAGGTCCTCTCAGCTATTCAGAGTCTCTGATCCTTCGCATTTGGGTACAGCAGTTTCCAAAAGATCTCTATCCAACTGGATTGCTCAATGTATTACCTTTTATCTATCATAGCTAACACCTTTCACTGGCGGCCCATGTTCCTGCTCACAATGTGAGAGTCATGGCAGCTATCGGGCTCACCTCCATTCCGTCTATATTAACGACATTTGTGGAGCAGCTACCTGGTCCTCGGTTCTCTGCGCTCTACTGCTTGGATAAAGGCTCCCGCTGGGATGCTATGGTTGGTCAGGCTGCTCTCCAATACCTCTTCCATACGTAATCCACTCCTAGCCGCCTCTCTTACAGGATGCCAGAGATCCATGGGAGGAAGTGGAAGCCCTCCACAGGCCCTCACCACTCTGGGGATCCTTCCCTGGCATCTACATCTAGGGTGTCCTCACATGTGACGACTACATCCTGCTTGTTCCTGGTGATAGCATAGTTAAATCACCTGTAACAGGTGATCTCCGGGAACAGCAGGATGAGGTCATCACAACCCACCCATCTCCCCTAGCGGGTTGTCTCTCTCTCTCTCTCTCTTTCCCTATCTCTCTCTCTCTCTCTTTGTGTCAGCTTTAAACTCAACTGGAGAGAGGCAGTTGGGAAAGGCGGGAAGGCAGCACGCACGCACTGTGGGATGCTCCCAAAAGCTTTCCTATAGGATGCTGGGGAGCGTTCCCACACAGGCTCAGTTGGCACCGACGCTACCCACATATGAAGACTTATTCCTGGTGTTCCCGATCATCACCTGTTACAGGTGACTAACTATGCTGTACATGACACACACAGCAGTGGAGCAGGAGCAGCAAGATGCTGGCCACACAGAGAGTTTGTTTATGTTGCCAACCCACCAGAAGTAAGCAGTCATGATGCCCCCACACATTGTTTTCACATCCACAGGTAGAGGATCTCCGGAAGAAGGGGCGAGAGTTGCGGCTCCATCACAATGATTACCTTGCCCGCCTCCAGAGGGCGGCGCAGTCAGAGTGTGACGGTGAGTATTGGCAACTTTGCTGCCCAGTAACAAAATGTCACATTGGCCCACCAGCCTGTGTGGTGCCTGCATATGTACATGTGTTATGTGACACACATGATAATGTGCTGATGACTGTCATCTTCCACAGAAGGTGATGACAACGATGAAGAGGCCACCACATCTGCCTATGCCCTGAGGCGCCCCCCTGCCCACCATGCCACAGAGGTGGAGGTGGTGGTGGTGGAGGAGGA